>OU611976.1:2644166-5278333 GCA_914767545.1 Sesia apiformis
CATACATATCGTTGTGTCTACCTATTTAAAATTATATAACTATTGTTCGACGGTGTGCGCGCAGTGTCTGTATATCATACTCGTAGGTATATGTATTATGCATCTACCTACGCGCAACATCTATGCAAGCCCGGCACGGTGGCGCGGCGGCGATTACAGTCAACGCAGTCAACGCCTCAGTCGTCGACCGTAATCACCACACGACACTATACGCGCGCGCGGACTATCTTTGGACAATCGACTAACCAAAATCTAGTTCTTTCTTGCGCCACCATACCTATATTATCCACAACACTGGTCCAGTAGCTGGGTCAGCCATACTCACGTAGATGTTTTATTTATTTTATCATATTTCATGTTGAATAAAACACAATGTGTTATTTAAAAAAATATTGCTTTGTAATTCAACGATTGGCAGCCTAAGTTCACATCTGTGTCACTACTGTCCTTAATTAATCAACGAATAGTCAATGGATTACAAACAATTCACAATGGAAATTGAAAATCATATAGCATTGTTTCGACTCGAGTTCCGTAGGTACATCACTATGACAGTCAACTAACTGACAGGCGTGAGCCGCACCATGCTACATGAAAACGATTCCCTATTGGACCAAATTTTTATAAACGTATTCACACAAACATTTTTAAATTGCTATTCAAAATGCACATTTTCGTGCCCAAATTGTTATTTTATGCAAAATGTGCGGGGGAACATTATTTTATTTTTTTTATTTTTTTCATATAGCTGAACGGCGAGCACAGCTGAGTCGATCAAGATCGAGGTCCGGGTTAACAGGATCTCTCACCACGCGAGAACTCACCAAGTAAGTTTTTTATAATTGATAACGTTACATTGGGTGTCATTCCGTTGAATAGGATCATGCTAGTTTTTTTTACAGACCCATATTAAACGTGTTGTCTTGAAAAACTTGAGCTCTGCGCCTTGAACAAAATGAGCCGGGTCTTAAAAAAAATGAGCTTGGTCTTGAAAAAATTTAGCTGAGTCTTATTGGGTTAAATCTTGAAAACATCTTAGAAAAAATTAACTAGCTTTAATATTGAGATACGTTTAAAAATTTAGCTGGGTGTTGAAAAACAGCGAGAAAAATTTAACTGGCTCTAAAATTGAGATACGTTTAAAAATTTAGCTGGGTGTTGAAAAACAGCGGAGCATCTTGAACAGATTGAAATGCGTTTGAAAAATTTAGCAAAGTCCAAAAAACATTGATCTGGGTCCTGAAGAAATTGAACAGGGTCTCATGCTAATTTTCAATTCAGCAATTATTGGCCAATAAAGATAATAAGTACAATATTTATATAACGTTATTGTGCTTGTATTACAACGGTATTCAGGTTGCCTGAACTTTTTCTGAAGCTCGAAACCATGAATTCCCCCTATGATATTGCATTCATTAACATGGTATGGTATATTTGTAAAAATCTAATTATTTTTATTTATCAAATTTATAGGAATCATTTGATAAAAACTCAAAAACAAAAATGAACTTACGCAAAATAAGATCGGCAAAATTTCAGACTACCCTACCCTTGTATATAACATTATTATTATTATTATGAGATATTATTTGTTTTTTTTTCTTTCAGCGAGCTCCTAAGCAACGCGTGATGATAGCTCATATAAAGTGATACTAGAAGTATATTTTGTTATGTTTATAGTACTGTTTACTAAACCCGAAGTGATGCAACATTCACATTAACACCAATTTTACAATCTCTTACCAGTGTCCAGAATGTATACAATGAAATATTAAGCTGTAAATTATGGAACGTTTAACTTAAAACCGGATGGTTTTAAATTCATTTTTAGTATTATATATTTTTATTATAGTATATCAAATAATAGACTGCATTTGCTTCAAATTTTAATATTAAAATTATCACATACTCTCTATAAAAGTGAGAGACAGAGATGCATATATAAAAGATATATACAGAATGTATCAATTGTATCCTGCCCATAAGTTAATTGATGAGAAAAATATTTTTTAAGTCCATTTTTATTTCTGATTTAAATCTGTTTAGCAACAAACTATCAAACGACAAATCTATCAAAAGAGATATAAAAAGAATGTCATTAATTCATTAATCATTAGTAATCTATAATTTCAGGTTTCGATAATACAATATTTACATCCTGTATAACGTAAGTATCGAGGCCTATCTACATAATTTATATCAGTGTAAAAATGTATTAAGACAGTTTTAAATAAACATATTTGTTTCGATAATAATAAATTGTATTTAATGAATATCTTAATTAACAGTTTTTCAGTTAACAATATTAACATAAATTACTCTAAGTACGCAATTCCTTGTATTAAATGTCTGTTCAATTTATTTATACAGGCTTACATAAAAACACGTACAACCTCTTAACGTTGAATTTCTATTATTAAAACTAATAAGTGAAAACTTATGTTCTACGAATTCTTTCTTACCTTGATATTTTTCCCAAAGAAAAGAAGGAATTTATTTAAATGAAGTCTCTGACTTTGTTACTCTGCGCTTGTTTAGGGATATGATATTTCGAATCCGGATAGAGGTGCGGATATATTGTATACTCTTCACCGGTTTCTGACATAATTTCGGTTACGGATATGTTTTAATAAACTTTTTAAGAAATTTATTACTAACTGAGAGCATAGAGAAATAAATCAAATAGGGAATAATTGCAACTGAAGGAAAAATCTACCAACTCAAAAGCAAGCAACATCTTGTCAAAGCTCACCTCGTTTTGAAACTCACCTGTCAAACTCGAACATCCGAATCTTTTATTTCATATTCGATTTCGGATAATATGTAGCTACCCAGCACTATTCACTGGACGCCGCACACCGCCTTCATAAACAGCTACTATTGGACACCTACATGTAGGTTTTGTAGGTATGTACATCGGTGCGAGTATACAGAGCGAGTGTACAACTAAAGCTGATAGCTTTCAAGAAAGAAATTCAATGTTAATTGGCGTGCAGATATTTCTTATTTAATCCTGTATTATGAATAAGAAAGAAAAGGCGTAAGTTCTAATTGCTTTTACACTTTCAACCTTAAGCACAACGATAAAATTCGTTATTATAAATTATTTGTCGGACATACATCTCCGAAAAGCGTGAAAAACAGTACAAATGGGTTCGAACTTCTGTGGCATACTAACGATTATATAACCTGATATATAATTATATATAATACTATTTGTATCAGCCTTTCATATCCCACTGCAGCATTCGGGCCTTCCCTAGTAAATCACTGCGGGCCCAGTGCGGACTGGTGGATTCGGATTTTTTCTTTTCTGAACTAAAGCTCTGGTTTCCTAGGATAACGGTGCCGTCACTTGACGTACGCAAAAAGACGACCGTCTTTACCGTGACGACATGTGGAAAGTTCCATCACCGTTACGGCCACCTTTTTAAAAAAAACCTAACCTAAAAACGTATCCAGGAGAGAAATTGGAGGATGAGCTATCATCAGAACAGGAAAATAGTCGTATGGAGGAAGATGATTTATTCAAAGCTACTTCGTCGGGTCAAAACAATACAATATTTTAAAAAATGGCTTCACCGCTATCAAGAGAAACGTTCGCGACCATTCGACGCTGACAAGACGGCCGTCATGCAAATGGCGGCACCGCTTTTTGACGTTACGGTGTTAATTACCGCTCTCTAGGAAACCGCGCCATTTTGTTTACATAGACAACGTTCTAGTGACGGCATTCACCGCTGTATTACGGCCGCTATGTGACGGCACCGCTATCCTAGGAAACCAGAGCTTAAGCGCGTTTCATCAAGATGTTCTCCGCCAACGCGAAGCTGGTGACAATTTTTAAAAATCCGTACAGTATAAACCCAGTGTGGTACGTGCCAAGGATTTGATCACACGATCACTGCTGAAATGATAACAATTACTAGAATTACTAAATGATAAAAAAAATTGATCGCTGGAAATAGTAGATTTGTACATTTTGATAATACACTGAGGTGAGAAAGGTCATACGCTTATATATATAGCGATCTTTAAATTGTAATATTTAGTTAACATGACTCTTTAGGAGATAATACTTTGTAACATCTTTTGTTTCTCTATACGTCCTCTGTCAATATATGCTGGTTACATCCTTTGCCGCATTGAAAAAAAAAATCAAAATGGATGGGCTCTGGCCTATGCCAACGTACGAAGTAAGATAGCAATTAAACAACTTTGAACGGTTTAAATCGCGTATATTTAACATTATCTATATCCCGACGTTTCGAACACTTTGCAGTGGACGTGGTCACGTGGTCACGGGGTGACTAATTGATTTTATTTGTCACTTGAGTTATTAAGAAATTATTTGAACTACCGTTCAAAGTTGTTTAATTGCTATGTATAGTAATCGCGAAAAGCTAAGAAAATATTACGAAGTAAGATGTTCGAACCCCTTTACCAACAAAAAAGGACACCAAAAACTCGTTTATTTTACAGACGTCTTTGAACATCGCATTGTCTATCTAGAGTTTTTTATATCAATGGTCATTGTCAACATTTAAAATTTTAGAAGTTTAAAGAATCTTCATACACTTCCGTTATTTAAAAATAGTATTAAGTTATTTTTATCAATTTAATTACTTTAAAAATAGCGTTTTAATAGATTTTTTTTTATTAAAAAGACATTTAAAGCTTGTAAAAATAAATCTAGAAAATTTTTGTTCTAATAATAAATATAGAAAAAATGTAAGTAATTTTTCTTAATACTGTCAGATATTATCATGTTTTATTCAACTGCACAAATCTACCCTCTTATATATCCTATATATTCATCATTTACATATATCCTATCATCAGCCTCTGTCGCTCCATCACTGAACACATGCCTCTCCCAAAGCCTGTCTTCCTCACATATACCCTATCATTTTCAAGTCAACTACATCTACAACGTATAGTACGAGCGCGAGCTCCGCGCAATCGGGTCTTGAAGTGATATTGATTGATATTGGTGATTAATAATAATATTAATATTTAATAACTGCTACTTTTCCGTTTTCCTTTTACCTCATTAAGTAATATAATTACAGTATTATGAATATGATTTATCGATTGTCGTTAATTACTAGTTAGGTTACAACACTGGCTGTATTCCTTAAGTTGGCACGGAGCTCGCGCGCCTACCATACATCTACCGCTCACTAGTTAAAAGTCCCATTTAAATTTGTCCCGTTGTACTAGACTTATAACCAAACAGACGGACGTTTGTATTTTGCAAATATATGAAGCACAAAATATTTAAAAATACTACTTCATACAGCGTTAAATAAAAAATACCTACAGCCTGTACTTTCTTTTTTGAAAAAAAATAGCCGTTGCGCAGGAGATGCTAGTTTTAATAATAGAAGTTTTAATAACAGCGCAAACACCTAAAATACATATAAAATCGTTCTAGGAGAAAAATAAAATTGATTTAAGGAATACATTAAAAGTTACAAACATTTAAGGTTTTGTTGTCCTGTCTAAAACGTTCGTAGCGCTCATTATTCAAACCGGACCGCGCGCGAAGCAGCTCCGGCCACACGCGTAGAATAGAATGATATCGTCTGTGATACTGCAATACCGCGTAACTAACAGTGTCAAATACCACGTAACTAACAGTGTCAAATACAGCGTAACTAACAGCGTCTAATACCACGTAACTAGCAGTGTCAAATACCGCGTAACTAGCAATGTCAAATACAGCGTAACTAACAGCGTCAAATATGGCGTAACTAACAGTGTCAAATACCGCGTAACTAACAGTGTCAAATATGGCGTAACTAACAGTGTCAAATACCGCGTAACTAACAGTGTCAAATACCGCATAACTAGCGGTGTCAAATACAGCGTAACTAACAGTGTCAAATACAGCGTAACTACGTTAAGGCCATATTTACAGGACAGCAAAAAACTATATTTTGTTATTTATTTATCGTTGATTTGTATGAACTATAAATTGTCTTTATATTGATAATGTTTAACCTAATTGTGTTGTTTACTATATAGGCAATTTACCCAGTAGTTGAATTAAAAATACACTTACGAATGGATAGAAACAGCCTCACGTTCTACTGCCGTTGCCTTTCTGCGCGGTATTGAGGTCGTATTTCGCTGGATACAATTCTAGCTGTTTCAACTAAGTTTGATTTTAAACGCTGTATTAGCCGATGCATACAAATCTCATTTTTGCTAATTTTGCAGTGCCGCCGTATTTGACACTGTTAGTTACGCGGTATTGCAGTATAACCGACAATATATTAGAATTGTACTATAAATCATGAAAATAAAAAATAACCTATAGTAAAAACGGGTAGAGTCGATTCTACCCTCCATACTGGATAACTTTTTTGAGCGAAAATGCAAAAAAAAAACCATATCAAAACCAAATTTAATAACATACCTGACTGTGACTGCCTTTTTAGAAATCAATAAACTCACTTTTATTCAATAGTGTCGCAATTTTAAGCTTATCAGATCTTCCATTTTGTAATACCATATTTTTTTTAGAAAAGCTATAATTATTTTATAGCTTAAGTCAAACTGTGTCATAGGATAGTTAATAATGCTTAAATACAGAAGATTCGCTCACTACTATGGTTCGGTTATCATAGGAAGACCTCTGACAGTTCTACATGCAATTAATTTTATGTAAATACTGCTTCTTTCTTAAGTTACAACTACAGATCGGATATTCGGGTTCATATTTACCTAAAGTTGAGGTGTTTGATAAGTATGGAGTGCACTTTTGCATCGGGCGAATGCCGCGATTCCGGGATAGACAAATTTTATGTTCCGACTATAGAATACGATGCATATACCTAAAGTTGTAAAGTTAATCCCTAAGACTCTCAGAACTGCATTCCTATAAATTGCCATTAGAACTAAGAACTTGAGTCCAAATCCGAAGTTTATATCTTCAATAGTGCCTTAGATCCCATCGCCTCTGTCCTGGTCACCATCAGACCTTCATAACTGCTGAGGAGTTTCATAAATAAGCATCCTATTAGTTGTGAAATCCCGGGATTTCGGTTTTCAAATAAATTATTTTAAGAAGCTGCTTCCATACTTTATACCTTGTAGGTATCCCGAATATCGGATCTCTACTTATGGTCAATCCAGTGTGTTCAGCCTGAAATGAACTTCAGGTACACATTATTTTACTTTTACTATCATGCAAGAGAGTCAGTCAACCTCTTTGTGTAAAAATTCGGAAAAAACTTATCAATCGTTATTTGAAAAAACTTATCAATCGTTATTTTTTAAAACCATAAATTTTTATGAAGGTAAAGAGACTCACTAATAATATGTTATTTCTGTGTTGAATACTTATATAACTACCTGCATTATAAGTTTTAGTCCTGAGAATGCACTCCTTTTTTTTCTAGAGCTTTTCAAAAATGGCCGAAAGCCTTTTAACGTCAATTTTCTCAGGTCAATATCTAAAAAGGGACTGAATGAAAATAAGTGAAAATTTTACAGAATGTTCTTTATACAAATAGGAATATTTCACAAAAAAATTATGACTGAGACTCAACTACATTTAGAGTAATAGAGCAGTGAATTTCAGTAAAAACGCTACCCTTCTACACGCTCGTGCAGTGGCAAGTTAGCAAACAAGTGCTTGTTTATATCATTGTAATGATAAAACTGATTGTTAATACAAACATTAACAATTAGTTTTATCTAAAACAATTAACTTATATTTAAAATTTAAAACTTATTTTTTTTATTTAGGCCTACCTTATATTTATAATTAAAACTGATTTAAAACTAGAAATAATATATATCAGCAAAAAACAATACTCAACCATAACATGGCAATAAGTTAAAACACTTATGTTAAGAAAAAGTATTTATTATATCTATTACACTTAAAAAAAAATATATATAATGTATTTCAAATGGAAAACAGCATATTTTTAACTTACGATTTTTCAGCAATCCTGGCAAGTGCTCGTAACACTAAACTATGCACCATTAATAGCACAAAGCACTCCCTATAGGAACTCATGATAAAAAAATCAGGAAAATAAAAAATGTTAAGCAACAAATTTTATTTATATTGGGTATATTGAAATGGATTGACCCAACAACAATAAAGTAAAAATAACGCACAGGCAATTTTAAGTAACCATTTTTTTTTCTAATAATTACTATAAGTATGATACAAATACACATATACAAATGTATGTCTTATCAAAACGATTCACTGTTCTGCGTGAACTAAATTAAATCTAAAAGTCGACTCTGAGAGCTCTGTCATTCTGGACTAATGTTGTCATGTATCGCGGATATCGCATGTACCACTTTGTGGACTATTATAGCTCGTCCGCCACTTTTCTATAAGAATTTTTTTCGAAAACGATTTTTAAAATAATATTCTGTACCAAAAATCACATCTATGAATGGGGATTTTACAAATAATTTAAAATAGTGAATGACAATGCCAGATTCTGCTCCACCCAAAGTACTAAGTCTACTAAAATGTGAAAGATAACAATAATTTAGATTTATTTTACTGTAAACATTGTAACTGTGTCTCTTTGTAATATTAATTTATAATTTTATTATAACTGTAACAAAGTCCACATCCAAAAAGTTGTTTAATAAAGCGCCTGAAACTTGACCATAGCAATAATGCGAAAAGTCAACTGCCGATAACATTACTTCAGGCGTTATAAAATAATCAAACTAAGGCTAACTTCTTTTAGATCATTAGATATTTTGTAATAACATTTTACTAACATTTTTCTCCTTTCGTCAAATGGTACTTACGACTTTTTTCTATGAAGGGCAGTATAGAATAAATTTTCCTTGCGTAAAATAGACAAACCTCCAAAAATTGCTGTCGGTTAAAGTAATTACTAGATATTTATTTTTTCTAAATATTTTATTGCAAATATTTCAGTCGCTGCGTTTTAATAATAATAATAATTTGATTAATGGGATCGGTACCCTATGTCTTGATGTAATTATTTTTTTTTTTTATTAAAATATCCAAATTTGCTTGCAATTTATAATAATTGTAGTATATATGCGATTTTATACATGCAGTGGCGTTCGCCAGTAAGCGATGTTAGACTATTAGGATAGTGTAGGAGCGGACTCTCATTTAAATACATTTTATATTCACACAGGCTAGCAAATTAACATTCTGCTAGCCTGTCGCGGGTTTGTCACATTGATATTGACCTATCAAGAAGATTTAGTGAAGTTTTTCATTATGGCTCATTTCTATTACCTATAGATTTAATTAATTATATCAGAGCCCATTCCCATCCCATCCTATCCCTTCCCATTATCTCAACGCTTTTTTTTTCAAATCAATTCCTACTTCTCTAAAGGTTTAAATAAAAAAGATCTCTAACGGTCTAATTGACATTTGATTTCATTTTTTTTTATTAGATATTCATATTATTATATAGCAGACCGCACATCGCGGGGCGTGCCAACATTTGTCATTCTGGACTGATGTTGACGAGGACGTCTCCCTCGCTACACCGTGAACACACACTGGCCTTCAAGCCAACACTTACTAGTTATCGGCACGTGCCTGGACGCTTCTCACCGACTCGCGATCCCGCGGGATCCTCCCAAAGCAACGCCCTAAGCCGAGGTCCATTTCTTCCGTCGGTCTACTGAGCTGAACGCTTTCTGCGCTCGCCATTCCGAAAAAAAAGAAAACTGGACTGATGTTGGCAATACCCGGCAATGTTAGTTACACATTATCACTTAATAAATAAATAGTCATGGTATTCTATCAAGAAGCTATCGAATTGTATCCACTTTTAATGTACACAATCAAGTATCCGCTTCTGTACGTAGGTGTATTTTTCCTGTTAAGTATTTCTATGTTTTACGACGGTTACACGAAGTTTTTTTTATATATATTAGAAGCCGACGCTGATATAGGTAATACTTATACATCTAATGTAAATATATTTTTGTAAAATGTTACATTTTCAACTGATTATATGTTTTTGAAAGTATATCATGTGTTTTCTTTCGAGTTTTTGCCGCATTTTTTTTTAAATATTTTCTTATACGGCAATAGCGCAAGTAGCGAGCACATTCTGCCAATGTTATTTTTTTTTAATTAACAATTTTTAAGTCAAAACAATTGAATGTAAATAATTCAAATTTTGTGTCTGCTTTTTTTGTTCGTTCTTATTAATTGCACTTTTGATTATGAACTCTGACCTAGGAGTTATTTAATCGCATATAGAAAAAAAAATTGTGTAATTTAGTTAGTAAATGTATTGTATGTGTTTACTACTTAAGCCCCATAAAAATAAATAAAGTAAATTAAGAGTTACCTAGTAAATTGATATTAGGTTTCCACTTCCCATCATGTGGCCCGCCCGCTCTTCTGCCATCTATTTATTCTATACAAAAAACACCGAGCACAAGAGTTGGTAGTTTAATAAAAAAAGTTTTTATAATAATTCAACAAAAACTCGACTTCACTCCTCGAGTTCCCGCCAAAAAGTAATCGACATGTTTTTTGCAAACACTATAAATTTCACTGATAGATGTACAGTCAGCTGTACATCTATCGGTGTTTACCTACGTATAATGTATATTATTAAATGTTTCAAATACGTTTTTATCCAATTTGCCGAAAATAAAATCAAATCAATGAAATATCTCAACATTTACTTTTAAATCTAGGGCAAACTTGCACTCTCGATAAATCAAAAAATATTTTATTATAGACAAGTGGGCGGACGAGCAAGCGGTCTCACGTGATGGTACATGTTACCGCCGCCCATGGACATCTGCAATATAAGAGGGTAGCGGGTGCGCCGTCGACCTTGCAAAATCCTATTCACAGTTTTCTTGAAGAACCCCATATCGTAGCTTGATGGAAAGACCTCTTGAGGTAGTTCGTTCCACAGCCTACGGGTTCGCGGTATAAAATGATTTTTGGACCGAACAGTACGCTACACCATCATATCGGGGAAATGCGTATGGACCGCACTTCTGTGACAGATGCGGTTGTAGAAACCCAAGGTGGGAATTATATTGAACAATTCTTCAGAGCATTCCTCATTGTACAGGCGGTAGAACACACAGAGAGACGCAACGCCTCTCCGAATGCTGAGGGGTTCTAAACCGCCCGTGAGAGTGGGATCGTCGACAATACTAACAGAATGTCGTTGGATGGAGTCAAATAGGTCCAATTGGTATTTCGGTGCGCCGGCCCAGAGATATGAGCAGTACCTACTCCATATGGGGCCTCACCACAACAATATCAAAACAATTATCACTTCTTAAATATAAAATAGTTCATTTCTATAGCGACTTTATATCAGTCATTGAAATTGCCGCGGAAACAAAATAATCTGCTAAAAAAAATCAAGTAGCGTAACAATCTTAATTAATTGAACCGTAACAGAGCCGTGTCTGTACGGGTACATTTTTTTTTAAAAGTTTAGCAAAAGTAAGTACGAATGATATAGAGCACAAAACAACAATTTTTAGAATTTCTGTCACGAAAAACTAATGTAGGTACAGATTTGAATGAAACTAGGCATAGGTAAGTATAACTTATAGCCAGGTTTACATTAAGGGTACTTTTTATCCAGATATTTTATAGAGTTCCAACGGGAATGACTTAAAGTTCGCGCGAACCAAGTCGCTGGCCTAGTATTTAAATATTTATAAACAAAAGTTTTTACGTAATGAAATACAAAAATAAATCAGTCTGTGACACGGTCCACATCACAATAAATAACACATACACGAGTAATAAATTAAAACGGCGTGCATTATATCCATTGATATTTGGCACTATTTGAATATGGGCGGGACTCAGTAACTGTGTGTTCTATGTCAGGGAACACCGTTTATATTCAATCTTAGCTTATTCTCGCTGTCGTCCGCTGGCAATGCTCAAATGTGTTTAAATCGTATGCGACTATTTGGTGTCCCGTTTTCTGGCTGGGATTATATATGGGATTGGGATATTAGATTATATATGGCATTATAGTAGTGATAGATTTGTATTCTGACCAAACGGGTAATAAGTTGTAAAACATTAGAGCTAATCGGTCCACCGTTTAAAAGTTATAGGTACCTAATAACGGTATCTTGATTGTGCCAGAACAAGCTTATTCTGTCGGGACCACCACTGAATTTCAAGAACCGCTTTAAAGCCAATATCTGATTGGTCCTACTATTAGTCGCTAATTATGTAGCTGAATCGGAAAAATCCAGAATAAGTCGATTCGCCGTTTAAAACGTATAAGGGTGTTTTGGTGGCTCTACCAGAATAATCTTATTCTGATAGAGATCTTGAGAATTACTTTACGTAATCAAGATCTATCCCTATACTAACCATTGCTCTATCAGAGGTCTGCATAAATAGACGATTCTAAGACCGTGCTTTAGCTTAGCTATATTTAGATCGTGTCGTTGGAAACATCTCTATGCAGACTGCATATGGTACGATAAAATTCTAAGACCGAGAATCGTCTACCTTAGACTATCATCAACTGTGGGAAGCAGTGCCGGTGTTGGGGGGTTCACTCAGGGCGCCAAATTAGCACGGACGCTGAATTGTCCGGTGACCGGGAAATTCAAAATAAAAAAATAACAAGCTACAAAAGCTGGGCAATGCTAGCCTCTTAGTCACTCTAAAGGAAAGTTTCAAAGCGTCAAAAAGGTTTCTAGAAATATGAAAACTAAACCGATCGATTTTACGTTTAATTTATATTCTTGATATATCGTGTAATGATACTTAGAAGGCCACGACAATCCTGTACTGGGCGTCATTAATAAAAACGGATATAACACTGTGTCACTACCTGGAAAACAGTTTAACTAGGCGGAGTCTATCGTTTGCCAAGACACGCCTCTGGACGTAGGCGACACATTATTTGTGTTTAAATTGTTAACGATAGCTATAACAGCTGATTCAGTTCGAAATAAAGCCCTCCAGAATCTTGACGAATGCTTCTCCTGTAATCTTGCGATATTGATATAAAAGTAATTACACAATAGTTAGTAAAACTTATCTGGACATTGACATGTATAATCAAAATTGTACCAAATATCAGTTATAGTTTTCATTCCATCAAATTTTAATTTTGCTAATACAGCCGCCATTTTATTTGCGCATGTCCTCTATCAATTTTCCTTTGCCTTTTTTATAGTTATGACATGTTCCTATTTTCCATACCATATCTACTGTAAGTACTGCCTGGGTCTCGTCACTGTTTAATACCAACCTTCCCCAAGGTTTGCCACCACACGTTCTTTTGCTCTTCTCAACCACCCACTGGGTGATTCTTCAAAGTGGTCCATAAATCACTGACTTTTGATTAGGTACCTACCACAGGACAGGCTCAGTAAAGAATCTATTCAAATTGTTATAAGTAATATGTTAAAAATAAATCAGTAGTTTTGGGCTGTATAACTGAACTGGGTACGTGAAGCTCCGTTGATGTACCTACTGGCAAGATATTGAATGGAAAAAGTTATAGTGGTGACGTTTTTTGTTAAAAAAAAAACTTTAATTAATAAAAATCAGTATTTTTTTAAAAATTAATACAAAATATTTTTAGAAGTAGGTAATAAGCTCTATACATATAATAAAACTCTAGATCCAGCGTGTCTGTACATTGAATATATTTTGAAGAGCTGCTCAATTTGATGCCAACTCCTGGCTTGTAGCATCGCACCATTCGCCATCGTCGTGCCGTTCGTCCGCCCTTCCTTGACACAGTCTCTGCATACTTACAGTACGCTCAAAAAGACACTTTATACCGCGAACCCGAAAGTTGTGGAATGAACTGCCAGCTGAGGTATTTCCGTTACACTAAAATATGAGGTTCTTCAAGAGAGCTATGAACAGGATTCAGCAAGGTCTACACCCGCCTGGTGTTCCAGGTGTCCCGCTCGTCTGCCATCTATTCTATATAAAAAATAACCTTTCGATTCACTAGATCTCAAATGCAGCAGCATCACCGATGCAAGAAGTCTAACACTGCGATCACCAATCCGCCTCCCCAGCGTGGTGATTACACCATAAAGCTCCCAATTATACTTATAAAGAAAATATATTTCTTTCATTTGAATTTTGCCGCGCTCCGCGCTGTCGATAAGACTATCATAGTGTCGGTAAAACAGTGTACCCGTCAAGTGAAGAGAATCGTGCTGACTGTCAAATTGTAGGTAAACATAAATAAGAGTATTGTAAGGATAAATAATAGATGTTAAAAAGGATTGAAGAATAAACTTTATATGTCGTTTCTTTGTATATCGAAGCAACACCACATAAGTTTGTTTCATTTGACAAGCCTTCTGAAGAGAAAATAATCGATCTTATATATTAATAACAAGAACAATACAATTTCTAACCATAGCTTATACCAGTTAATGTAATCGCTTGATGTACATCTAGGAACGAGAAATGCTGAACTTGTAATTACACATTTAACACTTTTGGTAACACCACCCCTATCTGTTCCCGTGGATGTCATGGGTGTCAGGCGACTAAAGGATTACAAAGCGGCTGCCACAGGCCCCGAGGAACTGCACCACCTCTAAAAAGAGTGGACTCGCCAATGCGTTTGGTCAACGTGGCGTTTTTTACATCCTTCATGCACAAGACAATTTGCTTGAGGAGGCCGATACCGAACTGGCCGTTCCTAAAGTTCTGACGGGCCTTTCGAAGCGGCAGTTCGTATATCTTGGGTTTTTTTATAATGTAAATAGGTATTTCTAAGAAAGAGAAGTTTTGTATGTATAAAATTATTTATTATCTAAAATTACAAAAGGCAGGTAAGTATAATTAATTTATTCTGAGCAATCATCTATACTAACTATAAATAACTAAAACTAAGTGCTTAAAAAAATGCAACGTGTCACTGGAATAACGGGTGGAATTGATTTTAACAGTTTTTACTATAAGTTTTTTTTTTCATAACTTATTGCTCATTTCTAGTATATCTTTTATTCTACGCGCGTCGGCCGCACCGCGCCAGTCACTGCGCTACACTGAATAATGAGCGTTACGAACGTTATAGATAGAACAACACAATTTTACACGCTCGTAACTTGTGATTTGTTCCGTAAAATAATTGTATTTTTCGCTGATTTTGCGTTATTTGAGTGACATGTTGTATGTATCCATTAGACTTCTTTCAAATTTGCATACTCCGAGGGCTGGAAGCATCCCTTGTACATTTATATCGTATCCTACACTCATCGATATGGGAAAAGACTAGATGACACTTCATATGTTCATATCAAAGTAATCCGGTTGGCAACTTCTAGAGGGGGTGAAGCAGATGAAAAGGGGTCCATCAAAAAGTCAAATTTGAAACTTAAGTACTACGTAATAAGAATGTTACATTTTCAAAACGCATATGAATTAAATAATTGGAGAGCTAGTGAACATAGAACATTATTAGACTCTAACATGCCTGCCCTACAGTGCTTGGTATAACATATCTAGTATTCTCAAATCGATTCCTACACTCATCTGTTTATTCTCTACACAGTTCTACTCGTACATTATCACTTGACAGCAGTCACGTGGTCGTGGTCATGGCATGTGATCTTTGACCGACAGCGCTTGGACTATACACCGTAATCGCGCCAAACTATTCACAGCGCACGAGGCGCCCTCATCTATTAAACAATAAAAACAAATAAGTACTTAATAAGAAAAGAACACTTCAATACACACAAGAATTATTCGACAAGAGTGGGAAAGAAACACAAATGATGATGTGTAAATGTCCCAAAAAATCTAGAAAAAGTTTTATTTTTCAATTATTTCTTATATTTTTTTTACATTGGCAACACCGCTACGTCAAGAATATCGTCGTGATTGTTACCCCGGCCCCAGACGTGTACAGATATGTAGGTACAAATGTTTTCGGAAATATTTGTACATCAGTTTTCGCTCCATTACGATTATAGTACGTAGAAATAAAATAATCATTCGATCTGGATAGCGTCAAACGGCTAGTTGACTGACTCTCTGCAAGTGTACTCACACATTGCGCCCTTTGACGCCAAAAAACGGAGTGATGGCAAATACGAAATATTTGTGCAAGTATTTGAAAAGTGCGTGTTTGTACATATATGAACAATGTTTGAGCCAATGTTTCTGTCTGGAACTGGAGTAATAAAGGAAAACTATTAATAATACTTTCTTGGTAGTTTTTAACCGCTAAAAGACTGAATTGACAGAAGATAAATATGGCCGCCATGTAAATGCCTCTTTTTTAGGACCGTAATGCTACATCTCTGTATTTTGTACAAATAAAAATGAACTTACTGTTCAAAAATGGTTTCTCCCTGTCAGCATTATGTACTCTCGTGTCGTTGCATCTCCGCGACATAGTGACCGGTGACTCCATGTAGCTCTTACAACTTTCTGATTCCAACTGTAGAAACAATCAACATTTTAGACTATTCTAAGTCGTTATTTTTGAAAGGAAGTTTGTGTATGCATTCTGCAATCCCACCGTCGCCGGACTATAAGCTTTGTTCGCGGTAAGGATTCAGAACTAATTCGGAACTAGTACTGAACTAATTTGGAATCGTAGTAGAGCGCATGCGCGGTTATAGACCGATTCGTGATTTTTATTTCCGCGAACGATTTCGGAACCAAACTGCGTACGATCTACTGTCATCGGCAGTGTTACCAACTCTCAAAAATATTTATCCCTAAAGCTTAAGTCAAAAACCCCCAAAATCGCCCCAATTACTTAGAAATCCCCCTAAAAAAATATATAATAAAAGAAAAAATATAAATTACAAAAATGCAATGAAATTTCTTTACCTTTTAAATCTGGATCTGTTTCCCAAATCTACGTGTACTTCTGATTGTCGGCACAGCAGTACAACAACAAAATCGAATTAAACAAGTAAACAATAATCAACGTACATATGTATTTCCAGTAAGCATAGGCACAATAACCACCAGTCACCACAGAGTAGTTGTAATATATTTGTACTAGATGTCGTTAAGTCGCTGGGTCAACAAATAAATATGATTAGCTATTATAGTTTGGATTGTCCCAGGGCCTATACTTTCACATAATATATGAAAAATATATATTCAAAAAAATATATGAAGAGTCAAAAAATCCCTAAAAATATAAAACCCCTAAAAAAACCCATCCCACTTATTTACCCCCTAAATTTGGGGGGAAAACCCCTAAGTTGGCAAGTATTTAAGTGGACCCACCAAAACACATTACTCTTATTAGAGTATTATATAAACTTATTCATATAAACAACAAACAAAACTAACCATATTTTATTTAACCCTTAATAAATTAATAAAATTTATATTTTATTTAACTATTTAACCAATTTATTAGTTTCTAACCAACTGAATATAGCCGCAGCATGTATGTCAAATGTCGTTAGGTAAAAACTGCGCATGTCTGGAACTACGGATTCTTGCCAAAGTTATAGAACTGATAGAACTAATTCTGAACCGATCCTGAACCGAGTTCGACGGTTCCGCGAACACAGAACTGTAACTAGAAATTCTGAATTGTGTGTTCCGCGAACGGCATTATTTGAACTGCGCATGCGTATAGTTCCGAATCAGTTCTGAATCCTTACCGCGAACGAAGCTATAGTGGACTGGCCACGTGAACAGAACAGAACATTACAGTAGCATTCACTTACCACTTTATACAATTTACTCTAATGTACGTACATGTTTCGGTAATGCGTGAGATATGCCAGAATCCATTCCCATCCCATCATATCCCTCTCCATTCCAATACTCCATATCCAAATCCATTCCTAAACAGTGAACCTTCAAAGGTAAATAAATCACCGCCACATCGATGATACTCGTACATGCCGACATTAGTGAACAATGTATGACAAACGTTGGCACGTCCGGATCAAGTTTCAAGCGTCAGACAGAATAAATATATGAGAGAAAAGAAGAAAGTAACACGATGTAAGAACTCTAGCAACCGCCACTCATTGTCTCCAACACAGTTTCATATATATACCTATCTGTATAATCTATTCTATATATGTACTTACATATTTATCTAATATATAAAAAATTATGTTTGTTTGTTCGTCTTCTATGTGTTCCTAAACCATTCATCCAATTTCGATGAAACTTTAGTGAGTTGTTGTGCGCTCGCCTGCGAAGGTTTCTGACAAAAAGAAAAATCTAACGCATTGCAACGCACGCCGGGCACAGCTAGTGTGTGATAAAATCACAACAGAGCCGTGTCTGTACATGAAATATTTTTTGAAAAAAGTAATGTAGTTGCAATATAAAGTACCTACGAATGATATAAGAGCCCAAGACAATATTGTTTTTGGAATTTTTCTCTGTCTGAACGCATCGCGCAAAGCAACTGGACAGATTTTTTTTTTTTTATTTATTTATTCAAAAGACACTTAAATAGTAGGTATATATATATTTCCGCCAAACTGATGACAGTTTGTTGGCGAATGGTGCGCTCTCAACTTTTAACTTTCCGTGTCTTACCCACTTAGATTAGCTTAACTAATTAACAACTTGTCTACGATGTGAACAAGTATATATATGTACAATCCATGAGGTCCATGAGTATTACACGAAACAGTAAGTACACTTCTAAGTATCTATATTTAATTTATTTAACAGTATCGTTTTTAGCCTTTTTTTAAATACCTGTTTACCACTGCACTGTTTTTAATGAAACATGTGCAGAGTTAACATTTAAACGCGCATTACAGCCGCAGCGCGTTGCACTGTAAAACTGCAACAACTCACATTACACACGCGGCGGATCGCAACTCTACGCAATAATTTAAATCAGTTAGGTGTTGACATTCAAATCTTCACGTCCTTTACGGTACTTTTTATCCAGAAAGTCACTTATACCAGCTAGTGTAAAATAAACCTATGACAAAGGAATAGACTGGACATTCCTCCCTAAAAAACCGCATCTATTTTAACCCTTCACCGGTGACATGAGTCGTGTAGAGTTAAACAGTCATTAATACCCGTCGCGATTATTTATATGAACACGTGGTGGGTCGAAATAGAACTACGGGGAAACAGCGACGAGCGCTTTACTTGCTTATTGGTGTTTCGCGAAATTATAATGCACACAAAGAAATTATATTGTAGCATAAGTGTCGCTAGCTGATGCCCACGCCTTCGCTTCTACCTTGTACCTTTTTATTTTTTTGTTTTGTTTTACTATGGCCGATAAAAAGGCCCATAGTAAAACAAAACAAAAAAATAAAAACCATTGAGCCTAAGTTTTTGAAATAAAAGCTCTCCTCGCTCGCCTGCCATAGGTTTGAACGCATGGCACTCACCCCGGGATATGCGGTTGTAGAAGTATGGAGGAAATGTATTCTCCTTAAAGGGGCCTCAACGCAAACCATAGCCCAGGCTTCGTGAGCCCTATAATCCACCCCAGCTAGGGATGTTCATGCAAAAAATACATCGATGTTTTTTTCGATGTGATGCATCGAAACTTTGCATCGATGTTTTACGATGCATCAAATAAAAACATCGATGTTTTCGATGCATCACTTAAAAAACATCGATGATTTGTATGCTTTCTGACATCATTTAGAAATATAGGATAGGAAAATGAGACATAATCCAAGGTTTTCAATTTAATTGAGATTTATTAGAAGAATGAATGAAAATTTTGGAAATTACAGATCCCAATACTTCTTCTGTAAGCTTTGCATAAATAAGATTTTATTAACCCGTTTTCCTTGTATTCTGTTACGTTGTTAATTCAAACCTTGTGAAGCTTTTGAAAAAAGTCTTTCTGATGGTACTGAGCTGGCTACCAAAGTTAAATATTTATAGGCTATTTTGAACAATTTCGGAAACTGTTGTTTATAATCTGACCATACTTATAATTCACATCATTCGTGTCATACATTTTTATTTTGTATATATTTTTGTGTTGTTTTTCTATATTATATGTTTATCTCAACCAATGAAATGCCGCGTTACTGTGGCCCCATAAATTTTTCATGTATTTTTATTAGAGGATTATAATGCGTGCGTCATTCGATTCATCGAATAAAATACATCGATGCATCGTTAAATAACCAAATTAACCGATGTATCGGATTGATCCGATGTATCGGATAGTAAACATCGATGTTTTCGATGCATCGATGTATATCGAGCATCGCTAACCCCAGCGCCGAGCCGCGTGCCGTGCGGATCTTCGCACTCCGCCATCGACTCTAAACACACCCCTATCGCCTACGTGTATGCGTTCCCTTGATAATTGTAATACCACCAAGTATACAAAGTTGTTTTTTTCTATGGACGAAGGCGGCAGACGAGCATACATTCCACCTAGTGGTAAGTGGATACTGTCGCCCATAGACATCCGCGATACATGCCAACATTAGTCCAACATGACAAACGTTAGCACGCCCCCGGATGCGCTGCCTATCTTTGGAGATATAGGAATGGATTTGGAGAAAGGGTTGGGAAAATGGGGAGGGATGGGGTGGGAATGGGCTCTGGCACATCTCACTCACTACCGAAACACGTACGTACATTGGGGAAATAAGATAAAGTGGGAAATGCAGTACATTTCAAGGTGGTCTTCTGTGAGAGAGGGGTAACGTGGCCAGTCGAGTGCGGCCAGCGGCTGTTAAACTTTGGATTGTAGCGTCCACTCTCCCCCTCATATACTAAGTACACTCTGTACTAAGTATTTACTTAAAGTATACTAAGTATTTAGTGTAATTCCTTTTCGCGCGATATTTGCGAATCAAAACCGCATTTGACAAGTGTGACAGTGCGTGACGGATGCCCGCGCAAAATAGCTGGCCATATTGCAAGATGGCAGCGTAACAGATTTATCGTGTTAATTTATTTTAGGATATTAGGATAATTAAGTGCATGTGTGATATTAAATAAGAACGTAGATAGATTAAGTAATAGTGAATTATAGTGTAATGAATTAAATCGATAAGTTTAATAGAAAAGAAAAGTAACCATAATTGTAGACCAGACCTTTTTGGTTCTTTGCTCGACACGGGCCTGCACATTGCCCTGTGCGGCGTGAGGAATGTATGCTTTTAAAACGGTACGCCGGTCAAGCAGGTTGGCGACTCCACTGTTTTAAAAGTGGAGTACTTTCTCAGGGTTTGTGGTAGCGGCATTAGTGACCATTCACGTTACCAACGGAAGATTATTTCTTATTTCCCTAATGTACGTACGTGTTTCGGTAGTGAGTGAGATGTGCCAGAGTCCATTCCCATCCTATCCCTCCCCATTTCCCCAACCCTTTCTCCAAATGCATTTCTATATCCAAAGGTAGGCAGCGCATCCGGGGGCGTGCCAACGTTTGTCATTTTGGACTAATGTTGGCATGTATCACGGATGTCTATGGGCTACAGTATCCACTTACCATCAGGTGGACTGTATGCTCGTATACCACCTTCGCCCATAAAAAAAAAAAAAAAAACCAACGGAAAAAAAGGGGCGATGTAATTCAATTCTTTATTGCTGCCGACCCTGCAGAATCCTATTCACAGCTCTCTTGAAGAGCCACATTTATTGTTGCAGTGACGCAAATGGTTTTATTATTAATTCTTTCTTTCTTTTGTATTTCTCTGCAGATTTGTCACTATATACGGGAAATAATAAATTAATTAGCTGTGTGATGGCGGCCGGGTTTAAAATTGCATCATCCCATATGTTCCCTTGGGTATCGGAAAACTGCACCGCCTCTAAAAGAGTGGTCTCGCCGACTCGCTTGCCCAACGGGGCGATCTAAGGTCTCACATCCCTCATGTCCAAGACAATCTACTTAAGGGGGGATAAGTCCAGCAGTAGATATTTAACGGGCTGGTTGCATTACATATACCTACAGGAAATAAACTGGATTTCTTTCTGTCAATATGTCTTCCCTCAACTTGTGCTCTATGTACTGTTGTTCTATATCTAGCTTTGGACTATAGCACTGCAATCTTACCACAGCTGCTGCCCTGAGTGCCGCCTGTAGTCTCTCTATGTGCTGTATGGCAGCTCGCAATATCTCAAGCTTAGGTAGCCGTCCGCTGCCCGCGCGGGCTCGTATCCTCAACTCTTCGAACGCGGCGTTTACCTATAAATTAATAGTTATAATATTGCTATAATCTATTCCATATTATAACATACTCTGAATGGGGAAAGGGCACGCTGCAATCTCACAACTGTTGCGCGCACTCGATTGGCCGCATTACCCCTCTCTAGGAGAAGAATACTGTAAAAAGTTTTGCAATTCCCAATTTATCCCATTCCAGCAATCCTAAGTAAGTGTTTCGTTATTGAGTGAAATATGCCAGAGCCCATTCCCGTCTCATCCTATTACCTACTCGCCATTTTTCCAACCTCGGTTCATCCCATCAAATCATCGTTTCATCGTTCATCGTTTTCATAATGAACATGATTTTCAACGATGAAAAATCAAAAATCCTTTACATATCTCTAAAGATAGGCAGTGCATCCGAAGGTAAGCCGACTCTTGACATCCTTTTTTTTATATAGAAAAAAGGCGGCAGACGAGCATACAGTCTACCTGATGGTAAGTGGATACTGTAGCCCATAGACAACCGCGATACATGCCAACATCAGTCCAGAATGACAAGCGTTGGCACGCCCCCAGATTAAGGAATGGATTGGAAAAAATGGGGAGGGATAGGATGGGAATGGGCTCTAGCATATCTCACTAACTACCGAAACACGTACGTACATTGGGGAAATACGATAAAGTAGGAAATGCAGTAGGTAGAACCATAGAACCCGTAGGCTGTGGAACGAACTGCTTCAAGAGGTCTTTCCATTAAGCTACTACATGGGGTTCTTCAAGACAGCTGTGAATAAGATTTTTATATAAAAATCACTTTTTTTTATAAAATAAAGGTACACGTCAAGGTAGTCTCCTGTGAGAGAGGGGTAACGTGGGCAGTCGAGTGCGCCCAGCGGCTGTGGAAATGTGCACTCTCACCCTATTATCGCTATTCGCAGCTGATGTTGGCAATTATCGTGGCTAATCTGCCGCCTTCTTTCCATAAAAAAAACGGTACAGTTTTTAATATTTATAATATTGAAAACATTTTTAAAATTATACTCTATTTTTCATAAAGTTTCTAACATATTTTTTAAATTCCTTCCAAACAAATAGATTTCCCCCTACCTACAGCAAGGAAAGCCGCGGGACGGAACTGTAGGTAGCTTTTGACAAATTACACCTCAAAATAAGATGGCGTCGCATCTTTAATTTTTAGAGCGAAAGTGATTTATAACGCGTAACGACAATAATTTGTCGGTAGAGGATGTCATAACACGATTTTTGTGTCCACGAGCTATAAAACTTGTTGTATTCTATGTAGCAGCTATATTCGTCACCGTCAGTAGACCCCTTTTTGCCGTCCACTGCTCCACTTTGCCGAGAGATGTATGGAGATTGAAGCGGTACGCTGACCAAGCGGGTTGTCGATTACAATGTTTCAGAGGTGGTGTAGTTCAACACCACCTCTGACGCTTGTGGTAGCGGCTTTGTTATCCCTTTGACGCTTAATACTACACCCGCGGGAGGAGATGGGATAGTGTTATTCTATAGCCGGTCAACACCACACGGCCGGCTATAAATTATACTATAAATTGATTTATACTTCATTGCACACATATTACAGAAAAAACTCGAACTTAATGCCGCAGTGGACCCTTGAGTAAACGGATAATCACCAATCACTAAAATTATATTTATATAAATTCATAATTTGAATAAATTTATGTTTACATAAAATATGAATTTCATATTAATTACAATTAATTAATTTATAGATAAACATTGCATGCCGTTATAATTAACGTTATATATATCGTTAACGTTATAAATTAAAAAGCTACCGTGAAATACGCCAACTTTGCATCCAAGGGTATCTTTGCCCGAAGAACAATTTACAAGCAAATCCGTTATTGTGCAAAAATATCCCAATATTATGGCTATCCCACCATAAATATCCCATAATATTGGGATATTTTTGCACAATAAAGGATTTGCTTGTAAATTGTTCTTCGGGCAAAGATACCCTTGAATGCAAAGTTGGCGTATTTCACGGTACGCTTTTTGTGCACCAAAAAACGAGTTTGTCAAGTACTTATCTAGGAATTACATCCCTATATATGTTTGAAATGAGTATATTTGTAGCCAAACTAAATCTATTCTAGAAAAAAATCCAAAATGACTGGTAAAAATCGGTAAACGGGTAAAACAAAACTAACATATGTTCCAATTAAAAAACTACAGCTATTCCTATATATAAAAAAATCCACTGTATGGCAATTTGTCTTTATATTCAAGGTTTACCTTTTGCATTTTTATTACGAGGTTTATATTGTTATTCGCACGTTGGGCAGGCGGGTTGGTGGTAACTGTGGTGGACCAGTCGTATCGGTGATGGTGCTGCCCCCCACCGGTCTCTGGTATTTGATCGCTGGCCATTGATCGGTCGTCAGAGTTCCGAGATCGTTTAAGCTCCGTATGATGGTGGTAAGGACCCATCGATTTGCGCATACATACTAAATATGTTATATAAGCACTGTAGGGCAAGCGCGTTACTGTCTAGCACGCACGTTTAATTCATGTGTTTTCAAAAAGGAATGTTATTAATAAAGTATGCAATAAAGTATGCAAATAGAACTAGGTACGGTACTTCATAGACGTGGATGACGCGTTCGGGTGTATTTCCGAATTAGCCGATAGCGAATATTTTCGTAATGTATCTGAACTTAAGTTTCAAAGACTTTTTAATGAACCTCTCCTCATCTGCTTCAACCCCGTTAGAAGTTGCCAACCAGGTTTCTTCGATAAAAACGTATGACGTGTCATCTAGTCTATTCCTATATCGATGTAAGGACCCCTTACACCGCCAGGACCGCAGGATAGATGAGCGATGATGAGTGGAATGGAGACCACACTTCAGCACGTGAACGACGACATGAAGAAAGTCGCCGGTAAATAATTTAATAGTCGCGATCACTAGAATACGTATGTTTTATTTTTCAAAGTCTCCATAGCTAAATGTTTTTTTTTTCAAAATAATTGGTCCTTAATTTGTTTTACCTGGCTGGTAAAGGTACAGATAGTAGATAAAAAATACTGATTTTCAAAATTACTCTGCAATTAGACAGGTATCAAAATATATCAAAATATTACATGTTGCGTTGTAAATTGGGTCGCTTAATGTAAATGGAACGTCACTAATAAGCAGAAGCTAATTTTGTAATCGAAAATAAGGTTGTTTACACACTTGTAGTGGGAAAAAAACGTGTGCGGTCAGGGGACCCCTGTCAGGAACGAAGATCCTCACGCATTTTTTTTTAAACTCTGAATGTAATTCGAAATAAAATCTGTATAGTTCATGTATTTTTTTTTAATTTTTTATCATATTTTCAATGCAAATAATTTAAAATAAGGAATCAAATCAAAAATTTAGGTTATACAACCGGCCACGCACTAGTAGTCTGCATGTCTGTTATTCTCCTTGAGTCTCGCTCTCGATACTCGCACGCACACACAGAGAGAAAGAGTAAGGCGTATGGAGGGCGTAAAAATCTTACGTGACGTTACATTTTCTCTCGAATCACACCTACCGCAAGCCGCGTAAAGGAACTTCGTTCCAAAAATACTTTATCATATCTACAAATTAGATGTAAGACTGTGTTTATATGTAAACATTTCCGTGATTGCAGTTTAATTCAATTATTAAATAACGAACGAAATGTTAAGTTGACTTGTTTTGTACAAAAACAATACACCTTAAGAAAGGCAACTATAACCTTTACCTCTCTTCCCTTTTTTAATATTCTTTTTTTTTGTTTTAATATTGCTATGTTTATATTTTAATATTTAATATTAGGGGTTAAAGTATGAAATTGCCGATTTGTACTGAAAAATTAAAACTCGTTTTTTTCTAAAATGTAACATATTTATTTAATCAAAATATTTACCCTCATTATCTATACATTGTTGCCATCTAATCGGAAGTTCATTTATGCCTTTGCGATAGAACTCTGGGGATATAGATTCGACAAACTGTGTGAAAGCATTTTGTACTGCCTCTTGGGAAGAAAATTTTTTACCACGTAGAAAATTGGCCAAATCACGAAAAAAATGGTAGTCCGTTGGAGCAAAGTCTGGCGAGTACGGAGGATGACGTATGGTTTCTAACTGCAGCTCCTGTAGAGTTACAACGGTTTCTCGTGCAGTGTGAGGTCTTGCGTTATCATGGAGCAATAATGGTGAAGATCGATTCACGAGTCGGGGCTGTTTCACTGCTAGTTTCGCCATCATTGTTCGAAGTTCGGCACAGTAAACATCTGCTGTTATTGCTTGACCAGACCTGAGAAAGCTAATAGACCATACACCATGAATAGACCACCAAACAGTTACCATTACCTTTTTATTGGTAAGCTTTGACTTAGGGCACTGTTGCGGCATTTGACCTGGGGTCAGCCATTGCATTTTTCGCTTTCGGTTATCGTAAAGAATCCACTTTTCGTCACATGTCACAATTCGATCCAATATTCCTTCATTTCTGTAACGATTCAACAAGGCAACGCAAGTTTTAACACGCGTTTCTTTCTGCAGATCAGTCAAATCATGAGGCACCCATTTTTCATATTTTTTTATCTTATTGGTTTGATGCAAATGAGTCAATATTGTACGAGTAGGTAAGGTAACGTTAAACCATGCCGCTAATTCCTGGGTAATTTGACTCGGATCGGCTTCCACCATCTCCTTCAATTCAGCGTTATTCACCTGTGTCTATTATTTATTATTATTCAAGCGTTATTCAAGACCGCCCGTCTTCCACGTGGTTCGTTCTTCAAGTCGAAGTTTCCATTACGAAAGCGTTTTAACCAAAAACGCACGGTTCGTTCATTAGCAGTCTCCTCTCCAAACGCAGCATTGATATTGCGAGCCGTTTCTGCCGCGTTAGTTCCGCGTCGGAACTCGTATTCAAAGATTACTCGGATTTTCGAAGTATCCATCTTTCCCGTCTAAGCTGAATAAAAAAAACAATCATCATCATCATCATTTCAGCCCTTGGACGTCCACTGCTGGACATAGGCCTCCCCCTTTGTCCGCCATTTAGACCTTTTAAAACAATTGAAAGTCGAAAATCGAATGTTGCACGCTTTTTAAACAAGAACCTCATAGGTATCATGTGAAAAAAGTTTCACTCGAAAATCTCACACCACGAAGGTTTTGTGTCAATTCAAAGTATCTATTACTATAAAACGGAAATTTCATACTTTAACCCCTATTATATGTGTTTAATATTTGCTACTATAATGAAATTCCCGCGAGAATCATGACAAGAGATCCTAGTGGACGGAGGCCTTATGAACGATATTAGAAATCGTACATCACATCATATTGCATCAAATAAACTCTCAAGAGATATTGTGGCGCGATTGATTGTACGCGACTGCGCATACAATGCAACCGCTCAACATAACGGGACGTTGCGCCTCGCCACTCGCCTCGCCACTCGCCTCGCCACTCGCCTCGCCAGACCGCGCTGGCTTTGGGACGCGAAACCTTTGTCGCTTTTCCGCGCTCTCAGTTGGGTAGCTAAATTAATCCGGAAACATTTAATTGTTTTCCCTTCTACTTAGTGCTAGTGTCGAAATAACTTTAGTGTGCCTAATTTCTTTCTGTATATGTTCTTATGTTATTATAACGCTCATATATCCAATATGAGTTTATTTATTCTACCGTAAACTTTCTCATATTATATACTATATACACGCACAATACAACTTACTACATATATTAACTTCTAAGGAACCCTAAATTCTAATTTAGCATCGGCGCGACATCGCGACACTGTTTTCGACAGATTTATACGTGACAATCATAATATTTAACACGAACTACAAAATGGTACACGCTAATAAAAATAAAAATAAATTGTAACGCCCTTTGAGAGGCGCCGTAAATATATTTTTATGTGAAATTAAGACGTTAGCCATATATTTACATGTTTATTGGTGACATGAGTTCTATTTTTATTGTTAGGCTCTCTACAGACTTGCGACTCAAAGTCATAGATAATCACCGCATAGAGACTTTTTGAATGATTGTACACAGCAGTTAAAGTATGATTTTTTAATCGAGTCATGGATATGACACGTAGAACTGTCGATAAAGTGTCATCTCCGTACAAATATCGAAATCAGAAACGGCAGGAAGCTCTGCAGTTACTTGTGCGTGTATATAACTTGAGCTACAATGAGGAGAAACCGGAATCTTGGAAATATTCTTTATTTTATCGATGTACAGCATAACGTTTGTAACATCAATAATTGTGCGACTACAACTACGTCGCCTTAATAATATTAAGATAAAAACAGCGTAAATTCATAAATTAAAAACTCTCTTCTAGAAAAGTGACGAGATCGATCTGGTGAACATTTTGTTGACATCCAATATCAAAATCAAAAAAACAAAACTTATAAAAGGAACACTCTTAAAAAGAATTAAATTA
Organism: Sesia apiformis; assembly: GCA_914767545.1. NCBI lineage: Eukaryota > Metazoa > Arthropoda > Insecta > Lepidoptera > Sesiidae > Sesia > Sesia apiformis. The sequence goes on from OU611976.1 coordinate 2,672,718, forward strand.
GCAGCTCGACCAAAGAGGTCGGCTCTCGACGCCACAACAGTTTTACATGTCATATATCTCGACTCGAATAAAAATCCAACTTCAGTTAGAAGTTACAAGATTCTGTTGAATGATTCGGGTAATATTAAATAGTTTGCAGCAATCGCACGATCGTGCACACATACACGCGCACTTACACGAATATACATATATGCACACAGAATATAAGATATAGTATTTATTATGTATGGGTTATTCGTAAGGCAGTGAGTTTTCATTCCCTACACTTCCCACCAGCAGGGGGAGGGTGTACGCTGCAATCCAACAGCCGCTGGGTGCGGTCGACTGGCCACGTTACCCCTCTCTCACAGAAGACTACTTTGAAATGTACCTACTGCATTTCCCACTTTATGTTATTTCCCTAATGTACGTACGTGTTTCGGTAGAGAGTGAAATGTGCCAGAGCCCATCCAATCCCTCCCCATTTTCCCAGCCCTTTCTCCAAATCCATTCCTATATCTCCAAAGATAGGCAGCGCATCCGGGGGCGTGCCAACGTTTGTCATGGGCTTATCTACTTACTTTCAGGTGGACTGTATACTCGTCTGCCGCCTTCGTCCATAAAAAAATGTTAATGTCAGCAACATGACATCTTTGCAATAGATTTCGAGTTTTTTTTAATCTACATAGATACATTCTATGTAGTTTCAATATGTTGTATTGTAGAAATAAAACTGCGTTCTTTAATCCTCGAGTGTAACTGGACGAGAGAGGGCGGTTTTTTATTTCCCTCCTCTTTGTGACATGACAGATATTTTGACATTGACACTATATTGTGCCAACTGTAAATACAATTACCTAAGTACATAGCTTAGATGGCGCTACATGAATGGTTTCCATTTTTATTTTTATGAATGTAATCTCAACACATATAAGCAAAATATGTTGCAACCAAATTGTCTCTAAAATGTCTAAAACTCTATTAATCAAAGTAAATTGACGGTCTGTCACTCAGTTTAATGGAGTTTAAAGTGGCTTTTTTTGTGATTATTCCCGCAGGAGTCAGTTACCCTGTCAAGGCAAATTAACGGGTCGCAAACATAGGTGCTGCATACCAACTTTGGAGATACTGAAAATAGATTTTATTTATTTAAAACTATAATACGAAATACGGCAAACAGTAATACGAAGGGCGGTGCATCGTGCAATCAATAAGATAATAAATACATTTAATAACTACTTATATTAATATACAATCGACTTATATACATATATGCCTGCCCATATGAATACATACAAGAATAATTTGTCACAACCAATTGAATTACTTGAATTATTGACCAAAATACAACATCTATCTATATATTATATATAATAAATGTTTCTTTGTTTGTCCCGTATGCGTTGCTATACCTTTCATCCGATTGCGATGAAACTTTGGTGAAGTGTGCGCGTGCCCGTGAACTTTTCTGAATTAGTACACCCATTCTCCACGCGAATGAAGTTGCGGGCAACAGCTAGTGCTTAATATATATTGAGCACCTTGTACCTATAATAAAATAATGGACTCAACTTATTGATTTGATTTTGTGATAGCTTTTAAGTTAGTCTTTAATACTTTATTTTTAAATAGATATTTCATAAATTACTTGAAACGATATAACTCATTTATTTTCATTATATATCAGTTATATTTTTTAATTCTTAAAATTATTAACTTGCTTATTTAACTTTTTAATGGAAATATTAATTTTCCGTTAAAAAATATTGTTTTGATAATTCCTATTGATTTCATGGCAGTTTTTACCATATTTTTGTATTCACTATAAGTATTTTCAGCATTGTAACTATATTGAATTAAATTATTTACAACGCTAGATGATGCTCTTGGTAATGATTTGAAAGTTGCTTCTAAGATTTGAAGACATCATAATAATGTTTATAAAGTATTTTTTTTTGCATATATGGCAATGGTGTAATTAGCACATTCTGCCAGTGTCAAGTTTTCTTCGTAATTAAGTCAAAACAATTCAAAAAACGAACAAGTCAATCAAATCAGGAGTCGCTCAGTAAAGCGATAGGTAGTACGTTTATTGAGAACAAAGAAGGACTCCTTAGAAGCACTCGAAAAACGCATTCCTATGTCATTATCACATCACAAATATTACGCACAAAAAATACTTTGAAGTTTAATAAATTAAACCACAAAACACACGGTACTTGTTTTTACAATAATCAAACAAAAAAAATCAACTTTACTTCAAGAGTTCCCGCCAAAAAGTCTTTTGCTCCATTTGTTTCAAAATCATTTCCTAAAATATTTTTTAAAGCAATGCCTTTTTTCGTTCTAATTTCTGTAAGTGTTCTAAACTTAAAATACAAAATATTCTTCATATTCCTTTTTTTAAACACCCGATATTTATGTTTACTGTCAACATTCGGATTTAACTCTTTAATCTACCGTTACAAGATGTCTCCAGACGCTAATAATATATAAATAAAATCGCTCCGTCCTCGTGTGTGTCACGTATAGCGGATTAGGGGATTATGTGTATGCTTGAAACACCTATCCCGGATCTTATTTCTAACTTGCATCTTCCTGTGACTTTTATCGTGCAAGATCTTGATAATTTATGAGTATTTATCTTGTTGTATTAGAACGTCGTTGACAATATTTCGCTGTTGTATCAGGCGTACCCCCAACTAACAAAGTACTGTATTCCACTAATAACGAAACAAAATTTTGACCGTCATGACAATTATAATTTAATCTAGTTTTACATTGATATGTATAACTGAATAAATGTTACTATTTCACGATCTCTGAATAAAGTTCTGAGTAAGTTAACCGACAATTAATGTGATCGGTGATTGTAGCATCACATTTCACCAAGTCCGAGTATCGCTAATTGATGAAATCGATCGATGAGTCGATTGGTGATATTTGTTAAGTAACAAATCGTAACTTTGCTCGGAGGTCGTGAAATAGGCCCTTAATCTAATAGTTTAACATAATCTCTTCGTATTACCTTCTGGCGATATATATTTGTATTAGATTATTTATTATATCTATATCTGTAGTAGATTTTATTAGGTTGCTGTGTCCTTACAGGGCATAATTGTAACTAGGTACATATATATGTATATAGGTACATTAAAAAATAAATAAAATGAAATGAAATGAGCAGGGCCGTCTTAAGTCTATTCTGCGCCGGGGTGCGGGAGTGTATCCCAAGACAGTCAAACATCCTATTGTGTATCCTATGACAGTCAAATATCCTATTGTGTATCCTATGACAGTCAAATATCCTATTGTGTATCCTATGACAGTCAAATATCCTATTGTGTAATCGTTTACTATAGCGTTATATTTTTTCATTACCTTTAAAAGGTGAGCGCCCGGGGTGCACCGCACCCCTTGCACCCCCTGGTAAAGACGGCCCTGGAAATGAGACTCATTTGCTGTACAAACAAACAAAATATGAAACAATTTTCTGATAATTATGTCCGTTTATTTAAAATAGATTTGCGTGAAGATTAACACAAAACATACAAGACATGTAGATGGAACGTAATATATGTAGTTACTCATATATTTTCCGGCAATAAAACTATATGTTTAGGGTGATTGCGCCGACAGTTGACACTCGGGCGAAGTGCAGCAAAACGAAGAGGGATTCTGATGCATACACTTTAATTAAGGGGAAGCATACCGACACCACAGATTATATAATTCCATATATGTTATATTTTTATATCCTGTATGTTTCTGATATGGGTTATAAAATTTATTGCCTGAAATAAATGCTCATTATTATTATTATTATTATATTTTGTTCTGGAATTGTTTTACTTTTGCAATAATTGATAATTTTACTTGGTAGTATTTATAATAACATTCATAATTTTAATGATAAGGAAATTTAGTAATTATTAATTTGACATTAATATTTTAAACATTAATAATTTCTATATATTTATAGAAATTTATATTTCTTTGCTATTTATATGCCTAACAGTGAGATATGGAGGATTTTTTGCTAATTGTTTCTGTCAACATGACTACCTATGTTCTACAAATAAATTAATTTTAATTTGAAGTTTCGAGCATAATTTGTTCCATATTTGAAACTTATGGATCAGTCTAAATAGGTTCCGTCACCGCCATAACTGGCAGGGCGCACTGATCGAAGATTTTCAACTTCAAGCAATGTGATATAGGTACATGCCATCGATAAGGGAATAGACTAGATCACATTTCATACGTTCTTATCAAAAAAATCTGATTGAGAACTTCGAAGTGTTGAAGTGTTTGTATAACAACGCCACCATGTCAGTCCGAGTACCTACAGGAAGGGAGCACGGAGCCGATTCCATTGCAGAGGGGTGTGAGACAAGGAGATGTAATCTCTCCGAAGCTCTTCACCAATGCGATGGAAGACGCTTTCAAGCTCCTGGAATGGAAAGGACTCGGCATCAACGTTGATGGCGAATGCATCACTCACCTTCGATTTGCCGACGATATCGTGGTCATGGCAGAATCGCTGGAGGATCTTAGCACAATGCTCGGAGACCTCAATCGAGTTTCCCAACAGGTGGGCCTTAAAATGAACATGGACAAGACGAAAATCATGTCGAATGTCCATGTCGTGCCCACCCCAGTTTCAGTCGGGAGCTCGATTCTCGAAGTTGTTGACTAGTACGTCTACCTAGGCCAAACGGTCCAACTAGGTAGGTCCAACTTCGAGAAAGAGGTCAATCGACGAATCCAACTCGGCTGGGCAGCGTTCGGGAAGCTACGCAGCGTCTTCTCGTCCAAAATACCTCAGTGCTTGAAGACGAAGGTCTTCGACCAGTGTGTGTTGCCAGTGATGACCTACGGCACCGAGACGTGGTCTCTGACTATGGGCCTCATAAATAAGCTCACTGTCGCACAGCGAGCTATGGAGAGGGCTATGCTCGGGGTTTCCCTACGTGATCGAATCAGGAATGAGGAGATCCGTAGACGAACTAAAGTCACCGACATAGCCTCTCGGGTTAGCAAGCTGAAGTGGCAGTGGACAGGGCACATAGCTCGAAGAACCGATGGCCGATGGGGCAGAAGGGTTCTCGAATGGAGACCACGTACCGGCGGACGAAGCCGAGGACGTCCATCTGCTAGATGGACAGACGACCTCATAAAGGTTGCGGGCACCCGCTGGATGCAGGTCGCTGCCGATAGGTCTAAATGGCGGACAATGGGGGAGGCCTATGTCCAGCAGTGGACGTCCAAGGGCTGAGAAGAAGAAGAAGAAGAAAGGACGTTAAGCAGGTGAGGAGGGGTTCATTAAAAAGTCTAATTTGAAACTTTAGTAATACGTAATAAGATTGTTCCATTTTCAAAACTCACGAATTAAATAATTCGAGAGCTACTCAACAGAGGACACTATTAGTCTGTAACGTGCTTGCCCTAGAGTGCTTGTATAACATATGTTATTAATTATTATACATTAACTAACTCACCCTTAATAAGTTGACATATTTAGCTAGAGCGCGACACAATCCAAGTCGAGTCGATGTCGCGAAGGTAAATATTATCTAATTTGCATTTCCCTATAGATAATATAGCCCAGTAAAATTAGAAAGAATTAGGATTGAATAAATAAAAAGTGCCATAAAGTTGAATTTTCCTGGGAAGCTTTATTTTGGATATTTTTACTTGATGTTGAATTTTTCTGTGAAGCATTATTTATAGAGCGTCGAAAGCCTAGAAGTATTTGGATACTTCTTCTTTTTGTGGTGCCTCTCCAACTAGTGGAGGTTGGCAATCAGCTCCGAATACTTCGCCGTGACTTTCGCGAGGCGAAACAGTTCGGTGGCACTCGCGATGCCACTCCACTCCTGTGTGTTACGCGCCCATGACTTTTTTCTGCGATCAATACGCATTCCATCCAATAGCTCAGGTGCAGAAGGCAACTAATTTCTTCTCTACATACTTTTAGACCCCATCAATTTTTTTCTTGACATTTGTGTCAGAAAAAAAAGACGGGATAGGAGGAAAATCGGATTTTAGACAATTTTTTAAAAATCTGCTAGTTTAGCAATTAAACAACTTTGAACGGTTTAAATCGCGTATATTTAACATTATTTATATCCCGACGTTTCGAATACTTTGCAGTAGACGTGGTCTCGGGGTCACGGGGTGACTCACCCCCCACGGGGTCACGGGGTGACTATGTATAGTAATCGCGAAAACCTAAGAAAATATCTGCTAGTTTTTTAAAAAAAATATATAACCGACTTTTATAATTGTGACATCAACCTATATGTTACATATTTTTGGGAAAAAAACGTACATTTTTGGGCTCTGTGTTTCGCTTGATCGGGGCACCATAGCCGCGTGGTCTTATTAAACTTAAACGGGCATTAAAATGGCAACACCTCCCCATGTAGGAGACAATATATTCCAGGAGACCAGTATCCAGAAGTGGTTAATGTAAGGACTAGTTACGATTATGATATTTAGCAAAGAATGATGCGTCATTTTGGCCTGTATAGATATAAAAACAACATGAAAACCAAAAAAAAGCTTTTAACATAGCTTCAGTTTTTTATTATGGCAACAAGGTCCTTAACTACTGGGGAAATGAGATACTTGACTTACAAGTATCTTAAAAATGTATAAGGGAGAGACGATATAACCATTGACGGAAACACAGTCAGATTCAGGATACAGGGCATCCCGTGGAGAGATCCAGGGTGTCTAATTTGGTCTGAGATCATCTGAACACACCAAAGATGTACATTAGAGCGGGCATGACCCAGCCGTTATAGGCTCGAATCGTATTAGCGCCCGATTTTTACTATATTTTTTTTATTTATCAAGCACCATTTATAAAAATTATATTAATATTAACCTTTATATTAACTCAGATTTTGTATTAATCCGAGGAACAAAATGTTTATTTATGGTAACTGTAGGTTATAGTCAATAAGTTGGCATACAATTGCTTCATACAAAAGTTCATACAAACGAAGAAAATCTAATTGTTTGCAAAGAAAGATGTTTTTGCACCGATATAATGCAAGGAACGCAAGTATATTAGCGACCATTAAGCGTTCTCTAATTAAATCAATTTTAATAAAAAAAATTGCCCATGGCAATGTATCCAGTATGCTGACGGGATTACCCAGACTGATGGATTGCTGATGCGTTGCAGGAGGTAATGGCCAACCCCAGATTCGCCAGCGTTACCGACCAGGCACTTTAAGGACTCTTAAAAAAAATGAATTAAAACAAAAAAATATATTAAGAAGCCTACTTTTCTTAATCGCCGTCGCTCACGGAGAGTAGCCGCTTTTCTTCTGTCAACCGCAGCAGTTTTCCTTTTACATGCTTTACATGCCCACGCCAAACATCTCCGACTGGGGCCTAAAACATGCTGCACATGAGCCTCTTCTTTCTCGTCATCGTCATTTCGAACATCATTTTTACCCTCATTTTTCACTTGGCAACACTGCTCATTCTTTTGCACTGCACATTTATCGTCGTTCGATTTTTGAATTTCAAATTTGTAGTTGTTATTGTATTCGAACATTGCACTGTAACTCATGACACTGACAGTTTCCCGCGTAATTTGTTTTTTTTTTCGGGCAGCGTGCGCGGAGACATGGACGACACTGAATTCAGCCGAGGGTGGATCTTAAGTCGAGATTTACAAAATATGTCCGCTATTAATAAACTGTCTAGCGTTGTGCCCGTACTAACGTCGTTGAGAGATGCCAATTTATTAGTGTTTGGATTGAAATTGATGCCGGCAATATTTTTTCCGTTGAATTTGTTGCGATGAAAGCGCCGGGACGTTTTTATTCACGCCGCTCGTTTTCGGGATGTGAATCGATTTTTAATGTCGGATAAAATTGTGGTTTTTCATTCGGTGTAGGTATGTAGCAGGGGGTTATAAAAAAGTCCTTTAATACTTTGGTTTGGTTATTTTTTTTCTATTTTATTATAATTAGACTTTTATAAAGATGGTGTAATAGATATCTGTTAATTTTCTTGTTTAGTTATAAGCAAGTAAGTAAGTGGTTTAAAAGAAAATTGAAAATCTTTTTGGTGAATAAAACATAATATAATAGGGGTTAAAGTATGAAATTGCCGTTTTATAGTAATAGATACTTTGAATTGACATAAAACCGTCATGGTGTGAGATTTCCGAGTGAAACTTTTTTCACGTGATACCTATGAGGTTCTTGTTTTAAAAAATGTGTAACATTCGATTTTCGACTTTCAATTGTTTTTTTTATTCAGCTTTGACGGGAAAGATGGATACTTCGAAAATCCGAGTAATCTTAGAATACGAGTTCCGACGTGGAACTAACGCGGCAGAAACAGCTCGCAATATCAATTCTGCGTTTGGAGAGGAGACTGCTAATGAACGAACCGTGCGTGTTTGGTTTAAACGCTATCGTAATGGAAACTTCGACTTGAAGAACGAACCACGTGGAAGACCGCCCACACAGGTGAAAAATGGGTGCCTCATGATTTGACTGATCTGCAGAAAGAAACGCGTGTTGAAATTTGCGTTGCCTTGTTGAATCGGTACAGAAATGAAGGAATATTTTGGTCGAATTGTGACATGTGACGAAAAGTGGATTCTTTACGATAACCGAAAGCGAAGAATGCAATGGCTGACCCCAGGTCAAACGCCGCAACAGTGCCCTAAGGCAAAGCTTACCAATAAAAAGGTAATGGTAACTGTTTGGTGGTCTATTCATGGTGTTATTCACTATAGCTTTCTCAGGTCTAGTCAAGCAATAACAGCAGATGTTTACTGTGCCGAACTTCGAACAATGATCGCGAAACTAGCAGTGAAACAGCCCCGACTCGTTCTTCACATTCGATCTTCACCATTATTGCTCCATGATAACGCAAGACCTCACACTGCACGAGAAACCGTTGTAACTCTACAGGAGCTGCAGTTAGAAACCATACGTCATCCTCCGTACTCGCCAGACCTTGCTCCAACGGACTACCATTTTTATCGTGATTTGGACAATTTTCTACGTGGTAAAAAATTTTCTTCCCAAGAGGCAGTACAAAATGCTTTCACACAGTTTGTGGAATCTACATCCCCAGAGTTCTATCGCAAAGGCATAAATGAACTTCCGATTAGATGGCAACAATGTATAGATAATGAGGGTAAATATTTTGATTAAATAAATATGTTACATTTTAGAAAAAAACGAGTTTTAATTTTTCAGTACAAATCGGCAATTTCATACTTTAACCCCTAATATTACATAATTAACGAATTTTTGTGGATAAATCTTATAACTTTTGACGACTATGTATTGTTATTCATATGAATTATTATACATTTATGAATAATGTTGTATCTATGAATAATTAATTTTGCATCCCCTAACAAGCTCAATATGGCAGGACACGTTAATGTATTAGATAATATTTTATATATTGTTGTATCCGTATTCTGCAAATAAATTATTTGAGTTTGACATTTTAATAGTGAATATTATTCGCAAATGACAAGACAAGAAGATTATGTTCGGGACGACCGAAGCGAATGCGACAATAGTTTTAAGTCTTTGTTTGTATAGATTCCAGTGGCGTAACAATAGGGTGGCATAGCGGCCAAAATGCCACGGGCCCCCCAGCCAGAGGGGGCCCTCGACCCGAGAGGGCCGCGAGCACGGGAGTATCCTGACATTTATTTTTATAAAATTTAATATAAAATAGTTTTGTTTTCAATTAATTTTAATTTCCTACTAAAGTACATACACATGTATCGAGGTTTGAATGCGGGGATTGAAAAGAAACTACCATTTTGGATGAGCTTCTTTACATTGAGGGAGGGCCCCATCCTATGAATTTGCCACGGGCCTCAGCGATATAGATATGCCACTGATAGATTCCATAATTTTATTATTTAAGTTTTCTTATAGTATTGATTTAATAGTTAACATTGTTATTGTTTGATTGGTTGTTACGCAGATCACATTTTTTAGTAGGTATTGTTTAGTAAATAAAAGATCAAAATTTTGTCGTTTTGCTCGACCAATCAGAGAGCCGGAATTAACAGAGAAGTATGGCCGCTGTCATTGCACGACAGAATTAAAACAAGCTCTCTGATTGGTCGGCATACTAAGCGAAAATTATATAAATATATGAACGAATTGTCGTAGATTCATTCCAGGTAGTGTAGGAGTCCGACACTACCTGGCACCACCTAGGCTGGCCCAGCTAGACTAGATGGTGCCAGGTGTCCAATGCAGGATTTTCCTGATTGTCTCTCCTAACATAAAAAAAAAAAAAAAACGAATACACAATAATTATAATGTTATTTTCGGAAATTAAAAATAAGCACAATAAAATAAACAACGAATATCCTTTTTGCTTTGTCACTCAATGGGTTGACTTTAGATTAATGAAAATTATACCATATTTTTTGCACTTTTCTCGATTGTCATCAAAAAGCACTTACGCCTTTTTATCTAAGGCGAGCAGCATAGGTCGGTTCCGCAGCATCATCAGTAACAACACATCCTGTATGTATTCTGCTCGCCACCTGCGAGCCTTTTGTGTCCATGCACTTGATTAATAACAGTAGGAGTCATAGTCAATTTCCAAGAAATCACGCTCACTTCAAATGTTCACCCAAAATGTAATCACGTTCGTTTCGTTTAGACTACAGTAGGATTTATGGCTTTTAAGAATCGGCATAAATTGTAGAAGTTTCTAAAATAATGTGCAAAACATGTGCAGTAAATTTTTTTAGACAGGCATCGGTTAAACGCCACACTGAAATTGTTCGAAGTTAAGATATTTTTAAATAAAATGTCTTATTTTTTAATGTAAGGAAAGGAAAGTCCTAATCAAACATTTACATCACAAAGATACATTATTTTATTTACCCCTTAACATAAAAAACAACGCACCTCGCTCCGGCCGACCTTCCGACTTCGACGAAGATCGTCTCAAGACGTTTCTGAACGAAGATGGTCGTCAAACAACACGAGAGTTGGCCGAAAAGATGGGCTGTGCCTTCAGGACCATCGCTAACCATAGATAAATAAATCTAAGCAAAAAAACGCGGGAATTTATTACAGAACCCAATAAAAGGAAAACTACAACAGGGCGGTCTTATCGCCAAAAAGATATTTCAGACAACCTTTGGGTGGTAACCAGGAAACAGATTATTTTATCGATTAACTGATCTGAAATAAATCTTAACCACTTGTATGTGGATCGTACCTATGTCCACTGCAAAACATAGATCTAATTGCGGAGGATATTACATGTATGATCTTTAAACGCTGTAATGTACGGGCTGTCAGTAAAGGGGTTTTTCTAATGAGAACAGCTGAGTTATAAGTAAAAGTCTAATTTATTGAACGAACGTTACGGGTGGGTTGACAATAATACTATAACCCTAAGTTAATTTAACAGTATTATAATAACACAGTATGCGACTTACAGAACTATGAGGATGAATCGTTTCTTTAGGCCACTTCCTAAGGACTATCCCATAGGACTGTCTCCGAAGGACTCTTGAACAGGACTTTGAACATCGTTATTAACTATCAACAACAAATACATTATCTGACTGAATATCCTCACTTAAATATAACTAAATAGTCATTACTTCGTACAAATACAAATAGAATCCGGGTCCATGTGATTGTGTAGACAATGAATAATTAGCATGGGAATAACAAATAGTGTTAAAGTCTTGGGAACATTACAACGCCACGCTGGCGCAAGTCTCTCAGCGCTTCTGGTAGCGGATTCATTCTCCTTTAGTGATCTTTTACGGCACCCACAGGCGGAGATGGGTTGGTGCTATTCTAAAATAAAACAAGATAAACTGAAAAATATTACTACAGGTGGATAATAAATAACATACCACACGTCCTCAAACTATATACTTAATAGAAGTTGAGCGCAAGACACGAAATTTGATTAAACAAACGACGTTATACAAAAGAAAGGCTTAATTGAACTAATAATTTAGGAGAGTGCACGCTGCAATCCAACAGCCGCTGGGCGCTCTCGACTTGCCACGTTACCCCTTTCTCACAGAAAACTGCCTTTAAATGTACTGCATTTCCCACTTTATCCTATTTCTCTAATGTACGTACGTGTTTCGGTAGTGAGTGAGATGTGTCAGAGCCCATTCCCATCCTATCCCTCCCCATTTTCCCAACCCTTTCTCCAAAGGTAGGCAGCGCATCCGGGGTCGAGCCAACGATTGTCATTTTGGACTAATGTTGGCATGTATCGCGGATGTCTACGGGCGACAGTATCCTCTTACCATCAGGTGGACTGTATGCTCGTCTGCCGCCTTCGTCCATAATAATAATAATAATAAATTATAATAGCTAGGCACTGTATAGAGTCAGGACAAAACCCCTTTAGAGGTCGAAGTAATAAGTACCTAGTTTTAATTCATAACAACCTATTCTATTTTCAATAATATCTCAGCAAAAAGATTTTTTGCGAAAAAACTTTTACGCGCGAAAAAACTTGGTAAGATAACAACGCAATCTAACTCGACATGAGATATAAATCTCGCAAAATTTATAGTCTACATACAATCAGCCACAAATAGCTTCTAAAACATTTAAGAAACACAAGAGTATTATAACAGTACTTGTGTGGAATACTGTATGAAGGCTTTAGGCGCGCTTCGGTAACCGCTAAAAGCAACGAAGTTATCCGAATTTTCCCGAACGCGCAGTGCGTTCTCGCTTCGTACATATCTATTTGGGAAAACACCGATCTCTATACTGTAGAAAACGCTTAAGTATATCTTGTGCAAAATGGTAACAGTCCGCGCGTGCGCGTTACGAAGCAATGGAAGCGAGGGATGCTGAAATAGAATAGAATCGGGCGTGGAGTAGTGTTGTTTTTACATTAATATTAAAGGCTTACATTGAGTTATTTCAGTAAGTGACAGTGTGTTTTTGGTCGATTAATTCTAGTGTAAATTAACGCCGCAACTGTACAGTGAGAGCACAGAAGACTTCCGTAAAATGTACTGCATTTCCTACTTTATTTAACAAGTACGTACATTGGGGGAATACCCCCAACGTACTTTTCCTTTCACCATTCCATCCTATCCTATACCTCCCCATTTATCCAAACCTTTCTCCAGGTAGGCAGCTCATCCGGTGGTGTGCCAATATTTGTCATTCTGGACTAATGACATGTCCCCTTGCCACTACATGGACTGTAAGCTCGTCTGCCGGCTTATTACTATAATATGTTTTTAAAAAGTTGTACAAAGATTGTTTAGCGCGAAAGTTTATATTCCTTAACGCTACTCGATCTCTTTCTTTATTCGGTAACACAACACATCCCCCGATGATTGGGGTGTGATCCGCAAGCGACGACTTGCGCCATTATACTTCCAATAAAACATTATAGTGCAAAACAAAGACGTTTTAAAACAATATAGTGACTCAAAAACAAACCTTTACAATCCAGTGCATTACTGAAAAAAGAAGTGCTAAAAGTAACTGGCTGGTTTTATCTTTGGAAAAATAGGTAAGTAATGATTTTCGTGTTCCCTTTTTAAACACAGAAACCTAATTTATTTTTAAACTTGATTTGTAATTAATGAAAAAGGCGCCATATTGCTGGAATTATTCAGGATTGGAGCTATCGATTTAGTTATTTCTAGCAATTTATTTTAAAATTAGGTTAGAGTAGATTGCTACCGATATTAATTCTTCATGCACTATTTAATCCAATTTTCGATTAAAATTTTGAGTATTGCAACATTTATAAATGCGTTTCGTTGATACTAAAAATCGAAGTTACTGTGACCTAATTTTGTGCAAGATGACATTTACCTAGATGTACTCGTGACCTAGGTCGTACAGGATGTCTAGGCTAGTGGTACTTAGCGCTATGAACTGTAAACGGTTATACTTATTCATTTTTATACCTACCTATACAATTAGCTGAATAATTAATTATTTTTAAATTGAAACTCATTGAAATTTTAATATTTTAAAATCCAAGATTGAAATGATGAATGTTGCTGCAACGTCGGAACTCGTATTAAAAATACAGCGAATTTTCATGTTTTCCGCGATTGCACAAACTAAAATGTTCAAATAGAAATAACAATAAATAGAAAAAACAAAGGAATAGCTGATTTTGAAAAAATAATAACTTATATTTAAAAAAAATATTTGAACTCAAAATTACAAATCAAACTAAAGATATCAAAGTTCAAAGTATTAAAAAATATTCCAGTGTTAAAAAATATAAGTAGACACATAGTATATAAACGTACTTTTAGCAGATCACGATAACCCGTGAAATAATGAACCTTATTGTAAAAGTCATAAGGTTCTAAACCGACATTTTCGTAATACAAAGTCCAGTAATTGTTCTTTAATTTATACAGAGTGTTGTTAACTCAATTATAGGGCTCCTTGATTGTGATATTCAACTTCTCGAGCCTAATAAGATTTGGAAAAATAAATGTTTTAACTTTTTGAATCATCAACCAAATTATATTTTTTAGTTTTGATAAATATACCATCGATCAACCAAAATACAGAGATGTATTATTATGTATGTAATACATGTATGATGTATTACGGTCCTAAAAGTGACACATTTGCAAAACGGTCAAATTTATCTAATGTCAATCCATTCTGTCATTTGGCAACCAAAAACCACCTAGAACGTATTTTTGATAGTTGTCTTTTTTTTATAAAAACTACAATATTTTTGACTTAACGATGTTGCCAATGTAAAAAATATATAAGAAATTTACAAGTAATTGAAAAAGAAAAATCATTTTCTATATAAACCGAAATAATAGATGTAATATTTCGCGGTAAATGTGTTTACTTCATTGATTTTAAGTGAACAAATGAAGCAAAGACTCGTAAAAAGGTAATTATTAGGTATTACGTGTAAGGTATTGTGACAGTAACATTATATTTATACCACACACAGTTTTATTGCAAAGAATTATCCATCTATGTATTTTGGTTGATCGATGTTTAAATCGCATAAATGCAATCATGAGATGATTGAAGGATAGGTAATACGTGAAAGTCTAAAAGCAGTTTAACATATATATTTTTCTATTACAAAAAACCTAGTTCAGATTACAAATGTTCATTTTTCTGTTTGTATTATTTGCTATTAGCTGTTGCCCTCGACTTCGTACGCATAGAAGTTAGACTGTGTGTGCTTAACTTTCTCGCAGGGGAATTTTAGATCTGGATCAAAGTACCTACTCTAAATGTTAACGTAAATAATATAATTATGCCAAGTTTAATTAAAATCCGTTCAGTAATCTTCACGTGATGCGCGGTTGACAGACGGACAAGACGGACGGACTGACAAAAATAAAAAAAAATATACTTTTAGGCTCCGTATCATTCGTGGGTATATACACTGCAAAATCATTTTTTCGTAAAATATAAAAAAACTTTTATGTCGCGTTCTTTTTTGGTATTTATTTATGTGTTTTTCGGTTTAAAACTAAATGCAATTGTAGAAATTATTTTCCCCACAGGCCATGTCACCATAATGAATGAAGATTGACAGTCTCCTTCAACATAAAATGGATGTAGGAATAGCTGAATCTTACTGCAAAGCTGGCTGAACAAGGTGAGCATAAACCCCCTTCGGTGGATGAAAGCGATCTACTCCGGAAACACGAAAAACGAAATTTCGGCCGATATTTCGGTATACTATTATAATACCGAAAACGAAAACGTTTACTACGATATATCGGCCCGTGCGATATTCATTAGACATTTGAAACTACTTCGATCGCACGGACAACGATCGAAATATACATTTTGACAAGAGATACTTCACAGATCAACCGTCATATTTCACGTCAATAGCTCACCTTTTTAATAATCGGAGATACCCAATATAGAGCTCCGAATGAAGAAAAGTCAGGGTAGGATTGTAGATAGCACTTCGATCGTTCGAACTTCCGTCGGGCCCGAAACTTCGAAAGCGCAAAATCAAAGTAGACCCCTAGGCCCGATGATATATCGCTTATCGTTAAAATGCCACTCGCAGCTGTTTACGTTAAGTAATCTTAAGGCACAAAGAAATGTATTTTCTATCGTCTGTATAAAGAGGAATGTTCTAAAGAGCTCTTCAATCCGATGTCAACTTTTATCGTTGGAAAGTCACTTTTTCCATTCCGACCGACTAGCTGTTCCCAATGAGACTGCAATTTATGCAACTGCGAGGTTGATTGGATAGTAGGTAAATCATTTTGTTCCAAAAGTAGCTTCCGGCGACACAGTGAATGGAAAAGTTCAATAGGTTTGTTTACCTACAACTACATATTTTTCGTATTTAAATAAAAATATAAGTTAAACTATTAAGTATGATGAAAACGATTTTTGAAATCCGTTGGAAAATGATAGAGATATAATTATTCAAAGTTTCACTGCAATTGGGTTTTTGAAAAAAAAAATATCATTTTTTTTATGTATTTTAAAACTTTATCATAAATTATATTAATAATCGATGCGAAATACTCTTAAAAAATGTTTATTTAATTTATTATAAACAATTTAAAATTGATAAAATTTTAAAAAGAATCACGTGACTACAAACGCGCTACGATTGGTCGCCATGTTTGTGACGTCATAATGTTAAAAGGATTTCTCGATAGTACAGTATCACAGGCTTCTACATGTAAATTGACGACAAATATCGGACATTTAGTTTAAAAAATTATTTATATTAACTACTTTCATTTAGTTATGTGTGATAAAGGATTTATAAAGGCTAATTCCGATAATATACCTGATGTGGATATATTTATGATAACAGATTTTCTTAAAAATGATATTCGGTTTAATTTAGCTGAAGTTCGAGGTGCTAAAGCATCAAGGTAAGTTTATAAAAAAATAATATTGTAAATTAAAATATTAAATGATTTATTCGTCATTAAATATAATTAATTTTTATTTATCGAATGCTATTTATTTCATTTATACGTTTACATAAATATTTTTTAATTACTATATTATTATAAAATACTTACATCAAAATGATCTTCACAACAAAAAAAAATGATGTTGTTTTGGAATTAGGTGGTCGCACTGCTTGGAACCATTTATTTCGACGTTTAACATTTTGTGGAACATTTAAAAACATGTTTTCAGGAGTTGTTTTTGTAGTATTCGTACATAATGGTACGAAGCAAGCACGATAACTTTTAAGGTTAGACATTTTCGATATATTTATTAATATATTGACGATAATAACAAGATTTAATCGATTAATAGTCAAAATACTGTATCAGCTGTGTGCTACAATGAGTAGAAATTAACATTGTGACGTCACACGCGCTCGGGTTTGTTCGAGAACTGTCCGCGTGTTTTCGGTACTGGATTCAAAAATTTATTTGTAATTAAATATAACTTTTTAATTAAAGCGAAAAAAAAAAACTAAAAATAGTTTTGTTATAAAATGTGTATATGATCTTTCCATTAATGATAAAAAAATTTTTTTTTCAAAACCCAATTATCAATTGGTCCGCCGACGCGCTACTCGCGATGGTGGCTAATTCCACAATTCGTCCCACAACAGTTTGGTCTCGTGGGACAAAATACAATATACTCATAAGAAATATTATTATTCGATCATTAAATGGTATCATTTCTTGTTTCTAACTTATTTTGGTACTGTCGAGAAGAAAATTAGTTTTAATAACTTTGTAAAAAATACATTTAAATAAAAGGTAATGGGTAAATTTTTTAGCGGGAACTCGTGACGTGAAGTTGAAATAAGTTAAAGTTTGTTTGATGAAAAATTATGTATTAGGCATTTTATGGTTTTATAGTAATAGTTTATTAAACTTCAAAGTGTTTTTCGTTCGTGGTGTTTGTGATAATCAAATCAGCGTGGGACTGCGGTTTTTCGTGTGCTTCCAAGGAGTCCTCTCCTGTCCTCAGTAAACCTACTATCGCTTTACTGAGCGCCTCCTGACTTACTTCGACGGGACTGGACAATAGCATAATACGTTTTAGGTTAGACTAGACTTTGAAATTGTTTATTACGAAGAAAACTGGACACTGGCAGTATGTGCTAATTGTACCATTGCCATATATGAAGAAAAAAAGGTAATGAGTAATGAAATACTTAAAGATGTCTTTTAAAAAAAAATAACAGCAATCAATTTTGTTAAAGTCTAATAGTAAGTTGCATATCACAGGATTTGGCGGGGCGTAGTGTTAAGCAAAGCGGTCTGGCATAAAAGAGGGAAGGCCTTAGCTCCACAGTGGGACATAAATATAGGTTAAAAAAACGCTGCAACAAATACTTTTTATGTCTCAAAACATGCTCAAAACCACAGTCATTAAAAAAATATAATCAATAGAAATATAGTTAAAAAGAAAGTTAATTTAAAATGATATACTACTTTTTGTAAATATTAAACTTAACAATTAAAATTAAATATCTATCAGATATTTAATTAAGCTTATCTATCAGATATTCAGTGTGCCCTCACTTATGTACCTTGTTTAAACGAATATCGCGGGATAGATACATCGCGGTTGACATCTTCAGTGGCGACTCCGTTCACTTTCGGAGAGATGTTATCTCTTTGGCTTCTCTTAGCCAAAGAGAACCACTGAAGATGTCAACCGCAGTTGTTGACGAAACGTTTGGAAGAAAGAGAAGAGATTCCAGAAGACCTCGGCCAAGTAGCCCGGAAGATTCAATTAATAAATTATAATTTATCAATATTTCTGTTTGAGAGAGCAGTTACTTCCTATGATCCACGCTCGATGCCGCGGAGAGTGGTCACATTCACATAAGGTGTAGAACTTGACTTAGTAGATGAAAACTAACTACAGTTTTGAAACCAGCATCCCCATTTAACTCTAAAATGGCTCAAAAATCTAACTCAACAGAAATTGTGTTACAAATTGTTCCCCAGTGTAATCTACGCTCGCAATGATTATAGTTTATAGAATTTTACTTTAACATGTTAATTGTAGGTATCTAATTTTGATGTATTTAATAAAATATAGTGTGCAATTTTCTAATGTTCAATTTACTTACTTTGTCTTCTTCACATTTGACAACTTGTCTTCTTCCTGTTGTTGCTGTGTTCGTATTTGGTCTCTAATATAATGTGTATGATAATCATCGATTAACGATTAATCGATTGTTGTTAATCGATGATGCCAATGTCAACTTCCGAGGAAATGGCATTAGGACAAACCTAAGTAGTTTTTTTTAACTATAATATAAAATGTGCTTATATGTAAATGGATAAATTAAATGTGCGGTCAGGGGACCCCCCTCCACCCCCGTCAGGAACGAAGATCCTCACGCATTTTTTTTAAACTCCGAATGTAATTCGAAATAAAATCTGTACAGTTCATGTATTTTTTTAATTTTGTAATATATTTTCAAATAAAAAATTTAGGTTATACAACCGGCCACGCACTAGTCTGCACTTCTGTTATTCTGCTCGAGTCTCGCTCTCGATACTCGCACGCACACACACATAGAGAAAGAGAAAAGCGTATGGAGGGGGTAAAAATCTTACGTGACGTTACATTTTCTCTCGAATCATACCTACCGCAAGCCGCGTAAAGGAACTTCGTTCCAAAAAAAATAAAAATTACTTATGAACAGAGATTAGACACTCCTTGATCCTTGGCCTTCAGCCAATACTTTTACCAGGTATAGGCACGTGCCTGGGCGCTTCTCGCCTACTCGCGATCCCGCGGTACATTCCCAAAGCAACGCCCTAAGCCGCAATCCGTTCCTTGGGAGCTCTTAGGCTCGTTGCTGCAGACACTCTTTACTCCTGGCTGAGAGCCTTCTGCGCTCGCCCTAAACCATATAAAGTGACTCTTGAAAGGCCATTAGGGCAACAAGAATTTAGCCATTCCGGAAAATACAATACTCCTTGATCCTACGCGTTAATGTAATGAGAGACCATTTTCTACATTGAGCATTTTGTAGAATAGACTATCTATTTGTCTCTTTCTTTCCTCCTGCCGTTTCCAGTGTGTGAGCGAGAGGGCGCGATGCCCGCGCCCGCCAGGTGACGCTGCCGCCTCCACCCGCAGAACATGTCATGGGACTCAATAGAGTCGCGTGACTTCCTCGGGTAAGTTAAGTAATTACCTAACTATTACAAGAGAGAGAAAGAAAAGAGATAAAACATATACTATATAACGTAGTAATAAAAATGTGTATATTACCACCCGTCCAACGGCCTATACTATAATGCTGCTGCCACAGTACGGTCTAATACCGTTAATTATCGCGATAATTGATACTAAATACCGGTGTAGCCACGCAATAGCGCGCTAATTTACTTACGGCATTATTAATGACGTTAGACTTTAGGCGATAACTTGGGTGGCGGTCTTTTCTGGCACATCAAATGGATTTAGCGCGTTATTTAATGCGCATCGTGGCTACACTAGCGTTTGTTATTATGCATCCGGTGCATGGGTAACGTGACCATTCGTCCCGTTTTGAACGGGACTGTCCCGTTTTACGGTACTCTGTCCCGGTGTCCCCGAGGAAGGCTTCGGAACGCAGAATTGTCCCGTTTTCAGTTAATAGGCTGGTTGACATCTTTAAAAACGTGTTTAATCATGATTCTGCGAATTAAAATATGAGCGAGGGCTCATTCGATTCGGGATGTTACAATTGCAAAAGTTAGAAACAAAGATTTAAAAAAGGGGGGGTCTAGTTTTTTTTGCAAATAACTCAAAAACTATAAGCGTTAGAGTGATTTTGAAAAAGATTATGAAAGGGTAAGAAATTTCCAATAAAAAAAGTCATCTCCCGGAACTCTATCATAATTATTAATAATAATGAAAATAGCACCCCGCGCGGTGACGCATCGGTTGTTTTTAATTTTACTTAATAGTAATTTAAAAAATTTGAAGAAATTATCTAGTAGAAGAAATGTATTTGAAGAAATGTATTTATCTAGATACTTCAACAAAAAAAAATGTTGAAAAAATGTTTTTTTATTTATTTTATAATATACTCTAACGCTTATAGTTTTTGAGTTATTTGCAAAAAAACTAGACCCCTCGTTTAAATCTTTATTTGCTTATAACTTTTGCAATTGTTTCTATGCATGTTGAATTGTTTCGCACAATTTTCTAGAGGCCATTCCGAATCGAATGAGCCCTCGCTCATATTTTAATTTTCAGAATCACGATTAAACGCAATTTGGAAGATGTCAACCAGCCTATTAACTGATAACGAATGATAACTGATAGCCTATTGATAACGATGGTGAATATTAAAAAAACCTGCCAAGAATTTTATTCTTATTTAAAATCATCACCAGCTATATTAAAACAAATTTGTTCATCAGACAAATATAAAAATATCCCATCTTTTCCTACTTTTTGATTCATTACCTAGGTATCATTTGATTGTAATTATTGTTTTCTTCAATAAATGTTCTCAACATATAAAATTAGTTTTTTTTTATTGTGACACTATCACTGTCGCGGTAATTTTGACAATGTCCCGTTTTGAGTAAAAATAGAAATGGTCACGTTATGCATGGGTGCGACAGGAACGGACGTGTTAAGTCATTGATCGCCAAAAGCACGCAATTATATTCTTCTGTGACGCATTTTTATCATCCACCGTCTTCTTTTAAGTCTTGGTTTTTGTCTGCTCTAGGAATAATATAATAAATAAATAAATAAAAAATACACTCATATAGTACCTATAACAACGTAGGAGCTTCAACCTCCATCTTGAAACTAATGTTAAATTAACCCGATAATTATCGGCACAGGACGCTAAATGCAAGTGTAGCCACTCAATTTAACGCGTAGTATAATGCGATATTTTCGCGCTATAAATATTGCGATAATTAACGTTAAACAGTATAAACAGTTAAACAGTGGGCCCACTGCCCAGCATAAAAAAATCATAGCGCATTGAATACTATCTTTCATTGCACTAATCGACATTGTTCATATGTATTTGTAAATCTAAAAAATCAAAGAGTGATGCCTCATTTTGGCAATTGTCTGTATTTCGCACAGTTAATAATAATAAAAGAACATCTTACCAATTCATCGGTAACAGTGTAAATCTCGGTCCACTAAAATCCATTGTTTTCGATACGCACACTAGGCGCATCTGCCTCGCGTTCCGCAAAAGCAGCTCGAGGAATGTGCACTCGAGCCCAATTAAAGTTAAATCCATATATCCACCAAAATGGTGGGTAAGCACAATAATCAACAAAAGGCCTCACTTACCCCAGGTGGTTTTGCCCACGTACAAATCTGGAAAGTGTACCTACGCTAGTCCCTACTAGACGTGACCTATCTTAGTGTGATTAATAAATACATACATTCCCAATAGATACTTGTGTAGTAATCCAAGTCTCGTCCTGTGGTGAGCCGGTGGCCGCTATAGTTCCGTAACTCACACACAGCAGCAAATCACCTCGAGTTATCACTTCAAATCACAAGCTCAATCACAACAACCAATTCCAACCAAAACACTCGCGTGGCACAAGGATATCCGCGTTCAAATCCAATTAATAGGCGCCAATAACAAAATCAACTGTCCGAGGCCGCGATGTGAACTTAACTCCCCTCGCCGCCGAGCGCGTGTGCCATCCTCAAATTCTCAAACCGCCTTCAATATTCGCGGACAAAAAATGTTGCCTCGAAATCTTTACTATATGCGGGTATGCTACAAGACGCTCGCGCCAATTTCAAACATCCATTGATGGATTTTTATATCCACTGTAACAATATTTTGCAACACAAGGCTCCCTAGACTCTAGACGATCAATTACAATGTATAATTTTACGGATTTTTGATAGTTTTTGGGAGTGTATTGAAACACGTCTAGATTTAATGCCGTTTAACAATTTAGGCCGCCTAACAGTTTAATGAAATCCACCATTTCTTTTTTATTATCTATCCTTCCTTCTCTTTCTATCTCTCTCTCTCTCTCTCTCTCTCTCTCCTAAGTTTCATTAATCATTGATTAGTGTTTACATTGCAGCGGGGTGCCGGCGCACCAGTTATCGGCGACGCGTCTTCTCAGCTCGCCTGACCCTTCGCGACATCATCTCGACGATGGTCCAGGTATGATTACTTATTAACAAGTCTTATTTAATATACTCGTATGTATATATTCGCGACTTTATGGTTTATGTGATCCAAACTTATTGCTTCTGAGGGAGGAATTGAGGACCCCAGAGGTCAAGGGGTCTAAGTGACATTTTCGAAAGAATTGAGTTAGATGCAGTAACAGACTGTTAAAATACTATTCTTTTTAGTGGCGAGGAGATCCAAGTGATTTCCCTGACAGGTGCTGCTACCTAGTGTGTTGCCCCTTCACCACTAGTAGTGCATGCTAACACTGCTTAGAGCGCTAAGGTCTAAGCTGCTTGGTCTAAGTACACATTATCTACCTTTTATTACCTATAAATGTAACACAGGTGATTTTAATAATCTATTGTTAGTACTAATTAGAAGCAAATGGCCAAAGTGTTGGCCTAAAATGGTCAAAACAAAAAAAAATAACTTTCCCTCTTACAAAATTTTGTTGACTTTTGGTTCAATTATCTCAAAACATAAATTTTGTCACTTAGACCCCTTTACCTCTGGGGTCCTCAATTTTAAGTCCAACTCTAACTTATAGTTTATGGCTTTAAAAGAAGACTTGTATTTCACTTGCTTTTTATTTAAACTTTCTAACCATACACTGAGACGTTATAAATTGTAACTGTCAAACTTCAGTACAGTTTGTAGGCAATAAATAGGTATGCTATAATAAACATATACCTATAACTTATATATATATAGATAACCTATAAACGGAAAATAATTTATAGGTTCTTAAAACATATATTGTGCGTTGATTGCTGGGAGTCTCCTCACCGGTCTGCTCGGAAGACCCTCAACAATCTCCAGCCTATCTAGCCCCGAGGTCTCCAAACTACGGTTCGCGAGCACTTGCAATCCGGCCCGCGACAGCGAGCTGGACGTGCCTCAAATCCGGCCCGCCACGCTTAACTGTATTTTCTAATGAATCACTGTCACACATCACTCACAATCACTGTCACACATAATCTAGTACTTAAAATGTAACATTAAACGTTTTAATAATAATTAATAAGTTTTATGTAACTGTGATTTATCACACATAGTTGTTTGCAGTTGTGGATCAAGTTAACTAGTGCTAATAAACAAAAGCGTTTTTGAGGGTGAGAGTGCACGCTGCATACCAACAGCTGCTGGGCGTGCTCGAGCGGCCGCGTTACCCCTCTCTCACAGAAGACTACCTTGAAATGTACTGCATTTTCCACTTTATGTTATTTCCCTAATACACGTACGTGTTTCGGTAGTGAGTGAGATGTGCCAGAGCCCATTCCCATCCTATCCCTCCCCATTTTCCCAACCCTTTCTCCAAATCCATTCCTATATCTCCAAAGATAGGCAACGCATTCGGGGGCGTGCCAACGTTAGTCATTTTGGACTAATGTTGGGATGTATCGCGGATGTCTATGGGCGACAGTATCTACTTACCATCAGGTGGACTGTATGCTCGTCTGTCGCCTTCTTCCTATAAAAACTTAAGGCACCATTCCAGCTATCACTTTTCTTACAGAAGTATACCCATTCTCAGAGGATTTCACTGGCAACGAGCTTCGCAACGGCGCGCTGCGATGGGGCTCCCGGTTCGGGCCGGCCCATCGACCACCTGCGGGCCTACTGGAATGCTTCCGCGCTTGTCGGTCCAGATTGGACCAGTATATTGCCAGGAGAAAGGTGAGAGAGCTGGTTGCAGAAACAGTTTTTTCCGGATATAATTAAAAGATGTTCAGTCTTCACAGTATATATCTCCCAAATCTTCGGGACGTACATCGTTCCAATCCAATTTCTCCAAAATGTAAACAAACATGGCCGCTTGAAGTAACTGACACCCCTTAAATTAAACTGAGTGAGACTGCAAATTTGGCAATTTGATTTTGTTTTCGATAAATTTAATTGGACTATATGTAAATTCCGTTGTCAGTCAAAGTGGGTGGGTGTCGAAATAACGAGCACTATTAACCCCCCTTCTTCTGTAGTAAAGTTTACAAAAGAAATATTCTAATTCTCATAACAAGCGAGCGACGTACGATCGCTTCTTTTCTGAGACGTTTCTGAGCTTCAAGATTTTTCTTTCTTTGTTTATAGAAAGAAAGCGGTTGATAAATAAACAGTCCACCTGGTAGTGCGCGTATACTGTTGCTTTGCGACATGCGGGACACCTGACAACTTCAGCCCAGAATGACAAACGTTGGCTGTCTACCTTTGAAGAGTTAAAGGGATGGGTATATACAGGTCAACCGCTGTCGTACAGTCTTTCAAGTTACTTGCACAATTGAAAATATGTAATGAACTTTTATAGTGAAGTAGGCGGACGAGCAAGCACGAAAACCAGGGGGTATGCGGTTGCAAAATGCTATTTACAGCTTTCTTGAAGAACCCCATATCGTAGCTTAATGGAAAGACCTCTTGAGGCAGTTCGTTCCACAGCCTAAGGGTTCGCGGTATAAAATGATTTTTGAACCGAACACTACGCGACACCTCCGTATCGAGGAAATGCGGATGGACCGCACTTCTGTGACGGGAGATGCGGTTGTAGAAACCCGAGGTGGGAATTATATTGAACAATTCTTCAGAGCATTCCCCATCGCACCGTTATTCTATAGTCGGCACAAAGGTGTTTACGATGCGCACACTAGGCGCACACCTACCTCGCGTTACGCGAAAGCAGCCCGAGGAATGTGCACTCGGGCCCAAATGTAAACTTACTCAATATATCCACCAAAATGGTGGGTAAGCAAATAATCAACAATTTACACGATTTAGAGGTCTCACTTACCCCAGGTGGTTTTGCCCACACACAAATCTGGAAAGTGTACCTACGCTAGTCCCTACTAGACGTGACCTATCTTAGTGTGATTGAATATATATATACATTCCCAATAAATACTTGTGTAGTAATCCAAGTCTCGTCCTGTGGTGAGCCGGTGGCCGCTATCGTTCGGCAACTCACACCCGGCAGCAAATCACCTCGAGAATCACTTCCAAACCACAAGCACAATCACAACAAATCCAACCAAAACACTCGCGTG
Organism: Sesia apiformis; assembly: GCA_914767545.1. Taxonomy (NCBI): domain Eukaryota; kingdom Metazoa; phylum Arthropoda; class Insecta; order Lepidoptera; family Sesiidae; genus Sesia; species Sesia apiformis. Next base: position 2,698,862 of record OU611976.1, read on the forward strand.
GCACAGGATATCAGCGAACAAGACCTATTACTAGGCGCTAATAACAAATAACAACTGTCCGAAGCCGCGGTGTGAATTTATCTCAATTTAACTCCGCTCGCCGCCGAGCCCGTGTTACTACTCAAAAATATCAAACCGCCTTCAATACGGCGGGGACAAAAAAATGTTGCTTCAAAATATTCAATGTATGCGGGTATGCAAAGACGCTCGCGCCAATTTCCAACAAAGAGGTCAGGCTGAAGGGACTGGTTGCATTGCAATGAACATTTGTCCCATGTCTCCAGATCGAACGCGGTGTCCGCCTATACGGTCAGAACGAGCAACACCAAGCGGTCAAAGTGTGGCTCTCGGCGCTACGCGGCGTTCGACACCGAAGCGACAAGTTCGCGTTGCTTGGACACCTTCACCAGGCTTATATGGACTTCGGCAAGTACAGGTTAGTAGGGGGAGGGGGGGGGGGAGGGGGGGGGGAGGAGTCCAGTTACGGGTATCTTTACGCACAGATTCCGATTTGTAATTACCTACAGCAGAAGGAAGACACTATTAATCAAGATAGTTAGATACTAAATAGATCATCATCATCATCATCATCATCTCAGCCTTTAGACGTCCACTGCTGGACATAGGCCTCCCCCATTGTCCGCCATTTAGACCTATCGGCAGCGACCTGCATCCAGCGGGTGCCCGCAACCTTTATGAGGTCGTCTGTCCATCTAGCAGATGGACGTCCTCGGCTTCGTCCGCCGGTACGTGGTCTCCATTCGAGAACCCTTCTGCCCCATCGGCCATCGGTTCTTCGAGCTATGTGCCCTGCCCACTGCCACTTCACTAAATAGATAGATATACTTTATTGTACACCAAAAATATACAGAGAAATACAAGGTACAAGTAATTAGAGGTAGAACCGGCGGCGTTATCGCTAAAGCGATTTCTTCCAGGCAACCTTTTGGGTGGTAAGGAGAAGTCAGTAGACGAAATAGGTGGTAGATGGTGAAATAATGTCTAAGGAACTCTAAGGAACAGATAGATCTAAGGAACTAAAAAAGGTAAAGAAAAGCCTTTCTGAACAAAGCCTCCACGCCCGCACGGGTTGCGATGGATTTTTTTTTATGGACGAAGGCAGCAGACGGGCATACAGTCCACCTGATGGTAAGTGGATACTGTCGCCCGTATGGGCGACCCTATGGGCATGGGCATGTATCGCGGATGTCTATACATCCGCGATACATGCCAACGTTAGTCCAAAATGACAAACGTTGGCACGCCCCCGAATGCGCTGCCTATCTTTGGAGATATAGGAATGGATTTGGAGAGAGGGTTGGGAAAATGGGGAGGGATAGGATGGGAATGGGCTTTAGCACATCTCACTCACTACCGAAACACGTACGTGCATTAGGGAAATAACAAAGTGGGAAATGCAATACGTTTCAAGGTAGTCTTCTGTGAGAGAGGGGTAACGTGGCCAGTCGAGCGCGCCCAGCGGCTGTTGGATTGCAGCGTGCATTGTCCCCCTCTAATCTCCTCCCCTGTCACTGAAGTGGGTACGACCACGGTTGAATTCACTGAACCAGTTATAAACAGTAGCACTGAATTGATCTTCATCACTAAATGCCACCTTAAGTCTTTCATAACTTTGTTTCCAGTTTTGACCGCAACGAGTTATAAAAAATCATAGAACGAAAATGTTCTCTTGTTAAATTCATTTTTCCGCGAGCACTTAATTTGAAATTGCCGCCAGAAATAAAAAACAAAGAGTTCCGTATTCAAAATTCGAATTTATTTTTTTCTATCGTATTGTACAGTAGCCAGTACTTCCCAGCTATAACTATTCCCTATCTTAACACTTAGGTAATTAACTTAAGTAATTAATTCTATACATGAATAATAGTTACAATGATGTTCGTTTCAGGGAATCTCTGGATTTTGCGAACCGTCAGCTCGGCATATCGGAGGAGTTGGACTCGGCGCCGATGCGTGCGGAGGCGTACTTGAACCTGGCTCGCGCTCATCAGACATTGGGTGGATTGGACAGGTACGATACCTTACCATAACTTAACCTTAACTTCTGCGTTTTGTACGACACATTTTATATTGTAGATCCGGTCTGAACACGTATATATGTTTTTATTTCTACTCGACGTTTCGGCACGAGTTTGGCAGTAGGGTCAACAATAACCGAACACATCCTCAACGCTTCATTTATACACTGGATAGAATTCTGCACTCCTTAAATCCTCTCCACTGTACGCCACTATTATCAGAGGATTGTACGTGAAGCGATTGAAATTAAGAAATATAAAAATTCAATCAGGAAGATGGATATAAACTGTCGTCGATGTTAGATTCCAGTGATTAACAAATTTAATTCTTGCTATTTACCGTCGAATACATGGGCGCGCATTGTTAGTGTAATGTGTCGCAGACTTTCCGAATGTGAAGATCAAATGTGGGTAGTTGATAAAACGGCTCGCAGCTTCCAACTTGGACTTAACCCGCCTCTTCGTTCAACTCGTGATCACGGCTGGTGTATATTCTAAAAGTTTAGCTAGGCAGCAATATATGTATATGATACTAGCGACTCGCCCTCGCTTCGCTTCGGTTTATAAGATATTTTTTTTCACAATTTCAAAATAAAATATAACCTATATTGGACACGGATAATGTAGCTTCCCATTTGTGAAAGATTTTTTGAAATCGGTTCCGTAGTTCCAGAGATAACCCCCAACATACCCACAAACACACAATTTTACCTCTTTATTATTTATATGAGTATAAGGTCCTACAAAACCAATGTGAAATATTTTAGTACGTCAATCAGTACACTAAAACTATTGTATACATTAAAAATTAAAATTAAAAATTAACGCGTATTTAATTATTTTTATATTACATTAAAAAATGTTATTTATTTTCTGATTTAGTTTATTTTACTAGCTGTGCCCGGCCACGCGTTGCTGTGGCTGCCCAACAGATGGCGCTTACCTTTTTTTTTTAGTTGTTTTTGAGTAAAAAGCATGTTTTTACCCTGTGATAGGTATATAAAAACACGCGCGTATTCGAATGCAACGTTGTGTTAACATTTTAAAGCAATCGGTGAAGGACTTTCGGAGATTTTAGATTTTGAACAAACGAACGTTTACATATTTATTTATATAGATTTTCTGATGTTGTGAGTGTTGTGTGCGCCGCAACATTCCGGAATGTGAAGACCAAATGCGGGTAGTTGATGAAACTGCACGCAACACTTAACGTGGACACCCGCCTGAATGAGCTGAGCCTTCATTCAGCTCGTGACTATGCAACCCAACCGAAACATCGAGAAAAATAAATAAGATAAACATTCGCGTTAAGACCCGTTAAAATAGATAAATAAATATGAGTGAAAAACGCGAAAAGCTCAAATGTTAAACTGGTGATTAATTTACTCGTATGTGCATAACACCTTCTATACATAGTTGATACCTACTGACGCGTACTCACTGACAAAAGCGGACGCGGCCAAACGGCAAGGATCTAGTGCGGATCTAGATGAGCTAGTGTGGATGTGTCAACACCAACAATTATTTATTTGTAATGTAATTTTTAGTCAGATATATTAAGTCTTAGTGTACTGGTTGATATATTAAAATATTTCACACTATTTTTGTAAGATCTTATTTATATTGCTCTATTGCCATAAGTAAAAATTATAAAGGCCCCCTGAGTAGGTGCATTGGTGGGAACACAGTAAAGCCTACTCAGGTAAAGAAATAAAAATAAATAAAAACAGGTATTTGTTATTCAAATGTTTGATTGTATTATAAATAGATGTGTGTGTACTTTTATATATGTGTACTATGTCGTTGCATGTCAGAAAGTACTTGCGGAATCTTAAAAACTGTATAAGGCTTGAAAGATAAAAAGATTAAATATTCGTCTCGAAGGACTTTCTTATAAACACAAGTCCATAAAATATAGAAAATCCTTTAGTGCCATAGAAATTGTCAGTTTTCTAAATTTCTAACCAATTCAAATCAACTGATAAAAATAAAATTAGGAAACAATAAGAAAACAACACGTCGCCTTATAACCTATACCAAAAAATCAAAACTTCGATTCAAAGGATCGAAAATAACATAATACCCTGCTTGGAAGTCCATGAAATATACCGTACCATACCATCAGCCTGTGTATCTCCACAGGATATAGGCCTCCCTTAAGGAACGCCACCAGACACGGTCTTAAGCTCTTCTCAGCCAGCCACTATCGGCGACTTTTTTCAAGTGGTCAGTCCATCTGGCCTGGGTTCCACGCCACGTTTCCCGGTACGCGGTCTACATTCGAGTACTCGTCACCCCTATCGGTCCTGCGATATGAAATATATCACTCATAAAATCTGCTAGGATCATTTTAGTTATTTAAAAATCTTTGTACGGGTAAACCGTACATGTACTAAGCCTTAAATTGGTCGTCGCGTTTCACATATGCGTGCATGGTTATGACGCTGCTGTTGCTACTTCGATGTTAGTTGTTGATAAGTTCGTAGATAGCTAACTTGTCGTTACTAATATAACTATGATCGCGAAGCACTCAACACTGATCGCGAACCCAATTTTGACCAAACGGCGCGCGTGTGTACAAAAACGAATAGGATGTTAAAGTGGTATGTAAATGTTGTGTTAGTTATTGAACACCCTTGTTTTGTGCTCGAAAATGATAAATATTAATGGTGATATGTATATGTAATGTACGAGTAAAATGTTAATGTGAAATGTTAGGACGTACCGTGAAGTGTATATCCAACGGCCGCATCCGGCTCGAAGGACCATTAAATGTAGGGGATTGTTTCCTACATTGTGCATGTTTTTTAACATTGGACTTTAAAATCTTTATTTTACACTTCAGAGCGCTATCCTACGCTCGTCACGCTCTGTACAACGACTGTGGTGGGGGCTCCACGGCGGGTTGTGTTCACCTCACAGTGGCAGCAGTAAGCCTCGAGCTGGGAGCTTTTTCCAAGGCTATGGATGGTTTTCAGAAGGCTTTAGCTGTTGCTCAAGCACAAAATGATAACACTTTGCTGCTACAGGTAAAACAATATATAATTCCTAAAGCTCGTTTGAGAATTTCGGTTCGGGCGAAAATATTGTACACATCCCGGCCGAAAATAATACACATCGACTATGATCGGTAAGCTTCGGTTTTATAGAGCGTCATCTCTGTCCTAACGGCACACGACAGAGACGATGCTTTACAAAACCAAAGCTAGCGGATAGTTTCTTTCTAAATGATTACTTTCGATGTATATTACTTTCAGCCGGGAAGTGTATACGATTCTCGTATGCCACCAAACTACATTAAATTGTCGCTTATAAAACATCCTTAAGAGGTTTTTACATTAAACTACGACATGGGGTTCTTCAAGAAAGCTGTGAATAGGATTTCACAAGGTCGGCGGCGCACTCGCATACCTCCTGATGTTGCAGGTGTCCATGGGCGGCAGTAACACTTACCACCCGGGACTGCTTGCTCGTCCGCCTACTTCACTATAAAAAAAACACAATTTATATATTTAAAAATCATATTCGCATGATTATAAAACTCGATAACAGTAATCAGATGATGATAACAGTTTCAACCGATGTACAAGAAGCTCACGTTCGAGAAACTCTCCTTGTGTAAAGAGCCATTCCTCTTTTAGGTAATATCAAGAATAGTTGTTGAAAATGGAGCTGGTAGTGGCTGAACAATTTAAGTCCCCCCTATCTCTTCTATGCGCATGATGAAAGATTAGACTTTTTTCCTAATTCATTTACAGACAGCGCGATAAGATCACATTTTTCCATTGTCTGTCTCCATTCTCTCCATCCATTTCTCTGTCCACACGCGACATAACAATATGTGCGATATTTATCACTTAGTAGTCTCATACTACATTTAGATTACAGCGACTGTTGCACACTTCCAGGGTTTATTAAAAAAAATAACTGAAAATACTTCTTATAAAATTTGAGGTAATTAGATTTAATGGTAAAACCATTGTGGAAGTTCAAGCATAATATACACATCTGACTGTGATAATCGTCAGCCTCGAGCTAAGAGCGCTTTCTATGTCCTTGGGTGGTTTCCAGAAAGCCCGTTGCTCAGTTACAGAATGATAATACACTACATGCTAGTGTCACTGAAATACAGTGTAAATAAATAGATAAAGAAAATGCTATCCAGATAGATTAAAGCAGAATTGATGAACTGCTTGCAGAATTTTCTGCGTCAAAACAGAAATTATTATGTAATAGCGTGTGCCCGATGAGAAATCTCATCGGCAACATCTCAGGAACTTTTACACGCTTGGGGGATGAATTTTCAAAAATCCTTTCTTAGTGCTCACCTACGTTATATAAGGAACTGGTGTGCAAAATTTCATGCTTCTAGAGCCACCGGTTGAGACTGTGCGTTGTCAGTCAGGCAGTGTTAGATTTTTATTAAGTGATCCGTCTCTGATCATAAATGTCACTAATAATCACTTAATTCAATCAACTATTAGCTGAGGATAAATACTTAACTAACCAATTAGCAGTGCAGCACAGCCAGACTTTCTCTTGTCATGAAGCAAACCAACAATTGTTTCTTGTAAATAAAAAGAAGAAATATAAAGTCCAGACCACAAACACAAATTGTTTGGAATTGGCGCGAGCATCTTTGCATACCTTGATTATTTGAAGCAACATTTTTTTGTCCCCGCCATATTGCAGGCGGTTTGAAATTTTTGAGTAGTAACACGCGCTCGGCGGCGAGCAGAGTTAAATTGAGATAAATTCACACCGCGGCCTAGGACAGTCGATATTTGTTATTCGCGCCTAGTAATAGGTCTTGACCGCGGATATCCTGTGCCACGCGAGTGTTTTGGTTGGATTTGCTGTGATTGTGCTTGTATTGGAAGTGATATCTCGAGGTGATTTTGCTGCCGTGTGTGATTTGCCGAGCTGTAGCGGCCACCGGCTCACCACGGAACGAGACTTGGATTACTACGCAAGTATCTATTGGGAATGTATGTATTTATTCAATCACACTAGGATAGGTCACGTCTAGTAGGGACTAGCGTAGGTACACTTTCCAGATTTGTGTGTGGGCAAAACCACCTGGGGTAAGTGAGACCTCTAAATCGTGTAAATTGTTGATTATTGTGCTTACTCACCATTTTGGTGGATATATTGAGTAAGTTTAGTACATTTGGGCCCGAGTGCACATTCCTCGGGCTGCTTTCGCGTAACGCGAGGCAGGTGCGCGCCTAGTGTGCGCATCGATAACACAAATATTTACGTGATATAAAACTCCAGAATATTTTCTGCATGCTCTTTCCAGGTATACGTAGGTCTCTCTGAGCTTTGGCGTCGTCTACGTGATGCAGAGCGCGCGGTGGCGTGCGCCGCTCGCGCGTGCGACCTCGGCCGCGGTCCGCGCTCGGCTGACTTGAACACACGTCACCATCGCACCGCGTTATTGCAAATGGCGGCCGCGTTGCGAGCGAGGGGGGAGCTGGGAGATGCACATGACTACTGTAATGTGAGTATCGTTTTGTATATTTTCTCAGGCAGTGTTAAGTTAGAACATCCTACAAAAATAATGTGAAATATTTTAATAAGTCTATCAGTGTACTAAAACTGTTATATCTGACTAAAACTTAATATTTATTTAATGATTTTTTATTAAATTAAAAATAAATAATTAATGATTCATTTACTAGTTCGTGCATAATACGTTATGTAGTTGATAACTACTTACGCGTATTTACTGACAGAAGCGGACGTGATCAAAGGTCAAAGCTCTGCGAGGGAGTATGGATAGCGTTATGCACATACGAGTAAGTTCATCATCAATTAATTATTTTGAACGATGATCTTGTACGATCATCTTTTCTTGAGTCATTTGACGGCAGTCGGTTAGCTTCTCATTGACCGTTGTTCCCCGCGCCGCAGTCCGTCGTCTCCCTCGCCCTCTATGAGTTTGGACCTTACCACGGAGTAAAAGTTTAGCGTTTTACTTATCTGCAGATGTGAAATTAAAACTAAAATCTCCAAGCATTTCCAAATCCAAATCAATAAATAAATTACTGAATGTTACAGGAGGCGCTACGATTGGCAGCGGTGGCCGGGGACCAGGGTTGTTACGCGCGGGCGGTTCGGATTGCGGGGGATGTTTATAGGAGGAAATGTGACGTTGGGAAGGCTCTGAGGTACGTAAAGAAGCTTTATATAATCTCTCACTGAATACAAAACATTTCAACTAATTTAAAAAAAAAAAACAAAAATGTTCTGGAAAAAAATAAAATTATTTTAGATAATATATATAAAGTAACAAACATATAAAACTTCGTTATTGTTCATTACCCTCTACAGTTGACTACAGGGTAGAGACTGGGCGCGGCCGACCAATTAAATAACTGTTCTTTAACGAAATTCAACTTGAGCGCCCTCTGTAGTTGAATTGGGTGCAAATCAAACAACTATGACTGCTTCTGTAATGTAAAGTTTTTTTTTTTTATGTTAGGAGAGACAATCGAGGAAAACCCTGCATGGTCACCTGGTACCATCTAGTCAAGCCTTTATAAAGGCTAGCCTAGGTGGTACCAGGTAGTGCCGGACTCCTACCGGCTAAAAAACCTGATTGCCTCAACATCATGTATGTCTAAGTTCTTGTGGCCCTAGTGGCCTTTCAAGAGTCACCGGTCGCGTTGATGTAGGGCGAGCGCAGAAGGCGCTCAGCCAGGAGAAAAGTGTGTGTTGCAACAGCCTAAGGGCTCCCCCGCCGGTAAACCGGTGGAAGGAACGGACCTCGGCTTAGGGCGTTGCATTGGGGGGATACCGCGGGATCGCGTGTCGGCGAGAAGCGCCCAGGCACGTGTCGATGCCTAGTGAAAGTGTTGGCTGAGGGCCGGTGTGTGTTAACGGTGTAACGAGGGGGACGTCCACGTCTCGGCCGGCGGGGACGGTGTCTGTGTGCTGTGTTTGGGTGCAGAGTGAGAACCGCATTGGCAGCGGTGATCGGGTTGTCGGGATCGTCCAGGATGTGCCGCGGGCGACGATAACGCGGAGGGGCACTCCTGTCCGGTATGTAGGTGAGGGAAGAGACAATCAGGGGGTTGGGATGGTTTGGGATAGCGTCATAGTAGCGTCGGGCAGTGTCTGTTATGTATTTGACGATGGAGGGAAGCTCTAAGTCCTTGTGGAGGTCAACGTTGCGCAAGTACCATGGTGCAGCCACGGCCTTGCGCATGAATCTATTTTGCAGTCTTTGGAGGATTGCAATGATGGAGGGAGCTGCGTGTGCGAACACAACGCTAGCGTAGGTCATAATGGGACGGACGAGAGTTTTGTATAATGTCAACTTATTTCTAAGCGACATTTTACTTCTCCCGCCTATGAGGGGGTAATGTAAAGTAAAAATTGTCCAACTTTCTCATACATTCCGACGCGACCTAACGATAGCATGTTCCCGCAAGGTACAGCGACATCTACCTAGAAACTGTGGTACTAAATTAACTTAATGCGCCTTGAACACTAACAAAAAGGAACTGTGAAATAGTCCAGGAATTCTCATGTGAATACCCTGTTCTTTTTCAGGCACTATGAAGTAGCAATGGGTAGGGGTCAAGCCCTGGGCGACAGATTAGCACAAATGGAAGCCATGGACGGAGCGGCGAGATGTTTGGAGGCTTTGAGACTGCAAGGAAGGATCTGTAATTGTCGACCTTTGGAGTTCAACACCAGGTTGCTGGAGGTCGCTACTTCTGTTGGCGCTAAAGTAAGGATGAACACTACGGCACTACTCTCTGCAACTATCTACGTACTTTGTCAAAGGCATTTTCTTTTTACTAGCCTTTATTTGTTATTTAATATGCAACCAGCCCTTCAGTATCCACTGCCCTCCTCATCGTCTTGCCCGTGAGGGATGTATGGCCTTACAATCCCACGCCGGTCAAGCGGGTTGGTGAGTACAATCTTTTTGTGATAGCTGCTTTGTTATCCCTTAGTCGCCATTTCCATCATCATTTCTCGAGTTCCCGCCAATAACGTCTCCGTACAATCTTCCATAGATGTTAGTTCGTCGCGTCCGCCTTCGCCTAGCGGAGATCTACACAGCACTGGGCGACGGTAACGCGGCGGCGCGGCAGCGGCGCGCGGCGGCTGCGTGGGCGGCGCCTGCGTGCGCGCGCTGCCGCGAGCCGCTCGCCGAGCAACCCGAGCCGCTCTCCGCGCTTCCTTGCGCGCATATTGTGCATCAGGCGTGAGTATTTTGCATAATTTGGATTCACAGATGTGCCCTCGTCTAGCTGAGATCTATCAGTTCACACGGGAGTGTACTGCACGTTTTTTTGTAGAATTAATTAAGCTTATCGAATAAACAATGGCACGTACATGAAATGAAATGACTACCTTCAAATGTACTGCACTTCCCACTTTATCTTATTTCCCCAATGTACGTACGTGTTTCGGTAGTGAGTGAGATGTGCCAGAGCCCATTCCCATTCTATCCTTCCCCGTTTTCGCAACCCTTTCTCCAAATCCAACTTGCCAACGTTTGTCATTTTAGACTAAAGTTGGCATATATCGCGGATGTCTATGGGCGACAGTATCCACTTACCATCGGGTGGACTGTATGCTCGTCTGCCGCCTTCGTACATAAAAATAAAACATCGTATTCAGTTGACGACGTCTACCTAATAATCAGTGGACTTGACAAACAAAACGAATCACTGCCGATTGTAAGGTAACGTATTCGATTTACAGTGGCTACTTCTTCTCTTCACTGTGTGACCACACTTTTTTTTACCGAGTAGCAACCGAATAAATTTGCAGTCATCTTGCAGTATTGTTTGGATCCTGGCGAGGAGTACGAGCGGTTGAGAATTTATTTCTTTATTTTGAAATAAAACAGTCACTTATCAACAATATACGAATCAGCTACACAAGCAGACGTGGAGATTTCATTAAACTTTTCAAATAAATACAACAATTATAGCACTAAGAATGAGTAAATAAACCATTCCTACATCATACTACATAATAATTTAATGACTGAATTGGCAATAGGCATTGGTGCAGTTTAATTTTGATACCGGATTCCAGTTCAGCAACCCAAAAAACCTAGTGGAACTCATTTAATTTAATACATTTAAAGTAGTTTTGAGGGGGTGATTTACCCCTTCCTCCTTTTCAATCGAAACAACTCGCATCGTTCTTTTGTCTATGATGCAGAAGTAATCATTTCCATAAACAATCAAGTTGCCACCTCGTCTTGGTCGCCTTCCTGATTGCAGTAGGAACTGTTAGTGTGGATTTACAGATGTTAATCTGACTTGGGTAAAGTCGGATTACTAGCTATCCCAGTTGCTAATACTGGAGACGGCTCCGGAGTCGTCTTAGAGATTTGGGGCTTGGCGATATGGGAATTTTGCTTTTGCGGAGCGGCCGATGAATATAGTGACCACGAGCATTATGAGCTGTACAAGCAAGAGCGAGGTAAAATGTTGGATGGTTGGATGGTGTAGTGTGGCTAGAAGCGGGACCGGTTTACTCTGAATACTAATTTTTTTTTTAAATCTTGTGTTGAACCTTTAAACTGTGTATAAGCCTCAAAATATGAAGGTTTAAAAGTAGTTCTGCAGTTCGTCAACAGATGGTGCTGTATCACAGATTAAAACACGCTATGGTTACGATTTCGTATTTTTACATATAGAATTGTAAGTTTAAGCAATAAAGCTGACTTCATCCTGAACGGTTGTTTTATTATTCACCGCTGGCACAAACTGCTCTCCTGGAAAGTAACCAATTTTCGGTACTTTACTTAGTGGACGTCAGATATGAATATCTGACATATTTATATTTTTCTTAGCACTACTAAATTACAAGAGTTCTAAAGGCTCTTTCAAGATTTCATATTGAACAAGAAAAAAAAAAGTTGTAAGTCGTTGTATGTTATTATTGTGCATTATGTTTAAATCTCTAACGCAGCTATACTCTAAGTGTGTTCCGCGGAACCCTAGGGTTCCGTGATACCTCTGTCGGGGTTCCGCAAGAATTTAGAAATAAAAAAATCAAAACACCTCTCTCTGGTCGCTCCGCGGCTGTGCGGACTCCGCGGCCGCGCGGAGACAAAACGCTATGAATGTTATTTATTTATTTATTTGTATTTGTATAAGCTTGTGTTACATTAGCTGGTACAATATCTCATAAGTTTGGTCTCAACAATTTTATACTTGTACAACGCGTTCGCTCTAAGTTTGCCGGTCTGTGGAATGCGCGTACCCTCCCCCACGTGACAACAAAACTTATAATGTGTCATAGTTTTACCCAAATATCTAACGTACACAATTTTTATTGTTACAATTAAATAAAAAATTTCGAACGTCATACACTCATACCTATCGCCAGCGGCAAACTTAAAACGAGCGGGTAGTATACTTGTAAGCGCTCAGTCTCTTTGATAAAAGCCGCCTCTGAATTAGACGCTATAGTTGTCAACTAGCGACTTTCGTCTCTAACTTCAAAGGATAAAGTCGATATTGTTTACAACGCTATTTTTAAATTTCTGTTTTTATTTTTGCTTTTTGTTTATCAAAGGTGCCGACTCGAGTATTTTCGAGAATATTTGAGATCGAGTCTAGGACTAAGTATAAAAGCGGCGATCGCGCGTTGGCGTCGTCAGTTGATGATTAGCGTTCGGAGCGATAAGTTACTACCTACTTACAAGCTCGCTAGCGAGAAACTAGTGTTCATTGTTTTACTGCCTGCTGTATTCTGTTGTCTCAGTTTTATACATTTCTTCCCTGTAGGTTCTAAATTTAGTCTCTTATACGCAGTAACGATTGTGCATTATTTAAACCCCACTATCCTGACTTGTAACATTATAAATAAAGAAGAATGGAACGTTGGCTTAAAGGTGTTAAACGTGTTCCAACAACATCTTCTAATGACGCTGAATGTTCAAAAGCAATGCGCGCGGAGAATTTAGCAATCACCGATCCAGAAGATGATGCCACGAGTGCCACGACGTCAAGCTCGACGGTTTCAAAGACGAAAAAAAGGAAGTATGATGAATCTTATATCAGTTTCGGATTTGTTGATTCCAACGGCTCACCTCTCTGCATGCTCTCTAGTAAACTGCTTCCTAATAGTTCCATGGCACCTGCCAAATTGCGTCGACATTTAGAAACCGTACACCCCGAGACTAAAGACAAGAATAAAGAATTTTTTGTTCGCAAAAAAGATCAGTTATTAGAAAGTCAAAAAAATATGATGCATGTAACACAAACTACCAACGAAAAGGCCACGGAGGCATCATACTTAGTTAGCTATCGCATTGCACAAGCAGGTGAAGCGCACACTATCGCTGAGAAATTAATAAAACCATGTGTATTAGACATAACAAAATGTATGCTTGATGAAAAATCTGCAAAGCATCTTTCTACTGTTCCGCTATCAAACGATACTGTTTCACGACGAATCCATGATCTGGCAAGCTACGTCAAACAAGAACTAGTTACACGTCTACAAAATACACGATTCGCTTTGCAAATGGACGAGTCGACTGATGTCGCTGGTTTGGCTATCCTGCTGGTTATTGTGAGATATCCATATAAAAGTTCTTTTGAAGAAGACATGCTTATGTGTTCATCGCTGCTTACAAACACTACCGGGGAAGAAATTTTTAATAAAATAAATATATTTTTTGAAGAACATAATCTCAGTTGGAACAATTGCATTGACATTTGTACAGATGGGGCCAAGGCGATGACAGGTAAAACAGCAGGAGCAGTGTCACGAATGAAAAATAAAGCGCCTAATTGTAGTTCCAGTCATTGTATTCTGCATAGACAAGCACTTGCGATGAAGCAAATGCCGTCTAATCTAAAATTAGTTATGGATGAAGCGGTAAAAATAATTAATTTTATCAAATCACGACCACTACAATCCCGATTGTTCTCATTATTGTGTGAAGATTATGGCAGCAAACATAAAACACTGCTGCTCCATACAGAAGTGCGATGGCTGTCTCGGGGAAAAACTTTAACAAGGCTATTTGAACTTAGAGCCGAGTTACAAATGTTTCTTTCAGCAGATACTTCTTTTAATTTGAAGGACCGTTTGTATGATAAAACTTGGTTGTTCCGATTGTCTTTTATGGCGGATATCTTTCAAAAACTTAACGAATTAAATTTATCGTTGCAAGGTAAACAGACAACAGTGTTTCAGGCCTATAATAAAATAACTGCTTTTAAAAGAAAATTAGATTTTTGGATCATTTGCATTGGTAAGAAAGAAATAGAAAGTTTTACGTTACTCAGTGAGTTTGTTAGCGAAAACGACTCAGAAATGTTTGAAGATAATGTGTTTGAAGAATTGGTCCAATATCTCAGTTCGATGCGCGCATCTTTTGAAAAGTATTTTCCCGAAGAACACAATACAAAAATTAAAGTGAACTCCTGGATTCATAATCCTTTTTTACCCAACTTGGAAAAGCCTGAAAACATGTCAAATGAGATATATGAATCTCTTTTAGAAATGTCATCAGACACAAGTATGGAGTCATTGTTCAAAACGACGCCTCTTAATGATTTTTGGTGCAGAATCCAAGATGAATATGCAATGCTTGGCCAAATGGCTCTGGATATTCTTCTCCCGTTCCCAACTACATATTTGTGCGAAACAGGATTCTCTACCTACGCAGCCACGAAAACAAAATATCGCAATAGACTGGACGCCGAAGCTGATATGAGACTCCAACTTTCTTCCATCAAACCTGATATCAAGCAATTGATGAAAAATAAAAAACAGTTTCATACCTCCCACTAGTTAGATTTTTTCTTTTTTAATGTTTTCTATTATTGTCCTTACCAAGTGGTGAAGTAAATAATAATTAGTAACTGATACATTGTACTTTTATTATGCTGATTAATATAGAATACACTTATAAAAATAATTGTTTTATTGTAGGGTTCCATCAAGTATTTTGCTTCCCAAAAGGGTTCCGTCATTTAAAAAGTTTGAGAACCACTGCTCTAACGGAATGCGATGGATTGTACAACGGAATTCTGACGCACAATGGTTGTGCGACATAACGTTTGACCGACGCGGCGGTTGTTTGACATCACGTTGAGCCGAAGAATGGTTAGATCGACTAAACGTGTGATCGACGCGACAGTGAAACGGGATAACGTTGGTAGGAAAAATGATTTTCCTACTGAAGGTCAAACGTTATGTCGATCAAACAGCCTTCGCACAGCTTTGTGTCAGACTTTCGTTGTACAACAATCAATTCAATGTCGGTTTTGTGACTGTTCAAATATTTGTGTGTGACCGCTTCCTTCCTTTGTATAATAATATAAATTTCACCCAGCTGCCTGCCGGAGTCATGGTCGCGGCGCTCAACGCGCGGCGCGAGCGGACCGGGTGCCGAGTGTGCGGAGTGCGCGTCGCCTGCGCGTGCCCCGCGCCCCCCGCCGCCCGCGCCTCCCGCGCCGCGCACACTGCCCACACAGGTAATTACATAGTTTAAGATAATAATTTGCAGTTTTGATAGAATTACGGCAAATCATTAGTACATTGGTTTTAGAGCCGCGACTCCTTTATTATAGAGCAGTGGGAGTAGTGTCAATACAATAAGGTTAAATTAAAAATATGAATAAAATTAAAAAGAAATAATCGAAGGGTAGTAGCGAGAACTCATAGTAACGCGCAAGTGTCACGTGACGTCGCCTCTCCGGCGCGAGTGTAGCTCCCCCCCCCCCCCCCCTGCAACCCACAGAACACCCCGCGCACTCGATTACTACATCTTTTAGCTAACTTTATTTGTACCTTGTATGTCATTCTTGACTTTACGTATTGATAGTGCTTCCTCAATAATAACTACGTCACGGCTTTAAAACCATTTTAATGATTTAGTGAGACCTAATTAATGATATAGCAATAATAAAAAACGAAGTTACCACAATAGTACATTACTGTCCAGGCCCGAAATAAAGCAATAGACGGCCGAGTAATTCGCCTCGTCCTTACCCGTTAATTGCTATTTCGGCCGAGAGTTGTATAGTATTTTTCTCTAATTTGCGAGGAAACAATAAACAAATTAATTCAAGAAACAGAAGTTTTCTTCTTCAGCTGTCTGGTGGCGTTCAATCTAATTCACCTTTCAACGAACTAGTACTCATTGTTTATTAGACAACTTAAAATTGTGATAAACCTATGAGAACATGACATCCACAATACAGAGTATCTGATTTTCATTCCCGCCAATACGACGGCGCGCGGTCTTTGTTCTTTTTTTTAAACTTTTGAAAAGAAATGCACATTCAGCCTTTATAATAATAAATATTGTGTACCTAAAAAAACCTAATTTATGTTAGTGTACACTAAAAATAAACTCGCTACTGTCCAGCAATCTCTATTATTGTCGTATTGGAAATTGCTGGCGTGCGTACAGAAAAGAGCCGATTGACGTATTCCTTTTTTAAAATAATGAAGCCATTTCCTTATATTTTTATTTATTTTTTCAAACTCCATGAAGTCTGTAATTAAACTTATCATATCGTGAATGAATTTATGTTACAGGACTTTCCATTCGGTACACCACCAACACTCAGAGAGTCTGATCTAAACTCCATAGTATCTGACCACAGCAGTCAACAAGCTACTTCTAGCGTTTAATTTATATTTATTTTATCTACGCTTCGCTTACAGATTAAGTTCACTACATCGATCAATCAAAATTCATACTTGGACAGTTCCTAATCAAAACTGTGTACATGAGTGTTGCCAGTTATATAAATAAAATGAAATGTTAGCATCGCGATACACGAGTAGTGATATATTTATATTTTTATTGTATATTTATTTATTTGCTGAAAATTATTAATATTATTTCAGTTTATATTGTAGAAAAAGCTTTTGTTTTTCAATTATTTGAGTATCCGATTTTTGAAGGCGGAGAGTACACGCTGCAATCCAACAGCCGCTGGGCGCGCTCGAGTGGCCACGTTATCCCTCTCTCACAGACGACTACCTTGAAATGTACATACTGTATTTCCCACTTTATCTTAGCCAGAGCCCATTCCCATCCTATCCCTCCCGCTTTTCTGTGCCCTTTCTCCAAATCCATTGTTTGTCATTTTGGACTAAAGTTGGCAAGTATCACGGATGTCTTTGGGCGACAGTATCCACTTACCATCAGATGGACTGTATGCTCGTCTGCCAACTTCGTCCATAAAAAAATATTGTTTATATTTTTTTACATTGTCAACACAGTTACGTCGAAAATATTACACTTATTGTGAAAGATGTAAACTATCCTGGTTGTTTTTTGCCGTAAAATGTCTGTCTGAATTGACAGTAGGTAAATTCGACCGCTTTGTAAATGCCTCGTTTTTGGAGCCGTAAATGCTACTATGGTACATCTTTGTATTTTGGTTGATCGATGGTACACTATAATACCGGCTAATCGAGAGTTCGCACAAAGACAAACTCCTATGCAGCTCGTTATCAATTTATTCAAGGGGTTAGATAGGCGTTTCAACCGCAAATATAAGGTTATGGAATAAACCCTATTCATTGAGTTAGAGTAGAGCAACGAATTTGAACCTTAAAGATTGCCATACTATCTCGTTAACGAACGCAATAAAAGTTTGTAATCATGCGAACGCTCGGTTGGCCAATGTAACTTTGTTAATTTATATGCTCAAACGGAAAATAAGTTGTGAATAGAGAGAAAATAAACTATAAATTACAGGAACTAAACCATAAAAAAGGCGGGAGGAGTCGAACGTCACATTCGATTGAAACCATAGATTACACAAATGTGTTTTTAAGTAATTATATTTTACAGCTGAGTCTGAATTCAAGTTCTTTTGAACCAATAATTTTGTTTTTCGATTGCAGTGTTTGGCACCACTGTAATAATATTATCTTTTTATCTTTGCAACTCGAAAGACAACAGCCAATATTTTTCAAGAAGGATTGTAACCTTATTCGAGCTTCCAGCCAAAAGCAAAAACGACATAAGAAAATTATTTGCAAAAATATTCTTAAGGAAATAACAATATTATTTCGATGCATTTTTAGTGTTTGCTCTTTAATTTAAGTAATAAGAATTTAAATAAATAAGGAGGAAAGAGGTGGGGGCATAAAAAGCAATGTATGTGTTTTAATGTGGTAAAGGTATCCTACTGAACTAAATTGAAATAAACGATTGTAAAGGAACGAATGTCCATATCGTTTTTAATTATAATGTTATATACTTATAGGATACGAATTCTTTTGAATATACGCTTTATAAAACTCTTTTTTTTTGTATGAACGAATTAAATATAAAAAGAACCTTTAGTTAAATTACTAAATAAATCAGTATCGGTGTTTGAAGTAAGACCTTTTTAATTAAAATTACTGTATGTGAATATTGTGAACGTACCTAGATACATTTTGATTTTGAAAATTTTATATGGTGATATATATTTTAGAAGTGTCAAAAAGTAAATACCTACATGTTCTGGCAAATGAAAGTTGAGACTGGAAAAGCGCGGCGAGTTAAAAAAAATAGATTATCACAAAAATAATTTGATACTTGAATTCAATAATAAATTTCAAGTATCAAACTCATTTGCCGCGCTTTTCCAGTCTCAACTTTAACTTGCCGAAATCTAATAGTTTAGAGTCTGGCAAATAAAACTTTAAAAAGAAATCTAGGTAGACTTTCTTTCTGAATTTACTTAGTTTTAAGTTTCTTTCTGGTTTAAGAACAGAAAATATAAAGCATCAACTACGTTTTTGTCATCAAAAGAGTATTAATAGCGTAAGATTGTAGAAACTTTTCGCTGTCTCCTGTGTCACGTTCTTTTTGACAGACTCTAACGCTATTCTCCAATGACTCAATTTTCAATACCTACCTCTCTTTGTTTCGCTATGCCCATGTATAAAGTTTCAGATAAGATTATCGTATAAAAATCCTACCAACCAAATCATGTTGTAACAGTTAATTGTTACAATTAGATAAAAAGTTATAGATAAGACTTTATTGCAATCACACAATCAATCACACGTTAGATAAATATTATAACCACCCGCCATGACTTCGGTCTGGTTCTTGGAACCCAAATATAGCCTGTATCTATTTGCATTTTTTTAAATTTATTTATAGTTATACCAAAAAGAGACAACACATGACAATTTGTGTACTCTATACCCTTAAAAGGTTTGTGGGGGCACTGCACATTTGTATTCCAACTGGTTACAAGGAATAAAATTACTTAGTTAATTAAATTACTATTACTTAGATATAAACTATTCAGTTTCCTAAAGGTATGGTTTCGAAGACTGCGACAGCTAGTAGTCGCCGATCGCTTCAACAACACAACTCGGAGTACGCGCGACACTGGTCACTGCATTCGTGCATTAGATCATACGAATCCGAGCAGTAGAGTCGCCAGACACCGGCGACAGATGTCGCTGTCGTTGGTCGGTGTTTATCAAAACCGCTACAAAAATTAGTTATTATCAAAATCGCTCCAATAGTTTTCGAGTTTGTCTCTTACATTGAAAGAAAAAAAATCAAAGAATTTATTTCATTATCCTATAAATACAATTATTATTGTACCTATATAAACCTGTATAGGGTCTCCAATTAAATATCAAAAATAAATGTGTCAGGAGCCTCTTCAATTAACAGGTTACATTGCTAATTTCTTCTTTCGATAGACAAGTTTACAATCTGACAGATTGTGAACTAGTGATATAAATACTAGTGTTATAAACAGATTGAATCTGTTTATAACACTAGTGTAAAAGAGAAATCCGATAATTTTTGTAGTTTTTTTTCTATATCTGTTGAAATTAAAAGAAAGTGTCATTTTTTATGTTCAAGAAGCCACGACAACAATGATGTCTATTTAATTCAGACGTTATCATAGGGAAAAGAACGTTATTTTGAACTTTTTGGTGAAATATGTTTAATGTGCGACTGATTGTGTCATAGATCTTACTGCCAAAAATTGGCAGTACGAATTATATATTCCCACTAATACATTATAATACATAGTTCTTTAAAAAAATAGAAATAAAACAAAAAATAAACTTTAGATTCGTTATCAAAATCTCCAAGCTGCCAAATATTCTTAACTGTCAATTTTATTCATAAAATTCACACAAATAATTGCACTAGTTTTGTGGGAGCACGACAGTGGAAGCAATATAACGGTGTTTATTGTTAAATCGTTATACAGGAATTCAAAAATATTTCTTTATTTTTGAAATAAAGGCATTATTTTATTCCCAAAGTCTGAAACAAATGTTAATAATTTCGAGTTAATTGACATAGAACGTTATTTCTTTTGTAAAATTATAATTATTTTGGCCTTTGTATTTCGCAAATATGTATGTAGAACTTTTTGCAAAAAAAGAAAAATTAATATTTAACTTGGTTTTAGAATTTGGGAATTGTTTGATTAAATAAAAAAATCTAACTATAAAAATCATAGATTCCAATATAAACCTTTATTTAAAAAATTAAGTAACAAAGTCGCTGAACATAGAAAATCAAAAATTTTGTTCTCTCTATTTTGAAATTTGAAACACTTACAAACATTTATACAATAGCTTTCGCTAAAATATCACTGTTGATTATATATAAGTAGATATCTATAAAGAGGCAGTATCTGAATACACAGGCTGTGTTTGAAGATTCCCCGAAGCCTGAAACCATTAGTCATTCACTGACTGACTTGCCAAACAAAATCGAGTTTTTTTTAGTTTGTACCAAATTTTTTCTACAAATTTGCTAAAAACACGCTACTAAATCGATATATTTACTAGAAAATATACAGTATTATCTGTCAACTCAGAATCATGAATAGAATTTATAATTTCGCGTGTCAGGAAAGGTTCAGACACACCCTGTATACTTCTTGCATCTCGCAAATGCGAAAATCAACTTTCGCGTCCAATGTATTTAAAGGTATAATGTGAAGGATATAAGACTTCTTTTTACGTGTACGGACACTCACCACTACAAGCAAGTCTGACGCGTGCTCGCGAGTTGCAAGAACTATAACATGTTACCTAGATTATAGGAATTAATCGTTACACTCAAACTTGTTTATAGAGAGAAGTAGACGCTTTTACTGAAGAGGTTCACATCGCAGGCGGTGTCACCTTGAGAGGTAGACGTGGCAGTATTTCATAATTTAGTATAAGGGTTGTAATCGGTGGGTGAAGGCGTTTCCAAATTAAAGAGCAGTGTTTTACGAAGTTCAATTTCATTGATAATAGTTATTTGTTATACAAGAGTGCAAAGTTGCTTTTTAACCGCCTGCTCAATTTTGATGACCGAGCAAGCGAAGGATTCAAAAATTAGAATCCTGAGCGTTAGCGAGGGAATCAAAAGAGCACGAGGTGAAAAATCTTTGCACTCGAGTGCAACACGTAACTTTTCATCCTACCTCAGCGAGGAAATGACTAAATGCAAAAAAAAAAGTACACCAAGAAGGTTCCGAGTCTGAGTTTTTAACAAATTAAAAAAGGTTGTATGATAAATTCGGCACCATGGAGGTAGAAGTAAATAGGTTTTAATGATGTTTTGAATTCACAAACTTAGTGCACACGGTGTTCTAAATTCAATTTACTTTATCCTCTAGCGGATAAAAACGGCTTTTGCACTCAGATATCGAAGAGCAAAAATACTCTTTCCGAGATAGGGGGATGAAAAAAATATTTAATTACGAAATCCGCGAAGATCAGATCTTATAAGAAAGTGTCAAAAAAGAAAAACATTTGGGTTGTGAATATCTTTCGCAATCGCCTAGTAATGGCATCAATCCGTTCGTCGTTCTGTAGCCACCGGTGAAACTTTCAACAAAAAAAAAACTCGTAAAAGGTCAAATTGTTTGAGTGGAGCTCAAATTGATAACTCTTTGTCGTTCCTTGAGTACAGTCTTGAGTTTTGTCGTACAGTTAAGCATGTACAAATACCGAAGAAATTATTTCTATTAAATTAATCCTCCAAAGAAAGTCAGGATCTACATACGAGATATGAAGTCAAGAAGTCAATTGGGTCGCTTAAATGTCGCTGTTTGTATTTCTTCTTGGATTCATTATATTCTGTTTGGATTCAATTCAATTCTGTCAAGCGGACACTCATACACCAAAAACACACGCACTGCCGCTAAACTCTACGAAGTACACTCATTTGTTGAAACGACTCGCGCGCCACCTATTATGAAATGGTTGTACTAATTCAGACACCTTCGCCGGCGCGCGCACAACAACTCATAAGTTTCATCGCAATCGTATGAATGGTATAACAATGCATACACAATAACAAAGAAACATTCATTTATGTATGTATAGGTAGATATTTTTATTTATTCAAGCTATTTTTAACGTAATGCAGTCAGACAGTATGATTCTTGCAACTCACTAGCGCGCGTCTGTCTTCGCTGTAGTGGTATGTGTCTGTACGCGTAAGACGAGATCTTACGTCCTTCACAATATACCAACCCTTAAATACATACTTTTGTATATACTCACATTTAAGCACAAGTTAGATTGACGCGCGCTCGAGACTTGAAAGAACTATGCGAAATTATTTACTAGGATACTGAATAATACGTGTATTATTATCGAAAACCAATTAGAACACATTCATGATTAAAATGATTGTGATTCAATAAATTCAAAATAAAAAGGAGAAAAATCATGAACACAATATAAACGTCTTAAAAAACTGCTTTCGAATTAGTCTTTTGCTTATGGAATCCTTTCAGTATCCATTTCTGGACATGGGCCTCCTCGTGTACATTGTCTCGTGCGTGAGGGATGTACCATAAGGCTTTAAAACTACACGCTGGCCCAGCGAGTTGCCGAGTCCAATCTTTTAGAGGTTCTATAGTCAGCCTACATCATATGGCACGAATTTCATTACAACAACAAAAAAAGAAAAAGAAAAACTCCCCCGACGCTACTACTACAGAGTCCGTCACCATCCCAAGCTGCCCCTAGTAGTTGCCAGCCTAACCTGTGCCCGTGATAGGAATGACCCTCCCCGTTACCGTCGTCGTCCTCGTCCTAACCACGACCTAGACTACCCAATTACTGCTGCCAATGCGGTTCTTACACTACACTCACAAGCTACACGTATACACCGTCCCAGCCGGCGGAGACGAGGACGTCACCCTCGCCACACCGTGAACACACACGGGCCTTCAGCCTACACTTTTACCAGGTATCGGCACGTGCCTGAGCGCTTCTCACCGACTCGCGATCCCGCGGTATCCTCTCAAAGCAATGCCCTAAGCCGAGGTCCGTTCCTTCCGCCGGTCTATCGGCGGGGGAGCCCTTAGGTTCCTTGCTGCATACACTTTTTGCTCCCTTCTGCGCTCGCCCTAAACCATAGATGGCCGGTGACTCTTGAAAGGCCATTAGGGCCACAAGAATTAAGCTATTCCGAAAAAAAAATGCAATACTGCCACGTGTGTTTGCGTCTAGTCATACTCTAACATAATTTATGAGAAATAGTTAGAAAAAATATTTAATTTGATTGCAATTGTATTATTCTTTGAACTATTATGTAATTTGGTAAGTTGCCAAAAAACGACACACTGATTTAGATGAACTTGGAATGAGGTGATGCGAATATTCTCTACTCATACATTTTTTTTTATGGAAAGCCAAACGTATTCCTTAGATTTTATTTCAATAATCATTTTATTAATTGATTCCATATATATATTTTTCTTATTGAAGTAGGCGGACGAGTAAGCTGTTGACACCTGCACCTGCATATGCGGGTGCGCCGCCGACTTTGCAAAATCCTATTCACGGCTTTCTTGAAGAACCTCATATCGTAGTTTAATGGAAATACCTGTCTTCTATAAGACAAGATATTTAGGCCATTTTGTTTAGAAATCTAACCTTTGTTAAAATTCCAATATGTTGTCACTCTAGTCAAAGGAAAAATATAAGTACTTTCGGATTTATTGCTGATGATTTCATCCCTCGGATTGTCTCTTATTTTTTTGGAATTTTTTCACAGGAACCAACCTCTTTTTTCACTTGGGGCGATTTAAATAATAATTAGTAAAACAGATGCAACTTTTATTATTAACTTTGATTATAGAAAGAAATTATTTCTAATATTAGCTGCAATATTAAATATGCAATAGCAAATAGGAATATAATTTATATACCTATATAAGCTGTGAATAGGATTTTGCAAGATCAGCGACGCACCCGCATGCCTCCTGGTGTGACAGGTGTTCATGGACGGCGGTAACACTTACCATCACTTGGGACCGCGTGCTCGTCCGCCCACTTCAATATAAAAAAAGAAATATTTAAGTGCACAATTAAAGTTATTATATTGTTTTAACTCGCTGCCAGCGTGCAGTGGGGCAATGGCTTGCTACAGAGCGAGACAAAATATTATTATTGTTATTAAAAGAATTCAAATAAAAAAGTTTCATTGTAAAAAGTCAATCTAAATCAGTTCGACAAAATTATTACGAACATAATTAAGAAATACGTGCTTGTTACACAAATTGGAAAATATATTGAACAAATCCCGCTCTATCAACTAAATTATTTAAGTATATACCTATGTATACTTTCTGTCATACCTATGTACCTGCACATTAAAATAAGAAGATATTATTGTAATAAGTATTAACAATATTGATGTTGATTTTATATATCTATACATATATCGTATAATTTCGCATAACAAGGGAGTTTCAATCTATTTCGAATTTATAAGATTGTGTTTAGTCTGGCAAGTTAAATATGACACATGAAATGAGTGGTAATTTGAAAGATGTTTAGGTTAAATTTTTAAAATTTAGTAGCCACTTTTCTAAATTTCGTTGCATAATTTTCATACTAATCCTACCTTAATACGACCACGGAGTTTTTAATCTAATATCACAACTAATTCTCCAATGAATAATTATAATATGTTGCTTCATGTTGCACATAGCTTCATAAGATAATGAAGATATGTGTTACTTTATGTAAGATATTTGTTGTTTATGTTGCACATGCTACATAAGTAAATGAAGCTACATGCATATAGCTACATAAATAAATGAAGCCACATGCATATAGCTACATAAGTAAATGAAGCCACATGCATATAGCTACATAAGTAAATGAAGCCACATGCATATAGCTACATAAGTAAATGAAGCTATATATTGCAACATCTTCCAATTCGAGAAATCGCCTATTTAGAAACATATTATTTAAAAAAACAGAGACTTAGCGTTTTGTAATAGAAATTATAAAGTATCGAATTCGTTTATATTTTTTTTCAATTAAAATTAACGTGAAATATCTATTTTTTTTAAATTCAACGCTCTTCTCGCATGTCAAGTCTCACTGCCAGACTCTAAAATACTTATTTGTATGCAATTAATAAATCGTCAAAGTTCCAATCTTGTATTATCTTAATTATCTCCCACTATAAAGACTAGATATCGTAGTAGTATGCACAAAATCTATTATATATATCATATAAATTTCATATTGTTTCAGTTTCATGTCATTACTAAGTAATAACAAAGAAAAATAAAATAAATTAAAAAGTATTTATATACCTAATTCGAATTTGTAAAACATCAAAAATAAACATGAAACTGGACCGAAATGAAATTATACTTTATATTTATAACATAATTTATTTTTTATGAATATGGTATAATGTAGGTATCAAATTATCGTCGTGTGACTTGTGATTAAATATTTTCATTCACGTAAATAACTACAATTTATTTGTAAATCAGTAAAAGTTCAAGTAAAAGACCGCAAATACAATTGAAATACTCTGTCTTTAAAAGTGTCAAAAATACAAACAATCAAATTTTTATTTAACGCCTTTTTTGTGTAAACAAATAAACATTACCTAAGGAGGTAATGTTTATTTGTTTTAAAATGTGACAAACTAGCTCTTTGACAATTTACTGCATTCTTATATTTTTCTTTAACAAGATAAAAACGATGCAAACAACGGTAAACAATGATTTTCGACCGTTTTAGAACTCGCTGCTACTAATAAAAAAAAAAATAATAATAGGTATATCTGTTTTTTTGTGGATTTTGCGGTTTTTTACTGATAATAGTGGTAATTTATCGATATTTTATTTTAATTGCATAAGTACTATTATAAATATATAAAATACCAACCATTAGGTATTTATAGTAAATAAACCACGCCAAGCGTTCTGTAAATGTGATCCTGAACAAAGTTAATGTTATTCTAAAAACCTTGTAGTTGTGAGATTGGCGTTGTGTTTATCCTGTCATTTATAAAAGTTAAAAATATAAAATATGATTGTTCGTTATATTTTAAAATTTTAATTGAAATAAATTAATTTCAAAATAAATTAGTTCTTTATTTAATGATATATTATCATGTCTCCATTATTTAAAAAAAAAATACATCGCAACACAAAAAATATCAATGTTATACATTGATATATTCCAATGATACTTACGACATCCAAACGAAGTAAGACAAGATAAAATTAATTAATTTTTATTTGAAATCATTTCCGCTTTATTTTTTAGTGTCACAACATTGAAACAATAATAAAATAAACAAGCAATAAAAACAATTTGTTTTAAATGTAAACAGATACTTTAAATAATGCGCCTTTTTTCTGTAGTCTGTTTCCAAACATTTTATTGTGATAATAACGGGTGGCACTCCCTAAGTTTAGGAGTCCCAGAAATAGTACATATTAATTCTCATAATTATTGTTATAAAAGTTTTCATTATTTTAAACTGTATATGTACAGATTATTTTATCTTTGAAGCTATGAACACTGAATATATTTCAGAAATAAAAATCATTATACTGTAGAGCGAAAGTTGCCTTTGCCTCTAATCTTTCTTAGAAATTGAACGAGTGAAAAATTAAACGTTAGAGATGTATGCTCGATTGATTAGAAATCGATTAAATAGTAATCTATTCTGATTTGGACTACCTACCGATTAAATAAGTTTACTGGTATGAAGTCGCGCAAAACAGACGATATTGGCAACTTATAATCGCTGCAATCACACTCACTTCGTGTCTCTCAATATATTAATAATTAGCTGCAGGACAGATATTATTATTTATCAATTGCCTAGATTGTATAAATCAATTGTATAGAGTCTAGAGGATAAATTTTCATTTTAAATTATCAATATCGTCAGCTAGTACGTAAATCAGGATACACTATAATAATGATTTTCATAATGATTCATTATCATCAATAAAATATGAAAATACACCTTATAAATTTAATTTATAAATTCTTATACATCATAAAAACGTTCAAGTCGCTGATCCATGGCTGGGAAGGTGCGTGCTTTCCCAAGCTTTATCTGTGACTTTATCTGTGACGATTTAAGACTCGTCTATTCAATCCGTTATTACTGCAGTGATCGGAAATAGATGAGATTCAGGTTAATAAATTTAACGTTGATGTGAATATGGATTAGCCTCGAAATCCCGGGATTTTGAAATGTGATCGGATTTTTAAGCGATACATGTTATATATTCGTAATAAAACAGAAATAGTGGTATGGATGTGGCTAGTCGAATGTTCTAAATTATTTTGATACCGAAGTACACAAAGGTTTTCCTAACGAGGAAAAAGTACCAGAACATCTTGAAAGTAAAGTAATAAAATCGCCTATACTACTTCTACAAAAATACATAATTCGGAGAACTCCCTATAAGGTACCGCAGCGATACCATGACGCAACTCTATCTATCTATATTATTTCTGTGTGTTAGAAAAAGATGAAGAATAATGAAGTAGACCATATAATCCCCTTTTTTTGGTTTTACGGCTCTGGAACCCAAAATCGTAATATATTGATATGTGGCCAGGGATGTCAAAAAATTTTATATAACTTTAACGGGATGTTATGAAAACTGATGAATCCATTAATAATGCTAAACAAACTTCTGAATCTCGTTTGTAGCTCATAATCCTGCTAGATTTACATTTTCTAGCTAAATCTGATAACGCTGTAATGACATAAAATGGAACGATATGATATCATAGTAAAACAATCGATAGTACATATCGATGTTTATCTCGAATAGAAATCGTTTCTGGCATTTGCATGGACACGGGACATCCCTACTTGTCTGTTGTATTGATTTTCTGTCGTTGTAGGTCCTTTAGTTTTTCACTTTGTCGAAGTCAATAATTTATCACTAACCTCTGGATATTTGACTGAAACACAACACGGTCCTTAATTAACCCGTTATAAAATCAATAAATGCTTAACCCTCACTCTGTCCGCCGATGTTAACCGACGCGTAACGCTGTTCTTGAATACACTTTACATTTTCAAGTGTTTTAATTATATTAGACAGTTTTAGAAAAAAATGAGTGCTATAGCGCAGCAAGAATCCCTCGTAAAGGAGAGTTTATTTCAGTTTATTACCGAAAACATTCCCTCAGCTGATTTAAATGTGATAGATGATATTGTTCTATCCTATGTTATTTCTATCCTCGAAGAAGCCTCAAAGGATCCCGTGTTCGACGTCGAAGGTAAGGAACATTTGGAATATTCCATAAAAATGTCCTATTTACCTATTAAAATACTACGCTCGGCTTAAAAGCTGTTTAAACCACTTTATGTAGAGCCCTTGTATCATGTTTCATTAAAGCTATTCATTTGCATATGCTTTGTATTTTACATGTAATTGTTTTAGGACAATGGACCCAGTTTTCGTTTTATTGTTTGAAGAAAAATTTTTGTTTCTGCATATTTTTGACCTAGTTTTAAAAGTAGATTTCTTATAGGAAGATGCCAGCGGATGAGCATATGGTACATACGATCGCTCGTGGACATCCACGGTACATGGCAACATCAGTGCAGAATAACAAATGATGCCACACCCCCATTACCTACCCACCTACATACCATACCTACCTTTGAATATTTAGTGTAATAATAATACAATTTATTGTATAAAAAAAATATACAATTGGCGGCCTTATCCCTTAAGCGGTTTCTTCCAGGTAACCATAGGATGGAGATTTAGTGTAGGGGATTTAGTCTCCAAACTTCTTGGATTGAGGCCCACTCTGTTTCACAAAGTCCCAAGGGCCAACGCCTAGAAACCCTCTCTCCAGAACTTCAAATGGAAATGATTGATTTGCATTGCAGCAATATTTTTAAAGAAAAATACCAAAACACATCTTTGCAGAAACTTGTTCCTGGTCTTTTTCCACTTTCGAAACTACTTATTTACAACTTTACAAAATGACATACAAAAAAAATTCTACAGATTCAAGTTAACTGGTGACCATCTTATGTCACTTTTGATAATAATAAAGTTGATCTACAACTGCAAACAATTAAGGTAGGATTAACAACTAGACATAGGATTATATGCATTTGCATATCTCCATATTGTGCAAAGTGCATATTTCTTGGTTGTCACACTATTGCATATTTCTATGATTTTTCTTATATGGCATATAATTTGACATAACAAGGTGTCAATTTAAAATAAAATGCTTGCTTGAAATGTGCTGGATGTTGGGAGGGGGTTAGTCTATGACGAAACCAAGAATCTTTATCTGCATAATTCTATCACAATTTTAGAAAAAATTATAGCACATTTGGCTCATTTTCAGAAAAGATCCGAAACAAGTTAGACCTGTTCTTGTTAAAAATCCGAGTCTTGACGTAATTAAACAAATAAATGCGTACATTGACTTTATTTCTGTGAACGTGGCACTAAATTTAATATTTTGCCCTGTCATCGGTCGACGTGGAGAGGTAATTTTCAGCCTATAACTTAATTATAACTGACAATCTTCGCAAGTTTGAAATTGATAATTTAGAGAAGTGTAAATTTATGTCAGAGCTTTTATCTTGTGCAATACCAAGTTGTTTCTTTTCTGATAATGCATATTGCATATACAAAGGTAGGCAACGCATCCGGGGGCGTGCCAACCTTTGTCATTTTGGATTAATGTTGGCATGTATCATGGATGTCTATGGGCTACAGTATCCACTTACCATCAGGTGGACTGTACGCTTGTCTGCCGCCTTCGTCCATATAAAAAAATATTTAGACCATTTTTCCTGCATATTTGCATGCATATTTTGGCACTTTGATAGTGCATATAATCATATGTCGAGTAATAATAACTAATAACATTTGACAATCATTGAGGGGGAGAGAGCACGCTGCAATCCAACAGCTGCTGGGCGCGCTCGACTGGCCACATTATCCTTCTCTCACAGAAGACTATCTTGAAATATACTGCATTTCCCACTTTATCTTATTTCCCCAATGTACGTACGTGTTTTACGTATTTCGCTAGTGAGTGAAATGTGCCAGAGCCCATTCCCATCCTATCCCAACCCTTTCTCCAAATCCATTCCTATATCTCCAAAGGTAGGCAGTGCATCCAGTGGTATGCCAACGTTTGTCATTTTGGACTAATGTTGGCATGTATCGTGTATGTCTATGGGCGACAGTATCCACTTACCATCAGGTGGATGGTAATATGGTAATAATGGTCATCGTCCATACAAAAAAGAATAAAAAAAAAATAGTATATTTTTTAATAAATTGATATTTTAATTACATATACTCGTATATGACTATTTGATACGGACCTCGGGTATGGACCTCAGGTATCTTATTATCCGTCAATTGATGTCTTTAAATCGCGTGTATCTGAACACTATTTACTCAAACAGTGCGAATGACTGATATGTTTATTACTATTTTATTTATATTTTTATTATTACATATATATGACTATTTCATATGGACCTCAGGTATCTTATTATCTGTCAATTGATGTCTTCAAATCGCGTGTATCTGAACACTATTTACTCAAACAGTGCGAATGACTGATATGTTTATTACTATTTTATTTATATTTTTATTATTACATATATATGACTATTTCATATGGACCTCAGGAATCTTATTATCTGTCAATTGATGTCTTCAAATCGCGTGTATCTGAACACTATTTACTCAAACAGTGTGAATGACTGATATGTTTATTACTATTTTATTTATATTTTTATTATTACATATATATGACTATTTCATATGGACCTCAGGTATCTTATTATCTGTCAATTGATGTCTTCAAATCGCGTGTATCTGAACACTATTTACTCAAACAGTGCGAATGACTGATATGTTTATTACTATTTTATTTATATTTTTATTATTACATATATATGACTATTTCATATGGACCTCAGGTATCTTATTATCTGTCAATTGATGTCTTCAAATCGCGTGTATCTGAACACTATTTACTCAAACAGTGCGAATGACTGATATGTTTATTACTATTTTATTTATATTTTTATTATTACATATATATGACCATTTCATATGGACCTCAGGTATCTTATTATCCGTCAATTGATGTCTTCAAATCGCGTGTATCTGAACACTATTTACTCAAACAGTGCGAATGACTGATATGTTTATTACTATTTTATTTATATTTTTATTATTACATATATATGACTATTTCATATGGACCTCGGGTATCTTATTATCCGTCAATTGATGTCTTCAAATCGCGTGTATCTGAACACTATTTACTCAAACAGTGCGAATGACTGATATGTTTATTACTATTTTATTTATATTTTTAATATTACATATATATGACTATTTCATATGGACCTCAGGTATCTTATTATCCCTCAATTGATGTCTTCAAATCGCGTGTATCTGAACACTATTTACTCAAACAGTGCGAATGACTGATATGTTTATTACTATTTTATTTATATTTTTATTATTTATATTTTTATGTATAAACTAGCTGTTGTCCGCGACTTCGTCCGCGTGGACTTTAGTTTATAAACACCGTCTTTAAATTGACATAACTTTTTTATTTATGAACTGATTGAAATAAAACAAACACTAAATTTTAAGTGAAGCTTACCACAATACATTAGTGAAAACTGCACCCAAATCGGTTAAACCGTTTCTAAGATTAGCGCGCACAAACGCACAGATAAAGAGAAGAAAATTCTAACAATCATTGTTTTGGGTTCTATTGCATTGATAAAGGCTCCCAATAATAATTATTATCAGTTACATTTTTATTATATGTATAGATGTATATATGCATGTATTTATATAGTGCAATATTGTCAGAAGGCTATTTTTAGCGGCACTACCCTCAGCCTGCTCTCAACCACCAAAGGTTAGCTGGAAGAAAATGCTATATAGCATTACGTTCGCCTTTGTACACACATTTTGGTGCAATAAAGATAAATATCAATCGATCAATTATTTATTTTAATAGCCATACAATATGCATTGTTACAACCTTGTCCATTGTGGTGGACCATACAATTTGTTTTTATTGTTAGAAAACGAATAAATAAAAAATATAAATTAAGGTTGAGTACATTCATCACAAGTGTGGTGCATCTGCATTTCGTCGATCGTTAGATGTTGTCCACCGTGCAGTCCAAAAATTGTTTTATGCTTTGAACCCTTAAGACTGTGAAACAAACAAGAAGACCTCAAGACGTCTTTCCATTACGCTAACTTCAAGAAAACTGTGAATAAGATTTTCCAGGGTCGACGGTGCTGGCGTTGTCCACATTAATACTTATAAAAAAAAATATGACACAATTTACAACTATACATTAGTAAAAACCCATCCAGTATTTTTTATGTGTAGCCAGTAGCGAGTAGTTTTTAAATTTATGCAGTGCAATTTTTTTGTTAATAAATACTATTGGATTAATATAAATTGGAGTATATTTGGTTTATGTTCACTAAAAACTATGGTGGACCCAAAAAATATCTCCCATAATTACTCGGGCGAAACAGAAGATCCATAGCACACTGCTATTTATATGTAGGTAAATAGACTTATTCACCAAGCCCTGGATATCCAGGGCGTAGGTAGCTCAAAAGTAAATAGACCACCCCCCCACCCCCCTCCGGCGCATCCTGCCCCTCTCACCTAGAGCCCGGGAATGATCGATTTATGCACCTCCCGTCCGTTGCCGGAGTGCCCCGAGTGCAGTTACGAATGTATGCGAATGAATTTATAGCTGTCCTGTGTGGCGAAATCCTATTAACGTATTATGCTATATGCCTGGCATACACACGACTACTTCATATACGTATGAATACGTACATATCTGACTTCAAATTGACAAGAAGTTACGCATATAGGTTCGTTTATATGTATAGACATTGAACGTGCCAGACATGTACCGTGACAGTCAACGACGGTTCGGTTCGACTGAGAATGATTCTCGTATGCGACCAAACTACATACGATTCTCGCCTACAACAGTTCACATGAGGATAAAAACTCGATAACAGGAATAACAGTGATCTGATGATATATGAGGACCCCAGAGGTCAAGGGGTCTAAGTGACATTTTCGAAAGAATTGAGTTAGATGCAGTAACAGACTGTTAAAATACTATTCTTTTTAGTGGTGAGGATATCCAAGTGATTTCCCTGACAGGTGCTGCTACCTAGTGTGTTGCCCCTTCACCACTAGTAGTGCATGCTAACACTGCTTAGAGCGCTAAGGTCTAAGCTGCTTGGTCTAAGTACACATTATCTACCTTTTATTACCTATAAATGTAACACAGGTGATTTTAATAATCTATTGTTAGTACTAATTAGAAGCAAATGGCCAAAGTGTTGGCCTAAAATGGTCAAAACAAAAAAAAAATAACTTTCCCTCTTACAAAATTTTGTTGACTTGGTTCAATTATCTCAAAACATAAATTTTGTCACTTAGACCCCTTTACCTCTGGGGTCCTCATATGTATTAGCTTTTCATCGATTTTCTCTCCTGCATGCGTTCCAGAAACTCCTTGTGTAAATAAGCCCGTTGTGTCACACTAACGCTCGTGGTTGGAGTTGTAAAAATAAACAAAATTTCATGTAATAATAATTATTCCGTCGGCCAGCCCACACTTTCCGGTACGTGGTCACCATTCCAGGACTGGTCTACCCCATCGGTTGTCGGTCCTGCTGCAGATGTGGCCAAGAAACTGAATGTCGAAAAGCAATGTGGACTATATCATCTGAAAAAGACAATGATCGTGGTCTCCAAATAAGGAAATGAGAGTAAATTACAAATGTAATGTGGAGTGGCTGATTAAACTTGCAACTACAATTAGCTACTCAAAATTTCAGCTGCCGCAACCTGGTTGCCTTAGCGGGGCTTCCTGGTTTGTTGTAGGCCTGGTTCTTCGTTAAAATAGAAAGAGAAACGTTTTGACCCAATATCCTTTGGAAGTTTTAAATTTCGTCCGATCGATTAGATATTTCCGCCCCTAGATATTTTTAACCTATCTAATACATCATAAAACCGTGCACACGCCGAGCGCCAGTGTATTATTCTAGGGATGTAAGGAAAGTATGTACTTACACTTTTGGTAACACGTGCTATTCGTTATTTCACTGTAATAATGCCGTAACTGACGCTCCATGATTATCATACGTATTGCTCCGTGGTTTTTCACCAATGAAACAATTTCACAGTGGCTTGAATATATGTAGCTACAGTTAAGTAGGAAATAATTGCAATAAATTAAAACTGAGACCCAAGCCCTCGCCTGGATTCTTGAGTAGAACTAACGAGCCTTTAGGGCTCGAACTTTAAGAGGTTTAAAGGCTTTCTAGCCATTGCAATTTGCAATGACCGAGGGCGAATTCAAAAGTTACATTCATTATATAATCAGCATTCTTAAGTAGCAATGGGTAGACTATATCTTTCGCACGACCGATAACTCACGGGGTAGACGAGTTCTTGAATCGAATCCACCCACAGGGAAGTGCAGCCCATCAGCCAAGTGGACCAACCACTTGAAGAAGTTTACTGGTAATGGTTGGATGATAAGAGCAGAATGTGTGGGGAGCCTTACTAGAGGTTATACAGCAATGGAAACACATAGGCTGATGGTATAATGTATTACAATATTCTGAAATGATGTAAAGGCCGTCGTATATTGCGCGTGCGCGTTTGCAGTTTCTTTGTTAGCCCAGCTTGTATTGATTCACGATGCACTCGACTGTTTTCGACGGCGAATTAATTGGACCGCGTTATGCAATATGCAAGCAAACTATTATTTGTTAAGAGATATTACAGCTTGAGGGTCTACTGAAACTTGGAATTTAATTTTGATAAAATTTATGTATTTTTTAAACCCCAACACAAAAAGAAGGGATGTTATCTGGGTGTGTGTGATCTCTTTAATAGATGGTTGACTTTCATGCAATTTCTTTTGTTGAAAAAGTAATTGGAAGGCGATATGTCGCAAGCAATACGATCCACTGGTATTTTTTTGTGGTTATTTTAATAACGCCATATTCAAGCTGAGATTCTCTGTATTATGGGTCGAGATATGCAAAGACGAACACAAGGTCCTAAACCTGCGATTGTCGAACTGCGGCCCGAATCAATGGTACGTGCAACACTTGGACGTATGCATGGATATAAATATGTACGTATTGGACGGATGCAACACTTATAAAAGCTACCTAGTCAGCCTAGCTACAGAAACTGATTTTGAGTACGATTTCATTATAGCGAATAAATAAATATATTTGTATTTATTAGATTACCCTACACCCCGCAGTGATCTCGCAGAAATCATTTACTTCCGGGTAACAAAATGCAGCCTGTCCTTATCGTGGTCACCAGGAATGTCGGTGCAAAATTTCAGCACGATTCGTCCACTAGTTGATGGAGTGAGAGTGTTTTAATCATATAGACATCGTTTCATGTTTGTAAGGATAAGGATGTATCTAGCCCGAGGTGCCATCCCCCATTGTCTCTATCGTCTCGCGTACGTTGGTGTCACCAGCCTGTCATCGTTAAGTTGTATTTCTCTTTGTTGCAGGATTCGTCGAGATGATGGGAGCGTACATCCCTGAGTTCGCTGGCATCGATCCGGGACAGGTCTGCCAGTGGGTGTTGGAGCTGGAAGCCAAGCTATCGCGTGGGGACGGACAGAACGGTATAGAAGTAGATTCTGAAAAAAAAAAAGTTTGATTAGTTTTATTCCCGTCCTATTTCTACGTATTTCCTTCATCTTATATCGGTATACTTCTTGAACCCATTTTTTAACCGAATGCGGAACCCGAGGAGGGATATGTTCATCACCGTTATTCCCTCACAGAGTTTAAACGGAGTGACCGATTTTAATGTACCAGGCCGCGTCGTTAGATTCGTCTTGCTGTCGCGAGTGCCACTGGTATATTCGATATCTTAATAATTCAAAATGGTAGGTAGCTTTTAAGCGCCAAATTATTTGCTTCAAAAAAAAAGTTTATTAAACTCATTGAGTGGGATATCAAATTAAAGGTCTTGAATAGGCCATTCTGTATATATATATAATACTAGTATTTAGACCGACTTCTCTCGCGAAATTGAACATAACTTATATCGATGTTGTGAGTACGTCGACTTACATAAATCTTGCACTGGAAAATTGCTCGGAGTCTGATACTAAATTGTCAAAAGAGTAGAGTAATTTATAAAACAACAAAAAAACAGCTGGTGTACCTTTCTCTATTTCAATAATTCACGATTATTTTAATATATGTGTTCATGTAGGAGTTGGACGCAGGCGGGTTTTGCTCTTTAAATAATTAGGTTATTAAATCCACTATTAAATCTTCTATGATAGGCAGCGCCTCCGGCCACGCGTCAACGTTTGTCGTTCTGGACTGATATCGACACGTGTCGCGGATGTTCATGGACAACAATATCCATTTATAAGCAGAAATCATTTATAAGGATATAAGCAGAATCAGTCCTGGACATATGTTGCCGAAACATGGTCGCTCAGCGTGCAATGATCGGAGTCTCTGCTCAACAAAATCCGAGGCGAAGAAGTAAAATCGGCAATCTGATCTGGTCATATATGCAGCAAGATCGTTAACAGATATGGGAGACGAGTCCTCGAATTGAGACCGATGAGGGGGAGAGTGCACGCTGCAATCCAACAGCCGCTGGGCGCACTCGACTGGCCACGTTACTTCTCTCTCACAGAAGACTACCTTGAAATGTACTGTTTTTTCCACTTTATCTTATTTCCCTAATGTACGTCCGTGTTTCGGTAGTGAGTGAGATGTGCCAGAGCTCATTCCCATCCTATCCCTCCCCATTTCCCCAACCCTTTCTCCAAATCCATTCCTATATCCAAAGATAGGCAGCGCATCCGAGGGCGTGCCAACGTTTGTAATTTTGGACTAATGTTGGCATGTGTCACGGATGTCTATGGGCTACAGTATCCACTTACCATCAGGTGGACTGTATGGTCGTCTGCCACTAGTCGTCTAAAGCTGAAGGCCGTGTGCTATGACGGGCCTTGAGAGAGGTCTATATCCAGCACTGAAGAGACGCAGGCCCATGGTATTGTATGGAACTGCATGCTCGTCTGACCAATCTCCTTAATATATTTATCCACTGTTCTAAAACACTATTGCCTATTCTATTTCACAGAGGAGTCTGCAAGCATTGATAAGATCAGCCTGACCCTTCAGAACCTGAGCGAAATGCTGCCACCGCCCAGTAAGCCCAATCGGTAAGTAACTAAGCATCTAACTGTTACCATCTGTCGCTCGCATTGGTTTTTGATTCCTTACAAATATTGACGCCCTTTATTTTAGCCCTCTGACAGATATTTGTAAATCGACAAAACACGTGTTTAATTATTTGTATTGTAGAATATTTATACACAGTTTTTTTTCCATACAAATTATGAAAACCCTTTCCTCTTTCGGGGTAGAACTTCGAGAAATTCTAGTTTAGTGAGTGTTTACGTCATACAAGGCGTCCACTGTTCAAAATTTAGTGAGTGTT
Source organism: Sesia apiformis (assembly GCA_914767545.1). NCBI lineage: Eukaryota > Metazoa > Arthropoda > Insecta > Lepidoptera > Sesiidae > Sesia > Sesia apiformis. Next base: position 2,736,739 of record OU611976.1, read on the forward strand.
TACGTCATACAAGGCGTCCACTGTTCAAAATTCACGTTTCTATAGACCAGTGATTCCTAAACTTATTTCGGTCATGGACCCCTTATCATAACAAAAACTTAACTATGAACCCCCCCCCCCCCCCCCAACTGAATTAACTTTTATGATATAATAAAACCTACTAAAAATTCTTTATTCTGTCCTCTCTGATGAGACAATTGCACGTAGTTAGGGGTTCATATGGACTTTGGGAATGACTGCTATAGACAAATAAAATAAGTGAGACCACGCCTGCATTGCATTGCAACGCGGGGATTGCGCGGAGGGCATGCGCGCGCACCTGTCGCCCGAGCATATAGCTCTCTCCTTCCATAGCTCGCTAGTCGACTTTTAGAACTGCAGTTATAGATTTAAATGACAGGATATGGTCTTTCATACACTTGTATCGAAATGTCTTCATAAATTAACGTCATTTTAATTTGCTGATCAATACTCATTATAGATAAGTAAGGTCTCAAAAAATAAATGTATCTCTATTATCCTACCACTTCTGACGTACAAATTTCTAAATCGATATACATCCCTATATTTTACAAAATAATTATGTTTACGTCAATAATTTTACATTTTAAGTCAATAATCAAATCAAGTGTAGGGGGAGAGTGCATGCTACATTCCCACAGCCGCTGGGCGCACTCGACTGGCCACGTTACCCCTTCTCTCACAGAAGATTAGTACCTTGAAATGTACAGCATTTCCTACTTTATCGTATTTTCCCAATGTACGTACATGCTTCGGTAGTGAGTGAGGTATGCCAGAGCCCATTCCCATCCCACCCTATCCCTCCCCATTTTCCCAATCCATTCCTTAATCTTAATCTCTTTACCGGGGGCGTGCCAAAGTTTGTCATTCTGGAGTGATGTTGGCATATATGGCGGATGTCTATGGACGACAGTATCCATTTACCACCAGAGGTGGACCGTGTGCTCGTCTGCCGCCTTTTTCTAATAAAGAAATTGCTTGCCATAATCAAATTACAATAATTTCATAAACATTCCAATAGTCATAATATCCTACAGAATATTCAATAATATTATTGTCTGTTTCGTTTATTTTCTTTTAAAACATAAACAAGTTTAACTTTTTTATAATTATCAGAAATATGATTACAGATGATTGGGGCCATACCTAATATGCCATTTCTTAGAAATGCTTTGTGACCGTCATGAATGTCTCCTTTATATTCCGTCGTATCAGTACTTCTATGTAAAATATTAGTACTGACGTACTGTACCTTACAATGTAACCTTGTAACGGCGCGATATAATTTTTAAAATGTATTTTTCTTAAAGACTTATATTGTTTTTTTATCGATTAAATGGCAGACGAGCGGGCGTGCCATATTATGGTTAGTGGTCACCGCCGCCCATGGACCCTTAACGCAAAGAGGCTTGCACCCTGATGACCTTGCAGAATCCTTTTCACAGCTCTCTTGAAGAGCCCAATATAAAAATACCTCAGCTGGCAGTTCATTCGATAACTTTCGGGTTCGCGGGTTCACGGTTCGCTATGACGATGACGAGCAGTGCGATGGGGTAAAACCCGAAGTTGGCATCAAATTGAACAGCTCTTCAGAACGTTCCCCATTATAATTATTCGGATAGTGCGTGTTTGGATGGAGTTGAAAGGGTCCAGAGCTTTATAAACAAGCGTTACCCTGGAGCGTACTGCTTCGATCTATTCAGTACACCGAGCTTTTTACTAGCAAGTTTTGTGTTGCTCTCCAAATGAATCCGAAACTTGACTTTGCTCGAAGGATCCCAAAACTCTAAGATATCTGGAGAGGAATGTTCTGAAATCGAGGTGCCATGAAAAATGGATATTATTTTTTTGTTATTTGTCTCTTTGTTTATAATAATCCTTGTTTTTATATTAATCCTTTTGTTGTACGTTTTCTTTTGTGGTTTTCACATTTATTTACAGCACAATTTGTAATTTTATGTCGCGGTCCGCTTTTGTGAGCCTATAGAATCGACTAAATCCTCAATGGATTCAAATTTGTATTTTGCCTCCATTTGATGTTCAAATTGAAATATCGATAGCCATGTTCTACTTATATGTCTATGACTGTTCTCTATGCGCGATGGAATGGACACTAAATGTGTTTGCGATGAGGGGTTTGGAAATAAAGAGAAATGAACTTAATGGGGGCGCGATGCGAGAGGGGCGAAAATACGAAAATGATATATAATAGAAAATGCTAATTATCCGGGAGGTTCCAGGCGCAGGTGATCCAGCAGCCCGCGAAGACGTGGTCACTCACTTCTATAACCACTTACCGGGGTCGCGACCCTATTAATTGTCTTTACAAACGATTTATTTATTTTTATGGAAGATTTACAGTCATTTGAAATATAAATTTTATGTATAACGACTAATATAAATGTTATAATACCTAACAAATGCTGTATAAAAACACTTATATATATTTTTTTTTTTTTTTTTTTTTCTTTATTTCATAAAACACACATTGTCTATGATCTAAGTGATGGAGCCACCCGGTAAGCAAGAATGCCTGTGTTGGGTGGCACCGCTCTTCCTTTAGGTTACATGAGTATGTGTTATGCTTAAACTACTACAATATTTAGTTAATCAAATAAGTCTTGTTAACCAAAATTATGGTGTACATGGTAATGATTGCAAAGTTAAAATGTGTGCTATGTTTAAATAAAATAAAATAAGATAAGAGGCAACTTGGTGTTCATGAAACCAGGTGTATGTTAATACATTCATGAAAGAAATCAAAACCAGGATGTAAATCTCATCACCCTCTCATATAAACATAAATTAAACAATTGGATAATTAGAGTGTAACTAAATGTTTTTGGAGAAAAATTGCCTACTCGGGTTCGTCTTACTAATGGTGTGCTGGTGCAGAATAAGACTATGTTACTGGGCAACTTATTGAAAACATTAATAGTCCTTGTAGAAAATGAGTTTTGTCTGTACTTCGTTTTAGTTAAGGGCCCGTGAAGTAACAAGGGCTTTGTAATGTTATTTTAAGCTTTTATTTTATTTTTTAAGGTTATTTGTACTTTATTTTGATGGTGCCCAACAAATACAGCTGCTCCGAGCGAACAGAGGTTATGATGATATGCCCATTTTCTCTCGGTGACAGCGTCAGTCGTCATCTGTCATGGGTTAAAAGGCCGCGTTCAAAAACGTGGCTAAAACAAAGCAGCGCGAAGAACTGTAGTATTTTTGTTTTACCAGCTCTCACTCCAACTCGGAGAGCTCTGAGGAGAGCACACGCCGCTCGGTGGTAGAGGGCGACGACTATGCTGAAATATGCCGCGTTCTACACGACATGTTCCCCAACACCTGTGCTATGGAGGTAACTCTTATATAGTTCTTTCATCTCCCGAATGTGGTTACGCTCATGATTGTATGCTCAGTGCTCATGGCTCGTGATTGTACTCGTACATATACATTGTTGTGTGTGCGCCGCGGCGTCGGGAACACAACTGAGCGTTCTCAAGTTCACGCACACTGAAATAATGTAGGTATATGTGCAAGCACGACCACTACTAAGCGTAACGCGCCTTCGTGAGATGAAAGAACTATACCGAATTTACTGTAACTGTAATATGCAGTAGTAATATATGTAATGTAATTTATTCAGAAGAGGGGGAAAAAATGTAATCCGTAAAATTATACAATATAATTCATCGTTTACATTCTTTTAAATATAGCTTGATTAGAATGACAGCTGTCAAAGTGCCTCGAATAGTGCTGGGACAATAATGATTAAATCGAGGTAATGTGTTCATTTATCGACGGAGTCTACTCTGATTTTACGCTTCCGAAGTTTCGGGCGCGACCGAAGTTCGAACGAACGATGCGCTATAACCCTACTCTGACCTTCCTTCATTCGGAGCTCTAAATATGTGGTGTCTTCGATTATTTAAAAGGTAAGATCTTGTTAACGTGAAATTTAACACTTGATCCCCAAGTATCTTTTGTATCCCAAAATCTGTATTTGGATTGCTATCTCGTGCGAGCGTAGTAATTCCAAATGTCCAATGAACTTCGTTCGGGCCGATAAATTGCAGTGAACTTTTTCGTGGTAGGAATCTACCGAAATATCGGCCAAAACTTCGTTTTTCGTGTTTTCAGAGTAGACCACCAGAATCGAGCTACCCTGCATTTTTATATATAAAGGCCTGAAATATAAAAATAATGTTTTTGTGCAGTTTTGACGCTGGCATATTCACCATCATTTTGGTGTGCTATTGTTCCAAATTTGAATTTAGGAAATTGAACCTCAGAGGAAAAGCCGAATGAGTTCATTGTTTTGAAAAAAAATACGCACACAAAGTTTGAATTGGAACAGTTTTTTGATTTATGGTGTTGCTTTTCAATAAAAGTTTCTGTAAATTGTTTTTCCTGAGATTTGAACCGATTTTAACTTTAAAATTTTGGGTACTGCCCCTGAAGTAGCCGCGCAACTTTGGCACTTCTTCAGTCTGGGCTTAGTCAGCGAAATGTGCACACCTTCATTTAAGCTGTTGTTGAATGAGTGTACCATCGATACCTAGAGACTGGCGGCTTCGTTCACCGTCCAGAGGACCACGACTCCGAGTGACGACAGAAAGACAAGATCGGTTTATCTTCACGACCGGCTTACGAAATTGTCACACGACGTCGATACGGATCCAACAACAGCTTCGAGACTTTCATGGATTGGCTGTTAGAACCACATAACCCACCCAATAGGCCCAAACTGACACGAGCTCACCGAATGGCGCGCCTTCAGTTTTCGCGCGAACATTTGCAATGGACTCAACGTCAATGGAGCCGGGTACTCTTCACTGATGACTCCAATAGTATACTGTATGGTAATGATGGAAGGAGGAAGGTGTACCGAAGACAGGGAGAGCGTTTTGTGCAGTGGTGTATGGAAGAGAAATAGACAGTGAGTTATGCCGGAGGATCATGGACAGTCTGGAGAGGAATTTCCGCGGAAGGTAAAACAGGACTTCAGGTTGTGACGGGACCACGGCTGCCACCACTAAATGGCGACCGTTACATTTGTCAATGCCTAGAGACTCATCTGATGCCATATGTTGGGTTTGTTGACCAAGATTTCATTTTTATGCGTGATAATGCAAGAGCGCACACTGCAGGAATCGTCAGGGAATACCTTCATAACGTGGGAATCACATTCATGGAATAGCCAGCAAGAAGCCCAGATATGAATCCCATAAAGCATTTACGGGACGAGCTAAGGATTCGTGTTCGAGCTCACCACCCAGTTCCGCAGACCTTGCAGAAGTTGAAAACTGCCATCGAGGAAAAATGGGCGAGCATTCCGCAACACGTAATAGTGATTATTTCCTTACCAAGCCCCATGGCGGCCGTCGTAAACGCTCTTGGAGGCAATACTGAATAAACGATTTTTTTAGGTAAACCATTGTTTTCTTCAAAAATTCAGTACAAGTCACATGACAAAAGGCGGACACATGACTTGTTACATTTAAACTCAATTTTTTCAGTACTTTGAATTCAAATTTGGAACAATGGCATACCAAAATGATGCTTTGTATGCCAGCTACAAAACTACATAAATATTTTTTGATCTCTACACTAAATGATACGTAATAAGGTTCAATTTTAATCTCTAAAGATCAAGCACTGCGTTTCCATCGCTTTCGGAGACTTGGAACGTGCTGCGGCCACTTTGCTGCATCGTCGCGAACAAGGGCAAGCTCTTTCTCCTGCGGCCCTTACAGCTGCCGCTCGCACACCTCTTTGTGATGACGATGAGCTGAAGAACCGCATTATTGCCAGGTAAGAAAACAGACAGATAACATACCTTTTGAAGCATACGATTCAAAATGTATTTTAAATTTTTTCATGGAATTTAGTTTGATTTTTATATACTACTGAGTCAACATTGTATTGGTACCTATTTACGTATTACTAGCGATGGGTACCGTGTTACTATCGATACGTAACATGTTATGTGTTTGCGTACCATCCACTTAGAGTGTGGTAGTCGTGGGTATTCACGACGACTCCTCGGATTGTTTCAACTCACTTAATCCGGCTCCACTCGCGGATCAGACTCCTCTTAACGATTCCTAGACTCCTTTGATTCACCTACTTATTTGTCATAAGAGCCTGAGAGCGACTTTTAGAGGGAGGGGGGGAGGATTCATTAAAAAGTCCAATTTGATAGAACACTGTAACATGCCTGCTCTATAGTGCTTGGATAACATATCTAGTGTGTATTCTCAAATCGTTGTTTTAGCATCATAGACTAATTGCTTTTTGGGCGATTTGCCTTGCTAGACTAATTGGCTTTTGGACAATATGCTCACAATACATACATCACACATACATACATCGTCAGGTCAAGGGCGGTGATTCGTTAATTACTTATTAGTAGACGGAGAAACACACAGGCGGATCAAAACAATATTCAAATTCAAATAATTTAGCTTGGCGAATATGTGTACGCAAATAGTTGTCAATATTCAATACTCCAGTCTGACCGCCATATTCCACCTCCAGTCTGGGGCATACAAATGTAAGCAAAAAAAAGCATACATGAATTTCAATAACAAGTCATAATATAAATGTTACTGTGTATACAAATTGTTTAAACGGGCTGATCTAAGTATTATGGTGAGTTTGTAACAAATCTGAAATAATCATTTGTGTGTTTGCACGCTGAAATTCCAAAGTCGCTATGCGCAATCGTCTGGCCAACTTACTCCGCACTTACAGAATACTACCGTGAAACGTACTGCATTTTCCCACTTCATCCTATAATGTGCGTACGTTCCGGTAGTGAGTGAGTTGTGCCAGAACTCATTCCCGTACCATCCTATCCCCACCCCATTTTCCGAATATCCTATCCATGCGTAAATCTCTTAAGGAAGGCAACGCATCTGGCACCAGCGATTGTCATTCTGGACTGATGTTGGCACGTATCGCGGATGTCCATGGACGACAGTATCCACTTCCCTTCAGGTGAACTATCTGCTCGTATACCGCGTTTAAAAACAAGTTGGTTCTATACATGCATATGTGCGTGCGCGTTAGCCTACCAGACTGCCTTTATCCCAATACCCAAATCGTTACTAATTTAGTTTCCAGATTGTACTTCTACTTGTATCAGCCTTGCAGGGCAGAGACCTCTAGTAAATCACTCGGGGATTGGGCCCGTAATTCACCACGCGAGCCCAGTGCGGATTGGTGGATCACATACTCCAGATTTTTTATTGCTCGAGCATGTTGGTTTCCTCGCGAAGGTTTCCCCTCACCGCCGTGCTAGTGGCAATTTCTAAAAATTCAGTACTTCAGTAGAATCTTTGTGGCACGGGCCGAGGATTTGTACTCACGAATGTGAGTGGAGTATACATACCAGATAGGCTATACACAGAGATTACCAGACTGTATTTTATTTATCCTATTTACTGGACTGAATTTATTCTATTAGACTCCCAGACTATAATTTGATTAACTAATTTATCCTATTACTTACCGGACTGCTTTTACCCTAACGTACCAGACCACCCCAAACTTCTTTTACCACTATTAAACTACCCTACCACACTACATTTATCCTATTTAACAAACTACCCTATTACATTGATATAACCTACTTACAAAATTATCTGACTGCCCTTATCCTATTTAGCATCCTTATCCTATCAGATTAGATTGCTCTCGCCCTCTCGCTATTTATCAAGCTATCCTACCAGATTACTAGACTAAATTCACTCTTTTCAATAGAAGCATTTTTAATGGAGTTTACTCTTAATAGCGTATTCTATAAAACTAGCAAACACTACCAGACTGCTCTTAACTACCTTGTTTTTACCCTATTTACCAGATTGCACTTATCTTACTTACCGTTCTGTACTGGCCCTACCTACCTGACTGCCCTTACCCCATTTATCAGACTGCTCTTTACCAGACTGCATTTACCCTACTTACCGGAATACTTACTGGACTGCTCTTACTCCACCTAATTTCCAGATATTCGTACGTGGATAAAAACTCTGAAACTAAGGAGCACAAACCGCTAGCTCCAAAGATTGAGCCGAAGAAAATGGTCCGTTATCGAGACAATAAGATTGTATCTCTTAAGGGAGAGAGGTACACTGAGGTATGTATACAACGTGTTCCTGAAATAACGCAAAAGTTGAGAAATGGCTCGTTCAGTGTCCAGCCTAGAATCGATTCTACCAGTTTTTACAATAGGTTTCCTTTTTTATAACTTATTGTTCATTTCTAGTATATCTTTGATTCTACGCGCAGTTTCTACGCTCGTCGCCCGGTCACTGCCCTGTACTGAGTAAGGAGCGCTACGAACGTTTTAACATGGAACAACAAAATTTTACATGTCTGTACCTTTCCCTAAAATAATTTTATTTTTCTCCAGAACGGTTTTGTATATTTTAAATTAGTTGACCGTGTTTCGGGTTTTGCGTTATTTCCACACGTATAAGGTCATACAAAAATAGTTATTTTAATGTCACAATAAGTACACTAAAACTATTGTATCTAACTAAAAGTAACTTGTATTATTACGTGTTCTTTTTTTGTTATATTAAAAATAAATCATTGCTGATTAATTTACTCGTATGTGCATAACTCTATCCACACTCGCACGTTTAGGTTATTGACCTTTGAACGCGCTTCTGTTTATGTAGTCGATACCAACTTGCGCGTGGGTACTTAGTATATTGAACTTTTAATCGGTCAATAGTTTGATTTTGATTCTAATTTTCCATCACACATTGACAGGCTTTGAACTGTTAAATTAATGGAATTCCCTTTATTTTTTTTAATGGCACGGGAATATTTTGCAGTATTTCTGAATGAATTAATGAATAAAACCAAAATAAAAAATGAATAGGCAGTGTGTAATTTATTTTTGCTTCATTTTCAGTTTCATTCAAAACGGAAAATTTTAAATATCTAATACGTTTTTTAATTATTATTATGAGCGTGAACAACAACAGTATTTTTTGTGTCACATTTGCCAGACTAGTCCATTTTAAGACAGAGTATTGTCGTTCAACATGCCAATATCAGTCAATAATGTCCAATGTTGGAACGTATAATGCGTTTTAAACCTTTGTATGTTTCCGACTCGAAATTGGGAAAAAGAGAAAATGCAATTTTTGTCCTGCACCCACCTAAAAAGTAGATATCAAACAATACTGCTTCGAAATCTGAAAACTTATTTCGGAAGTAAGTGAGATATGCCAGAGTCCATTTCCTTTCCTATCTTATACTACTAATGTCTACTTCGTACGTATACATTTATGTATGTATACAACGTGTCCTTGAAATATATAAAAAAAATAAAAAAATAAAAAATAAAAAAGTAGCGAATAATAAAATTCTTATAAGCGTGTAAAGTTTTGTTGCTCTATCTAAAACGTTCATAGCGTTCAAATTACTAAGTACAGGGCAGTGACCGGACGACGCGCGTAGAGTGAAACTGCGCGTAGAATTAAAGATATACTAGAAATGAACAATGAGTAAAAAAAACTTATTGTAAAAACTGGTGGGGTCGATTCTAGTCTCGATACTGGACAAGTTATTTTCATACTTTTGTGTTATTTCAGTTACACGTTGTATATTTACTACAGTTATATGTAGTGTTATTTATATGTTGTATTTATTACTAAAATACACATTTATAATTACGTTATACGAGTATGTACTTTACCGGTGTTATTTTTTTTTTATGGACGAAGGCGGCAGACGAGCATACAGTCTCCACCTGATGGTAAGTGGATACTGTCGCCCACAGAGATCCGCGATACATGCCATCATTAGTCGAAAATGACAAACGTTGTCTCGACTCCGGATATGCGCTGCCTACCTTTGCAGATTAAGGAATGGATTGGGAAAATGGGAAGGGAGAGGATGGGATGGTAATGGGCTCTGGCACATCTCACTCACTATCGAAACACGTACGTACATTAGGGAAATGCAGTACATTTCAACGTAGTCTTCTGTGAGAGAGTAGTAACGTGGCCAGTGGAGCGCGCCCACCGGCTGTTGGATTGCAGCGTGCACTCTCCCCCTCCCAACATAACCCCAGTCATAACTCTCTCAAGGTTGTCTGGAAGAAATTGCTATAAGCAATTAGACCGGCTACTTGTATTTTACTCCTTGCTGGTGTCAGCGGCCTATACAATAGCTCCACACCATCTCTTCCCGTGGGCGTCATAGAAGGCGACTAAGGAGTGACAAAGCGGTTACCGCAACCTCTGAGGAACTACACCTGCTCTGAAAGAGGGGACTCGCCGAACCGCTTGATCAGCGTAGCGTTTTGAGTGGTCAAAGGGCTGGTTGTATTCCAATAAAGAGTTTTATCCATCTGCCCACCTAGTAAAACAGTATTATTATGTATGGTGTTTAGTATGTATTTTTTTTTTTAAAGTAATTTCCTTTACGCGGCTTGCGGTAGGTGTGATTCGAGAGAAAATGTAACGTCACGTAAAGTTTTTACCCCCTCCATACTCTTTCTCTCTCTTTCTGTGAGCCGCCGCAGCTGCGCATGTGCGCAATATATTTAATGAAACTTTTTGTTGATTTATTGATTTAGATTTTATTAAATGCGTGAGGACCTTCGTTCCTGACGGGGGTACCCTGACCGCATACGTTTTTTTTCTTCATATATGGCAATGGTGCAATTGGCACATTCTGCCAGTGTCAAGTGTTTCACAGTTTCAAAATGTAAACGTATCCTGTCAATGTCCAGTCCTTTCGAAGTAAGTCAGGAGTCGCTCAGTAAAGTGACAGTAGGTTTATTGAGGACAGGAGATGGACACGAAAAGCGCAGTCCTATACTTTTATTTGATTATCACAAACATGACCCATGAGAAACACTTTGAAGTTTAATAAACTATCACTATTCAACCAATTCAAAAACGCCCTAATACACAATTTGTACAATTATCAAACAAAAACACAACTTCACTTCTTCGAGTTCCCGCCAGAAATACCAATATGTGTTATTATTATTATTTGAATTTATTATTTGGTTTATTGGTATATATATATATATATATTACATACTAGCTGTTGCCCGCATCTTCGTCCGCGTGGACTTTAGTTTATAAACACCGTCTTCATTCGACGTGATTCTTTAAATTGATATAACTTTTTTATTTATGAACTGATTGAAATAAAACAAACTTTAAGTGAAGCTTACCACAATACATTAGTGAAAACCGCACCCAAATCGGTTAAGCCGTTTCTAAGATTAGCGCGCACAAACGCACAGACAAACAGACAAAAATTCTAACAATCATTGTTTTGTGTTCTATTGCGTTGATAAAGGCCCCCGATAATAGTTTTTCTCATATATCTTCCATGTACAGACAGCGATCAGTTCATTTTTATTATATGTACAGATTTGTTTCCATAATTTCCATAATAATATATGCACAATGTACCATCTTGTGGTTACCTGCATCACCCACCGAAAGGTTGTCTGGAATATATTGCTTTAGCGATAAGAAAAACGCTTAACCTTTTCTATACATATTTTCTTGAACTTTGTATCACTTTCACTGTATTCTTTGGTGTACAATAAAGTGTGCTTACTTATTTACTAACTAACTCATCCCAATTTTCCTGCCTAGTGAAAATGGAGAGGCGGTTCATACGATATACATAGAACGTATTGTCCATTCCATTGAACGAGGGGACATGGGATGGAACGGCCCATCCCGTGTCCCTTCGTTCAATGGAATAGGGTTGACCCAACGCGTAATCCCTGTGCAATCACATGACTGGTAATGTTACTTGTTTTACCGCGTATTTTAATATGTCAGTCAGTGGGTACACTGAAACTATTATATCTAACTAAAAATTAACATATTTTATTTCATGATCTTTTTTATTTCATTCAAAATTAATTCACTCGGTATGTGCACACTCGCTCGCTCGGGTCTTTGACCTTTCAACGCACCCCGTTGAAAGGTCTTTCTGTTAGTTAGGTTTCAGTCTCAGTAATTTAAACGTTGATTGCGTTTATCTTATAGTATGTTAGCTGTTAAGTTCTCATCCAAGTGACAATGTCCTAATAAGAATAAGGTTTACTTTAGTTTTTTCCCTATGTACGCGTAGTTAGGTAATAACTACTTATAAATAAACGCAAAACTTCTTGGGCTCTGGCGGATATCACGTGACAAACTTGCGCAGTAGCTTATTTTCAGGTCCGTTTGGTGGTGCGGGCTGGAATGCCACGGGTAAATATGTTCGCGAGTTCAAGCGAAACGCAACAATAACTTCCTACTCGCACACTAGCCTTATTGAGTGTTATTTGAAATTGTAGAAGGGGCATGCGCAGACTGTTGACGCCTATCCAAGGTCAAAGCCCAAGAAGTTTTGCGAGGACGCAACGTGTTATTATGCATATACGAGTGAATTAAACACCAATCATTTCTTTTTAATTTTTTAATAAATGTAATAAATATACATGTTAATTTTTAATTAGATATAATAAGATATAATAGGCTTAGTGTACAGATTGATATATTAAAATATTTTACACTATTTTTGTAAGAGTTTATATTAATTTAATTATTATTAACATTACAAATTTACATTTTTTTAATTATGTAATTGTATTTAGGTCCCAAAATCCGGCGACGAGGAGAACTTAAAGAAGCCCAAAAAACAGCATTGCCCTTAACCTTTAAAACCACGTCAGTACCGTGAAAAAGCGGAGGGTCCCCCCTCCCCCTTTGTGTCCCCTCTATCATCCCCTAACGCACGCCTGACTAAAATATCCCCAAAACATCCCAAAAATGGGAAATGTAGTGTAATTTACTTCGTAATTCTAGGTGTAACGTGTATACTTCCCATTTATAAGCGCGAAAAACTTGTTTATGAGCGCGTAATACTTTATAAACGCGATAAACGTATTTACGACCGCGTAATACTTGATTATAAGCGCGATAAACTTATTTGTGGGCAGGAAGAACTTATTTATAGGCGCGTAATATGTGTTTACAAATGCGACATTTTCAATGAAAAGCGTGTTATATATGCTGGCGTAACAAATACGCCAGTGAAACGTTTCATCGCGATTTTCTCGCCATTTCTTTCTCTTAAGTGCAATATTTTAGTATTTAAGTATAATCTGCTGCTGAAACACAAAAGCGTATTTCGTATACGCTCATATTTCATTTATGAACGCGAATTCGCGCAACTTTTTATCGTATGCGATGAGTTTAAACGTGAAATCTTGACATTTACAAGTTTCGCTTTAGTATTGATTTTTAACAAAGGTGAAAGTTTGACAATTCGCGTTAGTTTTCATAAAAAAGTATCGCGTATTTTACTATATTTAGATGCAGTTTTCTTCGTAGTAATATTAAAATTAACTAATGTTTACACCAGGCGTGCGTCATATAATAATCTCGTGTGTAATGTTAGTACTATAGTGTTAGAAGCGCGTGCATTGTATTGGCGATTCGTGTACCACCGAACGAATTTTCTCGTGCGAATTTCAAACAGTTTTGAAGATATTCGCATGTATAAATTCGAAGGACTGTACAAGTATTTGAGTTGCGAATTTTTTTACGCGGCGTCATATCCGCTTTTTTCCAGTACTGATTTGTTTAAGGTTTATTTTAAGCAATGGCTGTCACTTAAACATATAGACTGCAGTTTTTGTTTAGTATCTTTATTTATTACGGCGCTCTCTTGGCAGCTTTTGACCAGTATTATGACTATGGCATCGCGTTGTGAGTTAGCTATGAAAATGTGTGTTCCGTCTTGTAATTTAGCGTCGCGGATGTGTTTGGATGCCATAGTATACGGATTATGTAAGTGTGTGACAGGTGTCAGTCGCGGGCCGCTAAAGTGGCGTGCGGGGGCGAATGTCGTGGGGCAATTCGGCGCCGAGCGTCATATTAGTGGCCCGGGCGGCCATCTTGAATTTCTCCTAGTTTTAAGCGTAGCGATCTGTCATATACCTGTGATTTTGAATTGTTATTATAATTTTATTATTAAAAATGTGATTCCTATGATAGTTGATTCGTTTTTGAACACGTCTGTGATTACGATGCCATTTTATCGTCTAACGTTTTACCCTTTAAGTGATTTTTGTATTTTTAATTTAAGTATTTTATTGTCTACGTTTTTAATAGATTACCGACTGACAAGCTTGAATAGACGTATCTGTTTGTGATTATATCTTTGTTTAGTTTTGAAATGTGTTGGTGTTTAATTTGAACCTTAATAACTTGTTAATTGAGCTGATTACTATAATTATTGTGGGTATTTGAACCTTAATAATAAACTCAGAAAGACGATTTGCCCATTCTCTCTATGGCTATGATAATTAGGCTTTAAATTGAACCACCAACATCCAGCTTTGATATAGTTCGTTCAGTATTATCTCGTTTATTTAATCACACATAAAAATGGACTCTTCGAAGTGGCGCATATTTCGAAGATCCCACTAGACACAGGCCTTTTTTTATAGTCACGAAAGGGTTTTTTAAAGGCCTTAAACCGCCGCGTTCTCCATTGGGAGTTGACGAGACCACTTTGGGGTATTTAGGTCTTACAGTTATACTGCAATTGCTCACGTGGTAGACATCCTGACAAGTCAAGGGATCGAATCGTCGTCGCACGATATTTGACCTTGCCTTATTGCTCATTTAGCACCCTGCTGGAGACATGTTTTGCGGTAGCAGAAGGATAACTCCTACGGATGTGTGCGATCTAAAGGCTGTAACCGAAATCACGAATTCCATTCTGTACCCTGAGTTGATTGACATAAAAAATGTGTTTATCTATTTAGACGTTTCCGGTTGGGTTGCACCGACCACCGAGCGAGCCGCCTCTTCAGTCAGCTCGTGACCGACAGTCAGGTCGGTGCAACACAACCGAAACGAGTAAAATAAATAAAGTAAACATTCGCGTCGAGACCCGTCTAAATAGGTAAAAATATGTGTGAAACACGCGAAAATCTCAAATGTTACATAAAATATATTGATTCTTTACAATAAAATACAATAAAAAACATTTACAATAACCAAAAAAAATCTACAATAATAATAAAATACCCACTTCTAATAATTCTATCGTGCAATTCTACAATAAAAATATGGTGTTTGCACCCGAGATTTTTCTAAATTTTTCACACATATGTGACATTATTATCCGAGTAAAGAAACCCTATACCTATCTAGGGCTCTTTATAAATGAAATTCTGAACAAAAATTGATATTTTTACGAAAAGATACGCGTAACATTTCACGTCAATTGACTCTCTGTATATTTGTTTTTTTATACGACTGCAGTCAGATAATATTGAGCGAGCTGTACCTCTCGGAGACTGATCTCTCACCGTTGCGATCTCATACGATGAGGAATAAAAATCTGCATTTTTAATTGTTTTATATTTTTAAAATAGTGTTTTTAGCTAAGCTGATTATATCTACCGATTTGTTTCACAAAATCTTGTTAATACCCCTACCATTTGCAGGTTATCTGAGCAATGGGACCTTATTGTCTGTATGGACTATTGACTTTCGTTAAGATTTTCAAACCTTAAAATTTCGTTGTTTCAAGATTCTGCGTGAATAGAAACATGCTCTAAAATCTGATTTTTAACATAAAATATTTTTTTTTTGTAAAAATTACACTTAAGTCTCAATATTTGGGGAATCGATAATGTTCGACAATAAGGTACCCCCTTTTCAAACAATCTTACAAATTAATTCATTTTCCTAGATATAGCGCTCGATTTGGAGAATTGGCCGATCGAACTTTCATACGATTATAAGCTTTTTTCGAATGACTTTAAGATAACTTTAACATTAATTGATTTAATTTTCTCTTAACCGAAAAATTCTTTCGTTATTTTTGCTTTTATAATCACTTGCAATGTATTGATATTGACGTGCAAAAAAGTTTGTAAACGTAGTTCCTTTGATTAATTTATCAAAATATGTCATTGAATATGACATAATTATCTGACTACATGCTGTCATTTTTATGGTTTTCATGACGTAGTTACTCTATTAACGAAGTGGTATCAAAACGTCTGGTCAACACGTACACGTACAGTGAAATCAACGAGATATAAGCTTTGCATTTGTGTGAGTGGGCGCCGAATTGTACAATCCGATTGTCGCAACGACATATGAGCTTTGCAACTGTGTGAGTGGGTGTCGAATTGTTCAATCAGATTGTCGAAATGGTTCGCACTGTACACTATAGGTGTGCACTCACATAAACGCAAACTTCATCTCTCGTTGATTTCACTGTAATAGGTTACTTGTAGGTTGTAGCAAAGCGCACGGGGGGGGGGGGGGGGGGTATTGGGGAGCTGAAGCTATACTCCCGACGACACGTGTACTCGTGTTGTCCTTTTTAATTTTATACTCATTTTTTTTAACAGGACCTTATTGATACTACTAATGCTTATAATTGGGCCGTTCTAATATTAGTATCGTGTGGTGATATAACCCGATCAATTTTCAGCGTCGTTTTCTTGGAAGCGTCGCGTCTACGACAATCAATACTTCACATCGGTGGATTATATAGTTCGTCATATATCAAATCCGATCTATTAGAACGGCTCAATTATAGTAATAAAGGAGTCGCAGCTTTAAAACCATTAAAATTTCAACGTTTATAATTAACACAGGAATAAAGGTTGATATTACTTTTTTACACAAAATGGTAGGGGACTTATGATTTGTATTTCCTTATTATAATAAATTAAAATAGAGCAATTTAGCCAAAATTGGTGCTAAATTAGTATTTTTCAAATTGCCAAAAATTTAGATAAATCGGTAACAAATTTAAAATGGCGTATTGTAACCGCGCGGCGCACTTACCGGTGGCGTGATAAATTTATGACGTTATCAAAAGCATACCTTATTTTTGGAATGGGGTTATTTATATTTCCAAAGTTTATATACAATTGAATCTATTGGAATACCGTTCTTGGAGCTTAGGTTGCGTTCGGAGTGTGCGCGGGAAGCGGGCAACGCGTCGTCCTGATCCGCTGTTTAGTTAAAGCGATTTAGTTATTTACTCTCTTTTGTAAATTATTACAAAAAGTGGACTTAATGCCATAGGTATGTACCTCATTACCTCATTATTATCTCATTACCCTGGAAGAGTCCCTGTTTTGTATCTCAAATGTCTCACTTAAAGTTTGATTTAAAAGAAGTTTTAATTGAAGGAAGTGCAGTTTTTACATATTCGAAAATCGTTGAAACTGTAAACTGCAAATATGCATTCGCAACGGATTTATGCGTTTGAAAAATATGCAGCGGATTCCGCTGTCCACCCCGCGGCCACTGCGGCCGAACCCTCACACATTTCTTTACACTCCCCACTCCCTTTTTCAATCTCATTCCGCTTTATCCCATCAAGTACAACGCAATAAAGATAACTACTCCATCACTTTTGCAAATCCTATCGGTAAATCTCCAAAGTTCAGCAGCGCATCCCGGTACGTGCCAACGTTTGTCATTCCTGACTGATGTTGGCATGAATTGCGGATGTCGCCCAGTATCCACCTCACCACCAGGTGTACCTACTGTCTGCTCTGACACTTTCTTTTTATAAAAAAATATATTATTTTCATAAATAATTATTGTACATATAGATAGGTAATTGAATTTTGTAACACCACTCGTAAGTACGTCGCAACTCATATCAAACTTCTGTATAATATTTTTGTTATATTTGTAATTGTGTTATTTATATAACTAGTTATTTTAATGACTGGTTTAGTTATTTAAATCCTTTAAACATGCAATAACCATTCACATTACATTTACATACTTATATGCCACCCTTTCTGTCTATAGTCTATAGAATTTCATAGACAAAAAATATTTTGGAATTTAGCGAATGAAAGGTGAGATTAGAAAAGCTCGGCAAATTTTAAAAAAGAAAATAGATTATTACTAAAAATAATTGGAATAATAATTTTGATACTTGCATTCAATGCTATGCTAATTATTGAATTCAAGTATCAAAATTATTTTTCGAACAGTCGGGAAATAAAGATCTTAAACTGATGAAAATTGATGATATGTTTTGTTTGAAAGATTTAAATAATTAAAACGACATAACTTAGTGGGCAATATTTGACTATATATTTGATTGAAATAAGATTTGATTTTAAATGAAAATATAAATTATATTATATATTTTTTTATTTTACAGTATTCTACTTTTAAAAAATATTTATTGACAGGAATTTCAGAATTTACTTTTAAAAAAAAGGTAAGGCAGTCCACACTACTGATATTTTAAATATTTCTGTTTTGCGGTTGTTATTTTTGAAGTTTAACAAATTAAGTAGGTACCTAAGTATATAATTTTATAATCCGCCTGCTATAATTCTAAGACCCGTCTTAGAAATTGTCGAGTTTTTATTTTATAATTGTTATTAATTCGAAAACACTTTGTCTTTTAATAATAAACTGTTAGATGACGACAAATTAAATCAATTTTTAATATATGTATGTCTCACTGGATTACGCAATCTTGTAATTATGGGGTAATTATCTTGTAATTACCCATACCTATGAGGCACCTACCTTATTGTGTTGTTAATAAGAGCGGGAATCGAATGGTTTTGTGTACATAAGGCAAAATAGATAAAGCTTGCAGATGCAAGCAACTGGCCTTGTTCACTACATACGCACACATACAACGTTAACTGATTCACTGAGTGTCTAACAAAATTTTTGTGACGACTCATAGCTTCCGTAGGTCAGTTGATTGAACAAGTCTGGGAACAGTCTATTGCATGCAAACTGATCTATTTTGCCGTGTGTACATTAGGGTGTTGCTTATCGTAAATTGGTGGAATTGGGGCTTTCTTTTAAAAAAAAATCAATTTTATTATATATTATTATTATTGATTCTAATAACGTGTGGTTTGCCTTATCATATCTGCAACTGATGTATAATTCGACTGATTGAAGTTTATAAAAAAACGCCGCCACTTGTTAGACGGAAGGGATTAGCTAGTTTCCTTGGGTCCTAGAATAAAAGTGACAAATTGTAGAGCTTCACAAGTCCCACCCAACGACATATAGTTTTACACACACAGGCGGGGTTTTACACGCACACACATAATTTTACATATACATATAGGCGGGGACCGGCCGTTGGCCTATACTTTTACCAGGTATCGGTAGGTACCCTCCCAAAGCAACGCCCTAAGCCGAGGTCGTTCCTTCCGCCGGTCTATCGGCGGAGGAGCCCTTGGCTCGTTGCTACACACTGCTCCTGGCTGAGCACCGTCTGCGCTCGCCCTAAACTATACGTCCGGTGATTCTTGAAAGGCCACTAGGGCTACAGGGACTTAGCCATTCCGAAAAAAAGACCTAGTTTATATGTTTATAAATGTTTCACCGTCATAATTTTGGAAGTGCTCAAGCAATTTGATTTATCTTCGAACTTAAACGAGATAAGACACGAACTATTTCGATGTCCAAATGTTTTTTGAGTTTTCCAGTGTTTTTATACATAAACACAAAGGCCCAAAAACCTGAAATCGGGAATTCATTGGTTAAACACTATGTATGGAGATTTTGTATTCAATAGATTCAAACAATCGATAAAAAAACTCTCCATTGCCCATCACTATCGCCTTTTGCAGTTGCAATAAAATCTTACTGTATGTTATTTGAAATACTGTCTTACGATGACGTGACATACTTTTTGTATTATAGATACAACAAGGTTGAATAAAAATACCTTCAACCTGTTAACAGTGAATCT
The DNA here is from genome assembly GCA_914767545.1 of Sesia apiformis. NCBI lineage: Eukaryota > Metazoa > Arthropoda > Insecta > Lepidoptera > Sesiidae > Sesia > Sesia apiformis. Next base: position 2,756,536 of record OU611976.1, read on the forward strand.
ATCATTGAAGCTAAATTTCATTCTACGTTCTATTTTTCCCCAAAATTGAGCTTTTTTTTAAATGAACTCTGACTTTGTTACTCTGTACAACTCACTACACGCTTCTACTGGTGACACGCACACAGTTTTCATAAACAGCCGCTAATGGGACCTCTACTAGACTCCTACATGTATGTACATCGGCGTGAGTGTACGTACGCGGAACTACCGAATTTAAAAAGTTCTGATCTCCATTTGGTAGATTACTCTAAAAACTTCCCGTAAAAAAACTAAATAACAAATTTCAATCGGTCGAATTGTACGATGGCATCCAAAAATCACAGATGCGTTAAAAAACGTCGAAACACAAAATCGCCGCATTTATTTTCTATTCTTGTATTATTAATATTAACTTTTAAGTTATTTTTTTGTATTATTGATTAGTGTAGTGTACGCGCACGAAGTCATATCTCCAATTCCGATATACAATTTATTAAATATATTGTATAATTACCCACTGATGTGTTTTATTTAATTATACCACTCACTGTGGTATCTCTGGCCTCCACTACTCGGGAAATGCATCAATCTACTTGGATCATAGCGACCGCAACTAACCATCGCCCCACAGCTTACGTACACAGACGACAGCACCCACAATTTACTACAATTTCGTCTTCTCGAGCAGAAAGCGCCGCCATTTTGACGTGTAGCCATATGCTCGGCCGCACGGCGAGACCGAGCGTCAGTATTGGCCACGCCCACCGGTCGCGTACGATACTAAAAGTACTGCATACAAATGATTAAAAACAGTGCGTCGTCGCTGTGATCCAAATGCTACCTTATAATTATAGATCGGATATTCGAGTGCATATTTACCTACAACGTATAAACTATGGAAGCGGCTTCTAAAATAGTTTACTTGTAAACGGAAATCCCGGGATTTCACAGCTAATAGGATGCTTATTTATGAAACTCCTCAGCAGTTTTGAATGTCTGATGGTGACCAGGACAGAGTCGATAGGATCTAAGCCACTATTAAAGATATAAACTTCGGATTTGGACTCAAATTCTTAGTTCTAATGGCAATTTGTAGGAATGCAGTTCTGAGGGTCTTAACTTTACAACTTTATGTATATGCATCGTATTCTATAGTCGGAACATAAAATTTGTCAATGCCGGAGTCCCGGCATTCGCCCGATGCAAAAGTGCACTCCACCACACCTCAACTTTACTTAAATATGCACCAGAATATCTGATCTCTACTTTTATAATATATACACGCTAAATTAATTGAAAAATAGACATTTCATAATTTCCAAAAATAAATGCATCGCCATTGTGATGAGGGTGGGTTTCAGCATATAAATGAAAAGCGAATAACGTTTAAGAGATTTATTAATTTTTTTACAAACTAAAATAAATACATGAATCGAGTTAATACTTAAAACATTGGTAACACAACAAAAAATGCTCACGATTAAAGGTTATTTGGATTAAATTTTAAAGAATTCAGACAATTTTATTTGATAATCATCTTACATACTATTTTATGTACTAATACATCTTTACTATAATAGTTCAGTTCTTAAGAACAGACAGACAGATCGATAAATAATAAAAGAATAAACAGAATCTATTGTCAAGATTGTACTATTTTCACAATCTACGATTCATAAGAATTTTTCTATTATTGTCAATATTTACATAATTTCAAATTAAAAATGTCTAGTCTAGATTTATACAAAAGAAATCCCACGACACTTTTTTCAAATGTTCTTACAGTTGCCACTAGATTTTTTTTAGTTTTTAACGAGACGTTTGCGAAAAATTTCTAGACGTCCTATCTAATATGAATTGAAGAATATTTTTCGATATTTATAGACCTTTACAAAAAAAAACCTTTGTAAGACCGCTAAGTCTGTCTAAAAATCTTTTGATTTAGTAGAATTAAAAACATAACATACTGGCAACACTCACTTGCTGTTTTTTGGTATTCTGACAGCTCTGAATAACGATATCTTTGAGACATGAATTGTACAATTGATAAGTTACGATTATATTTTGCAATTATATATATAAAGTTAGCTTTCTGTATAACTAAGAAGTTTCATCAGATTTTGTTGTTACCGAGTTGCCATTATAAATGTCAATTGTAACAACGTGGCAACATTCAATAACCTTGATTATAGTGTTTATTTTGTTAATTCGAGCAAATTTTGGCGACTATATTGCTTGAGGCTTATTCAACAGAATTCTGGCAGTGGTTTCGGGAAATTAGATGCAGTTATTAGCATTGCTATGTTGTTACTTCTCTGTAAAAATCCATTTACAAGTCCAATTATATATGCAAGGACGTTGGTATAAAGTTAATACTTATGGAAAATCAGAAGCTGTCATTTTGTACCTGTATTTTTTTTTTCGCTAAGTTTATAAACTGTAGTTTACATTGTATGCCGTTTAATCGCTTTTTCGTTAATTTTCTCTACATAACGAAAACGCGACTAAACTCTACTATAGGACACAGTATATTTAAACCAGTATTGCAAGCATTAAATTTACTCTAAATCAAATTATATCTAGACATACTTATTTTTGATGCAATACAGTCAGATTTTTTTTTATTAATTTAACGGCCGATATTAGTAATAATGGCATTAACAACATCAGTGGAGGAGGCTGTCCCCCCCAAATCGGGGGTCATGATCCGATCAACATTGATCGTTTTATCAATCGCGTGCCGGACGAGATCAGCGTGATAATGATTGCCGAGATGCTCTAACATGTCAACTGATGCATTGATCATGGCTATTGGGTTGGCTACGTTTTTGCCAGCTATGGCTGTGCCTGGAAAAAATTGAATAAAAATATAAACAATGATGATTGTAAATGGCGTAAGATTCGCGACTTCAAATTCAAACTGACAACGTGAATGGTAGTGACTTATGACAGTAAGCGACTAATGATACTCAGTGACTTATGATAGTAGGTGGATGACTACGATGATACTCTTAAGTACCACATATTAGTGACTGATGATTAGTAATGGCTTATGTCAATAACTGGCTAATGATCATAAGTGGCATAGGCTTGTAAGCGCTTAATTATGGTAAATGGCTTATGACTGTAGATGACTATGTTGGCTAATGATTAGTGAAGGCAAGTTGCCAATGACGGTTACTAGCTTAAAAGATTTTTATGTTAATAAAATTATAAGTGATTTATATAGTAAGTCGATAAGTAGTTGATGATTTTATGGGGATAAGAGGGTCATCATACCATTGAAAGTGGCTAATTTTACGGTTACTGTTGGTTAATGGCTAATGATGGCAAGTGGTTAATTACGGTTACTGGCTTAGGTAAGTAGTTAATAACGATTAGTGATTCATTACAAGTTGTTAATGATGGCAAGTGTCTAATAATAATAATGGTAAGTGGCTTATGATGGTAGGCAGTTTATTACGGTACATTCACCATAATAAGGTAGTTTATGGTGGTAATTGGCTTTGATGGTATGTATGTAGCTTTTATGGTGGTAAGTGGTTTGACGATGAGATATGGTTTATGACGGTCAGTAGCTAATGATAACAAGTGGTTTTATGACAGTATGAATGTGCCGTATGGTGATACGTGGATTATGATGACAAGAGTTTAATGATAGTGGCTTATAATGGGCGTCTGATAATGGCAAGTGGTCTATATTAGTAAAAAAATGGTTAGTGATGGTATGTGGTTTATGACGAATTTGTGGCTGACGATAAGAACTTACCAGTATTCCTAGTGCCTGGTTCAAACACAGCATAATGGTCACCATAGTTTCTGCCGGACAATAAGCCGGCGCCACCCAATAACCCGCATACCACGTTAGAAACAATTGAACCATATAAATTAGTCATGAGCATCACGTCGAATTGGTGAGGTCTGGAATAAATAAAATCGTTGTAAATCAATCAAAGCAATCATTTGCAATGTGAGTAGTAACAGCTCATTTCTGTCTTGAGCGCTATATAGCGTTCTCATTTTTGTACCATTCGTCTGCCGGAGCGCACATATGCGCTCCGGCACATGAATGGTTTGATTTCTTTTTTTTTTATAGAGAAGAGGGCGGACGAGCAAGCGGTCCCACGTGATGGTAAGTGTTACCGCCGCCCATGGACACCTGCAACACCAGGAGGCATGTGGGCGCGCCGTCGACCTTGCGAAATCCTATTCACAGCTCTCTTGAAGAACCCCATGTCGTAGTTTAATGGGAAGACCTCTTGAGGCAGTTCGTTCCACAGCCTACGGGTTCGCGATATAAAATAATTTTTGGACCGAACAGTGCGCGATACCTCCGTATCGAGGAAATGCGGATGGACCGCACTTCTGTGACGGGAGGTGCGGTTGTAGAAACCCGAGGTGGGAATTATATTAAACAATTCTTCAGAGCATTCCCCGTTGTACAGGCGGTAGAACACACAGAGAGACGCAACGTCTCTCCGAACGCTGAGGGATTCTAAACCGCCCGTGAGAGTGGGATCGTTGACAACACGAACAACACGTCGTTGGACGGAGTCAAATGGGTCCAATTGGTATTTCGGTGCGCCGGCCCAGAGATGAGAGCAATACTCCACATGGGGCCTCACCTGAGCTTTGTAAAGCATTAGGAGTTGCCCAGGGGTGAAGTACCGCTTCGCTCTGTTCAGCACACCGAGCTTACCATCAGGTGGACTGTATGCTCGTCTGCCGCCATCGTCCATGAAAACGATTAATACTCACTTAGCAACCAGTTGCATGCAACAGTTATCAATGATCATATCATTGTGTTCAATCTCCGGGTATTCCTTGGCGAGTCTGCGGGATGTCTCTAGAAACAATCCATCGGAGAGTTTCATTATGTTCGCTTTGTGGACTGTTGTTACCTGCAATAAACATATTTTCAAATGAGAAATACAGTAATCCCCCCTATAACACGGTACTCTTATAACGCATTTTCATATTACGCGATTTCAATCCCCCGTATAACACGGGCATTCCCCCATATAACGCGGGGATTTCTCACATTATATTTCTGTATGTACTGTGAAATTTATAATGATAGTGTAATTTATTTGAAATTAACTGTTTTTTTTAGTTCATATGCATAAGTTTTTTATTTAAAATGTTCTTAGTTTAGTTTGATTTTAATAAAACGTACATATTTCGTTCATAATATAGTTTTTTCTTAATATTCGATTTAAACCCCCTTTAGTGAGAAAAGTTAAATGTGTATAATTTATACGTAACGCGTTATACGGGGTCGTAAAAACGCGTTATACGGGAATACTCCTACAACACGTTTTCCTATAACGCGGAACCAATCTACCGTGTTATAGGGGGGATTACTGTAATTAAATGTATAGCATAGAATATAGAAGGAGTAGAAAATCGATGGCAGCTCATTTAAAAGTGGGTTAGGTTTAAGTTCTCTGGAGACAAAGATATAAGAGTCTGTCCACTTGGTGATGACATTCCTATGCCTTTAGTACACCCAACGTTAACGCACGAGGTGGGGAAAAAATAATAAAACTGTCCTTTATATGGGACTAGCTGCACCCGGCAGACGTTGTCCTGCCTGTGTATATTTATTTACCACTGTATATAAAATCACAAATTGTTCTGTTTTGCCGTTGATATGATTTTTGCAAACGATTGAACGGTAGGTATAGAAGTTGATGTGCTGCAGTGCCATCTAGTGGCGAGTTACAACAAAGTGGATAGTTCGAAAATATTCTCCATGCTCAAATACCTATGTATACCAATTTTCACGGCGATCGGTTGGCGCCATCTAGTGGCGAGTAATAACAAAGTGGATAGCATAAAAATAGTCTCCATGAAAAAATACATATAGGTGCCCACTTTCATGGTGATCGGTCAAACGGTATCGAAGTCTATTAATCTCAAATATACCAACATCCATTTTTATATATATAGATAGATCATATCTATGCTATCTCTCGCTCTGACTTTGCCATTTATATATGTAGATAGAGTCTTTATTTGCACAGTATCACACTTAGCTGCGAAACTGGTATTACACGGACGCACTAGTGTATTATGAGTTTTCACATGTTCTGTATCGGACAGAATCTCGTAAACTGGAAGCCGAAACTATAGAAATAATTATAAATTCAATGTAGATTATCGTGAATTATTTTCAATGGGACATGTGGATCTTTGGTTATTTTGCTATCGCGTGCGTTAGCCGGTACGAAAGGCGTTACTAATTTAAAACTATTTACTTCAGTAATTCAAAAACAGGTTGTTTGATTTGCTAGGTGTACTAGCGGGCTTTCAATGAATGAAGGAGGGCATCACAATGGACTATGGAGTTGCCAGGTTAAATATATCTGGTACATATTGAGGTAAGCCAAGTTAATACCTTGATTAGGTTAAACCAAACATTTGTGAACTTCACGTGTGTATTTTGAATGAATAGCGTATTTAAGTAAAAACAAAGTGATGATTCTACTTACGAGAATAAGAACGGGGTTCCAAATCAAATGTGCATGCATGCATGTGCATAGTTGTGTTTTGTTCATGACAACATCCAAAGGGGTAACTGTCACTAGACTGACGTTTCAATATGGCGGCAATTACTTCCCTTTTGAACACGTTTATTGAAGCCTCATTCTGTACTCATTCTGTTGGCATGTATTGCAGATGTCTATGGACGACAGTATCCACTTTAGAGATGGACCGAAATTCGTTTCACATTCAGCATCGCCGAAATTGGCAGCTTTTACTGAATTTCGGTTTATGTGCCAAATATTCGGTAGCAATAACTAAAGTTATTGACTAGACTAGTAGCCTGCCTAGCCTGTATTCCGCCAGCTAAAATGACTTATTCTACAACGATTAGAGAATACTAGCTGCTACCTGCGGCTTTGCACGCGTATACTAAGCAGCTGTAAAAGATTGTTTAACTACTCCTTGTATCATATAAAGATGACACACAACAGTTTTCCTTCGTAGCTTTATACATTTATACTATACATGCATTAGTGAAAACCCGATCAAAATCCGCTCAGCATTTGTTACGTGACGTGGCAACCAACAGACATAGATAAATGGAAAACAAAAATACAGGCATATATTCTAAACACTTCTGTAGATTAAAAAAAAAACTCTTTTTTTTTAATTAATTAACTCTAAATATTTACATATTATTTCATGAATGCTCAGTAAATGATCCATGTAAACGTAAAATAAATGTAACAACTTTTTTCTATAAAAATGTAATTGTAATTTCAAGGTATATGAGGGGGAGAGTGCACGCTGCAATCCAACAGCCGCTGGGCGCACTCGACTGGCCACGTTACCCCTCTCTCACAGAAGACTACCTTGAAATGTACTGCATATCCCACTTAACCTTATTTCCCTAATGTACGTACGTGTTTCGGTAGTGAGTGACATGTGTCAGAGCCCATTCCCATCCTATCCCTCCCCATTTCCCCAACCCTTTCTCCAAATCCAGTCCTATATCCAAAGGTAGGCAGCGCATCCGGGGGCGCGCCAACGTTTGTCATTTTGGACTAATGTTGGCATGTATCACGAATGTCTATGGGTTACAGTATCCACTTACCATCAGGTGGACTGTATGCTCGTCTGCCACTTAAGTCCATAAAAAAAAAAATTGAGTGTTATTTACCTTTTTCCTGCCATTCCTCCTTGCAAACTCGAATGCAAATCGAGCGACTCTCTCCGAGTTGTCAGCGGTCACAACTTTCATGGATTCAATCACACCATTGACAGATTCGTGTTCCAACATGGCGTATTCGCCTTCTGTGTTCTGTCTGTAATAAGGAAAAGTTATTTAATGTACCCTCCATTGGGTTTAGAACAAGCGCATTTTTAGTATTTAAATACAATTATTATTATTGTGTCAATAGGCAAGCAGCATTAACTGCTGGTATGCCTATATTTTGTGTTAGCGATATGTCTCTTCTCCTGGAAGCCATTTGACAAGTCTGTCTTTGAAAATGTTTATCGTAAACATCAAGGACGTCGCCAGCCAATTTTGGGGGTGGGGGGTGGGGGGTGGGGGGGGGGGGGGGCAAGGTGTGAAGGAGGATGGGGAAATATGAATTGTAGGTACATATACAATTTTTTTCGAATCTCTAGAGGGGGGCAATTGCCCTCCCCACTTGGTGACGCCCTTGGTAAACATTAAATATATAAAATACTAAATAGCACAACATCTTAAATACTAAATAGAAAATATAATATAGTAAATATTCAAATATATACGCCAAAATATTACATATATATAATATATAAGACGTCATAGTGTACACATCATTAATATTGTAAATGTGAAACTTTGGATGTTTGTTATTCAATCACATCCAAACAGGTGAGATTACAGTCTATTTATTTCTTAACATTCAATGAAATCAGTTCATTGAATGTTAAGAAATAAATAGACTGTAATCTGGATTAGACTACTATTTATGTAGACCAGACGTACGAAGTCACGGCCAGAAGATAGTTGTGTAATACCCCTTAATAAGCGACTACTTACCATCCCGTCCGTCAGTCTGCCACTATATATAAAAAAGACTGGCTTTGTAGAGATAATATTTTAATACAGATAATAAATAAAAACTATAAAACAATACCTGATAATGATCACATCGATCCCACTATGTCTCGTATGTACTCCGGGGTAGGACTTGCAGTTCAGGGCGTAAGCGTACATATCGAGTTCGTTACGGAGTGCCACATTGCGAGAGGTGACGTAGGCTGCCTCACTTTTAGTTTCAATGTTGCCCTGGTATCAAAAAATTATAATTGGTGACGTTAAAGGAACCATATTGGGGATTTTCAGATTGGGAGTAACTATTTTAGACAAATGGATGTCAGAGCAAGATCAGTGCAGAACAAAAGCACACCAGCACAAAATATGCATCAGCAGCTGACTGATATTGTAACCAGCCTATTGAATCTTTATTTATAGAACGAAGGTCCAGTCTACTTGGCGGTTAATAGTCCCATGGGATTGCATGTCTATAAGATCCACTTGACAACGGCTGTTCATCTCCGAAAACACCATTGGCTTAACCACAAGTCCTTTTTTGACAGATTTTAGTTTTTTTTGACACCCTTCACACAAGCGCAGATATAGCTTAATAACATCTTGAGTTATATTCTTGTACTTTTTCTTACATTCACTTTCCATACGATGTTTACCACCATGTCCAATGGCCAAATGTGCATCATGCAAAATATCAAACATTTCGTCGTTTGTAACGTAATATTTTATGCTGGATTCACCTGATGATACACGAGCAATAAGCTTTTCGATGCCTCGAACAGAACATATGTCGAACCTCTTCAAACGTCGATATTGTAGAGTGGACTTGGTTTTAGCATTTTTTGCTAACTTAACTGATTCCAACATTTCTTGGTATTGTTCATTATTAAAATAAAAACTGTTTGCACTTTTAGAAGACACCAACTCATCGAAAACTTCATAGAAACGCTGTTTTAAACGAGCGCGTCCACTCTCTTCGGTTGCCATTTTCGAACTGCACGTGGCGGTGGCGTGGTAAAAGATGACGCAATAATAATATCCTACACCTAACGTTAACCAAGCGAAAGCGGATAAAACGCGGTTTACCCGGGTAAAGCCCGAACCGTGTACAATTCCAAATATATTCTGGACTTTACCCAAGAGTCTTGGGTATTACGCAGTTTACCCGGGTAAACCTAGGTTTACTCGCTTATCTAACTTTACCCGTAACATATATATCAAATTAAAAATCAGAAGAAATCAAATAAATCAGATTTTCCGCTTATGACGCGGCGCCCCCTGGGCGATCGCCCAGCTTGCTCAGTCCTTTATCCAGCCCTACAAGATGGTCACTTAAGTTATGATATATTAGGTGCTTACCTATGAAAGGACCGAATTTTATTACTGGCCACTTTCAGTTTCGATATCTTGTGTTCTAATTCGAATTTCAAAATAAAACGGATATGTATGTAGCTACCTATTTGTGAAAGAATTTTTAAAATTGGTTCAGTAGTTCCAGAGATAATTGTGTGTTTGTAGGTATGTTGGGGAACATACCTACAAACACACAATTTTACCTCTTTATTATATTAGTATAGAAGTATAGATAATTATAAGTATAGATAGTATAGATAATCACCTTAATACCAACTCCATTCCTCTTGATGGTGGTGATGGCATACTGGACATCATCATCATTGTCAACATTCGGGTCAATATCCACAATTTCGAAGTCTACAGGGGCACCAATGTACCTGAAATATATTGAAGTTATGTTTTGTTAGCAAACTATTTTCTTTTATTTATATAAATAATTTGTATTTTTGTTTACTGCCTGATATTGGGGTGGTGGTGCTTTAGAATACACCACCATATTTTTGATCCTTGAGAGTGTATTGGAACTTGTTTTGGTACAAGGCACAATTCAATAGTGCAATGACATTATTGTTGTTCTGTATCATTTTGGGTCTATGTCCCAGATAGGAATGCCCCTCGCCATTGCCATAGTGGTCCTTGGCACGTCCTAGACACCCGGACAACCTAATTACTGTTGCCAATGCAGTTGTTACACTACACTCACAGACTACATATATACACCGTTCCCACCGGCAGAGAAGGGGGTGTTGCCCTCTCTACACTGTGAACACACACCAGCCTTTAGGGAACATTTGAGGCTTGGAACTTACAAATGAGCTAAGTGCCAAAACACAATTATTGAGAAATAAATAAAAATGAATTTGTTTCTTAGTCATCATTTTATTGCGGCATTCTATTATCAAAAACTAAATTAAATAGGTACTGTTTATACTATACTTATCAATAACATTAGTTTTGAACATATTTTTGTTTAAAAAAACCTTATTTTTAAAATCAATTCAGAAATGGGTCAAAATGCAAGATGTTTACCTTTCATAGGGGCTAAGTACCATAACAAATGTCATTGGAGCAAAGTGCCTTTATTTTAAAATAATAATTATTATTGTCGTAGTACTTAGCCCCTATGTTGCATTTTGACATCTGAGGAATTTGTGTAATAATTAAATTAAATAATTTACACAATTACAATTATAATTACACAAATTCCTATAGAATTCTTGATATTCTTGTGGTAAGTATGCAATCATACTTTCTTGAACTTTAAAGTAGGAAAATCTCTCAAAAATTTTTCTGTAAAACTTATAAGTTACTTTTTTATCAGTATGAATTTCATTGAAGGCTTTAAAACATCTATGTATGTTCGACTCAGGGCTAAGATATTCTTTTGTGCTTTTTGCTCTTGTATAATGACTTTCATCTCGGGGGAACATATTAATGTGATCTTTAACTCGGAGCACGTCGAGTTCAGTATATGTTGGCATTTTATGGGAAGTTCTTTTGTCAGTAAAATATGATGTGTCACCATGCTTCTTTTTACGAATCAATGTCTCTATTTCTTTTTTAGAAACCGCAAAAACGTCAATGTATGTTTCTTTGCCAACTGGTACTAATGTGCCATCACCTTTAGGCATGACATAAGAAATAGTTGCTTGTCGTCTACTATCAGATGGTACATCATAATTACCATGTCGGCGTCGCTTAATATTATGCAGATGCAGCAATCCCATCAAATAGGTTCTTTGTGTTTTTAAATCTTCTCCGTAGAACTTGTCAAATAAACTCAATTTCATGTCATGATCTGATGTATCACATTGGTTCTTACATTTGCATATTTTCTGCAATAAAAATATTTGCTTAACACAGCTGTTGTAAAATTAAATGAAACAATATTTAAAGATGAAACAATAACAATGTACTGACCAGCATAGAAGGTGGTCTTTTTGCCGGCATAACTTTTCCTTTCCTGTTAACATAACTCTTTCCTCGTACCTTCAAAGATTTTCTTATTATAGTTTTATTCCCTGAATCACTCATTTTCAAAATGCTCTCTAATATTTCATATTATAACAGACAAATCATATCATATGAAATGATAGCTAATAGACGACATTGAAATTTACTACGATCGGATACACACACGACCCATTTGTAAAGAAACAAAGTTTGGTACTTACACCCAACGCCATCTATGAAAAAATCTCAAAATTATAATAAATTTTTGTAGGCAATTTGCACCTTTGATATGGAATGGCTGTCCAACATAGCACCTTTAAAAGGCCAAAGTCTTGATTTTGCTTCTTTGGCACTTAGCCCATTTGTAAATTCCACGCCTCATTTTTACTATATAGTAGTATATTGTAGGTCTAGGGACTGCCCTTAGCTGTGAACTATTAGTCTAATATATAACTATGTATAATGTATTCCATAAAACACTTCATCTAGAAACTTTTTTTTTTATTGAGAAGTGGGCGGACGAGCAAGCGGTCCCACGTGATGGTAAGTGTTACCGCCGCCCATGGACACCTGCAACACCAGGGGGTATGCGGGCGCGCCGCCGACCTTGCAAAATCCTATTCACAGCTTTCTTGAAGAATCCCATGTCGTAGCTAGGGAATGCAATCTCGAGTCGAGATTAGCAATTCGAGATCTCGCATGATAACCCTGAGATCGAGATTTCACCTGTTTTTTTTAAATAATGTGGTATTTTTAATTAAAAATAGTTATACTCAATGAAAACTACCTACTTAGGGTATTACTGTTATATTTTGCAAATAAAACTCAACATTGAAAGAAAAAAATCAATGTTAATTAAAAAAAAAGTAATAATCATCTGCCTTCGCTACGCAACAAATCAGCACATAGGCACACACAGCACACTAAATGTTTGTTACCAAATTATTTTGAAAATAACTAACTTCGTAGGAAGCATAGTGTTATTAGGGTGTTGTCTGCCAAACGGCTAGTAATTTCCGTTGTTAGATAGCCTGCGGCTGAGAAAGCCCACTCAGGCTCCACGCTGGATGAGACTACGGTAAGTAGGCTGTTGTAGGCGAATTTCAGGTATTGCCCTTTCTCCACCGTACTCGTAAAGCTGCATTTCTTTTTTCAGCAGGCTGTTCATCCTGTCCGTTGCTGTTGCTATAGGTTGTGTCTTTACTTGCCCTTAAAGCGTCTTTTAATTCCTTTTGCAGTGATGATATTAATGGCGACGATGGCGTACTTTCTGAAGCTGAAGTGCAGGCTGGTTGAACATTTGAAAGTGAAATCATTTTTGGGTGGGCGATTCCTTAAACAACTTGACGAGTTTTCTAAGTTTTTCTGATTGATCGGTACTCCAAATCCAAATCTACTTGCCTTGTTGGAAATGAAAAACGAAAACCAACGTCTTCGTCTTTATCCTCTGTTCGACTCTGAATTATCTTCATTCTGAATTCAGCCTCAGAGTTCGATACTGATTGGATGCTTTCCGCGTTTTTCTTATAAATGACGTCTGAATGACGTGAAATTTCGTTCGAGATCTCGACCGTGTCGATCGAGATTATGAACGAGATTTTAAGAATGAGAGTATCTGTCCACGAGATTGAATCTCGAAAAATAGCTCGAGATCTCGCGAGATCTCGAGCTATTTTATCGAGATTGCATTCCCTAGTCATAGCTTAATGGGAAGACCTCTTGAGGCATATACACATATCACACTTAGCTACATATCGCAGAACATAGTATGTTAAATTGTGCAGAAAATATAGTCACTATGTAACAAATACAGGTGGTCACATTATCATTACATTATAACACTTATAACAAAAATGATTATTGTTATAACTCTATGGTAGCGATACCTTAGCTTTTTCGATTTATTGCGTTTAATTTATTAGAATAAATAATATGTATGTACATAAATGTCTCAACCTTTGCTAAGGTTTAAATGTTTACAGGTTGCAAAAGAATAATTATAATGAGGAGTAATGCACAAATGTATTTTATAAAACAGTTTACAAATTTGCAAAAATATACCTATAATAAGAACAACCAATGAGAAAATATATAAATATAATCAGATGAAAATCTTACTTGAAAATGTCCCTGACATAACCCATGCATTCCGGACCGATGCCACCACCAGGCAGCATGGTAACTGCGTGTCTTCCACCATACTGGGCCACAGGAATGTGCTTCTGCTTTCTGATAACAGGAGTTTTATGCTGGATCTCGAAGTCGGAGAGGGTGGCAGGTGCTGCTGCCGAACTTACGTATGGCGCACCTCTTAATTCCGGCAACACTTTCAATTTCGATAATAACCTCACTGCCATTGTGTTCCTAAAATATAAGGACAGTAAACCTTTTACAAGTTTCAGAAACACAGATGTTGAATAATCACAGGAAGAGGAAGACGGTGGAAAAGATTTTATGTCGCAACTCGCAAGATGGCGCTTATATGTCAATGTTTTGTATAGAGTGCGCTGTAGTGCTAAAAAGTCAGTAAAAGGCTTACCATACGACCGCACAAAATATTATTTTATTTTATTTCTGCCATAAACACTATTATAAAAGTATTAGATAACAACAGAATTGTTTCATTCGGCATTACAAGAATATTTAAAATAAAATTTGTAAATTATAGAAAAATAGAAAAAAAATGACGTATTTTTTTTTTTCAGCGATAGTAACATTAGTGGGTATAAATTTTAATTTGTTCTGTGTGTGAGTGCCCTTTATTTGCAGCCGCCCGTCGAGCAAGCGTCCATTTTGCTTCGCCATATTGAATTTGGTCGGACATCTTTGGACGCCATGTTTAGTCGGACATATTTTATAAACATTTTCGCGTAAATTTCAAATATTTTTGAGCCTAAATATCGAACTTTTTTTCACTGAAATCTGTGGCATTGATTGTAGTGATAATTACGCGGGGGGAATTTCTGCCTACGCTGCAGCTCATATTAGTCTCCAGGGGCCCGTGAGGCTATTGTTATAAGATAAATAAAGGTAAACTATTTCTTCTAAAAACGTTCTTTCGTTTGACACATTGTAACAAGTGTTTTGTATTTTCTTTTGAATTTACTATATAGGGTGTGATCGTAAGGTGAGTAAATGAAGGTCATATCGTGGGGGTTTCGCGTTGCGTCTCATTGGCGTGGCCTTTTATATATTTAACTACAAAATCGCTTGATCAGTTTGCCGGCCGCGTCGACTGATAGGAGTTCTACTCGATCACTGATAGCCGTTTTTCCGCCTCTAATCAGCCTTGTATGCTGTTTATAGCCTCTTATATTCAGTGGGAGGGAACAAAGATCGTATGTTTGTCAATCACTTACATCGGTCGGTAATTGTAACATGATATCACTTGGTAATTGTAGTAGCGAGTTTTTGCTACTCACATTATATTATCCTCATTATAATCTTTATTTACTCGCAAATAATCTGTTTTATGCTTGCTTTTATTTGTGCTGTATATCGACTTCATTTTATTTTGTCTAAAAATATAAACTGTTCAACTTGATAAAACTTAATACATATGTAATGATTACTTATCTATTACGTATTTACAAATAGTGACATCGAATAGTTTTGTAAACAACATGACATCGCTTTTATTTAGAAGCAATTAGCAAAGGTTCATAATTTATTGTGCCTATATTGTTTTTAGTTGAAAAAACAGTGATCAAATAAAAAAATGTCTTTTTATTACCTATGTATTTACATATAGAAATTTTAATCTGAAAAATAAGTCAAAACATTGCCTATTGTAGGTAATATATTTTACATATATTGCAATCCTAATTAGAGTGAACCTGAATAATTTTGGTACTTTTAAAAATATATATTGACAGATACCTACTGAGACTTATAATGGTGTGGCTGACACCTGTCAGTTGACTGTGACTAGTGATGTACGGAACTTGAGTTGCAATAATCTTACGATTTTTGATTTCTATTGTGAATAAAATTGTTTTTAATTGTTTGACTATTAATTAATTAAGGAGTGACATCGTGACATAATTAATCTTCACAAGTTAATTGTGACACAGAGGTTGATTTAGGTTGACAACCATTTAATTAAAAAGCAATAAATTCTATATAGAATATTGTGATTTATTCAGTGGCGTATTTACCCTAGGGTCATGGGGGCCATGGCCCGGGGCGCCATGTAAGCTTTGGGCGCCTTTCATAATCGTTACCTACCTATCTTTTATTTTATTGCTTTTTGACTTGACTTGCCTGAAGAAATTTAAAAAGCCATCTAATTCCCATATAAGCGAAGAATGTTTGAACAGTTTAGCCATCCTTAATATACTGAATAACCTTAATAGCTGACTTAACAATATCCATTAATTATGACAGTGTCATTGACAAATTTATCAACCAATTTGTGCATCGCAGAAAAAATGTAAATATTTAATAAATGGTGTTTATTCTTTTGTATGGCCTGTTTCAGTATTAAAATATTTTTTTTTCGTTAATTTATGGGGCGGCAAACCTTATAGGCCCAGGGTGCCAAATCTTAAAATATGCCACTGGATTTATTCAACTTAAAATAAATGACACTTGAATTAAATTGTATGTCTATATGATTATTATTATTCAATATATAGATGCCATCTCCAGCTTAGTATTGAAATGATTTTGATTATTATCTTAACACTATAATTTACTCTTATAAGAAAAAAATCAATTGGAGTCCATCAATCATCATCAATAGTCAATCATCAATCAAATGTAAAACAATAGTTTTATATTTGATTACTCAACACTTTTTTTTTGTCGTCACTACCTTGACACCAGACAAACAGGCCACAGAATAAATTAATGTATGTAATAGTTGATTTTTATTAGTAAAAATTAGAAGACAAGGAAATAAACACATTATTCATATTATAGCAATACAAAACTGTTTATATTTTATAAAACATAAAATTCAAAATATTTCAGCTTTTTATTTTAAGTGAATAAGCTTATATTTAAGCTTTTTATTTACATTCTGTGTATGGTTATATTCTATGCGACATGTCACCCGCACCGCGCTTCCTGAAAAATTGTATAGGTAACATGAATTACAGAATTTTGTTTTATTGCCTTATACACTTAAAATTTATCCATATGGATTTAAAATTTAGTATACCTATGATAAACATTTCCTAAACAACATTTAAAGTTTATCTTTGCAACATGTTTTTAAACATTTTTACTTCTGCAAAAATGGATCAACCTGTAATTAGGAGGTCTGTAATTATGTAACAATATTGGATTGGTTCCTACAATTTAATATAATACTAACAATTTGCTGTACTGTTACCTACATAAAGTAGAATTTGATAATCTATATTGCACTTTATTTCAAAAGATTAAAGTTTGGACATTATTCCAAAGTTCTAGATAATCTATGTATATTTTATGTTCCAAAAATAGATCCTATTTACCTCACTAGATACTACATAATTTTAACCATTGTAGAACAAGTCCAATTTAAATAAGAGGAAAAAATTCTATGAGCGGCAAATAACATTTTAAAATAAAAAGTATTAAATAAGAAATATTATTCATAATTTAAGCTAAGTTAAGGATAATGTATCTGACAATTTATAAAATATTATAGTATAATTAGAATTATTAATGAAATTAATAATTAGTAATGGCTAAAGTGATTAAAAAGTTTGCTAAATCACTTGTTTAAAAAAATAATAGAAAATCATTAAACAACCCATAAATGACAGAAGTTAACTTACTTCTAACAAGGGAACAGGATTGTGCAAGGTCAGCAGCGCCCTCGTGTTGTGTTACAGGTGTCTGTGGGCAGCGATGACCACTTACCATCATGTGGCCCGCACGCTCGTCTGCCAACTATTCTATAAATTCTATAAAGAGTATTCCCAAACATTGTCTTGTGTAGGGTTGGCCGTAACGGATTCGTCGCCTTGTGCGAGATATTTGATAGTACTCCACCTGTCCACGCCTGTTTCTGTGTAGAGCGTCCCTCGAATTCTAGGCATCTGTACCCCTCAGACCTCAGCGCCCCCCTGTGGGCGGGCTCCCCGTGTCCCGTATAGTATCGGATACTCATACCTTTTTCTTTCCAATCTTAATAGTGAAAAAAGGAAAAACAATGTCCACAAGCCAGTATCGTCTTTTAATTTAGGATTCTCCTTGGTTGTGTCTATTGAGTTAGGTTGCATGTTCTTATATTTAATTGAGACACTTTACATGAATTCAACTATCAATAACGGTTACACAAAACAGACGACTGAAGGTAGCAGGGGCGGTACGATGCCACTTAGCCTCTACTGCTGAATTAACAAAACACTGTCTAGTATTCGACACCGTGTCGATACTGTGTTCCTATCTTACGTAAAAATCTCTGATTTTGATGGCGAAAAAAAATCGTCGTCTTCTATTTTTTCTTTCTTCTTGACCTCACCATCACTAGCTCGATGGTGAGATAAAACATCGTGAGGAAACCCACATGCTCCAGACAGAAAAAAAACCTGCGGTACGTGATCCACTAATCCGCACTGAGCTCCCACCACGGGGCTCCATTACGGCCCGAAGCCACCCCCCCAATGTTTACTAAGGGAAGTCTGTGCCTGCAGTATAGGCTGATATGTATACTTACAATATTATTTCGTAGTCGTCCAGGACCCTATCGTCATAGGCCAAAGTATTTTATTAAGGCAAACTAACTATTCTTTTCATTTCCACTTTGCAGTTAAAGGAGAAGTGGTTCAAGATGATGAACCAGGAGATCATGTGCGAGGTGGAGATTGGAGACGGTGGCATGGTAGAGATTGACGGGGAGGACCAAGTGGGCGTCAAGGTGAGGAAACACTTGATTTTTTTCTTTTATTTATTATTACTAATTGGTAATTACTGCCGTGTGGGTTCTGGGATCTGTTGACTATAGAATAATACCACTATAAAATAATATGACCCAGGGTCTGATTAGGTGGAGGGCTTGAAAGGCCATAGCTCAAGGCTCCGCAGTCTAGAGGGCCCCATCACAAGAAACTTTATAGTAAAGTAAAAAATGTTGAAAACGAGTGACCTAAGGATGACGAGTGAAACAAACAGTTTATGAACTTGAGCTCAACTCCGAACCTACATAACCGGGGGAAGCCAGTGTCACGCGTCCAAACATAGGGTAGGTAGACAAGCGGTTATATGGTTTTGGAAGTTTGGGAGTGCTGAGAAAGATTTTCCTGTTTAAAACGGCCCTGACGCAAACCATAGCTCAGGGCTCACGAGCCTTTAATCCGCCTCTGACTGCACCTCTTCTTGTGGGTCATAAAAGGCCTCGTGCGCAAGACAATGTGCTTGAGGTAGACCATGTCCAACAGTGGATGCTAAAAGGGGCTGGTTATGGTATGGTACTGTTAATTGACCATCCCAAGGGAATAAAGCTGGTATTCAAATGCTTGTTTATAATAAGCCAATTATACTTTCAGTATGAAGAGATTGAGACTGGTCAGTACGAGGAGTATGAATTTGAGTATGAGGAAGCTGAGGAGCAGGTTATCAGCATGCAGCATCTTGAAGAAGGTATGTTGGTTATATCGAAAAATTAAAAGTAATTTCTGTGTATTACCATAAATCATATTATCATAAAATCGGGTTCCCATAAATATCCATTAATAGTTATCTAGCAGTATCCATAATAGCAGTTCAACTGTCCCATATCAAAACGTAGTCCGTATATTTTAACAAATTTTACAGGAGAGCCCAAAAACACTGAAACAGTAACACAAAAAGTTAACATTAAAAAGTGGATTGTTTTTACATACTCAGTATACAATGTACGTACGTGTTTCGGTAGTATGTGAGATATGCCAAAGCCCATTCCCATCCTGTCCTTTCCCTCCCTCCCCATTTTCCCAATCCATTCCTTAATCTGCATAGGTAGGCAGCGCATCCGGGGGCACGTTTTTTCATTCGGGACTGATGTTGGCATATTTCACGGATGTCTATGGATGACAGTAACCACTTACCACCAGGTGGACTGTAGTCTGCCGCCTTTTTTCTATAACAAAAATAATATTAAGTATATAATGTCAAATATTATAGTTATTTCAAATTGTAGGTTTTATAGGTTTTTGTCGATTTATAAGCATCACGTGATACATCTAGTAATTTTAGAAATATTCATATCTCTATAAATTGCTTTGTACATTTTTTTCTATGGGGCAGCCGAGTTTTTACACCATCCTGAATGTAGTCACTAAGTCAGTTAGTATTCCTGAATAACTTAGTGTAATAAACCCTTAAGACTAGAGATTCATACACTACATCTATCACATCACATTATCACGCCACTTTCATTTCATTCCATTCTCACACAACATCCAGTAACTCCAGCTCTCATGGACTACAAAATTCCAGTGGGGTGCGAAGAGGTGATATTACCGGGAATATCGGGAGAGGAAGTGCTCAATACCAACGCTGACAACCCTTACGACTCGATATATTCCACTCCGCCATCTACGAGCAGGTGGGTGTCTTTCTATCGCTACGTAAATTAAAGTTTTATTAGCAAAAAATGTGCAGTGCTCAAAATGACAACAAAATTAACATGTATATGAGTAGCGGGGCAGTGGTTTTGATAAAATCGCGGATTTTACAAAACTAGATGATTAAATTTGATGTTTTTCTCAGACCAGTGGATGAGATTCGGAGGTCAAAAAATGACATTATCTGAGGAAAGGGACCTTATTGTCAGCATAGACTTATTGACTTTGGTTGTGACTTGGTAATTTAAAATTTCGTTCTTTCAAGATTCTGTTTAACAAAAAACATGCTCGGACTTAAGATACGGCATTAATTTATTAACATTTGACATTAAGTTCAATGTGTGGTACAACTCACTCAATCAGACATGAGTGTACAGTGCGAACCATTTCCACAATCGGATTGGACAATTCGGCACCCATTTACACAGATGCAAAGCTCATGTCTCGTTGCGACGACTGTAGGCATGTTTTGAATAGCAAAAAATCACTATTCCCGAATACGTATAATTTGCCTCCCATAATACCCATTGTATAAAGGCGAATACCCATTGTAAAATTCCTTAGTGATTTTTAGTTCAATTTAAACATAGTGCTCTATGTATTTTTTTTAGTTCAATAAGTAAATACGTTTTTAGTTTAATCTAAGTTAGGTACCTACCTCACTTTCGATTAAACTAAAAAAATACTATTTAAACTAAAAAAATCAGTCGCGTGGCTGATAAAACGTAGGTACAATATTTTTATATACAGATTTTCTATAAAAAGAAATACTTTCAAGACTCACGTTGAAATTTTAGTATTCGTTTAGAAAATGGCGAATACGAATACTTGAAAATTTGCGTGTATTCGGAACATCCCTAAAATGTGGGAAACTTGCACCGTTAACGAGGTCCTCTGACAATGACGTCACAAATAATGATGCGTCATTTTGGCCAGTTTATGGTAATAAAAAGCACATAATAAATACCAAACGAAAGATTTTTTCGTAAGCTACAATTTTAATTATGGCAACAAGGCCCTAAAGTATCGGGAAAATGAGATATATCTATCTGCCTTAGGGCCTGCGCAGACGAGGGACAGTCCTCGGGGTACTGTTTTGTCCGTCAAAATAGATCACTTACAACTGCATCGAATAACGCACACGAGGGACTAAAAGTACCGCGTACAAAAAGTCCCCCGAATAACCGAGGACATCGACAGACCGGACCGCACAAAGTACCCGGTGAGTCCCCGAAAAAAATAGAACTAATGTGCCAAGGCGCACACAGCGGATTTTAGTCCGCGTTGAGCGCTCGAGAGTGACGTACCTATGCACGATGGCGCTTGAAATCGATTGTAAAATTTTAATAAAGGAAGTTCAAAAAAGTACTCGTTTATGTGATACGTCAAGATAGAAGTATCACGAACGAAATTTGAAAAAAAAATTGTGGAACGAAGTATGCCAGGAGGTTTATTCTTCTTCTGTTTGGGATTCAATGTCGAGTCAGGACAAAATTAAATATGGTAAGTTTTATTTATTTATTATTATTAACCAATGATCTCAATTCAATAGACATGCACATTCATACAAAGTAGTGTTGCCGCACAATAGTCGATCATCGTTATAAAATTCGGATATAATAATAATTATTTAAAGAATTAAAATTAATAATAATTAGGATAATATTAATATGAAACATTAAAATAATTGATTGTGCATTGTTCTGATGTTTTTTTTAAGGAGATCAATCCGGCGAACAGTTCAAAATTGTGCACTAAGAGCACATCAAACGTAGACACTTTGTCCTTAACATGAGTGGCATAGAGTTGCATGTAATTTTTTTTCTAACCAATTTATTCTCCGAACTGATTTATTATTATTATACATAAAATTAAATTTTGTTATACTGCCAAGGTATAGATCCTTGAGGAGAGGTAAAATAATTGGCAATGTAATTTCGTGTTTCAATGCCAGTGTCCGTACCTCTTACACCAACTGCAGATAAGTCTTTGAAAGTACAAGAATACACCGTATCCTCAAAACTCACGCCATCTCTTTTACGGACAAAATTATGAAGAGTACACGCTGCCTTTATTATTTTTATTGCAAATGTAATATCGACGTCCAAATTTCTTTGAAATATTCACCATTTGTTACTCAAAATACCAAATGCATTTTCAACTATTCTTCGTGCTCTTGACAAACGATAATTAAAAATGCGCTGTTTTGGACTCAGATTGCGATCTGGGTAGGGTCTCATCACATGATTTGAAACAGCGAAAGCCTCGTCTCCTACAAATCAGAAAGGCATGGGGCTTCCGTTTTCATCATTGGGAAGATTATGATTTCTGGGAATAGGTATTGAACCACTTGAAATACCCTTTTCCAACTTTGAATTTTTGAATATGTTTGAATCACTATGTTTCCCATAAGCTCCGACATCGATAAATGTGAAACAGTAATCAACATCAACAACTGCTATTAAGACTGCAGAAAAATATGATTTGTAATTGAAATAATTTGAACCTGAGTTTGGTATCATCTTTAAGCGAATATGTTTACCGTCTACAGCCCCCAAACAATTAGGAAATTGGGTTTTTCTGTAGAATTCACTCGCAATCTCTCGCCATCTTTCTTCAGTAAAGGCAAGAAAGCATGCGTTTTTACTCAGTTCCCAAATTGCTATACAAGTTTCATTGACGATAGAACGTATAGTAGATGCTCCAATTAAATATTCTTCTTCGAGATCTACAAACGATGAACCTCGTGCTAAATACCTGAAAAATAAATCGGTGAAATAAAAATCCTGCAACCTTTAATAAAATAACACATCTAATTACCATTTAATTAATAAGCTTAATATTAATTAATTAATTACATAGGCTTAGATAACTAGTGATTATAACCATTATAAAATTATGATATTTATTTTACAGGAAAAGAGGTACAGAAGAGGTGGACCTCTCTCAGACATTGTTTTAGAAGAGAACTCGTCGCGCAGAAAAACGTGCCATCTGGAAGTGCAGCTAAAAAGAACAGAAAATACATCTACTTTGATTCTCTTTTATTTTTGTTGCCTTTTACAGAAATTGTAAATACAGAAGGATCCATTGAAAATGATGAAAATGAAGTGAATAATTTAAACAGAAGAGATATAACTTCTCAGGCTGAACCAAGGTTCTCAAAGCCAAGAAAAATACAAAAAAACAGTGATGAAGAAATAATAACTATACTTCAAGAGGGAAATCAAATGCTTTGTAATTCAAAAATGTATGACAACGGACAAGATGAAGACGAATTATTTTTACGTTCGCTTATCCCATATATGAAAAAGTTTTCAGGAGACCAAAAATTAGTATTGAGGATGGAAATTATCAAGTCAATTTTAAATTTTAAGGAATCATTAAACGACAGCTCGAGATGTTCTCAAATGAATGTTAGAAATGAAACACCAATGAGACAGCCGATGTCATCGATAGCCCTTGCCCAAAATCGTATTAATGGTCCAATATAGTCTTTAATCTACAGCGGTAGTGATTTGTCTGAAAACCTTGAATACATTCCTCAACCTTCGACGTCGCAGTACTCAAATAATGCATCTTATGTACTAACACCTGTTCATCGGGAATACGTATCAATCACATCCCCAGAAAATGATACCTGCGACACTTTGTTAAGTATTAACTTTGGCAATAATGAAGAAAATGATTAAGTGTGCAAGAATCTCAAAATTTCCTTAATTATGGTAAAATGACAAATAAATGACATGGCAAATATGAAGACTGATTATGCATGCTTTAAAAATATTATAAGTCTAATTGATGACAGGTTAAAACCTTAATAAAAGTTAATTATGTGATTATAACCAATTTAAATAACCAGTTGGGAGATTAAAAACAATTATTTACAAATTAATAAAGCATTTTATTTGCTTACTTTAAAGTTACTGACAGTCTTTCTTCTGGACCAATGCACAGCCTCATCACTGTGTCAGAATGTCTTATAGCAGGTTCTACAATTGACAGCAACTCATCGATAGTTCCAACCGACATTTTATAATATTTGAAGAATCTTTTTGGACATTGTTTTAACTGAATATGCTTTGCATGAAAATATCCATTCGTTAATCGATACGACACAACGTAATCTCAGAATATTTGCTTCGATAGCGTGCGCTACACTAAACTTCCGGCGAACAAATGATCGCACACCGTGTGCGTTGAGTCTGTGGCAAGTTCTCGGCGGACATTTTTTCCACGCTTCGGGGATTTTTGTCCTCAGCGGACAAAAGTCCTTCGTCTGCGCAGGCCCTTATAAGTATCTCAAAATGTATGAGAGAGAGAGACGATTCAATCGCCGGCGGAAGCGCAGTCAACCGAGGTACAGGGCTCTAGGTGATGGCATCCTATGGAGAGACGTTGAGCCGACTTTTCTATACAGCGTGTTTAATTTGATCTGAAACCATCTGAGGCTCAGGACCTTATTGGGGCCCGATGTTTACTATTGGTTTTTTATTTACCAATCACCATTTTTATAGATTATATATAGAACCGTTGACATACATTACTCATCACTCTTTGTTTTGCCTATGTACGATATGTTGCAAAATGACTGGATGGTATGTGGTATGTTCCAGAAGGGGTAGAGGCCGTCCACGGGTTCAAGCCAATAATGCGAACAACACGAGCATACACCATTTGATGCCAATCGGTGAGTTTTGTATCATTACTGTATCTTTCAATGTTATTAATTAATTGA
The DNA here is from genome assembly GCA_914767545.1 of Sesia apiformis. Classification (NCBI taxonomy): domain Eukaryota; kingdom Metazoa; phylum Arthropoda; class Insecta; order Lepidoptera; family Sesiidae; genus Sesia; species Sesia apiformis. The sequence continues at coordinate 2,781,656 of OU611976.1, forward strand.
TTTTGTCATATAAATCTACATCTTATTTGTATACAGAGTTCTCATATTTTATTATAATTTACTGAAGCCTTTCCAGATGTATATTTATTGAAATTCATATAAAAACTAATAGAAAGTGTATGTAGTTAACGATATAATTAATATATATATTTAAAAACTTTCGTATTAAATAACTCGTCAATGATAGACTTTGGCGGGAACTCCAGAAGTGAAGTCGAAAATTTGTTTGATTTTATTGTACAAAATATTGTTGGCTTTTGTTTCAAGAGTTTTATTGTGAGTAAGAATCAATTAAAAGCATATATGTACTGCGTTTTTCGAGTGCTTCCAAGGAGTCCTCTCCTGTCGTCAGTAAACCGACCTATCGCTTTACTCAGCGACTCCTGACTCACTGCGGCGGGACTGGACATTGACAGGATATGTTTAGACTTTGAAAATGTTTATCACGAAGAAAACTTAACACTGGCAGAATGAGCTAATTGCATCATTTATGGATTCCAAGTGATTTATAAGAAATGTATATGATTTCACAATAATAAATATGAAATATATATATATATATCAATTTATAAAATTATAACTTGAAATTTCCAAAATATCATTTGTTATTTACAGGCGAAGTTCCAATGGGCCTTATGGACGGCGTCAACAACGTGCGCGGTTCGGCCCGAAAGTGGGAGCAGAAGCAGGTCCAAATCAAGACCATGGAAGGGGAGTTTTCTGTCACCATGTGGGCCACAGGGGAGGATGATGGTAAGTGTTGTTATATTTATACGGGCTGGTTACGAATCTCAAACCAGAAATCATAGGTTTCGCTCATGATTTTTGGTTGGAAAAAGATTTAAGGATTTTAAAGATGCGTGTTATTACTTTAAACAATAATAAAAATCTGAGTGTAAACTCTTAGCATTTATTTTCACAACATCAAGGGCCTTTGTCACCACCTTCTGATAAGGTATCAGAAAGCCAGTATCGGCTAGTTTTAATTGGCATATAATAGATCTATCGTTTAAGGATATCTCAGAAATAACCAACACTGGAGTAGCGTTCACAAACTTTATTTAACTTCAGGAACTAATACAATCGTTTCAATGTCTTCTACTAAAATCAACAATCGACCGTTTCAACAATCAGAGCTAAATTTATTATAATATCTCGTTCCAATGTCTCCCACAAAAATCAACAATCAACTGAGCAACCATCGACAGAGCTAAACTTATTATAATATCTCCCTTCCTTTTTGCCACTTCCAGCCGGCCCGCGATCCCCGATCGCGTGTCCGCTGTCAAACCCACCCCCCCCCCCCCCCCCCGCCTACCCCCATCGCCGCCAGTGTGTCAGTCTAACAAATTTAAAATACCCACTTAGTGACATTCATGTAACCTTACAATCGGATAGTGAACAGTATTTACTTTATCAGAAGATGGTGATTCGTTTTTATTGCATTTTTATTTCAGCTTCATACTAATTCCGGTAACAATTTTTCAAATTTGTTTTATCCGATTAAAATGGATGTTGTCAGGAATGTGCATATAATTGTATGTCTTGGTTCTGTCTGAACATCAGCGCTGTCTGTCGTTTTTACGGTATACAGCGCTGCGCTGGCTGAGACGGTGGGATGTGACCGCGCAGTTTTATCGCCTTGTTTAATTTTTATTTTTTAATTTATATATTTAAACTGATCATAACGCGAATGTTTACCTTATTTATTTCAATGTTAATATTATGTTTTAATATTAAGACCCGTTTAAATAGGTAAATATATGTGAAAAACGCGACAAATTCAAATGTTTTTTGTTTGCTGCCGTTTTTTGTTTTAGATTAAGAAATTGTTGTGTATTATGCAATCACTTATGTGTACGAAATGAAATTTCTATCTATCTCTTCTTCTCGCACAACATTTTATTTGAAAGACTGTAATTCGGTAATAAACAGTTTTTGCTGTAATAAAAAATGAGAAATGAATAGGTAATTAATTAAATGAGCGGCAGATTTAAAGGTGGGTTACGTTTAGGATCTCTGAATAAAGATATAGGTCTCTGTCGACTTTGTGTTGTCATTCTTAGTAATTTGAAATAATTTACATTAGTTATTCAAAAATAGTTTGTTTTGTTGATCGTGATTATTTACTTCAAGTAATCGAAAATTATTTTGTTGATCGTGATTATTTACTTCGGGTAATCCAAAATTGTTTTGTTGATCGTGATTATTTACTTCAGGTAATCAAAAATTATTTTGTTGATTGTGATTATTTACTTCAACTAATCAAAAATTGTTTTGTCGATCGTGTTTATTTACTTCAGGTAATCAAAAATTGTTTTGTTGATCGTGATTATTTACTTCAGGTAATCAAAAATTGTTTTGTTGATCGTGTTTATTTACTTCAGGTAATCAAAAATTGTTTTGTTGATCGTGATTATTTACTTCGGGTAATCCAAAATTGTTTTGTTGATCGTGATTATTTACTTCAGGTAATCAAAAATTATTTTGTTGATTGTGATTATTTACTTCAGCTAATCAAAAATTGTTTTGTTGATTGTGATTATTTACTTCAGCTAATCAAAAATTGTTTTGTTGATTGTGATTATTTACTTCAGGTAATCAAACATTGTTTTGTTGATTGTGATTATTTACTTCAGGTAATCAAAAATTGTTTTGTTGATCGTGTTTATTTACTTCAGGTAATCAAAAATTGTTTTGTTGATCGTGTTTATTTACTTCAGGTAATCAGAAATTGTTTTGTTGATCATGATTATTTACTTCAGGTAATCAGAAATTGTTTTGTTGATCATGATTATTTACTTCAGTAATTCAAAAATTGTTTATTTTGTTGATCATAATTAGGGGCCATCCATAAATTATGTCCCACGAATTTCATGATTTTTGGAGTCGTTGGTCCTTGTCACAATTGGTCACATTTGTATGCCAAGGTGTGACGTCTATATTTTGCAATTGTAAATTTAGAAATTTTTAAATTAAAACAACCTTATAATAATATTAATAGATAATTTATGGATGACCCCTTACTTACTTTCAGTTACTCAAAAATTGTTTTGTTGATCCTGATTATTTACTTCAGTTATTCGATGTAGTTTTGTATAAAACCACCTTTAAACCCTTTAAATGCTCTTAAACCTTTGTAGTTAAAAGTTATAGTGTAAAGCGGTTAAGCTTCAACACTCAAGCGGTCAGCTCTGGTTTTAACAACACTAATTCAAAAATAATTTGTCTTTATTTGCTGTTCGTTTGAATAAAAGCCGTAAAAATTACTTTTCAGATGACGGATCGAACCCAGAACCGGACCCAGACTACATGGAGTACATGACGGGGAAAAAGAACATTCTAGGAAGTGAACCTATGCCAGGTAATATATTGACATTATCTGGGAAAATATGGACCTTATTGTTGTCTTATTTCCCAGATATTGAAACTAGGGAAATCTATAAAAAAAATACTTACTTTTTGTTTTTATCAGGTTTATTTAATTTATACATTTCCAGGTCTAGACTTATCTGATCCTAAACAATTAGCTGAATTCGCAAGACCTGGACACAAAATTAGACTAAAGAAACCTTCCCCGGAATCATCGGATAGAACTATAGGTAAGTACTGAAGCGAATACTCATGCTGCATCTTATTTGTGTCAATTGGTGCCAACTCTTATTTGTCATTTGATTGATGCTAATGCTAATATTATTGCCAAACTATGCTAATTTTTGTTAATTGATGTCAATTTACATATCATTTCCTCTAGTTATTCAAAAATAGTTTATTTTGTTATTCACGATTATTTACTTGATTTATTCAAAAATAGTTTCTGTTATTCATGATTATTTACTTTAGTTGGCAATAGCGAGCATTCACACCTCCCTACCAATTAATGTATCCGTGTTTATGATAGCGACACTTGCCAATATTCCCTGTAATGAGCAAAAATAGCTATCGCCAGCGTATCGTGGTAGCAGCATTAAAATAAACAATACCACATCGAAATGAATCTCGCGCGCAGAACGCGTTCATGGTCGCCACAATAACCTACAGTTTCGCATCGTCTTATACAAGCCGTCATTCAGGGCCGCGCGCCTGATGCCACACGCACTCGATTTGATACATTGTCACCTTGCTTTTGTATAAAACTATTGATAAAAAACGATTTCATGTTTTTATAATTAATTAAACGTTTTTATAACCATACAATTTACCTAACTAATCTAATACATATATAATAAATTATTAAACAAGTAACAGTCTTCGGATATCCGAGGGAGACAGAGGGTCGGTACGGGCTGGGGGGGGGGGGGGGGGGGGGAGAGAAGGTGTTTATTTCCCGCTTTTGGGACACGCACAAAGGAGATTCCCTTCTATATCGTATTAGCCACGTTCACATTGAACGTGAAAGGGTGAAAGTCGAGGCAATGACCGCCATTGTGATGCTAAATAGCACGGAGTATAGTTTAAGGATATCTCAGAAATAACCAACACTGGAGTAGCGTTTACAAACTTTATTTAACTTCAGGAACTAATACAATCGTTTCAATGTCTTCTACTATTATCAACAATCGACCGTTTCAACAATCAGAGCTAAACTTATTATAATATCTCGTTCCAATGTCTCCCACAAAAATCAACAATCAACTGAGCAACCATCGACAGAGCTAAACTTATTATAATATCTCCCTTCCTTTTTGTCACTTCCAGCCGGCCCGCGATCCCCGATCGCGTGTCCGCTGTCAAAACCCCCCTACCCCCATCGCCGCCAGTGTGTCAGTCTAACAAATTTAAAATACCCACTTAGTGACATTCATGTAACCTTACAATAGACTATTTACTTTTTGAGCATATCTATAGGGTTGATCGTGATTTGCTGCCCGTTTAATATTTTTTTGCTTGGTTTAAAAACAAGCCAATTGTAAATAGCTGACCATGTTACAGCGTGCCCTCACAAGGGCTGCTCCAAGATGTTCAGGGACAACTCCGCGATGAGAAAACATCTTCATACCCACGGACCAAGAGTACACGTGTGTGCTGAGTGTGGTGAGTTTTATTATACATATATTATTCATATACGTGTCACCGAAATAATACAATGGCTGAAAGTCCAGTATCAACATCAAGTACGAGTATCAAGTATCAAGAGTAATCGATTTTACTGGGTTGCCAATTTTTGATGAAACAAGAGTGTACTTACAAAAGGATTGACTTCAATCACTCACTCAACAGGTCCTCAATCCAACTAGATTTTTTAAAATTAATTGTAGGTTTTAATAAAAAAATCTCCCAGTTATGTTTTTTTTATGGACGAAGGCGGCAGACGAGCATACAGTCCATCTGATGGTAAGTGGATATTGTCGTCCATAGACATGCGCGATACATGCCAACATTAGTCTAAAATGACAAACGTTGGGACTCCCCCGGGTGCGCTACCTACCTTTGGAGATATAGAAATGAATTTGGAGAAAGGGTTGGGAAAATTGGGGAGGGATAGTTTGGGAATGGGCACATCTCACTCACTACCGAAACACGTACGTACATTAGGGGGGGAAATAAGATAAAGTGGGAAATGTAGTACAATTCAAGGTAGTCTTCTGTGAGAGAGGGGTAACGTGGAAAGTCGAGTGCCGCCCAGCGGCTGTTGGATTGCAGCGTGCACTCTTTCCCTCATTAATTAGTTGATTAATCATTAATACTCTGTTTAGTAATTGACATAAAAAAGATTTGATAATTAGTGATGCCGATGAGGGAAGTGATGATCAATGCTCAATACGATGATCTCTCCTATCCTATTTCTAGAGATTAAACTAGATTTTATGGTATAAAATAAATCTATCTAGGAATAAAATTTTTACTTTTGTATTTTGATCTTATAAAATCGATCGTAGAAAAGTGATAGAGGTTTTTAGGGACTAAACTAATATCTTAAGATTTTAAACGTTTGTTATTGTGGTTGAACATAATTGTGGTTATTGTGGTTATGAGTAACCCGTTAACATAACAATTATTAAACAATCATTTTCATGTAGCATGGTGCTCTGCTGACACCTGTCAGTTGACCGTGACGTCAGTGATGTGCGGAACTTGGCTCGAAACCATGTTTTTTCGATTTTCGTTGTGAACTCGTTTGTAATCGATGACTAGTTGTTAATTAATTGAAAAACGAAGTTGTGATGTGTTTAACTATTATATACGGGCAGACACAAGCAAAACGTCCGTTGGTTAGAATAGGCATGATGACGGATTTTGAAATCCGCTTCTATAATGTAGATTCACGTCTACTGTTTCCGAAAATAATATTATTTCAGCAATGAAATAAGTTTTAACGCAAATTATGCATTTTTTTTCTATCTACTTTGAATTATGCGCGAAAACACTCGCAGGTGTCATGGCGTCGCTTGTGACGTCACACCTAGGTAAACGTAGGTAGGTAAATCAATCGAAGTTCAAGCGACACGGTGATGTTCACTGAGGCGTGACGTCATTCGCTCTGATTGGCGTTTTAGTTAACATGGCCGAATGCAGTATTTTATACTTTTAATTTATTGAAAATATTATCAATCTCAATGTTTACATTAAAACTGGTTAATTTATTAGAATTCTTTCAACATATTTTTTTCTCTAAAATCATTTATTCTTTAATTCTTTAATACTGTCATCATGCCTATTGCACTGCCCTTTTAAACATTCTCGACGTTTTAGCAGGTTTCAGCTGTCAACATGCCATCTTTATCGCACTCGTTGTTATTTCATAAACTTTACTAATCTCGCTCGCACCTTTGTTTTTTTATTACGCTAGTATTAAGAAGTCTTTGATGTTACCTAAGGACATTTTTTTGTTTATTTTGACGCCTTCTATCGATTTATTGAGGTTTGTGGTGGCGGCAGCAAAATAAAAAAAAAAAAAAAAAAATGGCGGAATATAGGTCTGCCAGATTCCATACAAAAATGTCCGAACCCCCTTTATACATAATTACATTACATGCATTGATTTGATAAACTATTAATTTTGTTTTGAAAGACATAATCTGTCCTTTTTAATGATTTTCCAAAATATTTTCCAGGCAAAGCCTTCGTAGAAAGCTCCAAATTGAAGCGGCATCAATTAGTTCACACGGGCGAGAAACCCTTCCAGTGTACCTTCGAAGGCTGCGGGAAGAGATTCTCATTAGATTTTAATTTAAGGTAAGCGTTACACGATTTAACATAACTAGGAAACCTAAATGTTTTTAGACACAACAATTCCCTAGGTAGACTAAATATGGACTATGTCCATCTACCATTAGTTTTAATCACTGAAACGTTTTATACCTACTGACGTGCACTCCCTGTTAAAGTAACTTGATCCTTACTTGATCTCCTGTTAAAGTAACCATTAACAAATTAATCTACCAATTAAATCTAACTGATAATAACATTTTGATATAAGTACATATAAGGAGGTGGTGAGTGAGACCCTTGGTGTGTACCGATTGACATATTAAGAAATACACCATGTTTGTAGGACCTTATATGATTATAATAGTTATTATAATTTAATAATATAATTCCAGAACGCACGTGCGTATACATACAGGCGATCGTCCTTACGTCTGTCCATTCGATGGTTGCAATAAGAAGTTTGCGCAAAGCACCAACCTGAAGTCACACATACTAACACACGCCAAAGCCAAGTGAGTATTAATCGCTAATAGAGAAAAATGTCAGCGTGACACGGCTGCGAATACGCTGCTTGTCTTTGGAAATTTCGAAAGCCAAGTGAGTTTTATAGTTTGTTGAGAAAGGGTGGAAAACTGTCTCAACGTCTATCAAAACTGACGTATGTTGACACGATCCTAGATACCTCGCCTACCTTTGAAGCTTTAGTAGTGCTCACATTTATAATACATGCCAACATTAGTTAAAATTGGCAAATGTTGACACGCTTATATACTATACTAGTATACTTCGTGATTAGTAGTAATCACGCCTACCTTTTGTGACTTAGTAGTAATCGCCTCTGCAATACATGCCAGCATCGGGCAAAAGTGACAATCTGACACACACACACGGATGATGCCTACCTTTAGAGATTTCTAGTAGTTCTCACATCCACAACAAATATCAACATCAGTCAAAAATGACAAGTGGTGACGTGCTCATGAATGCACACAATAAGAACTATAGTAAAAAACTTACAATATATGCCAACATTAGTCAAGTGACCAATGTTGACATGGATGAGCATAAAATTCAGTGTGTACACTACAACAACAGTAAGGACTAGTAAACCTCAGACTCCCTTCTACCGGTTACGGGAACTGAAATCCAGGATATTGTTGAGTCTCAAAATAGAATCACCTGGCATCAATGGAATTCCTAATTACGTGTTCAAAAGCTTCCCGTTATAATTATACAAGTCCGTTGACTTTTGGAAAGCCATTAGGGCCACAAGAATTTAGCTATTCCGAAAAAAGGACTATTAAAATAAAATGCAATGTATGCCAACATCAGTCAAGAGACTGACTAATGTTGACATGGATAAGCATAATATTCCCCATGGGTGCCAAAATTCGTGCCAATAATAATTTCTGAACCTGTCAATAATAATAACAATTATTGTATTAATGACTTAGACAGTAATTATTTATTTTCATTACTCATACTCTGAAAGTAGGTCCGAAGTTGCCTGTGGAGCGAAGTGAAAATAGCCCAATACATAATATGTTCTTAGGTTTTCGCGATTACTATACATAGCAATTAAACAACTTTTAACGGTTTAAATCGCGTATATTTGACATTATTTTTATCCCGACGTTTCGAACATTTTGCAGTGGACGTGGTCACGGGGTGACTAATTGATTTTATTTGTCACATAAAAGACTAATTGATTAAGAAATTATTTGATCTACCGTCTGAAAAAAATTTATAATCATAACATTCCTTTCATTCCAAAAATAAAGTTTCTGCATTCCTAAATCATTTGAACTCTTTACACAATAAAATCCAACTTACTATGGAGTCTGAGGTCAATAAATCCTTAGCTTTAGTCATAAATCCTTAGTCAATAAATCTAGTCATCAGAAATCCTGACAACTCTCTTGGTCATACTGTGTATAGGAACTGTGGACGTGGTCACCCCGTGACCACGTCCGCTGCAACGTGTTCGAAACGTCGGGATATAAATAATGTCAAATATACGCGATTTAAACCGTTAAAAGTTGTTTAATTGCTATAGCCCAATACACCCTAGGGTGAGCGTTTTCAACTGACAGACAACTGAAAAATTAAGAAAAAAAAGAGCTATTTTCACATTTCTATGTAACCATGATCTAACTTCCTATACAGCCACTCCATTACAGCGCGATGTAAAATTGAAATAGCATAAAGAAACGCACCCATTAATTAAAGAGTATATTTTTTAAATTACTTTCCTTGTATTCGTAATGAAAAGCACAGTGTTTACCTAGGGGTTCAGGACTTATTTAGTCCCTCGACCTATTGGCGCCCTCGCTGCGCTCGGGCACCATACCCAGTCTCGGGACTGAAATAAGTCACTTTCACCCCTAGGGTAACAATGTACTATTAAATAGATCGCCAGGGAAGAAAACACTGATATGAAATATGTAGTATAAAAGTTGCAATTCTAGGGATGTACAGCTAGTGTAGTGTAACTACTGTGGCGTCGTGTGGCTATAAGAGAGCAAGCATAATTATATAACCAAAACGAAACTTCTTCTTTCTTTTTATCGTTCCCTCACTAATGAGGATCGTGACCATATGTGACCCGTCTCCACTTGCTTCTGTCCTAACTGCTTGCCTTTTATCTTTTTGAATTTAGGAAGACTGTCAGAAAATAAATCAATATTATTATATTTAGACAAAACCATTATACTGTCTTACAATTGTGTGATGTCCATGCACCAATTTGTACAGGAACACTTTATCCAACATGTGTTTTCGATCTCAGTAATACTAATAGTGATGGCCAACAAGTCGATCTCTGAAGACAGAGCGGTTGTGAAAGGAATTTTTGTTTTGTTATCAGTATCAAATTTTTAAAGTTGGTGTTATCAAATTTATACTCCTGATTTTGTTAATTTGACAGAAGAAATGAAAGCACAGTATTCTGATTTTTTTTTTGTTACCTGTTAATATTAATTTTACCTACATATTAATAAATAATATAAAAGGCTATTTAATTTTTGTTTTATTCAGTCCGCTGAAGCTATACAAGTCGATCGATTTACGTCAGATTTTTTTAAAATAGAACACTGTTCTACACAAGTTAGCCACCTCTGGTATAGATAGCATTAACAGTTATATTTACTAGCTAAAATGAAAAAAATATTATTTTCAGATCAAGAAATTCGCTCTCACGTAATGGAGGCGGTGGTTTTGAATCATCTCGAACTACCCCGCAATTCGTCCAATTAGAAATGTCACCGGATGATTCAAATCCACAATTGATCTTCTACACGCAGGAGTGAGGTTGGCGAATATTGACACAGGACTTGCAAGACCTGTGAAAAGTGATTAAAACATGTAAAAAGTGATGCTAGTAGTGTTAAAAGTGAAGCAAGAATTGTGAAAAGTGAAGTAAGAATTTTATAAAAGGTGATGAAAGACGCAAAAGTAAGTGACACCTGCAAATAGTGATTTAAAGGTAAGGTTAAGTTTGCAAGACTTGTGAAAAGTTGTGATGAAAGTGAAGTCTTGTAAGCCATAATTAGTGCTACTTCATGGCGGGAAATAGTCAAATAATTCTACAAGACCTGAATAACACAAAAAATTGTGAGTAATAGAAAAGTATTGCAAAAATCTTGAATAGTGTAAATAAATGCAAGACTGTGGAACAGACGTGCAAGACTTGAAATTTAGTATAAAGTAACAATTAATGAATATTTGGACTGCAATCTTATGAATCCTATGACTGTCCTATGAAATGACTTTATATTAGTGTTCACTGTGATTAAAATTAGTTTATTTGAGATAATTTGTATTTTCAAGACATATTACAATGTAAAATTTTGTATTTCGTCAATATCGTGTTAGCACATTACAAATAAAACTTACAATTATTATTAGAGATGGACCAAACTTCGGCATTCGACAAAAATACATCTGTATTACCTGTATCCTATTCATATCATATCTGTACACTATTTACTCTGTGATACAAATGTTATAGTTTTGTTTAATTTCCATAAAATCTAAGATATATAAAAATTCAAACCTCTATGAAAATAATCGGCAAGTATTGATTTCTTCATATTTCGATTTAATTAGTTTCACATCTATACTAATGTCACTAAAGAAATGTCATAGGATTCATAAGATCACATCCTGAGTATAATTTTGTAGTTATTATATACTTTTTGAGCGTTTTGGACTTGACCAAAGTTTGAAACATTGTGATATTGGTAGTATCACGTTTGGGTAAATTGTCAAAAAAAATACGGATATTCTTAATTTTTCGCTTTTCTATCGATGTTTTTTTTTTCGGAATGACTAAATTTTTGTGGTCCTAATGACCTTTCGCGAGTCACCGGACATGTATGGTTTAGGGCGAGCACAGAAGGCTCTTAGCCAGGAGCAAAAAGTGTGCAGCAACGAGCCTAAGAATTCTCCTCGCCGGTTAACTGGCGGAAGGAATGAACCTCGGCTTAGGGCTTTCTTTTGGGAGGGGATCGTGAATCGGTGAAGTATCCGATGGTGTATGTAGCTAAATGTCCATTAAATCAAAATGTCTAAAATGTAAAAAGTTCGTATTGTAATTGACCAAAACTGCAGAATATTCAAATCGCAAGATGTTCAAAGCTTAACATCTAATTATCAAAATTTCCTAATTGTAACATGACAATAACAAAACCTTGAGATGAAAACCTCTGCGCTTAATATGAAGCAAGTTTGTTACCTTATTAAAATAATTAATAGTTTTATAACTAAATTATAACAATAAAAGCTGTTTCAATTAATCAAATCTCATTTCTAAAATACAATCTCCCAAAATTGTGCAAGGTGATTTGATAGAGACATACTAGATCCTAACAGAAATACAACTATCAAGATTTACCTGATCATGTTCAAACTAAACACAAACGAACAGCTTGAGACGCTGCAATAATCCAAAATTAGATAAAACACTAGTCAATACAAAATCAGACCTTAACATTTGTGGAACCCATTTGTGGACATATTTGAATCACCAACTATAATCACCACCACCATAGTCTCAAGAACACACTTGACAAATGGGTTCCAGGAGAAGAGGTATATGACAAAACTTGTAACACCAGCTAACGCAAGATATAGGCGTAGCAACAGTAATGCTGCCTGCCTATTACACAATAATAATGCTAAAATAAATCCTACTACCAAACTAAACAAAAACAATGGCAAACAAGGCCTAAAACTGTATAAACGTGGAGTGATACAGAAACTGATACATACATATATGTAGTTATATATGTTTGACTGTAAAACATCAAGACTAAACAATTTGCTTTATTGATGTTTTGCCCAAAATATAAGATTTTAATCTTATATTTTGGGCATTCTGCTACAAAAACGGCTTGCTATTTACAAGTTTGATATTGTGCTGTTTGGAGATTTTGCTACATAGGCCACTCTACAGAAACAATTTTTCTACCTATTTTAGTAGTATTTTCCTAAACACTGGCTACCTAGTGGTAGATTTTTTTGCAATACATGTGCGGGTTTTGATAGGGCACTCTTAAGATATTTTCAAAATTACATCATGGTTTTGTTAATTTATCTTAAACGAATGTACGATATAGTGACACAGTCCAGACATTTTGTGCCGAAGATGTGTTACACGACACATTTGGCAGTGTGTTGTGTAACAGATTGTCTTAATAATTACTTGTTTACCACCAGAAGAGTTTCTCCAGCAGGAGTCTCTCTAAACATAGGTGAAAAACTGGTATCAACAACTGCTATTATCATCTGATCACTGTTATCATTTGAGTTTTTATTGTCATGTGAACAGTTGTGGCCGAGAATTTTAATTAGTTTCGCCATATACAAGATTTATATATAACATTCTCAGCTGAACCTTTTGAGAAACTCTCCTTGTGTAAATGAGCCTTAATGGGTACAGGTATGATCTTAGTGACAATTATCTTAAACTATATTAAATAAATTGTAATATGTTGAAAAATATGTGATTTTTAATTGTACAGTATTAGGTATGATGTAGTCAAAAAATCTTTTTTTTTTTTTATTTACCTGCAGAATGTAACATAACTTGTCATTGAATAACTGAACCGACATTCTTTACGTTAAATAATAAATACCTGCAACCTCTTAACACTGAATTTACTTTGTGAAAAGTTAAACATTTATTCCAGACTTGTTGAAATTACTTTTTTTACACCAAACTGTGGTAAGCAACTGTTAAGAAAGAGGAATTGCAAGTGGGCAGTGTATCAGACAGAATACCAGACGAAAATTTTTTTTGAGCAAAATATGTATCAAGTTTTGAAAAAGTCTTAGAACCATAGGCTGTTATTGATAATAGAAATTTAGAGTTTACAGCATCGTCTCTTAACCTGGGGCTCTCAAATACACCCGTATGTGGCAATTGATCAAGAAAAATTAGCCACTTACGAGGGATGGCTGATAACTATTCTACCTAAGTATGAAAGAAAAGACAATGGTATTTTTTTTTCAATATTGTCCCCTGATACATTTGTCAATAAGTGACATCAAACCATTAAAAAAAATATTCTTTCATTTGTTTGTCAAAATTATTCACAGCTAATGTTCTAAACAGCTCAGGTTAAACCCTATATGGAGTACTGCTCACATCTCTGGGCCGGCATGCCGAAATATATCAATTGAACCCATTTGACTTCATCCAACGACGTGCTGTTCGTATTGTCGACGATCCCACTCTCACGGGCGGTTTAGAATCCCTCAGCATTCGGAGAGACGTTGCGTCTCTCTGTGTGTTCTAACGCCTGTACAATGGGGAATGCTCTGAAGAATTGTTCAATATAATTCCCACCTCGGGTGTCTACAACCGCACCTCTAGTCACAGAAGTGCGGTCCATCCGCATTTCCTCCTAAACGATTTTTATTTACTTTGAGAAACAATAGTTTAAAGAGGACAATAGTTTACATATTTTTTTTTTTTTTTTTATTATGGATGAAGGTGGCAGACGAGCATACAGTTCACCTGATGGTAAGTGGGTACTGTAGCCTATAGACATCCGTGATACATGCCAACATTAATCCAAAATGACAAACGTTGGTACGCTCCCGGATGCGCTGCCTACCTTTGGATATAGGATTGGATTTGGAGAAGGGATTGGGGAAATGGAGAGGGATAGGATGGAAATGGGCTCTGGCACATCTCACTCACTACCGAAACACGTACGTACATTAGGGAAATAAGATTAAGTGGGAAATGCAGTACATTTCAAGGTAGTCTTCTGTGAGCGAGGGGTAACGTGACCAGTCGAGTGCGCCCAGCGGCTGTTGGATTGCAGCGTGCACTCTCCCCCTCATTTAAACCTGTATATGTATAGATCAAAAATTTACTAAGTCTACACACGAACTAATTCAATTATTTCACGCAAGTAATGTTACACCTGCATTTTATTTAAATTATCTAAGCCGATTTTAGAAAAAAAATACAAAATGATGGATCTAAATCCACATTATTCTAAGTGAACATTAACTAACAAGAAAGTTATGAATTTGATCTCTAAAAACATTTTTTTTTTCTAATTTTTCTTGATGACTGACCTACATGAATGATTTTGCTGGGATGATTAAAAAGTTATTGTATGTCAAGTTTATTATACATACATTTTCTTTTTAATTTATCTGGTCTAATGTATTTTAATTATTTAGTTAAAATTAATTTTAAAATCTAGCAAGTACTAAATAAATATTTTCTTCATATTAAATTTAGAAAATATAAAAGATTTACAAAATGTCGTCTCCGCGGAAAATGTAGACAAAATTATTACTGTACAGAGTTATTTCTGTTGTATTGGGGACAACGATAATAATATTTTCTACGATGGCCGTTATCCCCACTAGCGGGGATTATCGGTGGGCATCAAAACATAAAAAAAAAACAATTAAAAAGTAGGAATCTACTAATGTACTAAATGTCTAAATGGGCAGCAAATCAAGATCAACAAAACCTATTTTTAAATTCCTAAACTGAATTACCCACTCAGACAATTGACCTTTGACTTTTTATTGTTTTCTATTGTTTAATTCTTGAGGAGCGGTGAAAGATCTTCCTATAATTGGCTATTTTACAATTTTCGAGAAAGTATTTTAAAACGTGCTAAATATGTTGATTATATACCATAATTGCTTTTTAAAAAAAAAACAACATTCAATAAAAAACAATCTTTCATTATTAATTTAAACTTCGAGCGAAAACAATCGGTTACGTGACATCTTCGATCTATGACGCCACAACACTATAAACAACTTATTTTCTGAGGGGAAGGTTTACATTGTTCTGGGTACCACCTTGTTTACATTACCACCGAATAATGGCACGCAGAGGAAGACGGTTTCCTCGGGGTACCACCAATGGGACTATGCAATGGTACCCTGAGAAACAAACCAAAAATTTCTGTTTTTGTTTTAATTTTAAGGGTTACTCAATTGCTTATTATTTTAATAAAGTGATACTATATGGAACAACTAAAATATAAATATTTGCATTCCTCTGGGTACCCACCGAGTAGTGGTAACCAGAGGAAAACGGTTTCCTTGGGGTACCACCAGTGGAACCAGACAGTGGTACCCCAAGGAAAATCCGTATTTTTTTTCTTTGACGTTGTTTAAATTGACTTAATTATCGTATAAAATGTGTGCAGTACCTACCTATATGCAGAAGTATGACCATAAAGTATCCTGCCAAATTGTTTATATACACGTTCCTAAATGTCCAAAACTTAAGCAAAGAAATTTGCAATCATAAAATAAACTACTTTCGCAAATTTGCACTATCAGCTTTAATGAAACCACCTTCCATTTTGTATAGACTATAGACCATATTCCATAGACCAAGAACAATTAATAAAACCAATTATCAAATCTTAACTTTCAGAGTAAACAAATACGCAACGCCGAAAAAATTTTGGTTAGGTTAATGTTTATCGTTAATAATCAATCATAGCGTAATGCGACTCCAGGACGGCCCGCAGCTACTAAACATAGAGCCGGCCAAAGCAACTTGTTTTTATATCCATCCCCGCTCGCTTGCTACTGGTCAAAACGTGCAAATTTTCATTCGCTTTTGGAATAATAATTATAGTTTGTATAAAATGATTGAAATAATTTATTCAATATTCAGTACAGTTCAGCTCATACAAGACTATCGGGTATCTCCTGCTCACCAAACACCTCCAAATAACTATAGATTTTAATTATCAAAAAGTTGTCATACATTACAATTGTATTGACGGTCAGCCCCAGGTTTCATATAAAAGTGTCCATCGTTCTTTGCTACCATCGATTTGCTGCTCAATTTAATATTTCTCTAAACTCATCCATGTGGGTAGTCAATAAAATATTTAATCATTGTTTTTAATCCTGCCTAAACTACGCTTGAAACTACTGTGTACAATATGTACTATAGATATGCCAAAAATATACATTTAAAGAGCGTTTTAATGTATAATAGTTATTTTTTAACAATGTTGAATGCATATGGTTTCAATATTTTCTTCAATCGTTTTAAAAACAATACATGCTTCCTATTAACATTGAATTTTATCATTAAAAAAAACCTAACAACTATATTCTACGACCTTTTACTGAACTTGAAACATTGCAAAAAAGTTTTTAAATGCAATCTCTGACTATATTACCCTGTACGCCGCATTCTCTATTTTCATCATAGAACTTTTTTTTATATAATTTTTCTTGTCAAATTTTTGTATTTGTTGTCCTTGTCTAATACACTGACCGCTTATAATTTATATTTCTCAACAGTATGGCAACGTCGCTTATTTTTTCCCTTCACAGAGTAGATTACATTGTTGGGTAACATAAAAATATTTTTATTTTTCTACGAAGAGTGTTGAATTTTAAAAAGTCGTAGAGTAAAAAAAATGTTACTTTTTACGAAAGAAATTCATTTATTTAATAATTCACATATAAAAGACAAGCTTATCGCCCGCGGAGATTTCTTTCAGCAGACCTGTGTTAATGGTGCAGATATTGTTTATATAACCGTGTATTTAGTCTGAGGCATTGTAATATGGCACAAGAAAGGTTTAACAAATTTAAAGAATCACGTTTTGTTATCACTAAGGCCTTTCTCAGCACCTGATAGTTTATCAAAAGGTATCAGAAAGTCAGTATCAGCTAGGTTTAATTGGCAAATAATTTCACTATCAGATTGGTAACAGTTACTTTATCAGGAGGTGGTAAGAAAGGCCCTAATTATAGTAGGACAAAACAAACTTGATATTCTATAATTTCTGTAATTTAGTTTCTGTTGTTTAAAATTTTGTAGCGTACCAGGCTAGCTCAGATGATATTTTTGTAGGAATTTTAAATTAAAAAACAGACAATGAAAATTAATACACTTAACAAGATTACAAAATTATTGATACAAGTGGCTCATTATTCTCAAGGATACTGAAAAAATTACTGCCAACATGTTATAAGAAACTTTGGCAACTTAACAAAATCGCGCAGGCAGACGTATCGTATCGGCTGTTTACCGCGCTCTATAGTCGCTGTTGGCATTCGCCAGCGCTGTGTTAGGCGCGGTGGCGCTAGGGGGATTTTTAGCAATTTTATATTTATTACGTACATTTAAATCTATACTATTAAATAAGAAAGGCGAAAATATCAAGTGTGGGTACATTATAAATTTAATGAACTTATTTTTGTATTGTACAAGTTTACAAATGCAATAATCGCGTAATAAATGTTGAATGTGCTGAATTTAAGATGTAAAATCCAGAATAATTTACAAGAAACTTAATTGTTATTAATTTTAGAAAATGCAAATAAACATTTTTGTTAAACAAAACACCGACTTCAAAGACACGCTAAAGAGAGATGTTTCAGTTTCATTATAGTTTTAGATCAGAAACTATAAAGTACCAAGGTCGTTCTTTTTTTAATTGATTGACAGTTTACAACTTAAGATTTTTACCTTTTATGCCATATCTCATTGGCCAGACTTCAGTTTGAAACAAATAAATGTATGCATTTTACAACACACATGTAGAAATATTGTTTTTACCAAATGAGGTGAAGTAAAATTTGTTTACATTTAAAGAAACTATGTATTTTTAATAATTCCACGTGTGTTTTTTTTAATTCAATATATAAATGCAAGTAATGATTTTTTATCATTGTCGAATAATTGTATAAGGATTTTTGTAATGACTGATGTATATATTTTACAGTCCATATTCGGCCGTATTGCTGTATTTATAAGGCTTATTTTTGTTTTTCAATAGATGTGAAATATATCAGTACGGCTGAAAGTTCTCGCGAAGCAATGAGAGAAACGAAAATAAAATGTAAATATTTATATAAATGTTTGTTTTATTTTAATTGTCACAATTCAGTTCAGTTCAGGGGAGAGTGAATGCTGCATTCCCACAGGCGCTGGGCACACTCGACTGACCACGTTTGCACACTATACCTAATAATATAGTGTGAGAGGTTCTATTATATTTCTGACAAATATTTTTTTAAATTATTTTAAAGCGTATGGTGCGAGCGCTTGCAGTGATCACGCCTGACAGGTGTGTGTTCGCCATTATCCAGTGGCGATGAATGAATTTTTAACTTTTCATTATTCTAATTCATTTAATCTGTTGTAACAATAAATAACATTATATTAATATAATGCTATTTATTATATATGGATTCATAATATTAATTTAGATCAGACGTGGCTACCGTTCTAATTCTTGTAGTCCGTTTCGTGAACCATGGAAATGGTCCAGAAGATTGGGTAAAATTAATTCCTTATGACGATAGGAAATCCAGAGTACGAGGCAACACTATGTATTATAGCTATGTAAAATTTAGCTCTTTTTCTATCCGCATGTGACCACACCGTGACTGTGTCTATAGAAATTACACGTATATTTATAGTTTTGGGTCTATATAGTCTGGCACACGAAAGTTGAATCTGGGGTAAATAAAAACTTTTCAAATGGCAACATTTAACAAATGTGACTAGAATATCAGTGGATTACAGACCTACACACCGATGAAGGATGTGGTATACACGAAAGTATTACTAATGTAAATATTTTACTCAATTTATGGGTAAAGATCATTGATATTTTAAGCAAGATGTTACGTTCAATACTTTATGGATTCCTAAATTTAATTAAATTATTTCCTAAATTTTAACGTGAAATTTTAGTTCCTAAATTGACCACCGGCAAAGTTACGTGTGTAGGTCTTATTAGTACAATTTGTACTTTTTAGTACAAAAACAACAAACGAAGTGATCAAGTTTGTACAACAAATAAAGACACAAACCAGAACCAAGTTATGAAGCCGATAAGGTTCTTAAGCAGCATGGTCACGAGACTCATGAGGTACTCAGATTGCCCCCTTACCACTGCGATACTTGCAATTTAGCATTTCACCAGACTCCAAATGAACTCTACTCTATGACATTTTATTTTCTTGGTCAGGCTTTACATGCCATAGAGTAGAGTTCATTTGGAGTCTGGTGAAATGCTAAATTGCAAGTATAAATTTAAAATTACCTTCAATTAAAGTCGAAAGAATTACTGAAGAAGAAATACATCGGTTCATAATAAATGTACGTGAAATTAGTGATAGCAGTCACTCGGATGCTTCAATGGAAATTGAATTTTTTGATTCGGATTTTGAATACGGTACAAAATAAATTTCTTCAATTTTATTTATTTTTTATTTCTATTGAAGTACCTTCTTCCCACGTCATTTTTGTTTCTCAAGGTTCAATTTCATATTTTATTTTAAAATAACATTGATTAATTGCATCAGCTATATACCATATCATGTACCCCTTTCTTATAGTGAAAATTGAGCTGGAATCGTCTACTTATTCTTCAAATGATTTATTGCTACTAATCTTGATGATACTATATGAATATTTTTTTTTATTTGCCGCTCTTTTTCAGGTTCAACTTTCGTATGCCAAATACTCTTGTCTCCTTGTAGGAACCCAAAAAAAGCAGTCTCACGCTTTTATTTAATCATCACAAACATTATGTACTAGTACTTTGAAGTTTAATAAACTATCACTATTAAACCACAAATCCTACAATACATATTTTATAATCAAACAAAAACTAAATTTCTCGGGTTTCCGCCCAAAAGTCAACGCTCGGTTTATTGATTACAGCACGACTTGACAGCTGTCATGTGTGAACAACTGTTCAAAAGTGACGTGTAAGGAAGGTATACGATTGAAACTGTATTCGTCGGTACCCCATAATTTCCTAATAACGCCAAAGAAGAGCCTCAAAATGAGCTCTTTCAAGCGTGAAAAGAAAGAAGAAGAAGATGGTAGCGGAAGCCCTTACAACAACCTCGACAAAACCATCCTATTACAAGAATCGCGGTACTTCAATCAAAGCCCAGTCATACCGAAAAAATGCTCACATATTTTGTCTAAAATTCTCTTCTTACTGAATCAAGGAGAGAAATTTACAACACAGGAGGCGACAGACGCGTTTTTTGCGACCACAAAACTGTTCCAATCCAAGGATGTGATGTTGAGACGAATGGTTTATTTATGTATAAAAGAACTGAGTAAACAAGCTCAAGATGTAATCATTGTCACGTCTTCATTAACAAAAGATATGACTGGCAAGGAAGATTTGTACAGAGCGGCAGCTATAAGAACATTATGCAGTATTACGGATAGTACAATGCTGCAAGCTATAGAAAGGTACATGAAACAAGCCATTGTTGATAAGAATGCCGCTGTTAGTTCTGCGGCGTTAGTTTCGGCTCTACATATGTCAGCGACTTCTCCAGATCTCGTAAGGCGATGGGCGAATGAAGCCCAGGTTGGTATCTATTTTTCTAAATTTAAAAAAGCCTCGATTTTTTTTTCTAGAAGGGTAGTTTTCCATTAGAAGTTCTTTCATTTGGAGAAAGACTAAAGAACTTTAGAATATAATTATGATGGATGATGCAGTAAATTACTTAAGGTTTCATAATGTAGCTAATATTGTTTTTTATTCCTAAGGGGTAAAAGAAATTCCTAGTAAAAGAAAATGAGAATGTAATTATGAGAATGCTCATCATAAAAGTTTTTAGTCTTCATTCAATGTAGGTATAACCAGTTATGACATATTGTACTGAAACATCTCTAACAGTTTGTCTGTTGATCTAAAGTGTAGTCTTTTTAATCATCTGTCCAGTGAGTGTAATGTGGTTATTGTGAAAAGTTATAGCATAAGATCAAAGCAGCTAGTTATAGAGAGAGCTATGCTCGGAGTTTCTTTGTGAGATAAGATCTGAAATAAAGAGATTCTCCATAGAACTAATCACTGGCATAACTTGTAGAATCAGCATACTAAAGCGGCAATGGGTAGATCATATTTGCTGCAGGACCTATAATCGTGGGGTAAACAAGTTCTAGAAAGAGGCCACATACTGGGAAGCACAGCGTGGGATGCCAGGTGGACGGTACACTTGAAGAAATTTGCTGATATTAATTGGATGAGAAGAGTGCTAAATCATGTGTGTTGGGAGAGGCTAATATCCAGCAGTGGAGGGACATAGGCCGATGTTATGGTATGGTCTTTGAGCCATGACCATACCATAAACTTACACAATCTTCCTCATTTAAAAATAAAAACAAATCAATAAACTCAATGATTCAAATATTGTTTAACAATAAACTAAAAAAATCGTTTATATCATATGGTATCTAATTGTGACAAAACCTAAAATTTTTCTTAAAAATCACAAATTTCATACAATTAGCGTGACCTTGTTTGATATCATATCACTGCACCAAATGTTATCACTTATTAACATGAAAATATTATAATGATTAGTCAGCCATTCATTTACTACTAGCGGTACCTAGGACTTAATTGTTTTTATTTAAAAAAATATTGCACATTATGGTACAAAAGTTGAGCTTATTAATGCCTTAAAGCATTCTCTACCAGCTAACCTTTGGGATGATCGGAGATACATTGGGAGGTACAATAAAAGGTATAAATGTATAATTTAAACAGGATAAATAATTTACCTATAAATAAATATACAGGATGGATGCATACAATATCAATATAATATATACATTCTATACATACATATATTTATATATCATAATAAATACATACACATACTCACATAATGGGTCGGGGAGATACTCACATAATGGGTCGGGGAGAAAGTCTTTTCGTATTTTGTATTATGAAGTTGTGATCCAATATCTTTGATTGAACTGTTTGTACCTGGCTGGTTATGATACCATTACAAAGGTAACATTTAAAAAAAGAAATAAAAGACCGCCATTTTCAATTGTTTTTCTGTCCAAGAAAATGAGTAAATCTAAATAAGAAATTTGATACATTTAAAAGTTTTATTACAAAAAAGGGAAAAATGCGACACAAGCCGCGAAATAAATTTGTGCCGTTTATGGACCTAATGCAGTATCAGTAAGAGTAGCATAAAGTTGGTTTAAGTGTTTTCAGTCAGGAAATCTTAATGTTAAAGATGCAGTTCGCTTCGGTCACCCTGTTACCGATACAGTTGATGCCATTTGTGAAAAAGTGCAGCAAGATTGACATATAAGTAGTTACAACATTACTGATGAACTGGGCGTTGACCACAAAACAGTTTTGACTCATTTGAAAAAGTCTGGATTCACAATAAAGCTCAATATTTGGGTACCACACGAAAGAAACCTAATTAACCGTATACTCGTTTGCGATTCTCTATTAAAACATAATGAAACCGAACCATTTTTGAAAAAATTGATCACTGGTGATGAGAAGTGGATCATTTATGACAAGAACGTGTGGAAAAGATCAGGGTCTAAGTGCGGGCAAGCTCCACAGACTGTGGCAAAACCCAGATTAACGAACAATAAGGTGATGTTGTGTGTGTGGTGGGATTAAGAGAGGACTGTCGAAACTACTTGTCGTAATTTATTGACCAAAATCCCAAAATTTCTACAGCAACGGGATCATGTCACTACCTACAAGATGACAACAAGTTATAGAACAAAACGGTACATATATATTATAGTTAAATGTAATTAAACTTTTAAAAAAATTGTTATGAATTTGTGTATAAAATACGAATAAACTTTTTCCCTGACCTTATTATATACTATACACAAAGCATGAAGTCTGTGATGTGATGATGATGAAAGATAATGTGCTTCTGAATCACAAGTTCATTCACGTGAACCTGTGATTCCCGTGAGAACTTTATAATGGATTTGGATAAAAAGCCACAAAGTTCAAAAACACAGACAATAATTAAAAAAAAATGTTGTTTTGGGCTCTGTATCATTTATGATGTACACATAATAACCTTTTTTTTTTTACATATTTAATATACAGACACTTCTTTGTTACGATTTTATTATTTGTAATAGATATGGTCCAATTTTGATAAAATAACGCAAGTATCTAAAATTTTTTCTGTAAAGAAGGTAAGAAGACGGTAGATGTGCAGAGTTCACCTGATGGTAAGTGGATACTGTCATCCACAGGCAGTCATTTGTGATACATGTGAACATTAGTCAAAAATGGTGTATATTGGCATGTCCCTGGATGCACAATAGTAGGAGACTTGGATGGAATGGGTAGTAGGTATGGGGGAGAGTGCATGGGAATGCACCCACAGCCGCTGGACGCACTCGACTGGCCACGTTACCCCTCTCTCACAGAAGACTACCTTGAAATGTACTGCATTTCCTACTTTCCCCAATATACATATGTGTTTCGGTAGTGAGTGAGATATGCCAGAGATCATTCCCATCCCATCCTCTCCCTCCCTATTTTCCCAATCCATTCCTTAATCTGCAAAGGTAGGCAGCGCATCCGGGGGCGTGCCAACGTTTGTCATTCTGGACTGATGTTGGCATGTATCGCGGATGTCTATAAACGACAGTATCCACTTACAATCAGGTGTACTGTATGCTCATCTGCCGCTTTTTTTCTATAAAAAAAAAATAGAGAAAAAGGTGAGATGGAAAATAGGCTCTGACAACACTTAGAGCGGGTAACTCGGCTAGCGTAGTCAACATGACAATTCCACATGCCTCCATCCTTTTAAATTTTGATTGGCAGGTATTTTTTAAATTTATTTCTTCATTACAGGAAGCCATCTCATCCGACAATGCAATGGTATCTTACCATGCACTCGGAGTAATCGCAGGCTCCAGAAAGAATGATAAACTTGCCACAGCTAAACTTGTCTACCGTCTAGCTAAAGCTCCGCCAAAATCGCCTTACGCTATATGCTTACTCATCCGCCTAGCAGCACAGTTGGTTGAATATGACGAACAAGATGCTTCACAGCATAACATCGAGTTTATTGAGTCTTGTCTTCGACATAAGTCTGAGATGGTGATTTATGAAGCTGCTCATGCCATTGTAAACTTGAGTAAGACTGCTAAGAATCTATCAGTCGCTGTTTCGGTGTTACAGCTCTTCTGTGGGTCATGCAAAGCGTCTCTAAGGCTTGCTGGCGCCAGAACTCTAGCACGGTTAACTGCAAAGCATCCGACAGCTGTCGCTGCCTGTGCTGTTGATTTAGAAAATCTAATATCTGACTCGAATCGGTCTGTGGCGACGCTAGCAGTTACCACGTTGCTAGCCATAGGAGCTGAGAGCTCGATTGATAGATTAATGAAGCAGATAACAAGTTTCATGTCTGAAATTTCGGATGAATTCAAGATTGTCGTCGTCCGAGCTATAAAACAGCTGTGCACTAAATTTCCAAGAAAGCATCAGTCTTTAGCAGCTTTTCTAGCCGGTATGCTCCGAGATGAAGGAGGGTTAGAGTACAAGGCAGCAATAGCAGATGCTATCATAGCCTTAGTTGAAGAAAACCCTGAAGCAAAGGAAACTGGATTAGCCCATCTTTGCGAATTCATAGAAGACTGCGAGCACACAACTTTGGCCGTGCGTATACTTAATTTACTAGGCCGAGAAGGTCCAAAGTCGCAGCAACCTTCGCGATATATAAGATTTATATACAACAGAGTGATACTAGAATCGGGAGCGGTTAGAGCAGCGGCAGTGTCTGCTGTAGCTCAATTCGGAGCTCAAAGGCCCGAGTTACTTCCAAATATAAGAGTTTTACTTTCACGTTGCCAATTGGATGACGAAGATGAGGTCCGTGATAGAGCGGTTTACTACAGCGCCATTTTGGACACGGGAGACGAACAACTTATTAATGACTACATAATAAATGTCCCAAAACCGAATCCAGTACTACTTGAAAAATCTCTACGAGGTCATTTGGCAACGAATCCCACAGAACAATTTGATATTTTAACTGTACCGGAAGAAGAGGTAAAGAAGGAAGTGCCAGTCGATATTGAAGTGAAAATGCCTGTCAAAAAGACTATAGAAGAGGCATATTCAGAGCAGTTATCTAAAATCCCCGGTATAGAGAGTCTAGGACCTCTTTTTAAAACAACATTCCCCATAGAATTAACGGAGCCAGAGACGGAATATCGCGTTCATTTGCTAAAACACGTGTACGCAAACCACGTTGTCTTCCAATTTGAGTGCTTAAACACCCTGAGCGATCAGTTGCTGGAGCATATCGATGTGACATTAGAACTACCTCCGGAATACGAGATAAGGTCCTCAATTACATGTCAACAACTGCCTTATAACAAACTTGACAGCGTATTCCTGATACTAAATTTCCCAAGCGCGTATGTGGATAGTCTAGCTACATTTAGTGCATCTTTGGATTTTGTAGTTAAGGATTGTGATCCGATGACTGGTCTGCCGGATACAGATGGTTATCCAGAATCTTATCTGTTGGAAGAGTTTGAAATGGACTGCTGTGACCAAATTAGGACCAGGGCTGCGTCAGAGAATTGGGATGAATCTTGGCACAGAGCGGCAAATGTTCCAGAATGTTCCGATACTTTTGTTCTACCGCAGACTGACGTGAATGAAGCGGCTTTATCTGTCTGCGAGCACATAGGGTTGCCAAAGGCAGCAATAATAGGTGAATCTGTTAAAGAGATCCGCGGGGGCGCGATTTTCAGAGGTGGCGCCCCTGTTTTGATTAGAGCGAAGTTGGTATCGAGTGAGGCGGGTGTCACTATGAAGTTAGCAGCTAGATCGCTTAGGGAAGATGTTGCTCAGTTAATCTTAGCCGCAATGACTTAAAATTAAGTATAAATATAATTTTAATGGTCAATTTGTTGTAGTTCAACATGTCTAACGCAAAACTCGAAACTCTGCAACTAACTTAACCTTTCTAGAGATAATTTAAATTATTCTAGAGAATAAAACTAAAGTTACGAACCTGTAAAGTTTTGTTGTTCCATCTAAAACGTTTGTAGCGCTCATTACTCTGTACAGGATAATGACCGGACGCGGCGCGGCCGACTCGCGTGCCTACAATACAACGCAGTTGCGCATAGAATGAAAGATATGCTAGAAATGAACAATAATTTATGAAAAAAAAAATACCTATTGTAAAAACTGGTAGGATCGATAAACAACCTGTTTTCAACTTTTGTGTTATTTCAGTAACACGTTGTGTAAATAAGTGGATTCAACAAAATTGGGCCTAAAATTACAAAATTATTTGAGAACACCTTACTTAGTTTAGTAATGTTCTTTTTTTTTATAGAAAATGGCGGCAGACGAGCATACAGTCCATCTGATGGTAAGTGGACACTGTCGTCCATGGACATCCGCGATACATGCCAACATCGGTCCAGAATGACAAACGTTGGCACGCCCCCGGATGCGCTGCCTACCTTTGCAGATTAAGGGATGGATTGGGAAAATGTGGAGGGATAGGATGGGATGGGAATGGGCTCTGGCATATCTCACTCACTACAGAAATACGTACGTGCATTGAGGATAAACGATAAAGTAGGAAATGCAGTACATTTGAAGGTAGTTTTCTGTGAAAGAGGGGTAAAGCGGCCAGCGGCTGTGGGGAGGCAGCATGCATTCTCCCCTTACAAGTGTTTCACTGTTACTAGTATTCGGTGTTTGATGTGTAATTATAATTAAGTACACATTCGGCCGTAAGTAATACACATCGACTATGTGATGATCGGCTTCGTCGAGCATCGTCTCTGCCGTGACGGCACGCTACAGAGACGACGCTCTACAAAACCGAAGCTAGCCGATAGTCTCTTTCTAAAGGCCGATGTGTATTACTTTCGGTCGGGAAATGTACAATATATTTAAAAAAAAAACATATATTAGTATTTACAAAACGTAATTGGTGTCTAATGGCGTAAAAATAATACACTGTTTAGAAAAAAAACAATTAAAAATGAACTGTATTATTAGTGTAATCACTGTGTAGAAATCAATGTATTCATTGTTATTTGTGTTTATATATCGTGTATAATTTAATAAAAATAGTGTTAATGTGATTTTAATTAACATGCCCCTTTTAATTAAAAATTTTATAGACTTTTATTTTGAACTTATATTTACAAATTAAATAAACCTAATAATATTTTTTATTTATTTATTTTTATTATTGAAACTAGTCTACAAAGAAACATACAAAGACAGACTTAATACCTAGTGGCATTGTCTGCCAGTCGAACTTATTTTTATTATTGAAACTTTAGTCTACAAAGAAACATACAAAGGCAGACTTAATGCCTAGTGGCATTGTCTGCCAGTCGAACTTATTCTTCTATATTTTTTCTATAAATATGTTTTTCGCATTTCGGATAGCCACTGCACCAGAACTATTTACAGACAAAACATCTTTATTCGCGTCTAAGTGTTTTGCATAGTGAGATGCTGCACCCAACCAAGTTTCAATCTTGTGATCACTGGCTCTGGAGGCGAATTTAAAATTCGGCCTCTGCTCGGGGTTTACAAAAATACTTATCAAAAAAATACTAAACCCATTGTTTAGTATTTGGTATTTACCCATGAAATTGCCATTTTATATGGAAAAAATATTTTTTGTATGAAAATTTTATATTTCATTAATTGTATTGTCCATTAAGTATTGTCCATTTTTATCAATGCACTTTAGCAATGGAAATCTGTAGGAGCAAGGTCAGGCCAGTACGGTGAGTGACGTAGTTTCCAGTCGAAGCTCCTGTAACTTTGGGACTGTCTGTCGAGCAAATGTGGGCGAGGATTATTATGGAGACGCTTGGGACATTGTTTGGACTGGAGACTTCCTGAGTCCGTCCATTGTGACGAACGTCTACTACTATCATACTTAATCCACTTCTCATCGCAAGTGAAAACAGGATTCACAATCCCTTCATTTTTGTGCCGGTTCAGTATTAACAAAATAAACGTAGGTACGATTTTATATTTAATGCAATGATATTCATTAAATGCGATTATATTCCAATTACAGATTGTTACCGAAATATTTTATATTAATAAGTAGGTAAGTATTAAATGTACCTATCATTCAAACTAAAAATAGATTTTTTACAAACGAAAAGCAAAATACGAAACTTCCAAATATTATTCTAAACGTTTCGTTATTGCATTATTAATTGTAACAGAAGGGCTCGAACAGAAACAATGAGTACCTACTAATCAATTTTTCTTGTCGGACAGAGTTTCCTCTTGGCAAGTTGATCGTACAGTAATGATCTCGAAATGAGCTGACATGTGCTTTGGCTAGGGCGACCCCACTCGTGGCAGTAGTGGCTGTGGTGTGAGTGAGGCATCGCTCGCTGGCTTGGCATTGGCTGGCTAGGCTGGCGTATCGCGATTGGCGGAAATGTGACCCGTTACATAATACTTTTTGATAAAACTTATCAAGAAGTATAAAATAAAGAATTAACTTGCATTTGTATAATAAACAAGCTTTTTCTAGTATTTTAGCAGATTGATAATTTTTAGATTTCATATTTTCATAAGATGTAAATTAATAAAATTAATTTGATATTTTAGCATAGAATATATTTTATTTTGAATAAACTAAACGCACACAGTGTTGCCGCTTATATAAAACTATCTTGAATGAATAATAAAAACAAAATACAGTTTTATTTCTTTATTTAACTTTGACTTAAATCTAACAGTGAGCAAAATGTTTACAAAACACTTACGTTAGGAACAATCACAGTTTTATTTGCTACTATCCCCGTTAAAGTACCTACTACCTAATAAAATTGAGTTCAATTCAAATAAGTAACGCTATATATAGTGCATGTAATTCATGAGCGCGCGTCGACCATACTTGTGAATAAATGTTGCTATACGCAACTTTGCGTCAAATACACAACGTCTATATTAGTTCAACACTACAAGTAAAGCAGAAACGTACTCATGAGCGGCAATAACTATATTATTAATTTATAAGAAGCAAATATAATGGAAAAAACAATGAAATTTTACGATCCTATAAAAATAACTAATTTATACAATGTACGTAACAATTAACTTTGTATTTTTATACAATGTTTTCATAATTACTGAACATTAATTATAATTTCCTTGTAAAATTTATGTTCAATTGTAAAGAAACATGTGTTATCACAATTTTTATGGCTATCATAGGTCATTTAATATAATTATTTATCACTTTGAACGTACACAATAAAAGCTACACGGTCATGGCAGTAAGAGGATGAAAGGAATAAATTCGACGTCCTTTTTTGTAAAAAAAAATGCACTTATCCCTTCTGCGAAACAAGGCACAGCCATTAATATTTTATTAAGATAAAAAAAAAATAGAATTGTTTTTGTCTTCTAACGATATAATAAATAATTAAAAAAAAAGAGTTGCACGGAATGCTTTAAATAATTTCGCTTTTTAACTAAATTTATTATTATCAGGTAGGTAACCAAAAAAGTTGGTGCGGTTTTTCTTATACAGATTTGCAATGGATATTTTTTTTAGTTATTTATTGATAGCACTTATTTATATACTGTCATTTACTTTCGTATGAATTCCTCTTTCATTGGATGCATGCAAATTTTGCGACAATTGTTTAATTCCTATTGTGAAATAATTTAAAATGGCCACGAATAAAATGTTAATTCGAAGTTGTTTACTCTATGAGAAAAATTTTATTGTGCGTTTGGTGGAGAGCATGACCCACCTCCGCCCATGGTCCTACCAACCTTTTGGTTATACGGACCGAATCGTCGGGAGGTACGCGCCGTTCGCCTGCTAGGGCTATGTTGCGGCGCGTATCTGCTCTGCCTCCTTACAAGTATTTCCTTTCCTATGTCCCGTTCCCACTCTCCCCTTTCTGGGGCTGTTTCAACGTACACATCACGCGACTTCGACGCCGAGCAGCTCTCCTGGGCTCCTTAGCTTGTGCCATCGGTGTGCAAATTCTCGTAGTCTACGGAAGTTCGCCTCTGAGGAAATGAGGTGGCAGTAAAACACCGGACCCTTCTCCTGTCTTGTGATTCCCTCCAGCATTCTCTGTCGTTCCTCCTCGTATAGAGGACAGGACCATAAAACATGGTGCAAGTCCTCGTCAGCCATGCCACACTCACACAAACTACTCTCACACAACTTCATATCGTGAAGTCTCTTTCTAAAGCAGCCATGCCTAGTGAGTATCTGTGATGTTTCATAATCCGGTTGAGAGCAGTCGGAATTGTCCATTATGAGTTCTTGGAAGCGGGCGAAGCCATCACTGCTGTGGTCCATTGTAATCAGATTCAGCGAGTACAAGCCGCACTCATCCAGAAACAGCCTTCTTTGATCAATCGAAAGAAAGTGCTATTCTTACAGGACGATGCTAAAAAATTAACGCTATTGAACCGCACGAATTTTTTTGGTTACCTGGTATAATAATCAGGGATGTAACGATTCCGAATATCAAACAGATCACTTGTCTTATCAACTGAGCTCAGTTGCCTCAGAACGTCTTTTTTCAACCGCAGGCCTCGTACAAAAAAATCATTTTGACACAGATTATCTTTTGTCACAGATTTTGACACAGGCGTAACAGATTATCTGCAAATAATTTGAAAAAACTTTGCTTTCTTAACAAAAATCTGCCGTAAGTGAACGTTAATTATTGACTATATGTATCGGTTTATTACTTTGTGCAATGATAATTACTTTATTAATTACTTTGATTGCTTGATGATAATTCATAATAAATATTTTCTTTGCCATTTTTTTTTTCTTTTCACTTCTCACAATGTTGAGTTTCTGTTAAATATAGGTAAGTTTAATGCATAATAAAGACATACAAATGCCCGAGGTACATACTTCATTATTAATTTGATTTATTATCTAATAAGCCATCGGTATCGGTATAGCTGATTATTGACTACAATAATCGATATCGTATCGGCAAAATTACGTATCGTTACATCCCTAATAGTAATGATCTAAATGTCATGACAAACTGAGAAAATCATCATTTCTCACTTTTTGGTAACAGAACACGAGGCATAGCTATAAAAGCGTAATAATTTCATGTTTTTGAAACTTGAAAATATTTCAGTCTTCATTTATCATAAGTTTATTGCGAAATATTGTATCTTAAACGCCTTGTTACCTTCGATTAGTATTTCCAATGCTTATATTAAGGCACATTGCTTGTGAGTATAGCGGCGAACACTTGTCCTATACAGGGTGTTATAAATATGTGATGTTATTTGAGAAAATGGAACCCTATTGACTGTAATAATTTGAGACTTTAGTGAAATAACATTTTTTTTGCTTTATCTTAAAAGACGAATGTTAGAACACGTTTTTGTTTAAACGGATTAAAAAATAACGAAATTTTAATGCTAAGTTCATAGAAACAATAAGGTCACTTCGCTGAGATAACATCACAGATTCAAGTATAACAGACTACTTGTACACTGACACGTCGTGAAAAGGAAAGAGATGATCGCTTGCGGCTAATTAATTATGTATCCATTTTATTTCCATTTAACTGGTGACTTTTTTTATAGAAAAACCTTTTTTTAATTTTTTTATTTAAGAATGTTGTTAAGAAGTTTAAGATTTTTTTTTTGTGATGTGTCATATATGTAAAATACTTACCTTGCAAGGTACAATCGCTCGGCGCTCAGGGTTAAACCGCTGCGCGTGCGCCGGTCGGCTCGATGCGCAGG
Organism: Sesia apiformis; assembly: GCA_914767545.1. NCBI lineage: Eukaryota > Metazoa > Arthropoda > Insecta > Lepidoptera > Sesiidae > Sesia > Sesia apiformis. The sequence goes on from OU611976.1 coordinate 2,813,881, forward strand.
AGTCCTGCGCATGCGCCGCGCCGCCGGGGCAGTCAAGAGTTGCGGTTGACTAACTTAACTCTTGACCTAACGGTTGCGCATACTTACGCTCTGATATAATTCAGTTTCCCTCGTCGTTACATATTAAATAGATAACAAACCGTCCGTGGATTGTTTATTATGTGAGAATTAAACATTTAACTTTAAACTCTGTGAAGTGATTTCCTTCAAAACACCTCGGCATACCCCCATAATTACAAAGCGGCCGACGGGTAAATAGCCCGCTCGACTGTAAGCGAGCACTGTCGCGCTGCGACGTTCGCGATATATGCCAACGTTTATCAATGATGACAAACGTTGGCATGCCCTCTGATACCTTACCTTTACAAGTTTAGGACTGAAATAACGAGTTTAAAGAAACTGAAGAGATTTTTAATTCTCTCTCTCTACCACAGTCAATTCTCTCTTTCTAATTCACGACGAGATATATAATTATATCTCCGGGTGCTGTACGCTAATTTAATACTTGTATAAAATAAACTGAAAACGTAGCTAGAGAAACAATTGGGCTATAATTAACTGGGCACTTTTAAAAAGGCCTCCTTCTCATATGCAAATACATTATTTTTCGCTAAACTATTAACGTTTTTTCTTTTAAACGGCAGAGATGAGTTCAAACTGTCGTCGCTGAGTTTGTGAATGTAAATTTGTTTAAATACAAGGAAACTGCCCAATAACAACATCAGCACTTGAACGGTGATCGTGAGCGGCGGCAAAATGACAATCATGAAGTGAATAGTCGATCGGATGTTTGATGGCAAGCCTTCTTGATTCTGCAAAACGAAAGGGTGGTTTATTTATATATATTACTAGCAAAACCCGGTAGACGTTGTCCTGCCATAGAAGTTGATGCGCTACAGCGCCATCTAGTGGCGAGTTACAATAAAGTTACAAGAAACCTTTTCCATGAAAAAATACATATATGTGCCAACTTTCATGGTGATAGGTCAAACGGTGTCGAAGTCTATTAATCTCAGACAGATGTACCAACACATCCATTTTTATATATATAGATAAATAGGTAGTTGAGGGAAAGAGAGCACGCTGCAGTCCAACAGCCACTGAGCGCGCTCGACTGGCCACGTTACCCCTCTCTCACAGAAGACTATATTGAAATGTACTGCATTTCCCACTTTATCTAATTTTCCCAATGTACGTACGTGTTCAGGTAGTGAGTGAGATGTGCCAGAGCCCATTCCCATCCTATCGTTCCCCATTTTCCCAACCCTTTCTCCAAATCCATTCCTATATCAGCAACGCATCCGGGCGCGTGCCAACGTTTGTCATTTTGGACTAATGTTGGCATGTATCGCGCATGTCTATGGACTACAGTATCCACTTACTATCAGGTGGACTGTATGCTCGTCTGCCGCCTTCGTCCATAAAAAAAAATATATATAGAAATCTACAACTTTATCTAAAGCATCGTTTCTCAACCTTGTTTTTTTGGAAACGTTTAATCGTATTTTCGATCGGGTTTTTGGATCAATGTTGTGTTACTAATTCACCAGGTGGCGCTACTGTGCCAACATTTGTGTTGTAATGCTTTGTAATAATATACTCACATATTCAGCCCAGAACAGCGGTATGACTAGATTAGAGAACGATCTGTATTGATCGGAAAAAAGTGAGAGATCATGTATCCTGAGATTGCTTTGCATCCTTGCTACAGACCTGAATGGCGTGCCTGTGTTCTGTAATGTAAACTGTATTAGAGTCAATTAGTTACCCTAATGTCTAGTTACTTTAATTTAGTAACTAGAAACAGGGTAATAATAAAAGGGGTAATTGTAAACTGGATAACTGTAAATAGGGTATCTGTAATCAGAGTTACTCAAGACAAAAGTAAACGTGAAACAGTAACAGTAAACTGAGTAACTGTAATCAGGGTAATTTTAAACTGGATTACTGCAAATAGGCTAATTCTACAAATTGTAGCCGTAAACAGGGTAACTGTCAATGGGATAATTGAAGACAGTGTAACTCTCTAAACATTGCAACTGTAAACAAAGTAACTTTAAACTGTAATCTGAATAACTGTAAATAGGATATCTGTAATCAGAGTTACTCAAGACAAAAGTAAACTTGAAACATTAACTTCATACAGTAACAGTAAACTGGGTAACTGTAATCAGGGTAATTTTAAACTGAATTACTGCAGATAGGCTAATTCTACAAATTGTAGCCGTAAACAGGGTAACTGTCAATGGGATAATTGAAGACAGTGTAACTCTAAACATTGCAACTGTAAACAAAGTAACTTTAAACTGTAAATAGGGTATCTGTAATCAGAGTTACTCAAGACAAAAGTAAACTTGAAACATTAACTTCATACAGTAACAGTAAACTGGGTAACTGTAATCAGGGTAATTTTAAACTGAATTACTGCAGATAGGCTAATTCTACAAAATGTAGCCGTAAACAGGGTAACTGTCAATGGGATAATTGAAGACAGTGTAACTCTAAACATTGCAACTGTAAACAAAGTAACTTTAAACTGTAAATAGGGTATTTGTAATCAGAGTTACTCAAGACAAAAGTAAACTTGAAACAGTAACTTCATACAGTAACAGTAAACTGGGTAACTGTAATCAGGGTAATTTTAATCTGAATTACTGCAGATAGGCTAATTCTACAAATTGTAGCCGTAAACAGGGTAACTGTCAATGGGATAATTGAAGACAGTGTAAATCTAAACATTGCAATTGTAAACAAAGTAACTTTAAACTGTAAACGGGATAATTGAAACCGCGACCAGTCAATCAGTCAACATTATGTAACTTTAGTACGTTCATTACAGTAAACAAAGAAATAAAATGAACGAATGAATAAGTGAGTGGGTGAATGATGATGAAAGATGAATGGATAAATAAAATCATACCGGTTCCACAATAGCATATGAGTTGTGCTTGTATCTATCTGGCTCTAGGCCCGTTACGTACTCGTCTTTGGGAGGCTCCCCCGTGTAGAAGTGGGGGTAGGATATCACCATAGGGAAATCTGTAATGTTTACAATTAGAGTCAGATAAATTAAAGTTGTTCGTTGTATCACATATAAAGTCTAGTTATAGATACCTACATAGTTATGTCAGATATAGAGCATAGTTATATATAAGGTAAGTTCCACGTAGGTATATCAGTTATAAACTGTACTTACATAAAAGGCTAGTGATCATGTCGGAGTCGTCTCTGACCCCTCTTGCGAGGGGAGCGGAGTATCTTATCTGAACATTATGGCCCACCATGGCAGGCCAATGGATTGGCATTGTATACGACTATATATATTAAGGCTAGTTATACAGTTTATCAGTTATAAAGTCTAGTTATTTAAAGATTAATCATATTTAGGGCCTTTCTCACCATCTCCTGACACTGTATCAGAAGGTATCAGAATGTCAGTTATACTTTATGAGACAGTCAGTGTCAGCTTGATTTAATTGGCAGATTAATTTATGTATCAGATTGTTAACAGTTATTTTATCAGGAGGTGGTGGGAATGGCCCTTGTGTCAGTTATAGGGTCTAATTAAATAAAAGCTAGTTAAGTTACTAATTATACTGTGAAATGTCGTACCAAAGTAACATTTGGATCCATCACTTAATCCTGGTGGCAATGAGGGCACGGTGTCGTAACAATCAGTACCGTTGGTGACTCTCTCGAACACACTCTCTGACAGATTGTATCTATACGCTGGCACTTCATCTATCACTACTTCACCTGAAAAAGATTTAATAACAAAATAAACAGTTTAGTTTTCTAATGTTAGTGGGAAGTTATTAGTTATCTAATGTTAGTGGGAAGTTAAAAGTTTTCTAATGTTAGTGGGAAGTTAAAAGTTTTCTAATGTTAGTGGGAAGTTATTAGTTATCTAATGTTAGTGGGAAGTTAAAAGTTTTCTAATGTTAGTGGGAAGTTAAAAGTTTTCTAATGTTAGTGGGAAGTTAAAAGTTTTCTAATGTTAGTGGGAAGTTAGAAGTTTTCTAATGTTAGTGGGAAGTTAGAAGTTTTCTAATGTTAGTGGGAAGTTAAAAGTTTTCTAATGTTAGTGGGAAGTTAGAAGTTTTCTAATGTTAGTGGGAAGTTAAAAGTTTTCTAATGTTAGTGGGAAGTTAGAAGTTTTCTAATGTTAGTGGGAAGTTAAAAGTTTTCTAATGTTAGTGGGAAGATAAAAGTTTTCTAATGTTAGTGGGAAGTTATTAATTATCTAATGTTAGTGGGAAGCTATTAGTTATCTAATGTTAGTGGGAAGTTAAAAGTTTTCTAATGTTAGTGGGAAGTTATTAATTATCTAATGTTAGTGGGAAGCTATTAGTTATCTAATGTTAGTGGGAAGTTATTAATTATCTAATGTTAGTGGGAAGCTATTAGTTATCTAATGTTAGTGGGAAGTTAAAAGTTTTCTAATGTTAGTGGGAAGCTATTAGTTATCTAATGTTAGTGGGAAGCTATTAGTTATCTAATGTTAGTGGGAAGCTATTAGTTATCTAATGTTAGTGGGAAGCTATTAGTTATCTAATGTTAGTGGGAAGTTAAAAGTTTTCACGAAATAAATTCAGTGTATAAGAGGTCGCAAGTATTTTTTATTTAATCCGGTAGGGGCGGCAGAAAAAGGCGGCAGACGAGCGCACAGCCCACCTGATGGTAAGTGGATACTGTCGCCCGTGGACATCCGCGATACACGCCAACATCGGTCCATAATGTCAAACGTTGACACGCCCTAGGATGCGCTGTCCACCTTTGCAGATTAAGAAATGGGGTGCGAGAAAGGGTTGGGAAAATGGGGAGGAATAGGATGGGATGGGAATGTGCTCTGGCATAGCTCATTTACTACCAAAACACGTACGTACATTGGGGAAATACAATAAAGTAGGAAATGTAGTACGGTATATTTATAGTCTCCTGTGAGAGATGGGTAACGTGGTCAGTCGAGTGCGTCCAGCGGCTGTGGGAATACAAATCTTCTAGTTTATACAAATGTTGAAATTCATGACTTACTATCGAAATACAACGGCATCAACTTGCAAACAGTTTTCCTCCAGTACAGCAGTACATCTCGCTTTGTGAGGTGTTGTCTGTACATTACTCCTTCTGTTGAACCGAAGATACGATCTGGACATTGCTGGAACACAATACAATTGCAACAAGACATAGCTTCATAGATAGATAGATTTCATTGTACATCAAAAACTTACAGAGTAATACAATGTATAAGTTATTAGAAGAACTACCGGCGACCTTATCGCTACAGCGATTTCTTCCGGGCAACCTTTGCGTGGTGCGGAGAAATCAGTCGACGAAATAGACGTAGGTGGTGCAATAAGGGAATAATGTCTGTATATACATTCATACTTACATACATACATAGATATCCATATATACATACATACATATACATACACACATACATATATACATACATTCAAAAAGACAAAGGAAAATAATTTAGGCGTAAGAGGATTCTTAATCTGCGAGGTAGTGTAGCTTTAGCAAAGATTGAGCGCGCTTTATGGTTAAAGGTAATGGATATGTACTCGTACTCGTACTCGTAACTTGAAGTTCTTAAACTAATACTTTAGTGGACATACTCGTATGTGACGTTATCTGAACAAAGGTACCTTATTGTCGGTATGGACTTATTTTTCTAACTTAAAATTTCACTGTTTCAAAACTCTTTGTAGGTATCAAATAGTGAAGGTATATGTTAATGTAGGTTTAAAGGCCCTGAGTAGGGGATGTCCGTAGAGGATTCAAAGACGATAGGACCAAAGTTTACTTCTCAATCCTTTGTTATTTTTTATGGAAAAAAATGGCGGCAGGCGAGCATACAGTCCACCTGATGGTAAGTGGATACTGTCGTCCATAGACATCCGCGATACATGGCAACATCAGTCCAGAATAACAAACGATAGTACGCCCCGCGGATGCGCTGTCCACCTTTGCAGATTAAGGAATGGATTGGGAAAATGGTGAGGCATAGGATGCGATGGGAATAGACTCTGGCATATCTCACTCACTACCGAAACACGTACTGTCCCGGAATGAGCTAAATGCGCGCGCTGTGTGAGGTGTGGGGACGCGAGCACACCCCCCTCCCAGACGTCTCGCCGCACTTGTGCCGGCTAGTTAAGTAATGCGCTTGCTCACTTTCTATTGTTTCTCTTGCGTCATCGATATAACACGTGTTGGGTAGTTTTTTACTATACTCACTTGTTAAAATGAGCGACCATGATTCTGACTTGTCTGCATCAGGTGTTACAAGTGATGATTGTAGTGACTAATATTCATTCAAAACAATATGATAGTCTTTTGTGTCATTTAGTACTTTTAAGTTATTTTTTATTATTAATAATAATATAACGCGTAGTAGATTTTTGTTATTATAATATTGTTTTTTTTTATATTTCTCTCAATTAGTAATTTTTATATTTTTTTCTTTTTGTTTTTTAGTAACTTTATTTTCAAAACTAAATATTAAATATGTACCAATTTAAACTCAAAATTATGTATACCTACTTACTATATTATCTAATGTGTGATAAATAATAAATAAATAAATAATGAAAGTAAATAAAAATAGTGAAAAATAAGTAATGTTTTTTATAATTACATAGTCGTGTGTTTTATTTTTGACCGCGATATATAAATTAAAAATATGGACTTTTACCAATATCGATATACCTATCTTTCACTAAGATCATTATAGTACAACACTAAAAACAAGTGACAAAGCGGTCACATTCTTTCCGCGCGCATTCAACTCGTTCCGGGACTATACGTATATTGGGGAAATACGATAAAGTCGTAAATGCAGTACATTTCAAGGTAGTCTTCTGTGAGAGAGGGGTAACGTGGGCAGTAGAGTGCGTCCAGCGGCTCCCCCCCCCCCCCCCCTACGGAACTTGTGATGCAAGTTAGCTAATTTTAATTGTAAGCTGTTTAGATCATATTTAAAACCTTAAATATATCAACGTACGACACAATATCGCAGCGAATTACGCGACATTACGGCGCTCGGGAGCGCGACCATGGTGTGCTCGTGGATTTTTTTTTTGTGAATATACTTAATTACAAAAATAAAAGAGTGCTAAAGTGAGGGCAAACTGGCCCTTTTTGATGGCGATTTAGCACCAATCACAATATTAAACGTTTTCCAGAAAAATAACTATAGAACTGATTATGTGGAAACTTATGTGGATTGTTTTTTTTTTATAACGCCACACTCAATGGGCCCATGCTACGATTCCCTGTGTCGTGGGTCCAGAGACACATACAGAGACGAACACAAACACAACCCAAACCCGAACATACATTTTTTTATGACGCCACACTCAATGGGCCCATGCTACGATTCCCTGTGTCGTGGGTCCAGAGACACATACAGAGACGAACACAAACACAACCCAAACCCGAACATACATTTTTTTATGACGCCACACTCAATGGGCCCATGCTACGATTCCCTGTGTCGTGGGTCCAGAGACACATACAAAGACGAACACAAACACACCCAGACCCGAACATACATTTTTTTATGACGCCACACTCAATGGGCCCATGCTACGATTCCCTGTGTCGTGGGTCCAGAGACACATACAAAGACGAACACAAACACACCCAGACCCGAACATACATTTTTTTATAACGCCACACTCAATGGGCCCATGCTACGATTCCCTATGTCGTGGGTCCAGAGACACAATGACAAAGACGAACACAAACACACCCAGACCCGAACATACATTTTTTTATAACGCCACACTCAATGGGCCCATGCTACGATTCCCTGTGTCGTGGGTCCAGAGACACAATGACAAAGACGAACACAAACACACCCAGACCCGAACATACATTTTTTTATAACGCCACACTCAATGGGCCCATGCTACGATTCCCTGTGTCGTGGGTCCAGAGACACAATGACAAAGACGAACACAAACACACCCAGACCCGAACATACATTTTTTTATAACGCCACACTCAATGGGCCCATGCTACGATTCCCTATGTCGTGGGTCCAGAGACACAATGACAAAGACGAACACAAACACACCCAGACCCGAACATACATTTTTTTATAACGCCACACTCAATGGGCCCATGCTACGATTCCCTATGTCGTGGGTCCAGAGACACAATGACAAAGACGAACACAAACACACCCAGACCCGAACATACATTTGCTTTTTCTTTTATTAAATAAATATGTATGCGTCGCGACCGGGGATCGAACCCGGGACCTATTGCACAGCAAGGAGAGTCACTACCAACTGCGTCAATCGGTCGGTCGAACTTATACGTGGAACTAGGCTTTAATTCTCTGTCCATCTCAACTCTTTGTTTGCATATATCAAAGTAGATAGTTCAAAGAAACTCACGTCTGGATTATATTTGGGTAGTTGCGGCTCTCCCCTGAATCGGTCTATTTGGAAAAACCTCTCGTGGCCCCATTTCTGACCGATTAACACTGTCACCTCATCTGTGAAGTCTGAATAGACCTGTAACAATGAACAGTTATACATTTAGAAGAGAAGTTTAGGAGATCCCCATCCAATTTAATTCCTCACTTCCAGAACTACAGCTTAAATACCTACTTGTTATCTGTATTAATAGGCCGTTTTTTGTTCGTTTTATTTAAGAACAAAAACTATTGGACAGGTTTTAAATACTTTTCTTTTGGGCAACTGAACTAGCGCTGATGGACATATGCCATGTTTGGATTCCCAAGGGTTATCTCAGGGGTTCGGATTATATCAAAGTTGGTATAACCTTATAAAGTTGTAAAGAGTTCTAATAATCTAAAGGTGAATACAGTACTTACTCTCGCCAGCATCCCCATGTTGTTAACAGGAACTAACCCAGGCACGATGTTCTTGGAAGTATCGAGTACAGGGTCTTTGAACTCCCATAAGTAATCGTATATGGTTTTGTTCGGGAAGAACTCGCTGCCGTGGGAGTTGACGATGATACTGAACCCTACGCGGATGAAGTAAGGCGCGTTGTGAAGGTAGGAGGCAAGACCCTGGAATAAGAAAACAAATAAGCCTACTAGCGGTTGGCGAGATCTGTGGAAATCCGTTACACGAAGGCGAAATCGTTAATCTTGAATATTAACGTTATTTGAAAATCTATTTTTCTGGTACCTATGTCTGGCGCGCATCTGAGTATTTTAGCGTCTAGCGGAAAATTTAGCGCTTTTTAACTTTTAATAGGGCAACACAGTTCAGCCCTGAAAAGTGAATTGTTTTTGTTTACCATAAAATTTTTGTATTGTGCATTTTGTAATTTAATAGTACCGTGAAATACGCCAACTTTGCGTCCAAGGGTAGATATCTTTGCCCGAAGAACAATTTACAAGCAAATCCGTTATTGTGCAAAAATATCCCAATATTATGGCTATCCTACCATAAATATCCCATAATATTGGGATATTTTTGCACAATAACGGATTTGCTTGTAAATTGTTCTTCGGGCAAAGATACTCTTGGATGCAAAGTTGGCGTATTTCACGGTAATAGTTTATTGAACTTCAAAATGTTTTTTCTGCATAATCTTTGTGATACTCAAATAAAAGGAAAGGACTGCCTTTTTCGTGTGCCTGGAAAGTCCTTTTCTGTACTCAGTACATCCTCAAGTTCAGTTAGGTGGAAGAAGAATTTTAATTTATTGTTTTTTTTATGTTGATTTCATGAATATGTACAATTAAACGTATGTTTTCAATTATATATAACAACTTTGTCTTTTTACAAAAGTTGAAAGTTGGAGTTGAATCTAGCGCTTGTTGGACAAATTTCATCGAATTTAGCTCTTTTTGCACCGCTCGCTGTTAGCGCTGAATAGGTTTTTCTATCTATCAGCAGTGACGTCGCGCTTCAGTTCATTCGTTCCGATCCAAAGAAGGTTTTCAAAATGATCGAAAGGCGTTTCGTTTGTAGCCGAAAATCATCGATTGCGAATAATTATATTTCCATAGACCTAGAAATTAATAGATCTGTGATATAATATAATGATATTTTCAAATCAATAGTAAAAAGTGTGAATTGATCGCTCTCAGTAAAAACACTCCAAATGGGATTAATCAGTAATCATTATTTGTAAACTGTTGTTAAATAAAATTTACGTGATGAAAAATGTACGTGTAAGTACGTTCGTTAGAGAAAGGAAAATAGTTGAAATACAATACAAAGTTTTATGATCGTGACAAATTATATAATTATATTGGCTTCCTTGACACACTATTGTCATAGTTATTAAAATGTAGTCATTTTTAATAATTATAAAGGGGGCTCCACACACTCAAGTCATCTTATGCCAACGTAACAAATACGGTATGCCTAGATATTTTTTTATTTATACTTAATTGTATATAAATATCATTGTATACATATATTATAATATGTAATGTAGAATTAACATAATGATATCCGACAGACGTATATGTATTGTTATATATTAACACTAGCTGTTGCCCGCGGCTTCACTAGCATGGATTTAATTGCCTACGAAAACAGTAAAAAATCATATTTACAGAATAAAAAGACAAAAGTTTTTTTTTAATCACGTCTATTATGTCACGCCCTCTAAAGGCTCGCGCATAACAGTTCAATACTCTTCCTGAATCATTTTCAAACATTTTGTACACACCATCGTACACTTCAAGCGGGCGCAGCGTATCGCGGTTTTTTTTTTTCGGAATGGTTAAAATCTTGTGACCCTAATGGCCTTCCAAGAGTCACCGGGGACGTATGGTTTAGGGCGAGCCAGTAGCAGAGTGTGTGCAGCAACGAGCCTAAGGGCTTCCCCGCCGCCGGTGGAAAGGAAGAAAGGTAGTCCTCGGCTTAGGGCGTTGCTTTGGGAGCGTATCACCGGATTGCTTGCCAATCGTATTCATGCGCTGCGACGGAGTCCGGCCCGCCTCAATATGCGTTGAATGGGCGCATTTAACGGACATAATTCGAGAGCCATTCGCTGTGCAACGTGAAGAATTGAATGTCAACAGCTGACTGACTTAAATCAACTTAAACTGACTTAAATTATTGCGTTGAGGTGAGGCCCGTCGCCGCGTCCGGGTGTGCTTTGTCGCAGTTTTGCATTGCGACGCGGGCCGGCCGGCGCCGCGGCGTGTCTTCTGAATATTGACTGATTCTATACAAAATTTGTCACCGTGCAATTTAGAGCCGCACACAATTTGGAAAAAAAAGTAATATATACGTGATTAATTATTTGTATTGTAGAATATTTATACCAAATTTCAAATACTCTGTTTCGCCCCTTCACGAGTTGAATCTCGAGAAACCCCTTCCTTGCAAGTCTTTTTACGTCATAAAAGAAAGCTACATTTTTCTCTTTTTATTAATAGACATGTTGCTATATAAATTTGGATTAGTCAGTAGATTTTTGTCGAAATGTCCCTGCAAAGATTGGAGAAAAGTTGTATACTCACCAAGATTGCCAAATTGGGTACTATGATGGTCGCGTTCAAATCTACGTTGTTCTCATGCGGTAAGTATATTAGATGTCGCTTCGCTGTGTACGTCATTGTACTGTTTTCATTAAAATTTATATTTGAATGTAGGAGTTTCTCTCTAAAACAAAAGAAATATTTATGGAATTATTCGATGGACCTAACTGGACGTAGCTTGTGGATAATTCGCTGCTCCGAAACTATGAATTAGCCCTTTTATGGATACGGGATTCAGTGCCAGTGCTGTACTGGTTATAACCAGTGCTGGATACGGGCGTCTTCTGATGCAGTTGTCTCGTGTAAGAGGGATGTATGGCCTTAAAACGCCACGCCCCGGCCAAGCAGATAGGCGAGTCCACTCTTACAAGTGATGTACTTCCTCAGGGCTTGTGGTAGCCGTTTTGTTATCCCTTAATCAAATCACGTCACCGCGCATTCACAGAACAATATCCTCACTTGAGCTTAATTTGCCACTGTATCCAAACTTCCCAATTGTATTATTACACGTTTCGGTGCCAGAGCCCATTCCCATCCCATACTAATCTATTCCGCCCTATTTTCCTAACGTTTCCTCCAAATTAATTTCCAAATCTCCGGCGGCGGTAGGCAGCGCATCCGGGGGCGTACCAACATTTGTCATCTGAACTGATGTTGGCATGAATTGCGAATGTCCATGCGTTACACACAGTAACCACTTACCACCATGTGGTCTGTATACGATATGCTCTTTTACCGTTTTTTTTTAATACAAAACTAGACGATATGCTATTTTACCGCCTTTTTCTACACAAAACTGTAGACGATATGCTCTTTTACCGCCTTTTTTCTACACAAAACTGTAGACGATATGCTCTTTTACCGCCTTTTTTCTACACAAAACTGTAGACGATATGCTCTTTTACCGCCTTTTTTCTACACAAAACTGTAGACGATGTGTTCTTTTACCGCCTTTTTTCTACACAAAACTGTAGACGATATGCTCTTTTACCGCCTTTTTTCTACACAAAACTGTAGACGATATGCTCTTTTACCGCCTTTTTTCTACACAAAACTGTAGACGATGTGTTCTTTTACCGCCTTTTTTCTACACAAAACTGTAGACGATATGCTCTTTTACCGCCTTTTTTCTACACAAAACTGTAGACGATATGCTCTTTTACCGCCTTTTTTCTACACAAAACTGTAGACGATATGCTCTTTTACCGCCTTTTTTCTACACAAAACTGTAGACGATATGCTCTTTTACCGCCTTTTTTCTACACAAAACTGTAGACGATATGCTCTTTTACCGCCTTTTTTCTACACAAAACTGTAGACGATGTGTTCTTTTACCGCCTTTTTTCTACACAAAACTGTAGACGATGTGTTCTTTTACCGCCTTTTTTCTACACAAAACTGTAGACGATATGCTCTTTTACCGCCTTTTTTCTACACAAAACTGTAGACGATGTGTTCTTTTACCGCCTTTTTTCTACACAAAACTGTAGACGATATGCTCTTTTACCGCCTTTTTTCTACACAAAACTGTAGACGATATGCTCTTTTACCGCCTTTTTTCTACACAAAACTGTAGACGATATGCTCTTTTACCGCCTTTTTTCTACACAAAACTGTAGACGATATGCTCTTTTACCGCCTTTTTTCTACACAAAACTGTAGACGATATGCTCTTTTACCGCCTTTTTTCTACACAAAACTGTAGACGATATGCTCTTTTACCGCCTTTTTTCTACACAAAACTGTAGACGATATGCTCTTTTACCGCCTTTTTTCTACACAAAACTGTAGACGATATGCTCTTTTACCGCCTTTTTTCTACACAAAACTGTAGACGATGTGTTCTTTTACCGCCTTTTTTCTACACAAAACTGTAGACGATATGCTCTTTTACCGCCTTTTTTCTACACAAAACTGTAGACGATATGCTCTTTTACCGCCTTTTTTCTACACAAAACTGTAGACGATGTGTTCTTTTACCGCCTTTTTTCTACACAAAACTGTAGACGATATGCTCTTTTACCGCCTTTTTTCTACACAAAACTGTAGACGATATGCTCTTTTACCGCCTTTTTTCTACACAAAACTGTAGACGATATGCTCTTTTACCGCCTTTTTTCTACACAAAACTGTAGACGATGTGTTCTTTTACCGCCTTTTTTCTACACAAAACTGTAGACGATATGCTCTTTTACCGCCTTTTTTCTACACAAAACTGTAGACGATATGCTCTTTTACCGCCTTTTTTCTACACAAAACTGTAGACGATATGCTCTTTTACCGCCTTTTTTCTACACAAAACTGTAGACGATATGCTCTTTTACCGCCTTTTTTCTACACAAAACTGTAGACGATATGCTCTTTTACCGCCTTTTTTCTACACAAAACTGTAGACGATGTGTTCTTTTACCGCCTTTTTTCTACACAAAACTGTAGACGATATGCTCTTTTACCGCCTTTTTTCTACACAAAACTGTAGACGATATGCTCTTTTACCGCCTTTTTTCTACACAAAACTGTAGACGATATGCTCTTTTACCGCCTTTTTTCTACACAAAACTGTAGACGATATGCTCTTTTACCGCCTTTTTTCTACACAAAACTGTAGATGATATGCTCTTTTACCGCCTTTTTTCTACACAAAACTGTAGACGATATGCTCTTTTACCGCCTTTTTTCTATACAAAACTGTAGACGATATGCTCTTTTACCGCCTTTTTTCTACACAAAACTGTAGACGATATGCTCTTTTGCCACCTTTTTACTACACAAAACTGTAGACCGTATGCTATTTTACCGCTTTTTTTCTACACAAAACTGTAGACGATATGCTCTTTTGCCGCCTTTTTTCTATACAAAAGCGGTTAAACGGTGATACAACGGAAAAAAAATAGTAGAAAGATTTGGTAAATGGTAGCCGCAGTGGGAAATATGGCTTTTCTCAATTAGATACCGTCACATATAAATATGTATAAGTACTTGCTTTTTAACAACTTAATACGTACAAATACACGATTGGTCCAATTTCCTTCACGTTCAGTTTCTCGTCCAAACCGCTTAGAAACCGCTCATGATTGGTCACGTTGAACACGTACACCCTCAGTTTCACTTCATCAGGCGGATCTGCCCACCATTCGTAAGGAGGTAATCCTAAAAGAAGGTAAGGATATCTATTGAGTAGGTGTGCCATTTGTGAAATTAAAACTTGAACAAATAGCTCGAATAACATGCCATACCATCAACCTCTATCTCTATACTGCTGGATATAGGTATAGGGATATAGCTGAAAATAGGTGGATTTATCCAGCTGGATATAGCTGGATATATCCTTAATTTCAATTCAATTGTTTTAAATAAAAATAGTCAACAGTATTTCTGTTAACGAAAGAACATTAATTTGAATCAAATGTTAAGTCTCTTAACTATATGAGTAAATCAACATCTTTTATTTATTAAAATACTTAATAAATAAAAATACTTAATAAAAAAATAACTTTGTGTAAATGGATTTTTAAATGACAATTAATTACTACTACCTAAATCTAGATTAAACCTAATAAAATTAGCTTTCATACTACAGTGTTCATCAGTACCTATGTATGTGAGAATTATCTAAGCAGTGTTTTGAACTCTAGTTTTTATACATCGATCAACCAAATTTTGATTGATCGATGTTTCGGTTTAAACAAATGTATGTATGTATGTAATGTATGTTAAGTTATGTTTGTATGTCTCAATGTATGTTTTGTATGTCTCTTGGCAGTCTCAATAATTTTCTTACAACAACTGTAGATCACATTGAGTTTAATTATTAATTAACAAGCGTATTAAAATTTTGGATTGATTATAATCAATCACAGAGGTCATACGCTCTGTTGTTTAATGTAGCAAATTCTCAATAGAGTTTGCTACAAAATCGTATTTATAAAACAATTTTTATCGTACGAATATGAAGATAAAATGTGGGTAGTTGATAAAACCGCTCGCAGCTCCCATCGTGGACTACCCGCCTCTTGAGTCGACTCGTGACCACGGCCGGTGTACCCCGCGCCGGCGCCGAAATGATGAGTAGGAATAAAAGGTAAACAAATACCTTTATTTTATGCGTTCAAACCCGATTTAAAATATAAACTGTGCACAAAACGCGAAAGTTTAATTGAGTTTGAGAGCATGAATTTAATTTGAATTGAAGTTTTTATTTAATCAATTTCATTTCTAATAATTCTATTAAGATCTGATTGATCAATTTTAGTCTAAATTTAAGTCCTCCTCTCTCCTAATTGCTGCCCTACAGGGTCCACAATGTTCTCATAGTTTAGGTTCATCAAATTATAAACACATTGTTGAATGCAATAAAAAAATTGACTATTAAATATTTGGTTTGAAGTGGCGAAATAAAAATTAATACGCCGCGCCGAGGTGCTACAATTTTTAACTGCTTACAAAAACGAGATACCAAATAGAAAGTTATTTTCTTAGGAGGGCAGCACTGCACCTAAGGCCTTAAAACAGCTAAAGTGACATAATGATGACGTCGTTAAGGTAAAAACAATAATTTGACAGTTACGTCATAGGTGTGTCGTTTTCCTTGTTAAATTTTATTACTAATTGCAAAAAATATCAAAGCGGTGCGAGAGGACAAGGGACACTAGCCAAATTTTTTAACGATTAATTATAGATTTATTTTTTTGAAAGAATTATTCATTTATTACATCTCATACGAGTTTTTTTTGGACAAAGGATTAGGAAATTATAGCGAAAAATAAGAAATATAGGCGATGACGTCATAGTTACGGCTGTATGGATTGTTACTTTTGTCATAATGTGTAAAAAAGTAATCATATATATATATATATATATATATACATTTAATATAGTAATCATTATAAAATGCGTAAACAGTAATCATTATACGTCACCACAGATCATTATAAATTTCACTGTCACCTGTCATCGAGCTAAACAAACAAAATCATAACCTCTATTTGTGGCAATGATCTCCTTGTTGTGAATTGACTGCTGTTTTTTCTCTTACTTTCTGGGATTGATTTTCTGGTTATTTACGACAATATTGAATTCGAAACTGCACAATAAATGTTGCTGCTCAATTTGTACGGGCGATTTCCACTTATTTGCCTAAAATTGATACACGTATGATTGTAGAGTACATGAAGATCTGTGACAAGTCTATCCACGTAGCCGTTACTGTGACGTTACGCTACTGTGAATAAATGAATGACTTTAAAATGTTATAATACTGCTTGCTATATTGGTCTACTCTATATAAAAATACACAAAAACCAGGGTGGTAAAAAAATTGGCCCATGTCCATCCAAACCGTAGGACGTATAATCGACAAAGAAACGAAATCAAATGCCAAGCGGCACACATTTTTAAAAATACTGGGAGTGGCCTGGAGTCCATTCAAACCTATGTCTTACGAAGGCGGCACATGGAATTTTAGTAAGCGCTGTCACACACGGTCTCACTCGTAGATAATCAAATTACATACATATCTACCATCAACCATTTTTTCTTCACTGCTGGATATGGGCCTCTTCTATGTAAAACTTGCGGTTAAAACATGTGTTTAACCATTAGTTTTATTACATTTTTAATTACTCGATAGGTATAGGACCTATACCAGCCCCTGTTAGTTTCGGGGACCGATTTCTTTACACCGAAGCCCCCACCAATTAATTACGCCACTTTTTCTCAGCAACGGATTGTAACTAAAAAGAAGGTCGTTATCCGAAACACTCGATAAAATATTTGGTTAAAATGTTCTTTTGGCCGGAATTTTACTGATTGTCCTAAAAACAGCATTAAAGATTTAGTGATAAATATAATCAAATAATAATTAATATTCCATGTATTTGTTATTATTGGAAATCCTTGCAACTCACCAGGTCTCATGTTCATTTTCTCCATGAGCATGAGGTCTAAAGGCGTGAAAATGAATCCTGCGATGGAACCTAGCAGCAGTAATACGCCCCAAGCGCACTGACCCACCGTATCTGTAACAAGGGAAAACATAATGTAGGTATAATTATTTATTTATTTAGTTTTAAACATTACACAAAGCAGTTGTTAGGGGGAGAGTGTATGCTGCATTCCCACAGCCACTGGGCGTACTCAACTGGCCACGTTACCCCCCTCTCACAGAAGACTACCTTGAAATATTCTGCATTTACTACTTTATCGTATTCCTCCAATGTACGTATATGTTTCGTTAGTGAGTGAGATATGCCAGAGTTTATTCCCATCGCATTCTATGCCTCACCATTTTCCCAATCCATTCCTTAATCTGCAAAGGTAGGCAGCGCATCTGGGGGCGTGCCAACGTTTGTCATTCTGGTCTGATGTTGGCATGCATCGCGGATGTCTGTGGACGACAGTATCCACTTAGCATCAGGTGGACAAAATACAGACTTACGTGTCATAAAAGGAGACTAAGGAATTAGAAAGGCGCGTGACCAACAATCATGAGCGGTTTCTAAGCGGTTTGGACGAGAAACTGAACGTGAAGGAAATTGGACCAATCGTGTATTTGTACGTATTAAGTTTTTAAAAAGCAAGTACTTATACATATTTATATGTGACGGTATCTAATTGAGAAAAGCCATATTTCCCACAGCGGCTACCATTTACCAACTCTTTCGACTATTTTTTTTCAGTTGTATCACCGTTTAACCGCTTTTGTATAGAAAAAAGGCGGCAAAAGAGCATATCGTCTACAGTTTCGTGTAGAAAAAAGGCGGTAAAAGAGCATATCATCTACAATTTTTTGTAGAAAAAAGGCGGCAAAAGAGCATATCGTCTACAGTTTTGTGTAGAAAAAAGGCGGTAAAAGAGCATATCGTCTACAGTTTTGTGTAGAAAAAAGGCGGCAAAAGAGCATATCGTCTACAGTTTTGTGTAGAAAAAAGGCGGTAAAAGAGCATATCGTCTACAGTTTTGTGTAGAAAAAAGGCGGTAAAAGAGCATATTATCTACAGTTTTTTGTAGAAAAAAGGCGGCAAAAGAGCATATCGTCTACAGTTTTGTGTAGAAAAAAGGCGGTAAAAGAGCATATCGTCTACAGTTTTTTGTAGAAAAAAGGCGGCAAAAGAGCATATCGTCTACAGTTTTGTGTAGAAAAAAGGCGGTGAAAGAGCATATCATCTACAGTTTTTTGTAGAAAAAAGGCGGCAAAAGAGCATATCGTCTACAGTTTTGTGTAGAAAAAAGGCGGTAAAAGAGCATATCGTCTACAGTTTTTTGTAGAAAAAAGGCGGCCAAAGAGCATATCGTCTACAGTTTTGTGTAGAAAAAAGGCGGCAAAAGAGCATATCATCTACAGTTTTGTGTAGAAAAAAAGGCGGTAAAAGAGCATATCGTATACAGACCACATGGTGGTAAGTGGTTACTGTGTGTAACGCATGGACATTTGCAATTCATGCCAACATCAGTTCAGATGACAAATGTTGGTACGCCCCCGGATGCGCTGCCTACCGCCGCCGGAGATTTGGAAATTGATTTGGAGGAAACGTTAGGAAAATAGGGCGTAATAGATTAGTATCGGATGGGAATGGGCTCTGGCACCGAAACGTGTGAAAATACAATTGGGAAGATAAGTTCAAGTGAGGGTACTGTTCTGTGAATGCGCGGTGACGTGATTTGATTAAGGGATAACAAAACGGCTACCACAAGCCCTGAGGAAGTACACTATTTCTAAAAGACTCGCCAATCCGCTACAACACAATGTGCTCGAGCTCAGCGCTCAGCAGTCGTCCGCTGCTGAGCTCCAGTTACTGTAATTATTGCACATAACGTGACAATCAAGATCAATATTTCAATTTTAAAATCTAAGATTCACACAATCATTGCATTATAGTAGCGTTGCATTCAAAGTGCAGCCTTTCTAACCGTCTGTCCTTCTATAACCGCATTCGATATAATGCAATCATGCATTTCTGGCGTGACCACACAGCTATTAATCTTCACGTGTAAAAAAAAACGTTCATCTTCTGTCTGTCTAGTTTCTAATCGTTCTTCAGATATAAGAAATATTGTGAATAATAAAAAAGGAAAAACCGATGTCGGCGCCTCTAGGAACGGAAACTTGGTAATTAACAATTTTAAAGTCGAAACAATAGAAAAAAACGTATCTTGTTACAATGCTTTTTATTTGATTATTTAAATATATATTATGAGGCTTATGTACTAAATACACACAAAACATTTACTAACTAAATTACAATACAAATACAAAATACATGTCCCATGTACGTAAGTATATGTATACATTTACGAAATATGCCATTTTGTTAAGATGAATCCAGATTTGTTTGTCAAAAGAAAAGATTTCAGATTTCCCGAGAAATGAAAACTATCAAACATAAAAAACAGACATATGTCGCAGCAACGGGCCGAGGATTGCAACTCACGATCACACGAATGTGCGTTGAATATAGATACCCCTGGACTACCACCGCTCTTTAGCTTTAATAAACTAACAATAGGACTTATTCGCGGGACCTCGAGAAGTGATGTTGAATTTTTGTTTGATTATTGTAATAATTGTGTATTTGTGGTTTAATGGTGATAGTTTATTAAACTTCAAAGTGGATTTCGTGCGTGGTGTTTGTGATAATCAAATAAAAGCGTGGGACTGCGTTGTTCGTCTGCTTCCAAGGAGTCCTCTTCGACCCTCAGTAAACCTACTATCGCTTTAGTGAGCGACTCTGAGTTACTTCGACGGGATTGGACATTGACAGAATACATTTTAGACGTCAAATTGTATATTACGAAGAAAACTCGACACTGGCAGAATGTGCTAATTGCATCATTGCCATAAATAAAGAAGAAAAAAAAACTAACACTATTAAACCACAAAACCCACAATACACAATTTTATAATAATCAAATAAAAACTCGAGTTCACTTGTAGAGTTCCCGCCAAAAATTCCTAATAAAAAGTCATACAAAAATGCATTGTAGGTCGCGGAGGTCAGAAAACGTCAAGAGGTCGCCAGTAATTTTCCTATAACCCTGTTATTGGAGATAATATTTTTAGATATACGATTGCAGAATAACATGTAGACATATAGAAAGGCTGCTGCAATTTGTGAAACACTGTTAATGTTGTTTAGTGGTCTTAGAGCCGTTCTAATGTTTCGAAATATTGCTACAATTTTAGATTGACGATCACACCCGAAATGTATATAGTGTTAATTATTTTTATTTTCAACTTTTGATCAAGTTGTGGAAGTTTTTTTTTGTTTTTTTCTAGATTAGCAGTGCTCGCGAGTTCGTAGCCTTCGTGGGCATCATTCGTAGGCGACTACTTTAAAGTTTATGTGCCTGGTTTGTGTTGAAATACTGTATTAATTGTGTGTGATTAGTTTATGTTGAGAGGTATATGAACCTAAGGCTATGTTCACATGACAAGCACTTAACGCACGTTATCAAAACGCGCGTTTACAACTACACGAATTTTATTCAAGGCGTACACATGGTAACGCGCGTTCAACGCTGCACTAGCGTCCGACAGTTGTCAACGCGCGTCGACGCGCGCTTTGAGATCATCGGTTTGCCATACTGCCGTTCAGTTGAGAGCGCGCTTTCGATGCGTTAGGCGTGTTTTGGGGTTCATTCGGTTATTTTAAAAAGTCGAGAATGGATACAGAAGCTCTTAATACAGCGTTATTGATAGACGAAGTTGAAAAACGTCCGGCGATATGGGATATGACAAGTACTGATTATTCAGATAAGATTTTAAGGAGACGGGCTTGGGAAGAACTGGTTCTCATATTCTGTGAAGGAGACGACAATGATGACAAGAAGAAATTATTACAATGTACAAATGTACAACTCAAACTGAACTGAGGCAGCGCGCGCTCAAAGCCTGACAAGCGCACGCCATGTGTACACTATACTAAAACGTAGCGCGCGTTCAACGCGCGTTAAGCGCTTGTCATGTAAACATAGCCTAATAGTCAAGTTCAATGTAATGTAGAATTCAAGTTAATGGCATCTTAGCCCATAATCCACAAGTAAATATTTGTAGCGTTATAGAAAAGGTAATGCAAAGTCGTAATTTGGTCGTAATTTTTGACACGGAGCTGCGTTTTGAGGATCACGTTCTCGATGTCGTCCGAAATTGCTTTTATAGGTTAAAGATCTTGTAACGGATGCGAGATTACCTGAGCGTAGATGTGCGAGTAAAACTGCGATGCACTTGTACTCTCTAAGTTAAATTATGCTGATAATGTTTACGGATCACGGATCTATTAGTCAGAACGCAACGTATTATCCAACGAGTGCAAAATGCATGTGCACGACACTGCTTCAAAGTTCCTCCACGTAATCACGTTACTCCTTATCTTAATGAGGCGAATATTTTAAAAATGGCACTACCTCGGGAGCTTCACTTGGCTTCATTACTCTTCGGATTAATAAAGTTTCAACAGCTCCCCTATCTATACAAAAAACTAAAATGGATTCATGAAAGTGACATTAGGACGGCACTTATTGGAAATTCCTCGTTATAACACTGCAGCCTTCGGTGGTAGTTTTAGATATGCTCCATCCAAAATCTGGAATAATATACCACCACCAATCCAGGAGATAAGAGGTCTAAATACGTTTAAAATTAAATACAAATATTTTCATTTAAATTATCAAAACAACTAGCACTTAGAATGGGTGTTTTACCTTCCTATCTGAAGTAGCAATAATCACACAGTGTATACACACTTTTGATTCTCTCTTCGTATTTGTCAACACCTTAATATGTACTCGTTTATATATATTTCTTTCATTTATTTATTTTATTACTTTTAATTTGACTATACATTATACATTTATCTTTAATTTAATATGCTATATATGACTATGCAATTACTAATTTATTAAATAATATACTTTAGTCCGTGCGTCACCGATGGTTCCATTGAAAATCAGCGCTGTGACTGACATTCAGTCACAGCATATGCAGAGTTGAAGACCATTTCCGGCATCGCAACACACACACACACCCACGCATGCATGAAACACTGGGTTGCCGTAAATTTACACGTTGGAAAACCGTGTCCTTAACAAGCGGCCTCATTTACACTTTACATTGTAGGGAGATTTTTTAAATACTTCAAAAGGCTTTGTTATCGTTTTTATTATAATATGTATACTGTATAGATAAGGGATACCGGATTGGCCTTACATACTTCTCTTTGATTAAAAAAAAAAACAAGTATGTTCCGTAGCAAATAGGTTTAATAGGCAAATAAAATTTAGGTAAATAAATGGGTAGTTAAAACTAAACACAAGTAATGTCACAGCTAAGGCCTTTTATAATATGTAGTTTTTCTGTCCATTGACCTTACGACCGCTTACAGAAGTGACCTTGCCTATTATTACGAAAGCACACGTTAGATCCGGTGACATCTTCGCCTCCAAGGACAGACACATTTTAAAAATAAAATTAGAATTCCTAAATCATAGGTGCACTTTATTTGCACATAAAAGAATACAGTGAAAGTGATATAAAGAGTTATACAAAAGGTAGGGCTTATCGTTTAAAGCGATCTCTTCCAGACAATTTTTGGGCGGGAATCAACCGTGAGGGGGGGGGGGGGATAGATTTAGACTTTTTTTAAAAAAGAATGCGGCAGTCGTGCATATAGTTTTTTTTTATATATGGCAATGGTGCAATTAGCATATGCTGCCAATGTCAAGTTTTCTTCGGAATAAACAATTCCAAAGTCTAAAACGTATCCTGTCAATGTGCAATCCCGTCCAAGTAAGTCAGGAGTCGCTCAGTGAAGTTATAGTAGGTTTACCGAGGACAGAAGAGGACTCCTTGGAAGCACACGAAAAATGTTGTATGCTTTCGTATGCTTTTATTTGGGTATCACAAACACAACGCACGAAAAATACTTTGAAGTTTAATAAACTATTACTATTAAACGACAAAACAAACGCCTAATATACAATTTTAACAATAATCAAACAAGTGCTCAACTTCTCGAGTTCCCGCCATGGCGCTTATGACAGTTGACAATAGTGCTCGGAAACCGTTACAAATTTTACCAATAAAAATCAACGGTCAAGTGTGAGCTGTACTCTTAAATGTTCTTATTAAAAAGAGAGTTTAAAAATTACGCACAAAAAACAGTTGGAAGTATAATAAACTCACTGTTAAATCACAAAATGCACAGTATGGTAGGTACTCAATTTGTAAAGTAATCAAACAAAAAACTCAACGTCACATGTCGAATTCCCGTCAAAAAGTCCCAGCATATAGTGTGTAATCCTTAACCATAATCAAGCCTTTTATCGTCCACCGCTGAAGATGGGCCTCCACGTGCACATGAGTCTTGTGCATGAGGGATGTATAGCCTATAAACGAGAGGTGGTGTAAGTTCCTCAGCGCTTATGGTAGCGGCTTTGTTATGCTTTAATCGCCATTTGCGACACCCGCGGGTGAGAGGGGGTGGAGTACCACACGGCCAATCATAGGATGTAAGACTTTTTTTTTATAAAAAGAAGCCTGCAGTCGAGCATAGAGTCCACCTGGTACTGTCGTATATAGACATCCGCGATACATGCTGACGTCAGACCACAATGAGAATGAGTGTCACGGATGCGCTGCCTTCCTTTGAAGATTTTGGAATGGATTTGGCGAAAATGTTGGAAAAATGGAGAGGAATGGGTTCTGGCATATTTCATTCCCTACCTAAACACGTAGCTATTGCACATCCAGGATGCAGAACAATAATATTGGATCGTTTATGAAAATAATCGCTCTTAAAAAAAAAACAATTCTGTTATCCAATATTCTGTTAACAATCAGTTGTGTCAAAATTTCATTGCAATTAGCTGAAACGAATAATTTTTATTAATAAGTTATTTTGCATTATTATATAGAAGTTATGTAATTATATTGGTAAATAATCATTTATTCTGAGCACAAATAAATAAATAGCGCGTACAAATCTTACGTGTAATGTTTTTTTCAATTGATATCTACCTAAACAATAATTGATATTTAACCTCCTGTTTGAATTAGAATAATTATAATATCAAATCTACATATTAATAATAACTGCAATTAATATAGTTGAACCTTGTACCCAATCTGTACATTATATTATGTATTGTACAAATATGGACACGAAGTAATATTAAAAATAAAAACGTGTGCGGTCAGGGGACCCCCGTCAGGAACGGAGATCCTCACGCATCTTTTTTAAACTCCGAATGTAATTCGAAATAAAATCTGTATAGTTCATGTATTTTTTTTAATTTTGTATCATATTTTCAATGCAAATAATTTAAAATAAGGAATCAAATCAAAAATTTAGGTTATACAACCGGCCACGCACTAGTCTGCACGTCTGTTATTCTGCTTGAGTCTCGCTCTCGATACTCGCACGCACACACACACACACACACACACAGAAAGAGAAAGAGAAAGGCGTATGGAGGGGGTAAAAATCTTACGTGTCGTTACATTTTCTCTCGAATCACACCTACCATAAGCGGCGTAAAGGAACTTCGTTCCAAAAATACTACATCTCGACCATAGATTAACTATCTATAATCTCAATCTTGGCCGGCCGGCTTTAGAATATCAAAATAAATCTAAATAATAAGAGAATGTAGATTTCTATGCTCCACTCCACCATGCCGTGGGTGTATTAAAACGCGACTAAGGCGTAACTAAGTCGTTTACCGTTTTACGGTCATACATTTCTCACGCTCAAGATAATTACGTGTTTCGGTAGTAAGTGAAATATGTCAGAGTCCACTCCCATCCGAATCCTATCCATTTGTCATTCTGAACTAATGTCGGCATGTATCGCGCGTGTCTATGGACGACAGTATCCACGTACCATCAGGTGGACTGTATGCGCGTCTGCCACCTTATTTGTATAATATAAAGAAAAATCAGTGGCAGGTAAACATTCATATCATAATGACGAAACGACATGTTGATACCCTAAGGCGAGTCCAATGACAGTGTTCTTGACCCGCTCATAAAGTTATGATTGTCGTTTGACAGGAAAGAGTTTTATAATAAATAGCCGTTTCCGTTCTTTTGTCGGTATGTCCGTCTATGGTTTATAATTAATGTTTATGAATCGGGAACCCGAGAAGTGAAGTCGATTTTTTTGTTTGATTATTATAAAAAATGGTTTTCTGGTTTAATAGATCACTATATTATATCAAAATATACTGATCTATTATATATAAAAACATTATATAGCCTTAATCGGACTGGCATACTACAATATTAAGTATTACTTAAAATTTAAAATGATTTTAACAGTACTATATATGTGCCTGAGCTTAATTTAATTTTAGTAAATGCAAATGCAACCAGCCCTCAGTATCCACTGGTGGACATGCGCCTCCAAATGCACATTGATTCGTGCATGAGGGATGTAAGGCCTTGAAACGTCAGACTGATCAAGAAGGTTGGCGAGTCCACTCTCTTAGAGCCGGTGTAGTTCCTCAGGTCTTGTGGTAGCCGCTATTAGTAAGCTGTAAATTTTATTAAGCATTTTTTTTTTGTATAATTGTTAGAAATTATGATATTCACTATAGGCTGATATGAATCAATCTGTCGTCTCTTTGTCTGTTCTTCTCTCAAAAATTGGACTGTTTTATTTTGTAAACAGAACCATTAAAAATATGTGATTTAATTTCATATTTTAATTACGGTATTCTCCGTCCACTGTGTTATTTTCTCGATGACAGATCGGTTTACTGATGTCCAAATTGCTTCATACCGATTCGATTATCGATACAATTATAGTACAATTTGCATTCGGTTTTATAGATTCGATTTATTAAAGATATTTGTCTTAAATAATTGATTTATTAATCGCAAAAATATATTTATTACGAAATCAATTTAATAAATCGATTGTATTTCAAGTAAATAATGAAATCATAAATAATAAAATCGTAATAAAACACAGTATTTTTATATTCTAGCAACACTGGCTATGGCCAACAATAAATAACTATAGCACATTACTTTAGTTGTTTTATTTGCAAATAAGTACCTACCTAATATTTTTTCTTCTAAATATACTATTATTTCAAAACTATTCTTTTCGATTTATTTTACTATTTATTTCGTGACAGCTTATAGTCTGTGGTATGACTCGGAGAACATTGTTTCGAGTACACTTGACTGTCAAGAAATACGGAATTTGATAGGGCGTGCAAACGTCAAATAGTAAATAACATAGTGGACAGGGTATAGTGGCATACAAACCTACATACATCTTTAATATTATAGGACCCATTATATAACTTAATCGTGTATTCTCTGAGCATACTCAACGGCGGCCTTCTAACGACGTACACAAATATAAAATATGAAGATTAGATGCGGCATTATTTACAATGAAATCATTTAAAAGTAGTCGTTGATTTTTTAATAAGGCATAATGCGAGTATTAGTATAAAGTTTTCGGCGACAAATATCAAAATACGAAAACAGTTAAGTTTTGTTATAATGGGATTTGTTCTTATACCAGATCAACGCCAAAAGATAATATTTCATAAGGATTGGTTTCCTTAGGAGACAGATGATGTCGTCGATATTTCGCACCGTTTTACATAGCATAGACTCCTTCCTGCATAGACCTCACCCTATTTTCTCCACTCCTCTCGGCTTTGTGTTCTCGACGGCCAATCTTCGCAGTACGAGTATTGTGTCATGCTCGTGCCACCATTGTTTTTTAGGTCAGCTATGACACGTTTTGATATTTTTGGGTATCCACTGGGTATTTGTTTTTAACCATAGGTCTTTCAGTATACGACAGACATGACCAGCCCAGTCCTACTTCAGCTTTGCGACCTTTCAAAGGACGTCTATTAATTGTGTTTTGGAGCATAGAATGAATTTCTAATGCGGTTTGTACGTATAGCTGCCGATGGCTCGTTCTCCATGGCTCGCAGACACACCAGCATTTATCAATTCTAAGCATTAATCAATGACCGTGTCTGTGAGCATTATGTGAATATGGAAAGTATGTACATAGCCATGAATTTCCATTTTTGCATCATTGGAAGGTCACCCTACGTAAGCTCTTTCATAAACCAACAGCTTCTCCAGGCAGTTTTCTATGCGTCATTTAATTCGTTGTATTGTCTCGTCTAAACGGAGATTAATTGGACCAAACATTAATAATCTTAGCAAAGGAGTATTATAAATATAAAATACGACTTATCTAAGAACTGCAATGAATCGTTATATTTTTTCATAGAAAAAAGGTGGCAGATGAGCACGTAGCTCACATAGTGGTAACCGGATACTGTCGCTCATAGACATTCGCTAGATATGGCAATATTTTTAAATTGGCAATATACGAGTAAGTCAAGAATGACAAACATCGGCACGTCCGTGGGCGCCTACCAAAAGAATTTTTAGGAATAAGAGTTTAAAGTATAACGAAGTGAGAATGAGAAAAAGAGAATAATATCTATATAAGTAAGTGGATGTGTAAAGTGTGTCTACAAGTTGTAAACCGAATATTTAGACGTAAATAATTCAAAAATGAGAGGTCGGCAGTGTTTTTATAGCTCTGTAAAGGCTCGCGCACATTACGGCCGCGTCTCGCCGCAGAGCATTAAACTGCAACACTGCGACAACGCACACTACAGACACGACGTGTCGGCGGGCCGCAGCTCAACGCAATAATTTAAGTCGGTTAGCTGTTGACATTCAATTCTTCACGTCATCGCACAGCGAATAACTCTCGAATTACGTCCGTTCAACCTGCCGTGCGCGTTCAAACAGCATTGAGGCGGGCCGCGTCGCAAGCGCATGAATACTGCTGGCAAGATATCCGCCAGTGCGGAGCGATGCGGCCTGCCTGAAGTGTGCAATGGTTTATACAAAATGTATGAAAATGAGGATATGCGCTGCGGTGCGGCCCGCGCGCATCCAAGCGACATGTTATTATCTTCGTACATCAACACCTATACACCCGTTCTCTGTCTCCTTGTATTTTATTTAGGAAGTCAATACTGTTTTGTTATTATTATTATTATTACAGTTTAACCTTTTAATCAGCGTATAAAATTACCATAAATATATACTAGCGCATAAATGGTAAGTTGCAGGTGTAATCGAATATTTTGCGACGCCTTAAATCATAGATGGTTTCATATCCTTTTATACTGTCGCGACCTCCTGAGGAGTAAATTAAATATGCGGTCAGGGGACCCCCGTTAGGAACGAAGATCCTCAGGCATTTTTTTTTAAACTCCGAATGTAATTCGAAATAAAATCTGTTTCATGTATTTTTTTTATTATTTTGTATTATATTTTCAATGCAAATAATTTAAAATAAGGAATCAAATCAAAAATTTAGGTTACACAAACGGCCACGCACTAGTCTGCACGTCTGTTATCCTGCATGAGTCTCGCTCTCGATACTCGCACGCACACACAGAGAGAAAGAGAAAGGCACATGGAGGGGTAAAAATCTTACGTGACGTTACATTTTCTCTCGAATCACACCTACCGCAAGCCGCGTAAAGGAACTTCGTTCCAATAAAGTAAATAGCTTACTAATAATGCAATGGAACCAGCCCTTTCAGCATCCACTGCTGGTGACGGGCCTCCTCGTGAGGATCGCATGCAACATCCTCTTGAGCACGAGGGATGTATTGCCATAAAAGGGCACGCGGGTTGGCGAGTTCATTCTTTCAGCGGCTTGTGGTAGCGGCTTTGTTGAGAGAGGGGGTGATGCAATTCTATAGTCACGCGACACCACACGGCATACTTCTAAATTACCGTTTAACATTTAATTTTAAAACATTAATTAATAAAAAGGTTTTTTCGTACATAATCGTTTAATTCCCCCCCCCCCCCCCCCCATATATATGATCGCGACCCCCGGGTTGAGACACGATACCTTAAGCTTTAAACTATTGATTCCGTTTATGATACTGAGTTCATTAACATGAAAGTAATAAGAATCGCTATTTGTAAAAATTTCATTTTTTTTTCAATATTTTCGTACTTTACTAAAATAATAGACAGTCGGAAAAGTTCGCGGCCTTTTTGAACGTATGACTTTAGCGTGCTATATTTTTCTGACAACACTGATTCACTGGCGGGAAAGTGATATACCTGAATCAATTGACATAGGGTATAATGTTGCGTATTTCTTTTTAGGTTTTAATATATAGATATTGACATGACAAAGGTGCAAATTCAAACAATAAAATCGTAAATTTTTATGTAAATTATCGCGGAAACAATAGCAGAATCCTTGGCTTTAGACTTCGGGAAAAGTTTTTAACCATTATTCTAACCAATACGGCGACGATACAATATACGTATACAATACCTACAATATAATCTAACAATTCCTTTATTTAAGTAAACTATAAGTACAGATACATTACGAAAACATTGGCCATCGGCTAATCCGGAAACACCCGACAGCTTCATCCACGTCTATGTATTAAAATATATTAATAAAGTATGCAATTAGAGGTACTTATATTTTACTTAAACAAAGGAATTGTTAAATTATATTGTATTGCCGTCGTATCGGTTTAAATAAACATATTGGTATTCGCCACTTGATGTAAATCAGACCTGGGGGCGTAGCTTAATATTTATTTTAAATATAGATAAAATTCTGTTTAAATAGTAATTCATTAGAGTTTTTCACAGTGTGTTATTATAGCAGAATGTGTAGCATCTGATTAAAATAATCACGTGTTTTGTAATCGCATATTTGCAAATAAACTATTATTATTATCTTTTAGTGCTTTGTGACGTCGGCCGTCTATAGATTAGCATTACCTTATCTCTTTCCATGGGTGTTGTAATAAGCTACTAAGCGGCTACGACAAGCCTTGAGGAAATACTCCGCCTCTAGTTGAGTGGACTCGCCAACACGTTTGACCAGAGCGTGGCGTTTTAAGGCCGTTCATCTGTCATGCGCAAAACAATGCGAGGTCCGTGTTCAGCGGTGAACACTGAAAGGGCTGGTTACAATCTCTTTTGACTTGGCTAGATTCAGTTACCAACGCGCCAATATTATTTACATCACTATGACGTCACAATATTCAATAAGTCGTCATACTATTGTCAGTAGTACGATTCACATCTTGACATTACCAAAATTAGTTATGCGGCTCCATAATTTAACTGCATGTCTAAACACTGCGTCGTAGACACCGAATTAGAATTAGAATTTAGCTGCTAGAATGTAAAATTAAGTTTGTATTATTATGGTGAAGATTTTAGTATGCTAGTCGTAAGCGATGCCTTTATTCGCGGCTAGGTCATTCATTGTCAGCTGACACTAGACTGAACTAGGTCGATGCCTTTGTCACGGATTGAAGATTAAACAAAATGAAGCCTGGCCTTATATGAGCTTGTCCAGATGGGGCGAATTGGCGTAAACCCTCGTGCGTAGGGACATCCGTGAACGTTCCGTTCATATTGTGCGTTCGACGTTTTTTGGGGTATGGATACAGTTGAGAGCCTGGCGTCTTGCACGCGCTGCAAGCGCGATCAACGCGCGTACTATAACTCGCGCGTTGTATGTGGACGGAATCTATTCATGGCTAGTATTTCATCAACGCGCCTATATCTGGATAGACTCTAAAGTAGTAGCATAAAGGTAGACTGTATTTATTAGATACAACCTTTATAGATCAAGGACCTCATCAACAAATGGGATTAAAGTTTTTTCTTTATCTATCTATTGTATATAAAAATGAATGTTTATTTGTTTGTCCCGTATGCACTCGTATACCATTCATCTGATTGCGATGAAACTTTAGTGAGTTGTTGTGCGCATGCCCGGGAACAGCTGGGTACAGCTAGTTAACTAAATAAACATAAATCCGATTTTCTCGGTATAGAACTTAGTTGGAGAAGTTCAATAGATTTAGAACTAGCATTTTTTTCGTATTTAAATAGATATATACATACGCTAAAATATTACGTACCTGAAGTGTTTTTTTTTTTAATCCGTTGGATAAAGTTCAAACGCGCTTTACGCAATTCGCGGTGATGACGTCACAATAAATACAATCCTCAAAAAGCCTTAGTTTATCTTTAAAAGGGAGATTCAAATATTTTCTGTACGTTTTGGAAAAATAATGTGTAATACAAACGATGTAAATTCACAAACACTTATTCAACGACACATCGATTGCAAGTTTGTATAGTGACGTCACACGCTGCTCCTTCAACATCCAACTTTGCAAGGCAACTCAAAAATCACGAGATTTTTATTTATTTATTTTTTATTTAATCACTATTATTGCACTATAGTGTACAGAGGCGGATTTAATGCCGGCAGAGGTCTCCAAACTTTTTAGCCTGTGGGCCACACTGACTGTTCCACAAAGTCCCAATTGCCAAGACCTAGAAATCCTCTCTCCAGAACTTCAAATGGAAATGATTGATTTGCATTGAAGAGATATTTTTAAAGAAAAATATCAAAACTCCTGTTTGCTGGAAATTTATGTCTTCATTCACACAGTTTTATCAGTTGCATAAATTTGCTCTTGGCTGTTTTTCCGCTTTCCGTACTAGGTACCTACCTACTTATGTGTGTGAAATACACAAAAAAAAACACAGATTCAAGTTAACCGATGGCCATCTTAAGTCGCATCCACAATTGCAGACAATTGTCTGTGACAAATAACAGCTACATAAATCTCCCTTTGAGCGGATATTAGATTATGTATAATAGTGATTTGTGTTCTTTAATGAATAAAATGAGAATATAAAATACAGGCCGGACGCCAGGCACGTCCAGCTCGCTGCTGCGCGCCGGATCGCAGGTGCTCGCGGGCCGGTCGGGGCCCGTTGGCCGTAGTTTGGAGACCTCTGATTTAAGGCATACACTACCAGTCGACCGATGCACGCGATAGTTAAATGTGAAACACTTAAGCAGGTGCAGACGAACTCAAATATGTAGTAAAGCTTAAGTCATCTCTATAAATAATAATAATACATGAATAATATACTTATACGATAAAATATATAAAAAAAAGATATTAAATAGTATATATAGACCATATATATAAACAAGATATTTTTTTTGTAATTTTCAACCTTTTTTTAGGTTAGAAATAAAAAAAGTCCATTATAGAGATTATTAATAGTTCACATATACCTGCCTAATAATAAGAAATTATAATATTTTAAATTTTGATGTGATTGCCTCAGTTGCATTTTTTTTTCTTTCATATTGACAATGGTGCAATTAGCACATTCTGCCAGTGTTAAGTTTTTTGTAATACGTAATTTGACGTATAAAACGTATCCCGTAAAAGTAGGTTCAGTAAAGCAGGTTTACTGAGGTCAGAAGAGGACTCGTTGGAAGCACACGAAAAACGCAATCCCATGATTGTATTTGATTATGAGAAACATTAACACCGAAATTTAAGAAACTATCATTATTAGTCAAATCACAAAACGAACAATATGCAATTTTTATAATAATCAAACACAAACCCAACTTCACTTCTCGAGTTCTTGTCAAAAAAATTCCCGTTGCACTTGTCACGTGTTTTATACAAATAATTTATTTTCTATTTAATTTAAAAATAAAAAACGAAAATTAACGAGAATGAATATAAAAACTTACTGCAACATATAGATCTTTTTTCTCTGCTATCTTCGCCAGAATCGGTGCATTGTTGTGTAGTGCAATCAATCATGCAATTCTCAACGCAATCTCCCTTTGTCTCCACTTCTCTTTCATTTATTAAACTATTGAGTGAATCACTTGCACTCTCGGGCGAATCATTGGCGTTCTCTGGGGAATTACTAGCAGATTCAGAGGAATCGCTGTATTGGTAACGAGTAGAAGTGACTCGTGATGAGTCATTGTCTTTGGTCGCGCTAGTCTCTGGCATATTGATAGTTTATGATATCTGAAAATAGAAAAAAATAATCAAATTTCAAATCAAAGGTAAAAAACGCCGACGGCAGGCGCTAATTTTATTTTGGGGGTAGATTTCAACTATTTTCCGTACGTTTGGAATAGAAAGCGTTTCAATGAAATATAATTTGTATGTAGACGCGTAGATATTTTTTTAGATTTACACAAAGAAAATTTTTCGAACATCGGTCGAAAGCTGGTATAAGGACCTTATTATCATCATCAACTGAAGACTACCTTACTGCATTTTTCACTTTATCTTATTCTTGTACGTATTTCGGTAGTGAGTGAGATATGCCAGAGCCCATTTCCATCCCATCCTATCCCTCCCTATTTTCCCGACCCTTCCCTTAAATCCATTCCTACAACTTCAAAGGTAGGCAGCGCATCCGGGGGAGGGCCAACGTTTGTAATCCTGGACTGATGTTGTCATGTATCGCTGATGTCCATAATAGGCTAGAAAATCCATTTATCATCAGATGGATTGTATGCTCGTCTGTCGTTTCGCAGCCTTTCCGAATGTGAAGATCAAATGTGGGTAGTTGATAAATCATCCTGGACTACACGCCTCTTCAGTCAACTCGTGACCACGGCCGGTGTAACCCCGCGCCGAAACGTCGAGTAGGAATAAAATACCTTTATTATACGCATTCACACCCGATTTATATAAAATGTTTAATTAACATATTCACAAATACCTATCTATTCACCTATTCATAATATATTCACAAATATTCTTTGTATCTAAAAATATTAGTAAACTCATGGAAGCCATTAACCTTCGTGAGAAATATACTGTTTATAATTTGTATTGTGTTTATAATTAAGTACCTACATCTTTATACTTGATTCACGATATCAATCAACTAATTGTTAGATAATCTTTTCAAATTACTTTTTCGATATGAATGTACTCATAAAAGAATCGTCTAA
This sequence comes from Sesia apiformis, assembly GCA_914767545.1. Classification (NCBI taxonomy): domain Eukaryota; kingdom Metazoa; phylum Arthropoda; class Insecta; order Lepidoptera; family Sesiidae; genus Sesia; species Sesia apiformis. The sequence continues at coordinate 2,848,243 of OU611976.1, forward strand.
AATGGACATGGCAGCATAGAATTCTTAAGAATAACTTTATTAACGTCACTTAAATACAAATGAAAAGACATAGATTATAGATTATTTATTGAGGGGGAGAGCGCACGCTGCAATCCAACAGCTGCTGGGCGCGCTCGTTAGGCCACGTTAGCCCTCACTCACAGAAGACTACCTTGAAGTGTACTGCATTTCCCACTTTATCTTATTTCCCTAATGTAATGTACCTACGTGTTTTAGTAGTGAGTGAGATGTGCCAGAGCCCATTCCCATCCTATCCCTCCCCATTTTCGCAACTCTTTCTCCAAATCCATTCCTATATCTCCAAAGGTCATCCACGCATGCCTGGGGGCGTGCCAACGTTTGTCGTTTTGGACTAATGTTTGGCTTGTATCGCGAATGTCTATGGGCGGCAGTATCCACTTACTATCAGGTGGACTGTATGCTCGTCTGCCGCTTTCGTCCATAAAAAAATAAAAATCTAGAGAGAATTGTATAAAATGAAGATTATAACCAGTACTTCTATAGTACACTGGACATGGACCTACTTATGCATATTGTCATGTGCATGAGAGATGTATGGCTATAAAACGCGAGTTTGGCGAGTCCATTTAGAGGTGTTGCAGTTCCTTAGGGCTTGTGGTAGCGACTTTGTTATCTGTCGCTCGCCTTATAGCGGCACCCTCGGGAATAGATGCGCTGGTGCCATTCTATAGCCGGCCACACAGCATAATCATACCATAAATAAAAATAGTATAAAACGTAAATAAATGAAGCTAATCTTATTAATAAATACCACCAGTCTGTGGGAATGAAGCACCCTTCAATGGCAAGAGGCAGTTGAAAGATAATCTCTAATTTCGTTGTATTTATTCTGGAAGATATTAAAACAAATCATTTGTTTTGACGAAACATAGGTAATCAAAATATGGTGTTACAATAAATAGATTTATCCGGTTATGTTGTTGTTGCTCTTTATTATACTTATAATGAATTATTACAATAATACTAAATTAAATAGTACAAAATAATTTCTTTTAAAAATCTTTAGTTCATATTCTGGTACGCACGTAGGTACTTACAAATTATTTTGATGACGTGTTTTGCTACTATGACGTGTTTAACAAAATCGGTCCAGAAAAGAAATACAGCATGTTTTCTAAATACGCTTATAAAAAATTCTCGACTGAAATCTGCAAGCGAGCGAAGTCACCGGATAACGCTTGTTTAATATACAACGTGTCACTAAAATAAAGTAAAAGTTAAACAGTATCGAGATTTGAATTGATTCTACCAGTTTTTACAATAGTTTCTTTATTTATCTCGTTCATTTTCAGTATACGCGCAGTTACGCAAAACAAAACGTACGAGTACACTCATTGCAAATACCGGTCGCGGCGACCGGTCATTACCCTGTACTGATTACGAACATATAGAACAACCTTTACGTGTTTGTAATTTAGTATTTATTCCCTAGAATAATTTTATTATTTGCTAGAACAGTTCTATATATATATATATATATATATGTTATATTACTTGATGATAATACAAGTGTTATTCCAGTGACACGAAGGTCATAATCGAAAATCGAAGGTGGCAGACGAGCATACAGTCCACCTGATGGTAAGTGGATACTGTAGCCCATAGATATCCGTGATACATGCCAACATTAGTCCAAAATGACAAAAGTTGGCACGCCCCCGGATGCGCTGCCTACCTTTGCAGAATAAGGAATAGATTTGGAGAAAGGTTTGGGGAAATGGGGAGGGATAGGATGGGAATGGGCTCTGACACATCTCACTCACTACCGAAACACGTACTTACATTAGGGAAATAAAATAAAGTGGTAAATGCAGTACATTTCAAGGTAGTCTTCTGTGAGAGAGGGGTAACGTGGCCAGTCGAGTGCTCCCAGCGGCTGTTGGATTGCAGCGTGCACTCTCCCCCTCCCAAAAAGCCGTGCCTAGAGCTGCCACCTTCAGAATACTCTAAACCCGGAGATTAAAAAAATGGGACAAAAACGAAACAGGAAAGTACTTAGTAGTAGTACATTTTTAATTTAAAGTTAGTACTTTATTTAGTACTAAATTAAGAATAAAATTACTACAATATAAACTTATACTGTCTTTGATACACGCAGCGACCATTTAAATTATATCTTTGCATTTGTCGCAACAATAATCTTTAAAGTAATCTATCTTAGTGGGTATTAGGTAATGTTTACTAGAGCCGGTTTACAAATCATGTTTTTATTTTTTCTGAGATTTTTGTATGTTCAACGTCACAGCCGTGCCGCCCGGAGATTTACGATGTTAACGGGTCAAACCCGGAGGGGTGGCAGCCCTAGCTGCGCCCACGAATTCGTACACGTGGAATTATAGTTTTTAAACTCTAAAATTCTAAATTGGGATACATTTTCTTCCCGTCCGCCGATTTCGATGAAACAAAGCCCATTCGAAGCGCCAAGCTAGGCTTAATTAACTTGTGGAAACCCCATGAAAATCCGATCAGTAGTTTTGGAGATTAGCGTGTCCGAACAGACAAACAGACAAAAATTTTCAAAATCATTTTTTTGTCTTTCCTTCGTCGCCCCCAATCAGTTTTTGGTAAATATATTCAATGTACAGACATGCTCGTTCTACAGTTTTATTATATGTATAGATTATAGCCCTAAACTGGCAAATTTGTAAACATTTGTCTGATTATCTAAAATAATAGCACAGGGAAGTCCCAAAAACTAGTTTAGATACTTGATCAGTCTCAGCGAATAATAAAGTGTTATTTTAAGTTTTTTTTTGCAAAATCTTTGCAAAATTTAAATTGTTGTCCACTTCCTATTCTCGACGTATTCCAGTTTTATTAAGTGTTATTAACTAATAAATATTCCAAATAACCGTACTGTGTATATTTTAATAACCGCTAGTGATTATTTATTCTGTCATGTTTAAATAAATAAAAACAAAACAATATGCAAAACTAAAAATACGCATTTGAGACGAATAACCTTTTACAATGAGGAACTTGAAAATGTTTCTTAAGAGAGTTTTTTTATAATTTGAAGGTGACAGACGAGCATACAGCCCAACTGATGGTAAGTGGATACTGTCGTCCGTGGACATCCGCGATACATTCCAACATCGGTCCAGAATGACAAACGTTGGCACGCCCCCGGATGCGCTGCCCACCTTTGCAGATTAAGGAATGGATTGGGAAAATGGGGAAGGATAAATTGCGATGGGAATGGGATCTGGCATATGTCACTCACTACTGAAACATTACGTATATTGGGGAAATACGATAAAGTAAGAAATACAGTACATTTCAAGGTATTCTTCTGTGACAGAGGGGTGACGTCGCCAGTAGAGTGAGCCCAGCGGCTGTTGGATTGCAGCGTGCACTCCTCCCTACATAACATTCTTAGTAATATAAAATTATTTATTTCAGTCATTCAAAAATACCTTACTTGTTTTATAGATCATGATTTGCTGTACATTTAGTTTTTTTTTGTTGCTTGTTTAAATACAGACCAAATTATAGGACCTGTGCCACAGACATAATAATATATTAGAGAAGGACACAGCTGTGTTTGTACGAGCGCGTCTCTCTCATATGTGAAGGGTGAGGGCTCGCACCTTGACCGTGTTACCGCAAAGTTGATCGGCAACGAATTATGTAAGAGAATTTGATTATTGAATAAAATATCAGTTGTTAGTGTTAATTTTGGAACAAACTTATGATTATTGACCGTTATTTAGTGGGGGCTGTGCTGCATTCCTCAATCAACTGGGCGCGTATAGTTAAGTTACTCTCAGTGCGGATTAAACGAGGCCCGGGTGATGGTTTGCGTCGGGGCCCTTTTTTGAAAGAAAGGAAAGGAAGAAGGAAAATCTTTTTTGACGCCCCAAATCTCCAAAACCACTTATTCGTGGTTAGTGAGAGCTACGCGTCGAAACCTAGGGCAGGCGAACGAAGCTGTAAACGTTAGGCTATAGGAATTAAGCACTGCTCAGATGTCAACTGACATTTGTTATTTTTAAGTCGTCTGATTAATACAAATATACAGCTACCTACCTATATGCATACCTATATTTATTATGACAGAGAGCTATTACTTCATAAACTCAAGCTCTCAAAACCACATAACTAGAGGAAACCGAATCTACAAACTCATAAACTTCGGGTTCTGAAGGATTATAATAATATAATATGTGGTTTGAAGTTGAGCTCAAGTTTTTAAGCTATTTGATTCGCTCGCCGTCCTTAGGTCAATCGTTCACAATTATCTTTTTGCCCTACTATGCGTTTCCGACGATGGGGCCGTCTAGACCGGGGCGCCCTGGGCCGTCAAGCCCTCAATCCGAGTCTGGTCACTCTACTCTAACATACTTCTGTACCAAACTCTTCCCGTGTGTGTCGATTAAGGGATAATAAAGCCGACACCAAAAACCCCGAGGAATTACAGGGTGGACTTTTCAACCCGTTTAGACAGCATGCCGTCTTGAGGCCGTACATCACAAGACAGTTTGCATGAGGAGAGATAGAGATAGACCAGTGTGGATACATAGGAAAAGGGCTTGTTACGGTTGATCTTCACCGAGGTATAATCGGCCATGTAACAACATTCCACTTTACAATTTTAAGCCGAGTCCTTCTCAAATATTACTTCAAATTGATAGGTTTGTGTTTCTCTATTCTTATTAAACCCATGACCTTTGTTAGCCAACAGGGCAAGAAGCCACCAGTAAGTCGCGAGCTAACGCTGGCCACACACTGTATTAGTAGCGTTATCTGACTCAGTATTTTTTGCATACCGTATCTCTCTTTCACTTCTTGTTTCTCTGCTTAGTTCCTTACTCTGTTCTCTACTCATTTTGTTTAAATTCTATTCCTTTCTTACATTTTCTTCCATATTGTATGCATCTCAAATAAGTGTATACATATATATAAAATAATTTATTTCAGGTATATTATGTTGACATTATGTAAAATGGCACCATCTACCTTTGATACTGTTATTTGTGTCTCTTTACCACTCAAAGGTTGCCTGGAAGAAATCGCTTTGGCGATAAGATCGCCTGTTGTATTTTACGTTTTAATTACTTATTTTTTTTTTTAAGTTTTTTTGCACCCTAGCAAGAACAGATTCAGCAAGAACGGCATGAATTCTCTCCAAGTTATAGCGCGAACGGATCTTCACCAAAACTCCCCCCTACACTTGATCGTCGATTGCTAGAGAATCTGCACAAAATTTGAAGTTCCGTTTGCGGTTCGCCTAAACAACTACATGCGCCTGGGTTCGCTTCAAGGCTGCCTCTCACTTATTTCGCGATAGTAAGTTTTTAAACGTATATGTAGATTTTTACGTGAATATACTCCAATGTTATCTCCAGCATCTACCAAGGGCCCATGTGTGACGTTATCTGAGCGAAGGGACCTTATTTGTCGGTACGGACTTATTGACATGTAATTATAATCTATATCTGTACATTAATAATTTTTTGATAAAAATTAATTCAGGGTAAAGTACGAACGATACGAAGGCCAAAACAACTTTTTTGGAATTTCGTGCCGGTTCTACATTTAATTTTATCCATTTCTATTATATATGGTCCTACAAAAATAGTGCAAAATATTTTAATATATCGTTCAGTGGACTGAAATTATTATATGGAACTCAAAAATTAATATGTATTTCATGTTTTTTTGTGTTACATTAATAAATAATTGGTGATTAATTTTCTCGTATCGTAAGTATGTGCATAACAATGCACATACTTACGATACGAGAAAATTAATCAATGTAATACAAATGGCCCTTGTATTAATATAATACAAAAAAACATGAAATACGTATTATTGTTTTATATGAAATAAATATTAACATGAAGTTAGTAGGTACCATCTACGTGTTCGTAGATGTCCTCAGCGAGTGTGGATAGTGTTATGCACATACGATACGAGAAAGTTAATCGGCAATTATTAATTTAAAAAAAAAATCATGTCGTACGTGTTAATTTTTAGTTAGATATTAGTAATTTTAGTACACTGATTGATATGTTAAAATATTTCACACTATTTTTGTAGGACCTTATAGAGTTGCCATGCGAATGTTTTCTCCGAGTGGAATCAAGCCAACCATGAGCAAGTAGTGAATATCAACGATGTGCGACTAAATGGGTGGATCGACTGCACATTTGATGCCTACTCTCCAAAAAAAAAAATTATTCGTTCAAAAAATATGTAGAACAGTTTATTTAGGACGATAACGTTGACTTCTCAAAATATTAATTTTTAGATTGAATTTAATTCTCAAAATGTTATATTACTAAAAAGTATATTCCCAAAACCCAGGAAATTATATAATAGATAATTAAAAAAAATATTTTACGCAAATATCTTCGAAATCTTAATTTAACGAGTGGCCAACTCACACTTGACACATTTTTTTAAAATGTTAAGATTTCATGCATGTAATATATTGTATGCAGTTATACAGCAATATTTACTGATGCAATTATGGGCAAAATAGTTAATCAAAGGTCAAGATTACTATCTCCTTGGTTAGCCGCTTATCGCTAACCCAGCTGATAACTGTTGCAACTTCGAACTTGTAACTTTGACATGAATCTGTACATATCACTGTTATGTATATAGACATATGAGGACCCCAGAGGTCAAGGGGTCTAAGTGACATTTTCGAAAGAATTGAGTTAGATGCAGTAACAGACTGTTAAAATACTATTCTTTTTAGTGGTGAGGATATCCAAGTGATTTCCCTGACAGGTGCTGCTACCTAGTGTGTTGCCCCTTCACCACTAGTAGTGCATGCTAACACTGCTTAGAGCGCTAAGGTCTAAGCTGCTTGGTCTAAGTACACATTATCTACCTTTTATTACCTATAAATGTAACACAGGTGATTTTAATAATCTATTGTTAGTACTAATTAGAAGCAAATGGCCAAAGTGTTGGCCTAAAATGGTCAAAACAAAAAAAAAATAACTTTCCCTCTTACAAAATTTTGTTGACTTTTGGTTCAATTATCTCAAAACATAAATTTTGTCACTTAGACCCCTTTACCTCTGGGGTCCTCATATCATAGATATAGATATCGCAAGTTCGTGAAATTGTATGTATGTACACCGCACGTGTGACGTCACGAGTAAACTAGTAAACTAGTGATGTAAAACCACACGCCGATGAAACGAAACATCTGCCTTGACTCGGTTCAACACTTTTGCGGAATTAGGCTTTTTGTTTTGTAACGAGTTGGTGCACGCGGCGGCAGACAGCTTGCGTTATCCGTCCCTCTATATCTGATCTGTGATATGTATATACATACTCGTATAATAAAATCGTAACCGAACCAGTGCCGGATTAAGGGGGGCTATAGCCCCTCGAACCGCTTCCCGGGGACCCCGAGCCCGGCCATTTAAAAACATTTATTTATATGTATTATGGCATTAAATTTAAATGTTATGTTCGTGTCATTTGTAAATATTGTAACTTTTTTTTATGTTTTACTGTTATTGTTACTGCGCCATCTCTGAATAGCCCAAAGGAGTGTGGAGATAATACTTCAAAGCATTAAGTCGACCTTTATTGCAATAAAGAATAAATAAATACAACAAAATTTATAAAATTGCTCGACTTCAGAGAGCCTCTACTCTTAAATAGGCCCGGGCCCCCAATAACCTTAATGCGACACTGAACAGAGCCGTATCTGTACATTAATATTTTTTTGAAAAAAATGGTTACAATATAAACTACGAATGATATAGAGCTCAGAATAACGTTTTTTGCCTGTTTGTCTGTCTGAAAGCGCTTCACACAAAAACTACTTGGACAGATTTTAATGAAACTTTGGAATTGTTATAGCTCATGTGTTAACATTGAGGTATTTTTATTAAGATTCAAGGGCATAGTCAGGATTTTATCTGGAATGTGGTAAAAGCAAACAATTTTCTTATAATTTAAATAGAGATAGTGTAAAGCAAAAAGTTGTCCCCTATTTTGGACAGTTGGCAAGCGTTTCACCCTGCCGCAGCGAGGCTACGCCCATGTCTAGATTCAATATAAGGTTCCCACGGGAATTACGCGAACCAAGTTGTGAAGTGAGCACTGCTAGTAAATAATAAACACTTATATACGTATACATACGTACCCATGTACCTACGTATAAAATAAAATATGTATATTCAAATACTGATGCAAATAAAATGTGTGTCTATCTCAAGGAGATGTGTTTTTCAACCGAATAGAGAGAGTTCAAATATGTCAAAAGTATCTATTATTCTTTTGTAAATCTTTTGTAAATCTAGTTTTTTTTTTAATGTACGAAGACGGCAGACGAGCATACAGTCCACCTGATGGTAATGTGCAGGGCCGTCTTTACCAGGGGGTGCAAGGGGTGCGGTGCACCCCGGGCGCCCACCTTTTAAAGGTAATGAAAAAATATAACGCTATAGTAAACAATTACACAATAGGATATTTGACTGTCATAGGATACACAATAGGATATGTGACTGTCATAGCATACACAATAGGATATTTGACTGTCATAGGATACACAATAGGATGTTTGACTGTCTTAGGATACACTCCCGCACCCCGGCGCAGAATAGACTTAAGACGGCCCTGGTAATGTGGATACTGTCGCCCGTAGACATCCTCGATACATGCCAACATTAGTCCAGAATAACAAACGTTGGCACGCCCCCGGATGCGCTGCCTACCTTTCATAAAATAAGAGCCTATGAGCCTATTTCAGTCTATAAGAGAAAATCCTAAAGTTCACTGACATGGCAAAACCTTTTAACACAACTAGTAGGTAATAATAATTTTCATGTACATTAATTAAAATATTACGTAAATCCATATTAAGTATTATCCAACATCCCTCGGGTCGAAGTGGAAGAGAGTCGCGCCAGGCTTGTGTCTGAAATCGAAGACTCTTTAGATCTAGTCTCGATTTGGGGTTCTCTGAACCTAGTGGATTTCAACCCCAGTTAGACGCAAGACTGTGCATTCACCGCTAAAAAAAACCCTTTTGTCGTAGCACCTTGCTTCTAGAGCATACCCCTTAAGATCTCGGAGAGTATCGGGATCCTTAGTGTCGACATCTCCAGCAAAGTCGAATTTAGGGGTCATCTGGAAAATTAGGTCAAAATGGCCTCCAAAAAGCTCGGTGTGCTGAACAGAGCGAAGCGATACTTCACCCCTGGGCAACTCCTAATGCTTTACAAAGCTCAGGTGAGGCCCCATATGGAGTATTGTTCTCATCTCTGGGCCGGCGCACCGAAATACCAATTGGACCCATTTGACTCCATCCAATGCAACGGCGGGCTCTTCGTATTGTCGGAGAGACGTTGCGTCTCTCTGTGTGTTCTACCGCTTGTACAATGGGGAATGCTCTGAAGAATTGTTTAATATAATTCCCACCTCAGGTTTCTACAACCACACCTCCCATCACAGAAGTGCGGTCCATCCGCATTTCCTCGATATGGAGGTGTCGCGCACTGTTCGTTCCAAAAATTATTTTATACCGCGAACCCGTAGGCTGTGGAATGAACTGCCTCAAGAGGTCTTTCCATTATGCTACGATATAGGGTTCTTCAGGAGAGCTGAGAATAGGATTTCGCAAGGTCGGCGGCGCACCCGCATATCCCCTGGTGTTGCAGGTGTCCATGGATGGCGGTAACACTTACCATCACGTGGGACCGCTTGCGTGTCCGCCTACTAGTCTATAAAAAAAATAAAAAAAATACGTACATCACGTCAATTTTCTAAATATAGAAAGAGCATATAAAATTCTCGGGTCAATGTATTATACATGAAAAAAAAAACATTTTCAGCAATTTTTCGTATCTATATAACATATTAAAATATGTACATCACGTCAATTTTCTAAATATAGAAAGAACATATAAAATTCTCGGGTCAATGTATCATACATGAAAAAAAAAACATTTTCAGCAATTTTTCGTATCTATATAACATATTAAAATACGTACATCACGTCAATTTTCTAAATATAGAAAGAACATATAAAATTCTCGGGTCAATGTATCATACATGAAAAAAAAAAACATTTTCAGCAATTTTTCGTATCTATATAACATATTAAAATACGTACATCACGTCAATTTTCTAAATATAGAAAGAACATATAAAATTCTCGGGTCAATGTATCATACATGAAAAAAAAAAAAAACATTTTCAGCAATTTTTCGTATCTATATAACATATTAAAATTTCGCGTTGTGTACAAATTTTATATTCTAAATCGGATCTGAACGCGTATAATATCGTAAAGGTATTTGTTTACCTTTTAGTACTCGCCGTTTGTCAACTCGTGACCACGGCTCGTGTAACCCGTGCACATATATCGAGTAGGAATAAAAAGTAAACAGATATACGCATTCAGACCCGATTTAGAATATAATTTTTTTTTGTTTATTTTTTATCATAATCATCAGTCCTGACTCTGAGAGATCTACGTTTATTTATAGGCTGCAGTTATATGGTATGGCAAATGAAAGATGATTTCACAATCGTCTTTTTGTTTTCTGATACTCTTCCTTCATCGCTCCCAATCAGTTTTTGGTAAATATATTCAATGTACAGACACGCTAGTTCTATTTTTATTATATTTATAGATAATTTAACTGTGTAAAAGCGGGCTTTATTTTCAAACTAATGGGAACAAACGTAAAAAATATGTGAATTTATGTCTTTTCATACAAAGTTTGACATTCTGTATTTTAGGCCCCTGACACAACTTTGAAGAGCAGTGAAACATGTGTTTAATTATTTTAGAATATTTATACGAAGTACCGTCAAATATTAATTAACTAGAACCGTCAAATATTTTGTCCACACAAACTTTGACACCTCGTTTTACCCATTTAGAGATCGAGCTAAGAGAAACCTTTCTGTATAAATTCTTTGCGTCATAAAAGGAAGCTACTCTCCAAATTTCATGATTCCACTCGTATCTTCAGTAGTTTCTGCTCGACGTGTAAGACTCAGAAAGTCAGTCAATGAGTCACAATATTTAATATACGTATAGATAGAATCTATCTGATAGATAACCAAAGAGAAGACCTCAAGATCAGACGTCCCACTGAATCATTTAAATAAGTTGATTTATATATAAATTTTGGATACAATTATATTTGTAGTAATTAAAAAAGAAATGTAAAACTAACGTTTTAGAAAAAAATGTTTCGAACGAAGTTTTCGAGTTCGTTTAAAAGTCGAGTTATTTATTTACATTGGAGTAGCGCCGTGCCCAAATGTAAGTATATATTTGCAAATATATTTTCCATCAAGTTTAATCAATCTTCAAGGTAAATAAGAACCTCAATACTTCAAAACAAAAAGGGAAAGGTATATTCCGCTCACAGACGAAATAATAAAAAGATAGACCTACCTACTTTTTGCGTAAGTGAACGTGTCTGGAATTGAAAATGTATTTTTAATCACAGGGTTAACCGCTTTTTAGTTGTATTTTTAATAAACATAGTTATTTTATTCTCATTAGATTAATCCCCGCAGATTTAATCGCTTGAAAACAGATTGCACCCGAGAAGCTGATTTTGGTTTAATCTAGATTATTGATTTGACCAAATAACAGACTGGAAAACAAATAACACACTTATATCGACGGAAATAACGACTGAAAATGTCATCCTAAAAGCCACGAGTGGCGACTTGACTGGCAGAATTTTTGAACATTGGTTGTTCGTCCACCAGAGCGCGAACATAAAATAAGTTTTGACGATTACCTAACTAGTTATAATTATTGACCTTTTAAATGCATTTATTTACTGTCTTTATTTTTACATTATCTTTTACATGATCCATCTCTGGATTTCGGTTCTTTTGCACTACCTATATCCCTTTTATTTTTCTCTATCCTAAGGTTGCCTGGAAGAGATCGCCTTAGCGATAAGGTCGCCTATTGTATTCTGTCATTTATTATTTGTGCACATGTAATAGCTATTGTATGCAATAAAGAGTATTTCTTATTATTATTTTTATCTCGTTTACTGTGGGTTTTTATATATGTTTAATAATGAGATTATTATTTATTATAATATATAGCTCAAGTGGCAGGCTTCCTCGAGTGAACTTTGTACTGAATATGGATTCTTGAACAAATATTATGGTAAAAATTATTAATTATCATGCCGCGTGCAACAGCCCATCTCCTCCCGTGGGTGCTGTAAAAGGCGACTAAGGAATTACACCATCTCTAAAAGAGTGGTCTCGCCAACCCGCTTGTCCAGCCATACATCCCCCATGTACGAGACAATGTGCCCGATGACGCCCGTGTCCAGCAGTGAACGATAATAGGGCTGCGTTACCGACGTATTTTATCATACCATACCATCAGCCTGTGACTCTCCACTTCTGGATATAGGCCTCTCACAAGGACCGCCTCCACACACGGTCTTTAGCTCTTCTCATCCACTCACTACTAGCAAGTTTCTTCAAGTGGTCAGTCCACGTGGGCGGAGGGCGTCTCACGCTACGTTTCCTGGAACGAGGTCTCCATTCTAGGACTCGTCTCGCCCATCGGTTACCGACGTATATACACAGGTGTACAAGTATGAAATGCGGATTTGAGACGGACGAAGATTGGACTGATTGGAAGATTGGAGATTGGACGAAGACGATTCACAAACACAAAAACAACTCGCAGAGCAATTGAACGTTAGTCAACAAGCTGTTTCCAATCGCCTACGAGAGATGGGAAAGATTCAGAAGGTCGGCAGATGGGTACCACATGAGTTGAACGAGAGGCAAATGGAGAGGCGCAAAAACACATGTGAAATTTTGCTCGAACGATACAAAAGAAAGTCGTTCTTGCATCGTATCGTTACTGGGGATGAAAAGTGGATATATTTTGAGAATCCCAAGCGCAAAAAATCATGGGTAGACCCAGGCGCACCATCCACATCGACCGCAAGACCGAATCGCTTTGGCAGGAAGACGATGCACTGTGTTTGGTGAGACCAGAAGGGTGTGATTTATTATGAGTTATTAAAGCCCGGTGAAACGGTTAATAATCCGCATTTCATACTTGTACACCTGGAGTTATTGTTAATTTTTTAACATTGAACTCTTTCATATTGTTTTCTTATACTATACTATAAGCTTTTTTTTCAAAATAAAATATAGCCTACATTAGACACGGATAATGTAGCTTCCTATTTGTGAAATAATTTTTGAAATCGGTTCACTAGTTCCAGTGATTACCCCCAACAATCACACAATTTTACCATTTTATATATTAGTATAGATATAGATAAATCGGGTCTAAACGCGTAAAATTGAATTTTTATGCGATTAGACCCGATTCTTTTTTTTTATAGACTAGTGGGCGGACGAGCAAGCGGTCCCACATGATGGTAAGTATTACCGCCGCCCATGGACACCTGCAACACCAGAGGGTATGCGGGCGCGGCACCGACCTTGCTAAATCCTATTCACAGCTCTCTTGAAAAACCCCATATCGTAGCATAATGGAAAGACCTCTTAAGGCAAATCGTTCCACAGCCTACGGGTTCGCGGTATAAAATAACTTTTGGAACGAACAGTGCGCGACACCTCCGTATCGAGGAAATGCGGATGGACCACACTTCTATGACGGGAGGTGCGGTAGTAGACACCCGAGGTGGGAACTATATTAAACAATTCTTCAGAGCATTCCCCATTGTACAGGCAGTAGAACAGGAAGAGAGAGAGACGCAACGTCTCTCCGAATGCTGAGGGATTCTAAACCGCCCGTGAGAGTGGGATCGTCGACAATACGAACAGCACGTCGTTGGATGGAGTCAAATGGGTCTAATTGATATTTCGGTACGCCGGCCCAGAGATGAGAGCAATACTCCATATGGGCTTTGATAATATAATACAATATAATTTGATAATTTGTGTACAAAACGTGAAAGTTTATAGTTATATTAGTGTGTTGCTCACTGTACACGTATACGCACAATAAATCGTCGATTCATCTAAATCAAACACCAATAGGTGACCTAGATACTGAATTGAATATTGACCTAAATATGGCACGAGACAGTTGTATCCAATTGATCTTACAATTAAATGCACTAGGTTTTGGAGGAATGCTCTCCAATTATTTGTGCGTGTGTTTTGCTGAGCTACCTTGAGAAGAAACTAGAGGGTCTTCGGAATAAGAATATTTATTTAACCAACGCACAGTACAACGTTTGTAGCGTTGGGAATAAGCTTGATAAAAACAACATACATTAGAATTAAAACAGTGTAAATTAATATGGTAAGAACTTCCTTCTAGTCTGGTGACATGAGTATGTAAAGAAAATTGTTGACAAGACATATCAAAAATAACAAAAGTAAAACTTATAAAAAGAACACTCTTAAAAACAATTAAATAAATCAAATTAGGAGCTCGACCAAAGAGGTCGGCTCTCGACGCCACTAGGTTTTTCATGGAACAGGGGGCGCATTACAAGCTTTTATTACGCCGTGAAATAAACTGCCTTGCACGTTCCTAGATGATAACAGATGATCCTTATAGAACGTCAACCAACTATACACTTGACTATTGTATTATATCAGTCCATAATGTGGGGTTTTGGACCGTAATACACCACGCGGTCCCAGTGCGGATTGCTGTACCACATACTCCAGATTTTTATTTTATTTTTAGAACATGCGGTTTTCTTCACGATGTGTTCCCTCAATAGTGACAATTTAAAAATAGTAGAAACCCAGTGGTACGAGCCGGGAATTTGAACTCGTGATTACACTAATGTGAGTCAAGTATTTGTAGTTAACTATTAAACGAAGACAATTAAGCGAACCAAGCAGAAGTTATGGTAATTGAATCTCACAATACGAAACAAAACAAGACAGTTTAGAGCTGTAAACTGACTTGATTGAAAAGTGGATTGGTTTATGAAATATTCAAAATATTTTACTGTATTTAGCGAAACGAACAACTGTAATATATTTTTATATTCTAAATCTGGCCTGAACGCGTATAATAAAGGTATTTGTTTACCTTTTATTCGTAACATTTCGGCACGAGTTACAACAGTGCCGTGGTCACGAGTTGACTCAAGAGGCGGGTAGTCCAGGATGGGAGCTGCGAGCGGTTTTATCAACTACCCACATTTTATCTTCATATTCGTGAGATAAAACAATAGAGTTTGCTACATTAAACAACAGAGCGTATGACCTCTGTGACCCTGAACATATAAAAGACGAATTATCATATGTTCAGGAGGTACTGTTAAACTGTTCAGGAGGTTAAACTGTACAATTATTTCTTCGCCTAATCTGTTATCTCGTTAACTAATTATACAACCAACATCATTATCGTCAAATTAGAATATTAAGAGAGAGATATGTTAAAATTCCCACTGACATTAAGAAAGCCACCAATAAAAATAAATTTAAAAGATTTCTTCGGGAACATAATTTGATACAAAATTAGTAGTTTAGTTTCTCAGTTCATCTTCTCTACTATTTCCAATTTTCTGCTCCATTTTAGTGTTTCTATCATAATATGTATGTATGTATTTATGAGTATATGTATGTATGTATTTATGAGTATATGTATGTATGCATTTATGAGTATATGTATGTATTTATGAGTATATGTATGTATGCATTTATGAGTACATATATGTATACAATAAGTATTTTTGCATTTATGAATGTGTTTATTTAAGTTGAGGCAGTTTCGACTGTGGGATTCTACTGTGACTATAAATCAGAGACATACATCGTAGATCTGCACCTAGATCTAGATATAATCTGGACCTCCTGACAAATGCTTTTGGCCATTTTAATTGTTATTTACGTCTAGCACTGTCCGCGACTTCGTCCACGTAAACGTTAGAGTAGGTAAATGTGGTTAGATTGATTCACGTCCAGTTGTTTTGAGTGTTTTTGCATAATGCCCGTTCAGTCAGATGGACAAAAATCCAATAATTGTTGTATTAGTGTGCACGCTGTAATTTTATTTTCAAAAAACTTTTTATGTACAGACACTGCTTTATTACAATTCTATTATGTATAAATTAACATGGCCCGAGACTTAGTGTGAGTAATTGTTAGTATTGGGTTTTGGGTTCGGCTAAAAAGCAGAATCTGCGCCGTTTTTACTGGTGTGGAATCCGGTTAGATCGGCGATCTAGCCGGATTCCACACCAGCAAAAGCGACCGGCAGTTTAAGAAAAAAAACTAAAATCTACCCCAAAGGATGATACGATCTATATTCGCGTGGAAGAGTGTGCTCCGCGACATAAATTCACAAAAAAAAAATACGATAAACCTATGCCAGTGCAGTGTTTTCCCGGGGACCCGTACAGCCTTATTTATCAGCTAAGCTTTCTCAAGTAATTCGAGCCCATATAATTAAAATTTCAATTAATTGCGTCAACAGAGCATGTATGGTTAGTTCGATTTCCGTGGGCATTTTAATTCTGTACCTACAATACTTTATAATTGATCGGAATAAAACGTCTGTTACTCGAAGTAATTTTGTAATTACTCATCAAATCAAATAAATATACCGGTACAAACTATGTGATGTTTCAGTAAATATGAATGACCTTACGCCTCAGTAAGTTACCGTTCGTAATTTATAAATGACACTTAACTACTTATGTACCGCCACCTTAAATAATATTTTTTTTTTAAATTCAAATTATATGTAATTGTTACGAGGTTAAGACGAGTACTCACGGACTGAGTTATGTTTTTAACTTTCGAGTAAAAAAAATTGTCTTTAAGAGGACAATATTGAAAAGGCAATTTTGCCGTTCTCCAAAAGCTAGTGAGTGATTCTAATATTTGTACAAATACAATATACAAATTTTAAAATTGTGTTTTAAATATTGAGAGCATTATGGAATATTTCCAGAAATTCTCTCCTTTGATCTTTCGCATTTTTCTTATTCGTTTATTTCAACCTTGCAGTGAATGAATGAAAAATTACACATGAATTTGTAAATAAATATTTATTACATGTATCTTATAATTGACTGTTATGAATATAAGATGCTTCAGTAGTGAAGCATCTTATATTTATAACAGTTATATTATTCATCTTATATTTATTAGGATTTTCCCTTATTTTTGAAATACCTATCTATTATTATAAATGGAAGCAAACTTTAAAACGTTTAGAAATGTCCTCAGTGACAATAAAATATATTTAAATACATACATATAATATTGTATTTAAATAATTAGGTAATTATTAACTGAATAAATCAATGATAAAAAAAATTACTTCGCCCCAGATCCTTAAAATTATGATCTTTAATATATAAATATAAAGAAAATTGTACTAACCTATTTATGCTATTTGTCGACTATTCAACACAAAATTGAACACACTCACATTGAAATAACAAAAGTTCGTGTACAAAAAATCTTTAAATCACTTAAAACTAAAAATCTAAATAAACATACTTAGAAGTCCATTTTTAATATTTTATTTATAAAAAAGTCACAATCCATTATCGAACGAAGCGAAGAATGTTTTTTAAAATTCGAATTTCCCGCGCTCACTTTTACAATTCGCGCCAACGTCCGCCGCGGAGTATTGCAAGATGTTATGTCAGCGTTTAGTTTTACCTCTATTTTATTCACATTCATCTGTCATTCGTGTCCTTGCAACGGTACTAAGTAATTCACTAATTGTACAGTAAGTACCTACAAGCCGTACGCGCGTCGTATTTATTTAAAACTAATCACATTGTACAATAATATATAACCCATACGTTATTCTACAAAAGTGATGCATCTATCTTAGATTTATTGTTGTTTATATTTAGTTTTCTTATCATGCTTAAACACTTCTGTATACATAGATCCATAGGGTCCTAAGGTCCTAAATAAAATGTGACGTCATGCCTTAATGACGGCGTGGTTTATTGTTAAAGTGGCTCTAACATCTAATTTTTAAAATAAATAAAAAATTATGTTATTTGTTATATTTCACTTTTTCGAATAATTTCGCAAACTGTTTCACCAGCTATTTGGACAATTTCCTAAACTGGCGGCTGAGGTTTTTCCACTTAGTTACGAATGAATAGAATTCCGTAAGGTCGGCATTGTCCATGGGCGACGGTGACCACTTACCGTCTCGTGAGCCGCCCGCCAGTTGCCTGTCCACCACCTCTTCTATAAAAAACGTGTTAAAATTGTTCATTGACAATCCAATCAATACCGCGAAAAAGGTACAAATAATTATGAAGATAGAAAAAGATAGGTACAAATTGAATTTTCAAAGGATTTTAATACGGCAGGACTAAAAAAGTTGTTCCTCTGTGTCAAACATTTTGCCAAAAAAACGATTTTACAACTTGTCTAAAAGTCGATACCTTCTTTATGTCAGTATTTAATTACATAAGAGTTAAATATTTGACCGTTAGACACTGGCCACATGCAACCTAGATTTTTACCGCCAAAACCGCTTAACAGTTGAAGGTTAGGCCTAGATCCCTTTACGTAACTAACAAACTGGTTCTATGGCGAATTTTACGAGATTAGTGTATTTACGTTACGGCAACGGTACAAGATGTTCTTATATATATAGCACTTTGCCTGACTTCGAACTTCGAAAATTTGAATGGTCTCTACCATCAAAAAAACCGGCACGCTCACCAGTTTGAAGGTATTCGTAGATTTCACTATTTCCGTGGGCAATTTTGAAACTACTCAATTTAATTGAAATATATTCGTAGACTCTATTTTTCTGCCTAATTTAATTTCAATCCGTTCAAAAACGGATGCTGTCTTTTGATGTGCACCTACTCATATGTATACTTGGCAGGGGAGGGTGCAGTCCCACAGCCGCTGGGTGCACGCGACTAGCCAAGGTACCCCTATCTCACAGAAGACTACTGTATAATGTACTGCATTTCTCACTTTATCCTATTCCCCCAATGTGCATACCTCCCATAGGTATCGATAATTAATAAGCGAGATATGACAGCCCATTCCCATCCCACCCCATTTGTCAACCCTTCCTCCAAGTCTAAGGCAGCGCATCCCGAGGGGTATCAGTGTTTGTCATTCTGGAGTGACGTCGACATGTATCGCGGATGTGGTAGAGCGACAGTATTCATTTTCCACCAGACTGTGTTCATTTGATACTGTCTTTCTACAAAATGAAATGAAAAAAACAACAGATATTACTTTATTGTAGAGTTGTTAGGGATACAATATTTTGAATCCGGATACGGATACATTGTATACTCTTTTACGGATTTCGGTTACAGATACGGATATGAAATTATTTTTATAAAAAATACGGTTGTGGTTGCGCATATATTTTGAACTTTTTTTAGAAATGTAGGTATTACTAACTAAAAGCACAGAAAAATAAAACCAAACAAGGAACAATTGCAACTTTACTCACATAAAGAACGAACGAAATATCTATCAAATCAAATGCAAGCAGCAACAATTTGTCAAAACTCTCCTCGTCTAAATTTCCGTCCCTGGCGGTAATGAATAAAATTATTTGTACAGATACATTAAGAAAACATTGGGCATCGGCTAATCCGGAAACATACGAACGCGTCATCCACGTCTGTGAATTATGATAAGCCGTTAACCAACGTTTTCGTAATGTATCTGTATTTCCAATCTTTTATTTCGGATTCGGTTTCGAATATTTTTTAATTCGGATATCCGATAATTTCGGTTACGGTTACGGGGCTCCATAACATCTCTACTTTATTGTCACATCAGTTCCTTGATATTAAGAGCCTGTTTTCTGTAGAGAATAACATATTTTGTGTAAGTACAGTTTAGTAATTGTAACCAGCCCTGATCCACCAGCGTATTGTATCGTGGACACGGCCCCGTGCACATTGCTTTGTGCAAGAGGGATATATGGCCTTAAAACAGTACTTTGATCAAGCGGGTTGGCGAGTCCATTCCTTTAGAGGTAGTGTTTTTTTAACAGGACACTTCATTAAATGCAAAGTCATAGCAAAGGATGAATGGAAGCTGAAGAAATGCCATCCCGTGTACTCTGGTAGTGTACAGATGTGGCGTTGCAACGTGTACGAATCCTCCGTAATCCAAGATCACTATCGGCAGCCCAGAAGTGTAATAATGGAAGGAGCTGGGGCAGCTCGAGTAGAGTAATATCTGAGGAAGTGCTCCCACACAAAATGGTCGCTGCGTACGACCAATTGTGTAAAAGAGCCCGCAGAGAAGAAAGAGGTGAAGTAGTTCCTCAGCGCTTGTGCTAGCGACTTTATCTCTTAGTTGCCTTAGTCTTGGTGCAATTTTAAAGCCCGCCCACACCACACGGCCATTTGTCATCTGTTCTATAAAAAGGCTAATGGCAATCACTTAAAACTCTTACAAAACTTTAAAAAATAAGGAATTTATAACTTTTGAAAAGAACTTTTTGGCGGGAACTTGAGAAGTGAAAGGCATTGTGCGCTTTGTGGTTTAATAGTCATAGTTTGTTAAACTTCAAAGGGCTTTTTTGTTCGTAATGTATGTGATAATCAAATAAAAACACGTGACTGTGTTTCTCATGTGGTTCCAAGGAGTCAGTCCTCTTCTATCCTCAGTAAACCTACTCACTTTACTGACTCCTGACTTATTTCGACGGTACTGGACATTGACAGGATGTTTTAGACTTTGAAAGTGTTTATTACAAAAAAAAAAATCTTGATACTGTCAGAATGTGCAACTTGCATCATTGCCATATAATGAAGAGGAAAAAAATTTTTTAAATTTTCGCGTTTTGTACATCTATATATAGATACTAATATATTAAAAGGTAAAATTGTGTGTTTGTGAGTAATCTCTGGAACTACTGAACCGATTTCAAAAATTATTTCACAAATAGGAAGCTACATTATCCGTGTCTAATATAGGCTATATTTTATTTTGAAATACTTATAAATCGAAGCGAAGCGAGGGCGGGTCGCTAGTATTTTATATTGTAAATCAGGTTTGTACGCATAAAATTAAAGGTTTGTGTTTACATTTCATTTCTACTGGACGTTTCGGCGTGAGTTACACCAGCCGCGGTCACGAGTTGACCGAAGAGGCGGGGTAGTCAAGGACGGGAGCTGCGAGCAGTTTTATCAACTACCCACATTTGATCTTCACATTTGGAAAGGTTACGACATGCTACACTAACAATATCCGCGGACTTTCAATCGGGAAGTTGCATATAAACTGTCGTCGACATGGAAACGTGAACAAAACCTAAACGTGAACAAAAACCTTCAATTTTACGCGTTCAAACCCGATTGACAATATAAAAAATTAACGAGTTGTTGTTGCAAACATTGATTTTTATTACCCTTTGATAATAATAATAAGAAAAACGTTAATTATTACATTGTATAATACACACATATAAAACTTGTTTTAGATGCATCCGCGTTCATGGTTTGTCCCGATTTTTTTTTTAATATATACATCGTGTCATTGAAATAACGCAATAATTGAAAATAAGTTGGTCTGTATAGAGAGTCCAATTTTTACAATTTCATACCCTATTGTTCATTTCTAGTACCTATCCTTTATTTTTAGTTGCATTCTAAAGGCGATGGCGCCCGGTCACTTACTCGTAGATTGAACAACAAACATTACATGTTTGTAACGATTCCCTAAAATAATTTTATTTTTCGCCATGTTGTATTTTTTTTTTAATTAATCGATGAGTTTCAGGCTGTCTGCTAATCATTCCGTCCATGATTCTGAGTTCGTTGACGTGAAAATTTAAACGACCCTTATGTTTTTATATAAATTTTCTATTAACAACAATCAGCCCCTTTTAATAACCACTGCTGTACATGGACCTCGTTAAGACATTGTGCATGTAGAGACCGATGTCTCCACATGCACAATGTCTTATACACGAGGATTGTATGGGCTTAAAAGGCCACGCTAGCAAAGCGGGTTGGCGAGTCCATTCTTTTATAGGTGGTGTAGTTCCTCAACGCTTGTGATAGCGGTATCGTTCTCCCTTAGTCGTCTTATTATAAAACCGGCCAACAGCCTGTATGTACAATCCAGAAAAACTGATTTCCAAAAGTAACCCTGTTTAAGATTTTTAAAGGACCCTCCGAGCTCCGCGAACGCTCTATTGGGAAAGTCGACCTTTTGTTTGATTATAAAAAGTGTTTTATGGGTTTTGTGGTTTAATAGGGAAATCTTTCATTAAACTTCAAAGTGTTTTTGTGTGGAATGTTTGTGATAATCAAATAAAAGCATAAGACTGCGTTTTCCGTGTGCTTCCGGACTCTTCTGTACTCAATAAACTTCGACGAGAGTGCATATTGAGGATATGAGTTTTGTATTGCTTTGATTTTAATATTGTTAATTATAAAGAAAACTCGACATTGGCACAATGTGCTAATTGAGCTATTGCCATATAAAATAAAATGCATTAATGACCTTTATTATAAGCAAAATACATGTCATTGTTTTGTTTGCAAAGTACGCTGGCCCAGTGTTAAAGATGGCGTCCAAAAAAGACATCGCTATTGACATAACTCACTGCTAATTAAAATCAAAGCATGAATTGTATGTGCTAGTGTTTGCAACCTTCATGATAAACACCCTATTTTAGACCTTAACACATTTGTTTACGGGCTATATTTGCGCATACGATGGGATATCATAAATTGTACAGTGAGTCAAATGTATTTAGAAATCGATAGGTCTTTTTATCAAGGAATTTTGGCGGTAATTTCAAAGCAATAGAGGATAAATTCGTATGCACGGATTGTGCTTGAATGTGTGTAGAGCGGTAGATCAAACATTGTATTTAAATGGTCTATTGTCACCATAGACTAAACTTGGATTTAACTAATAGTTAAGTGATTCTATAGTTTGTGATTCATCATAGATAACGTGATTTAAGGTGACCCCTATGGGTCAATAATATTTTTTTTATTATTTTTTATAGAAATATATAATATATATTAAATAAATATATAATATATATATTAAATAATAAATAAATAATATATATTATATACCTATAATTTTTTTATAGAAAAAGACGGCAGACGAGCATACAGACCTATCAGAAAATTATACTTACACTAATGTCATTGGACAATATTATTAAATCGCGCCTTGCACCCAAACAAGTTTTAATACACCCCCTTAACGATCAAAAACATTGAGCAATCCGTAAAATTGAACAATATCATTAATCGTGAAGGTGGCCTCTAACATTTTTGTACGACGAGCAGCGCGAGAATAGGAGTTTGGCGCCAACTTGCGGACACATATCGACAGCTTGCGTTGTCTAACACTCCATAATATATCTGTGGGTCTCCACAAATAAATCACCAGGAGGCCAGTGCGGGCCCAGTGCATTGGTGGACAAATGCGTAATACATATATAATTGTGTCATTATGACACGATTCATATTCCTTTAATAATAAAAAAAAATCACTAAGTATATCGCTAATTAATCCGCCCGTCGTTTTGTAGACTTTTTACAATAAACAAGTAATAAAAAGTAGCACTGGGTATCGAATGCTACTGAATCGCTAATTAATCCATCGGTCGTTATATAGCCACCGATAAAAAATTAAACAAAAGAAAACAATTAATGGTCAAAGGTCAGTTTGAGAAGACAAAATGAGCTAAAAGGAAGTTTCAGTAAACCGACAAAAGTAATAACGGGTACAAGACCATAGTCATTGTTAAAACAATATTTAGTTTTTAGGCAAATCCGTATCACCTAATTTGGAAAATAAATAACATAACAAAACAAACCGTTTAGGAATTGTAAATGTATTCACGTTAAACATGGACACTAATGCCGTACATATTAGGTTTAAAACACAACGATATTTTGAAACTGAATATCCTAATGCGAGTATATTATCTTGTATCGGCTATTGCAAATATGTATTAAATATTTATAAACATTATGAGTGATATGGAAAAAATAAATATTGTAGATATACGTTAACCTTGTTTAAAATGTTCAATCACTACAAAAATACAATACAAGTCAGTGACACTAGCGTGTACGACTAAGTTCGAGCTCGGTATAGCTCTTTCATCTCACGAAGGCGGGTTCGCTTAGTAACCGTTGTGCTTGTATGTACATTGTTATAGTGTGTCGCAGCGTCGGGAATCAACTGAGCGTTCTCAAGTTTACGCACATTAAAACAATGTACAACAATAAATAAATTTGAGAGGGGGAGAGTGCACGCTGCAATCCAACAGCCGCTGGGCGAGCTCGACTGGCCACGTTACCCCTCTCTTACAGAAGACTACCTGGAAATGTACTGCATTTCCCACTTTATCTTATTTCCCTAATGTACGTAGGTACGTGTTTCGGTAGTGAGTGAGATGTGCTAGAGCCCATTCACATTCTATCCCTTCCCATTTTCCCAATCCTTTCTTAGGATTGGGATCCTTTTTAGGATCCTTTCTTAGGGTAGGCAGCGCATCCGGGGTCGTGCCAACGTTTGTCATTTTGAACTAATATTGGCATGTATCGCGGATATCTATGGACGACAGTATCCACTTACCATCAGGTGGATTGTATGCTTGTCTGCCGCCTTAGTCCATAAAAAAAAATAGCGATGTATAAATAACCTCTACCAACCGTAACCTGCCTTCGTAAGATGAAAGAACTGTAACATTGAAAAATAGTGAAAGCCTAGAGGGTTCGTGAGTTCAAATCCTCGACCCGTAACAAGAGTTTTAACTTAAGTAAACAATTTTAAATAGCTCGACGGTGAAGGAAAACATCGCGAAAAAAACATCATGTTGCAGAAATAAAAACAAAACTGGGGCATCTTTACTCACCAAGGCCCACTAGAATCACAATACAATATTGATTAAAGGATATTCCAGCTCTTTAATTGAACGTAATTAAATTCACGCGAGAAAAGCCTATAGGCTAGGTAGTAGCCTATAAAATAGGATCACTCCGAAGGCACTTGTCCTAGGTAATGCAAAGCGCCGATTGTTTTTCAAACACTCAAATTATGAAATTACACTGTCCCTTCTGTTGTTATTTAGATTAATACGAGTATATCAAAGTATAATAATATAAGGTAAGGTAAGAATATGAGGTCACTGGGTATTAACTCCCAACGGCCACAAAGTCCGTGTCGTCGGCTAGCCCAGACGTAGGTCAAACATTTATCTTTTAAATAAAGGTATTTGACCGGTAAATTAATGAAAGTCTTTTAGATACATGTTGGGCATAAACAGGATTCTAAAAGGTCGGCAGCGCACATGCAAGCGCTCTGGTGTTGCATGTGTCCATAGGCGACGGTGACCACTTACCATCACGTGGCCCACCCGCTCGTCTGCCGTCTATTCTATATATACAAAAAATGTAAGTATGCTAATATATACAAGTGCATATTTGAAAAGATCATAACAGACAAGTTTTTAGTTAAAAACGTATTTGGCACCACAAGTTCAGAACATTCCTCTCAAGATCTTTGAGAGTTTTGGGATCCTTGGTGTCGATATTTCGAGCAAACTCGTTTTAGAATCATCTGGCAAGCAAGACAAGACTTGCTAATAAAAAGCTCGGTCTACTGAATAGAGCAAAACAGTTCTTCACTCCGGGGCAACGCTTTACAAAGTTAAAGTTAGACCCATATTGAGTACTGCTCACACCTCTGGACCGGTGCAACGAAGTACCAGCTGGACCCTCTTGACTCCGTCCAACGACGCGCTATCCGAATTGTCGACGATCTCACTCTCACAGGTGGTTTAGAATCGCTCAGCATTCGTAGAGATGTTGCATAGGTATCTCTACGTTTTCTATCGCCTTTATAATGGGGAATGTTCTGGGAGCTGTTCAATTTGATGCCAACTTCGGGTTTTTACCATCGCACCGCTCATCGTCGTGCGGTTCATCCGTACTTCCTTGATACAGAGTCGCTGCGTACTGTGCGGTCGCAAAGACACTTTATGAGTATAAAGTAACCCCGAACGTTGGAGAATGAACTGCCATCTGAGGTATTTCCGTTGCGCTACGATATGGGGCTCTTCAAAAGAGCTGTGAGCGGGTTTCTGCAAGATCGGCAGCGTATCCGTAAGCCCCCTGGTGTTACAGGTGTCTATAGGCGGCGATGACCACTTACCATCATGTGGCCCGACCGCTTATCTGTCATCCATTCTATAAAAAAAAGTAAAGCAAGCTTCGACGCGTGTTTGCAGCTGACTTTCATTAAGCTCATACGGTACCCACTTTCCGAGCTTCTTCACTTTCCCGATTTGACGCAAATATGTGTATCAATATAGTTTTGTCACTTACGCCGAAGGCTGCTGATAACTCAGACGTGGTTTGAGATGAATCCACTTCCACTGTCGCTTTCAATAACGAAAACTATCAAACCAAAAACGTACCGTGCGTTCGTTTGCGGTGTTTGGTTCGTACACATCGTTGATATTGCGTGCCGTCTGTGCTGCATTACTGCAGATGGAATTCATATTCGAACAAAGGCGAATTTTTAACTTCTCCATGCTCGTAAACACAACGATCTATAAGCAGAAAGTAGATTTGACGCAAAAACGAATGAAGAACTGATTTTGAAAAATAATGTCATAGCTTTAAATTGAAATTAATTTGAATTTGGAATTCCAAGCCAAAAGCAAGATAATTAAGGTCAAAATGGCCACTATGAACAAACAGCAATTCTATAGGTACGGTCCTAATATTTAAACGAACGGCAGTAAGATTTGCTGCCATTTAATATTTTTTTGCTTTTTATACATGTTATCAACAAAAGAAACTATATTTGAATAACTGAATAGTAATTTTAAATTAAGAATCTCATCGCAAAGAGGACTTTACTAACAAAAAATGCTTTTATTATCTGCAATAAATTTATATAATAAATATTAAGTAGATACATTTCATTGTCGGTTGTCCAGAGAGCCGAAACTGAAACTTTTTGCACAGCAGTTCTAGTAACCTTTTGACTTATCTCATAAACCGTGGTCTTTTCATGAACCATGCAAACATTTACCGGATTGTCAAGTTTTACCACTTAAATAAGGAATGGTATCACCGGCCCAAGTGATTTATCGTTCATTTTTATTATGCTATCAACGCATGCTACGCTAGACGAATAGTTAAACGATGTAATTCCAAACAACTCCGAAGGATTTTGTAGCTTCATGATTTAATTATATATTTTTTTTTGTACAGCAAAATATTTTATGGGTTTACGGAAGTAGGCTGTTTGAAGTGTGTCATTTTGGTAATCGTAGTTCCCATAGGCTAAGGTGTGTCAACAATTTGGGCGCGAAAAAAACTAACGTCATAATAACAAAAACGCGGGAATTTCAAGTGGTTTTTATCTTTGTTTTTATAAAGTTCAATGGTTTAAAAATAGAACGGTTCTCATCGATTACTTATACAAAATGAGTTCATAAATTGATATACAGACTTTTTAGAATACATTTCCGGCATCGTCATATACAGCTAATTATTAAATCAATCTTTTATGTCGATTCCCAAGGAATTAACGAATTTCCAATTGGTTTAGCATAAATACAATAATTGTAATGCCACAAATACAAATTTCAAGGGGTTCTGAGTCGACTAATTAGTAAAGATTACTCAGAAAATAAACAAAACACCAAAGAACTACAACACAAAAAGTTTGGTTTTCTATCTCACTTAAAGGGTTCATCAATTATTTGGGAGTGGAAGGGTGCATGCTGCAGTCCCACAGCCGCTCAGCTTGCCTCAGTCCATTACACTTCGCAATCCGTCTAGGATGGGATGGGGAGTTATAGAATAAGGGATTTCTATTATTTCATTATTTTGTGGATACATAATGCAGACATCTTTGGTTTTCTTTTCTATTTATTATGTTTTGTGTAAACATAATCGATACTATAAAACTGTATGTCGTCCTTCAACAAATAAATAAATTATACTTTCCCTTCAATGGGATGGGAATGGGCTCTGGCAGTTAGTGAATGAAGGAGTTTCGTACGTGCATTAGGGAATGGGATAGAATGAAAAATGTAAATAGTAGTCTTCTGTGGAAATGTTTTTTTATCGACTGCCAATAGATCCAGGGAGAATTTCTCTACACGAACAGAGTCGTGGGTGAATGCTTGTTATCGATATGTTTTACACGAGGAATAGTGTAATTAAGATTAATTTATAACTATTCTATGCAATTATCCCTTTGACCTTTAGCCTCGACCCGTACACAATCTGTATATATTTACAATACTTATCTAAGTGCATTTTTAATGTATTTATCAACTAATACGCATTAGGTGACTTCGGGACGAAATTTCATTTATACATATATCGACACGGCCTGACTTCCCAGAAAAGTGGCTTTAAAAGTAATTATCGTAACCCCTATATCGTCTACTGCTGGGATACGGGCCTCGTGGCACGCTGGCCAAGTGGCTGGTTGGCGAGTCCACTCTTTTAGAGGTGGTGTAGTTTAGTTCCTCGGCGCTTATGGTAGCGGCTTTGTTATCCTTTAGAGCAGGGGTACTCAAACTTGAACTGCTGGCGATCTACCTCAATATTGTTAGACTACGATCGATCGACTCTGAGAGGCTGCAAGTATGTGTGATGCAGGATTGTCGTCTAGGTAGGGTGTATCGTGGCATATATATTAGTTTTCCGCACAATATGCATTTTTTTAGTCAAGGTAAGTCGGTCGATCGCGATCGACCGTTTGAGCACCCCTGCTTTAGAGTTATTTTCCACTAAGCGATTGGCGCCGCGCGGTTTTTCTTTATACATATTTCTATTCAACATACCCACATTCGCGTTCGCTGTTTAGAATCCACGGCGATTGGACGAGTATAACACGCGGTTGGGTCAACCGCGCGTTCTATTGAAAACTTACTTTTTGTTTATGGGTGAGGAAGTAAACACATGCTATCTCTTCGACATCCATTTTGATAATGTTGTTTCGCGTGCGGTTACCGCTTGATCCAACCTGTATCCTGATGAACCAAAACTGGCCTTAATCCGACCAGTATATAAACAAAACAACCAACCACCTTGACTATACAAATTACCGCCCGATTGCAATACTGTTGGCCATTAATAAAATTGGTGTGGAATGTGGTGCTGGTCAACATTGATTTTAAAAAGGCTTTTAATACCCTGAACCACCACCAATTGCTGCAGGTCATGGAGGAATGCGGTATGCGCGGATCTCTTTATAAATGGTTCGCTGCCTTCAGAACCGAAAGCTGCAAAGCGTGATCGGGGACGTTGCTGGTAGACCAGCTAATGTAGTGTATGGTGTGCCGAACATGCGTGTCAACGGCATGCGCAAAATGGTAAAATGGAGCCGGGTGTATACCTATGTATGCAGATGACACAGTGTTGTCATACGCGGATAAATATTATCAAAACGCGGAAGCTAAAATTCAGGAAGATTTTATCAACATCATCAAATGGGTTCACGTTAACGGTATGATTATCAACAGTGGCGTAATTATCAACAGTGGGGTGGCAAGGGGTGGCAGTTGCCACCTCAGAATTGTCCAGGAATACGATCGGCCAAAAGAAGTTGTCCTCGTTAGCTCTTTTGGCTATCGAAAGCAGTGTTGATATAGACATTTCCAAAGTAATTGACGACTTTAATTCAAGCCAAAAGAGAAGACTTCATTTTGTATAAAAATAACTTGTGATGATGACATTCAGTAAAAGTTGAATAAAGCTTTTTATTTCTTTTTTTTTGTATGATGTTTGCTTCATTTTTACTTACATGATAAAAGATCGGGGAGAACACTAAATCAATTAAAAATTGATCACCCACTCGTGAGTTGTGTGTACCTAAATGATATCTACTTTACAAATGGTTTGGCTATTAATTAAAGTAATTAACAATGAATCTTTTAGGGTAAATAGAGAATGTTAGCAATTATTTTGTGGTGAAAATAGTCTGAAAAAGCTTAAAAAATAACAATTTAATGTTAGTCTTTTAAAATTTCTCGAGGGACCATCCCCGGACCCCCCTACACTTCGGGCCATACCCCTACCCCACAGACCTCCGGTACGCCTGGTACGGGTGATACGCCAACCCAGTTAAAAAACTGATATTACGCTACTGATTTTATCAATTTATCCAAAACTAAATGCACGTAGGTATACGATATACACTCGACTTATTCGCGTTCTGTGGTACCAGTCGCCTCGTGTTGTGGGACGCGACTACAATTGCCTACATGCTGGAGCATCGGCGTGTGTTTGCGAAGAGATGAAGTTGTGTCATACAGGGACTCACTTGATGAAGCGACTACTTGGGACTCACTGTTGACATCAACATGACATGGAGATATGTGTACTAAATTACGTACCATCCTAGGTAAATTCTATCAATTGCAGTAAATAGAGCCACAATGTACATGATTTACTATGAATTAGTAGACTATGTTTTGTACGGACTGACTAGTTACGATCTCTAATTTCGGACTCACTCAAACAAAATAAGACAGATGCAAATTCGTTTTTTGAAATACCTAGTCGACAAAAAACGATGTATGTTCGACTCTGACAGATTAGTTATTTATTACTTGAGTGTAAAATAATCCCAATAAACGAAAGGGTTCATATGTTAATTGCATTGGAACAATTTGGATTTAATGAGTTTAAAAACATTGTCAATCATCCTCATAGTACCAGAGCAATGGCGAAAAAAGAATTGGATGTGCCCAGAGTGAACAATTATTATGACAAAGGAACAAGAAAATATATAGCACGTTTTGAAAATAATTGACTTACCTTTAGATTTAAGAATTCAAAATATGTCAAAATTAAAAAAAAAACAGAAATATTTGCAATACCTATAGGTAAAACATAAATCGAAGTTTATATAACATTGTTACCTAAACAAATGTATTAACATAGCTTGTAACATAATAATACAGCATTTGTCATGATATACATAAATACATGTAATTGTACAATAGACTGCACTGTAATTATAATAGTTTAAGCAGAGAGCAGTTCTGCCGACAAACTGTTCTGTAGTTTGGCAGATATTATTATGTTATTAAAATAAAAATAAACCGCGCAATTCAAAACCGCGAGCGGGAAACACTGTACGCGGCCAGCGTAGAAAATGAATGTACCTACACGTGTAATACACGTAGATCACTAATAGCGATAGGACCGCCTTTTGTGCATTTCACGCGCTACAATGTCTGTTACTGTCTTGTTTTGTTTTGGTGTGCAATAAAGAGTTTTATCAGAAAAGCGAAACCAAACAACATGTACTATATAAATTACAAGTGTATTTTTATGAGTGACTAAGACACGTCCGTACACCAGCGCGTTACAAAGTACAAACACAAGAGAGCGAAGCACTAGCGGGCGCACTGCGAGCGCGGCGGTGCTTCTTTCCCTCGCAGCACTGTCGTAGCATACGTAGCGGTCGTGGCTGAATGTAGCAGTGCTACGCGCAACCAAGCGTTTTTCAACACTATTTACATTATAAAGTAGGTTTTTCCTATTTATATATATAACTATAAAATGTCATTTCTTGTTTTAGTTTTTATGCAAAATTGTGGGTTTATACATAATATACATAATGATATTGGTCAATCGAGCATTTGAATAAATACAAATGATTCCGACAGGTCATCATCGTATTCAATAAGTGACTAGATGGCGTAAACTGCAAATACAACGTTATAAAATAAAGCTGTTCATTCTGTTATACTAACGAACTATTGAACGGAAAAACAAATTTGTAATCATGTAAACATTAGGTTGGCCAATGTATCACTATTGTTTTAATCATAGAAATCCAAATAATAAGAGAATATAAATGGTATCTATCTAACTACATATATTAGGGGTTAAAGTATGAAATTGCGGTCTTCCACGTGATTCGTTCTTCAAGTCGAAGTATCCATTACGAAAACGTTTAAACCAAAAACGCACGGTTCGTTCATTAGCAGTCTCCTCTGCAAACGCAGCATTGATATTGCGAGCCGTTTCTGCCGCGTTAGTTCCGCGTCGGAACTCGTATTCAAAGATTACTCGGATTTTCGAAGTATTCATCTTTCCCGTCTAAGCTGAATAAAAAAACAATTGAAAGTCGAAAATGGAATGTTGCACATTTTTTAAAAGAAGAACCCCATAGGTATCATGTGAAAAAAGTTTCACTCGAAAATCTCACAACATGAAGGTTTTATGTCAATTCAAAGTATCTATTACTATAAAACGGCAATTTCATACTTTAACCCCTATTATTAGCGGGATCGCTATACATACACACAGACAGACAGATATACACAGACAATAAATACGTTCCTAGCATGCTGGGCAAGCTAACTTATACCCTAACGTTCCACGTTGTCGTTGTAAATACGTGGCATTGGCTCGCTTACTCACACTTGGACATCTCGTCCCTAACACCGACTCCTGCGGTCGCACCACAATTCTCGAGCACGACATGGATGACGTAGAAGTTATTGCTGCATCAGCGTTACGTTTGATGAATGTAGGAATATATTGTGCAACTATTACTATTATTTATATTACGTCAGAAAAATAAGAAAAAGGAGATGGTGGATGGTAGCCTGTCACCGAAACATAACCCTCGACAGAGACTGAACAGTGATGTAAACAGACGTTCGTGTTTCAGTTTCGTCCGAACACGCTTTTAAACTCGGGAACAAAAACTGAAGCGAGCGACCGAGACGAAATGCGAGCTGAGGCGAGCGTCCCTTTACACGTTTGTGGTCGCTCCGCCCGACGCTACTACGACAGAGTCCTTCACCATCTCAACTCCAGTTGACAGCCTAACCCATGTCCCCGATAGGAATGACCCTCCCCGCTGCCGTCGTCGTCCTCGGCACGTCTAGATGACCTCGACGATCAAATTACTGCTGCCAATGCGGTTCTTATACTACACTCACAGACTACACATAGACACCGTCCTCGCCGATGGAGACGAGGACGTCACCCTCGCTACACCGTAAACACACACCGACCTTCAGCCAACACTTTTACCAGGTATCGGCACGTGCCTGGGCGTTTCTCACCGACTCGCGATCCCGCGGTAACCTACCAAAGCAACACCTAAGCCTTGCCCTAAGCCGAGGTCCGTTCCATCTACCGGTATAACGGCGGTGGAGCCCTTAGGCTGGTCACCGCACACACTTTGCTCCTGTCTGAGCGCCTTCTGCGCTCGCCCTAAACTATACATATCCGGTGACTCTTGAAAGGAAGCTTTTGTTTGACGTTAGACCATTAATTATTTAAACCCATACACAATGACACGTATATAAGATTGACCAGGAGCCCAGGAGAGCTGCTCGGCGTCGAAGTCGCGTGATGTGTACGTTGAAACAGCCCCAGAAAGGGGAGAGTGGGAACGGGACATAGGAAAGGAAATACTTGTAGGGAGGCAGAGCAGATACGCGCCGCAACATAGCCCTCAGCAGGCGAACGGCGCGTACCTCCCGACGATTCGGTCCGTATAACCAAAAGGTTGGTAGGACCATGGGCGGAGGTGGGAAAAAAAAAAAAAAAAACGACGAAAGGCCATTAGGGCCACAAGAATTTAGTCATTCTGAAAAAAATATATATCTAAGTGTATTTTATGAAAAAACAGTATTGTTACTTAAGAAAAGAAAGTTACTTACCGATGAAATGTACCGATCCCTTTAATGGTATAATTACAAGTTGTGGAAGAGTTTCCGCAATTAGAAATGCTTCTTATCATCATGTTCACCGATGTACGTTTCAAGAACAAGTAAATCACAACACGCGCACTTATGGCCTACGCGTCACCAGAGTGACAGCTCACCCGAATTTAGATTTCTATTTATTCTCTTATTATTTAAATTGCTATACTAATGAAAGTAGCGTTAGGGATTTAATTGGTTCAATTAATATTTATATTTGTAATGAATATTATTTCTATGATAAAAAAATGTTCACCTAATATATTACTTATCATCACCGTTAACGAATTTTAGGCAAAAAATTGTGTCTAAACAGCCCTCTTATATTTTCCATTGTGCCGGGAATTTTCAAGAAACGCGATTAAAGCAAAAACTAGCTTGACTTTATACGTGCGCAGTTATTTTTCTTCATATATGGCAATGGTGCAATTAGCACATTCTGCAATTAGAATAATTTAAAGTCTAAAACCCTCCCGTCAAAGTAAGTCAGGAGTCCCTCAGTAAAGCGATAGTAGGTTTGCAGAGGACAAACGAGGACTCTTTGGACGCACACGAAAAACGCAGTCCCCACGCTTTTATTTAATTATCACAAACATCACGCACGAAAAACACTTTGACGTTTATTTTAAACTATCACTAATACACGACAAAACTCCATAGGTACCTACCCAATTTTTACAAAAATCAAACTAAAACTGGACTTCATTTCTCGAGTTCCCGCCAAAAAAAGTCTAGCAAGCTATTGTCCATGTGTATATATTTATTCCTAAATTATAACATCTACGGCACTAATGAGGTCGAAGTGTCAGTTTATTGACGCATATCAATAGAGCGTTTACAGAAGCACTAGGTACCACAAAACAATAAGATTAATATTTTTGTAAAAAAAACGGCAACTCATTATTTGTAAAACCTATTGACTTTTTCAATAACAGCACGCGAAATAAATCTTTTTTATCTGGTTTTTAGCTTTATTTGAAGACTATAATAATTGTACGCGGTTTTATAAGGAATTGATTAAATTTAAGTTGTAAAAAGTATCAAGTACTGTTGATCATTACAGGGAATGTTAAAATTGACCAGAATTATAAGCGTAACAATAGATTCGAACACAGATGTTAATATCTATTATGATACTGCTATATTATGTATATATATTGTAGAGGGAGAGTGCACGCTGCATTCCCACAACCGCTGGACGCACTTCACTGGCCACGTTACCCCTCTCTCACAGAGGACTACCTTGAAATGTACTGAATTTCCTACTTTATCGTTTTTCCTGCATGTGCGTACGCTTCCGTAATGATTGAGATATGCCAGAGCCCATTCCCATCCTATTTTCCCAATCCATTCCTTAATATGTAAAGGTGGGCAGCGCAACGGGGGCGTGCCAACGTTTGTCATTCTGCACTGATGTTGGCATGTATCGCGGATGTCTATGGACGACAGTATCCACTTACCATTAGGTAAGTAAAAAACTGCGGTGAAATTTCTATAGTTATATTAAACTTCAAACTTCCATAGGAATCGTATCTGTCTCGCGACAATTTAGACAGAAAAACAAACTTTTATTTATTGTAAAAATAGGTTTATAAGATCCAATGTTAGGTGAATATAAATTTTATGCGTGTTTATTTCAAAGGATTTTTTTCAAAGATCCTTATTCTGACAACATATTTATAATCAGCGACCCCAAAATGCCGCTAGTAAATTTTCTCGCCGAAAATTAGAATTAAAATAGAAAAATTAATGAGTTCAAAATGTTTTTCCGCCCCCACGATAATGTTTTTGATTTCAAACGATAAACATTTAAAAAGAAAACCACCAAAATCGCATCTGTAGGGTAAGTGGTCCAACAATTAGCCACTCGTATACAGTTATCCGCGCCCATATTTCTCAAATGCGTCGTTGCCGCTCCGTGCATACTAGAAATTTCGATGCCGCAACAGTTACTCTCCCCGCTCCCCAGTTGGCGGCGAGCTCACGCGCTCAACGGTTGTGTTACGAGTAAATTATTGAAAATCAGTGCCAAAATATTAAAAAAAAAGTAAGTATTTTTTCAGTTTCACATCTTTCAGTTTATTATTACAAAAAACCGTATATGTTGACCGTGTAAATATACTTTTCGTGCATCTATTAACATACGCTTGGTTTCAATTGTATGAATAATTTTAAAGTGATAGTGTTCAAACGCTTTACGGGGAGGGGTAGTCTACAATTAACCAAACCCATATGTTCAACAGTTAGCCATGGCTAATTGTGTACCAACTGGTGGTTAAATGTTGCCCTGCTTATTTTAATTACAGATGGGCCGGAATAAAACAACAGTTAGAAAACGAGGAGGACATACTGAAGATGCTATGAGGAAAGCAATGCAGCTGGTGAAATCTGGGATGAGTATAAGAAAAGCAAGCGAGGAATGCCAGCTTAAATATCCGACGGTCAGATTGTATGTGAATAAAATCAAAATAAATCCAGAGGTACGTTTAACACCAAATTATGAAGTTAACAAGATTTTTACAACAGAGCAAGAAAAAGAATTATCAGATTATATTGAATATTGTGCTCAATTATTTTACGGACTAACAACTAAAGATTGCCGACGCGTTGCTTATCAAATGGCGAAAGCCAACAATTTAAAAATACCACAATCATGGATAGATTCAGAAATGGCTGGATTTGAATGGCTGCGTTCCTTCAGGAAAAGACATCCTGAAATTTCACTGAAGAAGCCAGAAGCCTGTAGCTTAGCCCGGGCAACTGCTTTCAACAAGCACAACATTGAGTCATTTTTTAGAAATTTAAAATCAGTTATGGAAAGGCATCCGAGCTTTGCAGATGGTACTAGAGTGTACAATTTGGATGAAACTTCAACGACAACTGTCCAACGACCAGGAAAAATACTAGCACGAAGAGGCACGAATACAGCAAAGGTTACAAGTGGCGAAAGAGGTACCTTAGTCACAACATGTTGCATTGTCAGTGCGACTGGCCAAGCTTTGCCACCGGCTATGGTTTTTCCGAGAAAAAAGTTTCAACCACACATGATACATGGAGCGCCACCGGGCACATTAGGCTTAGCTGCAGCTTCTGGGTGGATGAATGCTGAAATATTCGTGGATGTAATAAAACATTTTATAAAGCATGTTTCAGCCTCAAAAGAAAATCCTGTGCTATTAATAATGGATAACCACGAAAGCCATCTTTCAATTGAAGCGCTAGATCTGGCTAAGTCTTCGGGTGTCACTGTTTTAACTCTCCATCCGCATACTACTGCCAAACTTCAACCACTTGATGTTGGATTAAACGGCCCATTCAAGTCGTATTATAATGCAGCTGTAGATTCATGGCTATTGAGACATCCAGGACAACCTCTAACTATATACAATGTTGCTGAGTGTGTTGGTTCTGCATACATGAAATCTATGACTCCGATAAACATAGTAAATGCGTTCAAGAAAACTGGAATATTCCCATTCGATGACTGCATTTTTACGGAAGTCGATTTCATGCCTAGTACCGTAACAGATAGGCCACAGGTCGTACAAGAAATTGATGATCAACGAGAAAAGTCTTCCACATCTCCTTCTATTCTTGAGAACGTTGGTTCCACAAGTCGAGATAACGATATCACGCCACCAATGATTGAAGTTCCCGATTTTCCAGCTTCATTATTAGTTCATGAAGATGTTGATCTGCAAGTTAACTTGCCAAGAAACCATGATGACGACACCACACTACAAATAATTAAAGCTCCCCATTTTCCAGCTTCATTATTAGTTCATGAAGATGTTGATCTGCAAGTTAACTTGCCAAGAAACCATGATGACGACACCACACTACCAATAATTAAAGCTCCCGAATTACAAGATCCATTACCCGTGCGTGAGAATGTTACTCTGCAACAAAATTTGTCCAGAAACCCTGATAGCGATATCACACCTCCAGTAATAGAAGTTTTCCATTCGCCAGCTCTATCACGAGTGCTTAAAGAAGTTGGCAACCAAGATATCACGCCTCGTATAATAGAAGCTGCCGGTCCGTCAAAGTTTATTTCGCCCAAGGAATTTATGCCACCAATAAAAGCGAAACCACGTGATCCAAAAAAGCGTAGAACTCCTGGGAAAAGCATGATCGCTACGGATACGCCTGAAAAGGATGCTATTGCTGCAAAGAAAATAAAAGTAATCAAAAAACAAATTAAAAAAGCAAAGCAAGACCTGTTCACAGGTGTTAAAACCCAAAATAAGTCAAGTAAAAAGAATAAAAGAGCCATTAAGGAAAGAAAAAAAGATATTATAGAAAGTGATGACAGTTCAGATGAAAATGATTTTGTAGCAAGTGGATCGTCGTCTGGTGGAGAAGAATATATAAGTGAAAATGAACATGAGGATGAGGAAAGTAGAATTATACTGGACGGTAATTTTTTACCTTTACTACGAGATCCAAAAGAGCAAGAATATGTCATCGTATTATTTCCATTTAAGAAAACCTCTGTCTATTACGTTGCGAAAGTTTTAGAAACAATAGATGATGAAGACGATTCTGACTTTTTTGTGAGTTTCTTAAGACTAAAAAGTAGAGCATGTCAAACATTTTGTGAGCCTCTGGAACCTGATACAGCAGGAGTACAGGCAAAAGATATTAAATATATATTACCAAATCCTAAAATTACTGGCAGCAGCCGAAGGCAAGCGTCTTATTTGTTTGACGTATATTTTGATTTGACTCACTTGAACCTGCGTTAAATGTTAAGGTTTTTATTTGTAACAAAGCTTTATATATATATATAGCTCATTACCTACTATAGTTCTCGATTAAATATTGTGAGACCGAGAAAAACTAATGCTGTGACAACGTAGGTTACGTTAAAGGTTCAGATATTTGTTTATTTCTTGTTATTATACTTAAGTTTTTGATAAAAATACGAATAATTTGATAATTATTTTAAGTATTTACCAAAACCTACTAAGACTTTACTAATTTTAGAATAAGTTTGTTGAGACTGAGATCATTTAATATTAAATAACTTGCGAATAACTAATCCTGTGAAACTTGCGTTAAAGGTTTAGACCTTTATTTATTTCTTGTTACTACACTTCTTAAGTTAGTGATTAAAATACGATTGATAATTATTTTAAGAATTTACCTGAAACTAATAAAACTTTGATAGTTTTCGATTGAGAATGCTAGTTAGTATCTTAAGTGCCTACATAATTTAAAAAGATTCACCACTTTAAGATTAACAATGTTGAGACTGAACTGTGCCATTATAAAGTTACCTAATAATTAGTTGTAAGTCAACTGTTAAAAGTACTAAATAATAAAAGACTCATTTTCATACCACTCATATTGTTTTTTATTTAAGAAATTAATAAATCATATATAGCGGTTAAATGTGTACACTTTGGTTAACTGTGGAACACCCTGTGGTTAATAGTGTACTATAGTGTGGACACAGTTAGCCAATCCCCATTTTTTTTAAAAACTCATATCTGCAAAAAATCTGAAGTAAATTCAGCATTTATTAAATGCAAATATGTAGCCAATAAACCACTACTTCGTACCTTGCAGATAATTATATATTTTGAATTACCAATTACGCGCTATGATGATCAGAAAATTAGGTGGTTAACTGTTGGACCACTCACCCTACATGAGGATTAAGAAGTTTTGATGATTTGTAAGTTTCATCGCAGAGTCGATGGTATATCGATAAACAATGTATCCGTCCGTCGTTTTATAGCCACTGGTGAGACTTTAAACAAGAAAGCAAATAAAAGGTCAAAGGTATCTAAGGTAAATTACCTTATTTGATGAATTATAGGATAGTTTCATCTAATTCAGTGATTGGATGGAACAGGAGTGAAATCAACTAACCGTATTTAATCGCAAAGGCGCGGCGGCCAGTTTATGAATAAAACGAAAAAAATCAACAACATTTATTATATAAATTAATTGAATCAGTTATATTTATACATATATCTACACACATTTAAACAAAATCACATAACAAATAGGGAATAGTTTCGACAGACATTAATAAGGGTGCTACCACACCAATCGATAGATCGGCGATCGATCGATTGGTGTGGTAGCTGATCGACGAATATCGATTGATCAAACAATCGATCAATCATCGTTCGACTGTCGATCGGTGATGGGTCGACTGTCGACCGACGGTGGATCGACGGTGGATCGACCGTCGATTTAGTAATTCAGGGCTCTCCAAGGGGTCAGCTTTTAAATGTATACAGAAGAGGGACGAGGAAGAGCCATTCTGTCATCGATCGACCATCGATCAACGACAAAACGAGCAATCGAGCTTGGAAACTTACGATATTTATATCGATTTAAAAGTAGTTCATAAATATTACTTGGACCGTTGTACATATTATTGTATGAACAATTATAGAGCCGGATAAAGGTTTGGGCAAATTGGGCGATAGCCCAAGGCAGTGATGGGCAAATTGGACGATAGTCCAGGGCAGTGACGGGCGAACTACGGCCCGCGGGCTTTTTTATCCGGCCTGCCAATAAACAAAAAGGTAACTTTAAAGAACAATTTCAAAAATTAATAAAAAACTTATTATTATTTATTTATTTTGAGCCGACATAAATTTCCATTAATCAATTCGGCCCGCCACTGAAACATTTTGCCCATCCCTGGCCCCGAGGTGTCGGGTAATTGTAGGGCGCCGCAACGGAAGTTGAAAATGTAATTTTTCATTTGATTTTCTGGCAGAATATAGCACTATTCTATATAGCACGAAATATAGAATATGATATTAGTGTATATTACATACTAATATATATATTTAAACTGAGTATGCTTCCAAAATACACATTAGTCTATTATTAAAAAATGTTCCAGCTACTTTTTATACGCGCGAAAAAGTCTGCCTTTAAACGGGTGCTGCGGATTTTCCACCCAAGACGGTAGGCACGTTTGATCCGACCATGGACAATTAAAAAAAAGCCAATGAATGCAACCATACAACTTTTATTTGTTTTTCCCCCTATTTGTGTATTTCATAAGGTGGTAAAGTCGCTTGTCGTCAAACGGGACGTCTGTCGCCATCTTTTCATAAAAAAACCTGTCGACTGTCTTTTAGTGGAGTAATGGCAAGAAAAATGAATACCAAGGTCCCAGAAGAAAAAAAATAAGTACTAAATGTAGTAACATTTTTTTGTAAAAAAAATCACAATGTTTTATATTAAGTTAAAATTTAACATGTATAACTTGATAATAATATGTTATATGACATATGTCGTTTATACAACATGCATTATACACTATTTATACAGGGTAATGGACATCGGCCAATTTTTCTAACATTGTTTTTTGTTTAGACCAATATAGATTGAACCACAATGTTTTAGTCATTATTAAAAGTAGCGTGATGTTACAGTAACGGTTGCATGGATGGACTTGTCTTCATGGTGGTCTTCATGGACTCTACAATCAACAATAGGCAAATTAGTGAAATTTGCCCGTACCAATGGAGCAGCAACATTCACTGTGCAGTTTCCAATGCAATATTGTCGTAAATAACCAGAAATTAAAGCTCGGAAAGTAGAGAACAAACCGCAGTCAGCTCACAACATGGAGATCATTGCTACAAATAGAGGTTATGTTTTTGTTTGTTTAGCTCGAAGACGCGTGACAGAGAAGTTTATTTTGATCCGTGGAGACATATTTTTTTTATACATTATGACAAAAGTAGCAATCCATACAGCCGTAACTGTGACGTCACCGCCTATATTTCACATTTTTCACTATTTCCTAGTCCTTTGTCCAAAAAAAATAACTCGTACGAGATATTTGTACACGTTCAATTCTTTCGAAAAGTCAATGAATCATTAAAAAAAAATTGGCCCACGTACATGGCACTTCCATTTAAATGGGAAATAATTAAATGAGCACAAGAAATACTGAATGAGTAGCAAAAAAGGTCGGTTAGGTTTAGATTCTCCGGCGACAATAAAGATATATGTCCATCGGCTTTGTGTTGACATTCTTAATACCTAATTAAAAATTGTTTGTATCAGTTATTGAAAAATAATTTATTTATTGATCGTGGATTTGCTGCCCGTTTAAATACGAGTCCTTTTAAAATGTCAATGCGAGAAGACATGTCACTATAGTGAAATCAATGAGACATGAGTTTTGCGTTTGAGTGAGTGCACACGCATAGTGTACAGTGCGAACCATTTTGACAATCAAATTAGACACAAACGCAAAGCTCATGTCTCGTTGATTTCACTGTAGCTGCTGCAGCGGACACTTTTACAATACAGAAATGCCGTTTTTTGTATATTTAGCTAATTTTTAGGTCAAAATTCGGGTGAAAAAAAGCAGGGAATCAGCTGGCCCGACCCAAAAACCCGCCAAAGATTAACGCGACACACATTATAATGCCTATTCCTGTAAAAATTTGGTTGGGCTCCAACATAATTTTGTGTGGAGTTTCTTTATCTTTCTCGTCGTCTAAATCGTGATGTACAACGGAAAGAACTTTGGCCAATTCCGCGTCTGATTTTGCACTGGTCTGTGACGCGGCTACGACTATTTTTTTTAATTCGCGCATTCGTGTTTCTATTATGTGCTCTTGGTGGTTAAGATGATCTGGAAATTTTGGAAAAAAAAGAAAAAATTTAGCAGTGCCCGCGACATCCGTCGCGTTGACTTTAGAGTATGTGTGGTTACATTACACTGATTCCAGCG
The DNA here is from genome assembly GCA_914767545.1 of Sesia apiformis. NCBI lineage: Eukaryota > Metazoa > Arthropoda > Insecta > Lepidoptera > Sesiidae > Sesia > Sesia apiformis. The sequence continues at coordinate 2,890,656 of OU611976.1, forward strand.
GAAACTTACAAAAGGTAGGGATAAAAATTTCCCACATATTGACGTAGGACTCATTGTACTAAAATACAATGAACCTAATTTGTACTAAATTTAATAAAAATCCATCCAATGATTTTTATAATAGCTCCGATATTGTACACGCGGCCTTGATAATGATTCCCATGGGAACTCTTATAATGGATCTGGATAAAAAGTACCTTAAATATTATGTGTTGGCATAAGCTATAACTATGCAAAGTTTCATTGAAATCCGTTCAGTGATTTTTGAGTGAAGCGTGTTCAAACTGACAGACCTAGACGGTCAAAATTTGAAAAAAAAAAAATATTTTGGTCTCTATCATTCGCAGTGATGCATGTCAATATTAGCCAACTATGATTAACATTGACAAACATGCGAAGATGATATTTAAGGACTCCACAGTGAATTTGGAGAAAGAAAAAGCCTTAATTTTTTTATAATCTCCACTCGATGTGATTGGGATGGGGTGGGAAGTAGGGAGCAAAATGGGAAGTAAACTATTTTGATTCTATAATATTTCTTTATAACTCACCAATTAACGATGACTGCTTACTGACTAGATGATTAATATTATCCTGCATTACTTTCAAATTATCAGCGAGTTGTGCCTGTAACAGAAGAAATAGGTATTTAAAAGGATTATTATGTAGAACAAATTTTAAATTATGTTTTAAAACGAATGAAACTACTACAATTAGTTATAAATAATATTGGTGACAACCTTTACGATTCTCGCATGGCGTGTGTGCGTGACCTTCAGCGGTTCAACATAATATCGCCTTTCTCCGATGCGCGTAAGATTCAATTTGGCTCGCAGTGAGCGAAATTTGGTAAGTTTTTAAAGAATTCACGGAGCGTTCTTGAATCTTCTATACTTGTACTGTATTGGTTATTCTGAGATCTCGGCTCGTTGGCTTTATTCTGGGTACTCTAAATATGTGCAGGTCTGTGTGAAGGGTGCCTTACCTGATGATAAGTGGAGTTAGTCATGCTTTTGGCGGTGTTAGGAGTGTCGTGTGAGTCACTTTTGTCCGGAGGTTTCTGTACAATGTACACATTAATATGTGGTTAAAATACACCTGGGAAAGTTAGATGAAGTGTAAGGTGACAGGCAAGATTAATCGACTATAAATAGCTTTTAGATTTTCATGAAATACCATCTATAGGATCAGTTTTAAGCTGCTGGTTTTCCATGTAATAGAAATAAAATAAAATGAACCTACAGTACCCAAAGAAATAAGTGACACATCGTTATTTTAGCTCATATTTGGTGATGGTGAACTAGTGATCAGCCGTGTGGTGTCGTGTGGCTTTGGAATAGTACTAGTCCATCTCTTGCCGTGGGTGTCATCCGTGGCGACTAAGGAACAATAAAGCAGCTACCACAAGCCCTGAGGAACGACACCACTTCTAAAAAAGTGGAGTCGCGAACGCGCTTGACCAGCGTGGCGGTTTAAGTCCATACATTCCTCGTGGATGAGACAATGTGCACGACGAGGACCGCGTCCAGCAGTGAACGATAAAAAGGCTGATTATGGTTACATAAATGTACTTACATATATACACTGCCGTGCACCTGAATCGAGCCACCCTGCATTTTCCGTTTTGATGGTCTGAAGTTTAAAGAAAATGTTTGATCGATCAGAAAGTTTTTATGCAGTTTTGAAACTGGCACACTAACTATCAGTTCAGAATGCCATTGTTCCAAATTTCAATCCAGAGTACTGAAATAGTTGAGTTTGAGTGTAACAAGTCGTGTGTCCGCAATTCTCACGCGGATGACTTGTATTGGATTTTTGAAGAAAAAAATGGTTTACCTAAAAATGTCGCTCATTCAGTAGCTAGTATTGCCTCCGAGAGCGTTTACGACGGCCGCCATGCGGTTTGGCATGGAATCAATCAACGTTATTATGACGTGTTGTGGAATGTTCTGCCATTCTTCCTCGATGGTAGTTGTCAGCTCCTGCAAGGTCTGCGGAGCTGGGTGGTAAGCTCGAACACGCCCTTTTAGGTCATCCCATAAATTTTTTTAGGTTTTCGCGATTACTATACATAGCAATTAAACAACTTTGAACGGTTTAAATCGCGTATATTTGATATTATTTATATCCCGACGTTTCGAACACTTTGCAGTGGACGTGGTCACGGGGTGACTAATTGATTTTATTTGTCACTTGAGTTATTAAGAAATTATTTGGACTACCGTCTGAAATTTTTTGAACTACCGTCTGGATTTTTAATCATAACATGTTATGATTATGATGTTTTGATGTTATGATTATGTTATGTTATAATGTTATGATTAAAAATCCAGACGGTAGTTCAAAAAATTTCAGACGGTAGTCCAAATAATTTCTTAATAACTCAAATGACAAATAAAATCAATTAGTCACCCCGTGACCACGTCCACTGCAAAGTGTTCGAAACGTCGGGATATAAATAATATCAAATATACGCGATTTAAACCGTTCAAAGTTGTTTAATTGCTACATCCCATAAATGTTCTATGGGATTCATATCGGGGCTTCTTGCTGGCCATTGCACGACTGTGATACCGACGTTATGAAGGTATTCCCGGACGATTTCCGCAGTGTGCATTATCATACATAAAAATGAAATCTTGGCCAAAAAACCCAGCATATGACATCACATGAGTCTCTAGGAACTGACGAATATAACGGTCGCCATTTAGGGGTGGCAGCCGTGGTCCCATCACAACCTGAAGTCCAGTTTTGCTTTCCGCGAAAATTCCCCCCCAGACTGTCCATGACCCCTACCATAACTAACTTTATCTTCAATACAGCACAAAACGCTCTCCCTATCTTCGGTACACTTACCTCCTTCCATTATTATGATACAGCATAATCTTGGATTCATCAATGAAGAGTATATTCGCGCGCAAACTGAAAGCGCGCCATTCGGTGAGCTCGTGTCAGTTTGGGCCCATTGGCTGGGTAATGTGGTTTTATATCACGTTTTTCGAGTCTCTTACTAACAGTCCAAGCGCTAACAGCCACTCCATTAAAGTCTCGAAGCTGTTCTTGGATCTGTACCGAGGTCAGGTGACGATTTCGTAAGCCGGTCGTGAAGATAAACCGATCTTCTCTTTCCGTCGTTACTCGGAATTGTGTCTCTTCTGGACGGCGAACGAAACCGCCAGTTTCTAGGTATCGACGGTACACTCTTTAAACAGCAGAACGGCTTAAATGAAGTCGTGCACCCACACTTTGCTGACTAAGCCCAGACTGAAGAAGTTCCACAGCTTGCGTGGCTACTTCAGGCGCCGTATCCGTAATTTTAAGATCCAAATCGTTTCATATTTCAGGAAAAACAAACTAACAGAACTTTCATTAAAAAACAACACCATTAAATAAAAAAAAAAAGCTCCAATTCAAACTTTCTGCTTCTTTTTTTTCCAAAACAATGAACTGATTCGGCTTTCCTTCTGCGGTTCAAATTCGTGAATTCAAATTTCTAACAACAGCACACTAAAATGCTGGTGAATATGCCAGCTTCAAAACTGCATAAGAACTTTTTCTTTGACCTAACATTATTTTTATGTTTACGTAAAAATGCAGGGTGGCTCGATTCAGGTGTCCGGGAGTGTATTACGTAATTATTACATTTAAGACAATCATAAAATTCATATTATTTTAAATAACTATATAGAGAACATAACCTGTACCAATTACACGGTACAGGCAAGTCGTGTACGGTCGCAGCAAATAACTGTTGAGCCACTCTCCTTTATTAATAACTAGCTTCGACCCGCGGTTTCGCTCGCGTGGACTAAACAGCTGTAAAAGCACTGACATGGTGGATTTCACGGATAAAAATCCATTCAGTAGTTTTTGAGTAATTTTATTAGAAGTAATTATTTTTTATTTTCGTCTATAACTCAATTTCCTTGTATCATATCAATATGACACATATACCAGTTTATCTTCTGGAGACTTAGCTATACATTATAGTGAATACCCGATCAAAATCCATCCAGTAGTTTTTACGTGATGCTTAAACAAACATACATATAGACAAATATGCAGACATAAATTTAAAAACTATGTATTTGGAAGTTCTGTAGCTTTTAAAGAGAATATAAGAGATGGTCAATGTACAGACTAGCCTTTTGTTAGTTAAAATATACGTGTTATAATACTGTCATGTTTAATACGAACATCGTTGTTTATATACTATGTTGTTGATGTTTATTTAATACTGCCCAATTAATAAAGGATAGAGAGTCAACACTTAAATTCAACACAGAAATCTTATCTAACAAGTGAATGTAGATAGTTTAAATTTGATGCCTTGATGTTTTACGTGATACGGTTTCACATCATATAACGGAGCTCTTACCTAACAAGCGAACACAATCTCACCTAATAAACGGATGTAGTCTTACCGATAAGCAAACACAATTTTAAAGGGCCTAGGCCTTACCTTACCTAGGGCTTTTCGGTGTCAAACTTTTAAGAGTACATTACGGAGCTCTTATCTAAAAAGGGAATATAGTCTTAGTGAACATGGTCTTACCTAATAAACAAACAATCTTACGTGATAAGCGAACAGTCTTGTGAATCTCACTTGCTATGTAGAACTTTAAGCTCGTATCTAATAAGCGAACATAGTCTTAACTAATAAACGAACATAGTCTTAACTAATAAGCGAACATAGTCATAACTAATAAGCGAACATAGTCTTACCTGATAAGTGAACTCAGTTTTCATAGCCTCAGTAATATCAGCTCTACTAGCCGCCCCCCCTCCGGCTATGGTATATAATACGCTTGCACTTCGCGCCATTTGCTGCTCCATCATGTCGCGGAATTCCGCCATCTTTAATCTGTTGTTTATGGTTGAACCGGCTATGCCTAGTACTGTACCTGGGTGGAAGAGAAAAAAATGTTTGTTTGATATACGGCTCACTAAAATCACGCAAAAGTTAAAAATAGGTCATTCATTCAGTATTGAGAGCATATTCGATTTTACCAGTTTTTAAAATAGGCTTTTATATATAACTTATTGCTTCTACGCACAGTTACGCACAAATACACTCGCGCGCAGCGCCGTCTATGCGTCCGGTCATTAACCTTTGCTGAGTAATGAGCTGATTTCTGTTATTCAAAAATAGTTCCGTTTTGATCGTAATTTGCTCTGCTCATTTAGTAATTCATTGAAGTTCATTTAAATATTTGCCTAAATAATTAAAGCTGTTTAATTATATACAGTAATCGTCAAAACCATAACCAGCTCAGCATGGACTGCTGGACATATTGCCTCATGCAGATGATCCTGTGCATGTGGGATATACGGTCTTAAAACGGCGAGCTGGCCAAGCGGGTTGGCGAGTCCATTATTTTAAACGTGGTTTAGTTCCTCAGCGCTTGTGGTAACAACTATGTTATCCCATGGTCAGTTTTTACGACACCCGGGAACAGATGGGGTGGTGCTATTCTAAAGCTGGCCAACATCACAAGGCTCATCATCCTACACACAAATGATAAAAATAGTTAGAAAAGAAAATACGTACAAACGGCCCGATAATCCCCTTGGGAGATTTCTAGCACCAAACCTAGATAGGTGAGCAACATAATAGTTTGTTATGTCAATGATTGTTGGGCAGCTAGCCCTATAAATATTTGCTATAAATAATTATATTTTATTTTTTTATAGAAAGAAGGTGGCTAAACGAGCATATAGTCCACCTGGTAGTAAGTGGATACTGACGCCCACGGACATTCGCGATACGTGCCAACATCGGTCCAGAATGACAAACGCTGACACGCCCCCGGATGCACTGCCTACCTTTGCAGATTAAGGAATGGATTGGGGAAATGGGGAGGGATAGGATGGTGATGGGAATGGACTCTGACATATCTCACTCACTACCGAAACACGTACATACATTGGGGAATATGATAAAGTGAGAAATGCAGTACATTTCAGGGTAGTATTCTGTGAGTGAAGGGTAATGAGGCCAGTCGAGTGTGACCAGCGGCTATTGGATTGCAGCGTGCACCCTCGCCCTCCATGCAGCGTGCACTCTCCCCCTCCATGCAGCGTGCACTCTCCCCCTCCATGCAGCGTGCACTCTCCCCCTCCATGCAGCGTGCACTCTCCCCCTCCAACATATGCCCTATAAATAATTAAGCTGTATAAAACTCACCAAATATAGAAGCGACGATGTACCAATATTTGTTCCTCTCCGCGTGAGCCCTTTCTCGCTCGTGCCCCAACTTGACAGCGGCTGACATGGTCGCGAATAGCTCCCGTTCTTCTCTCTCGGCGTCTCCGAATTCCGTACGCAATGCACGCTCTTGAATTATTAGCTGTGAAAGTAACATTACCCATTCAAAATTTAATTTTAGGCTGCAAGATAAGCAGTGATGACACAAGGAAGATAGGTTGATCAAACCCAACGAGATTCTCATCAACCACTATGATGTCCCATACCTGAACTCTATATACAATACTAAAGCAAACTAGAATCTGAGAGGACCTAAAATACCTATCAAAAGGATTGATGATTTCATGGAATAATATACCGCAAGAGACAGTTAAAACAGAAGTGAATAAATTCAAAAACTATTTACACAGAAAGAAAGCAGCAAAAGTGTATTTATACAGCAAGAGGTGTTAGCCTGATCTATACTAATATAATAAAGAGGTAAAATTGTATGTTTGTTTGTGTTTTGTGTCCCAGTAAATTGGTAAAATGTTGGGGGTAATCTCTGGAACTACTGAACCGTTCTAAAAAATCAAATATCTTTCACAAATAGGAAGCTACATTATCCGTGTCTAATATAGTCTATATTATATTTTGAAATTTTGTAAAAAAAAAAAACTATATACTGAAGCGAAGCGAGGGCGGATCGCTAGTACATAATAATAAGATAAGGTACATTGAAATCAATGAGACATGAGCTTTCGAGTTTGTGCGATCGGATTGGACAATTCGGCAATCAGTCACACAGATGCAAAACTCAGATGCAAGTTTAATTATAAGTAATTAGTTGCTGAGAAGATTACGTAATGAAGTAAGGTATTTCCATTTCCCAAATTTTCCTTATCAACAAATAATAAAAAATAACAATGTCAACAAATAGGGAAGCAGTTGAAACCAATTAAACATAGAAAGGAGTGTGTGTACTCTGCAATCCCACTGCATAGGCAATGCAGTGCGTAGGCAGCGCATCCGGGGGTGTGCCAATGTTTGTCATTCTGGACTGATGTTGGCATGTATCGCAGATGTCTATGGACAACAGTATCCACTTACCATCAGGCGGACTGTATGCACATCGGCCACCTTTTTTCTATAAAAAAAAACTGCTACTGGGCGCACTCAACTGGCCAAGTTACCCCACTACCGTTAAATGTATTGCATTTCCCACTTTATACTATGTCTTCAAAGTATGTACGCCCATTTCCTGAAACCTTTCCTCAAATCTATTTCTAAATTTCCAAAGGTAGACAGCGGTACATCCATGCCAACATTTGACATTTTGGACTGAAGTTGGCATGTTTTGCAGATGTCCATAAACAACAGTATCTACTTAACGAACAGGTGAACTGTTTGCTCAACTGATGCTATCTTTCAATGAAATGACACATCTTTATCTCACTATACTATCTACACAATGGGATACGAGAGAATATAATGGTATGAGAGACTTCGCTTGTACTTCAAACTATCCCACAAAAAGCATTATTATGTAATTTCAGACCTTATGTTCTTCAGTGCACAAGTGTAAGTACTTCTCATCTCCTTTCATAGTGTTCTGCATTTCAGCATGGAGCTCCTTCAGCCTGGCTTCAATGTTGGCTAGCTGCTTACCCAGGTCTCTGCGACAATCTTGTGCAGCTATGAAGCGCTCCTGAAATATGGGGAAAAGTTTCATCAAGATCACAGCCAGTGTAGAATAATTTCTAGTTATTAAGGTGAAATGTTATGGGACTGCATAATGTGTGATTTGATTACTAGTTTATGCAACATTTTATTTCCTCTCCTTGTGGGTGTCGTAACGATGCAACTGCGGAATAACAAAGCTGCTCTAAAAGAGTGGGCAAGCAAACCACTTGGCCACCATAGTCAGTGCAGGCATTAGCGTTAATGACGCCCTGGATACGATTGTCGTGGTGTCTCCATTCAAGGTCATGAAATAGAAAGAAAAAAAAAATCTAAAATCAGTTCCTTTTGATATTTCTTTGACACATTCAAACTTTCCTTTAGAATTACTGAGAGTTAAGTGATGTAGATTGTAGCATCTCATTTTTATTTTTTATTATTATTAGGTGGTGTTACAAGTTTTGCCAGATATTTTCTCCTGGATGTCACTTGACAACTCTGTTCTTGAAACTGTTTATAAATGGAGATGCAATTTCTTGTGGTAACTTATTCATCAGAATCTTGTGGTCATCAGAAAAGTCGGCGCCCCTGCAAATTTGGCGCCCTGGGTGATCGCCCTAGCTCGCGCGCCCCTAATGTGGCACTGAACAGTGTTTTAAACCCATGCAGTCCTTGTACATGAGATAATATGCATGTAGAGGCCCATGTACAGCAGTGGACGACAAAAGGGCTGGTTATGATATATGTATTAATTGCTGATGTTATGTATTAATTGCTGATGTTATTAATTAATTGTTATGGTTTTATATAATTTCTAGAACTAGCAAAAGCAATTTTTAAAGGAAACTATAGATATATTTGGAAAAAAAACACCCAATTGACCACACTAAACAAAAGACACATTGAAACTCAGTAAAATGTTGGGGTATTAAGGCCGATGAGCCTCATTGTGTAAATGTACACAAACTCTCCTTGTATAAATGTACACAAGGAGAAGTTCTTGAAAAGTAGTATATATTATTGTTGTATGTGACCAAACTTCATGCGACTCTCAGCTGCTAATGTACACATGAAGATAAAACTCAATGATAACAGTGATCACATGATGATAACATTTGTTTATACTAAGCAAGCATATTCTTGACTGATTTCTTTCTACTGCCTGCATTCAAGAAACACTCTTTGGGTAAATGAGTCTTAGATTGAGTTAAAAATTATAATTCTTAATCTAAGTGTATTCCACCAGAAAACAGTTGCCTTTAGGCCTTCAATTGCACCACATTGGATCTACACTACAGCCTCGTATGCTTATTTCACTAGGGCCTCCTTTGCAAATTTCTGGTTTTCTACAATACAAAGAATCATTCTATAGATAGTGCAGTGTCGGATCATGCGGAAGTTAGATGTTAGATTCAGATGAACATCTGTATTTTATATAAAATGTCATATTTTGACCATACTACTATAAGACAACATTGGTGTAAATTAGACAATTGCATTTCACAACTAGATGTTATATTTTCTGGAATGAGTATTTTATTACAAGAGCTTTCTCCAAAAAATATGATGCTCAAACTGATATCAATACATTGTCAGTTTGATGTCATCTTTGTATATGACTTGGATATAGAGACATGATATGGTTCAAGCCCATGACTGCCGAGTACTCGACCTTTTTGGTTTATAAATGACAGCCCTAAAGTATGTATGTCCCTACTGGACAAAATTTGGAATGAATTTTTTTTACGAAAAACAAATTTCTTGCAATTAACAAATAACATAAAGGTCTTCGAGCTATGTGCCCATAGCTCGAAGAACCGATGGCCGATGGGGCAGACGGGTTCTCGAATGGAGACCACGTACCGGCGGACGAAGCCGAGGACGTCCATCTGCTAGATGGACAGACGACCTCATAAAGGTTGCGGGCACCCGCTGGATGCAGGTCGCTGCCGATAGGTCTAAATGGCGGACAATGGGGGAGGCCTATGTCCAGCAGTGGACGTCCAAGGGCTGAGAAGAAGAAGAAGAAGAAGATAAAGGTCTTATAACATAAATTACTATAATCGATGCCTTGTAAACAATGTTATACGTGTAACTGTGGTAAATTCCAGTGCCAAAAATTCCAAAATCGCAACAAACCTGCGCCTCGACTACTGTGTTCTGAATAGCCATAATCTCTTCAACGCCAGTAAACTTCTCATATTTAGACACCAGCTCCTTCACTTTATTAGTTATAGCGTCGTGTTTGAACTTATCAGCGATCTCAGACACTTTTCCTGGGGGTACATACTTCGTTATAAGTTGGTCGACTTTTTCCCGACCATTTGTGCTGATTTGAGTCAAATGTACTTTGTCCTTCAGTCTTTGAGCTATCTGCCTAAGTCTGTCTGCCATTTTTACATGCTAATATGCCTTTGTTTAATCAAAATTATAGTTTTATGACCATTTTTTTAATTAAATGATATCATCCCGGAAAGTGACCGAAGGTGAGACTTTAATTTGACATTGACAATGATAGTTGGGGCTAGCGATGGGTAACTCCGGAGTTAATGAATTAAAAGAGTTGAATCCGCGAGCGGACTAGAAACCTTTAGTTACTCCACCGAACTGTTACTAAGTCCGAGAAGTTATTTAACTCCGAGGACTTACTTATTCTTTTGATGTTTTGTTTTTGGTTGGATTGTGGCGCGACCTTTTTTTTTTGTAAGATAGATATATCAAGAGTGAAAGCCTTAATTGTTTCATTTACTCCCTACTACTCCAAACGTCGGAGATTACTCCTGGATGGCGCGACCTTTTTTTTTTAGGATAGGTGTATCAAGAGTTAATTTGTTTAATTGTTCCATAGAGCTTCTTTTTTTCCTTGTGCTTGATTACCCAGCATCGGTAGTGATTACGTAAAAGAGTTAAGGAGTTACTAAGAGGAGTTGGATCCGCAGGCGGAGTAGGATTGGGTGAGTTAAACTACTCCGAAAAGTCTTGATTACCCACCACTAGTTGGGGCGCTTGTTTTGAAACCTACTGTTTCGAAATTATAAAAATAATAATGTGGCTCCATTTTAATAAATAAATTATTTTCTAGCTTAAAATTAGTCCCATTCAAAAATGGAGCACTACAATCTGAATGGAAGTTATCCTAATCTCGAACTACTCTTATGGTTAAGTAAATAAATATTTCTTAGTTTTATCGCGTTTTAAATTCCACTGACTATTGTAGAAGTCAAATAAAACATTTGTCAAATAAAACATCAGGTCGCAATTTTATGATAATATCAGGATTTATTTTTTTACTTTTTTAACAATTTATAAACTTAAATTCATTTATTTTGGACTAAAAAAATCTTTCTTTTTCATTTGTTTTCGTTTGTCGATGGTACTCTGTGGTTGGGGTTTCCCTAATTAACAACCAGCAGTGGTCTGCCAGCATCGCAGGGTTCCATTTTCCTTGATATCGTTTTTCAATAAAAGCTATATCTTTGTGGAATCGCTCTTCGTGTTCATCACTCATAGCTCCCATATTTTCGGGGAAAAAGTCTAAATGCGAGTCCAGAAAATGTATTTTCAAAGACATGTTGCATGTCATTTTATGAAAAGCTTGCAACATTTTCTCAACAAGGTCAACATATTGCGGGGATTTATGATTCCCTAAAAAGTTTTCAGTGACTGCAATGAACGATGTCCAGGCTTCTGTTTCTACATCATTTAAGCTCGAAGTGAATGCTGGATCTTCTATTATCTTTTTGATATTTGGACTTACAAATATTCCCTCCTTAATTTTGGCTTCGCTCTCAAAAACTTAAAGCCTGGACTATCTGTGTCCATAGCTTTTACAAAGTTTTTGATCAGCCCAAGTTTAATGTGCAGAGGCGGTAATATCACTTTTTGTGGATCAACTAAACAGTCAAATCTAACATTCTTTTGTCCTGGAATGTAAGTAGTTCTTGAAGGCCATATTTTCTGAATGTAATGTTGATTTCTAGCGCGGCTGTCCCATTCACATAAAAACAGCAATACTTTGTGTAACCAGTCTGCAACCCCAAAAGCAAAGCGACAACTTTTAAGTCAGCACAAATGAACCATTTATGTGTATTGTACTTGATTTTTTCCAAGATATGTTTCAGTACATCGTAAGTTTCTTTAAAATGGGCACCATAAGCTACTGGCAATGAAGGAAAATTATTTCCATTGTGGATTAAAACAGCTTTTAAACTTGTCTTAGACGAGTCAATAAAGAGTCGGCAATCATTTGGTATGTGCTCATGACCCATCTTACCCACCAGACCGTCGACATCAGAACAATAGACTAAGTCTCCATCCGTTGAATAAAAATCTATAAAGGAATTGTAACGCTTGCGGTATACAGTAACATTAACATTCAACTGAAGGAGCTGCTTGCTTCAATCTTGAACTTAATACTTCAGATTTCTCTTTAGGTAAATCTAAATCACTAATTAGATCGTTAAGCTCTGATTGACTAATTAGATGTGGAATTTTTGAGGTACTTGGAACTGAAAACTCCTCGCCCGCATAATTCTTTTCATAGTTTTCTTCAGAGTCACTGAAATCGGTTCAGTATTAGGTGGCTTGGGTACTGGAAGGTGATCCGAATGTGGCACTGTTTTCGTAACAGACTATACATCTGGATATTTTATTGTGTACTTGGATTTTCTTGAAAATCCATTTATATTAGTGAGACAAAAGTAGATGATAGACTCACATGATCTTTAGGTTCACGCCATATTACAGGTTGACCAAAAGGCATTCCATTACATTTTCCTCTAAACCAACACGCCGATTTTGTATGGCAGGTAAGACAACAGATATGTGGCAACCAGAATTTATCTTGATTAGGAACATCTAAGTTAAAATATGCACTATAACACTCCTTAATCAATGATGTAATTGCCTTTTTTGACTTTTTGATGTGTATAAACCACAAATATAGCAAAAACTATCAGGAGAATTTGTACAAACGCGAGACATGTTGATAGATATATCATCAACTAATTTTTTTAAAGCGTTAGTGCAACAATAAATGCCTAAAATTTACATCTACCCTCAAAATAAGTTTCAAAATATGCTTTTTTCGGAATTCAAATATTCTGCCAGTTTTAGACGTAATGTAAGGAAACTAATATTTTTGGGGTAATAGGAATGAGTATGTCTACGAAATGTACTACATACTTTTTACGATATTTTTTTGGTGTTGACTAGTGTAATTATTATTATAATGTGTCAAAATGGTTTCCAAGTATTCGGACTATAAGTGTAGACTGAAAAAAATAATTTCTTCATTGAATCTCGATATAATTTTTTTTTCCTTGAATTTAATCTCAACTTTTGTGTTAAATGAAAAATGTTTCAAAATGTGCGAAAATCGCTACCTAACATTATTTCTATTTTATTACAGCGATAGAGAAGCAATTTACTATTAAATACGTACTGTTTTTGTTTATTTTTAAACCACAATGTAATACCTAGATAAAAACTTAATTAAATACTAGCATATTTGTATTAAATTAATCAATTATTAATGTAATAAAAGTAATTCTCGTATGTTTTGGAACTCAGTTCTGATAAAATGTCACTTTGACAGCTACTGCACCCAACAGAAGCCAACCCAGAAGGTGAAGGTTGAAGTTTTATTTCATTATTATACATTCATATTTACGTCGTTATTTTACATATAGAGAATAAAATATTTGTTTAATCAACAATAATTTAATTATAAAGTTCATTTTCTCAAAGTAGTGACCAAAAATGCAAGATGTAATGTTGAAGAAAGCTAAAACTGAAGGTTTGTTACGATTATACTACTAACTACTGACCTTTTGGTTTGTTTGTTTTGCTTTTTATTTATGGAAAGAAGGGCAGACGAACAGACATTCCACGTAGTGGATACTGTCGCCATGTGACTGAGCCCAACATCAGTCGAGAATGACAAATTTTGACCCCCCGGATGCCCTGCGTACCGTCGGAGATTTTAAAGGGATGCATTTGAAACAGTTGGGAAAGTCGGGAGGGATAGAATTGGATGAGAATACTACCATATCTTACTTAGCTCTTGGCATATCTTACTACCAAACCGAATAGGATAAAGTGGGTACATTACATTTCATTGTGTTTATCTCTAATTAATCTTTTTAACATTCTTACTTAGAAGATGAAAAATTATGCAAATGCTTAAATTATGCTTTAGAAGTTTAAGATAATTAAAAATGTGATAAGTATTCTGTTTTAATTTTAAATGTTAGGGTAAACTTGTAAGTACTTTTACCCTCATAAAAGACTAATGCCACAGAGTCACATAATTACTTTTTGTCAGAGATAAGTGATAACTAAGGCACAAAAAACATTATGTATGATATTGTACTTAGTATTTTATAACTAGTTTACATTTGCCTCTATATATTTTTTGAAAAAATGCCTTTTTGCCATATTTGTAAATATGTTATTCGAACATACTTGCTAAATATGGCATAAAAAAAATAACTTTGTAACATGTAAACTGGGTCTTAGTAATAAGTATGAAATACTAAAAACTAAATATCTTTGCAGGGTTTAAAACAAAACAAATTAATATATCCTTAGTTAGCCATGCTTTATGATGATAGTTGGGGTAAATGGAAATGATTTATTTGTTATGAGATAATTGTAAACTGAAAGTTAGTGACAGTACAAAATAATATACTAATTTAACGAGGTAAACTGAAACAACTGTAGTAAGAATTAAATTTTATTTAACAGGTAACTAAATCATCCTTTTTCGTAAACGTCAATAGGTTTGGGGTATTAGTAGTAGATTCTTTCTCCTTTTAGAGTAATAATAGGCTCTGGTAATAGTCCAATAATATCCTTAATAGACACACAAAGTGTCTTCCTCATTATATGTAAAAACTTGCTTAGGGAAATCAACACTTTTTAAAGATGTGACCACTATTAACTAAGTGATATTCCACACTACAAAATACAAAACATAGAGGTAAATGAATAGACATACCCACATTTGGCCGGTTTGTTTTAGCAAGACAACATAACTTGAAACACAAAAAAACACAGAAAGTCATTCTATACATATCCTAGTATTAACACTTACCATTACTGTTTTCCTACTAAAGTACATTCAATTAATCACTTGCAAGCTGTATTTTATCTGTTTTTACTAAATAAAATCAATACCACCAAAAACCTGTTGTTTGACATCTGACTGACTGTGTTCCGTAGTACTGAGAATGTTTTAAGAGTTAAAATGAATATGTAATAGATAGTGTTTCCATTTACCCCTGTTTACCCACATTGACCTTATAGAAATTATATTAATTTAAAATATGAATATGAAATATGAAAGCAGGCCATAACATAAGAAATTATTGAATTGCAAACTATAAATAGTTTGCACAAACCAGAACAAAATATAGGTGTACCAGCAGTCATGCTGCTCTCCTATTACACAATAATAATAACTTTATTTTATGCAGATTTGGAAGTCACAGGTATATCTAGAAGCGGTAGAGTTCGCAAAAAGAGCTCGAAACTCATGGATTTCGAGTCCCCCGATGATATAGAGGCGAGATTTCGTCGACAGACTCCTATAAAGACATATGCAGCATTCAGCAACATAAGACAGGAGGAGCCTCAGGAGTTTCAGGAAAATATACCAGTGAGGTCTGAAAATGAGGGTGGTACAGCATCAGGTAGTGAGTCAGACTATTATGATAATAATGGGGAGAATGTTGATAGGTAAGTTATTGTTTTATTCATTTTATATCCATATACATTTCCCAAATTCATCTCTGTTTCATCAAATAAAAAGTGTAATGTATACTTTTATACTCTTTACACTCCATCCCATTACTTTTGTAAGGAGTGTAATAGAAATATCTTATATAAGTACTTCCTATTTCCCATCTGTCCCCACCCTGTAAGGCTAGTAAATTTCTGTTTACACAAAAACATGAAGAGAGGCTTCCCTTACTTGAGGCCTTTCTCAACACCTCCTGATAAAGTAACTGTTAACAATCTGATGAATAATTGATATTCCCAATTAAATCTAGCTGATATTGACTCTGATAAAGTATAACTGACTTTCTGATAAAGTATCAGGAGGTGGCGAGAAAGGCCCTTAATCTTCCAACATTATCTAAATGACATCAGGCGACAGACAGCGACTCTTCACTTGGTTGCGCTACCAATTGTCGCACAACCAATCATACAATTGCACATCTCTGTATGATCATTGCAATTAAACAACTTTTAACGGTTTAAATCGCGTATATTTGACATGATTTATATCCCGACGTTTCGAACACTTTGCAGTGGACGTGGTCACGGGGTGACTAATTGATTTTATTTGTCACTTGAGTTATTAAGAAATTATTACTACCGTCTGAAATTTTTTGAACTACCGTCTGAAATTTTTTAATCATAACATTCCCTATGCACGCAGTATTCGCTCACGGTGTCCAGAGGTCTTGCAGTATGGCGTTGGCCTTGTGATTTAATTAATTTAATGACTGGATCCCAAGCTGGTGGTACTTGCCAACCATCTTCTCTATTGAAATTTGGGTGTTCCTTAATTTCAATAGCCTCGCGTAACATTCTTGGCATGTACCGGGTCTCTCTAGCGAGGATTTGTGGATTATCAAATCGAATGTAATGGTTGGGTTTGTCCAGAGCATGTTCACAAACTGCAGACTTGGTCGAGCGTCTGTTCTTCATGTCAGCTATGTGTTCTTTTATCCGGATACCGATGCTCCTCTTTGTTTGCCCAATGTATGATAACCCGCATTCACAATCAAGCTTGTAAACACCTGCATCTTGTAGGGGGATATTGCTCTTGACCGGTCTTAAAAATTGGCTAATCTTCTTGTGCGGCTTGAAGTAAGTTTTAATTGAAGCTCGTCTTAAGATATTGCCAATTTTGTCAGTGATGCCCTTGATGTATGGTAAGATGGCAGGTTGTCGCTCAACTGTAGGAGGCTTGGGGCGGCTTCTGTGACGCATTCGTGGGAGTTTGTGATTGTTGCTTCGCAGTACTTGTTTCACATGCAGAAGCTCTTCCTCGAGGTGGTCAGTGTCACAGATGCCGTGTGCTCTCTGTAACAAAGATTTGCCTACGGTAGTCAACTGACATGGATGGTGATGGGAGTTACCATTGAGATATTTATCTGTATGGGTGGGTTTCCTATACACAGTATGACTGTGTATAGGATACACAGTCATCCTATACACAGTATACACAGTATGAGTCTGAGGTCAATAAATCCTTGGCTTTCCTTGACATTTCAGTCATCAGAAATCCTGACAACTCTCTTGGTCATACTGTGTATAGGAATCCCACCCATACAGATAAATATCTCAATGGTAACTCCCATCACCATCCATGTCAGTTGACTACCGTAGGCAAATCTTTGTTACAGAGAGCACACGGCATCTGTGACACTGACCACCTCGAGGAAGAGCTTCTGCATGTGAAACAAGTACTGCGAAGCAACAATCACAAACTCCCACGAATGCGTCACAGAAGCCGCCCCAAGCCTCCTACAGTTGAGCGACAACCTGCCATCTTACCATACATCAAGGGCATCACTGACAAAATTGGCAATATCTTAAGACGAGCTTCAATTAAAACTTACTTCAAGCCGCACAAGAAGATTAGCCAATTTTTAAGACCGGTCAAGAGCAATATCCCCCTACAAGATGCAGGTGTTTACAAGCTTGATTGTGAATGCGGGTTATCATACATTGGGCAAACAAAGAGGAGCATCGGTATCCGGATAAAAGAACACATAGCTGACATGAAGAACAGACGCTCGACCAAGTCTGCAGTTTGTGAACATGCTCTGGACAAACCCAACCATTACATTCGATTTGATAATCCACAAATCCTCGCTAGAGAGACCCGGTACATGCCAAGAATGTTACGCGAGGCTATTGAAATTAAGGAACACCCAAATTTCAATAGAGAAGATGGTTGGCAAGTACCACCAGCTTGGGATCCAGTCATTAAATTAATTAAATCACAAGGCCAACGCCATACTGCAAGACCTCTGGACACCGTGAGCGAATACTGCGTGCATAGGGAATGTTATGATTAAAAAATTTCAGACGGTAGTTCAAAAAATTTCAGACGGTAGTAATAATTTCTTAATAACTCAAGTGACAAATAAAATCAATTAGTCACCCCGTGACCACGTCCACTGCAAAGTGTTCGAAACGTCGGGATATAAATCATGTCAAATATACGCGATTTAAACCGTTAAAAGTTGTTTAATTGCAATGTATAGTAATCGCGAAAACCTAAGAAAATATTCTGTATGATCACTTTCATGGACATCATACAACTCCTTTCGAAGTCTACTAAATTAAATACATAATGCATTAAATGTTGCTAATATACAGGTGATTGCTAGGTCATCATTTACAGGTGATAGGAGAAGTAATTAAAAGAGTAGCAAAACTTAAAAGTGGGTTATATTTAAGTTCTTTGCTGACAACTACATTATTATAATTTAAAATTTTTACTTCTTTAAGAGTTTTGGTCAGTTCTAGTTTAGTTATCTAAGGAGTTAGGTTGTGTGTTTGTGAATACATGTAAAGTTTGGATTCATGTAAAATAAGTGTACTTGGAGGATATATATTGAGACAAAAATATCCTCTAAGTAGCTTAATTTACATGAACACAATTACCAATAACGAGTACAGAGATCGAGTACAGAGATCGGTTTGCAAGAGACGACTGAAGGTAGCAGGGGCGGTCGGTGCCACTTACCCTCTACTGCTGAGTTAAAAAAACACTGTCTAGCATTCGACACCGTGTTGACACTGTGTCCCTACACTTCAGTTATTAAAAATACATAGTTTTGTTGATCATAATTTGCTGCTTGTTAAATACAAGCCTGGTGATAGTATAGGTCGTTAGCAATAGAAAGAAACATTACAATCTTGTTAAACTTATATTATTCAAAATGGCCGGATTGGGGCAGGAGGTCTGAATTAAATAGCTTTGCATTAATGCTGCCTGTTATACTAATTATAATAATTGTTTAATTCCAGTATGGAATCAGACAGTTCAGCTTCTGACGAGGGCTCCACCCGCACGCCTGCTAACTCACTCTACATGATGGAAAAGAGCAAGAAGAAGCTTATCATAAAGGACGGTAGAGTGATTGGGAGAGCTAAAGCACAGAGGAAGGACAAAGGTTAATGTTTCGAATATCTATATCCGATTAATTGATTAATAAAGGCCTCTTTACTGTATAATACAGGTTTTTTTTTATTATGACGAACGCAGCAGACGAGCATATAGTCCATCTGATGGTAAGTGGATAATGTCGGCCATAGACATTCGCGATACATGCCAACATTTGTCCAAAATGACAAACGTTGACACGACTCCGGATGCGTTTCCCACCTTTGGAGATATAGGAATGGATTTGAAGAAAAGGGAGGGATAGGATGGGAATGGGCTCTGGCACATCTCACTCGCTACCGAAACATGTACATACATTAGGGAAATAATATAAAGTGGGAAACGCAGTACATTTCAAGGTAGTCTTCTGTGAGAGAGGGGTAACGTGACCAGTCGAGCGCGACCAGTGGCTGTCGGATTGCAGCATTTTCCCCCTCGACCCCTCATTGCTCCCCTCAACAATGTATTTTTTTTAATAGTTTGTAGTTTGTCATAATAATAATATAATTTATTTGTAACTAAAGGTGCAAAAATACAAAGATCTGAAATGTTTTAGAATCGGCCCTGCTATGATTTACCCCGAAGTGTGTACAGATATTTACAATTACAATTTGCATTAATTCATCGTTATCGTATTCGCCTTTACTTTACATTTTACGACACCGCACAAAATAAAATAAATAATATAGCCGGTGATTACAAATTATATATATTACTAGCTGTACCCGGCAGACGTTTTCCTGCCTGTGTATATTTATTTACCTCTGTATATAAAATCACAAATTGTTCTGTTTTGCCGTCAATATGATTTTTGCGATCGATTGAACGGTATAGAAGTTGATGTGCTGTAGCGCCATCTAGTGGCGAGTTACAACAAAGTGGATAGCTCGAAAATATTCTCCGTGCTCAAATACCTCTATGTATACCAATTTTCATGGCGATCGATTGAACGGTATAGAAGTTGATTTGCTGCAGCGCCATCTAGTTACAACAAAGTGGATAGCATAAAAACCTTCTCCATGAAAAAATACATACATGTGCCAAGTTTCATGGTGATCGGTCAAACGGTGTCGAAGACTATTAATCCCAGACAGATATACCAACATCCATTTTTATATACTCGTATATAGATAACCTAGCTTAATAAAAATTGGAAGAGCCGAACCTTATCTTCCTTGAGGGACTCGGAGCGGAGGAACGGAAAATACCGACCCAATAGGTCGATATAACCCAGCTTAATGTCAAATAATAATTACAATCATTGTATCTCTACTTTATAATTCTGTTTATTTTGTTTTATTTAGGTCAATATCAAGTAGTCATTAATATAGGTCATACTTTAGTACGTTCGGAGAGTACAGGAATGCTAAAAAATCCAAGCTGTTATTGAGAAATGCATTCACTTACATGTATAATAGAACTTATGGAGAAACCATTTAAATAAATGTTTTTTTTTAAATTGATTAACATTTTCATTGGACAGGTAAAACCCGCATAACTGCATACATGATGTGGGCGAAGGAAGCTCGCAATGAGTTACTGAGGAAGCACCCAGACATGGACTTCTCTGCTATATCCAAGAGATTGGGGGAGATGTGGGCCAATGTGAGTAATGATATTGGTTTGAAATGTTAATTATCTTGACAATTTAAGTAATTAAAATGGTAATTAAGTAATCGTTTTATTTGTCACTTGTCAATCTCACTTCGAAGCATTAAAATGATTGCGTATATCGGAATGACGTATATGACGGGAATTTCCCTGCGTTATGTTTTTTCGTATTACTAATTTTTATTGTTTCCCCCCTTTTTTTTTGCATATTAAGAAAGAAAGAACAGGTAAGGTTAAGCTTTTTAAACATTCGCCTTTTGTACACATTTCATATTTAAATCGGGTCTTAAAATAACGCTTAAACATTCTATTTCTACTCGACGTTTCGGCACGGGTTACACCAGCCGTGGTCACATCCTGGACTACCCGCGTCTAGTCAATTCATGTTCACGGCTGGTGGAACCCGTGCCGAAAACGTCGATTACAAATATAAAATCAGTACATACTAAATATATAATCGGTTCAAATAGTTTTTAATGGTTTGAAATTTTCCAGTAGTACCGGTTTTAATAACACAAAATTACCCGTCGCGCATCGTTCACTAATAGCGATGGGTCACTTCGGATTCAATGAATCAAAAGATCCAAAACTGCTAACTCTTAATGATTCCGGCTAACTGCTATCGACTCCGAGGAGTTATTTATTCCTCTCATTTATTCCTGGAACGACATGAATATGATACATTACATGAACGAACATGATGCAAGCGAATGAGTCGCTCTCAGGCTCTTATAAAATATAAGTAGGTGAATCAAAGGAGTCAAGGAATCGTTAAGAGGAGTCGGATCCGCGAGCGGAGCCGGATTAAGTGAGCCGAAACAATCCGAGGAGTCGTGAATACCTACAACTAGTTTTAAGAGTACTTTATTGTACACCCGGAGTTAATGAAATGGAGTTGAATCCCTTAATTGCTCCATCGAATTGTTATTCATTCCGATTCCGACGCCGATTGTGATCGCGAGTGTAATCGCGCATCAACACTTGTCGCGGGCCCAAAATCGAGATGTATCAATGGTAGTAGTGATGGGTAACTCCGGAGATAATGGATGAAAAGAGTTGAAACCGCGAGTGGAGCAAAATCCCTTAATTGTTCCATGGAATTGTGATTCATTTGTCCAAGTATTGATTACTCATGGATGGCATGACTGTTTTTTTTTTTTTGGTCATGTTGCTAGAAGTCACCGCTAGCATCGATGGTAGATGATGGTAGTGATTACATAATAGAAGTAGGTGTATCAATAGAGTTAAGGAGTAACTAAGAGGAGTCGGTTCCTCAAGCCGAGCAGGATTAAGTGAGTTAAACCACTCCGAGAAGTCTTGATTACCCACCACTAGTAGTGAATACCCACGACTATTCAGTAACAAACGTATTTAATTGTATGGATCCGTCTTGGGTGATTTACTGAGGTCCTGATAACTTTTGCGTGAATTGCTCGTATGTTTGTATGCCCACGGGCCGGTGCGTAGTGAAAGGGAGAAATTAACGTGTCATATAATATGATACCTCCTCCTTCCATCGATACCAATGTCTTATGCTTATGCCCGAGTGTCATAGCTAGAATTATTTATATTTATGTTTTGATATTTCAGGTAAATTATAACGAGCGCTACTTGTGGAAGCGCAAAGCGAAGCGCTTCGCCATGCAAAAGGAACAAAGCAATCAGGTGGCCAACAAGATTATATCCAATACAAGTAAGTAACAACTTCAAGTGTTTAACTTCAAGTGAAGTTGTTTACTTTACAACTTCACTAGCTTATTCCGCATATTTATTGAATTTGAATTTCTTTTTAAAAATATATAGTTATGCCAAAAGTGTTTGACCCTCCCTAATTGTGTAATAATGTTTTCTGTGCTTTCTATTCTCTGCTTTATTTAAATCTGCACGGATAGGGAATGCCTTATGACAGGGGTTCCCAATCTTTTTTTTTACTGATTGTACAGATTCCCTTTACAGATTGTAATTTTTTGGCGACGCCCTTCTAAAAGAAGATACCTGTGTGTAGCTCTAGCAGACAATAATATTACTTTATTCAAAGAAAACTCCAAAGAATATGGAATCTTATGACATTAAGTCCGCTTGTTGCACATATCATTGTGCAATGAAATTTAAATAAAAATGAATAAATGTACACAAACTTAAATAATAATACATGCACATTTTTAAATATGATTTTTTATCATTAAAACTAACGACCAGTTCAACGACTTTTTAAAATTCGCCCCTTTTATTCACACAAACCACTCACTCTAATATTGTTTTTGAGAAAATAAATACGCAGCTAATGTTTTTTTCAAAAAAATATTCAATGTGCAGTTTTGTCCCCCTTACAATTTTATTTTTTACTAGCTGTGTACTGGAATCTCATTAGCATCATCTATTACACCCTGAGGGGATATGAATTTTCAAAAATCCTTTCTCAGTGCTCACCTACGTTATATCAGGGACTCCTGTGCAACATGTCATGCTTCTAGACCCGCCGGTTGTGGCTGTGTTGTCAGTTACTCAGTCAGTGTTAGATTTTTATTAAGTAGATAATATGTATGGATTATTTCTGTGTTACAATATATTTAACAACGTCAATGCACTTGCTTTGTGTCCGTTCGATGCAAGATACATGTATATTGGCTCTCGTATGCTAAAGCCGGGACTCTGTGTGTCCAGCAGTGAATTGTTGGATCCCGGCCCGGGAGCCAACAATTCACTGCTAAAAGTATCCTGCGATATTGACCAATTAGCCCAGTTGATAGTGCCTGTTTCATTTATTTAAAGACAACTGTTTGTTCGGGTCTGGGTGTTGCATGTGTTGTGCTCATCTTTGCGTGTGTCTCTGAACCCACGACAGGAAATCCAAGTGTAGGCCATTAATGTGGTGTTATTTATTAATATTTGCAGCCTATGGGCAATAGCAGCGAACTATACAAACGGTGGCGATCATAACAAATCATCAATGGTCGCAATGACACGAGGCTATAGTGACTCACAGTTAGGTTTCCATGGCGGCTGGCTCTCAGCGAAGATGCAGAAGACGGTGCTGCTTGATACCGAGCGTATCGTCTGCCGGTTTCTCTCCCTGGACTCCTGAACTCCGGCCGATGGTGTTATACCGTCTCTCCCTCATTTTGGCTCATCATCGAAGGAGAGACGAGATGGTTTAGAACCATATTTTAAACAATATATTTTCTATTGGTTCAGGTAATCGTTCCCCGGCGGGCCCGGGCCGCCCTCCGCGGCAGCCATTAAAGCACGCCTCGCCAACAACGCCCCCGCAACAAGCACTAGTGGTGAGTTACTGAACGATTTGAATGAATGAATGAATACTTGTATCAGCCTTTACTGTCTCGCTGTAGGGCACTAGGGGAGGCCTCCCCTAGTAAATCAATAGGGGGTTTCGACCCATAATCCACCACGCGTGCCCAGTGCCAATTGGTGGTTACATATATTACAAATTTCTTTTTTAATTTCTCTTTTTTCACGATGTTTTCCAGCTGGTGACATTTTTTTATAAACCGTACTTAAGTAGAAACTCACGTGATACGGGCCCAGGATTTGAACTGACGATATGTATGTATATGTTTATTTGATATTATGGTATTTAATTAATATGCGTCACTATTAAGCACGGTTTTACTTAATCTTATCTACCATTACCGACCCGCCCTCGCTTCGCTTCGGTTTATAAGTTTTTTTTTCAAAATTTCGTATAAAAATATAGCCTATATTAGACACGGATAATGTAGCTTCCTATTTGTGAAAGAATTTTTGATATCGGTTCAGTAGTTCCAGAGATTCCCTCCAACATACCTACAAACACACAATTTTACCTGTATTATATTAGTATAGAAGTATAGATTGCACCCGTCGCGTCATCCCTGCATAGCCAGAATGTTGACCGGCAGATAATGCTTCTAAGCATTATCTGCCGCCTTTTGTCACTTGCACAAAGTACAAAGTAATAAATGGCACATGTAATGGCCCACACTAGGATTCCCTGTGTCGCGGGCCCAGAGACACGTACAGATACAAGCACAAACTAACACCCAGACCCAGACATACATTTGTCTTTTTTTTTTTAATTAACCCTAGATAGCTAACGTTCCTGAACTACCATGAAAAGCTAACCGTTCGACTTTATGACGATCATTTTTTAAATGTGTATTTTATTGAAATTCTATTGTATTTTAATCAGGTTTATTGTATTTATAGGCAACACAGGATATAAGTTAAAGATTGTTATTACAAAAATGAATATTTTTTTTAACTTTTGACTACTAAATCACAAATGGGATATGGTTAATGGCACGATTAATAAGGCACTTAAACTTACAATGACTAAATTAGGAACTATTATTCAGATTTTTTTTGTTTTTTTTATTTGGTAATCTAAAGAGAAAACCTCCAAAACAATAATAATTATCAAATGACTTGGATTGTTTTTGGCGCAAGTTGAGCAAAAGTCAACTGTGTATTCCCCACAAATGGGAATTTTGCAACTATTGCAGTAGTTCTTTGTCATGCGCCTTTTTTTTGTAGGAACACAAACTGCAGCTTTTTCTTTTGCTTGTTGAGGCATTTTCATGTATCATAGGACTACCAGAACCATATGGAGTAGGAATTTGACCTTGACCTTCAACGCGTTCCTCATGATTCAAACCCAACACATCTCTTATTTTGTCTTTTATACTTCGAGGCATTGTTGGTGTTTCAAGTCGACGTTTCAGCCATGGTTCAACAAGTTGTTCATGCAATTGCTTCATGTAGCTTCTTCGTAACAGAGGTTTACCTTCACATACCAAAATATTGTGGCAATAGATGATATAGGAGTTGATACTCGATATATTGAGCATGTCATAGAACATGCACATGGGCACTAGTGGAAGAGTTTCTGATGGTAGAATTCCTTGTTCCTCTTCAATGTCTAAAGGTGGATTTACTTGCGCTTCTTCAGTGTCCGAGGGTTCGTCGTGAAAATCACTTTGCACGTCTTCAACCAACAAATCGTCTTCATTCTCACTATCAGATAAAACATCATTTGTGTTGAGATAATCTTCATCATTTAACGCACGAGCTATTTCGTCATCTGTGAGGATCGACCTCGCAGCCATTCTTCACCTTCAACGTTATAACTACGTCAACGTCTAACGGTCACTAAATTAGCGCAAAACCGCGAGTGTGTAGGTAAAACAATTAAAAAGGAAGAGGGAGATATTTATTGGATGCTCGTCATTTTGACGAACGTTAGCTATCTAGGGTTAGATGTATGTCCGACCGCAAATCGAACCCGGGACCTTTTGCAAGCGGGGTCACTACCAACTGCGCCAATCGGTCGGTCCTAAATAAATACATACATGAGTAAAATGGATAACAAAAAATCTTCATTTACCACCTTGTGTACATAAAAATCAAAATACATCGGTACACAAAAATATACAGGTGTGTCCAAACCTTTATCGCAGCGTATATACCCTTGAATTTTTCGACGTGACATTGTCACGAATCTTTTTTTAAAATTTCACTGTTTACGAAACTTTTCATATGAATTTGTTATTATTAAAGTATATTATTGTTATTTTTATACCACCTTTCCTTCTGCTTTCTTCACTTCTTGTATACTTAGTGAAAGCTAAATTCGTTAAAATAATTCAAATAACAAAATCGTGTCGTAACTGTAGGCGCGAAGACGGCGCGCGACTGACTCGCTCCCTTAGTTCAACTTGAGAATAACACGAAAACATTCATCAACCAAAGCTATCGCTATCTCTTTCTAATGCTAAACAGACCACGCTGGTTGTCTCTTTTGTACACACGCCGGCCGGGCCATAAGGTCATTGTTTTGAACAAGAACTAGTGTGTCGCATTCTGCATCGTATTATTACAAATACAACTCTGTTAATTCATTTTAAAAAAAATACAATTTTTGTACGATTATTAGGTTAAATAGCCATTAAAATGAGAAAGTTTTTAAAATAGGTTTGGTTGAACAAGTTAGGTGCCTTTTTTTTAATTTATTGTTATTACAATTTTTTTGGCGCATTAGACTGACTTATGGAATTAAATCATTTTATGTTTGATATGCCTTAAAAAACCTTAAAAAAGTTAAAACCTTGGGCTAAACTAATTCGGCTAAATCTGACAGGCACTTATTCCGATTATTAAAGTCACTATGACAAAAAATATCCTCAAACTCGTACTTTAGTGAATAATCACGAAAAATCGCGGAACATACTTTGTGATTCGGGCGCGGTCAAAGGGCAACGACCTATGGATGAGTGTGGATAGTGTTATGCACATACGAATAAATTAATCACCAATAATTTTTAATATAATAACCAAATCATCAAATACATGTTAATTAATTAGTTAGATAAAATAATTCTAGTGATATATTAAAATATTATACACTATTTTTGTAGGACCTTATCTGTAATAATTAGTTAGACAAGGATGCAATAAATAATTTTTATTTATTCATTCGTTCTTCCCAAGCCATCCTCGGGACCATTGTCGTCAACATCGGGCTGCAGTCCGCTTGAAGTGGCCGCACACTTGCGCTTGCTTGGTGAGAGCCTGGCTATCATCGGGGAGAGGCTCAAAGAGCACGAGGTATTGTGGAATCTTTATTATAATGCGATTTTGATCTTTATTGCGTTATTGATAAGAGTTGTTTTACATTACTATCACTGATTAGTTATCCCATGGACGCCGTATGCTAGGTCCATGTGTGAGAAACACATGGAACCAAAAAGGTAATACAAGTATTGAGAACTCGACGCAAACTCTTAGTTTCGATCAAATAACAAAGCTATGGATAGGTTGTCTTTTTTTCCTCTTTTTAAGAAACTTTTATGCCTTGGCACATGTCAGTTCCAAGGTACCCAGCACTTACATTCTACAGCATTAATGTAGGTGCCGATATATCAGCCCTGGTGAGGGCTCACCAATCTGTACAAACTAAATGCTGCTCGTGAATTAGGGTCTCCTAGTATCTTATGGCACATACAAACATCATTCCTGTTCAGACCGAGAGCACACACTAAGGCCTTCCTACTATTTTCTTATGTAAATCAATGTACGAACGCTGTTTATTATGCACGTATTGAAGAGACGCGGATAACCGAAACAGTTTGACTTTATTTCAGTTTATGATTTTCGCCTGAATATATTTAGATTGACAAAAAATAAAATACGTTTAGCGTTCGTACGTTCATTTTACAATAGCCGTGTGATTAACTATAAAGTAACCGTGTGTCGTCAGGGTCAGATCGCCGTGTCCGGCTCCATGTCCGTGCTGCTGGACACGCTACTGTGCTCGCTGTCGCCGATCCTGTGCGTGACGCGAGCCATACCGGCCATAGCGCCGCCCGCGCGCCTCATGGCCGACACGTTCAACAACATCGCGTACATCATGCCCGGACTATAGGCGATGTTACATTGAACATGATTAAAGTCATCCGTGAAAACAATCGTGTACTTTTATTTGTTACTTACCCAAAACTTGTGGTTATTATTAAATTTATGAGGGTAGTTGGAAATTTAAAATAAATTTTATGCGAAATACAATTTTAATATTGAGTAAAGTACTCGATAGAAACAGTCGTTTTTTATTTATTATTGACGGTAGTTAGAAAAATTTTATGTCTAAACTTACGTCCATTTTTTTTATAAACTATTCACGGACACAAAACTTTAAATATATATATGTATACAAAAGGTGCAATTTTCAGAATAGTTCTCAAATTAGATAATCCCAGAACCTATGAAATTGCCGTTTTATATGGAAAAATTGAAATACATAGTTTTTTTTGTATGAAAATTATATATTTAATTATTCGAGTATTGTTCATTATTATCAATACATTTTTGCCATTTAATGGATTGATGCCTCTGCTATAGAACGCCTGGGGATTGATAATTTTTTTTTCCCTGTAAAAAGTTATCCAAATTCCGAAAAAAATGGAAATCTGTAATGTAAAAATAAAAACTAATTCAATTTCTGTGAAATATTCCGCCAAATACCAACATTCCTCACAAACAAAACCGCAGCCAAAGGCTAGCGATATAATAACATGAGTATTGCATATAATAATTGTAATAAAAAAATATTAATTTTATTATTTGTAAATAAACAATTTTGCTCGGAAGTGTACATGCGCGTTCTTATCATTCGCATTTCGCTCAAACCCCAACATCCGCGACTATACCTTCCTTTTAAGTCTAAATTACTTGCAATAGAGACGATCATTAATCATGTGTGTGATTTTTCATTTCATTAGTCTATCAAAGCAACCATTTTGTGACTCATTATACTCGGTAGAGTATAATTAGGAGATTATAAGAAGAGTATTCATACCTACCTTACTTTTACTTAACTCTTCATTGTAACTGCGACTAGAGATTATTATATATTTTTTTATTGAATTAAAATACATTTATACATTTTTTTCAATACGCTGGGAGGTCGGTGCCGAATTTAAAACTCGGGATCGAGGGTGGAGGGGAAACTCCGCCATCTTGGAAAAGGGGGTGTAAATTTTTCAAATATATCAAATATTTCGAACACTGTACACGAGACGTACGGTTAACAAAAACCATTTACCGAGACGGCGGAGTTCCCCACACCTGTATTATGTATAAAATAAAAATACAAAGTCCATACTTTTAAGCTTTTATTCAATCTAATGTTTCTTTCTTAAACTAATCAGTACAAAGAACAAAATTCCTTTTGTCGCAAAACGTCCCATTCGCAAAAAGTGTATAACATAAATGTATAATTATGAATACACAAATATGTACATAAAACAGGAAAACGGAATTTGTTACGAAGCGGCAGCACATTTTTTATGAAGGAGACGTTTTAGAAGGCGCGATATTTTACAATGGGCCATTCTGCGACAAAAGGGAACAATTATTACAACATTATACTAAAACAAATTTTGCATTATACCGAGTGGATATTTATCCGTGCCCTTTAATAATAATTAGTACTTTGCCATTCTTCCATTTCAGGCTTATTTCTCCGCCGCCCCTGTCACACCCTTTGGTCGGTGTTCATTCTTCCATCTGGGACGTAATGATGGATGTGTATTCCTCACCACCAGGTGGACCGTATGCTCGTCTGCCGCCTTCTTCCTATAAAAAAAAGCTTATATTTAAACGGGCAGCAAAATAATACTGAATCATCAACAAAACAATTTTGGAATAACTGAAATAATTTTCAATTACTAAGAATGTCATCACCGACTCAACGGACTCCTATATCTTCAATGTCACCAGAGAACGTAAACCTATTCCACCCTAAAATTATCTGTCCGTTCAGTTTCAAAATTTAAATTCATCGCTATGTCCCAACCACAATAAACAATCCTCGCTATTTACTGCATAGTACAGCTTCAGCCTGACACCATATTAAAAAAAAAAGTGGAATGTCTGTGAGATGCTGAATTCTATTGCTAGTAAAATAAAGGATTATTTAGGTGGTCGTCAAATTTGACACTTGACAAACACTATTAGTACAGTCAGTTAAAAAGGTCAAATTAAAATATTTACGAAGATTGTTGTAGGCTCACGTGATATTTTATAGATAGATACACTTTATTGTACACCAAAAACATACAGAGAAATACAAAGTACAAGATAAATAGAAGTACAACCGGCGGCCTTATCGCTAAAGCGATTTCTTCCAGGCAATTGAAATTGATGACTCACGAATTAAAAAATTAAACAAATAACTGGATTTTCAAAGAAATTCAGGTTGTACGAAATTACACAATATCCTCTTTTTTATTTTCCCAACACACGAAAGTCTTCTCAAAACTTATTTAAGTAACAATGATATTGGGGACTGCACAAGTTTTAGAAAAGTTCAGAATTGGGCGACCACCTAAATAGTAAAATAAAGGACTATCTTAAAAATCCACCCGATATGAAGGCGACTACATATTTAAATATCCACCTGATATGAAGGCGACTACATATTTAAATATCCATAGGATATGAAGGCGACTACATATTTACTCAATTTTGTCGAACTTTTATTACAACTAACTTATTATAGCACCGATTAATCAAAATACAGAGATGTGGAGATGTACCAAATTTCCTCCCGTCAATTCAGTCTGCCATTTGGTGGCATAAAAATACCAAGAGTGTATTTTTGATAGTTCACCCTTTATACGATAAATAAATAAAAAATATGAGATATATAAATATAAGTGAAAATAAAACTTTAAATTCAAAACAAAGTTTAACTTAGTAAAATGTAACATAATGCGTTGCGCAATTTAATTTTAAGTATATAAAATAAGCAAACGCTTTGAAAAAAATACTATCTTTCGTGTATCCAAACAGTAAAATTTTATTTATACCACTGTCATCACTCATGTACACAGTTTTAGCCATAATGAATTATCCATCTACGAATTTTGGTTGATCTGTGCCATAGTATACTATACTACTCTCTATATCTAGTATACAGTCCAACTAAGCTGGTTCTTGTTATTACAATGGGTGATGTCGATAGTTTGGAGGTGAGGTTCGAACTGGCGACCGTGCGAGCTACGATCTATACACCTCTCGGCTATCGCTGTTTCTAATTAATTAGGAAGGCGAATTCGACAAAATCGAGCAACTGTAGAAAGCTTTAGGTCGAGTTTCGATGTTAGGAGAAAATAATTACGTATTGAGGGTAGTATAGGGAAAACCGACATATAACTTATATAGTCATTAATTAAAATAACGCAAAACATGAAACACGTCAAATAATTTAAAATATATAAAAAAACCGTTCCAGCGAAATATACAATTACTTGGAATAAATATAAAGTTACAAACATGTAGTTTTGTTGTTCTATCTAAAATGTTCGTAGCGCTTATTATTCAGTACAAGATAACGAGCAGTCGACACTCGCAGAGTGCGACTGTATGTAATATAAAAGTTATGCCAGAAATAAACAAAAATTTATGAAAAAAAAACCTACTGTAAAAACTGGTAGAGTAGAATACTCTCGATTTCACCTGTTTTTGCGTTTTTTCAATGACGCTGTGTATACACGCTGAATTTTTTTGTAATCACTGGGCAATGCACTCGTGTAACTACAGGGACTGAGCGCGAGGTGGGGGGGGGGGGGGGGGGGGGGGTGTACTCGCTACTACGAGTTCTCACTACCGCATTCGTATATATACATTAAAATAATATATACATTAATAAAAATAATACATTAAAAATATAAAATTTTTATATACATATTTTATAATTTGACCGTATTATTACTAGTGATGTGTAAAAATAAAGAGATCCTGTTTCTAAAATCATTAAAATTTCAGCGTGTATAAAGCATTGGTTTCGTTTTTTCTATTAAAGTGAGTGATTAATAATCTATATTTTTAAAATTCGCCGTTTCCTTTGCCATACTAAGATTATTTAACATATAAACTCGACCAATACAATTAAATCAATTCATACAAGAGACGACCAATCGTGGTCGGGAAAGATTCATGACAACATTCAATTCGTTCACTATTATTACTTACTCTACTGCTAAATGTTTGCTAACATTTCTTTTTACCTATAATATGGATAAACCGTTTGAATAATTACAACTATCATGTACTATGGATTAGGGCAATTCTAAGACTTGAATGGCTATTTTGAAAGTCTTCTAGATCCCATGAAAGCAGAAATCTTATGCAACTGTCACTTAATTTAAAATATATAAAGCCGTATCTAGCCAAAAATAAAGTTGTTTTAAGGTATAAATTTAAAGTTATAAACATGTAATGTTTTGTTCTGTCTAAAACATTCGTGGCGCTCCTTACTCAGACCGAGTGACTAAGCGACGCGCGCGGCACAACCCGGGCGACGCGTGTAGAATAAAAAAATACTAGAAATGTACTTAGTTATGAAAAACAAGCTACTGTAAAACTGGCACACTCGATTCAAATCTCCATACTGAATAACCTATTTTCAGCCCTTGCGTTATATCAGTGACGAGTATATTCGTTTATCTATTAACATTTCTCATACATTTCGATGGAGGCAAAACAACGCCATCTAGCGACTTCCGTTGGTATATAGGTTCCGTGACAGTTCTATTATTATTTTTAACATTTACAAATGAAGTATACTATAGAACAATTTCTTGGTGCCACATAAAACTGTGTGAGTTTATCACGGCGCTGCACATTCGTTTCTCGGTAGTTAGGTAAAATTGATCCCTGTCTGACCGGTTTAATTCTACATACTTTAGTTTATACAGGCTACTCAAAGTTAATTTTGTATACAGTAGGTACTTTTATAATTTATGTTTTATATTTTTTCATCCCCCTATCTCGGAAAGAGTATTTTTGCTCTTCGATATCTGAGTGCAAAAGCCGTTTTTATCCGCTAGAGGATAAAGTAAATTGAATTTAGAGCATCGTGTGCACTAAGTTTGTGAATTCAAAACATCATTAAACCTATTTACTTCTACCTCCATGGTGCCGAATTTATCATACAACCTTTTTTAATTTGTTAAAAACTCAGACTCGGAACCTTCTTGGTGTACTTTTTTTTTTTGCATTTAGTCATTTCCTCGCTGAGATGGGATGAAAAGTTACGTGTTGCACTCGAGTGCAAAGATTTTTCTCCTCGTGCTCTTTTGATTCCCTCGCTAACGCTCAGGATTCTAATTTTTTGATTCCCTCGCTAACGCTCAGGATTCTAATTTTTTGATTCCCTCGCTAACGCTCAGGATTATAATTTTTTGATTCCCTCGCTAACGCTCAGGATTCTAATTTTAGAATCCTTCGCTTGCTCGGTCATCAAAATTGAGCACGCGGTTAAAAAGCAACTTTGCACTCTTGTATAACAAATAACTATTAATATGTATTTATTCTTTTATCTCTAATAAAATTGCATTCACAATGCTCGGAATTGTATATTTAACTGTTCTGCTTCCATAGAGATTATAGAAATCGGATTGGACAATTCGGCACCCACTCAACACAGATGCAAAGCTCATGTCTGTTACGAGGACTGTAAACCAAAAAGTACCCTAGCGTCAATTGACACTTACTTGCTTTTTAAATTAATAAATTATTTTTTATCTTTAATAAATCAGACCCCTGCTTTCATAGTAAACGAAGATAAGCGGGTGATAATATTAAATTGTAAGGGTTGCCATTTCAATATCTTCCATAATAATTAGAGTAGGGGTGTGCAACTGAATGTAAAAATATTTTAAACAAAGAACAATTTACAAGGTGCACTGGAGCGCTCTTCTTATGTTTAAAAGTTTAGTCCTCTAAAGGGAATTGAAAAAAGGATTTTACTATAAATCAATTGAATTCAGTGGTAACAATCCGAAGATTATAGAAACCGAGTTATAAAACTGCAGATTATAATGATACTAAAATGCACCCGCGTATTATATTTTTTCTGTTTGATCTGGTGGTTGACGGATAGAGGATGCCGGATGCATCAACTCCGTCGTTTGCCCGTCAGTCAAATATTTGTGCCTTGAAATTTAAATAAATAAATTGTAGCCATTCAAGCGGAATTGAAAATGAGAAAACTATTCTATTACAACTAGGTAACTTTAGTAATAAGTGGTATATAAAACTGTCTAGGGAAAAATAACTCAACCACGCGGGCATAGTGGCCCACCCGGTTGGTCTTAGTACCCATCCGTTTGGATTTGGTACCCATCTACTCGGGACTGATACCCACTCACTCGTAGTTAGTACTAGTAAATGACTGCCCGACGATCTAGCGCTGAGTGAGATCAAGTTTTTTAGCGTTTACGAGTTAAACGCTCACGAGCGTTTAAAGCTCGAATTTTAAATTTTATATTTTTCTAAAACACCTAGTACTTAATTATTTGAGGTTGGTCCATATGAAGCATGACGTCAAAACAGCAAATTATCAAAAAAAGTAAAGCATCGACAACATTTGTTTCTTTTTATACATAAATTCCCCAATTTTAAATTGTTTGTATTTTAAACGATCAACTCATGATCAACAAAACAAACTATTTTTGGATAACTCAAATAAATAATGTTTGATTACTACAGGTGCTCGTATACGGGCTAGTATTTTGGCAATTTGTAGCTGCAATTATGTAGACGCTAAGTTGCAGTGTATATCGCGCAACTCAGTGCAACACTTGCTGCAATCTTGCAAGGTAGGCCCGGCGACATTGCGTTTATATATATTTGATCTAGTCGCATGTGTCCGATGTCTGGCCGGCTAGATTGCTATACGCCATAAATCATAGTAAGGTTTGCGGCGCCTTCGCCCGACGCTACTACGACAGAGTTCTTCACAATCCCAACCCCCTAGTAGTTGACAGCCTAACCTATGTGCCCGATAGGAAGGACCCTCCCCGTCGCCGTCTTCGGCACGTTTTAGACGACCTCGACGACCCAATTACAGCTGCCATAACGGTTCTTACAAGCTACACGTATACACCGTCCCCGCCGGCGGAGACGAGGTCGTCACCCTCGCCACACCGTGAACACACACCGGCCCTCAGCCTACACTTTTACCAGGTATCGGCACGTGTCTGAGCGCTTCTCACCGACTCGCGATATCGAGTCGTACTCCCAAATTAACAACCTAAGCCGAGGTCCGTTCCTTCCGCCGGTCTATCGGCACACTCTCTCTACACTCTTGGCTCCTGTCTGAGCCGCCTTCTGCGCTCGCCCTAAACTATACATGTCCGGTGACTCTTGAAAGGCCATTAGGGCCACAAGAATTTTTCCATTCCGAAAAAAAGCGTCTGCGGCGCGACCGCAAACCCCGTTATCGATAATAATGAGTTATGAGTCTAGGAATGAAGATTACCATACGTAAATCAATGCCCAAGGTTTCACGGAGTGGTTCACTAGGTTGCTGCACAGTCTTGAAGAGCAATCCGTCGTAGTGATGGATAATGCAAGCTACCACCCCCAGCAAATGAATCATGCACCCACATCAGCTAGCAGAAAGTATCTATAATTATATTCCGATGCACTAGCTCTCCGCTCAAAGGAGGCCCTTAGCCTTTTTAGGACATTAAAAAGTCATTAACTTTGTATTCCGCATACATGTCAGACGCTCCACGTGTCCACGGCAACCCAGGCAACTTTAAATAGGTGACTGGCGTAGAACGCCTGGCAATACGTATTTTTACCATTTTGACCACTTGCATTTTTGATTAAGTATAAACGTCAAAAATGACACTTTTATGACAAATTGCTATTTTGACGTTATTCTTCGAATCGAATTACCCATTTACTTGGACTTTGTTTAAAGTAGTCGTCCCCTACAATTAATTGCTCCACAATAACAGTAAAGAACTTTCCCGGGAACCGAACCCACGTCATAATTATAGTTCCAAGTGAGCTCTGTGCCTGCGCGTATGTGGGATAGAGCGAAGAAAGCGACCCACGGGAAACGTGGATCGTGTGTGTCAACGAACACATTCTGAACGAATACGTTTGGTTGACAAGAATGCTGAAAAAAAAATCATATGAATAATTTAAAAAAATATTCCTCAAGGGCGACTAACAACAGAAGAATTGTTTTAGCTACACTCTACAGTGGCATAAGTGACAGTCTTGGTCGCTCGTGAGACACGCAAGTTCAAAGTTATAATTACATAATTCGAGTTATAATTACACAATTCAAATTATAATAACATAATTCAAGTTATAATTACATAATTCAAGTTATAATTACATAATTCAAGTTATAAGTATACAATTCAAGTTATAATTACATTCGTAATTTTAATTTAAATATTGATTACAGTAATTAATTAAATTAACCTTTTGAACGCCACCGTCGGCTATTCGACTAATGAAAATTTGCCCTGGACGCCAACGACGGCAACAGCCGACAAAAAATGTTGGTCACGAAAATACGAAATAAAGATATTAAATCATTACTTCTGTTTGTTTCATTTACATATATTAAAAATTGAATCCCATTAGTATTTTAATTGCATTAAACAAATTGAATTATGCATTTTGGTATTGAGAAATTTGATGATTAAAAAATAAGAAATTAAGTATTCAAAAAGGAGTGTCCTCACACGCCACAGTCGGCACTGGCCACTAAGCCCATTTTTTGTAAGACAATGATAAATTAATCAAACAAATATATAAAAGCCTTTATCATTCTTTTAACAATCTTATTACATGCAATTGATTGTCGTATTAATTATTTTATTTACGACGAGCGGTGTTAGCTTAGGCATATATCTATACTCGACTTACATTCCTGTGATTGTAAGTTCAAATCCTCGGCCCGTGGCACTGAGATCTATGTAAGGATTTTTAAAATTGCAACTCGCTCGGCTGTGAGGGAAATAACATCGTGAGGAATCCCGCATTATTGTTACGGCCCGGAACCCCTCAGTGATTCACTAGGCGAGGCCGGTGCCCTGCATTATGTCGTTATAGGCTGTGATACATTTATATCTTGACTTTTTAATCATTATTATTAATTTAATATCGTATATACAATTTACTTGTAAGTATATTGTAAGACAATAAAGTGAAAATACTCACATTGAGATATCTGCCAATGTTGCCCTGAACCTTAGCGTCCATGATGTAGCACGCCTCGTCCTTGCCGAAGTACGCACGAAGAGATCTGCGAACGAAATAATAAATAACGTCCTACAAGAATAGTGCTAAACATTTTAGTATGTCAATTAGTGATGGGTGACTACCCGGAGTTAAAAGGAGTTGAAGCCGCGAGCGGAGCAGAATCCATTAATTGTTCCATACAATTGTTATTGATTCTGATTCCGGCGCCGATCATGATCGCGAGTGTAATCGCGGTTAGGCACGGCACTTGTCGTGGGCCCAAAATCGAGATGCAACGATGTCGAGTTTGACATATTCTATTTAAACAACGCCCGTTTTAAAATTCTGTTAAATAGACATTTTTCATTTTAGATAGTTTATATATATATATATATATATATAGTGTACACTCTATATAGCGACACTGAAGGGACTGCGCATTTTATGGCGTTATTGAGAGTTGTCGTTAAATGAAGAGAAGAAAAATCAATATTATTTTACTATTATAATATTATGTATTTACTAATAAAGTATATATTATAACATTTACAAACAACAAACATTAATAGTGATACAAATAACAATGCTTGCGTATAGTCTGTTATCTTCGTCTGTCGTTTTTGTGCGAGTGCGAGTTTTTTTGCGTTTTTAGAGCGACTGAATCCAAAGCGTCTTCCAACATCACTTATCTTTTCTCCCGCCTCTATTGCGCGTATCAATAAAACCTTTCCGTTAACACACAAAGATTTTCTCTTACTCGCCATGTTCACAGTTTGTGAGCAACTAAGAATATGGTAATGTACAGATAATGCATAACAACCTAACGACAGTCTAGTAGCCGAGGTAAACACGAGCAAGGTAATCACAACAAACAAAAGAACGGATTTCTTAGAATCTTCGATACGTATGATGCCGACAGTCGAGGTAATACGACAATAAAGCAACAAAAAAACAAACAAAAGAACGTACACAGCTGCAGTTCTTATTTCGGCAACTTAGAAATTACTGTTTATTGTTTAATAATGACGTATTGTTGTCGTT
Organism: Sesia apiformis; assembly: GCA_914767545.1. NCBI lineage: Eukaryota > Metazoa > Arthropoda > Insecta > Lepidoptera > Sesiidae > Sesia > Sesia apiformis. Next base: position 2,928,917 of record OU611976.1, read on the forward strand.
ATTTAGAGTGGGTGTGATGCTACATAGAGTGTATCATTGTATGGAAAACAAGGTAAACCAACCATAGTCAAGTTATATCGACGTTTTAGAAAGTTTGTCGTTAAATCGAGTGGCGTTAAATGGAGTTTACACTGTATATAGTTTCATTTTACATATTCTCCATGAAAATAGTTAAAGTTGTGTATAACTGTAAGTGAATTTACGAACGTACAAATATTTTTATAACATGTGTCTGTAACTAGATAAGTTTGTAAATTTTGTTCTTATACCTAATAAATAAAAAAAAAAAAAAAATCTTGATTTTGGGCATGACCAAGTAGATAAATTATAAAAATATAAGTAGGTGAATCAAAAGAGTTAAGGAGTAGCTAAGAGAAGTCGGTTCCTCAAGCGGAGCAGAATTGAGTGAGTTGAAACACTCCGAGAAGTCTTGATTACCCACCACTAATGTTAATAAGTACATTGAAACCAATTATTTATTTATAAATAAATAATTGGTGATTAATTTACTCGTATGTGCATACAATACAATTATCTATGTATTGTATGCACACACTATGAAAGCAGTGAATAGGATTGTTGCAAGGTCGGCGGCGCGCCCGCATACCCCCTGATGTTGCGCATACCCCCCAGGGGCGGCGGTAACACTTACCATCAAGTGGGATCGCTTGCTCGTCCGCCCTCTTCTCTATAACAAAATAAAATCTAAAGAAGTCTCATCGGCATATCTCGGAATTTTATCGGAGCAGTTCGCAAGTGCCACTATAACAAATTATGCGAAGTACATTGCTGCCTTTTAATAGACAGTATCCATTTACCATCAGGTGGACGGTATACTCGTCGGCCGCCTTTTATCTACAAATAAAAAAATATTAAGGGTGTAGATTGTTGGCCTGAGATCTCGATTTCGAGCGACCGCAGCGCCAAAGTTTAATGTAACATCCGACGGGGCGGATGAATGACCTAGAGAGCGCGATTTTCAAAATGTTTTGCAACAAACGTTCCACGTTGAGAAATTGTTATTGAACTTGAATATTTACAGCATAACAATAACGTTGAATTTTTGGAAACTAGCTGTTGATTCTTTTTAATAGATTAATAAGAGTAGTTGAGACACAATTTTTATGTTTTTCTATCATTTGACATCTGACATTTTTGTATTCTACTTACCTAAAATTCCAACTATTTATTTATTTGTAATTTCACTACCAAAATTTATTCTAATTCGTAAAATATTCATTCAATAAAATAATTGCAAATTCAGTAGGAAGTGTGTTTATCTCTACGCAAGGAAATGTGCCTATTGCGTAAACTCAAATACTTACTTTTTGTTTACGATCACCTCGTCGATATCTAAAAAAAATCCTAGGGTTTTAAAAAAAATGTCAATAAATGAAACACAAGTATAAAAATGATTTATTTACTACACAATAACAAATATGAGTCGCCATTACTCGCTATCTCAAAAGCGTGCTAGGGTTGTACAAAAATAATAGTACATAGTTGTACAAATAATTCATTTATTTACTAATTTTAACAGAAGTTTGTAAATTATTAATATACTAATTAAAAGTATGTAATTAAACAATAACGAAATATGAGTTCAAAATTCTAATGGTTTTTCATTCGATTACGGATCAAGTTCTGATTTCTGCTAATTTGATGATAAAATCAATGGCTATCACAAAACCTATCAGAATGAAAACGTTACCAGCTGCCCGATTCACGTAAGTAATAAAAACCGTAGCGCAGTGACGTCACTTCGTTTTTTGCAAATTTAGCCCTTTTAACCGACTTAAAAAAAGGAGAATTCTCAATTCGCTGTATTTTTGAACCAATTTTTATGATTCTTTACACCAGGTAACTCAGAAATTGTATAGTAATTGAGCTATTGGAAGATTTATGACAATCCAAGACTAGATAAGTAAGTGCGTTTAAAACAGAAAACCAAAAGGCGATTTCTAAGTTCCTAAGTTAAAACGACTTTTGGACTGGCGTGTTTACGTGAATCGACTGGCTGGGTAGTTAAGTTACCTGTATCTTTCAAAATCATTAGGCGTTCTTCTCTTTCATAACACGTAAAGCTCTTTCTTTCCTCTCTTTCATAGCCTCTATGATACTGGGCGCGTCACGAATGGGCATGCTTCGTGACTGCCGAGGATCAACTAATTCTGGAAGTAGGCAATCGTAATAAAACCTAACTAATTTCATCTCCATTTTCTCCTCCCAAAATTTGTCGTCCTTTTCTATAATATAAACTTTCATAGGTACAGTAGCACCAAACCAGATGCCAAGCATGCAAACGTTTCTTTTAGTAATATGTACCTGTCCCTGAATTTGGAAATACCAGTTATGATTTTTATTTATGACATAACCCTTGGAAGCCTTGTCCTTAACCCAAAAGGTATGTTTGGCCATTGCTTCATCAAGAGTCATGCCAGCTAAAGAATGTGGGCACTTAATTTCAATTAAACCGTTTGCATAAATGCCATCTGGTGTAGTACCAAGAAATTCATATTGATCGTCGACGAACAAACCGCAACCTTGTATACTAATATTCTCTTGAATTTCTAACTGTTTAATTGCGGTTTCTTCGTTTTCGATACCGTACCGTACAGCAGGCAAACTGGAGATATTACTACCATAAACGATTTTACGAACAAGAACAGCACAACTTGTGCTCTCTCGTTTTTTACAAACTTCCCCGAACGATGATGAGGTTAGTAATTTTCTCCTTGTACTCATCCACTCAGAACTACTTCTTTGCAAATGGGTCGACCTTTCAAGCTCCTCTCTTTCAGCACAAGACAACTTTAAATCGGCTAAAAAAGATGACTTGGCTTTCTCATATAATTCTGGACTCAGATCAGGTTTTTCGCAGTTTGGTCCATAGTGAGCGTCTTTCGATACAGCGCTGTGGCTCTTTTTCAATCTTAATTTAGGTTTAGCAATTAAACGGATTCTACGATTACAATTTTCCACTTTCGCGATCAAAGGATTAGGACTAGATTTAAATATTACTTCATGAGTTTTACTATGAATCGATCCTGTATTAAAAGACACAACAGCAGCTGCGCATCGGCCCGCATAAGAACCACGGGAAGAATAATTTACACGCTTACCCCCTACTAATTTGGCAATCACTGCGTTAAAACTTTCAACTATATTACTTGTACAATTATGAATTAAACTTCTAGAATGATATGACAGTCTTTTACTTAAAATGTGTACCGCGTCCATTAATCCGCATCCAACAATTGCTGGAAGCAACCCAACAGGTTCTATTCGACGAGTATCAGGTCTACAGAAATACTCCTTGCAATATTGGTGATTACCAAATACGTGTTGTGGACCATTTAGGATATCTTCACTAAGATTTTTTATTTTTTCTTCGAGTGACTGATTTTGATAGCCCCAATATTTAATAGCGCATTTTACACCCGTTCTTAAACGCAAATACCTTTCTTTTAGGAATTTCCGCAATTCGCAAGGATACTTAGTGTCTTTCGACAGTTTCTCCAAGCTATTGCAGTAGTTTCGTAAAAGATGATTTTTGCATTCAATTTTCTCTACTGTTAAATTACCGTACGGTCGCGAATCTAATATTTTTTTATAAGTACTGGAATCGCCGTCTGCTACAAATTTATTATAAATTACACCGTGATCAACAATGGAACGTTTAAACCCCTCAACTATTATGGTCGATTCCATACCGGTAGATGATCCCGAATAATTCTTGAAACAACGGTGTTCCGAGGGCTGACTGTCGTTCTTTGCGGCTCGTGCACAAACTACGCAGTATTTATTTTTAACTCCAAAAAACAATACTTTATTAGTTTTAATGCCAATTATCGCAGCTGCGCCGGACAAGGCGGAAAAATTCTTACCATAAGATCTCTTGCTCCAACAACCGTCAACAGCAACAGATATTAATGGTGTACCATTTTTATCAACACTACCTATAGACACTGCGTACTCCGCTTCTTCCTTGACAGCTTCTGCCATGGAATGTGCTGCTGTCTTTTCCCACCAATCGCAAACCGTATTATTAATTTCATTGTATAATGAAGGTGACATGATTGGTAGGGCTACTGCGGCAGTTAATGTTTTTAACTGATAGTAGCTCCCACCAGATGATATGATACCAGATACAATTTGATGATTCACTTCCATTCTATCTTCTTTCTTTTCAATCAAACACACAGTAAATTTCATACTACACATACTACATTTCATGATGAGTTTTGAGTCCAGACCAACTTTTACTTCACCTATTATACTGAGGTAACTTAACTTACAATCCATTGGACCGTGGTCCCCTATGGCCTGAAGAGCTTTAAAAAAAAAGAAACGTCTACAACTCTACGCCCAACTTCCATTTCATCCACCTTTCCCTCTTGGTCGTTTTCAATAACTAGTTCCTGTAAAGAAAGATAATGGCTTGATTTTTTTTATAAAAAATAATTAAAAATTTAAAAAAATGCAAAAGAATTAATACAATATTAGGTTCCTGATGAATAGAAATTATAATTTCTTTACGCATTAGGTATTGTTTTTTTATGACGTCACCTATTTGAACGTAAATTTTCTTTTGAGAAAGTAATTGAGAAGTATTTCGGTACTAAGGTGTTTGTCTCTCGATGAAAATAATAAATATTGCAAGAAAAATCTATAGGTAGGTATTGAGATTTTGTCTTCGCCCATCACTAACTAAGTAGTTTGTTTATTTATGTAACAAGTCTACAAGAATTACGTATAACAACTTACCTCTATACAGCGCGTAGCATTGTTGCTCAGAGTCTCGGCCCCAAGGTTTTCTTTATTTTCAATACTGGAAATATTATTCATCAATATTATCCACTTTTTATTTATTTTGTACAACCCTAAGCCAGACGCTAGGCGCCTCGCGTCTGTTTGGCGGTATAGGTATGTCGACAAAGTTGCGCTGTCGCCTACCTACTTCCACAATTTGATATTTAGACAATACTAGCCGACCCGGCGAACTCCGTATCGCCTTTTTTTTTTTTAAAATCCTATTATTTTGATATTACATACAGATACTTCAATTTTATTTATCAGTATAGATATAGATAATACAAACCAATATTTACATGTTATTGTAGGTATATGTCTGAATCGGGCGATCTAAATCATATGACATATTGTATTAGCTTTGTAATGTACCCTGTTCAAATGCGATAATAAATAAGTAGGGAGGAACTTACATTTTATTCCGAGATCTTTTGGCTTTCATATTTTTATAATGCGTACAAAACTTTCTTTTCCCTGGCATGCCACTCAAATTCAATCAGTCCTGCGAAAAAAATAGCCTATGTTACTCAGTGATAATGTAGCTTTCGAATGATAAAAGAATTATTAAAATCAGTCCAGTACTTTTTGAGTTTATTCGTTACATACAAAAATCCAAATCTTTCCTCTTTATAATACCTATTAGTGTAGATATTGTATTTTTTACGATTTATATCTAGTTCCATCATGGTTTTCTTTCAGACATTCATTATATCGATACTTTCTACTAACTGAAAATAAATTAATTATAAAAATGTTATACTTACAGTTTTTTACAAAAAACACAAATTCACAATACGTAATTCTGCTGTCTGCAGCCGACAAGCGTGGTGTCGCGTTCACTTACAGAAAGGAACTGCCGCTGCAGACCACCGAGATTGCACGAATGAAACGAACGTTTTATCCCATACATTTGTGTATGAAAAATTTACCTTAAAATATATCTAGATTTTAGGGCTTTAAAAGAGGAAGTCTTTGTTTGTAAAGGTATAAAAAGAAGTATACAGCTATACTTATTGGTTTCTTCAGTGTTCAAAAAGTGTTTCTTTTTATCAATTTGTGTTGATTTATGGGGTTAAATCTGAAAAATACGAAGTCATGTTTTTGCATTTTTACTCAATTTTGTGCGTTTGTTGACGTTTATTATATAACAACTATTAGGTTTAAGAGTTTAATATAAGCATGAACATACTTATTGGTCTTTGATTGTAATATATACAAATTATCATTGATATCAATCATATGTAAATAGGTTAAATATGAAAAATCGTAACACTCTTTTCGGTGATTTTCACGATCTACACCCTTAAGAACTTCTTCACAGTGGTCTTATTAATTTCTGTTGATATAATCGGAGAAAGTTAACGGAAGAATGAGGAAAAGCAAAGATTGGATATATGAGCGTAATAATAACAGAAAGAACATATACAGATATAAGTTAGGTACACTAAGTTATTACGACATTAGTACTAAGTAGAAGGGAAAACAATTAAGTGAGCGCGGAAAAGCGACACAGGTTTCGCGTCCTAGAGCCGGCGGCGGTCTGGCGAGGCGACGACCGTTCAGTGCGCAGGCGCAGCGTCCCGTTATGTTGCGCGGTTGCATTGTACGCGCCCGCATCCGTACTCCGTCAAAACATTCTCGGATCAGTCGCGCCATACTATGTTTCAACTTGCTAATTCTTTGAGCTATGCGCCAACCTTAGTTATTCGTCGAATTTTAGACCTTATACAATGAATTGAAGTTGTATTTATATGAAACATATATGTGTCATTGAAATAACTCAAAACCCGAAAACAGGTTGTCCAGTGTCAGAAGTAGAATCGATTCCAACAATTTTTTTACACTAGATTTTATTTCATAACTTCTTGTTAATTTCTAGTATATCTTTTCTACTTGACGCGTCGTGGGCGCCGCGTCCGGTCACTGCCCAATATTGAGTGATGAGCGATACTAACGTTTTAGATAGAACAACACACATTTTACATGTTTGTAAGTTTTGATTTGTTCTCTTAAATACTTTTTTTTCGCTGGAACAGTTTTATCTATATGGGTATTTCAAATTGTTGTCCGATTTTATACATGTGTTTTTGAGAAATATATTGATTTCAATTCGTTATTGATATACTCATATTATATATACTAACATATTGACTAGAGAAATGTTGCCTATTTAAGAATTCTAATTTAATTACAGAGTATTATTTTGGAGCCAGGCTATTGGTATTTCTGTAAGTATCTTTATTTAATAAATGTCATTTTGTCTTATTTTCATTTTATTTACATTCATTTTCACTTTAGAGTTCATTCTCTAAATTCATTTTACAGTATGTTGCAATATTGTTTTAGTTTAAGATCTGCAATGCGCTATATTCTAGAGAAGGGGGAAGAGTGCACGCTGCAATCCAACAGCCGCTGGGCGTACTCGACAGGCCACGTTACCCCTCTCTCACAGAAGACTACCTTAAAATGTACTGCATTTCCCACTTTATCTTATTTCCCCAATGTAGGTACGTGTTTCGGTAGTGAGTGAGATGTGCCAGAGCCCATTCCCATCCTATCCCTCCCCATTTTCCCAACCCTTTCTCAAAATCTATTCCTATATTTCCAAAGGTAGGCAGCGCATCCGGGGGCGTGCCAACGTTTATCAGTTTGGACTAATGTTACCACTTACCATCAGGTGGACTGTATGCTCGTCTGCCGCCTTCGTCCATAAAAAAAAAATAAGTGGTGTTGTGTGGGCATCAGTGAAAGGTATAATAAAGCGGCTACTACAAGCCCTGGGGAACTGCACCACCATTAAAAGATTCGTCCACCCGCTTGACCAGCGATTTAACACCTTACATTCCTAATGCACAAGCCGACCAGGGGCTGGTTGCATTGCATTGTGCATAATGCGATGCTATACATATATTGTCAAATACCGTACCTGTATTTGGATACAAACTCGCCGCTGGCCATAGTCGCTTGCGCCGAGAACCGAGAAGGCTCACGAATTGCTGCCAAATAACAATTATATATTTCATTATTACTAGCCGGAGTCGACAGACGTTGTCCTGTTCAAATTTCAATAATACAATAATTTCAATAAGTTCATACAAAAATCCCATAGAAAAAAGCACTTTCAGTTTTTCCCGAATTTTCCAACTTTCCGGGCAACTTTTCCAATTTTTCTTTCCCTAAAAACCTTATTCGGAGTATTACGAACATTTAAAAAAAAATCGGTCCAGTCGCTCTCAAGTGATGCGTTTACCAACGAACAGCATAATATGAATGATGATACACCATGAATGATACAAAGCCGAAAAAAATACTTTTTCGGAATTTTGTTTGTATGTCTGTATTGTACTGAAGCATAACATACACTACGAATGATAGAGGGTCCAAAACAACTCGAAATTTGTCTGTCTCGAGGCTTATCACGAAAAAACTACACAAAGAATCTTTATGAAATTTAACATTTTTATAGTTTATGCTCTAGATAAAAATGCAGGATGTATTTTATCCATTCTTTTCTCATATAAGTGAAATGTGCCGGCTCCAGAACAGCCTCCCCCCCCCCCCCACCACCCCCCATCTCTTCCCGTTTAAGGGGACTAAGAGATAACAATAATTTTGGGAGGTGGAGACTTCACGCTGCATTCCAAACAGCCTCTGGGCGCACTCGATTGGGCCACGTTACCCCTCTCTCACAGAACAGATGTTGGTATGAATCGCGGATGTCTATGGACGACAGTATCCACTTACCATCAGGAGGACTGTATGCTCGTCTGCCGCCTTTTTCTATAAAAAAAAAAAAGAAACGAAGCCGCTATCACAAGCTCTGAGGAACGGCACCACCTTTAGAATAGTGGACTCGCCATCGCTTGGCCGGCGTGACGTTTCAAGGCCACACATTCTTCATGCACGATACAATTTACACGACGAGGGCCGTGTCCAGCAGTGGATACTAAAACGGCTCGTTACATTCCGAGGGAAATGTAGAATTTCTTTTGTGAACAAAGTTCTTTAACCACCAAATCCCTTACAAAGTTCCCGTGGGCATCATCATAAATCAACTGAAATAAATTAACCAATCATTATAAAGCGACCCACCTTCTTCGTCATCGCTAATTGTAATACAATCTTCCTCTGCATTCGGATCTCTTTCTTTTTCCTTTTCTTTGTTCTCCTCTTCTGTCTTATCTTTATCTTTTTTAGCTTTATCGCGTCTGCGGAGATTTTTCCTGTCAACAGTGATTTTACATTGATTAGTAACAATGTTATTAATTATTATTATTATTATTATTATGTTTTTGCAAGCCTATTGAGGCAGAACATAATGAGAGACATTTGTAAGGAACACCATCGATATTATAGCAAAATTAATGATTTTATTTGAAGAAACGTGCAAAAAATAAACAAAGAAACAACGTTTACTGCCACAAATATCGGATTATGTTTTGTCACCAGTCAAAATGTATCAGTTTTTAAAGTAATGAAAAAGGTTAAGTAGAAATTAAATAAGTTAAGTAGATCATAACAGAGCCGTGTCTGTGCATGATCTATTTAAAAAAAAATCGTTTCAGCGTATTCTACTAACAATACAATACTTGTCTGTCTGTCTCAGCGTGCATCACTTGACGGATTTTAATGAAACTTTGTATAGTTATAGCTTATGTGGCGGGTTAATATTTAGCGTACTTTTTGTCTTCTCGATCGATTACAGAGTTCCCACGGGAATCACAAATTCACGCAAACGAAGTCGCAGGCACCGCTGGTACTATATTAAGAAAGTAAGCTCATAAAATTACTGAACCAATTTACGAAATTCTTTTACTTTTGGAAAGCTAAATTAGTGCAGATAAACATAGTCTATGTTTGGGTTCCATAGGTAATTTATAAAATGTCTAGGAGGCATGAGCGTAGCCATGATGGGGCGGTCAGGTTGGACCGTTTCAATAGGATACATAGGGAAGAATACCTTCATTTAAATTATAAGAAAATTGTTTGCATTGCCCCACCTTGGATAAAATCCTGACAACGACCTTGCTAAGAGCTTATAAAAACTTACTTAAATGCAGTACTCCAGGCGACGTCATAAGCGGGCCGAAATTCATCATCACTCCTATCAGTTTTTGATGACGTCTCTTCTTCATCGGATGACGATAGCTCCTCTTCTTCCGACAGCTCTTTTTTCATTTCCTTCTGTAAATTGAAATAGAGATCTTTATTTCGAATAGAGAGTTCGCTTGACGATAGAATTGGGTTTTTTGAGCTACAGGTTCTCCTAGTAATTAATATTTTTTTTGAGCTACAAGTTCTAATATTTAATATTTTTTTGAGTTCTAATAGTTAATCATTTTTTTGAGCTACAAGTTCTCCTAATAATTAATAATTTTTTTGAGCTACAAGTTCTCCTAACAGTTCATAATTTTTTTGAGCTAAAAGTTCTCCCAATAGTTAATAATTGTTTTGAGCTAAAAGTTCTCCCAATAGTTAATAATTGTTTTGAGCTACAAGTTCTACCAATAGTTAATATTTTTTTTGAGCTACAAGTTCTCCTAATAATTAATATTTTTTTTGAGCCACAAGTTCTCCTAATAGTTAATAATTTTTTTGAGCTACAAGTTCTCTTAATAGTTAATAATTGTTTTGTGCTACAAGTTATCCCAATAGTTAACATTTTTTTGAGCTAAAAGTTCTCCCAATAGTTAATAATTGTTTTGACCTACAAGTTCTCTCAATAGTTAATAATTGTTTTGTGCTACAAGTTCTCCCAATAGTTAACATTTTTTTTGAGCTACAAGTTCTCCTAAGTTAATAATTTTTTTGAGCCACAAGTTCTCCCAATAGTTAATAATTTTTTTGAGCTACAAGCTCTTCCAATAGTTAATATTTTTTTTGAGCTACAAGTTCTTCTAATGTTCTCCTAATAGTTAACAAGCATTTTGAGCAAAAAGATCTAATATTTAAAAAGATTTTTGAGCCATGAGTTCTCCCCAAATATGTAGTTAATATTTTTTTTAGTTACAGGTTTTCTTAATAATTAAACAGTGAATAAATATTTTGAGCTACAAGTACCCGTAATAATTTGAGTTATAGTTTCTAATAGTTAATCAAGTTTTCCGAGATACAAGTTTTTCTAATAGTTAATTAGTTTTTGGAGCTACAACTTCTCTTAATACATAATTAATAAGTTTTTTGAGCTCATATTTATACTAATAGTTAATTACTTTGAGCTACAATTTCTCCTAATAGTTCCTAAAAATCTTAAGTTACAAGTAATAAAGGCTGTCTCAAAACCTACTTTAATATATAGTTGTTCGATTGTAAAATTCTCAATGAGTTAACCTCAAAGTTCGCTGATGGCAACTGTGAAATATCAGCGTTCCATGTTTGACACCACGAAAATGATTCGAAATTAAAATAAAAAGAGGTTTTGAGACAGCCTTCACATTAGAACCAACTAACATACAAGTCAATACAAACCCTATCCAATTCCTTGTCAGGATCAGGAATGTCATCCTCGAAGCCTTCCTTCATCTGTTCCACCACTTCTATGTAGTCCAACTCTGCTAGGTATTCGTCACCTTCGTTTAAACCGTCCTAAAAATAAATAGAATGAGAAATAATATCATTTCATTTATTCAAATCAATAAGGTACGTTTAGAATAGCAAAATAACAGACTATTGACGATTTTTTTATTAATTTGCTTCAATTAGATGTTGCTCGTAATTAATTTGCTTCAATTAGACGTTTCTCGTAATTAATTTGCTTCAATTAGATGTCGTTCGTAATTAATTTGCTTCAATTAGATGTTGCTAGTAATTAATTTGCTACAATTAGATACCTATTGCTCGTAATTAATTTGTTTCAATTAGATATTGCTCGTAATTAATTTGCTTCAATTAGATGTTGCTAGTAATTAATTTGCTTCAATTAGATGTTGCTCGTAATTAATTTGCTTCAATTAGATGTTGCTAGTAATTAATTTGCTACAATTAGATACCTATTGCTCGTAATTAATTTGTTTCAATTAGATATTGCTCGTAATTAATTTGCTTCAATTAGATGTTGCTAGTAATTAATTTGCTTCAATTAGATGTTGCTCGTAATTAATTTGCTTCTTTATAGAATAAAGGCGGCAGACATGCATACAATCCACCTGATGGTTAGTGGATACTGTCGTCTATAGACATCCGTGATACATGTCAACATCAGAATGACAAACGTTGCCACGCCCCTGGATGCGCTTCCTACCTATGCAGATTAAGGAATGGATTGGGAAAATAGGGAGGGATAGGCTCCGATGGGAATGGGCTCTGGCATATCTCACTCACTACCGAAACACGTACGTACATTGGGGAAATACGATAAAATGGATGACTAGTTGGGGTGTTTCCAGATTAGCCGATGGCCAATGTTTTCGTAATGTATCTATAAAATTATGTGATAAATAAAGTTTAATATATAAATTTATATATTATAATATATAAGTTTAATATACATATATATAAAACTTACCAAATTAGCAGTGGCATCTGTAAGCAGATTGCCGGCGTATACGCAGAGGAATGCGCCCTTAGGCACATCGTTTAGCGCTCTAATACCCCAACCGCGGTTCAATGTTTTGAATACCTACAAAATAAATTGAAAGCCTTCATAATAATGAATTTCTTTCCCGAAAACGTAACAATTTTTGTTCTACGAATTTATTTAAAGTCAGTACTTTTTTCAAACCATACACTCACTCGCACCAGTTTAGATACACATGCGTCGGCCGAAAGTAATACACATCGGCTATAATCGGCTAGCTTCGGTTTTGTAGAGCGTCGTCACTGTCGTGTGGCGATACGTCGCTGACTTGTCAGAACTTGTCAGACTTGACTTGTATATTTAAAAACGAAAAATTAACTTGATCTAAACCTAGTGAAATTTTAGATTCCCTGTAAGCGTGAGTTCAACGACATAATATACAAAGATGAACACGCATTTGTATATTTTTCTTTATCTAATTCTAATCCCAGAAATTAGGAGATGGATAACTTACTTGTAATTTTAGTTGAAGGGGATGTTGTGCGACGCGATTAAGACACGTGTGTTTACATTTACACCTGAAAATAATAACAATACATAAACAATGGGTAATAAAAGGTGTAATAACGCTTTCGATAGGGAGAGAGTGCATGCTGCATGCCCACAGCCGCTAGGCGCATTCGACTGGCCACGTTACCCATCTCTCACTGGAGACTACCGTATCGTACTTCCCCAATGTATGTACATGTTTGGGTAATGAATGAGATATGCCCGAGCCCATTCCCAACATCTCATCCTATCCCTCCCTATTCCTTAAACTGCAAAGGTAGGCAGCGCATCCGGGAGCATGTCAACGTTGGTCATTCTGGAGTGATGTCGGTATGTACCGCACATGTCTATGGACGACAGTATCCACTTACCATCAGGTGGACTGTATGCTCGTTTGCCGGCCAAATACTATTAAAAAAAAAACTTGCATCATTCTAAGAAGCTACTCTAAACGTAATAAATATGTAATACATAATATATACGCCATTATTTCATTGATATTCAAACATTTTTTATAATTCAAAATAATTATTACTGTCCGCTATTTTTATAATAGCCTTAAATAAAAGATTTTTTTTTATTTTTATACCCCTCACACCCTCACAAGCACGCGCACACACACACATTATTAAATTTATATACGAGTACACTTTTACGCCACTGTTTGAACATCCATATTGAATTAGAATATTATTATATTTGTAAGAAGAAATAACTCCGTTATTGGCCAATAAGATTGCAAACATACTGTGTAATTTTGTCTAAACATTTATGGTATAAGTGCCGCGAGACTTTGTTTATGTTAAAAAAACATGACATTCATAAAGTTGGATTTAAATTACCACTCCACTGATGGAAATTGAGCCTTAAATATACTGCCTTCCGAAGAAGAAAAGACGTTAGTAACATTTTTAACGAAAACATAAATAACATTACAGTGGAAAAATAAAAATAAACAAATGCTTACTAATTTTATTTTATACAAAACTGCCAGTTTCTTTCTATCTTGACTATGGATTTAATGAAAATTTAATCAAAAAATTTTTGCCCTTTTATTGAATGTCATCAAAATGCATTTCTGTTTTTTCACTAGGGAGGACAGTTTACCGTGTTTCAGTACAAACTCACCTGGAGTTACACTCGTATATCCCAGAAGGAATCGGTTCCGGTAGCCTCTTGTACACGTATCCAATATCGGGCCCTTCTATGCCTATCGTACGAGCCCCTTCCAAGGTCATCTTCCAGCAGGCACATTTTGTTTTATCCTTAAAAAAAAATGAAATATAGTATAGAGAGTTGGGAGATATCTAGCGCCCCCTCGATAGTACTGCAATCAACCCTCAAAAAGAAGTCAAAAGAAGACTAGGTGACGACCGCGACGAGGTGCCTTGTTTTTTTTGATAGCATTTGCATCATATATGAAGGAACGATATGAATTTTTTCGATTCAAATGGGGGTAAGGGTGAATCACCTCCTCAAAACTATCCGCTTTCTCTTTTTTTATGTGCGATACAGCATTGGCTTGAAAATGAGTTCTAAGTTTCTAAGCTACACCCTCTACTTCCCTCGAATTCAAGAACCTATTGGAGGAAAACTCCTTGTCTTGTGAGTGGTCTTCTTGAGGGAAAACTGGCATATTCTTCTTGCCATCAGAGATATCCTGTTGGAAAAACAAAACGGTGCATTCTCCTCGTCATATGAGAGGTCCTGGGGGAGGAAAACGGGCACATTTTCCTTGCGACGGGAGAGGTCCTGGTGGGGAAGAAATAATAAAATTATGATGTCTACTTACAACACAGTCGTCGGTACAATCACACCCGCACAAGAAGTCCGGATCTAGATTGAGAGGCACTCCAGCTGTTGGTATTCGTTCTGTATTGTAGCTGCAGAACTCTGGAAGGCTATCGTCGTAGTAGTTTACACATGGAACTGGTATGTTTTCTTTACCATGCGACAGGTCCTGGAATAGAGATATCAATTGCCAATAACGATAAATAAGTATAATTAACTATAAATGTGTGAACAAAACTAATTTAGTTCACTTAAGAACTTAATCGAGATATTAAGGCTTTACCTGCGAAATTGTCGTTTGTTTACACGGCCACTTTGAACTGTGTTCTCTTGCAATTGGCTTGGAATTCCAAATTCAAATTAATTCCAATTTAAAATCAGTTATTCATTTGTTTTTCCGTCAAACGTCTTTGTGCTTAGATATTGTTGTGTTTGCGACCACGGAAAAGTTAAAAATTCGCGTTATTTTCAAATATGAGTTCCGATCATGGCAGCAACGCAGCACAGACGGCACGCAATATCAACGATGTGTACGGACTAAATATCGTAAACGAACGCACGGTGCGTTTTTGGTTTGATCGTTTCCGTTATGGAAATTTCGACCTTAAGAACAAGCCCCGTGGACAACTGGAAACTAAAGTCGATGGTGACGAATTGAAGACAATAGTGGAAGCGGATTCATCTTAAAATACGTTTGAGTTAGCAGCAGCCTTCGGCATAAGTGACGAAACAATATTGGTTAATTTGTGACAAATCGGGAAAGTGAAGAAGCTTGAAAAGTGGGTATCGTATGAGCTTAATGAAAGTCAGCTGCAAACACGTATCGTAACGGGACCAGTAAATGAAGGGATTCTGAATCGTATTGTCACTTGTGATAAGTGGATCCTGTATGATAGTCGTAAACGTTAGTCACAATGGTTGTACCCAAAAGTGTGTCTTTTGGCCAAATTATGACCCAAACGTAAACTGAGTGAAAAGAAGCTCATGGTGACTGTATGATGGTCCTGTGCCGGTATTATTCACTACAGCTTTTTGAGATCTGGCACAACAATTAATGCAGATGTGTACTGTGAAGAACTGCAAACGATTCTAGTCCACTGCTTCAACATGATAACGCTCGCCCACACACTGCACGACAGACAGTTTCAAAGTTACAGGAGCTACAACTGGAAACTGCGTTACCCACCGTACTGGCCAGACCTTAATTCTGATTCCATTTCCTACTGATTTCCATTTTTATCGGAATTTGGATAACTTTGGAAAAAAAAATCAACTCCGATGAGACAGTGAATAACGCCTTCAGAGAATTCATCGATTGCCGTCCCCAGGAGTTCTGTAGCAGAAGCATCAATCAACATGCATTAAAATGGTAAAAGCGCATCGATAATAATGCGCAACACTTTGATTAATAATAACGAAATATATTTTTTTCTTATAAAACGATAATTTCAGAGGTAAGGAACTAATATAAGGTCCCACAAAAATAGTGTGAAATATTTTAATATACACGTAATTGAAGCCTACTTACGAGAAGCGCGCGCGTTCAATGACTCGAGCAAGCGATTGTGGATAGTGTTATACACATACGAGGAAATTAATCATCATGTATTTATTTTTACTAGTTGTACCCGGCCACGGGTTGCTGTCGCTGCCCAACAGATGGCGCTTGCTCAGTTTTTACCTGTTTTTGGGTAAAAAGCATGTTTTACCCTGTGATAGGTACATAAAAACACGCGCGTATTCGAAAACAACGTTTTGTCAAAATTTCAAAGCAATCCGTGAAGAACTTTCGGAGATTTAAGATTTTGAACAAACGAGTTTACATTTTTATTTATGTAAGAAAAAAATCACGAAGTACGTGTTAATTTTTAGTTAGATATAATAGTTTCAGTGTACTGACTGAGATATTAAACTATTTTTGTAGGACCTTATATGTTGCTTACCCGCAATAAGCGGCTTACCAAAGTCTATCAACAAGCCACTCACCTTCTTGCTAACCCGGCAACGGTTAAGCACAAACTCGGCAAGACAGTGAGTGTTAGCACAAAAGTCAAATAAGTCCACTGCCATATCCGCTTGTACCGCTACTAAGTATCGGTGGAGCTCCGCCATATTGCGTATGCGACGTCCGCACGGCGAGCGGTACATTACCTCCTTGTGGTTCTTGTACCGGACTATTTGTCTGTGGTAGAAAAGAAATAGGTTGCATAATGATAAAAGCTACTGTAATTTAAAAGTGTACTTTTTAATGATAAATTTAATTAAACATCGATCTTTCTGTCGCCCTTTAAATTGGTGCACCCCGCCTGGGTCAGATGTCTAACTGTACCTTCTTGATTTATTATTATTATTTATTGATTTTTATGGAAGATTCACAATCATTTGAAATATAAATCTAGGTTTTTTTTATATATAGAGAAGTGGGCGGACGAGCAAGTGGTTCCACGTGATGGTAAGTGTTACCGCCGCCCACTGATGCGGGCGCGTCGCCGACCTTGCAAAATCATATTCACAGCATTCTTGAAGAACCCCAAGAAGAACGGACCGGGCTTGCGGATAGATGTTAGCAGGAAAGTGGTTGATAGTTGTCAGTGGGAAAGTGCTTGATAGACATCTGCAGGAAAGTGCTTGATGGATGTCAGCAGGAAAGTGGTTGATAGATGTTAGCAGGAAAGTTGTTGATAGATGTCAGCAGGCAAGTGCTTGATAGATGTCAGCAGGAAAGTGCTTGATGGATGTCAGCAGGAAAGTGGTTGATAGATGTCAGTAGAAAAGAACTTTGTGAATTTCAGCAGAAAAGTGTTTCGAAAAAGCACTGGATAATGAGCAGGAAAGTAATATATACAGTCGTTAGTACATTAACAACTTACCGTTCCCACCCACTAAGGAGCGGTTTAGTCAAAGGGTTGTAGGTCCTCAAGTCCTCTAGAGAGAGCACGTCGGTGCGCCTGCACTTGGGGCCGCACGTGTGCGAACTCATCTTAAATGGCTTTACTGCGTTCTTTGGAGTGTAGTACTGATGGAAAAAGTACAATACAATACGTTTATTTGTGGTCAAAGTACAAAGGTGGAAATATTTCCAGGAGAGTTTCTGTGTCCCACCTCATAGGCATACAAATATACATAAACAATAAATAGACAAACATACAATCAAATGAAAGTACCATGAACATCAGTAATCATTAATCAAATCAATCAATTTTGAGCAGTAACTAATGTATTAACAAGTCGATCTTCATCACAACAAAGTCCAATTATTGAGTAAATGCCAGGTAAAAGTTGCGTTGGAGTAACCACAATATTTTTTTGCGGTTTGTAAACCACGTAACTAATGCGACTAAGGTTGATAACTAATGTGATTGAGTTTCGAGCAAACTGAAACAGCAATGCACCTGTTTTGCGAAACCTTTGATGTACAAAAGATATACGTATATAGACTCATCTGTTAGAGGTCCAACAACTCGCTACCAAAATATCTTGCGATATATGCAGGGCAGACATTGGCAGCGAATTATAAGAAAGGTGGCGATCACAATAGCTGAACAATGGTCGCAGTGATACGAGGCTGTATTGACTCGCAGAGCACCTAGCCCCCAATAATAAAGGTTTGGCGATTTATGTCCAAAATGATTATTGTTCAATTCGTAATTACGTAATTCGCTGTGTGTCGGAGTGGATATCTTACGAGTCTTTCATGGCAACAAAGTTCTCTGTTTTATTATGCGATCCTCAAACTCGTTTAAAGAAATGAATACTGTCAACGTTATTTACTGTGCCTATGTTTGCGGCCGCTTAGAGTACGCTTCACAGATTTGTATTTCCCAAACGTTACGAAACACATATAGACAGGTTGAAAAAAAATCAGGGAAGTTCACTCGCTTCATTTTATTTAAATTCAAATGATCAACGCTCTGTTCAGCTTATTAAGCTCACTAGCGGCCGGCGTGCGCAGAAATATTTCCGACATTACTTTCCTTATGAAGATTTCGAATTTAACTAGTGGGTAAACTTTCGCTGAGGGTCCCAGCGCACTTATCATGGTCCAAAACTATACTCCATATTCCGTGTGTTAATGATAACTAGAGGAAAAATAGTTTTATAATCAGAACTGGTGCTGCAAATAATCTCATGTGTGATGACGAACGCATATTGACTTCTACTTTTGCAGTATAAAGGCAGTTAAACATTTATTCACTAACTATGTATGTATTACTAATTGTATTAGTAATGTATGCGCACTAATGTATTGGGGACCAATGCTTCAGAATTTTAAACTAGAGGTTTTATCCTCTCTTTCTTTATATCCACTCTATCCTTTTGAATAATAACCACTCTAGTGTATATAATAATATAGTTTCTAGTTGTGCTTACGAATAGCTTTTAAGTATATATTTAAATATGTTTGATGTACTATGACGGTATAAGTTCCTCAAATAAATAATAATAATTAATAAATAAATAATAATAATAAATATATAAATAATAATAATAAATACATAAATAATAATATAAATAAATCTTCTTCTTTCTTCTTCTTCTCAGCCCTTGGACGTCCACTGCTGGACATAGGCCTCCCCCATTGTCCGCCATTTAGACCTATCGGCAGCGACCTGCATCCAGCGGGTGCCCGCAACCTTTATGAGGTCGTCTGTCCATCTAGCAGATGGACGTCCTCGGCTTCGTCCGCCGGTACGTGGTCTCCATTCGAGAACCCTTCTGCCCCATCGGCCATCGGTTCTTCGAGCTATGTGCCCTGCCCACTGCCACTTCAGCTTGCTAACCCGAGAGGCTATGTCGGTGACTTTAGTTCGTCTACGGATCTCCTCATTCCTGATTCGATCACGTAGGGAAACCCCGAGCATAGCCCTCTCCATAGCTCGCTGTGCGACAGTGAGCTTATTTATGAGGCCCATAGTCAGAGACCACGTCTCGGTGCCGTAGGTCATCACCGGCAACACACACTGGTCGAAGACCTTCGTCTTCAAGCACTGAGGTATTTTGGACGAGAAGACGCTGCGTAGCTTCCCGAACGCTGCCCAGCCGAGTTGGATTCATCGATTGACCTCTTTCTCGAAGTTGGACCTACCTAGTTGGACCGTTTGGCCTAGGTAGACGTACTCGTCAGCAACTTCGAGAATCGAGCTCCCAACTGAAACTGGGGTGGGCACGACATGGACATTCGACATGATTTTCGTCTTGTCCATGTTCATTTTAAGGCCCACCTGTTGGGAAACTCGATTGAGGTCTCCGAGCATTGTGCTAAGATCCTCCAGCGATTCTGCCATGACCACGATATCGTCGGCAAATCGAAGGTGAGTGATGTATTCGCCATCAACGTTGATGCCGAGTCCTTTCCATTCCAGGAGCTTGAAAGCGTCTTCCATCGCATTGGTGAAGAGCTTCGGAGAGATGACATCTCCTTGTCTCACACCCCTCTGCAATGGAATCGGCTCCGTGCTCCCTTCCTGTACTCGGACTGACATGGTGGCGTTGTTATACAAACACTTCAACACTTCGATATACCGATAGTCAATATGGCACCGCTGGAGGGACTGTAGCACTGCCCAAGTCTCGATCGAATCAAAGGCTTTCTCATAGTCCACAAACGCTAAGCATAATGGCAAGTTATACTCCTCGGTCTTCTGTATAACTTGCCGCAGCGTATGGATGTGGTCTATGGTACTATAGCCTTTTCGGAAACCGGCTTGTTCGGGAGGCTGGAAGTCATCAAACCTGCGCTCGAGACGATTCGTGATAACCCTCGAAAACAGTTTATAAACATGGCTCAGAAGCGAGATGGGCCTATAGTTCTTCAACAAGGTCTTGTCGCCTTTCTTGAAGAAGAGCACCACCACGCTTCTGTTCCATGCCTCCGGCGTAATACCTTCGAGCAAGACGGAATTAAAGAGCTTCTGAAGGACTTTCAGTACCAGTTTCCACCCGCTTTCAGAAGCTCTGAAGTGATTCCGTCTTCGCCCGGCGCCTTGTTGTTTCTAAGCTGTTTGAGGGCCATCCTAATCTCGTACAGGCTGATGTCCGGGATATCTTCGGTATAGTGTCGGGTCAACTTGGCTCTTGGGTCTTTGGCCAAGTTGCCAACAGGTTTAGCGACCGAGGTATACAGCTGTCCATAGAACTCCTCGATCTCCCTCAGTACCTCTTGTTTGTCGGAAGTGACACTGCCGTCCTCCCTCTTCAGCTTCGTCAACTGGCTCTGCCCAATAGATAAGTCTCTTGCGAACACTTTGGAGCCTTTATTCCGCTCTATCGTCTCCTTAATACGATTAGTATTAAAGAGACGGATGTCGTGTCGCAAGGACTGGTGAATCCGTCTATTGAGCAGCCGATATGCTTCCGCGTCATCAGGAGTCTGCAGTGCCATCGAACGTCGTTCCGCCAAGAGGTCGAGGGTGTGGTCGGTGAGCTTTTGGGGTCCATCTCTTCGACGGTGTCTGAAGAATTTAGACCCCACCGTATGGACAGTTTCTACCAACCTGTTGTTGATATGATAAATAAATAAATAATAATAATAAATAAATAAAATATTTGAAATAATAGGATTTGAACATCATTAGCGGGAAAATTGAGTTTATGTAGCTGTGTGCATGTGTGTATATCTATATTATTGAATTGATAATTGAGTGATGATTGATGAGTGTTGATAATCAGGTGATGATCGTATTTAGTAACTTACCACAACTCTGCTAGTGAAGCTCTCCTGTACGCTGCTAGGGGGCGGGGGGAGCGGTGCGGGGGCAGTTGTTGATTTCTTTGCCACCGCGCGTTGACGCCGCATTTCCTGCAAACAATCCACTGAAATTATTGGACATCGTGGTTTGTTTGAAGAAAATATCTCATAAATTAAGATATTTCTAGGTAAAACGTTTTATGTGACCTTGCGAAGCGTACACTGCGCATTGTTTATAAGTTTCTTTTATATAAGGTCCTACGAAAATAGTTTTATATGTCAATTAGTACACTAAAACTATTAAATTTAATTAAAAAATCACGCTTTAAGTGATTTTTTATTACATTAAATAATTAATCTATGTGCATAACACTATCCACATTCGCTCGGGGTCTTTGCCCTTTGACTGCGTCAAAGTATGTGCATGTGCATTGTGATTGCACAATGCACATACGAGAAAATGAATGAACAATTATTTATTTTTAATGTAGTACATACCTACTTACGCATTCTTAGTAAATTGAACTTTTAATCAGATTTTGGTTGATTGTTTTTGACTGATTTGGATTCTAGTTTTCTATCAAAGGCTTTGAACTGTCAAATTAATGTAATTTCTTATCGAATGTCTAGATACCTAAGCCTGACATGATTCACGGCGCGAACCGTTGCGCATGTGGGATGTGTTATGCAGTAAGCTTTAAACTATGATTTTTTATCATCTCCTTTCATTTGTCCATTCAAAACTCTTTCTCTTACCTCACTCTGGGGTTCGCTTTGTTGAGTTTGCGCTTCATTTTGTTTTTGTTCGTCCGAACGCGTGTACTCTACGTAAGGCATGTTCATCTGAAATACAAAAAAAACTCGCTACAATTTCGTTCATTCAACTTAAAAAAATATTGGACGATTTGTTTCCTGCAGACGCACAAAATGAAGAGATTGGTAACAGGCGATGAGAAGTGGATCACCTACGATAACAATGTTCGAAAACGACCTTGGCCTAAGCGAGGTGAGCCATCACAAATAGTCCCAAAGCCAGGCCTCACTCCGAACAAAGTCATGGTAGGTGTATGGTGGGACTGGAAAGGCGTTGTGTATTACGAGCTTTTGTCACATGGCCAAACGATTAATTCTGATGACTACTGTCAGCAATTAGTAAAATTGAAACAAGCAGTTGAATAAAAACGCCCAGAATTAATGAATAGAAAAAGTGTAGTTTTCCATCACGACAATGATCGGTCGACATCCTAAACAAAAATTGATAGACTTTGGCTGGGAAGTTTCAATGCATCCTCCATACAGACCAGACATAGGAACTTCTGATTATCATTTATTTAGCTCTTTACAAATTTTTCTCTAAATGGAGTAAAATTACATTCAAGAGAAGCCTGTATAAACCATTTAAATCAGTTTTTCTCTCAGAAACCACAAAAAAATTATAGTGATGGGATAGTGGCTCTGCCAGTAAAATAGCGAAAGATAGTCGAATGAAAGAGACAATGTTCCGTTCAATAAATATTTATGTAATACAAAAAAAAGTCTTAAAAAGAAACACACCCTGGCGTAATCAATCAAGAATTAAGAAATTCCCCCTAGCGTAATTGATTAATCAAGAAACGCCCCTGCGCGTAACTGGTCAATCAAGAAAATGATTAATCAAGAAATACCCTCTACTTTTAAGATTAACTCAAAACTTTTAAGGTTACTTTTAAGATCATTAACTCACCCTAGAATGAACCTTGTTGGACCTAGGCATAGGTCTATTCCTGTGCCTCTCAGCGGCCTGTAGTTCTAAGAACAGAGGCGCCAGTCGTGTAGAGCCGCGGTAGATCCATTCTGTCCTATTGTCTTCTTCAAAGTACACTTGTACGAGGGACGCGTCTACATTTAACACCCGGGACATCCACCATTTGCCTGAAATTAACGGTAAAGAATGAAAAGCTGAAATTCTATTTTCGTTTTGTGGAATTTGATTTTGGAATCAATGTGCTGAATGTCAAAGGCAGACTTCGACAGCAATAAGTTACTGAAATTTTGTAAATAAGGATATTTCTTTTTTATAGGAAGAAGGCCGCAGACAAGCAAGTCTACCTGGTGGTAAGTGGATACTGTCGCTCATGGACATGCACAATAACTTATGATTTTATAATTTTAATAATTTGTAGGTCTTTATAATATTATTATAATATCATTTATAATATTGTTAATTAATTAATTAATAAACATTAAGATTTAAACATTGTATGCCCGATGAGGGTAAATTGTAAATTGTACCTTAGCACACAGTATGTTGTGTACAACTCACTATTTCTTTGTCTTAAAGTTCTCCTCCTTGTGCAGCAGCTTTATCATCATCGCTCATCGCTCTATCATAGCTCACATTTATATCAGCTCACAAAAGATTTAGATAGATCTCGTAAACTCACCATTAAACTCAGTCTTAAGGCTCTGTCCGTTGTGTAATCGCACCATGGGCCGTTCGGGGTACGCGAGTAAATACTCGCGCACGAACTGCCTCGAATACGGGTGCACCTCCTCCCAAACGCACGGCGAGCACTCGCATACGAGACGCGTGTACGAGTGAGACACGTACTGTGCGTAACCGTCGTCGAAGAACACTAGGTATCTGTTGGCGAGGCGATACCACCGGTTAGTATAGTTGCCGGTGTAAAAGAAGTAAGTATAAAAACTAGAACCCGCGACTGCGCAAACGTTACAAATACTATGCTTAATGCAAAAGGCCTCCTTCTAAACAACCTGAAATTTATTTTAAAACTTTTGCATAGTCGGGTTTTAGTTTTTAAACTTTTATACCATTTTCGGGTCTATTTTGCGCGATTTTTTAACTTTCACGGGGAAATTGCACATTTATATATATATATATATATATATATATATATATATATATTGTATATATATATATTTTTCATGTTTCATATTCGTCATATTGAATTTAAAGTGACGTCATATAGCTTATGTAACGGGGAACATCAAGATGAATCCAACGACACATTTGTTAAAATGAGTACTTTACGGGCTTCGAGGGAATAAAGAACATATATACTAAAATCATAACACCCCTTTGGCTTTGCCGTGGTCGGGTAAAAAGTGCAAGGCAAACAAGGTACACCATATATTATATCACTATATCGCAGTGCTCCGAAACCAATGTGCCGCGGCACACCGGTGTGCCGCGGTGTAACCCGAAACAGCCAGGAGCAAGGTGTACCGGCGCGACCGTGACAAATGTCCAGGGGTTTTACAAACTTTTTCACTTTCTCAGTGATTTTTAACTTATTAATTAGTATAATGCAGGTATTATTTCAATTTTAATTCTATTTTTAGTTCAAATGTGCCGCCAAATTTTGGGAATCAAATTAAATCCGTTTATTTGTGAACATATTGGTTCTGCCGTAACGCGTACAAATGTGCCTCGAGTGAAAGGTGTGCCGCAAGTAAAAAAATGTTGCGGAGCAATCGCGCCGTCAGTGGAATAATGCCCGTAAGTCGAACATGATAACTTTTCAAGGCAGCACAAAAGACTGTAAAATGTTTGATATTTTTTTTATTGTTTTTCTTACGAGTGTTTCGTTTCTATAATATATTTAAAAAAATATAGATCTTAAACAATAATACTTTCTATAGCGTGATATTTTTATACTTATTATATTTCACGGACGTCTTTTTGTTTCTTCTCTCTGGTAATTCTCTTTGGCTGTCATCCAACATTCAGAAATATATCGTGAAGGCAACAACAGAGGAAAATTGGTAATTTGGAAATATGTATCAGCCTATGACGTCTCACTGCAGGACAGAGGCTTCCCCTAGTAAATCACTGGGTGGACTCGGGCCGCAATCCCCCACGGGGGCTCAGTACGGATTGGTGGATGACAAACTGCACATTTTTTTTGTCTGGAGCATGCGGGTTTCCTCGCGATGTTTTCCCTCACCGCCGAGCTAGTGACGGTTTAAAAAAAAGGCGAACTTAAATAGAGAATACGGGCCGAGGATTTGAAGTGTCGATAACTCACCTGTATGTATTGACAGGATTAGGTACTTCTGCCACGACTCCGGAGTAATATAACTCCCTTTTTAGTGGAGAGTTGGGGTCCTTGAAAAGGGCCACCACTCGAGTACCTGTTCAATGGAGGAAAAATTCTTTGTTATTTTTGCACTATTTAAATCGTTGCTATGGTATTTTTTATATTTTCATATACTGCAACGTTTCATTATTATTCATATATCACCGAATAAACACAATATCTGAAACATGTCAACCAATTTAAAATATATAAGACCTATCTAGCGAGAAATTAAATTACTTTACGGAATAAATTAAGTTACAAACATGTGAGTTTTTGTTGTCCTGTCTAAAACGTTCGTAGCGCTCATAATGTGGTGCGGGCGACACGCGTAGAATAAAAGATACTTATACGAGAATTGTATTATAATATAAATAATGTAAAAAAATATCTATTGCAAAAACTGATAGAATCGATTCTGCTCTCGAAAAAGAACAACCTATTTTTAGCTTTTACGCTATTTCAGTTGCACCCTGTATATTCGATATTTTTTACAATATTTACACACACAAAAAAAAAACAGAAAATTTACAAAAAATACGGAACTCAAATCGTATTAGCAATTGGAATTTTTTTGGTTAGGCCGGCAACAAAATGCCTTGCAGTTGGTCCGTAGGTCGGAAACGAACTTTAATATACATACATATATGTATTCATTCTCAAATACAATTTACAGCCAAGAAGTAGATGTACACACATTTGACTTACAAACAAAAAAATACGTTTTTGCTCACATCGAGAACGAACTATGGCAAACTACCAAAATTATCTCGGAAACTACCAACTTTGATTAAGTTGATTATGAGCTGCAAAGGAGTTTGTATATGTGCGAATGCTCGATTGGACGATATTTGATGTAGTTATTAAATTAAAATGCGTGTTAAAAATGTCACAGTGTATTTGTTTTCAGACAATAATACAATTAAGTGATAACTAGGATATTAGAAGTCAAATTGTAAAAATAAAAATATGTGTGTTTAATCTATAATAAGAAAAAAAATAACTATTACGTCACCAATCCATCCTATCCCTCCACATTTTCCCAACCCTTTCTCCAAATCCATTTCTATATCTTCAAAGGTAGGCAGCGCATCCGGGGTCGTGCCAACGTTTGTCATTTTGGACTAATGTTGCCATGTATCTCGGATGTCTATGGGCGACAGTATGCATTTACCATCAGGTGGACTGTATGCTCGTCTGCCGACTTCGTCTATAAAAAAAATGATTAAAGAGCGAGCTAGATGTTTTTTTTTTCTTATTTTTAAGGAACTTTTATGCCTTGGCACATGTCAGTTCCATCGTACTATACACTTACATTCTACAACTTTGCTAGAAGATTGATTTTTTTTTTTTTTTTTTTTTTATATAGATTAGTGGGCGGGCGAGCAAGCGGTCCCACGTGATGGTAAGTGTTACCGCCGCCCATGGGCACCTGCAACACCAGGGGATATGCGGGCGCGCCGCCGACCTTGCAAAATCCTATTCACAGCTCTCTTGAAGAACCCCATATCGTAGCTCAATGGAAAGACCTCTTGAGGCAGTTCGTTCCACAGCCTACGGGTTCGCGGTTTGATAGGCAGAATATCTCACCTATGGTCATCCGCACATCGGCCGGTGCGTCGTAGGCCAGGCATCTCGCGGGCAACATCCTTATCGGCCCTTTGCCTTCGAACTTTACGCGGCACATCGTGAACTGGCTCTGCGTCTGATTACAATACAATCGTATGGGATTATTGACTGCTTAATATCAAAATGCTACTTTTGTACTTTAGAGTATAAATTAGTAGCAGTATTTATAGTAAAAACAACTATAATTAGTAGTATACTAATACAAAAATAGAGACAATCGTCAAATTCGTTATTCTTGTAATTCCGCACTCCTCATTTTTGTTTTTATTATTACCAAATTTACAAAGAATAAGTATAAAGCTAACATAATTATAACTAATAAACCATACGGGTTTGTCTAAGATACAAGTACTGGTGAAATCAGTAGTCGACACATTAAAAACCTACCCACCCGTGAGCAGTGAACAAATTATAATTTGGACACGAAATATCTTATTAATTGAATCTTCCGGGCTACTTGGCCGAGGTCTTCTGGAATCTCTTCTCTTTTTTCCAAACGTTTCGTCTCAAAACGTTGCGCTCGAGAAGCCGAAGAGGTAACATCTCTCCGAAAGTGAACGCAGTCGCCACTGAAGATGTCAACCGCACCAGTTGACGAAACGTTTGGAAGAAAGAGAAGAGATTCCAGAAGACCTCGGCCAAGTAGCGGCCGGAAGATTCAATTAATATGGACACCGGCCGAGAAAGCCTACACTCCACTACGAAATATCTTCTTATTTTATATCTTAAATTATTTTCGCTGATATCTGTTTTAAATTTAAGATCCAATTAATTTATTAACCCGGGAACAGAGTAAGTGCTGGTCCGCTGACCGTATATATTGCTCGCGGCGTTGATTACCAAATGCTTATGTGTTATACTATGTGTAACTACAGGGTTTTAACTAATTAAACTCTTTACCGAGATTATATACTCACGTGATACTTTATACTTATGTTAAAGCGGCTGCAAAGAACGGCAGCTTGTTAACGACACGATTTTCCGCCGCGAAAACCTACTGTCGTCAGTGTTGTACGGGACACTGTAGCAGCTTGTTAACACACACGGCGATGTCACGACGGCCGTATGCACCGTAAAAACTGACGGCGAGATATTGAGCAGTGTTGTATGACATTCTATGGGAGTTTGTTAACGACACCGGAAGATTTCACGGTTTCGTGACCGCTTAACTGTGCTTATTCGAATCATGTGTCCTTTATATATTTTTTTAGCTTAGCACTCAAAAATCACACACGAAGTCCGCACCTAAAATAGGCTGGCCATTAATAAGCGAGCATAAGGGTTTCCTACGGCGCGGCGAACTTGCCGTACTGTAGGAAAACCGTGTCGTTAACAAGGGCGCTTATAATGAATTGTAAATTATGACTCACGAATTAAGAAATTAAACAATTGACAGGATTTCCCGAGAAACTTATATTGGCTTTAAGTTTCTTCGGATTTTCACAATATTTTTTTTCATTTCCCAACTTGAAACTACAAACTTTAAACAAGTTAAGAGTTAGACGGGTAACGAACGAACTTCACGAGTGTCGTAATAATTTAGACAAAACACAATTTATATAAAACATCAGATAGAAAAAAACATTTTATACATAAGACTTACCGATGAGGTCCTCGGGTGGACCTCAACGACCTTCGCCTGAAGCCACGAACCGAAAGCGGTGCGCATCGCGAACACACTGTTGCCAACTCTGAGGGGGGGCCGAGACAATTCCCCTGGAGGGGGCAAATCAGAGGGCGCCGACTCCTTCGATAATTCCACCACTGACACGTCCACGTTCTGAAGAAAATGAGTATGAAAGTTGATGTTTATAAAATCCAATGCGTACAGTATTTCTAACGATTCCTCTACGATAACCACAGCTTACTTTGAGAACCCGCTCATTTGAGAAGAAAACATCTATGTCACGTTAACATTTTATTAATACAACGTACAATGGGGAATGCTCTGAAGAATTGTTTAATATAATTCCCACCTCGGGTTTCTACAACCGCACCTCCCGTCACAGAAGTGCGGTCCATCCGCATTTCCTCGGTACGGAGGTGTCGCGCACTGTTCGGTCCAAAAATTATTTTATATGGCGAACCCGCAGGCTGTGGAACGAACTGCCTCAAGAGGTCTTCCCATTAAACTACGACATGGGGTTCTTCAAGAGAGCTGTGAATAGGATTTTGCAAGGTCGGCGGCGCGCCCGCATACCCCCTGGTGTTGCAGGTGTCCATGGGCGGCGGTAACACTTACCATCACGTGAGACCGCTTGCTCGTCCGCCCTCTTCTCTATAAAAAAAAAGTATTAATTTTATTAATATTAATAATAGCACGTGACACTGGTGCATTAGTGGTTAGTATGAGATGGAACATCCTCCAGTACCATAGGTGATGAGTGCGCGCGCTGATATACAAGCCCGTCTCACCACTTAGGGGGTGAATTTAGAGAAATCCCTTCTTAGTACCTCTTTACGTTACAAAAAGAAGGAAAGAAAGAAACAGAGATTTATTGGTATGCCAAGGTGTTTTGAAGGAAATCACAGAGAGAGTTTCATCTTCACAGAGTTTTAAAGTTGTGTTTAATTATCACGTATTACACATTATACAATCCACGGACGGTTTGATATCTATTTAATATGTAACGACGAGGGAAACTGAATTATAGTATCAATAATGTCACAGAGCGTAAGTATGCGCAACCGTTAGATAGGAGACTCTCGGCTGCCCCGGTGGCGCGGCGCGTGCGCAGAACTCCTGCGCATCGAGACGGCCGGCGCACGCGCAGCGGTTTAATCACGAACCACGAGTTTAACCATAATTTTATATATGACACACCAGAGATTTAACAAAGTAACGATTAAATTAGTAATGTAGTGTGTACTTGGTAGGCGGCAACAAATAGATCCCCAACTCAACATATTGCTGCCTCAGTCGAGGAGAAGCGCTGATATTCTGTTGGGGCCTCTAATGAAACTGATGCCCGTTGAATCAGCCACATTTAGTCATAATTAATTAATTGTATTATATACATATTAGTGACTGTGCGAATTACATAAAAACTTTAAAAATTTTGGCTCGGCGTTGGTGAGTCAGTCGGTCGGGACATTTCTCTTTATTATGAATTGGGAGTGTAATTGATACTTACATCGTCATCTTCCTTGATGTCTTTCACTTCCTTTGCTTTCTGGTCCTAAAATGTAAAAATACGGCATTTTTATCAAAAAAAAAAACAAATGAAAAAGACATTATTACTAATATGGACATTTAATTTTTCTTTGACATTGAATAAGGCAATTTTTTTGACAATTTCCAATTTATATAATTATATAACATTTGCATGCCATTATCCTGGCAGAATGTGTATGGATTTAGTTTCTTTTAGAATAATAAGGGCGTTTCTCCCACATCCAGATAAAGTAACTGTTAAGAATCTGATAGATAAATTATCTGCCAATAAAATCTAGCTGATACTGACATTCTGATAAAGTATAACTGATTTTCTGATAAAATATCCGGGGGTGGGTAAGAAAGGCCCTAAGACTTTTATTATGTACCCACATTTCTAAGCAAATAAACTGAGAGCTATTGACTATTGCGTGTATCAAAAGTCTATTCCATTTAGGGGGGTTTCTGGGATCAAAGATGGCAAACGGTTTATGAACAAATATCAAATTAAAAAAAAGTTATTCGATTTTTCTGAACTCTAAAAGAAATAGTGTATTTAGTCTATCTATGTGTTCAATACATACCATAGTTCATTTATTTACTAAAAACATGGTAATAATAAGATGAAAAAAATTAGAAAAGCCTTAGATGTTTGTCATAAAAACCATTAAAAAAAAATGCATAATTACTTAATCAATATATGATTCATTACTTAAAGGCAGTTAAGCATAACTATAAATGTCAAATGGCTAAACAAGGAAATAACAAGATATCATTATGGAATTATTTACCGAACGTCAGGTTACAACAAAACCACAGATAATTCTCATAATAATTACCACAAAAACATTCTCATTCTTGCGGGAGTTTCTAGCACTGGCCCGTCACGATTCTAGTGTTTACCTGTGGATATTGTGTTTCGGTAGCCGAAGGTACATTTCCCAGGGGAATGGCGGGTTTTTTAGCCGGGATTTCACTTGCGGACGACAAACGACGTTTCCGATCCTAAGTGAGACAAAGATTTTAATATAACATAGAATACAACAATTTTCAATTGTTTAACGTATTTCACAGTAACCAAAGAGCAACGTAAAATGTATTGTATTTCCCACTTTATCCTATTCCCCCATCGTATGTACGTGTTTCGGTAGTGAGTGAGATACGCCGGAGTCATTTTTTCTTTTCGGAATGGCTAAATTCTTGTGGCCCTAATGACCTTTCAAGAGTCACCGGACATGTATGGTTTAGGGCGAGCGCAGAAGGCGCTCAGCCAGGAGCAAAAAGTGTGCAGCAACGAGCCTAAGGGCTCCCCCGCCGGTAGACCGTCGGAAGGAACGGATCTCGGCTTAGGACGTTGCTTTGGGAGGGTACCGCGCGATGGCGAGTCGCTGAGAAACGCCCGGGTACGTGCCGATACCTGGTAGAAGTGTTGGCTGAGGGCCGGTGTGTGTTCACGGTTTAGCGAGGGTGACGTCTTCGTCTCCGCCGGCGGGACGGTGTATGTGTAGTGTAAGAACTGC
Source organism: Sesia apiformis (assembly GCA_914767545.1). Taxonomy (NCBI): domain Eukaryota; kingdom Metazoa; phylum Arthropoda; class Insecta; order Lepidoptera; family Sesiidae; genus Sesia; species Sesia apiformis. The sequence continues at coordinate 2,960,655 of OU611976.1, forward strand.
ATTGGCGGCAGTAATTGGGACGTCTAAGACGTGCCTAGGACGACGACGGCGACGGGGAGGGTCATTCCTATCGGGAACATAGGTTAGGCTGTCAACTACTAGGGGGTTGGGATTGTGAGAGACTCTGTCATAGTAGTGTCGGACGGAGTGTTTCACGTATTTGACAATAGAGGGAAGTTCAAGTCCTCATGGAGGTCGACATTGTGAGAGTACCATGGGGCAGCCATGACCTTACGCAAGAATCTATTTTGGAGGAGGGTTTGGAGTATTTTCATGTTGGAGGGGTCTGCGTGTGCAAGGTCGTTATGGGACGTACGCAGTTTTTGTCAGTAATAATGTCAGCTTATTTCTAAGCGACATTTTACTTCTCCCCGCCTATGAGAGGGTTGAGACGACCGAGAACAATGGCGGCTCGGTTTCGGACAATTTTTATGTGTTCTCGGAAGATCAGCAGATGGTTTAGGTACTCAAGATATTTGGTCTTCCTAACCCCAGGGATAGTTTCACCGGAAAGTGATATCGGGAATGCGACGCCGGAGCCTATTCCCACCACCACGTCCTATCGTATTCCTCCCCATTTTTCAACTATTTCCCCAAATCCGTTACATAATATGTAAATTAAATTTTTAAATTCCTCAATTAATTAGTTGTAAACTTAGTGAACTTCTCTAATATCAGAAAACCTTTTTTTTTTAGTTTATTCAGTATTTATTGAATAAAATTATGAATAAATAAATAAAATCAATTCAGTTAGTGCAAAGGAGCCCTAAACATTGTGCTTGGTGATCGTGTTATTTTTAAATTTATTTCTATTAATTACTAGCGAGCCGCCCTCGCTTCGCTACGGTTTATAATTTTTTTTTCAAAATTACAAAATAAAATATAGCCTATATTAGACATGGATAATGTAGCTTCCTATTTGTGAAATAATTTTTAAAATCGGTTCATCAGTTCCAGAGATTACCCCCAACATACCTACAAACACAATTTTACCTCTTTATTATATTAGTATAGATATAGATATAGACAAATTACCATTAGGTAGACAGAAATTAAAAATGAATACGTATAAAGTAAAACAAACACGTAAAAAGGAGCAAATAAGTAGAGATAATAATAATAATTTGATTAAACAACCTCCTCACTCATTCAGATATCGCTAATATATTGACTAATTATGTACTTTTGTTTAGCGGATGTTTTTCAAGGGCACATTGTATATGTTGAGTTTTTCTATATACAATGGTAAATAAAACTGTAAAAAAAAAGGAGTTTTCAGACTTACCTCAAGGTCTAAGTATGTTGCCTCTGGACCCACATACTGGAAAATAAAAATAAAGTGCATTATTAAATATGCATTTAATGGCCTGTAAACGCCGTAATATGCAAATCAGTGCACTAAACTTATTATATTATCTAACTAAAAATTAATGTATTTCATGATTTTTATTATTACACATAAATAAATAATTTCCTCGTGTGTGCATAACACGTCCCACTGCGGGAGAATAGGAAAGGAGCGTTCATGCAATGAGACACGACAATAGTCTCTTCGTTTATACACAAACGCACACTAAATGAATGAAAAATCTTATTGAAATTATGGAATAAATATTGGTGAAAATAAATTAATTGGTACATCGAAATAATTTTGAGGGTATTTGAAGGTATTTTTGATTATTTTGAGTTAATATCAGGATATCTTTAGAATTAAATATACTTAAAACAATTTTGAGGGTATTTTGAGAATTAAACTGATTTGTACATTATATTTACAAACTCACCTTGTTATCCGGTGTATCATATATGACCAGGGGTGGCAGTTCCTTTCTTTTCGGTTCAAAAGTCTTGTAGAAGTCACTGCGGAGCTTGTCAGTATCCACTTGACATTCTTTCAGCATATTGTCTATTTCTGCACTCTCCTCTGTGTACAGACAAAGATAATTAAATCTCGCAACTAATCAATTAGATGAAGGTATAAAAAAAATATATTAGTTCCTTTTTGGCGGAAACCAGAGAGTGACAGCTTCACTAGTCGAGTTTATGTTTGATTATTTATTATAAAAAATGTGTATTGTGGTTTTTGTGATCTATTAGTGATAGTTTATTAAAAACATCGAAGTGATTTTTTTTTGTGCGTAATGTTTGTGATAATCAAATGGGACTGTATTTTTCGTGTGCTTTCAAGAAGTCGTCTTATGTCATCAGTAAACCTACTATCACTTTACGACTCCCGACTTAACCGACTCAAGTGGACATTGATGAGATGCCGAAAGAAAACTTGACACTGGCACATTGGTCTACTGCCATATAAAAAAATATATATAAATGGTGGTTTATTTTATAATATTGGACGAAGGGTGTCTGTGTGTGTGTACACATACACATAGCAATAAATATTCGAAATACAAAATAAAAAAATACATACAAGAGACAACAATTGAACTGCCAGGGGTGCAAACTCAAGGGGGCGGCCGAATTTCGACCTCCCTTCCTAGCAAACCTATCAAAAATATTAAGGTACAAATGTTTGAATTAAGTTAAATCAAAAATATTAAGTTAAATTTTGGTGGGCGGCTAATTTAAGTTTCAATATACAGCACATGGGTGGTTAACAAAATATGTCATTGACAAAATGATTTCAGTAAATTCTAGAAAAATATTTCTTTATTATGCTTTAAATCACTAATTTCGGTTATTTCCTTTCCAACAAAATACTTAAGTCAATTATTTCTTGAGGGCGCAAAATTCTAATCTTGGCGCTCATGACGCGTTACAATTATTTATTTGGGAAAACATACAGTAGAATAAGTACACATACAAAAAAAAAATGAAAATTGAATTGTACCAGCGAAGCTACAAGAAAAACAAAAGTATATCCACTGAACATAATGATAACGAAACTTTGCCAAATAGTTAACAAATCCGCACTAAACTTACTTTCCAAAAGGTCCAACTCAGCAGTGAATACCTTCTGTGTATCTTTCAGTCGTTCATCCATGTTGAATTTCAGCCATGTGTCGTTCAACATCTCAGCGAGATTTTCTTCCAGGAATCTATGTGACCAAGTAATAATTTAAAAAAATGATGGTACCACTAAACAGTTAACCGCCTACTGAAATAACGAACTATCAAATTGTAACTATTTTTCCTATCAACGAACTATCAAATTGTAACTATTTTTCCTATCAACGAACTATCAAATTGTAACTATTTTTCTTACCAACGAACTATCAAATTGTAACTATTTTTCTTACCAACGAACTATTATATCGTATCTATTCTTTCTGCTAAGACCCATCAAATTGTAACTATTTTTCTTACCAACGAACTATTATATCGTATCTATTCTTTCTGCTAAGACCCATCAAATTGTAACTATTTTTCTTACCAACGAACTATTATATCGTATCTATTCTTTCTGCTAAGACCCATCAAATTGTAACTATTTTTCTTACCAACGAACTATTATATCGTATCTATTCTTTCTGCTAAGACCCATCAAATTGTAACTATTTTTCTTACCAACGAACTATTATATCGTATCTATTCTTTCTGCTAAGACCCATCAAATTGTATTATATTTTTCCACTCGTAATTTATCAAATTGTAACAAATTTTTCTATCAATGAACTACTAAAATGTATCATATTTTTCTTTACCAATGAACTATTGTACCTATCATTCAACGGAGCTACCAATTTACATATATTTTATTTACTAAGGATTTACCACGTTGTAACTATTATTCCTACCAACGAACTATTAAAACGCATATATTTTCTTCTACAAACGAACCATAAAACATTATCTACTTTTACTGTACACAAATCAAAATCCACCTCTTTACTTTAAAACCAGTTACTCACTTAGCAGCCGTATCCCCGCAACACTCGAGTGGGGCGTCGCTGCTACCATCATCGGAGTCCGAGTCCGAGATCTCCACTAGTTGCTGAGATATCTTGCCCATATCTAGCGTTAGTAGAGGCTCGAGGGATTTGAAGTCTTCTACTAGTGTCTGCGAAAGTGTATTGTGAAACTAGATTAGATAGATACACTTACACCAACAAAACATACAAAAGAAATGCACTAAAATACAAGTAACTAGAAGTATTCGTACAATCGGTGGCCTTAACGCTAAAGCGATTTCTTCCAGGCAACCTTTGGGTGATAGCGAGAAACTGGAGTTGTATTGTGAAACCAGTGTTGTATTATGAAATTAGTGTTGAATTATGAAACTGGTGATGTATATGACACTAGTGTTGTAATATGGAATTAGTGTTGAATTATGAAACTGGTGATGTATATGACACTAGTGTTGTAATATGGAATTAGTGTTGAATTATGAAACTGGTTATACACTAGTGTTGTAATATGGAATTAGTGTTGAATTATGAAACTGGTGATGTACTCGTATATGACACTAGTGTTGTAATATGGAATTAGTGTTGAATTATGAAACTGGTGATGTATATGACACTAGTGTTGTAATATGGAATTAGTGTTGAATTATGAAACTGGTTATACACTAGTGTTGTAATATGGAATTAGTGTTGAATTATGAAACTGGTGATGTACTCGTATATGACACTAGTGTTGTATTATGGAATTAGTGTTGAATTATGAAACTGGTGATGTATATGACACTAGTGTAGTATTATGGAATTAGTGTTGAATTATGAAACTGGTGATGTATATGACACTAGTGTAGTATTATGGAATTAGTGTTGAATTATGAAACTGGTGATGTATATGACACTAGTGTTGTAATATGGAATTAGTGTTGAATTATGAAACTGGTGATGTATATGACATTAGTGTAGTATTATGGAATTAGTGTTGAATTATGAAACTGGTGATGTATATGACACTAGTGTTGTATTATGGAATTAGTGTTGAATTATGAAACTGGTGATGTATATGACACTAGTGTTGTATTATGGAATTAGTGTTGAATTATGAAACTGGTGATGTATATGACACTAGTGTTGTATTATGGAATTAGTGTTGAATTATGAAACTGGTGATGTATATGACACTAGTGTTGTATTATGGAATTAGTGTTGAATTATGAAACTGGTGATGTATATGACACTAGTGTAGTATTATGGAATTAGTGTTGAATTATGAAACTGGTGATGTATATGACACTAGTGTTGTATTATGGAATTAGTGTTGATTTATGAAACTGGTGATGTTTATGACACTAGTGTTGTATTATGGAATTAGTGTTGAATTATGAAACTGGTGATGTATATGACACTAGTGTTGTATTATGGAATTAGTGTTGAATTATGAAACTGGTGATGTATATGACACTAGTGTAGTATTATGGAATTAGTGTTGAATTATGAAACTGGTGATGTATATGACACTAGTGTTGTATTATGGAATTAGTGTTGATTTATGAAACTGGTGATGTTTATGACACTAGTGTTGTATTATGGAATTAGTGTTGAATTATGAAACTGGTGATGTATATGACACTAGTGTTGTATTATGAAATTAGTATTGAATTATGAAACTGGTGATGTATATGACACTAGTGTTGTATTATGAAATTAGTGTTGAATTATGAAACTGGTGATGTATATGACACTAGTGTTATATTATGAAATTAGTGTGCAATTATGAAACTGGTGATGTACCATATATGACACTAGTGTTGTATTATGAAATTAGTGTTGAATTATGAAACTGGTGATGTATATGACACTAGTGTTGTATTATGAAATTAGTGTTGAATTATGAAACTGGTGATGTACCTATATGACACTAGTGTTGTATTATGAAATTAGTGTTGAATTATGAAACTGGTGATGTATATGACACTAGTGTTGTATTATGAAATTAGTATTGAATTATGAAACTGGTGATGTATATGACACTAGTGTTGTATTATGAAATTAGTGTTGTATTATTTATTTTTACTTATATACATTATTGTACGCACAAATGATAAAAATAGTCACATAATAAAATACGTACAACAGGCGTGCCCTTAAGAGATTTCTAGCAGGAAATCTGCGAGAGAGAGATAGGTGAGCAATGAAACGGACATATATACTTATTATTATGGAATCACCATTGTATCAAGAAACTACTAATTGTATTGTGATAGTACTCTTTTTTATTTCGTAAAAAGGTGTAAAACAAAAAGACCGATGGTAATTTGTGGTAAGTGAATACACAAGAACATTAGCGACACATGCCGACGTCAGTCAAGAAAGACAAACATCCATTCTATATATATAAAAAAGACGTGTCTACGTATTTTATATATATATATATATATATATATAGAATAGATGGCAGACGAGCGGTCGGGCCACATGGTAAGTGGTCACCGCCGCCCATGGACACCTGCAACACCAGGGGGCTTGCGGGTGCGCTGCCGACCTTGCAGAAACCCGTTGACAGCTCTTTTGAAGAGCCCCATATCGTAACGTAGTGGAAATACCTCAGCTGGCAGGTCATTCTACAACTTTCGGGGTTCGCAGTATGGTGTTTTTTCGACCGCATAGTACGCAGCGACTCTGTGACAAGGAAGTGCGGATGAACCGCACAACGATGATGGTAAAAACCCAAAGTTGGCATCAAATTGAGTACCAGATGTTTGGGGATTTAAGAATAGATTTGAAAGAATAAAATATTGGGGAATAAACAGTACAACGAGACGAGCTTTTTCGTCGGGGATTAAACATTATGTACTATTTCCCACATACCTGTTTCTTCCTAGCCACAACATCCCAGCACTCTTCACACACCATCGGCTTCTTCTTCCTACTGTCATAGAACAATACGGTCGTGGGATCCGCTCGTATGAAACTCTTGCAGTTGCCAGCACAGGCTGAGTTTATACATTTGGTGAGTTCGCGCGGTTTCTCTTCAGCGACTTTGGTGTCTTGAAGGTTATCTATAAGAAAAGGTTTTATTTATTCACTGGCGGTGCCCGTGACTCGTTCGCATGCATTTGGGATTCCCGTGGGAATAGGCATGATGACAGTATCAAAGAATTAAAGAATAAATGATTTTAGAGAAAAAAATATGTTGAAAGAATTCTAATAAATTAACCAGTTTTAATGTAAACATTGAGATTAATAATATTTTCAATAAAATAAAAGTATAAAATACTGCATTCGGCCATGTTAACTAAAACGCCAATCAGAGCGAATGACGTCACGCCTCAGTGAACATCACCGTGTCGCTTGAACTTCGATTGATTTACCTACCTACGTTTACCTAGGTGTGACGTCACAAGCGACGCCATGACGCCTGCGAGTGTTTTCGCGCATAATTCAAAGTAGATAGAAAAAAAATGCATAATTTGCGTTAAAACTTATTTTATTGCTGAAATAATGTTATTTTCGGAAACAGTAGACGTGAATCTACATTATAGAAGCGGATTTCAAAATCCGTCATCATGCCTATTCTATAAAAATGATGAAAAGTACCCTAAATGTTAACCCGGCACATAAGCTGTAACTATATCAAGTTTCATTAAAATGTGTCTAGTGGTTTTGCGTGACGCGCGTTCAGAGACTGATAGAATTTCTAAAAATGGTTGTTTTGGGCTCTGTATCGGTCACTGCCATGATTTTTTTAAATAAATATGTCATGTTATGTAACACACACAACAATAAATATGTAACACGGCTCTGTTACGATTTTATTACATGTATAGATTTATTTAAAACTAGCGAGTCGCCCTCGCTTCGCTTCGGTTTATAAGATTTTTTTTCAAAATTTCAAAATAAAATATAGCCTACGGTCCACCCTGAAGGTCCATTCTAAATATTGGTGAAAGAATTTTTGAAATCGGTTCAGTAGTTCCAGAGAATACCTCCTACATCCAAACTTTACCTGTTTATAATATTAGTGTAGATTCATTGCACAATGATATGAATGGCAGGCTCAATGCCATAAGGCATTCTCTACCAGTCAATCATCAGTTCAACCAGAAAATGGATCGCAGGTACAGTTATCACTGTTTGCTATATTTGCTGTGACTGATTTAGGAACCTTTCTCATCAGCCGCTGAAATTATTTCATTGGCAGTAATTAATCTATCAGATTGTTAACAGTTACTTTATCAGGAGGTGGTGAGAAAGGCCCCTAGTATTTATAACAGGTCTCAATTGCGGTTCTTAAACTACATCTGGACTAAGGGTCACGTGATAAATTCAATACATTACCGCATCATTTCTTGAGGAAATGAAATGAAATTTAGCTTTAAATAGTTTGTGTGTATATCTCCGTAGGGATTTACGTTGTGAGCAATTTGCGCGGTATAGACTGAACACACTGTACTCTCCGGTCATCTCCCCGGAGCCAACAAGATGTGTACTTGTTGGTAGGGGGAGAGTGCATGCTACATTCCCACAGCCGCTACTATTTGTACAATTTGTACGTTACGATATTTTGTACTAAATAAAAAAAAAAAGAACCAAATGTACGTTCCGGTCTGGGTGTGTTTGTCACAGGGAATCCTAGTGTGGGCCATTAGGTGTGGCGTTATTTATTTATTAACATTTAAAGTTCAGAATGTCGCCATTGTTTTCATCAAGTATAATTTTGTTCTCGGTTCAACAATGTACAGAATCCGTTTTTACCTCGGCATAATTATTATATCATTATGTTAAATTTTCAAGACCAATTTGACAAATTTTTCGCTAACTGCAAACATTATAAAGTACTCACCGTCATCAATTTTAGCACTCGAATCCTCCTCGTCAGAATCCAAAGTGAAAACTTCCAAACCTTCCTTTGGAGTAGCTGTTTTTGTTTGATCACCGATCTGTGCAAAAATTAATTCATTCATTGTGATGATTACCAGGTGAAGAGATACCCCATGGGCGTACGATTATTAGTCATTAATAATAATATAACATAGTTTAATACGAGGCGTATTCGAAAAGTAGGGGCCGTTCGCTTATATTTCAAAATGGACAAGTCGTAACACGTTTAAACTTGTGCATATCTGTACGTGCACTACTCGTGCAGCTATTTCAGGTGTTGTTTTGATTCAGTAGTCGTTTGCCTATCTGTGCGTACAGTAAACAATGTCCGCGATAATCGTTGCTCCCGCCAGCTGTGAAGTTCGCGCTGTAATAAGATTTTTGTGTGCAAAAGGATCTTCAGCTGCTGAAATTCATCGAGAGTTATGCCTAGTTTATGGACCTACTGTAATGAATGAAGGAAAGGTTAGACAATGGTGTCGTGATTTCAAAACTGGACGAACAAATGTTCATGACGAAGAGCGGAGTGGTAGGCCCAGTATGCAAACCGATGAAATTGTTTCTCTGGTGGACCAAAAACTGCGATCTGATCGTCGCGCGTCGGTTGACGATTAGTGCCCTGGCTGATTAATTTCCTCATCTTGGACGCACTACTGTCTACACAATTGTCACGGATAAACTTGGATTTGAAAACGACAAGGAAATTAAGAACGCCGTTGAAAACTGGTTCAACTCGCAGGCGGTGAGCTTCTATGCAGAGGGGTTAAGGAAGCTGGTGCAGCGGTACGAAAAATGCTTGGAAGTGAACGGCGATTATGTGGAAAAGTGAAGTAGATTTGTAGTAAACTAAATGTGCTAATAAAACCTATTTCATATGATTATAATTTTTTTTATGACGAAACGGCCCTTACTTTTCGAATACGCCTCGTATAACATTTATTATTTTTCTTTAATCAACTGTTTTTTTTTTTTAAATAAATAATGTACCTATTAATACTAGATATAAGTTTCTCTGCATACTAACCTCTGCTGTATGAACAAATTAGTCCGAATAAAGAAAGATTGAACTCATATTCGTGTGATCATGAGTGTCTACTTGAGTACAGATTTTCTATAAATTGTCAACAGCTCGGCAGTGAGGGGAAACGTGACGAAACCCGCATGCTCCAGATAAAAATCTGAAGTATGTGATCCACCAATCCGCACTGGGCCCGCGTGGTGTACTACGGCCCGAAGCTCCCCCAGTGATTTACTAGGGGAGGCCCGTGCACTGCAGCGGGACGTTATAGACTGATACAATTATCATTACTACCGTTTGAGCTCCCAAAGGAAATAACTTACTTTAGTTTCTGGTATCACAAGAGTAGACTCCGATGAAGTATTTGCTGTCTTTATTGTAACTTCGCCTGTATTTAATCTTGCCTGGAAAAAACATGAACTGTTAAGGCTCATTTGTACAAAGAGAGTACATATATTTCAATAATTGGGAGGGAGAGAGCGCACACAGCATTCCGGCAAACGTTGGGCACGCTCGAGCGGAGAAGACTTGAAATGTGCATTTCCCATTTTATCTTATTTCCTCAATGTACGTAAGTGTTTCGGTAGCGAGATATGCAAATGCCCATTCCCATCCCATTCTATCTCTCCCCATTTTCTCAACACTTTCTCGAAATCTATTCCCATATCTTCAAAGGAAGGCAGCGCATCGGGAGGCGTGCCAATGTTTGTCATTCTAGACTGATGTTGGCATGTATTGCGGATGTTTATGGACGACAGTATCCACTTACGATCAGGAGGACTGTATTATGCTAGTCCGCCGCCTTTTTTTTTCCATAAACATAAATAAATGAGTTTGAGTTTTTCGAACGATCGGGCGAGAATATTGTATACAATTCTCGTATGAGACCAACTACATATTGATGTCCAATTAACCTAATTAATACTGACCCTGCCTGGTATGCAATAGGTCCCGGGTTCGATACCTGGTCAGACAAACATTTGTTTAAAGGCAGGTGTTTGTTCGGGTCTGGGTGTTGCACGTGTTGAGATCGTCTTTGTATATGTGTCTCTGGACCTATGACACAGGGAATCCTAGTGTGGCCCATTAAATTTAAAAAAAAAAAAAAAAAAATTCTTACTTACAACTGTTCACATGATGATTAAATCTCGATTATAAAAGTGATCAGATGATGATAACAGATGTTTATACAAACTTTTGATCGATGTTCGAGAAATTCTCCTTGTGTAAATGAGTCATTAGGGTATTGGATAGGTTCGACTTAATCGATTTCAGGTTGATTTTGATTATTGTATTGGCAGCACTGAAAATCCAGGTGGTGAAAGGAAATCGGTCTGTATATAATTGTATCGTGACATCACACGATGATCGGTCAACATCAAACTTCGTAAGGCACTTTTGAAGATATCGTAAACATTTTTCACGAGATTTATTGTATTTTTTTCAAGGTAAGAAATAAAAAAAAATGTGAAGTTCTTTCTCCATTATCAAAATGTCAGGTCAATGAAAGGAGTAGACTGTATATAAAAATAATTGCAAGAAACTATTGCTTAGTTTCTTGCAATTATTATTATTGTGTAAGAGGCGAGCAGCATGACAGCTGGTATGCGTATATCTTGTGTCAGCTGGTGATACAAGTTCCGCCATATCTCTACTCCTGCAAACCATTTGTCAAGTCTGCTCTTGAAACTGTTTATAATTGTCGATTCAATGTTTTCTTGTGGTAACATATTCCATATGTCCACAACTCTGTCGCTGAGAATGTTATAGCTTGATTTAGTGCAAATTTTCTTACTTTTTTCTGTGGAGTTTTCGGTACAGGCACACCACTAATGACAACTTCCCCTTCCCTGGTGACTATTTCGGAAGTGGCGTTTCCGGCGGAAGTGCACATCACCTCGATCTCATTGGGGATGTGTAGGCTGGTCACTGCTTCCGGCGGATGTGATGTCTCCACCGGTGTCTCTTTTGGTGTTTTATCCACTTCTTGTACGTCTGCACATACATTTATTTGAACTTTAATGCATAAATAAACACTGTACAAAAAGCCTAGTGACATTGTCTGCCAGTCGACCTTTGGGCAAACAGAGATACGAAGGGCGGTGCATCGTGCAACAAATGAGAAACAACTACAAACATTACATATAATACAATACACATACAATATGTATGAACATTAATATTTAATATTGTTGTAAATTTTATAGAAATCGAATATAATTAAAATAATCTTGTCTCTTGTTTCCATTATTTTTTATTAAAACCTACATAAGTAGTTCCTACTAATATATATATATATTATTTATATATATATTTATATATATATATATATATTATATTTATATATTATATATATATATGTATATATATATATATATACACAAAAAAACAGTGTGTATTAAACTTATAAATCATATAAGTTACACATTAAAGTTTTATGTAGATTCAGGTTATTTATTTGTTTTTCTTTTATGTTATTCAGATGTTTTAGATTAGATAGAGTCCATACATTTTTATACAGTCCATACAGTCCATCCAGAGTTTTAGATAGAGTCCATACATTCTTTGAATTGCCATGAAATTTTTTACTGTTTCATTGAACCCTGACATTGGCAGAATCGATGGGGCCATATTAAGAAATTGGAAGTGCAACATATCGTTGTAATACATTATAAATATCTTACCATCTTCAGATGAGCTCTCCTCCAAGTCGACAATATTCAACACGTGGTGTCGTTTTGCTATCTCAAGCTTTTTTGTCTTGCTTGGTGATTGCTTCTCTTTCTCTTTGCTTGATTCAACAGCAGCTGCTTTTTCTATAAAATGTATATATAAAAATATGATATTTCGATATTAATTCTTTTTTCTAACTTAAAATTTCGTTGTTCGAGATTCTGTTTAAACAGAAATATGTTCTAAGATGTGATTTTTACGATAAGAAAAAATATGTTACTTTTCATTATAAGTAGTTTACACGTATTAAGTGATGAAGTAATTAACTTAATTTTAACTTAATTATTGTGTGAAAACAATCACTTAACACCTGTGAAGTCACATGTTGCATGTTAACGATTTAGTGGTTATATGAACAAGTAGAATGGAATAGAGACTATTATTCAATTAAGTAGCCGCACCTCCCGCACTCCCCAGTAGGCGGGGCCTTCTACTAAATTGTCATTTAGCGGGTGTGGACTGGCAACAATTTAGAGAAGTACATAATATTAAGTTCATAACTTAATACATGTATGGTAAACTACCCATTAGTCGTTTTTCTGAGATAATGCCACGAATGATATTGCATTGTATTAAAGGGAAAATGCTTTACACTTACCGCATTCCTCCTTTTCAAGTAAGTTCCTCAGCAAGGGACTATTTTTGTTCTTTTCTGTGCGTTCCCTCAAGTCAATTTCGGTGTCTGATGTGTCCGAGAGCTTCACTGTTTCAATGTCTGATTGATCATCAGTTTGATCCGTTTCCACCTAAAAAGATAATTATCCAGCTCGAAGGACCACAAAAATGTCAAGTATTTTAATGCTAAATGTTTTTTTTAAAGTAAATGAACTGTTGTAACTACAATATTACGCAAAGGGAGGCCTTTTATTTTATCAACCTTTACCTTGCAAATAAGGTCGGTATTAAGTGGTTTAACGCAAATTGCTTTTCATACAAAAACAATAATTTCACAACATTATTACAATTATTTGTTAGGGGCAGAGTGTATGCTGCATTCCCACAGCCGCTGGCTGCATTCGACCGACCACGTTACACCCTCTCTCACAGTAGACTACCTTGAAATGTACTGCATTTCCTACCTTATCGTATTGCCCCAATGTACGTACGTGTTTCGGTAGTGAGTGAGATATGCCAGAGTCCATTCCCAACACCATCCTATCCCTTCCCATTTTCCCAATCCATTCCTTAATCTGCAAAGGTAGGCAGCACATCCGGGGTCGTGCCAACGTTTGTCATTCTGGACTGATGTTGGCATGTATCGCGGATGTCTATGGACGACAGTATCCGCTCACCATCAGGTGGACTATATGCACGTCAGCCGCCTTTTTTTTCTATACAAAATAATTATTAAATGCACACACTTCTCAGTTGACAGAAAGAAAGGCCCGGGAGGAAGGACTATTGCGTTCCGAATTACGCTGTTACAATTTTATATTAAACAGTAATTATGTCAATATTGGTACACCAGAATTGACATAGATGGGATAAAATGAATGATTAGAATGGGAATATATATTTTTTTTTTATAGAAGATGAGTAGACAGTCGAGCTCATGGTAAGAGGATACTGTCGACCATGGACATCTGCAATACATATTTATCTATTAAACGTGTTCACACTCGTTCATTTACCTGTCAACTCATGAAGCAGTGGAATAGAAAAAGCAAATGTATGCGATAATAATTAACACCCTTTTATTAGATACAGAACTACCGAACCAGAAACTGCAATGACAAACAATTGGAAAGGTCTCTGACCTCATCAAGTCACATTTTATACAAGAAGTGGTGGATTCCTTAAGGGCGGAGATTTTCAAATCTAGAATGAGTGTCGGAGCAAGATCAATACACCAGCATAAGATGTAGGCGCATTAGTCGTGGGTATTCACGACTCCTCGGAGTGTTTCGGCTCACTTAATCCGGCTCCGCTCGCGGATCCGACTCCTCTTAACGATTCCTAGACTCCTTTGATTCACCTACTTACATGTTATAAGAGCCTGAGAGCGACTCATTCGCTTTGCATAATGTTTGTTCATGTAACTCATCAATCCAAAAATGAACGGAATAAATAACTCCTCGGAGTGGATAACAGTTCACCGGAATCATTAAGAGTTTCGCCTCCGCTCGCGGTTTCGTATCTTTTGATTCATTGAATCCGGAGTTACCCATCGCTAAGGCGCACCCAGTGCTGGCTGCTCGCCCATATTCGAAAAAAGTTGTATTTGTACCTACAATTCATATTTCTCTCCCATTCTCTCTCTCATCTTGCCCCCCCCCCCCCCCCCCCCCCTGGCACATTGGCTGGCGACACCCTTGAATAATAATAATAAATATGTGTAAACACGAGAAATTAGAATACAATTTTATATTCTAAATCCGGTGTAAAGGCATAATATAATAAAGGTATTTGTTTACCTGTTATTCTTACTTTATTATTTATTATACGCGTTGAAACCCGATCTAGAATATAAAATGTGTACTATTGTACATTGCCAAAGTTTAAAAAGTTATATCTGTAATATATGCCAACATCGGTCACAAAAGTCAAATGTTGACACGTTCGTCACCGTAAAATGCATTACACATTCTAAGAGGCACTTTCTTATAATTGACGGAAGCCACTGGACTTTGTAAGTCAAAATCAGTAAAATAAAAAAAAAATACTGACGATCTTGTCTCCCAAATTCGTTTGAATAGTTGGTTCATCAATTGTAATGTCACTTTCGGTTCCTATGTCCACCTCGTTTGTATCCTCCGATGTTACTTGAGACTGTAACATAAATGTGATATTATTTACAAGAGAAAAGGTACAGACGGCAAAACAAATAAGTTTGCAGGCAACTGGCCTTATTCACTACGTACAACAACACACGCACACGAGGTTAACTGATTCACTCTCATAGTTTCCGTAGCTCAGTTGGTGGAGCGTCTAGTCTGTGAACAAAGTGAACAAAATCTATTGCATGCAAACTTATCTTGCCATCTGCACATACTGAGACTTTAGTATCATTAAAAAAAATATATTTTTGTATTATCCTAACTCAAAAATCAGATTTTTATTTCAATAGAATCTTAAAATAACAAAACTTTAAGTTAAAAAAATCTACACTAGTTTCTTGGTTTATAGTATGTACCTGGGAGTTTTTAAAATAAATGGATGTTGTTTTATTGTTTTTCGATGTATTTGCGATAAAGGTTAGGCACCTCTTCAACGGCTGTTTGGAAGGCCGTCACTGCCTTTTCTGCATTCATAAAACATATTCCTTTGAGTTTACCCATTAAATCTACATTTACAGTACTCAACAATTGATTTTTGTCTGGTGGAGTGAGCTGGGGCATTGTTGTGACAGGATAATTCTGCTTCCTGGGTGTCGTTCTTTGACTTTTAAAAAACTGACAACTGTTCACATATCAGTCCGCTGTTACTAAAGTTATAGTAGCAAAATCTGCCAAAGGAGGCAATCATTTTCTTTTCAGCACTCCTTCGTTGCTTAAAGCCCACTGCACTTAAGATTGTATTGTCTGTGGTTTGTCAAACTGGAGCGCTTACCACCCTATGGCCATAGACCATAAACAAGCTCTTATCAGGTGACCTTTGTAAGACACATTTTAACATCTATCGTCTAATATTAATAAATGAGTTAGTAACTGTTATCAATTCTTTTAATAGACGTAACATACTAAATAATACAAAGATTGCCTCTTAATTTCAGACTTACAGTATTAAAACAACAATCAAACATCAACAAAACAGTATCTGATTGACCATTGTCAAATTTTGCAAGCATTGGAGACACCGTTCCATGCGGCAGTGATTTAGAGTTTTGCTCAAATTGTGAGGAATCCATGAAGCACAAAATTTCCTTACCCGTAGCTGATAGTATAAAATAGTTTGAACTTGACTCATACCAATACCTAATTATGCCAGTATCTGCTGATATTCGTTTGTTTGTTTGCTTCGATCATTAGCTGCACAGTTGTGATGTTTTCCTCCATCACCACAGTGGCTTCTTTAACATCTCTAGCCCTTCTCTAACATCGTCACTGAGGTGGGTATGACCACATTTAAATTCACTAAACCAGTCATTAACAGTGGCACTGGATGGGGCTTCATCACTAAATACTAACATAAGTCTTTCATAACTTTGTTTCTGGTTTGGTTTGGTTTGGGGTCCCCCAATGAAAGTTATAAAAAATCATTGGGGAAAAATGTTCTCTTGTTAAATTCATTTTTCCGTAAACGTAAGTATAAACATATGTTGTTCATCATATATTCAGCATTTTCAGCATACAAATTTAGTAATACAAATTAAAAAAATATAATTCATATTCACTCTTCTATCTACACATATAATAAAACTGTAGTACCAGGTGTCTGTACATTGAATATATTTACCAAAAACTGATTGGGGGCGATGAAGGAAGAGTATCGGAATACAAAAAGACGATTTTGAAAATGTTTGTCTGTCTGTCTGTTTGAACATGCTAATCTCCAAAACTACTGAACTGATTTTCATGGGGTTTCCACAGGTTAATTAAGCTTAGCTTGGCTCTTCGAATAGGCTTTGAGTTTAAAAAAAAACTAGAGTTTAAAAACTAAAATTCGACGCGTACGTATTCGCGGGCGCAGCTAGTTCAAAATAATTTACATTAATATCCACTGTAATATTTAAATAATATTATATATTATTTAAATAACTCTAACCAAAGTAAATTTAATCTAACATTTAATATTTAAAGTGTATTTGTCTGCATTTGTTTACATTTCCACTTACCTCCACATTCAATTCATTCTCGTCAATATCCATCAATTCATCCTTATCTGCCTCATTCAATCCCTCATTGATTTCAAAGTCAATTTGATCACCCTTCGGGTAATCCTGACAACTTTCAGAGTCATCCTGCTGGTCTTTGTGTAAGTCAGACTCTGACTGTGGAGCGTTCGAGTCTTCTGAATGCTCGGCGGTCATTTGGTTGCTTTCTGAAAGAGAAGAATGAAGTTTATCAATATTTGAATAAAAATTAAAAAGCCGATGTTAACAAAAATTTGAAAAAATTTCAAAACTCCTAATTTACCCTAAGAACCTTAGTTTTTTTATTTATGGATATAAAGTGGCAGAGGAGTGTACAGTCCACCTGCTGAAAAGTGAATTGTGTTGGCCTGCAACATCCATTATACATATTACAAGTACAATCCACACAAAAAGGTCTCAAAGTAACTTAAAAAAAGTATGTATTTTATCTTTGGGTCTCCTCTACTTTGACTCTACTACTTTGAAAGTAACTCTACTTTGACTTCAAAGTAACTCAAAAATGACTTGACAAATGGCTTTCAGGAAAAGAGCTATAGTGAAACTTGTAACACTAACAGAAGAGATGTATAGGCACACCAGCAATAATGCTACTTACATATTTGCACAATAATAATAATAATACATGTTTCTAAACTCACCATCATCCTGATCAAAATCTCCATCATCGTCGTCGTCCTCATCATCCTCCTGGTCTTGATCATCATCGTCTTCCATCACCCTGAAACTCTCCGCTAACAATCCTAAACTGTCTTCTACTTCAGGAACCTCATCTGTTGAGTCCTGATCCATTGGACATGATGTTGAGGGTGCATTCTGTAATTCTTTTGAATTTTCTACTGATGTTGCAAATTCTATATGTCCTTTTACTGTAGAATCTGGTAACTTTATTTGATTGTCATGTAAATTTTTTTTTGGTGTAACTGCCTCTTTGATATCTAGAGCAGTTTTTGCATCTAAAAGATCAGCTGTCACTTTAATAATATCTGAAGCTTGTTTCGCATCTTGAACTACAGTTTCTGCATTATCAATATCCATACAATCCAGGGTAGGTTTTGTAGCTGATACAATCGATTCTGGAACTTCTTTGATGTCTAATATAGGTTGAAATTCAGGTTTATCTATATCTAAAGTACTTTCTTTAGGAACTGGCACATCTTTAGTGACTGATATATTAGTAGATGATTCTAGAATGTTCTTGGATGTTTTAAATTCTGCCTGATCAATTTCTATGTCTACTTTATTGTCTTGTGAATGCAAAACAGTGTCTAAGACCTCAGGTTTCCTTGAATCTGTCAATTTTTTACTAAAATCACCATAACCTATTTCATTAATACTGTCAATATTTGACTGGCTGATCTCTTTAGAAATTGATTGAGAATCTTCTTCAACAATTTTGTCACTTACATTTATAGTGTCAGATTTTTCAATTCGTTTTACAGGAGACATTGTTTCTAAATTAGTTGTGTCGCCTTTAGTAAGGTCAGCGTCAATACTTTCTGCTGATGAATCAAAATCTGTATTATCCATGAAATTTGCATCAAGATCCTGACTTGGTATATGAATCATCATGTCAGGTTTTTTCAAACCATGCTCTGTGTTTATTTGCATTAAATATTTTTCTACAGACACATTTTTAGTGTGTTTTTTATCATCGTTTTCTTTTGAAATCCCTGATTTCTCTTTAAAAATAGAAACGAGTTGCATTTCTTCATCTTTTTGCACATTTTCGGTCATTTGAAGAACTGTCTCAACAATTAAATGCTTTTGATTATCTTTATTTCCAATATCTATATGTTCTACTACCTCTATGGATTTTTCCACTTCGTTATTTTCATTAGTGTTTTGTACAAAATCATGTGTTGCTTGTTTTAGTTCTTTACGTAAATTTTTATTATTTGAATCTAATAAAAATGTTTCAGCTATATCTTTGTGTCTTACAGTTGTTTGATCGTCAATTATATTTTTATCGACATCTGTAACTTCTGAGTCAATTTTAGATACAATATGTTCTGTTTCCGTAACATTATCGACAGTATTGCGATTGTGGGCTGTTCCTTCAAAATCAGTGTCAATAAGTTTATCTTCGGATTCTTTAATGAAATTTTCATTGTCTATTATAGGTTGTGTATCAACAATCAAAACAGGGTGACTAGAATTTTCTGGATTTGTATCACTATCACCATCTACTGGCGATGAAGGGTCTATATTGATAACATCTTTTAACGTAAGTGCAATATCTTCATATTGCGCATTGATAATGTCATCTTCTGATTTTCTGCCTACACTGATTTTATCTTGAGATGTCAGTATAATTTTTTCAGATTGCACATCAGTAACTACTACTGATCCACTATCAGTATTGATATTATCTTCATATGATAGCTCAATATTATCAGGATTTTCATTAATAATTTCATCTTCTGTTGATGCACTGTCTGTATTGACATCATCTTGCCACATCCATGAAATCTTATTGAGTTGTGCATTGCTATTGGCATCCTTTATTGATGATTTATCATGGTGTGTTAGCACCATATCTTCAGATTGAACATTAGTATCTACTGTTGATTCACTGTTTGCATTAAGATTGTCTTGCGACATTAATGCAATATCTTTAGATTGAACATTGGTAATATGATCTATTGTTGATTTAGTAGTTTCTGTATTGACATTATTTTTCAATGTTAATGGGATATCTTCAGATAGCACATATACTGGTGATTCACTATGTGTATTAACATTATCTTGCTGTGTCAGTGCAACATCTTCAGATAGTGAGTCCGTAACAAGATCATCTGATGATTTAGTGTTTGTATTGACATCATTTTGCCAAGTCAGTGCATTATCATCAGATGGCACATCAGCAATATTATCGTCTTGTAACTTTGCATCAGTGTAATTAGATTTACTCTTCTGATCACTCATATCAAGTTCCATATTAGAATCTTCTTCGATATGATCTTCAACTTCGGTTGTAATGATCGGATTATTTGGTGCCGTTTTACCATCATTAACAGCTTTTTCAACCAAACCTGAAGCAGTTTTCTCAACAGAAGAGTCATTCTGGATGGATACGAGATCTTTTATGGGGTTGGATTGGGTTTTCGGATGAGAAGAAACAGTATTCTCGTTTTGTTTGTTAGTGTCCATAATACCTTCTTGCTGGTCTGAACTACTCATTTCGGAAATTCTTTAGGCTTGCATTCGATGATATTCAATAACGAGGTGTTAATAATTCTAAAATTAAACTTGCAAAAAGTGTATTGGGACAAATGAATTTAACTGTATAAAAAAACTCAAAAGATTAAACACAGTGAAAAGTACTACACTTATAATAATATTACGAGAATCTTATTAAGAACAGTGGCACTAATTCAATCTGCACATTTTATTGAAAAAAATTAGCAATGTCTAACAAAATACAGTAGATGGCATTTTCTGACTTTGAATTTTTGACATTTTTTGACGGCGGTTTGACTTTTTGTACTTTTATTAAATTAATGCGGTTTATAAAACTTGGATACTAGGCTATTTTCAATTATTAAATAACGTTAATGGAAATCGAATAAATTTCGGTTAATGAACATTTTTACTGTAACTTCAAGTGTTAAGACAAGACAACACTTAAACGTTATAATATGAAACCTATACATATAGACCATATATGCCCGGTGACTCTTGAAAGGCCATTAGAGACAGAAGAATTTAACCATTTCCAAAAAAAATAAAAAAAAACGTCAATCTCACTGTGAGAAAATAACTGTTTTTTTATTTATACACTTATCAAGTTATTATAAATGACATGACAAGTTCAAGTTGTACAAATCTGCTAATAATAAGCAAATCGTTATAACGCTGCTCGTTTAAACTGTTTGATTGTTACCACGATCGTTGATCGTAGACGTCCGAATATTGTCCGTTTGACTTGACGTATTTTTGACACTCACTCAATTTCACTTGCAAATTATGCGGATTTTCACATTTCATACGTGTTTTGTATAGCTTCAGGGTAAAATATACTTCTCTATAAATAATTACATGTTGCCTGCTCTAATTCTAACACGGCATTATCTTTCTTAGCTGTATTTACGAACAATTTTACAAATTCTTTGCTATATTATTATTGTTTATCATTGAAAACTATATTCCACTATGTTTTCCGACTAATTAGCGGCAATATATAGTGTCCATGCCCTTCAACTAATTCAGAAAGACATTTTTTGTAACTGAAGCCTCAAAGTTCAATATTTGAAAATGAGTTTGAATAACTTCTTGTCCTCTCGTATGATGGTGGGAGCCGCGATTGTGGGCATCGTTGGCGCCGCCGGAGTGTTTATTTATGAACAAGTTTATGCTGAGAAGCGAAGAGCTATGTTGGGTTCGTATATTTAAATTAATTAATTTTATTTACAGTTTATTCTACAAAAGGCGTACATACTTAATGCTATAAAGCATCTTCTCCCAGTAAACCTTTCTGAATTTCTTCACCAGCTAATCTTTCTTCCCATCTTGTTTTATTGTATAGGTAAGCGGCGGCCCATCAATGGTAATAAAAGAATTTAAAAAAAGACTTTATTTACCTTTTTGACTTGTAACTTTGAAACTAACAATCTCCATTATTATTAGATGCAGTTCTAGCAGTTCTAAACCATCTCGTCCCCCCCCCCTGGTTAAGCCAAAAGGATGGAAAGCCAAAAGAAGCTGGCTAGTGTCATCTATCATCTCGATGGACTTGAGGGTGAGCCTGGTGGTCGGACACATCTCTAGTTTGGTTACCTCGCCTTCTGCCACGCCCAATGGCAGCTTGGGCGTGCCCTGGCTACCCCCAGGCAGTGACTTTGTTTGCATTATTCTCTCGTTCATCATCATACTTGCATATGGGCTTTATACCATGGGGGGTGCCCATTTCCCCAAAGGGACCATTGGTCTGGGGATCCATGCAGAGCACATCTTTAGATGCGAGAACAGGAATACTTCATATCCCCCGCCACAGCACCCCCAGCCTAACCTCAACTTGGTTGAGCAGAGACCCCCCAACAGGGAGCACAAAGCACCCTCCCACACATCAACAAATGTGCTCCCATCGAAACCCAGTCTGATGGTCACCTGCAGGCACAACACCTCCAGAGTGAGTACTCTCTGACCCCAATGGGAAGAGAGGGGAACTGATTGCGTGATGGGGTAGTTATGTCACACGGCTGTGTCTCATAACAGGCATAACAGGCGATGCAGTAGTCAATTCCCTACTCCATCATGCTAGCCTAATACATAAATAATAATAATCATTTTATCTATAATTTTGGATATAGTATCCACTATTTTCTTTGTATAGTTCTTTCCATCTCACAAAGGCAGGTTATGCTTAGTAGTGGTTGTGCTCCTAGATGTACATATTTTAGTGTGCACCGTGGCATCGGAAACAGCAGTTTTCAAGTTTACGCACACTAAAACAATATACATGTATGATCACAACCACCACTAAAGGTAACCACCATTCAAGTGATGAAATAAGTATACAAGTTTAGCGAGGACACACTGTATAGTTATTTAAACACAGTCAAATATCCCATTATGTTCTGTTTCAGTGCGTGAAGTGGCCCGGCTGGACAAACAGGTAGCGACCATGAGGACAGAGTTGGAGGCACTCAGAGAACTACAGAAAGAGAAGTGAGTACATTCTCTATACAGAAACCTCTATATGATGTGCTGCTTGAATTGTCTACCATCCCACTCACAGGCGGTTTAGGATCACTAAGAATCCAAAGAGATGTAGCATCTCTATGGGTTTACCATCTTTATTATGGAGAATGTTCTGAATAACTATTCAAGCTCATGTCAACTTCGAATTTTTATCATCCCACACAGCACTTCCTTGACAAAAAGTGACTGTGTACCATCTGGTCTTCAAGCACTTTATGCCTTGCTGTAGGAAGTCCCAGCTGAGGTTTTTCCACTAAATTATGCCATGGGGCTTTTCAAAAGGGCTGTGAATAGGATTCTCTGCAGTCGGCAGTGCATCCGCATACCTGGTGTTACAGATGTTCATGGGCGGCGATAACCACTTGCCATCTCGTGGGGTGACCCACGAGGCCCGTCTGTGGCCCATCTTCTATAAAAACAACAGCTGTGAGAAGTTTGCTGGTGGTAGCTAGTAGATCATAACAAATATATTGTCACTTATTTTATATTTGTTGGCTATAATCTATAGCATGTTAATGTTCTCGACGAGATACCATTAAATTATTAATAGTCTAGTACGCACTAGACATCCGCGTCGCAACGACTCGCCGCCGCCATTTTGTCGCGGCGTGGATTCGGACGAGTGTGGCGAGTGAGGGAATAGTAGCCTTTACTTTTATTTGAGTCAATGTGTTTGGGTAATGCATGGTAATAGCGACGAGCGGCACGATAAGCAAAAAGTACTTTTAAAAGAAATCATTGCTCTTAATTCATAAATCCAACCTACGTTTAAGGACCATTTTTTTTTAATTTACAAGTGAAACTACTAAAATACAAAATGTTGCTACTAAAGATACTCTATATTGTTTTAGAAGGGTGCAAAGTTAGTTTTTCTAATGTAATTAATGTTTGTAAATATTGTGTAATGTTTATTTTAATTGATGAAACATAATTTATACCTTTGACATCAATGACACACAGTATTGCTTATAATTGGACCGAATCGTGAGAAAAGTGCGCCGTTTTTTGAGGGTACTATCTCCGACGTGCTCTTTCTTGATCTAACGAATTCTTGTCCTGGCCCATTTCTTTTCATTTGGTTTCAACAATACAATAACAGTCTAGCGTCGAAAAGCCTGCTTCTCTGTTTGTGCCATCAGTATGTAAACTTGTATAGCCAGCTAGATCTAGTCGCCGCCCAGTATAGGAGGTTTCATTGGATTGCACCCGAGGAGCCAGACTGCGCTAGACTTCATTAGACTGCACTTTATAAAGCATATTCTTCCTCGCTTGGTCATAAAAAGGACATGCTTACAGTATGTGTTGCAAATTCTTGTCTTCAATTCCACTTTCACATAGATATATCATTATCACTCAGATTCATGTTGTGAAGCCTCTTCCAAAAACAGCCTTGCTCACTGAGGCCAAGTCATCTTTCCTATCAATTGTTTATTTTATGGACGATTTTTTATTTTTATACACTACCTACTTACATTACGCATTGTGATTAAAATTGACCGATTTGACGCTTTACAATCACAGATTGCAATTTAGTAGGGTTTCATTAACAAAAAATTATAACAAAAAAGGGGTTATTCGTTATTAACTGCTGTGGATACATGCTGTGGCTCCAGCTTGTGCTTCAATAATGACCTTCACGTCGTTAGCGTACGTCATGAATTTGCCATTGGGCTTTGAAGTTTTAGTTTTTTTTTTTATAGAAGTGGCAGACTTGCGGGCCGCGCACAAGATGTTATTAATCAAGATCTTGAGAGTCCCATGTTAAGTGGAAAATCTTAGCTGGTTGTTTGTCCCACAACTTTCGGGTTCGCGGCATTAAGTGTCTTGAAGATCGCACTGTATCCAATAGCTCATTTGCCATTTTACCATCACTTGGACTGTATGCTCGTCGGCCGCCTTCGTCCATAAAAAAAAAAAACATTTATAAACACTACTAAAAAGTGCCGTTTAGGATGTTTTTAAGACATTTAAAGAAGATTAATATTATTGTGAACGGAGCGAAGCCGGGGGCAACCATTGTTAACATATTTGTGCGTTTCTAGTCAGCTTCGACGCCAACGTCAGCAGCGGAGGCGCGTCAAACGCGCTGAGAACTCTACAAAGGCGGAGCCGAGTGGTGACACAGCGGATGGGCCGGACAGGAGCTATGCCTCCGATTCCGAGTACTTCACCGACTATCAGTCAGTCTTAAGTTAGTATATTCTTTATCTATGATCTTATTTGAGGACAGATATTTTATTTTTATCCATGGGTGTAGCCGGAGTGGGGCGCTTGCCCCCCTGACATAGGCAAAGAGATAACTAAACACCGTATGCATTGCACAATCTGTATTTAAAATTACAAGAAACTTCTTTGTTTTGTTTCTCCCTGAATAAAATTCCGACATCGCCCATCTTCTATCTATACATAATATAATAAAAAGGCCATGTATATAAAGTATTTTTTGAAAAAATAATGTTGCAGTGTATTCTACGAACATAACAGCCACTTATAATTATTGTCTGTCTGTTTGAGCGTGCGTCACGCAAAAATTACTGGATAGATTTTAATGAAATTTGCCACAGAATAGCTTAATATGTGCCGGATTACCATTTAGGCTACTTTTTATCTAGATCCACTATGTAGCTTCCAAGAAAATTACTAAAATTAAAGGCTCTTATAAAATATAAGTAGGTGAATCAAAGGAGTCAAGGAATCGTTAAGAGGAGTCGGATCCGCGAGCGGAGCCGGATTAAGTGAGCCGAAACACTCCGAGGAGTCGTGAATACCCACGACTAGTTTTTAAGAGTACCTACTTTATTGTACACCAAAACATACAGAAGAGAAACACAAAAATACAAGTATGTACGTAATTAGAACGCGATCTCTTCGAGGCCACTTTAACGCGGTAACGAGAAATTTCATTAATACATACATACATAAATATCGATTAATACAGACGAAACCGCGGGCAAAAGCTAGTAATAACAAATTAAATTACGTATTTTTCTTTAATTTACAGGTACAGATGCAGATTTAGATAGCGAGGAATACTACGACGTGCATACAGACGACGACGACGACACGTTGCGGGAGACGACACGTAACGGACACGACACGGGGACGGAGCTCGATGAGGTATAAACGATACGTTAATTACTAGATAGATAGACATGGAATCGCACAGACATTAAGATTAAGATCTAACAAATAATCATACTATATGGGAATATTTTTATTTAATAATATTCTAAATTTAATTAAAAATCTTAATTTGGCATTATTTAAAATATGTCTTAAGTCCTAAGTGTTAATTATAGCAACAAGGCCGCCGGTTGCACTTCTAATTACTTTTACTTTGTGTTCCTGTTTTTTTTTTTATAGAAAAAAGGCGGCAGACGAGCATACAGTTCACCTGATGGTAAGTGTAAACTGTAGCCCATGGTCATCCGCGGTACATGCCAACATCAATCTAGAAAGAATGACAAACGTTGACGCGCCCCCGGTCGCGCTGCCCACCTTTGTAGATTAAGGAATGGATTGGGAGAAAGGGTTGGGAAAATGAGGAGGGATAGGGTGGGAATGGGCTCTGACACATCTCACTCATTGCCGAAACACGTACGTACATTAGGGAAATAAGATAAAGTGAAAAATGTAGTACATTTCAAGGTAGTCTTCTGTGAGAGAGGGGCAACGTGGCCAGTCGAGCGCGCCCAGCGGCTGTTGGATTGCAGCATGCACTCTCGCCCTCTTCAAATTTAATTGTTCTTCAAATCCATTCCTATATCTCCAAAAGTAGGTAGAGCATCCAGGGTCGTGCCAACGTTTGTCATTTTTGAGTAATGTTGGCATGTATCGCCGCTGTCTATGGGCGACGGTATCCACTTACCATCAGGTGGACTGTATGCTAGTTTGCCGCCTTCGTCCATAAAAAAAAAAAACAAATCAACGAGACATGAGTTTTGCATCGGTGTGCCCAATTGTGAAGTGATGCCGAATTGTCCAATACGATTGTCGAAATGATTCGCACTGTACACTATCGGTGTGCACTCACACAAACGCTAAACTCATGTCTCGTTATGTACAATGAATGTACGTATAAATAGTACAAGCGCCAAATTTTTTTTTTTTTGCCATTCTACACCATTTAGCGTAATTGTAGATTAAAAATATTTTTCAATTATTATTTATAGAATAATGTATTATAAAATTATAATTTTATTTATAAAATAAATAAATACAAACACAAAATCTTCTTAGCTGTAAAATTTAATTTTTGTCCCCTGCATCAGTTATGCAGAATGGTATCCAATTGTGGAACACGATACGACAGAGTCAAGTAAATTTCTCATGGTACAAGACGTGACTTCACCATAATTTGGCTGCCAATTTATAATAATTCCATTAAATACCATCATAATTGTAATTTGGTACATGGTGAAGGGTCCTTATACTATAATTTTCTTTATTCTTGTTTCCAGGATTTATCAGAGAAAGCTGATTCTCCGAAATCAACGAGAAAACTTAGCACATAGCTGTTAATATAAGGCAACAGTAAGTTAATTAAGTAAGTGGTTTATTTTTTTAATCTGTATAATAGCGACCAGAGCTCAGCTCACAAGCTCCGCTCACAAGTCTGTTCAATCTCCTCTCACAAGGAAGCACTTCCTAAGTCCCGTTCACAAATACAGCTTACAAAATCTGCTTATAAATAAATCCAGCTTATAAGCTAAGTTTGCAAACTGAGCTTACTATCCCCACTTATAAGCCCAAATTACAAGCTCAGCACACGAGCCCCTGTTGCAAGCCCGCTCACGAGTGCTCACAAATCAGTGCCAGGTGCCTAAAATTATAACATCAAAAGACAATTCACATCTGTGACACTCTTATGCCAAATGTTTGGTTACGACCAAATTTTTATTTTGGTTTTAAAAAGCGAACACTAATTTCTTAATTGTCACCCAAAAAATTTATTATTTTTTAAATAGTGTGTTAAATAGAGGTCTGGACGCTTGAGCGCTGGTGCGCCATGTTAGTGCTATCTAATCTTAATATTAACCGTTTTAGACTCGAGCTTTAACTACAAGGGTTTAAGACCACCAAACGTTGAAGCATTATATGTACACTAGCTGTTAACGCTGTAGTCTTGAAAGGTTTGACGCTCATCTCTACAACACTAGTTTCAAAAACCATTTAAGTCCCAAGGAATTCAAGAAAATCTACATTTAAATTTAAACCTAAATTCTAATTTTATCTTTTTTTTCCAGATGTATTAGCTAAAATCTAGTTAGTATGTTAGTCGGGTTTGGGACATGTACCACCGTAGCGGGACATTAGACTTAGTGTAAAGAAACGAAAACTGCGACAGAAAATATGTATAATTCTTGTGGGGGGTAGTCTTAAAATATAGTGGAGGTATCATTTTAGAAAACTAACGAAATAATGTTTAACGGATTTTATTAATGTTGTAAGGGTGCCTTCGTACAGCCGCTATTTAACATTAACGACACGATGTTTAAAGCGTATAATGTACAATTCACGAAATGTGCAATTCGAAATTGGTGCATTATCTGTCTAACCATCAATTTGCTATATTCTAAAATACTTCATTCTTATTTTTTACTTCACTTAACCAAAAAATCTTTTTCACTCAACGTTAACTGCCGAAAGAATAAACAGTCTATAAAATTAGATAAAAATTGTTATACACTTGAATCCATAATCTTACAAAAATGTTTCAGATTGTGCCAAAAACATTTTACGAATTGCACATTATGTGTCTAAAACGATACGATAACATTTGTGTCAACATATTAAATGTTATTATCACTTCCGAACTAGCAATCATGTTATAAAACATCACCCGATTTTACACTGGAAATAACATAACAAGACTTATATTACGTTTCGATTCCGATCGGTTCAATGCGCAAATGTTATACATTTTATACAACCTGTGTTATAAAACGTTGCATAACATGTACATGTGAACCGCACATGTTAAAACGTTCAGTCGTCTTTACAGTTTACAAGTTTGCGAAAGCGAATGTTCCTTTTTTTTTATAACGCGACAAAAATATTAAATGTTCTGCATTTACTAACTGAAAGGTTGCTCTTACAATTAATAATGTCTATGGGATTCTTATGGATTTAATAATGACACTGGTCGCTAGGTGCCTTGTGCGTATACTTCACTTTAATATTATTAATTAATTGTTATTATTAAGTGAAATATTCAGCATTCTTTATATGGCAACATTTTTAACTGTCAGTTGAATATGTAGTGTACCCTGAAGATCTCGATACTTTTGCTTCTCGTTCAAGTTATTTGTATCTGTTTATATTCAAACATTTAATTATTTTCATATAGGTTATCACTAAAATAGTTGGAAATATAATTTTGATATTTGAATTCAGTAATAAAACTAGCCTAACATTTTTTTATTCAAGTATCAAAATTATTTTTTCAACCTATATATTTTTGTTGAATTTGCCACAATTCAACAGTAGAAGGAATTTTTTTTTTTTAATGCGCCGCCTCTTTATCGTGTCAATTTTTTTATTGGCCAGACTAATGGCTCGTTTATACAAAGAGAGTTTCTCGAACGGCACACGCGAGAATATTGTATATGATTCTCGTATACGATCAAACTTCATACGATTTTCGCCGCACACTGTTCACATGATGATACCAGTGAGATCACTTGATAATAACGTTGTCTACACTAGTTTCTGACTGATTTTCTCGCCTACCCGCGTTCGAGAAACTTTCCTTATGTAAATGAGCCTTAACTCTTTACACGCATCGAAAATGCACACACAAATCTTCAAATTTTCGGCCTGCACCCCTGGGTTTCTACTTAAGTACGGATTTTTTAAAAAAATGACACCAGCTCGGCGCTGAGAGGATAACAATGTAAGTAAACCAGCATGCTCCAGAAATTAAAAAAAATCTGGAGTATAGTCATAGTCTGATACAAGTACAAGCATACATTTGTATGTAATTAGATTTATATTCCATGAAAATGCCTAATGCCAATGTTGACGTCACCTTTTACTTAATGTATAAAGCTACAATTTGTCATTTACAAATGTTCTTTAAAGGAATTGTGTACCCGTGAAAAAGTGTATATTTAATGGGGGTAGTTATACAATTGTTAAATTAAGCTTTCAAGGGATGATGCTCATTGAAAAAGTAAGACCGATGTCACCGCCGGTCGGAAGGGACATTCCACTATTTCCCACCATTACACTAGTTCAGTGACTAAAGGCTCATTCACACAAGTCGAGTTTCTCGAACGGTTCGACCGAGAATATTGTATACGATTCTCTTATGCGACCAAACTACATACAATTCTCGCCTACAACTGTTTTCTAAATGATAAAAACTTGACGATAACAGGGACAGCAGTTGTTTATACTAGCATTTCACTGATGATCGAGAAACTCGCGTGCGTGAAAATATTCGTGTGTAAATGAGCCATAAGCGAGTCGGAATTCCTCAATAACATATAGTGTAATAAGCCCATTATTTTCAAGGTGCGATCTTTTAGTTATCTCTTTTTAAAAAGTAGACTTGTGTTTTTGTTTCCGGTTACCTTTTGTAACAATATCTTGTCTGGTATGGTTCTAAGCTCAAAATTTCCATTCCTTGTTATTTTAATTATTTGGACGTAAATGGTTTTGTGATATTTGAACTAATGTTTCGTCTCCTTGGTCATTTCGCATGACCACGTCCATTTATTCTCATTAAATCATGTAATTTAATTATTAATGTAATAAAATTTAATATATAGAAACAATGCAATTAATATCTGACAATTATAATATGCATCGTGTTATTTATATAAATTTAATTTTTATATTTCAATTTATCTTTAAGACAAAGTTACAATATTCCTACCTCCATGTATCAAAGAAATCTCTTAGGTTCTAGCAAATTATAGTAAAAATGTTAAATTAAAAAGAAAGAATACGTTATCACTAAAAATAGTTGTAAAAATCATTTCGATACTTGAATTCAATGTCAGCCTTAAAGGGTTCGAACATTTGGATAGGGAGGTTGGCATAGTCCTGAACCGCCGGTTTTTTTTTCAAAACTGCATCGCACGATGGAACCTACATACATCGATAAGGGATACATAGACATAAAATATGTTATATAATATTATGCCCTAAAGTGTCATGTTACCGAGATATTACAATTGAAATATCGTTATTGGAAGAAAGAGAAGAGATTCCAGAAGACCTCGGCCAAGTAGCGGCCGGAAGATTCAATTAATATGGACACTGGCCGAGAAAGCCTACACTCCACTATCGCTATATGACCTTAGCAAATAGCTCACCTCAGTGTATAATTGAGTCAATGCAGCTTAATCCGGAAGAACAGATGCGATTTTGCTGAATGTTTTTTTAATGTTTGTTATCATTTATTATTTGAATCAGAAACATTATCAAACGCAAAAATTTGTCAAAAGAGCCCAAAAATTTTATGTTAATTCTAATCTTCGATAAGAAAATATTACGCGGGAGTTTTTGGGGTCGCTGATTATAAATATGTTGTCAGAATAAGTGTTTATGAAAATGTTTCTAGATATTTAATATATTTATATAGGGGTGAAGTTAATGAATGGGCCCTAGTGGGAAAGTACGCTAAATATTAAAGATAGCAAAGGAAACTTTATTTCATTTTTAAAGATAAGAAAAACAACATTCATGGATTTTTGAAAAGTCGCTTGTTTCAGCGAAGCGAATCGAACCGACACAAATGCGAAAAAAAATACCCCATATTTTTATAGCATCAATCGATAGGGAAAAAACTAATAACCATTATGTTTTTAAAATAATGCCATGAAATCGAACATTATTAGATGCAACACGTATGCGCCGTTGATGTGAAGATACGTCCCCCGGCTCAAGAGGGCGCTCATAAGAACACGCAGAGCCTACATCAGTGCGGGCGGCAGATAATTTCAACATCTGTAATTTTCATAATAAATGAAATGTGTTATATTTTGATGTTTCTCATACTTTCTTTAGTCCCTCACATGTCTTGATAAATAAATTACCACTTCAAATCAATTTAGTGCACATACATTATTAATGAAAATTACAATTTCTATTTAATTTACTTAGTTGAAAATTCTAATTTGTTGTAGCTCCTTTGATTTTTTAATAGCAATATCATATGGTAACCGTGGTTATACCATTTAGGAATCTACATTAATTATGTTTTTTTTTAAATACTCCGCCATTTTATGATTGTGACTTTTTTTTTGGTAATTAAAAGTCAAATTCATAGGTAAATTCATAGGTGTTTAATTGTTAATGAAATTAAATATTTGTTTTATTTTAACCAACACGTATGAAAGTAAGTAAAAAATAGTTATTTGATAACAATTTAATTAGTAGAAGCACTTGATTTGTACATTTTGTTTATACACCGAGGTAAGATTTGCTAAGATCATACAATTATACAACGATCTTTCAATCGTAATATCTCGGTAACATGACACTTCAGGACAAATATTAGTTTTTTTTTGTCTATGCATTCCCCATCAATATATGAAGGGCGGATCGTGCGACGCAGTTTTGAAAAATAAAATGGCCGCTTGGGACTATGCCACAAAGTTTCGAACCCCTTTACCACTTGCTGCGCTTTTCTAGTCTCTCAACTTTCTTTGCCTCTACCTCACACGGTTTAAACAAAGCATTGTGAACCTTATTGCTCCATCAATATGACACGCCAATAAACACGATAAGTGACTCTCGCCTGCGGGGGTGCGGGGGGCAAAGACTCCTAGACTGTCTTAAATTGTTCATTTATTATTTCTGAATTATATGTTGTATCTGTGGGAGAAATATTATAAAATATTTCAGATAATAATAATTTTTTTACTTGTAAAATGACTATTCTTTATGGATAGTAATTAAACTTTAAAAGTAGCCATTTTATCTCTGGATTCCATTTTCTTTGTCTGTTGTTCAAATATAATTTTTAATGATATTAATCGGTTAGCTGTGATTCACGAGTATAATCGTCATGAAGAAATGACAATGTTTTCTGTTATGACGGGTATATTTGTCTATGCTAATTGTAGTGAAATATATTCGTGAGTAATGTTTAAAATATTTAGAAACCAAGAAGAAATTAAACGGACGTATAAAAAATATAAATAACTAAATGTTACATTCGGCTTTGCTCGCGTGAGTTTATTTACGAATAATTGTGCTTCCATACAGAATTTAACATACTATAATTTAGTCCCCTAAACACATTTTTGAAAAACGTAAAACGTGTTTAATTGTATAAATATTTAGAATATTTATACCGAGTTTCGAGTTCATAGACCCAACATATTTTTTTCATACAAATTTTAGCACCTATCAAGAAATGATTTCTTAGTAAGTGTTTACTTACTAAGTTACGAACGGAAGTTACTGTCCAAATTTTATGTTTCTAGCTGCAGCGGTTTTGGCTCGGCGTATCAACGCCAATCAGTCAGTGAGAACATTTATCTTCATATGTACAAATTGTGAGCTTGACGAATATACTCGTCATGAATGAATAAATGTTGCTAATGAACATAATTTAAGTACATACTTTTCAAAGATACACTTACAGCTAACTGGTTAAAAATATTCATTCCAATTAATTATTTCAATTCTGTGCCAAAAGAGTATTTTTCTGTAATCATTTCTGTTATTTTCTGGAATTCTCCAAGGCCATGTAATGGCGGATCTTTATGAAAATAACATTGATAAATGCAATAGATACTTTACGAGTAAATACGTGTAGCTTAATTGTCAGCGAGCGACGCTAGCGCCGCGTGCGACTGGACTAGTGAAAAAAAATATAATTAAATAATTATTCCTGTTTTTTTCACATTTGTTTCATTCGCCTTTATTTGTTATAATTAAATATAGCAAATAAATTTATTAACAGAAAATCATTTAACCTTCGATCAGTAGATTCCAAATCAAGTCGCTAGATGGCGTTGTTTTTGCTGCTTTTGGAATGTGTAAGAACTCAACTCAAAGGCTACACGTATTTATTTGTAGTCTGTTGTGTATAAAATAGTATTTTTTTTAAATTATGTTCGTGTGTGATTATGTAATTTCAAGTTTTAATGTGTTTTAGGTCTCAATGTCAAAGTTTATTTTAATGAGTTTCATCTCTTAGTTTATTATGTTTTCCCGTCTACTAAATATGTAAGTAGGGATTTTTTTGAAAAAAAACGTTTAAATTGTTTCTTCAGTTCTCTCATGTAAGGTTTTGTCATGATAATTCCAAAAATACCCGCAGATTTTAAAGAGAAATATCTTCAAATCTTACTGAGATTACAAAGATTCACGTAAATTGGTCCAGTGCTTTGTGAGAAAACTCTAAAGAAGGTCGTCGTACTGAGAATCTATTTTTTTGGAAGGTGCTTAATAAAAAGCCGGAAAAAATAATGAATGGTGTACATTTGAGCAGCTGGAATTCAATTCAAAATTTATTAAAAATGAGAATTAAATATGAAGTTTGGAACTATTTTAAACCGTCAAAAACGCATTCTTGTTTTTAAATTAACAAATGTTCTGAATTAAACCCCTTTATAATTGTGCAATTTACAAAGTACATGTATTGGCCAACTTATTACAAATTACAAAGGTTTTTGCGTTCGAATACTTATTTTTTATTATTGTGGTTTTTAACATAATTAAGTCTTTGCTCTTAACTGTAAGAACAGATTTGCTCTTCAACGTTATATTTGCGGTTGGCTCTAAGTAACCGCTTACTGAATATCTCAATAATGAAACTGCAAAGGTGTTTGTATTAATTGTTGTAATGCTCAATTTGGCCAGTCGACATGTTCAATTATTTAATGATGTCATCTAATGATGTCCGCTCATTGACTGATACACAATATAAATAGATTATTTTATATCTCATTAATTAAGTTTTATAGGCTTTCAAATTTATGGGATATTATGGGATATTTATTTTGTTGTGAAATAAAATAAAATAAAATGTTTCCAATATTTTTTTGTTTCATTTAAAATCCTTTTATGCGTGCTTGCATTGCTCTGTCCTCGGAAAAAAGGCACATAAAACCCATTTTGAAACCATTTTTGAGAAGAATGTAAAAATTGTGGTTTTAAAATTTTAATTAATCTAGAATTAATTTTTGGATAAAACAACCAAAAATAACCATTTTTTTTTTGTTTTTATATAGAATGACAGACGAGCTGGCGGCCCACATGATGGTAAGTGGTCACCGCGGCCCATGGGACCGTGCAGAATCCTGTTCACAGATTTCTTGGAGAGCCCCATTCATAATGGAAAAACCCGGATGACCGTTTAGTTTTAGTTTTCAAAAATGTAATGCAACTAATGCTTTTGTTAAAAATGTTAGTAATACCGTTTCTCCCACGTGTCCATTCCGCTGGTTGTTCGCGTCCACGTCGCGAGGGTGGCGGGGGTATGTTGCGCGGTCACCCACCCCCACATGAACATATAAGGGGTGTATACGGCGAGTAAATTTCATTAACCACCTGTTTTACCCAACGCCATATACGATATCGCCTAAGGTACTATTCGTAGATAAATACTTGTACTTGTAAGATTTGTAATCAAATCAATGAACGTTATAGATTTGCCAAATACAATTCGTAGAAATGACAATATATTTATTAATGAAGAATTAGATCTATATACCAAACACCGGTACTTTCTATTTATTCTGTAGAACTGTGACGTCATAGAACTGTTAAAAATTTTTTTGTACCTAATTATACGACAAATTAATAATTGTTACAATGACGTTACAAATGTCGATGGAACTGTTAAAACTTTTAACTAGAATTCTATCTGTGTATAATCCATTCTAATCCTATTTGCCGAAAACAAAATCAAATCACTTAAATATCTCAACATTTAGCTTTAAATCCAGGACAAACATCCACTGTCCAAATCAAATTATCGCCTCACTATTGCAATTAAGGTCGTTTTTTTTTTATAGAGAAGAGGGCGGACGAGCAAGCGGCCCCACGTGATGGTAAGTGTTACCACCGCCCATGGCCACCTGCAACACCAGGGGGTATGCGGGCGCGCCGCCGACCTTGCGAAATCCTATTCACAGCTCTCTTGAAGAACCCCATGTCGTAGTTACTTCGGGCCGGTGTTTGTTTACATTTTGAACAATTGGATTGAAACGAACTATAGGTGACTTTCATTCTTTGTCTTATCACTTCCCCTCGTGTTATATTGTGGTTTCGAAAAGTAACGAATAAATTCATTATTTCTGAAATTGAGAGTTTTTCGAAAAAATCCTCTCACGTCGATTTTGTTTTAAACAAAGACACTTTTTGACATACGACCCATATTTGTGACGTCATCGTTGTTCGAGATATGACGTCATCGACATTTTTTTTAAATGGCAACCCCCAATTTCGGCGACGCCTTTTGAAAGAGCGTGTCATTCTAGGTACACATCGCCAAAAATTCAGAAATAATGATATTCGTTATTTTTCGAAAGCACTGTAGAATAAGAATAGGTATTTATTTTTTAAATAAAACAAAATAATACACATAATGCATTTATTTTAGATAAAATTAGTTGAAAATATGAATCGTAATTTCTCTTATGAAATAATAATACTTTCAGTAACATGCATATGTAACAAACTATAGCACTTCTGGTTTAGTTTTATCTAAATTATATTTTGTTCAAGAACGAAAGAGTTCTTAATACAAATAACAAATCAACTTTAAATAAAACTAGTGTTGTAGAAAATGAACGCTGAGTCAGCGCTTTTGAACTTTTAACAATTTTAGTCTGGAGCTTTTAACCTCAAGTATTTAAGATTTTTCTTTATTACAGTCGACCTGATGATAAGTGGATACTTTCGCCTTGTCGATACTTGCCAATATCAGTTGAGAATGACAAACATTGGCACGTATTCGGATGCGCTGCATACCTCTGGAGATATAGCAATGGATTTGGAAAAGGGTTTTAAGCGTTTATCGCTCGGGTCCTAAAAGTTCATTAGCGTTTATTGAGCGCCCGTTTGTGCTACATTAGATAAAACACTGGTTTAATACAGATTCTATAGACAATTATTATATGTTTCTATAAACACTGTTAAAATTGTATTACATTGTTATTTGATTTAATAAGGAACTATACTTCAATTTCTTCTAGAGTATGTTTTAGACATTTTCTCGATAGATCACGGATATATTCTGCATAGTATATCCTTTTTTTTATAGTACATAATACAAAAATATAAAAATATTTGAGTGTATTGGAACGATTTTGAATACAAAGAAATCAACACTAGACCTGTCCTACAATAATTATTATTAACATTGGAAAGACTCAAAATTCTCACTATTCATATGAGAGAGCGAGAAGGCGAACGTTATTTCTCTCTCTTTTTTTTTTGCGTACAGATTTTTCTTAGTTTGGTGACAAACAATAACAAATATCATTTAGTTTTTTTGAAAAAATCGCGTATTTTGTATGGATGGGAGAAATATGAATTGTAGGTAAAAATATAAAATTAGATTTAAAATTTTAAAAATTAATTAATTAAAAATTGATCGCTAGAGGGGGGCAACTGTCCGCCCCCCCCCCCCCCGGCGACGCACATGGCTAATATTGAAATGAAACACCTTGCATAAGACTATAATGATTATTGAAATCTATAAAATTCAAACTGTTATAATTTGAGAGACAGAGCGACAACGATGTCGCGTCGTCAGTTAAAAAACTTACGTTATCTAAAGAACATGAAAGTATATAAAATAGAAATATATGCCAATATATTAATAGATATATAATTAATTATATTTAATAGATATATAATTAATTATATTTAATAGATATATAATTAATTAATTGCCAATAGAAATACATACATTAATTCTAACTAGGCTATACTGAGTGTAATCGAACCTTTCCCGAAGCCTGATTTCATTGGGATCCTTTTCGATTTTTTTGTTTCTTTTTTACAATTTATGTTAAATTGAATAATGAGCAGAAATCACGATTTTAGGCTTCGTGAAAGGCTCAGACACTGTATACACGCTGACATTTAATGGTTTTAGAGCGGCGACTATTAAATATCCTCAATTGGTTAGCGTACTACTTACACTGTTACACCAATGCACACACGCATTGTTATCTTTAGTTTCTCACTCATACACGTTCGTACTCGCTTCATTCCCTCCCTTTCACACACACACACACATACTCATAATGCAACACTGAGTCTAGAGAGCTTGCGTGCCTACATCTTGCTTATATTTTAAAATTAATATGTTCAATAACTACGTTGTAGAATCTCGTATATCTATTTCGGTTTCTTATTTCTCTGTTTTGCCGCTAGATTCACGTTCAACGAATAAATAAATAATATTATAATAAAATGCCGTAATTAAAAAGGTACAATACGAGTGCAGCAGTGAGAACTCGTGGTAACGCGCAGCGCGTGTCGCCGCCAGTGCATTGACCCCCGGCTCGTGACAAAAAATAATTCATTTTATATCCAACTTTAATTTTACCTTGTACAGTAATCCCCCTATAACACGGTACTCTTATATAACGCATTTTCATATTACGCGATTTCAATCCCCCGTATAACCCCGTATTCCCCCATATAACGCGGGGATTTCCCACATTATATTTCTGTATGTACTGTGAAATTTATAATGATAGTGTAATTTATTTGAAATTAACTGTTTTTTTAGTTCATATGCATAGGTTTTTTATTTAAAATGTTCTTAGTTTAGTTTGATTTTAATAAAACGTACATATTTCGTTCATAATATAGTTTTTTCTTAATATTCGATTTAAACCCCCTTTAGCGTGAAAAGTTAAACGTGAATAATTTATACGTAACGCGTTATACGGGGTCGTAAAACGCGTTATACGGGAATACTCCTACAACGCGTTTTCCTATAACGCGGAACCAATCTACCGTGTTATAGGGGGATTACTGTATATCTTTCTTGGCGTTACGTATTGATAAGTACTAGCTTAATATAATGATTGGAGTAATTACGTTTCGGCTTTAAAACCATAAAAAAAAGTCAGCGTGTATAAATTAATCATAGAGTAGTGGCCAATCGAGTTATCGGAACATTACAAACTCTTGCTCTCGTAAACGAGTCATTATTGATGATTTCAAGATCAATAGGTTTGTTGAACAACTTTGTATTTGCTGTTGGCACAGTCTAACCACATTTTTTTTTATGTACGAAGGCGGCAGACGATCATACAGTCCACCTGATGGTAAGTGGATACTGTCGCCCATAGACATCCGCGATACATGCCAACATTAGTACAAAATGACAAACGTTAGCACGTCCCCGGATGCGCTGACTACATTTGGAGATATAGGAATGGATTCGGAGAGAGGGTTAGGAAAATGGGGAGGGGTAGGATGGGAATGGGCTCTGGTACATCTCACTCACCACTAAAACACGTTACCTACATTTGGGAAATAAGATAAAGTGGGAAATGCAGTACATTTCAAGGTAGTCTTCTGTGAGAGAGGGGTAACGTGGCCAGTCGACCGCACCCAGCGGCTGTTGATGACCACATATTGAATGTCGATAAATAATCGGTTGCAAACGAGTTTGTATTTGATCGAAAGCTCGACTGGACGATACTACAGCTTTTTTTTTCTATCATACAGTCATGAGGTAGTTATGGAGTTACTACTAATCGATTATTTACAGGAATTTTCATTCCAAATATTGAAAATATTAAGAACGGTATCTTCCTTTTGATTCTCCTTGAATATTTTTCGTGGAAAATTCCCAAAATTCTCCATCAGCAAAAGTACACTTGCATAAAAACATAGCAGCTTCAACATACAATTATATATTAGCACTGTTCTCTAAAATATAGGCCGAAGCGCTAACCGTATACAACATCAATAAATATCTATAAAAAAAAAACTATCTAATATTATACACATACATATAATTGTGTGTGGGTTTCTGCGCCATACATACATAATAATTATTAACTTCATTAAATTCAGGATGATTTTGACATTTAATTTATGACAATAGAAATAGAAATTCTATGCAAATAGAATTATTTCTAGGAGTAATTTTGAAACGTCAAATGTCGTCAGAGATTGTCCCAAACGGAATAAACGGCAGCGCACCATAATTACACCTGGAATCGATGAATGGTTTTTGTCTTCTAAAATTTTTAACTGTCAGATAAATCTTAAATTTGTCATACATTTAATTTGCAAAAGGATAAAAAAAAAAATTTTGGTACCCAGTAAGTTTGAAATATTCCTTGGGCCATTTTAAAATTTGTTTCCTTTAATATTTTTTTTTTTTATTTATAGGGCCCCTTAAACTATTTAGACCTATAAAAAATTAAAACTATCGGTGTAAGTGGTAAACATTAATATATGTAGATAATGGCATACTATAGTTATATATTTTTGTCGTTTAAGCTGAGTAGAAGCATTTGTATTGACATTTGTACAAATAATTGTAATTTTACCAATGTGTACATGGTAATGAGCTCGACCGTACAAACGGTACATACCGTTATTTAGCGGCAAACTAAGTAAGCAATATATAATTTATTACATAACATTAAACTCGTATCTAACTTGATTATTATATAGTGTTTTTCTTGTGGATGGTTATGGAAGGCCAGTGGCAGATTAACCTAGGGTCTGGGGTGGGCTACAGGCCCGGGCCCTATCCTCGAAGGGCCCCCGCCTTTTATATACCTACAAACATTTTTTTAATAGCTTTCTCCAAATATTTTCACATCTTCAGTGGTTGGTCGTGAGCCCCGTAACATCTGTTCTGTTCTGGAGTTTCCGTTTTTGGCCATGTTTTAGTCGGGAATGTATTTGGAGAAAGAAATTTTAAGTCTTAAAAACAAAGTTCAAATTTTATTGGTAAAAATATTTCATTACGAGAGAGAGGGGTCTGACCAAAGTATCTCCGTCCCTTTCTAACTTATAGTCATGTATAAGTGAAAGTGAGGTCCATTTACAAACGTGTACGAAACGGATAAAAACACACTGTTTTGTTATACGACTTTTTATACACTTTTTTTCCCACAGTAGACTCAATCATTCGCGCCGTGGACGTACGTACACTCACAACGATTTACATACATGTAGGTGTCTCATGGCAGCGGCTCCATTGGCAGCTGTTTACGAACGTAGTGTGAGGCGGTCACCAGTAGCAGCATACAGTGAGTAGTGCAGAGTAATAAAGTCAGAGACTTAATTTAAAAAAATTAACCTTTTTAGGGATTTTTTTGAAAGTTGTAAGTTTTAATTATAGAAATTCTGCATTAAGAGAGTGAGAGTATTTTTTTTATTTAACCTTGTAACTTGTTTCATGATTTTGTTGTTATTTCTTTTGTGGGTACATATGCCAACTTCATGCCCCCTTCATTCCCCCCCCCCCCCCGCCCCGTTACAGTACATATTTCAATTACTTAAGTTTTTTAACTTGAGGGTAGTTTAGTTATAAAATCAAGTCGGACACGAGCAACATTCACAATAATAAAATCACTTAAATTGTAAATTACACATACTGTAAATTAATTTGTACTAAATTTCGTTACAATAGGCGCCGTATTTTTAGAACACAGATTTAAAAATAACTGTTAAATATATGGATATATTAAAGTGCACTAAATTGAAAGGACATTGTAACTTTTACAATATCAATCTAGAAAATCGGGTGACAATTATAAAGGTATGTTCACATTGATTTCCAATATTTGAAAATAATAAAATGTATCTATACTTATTGGCCCCTAAGAAGAAACTAGACAGAAATACAAAATAGTCGAATTTAAGTTTTATTACTAAAAATAAGTTTATATACAACGCCAATGTATTAATGATTGTGTAAATACATAATAATTAATTGTCAGTGTGAGACGGTATCATTTTTTATTAATTAAATAAATCAATAAATTCCCTTCCTAAAATGCATACAATTGATCCACTTTGTTATTAATAATAACCAAACTAGTGTTTTAAAATAGATATAAAACGCGTCCGAGCCGCGAGAAGTATAGTGTGACAGATCTGAAAATTCCAAGAAACAATGTCGGTCATAAATAGGTGGCGCCTGTTGTCTTGGGCGATAAGTCACGTGATAGCACTGTAGTGACAATTCAGTGCCACAACTGTATTTATAACTGTGTGATTGCAAGAAACAACAAGTGCCCAGATCACGTTGTTGAAATAATAAAACTAAATTTCTTTCATTACTGTACTGTATTATACCGATTGGCGCAGTTGGTAGTGATCCCGCTTGCCGTGCAAAAGGTCCCGGGGGTTTGATTCCAGGTCGGACAATCATTTGTTTTTGTTCGGGCATGTTGTGTTCGACTTTGTGCGACTCTGGAGCCACGACACAGGGAACTCTAATGTGGCCAACTTTCGTGGAGTAATAATTCCATAAATTGCATATAAAGTTACAATGCTCTTTAAATCCTGGCTAAATAACTTAACATACAACCCTTCTGGCTATAATATAAGACCTCCATTAATTAGTGGACATTCCTTTATGCGATGGTATAAAATATAGTATGTACTTGACAAAAATAATTGTGAAATTACTTTTTATTTATAAAAAAAAAGACAACATCAATAAGTTTGCTCGCATGTTACGCATGCCTAACGTAGGAAGATCGCTGCGTATGCACCGACCTCATTTGGTCACACAATTGCAACACGAGGCGCGAGGCGCTGACACTGCACCAACGTGCCGTCTGACGTCATAGCCGAGGCGATGTCGCCGCCACCATTTCAAATGGAATTTCTTTTATGCCTAACATCGGCGGAAGCAATACGTTCCTTAGATATAGTTATTAGATTATAATTCTTTGTAATAATTAGTAAATTAAAGTAACTTTTATATTAAATAAATTTATATTTTTTTGCATCCTCCGCTGTGACCACGCTTAACTCGCATGAAATCATGATGATTTGTGAAGTCACAATTATAATAAAAACAACAAAGGTTTCTTTTAACGTCGATATCTGAAGGAGTTTCTTTGCGATAAATGACGTCACAACTAAAACAAAATGGCCGCTAGAGCTTTGACACATCAATAAAAAACTTTAGGTTAATTAGAGATTCATTGTATAGACATAAAAATATCATCTTATTACTAAGATATATATTTTTTTTGTATGGAAGCGGGCGGACGAGCAAGCGGTCCCACGTGATGTTAAGTGTTACCGCCGCCCATGGACACCTGCAACACCAGGGGGCACACTAGGAATAGGATTTTGGAATAGAGGAATAACACACCAGGAATAGAGGAATAGGCGCACCCACATAGGGTGCGCCGCCGATCTTGCAAAATCCTATTCACAAATAAATAATTAAGATACTTTACTAAATAGAATCAAGGACGATAGGAAAAAAAATTATGTATATTGTCAATTATTGTCGGAATCCACCAACAAATATAAAATTAGTGACAATATTTGTTATGATAGATAGATAGATACATGGATATTTCATTTGCATAGAACATGTCAACGGGTTGTTACATAATAAACGATAGGGTCCATGCGAATAACTGCAAATAACAATCTCGACGGATGTGATGTCATGATTAATGACATCTTAATTTCAAACACGAAAACAACTTCGTTAATAATAACAACTCCACATTTTTAAATATTCTGTAAATATATAGAAATTATTTATCGAATAACATGTCAAACGGTACGTTTTTAAAAAGTTCGATTGGTAACATTTTTATGGAGGGAGGCAGTTCATCACCATAATCGTTATAAGCAACACGTAATCGTTTTAAGCAATTGTAATTAATAAAGAGATGTTTTTTTACTTAATATATTTAAAAAAGATTTTAACAAATGAAAAATAAGTATAAAAATGCAGTTTATGTCATGGTTCATCTACGGTTTCGATACTAACCGTTTTAATATTAAAAGATCAATAAAAGCTTTCATTTGAGGTTTATCTCAAAAAAATACCTACAAAGTGTCACTTTATGGTAGTCAATTTTTTTGGTAAATTTTCAGAATTCTTTCTCACACAAGTCAGATATGTTTTTTAAACTACCCTTTAAAAGGACGTCCACTAATTT
The DNA here is from genome assembly GCA_914767545.1 of Sesia apiformis. Taxonomy (NCBI): domain Eukaryota; kingdom Metazoa; phylum Arthropoda; class Insecta; order Lepidoptera; family Sesiidae; genus Sesia; species Sesia apiformis. Next base: position 3,004,758 of record OU611976.1, read on the forward strand.
ATGAGGCCGTGACATTTAGTGCATAACGCTTTTTCTTCTCTATCATCTATAACACGACATATAGACAACATCTAGAGATATACATAACAAATTTGTGCATAAACAAATAATGCAATGAGAACTGATTCAAATAACGGCTATATTAAATTCTCTTAGTATTCAATATATTAAATTCCCTGTGGGTTCAGAAACACACACAACGACGGTAAAACAAACATGTCTACATATAAAAATTAAAGTTCTTTTATAGCAGAGACACTGCAATTTAGGTACCTAATGTGCCGTGTGTCTTTAGACCCAGAGCACAGGGAATTCTATGGCGGACCACAGAGTATAATGTTATATTTTTTTTATAATTTTCATTTACGTTAATAATATAAGTCGTAAAAGTTGAAATCAATTGCCATTGCGTTAATTGTACATTTGATAGACTACATCACAGTGGGGATAATTTAGCTATGCATTTTTTTTAATAAAAAGGTGGCAGACGACGTGGCAACCCACTTGATGGCGCAGGATGACAGTAGATACTGTCATCCTGCGACATCCGCAATACGTGCCAAAATCAGATCAAAAGGAAAAACGTTGGCACGCGGCCGGTTGCGCCGTGTACCATTGGAATAGATTTGAAGGGTCGGGAAAATGAGAAATAGGTAATATATCGGGAATGGGGTGGGGTGGGAAGTCAAGAGTGACTATAATCCATAAGTTGGATTAGTATAAGTTTTAGAATGTCTACTTTTTTTTCTCTTTCTCTGACCAAACAATTATTTAACTATATAGCTGTCTACTGAAGCCTTTGAGTTCGTTTGAGATATTCTATATGCGTTTATTTACGATCACCCTACTAATTCCCACTATCACAAATTTTATCATGAACAGCTAAATAACACCCACTGCACACAAAAATTGGCGTGACACACGTTTACGACAATTATTCATAATTATTTAAAAAAAAACTGTATTTTAGGAACACTAATTTGATGTTTCTGTTTATTGCTAGGCGGTTAATTGATGGACGCGACTAATATACTTTATTTTTTGTATAAAATATGGTTTTTGAGATCATTAAACAAATAAATAGGTACTCTCTCTTTTTTATCTGAAAGAAGAAAAAAACATACTTTCATTACGGTATTAATCTATATTTATATTGACGCGTACTATTTTTGAATACTTCCTATTACTTTTTAAATAATTAAAGAGCACATAGTATGTATTTGGAACATAGTGCAAAATATAAAAAAATATACAGACTGATTCCAGAATGCTGAAATTATAAAAAAAAAATATACAGGCTGTTTCCAGAACACTGAAATCGTGGATTTCGAGTTCATTAACATATATTGTTATTTTTTCAATATTTTATTTAGCAAGTTTGTATAAAAAATATAGTAAGAAGACAAAAAGTTGTATTTAGTCATTAAAGTTTCGGACACATCCAGTACAAGTGAACTTAATTTCATAGATCGTTGTCATAGTCATAGATGTCACATTTTAATTTTGAAAAATAAATCTACTTTGACAAATCGCACATATAGACGCAGTTCAAGGATTCCATCAAATGCTTTTGGTTCCAAAATTGTAATACTTTGAATTATAGGGTACTTACATCATGTTATTTTGGTTATGGCTCTTGTCCTGTGCAATATAGCGTTGGTGGTCGGTGCACACCTTAAACGGGAAAAGGGAAAGTTATGTCGATAAATCATGATATTAAAATAAATTTGTATACATAGATGATATAACATTTCACATTTAACGCATTTAGATGGTGGATGAAATTTTAATAAGGGACAAATCAATACTTTTCAAAACGAGTAAAAACAAATTAAAAAAAAAAGCTTTGTAATTTCATTGGGCTATTGTTTCATTTATTTAAATAGGTCGCCAACGAAGTAAGCGCAGTTACAATTCTTAAAGAGATGTACGGCTAATTGTCACCTCACTTATAGCACATCTTTTGCGAACGGCTCATGTTAACGGGATGTTCTGTAAAAAAGGAGCTGTGGGCTGTCATCCCTCCCGCTTACTTACCCGCGTACCCACGCGTGCCGTCGTCATGCTCCGCGTCGGGGGGGCGCGGGCGCGTCTCATCCCCCCCACCCGGCAGGCAGGTCTCCACCATAGCTTCCAGGCAGTTCACAAACAGTTCACTGCTCTCTGCTGTGCATTGGTTCTGTAATATTTTTGTACAATAAAAATTACGATATTCCTTATATATTTAAACGGGTCTCAACGCGTATGTTTAGCTTACACAATATATGACACTACTTCAGATATTGTGAGTGTTGTACTTATACCAGCTTTCCGGACTATGAAGACCAAATGCGGGTAGTTGATGAAACTGCTCGCAATTCTGGACGTGGACCATATCCGACACTACTTCAGATATTGTGAGTGTTGTGCGCAGCAACTTTCTGGACTATGAAGACCAAATGCGGGTAGTTGATGAAACTGCTCGCAATTGCGGACGTGGACCACCCGCCTCTTCAATCAGCTCGTGACCACGGTAGGTGCAACTCAACCGAAACGTCGAGCATAATAAATAAGATAAACATACACGAAAATTTCGAATGTTATTATTTTTGTTAATATACAGTTAATAATAGATACCATGCAAACAATCAACCATTCAGTTTTTTTTTACAGGGAAATAGGCGGCAGACGAGCATACAGTCCACCTGATGGCAAGTGGATAACCGTCGCCCACAGACAGACACTGGTATATGATGAGGATAAATATATTTTAATTGATATTATCTATATTAATATATGTATTAATTAATATAAATAATGCATGCATATTACCTTAGTGAATGGCCCTGCGAATCTCCACAATCCACCGAAACCGCAGCTCTGCATGTAGTGCAACTGTTGTTGACTTGCATCTTCCGACGCTATCATGTTCTGCAACGGGTTTTTTTTAATGAATGAATAAATTTATTAGCGTGAAACTTATTTCGTTTTCTTCCTTTTTCATAAATGGCAGTGGTGCAATTAGTACATTCTGACAGTGTCAAGTTTTCTTCGTAAAAATCAACACAATTTAAAAAGTATATTGTCAATGTCTAGTCACGTCGAAGCAAGTCAGGAGTCGCTCTGTAAAGTGATAGTGGGTTTACGGAGGACAGGGATGGACTCCGCGGAAGCACGCGAAAAATGCAGTCTCCGCTTTTATTTGATTATCGTAAACATTATGCATTAACACTGGCCCGGAAGAGACTGTTTACTGGGTGATTTCTTGTTAGGGAATAGATAACGGAACGCTCCCGTATACAAGCTCGTGCTGGCCATATAGAAAATACAAAGACAATTGTCTGTCGCGAAACGTCGTTTCAACAGGATGTGCAGCCCAATAAAATGTTAACACGGTCTCCGTAGCCGTTGGATTCCGGTACTATATGAGTATTGTTCAATAGCTCGGCAGCATAGTATAAAGCCAGCCGCCTGAGCAGTGGAATGCCACCCTAGGAGTTCTGGCGGCAGCCTCTGGATGCTGGAGAAACGGCTGAGCACTCCAATGACTTCGGTCTTGCCGAGATGAGTATTCTTTATTCCTCCTCTATCAAGAAGTCGCTCTCAGACGCATTAGGCTCGCGCTACGATCGCTATCGAGCGATGAATGATAATTGATTGAATACACACCTGTATAATGCTCTGTACCGCACTCAGTATGACTTGATCGTGGCAATGGATCAATACGTGATTGATTTTCATGTCCAGTAGACTGTGGCTGTAAATGCATTACAAACAAATATTACGTCACTTTTTAAGATGGAAAGAAATATTACGCACTTTTTAAAATGGAAAAACACGTGTAACTTTTCTTGTGACTTACACTTCTAGTTAGTACACTTATAACATTTATATTTAGTGTATAAGTAACTATAAGAGTCTAAAAAAATAAAAAAAAATGAATCGGTCTATTTTTGCAATTTTGATTTGACAATGCAGAAGTATAAATAAATACTTACATAACTGGGAACACCTTTGGAAACACCACGGAGCCTTCAGCTAAATACTGATATAGAATTCTGATTTCATCTTCATCTGTAAATAAAATACAAAATGAGTTCTATTTGTAATATCCGTGCGTCTTGAAATGGCACTGAAACTTTGACGTCTTTGAATTACAACCGAAGCCATTAACACCTTTAAATTGCAACTGAAACTATTAATGTCTTTAAACTACAAGTGAGGTCATTAAAGTTTCTAAATTGCAACTGAGTCCATTACTGAAGCCATTATAAACGTCGTTAAATGAGTGAATTCATTAACATCTTGAACGTCTTTAGAAGGCACTGAAACTATTAGCTTTTAAATTGTAACTGAAGCCATTAAAGTCTTGGAATATCCATTGAATTCATAACGTCTTAAATTAATAATTTACATTTTGGATGTGTAACAAAATATATAAATAAAGTGCTTATTGATTTTAATCATCATTAACACCACAGATATAGAATGATAATAGATAACACAAGCTGTCGGTCGCTGCGTGCCCGACGTTGGCGCTAAGCTCCTAATGCTTGCGCAGCTCGTTCAATCTGTTCCAACTAGTGCAGCTAACAAGTCGTTATTACAAAACACAAAAATGCCTAATTGCGCTATAATCAATTGTAAATAATTGGTCTTTAGTATTGAACCGAGTCAAAGGAGATGTTTCGTTTCATTGGCGAGCGGTTTCCAATCACTATAATTTACTCGTGACGTCACACGACATATAATTCACGAACTTGGGTTAACGTTATTTCTATGATTAACATTGATAACAATACGAGTACCGTCATTACCATAGTCATTAATTGGGTCTGTTTAGGTATCTATGTCAGCAAAAAACTGTCAATACTGTCAGTGCAGTAAAACTATTATATTTAACTAAAAGTTTAGACGTAATTCATTATTTTTATATTATATTAAAAATAAATAATTGTAGATTAATTTGCTCGTGTGCATGGGCGTACCCAGCTTTTGGCCTAGGGGGGGGCAAATCAGAAATTTCAACATAAATAGAAATGTGCATTTATTAGATTAGATACTTAAGTAATTAATTAAGTATTTATTTCAAAAGTAATCTTCGTGGATCTTCTGCAAAGCGGCTTAAAACAAGTTCTGTGAAAGAATAAGCTATTTACATATAAATATAAATACACTTACATATAAATTTTACTTCATCTATAATTTCATAAATACAACAGTACTTAGGCATAGGCAATAATTAACCAGCTAAATGTATGGGAGGCAGTCCAGGTCCAGGGGGGGGGGGGGGGGGGTAGCTGCCCCTCCCTGCCCCCCCCCCCCTGGGTACGCTCATGCTCGTGTGTGCATAACACGTGACGTAGTTGATACACACCGACGCGCACTCACTAACAGAGGCGGACGCGGTTTGGGGTCAAAGACTTGAGCGAGTGCGAATACTGTTATGCACATACCAGTAAACTAATTATAATTATTTATTTTTAATATAATATAAAAAATATGTGTTAATTTTTTGTTAGATATAATAATGGTTGACATATTAAAATATTTTCCACTATTTTGTTGGACCGTATATATTTCAAAAAAGAACTTACTTGTGGTATATTTGACTAGAGTTGCCAGTACAGTGAGTACTAACGCTTGAGTGGTGAAGTCAGAAAGCACCGAAGGATCAAGTAAGCTGTTGCTTTCAGGACTAGTTGTGTCCTTGTCTGTTGACGCCTGCTGGAGGGAGAAAGGTATATCTTACGAGGAGCGAAACGTAATATAATTTGTTCTTTATTGCAACTTGTACCATCTCATTTTTCTGCCTCTTAATGAAGATTGTAACCATAGAGTATACAATATATCTCGTTCCATTAAAATTTGTCCAAAGTATAAACAAACATGGCGGCCCGAGGTAACTGACACGCCCCTAAATTAGATAATTGTTTACATGTCCATAACTTGATTCATCGGGTATAAGTTTACAAGATTTAAGTCTGAATGTTGAGATATTACATTGATTTGGATTGAAACGTTTTGTTTTCGGCAAATTGGATTGAAACGGACTGCGCGCGCACTCACCGCCTACTGGAGGATGTTCCATCTCGTACTAACCTCCAACGTAATGCACCAGTGTCACGTGATATACGTTGTTTTCTTTTATGGAGTCCACCTGATGGTAAGTGGATACTGTCGAAAATAAACGTTGGCACGCCCCCGGATGCGCTGCCTACCTTTGGAGATATTAGAATGGATTTGGAGAAAGAGTTGGGAAAATAGGATAGAATGGGAATGGGCTCTGGCACATCCCACTCACTACCGAAACACGTACTTACATTAGGGAAATGAAATAAAGTGGGAAATGCAGTACATTTGTAGGTAGACTTCTGTGAGTGAAGGGTAACGTGGCCAGTCGGGCGCGTCCAGCGGCTGTTGGATTGCGGTTTGCTGCATGGATGTTTTCTTCTCAAATGAGCTGGTTCTGAGCAGGTATGCTGTGGAATTCTTAGAGAGATCGTTATAAACAATGTACGGAATAAAAAATGTACGCATTGGTTTTTGTAACTGTAATTATGTTTAAATCTAGTGTCGCTTAGAATCAAAATCGGTCCAACCCAAAAAATAGAATTTTTTAACCGATAACCATATCAATCTCATTTTTTTCTAATAAATTGCTGTAAAGTCGTAGTTTTTTTTTAAATTGAATAATATCAACTTACGGAAGTCCTTTTAATACTAACCTTAACTATATTGTATGAAAGAGTTAAATATAAAAAATTGGCTGTACTCAGGAATATTGTCACAGCGAGATGACCATTTATGTTTCTAATCTACTCAAATAAGGACTCTGATGTGAACGCCAGTCGCTAGAGAGATTTCGCTATTTACCCTAAGTTTTAGAAAAAAAAGTTGAAGAGCTTTACGAGCCCTATACAACGACATAGTTTGTATTTATTACGTTAAATTTTGTTTTTTGAGAATTTCTGAAAGTTTGTCTCATCATCGAAGTTAACCGAGATATAGACAAATTATTTCTCTGTCAAATTTATTAAAACTGGTTAAGAAATACGTCCCGCAATTTGTATGTATGTGTATGTATTTGTATGTATGCGTATGCATTTGTATGTATCAGACCCCGAAGTCTTATACGTAATATAACAAAATAAACTGTTTCGAAAAACAGTTTGTTATTTCGGCATCAGCTGGTGATCTCTTCCAAAAATTAAAAATGATCATCTTAGAAACAAGTAGATATATTTCCAAACCTCTTTAATTAGGCCATCCAAATGCATGTATGTACGTAATTTTAAATGTATTAGGCCATCTGTCCCTTGTTCAGTGTTTTCAACCCAGCACTGTACTTGCTGAGTATTTTTTCTCTATTTAAATCTATATAAGGAGATGAACCTTGAAGGGAGAAGGGAAGATTTGGCTTCTTATACTGGATCAAACAATTTTCTGCGATGAAGATAGCAAACATAATGACACTTACTTTAGTGGAACTCTCCGGATAGTCACTGTCCCCGGATTTGGTAGAAGATGGTCTTTCTGTAGCATCATCAGTACTTCCGGGGGAACCTCGACCGTCGTCGTCTACCACCTGATGGGAAAAAAAAGCATGTTATATACGGTAGTTGATACACGGATATCTAATGTGCTGTTGGTGGGAGCAGCAATTATTGCACGGTTGAGGGAGCAACGTATTATGGGGTTTGGGAGGCAACTGTTGTTGGGTTACGGATTGGGGAACAACAGCTGTTGTTAGTACTGCAATCAGCCCCCAAAGCCGTCAAAAGACGACCATGACGAGGTGGCAAATTGTTTTTTTTCTGGAAATGGTAGCCTTTGTATCATAGATGAAGGACCGACATGAGTTGTTTCGGATTCATGTGAGAGTAGGAGTAAATCACTCTCTCCAATCTACCAGCTTTTATTCATTTTTTTTTATGCGCGATAAATAGGCCTGGAAATGAGTTCTAGTACGTTTTTTGGGTTGCTGAACTCGAATCCGTTGTCACAAATGAGCTGCACCCTCTTCATCCCCGTAAATTGCACTAAACATCCCTTGAATGCGGGGCATGAGTAGAATGTAGCTTAATTTTGACACTGGATTGGGGTTCAGCAACCCGAGAAACCCACTAGAACACATTTTCAAGCCGATTTATCACACATAAAAAAAGAGAATAAAAGTGGGTAGTTTTAAGGGGGTGATTTACACCTTCTCCCACTTGAATTGAAAAAACTCATATCGTGTGGTGGCTATCTATAGCTACATGACACCACACGGCACCTGAACGGACAACAATGACGATTGATAATTAATAATGATACTTACATCCAGGCCACTGTCAGCATCACCACTCTGTTCGGTGCGAGCGGCGTCTCCCGTAGCGCCATGTTGCATGCTATGCGCTCTGCCTTCACTGTCCTGCACACGATTATTATTATTTTAGGACTTAAATACAAATACTTTGACCCTTGACAACTCGAGCACGGATTGGTCCAATAGGGCCACTAAAGGGGAACAGTAAAGTCAAAAGTCATAAAGGTCGATTTAGGAATTTCCATGTCACATGAAATATAATTAATTTTAAATACATATTAAATATTTCGAAATACTTTCTTGTTACACTATATTAAATTAATACACTCGAATGATTTCCGAATGTATTTAATTTGCTTCTAATATCACTACGGGCGCGTGTAGACGCCTAAGAATGATAGAGCACGTTTTAAACACGTCCATTGCAGTAAATTAGCAAGTATGAAATTCTTTGAAAACGTACTTGTGTGTACAACATATAAGGGTGACTAAAATTTTAGTATATTGAGAACATTAATTCCGGGTAAATAGAGTTTGAACCAATTCATCATCAGAGCTGTGCTTTATAGGATCTTATACGCGTTCGTAAATTTCGAAACGAATATAGGTCATTCTCCAAAAATCTTAAGTGTTGGATTTTAGACGGAATCACATAACATTTAATCTCAATTACGTTGTCTATAGATTATGACCCCATAGATAGATTATCGTCTATAGAGACCATTGGTATATTTGAACCACCTTTGGTATCGGTTTTGGGTAGGATTATTATCCAACCACTTGAGCAAAAAAAAAGGCAGCTAAGAAAAGAAATCTATTTATTGGGCCTTACAATTATAGGGTAATTTCTAATGTTCGTTTATTTTTGTCAATTTTTAGCACCAACTAATGCTCTGTACTAAACATATTAGTTTCGTACATGTTTATTTTTGTGGTAAACGGCTATAAATTGATTAGTAATTCAAATAAGTCAGTGGGGGGTCAAAAACAGTCAATGAGGGTCGTAAAAACTAAACTAAACTTTCGAAAAATTCAAAAGTATAACCTGAACAATGTTTACTGTCCAAATTAAAACTTCCTCTTTAAATTCTTTATTAATCTAATTTCTAAAACTAAAAGCCATTTATTAAAATTATTATTATTATTTAACACTAAATTGGTGAAAATACAACCTACATGGAGAAGGAAGCTAAATATCTTATCACATTTGTGTGAGACAGATGGCGGTAGTGTGAACAAGTGTATTTAATTCATAAATGTGCGTCACAGTGTTATCACACTAAGTGTAAATCACGTTTATCACAATTCGGTAAATGAAGCAACTGAAGCCAGTGTATATTGGAATATCACGTTAACAGTTTAAATCATAGTGAGACAAGCTATATTTTTAACACAAATATGTGTGAGACGAATAGCGGTAGTGTAGACAAGTGTATTTAATTCAAAAATGTGCGTCACGGTGTTATCACACTAAGTGAAAATTACTTTTTCCACAATTGGATAAGTGAAGGAACTGAAGCCAGTGTTGCAACAAGTGTATATTGTAAGAAAACCCACGTCACCAGTTTATAACATAGTGAGAGAAGCTAAATTTCTTAACACAACTATGTGTAAGAATAGCGGCTGTGTGAACAAGTGTATTTAATTCACAAATGTGCATCACAGCGTTATCACACTAAGCGTAAATCATGGTTATCACAATTGGGTAACTGAGGCAACTGATCTCACTTTAACAGTTCATATCAAAGTGACAGAAACTGAATTTTTTAACACAAATATGTGTGAGACTAATAGCGGTTATGTGAACAAGTGTATTTTATAACAAATGTGCGTCAGTAGCATCACACACGAGTGAGAGTCACGTTTTTCACGGATAAGTGAAGCAACTGAAGCCGATTGTAGCAAGTATGTAATGTTAAAAATCCTATATGATTTGTTCATAGCTTGCTGTGTACGTGTGACCATATGGCAGGTATAAATACTATGGTATCTCTGGATGAAACGACATTGTAATAATGAAACGACCCGCTGTCGGATAAACAATGCCCATATAAGTATTAGACAAGAAGCGCACTTCTCATATAAGCAGAGCTCGCCATTTTATTCCACGATAAACCTACGCTAGATGAAGCACAGGCGATCGCCAGTGTTGTCATTGCTCCTGGCATCTTTCCGTTTTTATATAAGTATAGTATTACTAATGAAATAACACCAGTCGGCCATCTTCGTATTTCCGACAGTGAGCCAAAGCTGGCAGCGGTTAGAACGTAACTTATGCAAGTGTTCTCATGTTTATTTTTTTTACTCAATCATGCTTAAATAACTGCAGAATACGGAAATGTAGCCATTCTAAATAATGCTTCACTACCAATCAATAATGCATCGGCATTATTTGATTAGTAGTACTGTACCTGCTTTCAGCCACTTCTGATTCAATAACCAATGCACATTACTGGAGGTTATAGGTACAGTAGTACAGGTACCGCTATAGATACAGTCAGGTCAAACTATACCCATCGGTACTGCGATACCCTAGTAATAAAATCTAACATTGAATGGCTTTTGAGTACATCAACATGTCGCTGACTGTACACGCGATCAAATTTTATCTACACTAAGATTTTGTATTTGTGTCTATTATATATTTTTGGGTAGAGGAAATTATGTATGTCTTTTCGGATTGTATATGAATGAAATCAAATGTTGTATACTAGGGATACTATAGACATGCATGCTCTAAAATATTAAGAAAATGTTTGGGGGGGGGGGGGGGGTTCTATTGGATATACCATTATACAGTGTGTGAAGGGAAAAGAGAAAGGAATCTCAGATTTTACAAAATTTGATAAAATCAGTTCTCATTCACACTACAATATTCAGACTACCTAAACTAACAATAAAAAAATCATGAAATTTGTAATTTGTTCTATAAAAGTTCATGCATCAGAGCCACAGAAACGACCTCTGTGCTATTACAATCACCTAGTGATTATTAGGTTCAACTACAGAATTAGAATCACCTAGCCATTATTAGATCAACTAGAAAATCACCTAGTGATTATTAAAATCAACTAGCCGTTATTAGAATAAAGTAATGATAATTAGGATCAACTAGAAAATCACCTAGTGATTATTAAAATCAACTAGCCGTTATTAGAATAAAGTAATGATAATTACGATCAACTAGAAAATCACCTAATGATTATTGTGGGTCAAATAGTGACTCACCTAGTGAGTCAAATAGAGAATCACCTAGTTATCATAAGAATAAAATATAAATTCACCTAATCCCTATTGAAATCAACTTGTGACTATTAGGATCAACTAGAGAATTACGTAATGATTATTAGAGTCAACTAGAAAATCACCTAGTGATTATTAGAATCAACTTTGAGTATTTATTATCGCCAGGGCAAGACACTTTTTTCGCTAAGCGAGAGACAGAGAAAAGCTTGCACAATATACAGCCAACCTATTATGGTGAAGATCCATTAGAAGAAAAGAAGCGATTTTAAACTTTGTTCCTATTGATTTTGTGCAAACTAATTCCAAAATAAAACCAGATTCAACCTAAAAAAGCATTGTTAAATTTTAAACCAAGTTCATATCTTTCTTTCTCTCTCGTTGGCAGAGACAGGGAAAGATAGGAGATAATCATTTCTTTAGTTATTTTTTTTAGTGTAAATGAGACCTAATATGGCGTCATTACATCATTACCCTCGGTGGTCCAATAGTGTCTTTAGCTGTGGGCACAGAAAACGACCTTTGGGTTTTAAAAAGCATCCTAGCTGATGTCTATAGCAATGCAAAAGCGCCATTCAAAACGATCCAGCAAAAGGTTAACACAAATAATTACAATTTATGTTCGAATAAAGTTATTTTTTACAGTTATCGAACGTAAATCGTTGTTAAAAAGGTGATTTGACGAATATTCGTTAAATTTTCATTTACAATAAATAATGTGTCAAAAATAACAATAAACAGCCGTTATTAGATATTGTTTTGTGATTAAAATACGTTAGTTTTAAAAGTTAAAAATAGCAGTTATTTAACGAATATTAGCATTACAGCAGCAGGTGTTTGGGGTGGGTAGGGGGGAAAGGGGAACATAATAAATACGAATACAAACGATATACGAGACAAGTCCAAACAAGTTGCGTGAAAGAACACAAAATGATTATAGTATGATGTTTAGATAGATATATTCATACATGATCTGAAAGGAAAAGATTAAAGATATATTTTGCTTGATATATGAGAGATGGAAGAATTATATGCCACCCCAAGATACAGTCTATCCCAGACTGGGGACCGTTGATAATAATAAGGTTGATGTTAATAATAATAAGGAATTAAATAAATTGTATGCATACCTAAATTAAATCTATATAAATAAAAATGTAAACGTTCGTTTGTTCGAAATCTTATATCTCCGAAAGTTCTTCATCGATTGCTTTGAAATTTTGACACAACGTTGCATTCGAACACGCGCGTGTTTTTATATACCTATCACAGGGTAAGTGCCATCTGTTGGGCAGCCACAGCAACGCGTGGCCGGGTACAGTTAGTTGTAAATATAATTGGAAACAAACGTCGAAACCACTGCACTGATTTCGACACATGAGGTATCAAATCTATTCGTCTCGATTATGCGTGAGTAGAGTTTAGTTGATATAGGAAAATGTGATTCTAAATTAAATAAAAAAAAAAAATTAAAAAAAATTACTTATCGACTTTTTAAGCGAAAAATTGTATCGAGCGAGGTGACTGTCCTCCTGGTGGTAAGTCGATACATCTGTGATACATACCAAAATAAGTCAAAAATGACAAACGTTGGCATGTCCGTCTAAATTACGTCTACGTATAGCGAATAGAAATCAAGGGTTAGGAAAGATTGTAACTACTCGTCTCATTCGATTGGACGAGGAGAATCGGGACGAATCTCATCCCAATTACGCTGGATGAGAGAAACTAGACGAGATGGGATTGCAAAGGATGGGATAAGACAGGACGGGTAAGGAAACGGACTTAGGAAATTTCTACTTTAACGGTTTAACAGTTTTCTTTGAAATAATGGGTAACTCGATCAGTCGGACGCGCCCAGTCGGCTGTGAGATGAAATAAAGTAAATCTTATAAAATAGGTTAGTATCTTATCATCTTATAAGATAGCTTAATTGTGATAAGAGTGATAATACATATAAGATTTTAAGACAGGTTAAAATTCCAGTGATATAAAAAAAAACTCTATAGAAAAGGCGCCGTGCAGGAACGTCCTTTGAAAATCACTAATTTCGTTGTTAGATTTACTATTATTTATATTTCATATAAAAACAAACATTTTAAGCGGTTACATGAGTGGACACATAAAAATATATATTAGTCTTTGTTAGGAAACCGACTATGTTCCTTTTCTCCCGCCTCGTTCTATTCCGCCAAACTTGGCAACACTGACAGTTCAAAGTCTGTCCGCGAGTGCGCTGGTTACGCTTAGACAAGAGACTCAAATCATATCAAAATAGTAACCGTGTGTGTCGTGTCTGTGTAGTGAAAATATTAATGAACCCACAACGAGGTGCCCCGGGGCTGGAGACAAGCATTCATCGTCCTGTGAGTACATACCTCTTCCCTTTAACATAGTCGGCAATTTGTTGGGGTAGTTTTAAAACTTAGTTTACGCAACAGTCTTGATATATTAATTTTTATATTATTCTGATTGTTTCATTTGTAAAATAATTATGTACCTTCTGAATATTAATTCGTTCACACTTACATTTGTGTAAAAATTACATTTATACTCGTATACCTACATTTACAGTAATTCATATATCGATTTATAACGCATGAACATACGTTAAAATATAACTTTGAACTTTTTTATCTTGCGTTTGGCGTGCAATTACAAAATCCAATTACAGTGATCCCCCCTATAACACGGTAGATTGGTTCCGCGTTATAGGAGTATTCCCGTATAACGCGTTACGTATAAATTATTCACGTTTAACTTTTCTCGCTAAAGGGGGTTTAAATCGAATATTAAGAAAAAACTATATTATGAACGAAATATGTACGTTTTATTAAAATCAAACTAAACTAAGAACATTTTAAATAAAAAACTTATGCATATGAACTAAAAAACAGTTAATTTCAAATAAATTACACTATCATTATAAATTTCACAGTACATACAGAAATATAATGTGGGAAATCCCCGCGTTATATGGGGGAATGCCCGTGTTATACGGGGGATTGAAATCGCGTAATATGAAAATGCGTTATAAGAGTACCGTGTTATAGGGGGGATTACTGTAGTTTCAATTTAAAGCTATGGACATTCCTTTTCAAAATCAGTTATTCATTTGTCTTTCCGTCAAACAACTTTCTGCTTAGATATCGTTGTGTTTGCGACCGTGGAAATGTTAAAAAATCGCGTTTGTCTCGAACATGAGCTCCATCGCTTGATCTTTGATCAATGGAAGAATGAATTCAAGAATGAACCTTATTATTTAGTCATTACAGACTATGTATGTGCAAAATTACCCTTCTTAAATTCTAACCCACTACAATTGACAGTGACGTCAATGGGACATTAGCGGGCAGTTGTGCTAAACATTTTCAAAATTTCATTACATATTCATTGTTTGTAACGTTCATGATTGTATAGAAAAATTTTTTTAATTAACTTACTTGCAAATAGTGACAAAATGTTGTATGTGATCCAAACAAATGATATTATGTTAAAGAAAGTGAAATTACACTTTAAGAGACATACCTTAACAATATACCAAAAGATTTTTTGAAATTATATGAAATACGACATTTTTTTTATAGAAATTGTATCTGATTTTTTTTAAATATCAATGCACTTGTTCAATGAAAATACATTTGTTGTCCCAATACCGTTTAATTTTAGAAATAATATGAAAAATAATTCTTCCACCCCCCACAAACAATAATAATATAAAAAAGAAACAATATTCACTAATTACTGTACTAAATTAGAAGATGGCGGCGTTACAGTGATGTAGTACACAAAACCAAGAGCGCTTACGCGAATGGCATGATCTTTAAATAAATACACATAAGCCTCAATTTTCAATAATCTAATTGTAAATAAGTTGCTAAGAAGCCAATTGTTTTTGGGTCTACGTGGGAAAGATGGATAAAGTTAATTTAGAAATATATTATTGAAAAAAAAAATAGATTATCAATATAATGTATAAAAAAATTAAAATACTAAAATTAATAAGGGAAATTAAAATACAACTGAGATAAGGAACTTCAAAGTCACAAGTCCAAAAAGGACCGGAGTATATAAATATGACGTCATCCTTCTATAGAGCTCGTTGCGTTTTGGGCTCGAATAAAAAGCAAAACCTACACTGGCGCATCGGCTCCTTAAATGAGCCGGTTTCCACACCGGTAAAAGTGTGACCAGCAGTTAAAAAAAACAAAAACTACTCCAGAAGTGATACGATCTATATTGGCGTCGAAGAGAGTGTGCTCCGCGACGTAAATTCATGCAAAATAAGGAAAAGTCGAGCCATTAAAATTTCAATTAATTGCGTCAACGGTGGCATTACAACCACGCACGAGTGACAAAGATCTCTCTACCACTTCTATCATAATTAATCTGAATTAGAAGAATTAAAACTGTTAATTCGTCTTAATTCTTTAATAAATTGAATGAAGAATAAAATTGAATTAATATTTCCTTCAATTAAACGAATTAAACTTTGAAGAACGTTCATGGATTTATTAAATATTATTATTGTTATTAAATTTAGTTATTTAATTGAAACCTACAATAAATTGAAATCTATTTATATTAGATTAATTAATTTTATTTTAATTTAATAATAGATTATAAAATTCTATTTACAAATGTATTCAATCAATTACTTTGATGAGAATAATTATTCAGTCATGTAAATTATAAAAACTTCTTTTGTAATTAAGAAAAGGAGAAAAGACAAACAAATTTTTGGAATAGAGAAGAAAGAGAAAGAAGGAATACTGGAATAGAGTAGAAAGAGTCACTTTCCCAACATAGACAATTTCCAAATCAAAATAATCTCAATGCCATTCCTTTAACTAAACATATGCAGTAATACATTACAATCATGAATATTCTGTAATATAATGATTATTATTTTTTAATAATGCAGTTATATTACCTGGTGGGGCATGTTTATTAGGTGTGGACTGTGACCACCGCTGCTGGATTGCATTGTTGGAGATTTACCTGCAAATAAGATTTTTTTTCCTTACAGAATTCTTCAATGATCTCTTTTTCATATGGTTGCCTGGAAGAGATATAAGTATCAAGTATGTGTATATTTTGTTTTTGTTTGTTGTGTACGCAATAAAGATTATTATTATTGTTAAATTAAATTAAAATTATGGCAAAAGAAGAAAAAAGATGGCGGCGTCAGTTTGAAGGTATATTACGCAATTATCCGTACGTTTTAGAAAAAAAAAACGTTTAGACAAAAGTTGTAGGGCTTTACGAGCCCCGAGTTCCTTAGTAGACATATACGTAGTTCGTATGTATAAGACAACGATTTTTTTAAGTTAATGCGCTCACCATTTAAACTTCGAACTTAGCCGAGATATAGACACAGATTCTTTTTCTACTAAATTTTATTTCAATCTATTTAAAAATGTGCCCCGTAGTTTGTTCACAAGTTTTGTTAACAGGGAAGGGACCCCGATATTTATTGTTGTTTGACGATCAGTTAATGCTGAATTTATTAATTCCGATGACTTTGAAATTGATTGTTGTTTTGTATTTAACTGGTTACCGTTAGTCGACATGTAATGTATTTTTTTCCGAAATTCCAAGACCTCTACAATAATATTGTTTTTTGAGCATGTCCCTAAAAAACTTTTCAAAGTTTTCTCCTGTCATAATGAATGAAAATTAAAGTAATTTCTGTTGTGTTAAAAGGTGATCAGAGTGCATTCAATCATACACAAGTATAAATTACAATATATTTGCAAGGAAATAAAGACACATCCGCATGGCGCAGCGTCACAGCGTCTCAGCCAAGACTGAGAAAAACACTCGGGCGCACTACTCGCGCCTCCATGCCTTCGTAGCACTGTCGTTGCGCACGTAGCGGTCGATGCTGACGTCACTAAGCGTAGCAGTGCTACGCACCCAAGACAGACAGAAGTATTAACGGGCGCACTACGCACTCCTCCATTCCTTCGTAGCACAGTCGTTGCGCACGTAGTGATCGATACTGTGCGTCACTAAGCGTAGCAGTGCTACGCGCCCAAGAGAGAGACGCATTATCGGGGGCACTACGCACTCCTCCATTCCTTCGTAGCACACGTAGCGGTCGTCGCTGACGCCACTAAGCGTAGCAGTGCTACGCGCATATAAGCATTTAGGTATATCTTGATACCTAAAATAAAAAGCGAATTAGACCTGTGAATTTTGAATATGACATTACCTCCATGTGCGGAAGATATAGCGGCTTGGTCCAATACATCCCAGGATTTCTGACGGCGGCTCTGACAGGACGAGTGAGACGAAGATGGAGGCTGGATCAGCATTGACGACTGTAATATATAGAATATGAATAAATGGATTCAAAAATAAAGACAAAGATAAAAAATGATGATCAAATAATTTTACATTTTTTAAAAAATATTAATTGTGTGTCTTTCTTTGACGCGTTTGTGAAATAAAACAATAGTTTAAGTGAATTTTTCGATTGACGGCATGTTTAATAAACATGCTTGAAGGTCAAATAAAGTTGTCCAAAAAGTGCGAAAATTTGGTCCAGATAATTTAAATATGGTGCATCTTTTCCATCTTCATCTATACTTCTATACTAATATAATAAAGAGGTAAAATTGTGTGTGTGTATGTGGTAAAAGAGGTATGTTGGGGGTAATCTCTGGAACTACTGAACCGATTTTAAAAATTCTTCCACATATAGCTAGCTACATTATCCGTGTCGAATATAGGCTACAATTTATTTTGAAATTTTGAAAAAATAAATTCAAAACTGAAGTCAGGTTTGAAATATTTATATTATGTGTTTTGAACACTTGTCTCTTTGTATTCTATAAAAGGTAAAATATTATTTTATGTCTGTATATTTATACATTGATCGTCTGTCATTTGTCATCTTCTACTGATGTTGACAACAAATATGTATATCCAAAATATAAAGCAATGTAACATGTGACCACTGACCTGATGGTGTTCGATGGTGGGACAGTAGTGGTCGCAGTTGTCTGGCAGCCATTTTGGCAGCGAATGTTTCACGTGGCACCGAGACCTCACTTCCTCGCTCACACACACTAAGGCTGTAACAGCATATATACAAACTGTGCAGTACAGTATTGGTTAGAACTAGAGATCGCATACAGCTTTGTCCGCATTTTTACTACATCGCGCCACAATACTGCCACAATACCCACCACATCGTACCACTGCATACTTCGTCGTATCATACCATATTACATTGTGTTACTCCCTACCACATCAGCCGAGGTTTTTCCATTGCGCTACGATATGGACCTCTTCACGAGAGCTGTGAACGGGATTCTGCAAGGTCGGCAAGGACTTGCGCACCCGCAAGTCCCCTGGTGTTGCAGGTGTCCATGGGCGGTGGTGACCACTGACTATCATGTGGCCCGACCGTTCGTGTGCCATCTATTCTATATAAAAAAAATACTATTCTGTACGACATCCACTACTCCTTAAAACAAGCTATCACTCCCTCTGTACCACTCATTACCACACCATACTATTCTCTACCACACTCTCCCCCACCGTCCCGTCCCGCCCCGCCCCCCACTCACCAGTAAGGTATGCGACAGTGTCGGCGGCGACGTGGAACTTGTCCGGATGCGGCGCCACTGTGGTGAGTAGGGCGGCCAGCACGCGACACGTGCGCGACACCGTCGCGGGCAGCGGGTGACGGTAGCCCTTGATCAGGTGCCCCACTAGGGCGAAGTGGAAGTTGGAACGGAAGCTGGTGATAAATGATACAAATGTTAACGCACAAAGTATCGCCTGATCGCGTGGTTGCGTTACTAGTCGCAAAGATACACGACCATGAGGAGAGTAAACGCTGTAATCCCACAGCGGTTGGCCGCGCTCGACTGCTCACGTTACCGTTCTTTCACAGAAACCTACCTTGAAATGTACTTCATTTCCCATTTTATCCTATTTTCCCAATGTACGTGTTTCGGTAGTGATGCCAGAGCCCATTCCCATCCTATCTCTCCCAATTTCCCCAATTTTCTCTCCAAATACATTCCTAACTCCAAAGGTAGGCGCCGCATCCGAGGGCGTGCCAATGTTTGTCATTCTGAATTGATATTGGCATGTATCGCGCAAGTCGCATGGCGACAATATCCACTTACTACCTTGCTCTTGGTGGGTTCTGCTCGTCTCTCTGCAACCGCCCACTAATTGAGAATTGCATTTGCAGAAAGTCCCCACTTTTTCTCTGCATTCCATTTGTTTTTTTCGGCCACTGTTGGGGTTATTGGCCATGTCATGCATATTGTTTTGTGCGTGAGAGATGTATGACCTTAAACCTGTACACCTGGCCAAGCTGGTAGGAGAATCCAGTGTCTTATGGGGGTGATGTCATTCCTCGGGGCTTGTGGTAGCGGCTGCTATCACTTAGTCTCGTTTTATGACACCCACGGAATGAGTTGGAATAGTGCCATTTTAAAGAACCCTATAAATCTCTAAAAAACCCTATAAATCCCTAAAGAACCCTATAAATCCCTGAAGAATTGTATAAAGCCCTAAACAATATGTGTTTAAACATACCTCAATCCCACGGCGTGGTCCAACTGCTTGAAGTGCCACTCCAGAGGCTCCCGAGTCTCCATCATCACTTGTTCTAAACTCTGTGCGCAATAATTCACATTTATTATTAGTTCTGTATTATGTTATTATATAAAAGTAAAAAATGTTTGTTTTTTTGTGGAAGTGATTGCTTTTGCCCCATACATTAAGGAACGATATGAGTTGATTCGATTCAAGAGGTGGAACGGGTAAATCACTCCCTCAAAAAATGTCCGCTTTTATTCTCTTTCTTATGTGCGATAAATCAGCTAGAAAATAAGTTCCGGTAGGTTTTTGGGTTGCTGAACTCTAATCTGGTGTCAAAATGATGGTGGACTCTCTTCATACCCCGTAATTCGTTCCATTCAAGGGATGTTTAGAGCAATCTACGGGGTATGAAGTGGGTGCAGCTCAATTTTTACACCGGTTAATTTTTTATTTTTATAGAAAGTAGGTGGCAGACGAGTATACAGTCCACCTGGTGGTAAGGGGATACTGTCGCCCATAGACATCCGCGATACATGCCAACATTAGTCCAAAATGACAAACGTTGGCACGCCCCGGGATGCGCCGCCTACCTTTAGAGATATAGGAATGGATTTGAAGAAAGGGTTGTGAAAATGGCGTGGATGTGTAAGCCTTTGGCGTGGATGTGTAAACCTTTGGCGTGGATGTGTAAACCTTTGGCGTGGATGTATAATGCTGTATGCTTTCAACTAAAATTTATAGCATAATTTCCACCACCTTTTTTCCCGGTTTAGATTTTTTTTTAATATTATCACTATAACCTACTAAATAACATACTATAATATTTCACAATTATTTTTGTAGGATCTTATGTGTGTGTGTACGCCTAAGTGTTGTGGTCACCTTGTGTTCAAAAGCGCCCTGCGAGTCTAGGGTGTGTAGATTTTGCTCCATAAGGGCGAGTCCAGCCGCGTACAGTGTAGGGTCGTCCAGCTGAAGTACTGACAGTGCCACCCAGAACAACGCTTTGTGGATCGGCGAGTCCTGTAACACACCAATAGGATATTAACATAAAGGTCAAAGGGGAATGTCCACATTTGACCTGTTTATGAAGTAACATGAACAAAAATAATTTTCGCATGAAAAAACCGGACTTTATTTTCACGTGTTGAAGTATATTAATTAATTATTTGATTCACTGATGTACTTTGATAGTTTGAGACGCCCTCTATAATGCAATAACGTCAAGTATTTATTACTCTGTAGTATACTGCAATTTATTGTGCTTGCATAGTATTATCAGATTATGATGGCATCGGATTATACTGTGAAGAAATAGAAATGTAAAAACTATATCTATACATATAATAAAACTGTAGAACCAGTGTGTCTGTACATTGAATATATTTACCAAAAACTGTTTGGGGGCGATGAAGGAAGAGTATCAGAATACAAAAAGACGATTTTGAAGATTTTTGTCCGTCTGTCTGTTTGCCTGTTCGAACATGTTAATCTACAAAACTATTGAACGGATTTTTATAGAGTTTCCACGGGTTAATTAAGCTTTATTTTAAAAAAATGCAAATAATTTTAATTTTAAAATATTTTAAGGATCAAATTGGTATACAAATTATTTTTGTTCAAGACACTTTGTGCCAGGCCAAAATAACACTGGAAGGTTGTTTAATACATGAAAAGCTTCACTTGTTGCATTTAACCTTGTTCTTTATGGATATTAGTATATCCATAGGGTGCAGGTCATCGTCAATACACAATATATTTGACGGATACCATTATAACAAACGAAGCAAGTTAAATAAATTTACAAACAAGTATTGTTACATAAATTTTTCCGTAACAATATCAGAGGAAGCTGGCGATATATACAAAAAATAATCTGTTTCTTACTGGATGCAACAATGGCTGTAGTCTTGTCAGGCACATGATAATAGCCTCCAATAGAGCAAGATCATTGAATGACTCCAGAGCCTTGACCAGAATCCTGAGCAGTTGTTTCATGTCGTCATCTGTTACATTCTTACCTAAAATGACATAAGAAATTAAAAGAAAGAATGTCGCAAATATTTCTGTAACATTACCCTGTCTCTTACTGTGTACTTCTTCTTTCTAAGTTTATCAGAACTCTTATTCTTCCATTTTATGATTCCATTCCTCACCATGGAGAAGGTCACTAAGTTCAGAACTTGCGGACTTTTCGTATTTAAATAAAAATATATGCTAAAATATTACGTATGGTGCCATTTTTTTATATCCCATATATATAATCAGTTTCAAAGGCCTTACAATTTTTAAAAGAGTTTTATGAACACTATTCAGGGATATGTCGTTTATATGTAAATGTATTGTGACGTCACACGCTGCTCGGTCTACATTCAACTTCGAAAGGTTTAAAACTTCGCAATTTAGAAAGATATCATTGAATTTTTATTATGAGATTTTTTGCAATTTTTGAAACCCTTTTTTAGGTAAATAATAAAATGGTGAACTTCTCCATTCTGTACCATTTTCTTTTTGTTCATTTTCAAATTCTCTTCAAACATCAAACGCTTAATCTTCTGATTAGGTTGTTTTCTATAGTTTGCTATATATTGTAGGTTAATGGCGAATCTCTAGGCATATCGGCAAGAAATTTGTCATTAGTAAAGTAAAAGAACTCACTAATACATCCAAACACGATCAACGCGCGCGGCTGCAAAGCCGGATTGAAACAAAACGCGAAACTCTTCGCCAGTCCCGTCCTGAAAACAAACAATACAATAAATATTTTTAATGAGGAATACAATACAATTAATATATAAGGTCCTACAAAAATAGTGTCAAATATGTCAACTAAAAATTGACACGTATTTCATGATTTTTTTTAATATATTAAAAATAAATACATAATTGTTAATTTACTTGTAAGTGGATAACACTATCCACAATCGCTCGCTCAGGTCTTTGACCTATGCATGCGCCCGCTTCTGTTAAGGTACAATTCGGAACTCGACCGCAGATTGCAGAATGCAGTCTGGAAGCGGCAGAAGCAAACCCGCAGGCGACCTACCGCTTTCTATAGTTATCTATGAACCGTATTCGGAACGCACTGTCACTATCTGCACTGCACGTGCCGCTCCCGGCCCCTGACTGTACACAGCACACTCACCAGGTGGTGAGCCAGTCGCAGAGCGGTATGTCCCGCATGCACGCCTCCATGATCTCGAGCAGGGCGTCGGTGATGGTCTCGAGCGACTGCAGCGGCAGCCGCTCGCGGTCCGTATGCGTACCGCCCCCGGCCCCAGCTCCGGCCACGGTCCCGGTCCCGGCGCCGGCCCCACCCCCGGTGGACGACACGGACTCGCTGCACCCGTACGAGTGCTCCGTGTACCTGCGTATGAAAATAATTCATTGCATAAAACCATAAGGGTAAAATCACACTTGCAATAATCGCTGTCCAACTTTAGTTTGCGTCAACCGAATGAAATGTGATGTTAAATGTTTGAGATTGTAACAAATCATTTAGTAATTATTGTACATATACATCACAGTCCTCCCCTAGTAAATTACTGGGGGATTTTCGGCCGTAATCCACCACGCGTGGAGTATGGACTCCAAATACTTTGTTATTTCTGGGGCATGCGGGTTTCCTTACGATGTCACCACCCTCACCACCGAGTTAATGACAATTTAAAAAAAATACATTAGGAGGTCGCAAACAAAGCAATTTAGTCATGTATTAAATAACAAGCCCCAGCAGAGACCATAGGTCTATTTGAGTTGCTATTGCATTTGCACCGAGTACAGTTTTAGACGAGTACTTAGGTTTCATTTAAGGTGTAAACAGCTTTACATATAATAAATAAAATAAATGGGTGTGAACATATTTGCAATTAATCGAAATGCGATTTGCCGGCGACTTTTCCAAATTGCAAGTGAACGCGATTTAAAATTACACTGGAACTTGGGGTGTAAGAGGCTCACCTACCATCTTTGGAGCCTAAGCCAACCTCACCTGCTTGTGGTGCACCCTGCTGTTAATTGACGAGGCAATGGCGTTCCCGTTTTGCGGTGGGAGGGTTACTCCGTCGGCAATGCTACCACCCTTCCGTCGGAGTCCGCCGCCATAATGGTGCCTTATAAGCCGCGAGGCCCGCATCGTGTTCCGGCGGTGAGCGGAAGAAGCCGTCCCGAGAGAGAGATTGTTGCGTGTGGAAATGAGGACCGGCGGTTGCGGGGAATTACAGACGCGCATGGGCGTGACATGGTGGCGCGGGGATCAGGGAGACCCGGTGAAACGGTTGTCCGCTGACCGCCCGCGGGTTGTTGGGGGCCCGAACCCGGGGATCTTACTTTAATCTCCACCCCAGGAGGCTGCCCCGCCGCACGCGAAAAATCCCTTGGGGTAGCAGTTGTGCCGGAGGAGACCGGAGTGGAACCCGACTGCTGCCCCCGGGGGGGGGGGGGGGACCGGGGGCCCTTCCGTACCCCGCGCCAGCAAGTCACACAACCTTTGTGACCTGATTTTTTCTCCGCCCCGTGCTTTGTCCTCTGATCCACGTGCGACCATTTCTCTCTCCGTCCCCCCTTTTCTTATTTTTCCTATTCACACTCACAATGGCCAGGAACAAGAAAATGTATAATGTGCACTCAGCGGCCCATCCTGTAAGTTCCACATTTAAAGTGGACTTTTGCAACATTAGAGGGATGCATAGTAACATCGACGCCGTCCACTACCACCTTGAGACGGCAAAGCCGGCCTTACTTTTCTTGACGGAGACACAGATTTCCTGCCCGGCCGATACATCATATCTTCATTACCCCGGTTACAAACTGGAGCACTGTTTTGTGCGACGTGCCGAGGTATGCATGTACGTCCGGGAGGATGTTTGTTGCCGCCGCCTCAGCCATTTTGAAGACGGGGACCTGTCGATTATCTGGGCGCGTATTGACTACGGACGTTCCACTAAAGTCTACGATTGCCTTTACAGGTCCCACAGCGGTGATACGGAGACGACTCGTTTTTTTGAGCGTCTACAAGAAACGACTGACAGAGTGCTCGAGCAGTTCCCTTGCGCGGAAGTGGTGATCCTTGGTGATTTCAAAGCTCACCACGAAGAGTGGTTGGGATCCCGAACTACCGACCGCGCAGGGAGAGCAGCCTATAACTTTGCCCTGGCCTATGGTTTCTCGCAGTTGGTGTCCTCACCTACGAGGATACCTGATATCGAGAGCCATACTCCCTCCTTACTGGACCTCCTGCTGACTACGCGGCCGAATGACTACAATGTTGTTGTTGATGCCCCGTTAGGATCATCCGACCATTGTATCATTCGAACTGCTATGCCAGCCAAGCAATCCGTGCGGACCCATTCACAGGGAACGCGCAAAGTCTGGCACTACAAGTCAGCAGATTGGGATGGGTTGCGCGAATTTTACGCCTCTTATCCCTGGGGGCAGCTTTGTTTCTCGTCGGGAGATCCGGATACCTGTGCAGACTCCGTTACCGACGTGGTGTTGCGGGGCATGGAATGTTATATTCCTTGCACCGCGATACCGGTAGGCGGACGGAGCCAACCATGGTTCAATCAGTCCTGCAGAGAGGCCCGTCGTAATAAACGGGCCGCATACAGGGCCTGGGCCAGAGCACAGGTGTCCGAAGATCCGAATACCTCCGACTTGAGGAAGAAATTTAACGCTACCTCGAGGTGCAGTAAGAAGATCATTGTCAGAGCAAAGAATGAGCACATCCGCAGAATTGGCGACCGACTAGCTAGCTATCCTTCTGGAAGCCGGGCTTTCTGGTCGCTCGCTAAGGCTGCTGAAGGTAACTTCTGTCAGTCGTCACTCCCTCCACTGCGGAAACTCGATGAGTCACTGGCCCATGGGGCGAAGGAGAAAGCCGATCTCTTGGGCTATCTCTTTGCCTCAAACTCGACACTGGACGATAGAGGTGCCTCACCACAGTCTATCTCAATGTGCACAAGCTCCATGCCGGAAATCTGTTTCACACAGCGTGAAGTCCGGCGAGCTCTAGCATATCTTGATGTCCGAAAATCGAGTGGGCCAGATGGTATTCCTGCAGTGGTGCTTAAATTTTGCGCTCCCGAGTTGTCCCCGGTGCTTACGCGACTCTTTAGGCTCTCATACTCTACAAAAAGCTTCCCGTCAACATGGAAGGTAGCTCATCTTCACCCTTTACCTAAAAAGGGTGACCGCACAGACCCGGCCAACTACAGGCCAATAGCGATCACCTCCCTCCTCTCCAAGGTGATGGAGCGTGTCATAAACACACAGCTCCTTGGGTACCTAGAGGATCACCAGCTGATTAGCGACCGTCAATATGGATTTCGCCATAATCGCTCCGCTGGTGATCTTTTAGCGTATTTAACACACCGCTGGGCTGACGCCATTGAGAGTAGAGGCGAGGCTCTGGCTGTAGGCCTAGACATTGCGAAAGCTTTTGAACGGGTATGGCACAAATCGCTGCTTTCCAAGTTACCATCTTTCGGGATACCAGAGGGATTATGCGAATGGGTTGCCAGTTTCCTGACTGGACGGAGCATCAGAGTCGTTATCGATGGTAGCTGCTCCGACACCATGTCTATTAACGCTGGCGTCCCGCAAGGCTCCGGTGCTGTCTCCAACTCTGTTCCTTCTGCATATCAACGACCTGTTGCAAATTGGTGACATACGTTGCTATGCAGATGACCGTACTGGAGACGCCTTGTACAGGGGCCGCGCCAACATCCCTCGGGTCGAAGTGGAAGAGAGTCGCGCCAGGCTTGTGTCTGAAATCGAAGACTCTTTAGATCTAGTCTCGATTTGGGGTTCTCTGAACCTAGTGGATTTCAACCCCAGTAAGACGCAAGTCTGTGCATTCACCGCTAAAAAAAACCCCTTTTGTTGTAGCACCTCGCTTTCAGAGCATACCTCTTAAGATCTTGGAGAGTATCGGGATCCTTGGTATCGACATCTCCAGCAAAGTCGAATTTAGGGGTCATCTGGAAAATAAGGCCAAAATGGCTGAACAGAGCGAAGCGGTACTTCAAACCTGGGCAACTCCTTATGCTTTACAAAGCTCAGGTGAGGCCCCATATGGAGTACTGCTCTCATCTCTGGGCCGGCGCACCGAAATACCAATTGGACCCATTTGACTCCATCCAACGACGTGTTGTTCGTATTGTCGACGATCCCACTCTCACGGGCGGTTTAGAATCCCTCAGCATTCGGAGAGACGTTGCGTCTCTCTGTGTGTTCTACCGCCTGTACAATGGGGAATGCTCTGAAGAATTGTTTAATATAATTCCCACCTCGGGTTTCTACAACCGCACCTCCCGTCACAGAAGTGCGGTCCATCCGCATTTCCTCGATACGGAGGTGT
Organism: Sesia apiformis; assembly: GCA_914767545.1. NCBI lineage: Eukaryota > Metazoa > Arthropoda > Insecta > Lepidoptera > Sesiidae > Sesia > Sesia apiformis. Next base: position 3,032,222 of record OU611976.1, read on the forward strand.
CGCGCACTGTTCGGTCCAAAAATTATTTTATACCGCGAACCCGTAGGTTGTGGAACGAACTGCCTCAAGAGGTCTTTCCATTGAGCTACGATATGGGGTTCTTCAAGAGAGCTGTGAATAGTATTTTGCAAGGTCGGCGGCGCACCCGCATACCCCCTGGTGTTGCAGGTGCCCATGGGCGGCGGTAACACTTACCACCACGTGGGACCGCTTGCTCGTCCGCCCACTAATCTATAAAAAAAAAAAAAATCCATACAAAACTTAATTATTGCATCGTTTTACGTAATCGCAGAACGCAAAATATCAAGATCTTCTTGATTTTTCTTTTTTTATAGAGAAGAGAGCGGACGAGCAAGCGGTCCCACGTGATGGTAAGTGTCACCGCCGCCTATGGACACCTGCGATGATATGTTGCGTTCTGCGATTACGTTGAAATTTTAAAGACTCTTACTAAATCGGAATATAATGTATGAATTTTTTTTTTAATATTTCGGCAAGTAGTGTCTCCTTTTTCGCCATTTTTTCTTCCTAGTATCACAACGAAATCCACCCGTGAAACGAAACGCAACAATTGCAATTAGCAATACAATTAATTGCAAGTGTGTAACGTGTCCGCAATAGTTGTCCCGCGACGAGATTATCGTACAGCAACTATTGCATTAGTGTGTTCCAGCTCTAAACATATACAAAATTAAATGATAAAAACACCTGAAAAATAAGGTCTTAATTTCTTTCAATTGAATTGATTACTTACAACTTTCTGCTATCCATCACTTGATCGGTAAAGACTAAGCCAAAATCTTCATTGTCTATACTAATTATTGGCAACTCATATGTCTTCAATAAACCGGTCATCATTACTACGACTCCTAACTAGCTTCAACGGAGCTACACATTGACATTGGGCTATTGAGTTGTAAGAAAAGGAAGGAAGGAAAGAAACGTCATGAAGATAATAATAAAGATAATGTATGAAATAATCGTTGGAGGAACCAAATGTTTTTAATAATACATAAACTTACCAATCTCCTGTGTGTCTGTTATAGGGGCTCCTGAACGCTGTAACAGCGGCCGATTTCACCTTGGATATGCCGAACATTTGGTAGAACTTCGGTAAAGCGAATTCGTCCAGGGACAGCATGAGCACGCGTTGTGTTTCCTCTGAAAACGTGAATTAGAATTAATAAAACCGCAAGAATGCCGGGTCTGTATATAAAATACTAAAAAAATATATATGATGCAGAGCCCAAAATATTTTGTCTGTCTGCTGAACGTGTATCACGCAAAAACCAGCGGGCGGATTTTAATTAACCTTGACATAGTTGTAGCTTATGTGCCCGTAACTTTTTATGCAGATATGGAAGGTAATGGTACAGTTTCCACGGAAATCAAGCTACGAAGTCCAGAGCACTGTTAGTAGGTACATATGTGTGAAAAACACGAAAATCTCAAAGGTCCCGAATGTTTTTTCAAAGGTAGGCAGCGCATCCGAAGGCATGTTTGTCCTTCTGGACTAATATTGGTACATGTCGCGGATGTCGCAGAGCGCTCGTCTGCAACCTCCCAGCATATTTCTTCAAGTCATCAATCCACGTGTCCAAAGGGCATACCACGCTGTTTTCAGGGCTCATCTTATCAGCCTATCGGTTATCAGCCCTGCAAGTTTAGTCCTATAGTGACTTATTAATTGAATCTTCTGGGCTACTTGGCCGAGGTCTTCTGGAATCTCTGTAGTACCCAATATACCAATGTTGGTAAGTTCTAGATTATTTATTATACGTACGAGTATAAATCTTTATTTTTAGATGGTTTAACCAGTGGGGGCCTTAGCGGTTTTGCCGCCCTGTGCAAGATATTTCATATAGTGGAGTGTAGGTTTTCTCGGCCGGTGTTCATATTAATTGAATCTTCCGGGCTACCTGGCCAAGGTCTTCTGGATTCTCTTCTCGTTCTTCCAAACGTTTCGTCAACAACTGCGGTTGACATCTTCAGGCGACTGCGTTCACTTTCGGAGAGATGTTATCTCTTCGGCTTCTCGAACGCAACTGACTCGACGACTGTGGCGCACCGGTATTTATAGTGGGCGAGGGTAGTTGTAATTGTGTGTGTACCGTGTCTGTTTTTGTCCCCCCCCCCCCTCTCGTCTCTCTTCCCCGTGAGCTTGATGTACCTATAGTGACTTACCCGAGAACGTATGCAACTGGCAAGTGCATAGCGAGTGTATGTCGATGACGAGTCCGTGTGTCGCTGCGCGCATATACACAGTAGCTAAGTACACGAGGACACGAGTATGTTGGCGACGAACATGTAGCGGCCTATCTTACCAGAGAACGTTGGCGACTGGCAAGTGCACAGCTAGTGTATGATATTGTGACCGTTTGGAGCAGGTATGGCAAGTAGCGAGTTGTTGAACGTGAGCATCACGTAGAAGGGACCTTGGAGACGCACATGAAGCCTATCTTATCTTACCCGAGAAGGTGGGCGACTGGCAAGTACACAGCGAGTGTATGATGTTGATGACGAGTCCGTGTGTCGCTGCGCGCATAGACACTGTACCCGAGCACACTAGAAACGTGACCGTGTGGAACAGGTACGGCAAGTGGCGGGCCACGTCCAGACAGTTGTTGAACGAGAGCATTAGCTGGAAGGGAAGATTTGAAAATCAATATGACAATATATTATAATATTAATTGAATCTTCCGGGCTACTTGGTCGAGGTCTTCTGGAGTCTCTTCTCTTTCTTCCAAACGTTTCGTCAACAACTGCGGTTGACATCTTCAATGACGACTGCGTTCACTTTCGGAGAGATGTTATCTCTTAGGCTTCTCGAACGCAACTGACTCGACGACTGTGGCGCACCGGTATTTATAGTGGGCGAGGGTAGTTGTGTTTGTGTGGTGTGTACCGAGTCTGTTTTTGTCCCCTCCCTCTCGTTTCTCTTCCCCGTGAGCTTGATGTCTTCGGAGTACTGGATACCAGATATTACGGAGCCTTAGATTCTCTTCTTTTTTTGTTAAAATTGTTGGAATGCTTGTAGATTTCAATAGCTTCCAATAGGGACAAAAACAGACTCGGTACACACACAATCAAAACTACCCTCGCCCACTATAAATACCGGTGCGCCACAGTCGTCGAGTCAGTTGCGTTCGAGAAGCTTACAGACAACAATTTTCTTTAAATCGATATCAACCTATAACATTCCACTGTGGAGCACAGGCCTCCTCTAGTAAATCACTAGAGGGTAGTGAAGTAAAACATCATACAAGAAACCGCATGGTTTGATGTTTTACTTCACCTTCGAGGTAGGGATAATTTGAAAATCCGTACTTAAGTACAAACTTACTGGCACGAGCGGAGGATTTGAACTCGTGATTTCATGAATGAGAGTGAATAATATACACTGTTAGGCTATCATAGCTCCTATAGTAATATGCTATGTGGGCTGAATATAAAATTAGCAAACCTTTAGAACAAATTTTAAATTAAATGACAATGCCATAAAGCATAAAGGCCGCCTTTTATACATTTAGTGTGTGCAATTAAGTCTAAATAAATAAAATGAGCATGATACATTAAGTCGGATAGTTTATATAGATAAATCCGTTATCTTCATTATTACATCCTATTCTGCCCTCTCAAGGAAAAACGGTGCAAGTTCATTTTGATGACAATCGAGAGAAATGCAAAAAAAAGTCGTTAAAATTTTCAATAGAGAGACAATTTCAATTTTTAGAGAAAACAAAAACAATAATCACAGTTTATTTTTAATCTCCTAATATATACTTATGCAACCGTTAAAATGTTATTAAGCCTTTTCCTAAGAAGGCAGTATTATTGCCCATTCTTCTCAATCTTATTTCCATCCACTTTTTCCAAAATACCATATTGTCATGTATCAATTAAAACTTTCCAACAAAATTAGCTATTACATCGCAATCAAATTTGAAAACAATATTCACAGTTTAATTTAAAAACACTCACCAGATATCTAGCCAGTATGGCTATGTCGTCCCACATCATGTGTTGCTCTAGCATGGCTGTTGGCGAGTGACAGGTTTTGTCTACCACCTGTGTCAAATGTCTCAATTATTAGTAAATTATACAAGTAACATTAATGTTTTACCATCGCATTGACCTATAAATTTTTAGATAAATTATTGAAATTTATTGATATTTTTATTTTCAATAATAAAACCTTTACATAGATAGCCTCAAAGAGTTTTTTTTTTATTTTGCCGCCAAAACGCAATTACCATGATTATTATCTGTGATACATTTTAAAAATAACCACGATATCAACAATAAGAGAAACCCCTTTTTTGTTCACTATAAAAATGATGCTACAATTGAAACATCATAGTTTTATTTCAAATGAGAAATATAGTTTTTTTAAAATTCAATAATAAATAATAGTGAAGTTACATACAACTTAAATATAATAAAAACTCTGCTTAACTCTCAACTCTTTAAATTTTAATTTGATTTTCATTAAAAGTGATGTTACATATACATATATCATTATGGCGGATAGTTTTCTTTCAGATGACACAGTTATTTATAGGACAATGCGTACGTATATTTTCAATTGTTGCTATGTTATTTATTTATATGAATAATGCTTATGACTAAGGTTAAGGAAATTTGGAATTTGGAAGTGTTTGGCCAATTGTTCGTCCCAATAAAAATTACAACAAAAAACTTCGACGAAATTGCCAAAAAAAAAAAAACAACAGTAAAAACATATATGGCTGAAATGAAAGTAAAGTGAAATTTAATATACAAGATATTTTTTGCACATTTTAAGAGGGAAAGAGGATAAATTCTTATTTAAGTATTAAAACACTTTTTCGAGACTCGAGACTATTTTTGAAACGTCATAAAAAACAGACGTGATACCATCTTAGAAAAAGGAGCATATTGTGAGTTCTAATTTACAAAATAATAAGACATTGAAATCATAACAAAAAAAACAACAGATTTTTTAATGTTTCATCTCAGAAACATTAAAGAATGTTTCTATTTAGAGTTTAACCAAATTTTAAGTTAGAACATCTTAATCAACGTTAATAATTAATCATAATTAAAGTTTATAATTCCACAGCGACAACAACAGAAAAATATTTTGGAAAATTGACAGAAAAATACTGTTTTAGATTAATTTTCATTATCAAATCTATCCTCTTTCGAATTTAAATTGCGGAATATTATCCCAAAAAGGTCACCTTGTATAAGTAAAAAAAAAGCAATAAGAAAATAAGCAAAATAAAAAAAGGATAAAACTCACAGTGGCCGGGGTTACGGGACCCAGGACATTATTGGGCAGTTTGAATAGGGCCTGTGGTAGAGAATAAGTGATTTAGGAAAAGGTTCTGTAACCGCTATCACTTCTGAATTGTAAGGGTTAAAGTTTGAACTCCAAAAGATAGATAAATAACTGATATAAATAAATTTTAATTACACTTCCCGGCCGAAAGTAATACACATCGGCCTTTAGAAAGAGACTATCGGCTAGCTTCGGTTTTGTAGAGCGTCGTCTCTGTCGTGTGCCGTTACGACAGAAACGACGCTCTACAGAACCGAAGCCAGCCGATCATAGCCGATGTGTATTACTTTCGGTCGGGATGTGTACTAAGAATATCGTCACCAAGTCGACGGACCCCCATTTCTCTATTGTCACCAGAAAATATAAACCTAATCCATAATTTTGCTTCACCTTTAAATTTCCCGCCCATTCAGTATTGTGTGCTGCTCACATTAATATTTTTTCTCTATGCGACATAGTATTGAATCATTGTTTATGCCATACTTTAAAGCAACCCCGTAAGGTTTTCTTTGACTATGCCAATTTAAAATAAGCCTATCTATAAGGTTATGTCGTGACATATTTAAACATAACCCTATAAGGCTTATCTTGCTTATGGCAAATTTCAAAATAATGCCACAGGACTTATTATTGCATACTAAATACGCTATAGCTATAGACCCCCCCCCCCCCCTAATCCGGCACTGATCTTATTTAACCTTCCAAAATATACCAGTACTTACCCGACACATCCTATTGATGACTTTCTTGGAAACCAACTGCACATTGGCAGAGGCCAATGCAACGGCTGTGTCCGCCATTATTTCTATCATTGGCGAGCCGAGACCTGACACAAAAATTATTGTTTCTTTTTTTTAAATCAAATCACATCAATTTATTTGCATAAATGTGGGTGTGAAGATTTTACAAATATGGTTTGTGTCATTTCTGGCGTGCAAAATATTTGAAAACAAAAAAAACAATAATTATTAGAGAAAAAAACAGTAATAATAATTACAAAAATAAAAATAAATAAACATAGGTACCTAATTAGAATGCCAAAAAATAATTACTATAGTATGTCAAAACAGGTTTCAATTTTTAAATACATATAAGCATTGACACGTATATTACTGGCGTAAGGACGGGGCGGTCAGCGCGCTAAAATGTCGCCACAAAAAAGGTCCTAAAAAAACTGTTGTTAGGACCAACGCGCTGGCAACGTCGTCGGATGCGGATGCGGGAAAGAGATGGCGCTAGTTTTTTCTAGTATGGCGGACATTTCAGGCATTTGTTCGTATGACCGTATCCTTACTTTTAAATCCATGCTAAGATATTTATGGTTACCATATAAACTAGCTAAAGTCGGATTTTTTATTCTAATTAGGGATATGACATGTAGAACTGTCAGACATAGTGAAATTTGTACGGAGATGACACTTTATTGACAGTTCTACATGTCATATCCCTGACTGGAATAAAAAATCCGACTATACACATGCATAATATTGAAGTATTCTTGAATTCAATAAAAACATCTGTCAACTAACAACTTACGCAAATTGTATCTAAATTTATGAATAGGCAATGTTTTAATTCTTTCGGGTAAATGGTTATAATTTTCAACTGACATACAATAACTGTCACTGCGACACAGAAGTGTTACTGGGACACATATAAACACATTGACAAATAAATCTAGATTCATCTTATTTATTGAAAGTGAGTGTAGGTAAAAAAAGGAATAAATCTTTCAATATAGGTTTTTAGTAAAGATTTGAAAACTTTTTGACGTTTTCATTAGATTTTAAATCTGAAAAAAATATCTATCCAGTGTAGTTGGTAGAAATCGAGTAAAAATTAGGTCATTTAATGTTATGGCCTAATTTAAATGTTGACATAGGAAAGTATATGTATGTTTCGTTTCATTGTGAAGTGAGTTTATTTTTAATTGTTTTAATTATTGTAATAATTGATAATTGTATTTATAATGACATTAATAGTTTAAATTTAATAATTTGACATTAATAATTTCTTTATAATATGTATTTTATGCAGTAAATTCAAATACAATATATATGTTGCGGGTATTCAAAAAAATGTATAAAAAAATTATTAATTATTAAAAATAAACTATCAACGTAATTATAAATACAACCAAAAACAACAACCAAATACAAACGTATGCCCAGCAGTCAGACTAAGACGATTTTTTGCAAACTGTTTCTTTTAACATAACCAATTTACTACAACTAAATTAAATTGTAATCTTCTAAACTCACCCGAGTTGACGCTCCTCTGTATAAAGCTATCCAACACCATATCGATCAGTTCCGGGACCTGTCCAATAGATCCCCAGATCTTGGCCTGTACTGAGGGATACATCTCCGTCTCCTCAATGGTGAGTGTGATCAGTTTCTCCAGGATTTGGGCTACTTGCTTTTGACGACGTGATTCGTCGGATGGTTTGCAGAATCTAACAATAAATGTGGTTATTTTAACCGTTTAAACTATCTGCACTAATATTAAAAATCTCAAAGTATGTTTGTCTGTATGTCGGCCGCTTTATTTTTTACGCTTTCACAACTAAATTCTTTCCGCGATGTAGGTCTGTCTTTTTCTTTCTGTGAACGTCACTTTCTGAACAGGTCACGCATCTGTACAGTCATATTATAATTACATATTTAAACGAAGATTATTCGTAATTATTCTGACAGCATGAGTAGAGTTCGAGCAAGCCGCGTCCTCGCAACCCATATTAACTTATTAGCGGAGGTCCCCGCGGTTACATAGTGTGATTTTTGTACTTGCGGTAAGAAAGATGAATATGGACAATCCCCTTTTCCGGGACTGCTATTCTCGGGTTTCATTTTAATCTATTTCAATCATTGTACCTAGGTTTATTTCGCTATGTAACTGAGTTTAATGTAACAAATATATTTTTTTAAACCTATTTCAGTTTTCTTTTTTTAAATTATTTATCAATTAGAATAACAAAACTTAAAAGTTAACATTAATTAAAAAAACTACAAAATTTTCTCTAGAATGTTGATTCTGCATACAATCATATAATTACAATAATTGAACAGCCTTATCAAACAGTCTACCCTTATTAGCCCCATAAAGTCATAACATAAGTTATTGCTATGCTCACTACGAACTATAAGCCTCGTAATGTGCGTATATAAAATGTATCTATTTTCGATAATCCGATACACACACAATAATATAGAAATAGTTACGAGTAGGTACAACATCACTAACAACCAGATTCAGAATCCCGGGAATCCCGGGGTTTATCCATATTCATATAATTCTGTCACAAGTACCAAAATTACACTACCTAACACCGACCTCTGGTTATTAGTCAACTATGTACCTACTCATTAGCACAAGTACACTTGACTAAAAAATCATCATCGTCGTGTTTTCATCTATAATCATCATCCACTGCATGGATATCTTGTATTGTTTGTGCATGACATTATAACGCTATGCTGACCAAGTTTAACGAATACACTTTTCAAGAGATGGTGTAGTTCCTCAAGGTAAGGGCTTTAATGTTTAAAAACACCACACGGTCGTATTTTCATCGGCATCTTTGAAAAATAGCCCATTTCCTTTTACTTATTTTTGATGATCTTAGTCAGTTTTCTATTAGGGTACTCGAAACTAAATGATTAAGACTCCCTAAGTTAACACTCGCAATGTTTTTATTAATTTGAAACACCAAACGTAGCTCCCACCGTGGGCTATCCGCCTCCACAGTCAACTCGTGACCACGGCGGGTGTAACCCGTGCCGAAACGTCCAGTACAAATGAAAAGTAAACAAATACCTTTATGACATGCGTTTAGATCCGGTTTTAGAATAACAATATAAAATGTGTACAAAACGCTACAGTTTATACGAAATTCTGAGTCGGGTATTTACTTAAGACTACTTTTGTAAAGCGATTTATGTTTCCGTCTGTACGTTAGTAAACTGGGAGGCGTATATTAAACCGCATTTTCAAACGGAATTTGCTTTCAGAGTCAAATATCAGAACACTCCAGTAATGAAAATCTTAATAAATATATTTAACTTATATTTAAAGGTTTTTGGTGTATGAACTGATAATAACGTGAACTTCCTTACCTCACTAAGTTGGCCAACCAAGGAGTCATATACTCTAAGCATAAATGCTTCAGTTCAATTGTAGACCCTCTGAAACCCTACAATAAAGAATAACTATCTATGTATATCGTTTATTTGTTCCATGTAACAATTAACAATTCATTTTTTCTTTAATTCTTTAATAATCAGCCTGTGTCTCTCCATTGCTGGCCTCTCCCAAGGACCGTCAACACACATTGTCTTCCGTTCTTATCCACCCACCACTGGCGACTTTCTTCAAATCATCAGTCCACGGTAATAACCCAAGGGTATACTCGATTCACATTAATGAGGTCGTGATTTCAAATCCTGCCTCGGCCTGTACTACTGAGTTTCACTTAAGCACGGATTTAAAACCCAAAAAAAGTCGTCACCAGCTCGGCGGTGAGGAAAACATCGTGAGGAAACTCGTGTGCTTGAGTAATGAAAAAAATCTGAAGTTTGTGATCCACCAATCCGTAGTGGGCCCGCGTGGCGGATTACGGCATCCAGTGATTTACTAGGGGAGGAATGTGCCCAGCAGTGGGACTTATAGGCTGATATCTAGGAGCATCGACAAAAAAAAATACTTTTTCCAATAGTCAAACTTTGAACTCGAGTCAAATCATGATGTCAGATAATCCATCTTTGCCAATAAAGGGACGATAGTATATTGATGAAATACACATAGATGATATACATCTCTCTCACAGAAGACTTGAAATGTACTGCATTTCCCACTTTATTTTATTTCCCTAACGTACGTGTTTCGGTAGTGAGTGAGATGTGCCAGAGCCCGTTCCCATCCTATTCCTCCCAATTTTCCCAACCCTTTCTCCAAATCCATTCCTATATCTCCATAGGTAGGCATCGCAACCGGGGTCGTGCCAACGTTTCTCATTTTGTACTAATGTTGGCATGTATCGCGGATGTCTATGGGTGAAAGTATCCACTTACCATCAGGTGCACTGTATGCTCGTGGACTGTGCGCGCACTCCAACGCACTATACATTGTCTTCATCGTCTCCAAATTCTTGAAGCAGAGGCAAGTGCCTTCAATAAAATCCACCATCCTGTTTGCTTTGCTAATAATGTTATCAATACGGGGCAGTGTATCGCAAACTGCTATAAAAAAAAACTCCCAATAACGTTAACAACAGCCAATAACTCCATACAACGGTTGTATGTTTGTGACGTCATGAATAAACAAACGGTAGTGGTGGGTATTGAAACATCTCCCTTGACTCGATTTAGCACTGAAGACGATTATAGCGCAATTAGACATTTTTTTTTGTATTTTGCAAGAACGACTCGCTAGCGACAAGAGTCTGAGCAGCCTGAACGAGCGGCGCGATAGGTGGGAGCTCAGCGCCAACTTCGGGCACGCAGCGACCCACAGCTTGCGTTATATCTGTGGTTTTTAATTAGTTACCTGTATAGATTCTTCGAGGAACTCGAGCGTGAGATGCGGCTCGTTGTGAGCTAGTTTCTCGCTCACGGACTTAATGAATATCGTATTGTTTGAAGGAATGCACAATCCTGTCACAAAAGAAATTTATTAAAATAACATTTTTTTTTTAATTGCTAACCCAACAGCGATACATGGCATATATAAACAAGAACTAAAGGTTTTTAACTTTAGAAGAGAGAGTCCAACTCTATGTCCGCTGTTTCTCCTTAAATAAATAAACTTTCTTTTCCTAGTTTCTGGTTCACAAATAACTTTCACCAAAAAGGCAGAAATACAAAAACGTATGCAATTAAGAAATGCTATTTACATACATTTACAATCATTTCGAACCAACGACGACAACAAGAATTTAATGTATAAAAAACCCCATCTTGTAATTGACTTCCTACAAATGTTAAAAACAACTAAATATTTTTTTTTTTTTTTTGGAATGGCTCATTTATTATAGCCCCAATGGCTTTTCAAGAGTCACCGCACATGTGTGGTTTAGGGCGAGCGCAGAGGGCAAAGAGTGTGTGCAGCAATGGACCTCGGCTGAGGGCGCTACTTTGGTAGGTTACCGCGGTATCGCGAGTCGATGATAAGCTCCCAGGCACGTGCCGATACCTGGTAAAAGTGTAGGCTGAGGGCCGGTCAGTATTCACGGTGTGGCGAGGGTGACGTCCTCGTCTCCGCCGGCGGGGACGGTGTATACGTGTAGCCTGTGAGTGTAGTGTAAGAACCGCATTGGCAGTAGCAATTGGATAGTCTAAGACGCGCCGAGGACGACGACAACGGCCCGTCTTCATTCCTATCGGGGAAAGTAAATCTTTAAGTGCTTTTAAAATATCATTAAGAAAGCACATATTAAAAGACTTCTCTCTGTTAGACTAGCACGTTACACAATCATTTCCAGTTGTTATTATTCTGTGTACATCTATCGTGTTGTTCATTGTGTTATTGTTATGTTTATTTCTTACTACCGTCCGATTTATTTCTTGTCGGGTATTTACACACTAGCTAAGTCCTAAAAATATATTTAAATAACACTTCCTTGTCTTGTATAAGTGAATAATTCTTGTGAAAGATAAGCGATTTCAAACACAGATGGGCGGTATACGTTACCTGATGTCTCCAGAAGTTGCCCCTCGATTTTGAGGTGAAAGGTGGCTGTGAGTGCACACAACTGGTTATATGCAGCTGTACGGAGGTTAGGATCGCAAGAACCCAGGTTTAGTAGGGCCATGTTCAATAAAGTGCCTGGTACGTCCTTTGGACGGATCTTTTGGTGGACTGTCATTGAATCCTGGGGGCACATTAAGAACTCTTGATAAACCATCCAATTTTAAAGCAAGTCCGTTTAGCTCTAATCTGTCTTGCTTTGTTTCGTATTATTAGATTCAATCGACTGAGCGACTAATGCTTTGTTTGTCTTTATATAATCATTGTCTCATAACGTTAGTCTTGTAAAGAGCGCACCACGGCAGGAAGAATGTCGGTCATTGACATGAGGTCAACCAAGACTGGACGGTTAAGAGATTTGTATGAAATTATCGATCACCGACCATTTTACTAGACCTCTCATATTATTGAGCCTTATAATTTTAAGAGTGTCTTAAAAATAAAGTTTTGTAATAACCCTATTCAAGTTTTCTTCCTAAGCAACATTTAAGGTTATGTGTCGATTGTAAATTACATAAAAATCTTTATTGTAAACACACACAATAGGCGACTTTGAATTAAGTATCTTTTAATTTATTTTTATTTTTCCGTATTTATACTCGTAAGTTGCATTATGAACTGTAGTTATTTGAACAAAACTCTCACCGGTTGACTAAGTTCCCATCTGTTCCGGATGTGTATGATTGATTGGACGATATTGTCGCAGTCGTTGTGTATAAAGCTCAAGGGAGTGCTCTCGTTGATTATGGACAGCGAGAATTGGTTGTCGTCCACCAGGCACACCTGCAAATAAACAGAAAATATTAATAAACCACTGGAATTAAACGGAAAATATTAATAAACCACTGGAATTAAACGGAAAATATTAATAAACCACTGGAATTAAACGGAAAATATTAATAAACCACTGGAATTAAACGGAAAATATTAATAACACAAAAAAAATCTGGTAAAGTTAGTGTAACATACAGGCAGAGCATTCCTAAAACCCTCTCCACTGCACTGCACTATTATCCCAGGATTGTACGTGAACTGATTGAAATTAAGAAATATAAAAATTTCAATAACGAATTTTTTTTTTAACTTTTTTATATTTATTTCACAAACAATATATATTGTGTCGGAATTTCTTATAAACTAGGTATAAATTATAAAGCTAAGTTTAAATTCATATGCAAGTCCCTATTAAGTATTAATATTATGTGCCTACTCTATTTTATTGTTTTTTCTTTGTCTTTAAAGTATTCTTCTACAGAGTAATAGCATTTTTGAAGGAGAAAGGATTTTATACCACGTTTGAAGACAATCACACTGGTTACTGATTTCAAATGTAATGGCAGCTGGTTGAACAGTTTAACGGCTTGCACTTTCACAGAGTGTTCCGCTATACAGAGTCTCGGTTTATCTGTCTCTGGTACGTCTTCTCTTCTGGTAGCTTGCCTCGTAACTCTTTCATGCTCTGTTTTGATATAAACGAAGATTGATATAAACTGTTGTCGACGTGGAATCCACCGCCGAATACGTCCGCGGGCATTGTTAGTGTAGTGTAGTCGCAACCTTTCCGAATGTGAAGATCCAACGTGGGTAGTTGAAGTAAAATTGCTCGCAGCTCCCGTGCCTTTTCAGTCAACTCGTGACCACAAAACAGGGTAAACAAAACCTTATTATATTACTGACAGTGTTATATTATTGACATATATTGGCATACGTACCTCGTCAATCTCCGACGCGTAATACACATCGTTCAAGAGTACCGGCAAGCCCAGCACTTTTGTTTTCTCCACTGATGTAATTTGCAATGCAGTTGGTCCTACCTAAAACGAAATATTGGATTTTGAAAAATATTTTTTAATTTTTTTATGGACGAAGGCGGCAGACTAGCTTACAGTCCACCTGATGGTAATTGGATACTGTCGTCCATAGACATCCGCGATACATGCCAACATTAGTCCAAAATGACAAACGTAGGCACGACCCCGGATGCGTTGCCTTATAGGATAAGTTTGCAGATATAGGAATGGATTTGGAGAAAGGGTTGGGAAAATGGGAAGGGTTAGGATGGGAATGGGCTCTGGCACATCTCACTCACTACCGAAACACGTACGTACATTAGAGAAATAAGATAAAGTGGGAAATGCAGTACATTTCAAGGTAGTCTTCTGTGAGAGGGGTAACATGGCCCGTCGAGCGCGCCCAGCGGCTGTTGGATTGCAGCGTGCACTCTCCCCCTCCCAATTATGTAAAAGTCCCGACAATACAATGGATGGTTGATACAGACTAAATATTCCACACGGGGAATAATAACAATCTACCATTTCCCCATTAAATATTAATCTTAATTAATATTTCAACATTTAAATTAATATTCAATAGCCGATGTGGTAAGTTGATATAGATTAACATTTCATAGGGGAATGGTATATTTATTCTCTAATTGATTGTAAATTATTAATTTTAAAAAAATGCAGCCGTCGTTATCAAGTCGATAGAAAACTGATCATTCTATATATATTATTCTATTCTCTACTGCTGGCTATAGAGTTCTTCCAAAGTGCACTAAAAGATTTGGCCGTCCGCACTTCTGACCTGTATTTAAGACCCCTCTTTTTAAGTTTAAGGATGAGCGGAAGCCGATTTCAAAATAGCTATTTTTACAATTTGTTGGTGTCTCGGCAGCGAGCGATGCCACTTCTTTGTGGCAAAGGGACAGTTACACTTCGAGCGGATAATACCGATAATAATTCGAGAAAATCGAGGTTTCGTTTCCTCCTTCTAACATGTTTCCACATTTTGTTGTTTCTGATTTGCTTTTTGCTTTTTTAAATAAGACTTGTTAAATTTGCACACTAGTTTTCCTTTATGCAGCGTTTAAACGGGGCAATTTTACTGATGATTGCAGGGTCCTAGCTTCTATAAGAAATAACTAATAAAAAACGAAAACGTTGGAACAGGCTTATGGTTAGATATCTGTAACATATTAAAAAAACAATTGCCCTTTTGTCAGTATTCGGGGAGAAAAGCGGGGAATACCTTTGAACGGAAAAGCGTCATTCCGCTACCGCTTGTCCTTAGCTCTTAATTGCATGACAAATGTTACAAGGAAGGAAGACAAAAAATCTAAACGACATACATTCTCTGGTTTTTCTCTTACCTTGATAGCGACCTTGGTGTCCTTATGCGACAATTTCAAAGCGTTATTAAAAACTTTGAGGTCCTCCTCTAAGGCTAGCGTCGCACCGGGAAGCTTTTGTTGTTCCGCCTCTACATATTCGCTCAGTCGACTATGATTGTCGATAAATATCAATTTGCGGTTTCCCTGAAATAATAGATCAAAATAGCAATTCAATCCAAAGAAAAGGCATTAGTAGTAAAAAAATTTGTCGGATTAGAATGTCGCAAGGTGCATCTTCCATATATTTCGTACTAGCACACCGCACACCATCAGAAATTTGCTTCAATATCGAGCGGACGCCATGTGGTGTGACGATCGAGGTTATATTTGATGCCCGGGAGGAAATGTGCAAACAATTAAATTCCAAATTGGAATGATTTAAATACCGAAGATAAGAAGAAAAAAGTGAGTGATTACTTTTGGACTGGTGAATGACTACTTTTACTTTTTGCTGGGATCAGAATCGTTCGAGTGAACTGTCTGATAGTGCACGTGGTGTGCGGGACGGGAGGGGGGGGGGGGGGGGCAGGATTTTTTTCTGACAGAAAATTGCTATTAATGTGCAGCCGACCTTGAAATTGCATTAACGCTCAATCAACGTTCAACACTCGGTTTAGTTTAATATTAGACTCGTGGAGGCTCGACTGCTGTATCGCTTTCCATTGTAAAATAAGATCCTATAATGAAGAGAAGTGAAGTCGAGTTTATTGATTATTGTAAAAAAAAATATTGAGTTTTTTTGTGCGTAATGTTTGTGATAATCAAATAAAAGCGTGGGACTGCGTTTTTCGTGGAGTCCTCTCCTGTCCCCAGTGAACCTATTTTACAGGACGAGACTGGACTTTAAAGAGTTGTTAATTACGAAGAAAATTTGACACTGGCGCAATTAAGCTATTGCCATATAAGATAAAGGAAAAAAAAGTGTAGCAATTAATTAATGGTAAATACAGCGCGATATAATGTTTATTAAAAATAACTTACCCTTAAAGGTGCTAAGATAGTATCGTGGAATTTAGTATATTCCCGCACCCAACTGTTGCAATTGTATATATAACAGGCATGTATATTTATATACGCCACTTCTGGCAACACCGTGAACCATTTTTGGAGGAAATCCGTTCTGAAATGGAGAATCATCATTATTACAAAATTAAAAGAATTCCTTATCTAAATTAGACAAAAATATATATTTCTACCGACCGACCGATTGGCACAGTTGATAGTGACCCTGCTTGCTGTGCAAAAGATCCCGGGTTCGATTTTCCCGGTCGGACATAAAATTGTTTAAAAAAAGTGTGTGTGTACACCCAGACCCGAACGGTCTGGGTGTGTGTTTGTCTTTGTATGTATCTCACGACCCACGACCAGGGAATCCTAGTGTGGGCCATTGAGTGTGCAGTTATTTATTTATAATTTATTAATATTTGTTTTTCTTTTAAACAATACATAAATGTCACTTGGTACGATCGACGAACTAAAATACAGAGATGTAGGCATTACGGCCCAAAATGTGAGGCATTCGCAAATTCCCTAATGTGTCAAACTTACCTACTGCCAATAGGCATGATGACAGTATCAAAGAATTAAAGAATAAATGATTTTATAGAAAAAAATATGTTGAAAGAATTCTAATAAATTAACCAGTTTTAATGTAAACATTGAGATTAATAATATTTTCAATAAAATAAAAGTATAAAATACTGCATTCGGCCATGTTAACTAAAACGCCAATCAGAGCGAATGACGTCACGCCTCAGTGAACATCACCGTGTCGCTTGAACTTCGATTGATTTACCTACCTACGTTTACCTAGGTGTGACGTCACAAGCGACGCCATGACGCCTGCGAGTGTTTTCGCGCATAATTCAAAGTAGATAGAAAAAAAATGCATAATTTGCGTTAAAACTTATTTTATTGCTGAAATAATGTTATTTTCGGAAACAGTAGACGTGAATCTACATTATAGAAGCGGATTTCAAAATCCGTCATCATGCCTATTCAGTCTGTCATTTAGCGGTAAAAATTACCAATAATGTAAATATTATTGCTAGTTTCCTTTTTTTTTAATAACTGCAAAATTTTTAAAGTAACGTTTGTTGTGAATGACAAAAAATAATAAGACAGACAACAGGAACGGGAGGCCTTAGTGAGGGCTCTGGATCTGAACAGGAATGATGTTTGTATGTTCCTAATTCACGAGCAGCATTCAGTTCGTACAGATTCGTGAGCCCTCCCTAGAGCTGATATACGATGGAACTGACACGCGCCAAGGCAAAAAAGTTCCTTAAGGAGAAGATTAAAAAAACTATATAATAAATTGAAAAAAAAAATGTTTTTTCAATATAAACAGAAATAATATTAAGTGTTAACCCGGCACATAAACTATGACTATACCGAGTTTCATTAAAATCCGTCCATCGGTTTTTGCGCGATGCGCGCCCAGACAGACAGATAAAAATTCCAAAAATTGTTGTTTTGGGCTCATATCATATTTTACATTGCAATCTATATTATATTTTATATTGTATTTGTATAGATAGATTAAAAAAGGGAACTGTATCCAAAGTAGCCTCTAAATCTGTAAGTCCTAGCCTAGGACAGGTTTATCCTGAAAGTAATACCTGAACCTATTGTCAGAGTTGGTGTGAGTGAAGTCCACGATCAACTCGAAGGGTTGCTGGCAGAAGGGCTTGAGGGTTAAGATCACGTGGTAGATCAATAGATCTGCGTTTACGTCGCCGATTCTGAAAAATGAAAAATTGAATACAATCGATTCTAGCATTTATTATTAACGTACTAAAGTATCGATGAAGTAGACCTGTTCTCACTAGGATTCGTTGTCGTGAGTCTAGAGACATACGAACAGGACACACCACTCAGACTTGAACAAATATTTGTCTTTAAACAAATGAATATTTATCTGGAAGCGAAATTGTTTTATTTTTCTATATAACAGGTTGAGACAACTGGGTTAATCAAAAATAAATTAAACAATTGAAATAATTATTACAATTATTATTGAAATAATTATTATAATTATTATTGAAATAATTATTACAATTATTATTGAAATAATTATTACAATTATTATTGAAATAATTATTACAATTATTATTGAAATAATTACTAATATCAAATTGATAGTGTTATTAAAGTCTTTGTTTGTGTCTCTGGATCTACAACACATGGAATCCCACTGTGAGGGTAGCATTATTTAGTTTTTTTTTATTTCATTCATAGCTTTTTCTTCTTCCTTTGGCGCTATAACCCTTTGTGGGTCATGGCCTCTTCTATTCTATTCCAACTGCCTCTATTCCTTGCTTCCTCCACGACACAAGAATGTACTTAAGTATATTACACTGTACTCAATATAAAAAAAAATCACAATATCATTGCTTCAGTGAAGCCAATAGTTTTACTTGTACTAGTCAGCACTCTAAATGTATAATACAGTGTTTTATACATAGAAATATTCCCAGATAAATACTTTTCAAACGACAAAGTTTCATGAAAATCCGACCATCTATTAAAAAGATACGAGGACAAACACGGAGACAGACAAACAAACACACGTGAAACGTATAACACATTTTTTGTTTGGGACTAAGACACTAAAATGCAACTAGGTACAAATATAATACTTACTTGTATCTCCTAGATATAAAGTAAAACACCGGATTTCCAATTTTGCTAGTACCCGCTTGATAAAAAATATTTAGGCTTTTTATAGATTTAAACTCTTCCTTCTCGTGCATATTGTGTTTCACTATGAATTCTTCAAAGTTGGTTGACGACATGTCAATGGATGACCAGCGGGCGTATGAAGAAAACAGTAGACTGGAGGTGCTGAAAAATCATGGTTAAAATTGTTTTAAATGGTTAAATTACAGTCTGACACAACGTTCAGAATTATTTTCATGGCAATATTTAAGTATAGGGTGTGCCAGATTGAGCGCCGGATTTAAATTTCGCGCCATTTATTTGTTTAGCGGTTGGCAACTCTGGTTTGTTTATAGATGTCACATATGACAGTTGCAATTAGTCAACATGGAACGCTACACGAAAGAGCAACGCAATATGAATTTTAGAACAGTATGAAGTGCACCATCATTTTGGCGAAAAATCATCTTTAGTGACGAGGCCCATTTCCAACTTGACGGATACGTCAATAAGCAAAATTGTCGTATCTGGGACTTGGAGAATCCTCATGAAATTCATGAAAAACGGATGCATCCTCAAAGAGTTACAGTTTGGTGCGGCTTTTGGTTCGGTGGGATCATGGGGCCATTTTTTTTTAGGTATCGGCATAGAGAGGTATCGGAACATGCTACAGGAGTTTTTTGGCACCAATTGGAAGATATGGACCTCGACCAACTGTGGTTCCAACAGGGCGGTATCACATGTCAGGCGGCCGGAGAAACAATGACTTTATTTTTTTTCAAAATTAAATCCGGCGTTCAATCTGGGACGGCCTTTATAAACTAGTGTGTATATTGAAACCGGTCAAAGTATCAATTTTACCTAACCACACTCAAGCGAATGTGCAGTGTCGTGATAAACTTACAGATTTATGGCATCAAGAAATTATCTTTAAATGTTAATCATTTGTAACCTTTCATTTGTAAATGTTAAATAAATAATAAAATAATTTTATGTAGGTACATCTTGATACTTTCAAGTTACTGCTTCTTTTGTATTATTTTATCTCTTTTTTCAAAATAAAGTAATTTAATAACAAGGGTTTTAGAATCGAAAGATGACGACATTTTTTTCCTGTTTTTACCAGAAAATGAACCGTATTTTCTATGACATGTGATAGATCTTTTGATCCATATAACTTCAGATATGGCTTATATTGTAGGATTGGAGTACGAACGCAGGAATAAGACGATCGAACCCAAAATTGTCCAAGTTACCTTTTGATACCACCCTCCTAACGTAAAATATCCCTTTTATCTTGTCATACAAACTATTTTCATATCGTTTTCATTCACGTCTTCAATTATACTTATGTGAAAATAAATGCAATTGTTACAAATATGAAAATTACTTACGATTCAACTGGCTTATGTTCTGGTGGTCCCAAATATGCGAGAAGTGTTGCCATCTACAATAAAATTATAAATTTTAATTGAATTAAAAGAAATTTATGTATAAATGGATAAATATTGTATTAGAGATGAAACGGAAATCCGGTATCCGGTCAATCCGGCCTAAATTTACTATACGGCCGGATACCGGATAGTAACTCAATATCCGACCGGATGAAACAAAAACTATGAAACTATGACATTCAAAAACTATGAAAATTTTCTAAAATCAACTTTAATAAATGGATCTTTGTGAGGTAAATAATAATAAAATGGCTTATAATTATGACGGCTTTTATTTAAAAGTTACAAAAATTCACAAACAACCATCCAAAAAATTAAAATTTCCTTCCGAGATATTCACTTCAAATGATAAATATTTAAACTAAAAACTTACAAAAACCTCGCAGATTCTCAAAATCATAATCACCACAATAGTGAACTAAAAAACGTAAAAAAACACAAGACATTCTTAAGATTCCCTCTTGTTCGTCTTCTTTTTATTCAAGGGAATATTTAAAATTAATACTCAAAATTAACAAGTGGTACATTATGGTGAATAAAGACTAAGCTTTTCAGCGTTCGCAGGCAACGTATAATTGTAAAGTGTCTACTAGGGTTCTTGGGGTTAGTAAAAGTCCACACTTTATTTGACACACTTTATTCACGTAGGTATGTCAAGATTTACAATTGCGATTTAGATTTTAGAAGAAAGAGCATGAATTTCACACATAGGAGGTCACTGATAGGATAACGAATTATTAGAAATTGACTAGAACAAGATTGAATAGAAATTTACAATCGATAGAAACAGTGGCGCCGACTCCATGGGGCCTGAGGGGGCCCGAGCCCCCTCAAAAAATTTTTATAAGTCGGCGCCCCTGAATAGAAACTAAAAAATGCGCATGCATTCGCCGTCGGATATCGGTAGTGACTGTGCGGCGCCCGCTCGCTGCGCTCTGCGCAAGCGCCTTCTACAAGCCGCCGCGCGTACATTACTTAAGCAAATTTAGCCTCGGCCGGCGGGTTTGCTTGCCTAATTAAATTAATTGCAGTGTAGGCAAGGTTCCTACAATTGCATACGATTATAATAATCGTATAATTTCACGCAGCAAGTAAACAACTAATTTTTACTAAACAATCGCTCACTCACGTCACGCACGATCACTCACGATGACACCCGAAAGTTCCGAAACCGCCCGAATTGATCAGATCGCGTTCGCTGTACCTATGCGGTGGCTAAACTCGTCACAACATGCAACGAGACAATGAGCCGTATATCCGGTCGTCAGATATCCGGCCATCCGGTTTCGCGGCTCGCCAAACGGCCAAACGAGTATCCGTTTCATCTCTAATAAATATCGACGGTTAAAAGACTATTTACGATAGAAACACTCATACACTACACACATAAGTCAAGTAACCTTTTAACTGTCGATAAATATGTGTAATAGCAAATGTATATGATAAAAATGCATAAACAAAAAAAAGGAATCATAAAATGTTCATGTTAGCTGAGAATCATAAATGAAACGGCTTTGCATCAGTTATACTTTATATAAACATGGTAAATTACCTTGTCAAACGGCCGTCGTCCAACCGCCTTATGGTCTCGACTGCAAGACAGATAATCGCCTATCCTCTCCTGGTGGTTCCACAACAGTCTGTGCAATGCGACCACGTTCGCGTCGCTTATAAACGACAGATTGTGAGATGTTTGGTCTACGCTCTCACAATCCGATGCTATTTGGATGAAGAATCTAGAAAAACATATGTAAGTTTTTAAAAATTTCTTCTTTTGACGTGAAAATGTTTTTAAAAAGGTTCCAGTGCTTCGCGTCAGAGTTAGCCCAGTGGCAAAAAGTTCAATCTTTTTTTTTAGCATTTTTTCTTAAGCTGGTCGATTGCAACTTATTGTTTTATATACTTTTTGGCCTCGCTTTTATATAATGTGCATGTATAGTAACACTAGTTCATATGTTTAATTGTTACTGACAAATATGGATTATTTTATGTTCTAAATAATTCACAATTAAATTGAAGAGGATGACATGGGCCACATTTGGTTTCAACAGGACGGCGCTACTTGCGACACAGCCAACGCAACAATCGATCTTTTGCGCACTGTTTCGAAAATCGCATAATCAGCCGAAATTCTGATTTCAATTGGCCTCCTCGCAGCTGTGATTTGACTCCGTTGGACTATTTTCTGTGGGGAGCCGTTAAGGATAAATGTTATGCTAACCATCCAGAGACTATTGAAGCCTTGAAACATGAAATCGAAGCTGCCATTCATGAGATAGAAGCCCAAACAATCGAAAATGTGCTGAAAAATTGGGTTGATAGAATGGGGTACTGTAAAGCCAGCTGTGGAAGTCATTTGAATGATGTTGTGTTCCATGCTTAATGGCAATGTTTACTATTTCTAAAAAAGCCATACTTTTGAAAAAATATCCATGAGTTTTTTTTTTTCAGCCAAATTAAATTCCAAATTTTAAATGGCCCACCCTATATTATAGTGGAGTGTAGGCTTTCTCGGCCGGTGTTCATATTAATTGAATCTTCCGGGCTAATTGGCCGAGGTCTTCTGGAATCTCCTCTCTTTCTTCCAAACGTTTCGTCAACAATTATTATTGTTCACAATTCACAATTATTATTAATAAAAACATGGTTTTAAACGCTAGAGTCGAGCGTTTAAACTGCCTCGGTGAGGCAAAGTGCCCTCAAAGTGACGGTACAGCCCCCGGCGCGGAGAGTCTATTATTATTATTATCAGGAATATTTCGTAGATTACAGTTTCTATTGTGGAATTTGCTATACCATACCGTACCATCAATTTGTGTGTCTCGACTGTTGGATACAGGCCTCTTCCGCTCTTCTCATCCAGACACTACCGGAGACTTTCTGCAAGTGGTCAGTCCACCCGGCCGGAAGGTGTCCCGCGCTACGTTTTCTGGCACGTTCTTTCCCATTATGATTACGAACTTGCTATGCAAGTTGAATATAGACAATAAGCCGCTACTCGTGACATCCAATCTGCGAGCCAAAGCGATGACGTGAGGGGAGTCGAAGCGATGTCAATCACCTTCGAGCGATGACGTCATAGATTGATGGGATGGGGGGTCAGTGGTGCCAATCACCTTCGAGCGATGACGTCTAATTTGTGATGAGATGGGGAGGGGAGGGAGGGCAGAGTGGTGTCAATCACCTTCGAGCGATGACGTCATAGATTGATGGGATGGGAGGGGTCAGTGGTGCCAATCACCTTCGAGCGATGACGTCATAGTGTGATGGGAGAGGGCATCAATCAGTGGTGTCAATTACTTTGGAGCAATGACGCCATAGCGTGGTCAAAGTCAAAGTGGTTACAATCACGTGGTGTCAAATCCATCGGCAGGTTACAATCACGTGGTGTCAAATCCATCGGCAGGTTACAATCACGTGGTGTCAAATCCATCGGCAGAGCGAGTGAGACAACTTAAAATATACTAAAATTTATTTAAACACTACATACTTGCGTCCAGGCTCGAAGTGTGCCCTAAGAAAGTCGTTGAAGGGCAACATGTGCTGTTCTTTGGAGAACTCCACGTGGTTTGCGATGTTCTGAAGGATTTTGGACATCAGCATCAACCCCCGCTTCACTGCCGCCGGTACGGGGCGGCAAACTATGCCCATCTCTTGAGGGGACACTGGCAATGGAAAAATTAACTAGGTTAACACTGTTTAGTATTTCATTCTAAATTGTATTATCTGTTTCATTCTCTCTCTCTCTCTGTATGGTTACTATATAATAAAGACGTGTTTGAAGTGGTTCTGCAGTTTTAATTATAAAACTCAAGATAAAAGGCAAGTGATCATTAATTTAATAATATAAAAGTGATTGCCTGAGTGCCGCAGTGTAATAAAGTTATAAATAAATACATATATGTACAATAATTCCCAAACAAACACCAAGTAAATTTTTCGCGGCATTTAAATAAAAATATACGCTTTTGAAATCCGTTGGAAAATTACTGACATATGAAGGTTTCACTGCAATTATCGATACGTTCGCAAGGATTGAAAACATGTAAATAAATTTAATAAAAGAAATTTATCTATACAACGTTCAAGTTTCTGCTAATAAAAGAGTATAATGACAGAAAATATAAGTCAGCTGAATCAGGTGTGGTGGATTCCAAATCAGCTGATCAATCAAATAGGTATTCGCAGCTGACTGTTTTTCTCAAATTTTGATTTAAAGTATGTGACTACTAAGAATTACATATATTTTTTTTGTTTTTTTTTTTTTGGACGAAGGCGGTTGACGAGCAAATTAGCCGTAATTCGTTAACTTTATATGAAAACAAAAGAGTTTTTAAACTCACCTATGGCTGGATTAATGAACCTCAGGAACAAGACGGTGCCAACAGCGCCCACGCTTGTTTGTGGGAACTGAGCGAATCTCTTGCTCAACACCTGGGAGGGAAGATTGAGGCAGAATGAGGCGCTGGTTTCATTTATTATCAAATTAAAACACCTGCTTAGTGTTTTTGTGGACTGTATTTGAAATAACTTAGTAAAACAAGGCGATGGCAATGCACACCGTTCGAGCTTATCATAGACAAGAAGAATGAGTTTAGTGTTGGCTAACACAAAATCAAATTGAGACAAAGACAGTAAGTAACCTCAATGTACAAGTACAATCTTGTACGGAGATTAATGTACAGTCAGCTACAGGTCAATAAAATAGGTCAATATGTTGTTCAGTATCGAGAGAGATTTGATTTTACCAGTTTTATAATAGGTATTTTAAATAACTTATTGTTCAGTGAAGTTACATTCTACGTGCGTCGGCCGGTTTCTATTCTGTACTGAGTAATGAGTGCAACGAAGGTTTTAGATAGAACAATAGAACTTTAAGTTTGGAACTCGATATGAAGGTTAATACATTTATTAACTTAATGGTCGTGGTTCCAACACCATTGAAATTTCAGCGTGCCTTTACGGAAATGGATAAATAAATAAGTGATTCCCAGGAATTCACTTTCGACTCATTTTCGTGAAGAGTATGAGAATTAAAGAGTAGAGTGAAGGGATAAGGAGTTTTGCTTGCAGCTTTTATACGCGGCTTGGCTGCGTGGTTATTGTTTCCATTTTTCGTTAATCGGCTCCCCCTGGAAAAAACTGATCAGTTTTCCGGGATAAAATGATCCTACGTCCTTCTCTGGACTCCAGGCTACCTCTCTGCCTAATGTTATTGAAATCGGTTCAGCAGTTTAGTCGTGAAGACAACAAACAAAGAGACAGACAAACAAACAAATAGAGAAATACACTTTCGGATGTGTGGATTGTGGATACTTTCCACTCGATGGATGGGGATGGGATGGAAAATGACTTTTTGGTCTTTGGAGAACTGAACCCACATACCTGATATAAACAATGGCACATACTCCGTAACTGTGGCGGAAATTTATCGGCCGAGTTGATGATTCGATTAAACACTTCCTTAGTGAGATCGATTAGGTTCGAGCGATTCACTTCGATGTCTTGATTTGGATCCAATCTGAAAGGAAACGAAAAATTTTGTAAATATTCTTACTGGATTATTACCCATACTTATCTGTTATTAGTGTCTTATTAGACTGTATTACACAGCCGACTGAGAGAGTCCGACTAATCGAGTTGCAAGTTGGTACGTTTGACGGAAACGCCAAACGCAGCAACCCTTTAGTGGCAGAAAGTCCATTTGCCCAAACGTCCACTTCTCAAAAGGTTTACTTTCAGTCCGAAGAAAACTTGGGTTGGAGGACAATGTAGCATCATCCTCCCCGATAAATATGAAGATATTGTAATATACAGATTTTATAATTGCACTGGAACATCACGTAACTTTGGTGCGACGTTGTGATGCTGGTATATCGTATAGCATTTAAGTTTTTAAATATGATGTCTGTAGATTAAAACTGGGATTATCTAACTTGTATCTGAAGAGGAATACACGTCTGTTAACTATTACTTTTAAATAAATATACACAATTTAATAAACACAGATTAATAAATAAATTACAAACTATTATGTATATTTTAACATCTGTAC
The DNA here is from genome assembly GCA_914767545.1 of Sesia apiformis. Lineage (NCBI taxonomy): Eukaryota > Metazoa > Arthropoda > Insecta > Lepidoptera > Sesiidae > Sesia > Sesia apiformis. The sequence continues at coordinate 3,058,630 of OU611976.1, forward strand.
CAAATACAATTAATTTCACATGTAAAAGCACTCTAAACGTGAACGCGGCGCATTTTGAGTCCCTCTGCGTCGGACTAGCTATCTCTTTCTCTCCTTTTCGTATTTCTAGGAGCTATGTCGACGTGACGATTGTAATTGTTTCAAATCACTATAATACAGGATATAATCAAGTAAGCCCTCGTCATCAAAAATCTTTCGACTTCAATCAAATATAACTACAGTTCACTTTCAAACAACAGCCCGAATATACAGCATATATTTCAAACGGTGTTGACTTTGCCAGTTGAGAATACTTTCTCAACTGGCAAAGTCAACTTCGAAGATAGCCATATCCGTAGATCTTGAAGCAGAAGAATAAGTTAGACCTAAAACTGCACAGTATTCTTACCTAGCAAGGTCTACTTCGAAGCAGAGCTCCGGTTGCTCTTTAGCCAGGTCTAGGAACGTAGATACGAGGGGCTCCAATAGGGCCTGAAAATAACCAACGTCGTATATCTAGAAGCAGAAGTTGAAGATATCTTGAAACTGCACGATATTCCCACCTGGCAGGGCCCACTTGGAAGCCTGATCGAGAAGTGTAGATATGAGAGGCTCTAGAAAAGCCTGAAGATAGGCATAGCTATATTGAAGCAGATGTTGAAGATATCCGGAAACTTCACAGTATTCTCACTTGGCAGGGTCCACTTTGAGGCTGAACTCTTGTTGCTCCTAAGACAGGTCTAGAATGGTGGATATGATCCACCATTAGGGCCTGAAGGTACATATTGAAGATATAGGGACTGATTGATAGCCGTATATATTGAAGTAGAAGTTGAAGATATCCTGAAACTTCAAAGTATTCTCACTTGGCAGGGTCAACTTAGAAGCTGAGTTCGGGTTGCTCCTCAGCCTGATCCAGGAGCATGGATATGAGGGGCTTCAGTAGGGCCTGAAGGTATCCTGAAACTGCACAGTATTCTCAACTAATAAGGCCAACTTTGAAGCCTGATCTATAACTGTGGACACGAGAGGCTCTAGCAAAGCCACAAGATGGCCATAGCCGTAGATCATGATGCAAAAGTGGAAGATAACCTGAAACTGCACATTATTCTCACCTAGCAGGGTCCACTTCGAAGCTGAGTTCGGGTTGCTCCTCAGCCTGGTCCAGAAGGGTGGATATGAGGGGCTCCAGTAGGGCCTGAAGGTATCCGTAGCCGTATATCTTGAAGCAGAAGGCCATAATCTTGCTGCCGAGGGAGTTCCCGCGGAATAACGTTTGCATACAGTCCGATACCTGGATAAGAAGGCATTATTGAGAAGTAGCTGGGCATGCGATTTCGTTTGCGAGGACTTTATTTTATTTTATTTAACTTTATGTGTATCTTCTATTCGGTTAGTTTTTTTTTTATAGAGAAGAGGGCGGACGAGCAAGCGGTCTCACGTGATGGTAAGTGTTACCGCCGCCCATGGACACCTGCAACACCAGGGGGTATGCGGACGCGCCGCCGACTTTGCAAAATCCTATTCACAGCTTTCTTGAAGAACCCCATGTCGTAAGGTTAATGGGAAGACCTCTTGAGGCAGTTCGTTCCACAGCCTACGGGTTCGCGATATAAAATAATTTTTGGACCGAACAGTATGCGACACCTCCGTATCTAGGAAATGCGGATGGACCGCACTTCTGTGACGGGAGGTGCGGTTGTAGAAACCCGAGGTGGGAATTATATTGAACAATTCTTCAGAGCATTCCCCATTGTACAGGCGGTAGAACACACAGAGAGATGCAACGTCTCTCCGAACGCTGAGGGGTTCTAAACTGCCCGTGAGAGTGGGATCGTTGACAATACGAACAGCACGTCATTGGATGGAGTCAAATGGGTCTAATTGGTATTTCGGTGCGCCGGCCCAAAGATGTGAGCAATACTCCATATGGGGCCTCACCTGAGCTTTGTAAAGCATTAGGAGCATTAGTAGTTTATGTGTATTTAGTTCATTGTGCTCCTATCCTTCCAATTCGTAATGTTGTCATACGTTGTATCATTCGTAATACGTGCGAGCGCGTATGTGCCTATGTGTGTGTTTATGTGTGTGCGTTTTTGGACATCGTAGTGCGCACTCACCTCGACCTCCCTGTAGAATATGTTCCACAACAACGGTGCGAGCAAGTGTTTCGCGTCGAACAGTGTGACAAACACACGAGCGAGCTCGTCCATTTGTGACGTGCTCACTACGTTCGCGAGCGCCATCGCTATTGGGAGCTCGCCCTGGGAGAAAATAATATATTCCTAATTAATATCAAATATATTACATACTAGCTTTCATATTATTATTTGGAATTTATTTCTTGGTTTATTGGTATTAGTTAAATTAGTATTTTTTTAATTCTATAGTGGTTTTCAGTTTAGTTTAAAATTATGTAAGTGACTTATATTAAAATAGACTTTGAACCTTAAAGTATCCTTTCTTTTTATACATAACCTCTTTCCGTATGTACATAAAAAATCCGGCCGCCTAAAAAACTAAGATGGCTGCCGTTCAACGGGGGGGGGGGGGGGGGGGAGTTGTAGTGTAGGAGTTGGTAGGAAGATATTTTTGTCGATAAAAAGAGTAATGTATAATACTCCTTTAAAATATCCGTAGTTGATCTCATGACCCACTGTGTATGTATAAATATACGTAATGTGTATGTATGTCTGATTGTATGTTGCTCACCTTATCAGAGATCATAGTGACGAGTTGCACCAGTTGCTCAAAGCGGTCAGCGAGCACGGTCTCCGCGAGGGTATCGAATTCGGTTCCTTGTTGGAGAATTTTAGTCAGCACTTCCATAAAGGCAGCTCTGGTTTGAAGGTCACGGTGGTAGCCCAGATCTAAATAGATAGATAAACCACAGCGAAAAGACAATTTAAATAAGTAATACGAAAAGTACAGATATACCGTACAAAAAAGTACAGACCTGGTACAGAACAGAACATCTAGAAAAATACAGATCTAGAAGTTCAATTAATTTAGAAAACTTAACAACTCATCGATGGGAGGCGCCAGTTGGAAGGGCGAATTCGCAAATTTCCGTGTGTTTTAGAAAAGAAATGTTTATTCAAAAGTTGTAGAGCTTTAAGAGCCCTATACAACGACTATAATTTGTATGTATACTCGTATATATATATACGTATATACAACATGTAACCGAAATAATGTAAACCTAAAACACGTCAACTTATTTAAAATAAAATTGTTCTAGGGAATAAATCAAGTGAAAAACGTACAAGTTTTGTTGTTCTATCTAAAACAATCCTAGTACTCATTACTTAATGCAGTGATTGGATGCGACGCGCGTAGAATAAAATATATACTAGACTCGAACAATAAATTTCTAATGCGTTATTTCAGTGACACGATGGATATTCCTTTTATTAACTAAATGGTTTGTCATTCCACTTTACACACATTAATATCACATACCATCAGCTATCAACTAGTTGCCATCTAAATGTGACTTACCAATGCTATGCATAAGTCCCGAGTCGATATTAGCACTGAGTAAATTAGACATGGCTTGAATGGTCGCGTTTCGTAATGTCTCCAGTCTGCCGGGACCTTCGGATAGTTCCACCTCGTTGCAGTCGTTTAGCAAATTCATAAATAGAGAGAAATATCTGAAATGATTGGACAGATTATTTTGTAGTTAGATTAAATAGTTGGAGACAAATTTTGAATTAATACTGCCATTATAACAATGGCAGTATTGACTTATTCTGACAATAACGTCTTAATGAACATCGCCAATTCCTCGTTGGTGAGTAAATTGTGACAATGCGATATTCCAATTATTTTTTGAAAATAATTTAAGACATTATAAAGACGAGTCAAATTTCTACCTCGTAACTGTCGTTAACTAAATGTATGAGAAAAAAGAAATATCTGTAAGAATCAGACCAGTTTTTATATATATGTAGTTGGGTTAAATAGTGGGGAATGAACGGTGTGTAAATACCGTCAAATCTTGTATCCGTTTGTGGAATCTAACAATATCCTATTCGAATTTCTACCTCGATACAATGGTTTAGTAAATTTATGAAAAGGAAGAAATATCTGCAATCATTAAACAAATTTTAGTGAAATAGTGAGAAATAAATGATTTTGTTTATATAGAAAGAAGGCGGCAGACGAGCATACAGTCCATCTGATGGTAAGTGGATACTGTCGCCCATAGACATCCGCGATACATGCCAACATCAGTCCAAAATGACTAACGTTGGCACGCCCGCGGATGCGCTGTCTACGTTTGCAGATTAAAGAATAGATTGGGAAAATGGGGAACGATAGGATGAGATGGGAATGGACTCTGGCATATCTCATTCATTACCGAAACATGTACGTACATTGGGGAAATACGATAAAGTAGGAAATACAGTACATTTCAAGGTAGTCTTCTGTGAGGGAGGAGTAGTGTCGAGTGCGCTCAGCGGCTGTGGGAATGCAGCGTGCACTTTCCCTCTATGATGAAAGAACACCGCTGATTCATCGACAAATTTCACTTCGTTGGTAGCTAATTGGTGTTGAAGCATAGACAAAACAATGAATAATATATATTCAATCAATATTTAACAGCGATGTTAGTTCAACCACAATAACCATTTACTTGAGAAATAGTTGGCTCTTGGCCTCCATAAGGTCTCCTCTGTCGGACTCCTCGGGCTGCAAGGGCAGGCCTTTCAGCAGGGCTGCCACTGCCTCCATGCAGGCCTGATCCAACTCCCTGCACCACAACCATATATCTGATTACTATCTGTTCGAGTTAAGAATGCAATGACTCATTGCTTGAAACAGTAGGCGTCACAATTTTTGACCATCATTTTTAAAATTAAAACATATCTTTGGGTTATTCTTGAAGACAAAGTGGATCAATAATACACATTGGATAGTTTTCAGACTGAACGTTTGTGAACGACTCGTGTGAACGTGAGTTCAAATCGTCAGCCCATATCACTAGTGAGTTTCTACTGAAGCGCGATTATTAAAAATCAATACTAGCTCGGCGGTGAAGGTAAACATCGGGAGGAAACCCGCATGCATTAGAAATCTGCACTAATCGACCAATGTGATCAAGCAATCTGCACTGGATCCGCGTTATGGATTACGCCCCGAAAACCCCCCGTGATTTAACTAGGGAAGGTTTAACTGCCTGCCTGCAGCCCTGCAGTAGGACGTTATAGGTTGATAAGGCAGACCTTATGGCACAGTTAGGGCACAGATGCCCTGCAGTGGAACGTTATAGGCTGATACAAGTACGTTACCTGGTAATGGAAGACGCGTCGGCTCTCAACGGTGGCGCTATCTGATGACTGGTCCCCAACACCCAATCGGTCACGTATTCCACCATTTTGTTGCGGAACTTCATTTCCTATCACAGGAAATAAAATATTCATATGAAAACTCGTAACGATGACGAGCCCTTTTGTTATGGACCACCTGGTACACTCTTGTCCATGAGGGATGTCTTCCCCTAGTGGAAACGTAAAGAAACACACGTAGGTACGAACTTACGAAACAAATACATATCTCCTTTTCTGTCAGATACTGATAAAAATCCAAAGCAAAGCGTTTTTTTTTCTAAATCGTGATTTCTTCATTTATTTCGAGCCTTCTTTTAATACTGGAACTCTATATGCAAAATGCGTTTTTTTGTTATTCCTAATCCAAATATCTTTCTAATAAAAATTAAAGAAAAAAGTTTTTTTGCAGATATACCACGATTCCGACAAAATTCTTTTGTCGGATTTTGCAACCGCAGCGACAAAAACTAATTTTCGAGTTGTGTAACGTAGTCACGTTGTATACGTTCATTTTCGTTTTAACAAGGTCAGTAAGGATACACTTGTTATGCATGCCTAACGTAGGAAGATCGCTGCGTATGCACCGACCTCATTTGGTCACACAATTGCAACACGAGGCGCGAGGCGCTGACACTGCACCAACGTGCCGTTTGACGTCATAGCCGAGGCGATGTCGCCGCCACCATTTCAAATGGAATTTCTTTTATGCCTAACATCGGCGGAAGCAATACGTTCTTTAGATATAGTTATTAGATTACAATTCTTTGTAATAATTAGTAAATTAAAGTAACTTTTATATTAAATAAATTTATATTTTTTGCATCCTACGTTGTGACCACGCTTAACTTAATAAATAAATGTAAATAACACTTAATAAATGTAAAAATATATAAAGTAACAAAGAAAGTTTAAAAATATATCATAGATAAAATTGTTTTTGCTGTATGAATACTGTTATTCATTCTGTTCTGATAGATAAATTATCTGCCAATAAAATCTAGCTGATATTGACTTTCTGACAAAGTATAACTGAGATTCTGATAAAACACCAGATTTTGTATATCAAATATAAAATACATAAAAGTCTGTTTTTTTCTAATTTAATAAAATCTTCATGCACGACTACTACGTCTACTGGGCCGACATCTTTGTGTTAATAAAAGCCTACCTGTCTAAATGCCAGGTCGTCTCGTCGCCGCATCATAGCCTCCACAACTTGACACAGCTTGGTCTTTATTTGAACAGACATCACCGTCATGTCAAGATGGCGGACGTATCTGAAATAAATTGATGTGAATCTTAATATTAGAATCATGAAAGATCACAGTGTCAAGCTCATAATGTTGCAACAATTTGGATAAAAAAAACCTAAAACACTTAATGAACAGAGCCTTAAAGGAGAGCATACGCTGAGCCAGGGACTCCTTTGCGCACTGAGATATTTTAAATTGAATTAACTCTGTGTCGCGCACTGTTCGGTCCAAAAAATATTTTATACCGCGAACCCGTAGACTGTGGAACGAACTGCCTCAAGAGGTCTTCTCATTAAGCTACGACATGGGGTTCTTTAAGAGAGCTGTGAATAGGATTTTGCAAGACCGGCAGCGCGCCCGCATACCCTCTGGTGTTGCAGGTGTCCATGGGCGGCGGTAACACTTGCCATCACGTGGGACCGCTTGAACGTCTGCCCACTTTTTTGTATTAAAAAAAAATTAGAGTGTGTCTAATAAAGAATCCATTTATTTATAAGTAAAGTGTCTACTCAATGGGACAGGTCTCCATGAAACGGGATGAGATCGAAAATGGGATCTGGCATATTCCACTCAATCCCGAAATACATTATTTGCAGCATTTTACGGCAACTGTCTAGGACAGAATTAATTCGAAAGCAATCATGGTACATACAGTACAAAAACAAGACAAAAAAAATATGGAAGTTGATATGGCGTTATCGGATAAAGATAGTGACTCTTTAAATAAAAAATCAAAGTTCAATTGTGTATGGTAAGTGGTTAAAGATTCTGATTAAGAATGAAAAATAAGGTCCGTTTTCTTAGATAACGATAATAAATACATTACCTGACTATAGCCAGCATGAGTCCCTCAATAGACGTGGTACTGAGATGTTCCGCTGGTTGACCGCTCTTCTTGTTGTCCAGTATACTCTTCATTATGAAGATCGTGTGCTCCACGAATTGAGTGTTTATATCTGTCAGCATTACCTGTACAGAAACAGCGTTTTAGATCAATATAAACATACACAAACAAACACTATTGTAATTACACGCATGCACACACGTTCCCACGCACACTCGCGCGTATTCACGCACGAACACGCACAGGCACATACGGACGCACACAAACGCACATAAACTACCGTTTTATTTGACCATTATTTATTTCTACAAACAAGCCTTATTGGCTTCAGTACATTATAAATCATATTATATAATGTTTTCTTTAAACAATAAATAATAAAAAACAATCATTTTTACACACAAACACACAATTATGATTGTTTTTGTAATGAATAGTAGGCGATGCTGGAGAAAAATGTAATCTTTCATATATTTATAAGGTAAATTAGAAAAGGCTGGAAAAAATAGAAAAACTATACAGTTAAGCTGTGAATTACGTTAAATATTTAAAAATGGATCTTATCCAAAACGGCATTTTTTTTTCTTTTAATATATAAATATGATTTTTTATAGGGTTTAAAGTTATCACTTTATAAAGAGACCTTTCTAATAAGCTTTTAGAGTCTTCTACTAAATAGGAGGAATATTTATAGGCTTTAAATTGGTATAAGTATTTCTTATAAACACGATTTCTTTATAGATTTTAAAGTGCCTATCTATCTAGCAAATTTCTAAACACATGTATGTGTGTTTTTGTGTAATTACCTGTTGTTGTTGATCGAAGAACTTGTCGATAATGGCCTTGATCTGGTCAAAGAGGATCGGATACAAGGCTGGAGACATCTCCCGTCCGACTAATTCTTTTACATGGGTTTGTATTTGTTGACCAAAGCGTTCGTTACTGCAGAGGAGTAGCCTTAATAGTTGGCCTATGAATCTAAAAATTAAAAGAAAATTATTTTAATATTAGCTGTACAATATTATACTTGTACATAGAGATTAAAACCAATTGTCTATGCCTCGATTTAATGTTGTGCTGGCCAACACGTCAATATACTCGTATCTTCTTGTCTATGATAAGCATAGGTGTGCGTTGCCATAGTTTTGTAATAAAATTAAAATACAGTCCACTAGGAAACTAAGCAGGAGTTTAATTTGATACAAGATGAATCAGCGCCAGGTCCTGCTTCATTAGCAGTGGACGCGACTTCGTACTCGTAGACGTTAGAGAACGTGTCGTTAGCTTGATTCCCGTGGGAACTTTATAATTGATCTGGATAAAAAGTACCATAAACGTTAACTCGGCATATAAAGCTATAACTATACTAAGTTTCAAGAAAATCCATCCCGTAATTTTTGCGTGATGCGCATTTAGACAGACAGAAAGACAAAAATTCTACAATGATTCCCGCGGGAACTTAGACCGGTTCTGGGTAAAAAGTATCCCGAATATTGGACCCAAGACAAAAAATTTCATTGTAGTAAATTTGTCAAAATATTGTAGACAGATATTATAGATAAAACTCTTTATTGGATACCCAAACAAAACAAGGTAGTAACAGATATTAGTAAACACATGCAAGGCACAAAAGGCGGACTTATTGTACATACGGCCTTGATAATGATATTCCAACTGCATAATGTATCTGGATATAAAGTATCCTAAATGTTGATCCGGTACATAAGCTATAAAACTATAATTGCAATTAAGCTATAATTTCAATAAAATCAGTCGTGGTTTTTAAGTGGCGTGCGTTAAGACAGACTGACAAAAATTTCAAAAAGTGTCTCTTCGGGCTCTACATCACTCAAAAATATCGAATGTACTGAGAATATGTAATGTATGGATTTTATTAGTTACTATTATTATTAATTAGAATTTATAAAATTGCACTGCCTTTGCAGCGCCATCTACTTAGACTAAGTCCCTGCCTGTGTACAAGATAACAATGAATGAATAAATAAAATACAAATTTCAAGTTTTTTTCCTTTCAAACTGTTTTCGTGTGAAATGAAATTTTTGTTTTATACCAATTTTCATTTAACACAAAACAAAAAGGGGAATCCCACGCATCGGCATTAATCCTGGCGAATAAAGACTTACTGTGTGACTGGACAGTACTGGACCTCTTGAGAACTATTCGCCAACACATTGTACTTTCTTGAATCTATAGACAAACAAAAAAAAAATAGTATCACTATGACGTCACAAGTGTCCATCTCTGGAAAATAATACTCTATATAATAATTAATAATAATTTTATTTCCAGACCAAAAGAGTCCATAGGTAGGTAGTTTGTTACAAAAATGGGGATGAACCTGATTTTCGTGTATTTTTAGAAAACACTGTATTTTACAAAGTGGCAGTGTTGCGAGTTATAACATTTTAAAGTTTTCATTTGTTAAAAGTAGCGCGACGTCACAGCAACGGCTGCATGGATATACTTGTCACAGATCTTAATGTACTCTACAATCATATTTGTATCAATTTTAGGCAAATAAGTGGAATTTTCGCGTACAGCAGCAACATTCATTGTGCAGTTTCCAATGCAATATTGTCGTAAATAACCAGAAATTCAAGCTCGGAAAGTAAGAGAACAAACCGCAGCCAGTTCACAACAAGGAGATCATTGCCACGAATAGAGGTTATGTTTTTGTTTGTTTAGCTCGAGGACACGTGCCAGAGAAGTTTATTTGATCTGTGGAGACATTACCTTTTCATATACATTATGACAGAAGTAGCAATTCATACAACCGTAACTGTGACGTCATCGCCTATATTTCACATTTTTCGCTATAATTTCCTAGGACTTTGTGCAAACAAAAGTAAAACTCGTACGAGATGTTGTCTCGTCACATAATATTCCATTTTTTCTACAGATTTCATTCAAGTATAAGCGAAGTGTGGTCAGACCCAATACACGTCATGTTGAGCCCATATATTTACAATTGTCGCCAATGTAGACTGAGTGTGTGTTGTAGAAGGCGCGACTTAAAGGATAAATGCGTCACAGAAGTGCGGTCCATCCGCATTTCCTCGATACGGAGGTGTCGCGCACTGTTAGCTCCAAAAAATATTTTATCCTGCGAACTCGTACACTGTGGAATGAACTGCCTCAAGAGATCTTTCCATCGAGCCACGACATGGGGTTCTTCAAGAAAGCTGTAAATAGGATTTTGCAAGGTCGGCGGCGCGCCCGCATACCCCCTGGTGTTGCAGGTGTCCATGGGCGGCGGTAACACTTACCATCACGTGGGACCGCTTGCTCGTCCGCCCACTTTTTTATATATAAAAAAAAAATCAGCTACCACACGCTCTGAGGAATGACACCACCTCTAAAAGAGTGGACTCGCCAACCCACTGAGAGAGTGACGATGCAGTGGTCTAATCACCTATCGCACCCATGAGCATCACTGCGGAAGGTATAAATATTAGACTGGGAGTCTCAATAAATCTATGGATATGAATTTGTGGCACAATGCCACAAGTGATCGTTGCAAAAATTTATTAAAGTTCCCCAGCATGTAAAATGTCTCAACGCTGCCATTTTCCTCGACTTCAATTTAGCACTGAGACACTCAGTGTCCCAATATTTGACACAAACATATGTATATGCTTCTAAACCAGATTTTAGTCTAAAGTGAAAAAATCAACTTTTGAAAATATTTTGTGATTCGCTTTTGATTATTGAACTTTTTTCAATGAAATGACTCGAAAACTATTTCAAAGGAATATTTCTTTTTTGCTTTAACTTCTTGAAAGACGTGTATATTTTTTTTACCATTTCGCTCGTATCGGTCGCGTGGTACGTTCACTGATGTTTTATTAAGATATCTTAGACGGCAATAATAACAGCATATAGCGTACACAACAACTCCATCAAAACCGGAAAACCGGATCAAAATCAGTCCGGTAAAACACAAGTTATAAGAGAACGAACATACAGAAGGGCAGACGGACAAACACACAAATAGAAAACAGACGACAGACGTTGAGTTTTATAAAATCTAGAGAAGAGATTTGTTTACGGTGCGCACACTAGGCGCACCTGCCTCGCGTTATGCGAAAGCAGCCCGAGGAATGTGCACTCGGGCCCAATTTTAAACTTACTCAATATATCCACCGAAATGGTGGGTAAGCACAATAATCAACAATTTACACAATTTAAAGGTCTCACTTACCCCAGGTGGTTTTGCCCACGCACAAATCTGGAAAGTGTACCTACGCTAGTCCCTACTAGACGTGACCTATCTTAGTGTGATTGAATAAATACATACATTCACAATAGATACTTGTGTAGTAATCCAAGTCTCGTTCCGTGGTGAGCCGGTGGCCGCTATAGCTCCGCAACTCACACACGGCAGCAAAATCACCTCGAGATATCACTCCAAATACCACAAGCACAATCACAATAACCAAGTCCAACCAACACTCTCGCGTGGCTCAAGGATATCCGCGTGCAAGTCCAATTAATAGGCGCGAATCACAAAATCAACTGTCCGAGGCCGCGATGTGAACTTAACTCCCAAAACACTCGCGTGGCACAAGGATATCCGCGGTCAAGACCAATTAATAGGCGCGAATAACAAATCCAACTGTCCGAGGCCGCGGTGTGAATTTTAACTCTCAAAACACTCGCGTGGCACAGGATATCCGCGAACAAGACCTATGAATAGGCGCGAATAACAAAATCAACTCTCCGAGGCCGCGGTGTGAATTTAACTCCCAAAACACTCGCGTGGCACAGGATATCCGCGGTCAAGACCAAGTAATAGGCGCGAATAACAAAATCAACTGTCCGAGGCCGCGGTGTGAATTTTAACTCTCAAAACACTCGCGTGGCACAGGATATCCGCGAACAAGACCTATGAATAGGCGCGAATAACAAAATCAACTCTCCGAGGCCGCGGTGTGAATTTAACTCCCAAAACACTCGCGTGGCACAGGATATCCGCGGTCAAGACCAAGTAATAGGCGCGAATAACAAAATCAACTGTCCGAGGCCGCGGTGTGAATTTTAACTCTCAAAACACTCGCGTGGCACAGGATATCCGCGAACAAGACCTATTAATAGGCGCGAATAACAAAATCAACTGTCCGAGGCCGCGGTGAGAATTTTAACTCCGCTCGCCGCCGAGCGCGTGTCATACTAAAAATTCTCAAACCGCCTTCAATATTCGCAGACAAAAAATGTTGCCTCGAAATCTTCAATATATGCGGGTATGCAAAGACGCTCGCGCCAATTTCAAACAAGATTATTTCTAATCGCTCACCGTGTCCGTGTAAATGCGCCCACATTGTGGAAGGCCTTCTTTGTAAACACACGCCTCCCAACGCGCATAAAAACGACGTAATGTTTGCCCACTCTTGGATTTGCATCTGAAAATGTATTTCGAAAATATTTAACATTATCCGTTAATTGACCTCATCGTCGGATCATGTTTGTGACTTTAGTCAAGGTAAAAAAATATGTACGTTTTTTATTGGTGTATCTTTAAAATAACATGTTAAAAAATGAATGTTTCTGTTTACACAGTATCTTAAAACAGTGAAATTTTAAGTTAGAAAATCTTGATCAAAGTCAATAAGTTCATATCAACAATAAGGTTTATTTTGCTCAGATAACTTCACATATATTTATATGTGACTTACATTTAAATCACGCTTTATCTATATCTATACTTCTATAATAATATAATAAAGAGGTAAAATTGTATCCCCAACATACTCTGGTAACTCTGGTAAGAGGTAATCTCTGGAAATTAAATTATTTCCATGTGAAATTATTTCACAAATAGGAAGCTACATTATCCGTGTCTAATATAGGCTATATTCTATTTTGAAATTTTGAAAAAAAAATATGAAAAAAAAAACTTATAAACCGAAGCGAAGCGAGGGCAGGTCGCTATTTCTAGTATAAAATTATAGTTTGTGTATACCGCGGTTAGGTTCGAAGATGCGCCAAATCGGTTGAGTAGTTCCAAAATTACGACAGAGTAAACTTTAGATAAATTCTAAATAATAAATTATGTTCATAATAGTTTATATATTATTCGTGCATAAATATAAATAGTTTACCTTATGATTACAATCTCTTACCTCAAAATCATGTTCGCTGCTACTGTGGTGTGAGACTCTCCTTTTAGCAACAGCCCTGTGCAAAGCCTCCATTTGATTTTCGTCCATCTTGTCGCCTTGCCCTTTGGGGTACTTCTGTAGTAGCTTGCATAACGAGTCCCTGAAATAACATACGAGATTACAGATACACTAAAATTTTAATCCAATTCCCAAATACGAATACATAAGTACATATAATAAATACTTTAATGTATACTTTAATATTACTTTAATGTATTGTAGTGTAGGCTTTCTCGGCCGGTGTCCATATTAATCGAATCTTCCGGGCTACTTCTTCTTCTTTGGAAGAAAGAGAAGAGATTCCAGAAGACCTCGGCCAAGTAGCCCGGAAGATTCAATTAATACTTTAATGTATACTTTAATGTATTGGAGTGTAGGCTTTCTCGGCCGGTGTCCATATTAATTGAATCTTCCGGGCTACTTCTTCTTTGGAAGAAAGAAGAGATTCCAGAAAACCTCGGCCAAGTAGCCCGGAAGATTCAATTAATACTTTAATGTATACTTTAATATATACTTTAATATTACTTTAATGTATACTTTAATATATACTTTAATATTACTTTAATGTATACTTTAATATTACTTTAATGTATACTTTAATATATACTTTAATATTACTTTAATGTATACTTTAATGTATACTTTAATATTACTTTAATGTATTGTAGTGTAGGCTTTCTCGGCCGGTGTCCATATTAATCGAATCTTCCGGGCTACTTCTTCTTCTTTGGAAGAAAGAGAAGAGATTCCAGAAGACCTCGGCCAAGTAGCCCGGAAGATTCAATTAATACTTTAATGTATACTTTAATGTATTGGAGTGTAGGCTTTCTCGGCCGGTGTCCATATTAATTGAATCTTCCGGGCTACTTCTTCTTTGGAAGAAAGAAGAGATTCCAGAAAACCTCGGCCAAGTAGCCCGGAAGATTCAATTAATACTTTAATGTATACTTTAATATATACTTTAATATTACTTTAATGTATACTTTAATATATACTTTAATATTACTTTAATGTATACTTTAATATTACTTTAATGTATACTTTAATATATACTTTAATATTACTTTAATGTATACTTTAATGTATACTTTAATATTACTTTAATGTATTGTAGTGTAGGCTTTCTCGGCCGGTGTCCATATTAATCGAATCTTCCGGGCTACTTCTTCTTCTTTGGAAGAAAGAGAAGAGATTCCAGAAGACCTCGGCCAAGTAGCCCGGAAGATTCAATTAATACTTTAATGTATACTTTAATGTATTGGAGTGTAGGCTTTCTCGGCCGGTGTCCATATTAATTGAATCTTCCGGGCTACTTCTTCTTTGGAAGAAAGAAGAGATTCCAGAAGACCTCGGCCAAGTAGCCCGGAAGATTCAATTAATACTTTAATGTATACTTTAATATTACTTTAATGTATACTTTAATATATACTTTAATATTACTTTAATGTATACTTTAATATATACTTTAATATTACTTTAATGTATACTTTAATATATACTATAATATTACTTTAATGTATACTTTAATATGTGCCGTGTGGTGTCGGCCGGCAATTGAATAACACCACCCCATCTCTTCCTGTGGGTGTCGCGGCGAGTAAAGGATAACAAAGCGCTACCACAAGTCCTGAGGAACTACGCCATCTCCGAAAGACTGGACTCGCCAACTTGCTTGGCCAGTGTGCCGTTTTTAGCAAATGCACAAAAGTTGACGCACTCGACTGGCCTCGTTATCCCTCTCTCACAGAAGACTACTTTGAAATGTTTCTCACTTTATCGTATTTCCCCAATGTACGTACATGTTTCGGTAGTGAGTGAGATATGCCAGAGTCCATTCCCATCCCTCTTCATATTTCCCCAACCCCATCTACCAATCCATTCCTTAATCTGCAAAGGTAGGCAGCGCATGCGGGGGCGTGTCAACGTTTGTTCGAACGTCCGAAGTCGCTTTTGTTGATTTTCGATACGCGACACATAGATGTAACTTGTGACACGTATTCAAGGTGACCACGAACAAAAGTACGTTAGTAAACTCAGTGGGAACGGCGCAAAGTGAACGCCAGAGCTCCGGTTGGTTGCCATGACTACGTGAACATTGAATAAAAAGTTGGAATCCCCGGATCCATGATAGAAGTTCACCTCGCAATAGCAATCTTTTAGATATTAATTGTGAATTTTATAAATAAATAAAATCCATTCGTTTAATCATACTCACCAGCATCGGAATGTCTCCTCCCACACTGGCTGTACACCATTTATACAATGTTCGATCTTTCTCAGCAAAGCCATTATTCTTTTCTGCAGCGCTGCAGAACCTGATTAGAAATAATTATTTGAATATTTTAAATTATTTTATTATTTACTAGCTGTGCCCGGTATGCGTTGCTATGACTGTCCAACAGATGGCGCTTAACACGCTTACAGGGTAAGCGCCATCTGTTGGAAATCTGTTGTTTGGGTAAAAAGCATGTTTTACCCTGTGATAGGTATATAAAAACACCCGCGTATTCGAATGCAACGTTGTGTTAAAATTTCAAAGCAATCGGTGAAGAACTTTCGGAGATTTAAGATTTTTAACAAACGAACGTTTACATTTTTATTTATATACATAGAAGATAGAAGATCAAAGGAACTCTTAATATCAAAATGTTTCTATAGTATGCAAGAATTTTTCCAATACAAAGGATAACAATATATACTGCTATATACTTAGTGAAATATGTCAAACTAACAGTTATTATTCTGCATTTTTGTTCGGTATTGTTCGGGGGCTGCGGGGTGAGGGGTGAATTCACATGCTGCGCGGGCGCGGATCGCTCATTAGTTAGCTTTTGACCCTTCGGCGGCTCGGTACGATACGATCACAATTTGTTGTTGTGCAAGTAGGCTGCACATTTTTGGGAGACCTTGGGGCACGCGAGTGGCCATAGTTGGATAATAAGTGTATGGCAGTGACAGTGAAAACAGTGATCGACGACCTTGCAACGGCGCTATTAAGCGCATCCCTGTTCAGCAGTCCCGGGAGCCCCCAGGAAGATCGAGAGTGAGTGAACAGGAGGTTACAAGGTCAGAACTTTTGGATTCCTTTTTGAACTTTGTCTCCGCGTATCGCGGATAAAACAATTTTGAAGATGATAGCAAATAAGAATGATTTTCCACTAATGTGGTAATTATTTAACGGGACTAAATCTCTTTTAGATATTAAGTACCAACATAGGATAAGTGATTGTTGCTTATAGCGAGTAACTCACAGGATAACATTCGCCTATATCCCTTCATTAGGATTTTAGCGCCCTTCTTTCTTAGTATATTCTTAGAACTATTAAATGAAAGTGAAATATATACTTACTGTGTATGTTCTTATAATAACAACCCCTACCCACCCCCATGACATCCTGGCTAGCTGCTTGCAACAACACACATATTTAATAAGAAATGAGATTTTTAAATGAAACCAACTCTTAAGAAAATCCAAACAATTTTAAAAGAAAACTCAAAATTCTCTTTATAAAAAGACAAAGGAAACTTGAATAAGGAGAAACTACTTGACAAACATACATACATACATATAGATATACAGATACATACATATAGATATACAGATACATACATATAGATATACAGATACATACATATAGATATACAGATACATACATATAGATATACAGATACATACATATAGATATACAGATACATACATATAGATATACAGATACATACATATAGATATACAGATACATACATATAGATATACAGATACATACATATAGATATACAGATACATACATATAGATATACAGATACATACATATAGATATACAGATACATACATATAGATATACAGATACATACATATAGATATACAGATACATACATATAGATATACAGATACATACATATAGATATACAGATACATACATATAGATATACAGATACATACATATAGATATACAGATACATACATATAGATATACAGATACATACATATAGATATACAGATACATACATATAGATATACAGATACATACATATAGATATACAGATACATACATATAGATATACAGATACATACATATAGATATACAGATACATACATATAGATATACAGATACATACATATAGATATACAGATACATACATATAGATATACAGATACATACATATAGATATACAGATACATACATATAGATATACAGATACATACATATAGATATACAGATACATACATATAGATATACAGATACATACATATAGATATACAGATACATACATATAGATATACAGATACATACATATAGATATACAGATACATACATATAGATATACAGATACATACATATAGATATACAGATACATACATATAGATATACAGATACATACATATAGATATACAGATACATACATATAGATATACAGATACATACATATAGATATACAGATACATACATATAGATATACAGATACATACATATAGATATACAGATACATACATATAGATATACAGATACATACATATAGATATACAGATACATACATATAGATATACAGATACATACATATAGATATACAGATACATACATATAGATATACAGATACATACATATAGATATACAGATACATACATATAGATATACAGATACATACATATAGATATACAGATACATACATATAGATATACAGATACATACATATAGATATACAGATACATACATATAGATATACAGATACATACATATAGATATACAGATACATACATATAGATATACAGATACATACATATAGATATACAGATACATACATATAGATATACAGATACATACATATAGATATACAGATACATACATATAGATATACAGATACATACATATAGATATACAGATACATACATATAGATATACAGATACATACATATAGATATACAGATACATACATATAGATATACAGATACATACATATAGATATACAGATACATACATATAGATATACAGATAAGGAGACCGTATAAAAATATTGATACTCAATATCAAATAACTTATTTATAATTACGAGTATTATTATATTGTACTAGCTTCTATCCCCCGGCTTCGCCTGCGTGGATTTCGTTTTAAAAGTAATGGACTCTCCCTGGAAAACTAATCAAATCTACGGGATAAAAAGTATGCTATGCACCTTATCCAGATTTTAGGCGAAAAATCACGCCCTCCATTTTTAGCACCCTTCTAAGTCAAATATCAAAAACGTGTTTAATATATTTTATGTCTTGGTTACGGATACTGCAGAACTTGTATCTTAGACCAACATTTAAATCAGCATATATCGAATAACAGACCTGTAGTGAGCACAGTGCTGGTATGCGCCATCTCTTGAAACACAGCGTAGTTAGGCAGCAAACACTGCGTAGTGATCTCATCCGCTCCGCAGCGGATGTCCGCTTCCTGGCAGAGTAGTGCGAAGCACGACATGCCTACCAGAACTACATCCGTGTCGATAGACCATAGGCACATGAAGAATACCACCTATAGACAAGTGATTTATTTTATTGATAATAAATTTATTAGTGACAAAAGCGTATTATTGTCAATTTACATACTTTACAATATTTTTGGCGGGAACTCGAGTTTTTGTTTGATTATTGTAAAAATTGATTATTATGTTTTATGGTAGTAGTTTTATGCTTTAATAGTAGCTTTGTTCGCGGTAAGGATTCGGAACTGATTCTGGACTAGTACTGAACTAATTTGGAATCGTAGTGGAGCGCATGCGCGGTTATAAACCGATTCGTGATTTTTATTTCCGCGAACGATTTCGGAACCAAACTGCGTACGATCTACTGTCATCGGCAGTGTTACCAACTCTCAAAAATATTTATCCCTAAAGCTTAAGTCAAAAACCCCCAAAATCGCCCCAATTACTTAGAAATCCCCCTAAAAAAATATATAATAAAAGAAAAAATATAAATTACAAAAATGCAATGAAATTTCTTTACCTTTTAAATCTGGATCTGTTTCCCAAATCTACGTGTACTTCTGACTGTACATTTTTTATTTTTAGTTTCTTGAGGCATCATTCACAAATTGCTTGTCGGCACAGCAGTACAACAACAAAATCGAATTAAACAAGTAAACAATAATCAACGTACATACGTATTTCCAGTAAGCATAGGCACAATAACCACCAGTCACCACAGAGTAGTTGTAATATATTTGTACTAGATGTCGTTAAGTCGCTAGGTCAACAAATAAATATAATTAGCTATTATAGTTTGGATTGTCCCAGGGCCTATACTTTCACATAATATATGAAAAATATATATTCAAAAAATATATGAAGAGTCAAAAAATCCCTAAAAATACCCCTAAAAATATAAAACCCCTAAAAAAAACCCATCCCACTTATTTACCCCCTAAATTTGGGAGGAAAACCCCTAAGTTGGCAAGTATTTAAGTGGACCCACCAAAACACATTACTCTTATTAGAGTATTATATAAACTTATTTATATAAACAACAAACAAAACTAACCATATTTTATTTAACCCTTAATAAATTTATAAAATTTATATTTTATTTAACTATTTAACCAGTGTATTAGTTTCTAACCAATTGAATATAGCCGCAGCATGTATGTCAAATGTCGTTAGGTAAAAACTGCGCATGTCTGGAACTACGGATTCTTGCCAAAGTTATAGAACTGATAGAACTGATTCTGAACCGATCCTGAATCGAGTTCGACGGTTCCGCGAACACAGAACTGTAACTAGAAATTCTGAACTGTGTGTTCCGCGAACGGCATTATTTGAACTGCGCATGCGTATAGTTCCGAATCAGTTCTGAATCCTTACCGCGAACGAAGCTAGTGATATAATATTTTCTTAGGTTTTCGCGATTACTATACATTGCAATTAAACAACTTTTAACGGTTTAAATCGCGTATATTTGACATGATTTATATCCCGACGTTTCGAACACTTTGCAGTGGACGTGGTCACGGGGTGACTAATTGATTTTATTTGTCACTTGAGTTATTAAGAAATTATTACTACCGTCTGAAATTTTTTGAACTACCGTCTGAAACCGTCTGAACTACCGAAGCTAGTGATAGTTGATTAAACAACTTGTGATTCAAACTGTGTTTTTCGTGTGCTTCCAAGGAGTACTCTTCTGTCCTCAATAATCCTACTATCGTTTTATTGAGCGACTCCTGACTTATATCGACTGGACTGGACATTGATAGGTTACGTTTTAGACTTTGAAATTGTTTATTACGAAGAAAACCTGCCACTGGCAGAATGTGCTAATTGCACCATTGTCACATATGAAGAAAAAAATGTTTTTTGACGTAACGGGGTTGCCGGTGTACAAAAATATAAGAAATATAGAAATAATTGTAAAACAAAACTTTTTTATATAAACTGTAATAATATTAAAGAACTTTTAACGGTTTAAATCGCGTATATTTGACATGATTTATATCCCGACGTTTCGAACACTTTGCAGTGGACGTGGTCACGGGGTGACTAATTGATTTTATTTGTCACTTGAGTTATTAAGAAATTATTACTACCGTCTGAAATTTTTTGAACTACCGTCTGAAATTTTTTAATCATAACATTCCCTATGCACCCTATGATTAAAAAATTTCAGACGGTAGTTCAAAAAATTTCAGACGGTAGTAATAATTTCTTAATAACTCAAGTGACAAATAAAATCAATTAGTCACCCCGTGACCACGTCCACTGCAAAGTGTTCGAAACGTCGGGATATAAATCATGTCAAATATACGCGATTTAAACCGTTAAAAGTTGTTTAATTGCAATGTATAGTAATCGCGAAAACCTAAGAAAATATAATATTAAAGAAGTAATAATTCGCGATAACTGTTTGCATAGTTGACTTAAAAAAAACAATGACTTGAAAAAGTATATACATTTATACCACTGCTATCACTCATGTATACACTTTTGTCACAAGGAATTATCCATCTATGTATTTTGGTTGATTGATGGTAGATTTGGTTGATTTAATCTTGACATAAACAGTGTCGCTATATATCTACTTGCTTTGATTCGAGGCGCGATCTGTTGCGCGCGTGGATGTGTTATGCTGTATGCTTTCAACTAAAACTATAAGATAATTTTAACCACTGCAATTTTCTTTTCAAATTTAGGCTTTTTTTTAGAAATATCACTATAACCCACTGAATAACATATAAGAATGTTTCACACCATTTTTGTAGAACCTTGCGCTGTGTTACAGACAGACAAAATTGTATCTACTGACCTCTAGTTTAATGTGTGCCTGTTTACAGATTGGTATCTGCGACCCCACGTTGGCGTACTCCTTGTGTTTAGCCAAGAATTCGTTGCGACACGTCAGTATGTCCCGTAGCCAACGCAACACCTCCCTGTAGTTGCCGATCTGACGCTGGATTAGTTTTTGACTTATGTTGTATAGAACTTGAGAGCTGTCGACAAAATAGTCACTTAGTTTTATTTATCTTCGGCAAGCTCATAGCTATACTGTCTGTTCGCGTTAGGAATTCAGTGACTGTTCACAGGTAAAGGCAAGTTCACGTTGATTTTCAGTATTTGTAAATAATAAGATGCAATGTATATTTATTGGCAACAAAAAACTTAATGAGAATGCAAATATAACTGACAATGGAGGAAAAATAATTGTAAACTTTCATAGAACGAACAATTACTCCTATTATCAATTATCCCAATTCTTAAACATCCCCGTTCACAATCGCCCCGGTTTCCAATTATCCCGATTGAACCTGATTGTGATTACCCTAGCTATGCTATGCTAATTACCTGATATCCCAAAAAGTATTAAGTGGTACCACAAGATTCCACATATGCACTATGTCAGGTTCGTACAGTGCTAACAATGCGTCCACCGCTTCCAATTACCTTGTTCCCAATTACCCCTGGTTATATTGCTTCCATAGGTATCGGATGGTCTATGTAGCTAAATGTTCAATAAATCAAAACATCTAAAAGGTAAAGTTCAACATTACCACGTTCAGTTACCATGATTAACCCTGTAAATACCCTGATTAGTCCAGCTACAATGTACCTGATATACCAAAAGTATTGAGCGGTTCTACAGGATTCCATATACATGTATTGCATTGCATTCATTACCTTCGATTACCCTTGTTTATAATTACCCCCATTTCCCAATGACCCCGATTAGCTCAGCTATCCTAAAATGTATTTAGTGGTGCTACAGGATTCCACGTAAGCATTTTATCAGGTCCGTGCAATACAAACAATGCGTTCATTGCTACTAAGTATCCCGATTACCTCGGTACATGCCCTGATTAACCCGAGCTATAATTACTTGATATCTCTAAAATATTAAGCAGTGGTTCAGCCCGGTGAAATTTCATTTATATATTTATGTTATTATTTATATAGAATAAAAAGGTTCGCTTGGATTAGCAAAAAACTTAAAACTATGTTATTACAACATTGAATTAAAAAAATTACAATAAAATTGCAATGCAAACAATCCGTCGATTGCTTCTAATTATCTTGTTTCCAATTACCCTGATTAAGTCAGGTTATGCTCGCCATATTTACCTGATATCCCAAAAAGTATTAAGAGGTGCTTCAGGATTCCACATGTGCACTCTATCAGGCCGATGCAGTGTGAGCAACGCATCCATTGCCTCCTGCGATATATCCCCCATGCCGGGCTGGTGCACTAAACTAACTAGGCCGTTTATCAGTTCTGTCGTAGAAGATTGGATTTCAACGCCGGAGCGACCGGGGTTCTGTAATTGTAATGTCAGAATTAACGGCATTCTTTGTTGCAGCGCCTTAAAACGGGACGCTGGCCAAGCGGGTTGGCGAGTCCACTCTTGTAGGTCCTCAGGGCTTGTGGTAGCCGCTTTGTTATCCCGTAGTCGCCGCGACACGCGACACGACACCCGCGGGAGGAGGTGGGGTACGCACGGGAAGAAATTCGATACACGATACCACACGGCACTTAATAGTAAATTGCAAGATTTAAATCGGTTTATATTGATAACTTGCATCTACATGTGTGATTGAATATGCCATATTTCGTAAATGCATACATTTTGTGTTCTGATTAATGTCTGGGTAATTTCATAATTTTAATATCTTTTGTCCGTGTAGAATTATAACAGAGTAGCTTCTGTCCGCGACTTCGTTCGCATAATCCACGTGAATAGCATTAATCTGTTATTTGATAAGTTTCAACGAAATCGGTTCAGCCGTTTAGGCGTGATTCAGTAACAAACATCTTAACATCCACACTTTTGCATCAATAACATTAGTGGGGTGTATTTATAACAGATTATAATGTAAGTTATAACTGGTAAGTTATTTACCTATAAGGTATAAAGTGTGGAAGCGGCTCCTTAAAATAACTTATTTGAAAATCGAAATCCCGGGATTTCACAACTAATACGATGCTTATTTATGAAACTCCTCAGTTGTTTTGAAGGTCTGATGGTGACCAGGACAGAGTCGATAGGATCTAAGGTACTATTGAATATATAAACTTCGGATTTGGACTCAAATTCTCAGTTCTAATGGAAATTTGTAGGAATGTAGTTCTGAGGGTCTTGGGGATTAACTTTAGGTATATGCATCGTATTCTAGGAACATAAAATTGTCGATGCCAGGATTGCGGCATTCGCCCGATACAAAAGTGCACTCCATATTTATCCAACACCTCAACTTTAGGTAAATATGCACCCCAATATTCGATCTACAATTATAATAAAACATTTTTCTATTAGAATAGATTTAATTTTTTTCTGGGTTCTTTTCACAAGATTATAATTAGTAAATATATGAAAACACAATTTATGACGGGAGCTATAAAACACAATAAAGTACTTACACTAAACATAAGCATGGGGTCCGCGTGTATCAACTTGACCATAGACAAGAGCAAGTTCCTGTAGGCCGGCATCTCTTCAGAACGGTTGAATTTGGACTGCACCTCTTTGGATTTGAGGGATAAAGAAATCATTCTCAGGGGCGTGTGGACTATGTAGCCCTGTGGGATAAGTATAATAAATAGGGTTAATTAGAGTATCGTTTCTCAATCTGGGGTTCGCCATCGTGTATACAGAGAGGTCAGAAAACATTTAGCACTTATGCATGAGAAAACTTGTCGTTAATTATAAAAGAATATTAATATTAAATTGAAAAAAAAATCACCTAATTATTACTAACGGATCATGTAGTTATTTACTTTGATTTTAGCGTTTCGGGGGGTCGCAACACAAAGATGGTTGAGAAGCTATGAATTAGAGTAATTGGTAATAGTCAAGGGTAGGTGAGAACGTTTGAGAACACCCCCGTTCACAAAGTTGACTGTATATAAAATGTAAAACTTAGAAAAATTAAAATATTTACAATATTCGACAGAAGTTGTACAGTATTTTGTTAACGTGAAAACTGTGGAACACTTAGATGTACGAAATTTTCAATTATTATCAGTAACTTGGCTGTATATGATAACATCGTTGAAGATAAAAATAATGAGGCATGAAATTGAAACGTGATATCGATTTATTGTTAGTGTCGCAACATTTTTGGATGTTTTTGAAGACTAAATGACTAGTTGACAATACTGCTGGCAGATTCCCTCAGTACCGAAACATAAGGTAAACAAAAGCTTTCAATTGAACACATTTAAAGTTCACTTTTAAATACAAAATAATATCAATAAATAATTTAAAAAATACCTGTGTGGCTTTATTGAGTGTGTCAGTAAACATAGCTCTCAACTCTGCTGCTCTTGGATATAGCAATTCAATTTGCGGCCACCACGGCAATCGTGGCTGTTTTATTATCCTAAAACAGAAGGAACAGTGCTCCTTAGTTGTCTGTTCATTTGATACATTTATATTTAAAAAAACAATTTTGTATATTTTACCGTAACCTATATTCTCATTTACCCCTGTTTCCAATTACCCCTGTATATACGTCCTCTGTTCCAAATTACCCGTCTTTCTAATTATTCCTGTCTCCAATTATGCATGTTCTGATTTTGTACATATTACCTAGTTTGATCTCTATTTAGTAGATTAGAAGCCTTTTTCACTACTATTGTATTGCTTGTGATAAGGTTGAATTTAGTTTACCGGGGTAAGAAAACAACTGTGTACCATCATAGGGTGCTATGATGGTTTATTGCAACTGAACTCATCTAGCATTGCGCCGACGTTTATAGGCGAATGAAATACAAAACAAGTGTATCAATTACTGCCAATACAAATTAACTTAAATTTGAACAACAACCACCTAATACTTTTGTCAGAAGGATTTTTTTACACCTGATACTTTATGTCCTGATAAAGGGACTGTTAACAACCTGATTATTATCTGCCAATTAAATACAGCTGATACTGACTTTCTGATACCTTCTGATAAAGGAGGTGGTAAGAAAGGCCCTTAAGATTCACATTTATGTGTATAACCATTTTGGCCTTAATAAATAAACGAAATGAAAAACCTATAATGATATAAGTTGTGGACGTCTTGGCTGTATGCGGTAGTGTTGAGGGATGAGTGTGAGGAGCGGAATAAAAGATCTTCACTCAAGACGAGTCAGTGCAAGAATGTATATTCCTTATGCCAACAAATCGCATTGTATAAGACATGTTGAATCATGCGTGTACGTCATTAGGTCCATAACCGGCATAAATTAAAGCAAGTTGACCGACCTGAGCAATGAGTTGACGATAACCTAGTGGTATGACAACATAACGTTACCCGTCACTCATATTCTCAATTACTTCTATTTTCAATTACCTGTTCCCAATTACCCCTGTTTCCTATTGCCCCAATTAACCAAATTGGGTGCTAAAAACACAAATAAATTAAAAACAATGTTGTAAACTTACAAATAAATCAATTTTACCAACCTGAGCAAGGAGTTAACGATGACATAATGGTAGGAAACGTGCGTGTGCAGATTGAGGCACACCTTAAGCGCGTCGTTATTGTGCGGCATTATACGGAACAGAGATACGAAGCAGTCCACCATCAGGTCGTACTCCGAGTAGCCGGATATCAGGCTGCCCCGGATGTACGACTTGGATGGGTTGAATAGGAGAGACTGGAAACGAGAAGAATTGACTGAGCCATTATAACACAGACATATCCATGTGGGAATGGGACGTATGGATGGTATGAAAAACGGAAAGCAAGAGTGAAGGAGAGTAAGAAAGGTGCGAGTGAGAGGGGGGAATGAGCAACGGCTAAGACGGAGGGAAGACGTTTTGTTCAAGACGGGGAAAAATAAAGGAAGAAAAATGATATCAAGGCTTTTAATTTACACCAAAACCCACACTCTCGTCTATATACATATACAGTATGTCAGAATGATTACAGATATTTTAAGAAAGTAGACTCACCTAATTGTGGAGTTTGCGGGAGTCTGGAACACTTTGATGGTAAGTAGATACTGTCGCCCATAGACATGCGCGATACATGCCAACATTAGTCCAAAATGGCAAACGTTGACACGACCCCGGATGAGCTGCCTACCTTTGTAGATACAGGAATGGATTACAAGAAAGGCTTGGGAAATTGGCGAGGGATAGGATGGGAATGGGCTCTGGCACATCTCACTCACTAAGGAAACACGTACATATATTAGGGAAATAAGATAAAGTGGGAAATGCAGCACATTTCAAGGTAGTCTTCTGTGATGGAGTGTGCCATATGGAGCCATATTACACTTGGTAATGGAGTGTGCCAGGAACAAGAGGGAGAGGGCATCATTGATGCATAAAATATATAATACAAATAGGCACAATATAGGTGCATTTGTTGCCATGTCAGAACCGCATTGTGATGCATCAACTACACTATTTTTGCTATGTGTTTCAGTGAAGCCGTTGGCTTCTTGATATGTACTTATATTAATATATATCTTAACTGTAAGATCAAGGGGTGATGGGGCTGACATATTCTTGTAGGACAATAGCCCCTAAATAAAAAAGATAAAAGTTTTTATAAATATAATGAATAAGTCATGGGTAAACTTTAATGTGAAAAAACGTTTAGTATAATAAATCTGAATCTGTAAAATTTTACAGACAAAGTCTGTTTACATTTAGTTAAACACCTCAACAAATAGACTAGCACACATCTTTGGCGATCGCTGACATTTCGCGTCGTAGTATTGAAATGAGTGACATCTGTGGGCGAATCCCGGTACTACGAGGGAGTCAGCAGCGACACTAGCGACAGCGGCTGATTCGAGAACCAAGTATTTAACGACTTGGAAGAAGGAGAGGGCGCTGGCAGAGAGTAGAAAAGGGACGAACGCACCTTTGGAGGCCTCTTTTGCCGTTTCAGCATCGTTGCCCTGTATCTGTATTCCTTTGCGTAATAAATCTATATAAGAAATTCCGTAATTGTTCCTCGTAGTAACAATTATAGCTAAAACATATATAAAATGATTTTCACCTACCTTCAAATCATTTATAACGGACTTGACGAGTACAAAAGTGACATTTCCCGAGTCAGCAATATTTAAATAAGTGGAGGCTTTGCAAAGTTTTACGCAAGTCACCACAGCCGCTTCTGTCATCTGCTTAGAGTTGTTGGGACCTGAAAGAAAAAAAATGTGTCAAAAGTGACACATGTGCCAAAATATGTCAATATATTGCCCAGACTTCAAAATCTTCACAGAAACATGCTGTAATATGTAATTTTTAAGATAAAGTAAGGAAAAAATATGGTTATTTTATAAGATTTCATTATTATGAATATCTGAGATACAGGAAACGACAATAAGGTCCATTTACTCAGATAATGTCACATATATTATCGAAATACATTTCGTACATATTCATAGAATACAATAGAACGGAATGTAATAGAATGGAATACAATAGCAAGGAATGGAATATAACTGAATGAATGGAATAGAATGTAACGGAATAGAACGAGTGACAACAGCATGAGTGAGCGCCTCGAGACGAGTGTCTGTTACTCACTGAGTCCTCTCTTCACGGAATCAATAAAGTGTTTCTTTTTAGTATGTCGCGGACTGCAGGGGGCTCCACTATCTGCATTCACTATCTCCTCGAGAACTTTCTGTAATACAAATATGTATTTAATTTTAATGAAGTGTTTAGAAACTCTTTTCCTGGTCTTAGCCAAGGAATCTGACTACTTTTGATACTCTACATGTAGTCAGTTTGTAGCATCTCTTTCATATACAATATTACACAGTATCCACCACCTCTTTGATTTCTGCCAAAATGATAATCGGTTTTATTACATCTTTGGTTATAACCAGAGAGTTAACCTCTTGTATACATATATATACTATATGTAGGATATACAAGTGTATTTAGCTGTGGTCTGTACAGATTTTAAGGGCAAGTAGTACATTTAATTTCATCGATAAATATGCCCCAGATATAGTTCAAACTCCAACTTCCTCTGAATGACAACCATTTTTTATTCGGCGTATTACAGGTGTGTGTGTGTGTGTTTAAACTGCAATATTTTTGGAAATTAAAATGTTATCGACGTGAAAAAAAGGTCATTTAACGGACAAAAGTATAATCTAAAGTCGGAATTTTAATTCGATTCCAGATTTGACAATTTCAGTGTTGCAACGTTATGACAAGTACTAAATAGTAACGTTGCGAAATTATTCGATACGGAAATGGAATATTTCCGGATCGATTCTTCTCGTTTATAATTTTATTCTCGTAAACTAAGTATATCAGGAAATTAAATATTTGTGAACGGATAATTTAGTTATGACGATTAATTTTATTACGGATCTGAGAGTTTTCTTTAATAATTGTGTGTGAAATAAATAAATAAATGTGATCATGAAGGAACATGAGAAATAAAACAAATAGATGTATTATGGTAATATTTTATTTTATAAATCGTCGCCGTCATCGCTATCGCTATCGCTGTCACTTTCTGTAACATTTATTATAAATGTGTCTGTGATATTGTCAATTAACATATCTAGCCTACTCATTTTTTCCTCTTCTTTGACAACATGGGATACGCATTTAGACCATTCGGTGGCCGTAATTTTTTGAATGCCTTCCTCAAATAAATTTCTCACGTCTGTCAATTTGAAGGTTTTATTATTTTGAGCTACATGCCCCTTTACCTGAGCCCATATCAATTCGATAGGGTTCAGCTCGCAATGGTAAGGGGGCAGTCTTAAAACCGTGATCCCATGTTGTGTTGCCATTTCGTCTACAGCGTACTTATTAAAAGACTCGTTATGTGGAATCAGTTCTGAAAGCGTAGCTTTAACCATATCTGGTTCGTAATGAATATTTTTATTTAAAAGCCAGTCTTGAATGGCAGCTTTTTTCCAGCTCATTTTTGGTGCCGTTTCCAATTTTCGGGAGTGGTAAGGTGCATTATCCATCACCACAATTGAGTTTGGTCTTAATTTTGGTAAGACTCCAGCGAACCACTCCTCAAAACAAACTGCATTCATCTCATCATGGTAATCTTCACAATTTTTCTTTGCTTCAAAAATCATGAGCCCCTCTTCCAGGAAGCCTTCTTCACTACCTATATGACTAATTATGAGACGTTTGCCTTTTCCAGATGGGTTTTTTAATCCAGTGGTCAGTCCCTCCAAAAACGCTTGCCGAGATGATGTGACTTGCTTGTCCACCCAAGTTTTTTTTACAGTATGACCTTAAATCACATATAGTACATGAACATTCAATATTACTATTAAATTTAATGTAAATGTATATTAATTCAAAATGTTAGCCTTACCTGCGTTAACCCAAGTTTCATCTTGATAATATATATGTCTCCCTTCTCGTCGAAACTGACATATAGATCGCAAGTAACGCTGGCGCCATGTTATTATATCATTTCGATCAATAAGTGTGCTCTTGCGTGACCGTGCAACAAATTTAAAATTAAGATGCTTCAAAATTTTTCTGAGGGTGTCTTTGGAAACCTTGGGCATTTCTGGATCATCGTTCATCACTTGTAAAATCTGAAATAGTAAATTTTATAATAGTTTGGAATCATTACTTATATATAAAAGATGTAGGTATAAAATAATACTGTCTGACTGATTGACTAACCTTTGCAATGGTTGGAGGTTCATTTCGGTAAAAGAACTGATGAACTATTCGTCGTATTGCGGAGAATGTAAATTCATCAATTTTATCTTTGAAACTTCGCTTTGGTCCAGTTTTTTTAGGGGGAGTTGGCGGCGCACCTTTATTTACTTCCTTCAAAACGTTACAAACAGAGCGTGAGGTTATTTCCAATATGTGAGCAACTTTGTTCATACATTCATTTTCTTCCACAACTTCAAAGGCCTCCAATTGCGCAGAAGTTTCATTTTTCACGTACTTATATGCGTTGCGGATCATTCCTTTTTCAGTAACAGTGAAAGCTTTTCGTGGACGTTTTTTTCTTGGAGACAAGAAAACATCCACGTCTTTTTGTGATGTACTTGGCGGAGGATCCATTTTGATGGAAAACCAAAACAAATAGATTCACTCAAAGTTCACAAAAAACTATAAACGTAACAACAAACACAACGTAACAAAACTTTAACAAAAACCCAACAAAATAACAAAATATCGATTCGCAATGAAACGAGATATTCGTGCAGTCAGACTAGGAGAATGAAGCCGAATGACAAGATAAACAAAATGGCGATAGCTGCACGAGCGCGCACGGGTTGCCAATACAGAAAACTATCTAGGCTCTTTTATTATAAGTTTTGTTTTTAATATAAAAAAAAACAAAAATATTAACTTTTTATAAAATAAAGCAGCGGTTACTAATTAATAAATAATTGTTATGAATAATTATGTATTTATTTAAATAAAAATCAATAATTTAGTCTTTAATTGGCACACCAATATTATGATTACATAAACATAAATCGCGATTGTTTATCGATTTTTGTGTTCATCACTACACTATTATATGTGGTATCATTATTTTACAAAATGACAGTAGCTAATGTCAAATGTGGAATCGAATTATAATTCCGACTATATTAATCTTTGTTTTTCTAACTTATTGTAAAAACAGGACCGTTAACATACTGTTTTTTATCTATCATTCGCCAGTTTTAGAGCTACTTTAAAAAAAATCGATACAAAGTCTAGACCTTATGTCTACTATAAGAGTCATTGTTGTTTGAGTATAGCCCCCGCGCAAGCGCAAGGTACTATAATAAAATAATACAGACTTGATTGTTTAATTAGCGTTAGTCTGTAACTAAAGAAATAATAAAACAAATATACACCTACCCCGAAGTAAAGCCGCGGAGATAGACATTTTAATTTGGTCGATAATCGATAAACTGTAGCAAACCCAACTAGAGCCAGAAATAAGTCTAGATAGGTTACTGTAAGCACAAGACCGAGGACAATATTTTTGCACAACAAAAACCAGTCAGAAATGTAAAGTGGTATACTCACGGGGTTTAAAATCAACAACATGATCTGCAGCGGCCACATGGCCACCCTGGACTTCTTGTTGTCCGAGAAACTGTCCTGTAATATGTCGAACAGCGTGTCGCAACACTTGCTCAGCTCGTCGTTAGGCCGACATTGCACTTCCGCGAACTCCTACAAGTTCATTTGATTTAATAGAAAGAAAGAAAGAAAAAAGATTGGTTTCACTAAGGCCCAGTACACAGGACAAGGATAGAGAATAACAAAATAAAGAATGATGGGCACTTTTGTATGAACCTGGCCAGTAGGCCTACCTACAGGTTGTACCTACAGTTACTAGCGATGGGTAACTCGGATTCATGTATCAAAAGATTCAAATTCAAAATTCTTTATTTCATAAAACACACATTGTCTATGATCTAAGCGATGGAGCCACCCGGTAAGCAAGAATGCCTGTGTTGGGTGGCACCGCTCTTCCTTTAGGTTACATGAGTATGTGTTATGCTTAAACTACTACAATATTTAGTTAATCAAATAAGTCTTGTTAACCAAAATTATGGTGTACATGGTAATGATTGCAAAGTTAAAATGTGTGCTATGTTTAAATAAAATAAAATAAGATAAGATAAGAGGCAACTTGGTGTTCATGAAACCAGGTGTATGTTAATACATTCATGAAAGAAATCAAAACCAGGATGTAAATCTCATCACTCTCTCTCTCTTTGTGTGTATATATATATGTATGTATTTGTGTGTGTGTGTGTGTGTGTGTGTGTGTGTCTGTGTGTGTGTGTGTGCGTGTGTGTGTGTGTCTGTGTGTGTGTGCGTATTGTGTTTGTGTTTGTATTTATAAGATTATTGTAACAATTATTGTAACAAAAGATCTTAATGATTCCGGCTAACTGTTATCAACTCCAAGGAGTTATTTATTCATTTCATTTTTGGATTGCTGAGTTACTTGAACGAACGTGATGCAAAGCGAATGAGTCGCTCTCAGGCTCTTATAAAATATAAGTAGGTGAATCAAAGGAGTCACGGAATCGTTAAGAGGAGTCGGATCCGCGAGCGGAGCCGGATTAAGTGAGCCGAAACACTCCGAGGACTCGTGAATACCCACGACTAACAGTTACCATAAATAAATATTTTGTATCCCAGATTAATGAGGTTAATAGTAGTTAACCAGATTAATAGTAAAAATCGGTCCGGAGTAAGATCCGGAGCCTATAGCGGCAGGGTGAAGCTTGTTTTTTTATACAACTTTGGCGGGCTTAAAAGGTCTCAGACTAAATTAGACACCCTATACAGAAAAGTCCACTCAACCATGTCTCTCCACAGACCAGGACCCCAGGGTGGCCTGGGGTCCTGCTCTCTTATACATGTACCAGATAGTTGTAAGGCAGATATCTCACTTATTTAAGCTTAAATTTAAAAATTTAAGCTTATGTTAAAAGCTTTCATTTGGTATTCGCGTAATTTCTATTGGATACTAGCTGTTGCCCGCGACTTTGTTCGCGTGGTCTTCAAGTACTAATTGAGAAACCTTTGCGGGCGCGCGCACAACAATTCATCAAAATTTCATCGGTATTGGTTCCTATACCAAGTATAGGAACGCATACGGGACAAACAAAGAAACATTCATTTATATATATATATATATATATATATATAGAGAGAGAGAGAGAGAGAGAGAGAGAGAGAGAGAGATACGGGCCAAAATGACACAATTTTTTTTTACAAAAATCGACTAATTCTTTCATGAAATCGTAACAGAGCGGTTTCTGTACATCGAACATTATTTGAAAAAAAAATGTTATAGTGATGTTATAGGGGGTTAGTTTCAGTATGAATGATGTACATTCCAATACAAAATTTTTATAACTTTTGTCTGTCTGTCTGAAAGCGCATTACGTAAAAACCACTTGCATTTATTTTTATGAAACCTGGCTTACTCATAGTTATAAGTTATAACTGAGGCCGGGTTAACATTAAGTGTACTTTTTATCTAGATGCATTATATAGAACTCCCACGGGAATCCAGCTATATATCTATAATAACTATACAGCACAAAAAGGCACTGCTAGTTGATTATAAAGTTCCCACGGGAATCAAGCTGACCACCCATAATCTACATTAACATCGATAAATATTTTACCTGGGGGTAAGTGTCCATCCAATTCCATATAGCTTTCTCCAATGACGCCACTAACACAATATGCGCAGATTTCCTCAACAACTTAAATTTTTGTATAGATTCTGCAAAAAAAAACATTTAAACAAAATCTAATAAAAAAAAATCGAAGACGGAGGCATACAAGTATCAAGACCAGTAATTCAGTCAGTAATTTTTGATTACCAAAGGTACATTATTTACGATTGGAATAGGTAATGCCATTTCGGGTTAGAGAATTCAAATGTACGAGTCAAATGTAATTTCTATGTACTACAACTACAATTTATTACAATCGTACTACAATTTATTTACACTAAAACCGGGGATTAATATATACATCATTTTTCAACATAGTCCCTCTCCCTTCTCCCCTTCTCCCTTGTCAATGCCCTTGGTCCAGCGGTCCACAAGCTTGCGTATTCCTTCCAAGAAGAAGATTTTCGTATGGTCGCGAAGTTACTTTTGTACCGCTTCCAACACGACTATGTCTGTAGAAAATCGACGATCTTGAAAAGCATCCTTGAGCGGCCCAAACAGATGGAGCAAGATTTGGGCTGCAGGGAGGGTGTTCCAGTACCAAAACTCAACTTGTTGATGGTTTGAATGAATGTCAATATGTTTGAGCTTGTGTTCTGCAATAAGCTGTCTTGGCACCCTCCTATATTTATCTTTATCCTATCTTAATTTATTTATCCTTTTATTTTAATCCTATCTTTATCAAAGTTCAATTCAAAATGGTGCGCGTATGCGCTTTTATGGTTTTACTATACACGTTTATGGTAATCGGGTTTGCTTGATTTATTATTTTGATTTCATTCGTTTAATTTTTAAAACTATTAAAGTTGACCTTGAACGCGTTCGGCGCGTGATAATTTCTATATTTGTATCATTTATTATTCCATAAGGCTCCGTTGAGGCTGGAAAGCAACTATCGGAAATACATATAAAGAAATGTATGAAAATGTATGAATAGTTTATTACGATAGTTTCTCGTTTAAGGCATAGGATAAGTCGCTTAATAAGAGCAATAAGGTTCGGATATAACAATCACTCACCTGTAAGTAGCCGTATAAGCCTCAATATATCAACGTTGATGTATTGTATCAACTCTATATCTGTATAATCGGGGTTTTCTTCTGAGCTGGACGCTAATTCCTGAAATATAGAGAAGATAATAAGGCACCGTTTTACAGGGTAAACACTAGGCCCTTACACTAGGATTCCCTGTGTCCTGAGGGCTAGTTCATTTCACTAACAAATTTGACATTATATATATTTAATATTTATAAAATGAAAATTAAATACATAATAGTGGAGTGTAGGCTTTCTCGGCCGGTGTCCATATTAATTGAATCTTCCGGGCCGCCCGGAAGATTCAATTAATAAATACATAATATTAAATAGAACTTTCCATACAAACATACAACCACTCCATACAAATATTTTCTTTTTTTTATTTATTCATTTATTTCAGGTAACAATATAATAATAGGGGTTAAAGTATGAAATTGCCGTTTTATAGTAATAGATACTTTGAATTGACATAAAACCTTCATGGTGTGAGATTTTCGAGTGAAACTTTTTTCACATGATACCTATGAGGTTCTTGTTTTAAAAAATGTGCAACATTCGATTTTCGACTTTCAATTGTTTTTTTTATTCAGCTTAGACGTGAAAGATGGATACTTCGAAAATCCGAGTAACCTTTGAATACGAGTTCCGACGCGGAACTAACGCGGCAGAAACGGCTCGCAATATCAATGCTGCGTTTGGAGAGGAGACTGCTAATGAACGAACCGTGCGTTCTTGGTTTAAACGCTTTCGTAATGGAAACTTCGACTTGAAGAACGAACCACGTGGAAGACCGCCCACACAGGTGAATAACGCTGAATTGAAGGAGATGGTGGAAGCCGATCCGAGTCAAACTACCCAGGAATTAGCGGCATGGTTTAACGTTACCTTACCTACAATATTGACTCATTTGCATCACATCAATAAGATAAAAAAATATGAAAAATGGGTGCCTCATGATTTGACTGATCTGCAGAAAGAAACGCGTGTTGAAACTTGCGTTGCCTGGTTGAATCGGAAATGAAGGAATATTGGATCGAATTGTGACATGTGACGAAAAGTGGATTCTTTACGATAACCGAAAGCGAAAAATGCAATGGCTGACCCCAGGTCAAACGCCGCAACAGTACCCTAAGGCAAAGCTTACCAATAAAAACGTAATGGTAACTGTTTGGTGGTCTATTCATGGTGTTATTCACTATAGCTTTCTCAGGTCTGGTCAAGCAATAACAGCAGATGTTTACTGTGCTGAACTTCAAACAATGATGGCGAAACTAGCAGTGAAGCAGCCCCGACTTGTGAATCGATCTTCACCATTATTACTCCATGATAACGCAAGACCTCACACTGCACGAGAAACCGTTGTAACTCTACAGGAGCTGCAGTTAGAAACCATACGTCATCCTCCGTACTCGCCAGACCTTGCTCCAACGGACTACCATTTTTTTCGTGATTTGGACAATTTTCTACGTGGTAAAAAATTTTCTTCTCAAGAGGCAGTACAAAATGCTCTCACACAGTTTGTCGAATCTACATCCCCAGAGTTCTATCGCAAAGGCATAAATGAACTTCCGATTAGATGGCAACAATGTATAGATGATGAGGGTAAATATTTTGATTAAATAAATATGTTACATTTTAGAAAAAAACTAGTTTTAATTTTTCAGTATAAATCGGCAATTTCATACTTTAACCCCTAATACATACAATATAAAAATATGTAAAATGAATTTATATACAATTAAACATGTTCCCTCGATATATAATTATTACCAATCCCCAAATTATGGAAAAAAGGTGACAGACGAGCATACAGTCCACCTGATGGTAAGTGGATACTGTCGTCCATAGACATCCATGATATATGCCAACATCAGTCCAGAATAACAAACGTCAACACGCCCACAGACCTGTGGAGATATAGGAATGGATTTGGAGATTGGGTTGGGAAAATGAGGAGGAATAGAATAGGATGTGAATGGGCTCAAGAATTCAGGAATTTGGAGGCCATGAAGACATTGTATAGTGCGTTGGAGTGCGCGCGCATGTTTATTTTGTGGACGAAGGCGGCAGACTAGTATACAGTCCACCTGATGGTAAGTGGATACTGTCGCACATAGACATCTGCGATACATGCCAATATTAGTACAAAATGACAAATGTTGGCTCGCTCCTGGATTCGCTGCCTACCGTTGGAGATATAGGAGCAGAAAGAGTTGGCAAAATAGGATAGGATGGGAATGGGCTCTGGCACATCTTACTCACTATCGAAACACACGTACATTGGGAAAATAGGATAAAGTGGGAATTGTAGTACATTTCAAGGTAGTCTTCTATGAGAGGGGTGACCTAGTCAGTCGAGTGGGCCCAGCCGGCTGTGGGAATGCAGAATGTATTCTCCCCCTCCAAATTTTGAGTTTTTACAAAAATTTCATAAAATGATATATGAAAAAATACATCTATTACATGTAATAAAATCGTAACAAAGCCGTGTTTGTACATTTGACAGTTTTTGAAAAAAATTCTTTACAATGTTGTCATTACACAAATTACATATGAAATTCATAACACAGAACAAAAAAAAACATCATTTTTTGGAATATTTTGTCTCCTCTCTGAATGAGCACTGAATGAGCATCATGCAAAAACCTGGATTTTAATGATAATTGGCATAGTTATAGTGTGTGACGTGGATTAATATTAAGCCAATGCTTTAATCATTGTAGCGTGTTTTACTCATATACTGACATTAGTGTGTGTAAATATTTATATAGTATGAATACTGTGTTATGCGTGTATGTGTCACTTACTTGTAACCTGGCACTGATCCTGTTGAAGACTGCATTGAAGAAGTTCAAACTGAGAGCAAACAACACTTTACTAGCTAACTGCTTCAATAGCGCGCTATTTGCGTTGCTCTCATTACGCATATCTGAAACAAAGTCATCATGTCATGTGCTACCATTGTTCCTCTGCCCATGGGTGTCGTGAAAGGCGACGAAGGGATAACCAAGCTGGCTACCACAAGCGCCGAGAAACTACACCGCCTCTTATAGAGTGGAATCGTCAACCCATTTGGGCAGTGGCATTTTAAGGCCACACATTCCTCATCCATGAGGAAGATCATGTCCAAGTGAATAATAAAAGGTCTGGTTACAGTAAAATTACCCTATCATACCATGAGCCCATGACCGTCCATTGCTGGATATATTCGTAGGCCTCTTCCAAGGACCACCACCACACACAATCTTCTGCTGTTCTCATCCACCCATTATCGCCGAAATACTCCAAGTCATCAGTCCACCTGACTGGAAGGCATTCCATGTTAACCAAAAAACTTTTTCAAGATTCCTAAAAAAAGATACCAGATCATCTTTTTTACATATAGGAATAAGGTCTAAACTGTCCACCTGGTGGTAAGTTGATACTGTCGCCCTGCGACATCCGCTGCCTACCTTTGAAGATGTAGCAATAAAGGAGAGATAGGGTTGGGAAAGGGATAAAATGGGATGGGTTGAATGCCAGTCCAGTGCGTCCAGTGGCTGTTGAATGGAAGCATGCACCCTTCTCCGCCACATACTCACCAATAAACTGGCAGACCTCTCTCAGCAGTATCTTCACATTCATCGCCTCGTCATATTTGGTGGTATCCTTGGGCTGGGAGTTTAGGCAGATCTCTAACGTATCCAAAACAATGACTAAACTGTCTTGATACCCTTTCTCTAGTTCTGTTTGGGGTCGATTTACGGCAGACGAGATTGTTGGCTGGTACTGAAAAATTATGAACAAGTGTATGCTATCTTTTATTAAATGAGTCTCGAATATTGAGAGACTGGATATAACGTAGAGGTTACAACATAATGAAATGTACACTGAAAGTATGTTTAGATGTTTGTTTCTTATCTTAATAATTTAAGTTGAAATGACTGTGAAATTCATAAATCATGTTTTTAATTAAAACAACAACATACCAATTCATTAACCCTCTGCAGTATCTTAGTCAAGCCAGCAATAACCAGAGAGAACCGGTGTCTGCTGATTTGTACCAAGCAAGCCTTGCATTGCTCCTCATTGATGCGCCAGTGGAGATTCTGTGCACCCGTCTTGTATGGTAGCTGTAGAATAGAAAAAACTATGTTTAGGCTTAATACCTTGTTGGCAATTGCAATTGTATCCCTATGAATAAAAGTACTTCCCTGACCATAGAGATGAACAAACCATCTCTGACCAGATATACAAAAATATTCTTCAAAAAAACTGTGAATAGTATTTTGCAAGGTCGGTCGATGTTGCAGGTGCCCATGGGGGAAAAAAATTATATGCACTTCACAGTTGGAACTTTCCCGGAAAAGTTACATGTCTGGTGGTAGGGGTTCTTCCAATTGTATTATTATATGTACATACATACTTTTTCCTAGACACTACGCCTGCCATTCTGTCTTGACCTAAATTTTACTTTCCCAGGTCTGCTGGAAGATAAGCTTGCCCTTTATGTAACTTTTCTTTTTCTTCCTTTTTTATTGCATGTTATGTGTGTAAAATAAATTATTAACTAATAATAAATAATAAATAAATAAAAGTCAGTAAGAATAGAGTAATGGTATAGAGGTTCCTCGAGGCTTGTGGTACGAGTAGCACTTTGTGATTTCTTAGTCGCCTTTAGGACACCCACTGGAAGAGAGCCATACATCCCTCATGCACAAGAAGGCCCATGTCCTGCCTGGTACTGAAAGGGCTGGTTGCATTGCATTGCAGCAAGAATAAAAAACACAGGAACAATAAATAACACCTAATATGCAAGATTTATTATATACATATTTATTTTTATTTTATTTATTTAAACTTTAG
The DNA here is from genome assembly GCA_914767545.1 of Sesia apiformis. Lineage (NCBI taxonomy): Eukaryota > Metazoa > Arthropoda > Insecta > Lepidoptera > Sesiidae > Sesia > Sesia apiformis. The sequence continues at coordinate 3,098,746 of OU611976.1, forward strand.
TGCACATAGAAACATTGTACAAAAGGTGGAATTATTGTCTAGTGCAGCTATACTCTAAGTGTGTTCCGCGGAACCCTAGGGTTCCGTGATACCTCTGTCGGGGTTCCGCAAGAATTTAGAAATAAAAAAATCAAAACACCTCTCTCTGGTCGCTCCGCGGCTGTGCGGACTCCGCGGCCGCGCGGAGACAAAACGCTATGAATGTTATTTATTTATTTATTTGTATTTGTATAAGCTTGTGTTACATTAGCTGGTACAATATCTCATAAGTTTGGTCTCAACAATTTTATACTTGTACAACGCGTTCGCTCTAAGTTTGCCGGTCTGTGGAATGCGCGTACCCTCCCCCACGTGACAACAAAACTTATAATGTGTCATAGTTTTACCCAAATATCTAACGTACACAATTTTTATTGTTACAATTAAATAAAAAATTTCGAACGTCATACACTCATACCTATCGCCAGCGGCAAACTTAAAACGAGCGGGTAGTATACTTGTAAGCGCTCAGTCTCTTTGATAAAAGCCGCCTCTGAATTAGACGCTATAGTTGTCAACTAGCGACTTTCGTCTCTAACTTCAAAGGATAAAGTCGATATTGTTTACAACGCTATTTTTAAATTTCTGTTTTTATTTTTGCTTTTTGTTTATCAAAGGTGCCGACTCGAGTATTTTCGAGAATATTTGAGATCGAGTCTAGGACTAAGTATAAAAGCGGCGATCGCGCGTTGGCGTCGTCAGTTGATGATTAGCGTTCGGAGCGATAAGTTACTACCTACTTACAAGCTCGCTAGCGAGAAACTAGTGTTCATTGTTTTACTGCCTGCTGTATTCTGTTGTCTCAGTTTTATACATTTCTTCCCTGTAGGTTCTAAATTTAGTCTCTTATACGCAGTAACGATTGTGCATTATTTAAACCCCACTATCCTGACTTGTAACATTATAAATAAAGAAGAATGGAACGTTGGCTTAAAGGTGTTAAACGTGTTCCAACAACATCTTCTAATGACGCTGAATGTTCAAAAGCAATGCGCGCGGAGAATTTAGCAATCACCGATCCAGAAGATGATGCCACGAGTGCCACGACGTCAAGCTCGACGGTTTCAAAGACGAAAAAAAGGGAGTATGATGAATCTTATATCAGTTTCGGATTTGTTGATTCCAACGGCTCACCTCTCTGCATGCTCTGTAGTAAACTGCTTCCTAATAGTTCCATGGCACCTGCCAAATTGCGTCGACATTTAGAAACCGTACACCCCGAGACTAAAGACAAGAATAAAGAATTTTTTGTTCGCAAAAAAGATCAGTTATTAGAAAGTCAAAAAAATATGATGCATGTAACACAAACTACCAACGAAAAGGCCACGGAGGCATCATACTTAGTTAGCTATCGCATTGCACAAGCAGGTGAAGCGCACACTATCGCTGAGAAATTAATAAAACCATGTGTATTAGACATAACAAAATGTATGCTTGATGAAAAATCTGCAAAGCATCTTTCTACTGTTCCGCTATCAAACGATACTGTTTCACGACGAATCCATGATCTGGCAAGCTACGTCAAACAAGAACTAGTTACACGTCTACAAAATACACGATTCGCTTTGCAAATGGACGAGTCGACTGATGTCGCTGGTTTGGCTATCCTGCTGGTTATTGTGAGATATCCATATAAAAGTTCTTTTGAAGAAGACATGCTTATGTGTTCATCGCTGCTTACAAACACTACCGGGGAAGAAATTTTTAATAAAATAAATATATTTTTTGAAGAACATAATCTCAGTTGGAACAATTGCATTGACATTTGTACAGATGGGGCCAAGGCGATGACAGGTAAAACAGCAGGAGCAGTGTCACGAATGAAAAATAAAGCGCCTAATTGTAGTTCCAGTCATTGTATTCTGCATAGACAAGCACTTGCGATGAAGCAAATGCCGTCTAATCTAAAATTAGTTATGGATGAAGCGGTAAAAATAATTAATTTTATCAAATCACGACCACTACAATCCCGATTGTTCTCATTATTGTGTGAAGATTATGGCAGCAAACATAAAACACTGCTGCTCCATACAGAAGTGCGATGGCTGTCTCGGGGAAAAACTTTAACAAGGCTATTTGAACTTAGAGCCGAGTTACAAATGTTTCTTTCAGCAGATACTTCTTTTAATTTGAAGGACCGTTTGTATGATAAAACTTGGTTGTTCCGATTGTCTTTTATGGCGGATATCTTTCAAAAACTTAACGAATTAAATTTATCGTTGCAAGGTAAACAGACAACAGTGTTTCAGGCCTATAATAAAATAACTGCTTTTAAAAGAAAATTAGATTTTTGGATCATTTGCATTGGTAAGAAAGAAATAGAAAGTTTTACGTTACTCAGTGAGTTTGTTAGCGAAAACGACTCAGAAATGTTTGAAGATAATGTGTTTGAAGAATTGGTCCAATATCTCAGTTCGATGCGCGCATCTTTTGAAAAGTATTTTCCCGAAGAACACAATACAAAAATTAAAGTGAACTCCTGGATTCATAATCCTTTTTTACCCAACTTGGAAAAGCCTGAAAACATGTCAAATGAGATATATGAATCTCTTTTAGAAATGTCATCAGACACAAGTATGGAGTCATTGTTCAAAACGACGCCTCTTAATGATTTTTGGTGCAGAATCCAAGATGAATATGCAATGCTTGGCCAAATGGCTCTGGATATTCTTCTCCCGTTCCCAACTACATATTTGTGCGAAACAGGATTCTCTACCTACGCAGCCACGAAAACAAAATATCGCAATAGACTGGACGCCGAAGCTGATATGAGACTCCAACTTTCTTCCATCAAACCTGATATCAAGCAATTGATGAAAAATAAAAAACAGTTTCATACCTCCCACTAGTTAGATTTTTTCTTTTTTAATGTTTTCTATTATTGTCCTTACCAAGTGGTGAAGTAAATAATAATTAGTAACTGATACATTGTACTTTTATTATGCTGATTAATATAGAATACACTTATAAAAATAATTGTTTTATTGTAGGGTTCCATCAAGTATTTTGCTTCCCAAAAGGGTTCCGTCATTTAAAAAGTTTGAGAACCACTGGTCTAGTGGCATTCTCTGCTAGTCAACCTTTGCTAGTAGTATATTTATAATTGTATGGAACAAGCAATCTCTGAAATATTTACAAACATAAGCAGTACTGTTTCTGAAGGATTCACAGTAGTGCAATAGTCATGTCCTTACAAATTAGAAAATAGATAGTAGAATGCATCACAATACAGGCATTTGAAGGTTGGAGTGAATTTTAATTTTAGTTTGCATAAGCGGCCAGTAGGGTTTTTAGAGATTTAGTAGCATGAAGTTCAGTAAAGGACAATACTCGACTATAATAAGACTATTGTTATGGATACTACAATATTTACAGGAGTAAAGAAATGGTTCTATGAGTCTGGCAGTATACCCATTAGACAGTAATAGGTACTCTAAACAACACTAATGAGGATCAGTTTGATACCTGCCAAAAATGGCCATTCTAAATGCATGGGCTGTTTGTATGCAATAAAGAGTACCTATTTATTATATTATTATCTAAGGGATTTTTAATTATTTATTCTTAATAATTAACTTCTTTTACATTATTATTTTGAACTAATCATTTAATTGAATAATGAATTATCATTTCTTATTTTAATTAAAACGATATTAATTGATACAATAAATCGTGGTGTATAGAAATATAAAAATGTTTTATAATTAGACTGAAATATTAAAATATTAAAATACTGTTAATTGCGTTGGCATAAATAGTTATAGGTATTATTTATATATAAAATTATAGATGTAGGTTAATACAAAATGCCTTCTATAAAAACAATTTATGATGACCCAAAACCAGGTTACTGTTTACATTTTGGATTTTCCGGGGTTGGGTCTTTTGGAATATATAAATAAATAGATGTTATCAACTCACTTGCTCCTCAAACCGGGCGATAAGGGAATTCGCCCATTCTCCAGGTTTTTGTGTACCCATTTTGTGTAAATAAATCTAATTTTTTACATAAATAAATGTAAATATTTTGCGCGATTCCATGATCCTTATAAGAAAGATGAATATAGGGTGACTATAGAAAAATATCTCGAAAATTACTATCTTGTGTATTTAAAATAAATCATACAGTTTTAATGCTATTTGCTGTTTATTCTCAATCTAATAAGTATTTTACCACAATTCAATAGGTGAAACTAACTGTAGTTATATCAAAAGTGGTCCAATAATTTCTGAATAATGCATAAAACTTTGTAGAATAATATTCCATTTTCGCTATTTTTGTATGGTATCACTGGAACTGTCAAACCACCGATCAATACATTTATAGGCGTGTTCGTAATTTACAATTAAATAAAAAAAATAGCAAATTTAAGTCGCAGTTGTTTTCGAAGGGTTGTTCGAAATGTTTTTTAATTTTCACTTAAACTATATGAGAAAACTTAAAAAGTCAAATATCAATAGAGAACCGTAAATGGAACGCATCTAATGTTTCTTCAGTGTTACACAAAAGAAACTTTTCCCATGTACTATGAAATTAATGTAATGCTACGTAAACTAAAATATGTAGTAGGTATTCGTTTGATGAACAATTAAAAATGTTTTTATTCGTGGTTGAAACGTATTTGTAATGTTGATTTGTGATATATTGTTCAGAACACTATAACAAACATATTTTTTGACAAGATGAAACCTAAAATGACTGGGCTATTAAATTATTTCTCAAATAAAGATAATATTTTAGATAATATTTGTGCAAAATCAATTAGCTTTAGATGCAACACTGAATTACACCGTTGTCAAATATCAATTGTCATTTTTTGTTTGTCAAAAAAATATCAACTCCATCGTTCTCGAGTTATCGACGCGGATTAATTAAATAAATATTTGTTTTATTAGGTGCTCAACCTACTTGAATCAAGATGATGGTGAGTTTTTCCGTACAAATTATGATATTAAGTTCAATTTCTTTACTTAACGTAAAAATGATGTATATTAAAGGGGCGGTATCGATAAGGAGTCCAATGCATTGATTTCTGCTAACCGGAATATCCTAATTACTTTGTTTGTTACTTGTTTAATCATGAGTTCATGAGTCATATAATCCAAAGGGGCGTTACATTTCTTTTTTCCGCATTCTCTACATTTCGTAATTTTTAGGGAAAACTTGTGACGTGGTAAAAAACAAATTTATTGTTTGTCAGGGGTGCTATTGATAATAATTACAGTTGTTTTTCCTTTGTTAAAGACTAGCGACTCACCCTCGCTTCGCTTCGGTTTATAAGTTTTTTTTTTAATATTTTTTTCAAAATTTCTAAATAAAATTTAGCCTCTATTAGACACGGATAATGTTGCTTCCTATTTGTGAAAGATATTTTGAAATCGTTTCAGTAGTTCCAGAGATTACCCCCAACATACCCACAAACAAATACAATTTTACCTCTTTATTATATTAGTATAGATAAATGTTTTTAAACATTGAATAAATGTGTTTTCATTTACCTAAATATATCTGATTGGATTATAGACTTATTAGAACACCACTTACCCTCTTATAATATTTACATACTTATATGCATTAAATCAAGTGTTGCAATACTTTAAAGTACAAATTTGTTCATAGGTAAAATTACACAATATAATTTATTGTCTAGAGTCTAGGGCAGGGATGGGACAAACAAAAATAACTTTAAAGATTAATTTTAAAAATTAAAAGATTAATAAAAAACTTAGTATTGTTATGTTTTATTTATTTATTTTGGCATGCTATAAATTTTATTATTTGAATTTGGTTTGTCACTGAACAGTTTGCTCATCCCTGGTCTAGGGCATTGTTTCTCAATGTATTTAGTGTCGTGAACCCCCCGAAAAGGGTAAAATTAAAGTAAGCAATCCCATTAAATAAAGTAGTAACCCCCTTATTTAATTATTAGGTCCCCCCTATATATGGGTTGGCGAGCCCCATGTCGAGAAACCTTGATTTAGGGGGTCTCTTATATTCAGAAATTGAAATGTTGAATATTTATTAATTATATGTTGAACAGGACTGTGTAGAGGATACCAACAATGATCCTCTGTCGGCGTCAGCGCCCTCAATGTCACCCCCTGCTTCTGATGACCCTAAGGTAGAGAAGAAGAAGCCAAATGAGAATGTGTCCTTAGCTGATAATAGTTTGTTGGTAAGGAGATTTAGTTCTAATTATTTAAGTGTAAGGCTCATTAAGACACCCTTCACCCCTAATTAATTTTAACTAATTAATTTTGCTCATTAATTTTAACAATGAAAACACCTTCACATAAAACATATTTATATACTAATTAAAAAAAAATGGAATCAGATTATTTTTTTTCTTTTAAGAGTACGATAATATTCAAAATCAACTCTATACTAGTTCGGAGTTCATGTCAAGATATTAAATAATAATATTCATGTATATGTAGATTTAATTCATGTTTTATTTATTTTATTTTGAATAAAACAATATTTTATAATGAATTTATTGCTTTATAATTTAATGGTGGGCAACCTATATTCACATCTGTGTCTCTACTTTCCTTAATTAAATAATTACAAAATAGTCAATTGATTGCAAACAATTCACAAAGGAAATTTTAAAACATTGTTCCAACTTGAGTTCCGTACATCATCACACTCAACTGACAGGTGTCAGTAACACCATGCTACATAAAAACGATTATACGTAATTGCCGAACTATGTAAAAGTTGCAGCTTTGCATTTTGGTTTTAGTTTTGGCACCTAATTTTTATTTCATACTAGCTGACCCGATAGACGTCCTGTCCAAATTTCAATAAAAAAATCCATAATTTCAATAAATATTTTTTTTTCCTGAAAACTTTTCCAGGACCATAACGAACAAAACAAAAAAAAATTTTTTTATTTCTATAGATTGGTGGGCGGACGAGCAAGCGGACGCATAACCATCGTTTGAATCGTCTTGAGTTCATACAAAAATCCCATAGAAAAACGCACTTTCAGTTTTTCCAATTTTTCTTTCACTAATAACCTTATTCGGACTATTAAGAACATTTAAAAAAAAAATAGCCAAATCGGTCGAGCAGTTCTCAAGTGATGCGCTTACCAACAAACATCATTTAATTTTTATTTATATAGATTAAATTTTATATACAATATTGTGGGTGGATCCATAATATTGTAAATAAAATTTTATTTATTCAAACAATCAGAATCCTCTGTATTCATTTATAATGTGGTCTTTGAATTCTTCCTATTCTAGAGTACCTATAGAACTTTGAGAACATAAATCTGTGCAGATTAACAAGAACATCAAGAAGAAAAATTATTCAAAATCCAAATGACAGAGTCTTAAATATATCGCATAGTATTAATTAATTTTGGTGTTGCCAACATCCCATTTCCCATAGGGGTAATATTTATTTGCTCAAGAATGTGGTAATGTGGCAAGAACGTAAGGGTCTTATGATAATGAGTTACACAAGTCTTACACATTCTGCCAGGTAACTGGTGTGCAAATTTTAGATCAAGTTTACATCAATAAGACTACATTTTGATTAAAATAAATAAACAAATAATTCGATTTTCGATGTCAAATTATATCTAGTGTCGAAATGAAACAAAAAAATTGATGAATGTCATTATCTTATTATTTGTATGTCATTGTCATTATTACCACTATATCACTATATTTACGCTTCACTTGTTTTTTTTTCTATGTTTATTACTAATTCATTCAACATTTTCATCGAAGTTTCGATTTTCATACAGTTTCATCGAAATCTGGATGGGGCAATATTAAGAAATTTGATTTCTATACTTCACTGTTATTTACATAATATTCGATGCTAATAAATTCAATTTATAATTTGTCACTTTAAAACTCGTCAACAGTATAATACAATTTATCTAACAGTAATTGGAGAATTGTGCATGACAAGAGCCATGTCCAGCAATATTAATAGAGCTGATTTAATTGCTTACACTTGAAGGAATTCATCTTGAACTTATGTAATTTTTTCACCAGGTTGACATCTCAGATGCCCTCAGCGAGAAGGAGAAAGTAAAGTTTACTGTTCACACAAAAACAACATTGCCGGAGTTCCAAAAGTCTGAATTTTTGGTTGTAAGGCAACACGAGGAGTTTGTGTGGCTGCATGATCGATATGAGGAGAATGAAGAGTATGCTGGGTATATTGTGAGTATTAATTTGTGACATTATCTGAGTATATGGGACCTTATTGTCTATATGGATTTATTGACTTTGGTTAAGAGTTTCTAACTTCAATTTCATTGCCTCAAGATTTTGTTTAAATACAAACATGCTCTAATTATCTGACTTTTAAGATAAGCATCAATGGCGAGCTGAAACTGAAAATCTAATTGAAACATGAAATTTGGACAGTAGCTTCCCTGTATGACGTAAATATATAACTAAGAAAGGATTTCTTAAAATTGAATTTCTTGATTCAATTTGAACTTCTGAAAGGGTTGGTGTAAAAGTTTGTATAAAAAAAAACATTTAATGGGTCTATTTTTATTTTATTTTTTTCAAAATTGTGTCACTCTTTTGGAGGTAATGTAATTTCTCAGAGCTTAAGACTTTTAAGACTCACGGGAAAAGTTGGGGTGGTTCTGTCTAAAGCTAGCTGACACTACACAGTTCAAATACGTTACAATTTCAGGTGCGGGTATTATATACAAATCCAATGGCATTTTCTTTGTAGATCCCTCCGGCACCCCCTCGGCCCGATTTCGACGCGTCTCGCGAGAAGCTTCAAAGACTCGGCGAGGGTGAGGGCGCCCTTACAAGGGAAGAATTTCTTAAAATGAAAGAGGAGTTAGAGGAGTGAGTACCATTCTCAATCAATAGCAAGGCTGTCCTCAGGTGGCATAACAATTTCCCAGGGAATGTCCGTTTGCATTAGTTGAGCTTTCGATTTTGAGTTCATATCCTCAATCCGTGCCACTGCTTGGTACTAATTCTGCGATGAGGCATAGTAGATTAGGCCCCTAAAACCCCCAGTGGGGATGCCACTGGGGATGCCTGTGCCCTGCAGTGGGACAAGTACAACATTATCAATTATCAAATTAATAGAAAACATTATCATGTCAAATAATATTGAATTCATTTCAATTAAATCAAATTCTTTAAAAATGTTATTTACCTAGGGAATACTTGGCGACATTCAAGAAGACAGTAGCGATGCATGAAGTGTTCCTACAACGTCTAGCCGCTCACCCGGTGTTCCGCACTGACTCACATTTGCGTGTTTTTCTGGAGTATGAACACGACTTGTGCGCTAAACCCCGTGGCAAGATGGATATGATTGGTGGACTGGTGAGTGAGGGGGGAATACTAATACTCGTTGCTAAGTAAATTTGAGAGAAATATTGTTAAAAATTCATAATAAACCATCCTCTATGTGTTTAACTGCAAAGTGAAACAGTTTTTTTAGATTCTACTTTAAAGTTCGACTTTGCCCATCATTATCGTAACCTCTCGTTTTGTGGCCAGATATCTTTACTTGATTTCCAACGCTGCTTATTACTCCAATACTGCCTAGCTAGACCGTTTTTTGCTTCAATGTCTTTTGCTTATCTTGTTATTCATATAAATAATAATAACTTGCTTATGTTGAGTATAGCAATGTCGGATGAAATGTTTTTATAAGGAAACGTGTCGTCATTCTGTGACTATAATCCAATTTGCTGAATACAAAACCAAATCAATGAAATATGTCAACATTTACGTTTATACGTGTAAAGAAAATATATTTCCTTGATGTGAATTTTGCCGCGTTCCGCGCTGTCGGTAAAACTATCATAGTGTAGATAAAACAGTGTAGGTTATGAGAAGAGGGCGTCGAGTTAAGAGAACCGTGCTGACTGTCAAATTGTAGAAGGATAAATAATAGATTTTGAAAAGGAATTGATTTAGTGAAGAAAATAAACTTTAGATGTTGTTTCTTTGTTTACAGAAGCAACACAACGTAGTTTGTTTCATTTGTCAACCCTTTTGAAAGGAAAATAATCAATCTTATATATGTAAATGTTGACATTGTTTTATAACAACATTTGGTTTGACCGACCGATTGGCGCAGTTGTTAGTGTGCACCCCGCATGCTATGCAAAAGGTTCCGGGTTCGATCCCCGGTCGGGGACATACATTTGTTTAATCTAATATATAAAAAATAATGTTTGTTTGTTCGTCTTCTATGCGTTCTTAAACTATTCATCTGATTTCGATGAAACTTTGGTGAGTTGTTGTGCGCGCGCCCGCGAAGGTTTCTGACAAAAAAAAATTCTAACGCATTGCAACGCATGCCGGGCACAGCTAGTGAACAATTTAAAAAAAGACAAATGTATGTTCAGGTGTGGGTTTGTGTTTGTCTCTGTATGCGTCTCTGGACCCACAACACGGGGAGTCCTAGTGTGGGCCATTGAGTGTGGGCCATTATTTATTTAATGTACTAGCTAATTGCACTTCGATGAATCAAATTTTAAATATGTGAAGAATTATCACCACTATTTAATCGAAGGTATTGTCGAATGTCGGTTACCGCAGGCCGCCATGTCTGTTTACATTTTGGACAAATTGGATTGAAATTGAATATACAGACGGTAGAAAAATACAAACGATAAATAAGTTTCCACGATAAATAAGTTCCCTTGTGGTCCTACTAGTAGCACGGCTTAGTAGGACCATGAGGAAACGGCGGAAGTCTCGGGCACCGCTACTAAGTAAATAAATATTTATAAAAATCCCCATCGCCAGGTGCGGTCAATGACGTCTACCACCGACGAGATCTATCTCGGCGCGACCGTCCGCGACGTGAACGATTTCTTCGAACAGGAGACCGCGTTCCTACAGGAATACTACTCGCACCTCAAGGAAGCCGTGGCTAAGGCCGACCGAATGACTGCTAAGCATAAAGGTACGTTTTATCGGGATCGGGTGGGATACGTCTAGGGACATTTTTTGGATTTGAAACATTTTTGACATCCTCAAATCAGCTCTTTCAGCATTCTCTCACAGAAGACTACCTTGAAATTTACTGCATGTCCTATTTTATCGTATTTCCTCAATACACGTATGTGTTTCGGTAGCGAGTGAGATATGCCAGAGCCCATTCCCATCCCCCCAATTTACTTTAACCTGCAAGGGTAGGTGGAGCGTATCCGGGGACGCACCACCGTTTGTCATTCTGCACTGATGTTGGCATGTATCGCGGATGTCTATGGACGACAGTATCCACTTACCATCAGGTGGACTGCTCATCTGCCGCCTTTTTCTATAAAAAAAAAATCACTGCCGGCCACATTTCTCCTCTCTGTAAAATCACGTTTTAGAAACTTAACCTTTTTATAATTAGTATTAATAAGAAGACATCAGTTGGTTTCATCAGACAGCTGCAAATGCTAGAGATTTTTTCCTGATTCTCCCATCGCGTACGTGCTTGCTTCCGTGCTTGGTTGCGTGCTTGTGTGTATTTCTACATACGCAAGCGATTTTTGCTTGCGTGCGTATGGGTGTTTGTGCAGCGAGTGCACGTTTGCATGCGTGTGTATTTTTTTTATACATTTCATTGCACATTATAGTACAAAAGGGGAGCGTAATGCTTCAAGGCATTCTCTGCCAGCTAACCTTTGTGTTGATCAGAGAAGTTCAATTTGGAGATGTGCGTTTGGGCGGGCGCGTGCGTGTTTGCGTGCGTGCTGGCATGTATTCGTGCACGCCTGCCTGTGTTTTAAAGGCTTGTTTACAATTATCGTATTTGATTATAAATCTGTTGTTTCAGAGGTGGCTGATGCCCACATAAAGCTGTCGTCGTCTATCACGCAGTTAGCTACGAGAGAACAACCAGCCACTGAAAGGTTTCTGACCAGGGCCGCTGAGACTTTCGACAAGTGCCGGGTATGAACGTTAAACTATTAATTTTGTTGGTTCATTTATTGTATTGTATTGAAATGAGACACGAGTCATATACTCTGTTGTATCGCTGTTTCGGTGCATTACATCCCGTGGTTCCATTCCCCGAATGTCCTATTCCTTTAATGTTCCATTTGATAAAATATGTAACATGTAGGCAAAAATTAAAAATATTTTTTTACCTACTGCATCTGGACGAACTGCGGTTTCGAACAACCGCTAAATGGACCTACCGCTAAATAATCATAGGACGTAATGCACCAAAACGAATGAGTCATTTTGTTTTCTTGTGTTGTCTAAATAACAAATCTAAGTGCCTCTTGTTGTTATGAATATTTTGTTGATAGAAAATCGAAGGTCGTATGGCTTCAGACCAAGACCTAAAGCTGGCTGATACGCTGCGTTACTACATGAGGGATGCTCATGCTGCTAAGGCGGTACTTGTTAGAAGACTTAGGTAAGTTTCACTTTAAAAGGTAAGCTTAAGTTGCACTTATGTAAACTTATGTTTCACTTAGGTAAGTTTCATTTAAAAGGGTAAACTTGCTAAGTTTCACTTAAAAGGGTAAACTTGCTAAGTTTCACTTAAAAGGGTAAACTTGCTAAGTTTCACTTAAAAAGGTAAACTTGCTAAGTTTCACTTAAAAAGGTAAACTTGCTAAGTTTCAGTTAAAAAGGTAAACTTGGTAAATTTCACTTAAAAATGTAATTGCATTATTAAATACATTAGGCTCCGAGGTCGTCAGACTGCGACGCGAATCATTGATACGTACAGCCCTTTGGCCCTCGGTACTACTTTCTAAGAGCTACCTAGCCAGTCTAGCTACAGAAACTGATTTTGACTACGATTTAGTTATAGTAAATAAGTAAATAAATATATTTGCATTTATTAGATTAGCCCACGCCCCGCACTGATATCTGCGAATTTTTTTCGCGTAGAAACCGTTTATTTTCCCTCAGGAAGGTTGGTGCAAAATTTTGCCATCATTTGTCCAACCGTTGATGCATAAAAACATTTCAAATAAACGGCTATCGTTTCATTGTTATATATTAGTACGGATAAGGTTGTATGTATGTATCCCAGCTAAAGTAGCCTAACTTATAAGTATGTATATTTTTTTTAGTGGAGTGTAGGCTTTCTCGGCCGGTGTCCATATTAATTGAATCTTCCGGGCTACTTGGCCGAGGTCTTCTGGAATCTCTTCTCTTTTTTCCATAAAGAGAATAAATTGGAAGAAAGAGAAGAGATTGTAGCGTGTCGTATTGCCACGTCCTTTGCATTTAACGGTAACAGTATTAAATCGATAGCAAGGGGCAAGCGCACGCGCCGCCGCGCAGCTCGCCGCCGCACCAGTCTGCGCCACGATACGACGGTGAGAGCACGCTCGTTTCAGAACTCATCGGAACTATAATATCGGTTACGTAATAGTTGTTCTCCTCTAGCAAATACATTAGTGGGTTATATAAGTGTGTTTTATTGCATAGCGTAGATACCCATAGATTCCAGAAGACCTCGGCCAAGTAGCCCGGAAGATTCAATTAATATATTTTTTTTTGTCATGTTTTAAGTTTCATTTGTATAATCTCTTTGTTTGGGTTTCTTTTGTACTGTTTTGTTTTCTGTGCTATTAAGTATCTCTTGCTCTCCTTATTGTAATGTACCTACGTAACTTTGTAAATTCTGATATGTAATTTTTAACTGATTCCTAGCTATACAGGCGAAGCCTAGTGCGGGGACCCCTGGCAATATTGTTACAAATTGTGAAATTGTGAATATATAAATAAATAAAAAAAAGTAGCCCGAGGTGATCTCACCCATATGTCTCTATTGCCCCTAGGCCAATTTATCTTATTCAGTCTTACTGCAGGGCACAGGCCTCCTTTAATAAATCACGGGGGGAATTATAGTGCACAAGGCGAGGATGCACAAAAGGCGGGACTTATTGCCTAGTGACATACTCTGCCAGACAACCTTTGGTTAAACAGAAATCCGCATTACGGGTGCTGCATTGTATTAATATAAAATACATACATATACTCATATATATATATATACATATATATACGACAATATTTATTACAAGAGGAGTAATTCATAGAAGAAAATACTAAGTGTCTATAGTTGGAAACTTCTGTTGCGTCCCTTTATTAGATAAATAGTTTTCAATTCCTTTATTTCAATTTTCCGTTTATTAATTGCAGATGTCTAGCGGCTTACGAAGCGGCCAATAGGAATCTAGAGAAGGCAAGGGCTAAGAACAAGGATGTACACGCGGTAACTATTAACATATAACAGATAGAAAAATTTAAATTATGTATTTAATTTTTATTGTTTTTTATTCTATCAACGTAAAAATGGAGAACTTCATTTGATTTAAAACTAGCTGATTTTTCGTTTTTAAATAAAAATATACAATTAAAAGGCCTTTGCAATGTTTACAAGGAGATTCAAGTTCTTTGTAAGTTACTCACTAACATTTGTATGGATCTGTGTTGTCTGAAACTACGTCGTCGTAAACACGAGATTTTTTTTGTAATTTTTCAAAAATTTGTTAGATAAACAAAGAAAATGATGAACTTCTCCATTGTATTTTCACTCGACTCTATGAGATGCGCACTTGAATCCTCAATCATGTTGTCTCGTGTCTTATTGACAACTTATTAAAAGGCATAATTTCTTGTATAAATTGTATGTAAATCGCACGTGTGACGGCACGAGTAAAATGTAGTGATGGCAAACCGCTCGCCGATGACAGCAAACGGTTCAACACCGAAGACAATTTTTTACAACTGATTTATACGCTATATATTTTTATTGGGCATTTTTGTGTTTTGTAAGAACGACTTGCTAACGATACGGTTCGGAACAGACTGAACGAGCAGCGCGAGAAGTAGGAGCTTAGCGCAAACTACGGGCAATCAACGACCGACAGCTTTGTTTATCTATCCCTACATCCTATATACAACGTGTCACTGATTAACGCAAAAGCTGAAACTAGCTTGTTTCCTAATATCGACAGTAGAATCGATTCTACCGGTTTTTTTTACAATTTATTCATAAAAAAATCTGAGTAATGCGCGCTCGATCTGAGTAATGAGCATTACAGACTTTTTAGACAGGACAAGAAAACCTTACTTTTTTGTAACTTACAATAATTTTATTTTCGCTAGAACTATTTTAAATATTTTAAAACGGTTGACATATTTTAGATTTCACGTTATTCCTGTGATAACATATGTATATGATTAAGAGTAATAACACTGAAGGATTTTCTTTTGTATTTTGGTTAATAGTGTGTATCACTTTTGTATTTATTGTGTTTAATGTGTTCACAATTTGTTTGTGCTTACACCTAGCCGTTGGAGGTACAAGAGGTAATGTACGTTTTCAAATATGTCGGTAACTTCTGTATCCTTCCCTCTGGTTAAGAGCATACGGGGAATAAGTTCTTATTTCACGACAGCCACGGCAAGAGATGAGCTGTTGCTATTCTAAAACCACACGGTCACATTCTTAATTGATCACTTCCGGTGAATAATAATTACAATCATTTATTGGCGCCCCGAGGTTATCTCACGCCCTCCCATATGGTGTTACCAACTCTGCGGTTATACGGACCGAATCGTATGGAGGTACGCGCCGTACTCGCCAGCTGAGGGCTATGTTCCCGCACGTATCAACTCTGCCTCCCTACAAGTAATTCTTCTTTTTCCCGTGTCCCTGAGTCACTCTCCCCCTTCTGGGGCATGGACTCCACAGCAACATCCAACTCCGATGCCGAGCCGCTCAATTACAGTATACTTCTCTTTTTATGCCTCCCATATGGGGGAGTGGAGGATCTGTTCCCGAACTGCCCACTGCAGAGGTTTCGTCTCTGTCCGCAACTACGCGCAGGTCTCTGGGTGGACCTCGCGAGGCCTTGGTTCTTGACGCCGCTCGCACGACCAAGCCCACCGGGTTGGTTTACGCTTGTGGAAAGTCCAGCGAGCGATTTATGTGTGTTAATGCAATAATTATTGACGATCAAGGAAATCTTTGTGAGCACAAATATTTTCAATAGTTTTCTCACTACATCTGGTACAGACGTATTCAGAAAGTGACCTAGTCAGCATGTGACGTTTACAGAAAATGGTCTTCTAAAAAGTGAACTACAGTGTTTTAAGAGTGAACTGCATCACCGAAATGTGAGCACAAAGTAAATGATTAAATAAGTAAATTAAATAGCAATTAAACAACTTTAACGGTTTAAATCGCGTATATTTGACATTATTTATATCCCGACGTTTCGAACACTTTGCAGTGGACGTGGTCACGGGGTGACTAATTGATTTTATTTGTCACTTGAGTTATTAAGAAATTATTTGGACTACCGTCTGAAATTTTTTGAACTACCGTCTGGATTTTTTTAATCATAACATTCCCTATGCACGCAGTATTCACTCACGGTGTCCAGAGGTCTTGCAGTATTGCGTTGGCCTTGGGATTTAATTAATTTAATGACTGGATCCCAAGCCGATGGTACTTGCCAACCATCTTCTCTATTGAAATTTGGGTGTTTCTTGATTTCAATAGCCTCGCGTAACATTCTTGGCATGAATCGGGTCTCTCTAGCGAGGATTTGTGGATTATCAAATCGAATGTAATGGTTGGGTTTGTCCAGAGCATGTTCACAAACTGCAGACTTGGTCGAGCGTCTGTTCTTCATGTCAGCTATGTGTTCTTTTATCCGGATACCGATGCTCCTCTTTGTTTGCCCAATGTATGATAACCCGCATTCACAATCAAGCTTGTAAACACCTGCATCTTGTAGGGGGATATTGCTCTTGACCGGTCTTAAAAATAAACCCCTTTTAAAAATCGCGAAAACCTAAGTAGATATTAAGTAAATTAAATGATTAATTAAGTAAATCACCCCAAATGTGGCCTGGAACAGATTGCTTTAACGATAAGACCTACATTTTGATAACTATTTATTAAAACTTTTGTGTCACTCTCACTGTATTCTTTGGTGTACAGTAAAGTGTACTTACTTAATAAATATAAATTGTCAGGCGGAACAAGCTCAAGCGGACGCTTGCGCTCGCTTCGAGCAACTCTCAGCTAGAGCCAGGGAAGAGCTTATTGACTTCCGTACTAGACGTGTCGCTGCTTTTAGGAAGAGGTGAGCTTATATATATAATAAATCCCAAGAGAGCCGTATCTATTTAAACGGTTGTTAACGCGAATGTTTACCTTTTTTTTATTTTACGTTAAGAACCGTCTAAATAGATAAGAATATGTGTGAAAAACGCGAAAATCTCAAATGTTATACAGCTGCAAATGAAATATTTTTTTAAAACAATCATTGTAGTACGAACGATACAGAGCTCAAACAATTATTTTTTAGAACATGCAGAAATCACTGTACAGAATTTAATGAAACTTGACACAGATGTAGCTTATGACTTGGATTAACATTTAGGGTACATTTTATCCCCATCTACTGCAGAGTTCCCACGGGAATCACTCTAGAGTTCACGCGAACGCAGTCGCTTTCACCGCTAGTTGTTGACTAAAGTAATTTAGCCACTTTTGTCACGAGATAAGTTTGCGTTGCTCACATAATTAATATTGACATCAATATTGTAATTATTAATTATGGTGATCCATTGTATTCATAAATATTGATTTAGTATTGACATAATATAATAATTCCATTATCTTTTTACTTTTTTCACGGACTTTGTATAAATTCCTACAAAAATAGTGTGAAATATTTTAATATATCAATAAGTACACTAAAACTATTACATCTAACTGTTAAATTAACATGTATTTCAAGATCTTTTTATTACATTAAATATAAATAATTGGTAACTAATTTCCTCGTGTGTGCATAACACAATCCACACTCGCTCAGGTCTTTGCCCTTTGACCGCGTCCGCTTCAGTTAGTGAGTACTAGTAACGTTAGTAACTAGTACTAGTTAACACGGGGATTTTAATCGACAATTATTTATTTTTAATGTAGTAAAAAAATATCATGAAATACTTGTTAATTTTTAGTTAGATACAAGTTTTAGTGTTCTGATTGACATATTAAAATATTTCCCACTATTTTTGTAGTACCTTATATACTCGTAAAACTGTCTTTTTATATCTGTGTTAATACAGTCATTTTAATTGTACGATTCACTTTCTAGCATTGTAAGGTATTTTTTGTGCAATTATCTAAAAAGGGTCAATTATCTTATTCCCCAGTCTAATCGAGTTGGCAGAGTTGGAAATAAAACATGCGCGTGCGCAACAGGAGCTATTCAGGAAGTCGCTGCAAATGCTCAAGGAGTGTCAGTGAGGTGACCACTTATGTTACCACTTATTCATTATACATTTATTCATACATACTTGATCCAATGACGATGTACTATAGTAGCATGTGATCCAATGACGATGTACTATGGTAGTATGTGATCCAATGATGATCTACTACAGTAACACGTGATCTAATGATGCATATACTACGGTAGCATGGGATTCTTTGACGACCTACTACGGTAACATGTGATCCAGCGACGATGTATAATGGCAGCATGTGATCCAATGACGGATCTACTACGGTAGCATTTGATCCAATGATGCATGTCCTACGGTAACATTGGATCCTTTGACGATGTACTATGGTAGTATGTGATCCAATAATGATGTAATATGGTAATATGTGATCCAGTGATCCAATGATGATGTTTGGTAGCATGAAACAATTTGTAAATTATATCTGTATTTGTTTTAATTTGTCTATACTAATATTATAAAGAGAGGTTGTGCGATTGTTTTCTTTGTTTTTATGCAGTAGGCAAACTCAAAACTACTCGATCGATTTTGCAAAATCTTTCACTTTTGAAGCGAATTGACACACATAGGCTATTCCCGCGGAATTTCCCACGGAATCGCAATTATTATAAAGATAATCGTAAACAATATCCATCAATGTTACCATTACATAATTATATTTGTTGTTCCCTGAAGGCTACAGGCTAAAAAGACATTTTCTTAGAAATTACAATAATAACACGTGCGTTGGGTATGTCGAGTGTTCACCCTCATAACCCTCTTTAGTTTTTGGTGCAAGATTATAAAAAAGAGGCTAGAAGGGCAGAGGAGGGCAGAATTAAAGTATTTAAAGTACTGCTGTGTATTGAAAGTGTAAATTCAAGTGTTGTGTTTAAAGAAAAGATTAATGTAATTTGAATATTGTTTCGTTTTGATGACTGTCGGGTTTTTTTTAATAATTAATAATTGAGGTTAAAATCATAATTTTACAAGTAATAATTATCTTTGATATTAGATGTTGTCACATTCGATTAAAATCAGCTTGTAATTTGAGGGTAAATAGTATTATGCGATTCCCTTATTCAGGATAGCTCTACAATCTAATTTCCTACAAACAGTATTATATGATTTCTTGATATGACAAGTCTCTTGATTTAATTTCTAACATAAATGATGGTATTTTGTTGTATGTGTTTTCTAATGAGCCGCTTAACAAATTATTAATTCGCTAAGAAAAAAAAAGATGGCGATCTCAGCTTATCGATCGAAGCCGGAGCCGGTTCCTTAGTTAAGTTTTAATTTATGATAGTTAAAACTAACGTTTTTTTAGTGATTCAAATCGTTTATGGATGGGATACATATGACGTCTCATGGACAACCGATAGTACAACGGATTTTAAACCTTAACACCACCTAGTAATGGACATTTACATTAAAAATCCATATAAAATGACATGTTTCGCTATAGTATTCCGAAAATATCCGTTCCTGGATCAAGTATGTATTTAACTGACTTTGTTAATGTTACTTGATATATTTGCGGCAGAGCCTGGATTATTGTATGCCAAAATAAATGATTGAAGTATTAGCGAGAGAATGAAATATGAGCGGAATTTATTAAACAATATAAGTAATTTTAAGTACGTAAGTGTTTAAAATGTGGTCCCAAGAAAAATTAAAAAAAAAATGATTAATTTTTTAATATTTTAAATCCTGTAATCGGTACATATTTCTGAACCATAGATACTATAAGAGTGTCTTTGGCTCAAAATTATCAGCAAGCGACACCAGCGCCGTGCGCGGCTGCAATTGTAAACTATAATTTCATATAAAAAAAAATATGAATACACAAGTTGTAGTGCTTTACGAGCCCTATCTAAGAACAAATATTATAATTAAACAACTATTCTTGTTTCTTCCCAAATTAGTTTCATTCATCTTCGTGATTAGTATAATTAAATCTAGCAAATTTGATTAACAGACTCAATTAACCTTAAACCGCTAGATACCGATTCAAGCCTCTAGATGGCGTTGTTTTTGCTGTCTTCTGTATGAGAACTGTCAAAAGATGCACATGTTTACTGGTAACGTTTGTTATTAATAATATATGTCACTATGGCTAAAAATAATTTTCTTTTTGTTAGAAATATAGGTGCGTAATTTTGTATTCTGGTAGCATTTATTAAGAATTACCTGAAGTTTAAAATAATTTAGCTCATAAACAAAGTTATCGATATACAATCGATAATCTTTCCGCCACTATCTAGTGTTGCATAGCCGTTAATAAAATTACACTAGATCCACAGTTTCTAATACATTTTCGTTTGTATAAACTTAATCTTTATTTGCTATAATGTTAGTATGACAGTGGATGGTACAGCATGCAAAATTTATGGCATCCCGGTGTAATTTGTCCAATAATCATAACTTGAACGGGGCAATGTGTATATTTTGTTTCTTTATTAATGTGGGTAGCTGAAAATACAATATTAATCTTTTAATCTTAAACACCAGAAGGAAAAAGGTCCATTCTTTAGATTTTCTAGCGACTTTATATAGCGTATTTTTTATTAAACGGTGCATTGTGTATCGTTTGTTCCTTCATTAATGTGAGTAGTTAAAAATACTACAAGATAAACATAATTTAATTATAGCTATTTTCCTGGTGCATATTGTAATGTTATTTTAGCTTTATAAGGCAGGTATTCTGGAAAGTGGACCAAAAGTGATGATTGCTTCTTGTGTTAGAACCTCGTCGAAAACAATTTAGTCGCTAGAGTCTTTATTTTGTAGTTTTATGTTCATTTAACGGTTTGTTAATGTGAGCACTTGTTTTAATGTCGATTTTAACTAAATAACTATTTTTTTTTTATGATTATGGATTATTATGAATAATAAATAATATTCATTCAATGAACAGTTCACAGTAATTGTCATGTCTTATTGATAGATAATTGATTATACAGGGTGCAGGTGAACTTTTCCCGAGACCTAAAGTTATGGGTTGCGTTCATTATTCCAAATTATTTGACGTAAAATTTTTCGAATTTCCATTTGCAACCTTTACCGATGCTGTTGCTAATTGCTCGATACATTTGACTGCACACAAGCACGGAAATTAATATTTTTGCCAAAAAGTACGTAATACTTTGTGGTAATAGACACTTTATACAGTGACGTTTATGAAGCTCAAAAGTTGTGGAATAAACTGCCAGATGTGGTATTTCCATTACGCTACAACATGGGGACTTTTCAAGACAGCTGTGAACAGGGTTCTGCAAGGTCGGCAGCGCACGCGCAAGCTCACTGGTGTCGCAGGTGTATGCACACTGGTGTTGTGTATGGGCGGCGGTGACCATTTACCGTCATGTGGCCCGCTCGCTCGTCTGACATCTATTCTATTAAAAAAAAAACTAGTATATAATCAACTTTAAAATTCGGGAAATGACTGCAGCAAACCCTGTACAATTAAAAATAAATGTTGAAGTATTTATTAACAGTTAAAATCGTGAAGGAAATGGTAAGTGAAAAGGACGCCAATGTCGTGAAAAGATGTTATTTTTAAATGTTTTATTGTAAGAAAAATATATGGATATCAATATTGCAATGTTTTTGTCATTAAGTAACCTCCTTACAAGAGTCTGGTGAGTGGAAGTTGAGACTGGAAAAGCGCGTACAAATTAATAATAATAATAACTTATCATTAGATTTAGGGGAAGAGTGCACGCTGCAATCTAACAGCCGCTGGGCGCGCTCGACTGGCCACGTTACCCCCTATCTCACAGAAGACTACCTTGAATTGTACTGCACTTCCCACTTTAATCTCATTTCCCTAATGTACGTACGTGTTTCGGTAGTGAGTGAGATGTGCCAGAGCCCATTCCCATCCAACCCTTCCCTTTCTCCAAATCCATTCCTATATCTCCAAAGGTAGGCAGCGCATCCGGGGGCGTGACAACGTTATTGTCATTCTGGACTGATGTTGCCATGTATCGCGGATGTCCACGGGCGACAGTATCCACTTACCATCAGGTGGACTGTATGCTCGTCTGCCGTCTTCGCACATAAAAAAAGACTGGCGGGGCAACACGATATGTGAAGTTGAGTTTTTGTTTATTGTAAAAATTGTGTATTACGCGTTCTGTGGTCTAATTATTACTAGTTTATTAAACTTCAAAGTGTGTTTCGTGCGTGGTGTTTGCGATAATCAAATAAAAGCGTGCGACTGCGTTTTTCGTGCGCTTCCAAGGAGTCCTTTTGTCCTCTGCAAACCTACTATCGCTTTGCTGAGCCACTCCTGATTTGCTACGGCGCGACTGGACATTGACAGGATATGTTTTAGACTTTGAAATGGTTTATAACGAAGAACTCCCGCTACTGGCAGAATGTACTAATTGCACCATTGCCATATATGAAGAAAAAAAACTTATCACTAAAATAGTTTATGATCTATGATTACTCTAGCATTTGCTAGGCTAATTTTATTATTCAATTGCAGTATCAACATTATTTTTCCCACTATTTTTAGTGATAAGTTCATAACTTATTTGAATTGTAATATATAATATAATGACTATATTTCCCACAAAATACGGCCTTTATCAACACTTAACTCAAACTTACGCAAAAAGTATGGTTAAAATTCTCTATATACATTTTCATTGGCCCAACCACCAGAAGCACAGAAACTGCGCTAAGATAACAACAGAAAACATTAGTTCGTACTATTCTCTCTCACGTACTGTCTTTGCAACAAAAAGAGACGCTTATATTATTGCCGATTGTTCCGTGAATGGGGCACCGGCTTACACACTCATGGAACGTCTGCATATTCTATTTTATCTTTATGTTTCGCGTTAAAACCAAGGTTTTGGCCAAGCAAAAGTAACAATCGCTTGCACGGTTAGATGGTTCTCTCCAAATCATTGGTTTACCAAAGTTCAATGACCTATTTATACCCGAACACCAGGAGCTGAGGATCACGAGAAACCCAATTTTTATATTGATGTGACACCGGAAAACCAAAATAATGTAAATAGGCGTTTTGCAGTGATTTTGTTATAGGATAACCTCGATTTAACTGAACAATTTTGCCACAAACAGCAAAAACGGTTTGGGTTAACTTTACACACTAGACGATATTTTAAAGGAATATAGGTATTAGTATTTATTTCACACCGTTGTTTACAGAAACTACTAGGTATTGCGGCTAGATGATGAAAATCTTAGAAATGTGACGTGCTGGTGGGAAACAAAAAATAGTTAATCAACTACCGTAGGTACGTAGCTTTTCTAAAAAATATATGTTTCATTCGATGAACAAAAAAAAATATTTTTTTTGTAAACTATTGATAATTAGTCTATAGTCTGAATTCGACATTTAATTCAGTATGTCAATTAAATAACTGCCGCGGTCCTGACTATTTTGTCATTATTGGGACAATGCCATCCTAAATGTCAGTGGCGACTTGACTGGCAATTTTTGAACATTGGGCGTAGGTACATCTACCGGAATATTAACTTAAAATAAGCTTTGACGTATGTAACTATTGACTTGCGCATTATTTTTATCATGTTAAAAATGCCTGCGTTTGTCATTATGGACTCATGTTGGCATGTATCGCGGATGTCCACGGACGACAATATCCATCCACTTACCACCGGGTGGGACTGTATAGTCCCCTGCAGCTTTCTTATTAAAAAAAACCACTGGATGTAAACTAAAGTACACTTTAGTATACACTTCCCGGCCGAAAATAATACACATCGGCCTTTATAAAGAGACTATTGGCTAGCTACGGTTTTATGGAGCGTCGTCTCTGTCATGTGCCGTTACGACGGAGATGACTCTACAAAACCGAAGCTAGCCGATCATAGTCGATGTGTATTACTTTCGTCCGGGATGTGTATGTATGCAGATTTTAAACAGGTCAAACAAGTATCAATTTTACATAACTACCCACAAGCGAATGTGTATTACCTTGATAAACTAGGG
Source organism: Sesia apiformis (assembly GCA_914767545.1). Classification (NCBI taxonomy): domain Eukaryota; kingdom Metazoa; phylum Arthropoda; class Insecta; order Lepidoptera; family Sesiidae; genus Sesia; species Sesia apiformis. Next base: position 3,123,014 of record OU611976.1, read on the forward strand.
GGAGAGTGCACGATGCATCCCCACAGCCGCTGGGCGCACTCGACTGGCCACGTTACCCCTCTCTCATAGAAGTCTACCTTGAAATGTGCATTTCCTACTTTATCGTATTTCCCCAATGTACGTACGTGTTTCGGTAGTTAGTGAGATATGCTACAGCCCATTCCCATCCCATCCTTTTCCTCCCCATTTTCTCAATCCTATCCTTAATCTACAAAGGTAGGCTGCGCATCCGGGGGCGTGCCAACGTTTGTCATTCTGGACTGATGTTGGCATGTATCGCGGATGTCTATGGGCTACAGTATCCACTTACCATCAGGTGGACTGTATGCTCGTCTGCCGCCTTTTTTATATATAAAAAAAAAAACAATTTTATGGTACCAAGAAAATATCCTGTATGTACCTTTTTTATATTGTAAATGTTAAACAAATAAAAATGAAACTGCTCGCAACTCTCGACCTGGACTACCCGCCTCTTCAGTCAGTATTTTGTAACTACTGAAACGATTCGTCTGGTCTTCGAACGTGAACTTTAAAAAATGCACCCTGCAGTGTGTCACATTTCATCACATCAAAATCTTACAGTAGATCGGATCGAATAAGTAGATCCAGCAGAATCTGATTCACTAGCTGGCCCAATTTTGCGTACACACGAACGTGAGGACGCGTTGCCATGGTAACGCTACGTACACAACAAGTAAGCGTCCCAAAATAGTATAAAAAAGCGTACATTAAATATTGAACTGGTTAAACTGAAGGCGTAGTTTATTTTTAAGTGCCCCAGTTTTAGTGTTATGTTATAATCTTTTTGTGTAGGTTCTTGTTTATGGCCAGTTCCTTTATTTTTTTATATACCTAAGTACCTAATTTCTAGTATTTTCCATTGTGGATTTGTTTTTAGGATTCTGTTTGGTTTGTGAAGATGTAAAAATGCGGGTAAGTTTCTTCTTTATACTTAATTAACACAGAATATACTTTTACTATCAATAGTGTTTTTAAAGGTAACTATTTATACTTTGGCGAGGATTTATAGAGTAATTCAATACAGACATATCCTGTCTTAAGGCTCATTTTCATAAGGAGTATTTCACTAACAGCTCGGGAGAGAATATTGTATGCGATTGTCGTATACAACTAAACTTCCCTTGCTAAGAGTTTTCTATTAGCGATAAGGCCGCCTATTGCTTCAGCATATATTATTATATGTTTTTTTGTTTAAATAAAAATATTGCACATGGTACAAAAGACAAGCTTAATAAATAATTTAAACGACAATCAATATAAATAAAATTACCTACAAATGTATATACCTACCTAATGGATACATACAATATCATATCATGCAATACGCATACATATAAGGTCGGGGAAAATGTTCTTCGTATGTGATATATATATTAAAGACATTTTTTTTTAAGTTTAATTACATTTAATTATAATATATATGTACCGTTTTGTTCTATAACTTGTTGCCATCTTGTAGGTAAGTGACATGATCCCGTTGCTGTAGAAATTTTGGGATTTTTAGTCACAAAATTGCGATAAGTAGTTTTGACAGTCCTCTCTTGATGTTAACCTTACACTACCCAAAGAATTCTGAAGAGACCGAAACAAGTGGAAATCTGAGGGTGCAAGGTCAGGGCTATATGGTGGGTGCATCAACACTTCCCAACCAAGCTCTCTCAATTTTTGCTGAGTGGCCAAAGATGTGTGTGGTCTGGCGTTATCATGATGAAAGATATCATACATGTATAGGGTGCGTATCTTACATGTATAGATATCATAGGGTGCGTTATCATACACCCTTTCTGTTGATCAATTCCGGGCGTTTTTTCTCAATATCATGCTTTAGTCTCATCAGCTGTTGGCAGTAGAGATCCGAATCGGTGGTTTTGCCCGGCGATAAAAGCTCATAATGAACCATGCTCTTCCAATCTCACACACAACATCACTTTATTACGCGTTAATTCGGGTTTCGCCAGTCTGTGGAGCTTGGCCGCACTGATCCTTTCCGCACGTTCTTGTCGTAAGTGATCCACTTCTCATCACTTTTAATGGTATCATAACCAGCCAGGTACAAACAGTTCAATCAAAGATGTTGTTCAATCATATATATATGTATATCATATATATATGTAATCATATATATATCATATATATATATATATATGTATATATATATATATATATATATATATATATATATATATAGTTTGGCCATAAATACCGTTACAATAAAGAAAAACAAAATTCCATTTGAATTTGGAATCTGTCATTCTCACGTGAAACATAAATGTTTTTTCTCATTTTGGCGCCGATCATTATTAAATATTGTACTAATATTAAAATGGAGTGGGGCGATAACGAAAACTGTATTGCTGTAATTGCATTTACACAAAGTAAGCATGGAGTCAAATGCAATTTTTAAAACTCTCCATCCGCTTGGTATTAGCTGGATGCATGTGTATCGAGCTACTGGTAAGTATGTACATTGAGAGTTCATAAGTAAGGTCTGGACGTCCACGTACTATTCGTACTAAACAGACAAAGCTGTGAAGGAGAGAATCCGAAGAAATCCCGTCCGAAAGCAATGGATTTTATTCAGAGAGATGAATAGATACAGCACCCAGGACTATGTCACGTATTTTAAAACAGGATTTAGGATTTGCTGCTTACAAAAGACGTACTGGTCATTTCTTAACTGATAGTTTAAAGAAAAATAGGTTTGACAAATCGTAACTTTTGGATTAACAAGGAAACGTTTGCTCCAAAACTTCTCCAATGTTAAAAGTCGGAAGTCATCTTTAGTTGCCGAATCTGCTTTCATTTCCAAAAAAATCATTCTTTACCTGTTCTAGTAATTGCAAGACATCGACCACAAATGGATTTCTAGTCATATGCCATATTTGGAGAAACTGAATGTCTCGATAGTATCGTTCAAATTCTTGTTTCAGTGCTTGCAAATGAGCTTTTATTTCAGTTTTCAACTCTTCCTTCAATTGTTGATCTTCAATTGCTTCATGTAGCCGTAAAAAAGATAACAAGTTTCCGGCAAACATTTTGTCAGTACAAAGTTGAAACTTGGATATAAACCCCTGAACATTATCCGTACCTAGCTTCAAGTTTAGCTTTCCTTTGAAGGCCTATTTGACACATCGGTAAAATTGGCCAACCTCAATTGAATTTCTTCATTGTTGAATATTTGAAGAAGATTGTTCTTTTCTTTATACTTAAGAAAAAGGATGACCTCTTCTTTCAACTCATAAAGGCGTGCCAATATGTTGCCCTTAGACAGTGAGCGTACTACCGTGTGTAAAAAAAGTACTTTGTCATCTGAATTAAGATCCTCGCAAAGCAAAATAAATAATCGACTGTTCAAAGCGGTGCTCTTGATGTGGTTCACGACCTTTATAATATATACTAAATCGGGTCTGGACGCATCAGACCGATTTAGAATTTACTAGAATACTACAATTTTTTTTGCGTTTTTCTGGAATGTTATCAAAATGCACTTGTACCTTTATTTTTCTTAAATAACTTTTAGCTTAACTTTTCTTAACTACTTGGACAACTTAGATCTATATGTTATATCTTTATGTGCTTTCAGTGTCCCATATAACAGTTAAGTGCTAATCAATATGGTTCCATCTCCAAGGGCATGTTTGATCCTGTATCTGGTGGCCGCGTTGTCAGGGAGGGGATCGGCCAAGTGGCTGGAGGGGAGGATCGATACTAAGGATGTGCGTATTGTTTAATGTTTTTTGTGTCTAACAACATACATCCGGAAATATAAAAGATAATAAAATTAGAAATAAATTGTTTCTTTTATAGTGTAAAGCAGATGTCAGTCGAACATATAGTTTTTGTTTTTTATTGACTAGTGGGCGGACGAGCAAGCGGTCCCACGTGATGGTAAGTGTTACCGCCGCCCATGGACATCTGCAACACCATGGGGTATGCGGGCGCGCTGCCGATCTTGCAAAATCTTATTCATAGCTCTCTTGAAAAACCCCATATCGTAGCTTAATGGAAAGACCTCTTGAGGCAGTTCGTTCTACAGCCTACGGGTTCGCGGTATAAAATAGTTTTTGGACCGAACAGTGCGCGACACCTCCGTATCGAGGAAATGCGGATGGACCGCACTTCTGTGACGGGTGATACGGTTGAACATAGTTGAAGCCCTTTACTTCATTAAACTCTACATTTTTCTATAATCTTGAGAGATTGTTTTTGACGTCAGAATACGAGTACAATGCGCTATGTACTACACGGCCAATCAACTTTATTTTAGAACTGGGCCTTCCTCGCTCGTTTCTGCTTCTTATCCTTGGATGGTCAGTTCGAGTATCTGGTAGAGTACGACCGGGAGATGGGCATGCCGGACCTGCTACTGTATTATGACGATGAAAGCCAGTGGCCTGCCGTGTATCACAGTGATAAGGTACATCAGTTTTACTTTACTAATGAATTTATATTGTACCTACACTATATCATGTATCTTAGGTTGTATGCGGTATTGTAGTAACCCGATCACGGCTTACTTCAGACAACTTTGGTGTCCGAATTTCGAATTCATACTACGAGCATTATTAACTAGCGACCCGCTCTCGCTTCGCTTCGGTTTTAAGTTTTTTTTTAATTTTTTATTAATTTCCAAATAAAATATAGCCTATGCTAGACACGGATAATGTAGCTTCCTATCTGTGAAAGAACTTTTGAAATCGGTTCAGTAGTTCCAGAGATTACCTCCAACATACCTACAAACGCACAATTTAACCTCTTATATTAGTATAGATTACATGGGATTTCTTATGTACCTACATACATTGTCTTATGCATGAGTTGGTTGAGGATAGGAGTGTTGTTTAATTCAGGATAATTTAGGGTGACTAGCTAAATTCAAACTGTATCAAAGGGATGAGTCCCTTAGTCGCCATGACACGACATCCATGGGATGAGATGGGGTGTCGCTAGGTATTGTAAAGCCACACGAGGCCACACAGAAGTTTTATCTGCTTACATTCATATATTCCGCAGGTACACTCAATAATTGTTAGGTACAGTGTTAGTCTTTCTTTAATATTTGTTAATATTCAGACATGCAAGGAACGTGTGGCGGTACTCAATAAAGCAGGCCAGAATCAAATAATCAAGCTATCCCATTGGTATCCCGACACAGAGTATTCTGGATGTATACTAACAAAGGAAAACAAAGAGTTGCCAGCCGCGAAAAGGTACCTACTGTAATTTTCATATAAAACTTCCGAGGCTCCGAGCTCATTGATGAGTTAATAACGATCATATTTTACTTAATTTATTTTTGTATCAGATTTCGAATGAGAAATCATTGAATTTGGATACCTTGCCTTATAAAATTATTAATAAAGACTATGCAATGGCGTCGCCTTTCAGGGGGAGGGCAGTTGCCCTCCATCTAGAGATTCGAAATTAAATTTCTTTAATTTTTTAATTATTTATATTTTTTTTTTATAAATTTTTCTTGTATAAAAAAGGTTTTAATAAAAATATTTGTACAAAAATTTAAATCATTGTACCTATTTGTACCTACAATTCATATTTCTCCCATTCTCTCTCTCTCATTTTGCCCCCCCCCCCCCCCCCCCCCCCAAGATGAGAGCCAACCTGGGCCATTGGCTGGCGACAGCCTTGATGCTATACGATTTTAAACATTTTTCAGAGTGACAACCGTAATAATAAAATTGTACATACCCTTTATTTAATTAATATTTGGTAATTGAAAAATCACAGGGATTTTATAATGAACGATTGGAGTGGTATGTGACTATCTTTTTTCTAAATATTGATTCCTATATTTTCAAAGGTAGACATCGTATCAGCGTACGATCGTTATTTTTTATTGATGTTGATTTGTATTGCTGATGTTCATGGGAGAGGCGACAGTATCCGTTTACAGACATACTTAGCAGGTTGTCTGTTCGTCTGCCATAATTTTTCTATAATAAAAACATTACTTTTTCAGTACATCAACAACATCAAAACCGAGAATAAAAAATCCTTTCATAAAAACAAAAAACAGCACATCAAACTCAACCATAGCAGAACCCCGAGATCCAGCTTATTATGATCAATTTCTGAAAACTACTACGGAAAAACCAAAAAATACCATTGCCGATACAAATTCTACCACGTGGTACGAATTAGTACCAACAGATGATTGGAATTTGACAACGACAGTGCTGCCAGAGGACGATTTGTGGGAGAGTATTGGGTCGGAGAGTAATGTCAGTCATTTTGAAAATTTGAACGATGTTGAATTGTTGTTTGATAATGAAAATAGTGGAGGGGTAAGTCATTCAAGATTCAACAATTCTTTCAAGGTTTTAAACAATTGGCAACTTGCCAACTTGGGTGTAGTATATAATACATAATTTTTGGCGGGAACTCGAAAGTGAAGTTGAGAATTTGTTTGATTATTGTAAAAATTGTGTTTTGTGGTTCAATAGTGATAGTTTACTAAACTTCAAAGTGTTCAAATTTAATTTTGATGCTTCTTTCGAAGAGTTAAATTTCAAATTCGCTGACTCACTAATCCATAACAAATGAACCTGCTATTTTTTACATTATCATTACTAAGATTGCCAATCCGACCATTCAGTTTTTTTTATTCTTTTCAAATATGGCAATGGTGCAATTAACCAATTGTGGAGTGTCAAGCTTTCTTCGTAATAAACAATTTTAAACTTTAAAAAGTATTAATGTCCTGTCAATGTCCAGTCCCGATGAAGTAAGTCAGGAGTCGCTCAGTGATAGCAGGTTCACTGAGGACAGAAGAGGACTCCTTGGAACCACACTAAAAACGCAGACGTATTTATTTCATTATCACAAACAATACACACAAAAGTACTTTTAAGTTTAATAAACTAGCACTATTATACCATAAAACGTACAGTGCACAATTATTACAATTTATCAAACAAAAATTCGACTACACTTCTCGAGTTCCCGCCAAAAAGTCCAAATAAAACTTGTTATAGATCTTCCTAATAAAAATACATAATACATAAATAGTGACTAGATAATTATTATCTGTAAAATGTTTTTCATTTAAAATTGGTATCATTCTCTTTTTTTACTTGGATGAAACCATAGCTTATAGATTTTAAAATTGCAGCGTAAAATAAGACGCTCTACATTGGAACTGTATGAGCGTTTTCGCCGCCGGCGTCTAAACGCCGAGTCTGGGCAGGACCTTAGCAACACCAAACGTAATAGCAACACGGAGAGATTGTTAGTGCGGTGCCACAACACGCGGCGGTTTAGATCCGCGCGCGAACGGTGGTGGTTCATTGCTATCAGCAACTGCGATAGTCCTAAGGTAAGATTTTGTATAAAGGTTATCGGTGCCAGCGACTTCGCGTGAACTTTAGAGTGATTCCCGTGGGAACTCCAAAACGGATCTTTACACTAAATGTTAACCCAAGTCATAAGCTATAACTATGCCAAGTTTCATTAAATTGTGTCCAGTGTTTCTTGCGTGATGTACCTTCAGACAGACACAAAAATTCCAAAAAAAAAAATCTTTTCCTACTCTATATTCAGATCACTTTTTTTTAAATATTTTATGCACAGACACGGTTCTGTTACGATATGTATAGACTAAAAATTCAAGTATAAATTCAGTGGTACTGGCCAAGGATTTGAACTCACGAACTGGAATAGATACACCACTCTATCGCGACGATAAAGAGGGTTAATAGCTTCTTTTCCGCAGACTTGAAAGATTCTGTGTAACCTCGACATATTTAAAAGATAACTTTTAGAAATAGACGATTCTAAGCACGGTCTTAGATCGTGTCTCAGCTTAGCAAACATCTTTGTAACGTTTATCACTACAATAGACAGTGTACGCGTAAATCGTACATTTGTTACGTTAGAGATTTTTCATGACATGTATGTACTTAATAGTGCATTAGAAACGGGCAGTTACGTGCCAGGTGTTTTATTTGATGCTGACTTAAAATTTATGCGGTATCACAACCCGCAAAGATTTTGGTCCTTCAAGCCGGATTTATCTATGGCAATTTTTTTTTTTTTTATAGACCAGTGGGCGGACGAGCAAGTGGTCCCACGTGATGGTAAGTGTTACTGCCGCCCATCAACACCTGCAACACCAGGGGGTATGCGGGTGCGCCGCCGACCTTGCGAAATCCTATTCACATCTCTCTTGAAGAACCCCATGTCGTAGCATAATGACCATATCGTAGCATAATGACCATATCGTAAGATAATGACTTCTAAGATTTACAACAATCAAAGTTTACTTTTATAAATTTTATTTATTTATTTCAACTACAACTTACGGACCATTTACATCTCAATTTTAAAGACAAGCACACGTCAACAGACAGGAAGGGTGCATAAAATAGGCAAAGAGCCCGCGCTAGGATACTCTATAAATTTGCTTTGTATAAGTTTAATGGGATGTGGAGAACTCCTCGTCTCGCTATCCTTCCTATTTCCCATCATCCCAATCCTTTCTCCAAATCTATTCGTAAATAACCAAAAGGTAGACGGCGAATCCGCGGGCATGCAAGTTTCTCATTCTGGACTGACGTCCGCATGTATCGCGGATGTCGCAGTGCAGTATCCACTTACCACCAGATACAGTTTTTTAAACAATATTTTCAGGGCTTGGACGTCAGGTACAAGTTTTTGATGACCAACGGTCCCGATGGAGACTTTTGGCACGAACATTTTTCTGCCGACGAATTTTGTAAGTACCTATGTTATGTTAATTGTTTTTTAATCGGATAGATTTGATATGTTTCCTATATAATAAACATTTTTTTTTGCCACAATAGTAAAAAAGAAAACACAAAATACAGTGGTGTATATAAAAAAAATAGGATTATTTCATCGAAAACGTACGAAAATAGCAGATTTTTAAACTCAGATAAAAACACAGAGAATTACCGTACCGCTTTGATGTCACAGTAACAAATGCTTAGACTAACTTTCAGTTTTTGGTCCAAACTGAATGATGTTCGTTAGTTCACTTGTTGTATGACAATTGAGGCTTGGAATGTACAAATGAGTTAAGTGCCAAAACACAATTATTGAGAAATAAATAAAAATGAATTAGTTTCTTAGTCATCATTTTATTGCGGCATTCTATTATCAAAAACTAAATTAAATAGGTACTGTGCATACTATGCTTATCAATAACATTAGTTTTGAACATATTTTTATTTAAAAAAACCTTATTTTTAAAATCAATTCAGAAATGGGTCAAAATGCAAGATGTTTACCTTTCATAGGGGCTAAGTACCATAACAAATGTCATTGGAGCAAAGTGCCTTTATTTTAAAATAATAATTATTATTGTCGTAGTACTTAGCCCCTATGTTGCATTTTGACATTTGAGGAATTTGTGTAATAATTAAATTAAATAATTTAATTATTACACAATTTCCTATAGAATTCTTGATATTCTTGTGGTAAGTATGCAATCGTACTTTCTTGAACTTTAAATTAGGAAAATCTCTCAAAAATATTTTTCTGTAAAACTTATGTTACTTTTTTTTTATCAGGATGCATTTCATTGAAGGCTTTAAAACATCTATGTATGTTTAAATCAGGGCTAAGATATTCTTTTGTGCTTTTTGCTCTTGTATAATGACTTTCATCTCGGGGGAACATATTAATGTGATCTTAACATATTAACTCGGAGCACGTCGAGTTCAGTATATGTTGGCATTTTATGGGAAGTTCTTTTGTCAGTAAAATATGATGTGTCACCATGCTTCTTTTTGCGAATCAATGTCTCTATTTCTTTTTTAGAAACCGCAAAAACGTCAATGTATGTTTTTTTGCAAACTGGTACTAATGTGCCATCACCTTTAGGCATGACATAAGAAATAGTTGCTTGTCGTCTACTATCAGATGGTACATCATAATTACCATGTCGGCGTCGCTTAATATTATGCAGATGCAGCAATCCCATCAAATTGGTTCTTTGTGTTTTTAAATCTTCTCGGTAGAACTTGTCAAATAAACTCAATTTCATATCATGATCTAATGTATCACATTGGTTCTTACATTTGCACATTTTCTGCAATAAAAATATTTGCTTAACACAGCTGTTGTAAAATTAAATGAAACAATATTTAAAGATGAAACAATAACAATGTACTGACCAGCATAGAAGGTGGTCTTTTTGCCGGCATAACTTTTCCTTTCCTGTTAACATAACTCTTTCCTCGTACCTTCAAAGATTTTCTTATTATAGTTTTATTCCCTGAATCACTCATTTTCAAAATGCTCTCTAATATTTCATATTATAACAGACAAATCATATCATATGAAATGATAGTTAATAGACGACAGACAGCTAAACATTGACATTTACTACGATCGGATACACACACGACCCATTTGTAAAGAAACAAAGTTTGGACCTTACACCCAACGCTATCTATGAAAAAATTTCAAAATTATAATAATTTTTTGTAGGCAATTTGCACCTTTGATATGGAATGGCTGTCCAACATAGCACCTTAAAAGGCCAAAATCTTGATTTTGCTTCTTTGGCACTTAGCCCATTTGTAAATTCCACGCCTCAATTTGCAATAAAATCCTGTAAAAAATTAAATGTCGCTGAAATTTTATAAGTAAACGCCAGTAGGCATGCTAAATATCTTTATGAATGTGGCCCATAACCGGTTATGAAAACATTACTTGTGCTCAATACTTGATTACAATAATTTTGATCGATATGCTTATCGATATTTCAGACGTTCTCCCCGTGCTGCTAGCATACACTTTCGCCTACGTTATTGTAATGATCGCCGTAGTGATGTGCAGCGTCGAGCTCAAGTCCCGACATCTGTTACATTCGACTTACAAGCTGTTCTTAATATCGATAGTGGTACAACACGGCGGCGTGGTACTGCAGAGTTTGGCGATGATTCGTTATGCGACAAATGGATTTGGTGGCGAAAACGCCAGGAGCACTGGTAAAACAGTTTTATCTTCCTTTTTTCGATATTTACTTTAAGACAGATCTATCAGATTTGCAGTTTATAAAGCAAATTGGTTGAGTTTAATTCTTCATAAAGTCATAGTTAACATTCACTGATACTTTTTATTCAAATCGTTTAGGTATATAATTCCCACGGGAATCACAAGTTCACGCGTACGAAGTCACCGCTAGTAACAAATAAAGAGGTGAAAGGATTTCAACTCTTATCTGTACCACGTGAACCTTAGTCTCTTCTTTTCTAGGTCACTTCTTCTGCGGAGTATCAGAGATGACATTCCTTCTCCTGCTGATACTGATGGCTAAAGGGTACACTATAACCAGAGGACGGCTGAAAGTGGGGTTCACAGTCAAACTGACAGTATTCATGTGCTGTTACATAGTCACTTATATTGTACTATTCATTTATCAGGCGAAGGTAAGATACAGGTATTTTTGATCTTTTCCGATAGTTTTTGCATACATTCTTACGACTTGCTTTCGTACAAAATTTCATGAACTTTTAGCTTAATCTTAGCTCACCCAGTCAATATCCAACATGCGCAATTTTTTTTAATGGTTTTAGACCCGTAACGTAATTATTAAGAAAAAAGTACTTTCAATACGAAAGGTCAAGAAAGATATACAAGGTAAAAAGAAAGTTGCATTAGAAAATAAATATTTTTGTTACTGAACTAGAACACGTATTACGTCACTGAGCTGGGCACTGAGTCGATGCACCCGCGCTAAGCGGAGCGCGCGGGGGGTTTTCACTCGCGACGACACGCGCCACGTGCGCGTCACTACTAGTGATGGGTAACTCCGCAGTTAATGAATCAAAAGAGTTGAATCCGCGAGCCGAGCAGAATCCCTTAATTGTTCCATCGAATTGTTATTCATTCCGATTCCGGCGCCGATCATGATCGTGAGTGTAATCGCGCATCGGCACTTGTCGGGGGCACAAAATCGAGATGCGATGATGACATGACCTTTGTATTTGCTTATGCAACAACCGTTAGGGAAAGGGAATGAAACGCTCTCGGAAGGTGATTAAGTAGGTGAATCAAAAGAGTTAAGGAGTAACTAAGAGGAGTCGGATCCGCGAGCGGAGCAGGATTAAGTGAGTTAAAACACTCCGAGAAGTCTTGATTACCCACCACAAGTTCTCACTACTGAACTCGTATTATACCTACTATTTAATTTTGGTATATTTTTCGTGCTTATATTTTTAATTGGATTAATTAATTTTTGATTTGTTGTTTACGTATTGATACTACTAATGCTTAATAATAAAGGAGGCGCGGTTCTAAAAGCATTAAAACATCACCTTTTATATTTTTATACTAATAAATGCGACGTTAAACCAGCCGTTGGTATCATTTATTGTCCTGTCGTTTATCTAATCAAGTAATCACAAATAATACATTGCTATCCGTGGACATTTACTTTAGCAACTTTTGAAAAAAAATGCTTTTAATTATATATCGTAAATCGGCTCTACACGTGTAAAACGAAAGGCTTTTGTTTACTTTTTATTTGTACTGGACGTTTCGGCACGGGTTAGATCTGCCGTAGTCACGAGTTAATTGAAGCGGGTAGTCCATGTCGGAAACTGCGGGTAGTTTTATCAACTACCCACATTTGATCTTCACATTCGCTTTAATTTTACACGTTTAGACCCGATTTACAATATATATATTTTCTTCTAGTGTTTCGACCCTGGTGAAGTATTGTACCTTTACGAGAGTCCCGCCGGCTACGGGTTGATCGTTTTGCGGGTAACTGGCTGGTGCATGTTCGCCTATGCCACCTTCTTCACTGTTAGGAAATATCCTGAAAAGGTCAGTGAATATAGAGACAACGCGATTTTGTGAAATTGTATGTATTCATGTATTTAAACGGGTCTCAACGCTTATTTATGTTACTCGTCGTATCAGTTGGGTGCACCATCGACATAAGAATAGATTAGATGACACATCATAATACGTTGTTATCGAAGAAATCTGGTTGGCAACTTCTTGGGGCAGATGAGAAGGGGTTCATTGAAAAGTCAAATTTGAAACCTAAGTACTACGTAATAAGAATGATTCATTTTCAAAACACATCTGATTAAAAGTATTGGAGAGCTTAGAAGAACAGAGGACATAGAACACTATTTGATTTTAACGTGGCTGCCCTAAAGTGCTTGTATAACATATCTAGTATGTATTCACAATCAAACCGTGGTCACGAGCTGACTGAAGAGGTGGATAGTAGATAAATAAGGTAAACATACGCTTTGAAACCCGTTGAAACAGATAAATATGCAGAAAAAATGCAAATATCTCAAATGTGAAATTGTATGTGTGTGACCGCGTGTATGACGTCAGCCAATTTCTCGCCGATGAAACGAAACATCTCCTTTGACTCGGACCTCCATTTTTGGCTATTTTTTTACAATTTTTTATAGTACAAATTTGGCATATTTGTGTTTTGTAATAACTACTTGTTAGCAACACGGGTCGGAACAGTCGGAACGAGCGGCGCAAGAAGTAGGAGCTTAGCGCCAACTTCGGCCATGCAGAGATTTACACCTTGCGTTATCTATCCCTCAATATTTGTGGGTTCATGTCTAAATCTATGTAATCTAGTTATATCATTTGTTGCTTCACGAGCTCCGTTAGGACACTGCAAATTTCATACAAAATTATTTATTTATTATAATAATTATATAAAAAGGAACTTAATCACGTTGTTGATTTTGTTTGGAAAATTCTTGTAAATTATAAATCATTTTGATATTTATTAGTGGTCCTATTGGGTCGAGATGCGCTTGAACGGTCAAGTTTTATTGCATATAAATAATTGTCTAGAAACTTTTTAATTATCTCATATTTCTTTCTGTTTTTGCAGAATATGTTCTACTGTCCGTTCTTCATTTGTGGCACACTGTGGTTTTACGCGGGACCCTTGTTCATACTGACTGCTAATTCTTACATAGGTGAGCCATTTCCTATTTTTATCTGACTACGTGAGTTTTTAAAATATTTTTTAATATTTTTAAAATTGTATACGTATAGTATCTGTATTATGCCAATAGCGACATCTTTGCCAATAGCCAAAGCAACAAATGCATGGCCCATAGAGAAGATGGTTGGCAAGTACCACCGGCTTGGGATCCAGTCATTAAATTAATCAAATCCCAAGGCCAACGCAATACTGCAAGACCTCTGGACACCGTGAGTGAATACAGCGTGCATAGGGAATGTTATGATTAAAAAATCCAGACGGTAGTTCAAAAAATTTCAGACGGTAGTCCAAATAATTTCTTAATAACTCAAGTGACAAATAAAATCAATTAGTCACCCCGTGACCACGTCCACTGCAAAGTGTTCGAAACGTCGGGATATAAATAATGTCAAATATACGCGATTTAAACCTTTCAAAGTTGTTTAATTGCAACGTCTTAATTCCTTAAAAGCCGTGGGCGCCGCCTACAAAGATATCGCCGCGAGAGATTCGCTCATGTAGATGGCGCCTCAGTAGATTTTACCAAAAGTGTTCTTAACATCCTTGTTGGTGAATGTTCACCTGGAGGCAAACGAAACGTGGTATAATGGTGTTCCTACATTCATTTTACAGGAAAATATTTTCAATAGTAATTTGTTTTATAGTGCACCGCAAAAATCTTGGTTTGGTACCGTGGTACCGGGGTTCTCATTGAAAATACACACTGGTGGTAAACAAAATTATTACTGTTATACCCACTGTAGTTATTACCAAATATTTTATTCAATACTTTTGTTTTTTTTATGGAAAAAAGGCGGCAGTCGAGCATACAGCCCACCTGATGGTAAGTGGATACTGTCGTCCATAGACATTCGCGATACATGCCAACATCAGTCCAGAATGACAAACGTTGGCACGCCCCCGGAAGCGCTGTCTACCTTTGCAGTTTAAGGAATGGATACTTATTACGATACTCGTATTTTTTGTATAATATAATGATTGTATCGATTTGCAAATACATTGTTCGTATAATATACGTTTAAATTGTTGAGAGTTATGAAACTAAAATATTGTGGAAGTTTTAAAAAATAAACAAAAACCGTTCACAAAGAAGTGACTACAAATACGCGAGAATAATACTTACGTATTGTTTAATCAGCACTTCCCAATTTAGTAGGAAATAGAAGAAAAATGACTCGAATGTTATTTAAAATTACTTATTTACAGATAAATGGGTGAGAGAAAGCGTGGTTACTGCTGTCCTGTTATTTATTACATTCAGCGGACATATCATGTTTTTGGTAAGTGCATTTGCGTCTAATTTATGTCAAACATTCTTGTGGTACTTAACCTTGTAACTTGAGAAGTCAAGTGGACCTAGTCAGGGTCACTTGATGCAGGGTCACATTTAGAGGGGTGGCAATGGGTGCAATTGAACCCCCCCTCCCCCGAGTAAAAAAGCATTATCAATTAAAAAGCAATAGTTAAATTTGTTTTTTCTATTATAAATTTTTGATTCCCTATACCTATAGACAATTAAAATTTTATAAAAACAAAATTACCTTTCGAAAAAACTTTCTAAGAAAGGTAAAATTATCAAGTAACTAAGAACCCCCCCCCCCCCCCCACGCCTCAATTAGCGGAACCCTGTATCCGCGCCTGACTCGATGTTTGTACAAGTTATTAGAAGTACCTGCGATTATTATAAGTAAAGCGATTACTTCCAGGCAACCTTAGGGCGGTGAGGAGAAGTCAGTAGAAAACAGAAGTAGATGGTGCAATAAGGAATCACAGTCATAGTCAATGTCATTTATTAATGTCGTAGCATTTTATTATTATTTTTCACTTTTCAGCTGTTAACACTGCCAGTATTTGCAAATAAGAATTTTCCTTACCACGTGCGCACCACGCAAATTGGAGTTATGGAGGTGAAGATCGTATAGTTTTTATCTGTCACATTTTACATATATTTACTATTTTAAACTGTTTATATCATTTTTATAATTAATGGTAACCAGTTACAATGTTATATTAAATTAAAATTAATGTATAATAAATTTAATTGTAAATCTAAAATATGATAACAGTTTAAGAAATTTTAAATTTTAGGTGACTGGCAACACTGCGCTGGACGGTTTTGGTCATAATGCATATCATCCTGCTAATGGAACCGCTCAGACAGTTATTATACCACTTACAAGGTAAGTAGTTCATAGATTGAAAGCCAAAAAGGCTTAACCGACACAGCATACATTTAATAGGTTTACTGTCCGTGCGTATTGCGTTTGTCTCGACAAATTTTAAAACAACTTTTTTTTGGCGGAATCTCTTTATTTTCCTTGTCTATTTCTTTTTGGCTAAATTATGGCAAAATTTTTTAAAAAATGTCTAGGTAAATCAGTACATTACATAATGATGATGTATGTGTGCATCATTATGATGAGAACGCATTAAAGTGTACACGTCGACAAGAAAGTTTAGTTTTGAGCGAAGGGTATGTTGGTTAAGCCCTTTTGCCTTTCAACCGTCGAATGTGACAGTAATCAAGTTGTGCTTTTTTTTAATAGATCTAGTTGTTATAGAATGTTTCTCTTTAAACAGAATGTTTCACAGATAATACCAGAAATCGTTGGGGACTTCCACTTTGAACGTGTTATTTTTATTTCCTTCTATTTCAGACGAACAGAAGAACTTATAGGCAATATGTACAATCAGTACATGGCATCTGCTCCGCCATTAGAAAACGAAACTCCACATTTCAATGGCGTACCAAAATATATGAACTCTCTATCACCGAGAAACCGCTTTATACACCAAGATAGCGCTGACACCAACACTTCAGACGATATAAAACCTTATTTAGCTAAAGAAGGAGAAAAAGATATATTCACAATCGAGAACCAGATGTCAAAAATCGACAAATCCCGCGAAAATCTGACGGAACAACCAGTATTGCCACACGAAAACTCTAATCTACCAAAGAATGTAATGCCGCACGAGAATTCCAATAATCTACCGAAAACTATAGAAAATGGGGTTCAAAGTAGAAACGATTTGCCGAACGTTTTGAGGAGTAGAAGGAACATTCTAGAGCCTTTGAAAAGGGATGACGTGCCTTCGGTACCTCCTTGGTCGTTGGCTAAAGGGCCCTGTGTGGTGGGAATGCAGAAGAAAAACGAAGAAGGTAAGATTAATCAGGGAACTGTATTGTTATGTAGGGAAGCCGATGCTTTCCGAAAAACATCGACCTTTTGTATCGTTTCGGAGCGAAATTAAAAAAAAATCGAATTTTAAGTCAAAAGATCGATCTAATATTTTAATTATGGTAGAGGTATTTCAACTCATCTTGGCGCGCGGCGCTATGTGTGCGTGTGCTTGTAAATATGCGGTTTTGATTTGTGTGACAGTGACGCGACAGTCGTCGTCAGAGCAACATGTGTTTTTATCGCTTTGTTGTGCGGGTACAGTCAGTAATAAAAATGTTAGTTCCTCACGGAGAAAATGTTTAAGAAGTCAGGTAAATCTTTATTATTACAATGTGTACGTAGGTAATCCCACTAATATTATAAATGCGATAGTTTGTGTGTGTATGTGTGCGAGTTAGTATGTTTGTTACTCTACTCCCTATATAATTAAATAACGTGACTTTAGAAAATATTTTGATTTTATTAGCATTAATGTTTTATTATTGTTTCAGACCCGTGAAACTACTGCCAAGGTATACGACTTTCTGGAAAAAGATGTGAAAGAAATATTGCAACTAGACAGAAATCCACTTTTCAATACAGACCCAGTTTGATATGGAAACAGAATTTATAATTAACCTTGGTGAGAGTAGAGAATCCGAAAGTTCATCATTTGATTTTTCTAGTAGTGATACAGAATAATATGTTCAATAAATATGCATTTATCTAATTAAGCTGTTTTATTTTAAATTTGAACAAATAAGAAATGTACATTTTCGACAGATATTTTTATGTAAAAAAACGTACTTTACTGTACCTCTTGTCACGCACACGCAGTCACTGTATCTATACAAGCTTTACGCACACATAGCGCCGCGCGCCAAGATGAGTTGAAGTATTTATACATATTTAAATATAGCAATTTGAATTGATAGCTCGCTGATGTGGCAGTGCGCAGATATATCTGCCGCAAAACCGACAATCGATTGAGGAGACAAGTTTTTGAATGGAGGCCATGCACCGGGAAGTGTAGCGTGGGATGGCCTCAGCCCAGGTGGACCAGGCACTGGAACACGTTCATGGATAGTGGGGACGAGAAGGGCGGACGAGCATGTGTGGTAGCGAGCTTCGGGTGAGGCCTATATGCGATAGTGGACAGAAAAACTAGCGATATAACTTCCAATTTAACTTACAGCCACTCCCCACTAGGTCGTGACGACAACTTTATCGGTTGGGTATGACAGTCGGGAGAGGGGGGGGGGGGGGTGTAGATGCGGTTGACATGACAAGGATAGTGTCGACGACGGAGTTTTATCGTAGCCACGACACTTTTACCGGGACGACAACGTCTTATCACCACCAAGTAGGAGCCTGGTCTTGCGGCCTTGCTCACCACCTCCTGATACTCTATCAACAGGTATCAGAAAGTCAGTTACACTTTATCAGGTCAGTATATCAGCTAGATTTCATTGGCAGTTTGTTAACAGTTATGTTATCGGGAGGCGGTGGGAAGGGCCCTTAGTGTTGTAAAAGTGAGTGGTGATTGCTCGAGCGCCGAGTGGGCTCTAATGAACTTTTAGACTAAAGTACTCAACTCTCATGAGCGTTATAGTCCAAATTCTTGAAGTTGATGTTCTTAGGTTATAAGCTCGAGTCTAAAACGGTTAAGCCTAATGTTGATTTAGCGCTCAGCACTGAATTTTTCGACATTAGTCATTGCCTATTTCATAAAGGCCCCTAGATGATCAATTGCATTGTGTAATTTTATGGGCTGCGTAATGTTTTTGATTTAGTTATTGAAACTCTTATCGAAGCAAGGCACGATTCAAAAATATTGTGCAATTGCATTATTGTAGGTACAATTTTATTGTAGGTACAATTTTATTGTAGGTCTAGGGGCCGCATACGGTAGTGTTATCAGCCTCGTGTTCCTTTGTTATCAAATAACACCTCTATTTTGACATTAATGGTAATATTGTCGTACATTTTAGACACCCCAGAGTCACCAAGTGGTAGTTTATTACTCATCAGTGGTAAGAAAGTACCACCAGTCAAAAATGGCCTCCAACCAAGTACGGGCGAAATTTCTACCATCCACGAAGGTCACGTACAAAGTTACAAGAACTCCGTCAGCAAAGCTACCATCGATTTGTTCAGTGTTGCCAGGCCGAAGAGTTGAATTGTTTTTAGTAGTTTTTAAGAACTTTTAGTAATTTATTTTTATGCACGTTTGGATGAAAATGGGCACGGTAATTTTTATTATGAACTAAAATTTATTATACAGGATGGGTTTAAATTATTCCCGAAGCCTGTAACCGTGGATACTCTTCACGATTCCAAGTTCATTGATATGTGATGTATTTTTTTAATAACTAGTATTTGAATTGTATATATTTTGGCTTTGTACGAAAAAATGAGTCAAAACTTAAAGATTTTTTTTTCTTTTTTTTTTTGTAAATTCTGTCAATGAACTGTGAATCATGAATAAAAATGATTTCAGGCTTCGGGAACAAGCCGAACATTTTATACTATGGACAGGAAATGCAATGATAGCAATGCAATTCTTTCTAAAAAAAATAACTGTTCTAATTTGTAGTATTTTTTGTATTAGTTGTAGTTTAAACTATCATTTCAAGCAATATTTCCATATCATATCTTTCTATAGATAAATAATGATTTTGTAAAAAAAAAACCTTATTTTTTATAAAATCCGAACAGTAAAGACATTCGGTGATAATTTGAAATATTTTAGATAATTATAATAATAATGTATAAGTGTTAGTAACAAATACAATTGACTAGTGTTGTGAAAATGAGCGCCGAGCGTTCGAGCGCTCAGTAAGGGCTAATGGTTAAGATTAACCATTTTAAATTCGAGCTTCAAACCTCAAGGAAGACCATTAAACATTAAAAACTTAGACTATAACGCTCACGAGAGTTTAGCGCTCTTAAGTCTATAAAATTCATTAACGCTCATTCGGCCCTAGAGTGCTCATTTTAACAACAATCCAATAGTCATTCTTCGAGTAAATACATGTTTCTTGACATTTCGAAGGCAGCAAAAATAATTGCATCTAGCGGCTCGTGACGGTACCTAGCGGTTGACGGTTAACTGAGTCTCTTAATTTATTCGCTGGGTTTAATTTTGATCAAGAAGGTAAATAAAACTAATTTGGGAAGACAACAAGAATAATTAGGCTAGATTTTGTTTAATATACAACTCCAGCCACGAATGGCGCCAGTGTCGCTTTCTGACAATTTTAAGTCGTAGCACATATTTACTTATACACGCTGAAATCTTAATGGTTTTAGTACCGCGGCCTCTTTATTATTAAGCATTAGTATTAGATCAAATTAAATCAAAGATCAAATTAAAATTGAGCGTAAAAAATACCAACAATTTAAAAGGACAATACGAGTTCAGTAGTGAGAACTCGTAGTAGCGCGCACGTGGCGCGAGTGTATCTCCTCCCCCCGCGCACTTCGTTACTGTAGCACGAGTGCATTGACCTCCGCCCAGTGACACCACGTTTTCTAGTTCACTAAAATATGGTCGTTATTTTTCATCCAAGTTTATTTTCACTTTGCATAACTTCCTTGACCTTACATACTCATATGGATAGTACTTCCAGTAATTATGTCACGACTCGAAAACTATAAACATTTCAGCGTGTATAGAATCAAATGGTATTATAATTAATATAAGTAAATATTATAAGTTTTATGTAATTTTGATATGTGCGTGATCACTTTTCTAGTCATGGAAATAAATTTATTGATATGGACCTTTCATTTTATGTTTTCATAAAATATAGCAATAAAAGGGACATACAGTACAGTACGTCAGACAGTACAGTACAGAATAATACAGAGTAATAAAGGCAGACTTCATTTAAAAAACTTCTTTGGGAAAATATATTTGAAAAAATTGCGGAACGAAAGTTGTCGGTCTCAATGACGGAAATTTACCGTAAAGGCCTGCACAGATGTGTATGTATTAAGATGCACCTGTGGTACATCCACATATAAATGACAAAAAATCTTCCAGACCTGTTCCATGTGGTAAACCTACTATAGGCACCTGGCATTTAAAAAAATCCTTGAAGCCCACAGAAAAATAAACGAAAAAGTTTTAATTGAAAATTAAAGTTACGATAGTGGCAAAACACCACGCTTGAACACCGGCGACAAGTGGCCATAGATGTCAATACAATTGCTATCGCGAACAGCAATATAGTAAACAGCACAGATATAAGCGATATTCGGTGCAGCCTGGCGGTAAAGATAACGTTATCTTATGACCAAAACAACATAGGATATCTCCGGCATTTTGTGCCGCGGGGGGTGGGGGGGGGGGACGAATATCCCCTAGACACGCGTTTTACCGCTTGGGTAAGCGATACCATTAAGTGGCCCAAGGCCGCTATACGCTGTATATGGCTATCCAGTATCGCAGACGGCCAATAGCGAACCCTCTATAATGGGTTAGGTTTATATTTAAAAAAAAATTAAATTAATTTTTATTGAGTTTTATTTCCATATATAACAGTCTTTATTTTCATCTACACATTACTTAAAATAATGACAAGAAAAAAAAAATTACAGTTGAATATCATTGAAGAAAAAAAAACCCAGTAAGCGACAAAAAATTAGAAGTTACTTTTAGCATGCAAGTATCTTCTTTTTCTTTAAAGACTTCTGTCATTTACCAAGTTTTCCTATACAAGACTCAATACTTTTGAAATAAATGAGAAATACGTATTATTTTATATTACGCATTACAAACTTTTATTTGTTTGTAACAAAAAAACATATTCTTTATTTCAAATTGGCAAAAATTTACAAGTGATAATTACACTATTTTAATACGGATTCAAAGAATTAGTACGAATTTTCTCGTGAAAATATCATAGACTATATTCGCATGAGCATAAGGTTTATTTTAATGAACTTTTGTACAATGCAAGTCGCTTTTATGAAAATTAGTGAACCTTATTGCTGAAATTATTATGTAAAACTGCGCGAAAAAAAAAAAAAAAATGTGTCACCGAAATAACGCAAAGCCATATCAAATATATAAAACCCTTCTAGCGAAAAATAAAATTGTTTTAGTGAATTAATCATAGAAAGCAACAAACATGGTGAAGTTTTGTTGTTCTATCTAAAACTTTCGTAGCGCTCATTACTCGGTACAGAGTAATGACCAGATGCTTGGGCAAAAGCGGCGCGAAATGAACAATATGCGAAATACGAATATTAATTTTACGTTGAACACGTATTGCAATAAAAAAATGGAACAATATGTTACGAAAAAAAAGTTATATTTGCGTTATATCAGTGACACGTGATTAAACTTCGAATAGCGCCCTCTGGTGGCTAAAAATTCACGTATCCTTCATTTTAAGAAATATCCTCCATGTATCTGGTCGTTAAGATAAGGTTTTAAGTTGAACTTATTCGGTCCACTTCTTAAATTCAACTCCATCTGGAGGTTTCACTTCCACCTTCTCCTGGGAGACTTGATTCCAGTTGGTGCTAAGGACAGTTCCGCCCGATTCCACCTGTAAAAGGTTTTTGAAATTATTTGAAAACCTCTCGAAACATGTAGAACATTTTATACGTCAATCAGTGCACGGAAACTAACTAAAATCTATCTAAAAATATAGATCTAACTAACTAAAAATTAACACGTATTTCATGATTTTTTTATTACATCACTAGCGACCCGTCCTCGCTTCGCTTCGGTTTATAAGATTTTTTTCCAATTTTTTTTTCAAAAATTCAACATATATATAGCCTATATTAAACACGGATAATGTAGCTTCCTATTTCTGAAAGATTTTTTGAAATCGATTCAGTAGTTCCAGCGATTACACCCAACATACCCACAAACAAACACACAATTTTACCTCTTTATTATATTAGTATAGACAAATAAATAATTGGTGATTAATTTGCTCAAACTTCAAACTTCTTTATTGTCAGTTCCAGGCGGATATTGTAGTAAATATAAATAATGATTTTTTTTATGTACGAAGGCGGCAGACGAGCATACAGTCCACCCGATGGTAAGCGGATACTGTCGCCCATATACATCCGCAATACATGCCAACATTAGTATAAAATGACAAACGTTGGCACGCCCCCCGATGGGCTGCCTACCTTTGGAGATATGGGAATGAATTTGGATGATAGGGTTGGGAAAATGGGGAGGGATAGGATGGGAATAGGCTCTGGCACATCATCTCACACAACCGAAACACGTACGTACATCAGGGAAATATGGTAAAGTGGCAAATGCAGTACATTTCAAGGTGATGCGGTTCTAGTTAAAGTGATTCGGGGCCAGACCGTTTTATACCTAATTTGTATCAGAAGCTAGAATTTACGAATTTAAAAGCGGAGTTGTGCATTACTGGATTCCTGCGTTTTACAAAAGCAAAAAAATTTTTGTCTATTCCGAGTCCGGTAAATGCAAACAGTAATTAAATTATAAGGTATAATTTCTAGGGGATAACATTCAAAGATCGTGTTTATCGGTAATTTATCCATTGCTAGGAGCTCTTCCTCAATAATACCCTTACGTATGTAGGATCCTCCCTTTTGTCACGCACAGCCAGATGACAGTATTAACATATAAGTTACTTTCTTGTCCGTTCCCAATGAATAGTATTCATAACATGTTACGTAGTTGATACCTACTATAGCATACTCAATAACAGAAGTGGACGCGTGCAAAGGGCAAGCACGTGAGCGAGTGTGGATAGTGTTATGCAAATACGAGTAAATTAATTATTTATTTTTAATGTAATAAATCATAAACTACATGTTAATTTTTAGTTGGATATTGGTTTTAGTGTACTGATTGACCATCTATATACATATAATAAATCGTAACAGGACCGTGTCTGTACATGAAATATTAAAAAAAAAAGCAATTGCAGCGTAAAGTACGTGTGATACAAAGCCCAAAATAACAATTTTTGGATTTTTTGTCTCTTTGAACACACAAATGATACTTTTGTGTAAGACACAAAAACCCTTAGGCGGATTTTAATGAAGCTTGGCACAGCTATAACAGCTATATATTCAGATTAATCAGGAAGTTCCCACGGGATTTAAAAGTTCACGCGAACGAAGTCGCTGGCACCGCTAGTATTAGAATATCTTCCACTATTTGTGTAGAAACTTATATAGAAAGAACAACTGGTATTTGTTATAACTTACAAAGCTTTTGTTCATGGCGCGTCGGACCTCATCGGAGCCTTCTCCATATATCTTCTGGAAGAGAGCATTGAGGGCTGCATCGCCTTCTGGTTTTTCCTCCTCTTCCTGAAAACGACAATATATATGTGGAATAGGAATTTAAAATAATTAATTAACTATGCAGACCGTAAGATGAATTGGTGAGAATGATAGTGAAGTCAAGTGAAGTATGAAAACAAGACAAGTGTTGTGATTGGTTGAATGTGAAGTTTGTATGTTGGATGTATTGTAATATGAAAGAATGAATGAAAATAATAATAAATGTACGTAAGAACGAAGATAAAAATAAGTTTAAGTTCTGAAATTACTAAAAAATAAAACTGAAGTTTAAAAGTTGACACTGGTTTGGCGTTTATCAAATCCTACATATATACGAGTAATAACTACGGGAGCAGCAAATTGTTGGCAGCAAATATAATTTGAGGGGGAGAGTGCACGCTGCAATCCAACAGCCGCTGAGGGCGCTCAACTGGCGACGTAACCCCTCTCTCACAGAAGACTACCTTGAAATGTACTGCATTTCCCACTTTATCTTATTTCCCCAATGTACGTACGTGTTTCGATAGTGAGTGAGATGTGCCAGAGCCCATTCCCTTTCTATCCCTCCCCATTTTCCCAACCCCTCCAAATCCATTTCTATATCTGCAAAGGTAGGCAGCGCATCCGGGGGCGTACCAACATTTGTCATTTTGGACTGTTGGAATGTATCGCGGATATCTATGGGCGACAGTATCCACCTACCAATAGATGGATTGTATGCTCGCCTGATGCCTTCGTCCACAAAAAAAAAATCAACATATCAATATATGGTCCTTACATACATGTATACACAATGGAATGGTATGATACAATAAGCATACAGAAGAGAGATTCTACCTATCTTTCTTACAGGACTTTCCACAGGAGTGACAACATGTCCTCCGGGATGAGAGAAGTCACTCCTATCCATCGCATCCTATCCCTTAATCTACAAAGGTAGGCCGGGGGCGTGCCAATGTTTGTCATTCTAGACCAGTGGTTCTCAAACTTTTTAAATGACGGAACCCTTTTGGGAAGCAAAATACTTGATGGAACCCTACAATAAAACAATTATTTTTATAAGTGTATTCTATATTAATCAGCATAATAAAAGTACAATGTATCAGTTACTAATTATTATTTACTTCACCACTTGGTAAGGACAATAATAGAAAACATTAAAAAAGAAAAAATCTAACTAGTGGGAGGTATGAAACTGTTTTTTATTTTTCATCAATTGCTTGATATCAGGTTTGATGGAAGAAAGTTGGAGTCTCATATCAGCTTCGGCGTCCAGTCTATTGCGATATTTTGTTTTCGTGGCTGCGTAGGTAGAGAATCCTGTTTCGCACAAATATGTAGTTGGGAACGGGAGAAGAATATCCAGAGCCATTTGGCCAAGCATTGCATATTCATCTTGGATTCTGCACCAAAAATCATTAAGAGGCGTCGTTTTGAACAATGACTCCATACTTGTGTCTGATGACATTTCTAAAAGAGATTCATATATCTCATTTGACATGTTTTCAGGCTTTTCCAAGTTGGGTAAAAAAGGATTATGAATCCAGGAGTTCACTTTAATTTTTGTATTGTGTTCTTCGGGAAAATACTTTTCAAAAGATGCGCGCATCGAACTGAGATATTGGACCAATTCTTCAAACACATTATCTTCAAACATTTCTGAGTCGTTTTCGCTAACAAACTCACTGAGTAACGTAAAACTTTCTATTTCTTTCTTACCAATGCAAATGATCCAAAAATCTAATTTTCTTTTAAAAGCAGTTATTTTATTATAGGCCTGAAACACTGTTGTCTGTTTACCTTGCAACGATAAATTTAATTCGTTAAGTTTTTGAAAGATATCCGCCATAAAAGACAATCGGAACAACCAAGTTTTATCATACAAACGGTCCTTCAAATTAAAAGAAGTATCTGCTGAAAGAAACATTTGTAACTCGGCTCTAAGTTCAAATAGCCTTGTTAAAGTTTTTCCCCGAGACAGCCATCGCACTTCTGTATGGAGCAGCAGTGTTTTATGTTTGCTGCCATAATCTTCACACAATAATGAGAACAATCGGGATTGTAGTGGTCGTGATTTGATAAAATTAATTATTTTTACCGCTTCATCCATAACTAATTTTAGATTAGACGGCATTTGCTTCATCGCAAGTGCTTGTCTATGCAGAATACAATGACTGGAACTACAATTAGGCGCTTTATTTTTCATTCGTGACACTGCTCCTGCTGTTTTACCTGTCATCGCCTTGGCCCCATCTGTACAAATGTCAATGCAATTGTTCCAACTGAGATTATGTTCTTCAAAAAATATATTTATTTTATTAAAAATTTCTTCCCCGGTAGTGTTTGTAAGCAGCGATGAACACATAAGCATGTCTTCTTCAAAAGAACTTTTATATGGATATCTCACAATAACCAGCAGGATAGCCAAACCAGCGACATCAGTCGACTCGTCCATTTGCAAAGCGAATCGTGTATTTTGTAGACGTGTAACTAGTTCTTGTTTGACGTAGCTTGCCAGATCATGGATTCGTCGTGAAACAGTATCGTTTGATAGCGGAACAGTAGAAAGATGCTTTGCAGATTTTTCATCAAGCATACATTTTGTTATGTCTAATACACATGGTTTTATTAATTTCTCAGCGATAGTGTGCGCTTCACCTGCTTGTGCAATGCGATAGCTAACTAAGTATGATGCCTCCGTGGCCTTTTCGTTGGTAGTTTGTGTTACATGCATCATATTTTTTTGACTTTCTAATAACTGATCTTTTTTGCGAACAAAAAATTCTTTATTCTTGTCTTTAGTCTCGGGGTGTACGGTTTCTAAATGTCGACGCAATTTGGCAGGTGCCATGGAACTATTAGGAAGCAGTTTACTACAGAGCATGCAGAGAGGTGAGCCGTTGGAATCAACAAATCCGAAACTGATATAAGATTCATCATACTTCCTTTTTTTCGTCTTTGAAACCGTCGAGCTTGACGTCGTGGCACTCGTGGCATCATCTTCTGGATCGGTGATTGCTAAATTCTCCGCGCGCATTGCTTTTGAACATTCAGCGTCATTAGAAGATGTTGTTGGAACACGTTTAACACCTTTAAGCCAACGTTCCATTCTTCTTTATTTATAATGTTACAAGTCAGGATAGTGGGGTTTAAATAATGCACAATCGTTACTGCGTATAAGAGACTAAATTTAGAACCTACAGGGAAGAAATGTATAAAACTGAGACAACAGAATACAGCAGGCAGTAAAACAATGAACACTAGTTTCTCGCTAGCGAGCTTGTAAGTAGGTAGTAACTTATCGCTCCGAACGCTAATCATCAACTGACGACGCCAACGCGCGATCGCCGCTTTTATACTTAGTCCTAGACTCGATCTCAAATATTCTCGAAAATACTCGAGTCGGCACCTTTGATAAACAAAAAGCAAAAATAAAAACAGAAATTTAAAAATAGCGTTGTAAACAATATCGACTTTATCCTTTGAAGTTAGAGACGAAAGTCGCTAGTTGACAACTATAGCGTCTAATTCAGAGGCGGCTTTTATCAAAGAGACTGAGCGCTTACAAGTATACTACCCGCTCGTTTTAAGTTTGCCGCTGGCGATAGGTATGAGTGTATGACGTTCGAAATTTTTTATTTAATTGTAACAATAAAAATTGTGTACGTTAGATATTTGGGTAAAACTATGACACATTATAAGTTTTGTTGTCACGTGGGGGAGGGTACGCGCATTCCACAGACCGGCAAACTTAGAGCGAACGCGTTGTACAAGTATAAAATTGTTGAGACCAAACTTATGAGATATTGTACCAGCTAATGTAACACAAGCTTATACAAATACAAATAAATAAATAAATAACATTCATAGCGTTTTGTCTCCGCGCGGCCGCGGAGTCCGCACAGCCGCGGAGCGACCAGAGAGAGGTGTTTTGATTTTTTTATTTCTAAATTCTTGCGGAACCCCGACAGAGGTATCACGGAACCCTAGGGTTCCGCGGAACACACTTAGAGTATAGCTGTTCTAGACTAATGTTGGCATGTATCGTGGATGTCTATGGGCGACAGTATCCACTTACCATTAGCGGCTCGTTTGCCGCCCCTTCGTACATAAAAAAGGTGGGTTAGGTTTAGGTTCTCGCGATAAAAAAAAAATAAGAGTCAAAGTGGGACTCCGTCAACTTGGTGAATTATAAACAATTCCATAGTTTGTATTGTTCATCATGATTTTTTTTTTTAAATAGATGGCAGACGAGGGCGCAAGTCACATGATTTGCTGCCTTTCATAATACTATTTTTTGACACCCCCTCTCCCTTTGTCAGCAAAAATAAGGAAAATTTTAACTCCCTCCCTTTCTGAAATTGTCTTAAATTAAGTTACTTTAAATGGTTAGTAAGAACGGTTCACGATAAATGAAAAAAAAAAACTGTATGTAAATAGTTACCATTTGCTTCATGTCCTTTTCTATTTTGTCCCAATCTTTTTTGAAAATTTTTGGTGGCTGCTGTGGTCCTGAAGCATCTATGATCGCTGGAAATCAAAATTGATATTATTAATGATAAAAAATATGATCAAGCTTAGTACGAGTTCTGGGCGCATTGTCTTTGAATTGCTGAATGTAATTTTTTTGTCAAAAATGCAAAAAAGTTGGCAAGTGTCATTTGCTGTTGCAGTAGGATTGAAGTTAGAATAAAAATTAAGATGTTATGGTCAACAGGATGAGCTTTTCTTATTTCATTCTTATTCTTGGGGATATGGGATTGGGTGGGATGGGATTAGAATCTGCACATATTAAGAAAAATATTAGCGCCGAAAATTCTCCTAAATTTGTTCCTTACTAGGCTTTTTATTTGTTTGATTGGGAGTCAAACCCAGGACTTTCCACACATGAGCTACCAAATGGACCGATCAAAGCAAAGAACTTACCCTGAGGTATAGCCTTTATTTTCTCCTCCTGTCTCTCTCCTTCCAACACAGTCCATCTCAGACCCTCGACTTTACGGAGTTTCACTTCAATCTTAGATGCAGTAACAACATATGTAGACATGGACGGTTCTATTTCGTGAGCGAGTTCAAGTTCTAGACTGTATTCTGAATCTGAATTTGGTATTGGGCAGGATAATGACAGCTAAAAAAAAAAAATTGGAATTGGTAGTTTTGGTAGAGGTACTTGGTAGTAGTCTACCTGAGTGGTTAACCTCTGTTACACCGGAGCACGTTATCATGCACTCATTTTGTGCTTCCCTCGTGTGCCAGAGCACTATATAGTGATCTGGCACAGGATTAGTTTGATTGACCTATTTTACGATTTCTGGACAGTTACGTAAAAATTATAGTGCACTGCTTTCCACATAATAACATCTATCTTTTTAAAAAAAGTAACATCTACTATTTCGATCTTTGTAATAGGGGTTAAAGTATGAAATTGCCGTTTTATAGTAATAGATATTTTGAATTGACATAAAACCTTCACGGTGTGAGATTTCCGAGTGAAACTTTTTTCACATGATACCTATGAGGTTCTTGTTTTAAAAAATATGCAACATTCGATTTTCGACTTTCAATTGTTTTTTTTATTCAGCTTAGACGGGAAAGATGGATACTTTGAAAATCCGAGTAATCTTTGAATATGAGTTCCGACGCGGAACTAACGCGGCAGAAACGGCTCGCATTATCAATGCTGCGTTTGGAGAGGAGACTGCTAATGAACGAACGGTGGGTTTTTGGTTTAAACGCTTTCGTAATGGAAACTTCTCGACTTGAAGAACGAACCACGTGGAAGACCGCCCACACAGGTGAATAACGCTGAATTGAAGGAGATGGTGGAAGCCGATCCGAGTCAAACTACCCAGGAATTAGCGGCATGGTTTAACGTTACCTTACCTACAATATTGACTCATTTGCATCAAATCAATAAGATAAAAAAATATGAAAAATGGGTGCCTCATGATTTGACTGATCTGCAGAAAGAAACGCTTGTTGAAACTTGCGTTGCCTTGTTGAATCGGTACAGAAATGAGGGAATATTGGATCGAATTGTGACATGTGACGAAAAGCAATGGCTGACCCCAGGTCAAACGCCGCAACAGTGCCCCAAGGCAAAGCTTACCAATAAAAAGGTAATGGTAACTGTTTGGTGGTCTATTCATGGTGTTATTCACTATAGCTTTCTCAGGTCTGGTCAAGCAATAACAGCAGATGTTTACTGTGCCGAACTTCGAACAATGATGGCGAAACTAGCAGTGAAACAGCCCCGACTCGTGAATCGATCTTCACTATTATTGCTCCATGATAACGCAAGACCTCACACTGCACGAGAAACCGTTGTAACTCTACAGGAGCTGCAGTTAGAAACCATGCGTCATCCTCCGTACTCGCCAGACCTTGCTCCAACGGCCTACCATTTTTTTCGTGATTTAGACAATTTTTTACGTGGTAAAAAATTTTCTTCCCAAGAGGCAGTACAAAATGCTTTCACATAGTTTGTCGAATCTACATCCCCAGAGTTCTATCGCAAAGGTATAAATGAACTTCCGATTAGATGGCAACAATGTATAGATAATGAGGGTAAATATTTTGATTAAATAAATATGTTACATTTTAGAAAAAAACGAGTTATAATTTTTCAGTACAAATCGGCAATTTCATACTTTAACCCCTAATATAAACAATTCAATTTCATAAACAATTATTAAGTGCACAACTCGCGTGTGGAGTACACATGAAATGAAAAGGGCACACCATTTCTGATAGCACTCGACACTCGGTCAGAGAGAGGTTAAGGGCTAAGAGATAGCCTAGCCACAACCAGGTTGTGGAGTTCATTCAAATTCTGATCCATTACCTGTGGTAGTAACTAGTTGTACCACGAGACTTTTTTCCCTGGTGGAACAATTTCCAGTTGTACTATGGACAAGTGCTCATCTATGCCTATTAGTTACAACTAGTTGCATAATAATAGCTTAGTTGAGAGATTTAGTTCGTCAAAAAGGACATCAGCTTTTCAAGGAAGTTCTAATTTAAGTTCTATTTTAAGGATAAACATATTTGTGTTAAGTAAATAATAAATTCATGTATCATTAACTCACTACATATATTTTTAAATTTTTAAGTTATTATTAGGTCCAGTAGTTAATTGAAACACATTGTAAGTCAAGATCTTGTATTCAGACCGGTGGCCATTGCAAATCACCCACCCTGTCATAGTTTTATGAATCTACCCCTTAATCCACATTGTTTATTAACAAAGCAGAAAAATGTACTAAACTACCCACATTAACATATATGACAGTTTTCCATATTAGTACTAACCTTTTATAAATTCGCTCAGTTGGACCATAGGGACACATAATTTTTGGTTGTTATTTAGATCAGCTATTCCATCAGGAAAAAAATATCCCGTTACAACTAGTTGGACATAGCAGTTATACGACAGGTAATGGGTAAAAAATCATCTATATGAACAATGAATGTTTCTTTGTTTGTGTTCCTATACATATGCATTCTATTGTAGGAGCATACATGCGCCAGTGCGTCCATAGCAAGCAGAGGCTAGCCACGACTAAACCGAAGCGCAGCCATACATAGTACTAATACTATCATAAAAATGGTTAAGACTGGTTAGACAAAGTACAAGGTTAGAAAATTAATGATAATGATTATTAAAAAAAAAGTTAAATAGGCTTAACTGAATTATTAGAAATTTAGTATCATCAGTCCTCTATTCCAATATTGATCTAATCAGATGCTTATCTGTATGTATGAGAACACAAATGTCCAATACTAATACTAACTATAAATAAAACTTTTTTTGAGTTATTATGATGATTTTAAAGTTCATATTCATTGGTCTAACTGAAAGAAAAGTTTTGTTCTACAAGTTTATATTTCTGATCCGCACTACCTAACCACTTATTGAATAAGTTGATAACAAGATGCAAAGGACTTGTATTTGTGTGTTGGAAATGAGTATTTCTCAATCCCTCGCCATAAGACTGGTGATGGGCACATCACTGTTGTTGTGTCACATCACTAGGCTACACGTTATTCAGTTATTATTTTTCACTGATGTCTTTTGTTCTCTTACTATGAAAAACATGTTTTAGCCTTGTAATAAATATCTAATATATTTTGTCTATTATGTCTTCTTAGTTTATATTAAATAAACAGTGAACCCTGCGCTAGTTGTGCTAACCATTATCAGTAACCAACAGTGTGAATACTCATTGGTCAGTACTGTAATTTTTTTTCTTGTCATTTATGGACATGGTGCATTATTAGCACATTCTGCCAGGGTTAAGTTTTCTTTGTAATATACAATTTCAGACTAAAATGGATCCTGTTAATGTCCAGTCCTGTTCAAAGTACAGTTGTGGGTATTGATCAAACATTTTAAATGCAAAGATACTCACGTTGCGATTTCCATATTGGACTTTCAGTTTATCGCTAGGTGCGTTTTTGAGTAATATTGTTATGACTACCTGCGAATCTGTCTGGTACCAATCATGTTTTATTTTTGGTTTTGCAGGCTGAAACATTATAGAAAATATTGTTAACAAGATAATAATAACATTAATTGAATAAAAAGAAAATGATGACTAATCAGAACTATTTGCAGAATTCAAATTTTGTACTAAATTTAATGAGCGAAAGTTTATTGAAAAACGTTTTTACCTCGGCTGGCGGTGTGTCCTTTGCTTCAGACATTTTACCTCAAAAGTAATTTTTAACCAGCAGCAATAATTCGTAATAGGTATGTATACTCAAAAAGTAATTAAATTTTACGAAACGTAGATAATAATTGCTTTATTTCTTAAAAAATGAAAATGACTGACAAATGACAACTGTTTTGGACTTTTTTGACAGCGAGTTTTCTAGACTGTGGTACGTTTGAAAGTTCAGCATTTTTAAGTACTTAGTTTAATTTTGACAATAATAATTTATAACCGTGCACTTCAATAATCTATTTTTATTTTAATTCAGTAATAGGTTATTATTACTATTTTACTATTTACGAAATATGTTATTTATTACTTTTGTTTATCCATCTTGAATGGAAATGAGTAACATTCGTATTGATAAGCTGATATTGTAAATAAAATTATGTAGGTTTTGAACAAACTGGATATATAAATTTCATTTTAAGCAAGAGAGAATAAAGATATATATATGTCAATTTTAATTTGTTATAAAAAATAAGGAAAGAGAGATGTTACATATAAAAAGATATTGAAATTTTGGTTGTTTATTTGAAAAAAATGTTGATTTCAAATATTTTTATCCATTGATAAAAGCGTACTACAGAACTTATAATAATTGTCATTGTTATAAATGTCAAATGAATGTACATTACACTCCAGATGTTTCAGAAGATATTTTCAATTTTAGATTATAATAATAATAATTAATTGCAAAATTTTGTCAGCACTATTATAAAGCAATTCAAAGCCGAATAATGTGGGTAAATAACTTTTAATCAATTATTATTGAAAACTTTTACCTATGAAGTTACATGTATTTGTTTTGTTTGTTTCTACTTACCATTGACATGCATTATCAGTTGTTATCAGTAGTTTACATACCTATTGAATTTACTTAGGAAATACTATTGTTTTAACAATCAATTTATTGGTCTTTTTTGAAATCTGTTTAACTAATTCTACAAATTAATATCTAGATTCTACAAATTAATAATTAATCTAATCTGAAGTTAAAGATTTTTATTTAAGTAAATTTATTAAAAGTTTTGATAAGATTTCTTTAGGTAGGTATTTTTTTTACAGAAACGCGGCAAGGCGGTCTACTTGGTGCTAAGTGTATACTATTGCCATGGGCGGCGGTAACACTTACCATCACGTGGGACCGCTTGCTCGTCCGCCCACTTGTCTATAAAAAAAATGTGAAATGAATATCTGTGAAATATGCCAACATTAGACCAGATGGACTAACATTGGCACACCCCCAGATGCAACCTTTGGATAGAAATTAGTTTGGAGAAAGGGTTAGGAAAATGGGGAAGAATAGAAGAATGGTTCTAGCATATATCACTTACTACCAAATCATACATTGGGGAAATAGGATAAAGTGGGAAAAACAGTATATTTCACAGTAGTCGTCTGTGAGAGTACTATGAATGTTGAGCATGCTAGTCAAGTTCACCCGACGGCTGTGGGATTGCAGTGTGGACCCTTTTCTTCCCGAATCTCAAAAGATTTTGATATTAATTGACTACGTATTGGTGCAGTTGGCAGTGTCCCTGCCTGCTGTGCAAGAGGTCCTGAGTTTGATTCCCGGTCACACTTTCATTTGTCTAAAAACAAATTAATGATTGTGCATTATTTACTTGTATGTAAGTACAGTTCAGTACAGTTTACATATCATTTCAGCATTTGAACCAGACATTGCTAAGAAGAATATCTCATTTAGAATACTATAAACAAAGAGGTAGAATGATGAGCACCACTAAGAAGATAGCAGTATGTCAGATGACGTCAGTAGCAGATAAGGCGGCAAATCTGCAAGTTGTTAGCAGTTTAGTAAGCAATGCAGCTAAGGAGAATGTGCAGGTAGAATTAAAATAAGAAAATAATTTATGAAATACGATAAAAATAAAATTAATATTTTGATTTATAATTCACACTCAACATTATGCCATGAGTATGTCTATTATTTATCTACTATTTGGGTAAATTTGTGAGAAAAATGTTAAATATTCATAATAAATCATCTTTTAATAAGTGGAAGTGTGATCTAATAATGGAATGTTTGACTTCTCAAAATATACTCTGTTTACTTTTAAGTCTGCAATTCTTTTTCGCTGAATAATCTTTATCTAACCTGTCATTTTCTTGACGTTAAGTGGTCAGATGTCTATTCTAAAATAGTCTCCAAATCTGCCCATAACTCCAATCTGGACCTTTTTGCTTAAACATCCACATTAATCTTTTAAAACAAAATTTATTCAGGCAAAACTATAGTCAAAAGTTTGGTATTTCTTTCTACATTTCTTTCTTTCATTTATTCCAGATGTTATTTTTCCCTGAAGCATGTGACTATATTTGTGATAATAAGAAAGACATTGTAGCAAATTCGGAGGCGATATTAGGTGGTAACACGGTGAATAAATACAGAGAGTTGGCTACACAACATAATGTATGGTTGTCTATGGGAGGGATACATGAAAAGGTAATCATTTCGTTGTTTTTGACCTCCCACCTTGAGATGAGGTTCAATCTTTGAGTTTTTTTGACTAATATCTGTTTAAATGAACACTTTATCCATAGCTTATATTGATGTTGCATATAGATACCTCCTTGAATGGTAAATGAACCACTGAATTTTAAAAACCTTCACTACATCTTGACTAAGTTTAAAACCTGAGGTCAAAGTACCATGTGAATGAGCACACATTATCACTTATATTTAAAATAGGTGTGTATATACTCGTATATGTGTATAAGTATGTATATGTTTGTGTGTATCCATATAATAATATATTATTAGTGTGTAATAATTGTATTTTAAAAGTATGAGTAGTGTACTGTCTGCCCATTTCATTGCTCACCTGTCACTCTCCCGGGTTTGCTGGTAGAAATCTCCTAAGTGAATAAGCACGCCTTTTGTATGTATTTTCTTTTGTAACTATTTTTGTTATTTGTGTGTACAATAAAGTGTATATGTAAATAAATACCAATCAGTTTTGAGGTTTATAACAGATTGAAATTAATTTTGCCAAAAAAAATGTTTCATGATATAGGTCTATATCTCGGTTAATTTTGAAGATGAGCCATATCAGTGTTCAGTAGTTCCAAAATTATGACAGTGCACATCAAAAATCCCAGAAAATAAAATGAACATCTATACATGATATCTATATAGAAAATATAGATATAGGGCTCGTAAAGCTCTACAACTTTTATATAAAGATTTTTTTTCTAAAACATATGGTAAATAGCAAAATCTCCCTTTCGACGGGCACTTACATCATTGTTTGATGTTTCACGGTACTCCTATGTCTTTATTGTCAGTAGAGAACCTAAACTCGCCTTTATATTTGCTACCATCGATTTGCTGCTCAATGACAATTTTTTGCAGATCATTTAATTACTTCTCTTTTTACGTGGCAGCAACTTTAAATGGTGGGTTCGGTTTAGATTCTCTGGTGACTATAGAGATGTAGGGGATCGACTTTGTCCTCTCATTCTTAGTAATTTACAAATTAATTTTTTGATCATGATCTCACTCAGTATTCTTTTGTCTCGTCTAACTACTTCTCTCTTTTATTACAGGATGAAAAAAATCCTTCCAAAATGTTCAACACACACATAATAATTAATAACAAAGGTGATATAGTGCAGTCTTATAGAAAACTCCATTTATTTGACGTGGAAATACCTGAGAAGAATGTCCGATTGAAAGAGAGTGACTTCTCTCATCCCGGAGGACATGTTGTCACTCCTGTGGAAAGTCCTGTAGGAAAGATAGGTAGATATCTCTCTTCTGTATGCTTATTGTATCATACCATTCCATCGTGTATGTATGTATGCAAGGACCATATATTGATATGTTGATTTTTTTTATGGACGAAGGCAGCAGGCGAGCATACAGTCCACCTATTGGTAGGTGGATACTTTTTTTTTTTGTTAGGAAAGACAATCAAGGAAAATCCTCATGGACACCTGGGAATGGGGCCCAGGTAATGTCGGTCTCGTACCGGCTAAAAAACCTTGATTTGTCTTAACAGCGTGAATGTCTAAATTCTTGTGGCCCTAGTGGCCTTTCAAGAGTCACCGGTCGTGTTTGATGTGAGGCGAGCGCAGAAGGCGCTCAGCCAGAAACAAAGTGTGTGTTGCAACGAGCCTAAGGGCTCCTAAGGTAGGTGGATACTGTCGCCCATATATATCCGCGATACATTCCAACATTAGTCCAAAATGACAAACGGTGGCACGCCCCTGGATGCGCTATCTATCTTTGGAGATATAGGAATGGATTTGGAGATAGGGTTGAGAAAATGGGGAGGGATAGGATGGGAATGGGCTCTGGCACATCTCTCTCATTACTAAAACACGTTACCCACAGGGAACTAAGATAAAGTGCGAAACATTTCAAGGTCTGTGAGGTAACGTGGCCAGTCGAGCGCGCCCAGCGGTTGTTGCGTGCGTTCTCCCTCTCAATAAATTTTCGTTGTTCCAGGCCTTGCCATTTGCTATGATATGAGATTTCCAGAACTAAGCACGACGCTGAGTATAATGGGAGCTGAGATTTTGACTTACCCATCCGCTTTTACGTATGCCACTGGGGTATCTCATTGGCATACATTATTGAGGTAATCTTTTTTTGACAGAAATTGACATGTTTCATAGCTTATTCCTCTACTAGAGATGAAAATATACACATTAAAAAATTGAGCTGTAAGCTTGAGAATACGTAGAATCTTCGAGCAGCAATGGACAAGTTGACTGGACTTAGAACTAGCCTATTTTTCTGATTTAAATAAAAAGATACGCTAAAATGTTACGCATGGTAAAATATTTTTTGAAATCCGCCTTCAACGTCGCTCACCAACCATCTTTGAAAGGCTATCAGATCCGCCATTTTTAAAGATATTGTAAAAATAATTGCACGATTTTTTTTTTAATTTTTTCAAAACTTTTTTTTAGTTAGAAGCAAATAAACGGTGAAGTTCTCCATTATTCTATCTAGGTTCAACTTTTACTTGTATACTCAAAAATATATAAAAAAATATATATGTAATTGAGAAATAATGAAATGACCAGCAAAAAGAATGGCAACAAATTTAAAGTTGATTAGGTGTTTTTTTTTATTTTTATGGACGAAGGCGGCAGACGAGCATACAGTCCACCTGATGGTAAGTGGATACTGTCGCCCATAGATATTCACGATACATGCCAACATTAGTCTTAAATGACAAACGTTGGAAGGCCCAGGATGCGCTGCCTACCTTTGGAGATAGGGTTGGGAAAATGGGGAGGCTTAGGAGGGGAATGGGCTCTGGCACATCTCACTCACTACCGAAACACGTACGTACATTAGGGAAATATGGTAAAGTGGGAAATGCGGTACATTTCAAGGGAGTCTTCTGTGGGATACTATCGAGGCCAGTCGAGCGCGTCCAGCGGCTGTTGGATTGCAGCGTGCACTCTCCCTCTTCCCATTCGGTTCTCTGGTGACAATAAAGATATAAGAATCATTGACTTGGTGATGACATTCGTAGTAATTTAACCTTATTTATTAGAAAAATAGTTTGTTTATGATTTGCTGACCATTTTATAAAAAAATTTTTTTTTTTAGATCCCGAGCAATAGAAAATCAATGCTATGTGATAGCTGCGGCTCAATCTGGTGAACACAATACAAAACGCAAATCATATGGTCATGCGATTTGTATAGATCCGTGGGGGGAAGTGTTGGCTGACTGTGGAGAGTCCACACCCGGCTATAATGTGGCTGAGATCTCTGAGCAGAAGTTGAAGGACGTTAGACGGAATATGCCCGTGTTTCAACATAGAAGGTAGCTTGTTTATATCTTATAAACTCTTTACAGTGGGGCCGCCGTACTGCCGTCCCCCGCGGAGAGTAGCCAACACCATATTTTGAAGTATAAATGTACACATAAAACAAAATTAATATTAAACTAAAAGAAAAGAAAATTGTGCCTTATTAAAATGTATTTTATATTATAACACGAAATGAGTAAATGCTGTATCATAAATAAAATTTAACTGATTAATTACACAAGTCAATTATTTGCTGGGCTCGGAAGCAAACGACGTGGACGACTCATCATATACGGGGTCATCTATAGTTTTATCGATTTATTTGAAAAGCATTGTTATTGTTATTGGAAGTTGTTGATTTTGTTTTTTCTACCTTTAATTAGTACTTTATCAGGCACTGTAGCTGTAACTTTTGCAGTTCGGGGCAAAGTGTTTCAAACTTGTATATGACTTCGCGCGCTTACCGGAACCGTGGATACCGAGTCCGTGGATACGGAGGCCCTACTGTATATATCATCATATATGGTACATATGTATACCTGTACAGTTCTGATAGTGAGTGGTTCCACGAAGTGTAGAGGAATTTTCTGTTGTCTGTTCTGTTAGTACCAAGTCTTATCTATTCAGCTGCACTTCCAAGACCACGACCACCATGACACTGTGACCACGGTTCGCCACCGAAATATCGGCTATACAAAATAAATAGTAAATTATGAGGTACCCGTTTACACAGCAATTATTAATTTTATAGTTACAAACAATTGTCACTTATCACCTAACTTACCATCATTCACATAAGGAGAGTTTCTTGAACGGTTCGGGCGAGAATATTGTATACGATTGTCGTATGCGACCTAGCTCGATGATAACAGTTGTTTATACTAACTTTGGCCGGTGTACTCTTTCTTTACTTACTCATGCCCTCATTTCATCTACCCTCAATTTCACAAAAACATTTTTTTCGCTTCCAGAAGAGATATCTACTCCCTCTACACGTTAAGTCTACGCAAAAATATATTACCAGAACACTTAGACTCGCCTCCCAACACGTCAAATGCGACAAGTCCGACTCGACCCGACGGCCCGACTTACGTGTTCGGTCACGCGACCGTGCCGGACTCGTGCGTTTTCTACAAGTCGAAGTTGACTTACGCTTTTGTTAATTTGAGGTTAGTATTCTTTGAAAACTGCATTTTTAAATGTTTTATTTTTTATACAGGGTTAAATAAAAAATACCGGGATCCTCTTACAGTCTTTTAAATCTAGCTTGATTGGAATGACAGCTGTCAAAGTGCCCCAAATAGTAATGTAAACAACAATGATTAAATCGAGGTAATTTGTTTATTTAGCCAGTGAGTGCTATGACACTTCAAATAAAAAATACGTGCGTGTACCTATGGCAAAAACCTTCTGTGATATTTAGGTTCTTATAGATTATTTATTTTTTTATTCTATTGGATTTTCTATTTTTTTTTCTATTGGAGGTATTTTGTCAGCTGTCATTCTAATAAAGCTAGATTTAAAAGACTAACGCTGCATTTATATTAATTAATTAAAACTAACAACTTTTGCTCTATCACTTTTTAAATACTTTTTTAAGGGATGATATGGATTTAGATGGAATGGGAAATATGGGGTATAATGGGATGAGATATGTTTCATCCCATCATATACCCTATGCGATGAAATAGAATGTGATAGGAATGGGATTTCTTTCACTCTTACCCGAATAACGTTCATACATTACTTGACGGCAGACTCCGTGAGAGTGAAGTAATACGACCAGTCTGACGCATCCAGTCCACTGTGAGATGAAGAATTTTCCTCTCAAGATAAATACCACATAGTGTTGCCACAATTCGGTCGTGTGGTGTCGATTGGCTTTAGAACAGCATCACCACAGCTTCGAGGAACTATAACCACTTCTAATAGAGTGGACTCGTCAACCCACTCGTCCGGCATGCAAATTAAGACCCTTTTCATCCATTTTTTGAGGAGGCCCATGTCCAACGGTGGACGATACAAGGACCGGTTACAGATGCCACATTTAATATGATGTGTGATAGTGATAGCTTAGAGCGGTCAAAGCCCAAGGGATATGTATACTCGACTCGCGTTCGCGTGATCCTGACTGCAAATCCTCGGCCCGTACCACTGATTTTCTACTTAAGTACGGATTTTTAAAACTTGTCACTAGCTTGGCGGTGAGCGAGAACATCGCGAGGAAACCCCCCGTGCACCAAATTTAAAAAAAAAACGAGAGTGAGTGGATCCACCAATTCGCACTGGGCCCGCATGATGGATTACGACCCCGAATCCTCGTGATTTACTAGGAGAGGCCTGTGCCCTGCCCAGTGGCTGATACAAGTGATAGTGATAACGATTGCAGGTGTGTGATACCAGGCCATGTGTTAGTAGCTCCAATCAGACCAGCGGTAAGGAATGAGAATCTGACCAATGAGGAGGCCGAGGACTTTTATAAGACCATACGATTGGTTCAAAAGGTCAGTAGTTTTTTTTAACTCAACTAAGTTATTAGTGGCCCTCATCCACGCGTTGGACTGGTCAAATACGATTTTTATCGAAATATTGTTGAAGGAAGATATCTGTTCGCGCCAATAACCTTTGGTGTTTTTATTTGTAGGGTAAGATTATATTTGCTTACCCACATTTTTCCAATAATCACTTCTCATAATAATCCTTTTAATATCGCTGCACCATCGCATGCAAAACAGTCTATGGCTCGACCTCGTCGCAGCCGGATCCGTTCCCACTCGCGAGGAAACCGCGTGGTCGTGGGCTCTGTCCACGACTAATTCCGCTGATTGAACAGTCTAGCGATCGACCCCTCCCGTCACCGGTCGATTGTAAATCCCGCGCATTTGGGTGGCCTCCTGGACCCCTGAGTTGGCACACGCTGTGCCCTCTTTCTGTGCCGCGAACACACGTTCGCGGCACAGAACGGTGCCGCGAACGTGTGTCTGCTCTGAGCCACATCGGTGCTTAGTATCGAAAGCCGCTCCAACCAAGAGGAAGGTCAAGAAGAAGCCGAAAAAAGCGCCACCAGGCTGGGAGCTACAAGGAAACCGTAAGCTTGGTCGAAAGACGGCGGTTCTCGGCATATAAGGTCAGGCTCTCTATTTTGATAGACTGTTCATTTTATCACAAAAACCTATGGATCCGCACGGGGATTAGCGCACGGCTATATCGCTTAGCTGTCGCGTTCTCAATATCGATCGACAAAATCAAATAAATATGCAGGCACCTTTGATCGACAAAATAGAGCAAGTCTTGTAGAAACTGATATTTTTTAAAAAAGGCGGTAGACCAGCATACAGTCCACCTGATGGTGAGTGGATACTGTCGTCCATAGACATCGCGATACATGCCAACATCAGTCCAGAATGACAAACGTTGGCACGCCCCCGGATGCGATACCTACTTTTGCAGATTAAAGAATGGATTGGGGAAATGTGGAGGGAGAGGATGGGATGGGAGTGGGCTCTGGCATATCTCACTCACTACCTAAACACCATACATTGGGGAAATACGATAAAGTAGGAAATACAGTACATTTCAAGGTCTCAAGGTAGTGAGAGAGGGTAACGTGGCCGTCGAGTGCGCCCAGCGACCGTGGGAATGCAGCGTGCACTCTCACCCTACCCATGATGAATAAAGCGAAAATGTTCAAAGTTAATTCAATTCTTTTTCTTTTTCATTTTTTATTTTTATTATGTACTTTATCGTACATACAAATGATAAAAAATAGTTACAACAAAAAAATACAAAGGGCGTGCTTATCCCACATTAGGAGATTTCTACCGGCAAACCTGGGAGAGCAATAGGTGATAGCGATATTTTAGTTCATTTTTTGTCTTTTTGTTAAAATGAAGTTTTTGATCGACAAAATGGAGAGTAGGTGAGATCTAACACGTTTTATCGATCGGCATTGAAGGGACACAGTGTTGACACCGTGCACGCGTTTTATGTTGTCATCAATTTACGCGGTATAGCGCCACCGTCCACACCGTTCTCGCTGGTCGTCTCCCGCACGTCAACAAGATGTGTACTTTTAATTAATTCTTGGGATTATTTAAATATATATTAACAGTATGGACCACGATTACAGTTTATTTTACACAACCTTCTGATACACCATAACCTAAAAACAAGAACCAAGTACACTTCCCGGCCGAAAGTAATACACATCGGCTGGCTTCGGTTTTGTAGAGCGTCGTCTCTGTCGTGCTACGCTCTACAAAACCAAAGCTAGCCGATAGTCTCTTTCTAAAGGCCGATGTGTATTACTTTCGGCCGGCAAGTGTACCTCCACAGGCATTGACATATTTAACTTGTTCAGTCACATTTAGATCGACAAAATAGAGTAAATTTGATAACACCTGATTTGTCTTTGTGATTATCGACATTGTTTGTTCATCGAAAATGGCGATCGACAGAATTGAGCAAATTTATAGACATTTTTGTGTGAAGGAGGCTTAATGATAAGGTTTTTTTTTGTTACAGGTAATGGAGAAAGTTCACAATACTCATTCCTGTACCGTGACGATACAAGACGGACCGGACGCTGGTCAAACAGTCAAGGTAACAAACAAACAAACATATTATTTTCTTAGGTTTTCGCGATTACTATACATAGCAATTAAACAACTTTGAACGGTTTAAATCGCGTATATTTGACATTATTTATATCCCGACGTTTCGAACACTTTGCAGTGGACGTGGTCACGTGGTCACGGGGTGACTAATTGATTTTATTTGTCACTTGAGTTATTAAGAAATTATTTGAACTACCGTCTGAAATTTTTTAATCATAACATTCCCTATAATGCTAAATATACGCGATTTAAACCGTTCAAAACAAACATATTTTTATAAACTTTTGGTCCCATGTTCTCTCGCTTTTTATTTTTCTCGGAAACACATTTTTGATCACAAGTCAATGGTCAGATGGTGACCGTGAACATCTTTTAATAAATTTTCTTAAAATAGATTAACAGTAGAAATGTAATAAAATCGCATTAATAGTCCAGGCGATTAACCCCGAGCAAACGGATATACAGACAGACATTGGATTCCATCTTTATAAATAGTTTTATTTATTAATTAACTCTTTTTAGCTATATTGTACAGAAACAGACTTGATACCTACCAGTCGACC
This sequence comes from Sesia apiformis, assembly GCA_914767545.1. Classification (NCBI taxonomy): domain Eukaryota; kingdom Metazoa; phylum Arthropoda; class Insecta; order Lepidoptera; family Sesiidae; genus Sesia; species Sesia apiformis. The sequence goes on from OU611976.1 coordinate 3,167,182, forward strand.
GTTGGTTAAATATATGTGAAAAATTAGAGCGAGTAAAATATTCTGCACTTATTTTGACCGCTGCCACTAGCGCTGAGGGACTACACCACCTCAGAAATAGGGAACTGGTCAACACGTTTGTCCAGCGTGGGATTTTATGGCCACATATCCCTCATGCAGGAGACATTGTACACGAGGAAGCGCATGCCCTGCAGTGGATACTGAAAGGGCTGCATTGTATTGCATTGAAATTTGCATTGCATTGAAATTTGCATTGCATTGAAATTTGCATTGCATTGAAATTTGCATTGCATTGAAATTTACATTGCATTGAAATTTACATTGCATTGAAATTTGCATTGCATTGAAATTTACATTGCATTGAAATTTGCATTGCATTGAAATTTGCATTGCATTGAAATTTGCATTGTATTGAAATTTGGATTGCATTGAAATTTGCGTTGCATTGAAATTTGCATTGCATTGAAATTTGCATTGCATTGAAATTTGCATTGCATTGAAATTTGCATTGTATTGAAATTTGCATTGCATTGAAATTTGCATTGCATTGTATTGAAATTTGCATTGCATTGAAATTTGCATTGCATTGAAATTTGCATTGCATTGAAATTTGCATTGCGTTGTCTACTTGATTTACGTCGGTTTTTGATAAAATTTTCAAATAAACATGTACTCGTGTAGTTCTTTGTATTTATATAAATTATCGTGAAATAATTAGGAAAGCTTTTCTTGTACTCGTGGCGTGTGATTTTTTTTAAATATTTTTTGCAGCATCTCCACTGTCACGTAATGCCAAGAAAGAAGGGAGATTTTATAGAAAATGACTTGATATACTTGGAATTGGCTAAACATGACCAGTAAGTGAAATATTTATTTGTCAGGGGGAGAGTGCACGCTGCAATCCAACAGCCGCTGGGCGCGCTCGACTGTTCACGTTACCCCTCTCTCACAGAAGACTACCTTGAAATGTACTTTTCCCCTATGTACGTACGTGTTACGGTAGTGAGTGAGATATGCCAGAGCCCATTCCCATCCTATCCCTCCCCATTTTCCCAACTCTTTCTCCAAATCCATTCATATATCCTCCAAAGGTAGGTAGCGCATCCGGGGGCGTGCCAACGTTTGTCATTCTGGACTGAAGTTGGCATGTATCGCGGATGTCTATGAGCGACAGTATCCACTTACCATCAGGTGGGCTGTATGTAGTGTAAAAAAAACTTTTTTTTTTCACATAAATATGTATTTTGTTTACATCTCGAAGCCTGAAACGATTACACTCCGCTCATAATTACGAGTTTATTTACATACTAACAATTCCAGCGACTTCGTACGATTCCCATGGGAACTATTTAATGGATCTGGATAAGAAATACCCTAAATATTAACTCGGCACACAAGTTATAACTTTTTTTTTATAGACTAGTGGGCGGACGAGCAAGCGGTCCCACGTGATGGTAAGTGTTACTGCCGCCCATCAACACCTGCAACACCAGGGGGTATGCGGGCGCGCCGCCGACCTTGCGAAATCCTATTCACATCTCTCTTGAAGAACCCCATATCGTAGCATAATGACCATATCGTAAGATAATGACTTCTAAGATTTACAACAATCAAAGTTTACTTTTATAAATTTTTTCATACACAATTTTTTTTTAAATATAAAGGCCATTTTATATTTTTTTGCGATAAATACTTAACATTATGTCCCAATGAACTCAGAACCATAAACGGAATACACGATTTTGGGCTCATTGAGTATATTTAATATATTTTTTTTATAGATTTAAATCCGGCCACCCTTCGAAGCCCCCACGAAGTTTAGCAGAGATGCAATCGGAAGCTGCGTTACTGCGACAAGAGATAGAGAAGATAAAAGAAGAACGTTTCGGTTACTAACTGTTCCCGCTTCCACTTCATTTTGATTCCCGCGGGAAGCGTCTTCGCCCGATTTTGTTTGAACCCTCCCTGGAAAAAAGTAATCAATTTTCCGAGATATAAAGTATGACATGTCTTTCTCCGGATTTCGTGCTACCTCTCTGCCGAATTTCATTGAAATCAGTTCAGTAGTTTAGCGCTGTGAAGACGTAAAAAACAAACAGACACAAACATAGAACACAATGACGTTTCAATAATACTTCTTGTATAGACATGACTTCGTTACGATTTTATTATATATATGTATAAACATTATTGTGTATATTTTGTATATACAGCGTTGTATATTAATTAATATTAAAATATTTTTATTAATAAACTGATTTTTCATTGCCTTTTGACATTTCGTCGATTGTCTAACTTACTTTGATACTTTTTTAATAACATAATAATAACATTGATTTCCTCACGGTGTTTTGCTCCACTGCCAAGCTAGTGGTAATTATCATTTTCAATGCATTTATCGACTTCGTTTATATTTTCCAAAGATAAAAATGATTTCTGCATTGAATACGTCAGTGGTTCTCAAACTTTTTAAATGACGGAACCCTTTTGGGAAGCAAAATACTTGATGGAACCCTACAATAAAACAATTATTTTTATAAGTGTATTCTATATTAATCAGCATAATAAAAGTACAATGTATCAGTTACTAATTATTATTTACTTCACCACTTGGTAAGGACAATAATAGAAAACATTAAAAAAGAAAAAATCTAACTAGTGGGAGGTATGAAACTGTTTTTTATTTTTCATCAATTGCTTGATATCAGGTTTGATGGAAGAAAGTTGGAGTCTCATATCAGCTTCGGCGTCCAGTCTATTGCGATATTTTGTTTTCGTGGCTGCGTAGGTAGAGAATCCTGTTTCGCACAAATATGTAGTTGGGAACGGGAGAAGAATATCCAGAGCCATTTGGCCAAGCATTGCATATTCATCTTGGATTCTGCACCAAAAATCATTAAGAGGCGTCGTTTTGAACAATGACTCCATACTTGTGTCTGATGACATTTCTAAAAGAGATTCATATATCTCATTTGACATGTTTTCAGGCTTTTCCAAGTTGGGTAAAAAAGGATTATGAATCCAGGAGTTCACTTTAATTTTTGTATTGTGTTCTTCGGGAAAATACTTTTCAAAAGATGCGCGCATCGAACTGAGATATTGGACCAATTCTTCAAACACATTATCTTCAAACATTTCTGAGTCGTTTTCGCTAACAAACTCACTGAGTAACGTAAAACTTTCTATTTCTTTCTTACCAATGCAAATGATCCAAAAATCTAATTTTCTTTTAAAAGCAGTTATTTTATTATAGGCCTGAAACACTGTTGTCTGTTTACCTTGCAACGATAAATTTAATTCGTTAAGTTTTTGAAAGATATCCGCCATAAAAGACAATCGGAACAACCAAGTTTTATCATACAAACGGTCCTTCAAATTAAAAGAAGTATCTGCTGAAAGAAACATTTGTAACTCGGCTCTAAGTTCAAATAGCCTTGTTAAAGTTTTTCCCCGAGACAGCCATCGCACTTCTGTATGGAGCAGCAGTGTTTTATGTTTGCTGCCATAATCTTCACACAATAATGAGAACAATCGGGATTGTAGTGGTCGTGATTTGATAAAATTAATTATTTTTACCGCTTCATCCATAACTAATTTTAGATTAGACGGCATTTGCTTCATCGCAAGTGCTTGTCTATGCAGAATACAATGACTGGAACTACAATTAGGCGCTTTATTTTTCATTCGTGACACTGCTCCTGCTGTTTTACCTGTCATCGCCTTGGCCCCATCTGTACAAATGTCAATGCAATTGTTCCAACTGAGATTATGTTCTTCAAAAAATATATTTATTTTATTAAAAATTTCTTCCCCGGTAGTGTTTGTAAGCAGCGATGAACACATAAGCATGTCTTCTTCAAAAGAACTTTTATATGGATATCTCACAATAACCAGCAGGATAGCCAAACCAGCGACATCAGTCGACTCGTCCATTTGCAAAGCGAATCGTGTATTTTGTAGACGTGTAACTAGTTCTTGTTTGACGTAGCTTGCCAGATCATGGATTCGTCGTGAAACAGTATCGTTTGATAGCGGAACAGTAGAAAGATGCTTTGCAGATTTTTCATCAAGCATACATTTTGTTATGTCTAATACACATGGTTTTATTAATTTCTCAGCGATAGTGTGCGCTTCACCTGCTTGTGCAATGCGATAGCTAACTAAGTATGATGCCTCCGTGGCCTTTTCGTTGGTAGTTTGTGTTACATGCATCATATTTTTTTGACTTTCTAATAACTGATCTTTTTTGCGAACAAAAAATTCTTTATTCTTGTCTTTAGTCTCGGGGTGTACGGTTTCTAAATGTCGACGCAATTTGGCAGGTGCCATGGAACTATTAGGAAGCAGTTTACTACAGAGCATGCAGAGAGGTGAGCCGTTGGAATCAACAAATCCGAAACTGATATAAGATTCATCATACTTCCTTTTTTTCGTCTTTGAAACCGTCGAGCTTGACGTCGTGGCACTCGTGGCATCATCTTCTGGATCGGTGATTGCTAAATTCTCCGCGCGCATTGCTTTTGAACATTCAGCGTCATTAGAAGATGTTGTTGGAACACGTTTAACACCTTTAAGCCAACGTTCCATTCTTCTTTATTTATAATGTTACAAGTCAGGATAGTGGGGTTTAAATAATGCACAATCGTTACTGCGTATAAGAGACTAAATTTAGAACCTACAGGGAAGAAATGTATAAAACTGAGACAACAGAATACAGCAGGCAGTAAAACAATGAACACTAGTTTCTCGCTAGCGAGCTTGTAAGTAGGTAGTAACTTATCGCTCCGAACGCTAATCATCAACTGACGACGCCAACGCGCGATCGCCGCTTTTATACTTAGTCCTAGACTCGATCTCAAATATTCTCGAAAATACTCGAGTCGGCACCTTTGATAAACAAAAAGCAAAAATAAAAACAGAAATTTAAAAATAGCGTTGTAAACAATATCGACTTTATCCTTTGAAGTTAGAGACGAAAGTCGCTAGTTGACAACTATAGCGTCTAATTCAGAGGCGGCTTTTATCAAAGAGACTGAGCGCTTACAAGTATACTACCCGCTCGTTTTAAGTTTGCCGCTGGCGATAGGTATGAGTGTATGACGTTCGAAATTTTTTATTTAATTGTAACAATAAAAATTGTGTACGTTAGATATTTGGGTAAAACTATGACACATTATAAGTTTTGTTGTCACGTGGGGGAGGGTACGCGCATTCCACAGACCGGCAAACTTAGAGCGAACGCGTTGTACAAGTATAAAATTGTTGAGACCAAACTTATGAGATATTGTACCAGCTAATGTAACACAAGCTTATACAAATACAAATAAATAAATAAATAACATTCATAGCGTTTTGTCTCCGCGCGGCCGCGGAGTCCGCACAGCCGCGGAGCGACCAGAGAGAGGTGTTTTGATTTTTTTATTTCTAAATTCTTGCGGAACCCCGACAGAGGTATCACGGAACCCTAGGGTTCCGCGGAACACACTTAGAGTATAGCTGGAATACGTCATAAATGTACAAATCTATTTATATATAGTACAACATCAACATATATAGGACAGTCCATCCCAATCAAATACAACGAAAACGAAACTAAATCAATGAAATATCTCAACATTTAGCTTTATATCTAGGACAAATTTATACTCGATGAATCAGATTGTCTGGTTTGTAAACAATTATCGCCTCACCACTTAATTTGAGGCCGTGTCATTTATCTCAGGCCTACATTTTTGACAAATTGATTTACAATGGACTATAAGTCGCTCCGGTGCTGAGTAATGCACCTATACTCCGTCCACTATGTTATTTTCTCGATGACAGATCGTTTTAGTGATGTGCGAATTGCTTCATATCCATTATCGATACAATTCTAGTACAATTTGCATTCGCTTTTACAGATTCGATTTATTAAAAATATCTGTATCTTTCAAATATCTGTAATTGATTTATTAATCACACAAATGTATTTAATACGAAATCAATTTAATAAATCGATTGTATTACATGCAAACAATAAAATCATAAGTAATAAAGTCGTAATAAAACGCATTTTTTTATTCTAGCAACACTGGCTATGGCGAATAATAAATTATTACAACACATTACTTTAGTTGTTTTATTTTCAAATAAGTACCTACCTAATAATACGAGTATTTCTTCTAACTATACTTTTATTTCTAAACTTATTTTCGATTTATTTTAAGTGTGATGATAGCTTACAATCTGTGGTGACGGAGAACGTCACTATTTCTTCGTACTCAATAATAAAGTATGACATTTGTCGCGGCTCCACATCGCCGCTTCAACATTTTTTATTTAATTGTAAAACTACCGCCACAAGTATAGGTAGCTCGCTTTTTCGGCGCTTACCTACATGTTTCTTGCACACAAAATTGTTAACTACCAGTCACTCAAAAGTCGTCGGCCGAGACGCAATAACATTAAGCCAGCCAATAAATCCAGTTACAACAAACAACCTTTCGGGTTTAATTTCGACTAAGGGATTAGACTCGCAGTGTCTCCTCGCGTAGACAACATTGTTTCGAGTACACTTGACTGTCAAGAAATACGGAAGTTGATAGGCGTGCAAACTTCAAATAGAAAATAACATAGTGGACGGAGTAATGTGTAAATAATATGAATAGGTAAAGAAATTAAACTACACTGTGGCCGACCAGTGACGACCGCTGAGAAAGCCATCGATAGCAATGTACTAATACATGACCAGTTCTACCAAAACTGTTTACGACTCTCGAACTTATCGATACACGGCGATAAACAATGCCCATCCCGAGTAAGTCGCTCACAACCTTAAAGTACCTACCGTATTTATGCACTAAGAACAATGGCGACAGTAATTACGAATCTTCATGAGCATTCGAATGTTACAGTGGTCGTCACTTGTTGACCTCAGTTCAATGCTATTTCCAAAGTAATTATTACGGTATCTCACTGAAGCCAGTACAAATCGCAAAGTTAAAAATAATGTCCCCCATAATCTTCCAATCCCTCTTTAAATATCCGTCAAAAACAACACCTTATTCGTATTAAAATAAAATTCTTAACCACACCTTCACAATTTAGAGATAAAATGAGATTCTGAACTGTACACCTTAGCGGGTAATCAGATTGGGAAAGAACCTTTTCCTCAATTCAATTTAGGATAACCCAATTCTTTAGGATACCCAGACGGCGACACGACACGTGAAGACTGAATTCTGATATGCGCAGTAGGTACTTAAAAATATTATAAACTTATGAGTAAGCTAAGTGACAATTAAAGTAACCGGAAATTGTAGCACCACATTTCATTAATCGGTGAAATCGATCAGAGATACCTGGCAGTCTTACCGATGAGTCATAATTGTTAAGTAACAAACAGTAACTTTGTTCGAAGGTTGTGAAATTGGCCCTAAGATTATTATATCTACCTAAAAATTAACATGTAGGTACCTATTTCATCGATTTTTTTTACATTAAAAATCAATAATTGGTGATTGATTTTTCTCCTTGTATGTGCATAACACTATCCAGACTCGCTTGCTTCTTTCGCGCCCGCTTCTGTTGGTAACTTTATCTTATTTCCCTAATGTACGTACGTGTTTCGATAGTGAGTGAGATGTTCCAGAGCCCATTCCCATATTATCCCCCCCGCCCCTTCATTTTCCCACCCCTTTCTCCAAATCCATTCCTATAGCTCCAAAGGTAGGCAGCGCATCCGGGGGCGTGCCAACGTTTGTTATTCTGGACTGATGTTGCCATGTATCGCGGATGCCTATGGGCGACAGTATCCACTTACCATCAGGTGGACTGTATGCTCGTCTGCCGCCTTCGTACATAAAAAAAAAAACAATTAATGTAAAAATCAAAGTCAGAATGCGTCGCTCATCTTACCATTTTGACTGGGATAATCCTGTTAATTGAGGTTTACAAATGTTCCGAACACAACCCTTATTTTAAACCGATATTAATCTTCATTAACCTAACCGGTACTTTCCAAACCTTTGTTGTAATGAAATTTCAATATCCGACGTCCATACAAATCAATTTTCCCGCGCCACTATACAATAGATTCGGAAACCTCTCAGTACCTCCTTTGGATCAATAGAAACCAAGTTTTGAATTAATAACTTCATATGGTGGTCTAAGTTTAGTGTTTCACAGAACCGGTGGCGGACTTATCTAAGGTCTAAAGCCCCGGGTCCAACCCTCGAAGGGGTCACTCCTTTAAAAAAAAACGGCATTTTTCGTAAGTTTGATCCCATTAAACGGCCCAGATTCTGCTAGATCTTAGTCCGCCACTGGATAGAACTTGGTTCAAATCTATCCGCAGGACCATAAATCCCGACTTTCTTCGGTTATTACGAGTAAAACATCTTTACGGAAATCAAGGAAATGGCTGGGGTTTCAACCCGATACCAAATACGTGTATTTCAGTTTTATTCACTTATTTGCTTCTTTTTAAAATTGACAACATTGTATCTTACCGTGTTGCGACGCGAAAATATCAAACATTCGCCACGCGCGCGCGTCTTGCGTGAGCTGTGCGTCTGGCAATGCGGCGTGTGACGCGCGTCCACAGCGCCGCGCCTACGGGATTTCTTTTGTGGCGCCTACGGGATTTCTTTTGTGGCGCCTACTTTAGTAAAATGAGTATACTCGAAAAAGTATTATTACGACGCCTCTAAACCTAGTCCTGTTTGAAAATTTAACCGGAAGTTAAAATTTGTTCTCTTTGGAAATCGCTTAAGATTATGAATGGTAACATACACCCATTAATGTGAGCCATCGTCCTGTCAATGAATTATGTATTACGTATTTTCGGTTGTCATTACAATAGAGTGGTAACAACTTTTGTATCGATGTGGTTCTCTTTGAATTACAACAGTTATTGTGGCTGTTTAAGTCTAATAAATAAGTTATTATGTTACGAGTATGGAAGTTATTAAGCTGGAGAAGTCAACTTATAAAACACCATTTAGCTTTGTAATGTTTTCATAACTTGCTATGTCTCTCCATTGCTGGATATAGCTCGTCATCACACACGATCTTCGGCTCTTATCATTCGACCACCAGCGGCGAACTTTAATTGGTCGGGCCATCTACTAGCCGAAGGGCTTCCCACACTGTCCCAGTCTTATTTCTTATTATTTAATACTGTTTTTTTTTTAATATTTTTTCGTTATTCACAACCACAATAATTGTAATCTTTCATTTCTATCATCTGTTTTAATACTACTTTTATTCGTATTCTTATTAATTATCTTATTGCTTTTATTAATTATAAATATGTCCAGTGGCGTATTTTAAGATTTGGCGCCCTGGGCCTATAAGGTTTGCCACCCCATAAATTAACGAAAAAAAAGCAAAATTCTTTTAATAATGAAACAGGCCATACAAAAGAATAAACACCATTTATGAAATATATACATGTTTTTGCTATGCACAAATTGGTTGACAAATTCATCAATGACACGGATTAACAGATACTGTTAATCCGTGTCTAAGTTAATACTGTCTACTGTTAATACTGTTAAGTCAGTTAAACTAATTAATATTAAGGCTGGCTAAACTGTTCAAACGTTCTTCGCTTATATGGGAATTAGGTAGGCTTTTTTAATTTCTTCAGGCAAGTCAAATCAAAGATAAGTAACGATTATGAAAGGCGCCCAAAGCTGACCTGCCGCCCCGAGCCATAGCCCCCATGGCCCTAGGGTAAATACGCCACTGAATATGTCTTTTGTTTAAATATTTATAATTGTATACGTATTTATGTATTTAAGTGGGGAACATTGTACGCTGTGATCCAACAGCCGATGGGCGCACTCCACTGACCTCGTTTCCTTCTCTCACTGAAGACTACCTTGAAATATACTGCATTTCCCACTTTACTCTACTCCAGAACGTCCAGAATGTTTCGGTAGTGAGTGAGATACGCCAATGCCCATTCCCATCCCATTATCTCTCCTCATTTTCCCAACTCTTTCTCCAACTCCATTCCTGCATCTAGAAAGGCAAGTATCGCATTCGGGGGTGTGCCAACTTTTGTCATTCTGAACTGATGTATCGATAATGCGAGCATGTATCGCGGATGTCCACGAGCGACAGTATCCACTTACCAGCAAGTGGACTGTAAGCTCCTGTGCCGTCTTCTTACAATAAAAAAATAAGATGCACTAAGCATTAATAAAACAATGTGCAAACAAAGAATTGATATGGACAGACAATTAAAGCCAATAGGTTTCCACAGATAAGGAGACAAACAATATGCGTGATTTTTGAAAAAAAATGTTAGCGAGGTGGAGAACCGAAAAACCAAGTTGAAAGTTCTTGAATTTCCCACAATAGGCTTAGTATGGAACAAATGGAGGTCTAGAGATTGCTTACAAAGCGCATTGTATTCTCTGCACGTTGCTCTACAAAAGAATGCATTTTCCGAAAGTTAGTGCTACTAAATGGGACAATATATGTTTTCAAACTTTCGCGTTTTGTACACATTTTATATTCTAAATCGGATCTACTAGTGACCACGGCTAGTGCAACCCGTGCCCAAATGCCTTAATTCTAAATCGCCCAAAACGCCGATTTAGAATATTAAATCTTTGTTTTCGTCACAATATTGTGTATTAAATGAATAAAATGATCTTTTTCTCCTACTTGCTCGGAAATGGTTTCATTATTTTAAAAAAAGAATAGGTCAATCGGCTTTTTTCTGTACGCACGCCAGCAATTTCCAACACGACAATAATAGAGAGAGATATTTTTAGTGCACACTAACATAAATTAGGATTTTTTGGGTACACGATATTTGTTATTATAAAGGCTGAATGTGCATTTCCTTTCTAAAGTTTAAATAAAGGACAAAGACCGCGCGCAGTCGAATTGGCGGGAATGAAAATCAGATACCTACTCTGTATTGTGGATGTTATGTTCTCATAAGTTTATCACAATTTTAAGTTGTCTAATAGACAATGAGTACTAGTTCGTTGGAAGGTGAATTAGATTTAACGCCACCAGACATAGCTGAAGAAGCAAACTTCCGTTTCTTGAATTAATTTGTTTATTGTTTCCTCGTAAATTAGTGAAAAACACTATACAAGTCTCGGCCGAAATAGCAATTAACGGCCTCGTTTATTTAAAAAGGACTCGACTTCGCCTCGTCCTTCCAATATCACTCGGCCGTCAATTGCTTTATTTCGGGCCTGAACAGTAATGTACTATTATTACTTATACACTATAGGAGGTTACCTATAGGCCGTGTGGTGTCACCCGTTTGTAGAGTAACACCACGTCATCTCCCCGTGGATGTCGTAATTGGCGACTAAGGGATAACAATGCCACTACCACAAGCCCTGAGGAATTCCACCACTTCTAAAAGAGTGGACAAAGCCACCGCTTGGCCAGCGAGCCGTTTTAAGGCGTCCAGCAACGGATGCTAAAAGGGCCATAGCCGATTTGGATCGAAAGAGACGAGTATAGAGTGCGTATTGTTTAGTTACAATAAAGCTTTTCTATCTACTTATATCATTACCCAAATAGCATCCATCTCTTTTCCATTCCGTTATAAATAACAGGCGAGGTCGGAGGTGAATCGGATTCCATTTGGCGCGACCCTATTTTTCAGGATTTATGTCGCATTTGTCATTGAAACCTCTGAAAATGGTTGAGAGAAACTATTTCAAACTAATGCTTTAGACACAGTTCCGTTTTGACAAATTTTTTTGATAGAAATAAGTTAGCAGATAAGCAGATTTATGGTAAGTGAATATTATACATAGATAGATAGAAATATTTATTGTATAACTAGTGGTGCCTGCGCTTCATTTGCGTGAACTTTAGAGTGATTCCCATGGGAACTCTATAACGGACTGGGATAAAATGTACCCTAAATATTAACTCAAGCTTTAACTATGTCAAGTTTAATTAAATTCGGTCTAATGGTTTTTGTATGATGCGTCAGACAAAAATTCTAACAAAAAATATTGTTTTGGGCTTTTTATCATTTGTACTTTACACTACATAGATTTTTTTCAAAAAAAAAATCTGTATAAACACAGCTATGTTACGATTTTATTATTATACATATTGTTATACTATATTATAACAAAAATAAGGAATAATATTTATAGTTCCTTATTTTTGTTATAAAATAAGGAACATAGTACAAACGGTACCTAATGTTTAGTGTTGTAGTTTCTACTTACTCGCCGATAGATGTCACTGTATGTCGCCCAATACCGCCATTGGGCAATGTCACAATTGCCAATACTATGGCCACGCAGCGCGTAATTGTTAATGCGTAATTGAGACCCCACTGCGTAAAGTGCCTGGGTGACCACGGCACCAGCAGCTGCACCCGTGTCAAGGGCGCCGAGGACCCCCCCGGCTGTGTCCTCTGCGGACATGATCCACCTCCTTCCCATGGTCCTACCAACCTTGCGGTTATACGCGGACCTAATCTTTGGGAGGTACGCGCCGTACCGCCATTACGAGGGCTATATTTCGGCGCGTATCAACTCTGCCTTCCTACAAGTAAATTTTTCTCAACCCGTGTCCCTGAGCCACTCTCCCCCTTCTGGGGCATGGACTTCACAGCCACATTTACACTCCGGTGCCGGGCTGCTCAACTGGTTACGCTTCTTTTCTTGTGCCACTGATGCGCGAACTCTCTTAGTCTATTGAAGTTCGCCGCTGAGCTCACGAGGTCGCAGTAGTAGATCGATCCCTCCTCCCCGCGGCCAATCCCCTCCAGCATCCCCTTGCGCTCCTCTGAATAGAGTGGACAAGCCCACAGAACGTGGTGCAAGTCCTCCTCTTCCATACCACATTCACACATGTCCTCTTCACACAGCTTCATGTCATGAAACCTCTTCCTAAAGCATCCATGCCCAGTGAGAATTTGCGACGTTTCATAGTCCGGTTCGACCCATCGACATTTGAGCCGAACCGACACCTCCGGGAAATACCGATAGAGTTCCCTTCCTTTCTCCTCAGTCACCCATCTATTCTGCCACGCTGCCACTGTCTCATCCCAAATGCCACGCTTCCTAGCACGCACCTCCGCCTTGGTCGCGAGCAAGCGCGCCTCATCCGTCCTACCAGCACGGGTCACCTCCAGGTCCGCGGGCAGAACGCCCGCCAACACGGCGAGTGCCGCGGTACTTGTCGACCGATAGGCCTTCGTTAGCAAAATTAACGAAGGCCTTTGAGTGCGCAACAGAACACTCCGCACGCAACATGCCGCTGCATATTTGACCGTGGCCACCTAGGTGCCCTAGTACAAGACCCTGAGTCCCCGGTCTAGACATCTTCCCGAATGCCTTCGATGCCCTCTCCCCTATCTCTTTGGCATGTTGCACAAATGAAAGACCCGAGTCCAATACCACTCCCAATACCTTGGTCGATGAGACGCTCCTCACCGATGCGCTGTCAAGTTTTATAGTGGGGGGGTCTCTGGAGCCTGCCCCTGATGGTCATAGTTGACGACTTTGTAGGTGAAAATCCCAGTCTATTACGGGCCCCCCACTCACTTATTTGCTGCAGAGCTTGTGCCGAAAATTGATATTCGTTGACTGAAATTGTAAGGCTCCCAAATGAACTTCCCAAAGTTAATAATGTACATGGCAAAAGAATGTGGCAATACCTGTTACCTGATTTGGTCAATGAACTCCCTGTCAAGCTGCAGGAAAAGTATATGAATGACGACAAAACAAAACTCTTAAAAAAAAACAATTTTTTGATAATAAGTGGACAGAAAGTTATATTTAAGGAACGGCTCCGGTACTACGGTTAAACCCTGGAGGTTTTTATAGTAGGTACGTATATAGATTAAATAGACAATTTTGTATAATCTGATGATGTTGAATAAAATAATAAAAAAAATATCATTTCTGACAATATCTTTTCACTATTATACCCTACAATATCATCAGGATAGATAAAAATATAAGCATTTCCCAAGAACCATAACCACATACGATCCTTGTTCTTGTCATACGTTTATTACTGCCGAATAGTTATAAAAGAGAATTTATACATCAAAATTGTTCTAAAGCTTTCCACACCACAAACACAATAACTTCCTCCACGAGCATTGTTTGTTTAAAAAATGGGCCACTGAAAATGTTGAAGCCCATAAAATTACAGAATAATGTTATCCTGTCACTGAATTCAGTCTACGCTTCGGTATCGTGCAAAGAGGACGCGTCAACTTGAAACGCGCCTCCTGAAAACCACTCGATATTAAAGTTCAAGTTATCTGTGCTGTGTTCGTGCTGTTTGTCAGTGTTTGTGTTTAAAAGTGCGTTTTTGTGTTCCCTGTGTCCAAAATGGGTGACTTCTGTGCTAAGTGATTGGAGTTTAGCTTCGCGAGGGAAAGTTTTAAGGTAATATATGCAAGTTTGTTTTTTGCACGGGTGAATAAAAAAGATTGTTGTTATTTGCGAAACAAAAGGTTTTTTTTTTGTTAAAGCAGCAGTGAAGTTAAATTCTTTTTAAATGTGATTTATTTACCTACTTGTGATTTAATTTTGACGACTTCGTTTTGTTCATGTATATCGGTCAGTCAGTCAGTTTTAATAAATTGTTACAAACTCGTATACAAAATTCTAATCCACTTGGGACCCATAAACCAGCACTGGTTTGTACGGACCCTGCACATTACCCTTATATGGTTCCAATTAGCATATAGATGTCTAACGCACATAACCACATTTTATTTATGAATTTGACTTACTAATTTATAAAGCACACATAGCAAAATTTAGACAATACATGTAAGAAATGTATTAAACAAGACAAAATTCCTAAGAATGTGTACCTAGCATACACGAGTTAATACACCGTAAAACAAATCAAAATGAAAAATACAAAATTTTCTGAAGATTGCATCTGAATACACCAAACAACATCCATGGCACCAATTTCTTACAATGGGGTCAGTATGGAATACAATAATGCAGTAAAAAATCTTGGTTTACACATTGACAGTACGCTTGGTTGGCAAATCCAAGTAGATGGGATCGGCGGTCGGGTTACTGGTACACTAAAGATCCCTGTTTAGATTTAAAAATGTTCTTCCTCCTAATACTAAACATCTTTTGGTGCAAACGCTTGTGTTACCTATAACTGATTACGATATCGATGTAAGTTACTCAACAACGTACGTCTTTTTTTTTATAGAGAAGTGGGCGGACGAGCACACGGTCCCACGTGATGGTAAGTGTTACCGCCGCCGTTGGACATCTGCAACACCAGGGGGCATGCGGGTGCGCCGCCGACCCTGCAAACTGCTATTCATAATATGCTTGAGCGTTTTTTAAAATAATTGTATTGTCTTCGATTATAAAGTACGAAAGTACGGCCACATTTATAAGCATAAATGTCTCACTATATGTGGTCGTTGATACTTCCGATTACTCAATTTCCTCTTCTCAATCCAAATGGAAAATAATACTCCTGAATATCTAAAATTTTGCGATATCTTTTAAAACGACGAAATTGTAATCTTTCAAAGTTAGACGTTGACCAAGCAGCGTGCGACGTCACGATACATTTACATGTAAACGATAAAAGATATCGTTGAATAGTCTTTATAAACAAACTTTTTTCTAAAATATTCTAAATTTTTTTTTAAAGATTGAGTTAGGCTTTTAAGGACTGTGATGTCATCATCGCGAGTAGCACGCCTGAAACTTTGAATAGGTATAGACATTTTCCAACGGATTTTAAAAATGGTTTCATTATAGGTATTAATATTTTAGCGTATATTTTTATTTAATCAGAAAACATTCGCTAGTCCATTGTGTTAGGCAAGTTTGATATCAATGCGATATCAAATGTGATAGGCAGACAATGTGTCATACAGAAAATCATACTGTTACAGACAAAAACGTTAACAAAACGGTTACTAATTACCTCCCACTATCCTATCTATTCTTTGTAAACATATTAAATAATGATACTTTGTTTCCTTTTGTTACCAGCCCTTATTGTGTAAGATTGTTTCTTTCATTCGGTCCTTTGTTTGTGTTCTTTCAAAAAGTATTTTAAGTAAGCTTCATTCAAAAGCCACGTTTTATGCTTTCTCTTTTTAGGAATATTAAATGAAAGCGTTCTTAAAAAGCAGTTGTTTGCTGTTGTATTGAAAACTGAATAAGGTTTGAACCAAATTTGTGTTCACATAAACCGGGTTTAGTACCATTGTCCCCACTGACAGTCCCCACTGGTGGTGACAACGGAAATTGTAGACCAAATTATTACTATCCCCACTGACATTATTACTATCCCCACTGACATTACTATCCCCACTGACATTATTACTATCCCCACTGACATTATTACTATCCCCGCTGACATTATTACTATCCCCACTGACATTATTACTATCCCCACTGACATTATTACTATACCCACTGACATTATTACTATCCCCACTGACATTATTACTATACCCACTGACATTATTACTATCCCCACTGACATTATTACTATCCCCACTGACATTAGTGCGGACAAGGGAAATTAGTTTTGTGTTTGAATCTTCGTTGCCCCCACTGCAGTTGTTACAAAATACCTCTTTGGAGGGGGAGAGTGTATGCTGCATTCCCACAGCCGCTGGGCGCACTCGACTGGCCACGTTATCCCTCTCTCTCAGAAGACTACCTTGAAATGTACTGCCTTTCCTACCTTATCGTATTTCCCCAATTACCGTACGTATGTGTTTCGGTAATGAGTGAGATATGCCAGAGCCCATTCCCATCCCATCCTATTCCTCCTCATTTTCCCAATCCATTGGTTAATCTGCAAAGATGGCAGCACATCCGGGGGCGTGCCAACGTTTGTCATTCTGGACTGATGTGTATGATAATGGATGGCGGTTTGTATCCATTTACCATCAGGCGGACTGTATACTCGTCTGTCGCCTTTTTTTTATAAAGGAAAAAAGTAACCACAATAAAAAAGCTATTAAATTTGTAGTTGTTATATTTACTAATAACATGAAAACTAATCTTAATAAAGTAGATTTTTTTTATTCTGGTCTTAATTAGGATATACATAACAACTATGAAAACTAATCTTAATAAAATAGATTTTTTTTATTCTGGTCTTAATTAGGATATACATAACAATTACAATGCAATGGGAACAACGGAAATTTGAATACAAAACTTATTATCGTTGTCCTCTCTGTGTCAGTGGACACAACGTTCATAATTGTGTTTACAATTAATCGGTGGGGATTGTCAGTGGGGACAACGCATCGATAGGGGAATAGACTAGATGACACGTCATACGTTCTTATCAAAAAAACCTGGTTGGCTAATTCTAGGGGTAGTGAAACAGATGAGGGATTCATTAAAAAGTCAATTTTGAAACTTAAGCATTACGTAATAAGAATTACATTTACAAAACACATATGAATTAAATAATTCGAGAGCTACTGAACATATAACACCATTAGATTGTAACGTGGCTGCCCTATAGTGCGTGTATAACATATCTAGTACGTATCCTCAAATCGATAAGACAACGGTATCAAACCACAAACTGCAGGATTGAAATTAAATTTGGCAGAAAAAAGTCTGGACTTTAAAAAAAAATCCTTAGATTTTATTTTGTCTTGTATACGATACGTGTAATACGTGTGTACTCGTACTTATGAACTATATGTCGTTGGATACGGTTCGTATAGCTCTACAAGTTGTGTCTAAATACCTTTTTTCTAAAACGTACGGAAAATAACGAAATCTACCTTTCCGACTGGTAGGTACTGACATCCACTTTCCGACTCTTAGGTACTGACATCCACTTTCCGACTGGTAGGTACTGACATTCATTTTCCGACTGGTAGGTACTGACATCCATTTATTTTCGCATGTGGAATGTGGAATGTATCCTAAGCATTACTCAAACTTTAATATAGACCGAACTTTAGGTCACGTTTCACGAAACGCCCGAAGTTTTACTTTCACCCAATGTTACCTTTCGAGCTTAACTTTGATAAAACACCTTCTCTGATCCTAAAGTTTCTGGTAGGAATTTAAAGGTCTTTTTACTCCGTGACAAGTGATATTTTCGCTCCAAATAAGGTAAACGAAATTTGATTTTCATTTATTTACTCTCCATTGTCCTTGTCTCTCCACTACTGGATATATGTCTCTCCCAAGAATAGAGATATATTCCCGTGTAAAAGCCTAGGCAGATACTTATTAATTTCTAACAGTGAAACAGTACGTCCATATTTCAGTTTTTTAATTTTTTAACGTTACGTTTCGTTCTTAAAGCAATAAAAATATCTTATTTTTTAATCCCACTTGAAAATTAAGACCTTCAAAAATAATGGCACGATTAATATATTACGCCTACATTGGCTTTCAAACCAAGAGTAATAACGTCTTGCGTGGCACTTGCTACGCTTTCCGTAGCGCATGCACGTCGACTCCGTAGCTTTGTACGTAGCATTATCGCCGTAGCATATCTGTTGCAGCGTAGCACGTTGTAACTACAATATTTTAATGAAAAATACAGTGCTACAACATTAGTACAGTAGTACAACATTAGTAGAAAAATACATTAGTTTTGAGGGGGAGAGGCACGCTGCAATCCAACAACTGCCGGGAGGGCTCGACTGGCCACGTGACCCCTCTCTCACAGAAGACTACCTTGAAATGTACTGCATTTCCCACTTTATCTTATTTCCCTAATGTACGTACGTGTTTCTGTAGTGAGTGAGATGTGGCAGAATCCATTCCCATCCCATCCCTCCCCATTTTCCCAATCCTTTCCCCGAATCCATTCCTATATCTCCAAATGTAGGCAGCGCATCCGGGGGCGTGCTAACTTTTGTCATTTTGGACTAATGTTGGCATGAATCGCGTATGTGTATCTACTTACCATCAGGTGGACTGTACGCTCGTCTGCCGCCTTCATCCATAAAAAAAAATTAAAAAGGATTACTAGGGTGATAAAAATACATATTTAATTAACTAAAAACACTTTGCTATTGGGTTTCACACTGCCCAGGTTTGTAACCCAAACCTTTAACAGGATTATGATCATCGGTTGGTTTCAGAGTAGCTCCAAATTGGGATTCATAGATAGAACAAAAAATAAATTAATAAAAATAACATGAACATATAATCATAAAAATATCGACCTCAACAAAAATGTCTTTGTTTTTCTTTCAATACTACTCGTAATTTATCTCAACAATATCTGTAATTAATTTTAGCGATAAATGTCAATTTAACCAAATGCGGGATTGGCACGTTAACGTAGCTTACTTAGCTGTATAGGGTTGATACCGTTGCCTTTTGTTAGTACAAGTTATACTAGAATAATAATGTACTTAATTAATGCAGAGCTCCGAAGTATTCTGTTTATTTAGTTAAGAAGTTTCCACTGCGCCACCTACATCAGTTTTAAACTATACCTTTTAAAGTTTACTAGTTTTACCAGTTTTATATAGAACACAGACATATATAGGCAACGTATGTTCGTGAAATTGTATGGAAACCAAGCCTGTCGTGTCACCAGTAACTTGTATGTGATGACAAAACCAATCACCGATGAAGCGAAACGTCTCCCCTGTTCAGGAATTTATACAATTGATTATAGCGCAATTAGCGGCGGGTCAAGGAGCTTAGCGCCAACTTAGTTCTGATTCTAATTCAATACTCTGAAATATCACAGAAGCGCAAACCGAGTTACATGTAACTTTATATGTTGTAAATTAAACATAATAAAAGGGTTTGGAAAAATCGTATTCTACTAAATCTTACCGAGCAACACCCTTGTAGGTAGGCCTTCTTTGGTATAGTACCCGCCAAAAAGTGAGCGCGCCCGCGCTTGTCACTACGTACCGTCATTCAGACATACGTTGCAGATCTCGATCTACCCGACAAAAAATTATAAATATTTAAATACGTTTATGCTTTAATAAATTAAACGCTTCCACAGCAAATCGTGATTTATTACGCGATAGAAGACTTTCAAAATGTAAAATTCATCTGGGAGTTTTAAAATATATTGATAATTTCATAAGATATTCGTAAATAAGATAAATAAGATACTCATTGAGGGGGAGAGTGCACGCTGCAATTCAACAGCCGCTGGGCGCACTCGACTGGCCACGTTACCCCTCTCTCACAGAAGACTACCTTGAAATGTACTGCATTTCCCACTTTATCTTATTTCCCCAATGTACGTACGTGTTTCGGTAGTGATTGAGATGTGCCAGAGCCCATTCCCGTCCTATCCCTCTCCATTTCCCCAACCCTTTCTCCAAATCCATTCGTATATACAAAGGTAGGCACCGCATCCGGAGGCGTGCCAACGCTTGTCATTTTGGACTAATGTTGGCATGTATCACGGATGTCTATGGGCTACAGTATCCACTTACCATCAGGTGGACTGTATGCTCGTCTGCCACCTTCGTCCATGAAAAAAAAAAATAGCAGATGTCCGCGACTTTAACAGTGTGGAATAAAATCTATCCAATATCAATACATAGAACAACTATATAGGGGACGAGAAATAACGGCTCTCTAAGCCATAACTGACTATTTAAGAATTATAAGGAATTTTGATAGGTCTAACATTTGATTTCGAGATTTTCACACATATTTATCTTTTCAAGCGAGTCTTAACACGTGTGTACTGGACGTTTCGATTGGGTTGCACCAACCATGGTCATGAGCTGACTACTTCAGTCAGCTCATGATTCATGACGTGGACGCGGGTAGTCCACGTCGAGAATTGTGAACAGTTTCATTAACCGCATTTAGTCTTCATAGTCCGGTAAGTTGCGGCACACAACACTCACAATATCCATCTGAAGTAGCGTCAGACGAACAATCGCGAGGTTTAATATTAATTTCGACTCCATGTAGGATTCCATCTTGAGGAGAATTAGTCCATTTTCTCGATTAAAAGTGACCACGGTCGGTGCAACCCAACCGAAACCTCGAGTAAAATAAATAAGGCAAAACATACGCGTTGACGCGCGTTTAAATAGATATGTATTCGTTGTAGCTTCTTAGTGATGGCGTTCAAACTGGCAGTAATTCAACAAAATGTAGGTCGGTTGGTACAAAAACGACCCGAAACGGAAGGCTCCTTCTCTATAATAAACTTCGAATTGCGGTCAAGTGTATAATGGAGAGTTATTAACTAACAAATAATCAAATAAATCTATCTACTATTTCAATTTATGTGATTAGTAAAAAACCCGCGCAAAACTCGCTTATGAAGGAACGTAGCCGCGGCTAAAAGCTATTACATAACTAAAAGATTACGTTGAAATATGAAATAAATGAAAGTAAATAAAATACGGGAGCGGTCAACCATAAAAAGATAGATGGCCGGTGTAAAGAAAGATACAGAAATGTCTTGAATGATTAAAGAAAATAAATGGATGGAGAGATATGGCAGTGACCGCAAGGAAGTTCACGGCGAAATACGAATTACGTAACTTAGTTCTGCCTCTTATAAAGATGGTATTTAACAGATATATATCTTACGGTTTGTATTTGAACGAGTAGCACAAAATACTAAATGACAGCAAATTATTAAGAAAGTAAACTACTTTTATATAACGTTTTTTTTAAATTAAATCCCAAATCCTGAAGTAAGTAAACCTGTATCACAGGAGCTAGTCTCCTCCCCAATAATATGACAATAGTGTGCTTATCCAATAATTACAGCTTATTTATTGAAAGTATAGAAAAAAAGCTTATAAACAAAGATTAAATTATAAAAAGCTTCTAAACACAGACTAAATTATAAAAGCTTATAAACACAGATTAAATTATAAAAAGCTTCTAAACACAGACTAAATTATAAAAGCTTATAAACACAGATTAAATTATAAAAAGCTTCTAAACACAGATTAAATTATAAAAGCTTATAAACACAGATTAAATTATAAAAGCTTATAAACATAGATTAAATTATAAAAAGCTTATAAACATAGATTAAATTATAAAAAGCTTCTAAACACAGATTAAATTATAAAAGCTTATAAACACAGATTAAATTATAAAAAGCTTCTTATAAAAATATAACTTATAAAAATGTGTAATTGTTAATATGCAAGTGAATCTATACAGCCACTGAAGAATCTTAAACAATCAGAACTATATTTATATGGGTGTTGAACGCCATTCACAGAGCAAAGTCATATGGGAATTTTGAGTTAGAGTGTGTGAAAATGAATGAACAGTGTAGGTAATAAAGTACGTGCTTATAAATCTTAAAAAAATTGAATTAAAGCTCTTCGGCGCTTGTGTAGTCGAAGTTGTCAAGATAACTAATAATTTTTGATTTAATTTGGCTATTGTTAAATTTAATAATTCTCTCTGAGTTATATAAGTTATATATTCTACGAGCCACATAACTGAAATGTCTCTTAGCTAAACTGCTTCTAGCCGTCGGCAATGGACACCTTAAAACTCCTTTAATGGATTTCTAAGAGTTACCAAGAATGTTACACAAAGCCGACGGACATATATAGTATTTTTTTTATAGAAAAGGACGGAATTCGAGCATACAATCTACCTGATGGGTAAGTGGATACTCTAGCCCATGGATACATACATGCCATGATACATACTCGCGATACATACCAACATCAGCCCAGAATGACAAACGTCGGAACACCCGCGGATGTGCTGCCTACCTTTGCATATTAAGGAACGGATTGGGGGAAAGGACTGGAAAAATAGAGAGGGATAGGACAGGATGGGATGGGCTCTGGCATATCTCACTCACTACCTAACACGTACGTACATTGGGGAAACACGATAAAGTAGGATTGAGTAAATTCAAGGAATGCAGTACATTTCAAGGTAGTCTTCAGTGAGAAAGGGGTAACGTGACCAGTCGAGTGCGCCCAGCGGCTGTGGGAATGCAGCATGTACTCTCCCCCTACAATTTACTCCTCATTCAGTATTTCTTCTGCCCATTTAATTATTTCCCATATCTCACTGGCTCGGCTGTCCCGTTTCAAAACCTAGTAAATATTTTTAACAAATTTTACAGGAGAGCTCAAAATCATTCAAATAGCCAAGTTTAAACATTAGGTAGATATGTATGATTATTTCTATGTAGTATCTACTACGCAAGCTTGTTCTCGTCCGACCAATATCTCTATTTCACGGGTCTGCTGGAAGAAATCTCCGCAGGAGATGTACATCTTCTCTTATTCAATCATGTATAAGCTATATTGTTTTGTGTGTACACTAAAGTAAATACCAGAAATAATTGCTATGAAACAAAGAGAGTAATCGGCATTTATTGCATTTGTTTATTTTTAATTTTCGAATATGCCTAATGTTACTTACATAACTGTCAACGCTGTCGTAAAAATGTCACTTGTTCCGTTTCTTCTTGGTGAGGCAGCATATTGTGTAACGTACATTTGTTCGCGCTATATATTCACTCTCCGTGGCTTTTTGATTGTCGTATTATTGTATTGTGATTTTTTTTGAGTTAAGTTTATTGAATAAATAAAATAAATATATAAATTAAAACAGGATATTATCATAAACATATTAGATATCATGCTTAAAATATTTTAAAGTTATGTTTTATAGTTTTCTTTTAGTGATTTACCAGCATCGTGTATTGTGGTAGACTTAGGTACTAAGTTTCGAGGTATTCATATCTTAGTAATCTTAGTAAATTTTTGCATTTTTGATTTATAAAGTTAGCCAACTTTATAAATCAAATTTTGTCAAAAACATTCATTTATAATTACATTTCGAGATAATAATGCGAGTAATAATAAATGTTTACATGCACAAATCTGAGTACAAAACAGGTAACACTTTTAATCAGATGCTACACATTGTGCCGCTGCATAGCGTGTAAAAACTACAATTACAATAAACTACAATTTAAACACATATTGATTAATATTTAAAACTATAATATAATTAATATTTACTGTGGCGATAAGATTTATTCACCCCGCAAACAATAGACTAACAATAAAAGGTCAGAGGCCATTGCTTCATTGAATTAGTATTAGAAATTTCAAAAATCATATTGTATCAAATAGCAAAATGTCAAATTATAATTTTAAATGTCAGTAGTGGTATTAAATCTACGTGGTCAGTCGGTGCGTTTAGCTTGTCAGTATCAATACAAAAATATCAAAAGAAAAGAACTGATTACAATGTCACTTTAGTGGATATTTGATTATCTAATCGAGATGTTATTATTTATATATAGCGAACTGATACCATTTATAAGTCTATTTATTTATCATTAATAATATTTTAGGTACATTGTAATAAACTAATAACCTTTATCTAGTAACAATTTGAATACATTTTTCTTAAATAAATGAACATTTTTATTCTTCAATCGATCTGGTAATTTATTATTAATGCTGATTGGCATACAATAGCGTTACAACGTTTCCTTACTATACAGTAAGCATTACGAACGTTTCCTTACTACACAGTAAGCGTTATCCCATCGATTGTCGGTCCTGCGGCAAATATGACCGGCCCATTGCCACTTCAGCATATTGATTCTGTGAGTGACATTAGTCTGTGGCGAGACTCTTCGTTTTGGATCTTATTACGCAAAGGAACTCCGCGCATAGCTCTCTCTATAGCTCGCTAAGCGACTTTGAACCACCGGTAGAGGCTACGTTTCTGACAGGTGGAGACCTTTTTGTGGTATAGGCGACGACAAGAGCCATAAGAACAAAAACTACCCTCTCTCGCAGTCTGTTAATTACACTATTACTGCACATTAAGTGTAAATGTGTAAATATACGATGTACTCGTAGATAATCTACACCGTAATGAGATTATTAAATTAAGCTACCCTACGACGCAATATGTGAGAGTGTATAGATACATATATGTATATACCACCCCGCAAGGATTATCACCCCAACAGCCCGTAGTTTGGGGATAAGTGATAAATAATAAAGATTGATGACGGAGCGACTCCATTTTATCATCTGACAATAAAATTGTCATAAATTTACACAGATGTTAAAATATATTATGTACGAGCAGACAGATTAAAGGAATGATAGTACAAATCTTAAATTATGTATGGCTTGCTTTGTCGCGCAATGACTAAATCGCTTTTTTAAAGAAGATATGACAGACAGGTTAACGGTCCACCTGATGGCAAGTGGTCATCACCGCCTATGGACGCTGCCGACCTCACAGAATTCTATTTCTTTATTTTATGGACGAAGGCGGCAGACGAGCATACAGTCCACCTGATGGTAAGTGGATACTGTCACCCATAGACATCCGCGATACATGCCAACATTAGTAAAAATGACAAACGTTGGCACGACCCCATATGCGCTGCCTACCTTTGGAGATATAGGAATGGATTTGGAGAAAGGGTTGGGAAAATGGGGAGGGATAGGATAGGAATGGGCTCTGGCACATCTCACTCACTACCGAAACACGTACGTACATTGGGGAAATAAGATAAAGTGGGAAATGCAGTATATTTCAAGGTAGTCTTCTGTGAGACAGTGGTAACGTGGCCAGTCGAGCTCGCCCAGCGGCTGCTGGATTGCAGCGTGCAAAAACAGCTCTTGATGAAACCATATCGTAGTAGTTCAGTGGTGAAACCTCAGCAACACAAAAATACACACCAGATACGTCTTTTTATGCATATAATTCATTTAATTCTCTCCAATAATAATTTTAATTCAATATTGATTCTTCACTTTAGTCAAACTTTTGCTAAAGTTTGTCGAATCGTGTTTACCTTCGACATTATTTTAGTATGTGAACAATTCCGATAAGGTATCTGCTGGAGTAGGTGGGTATTTCATTACTTGAAAGCCTGAGTGCGATTTTATGAATTCTGATAACGGCCTGATAACGGAATTAGGTGGAGCCGGGTGTTTGTATGCGGTTCTGTATATAGGTTTAATATTGCTGGGTTATAATTTGATTATATGTACGGTGGACCCATGGAAATGTTGAGCAATTTTACGTTTGATTCGTTTAAAAGAACAAACAGTGATAAAGTCCTTGACATAAATTGACAAGTTTACATTAATAACTTAGTTTTACATCCTTCGATTTGCGATATAGGTATCTATATGTCATATAATATACATATAATTAAATCTATATCTACGCCATCTATTATATCTACTTCTATTTCTATACCAGAGTATAAACTATACTCGTAGATGTTATACAAACACTCTAGGGCGGGCACTTTACAATCTAATAGTGTTCTATGTTCAGTAGATCATGAATTCTTTAATTCGTATGCGTTTTGTAAATGGAACATTCTTGTTACGTAGCATAGAATGTCAGTTTCAAATTTAACTTTTTAAGGAACCCCCCCACATCTGCAACCCCCACCCCTTATATGCATCCCCTCCCCCTGAAGGTGTCACCCAGGTTTCATTGATTAGAACGTATGATGTGTCGTTTTGTGTATTTCCATATCGATCTACAGGTATAATACAATCGTAAAAAAAGTTGTTGCTATCCGTGAAATACGAATGATACAGAATCCAAAACATTTTCTTTTGGAATTTATGTCTGTCTGTCAATTTGTTTGAACGCGCATTACGCAAACACCATTGGACAGACGAACATGCGGCCCATATGTGCTCGATGGTAAATGGTTACCGCCTACCATGGACACCTGCAACACCAGGAGGTATGCGGGTACGTCGCCGAACTAGCAAAATCCTATTCACAGCTTTCCTGAACAGCCTCATACGGTAGCGTAATGGAAAGACCTCTTGAGGCAGTTCGTGGTACAAAATGGTTTTCGGTCCGAATTGTTTAAGTTATTTCAAGATGAGAAGGTGAATGTTTTGATCGATTGAATTGATGCGGCTGTGAATTTGGCTACAAATATTAAATGAAATATCATTATGATTCGCGTCAATAATATATAACGCCACACTCAATGGGCCCACACTAGGGTTCCCTGTGTCGTGGGCCCATGGGCCCATGGGCCCAGAGTCACATGCAAACACAAACACACACCCAGACCCGAAAATATATGTCTTTTTTTAAAACAAATGCATGTCCGTTCTGGAATCAACTGCGCCAATCCGTCGGTTAATTATAATCAATTTAATCAATCAATATTTTACAAAATCCATATTGGTTATTTCAATTAATGTTGTAGCATTTGACGTACTCGTATATATGTTTATATTGTAATTTTTGCACGGTGTTTAAACAGTGGAATATCGCCTATATTTGTACTCACATTCGGGCAAATACACGATAATTATTATAATCAATAGAATCACCAATGAGAAATCGAAACTTTTTCTGCACAAAAATATTGAAACAGTACCTAAGTGAAGTGGCATTCTAGGTTGTTATTCTAGGCCAGGGGTGCTCAAACTTGAACTGCTGGCGATCTACCTCAATATTGTTGGACTACGATCGATCGACTCTGAGAGGCTGCAAGTATGTGTGATGCAGGATTGTCGTCTAGGTAGGGTGTATCGTGGCATAGATATTAGTTTTCCGCACAATATGCATTTTTTTAGTCAAGGTAAGTGTAGGTCTGCTCTAAAATGTCAATGAAAAAACTCATAATTATTCAAAATTGCGAGTTTATTGGTTCTTACAAAACAAACGAATTCTAGTGTCTAAACTTAACTAAAGAGTGACTTTGGATGATGAAGCGTGGCACTGTATGTCCTCAGCATACTTTTCATAAGATGGTATGTAATTACCGAGTGCTAATCGCAAGCATGATGACATATAGTATGTTCGTCAGTTAGTCGATTGCGATATTTTGACTTAATTATCTTCATTTCAGAAAATGCAGACTCGCACAAGTAAGTTGACCCAAACATTGCCGTCAGCTGAAGGGCGATTTGCCTTAGAATCGGATATTTATCTTCAGATATAAAACACCAGAATTTTGTATCAGATGTTGTGGCTTTGAGATGTACTATATATCTGATATAATCTGCACTAACTCATTTTCAACAGAACATGAGTCCATGTTAAACTGACTTGCTATTTCAGT
This sequence comes from Sesia apiformis, assembly GCA_914767545.1. Classification (NCBI taxonomy): domain Eukaryota; kingdom Metazoa; phylum Arthropoda; class Insecta; order Lepidoptera; family Sesiidae; genus Sesia; species Sesia apiformis. The sequence goes on from OU611976.1 coordinate 3,195,196, forward strand.
AGCTAATTCCTCAATGTTTTTACACGAAAAAGGATAACTCATAAATGATGCGATATTTGCCAATTTACTGAAATCATGGAAACGTATTTAGAATTGGCCCAAAATATTTGATAATTCTGCCTCGTAAATATCATAATTCAATTGAGGAATCCTTGCTTTCAAAGACGGAAAATGTTTCAGATCCTTTCTTTTCAGTTGATCTATCATAAGTTGCAATTTACTTTTGAATGCGTTTATTGCGCTAATCATCTCAATAATAGTTTTTTCTTTACCTTGAAGCTCCAAGTTAATGGTGTTTAAATGCATTGTGATGTCTGTCAAAAATGCCAAATCAGTCAGCCATTTTCCGTTTTTCAGCATCTGAGTGTCATCACCTCTTTCGTCCAGAAAAGCTGTTATTTCGGGCAATAATTCTTGAAACCTTTCTAGGAATTTTCCGCAAGTCAACCACCTGACGTCCGTGTGAAGAACTAAATCAGTGTGTTCACCTGACTCACTATCTTCCAACTGCAATTTAAGGAGCCGTCGTGGCAAGCTACGTGCACGGGTGGAATTCACAATTTTTATTGCAATGCCCATTATCTCCTCCATGTTTAGAACTTTTGAACACAAAACTTGTTGATGTATAATGCAATGGAAGGAGAAAAATGAAAGGAAATCGTCATTAGCTCGACACAATGCCACAAAACCGTTTTTGTTTCCAGTCATTTCTGGTGCTCCATCGGTTGTAATGCACACTAGTTTATATATTGATAGCTTGTAGTTTGTTACAAAATTGAAGAAAACGTAATATATATCTTCGCCACGGGTTTTTCCTTTCAGAGGAATCATTGTCAAAAACTCTTCCTTAGCCGACATGTCATTGAATACCATTCGAATAAAAATACACAGCTGGGCAGTGTCTGTCATATCGGAGGATTCATCGAACTGTAAAGAAAAGTATGTACATTTCATGATATCATGTTTTAGTTTACCTACCATGTCCTGACTCATGACTTCAACACGCCTTGTGACAGTCGGACGAGATAACTGAAGTTCTCTAATAGCAGACATAATATCTGTTTTAGTTTTATAATCTCCAAATAAAGTCTCACCCGCTTTAATAAATGCTTCCTTCACAACCGATCCATCTTCAAATGGTTTCTTGTGTTTCGCCAATATATGAGATATTTTAAATGACGCGATCGTTGCAGCTTTTGATTGTTTGGCTGGTCTTGTGAACATGGTTTGTTCTTTTTTCAAACAAGTTATAAAATCACGTACGTTTCGTTTTCTTAATTCACTCTGTGACGGAAAATCCTTTTCATAGTTTTTATGAACCGTTTCATGATGCCTCTCTAAGTTCCCACGCTTAGGTATTGCAACTGACGCACGGCAAATGAGACAAATGCACTTATCCTTTACCATACAAAAGAAAAATTCTTCCTCCCAATCGCTATTAAAATGATACGTTTTACTTTTCTTCGCCGCACTCATTTTGTACTCTTTATTAATAAACTTTGTATCGACGAATCGCCTTCAAGTTACAACTCAGACCGACTCCTATTCCTGCAGGCGCAACATTTATATCGGCGCGAACGAAGTCTCGAATGTTCCCGCCAAACACGCCGCCCAAAGTTTCTAGAAAAATCGGCGGGAATCAAAAACGCGGCTTCTCTTTGACAAGTACCGCGCGTTCCTTTGGTAAAGCCGCCTTTCACCGCTAGTATTACGATAAAAGAAAGTGATGAAGGGGTTATTCTGGCCTAATTGTGGATCGAATAAATTTTAGTTCTTTATTCATTACATGTTGTTTTAATTACCTACCTACTGAAACAAAATCTGTGAATAGTTCTATATCCGATATTTTTTCTCTCGATCGACTCAAAAAGCACTCGCGATCGACCGTTTGAGCACCCCTGTTCTAGGGTATAATAGAACGATGGTGTCCGTCCGTCAGTCATAGCTTTTAGCTTATTGCTATACAATGTATAGCAAATGTTAATTAACATTTGCGGATTAAAGGTACGTTTACATATAATATATCTTCTACCTTCTATAAATATAATAAAATCGTAACACAGCCGTTAAATATTTTTTGGAAAACTCATTGTAATATAAAAAGTACGGGTGATATAAAAAGTACAAAACATTTTTTTTGGATATTTGTCTGTTTCTGAACCCATGTCACGCATAAACCGCTAGACCGATTTTAACGAAACTTAGCACAGCTATAACTTATGTACCGGGATAACATAAGGTGATTTTAAGGGAAGAGTACATGCTGCATTCCCACAGCCGCTGGGTGCACTTGACTGACCACGTTACCCTCTCTCACAGAAGATTACCTTGAAATGTGCTGCATTTCCTACTTAGTCGTATATCCCCAATGTACGTATATGTTTCGGTAGTGAGTGAGATATACCAGAGCCCATTCCCGTGCCATCCTATACCTCCCCATTTTCCCAATCCATTCCTTAATCTGCAAAGGTAGGCAGCGCATCCGGGGGCGTGCCAATGTTTGTCATTGTGGTACTGATGTTGGCATCGTGGATGTCTATGGACGACGATATCTATTTATCATCGGGCGGACTGTATGCTCTTTATTACATATAAATAAACAGTTATTACATTTGCACAAATAATAAATGTCAGAATACAATAGGCGACCTTATCGCTGAGGCGATCTCTTTCAGGCGACCTTGCGTAAGAGGCAAATAAATGGGGTATAGGTATTGCAAAATGACCGAAATCCACACTAGGGTACTTTTTACTTAAATCAACTGTGAAATCCTCACGCCAATCAAGCTATTCGTCTAGAAGAAGTCGAGGGCACAGCTAATTTTTGTTTTATTTATTCATGCTGGCTCATTAACTTATATTTGACAATTTATAAATCAATAATAAATTAGAATAAAATACAAATCTATATCTATACATATAATAAAATTGTAGAACCAGCGTGTCTGTACATTGAATATATGTATTTATCAAAAACTGATTGGGGGCGATGAAGGAAGAGTATCAGAATACAAAAAGACGATGTTGAAAATTTTTGTCTGTCTGTCTGTTCGGACACGCTGATCTACAAAACTACAGAACGGATTTTCACGGGGTTTCCACAAATTAATTAAGCTTAGCTTGGCGCTTCGCTCAGGCTTTGTTTCATCGAAATTGGCTCTCGGGAAGAGAAGATATTCCAATTTTAAATTTAATAATAGAAAACTGTACTTTCGAAACTTTAACAGTTAGTTGTCCATTTTTTAAAAACAACTAGTAATATATAATAGTTAGAAATGAACAAAATGCATACGAGTATACTGTTCCTTTATTACATTGAAAATGTGGCCACTTTCCTCTATAAGCCTATCAAAAAGGTTCAAACTTATTCGTACTTATTGAAGTGTAGACACTTAATTCAATGTCACTCAATTCAATTTTCATATAATTTCATTGGAGTTGAAAGGATAATAAAATGCCCCAAGAAAGGGTTTTGAAGAAATAATTTATAATTTTAGGGAAAGTATTCTGAAGAACTGATTAAAGATAATATATAATGCTTGAACTATGAACTTTGGACAAGAAGAGAATCGTAACCACCCTCGGGCATATTGTATCGTGCATGAGCGTCATATGGCCTTAAAACGCTAGTTAAGCGGGTGGTGAGTCCACCTTCATTGAGGTGGTGGCGTGACACCCACCACTCACGGGAAGCGATGCGAGTTGTGCTCACTTCTAGAACAGGCCTATACCGCGAAGCCACATTTTTGCAATACTAACTAGAAATTTTAAAATAATATTTAAATGCTGCCATGTAATAATTTCTAATTTACACTTTATTAATAATGCTTTCTATTAATAATACCTACCTGAATACATTTTAATTTCCGTAGTGGCTGTTCTGGGAAGAGTACTTACATTTATTATTTTCAAGATTAACAAGTATCTACCCACTTTATTATTACGTTTCAGATTGTTATTATTCACAGTTCTGTGAAATTTTGGTTGAAAAAGTTGTAGTTTACAGCTGGAGATCTTATGAGATGTCTGTAATTTTATAGTATACTAGCTGTGCCAGCGACTTCGTACGCGTGACATTTTAGTTTGATTTATAAAGCTTTGTACACAGCATCTTTTCTTCCCGTCAGCCGATTTCGATAAAACAATCTCCCATTTGAAGCGCCAAGCTAAGCTTAATTAATTTGTGGAAACCCCGTGAAAATCCGTTCTGTAGTTTTGTAGATCAGCGTGTCCGAACAGACAGACAGACAAAAATTTTCAACATCGTCTTTTTGTATTCTGATACTCTTCCTTCATCGCCCCCAATCAGTTTTTGGTAAATATATTTAATGTACAGACGCGCTGGTACTACAGTTTTATTATATATTTATATTATAGATTTGTATTTTATTCTAATATATTTTGTCGTCAACATCAGTCCAGAATGACAAACGTTGGCACGACCCCGGATGCGCTGCCTATACTTCAGCTCAAGGAATGGATTTGGAAAAAGGGTTGGGAAGATGGGGAGTGATAAGATAGGATGGGATGGGAATGGGCTCTGGCATATCTCACTCACTACCGAAACACGTACGTACATTGGGGAAATACGATAAAGTAGGAAATGCAGTACATTTTGAGGTAGTCTTCTGTGAGAGAGGGGTGACGTCGCCAGTCGAGTGCGCCCAGTGGCTGTAGAAATGCAGCATGCACTCTCCCCCTAAAAATCACCTTAATCTTATCCCAGTATATAAGTTGTAACTGTACTAAGTTTCACATTGTACTAAGTCACAATGTTACTAAGTTAAGTTTGCAGTTAAGTTAAAGTTAATGTTACTAATGCAGTAAAAGGTATACTGTGATTCATTTACAGTGCCTCTTAAATTATTTTTGCCTGTACATATTAGTACATATTATTCTGGTAATAAGTATTCCATAATTGAATAGTGACATTCTTTGACTAGTCAGTCATGTATTGTTTTGTAAACACCACCCCCCGATAGTGTACGTACGAGTAAGTGGTCTGGTAAAGCGTTGTGCATTTCTGCAGCCATACAGTATACATTATTTTGTGCTGTTGTAAGTTTAAATGTGGGTACTACTTTATTGGTTGGTCTATGGCGGAGGTCTATTACAGAAATTACCTGTTTCATTGGAAAAATGTTCAGGCTGTTCTTCAACAAACACGCAAAGCTGTTTTATATAGAGACCAGTAAGTGGAAGTAAATTATACTTTATAAATAGCAGTCTCTAGGAATCCAAGTAATCGGAGCCACACAGTGATTTTATACACTTTTTCTGCATCTTAAATAATGTTTCTGTAACTTAAATGTGAGGCCGTACTGTAGAAACTCATGATACGTATGCGTGATACGCGAGCAACGCAGTTTCAATCGAGGATTTCTCGCCAGCGCTCAGCGATTCAAACCTAAGCAAATCTACTATAATCGGGCCGTTCTAATAACTTAAAATACGTATAACTTAAAAACGACGCTTACAATTGATCGAGTTATATTATAACGCGATCAATTTTAAGCGTCGTTTTCTTGGAAGCGTTGCGTTTATGACAATTAATATTTCACATCGGTGGATTATATGGTTCGTCATATGTCAAATCCGACCTATTAAAACGTCACAACAAAGCCCAATTATAAGTCGTCCCACAGCGATGCCACATTAAGTTTCCAATTGCAGTTTTCATCAATAATAAGTTAGGTTAATAAATATTAATGTAGGTAGATACCGACTGCGCCATGTCAATAAAAGGCGAGCGTATGATGCACACTAATTTATTTCTCATCATTATTCTACCCGTCACAATTCGTATTATGTATCTACCCTACACTAATATTTATTAATCTGACACATTGTACATATTCCATTATTTACCCGTCATTAGTAATATTTATTACAACTAGCTGTAACTAGGCCGGGGCCACGCGTTGCTGTGGCTGCCCAACAGATGGCGCTTATCCTGCTTTTACTTGTATTTGGATAAAAAGCATGTTTTTACCCTGTGATAGGTATATAAAAACACGCGCGTATTCGAATGCAACGTTGTGTCGAAATTTCAAAGCAATCGGTGAAGAACTTTCGGAGATTTAAGATTTTCAACAAACGAACGTTTACTTTTTATTTATATAGATATTTATATTTATGTAGAGCATAAGTACAGATTTGCCTAATTTTTGTTTTGTCAATATTTATCTTTAAATTCATCCAATTAATAACTATTTAACGGCCATATTTATTTCAATTTCAAATTTAGTTTTATTTATATTTCTAGCATTGTTATTTCCTTTTATAAGTATTTTATTATCGTCCGCAAATAATATCGAATCATGTTTTGTTATGTTAAGCATGTTACTTAAGATGTTAAATACATTTAAATTTAAAATGATCTTTTTTTATTATATTCGACAGACGAATATATAGTCCACCTATTCGAGCATAGATATACTCGATACATGCCAATATCTGCCCAGAATGACAAACGTTAGCATGCGCTGCCTGCCCTTGTAGATATAGGAATAGATTTGGAGAAAGGGTTAGCAAGGCTTAGGTAAATTACTATGCTACGTAAAGCGTAGCACACTTGCTACGCTATGCTACGAACAATGAGCTAGTGCTACGGAAAGCGTAGCACACTTGCTACGTTAAGCTACAAACAATGTTGAGGCTAGCTCGGCGAGTTATATGACATTGTTTCATCAGTGTAATTTTTGTGTATTTCTGGAACGAAGTTCCTTTACGCGCCTTGCTGTAGGTGTGATTCGCGAGAAAATGTAACGTCACGTAAGATTTTTACCCCCTCCATATGCCTTTCTCTTTCTCTGTGTGTGTGTGCGTGCGAGTATCGAGAGCGAGACTCGAGTGCAGACTAGACTAGACTAGCGCGTGGCCGGTTGTATAACTTAAATTTTTGATTTGATTCCTTATTTTAAATTATTTGCGTTGAAAATATGATACAAAATAAAAAAATATATATACATGATCTATACAGATTTTATTTCGTATTACATTCGGAGTTTAAAAAAATGTGTGTGGATCTTCGTTCCTGACCGTACACGTTTTTTTTTATTTAGAATTTTGTAAATAAGTATTTAATTCACATAGAATAATACATGTGTGATTGCTTAATATTCTTTAGCTTACTTTCTCTATATACTTTTTCAGTGGATGTCAGATAGGGATAGTGAAATATAGCATTTTGTTTTTATTTTGTGCTGTGTAACCTTTAATTATTCTGCTTATCGTGGAATACCCTACTTTCCGCTGCGTTACAATTTGATGTCCAATAAATAAGAGGGTTGTTAATAGGTGTCGTTTGTAACACGCATCACTCAATACATTAAATAATAAGCTAATTAAATCCGCTAGCAACACTTGTCCAACGTCAGTGTAAAACTTGAATATTGACAGCGTCAGGTACATGGAAAACGAAAACATAAAAGATAGAAAGTGGTCGGCCATTGTCCGTCGAGCGAGTAGCCAGTGTAAGTAGCTTCTATAATTTAATGTGATAAGTTAGGGTAATTATGTAATAATAAGTAGCTTCTATAATTTAATGTGATAATTTAGGGTAATTATGTATTAAATTATTATGATGGTACTGATTATGTTTGATTTTGCTCCGTTTCGCTTCTGAGTTTAACATCTCAGAAGTGGGATACGTGCAAAGTTAATGTATTTCGTTTTGCATTGCCACGCCTATGTAAAGTTATATTGCATAATCAGTCCATCCAAAATATCTGGAAAATAATTTATTGATAGCCTTGTTAGTAAAGTCCCGACGCATAGATCACAAAATTTTGTAATGGGATTGACCCTATTAAACTGGATCATGTTCAATGCTTGATCTCACATGCGGACATCCTGAAAATTTTAATATTATAGATTTTTCAAAAATGATTCCGAGGGCTTATTCGAATAATTATGGTGAACCTCCTGATATATGTAAATGTAAATTTTAACAAGTAGTTTGGTGGATGAATTCGCATTAATTAAATTTTTGTGTACCGGCTATTCTGGCAACTACCGACATTGTTAGAAAATAAAACTTGTACATTCAGTTTATTAATTTGTCTCGCATTCTTTAGTTTAAAATAATATCTAAACCTGTTGAATCACAGCAATCTGCCAATTAATTTGCCTGAACTGGGTTAGAATTATTTTTTACTAGCTAGTTAGCTCGGGTAAATTAATTTATTAATTGAAATCATTAAGTCATAACTATAAATCATTGTGATATATTACTAGCTAGTTAGCTCGTGTAAATTAATTTATTAATTAAGTCATAACTATAAATCATTGTGATATAATACTCACTACTTACATAACTTTATTATTGTGTACTGTTTTACAATATTTTCTCTCTTATATTTATTATGTTCTTGTATTGTGTATTAATAAGAGGGTAGTTTTCACATCCGTGACTGATGGGCCTAGTTGAAAATCAGCGCCAGAAACAAATTTGGCGTAGGCTGAACTAGGTTCCAATTTGGAGGTACTTTGAGACACATATTTGTTTTCATTTTATGGTAGTTATTAACTAGTTCTACTACAATTAATATTATAATATACAAATAATTATTTGTGACTTCTGTTCTACTTCTATTATTTTAGTAATATTCTATTATTTTGGTTTATTATTCTATTATTTTAGTTACATAAATTAATGTTATATGCCACGGGGTAGGATTTGTCTCAGCTATCTGCCAAATAAATTATCTTTTCTTTCTTTCTCTCTTTTTTTTCTAAATATTTTGTTATACCAACAACATCATTTACAAATTATTATCTCGTGAGTTTCAGACAATGAGTGACAGAGACAGATCGCATAATGTGAGGCAGCTGACCACACCGCGTGGTGACCTGGATCGTCGTAGGCGGAAGGAGAGACTATCTCGGAGCCGCACCAGGCAGAGCCGCAGTGGTAGTCGCGGCACTTCCCGCCACTCCCGACGTCGAGTATTGAGAAGCCGTAGCCGTAGTACCCCTTGTGACCGTCATTGTCGCGATCGACGGAGCTCAAGTCGGAGACTTCGCGACTCCGAACGTGAGTTGTTGGCGACAAGGAAACGGCTGAGGTCACTGGAAGAGGAAGTTCGCCGCAAACGCACGCCTGCAGTCGAGGCCCAAGACCTCTCAGCAGATAAGCGAGGTATGTTAACGCCTCATAATACCATTGCTAGAACTCCCCCGGTATATTCAGACTGTACTGACAAGAAATCAACGAATGAACAATCACAGCTTATTGAAGAGTTCCTAAAGATCCTAAAGAATAGGACAGGGGATCGTGAATTTTTGCCAACCCTCAATAATGTTTTACCTGAGTTTAACCCATTAGCCAAAGAGCAAACGATTAACGCGTGGCTCGATAAGGTGGACGAATGTGCAGAAATTTACGGTTGGAATGAAAAACAAATTATTCACTATGCCCTGCCTAAGCTAACGGGTCATGCTAAAATCTGGTACCAAGGCCTCCCTTCTATTAAGCATCCATGGGTTGAGTGGAAGACCTTGCTCAAAGAATCCTTTCCATCTACGGAGAATTATGCAGAGTTATTGATGGAGATGCTTAATAAAAGGGCACGCCTCGGAGAATCTTTGGAAATTTACTATTTTTCTAAGATTAATCTTTTGAATCGTTGTAAGATCTTTGGGAAGCAAGCAGTAGATTGCCTAGTTCACGGGATTGACGATAGGGGCGTTAGGGTAGGTGCTCAAGCCGCGAAATTCGAAAAGCCTGAGGATGTCCATGAATTTTTCAAATCAATTAAGGTCTATCCCCGAGAACAATTAAATTCTAAGGGACGTAACAGTCGCGATAGCCGTCTACCTACAAATACCTCTACCGGCAGTTTTCAGAATAAAAGCCAAAATAAGCCCAATAAAATAAAGTGCTACAACTGTCAGGAGATCGGGCACCCCAGTTTTAAGTGCCCGAATCCGATCATTAAGTGCACAAAATGCAACCTTATGGGGCATATATTCACGGATTGTCCTAGGACAAAAGAATTTGCTCAGACCCAAAAGGATAAGAATATCCTTAAGGTTTCATTTTGTGACGATTCTAGTGATAAATACAAGATTGCTATAAAAGTCAATGGTAGGATCATCCCATGTTTAGTAGATTTAGGTAGCGAAGCCACGGTTATACGTGAAAGTGATGCTAAACGATTCTTCAATGGAAACGGGTTGATGGCCCATTTTTAAGAGGGTTGAGGAACGTGCCTTACTTACCCTTAGGGCGTACTAATGTAAGTATTGAAGTACAGGGTATTCTTGAAAGCGACATTGAGGTGTTCGTTGTAGATCATCCCTTAATTAATTACAGTGTGCTACTGGGTCATAGCTTCACAGAACGCCCTAATTTACAAATCACTAAAACTACCACTGAGCTAAAATTCGAATGCACTAGTCAAGTTACGCAGATAAAGCTTCCTCTCCTCTCACTAAAAGAAACAGTCATAGGTGTAGGTAAAATGGAATGCATCCAAGTGAAGTCCTCACACCAGGTGAGCGGAAATATATATGTTCACGGCTCAGTCAGAGGAGTTGTAGGTCAGGAGTATTACCTCATGCCCGGCGAATACGTAATTGTGAACGGTACTAGCTCTCTTTTACTGCAAAACTTAGGTACAAATCCAATAATATTTACCCAAAATGCCCTTGTCACTCGAGCTCGTTACCTTGGAGTCAGTAAATCTATGTATACAGTGTTCCCACTTACATATTCGGAAAAACCCTCAATAGAGCTCGATCAGCAACTGACTGATTTACAGAAACAGCACTGTATACAATTGCTGGCTAAATATAAAACATGTTTTTCGAGCGGTATGCATGATCTAGGCTTTACGACTGTCACGGAAATGGAAATTTGCCTTAAAGATACGACCCCCGTTGTATACAGACCCTATCGTTTGCCTTACTCCGAGCGAAAGATGGTCCAGAGCATGATAGGAGACATGATGACCCACGGTATAATACGCGAATCAAATTCTCCATACGCTAGTCCAATCGTATTAGTCCAGAAAAAGTCCGGGGAAAAACGCCTCTGCGTCGACTACCGTGCCCTTAACAGCCGAACAAAACGGGACCACTACCCACTTCCTAGGATCGAGGACCTGTTAGACCAGTTATCCGGGCACTCCCTGTTCACGTCACTGGACTTAGCTTCTGGATACCATCAGATCTCTATATCTGAGGAGTCCCGAGAGAAGACGGCATTTGTCACGCCCGACGGGCAATACGAATATAATCGTATGCCTTTCGGGTTGGCAAATGCCCCCGCCGTTTTCCAGCGAACCATGCATAAGGTCTTAGGCGAGTCTCGCGTCGGGTACGTAGTAGTATACATGGACGACATCTTAATCCCCTCTAAAACCTTTGAACAAGGCTTAAAACGTCTAGAAGAAGTCTTAGAACTCCTAAAAGACGCGGGTCTCACGTTGAAAATTGAAAAGTGTAGGTTCTTTCAAGAACGAATTGACTTCCTAGGTTTCCAGATAGACAGTGAGGGTATCAGACCAGGGACACAAAAAGTAGAAGCTGTATCTAGATTTCCCGTACCTCAGAACCAGCATGAGGTTAGGAGATTCGTTGGCCTTGCGGGCTTCTTCAGGAGGTTTGTTAGAGGATTTGCGACGATCGCGAAGCCTTTGACAAACTTCTTGAAGAAGGATGTACCTTGGCAGTGGAGAGATTCGGAGAATAACGCCTTTGAAAGTATTAGGCTTCAACTGATAAGTAGACCAGTTCTAGCACTATATAATCATGGGGCTCAAACTCAAGTCCATACGGACGCTAGTAAGCTTGGCGTCGGGGGAATATTACTGCAGAGGACGGGTACAGAACCCTGGCGGCCGGTGGCCTACTTCAGTCGGCAGACCACAATCGACGAAACGAAGTTTCACTCCTTCGAATTGGAGACACTGGCAGTTGTCAGTGCATTACACAAATTTCGCGTCTATCTCATAGGGATTAAGTTCACTATCGTTACTGACTGTAGTGCGCTACGCTCCACGTTCACCAAAAGAGATTTAGTTCCGCGTATAGCACGGTGGTGGATTCAATTCTTAGAGTTTGACTGTGATATCGAATACCGCCCGGGTGATAGGATGTCCCATGTAGATGCCTTGAGCAGGGGACCCATAAGCGAGACATCCTCTGATGTTGTACACACGCTTGATATTCTGTCAGTGAGCTCTGAGGATTGGATCTCTACCGTACAGTCATCGGATGACGAAGTAAAACATATCAGGGACGTATTGGAGGACCCTGAAACTCCAAAAATTGCGAACATCTACAAGGAGTACAAGGTTAGGAATGGGCGGGTATTTCGTATTTTAGGTGACGGTACGCTGAAGTGGTTGGTCCCTCGGGGGGTTCGCTGGCAAGTACCCAAAGCCAACCACGACGACGTCGGTCACTTTGGTTTTGTAAAGACTTTGCAAAGGGTCCGTTCCCTGTTCTGGTTCCCAAAGATGCGAAAGTTTATTAAGAAGTACGTGAACGCATGCCTCGAATGTGCCCATCACAAACTACCGTCAGGTGCGAAGGAAGGCTTCCTTCACCCAATACCAAAAATAGAGGTCCCTTTCCACACTTTACATGTCGACCACCTCGGTCCATTTCTCCGCAGCAAACGACGCAATGCCTATATACTAGTAATAGCTGACGCCTTCACCAAATATGTTAGCCTAACCCCTGTGCGCAATACTAAAACTAAAGAGACCATTAAAGCATTCAAAACACTTCTCAGTTACTTCGGGAGTCCAACCCGCATTATTAGTGATAGGGGAACTAGCTTCACTAGTAGAAAATTCAAATCCTTTGTCAACTCAATTGGTGCCAAACATATTCTTAATTCTGTTGCCACTCCCCGAGCCAATGGCCAAGTCGAACGGTATAACCGGACAATATTGGCTGCTCTCGGCTCTATGGTTCACGGAAAGGCTAATAATACTTGGGACGATGCTTTGCCTGACGTACAATTAGGTATAAATACAACTGTGCATGAAGTCACCAAAAGGACTCCAACTGAGTTACTCTTTGGTCGGAAAGTTAATAATCCTGCACAAGGTATACTTAATGACTTAGCTGATGAAATAAGTGGAAAGACGGACGAAACACTAGAGGATATTAGGTCAGAAGCAGGTAGATTAATTAGGACTAATCAAGAAGCAAATAAGAATAGGTTTGATAGTAAAAGAAAAGAGAGTAGAAAATATAACGAGGGTGATTTAGTACGTATAGCTAGAGCGATAGTTACTGGACCAGGTCAGTCAAAGAAACTAGAATCTAAATGCCAAGGGCCTTATAGGATCATGAAGGTCTTACCAAATGATCGTTACCTCGTGGAAGATACCCCCCTAACCAGAAAAGGGCAACGTTATGAAAGCGTTGTTTCAGCAGACAAAATATTTCCGTGGCTAAGTTTCAATGCCGCTGCTTGCTCCTCAAATGAGGTTAATGAAGTTAGTAGCGAAAGTGATAATAACGAATGAGTTGCAACATGCAATTATTCAATTAATTGTAACAATGATTAGTGACTGAATCATTCAAATTCGCCATATCTGTTATGTGATTTGTGATTAAAATTCCGTTGTTTAAACTTACGATGTCATTACTTATTAAAGATAGTAAGCGTAAACCATGTATCTTGACGAGAACGCTGCGTAGCGGGCATGAGAGGCATAGGATTTGCCGCCCAGGAGTGTTACGCAGCGCTACAGAGACTTAGTGAGTACAAACTGTGTGTCTTGCCGAGGACGTTGCGTAGCGGGCATGAGAGGCATAGGATTTGCCGCCCAGGAGTGTTACGCAACGTTGCAGTGGGTTGTAGATTAGCGGTGAAGGAAGTAGCCCTACTCTACACCACTATAGAGATAGTTATATTGCTAGTGACGGTCAAAATAGTGCGTTGGGCAGGATTGGCAGTAGATATTGCCGCCCAAATGAGAAGCGCACTATGGAGACTAGGTGTTCCGTAGCGGGCATGAGAGGCATAGGAACTTGCCGCCCAGGACTGTTACGGAACATTGCAGCGAGATATGGTGGCGGTGAAGGAGGCAATCTCACCGCCCACCTATATAATTGCTGTATCTTGATTACAGGATTTTTATAATATTTACCTACGGAGTGTGTTTATGTTCATAATTTACCTAAAGTATACATTGTAATCTGATTGTAGTCAAACGAAGGGACTCGTTTCGCGAAGGATGGCCGATTGTAACACGCATCACTCAATACATTAAATAATAAGCTAATTAAATCCGCTAGCAACACTTGTCCAACGTCAGTGTAAAACTTGAATATTGACAGCGTCAGGTACATGGAAAACGAAAACATAAAAGATAGAAAGTGGTCGGCCATTGTCCGTCGAGCGAGTAGCCAGTGTAAGTAGCTTCTATAATTTAATGTGATAAGTTAGGGTAATTATGTAATAATAAGTAGCTTCTATAATTTAATGTGATAATTTAGGGTAATTATGTATTAAATTATTATGATGGTACTGATTATGTTTGATTTTGCTCCGTTTCGCTTCTGAGTTTAACACGTTGTATAACATTTGTGATTTTCGCGCTTTTCACACATATTTATTTATTTAAACGTGTCTCAACGCGTATGTTGTTCACCTTATATATTTTACTCGACGTTTCGGTTGGGTTGCACCGACCGTGGTCACGAGCTGATTGTAAAATAAATAAGGTAAACATTCGCGTTGGGACCCATTTAAATAAATAAATAGGTATAACTTTTTAAACTTTCGCTTTTTGGGCACATTTTATATTCTAAATCGGGTCCGAACGCGTATAATACAGGTATTTGTTTATCTTTTATTTACATTTGACGTATCAGCACGGGTTACACCAGCCGTGGTCACGAGTTGATTGAATAAGTTGATAGTCCAGAATAAGAGTTGCAATCAGCTTTAACTATCCGCATTTGATCTTCACATTCGGAAAGGCTGCAACACGCTACACTAACAATGCGCGCGCATGTATTCGACGGTAAATCGCAAGGTTTAAATTTGTTAATCACTGGATTCCACATCGACTGATAACTTATATCGATCTTTCCGATTGAAACGTGTTCAGGCCCAATTTCTGAATTGGGTAAGTTATATCCCAAATTAAGTTATATCGTTTTAAATTTCGAAAACTGATTCCTATTTTCGATTCATTTGGTCACCCTTAGTCGTGAGGCGACATTTATCCGAACTTCGAATGTTTTTTGAAAGAACAAGAAAGTGTTATTGGCGATGAGCTTCTCGGGTTTCTCGTCGGATGTAATATCCGTTCTGATTTCCGTTAGCAGTAGTGCTACGCTGTTGGCCGGGAAATTATTATTACCCTTGGGTTATTATTATTAAATTATTGGGGAATTATTATTATAATAATGAGAGGAGAACGTCCCAATATAAGGGTGATAATAAGAAACTACATAATAATCATAAATTTTGTAAGTGGCGTCCAATTTTATTTAATAACATAATTCACCATCGGTATATTTACAAATACAAAAATACCAGACTATAACGCAATAAACAGAGCGTCAATCGGTTTTGCATGCTATTGCAGGCATACACAACAGAAAGGTGTACCTATGTATGGTTTGCATGCGATGCATGTAGTTCGGATTCGAGCACTGCATCAATGATTACGTCAAGTCAAAAATTACTGTGCGCACATTTTTAATGATACAACTTCGAACATCGGGCGTCGTGATTGTCCCTTGTTTTGGTGGACTAGTTGGGTTTAAATGTGCCTAGTCAGCGAACCCGACACACTTGTCTCTTTCATCGCACTAAATATGCACAAAACAGTGTAAATCGATTAGATCAAGTATACAACAGCCAATTTAAAGATATTGGTGTGTTTTAGGTAGCAAGCAATCTTGCAGAGCTTGCAGTAAGAACTTGCAGAGCTTACAGGACAAACACACACTCCCCCACGCAAATAAACACACATAGTGTACTTACTTATTTTTGTTTCTATATTTTCTATATTATATTATTACCATGAAATCTGTAGTGGATTATACAACTGTTGTTATTATCTAAATCTTATTTATACTTCAGCTGTAGATTTCTGTGTATGTAAATAAAACCCCTTTGCTCTATAACTAAATGAAACTTAAACGACCAATAAACAGGATATAGAATACTTACTCTATTCTAAAAATACTGTTCAGAATATTTGAACAGTTTGTTTTATGTATTATTTTTATGTTTTTCCATTAAAAAAATATATATATATTTTCAATTTTGCACGGAGTATGGATCGGTAGGACGTATATCACGTGCGATATGGTAAAAAAGTTACAATGAGCGATAAAACGTACATATTTATTTCTTTCATCCCAAAAGCTATAAATCACAAAGCTTGTTCCGTTATACGTGACCGGTGTGGCAACGCGACGAAAACTTCTCTTTGGTAATAAAGAAGTCTCCAATAAAATGAATAGGCGACCCGTACACTTGATTTTATTAAAAAATGATTTATGGTACAAAAATGATTAAAATATTTCATTCCGTTCTGTTCCCATCCGTCCCGATCCATTCCGTTCTGTTCCCATCCGTCCCGATCCATTCCGTTCTGTTCCCATCCGTCCCGATCCATTCCAGTCTAAAACATTAAACCCATTACATTAAACATAACATAGTAGTATACAATAATAGTAGCCGGTCTTGTTGTTAAAAACAGTTGGTTCCAGCCAACCAACGGGCAGCGAAATTACTTTGAGGAAAAGGTAGCCTATGCAATAAAAAAATACTAATAAAAAAATAATATGATATAATAATAATGCAATATATAAATATATACCTATATGATAATACAAAATACATACATACATGAAGTGAATAAAGTAGAAAGAAAAAATAATATAAAAAATAATTGATTTATTGATTGGTTGATTCATGAATCTATATCAACACAAAGCCCTTACATTGGTAGACATAGTTTAGGACAGTCCATGCATTTGATGTGTGAGAAACAGTGAAAGAAACGCAATACTTTCTAGATGAATAAATAACACACATCTGCACTCTTGAGACTGAACGGAGGCGAAACAAATGTCAGTGTCACCTTTTGACTTCTGGTAACTATATACTTATCAATTTTTTATTCGTTTTATACTGATATTGATTTTTTAACGCGGGGGTTCCAAAGGTGGGTTAAGCTCGCCCAAACTATTCAGCCTGTACATGAACAGGCTGCTCGGGGCCTGTTCATGTACAGAACAGCGGCGCCGGCGTCGGTTGTTCTGTAGATGGCTGCTTTATTAATAACATCAGTTACGCAGATGACATGGTGCTGCTGGCCCCCTCGATCGATGCTCTTCGGATACTATTGGCTATTTGCGAGAGGTATGCTCTGTCACATGGGCTCAGGTACAACTCCACAAAGAGTGAGCTATTAGTGTTTAAGGCAGGTAATAAAACATACTCCACTATACCGCCGGTCTCGCTCAATGGCTGCCCACTCGCTAAAGTGACGCATTTTAAGTACCTGGGCCACTGGGTCACGGAGGACCTGTCCGATGATATGGACATGGAAAGGGAGCGCAGGGCGCTGACGGTGAGGTGTAATATGTTGGGCCGCAGATTTGCACGTTGCTCTAAAGGGGTGCGGGGCAGCCCCAACACGCTGCTGAGGATCTTTGCGGAGAGGGTGGATGGCCCCATGTTGAGACATTGGGTGGAGTCGCACGTTGCATCCTATAGGAGGTGACGAGCGGCGACAGCCAATGTCTGATGTAAAATATATGTGTGTGTATGTGTGTATATGTGATTGGTGTGTACGTGCATGTATATGTATGTGTATGTGTATATGGATATATATGGTGGAATATATATATATATATATATATATATATATATATATATATATATATATATTTGCGTGCGTGTGTGTGTGTGTGAATGTGTGGGTGAGTGGGTATGTGTATGCATGTGCATATGCACGTGTACATGTACATACATATATATATAATTAGTAATAACGAAATCTTAATAATAAGTACTAACATAGTCTATAAGTTAAAATTGTTACTAACACTAAAAAAATGAAATATGAACTTTGTCTGAAATAAATGAATTATATATAAAAGGGCGTGCTGTTACAAGTTTGATGCGATTGACTGTCCGTCTGAAGCTACATATCTCCTTAAAGTGTGATTTTTTATTTAAATTTCGAAGATCTGTGGAATCTAACCTGACTAACTAATAACTAATTAACTAATTCATTAAACTAATTTACAACTAACAAATTAACTAATTTACAAATAGCACAAAACAAAATAATTAAATTTCTATTCAATTATAACTACTTAACATTTACTAAAAAATACGATAAAACAAACATACTTAACTTTATATAATTATTCAACATGTATGTATGTTGATCAGTAACATAATAACTAATAACTTACATTCACATACAATTTTTTTTTTTATATAGGGATGAGGGCGGACGAGCAAGCGGTCCCACGTGATGGTAAGTGTTACCGCCGCCCATGGAAATCATATTTATAAAGAAAAACAAACAATTACCGTACGAGCAGCAAAGACAAAATTTCGAATGACCAAATGTTAGAACCATAGATGGAAAGAAAAATATACAGTTTGAGGGAGCTCAGATATATAATAGACCAGCTAGCGTCCCTTCCTCACACACATTGTTTTGCGCACTAGGGATATATAGCTTTAAAACGCCATGCTGGCCAAGTGGGTTAGCGAGTCCACTTTTTTAGAGGTGGTGTACTTCGGTGGTGGTTCGGGGCTTGTGGTAGCCACTTTGTTATTCTTAAGTCGCCATTTACGACATTTATGACTAGATATAGGGTGTGGTGCTATTCTAAAACCGGTATTTTAGACACATCGCTACAAGCTAATTAAGCTTTGCAAATTAAATCAACGTGGCGAAATATGCCATTCAGGGAGATGTATCAAACGATATAAGCGACTATCCCCCCCCCCCCTCCCTTCCCCCCTTACCTCCGAATCCTTTGGGTACAAACCCAAACAGATATATGTAAGAAAAAAAACTTAAGTATTTCTCCCGATTTGTATTTACAAACTAGTCTAAACAAGTCTCAAAGAAAAACCCGTGGGAAAAAGAAGTGACGTGCCCAAAGTGGGGATAATTGAAAAAGTTACGGAGTGCCAATGGATACAATCGGGACAGATGGGATGTGGGGTAAGGTGGGAGCTGTTCGCGGGGGGGTGAGCGGTTCGTGTAATGTGGATAATAATTGTTATATAGACGAGATATTATGTAGGTATTGTTTGTCGCGATTTCAATTCATTTTATATAGCCGATATTTTGGTTCAGTTATATGAGCCGTGGTCATTGTAAGATTACAGTGTTTCAAGTACTTTCGTGTGAACTTTAGAGTGATTCCCGCGGGAGCTCTGTAACGGGTCGGGATTAAATATACACTAAATGTTAATCCAAGTCATATCGACTATAACTATGCTAAGTTTCATTAAATGCTAAATGCTGATTTTTATATGTATGTAAAGAAACTATATTACTTTAATTCGTACAGCGCTCTTCTATCTGTAAACAGTGACCATGTACTGTACTCTATAGATGGCGCTGTGAGTAATGGCGGCCCTCACGGTTGGAACAGCAGCTGATGTTTAGTTTTGACAGAAGTCACCATGATTCATTATATTGTTAGATTTAAGTATAAAAAGTGTATAAAAAGGAATTGGCAATTTAAATAATAAACTTTAAATGTCGTTTCTTTGTTTTCAGGTGGGATATAAGTTAATTAATGTAATTTTTATTGTATGTACCTAAGTAAATACTAAAATAAATGAACTTTGTTTTCAGAGCAACACAATTGTTTATTAGTTTACAATTCCTAATAAGTTTAGAGGTATTGCACTATATGTATAGATAGATTAATTGTAAAATACATGTGATACATACAGAGTCCAAAACAACATATTTTGGAATTAGTCTGGCGCATCACGTAAAACTACTGGACTGATTTTAATGAAATTTGGCACATATAGCTTAAGTGCCGCGTTAATATTTAGGGTAGTTTTTATCCAGATCTTTATAGGGCTCCCACGGGAACATACACAAATTTAACACATAATCACACAAAAACGAAATCGACTTACTGCGACATATGGGTATAGCGCATCCGGGGGCGTGCCAACGTTTGTCATTCTGGACTGATGTTGGCATGTATCGCGGATGTCTATGGGCGACAGTATCCGCTTACCATCAGGTGGACTGTATGCTCGTCTGCCGCCTTCGTCAATAAAAAAAAATATGGGTATACATATAATAGAATCGTAACAAAGACGTGTCTGTACATGAAATATGTCTGTCTGAATGTGAATCACACAATTGCTACTCGATAGGGTGGAACTTGTCACAGCGATAGCTTATGAGCTGGCTTAAAATTTAAGCTCCATTTCATTTCTAGTAATTAAAGGGTTCTCACTGGAATCGCTGAACTTCACGCGAACTATAGTTATTTGTTATACAAGAGTGCAAAGTTGCTTTTTAACCGCGTGCTCAATTTTGATGACCGAGCAAGCGAAGGATTCTAAAAATTAGAATCCTGAGCGTTAGCGAGGGAATCAAAAGAGCACGAGGTGAAAAATCTTTGCACTCGAGTGCAACACGTAACTTTTCATCCCCCTATCTCGGAAACAAAATGGCGCGCGCAAAGCAAATTAAAAAAAAAGTACACCAAGAAGGTTCCGAGTCTGAGTTTTTAACAAATTAAAAAAGGTTGTATGATAAATTCGGCACCATGGAGGTAGAAGTAAATAGGTTTAATGATGTTTCGAATTCACAAACTTAGTGCACACGATGTTCTAAATTCAATTTACTTTATCCTCTAGCGGATAAAAACGGCTTTTGCACTCAGATATCGAAGAGCAAAAATACTCTTTCCGAGATAGGGGGATGAAAAATAAATTTGTAATTTCATAAATTTGTTCCAAATATAAAAAAATATTTTTACTCGTGATTATGCGTCACTACCTTGTAACTTGCGCCCTTCAGTCCCTTTTGCCGCGGTATGCGCGTCAATTTCACATTTTTTCGGCTCACCGCGGAGCCCACTGAGTTACCTCGCCTGATTTACTGGGTTGTTCGATTCACTGAAGAATTCGATGTTATTTTTGTGTTCCATCTTGATAAGATACTGAAAGTGCTTTTCCACAAAACGGCAAACACTGCGGCTGTCTTGTCTTGATTCTGTTTTGTTACACATTGTCTTGACGAAGCTGACATTGTCTTGATTCTGTTTTCTCCAAATCCATTCTTACATCAACAAAAGTAGCCAGCACATCCGGAGGCGCGCCAAAGTTTGTCGTTATGGAGTAAAGTTGGCATGTACCACGACACTTTTGTTGTCTACTTGTTGTTGTTGTCTACACTTTGTAATCCGCTGGCTACTTTTGTTGATGTAAGAATGTATTTCCATGGATTTCAATGGTGTCCACGGGCCTGTCGCCCGTGGACACCATTGAAATCCATTCCACTATGCTCGTTTGCCGCCTTGTTTATATAAAAAAAAAAACTGTATAACAACAACGTCCTTATACAGTTTACGTTTAACAACGTATTTTATGTAGATAAAACGTACGTAACTAGGGATTTTCGGGATTTTGGCGTGTTCGTTTTGGCGAATATTCATCAATTTTGGAATGTTCCTATTCGCGATTTTTTAACGAATACTAGAGTACTAATCGAATAGTAAAATCCCAATGTGAATAAGAAGAGAATAAAGTTTTCTACAAAAATAAATGTTTATAAGATTAAAGGTTCATTTGAAAATCAGTTACGTAGCTGTTTATTTTAGTTTAATTTTAGTAAGGGATTTGTCAGTTTAATGTAAAGTTAGGTAGATATACCTATTCGCAGATGAAACCAAACTCATTGATCAAACAAAAAAAATATAATCTTTTAATTGGACAAAAAATAACCTTTACAAATTTTCCAAGTAGGTCAGATAGATATTATTTGTATTCGCGAATTAGTGATTTTTTGCTATTCGGAACATCCCTAATACGTACATTCCTAATCTATATAATCAACTCACTGATTTACATAGATATAATAATATGTAGGTATCTAATAGTAGCGGTAAGATTAGCAGCTGTTGATGAATGAAATATGCGACGTTGCCTTCTGTAACTACGCCACACACCATAGTAAGTAGCACAGAGTAACAAAGTCACACACCTTATTTAAAATAAAATAATATAAAAAAACGTTTTTTAAAAACAAGCTTTTCGCGCGACAAGCTTGTTGAGAACAAATAATTCAATATAAACTTATTTTATTTGTTTTAGTAGGTACATGGCTTGCATAAAAGATTGTTTTTAAAAAACGTTTGTTTTATATTATTTTATTTACACCTTTTTAGTTAGAAATATTTCTCAATCTATCCATTTTAAGTAACGCACCATTACGGTAGAAAGTCATGTTTTGTTTTGCAAAGTTTCATGTTCATGTGCATTGCATCATGTGCTCATACTAATCGTTGAGGAGTGTCCTCACGAGGAGACAATCCTGGCTGCAGCATTAGTTCACAGTGCAAATCATGTTTAGCTATCAAAATTAAACCTACATGCAGTTACATATCTCTGCTACTAATCGTTGAGGAGTGCCCTCGTGAAGAGACAATCATTTTAGCGTATTGTCATCAGAACTGAACAAGCGTGCAAAATTTCAAAGTCGTAAGTTTAGAGGAAGCGGTTCAAATTTGGCTTGCAAGATTTGTCCCAAACATTTGTACAGGCGAAGTTAAATAAAAGCTTGTAAAAAATACTTTTAGGGGGAATTCAAATACAGAACAAGACGCAATCAAATATGTTAGTTCTAATAAGTAGTAGAAATTTAGTGTTTAATAATTAATAATAGTTTTAATAAAGATTCTATTTCTTATTTAACCTTATACAAATTCAGTTAAAATGGTTGTACTAATATATATTGATTGAAAATAAAATCTCGGCGCTTAGTCTTGTTCAATACGACAATTTTATTAATGTTTGTCAACAAACATGGAGTTCAATCTGAACAGTATGTCAGGCTCTCCCCGAGGGAAGCAAATAAAAACTGACCATATTCTTCCGAGAGCTGTGTTACTTTAAATCCGGTTACACACAATCGGAACTTTTAACCTGGTGGATGATTTTTTAAAAGCTTGTATCAAAAGAGCTAAGAATAATTAAATAGGCGACGAATCACGAGCAACAAGAACTATTTTTGAATAACTGACATAAATAAGTTTGAATTACTAAGAATGTCATCACAAAGTTAACGGACCCCTATATCTTTATCAGTCACCAGAGAGCGTAAAGCTAACCTGCCTTAAAATTTGCTACCATCAATTAGCTGCACATGCAATACGTCCTGCTGCTAATTTAATGAATGACAAATTTCTCTTTATTAATTCACGTTATGGTAATTCTATTTATTTATTAAAATTTATTTTATTTTGACATATCGTGATATTTTAGTACTATTAGTGCAATTTAATAATAATTATGGTGTCGTGTGATGTCGGTGCAATTTCAATATAATAATAATTATGGTGTCTGTGCAATTTCAATTTAATAATAATTATGGTGTCAGTGCAATTTCAATTTAACAATTGAATTGAATTGAATTAAGTTTCAAAATTGCCGACCTCCTTACTGAAACTACCTCCTGTCACGGAAACTGAAATATATTGATTTTCATACCCTTTTCACTAGATTCTCACATGTTTTTGTCAGTCTGGGAGTTTAGTTTTTGTCCGTCTCTCGTAGACGGGAGCGGTCGGCAAAAAGCTATAAGGCTTAATTCTCTCAGATCGTATGAAAAGGAAGTGACGTGTGAGTCAGATACATCGTTTAATTTAACAATGGAGCGGGAGGGTGCACGGTGCAATACAACAGCCGCTGGGGGCGCTGGGCTGGGCCCGTTACTCCTCTCTCACAGAAGACTACCTTGAAATGTACTGCATTACCGCTATATCCTATTCCGCAATGTACGTACGTGTTTCGGTAGAGAGTGGGATATGTCCGAGTCCATTCCCATCTTATCCTATCCCTCCACATTTTCCCGACTCTTTCTCCAAATCAATTCCTACATCTCAAAAGATAGGCAGCGCATTTGGGGGCGCGCCAACGTTTGTCATTCTGCACTGATGTTGGCATGTTTCGCGGATGTCTATGGACGACAGTATCCACTTACCATCAGGTGGACGGTATGCTCCGCCTGCCGCCTGCTTACTATATAAAAAAATATCTTTAACTCCTTGGCGCACGCTGTTATTTTACAGTGAAGTATTAAAGATTCATTAATGCTCAATAAGCGCTTGAGGTTCGAGCGGTTAGTATCCATTTTTACAATGCTAGAGTTAGTTCTCTTAACTACTACTGAAGTCATCCTACTGGTAGGACTACGGCGAAGGCTTATATCTCGTGGTCTTACATTATGGTAATGAAAAAACATAAATTTTTCTCCCCTGTAGACTATTACGACGATTATAAAAGGTCTTTTTTCGATTATATAGCATATTATGGATATTGACAGAATAAGTGACCCATTAATGTCGTGCTACATTTTGTTCTTTGACTTTTCTTGTTATTCATACATCTCCTCCAAATAATAAATTACTTCATTCCATTGCGTCAGATGACTGTTATAAACTCACATACATATATACACGAAGAGGACCACGAGAAGTAAGTCTCCTTCGTGGTCCTACTAGAACGACGACTTAGTAAGGACCACGATAAGGCAGCCTCTCATCACACTTCGAATCCCAAATATATTGATTCACACTTCGATCACACTTTGAATCGATCCCCATTTCCAAAAAAAAATCCAACACGTGACACATTTTATAATTCATTGCGATCGATGTGAATTATGCCTAAGCGATACGGTTCACAAATATTACATAAGTACCTTCACGTGTAGTAGATATAGATTCCGTTCAACTTTTTCCAACACCAATAACCTTAATGTACTTTTTACACCTTGGCGTCATGGACAGCGGTCTTTCGATATAAATTATGGCTATCACTTCTATACGCAGCAAGGCTCGGAGTCGATTTTATAAATTGGAAAGTAAAAAAGGAAAAATTGACCGGTTAATAAGGCCGGGGTGTAAAGATGGCTTTCTTTAACAACTTCTGGAGTAGGGCTTCCTCACACACATTGTCTTGTGCATGAGGGATGTGTGAATTTAAAACTCCACGCTGGCCAAGCGCGTTGACGAGTTCTAGTTGTGTTGCAGTTCTTTAGTGCTTGTGGTAGCCGAGGTCAAGCGCGATGACGAGTTCTAGTTGCGCTGCAGTTCCTCAGGGCTCGTGGTAGCCGTGGTCAAGCGCGATGACGAGTTCTAGTTGTGCTGCAGTTCTTCAGAGCTTGTGGTAGCCGAGGCCAAGCGCGTTGACGAGTTCTAATTGTGTTGCAGTTCTTCAGTGCTTGTGGTAGCCGAGGCCAAGCGCGTTGACGAGTTCTAATTGTGTTGCAGTTCTTCAGTGCTTGTGGTAGCCGAGGCCAAGCGCGTTAACGAGTTCTAGTTGTGCTGCAGTTCTTCAGAGCTTGTGGTAGCCGAGGCCAAGCGCGTTGACGAGTTCTAATTGTGTTGCAGTTCCTCAGAGCTTGTGGTAGCCGAGGCCAAGCGCGTTGACGAGTTCTAATTGTGTTGCAGTTCTTCAGTGCTTGTGGTAGCCGAGGCCAAGCGCGTTGACGAGTTCTAGTTGAGCTGCAGTTCTTCAGAGCTTGTGGTAGCCGAGGCCAAGCGCGTTGACGAGTTCTAATTGTGTTGCAGTTCTTCAGTGCTTGTGGTAGCCGAGGCCAAGCGCGTTGACGAGTTCTAGTTGTGCTGCAGTTCTTCAGAGCTTGTGGTAGCCGAGGCCAAGCGCGTTGACGAGTTCTAGTTGCGCTGCAGTTCCTCAGAGCTTGTGGTAGCCGAGGCCAAGCGCGTTGACGAGTTCTAATTGTGTTGCAGTTCTTCAGTGCTTGTGGTAGCCGAGGCCAAGCGCGTTGACGAGTTCTAGTTGTGCTGCAGTTCTTCAGAGCTCGTGGTAGCCGAGGCCAAGCGCGTTGACGAGTTCTAATTGTGTTGCAGTTCTTCAGTGCTTGTGGTAGCCGAGGCCAAGCGCGTTGACGAGTTCTAGTTGCGTTGCAGTTCCTCAGAGCTTGTGGTAGCCGAGGCCAAGCGCGTTGACGAGTTCTAATTGTGTTGCAGTTCTTCAGTGCTTGTGGTAGCCGAGGCCAAGCGCGTTGACGAGTTCTAGTTGCGCTGCAGTTCCTCAGGGCTCGTGGTAGCCGTGGCCAAGCGCGATGACGAGTTCTAGTTGTGCTGCAGTTCCTCAGGGCTCGTGGTAGCCGTGGCCAAGCGCGATGACGAGTTCTAGTTGTGCTGCAGTTCCTCAGGGCTCGTGGTAGCCGTGGCCAAGCACGATGACGAGTTCTAGTTGTGCTGCAGTTCTTCAGGGCTCGTGGTAGCCGCTTTGTTATCCCTTAGTGGCCTTTTCCGACACCCAAGGGAAGAAATGGGGATATGAATGTATGTACATGTATGAGTAGACATGTATGGAGCATAGACAGTAATTAATATGAAGCTACATGATTATACCGTAACATTGTTTGATGTATAAATGCGTTTAAACTCTCTTCAGCAATAATTTACGCTAATACTGACCAGTATTGCAAATACGGTACGGTACCAGTAGGCCGACATTCCTTTTTATAGACCGAACACGAAAATACGATTGCGCTATAGTTATAAATATCCGTAATTATCTACACGTGCGTGTAGAAATATACAACGATACGACATAGTCCACAACACGGTATGAACACGACAACCGTTTAGCATAAATTTTTGTATTATGCCTTCGATATAAAGCCTTTACCATAGAGATATAATTGGTTAGAGTGGCTACAAGGTTTTAACCAAAAATAATCAGGAGTAAATCTAACCTAACTTTTTATTTGTAGGCGAGTGGGCGGACGAGCAAATGGTCCCACGTGATGGTAAGTGTTACCGCTGCCCATGGACACCCGCAACACCAGGGCTATGCGGGCGCGTCCCCGACTTTGCAAAATCCCATTCACAGATCTCTTGAAGAACCCCATATCGTAGCTTAATGGGAAGACCTCTTGAGGCAGTTCGTTACACAGCCTACGTGTTCGCGGTATAAAATAATTTTTGGAACTAGCAGGGAGCAATCTACATAGTTCTCACCAATTTACTTTACCCTAGTTAATGTTGAGCATTAGTGAGTTTTCACACGGGACAATGAAGGGTTATTACGGTAAGTTTGAAGAGTATGTTTGAAACTCCTGGAAACCCTAAACCCTTTCCTCAAATAACTAAAGAAAACTGCAATACAGCCCTGCCACTTTTGTTGTAGCATATGCCGAGTTACGGCCATTTGGCATTGTAGTAACTGCTTGTTATATTCATATTGATTTTTTTTTATAGCAAAATGTGGCAGACGAGCATACAGTCCACCCGATGGTAAGTGGATACTGTCGTCCATAGACATCTGCGATACATGCCAATATCAGTCCAGAATGACAAACGTTGGCACGCCCCCGGATACGCTGTCTACCTGTGCAGATTAAGGAATGGATTGAGAGAAAGGGTTGGGAAAATAGGGACGGATATGATAGGATGGGATGGGAATGTGTTCGGGCATACCTCACTCACTACCGAAATATATACGTGTATTGGGGAAATACGATAAAATAGGAAATGCAGTACATTTCGAGGTAATCTTCTGTGAGAGAGGGGTTATGTGGTCAGTCGAGTGCGCCCAGCGGCTGTGGGAATGCAGCATGCACTCTCCCCCTACCAAATATTGTACATATAGGTGTATTTGTTATTAATTCAATAAATAATTCATTTATTCATTCCTCTTTCAATACGTGTCTAATTAGGATTATTCAATCATAAGTTTTTTAACTAAAATTAGGTAAACCGCTGTTTATTTATTTATTTCTATTATTAATATTATGAATTTGGATAAACACATCACAAAGTCGAATGTCGATGTAGTTAAAATACTTTATTTGATGTTAGTTTTGTGTACCTCTATACAATTTATAATACTCGTATTTAAGGTAACATTACTCACGATTCACTATACGAATCGTATGAACACGGTATGAAAACAACACAAGAACGCGAGGGCTCGGCGCGGGGGCGCGTGCGCGGGCGCGGGGGCGCGGGCGCGGCAGGACCGATTTCGCGAGTGAGCAGGTAAACTTCGTAAACAGGTAGCTTTTTACAATTTGTCTGTTAAATACTTTCAGCTTTCTTTATACTTAGATAGGACAATCTTCATGGATGGCATTCTTTGCAGGTTACAGCTACGTGGAAGATAGATAGATATACCTACTCTTTGTTGTATGTTGCATGTTGCAAAAAGGCGTAAGCAATACGAAAGGCACAATAGGCGCCCTTATCGCCAAAGCGATCTCTTCCGGGCAACCTGTGGGTATTAAGGGTGTAGATTGTTGGCCTGAGATCTCGATTTCGAGCGACCGCAGCGCCAAAGTTTAATGTAACATCCGACGGGGCGGATGAATGACCTAGAGAGCGCGATTTTCAAAATGTTTTGCAACAAACGTTCCACGTTGAGAAATTGTTATTGAACTTGAATATTTACAGCATAACAATAACGTTGAATTTTTGGAAACTAGCTGTTGATTCTTTTTAATAGATTAATAAGAGTAGTTGAGACACAATTTTTATGTTTTTCTATCATTTGACATCTGACATTTTTGTATTCTACTTACCTAAAATTCCAACTATTTATTTATTTGTAATTTCACTACCAAAATTTATTCTAATTCGTAAAATATTCATTCAATAAAATAATTGCAAATTCAGTAGGAAGTGTGTTTATCTCTACGCAAGGAAATGTGCCTATTGCGTAAACTCAAATACTTACTTTTTGTTTACGATCACCTCGTCGATATCTAAAAAAAATCCTAGGGTTTTAAAAAAAATGTCAATAAATGAAACACAAGTATAAAAATGATTTATTTACTACACAATAACAAATATGAGTCGCCATTACTCGCTATCTCAAAAGCGTGCTAGGGTTGTACAAAAATTAGTAAATAATTCATTTATTTACTAATTTTAACAGAAGTTTGTAAATTATTAATATACTAATTAAAAGTATGTAATTAAACAATAACGAAATATGAGTTCAAAATTCTAATGGTTTTTCATTCGATTACGGATCAAGTTCTGATTTCTGCTAATTTGATGATAAAATCAATGGCTATCACAAAACCTATCAGAATGAAAACGTTACCAGCTGCCCGATTCACGTAAGTAATAAAAACCGTAGCGCAGTGACGTCACTTCGTTTTTTGCAAATTTAGCCCTTTTAACCGACTTAAAAAAAGGAGAATTCTCAATTCGCTGTATTTTTGAACCAATTTTTATGATTCTTTACACCAGGTAACTCAGAAATTGTATAGTAATTGAGCTATTGGAAGATTTATGACAATCCAAGACTAGATAAGTAAGTGCGTTTAAAACAGAAAACCAAAAGGCGATTTCTAAGTTCCTAAGTTAAAACGACTTTTGGACTGGCGTGTTTACGTGAATCGACTGGCTGGGTAGTTAAGTTACCTGTATCTTTCAAAATCATTAGGCGTTCTTCTCTTTCATAACACGTAAAGCTCTTTCTTTCCTCTCTTTCATAGCCTCTATGATACTGGGCGCGTCACGAATGGGCATGCTTCGTGACTGCCGAGGATCAACTAATTCTGGAAGTAGGCAATCGTAATAAAACCTAACTAATTTCATCTCCATTTTCTCCTCCCAAAATTTGTCGTCCTTTTCTATAATATAAACTTTCATAGGTACAGTAGCACCAAACCAGATGCCAAGCATGCAAACGTTTCTTTTAGTAATATGTACCTGTCCCTGAATTTGGAAATACCAGTTATGATTTTTATTTATGACATAACCCTTGGAAGCCTTGTCCTTAACCCAAAAGGTATGTTTGGCCATTGCTTCATCAAGAGTCATGCCAGCTAAAGAATGTGGGCACTTAATTTCAATTAAACCGTTTGCATAAATGCCATCTGGTGTAGTACCAAGAAATTCATATTGATCGTCGACGAACAAACCGCAACCTTGTATACTAATATTCTCTTGAATTTCTAACTGTTTAATTGCGGTTTCTTCGTTTTCGATACCGTACCGTACAGCAGGCAAACTGGAGATATTACTACCATAAACGATTTTACGAACAAGAACAGCACAACTTGTGCTCTCTCGTTTTTTACAAACTTCCCCGAACGATGATGAGGTTAGTAATTTTCTCCTTGTACTCATCCACTCAGAACTACTTCTTTGCAAATGGGTCGACCTTTCAAGCTCCTCTCTTTCAGCACAAGACAACTTTAAATCGGCTAAAAAAGATGACTTGGCTTTCTCATATAATTCTGGACTCAGATCAGGTTTTTCGCAGTTTGGTCCATAGTGAGCGTCTTTCGATACAGCGCTGTGGCTCTTTTTCAATCTTAATTTAGGTTTAGCAATTAAACGGATTCTACGATTACAATTTTCCACTTTCGCGATCAAAGGATTAGGACTAGATTTAAATATTACTTCATGAGTTTTACTATGAATCGATCCTGTATTAAAAGACACAACAGCAGCTGCGCATCGGCCCGCATAAGAACCACGGGAAGAATAATTTACACGCTTACCCCCTACTAATTTGGCAATCACTGCGTTAAAACTTTCAACTATATTACTTGTACAATTATGAATTAAACTTCTAGAATGATATGACAGTCTTTTACTTAAAATGTGTACCGCGTCCATTAATCCGCATCCAACAATTGCTGGAAGCAACCCAACAGGTTCTATTCGACGAGTATCAGGTCTACAGAAATACTCCTTGCAATATTGGTGATTACCAAATACGTGTTGTGGACCATTTAGGATATCTTCACTAAGATTTTTTATTTTTTCTTCGAGTGACTGATTTTGATCGCCCCAATATTTAATAGCGCATTTTACACCCGTTCTTAAACGCAAATACCTTTCTTTTAGGAATTTCCGCAATTCGCAAGGATACTTAGTGTCTTTCGACAGTTTCTCCAAGCTATTGCAGTAGTTTCGTAAAAGATGATTTTTGCATTCAATTTTCTCTACTGTTAAATTACCGTACGGTCGCGAATCTAATATTTTTTTATAAGTACTGGAATCGCCGTCTGCTACAAATTTATTATAAATTACACCGTGATCAACAATGGAACGTTTAAACCCCTCAACTATTATGGTCGATTCCATACCGGTAGATGATCCCGAATAATTCTTGAAACAACGGTGTTCCGAGGGCTGACTGTCGTTCTTTGCGGCTCGTGCACAAACTACGCAGTATTTATTTTTAACTCCAAAAAACAATACTTTATTAGTTTTAATGCCAATTATCGCAGCTGCGCCGGACAAGGCGGAAAAATTCTTACCATAAGATCTCTTGCTCCAACAACCGTCAACAGCAACAGATATTAATGGTGTACCATTTTTATCAACACTACCTATAGACACTGCGTACTCCGCTTCTTCCTTGACAGCTTCTGCCATGGAATGTGCTGCTGTCTTTTCCCACCAATCGCAAACCGTATTATTAATTTCATTGTATAATGAAGGTGACATGATTGGTAGGGCTACTGCGGCAGTTAATGTTTTTAACTGATAGTAGCTCCCACCAGATGATATGATACCAGATACAATTTGATGATTCACTTCCATTCTATCTTCTTTCTTTTCAATCAAACACACAGTAAATTTCATACTACACATACTACATTTCATGATGAGTTTTGAGTCCAGACCAACTTTTACTTCACCTATTATACTGAGGTAACTTAACTTACAATCCATTGGACCGTGGTCCCCTATGGCCTGAAGAGCTTTAAAAAAAAAAGAAACGTCTACAACTCTACGCCCAACTTCCATTTCATCCACCTTTCCCTCTTGGTCGTTTTCAATAACTAGTTCCTGTAAAGAAAGATAATGGCTTGATTTTTTTTATAAAAAATAATTAAAAATTTAAAAAAATGCAAAAGAATTAATACAATATTAGGTTCCTGATGAATAGAAATTATAATTTCTTTACGCATTAGGTATTGTTTTTTTATGACGTCACCTATTTGAACGTAAATTTTCTTTTGAGAAAGTAATTGAGAAGTATTTCGGTACTAAGGTGTTTGTCTCTCGATGAAAATAATAAATATTGCAAGAAAAATCTATAGGTAGGTATTGAGATTTTGTCTTCGCCCATCACTAACTAAGTAGTTTGTTTATTTATGTAACAAGTCTACAAGAATTACGTATAACAACTTACCTCTATACAGCGCGTAGCATTGTTGCTCAGAGTCTCGGCCCCAAGGTTTTCTTTATTTTCAATACTGGAAATATTATTCATCAATATTATCCACTTTTTATTTATTTTGTACAACCCTAAGCCAGACGCTAGGCGCCTCGCGTCTGTTTGGCGGTATAGGTATGTCGACAAAGTTGCGCTGTCGCCTACCTACTTCCACAATTTGATATTTAGACAATACTAGCCGACCCGGCGAACTCCATATCGCCTTTTTTTTTTTTAAAAATCCTATTATTTTGATATTACATACAGATACTTCAATTTTATTTATCAGTATAGATATAGATAATACAAACCAATATTTACATGTTATTGTAGGTATATATGTCTGAATCGGGCGATCTAAATCATATGACATATTGTATTAGCTTTGTAATGTACCCTGTTCAAATGCGATAATAAATAAGTAGGGAGGAACTTACATTTTATTCCGAGATCTTTTGGCTTTCATATTTTTATAATGCGTACAAAACTTTCTTTTCCCTGGCATGCCACTCAAATTCAATCAGTCCTGCGAAAAAAATAGCCTATGTTACTCAGTGATAATGTAGCTTTCGAATGATAAAAGAATTATTAAAATCAGTCCAGTACTTTTTGAGTTTATTCGTTACATACAAAAATCCAAATCTTTCCTCTTTATAATACCTATTAGTGTAGATATTGTATTTTTTACGATTTATATCTAGTTCCATCATGGTTTTCTTTCAGACATTCATTATATCGATACTTTCTACTAACTGAAAATAAATTAATTATAAAAATGTTATACTTACAGTTTTTTACAAAAAACACAAATTCACAATACGTAATTCTGCTGTCTGCAGCCGACAAGCGTGGTGTCGCGTTCACTTACAGAAAGGAACTGCCGCTGCAGACCACCGAGATTGCACGAATGAAACGAACGTTTTATCCCATACATTTGTGTATGAAAAATTTACCTTAAAATATATCTAGATTTTAGGGCTTTAAAAGAGGAAGTCTTTGTTTGTAAAGGTATAAAAAGAAGTATACAGCTATACTTATTGGTTTCTTCAGTGTTCAAAAAGTGTTTCTTTTTATCAATTTGTGTTGATTTATGGGGTTAAATCTGAAAAATACGAAGTCATGTTTTTGCATTTTTACTCAATTTTGTGCGTTTGTTGACGTTTATTATATAACAACTATTAGGTTTAAGAGTTTAATATAAGCATGAACATACTTATTGGTCGTTGATTGTAATATATACAAATTATCATTGATATCAATCATATGTAAATAGGTTAAATATGAAAAATCGTAACACTCTTTTCGGTGATTTTCACGATCTACACCCTTAAGGAGAACAGATAGCAATATCAAATAACTACAGAACGGTACTATAGAATGGAAAGCCTGCCTTATTACATCATACCGTCAGCCTGTGTTATTCCACTTCTGGATATCGTACTCATTCACGGACTTGTACCACATTCGATCTTTGCTGTTCTCATCTCAACCACTAGGTACTGTCAACATTCTTCAAGTCGTCACATCACCTGATCACTGCGCGACCCAGGCTACGATTCCCGGAATGTAAGCCCAATCAGATTCAGTCCTTTTAGTATCCATTGCTGGACATGGATTTCCTGTCGGCACAAATTCCTTGTGCACGAGGAATGTATAGTCTGAAACGCCACGCTGGCCAGGTTGGCGAGACCATTCTTTTAGAAGTTGTGTATTATTTGTGGCTCAGGGTTTGTAGTGACCGCTTACCCCTCGCCCTTTACGACACCCGCAGGAAGAGATTGATTCCCCGTATCTAGTCTTGTTTATTTCCACATTTATAAAATATGGTCAACAGTGCTGTAACTGCCATGTTGCCTCCGACCATCCTATTTAATATTATAAACGCGAAAGTTTGTGAGGATGGATGTTTGGATGTTTCACGCAAAAACTACTCAATGGATTTTAATGAAACTTTACAATAATACAGCTCATACATCAGAATAACACATAGGCTATATTTTATTTTGAAATTTTGTAAAAAGAAACTTATAAACCGAAGCGAAGCGAGGGCGGGTCGCTAATTTCTAATAAATGTCAGGGCCATTCTATCTGTATCAACTTGTATATCTCTGTGTCTTATGCAACAGTGAGAAAATTGAGTCATAGCAATTTGCGGCGAGATTCGCATAGTGATAGAATGCGGAAACTAACGAGATGAAGCTTTTCTAATTTCGTATAAGAGCGTCATTTCTTATCTGTGATGGGAGATGACGTTGCGGCTTCGATGTCGTATGGAGCCAATGATTTTTGAGTCCGCGGCCCCATGTGACTAATCGCAAAAAAATATTTTCAGTTCGTCTTTTGGGGCCACTAAATTTTAAAAGAAAATAACTTTTTCCAATGTACAGTTAATGACAATAATATACGTATAATATGGTAGAAAGTTAAGTGCATATCAGTATCAAAAATCTCTTAAAACGATTGTAGTTTGGTCATACAGTGGAGTAAAGTTAGCACGGAAACACGCATTATTTCGGAATAATTCCGATTTTGATTTCATTTATTTATTTTTACCTAAAAATAAAAGATTACTTTTTAGAATTCTAGGATAATAGTTTTTTAATAATATAAAAAAAGGTGTTTTTATAGAAACACAATTAAAAACCGTAATAACTCAGTGAATTTCCAAGATATTGGTGCTCAAAGTTACGTATTTTAGGTTATGAAAAAGAATATGATATCAACAATTCAAAATGGCTGATCCAATATGGCTGACTTTTTATAAGAAATGGATAAAAAACGCAATAACTTGTTGAATTTCAAAGATATTGTGTTCAAAATTACATATTATAGGGTTTGGTGGTCGCTGGAAACGATATCAAATATTTTAAATTCAAAACGGGTAATTCAATATGGCTGGCCATTATGAAAGAAATCGTTAAAAAAATACGAATGGATGCGAAATTCTTATTAAAATTTGTAATTGTAAGTTTCTTTTTTCAAAATATTTCTTTCTAATCTTTTTTAGCTTTTTTTTTTATAGATTAGTGGGCGGACGAGCAAGCGGTCCCACGTGATGGTAAGTGTTACCGCCGCCCATGGACACCTGCAACACCAGGGGGTATGCGGGCGCGCCGCCGACCATGCAAAATCCTATTCACAGCTCTCTTGAAGAACCCCATATCGTAGCTTAATGGAAAGACCTCTTGAGGCAGTTCGTTCCACAGCCTACGGGTTCGCGATATAAAATGATTGTCAACTTTCACTAGTTAGAGAGGCGCCAGAAAAAGAAGAGTGCCATGCCCACTCCAAGGGCGTCGCTAAGGGGGAGCGGGGAACTTAGTTGCCCCCCCCCCCCCCTCTAAAGATTCCAAAAAAATGTATTTGAACCTATAATTCATATTTCATCCTCTCTCTCTCTCTCTCATTTGACCCCCCCCGGCCCATTGTCTGACGTTGACTGGCGACGCCCTTGGCCCACTCTACATACATTTATCTCTATGTTGCGTATTAATGCATGTGACGGTGAGCAAATTGAGTTACAGCGCGGGGTAATGTGTAGCGAAGACTCGCATCGTAATGCGAACGGATTGCGGGAAGTGACAAGGTAGATGGAGGTTTTTATGAAATAAGTAGGAGACATATGTGATGTTAAGTGAAATATTGTCCGGAATATAATTGACTTTCGGAAATGAGTGGCAATTAGGAAGCGACTTTGATAATTGCAAGTTTTGAAATCAACTTGCTGCGTGAATAAAAATCGACTAAATTAACCTAACCTAACATAGAGGTGAATTAAATTAATTATCTTAAATTAATTAACTTAAAATAATTCTCTTAAACTAATCGTCTTAAAATAGTTATCTTAAAATAATTAATTTAAATTAACTTAAATAAATTACCTTAAATTAATCAACTTAAATTAATAAACTTATATTAATTTTAAATTAATTAATTTAAACTATTAAGTTAAAAAAATATCTTAAAATAATTATCCTAATATAATTAACTTAAAATATGTAGTTATCTTAAATTAATGAACTTAAATTAATTATCCTAAATTAACTAACTTAAATTAATGAACTTAAATTAATTAATATTTTCTTAGGTTTTCGCGATTACTATACATAGCAATTAAACAATTTTGAACGGTTTAAATCGCGTATATTTGACATTATTTATATCCCGAAGTCACCCCGTGACCACGTCCACTGCAAAGTGTTCGAAACGTCGGGATATAAATAATGTCAAATATACGCGATTTAAACCGTTCAAAGTTGTTTAATTGCTATTAAATTAATTATCCTAAATTAACTAACTTAAATTAATGAACTTAAATTATTCCAATATTTTAATGTTCTTTAATCACCTACAATTCAGTAATTTTATAGTTACAGATGGTACAGTAATACCTTCCGACACAATAGTGATAACCAGAAGAAAATCAATCCAATTATTGCGAACAAAGTATCAGACAGGCAGACGGACAATTTCCTGTTTGTAGTCATTTATTGGAATTACCACATCCAACACACGATTTGCATAAGGGTGATTTGGACAAGGGTCCGCTGGGAGGGTTGGCCACCCCTGACCTGTATAATATTTCACAAGTTGGTTTTATTATATTTTAATAGGGGTTCCGATGTTTCGGATCACTAAGTTTCAAAAGGTCGCTTTTAAATAAATTATAAGTAAACTT
This sequence comes from Sesia apiformis, assembly GCA_914767545.1. Taxonomy (NCBI): domain Eukaryota; kingdom Metazoa; phylum Arthropoda; class Insecta; order Lepidoptera; family Sesiidae; genus Sesia; species Sesia apiformis. Next base: position 3,232,260 of record OU611976.1, read on the forward strand.
CTTATCTGTGTATTTTCCGTATTATAAATTGTTTACCATAACATACCATCAGCCCGTGTCTTTCCACTGCTGGATATGCCATAAAAGTCGAAACGTAGAACTGAAGTTGCTGACATAACTCAAAGAATCGCCAAATTGCAGTAGTAGTAGGCAGACCGTATGCACTGCAGAACCGATCACCGATGGGGGCAACGAGTCCTCGAATGGAGATCACGTACCGGGAAAGCGTGGGACTCCATTTGGCCACGTGGACTGACGATTTGAAGAAAGTCGCCGGTAGTGGCTGGACGAGAAGAACGGCAAACAATGTGTGGGCGAGGTCCGCGTGAGAGACCTCTATCCAGCTGTGGAGTGACGCAGGCTGATGGTATGGTATACATTACATACAAAAAACAGCAAGTATCAAGGTGTTGTAGGTGCACTACAAATTCCACTTAATATTAAAAGGTCGGTATTATGTTGCCTCTAGTTCTCAAAAATAACAAAGACTATTTGAGAAAAGGAAATTATTCATAGGTTATAGGTTGTATAACCTATGAATGTTACGGCCATCCTAATTGGGGTCACGTGATACATCATTCCAGCATAATATATGTCGAGTGCTACCAAACTCGACCTAAGTCTTGAAAGCTTGAAATCTATCATCACGTGTCAGAAATCAGTTTTGGGTGAATACATTTGTTTCACCTAAAGAAAAACGAAAGAAATTTATAAATTTGATAGGTATATACATTTAATACCGAGAACACATTGGCAAGTTACATTGCTAATTTTTTATTATACATTAAAGATTTCGATAAAAGGTAACCTTTAATGTATCAAAAAAGGTTTATCGCAAAGTTTCTATATGATCTTTTATTTATCTAACGGATCGAAATCCAATAAATTTGTAAGTGGGACTTTTTTTTATTATTGGCATAAAAATTGTGTATTGTGCATTTTGTGGTGTTTATTAAATTTCAAAGGGGTTTTTTTGTGCGTTCTGTTGTTTAATAGTGATAGTTTATTTAACTTCAAAGTGTTTTTTGTGCGTTTTGTGGTTTAATAGTGATAGTTTATTAAACTTCAAAGAGTTTTTTTGTGCGTTTTGTTGTTTAATAGTGATAGTTTATTAAACTTCAAAGTATTTTTGTGCGTAATTTTCGTAATAATCAAATTAAAGCATATTGTGCTTCCAAGGAGTCCTGTTCTGTCCTCAGTAGACTTACTATCACTTTACTGAGCGATTCTTGACTTACGTGGACGGGACTAAACATTGACAAGATGTGTTTCAAATTGTTTTGACTTTACGAAGAAAACTCGACACTGGCAGAATGTGCTAACTGAAAACATTGTCATTTATGAAGAAAAAAAATTAAGTACGATGACATATTTCGCACTGACAATTCTTTTTCTTTATTGTTTCTTATTTTAAGGACATTAAAAAGGTTTATTGTGGAGTTTTAACTAATACTCTTTATTGCTTATTATTATTATTAACAGTAGTTATATAGTAGTTCCATGACTCGAAACTACTTTTTAATATCCACATTGACAAAATAGTTAAAAGTCTACTGCAGCTCTTGGTTTTATCATAAGATGATGTCCTGCAATCCAACAGCTCCTGGGCGCGCTCGACTAGCCATGTTACCTCTCTCTCATAGAAAACTACCTTGAAATGTACTGCATTTCCCACTTTATCTTATTTCACTAATGTACGTACATGTTTCGATAGTGAGTGAGATGTGCCAGAGTCCATTACCACCCTATCCCTCCCCATTTTCCCAACCGTTTCTCCAAATCCATTCCTATATCTCCAAAGGTAGACAGCGTATCCGGGGCGTGCCAACGATTGTCATTTTGGAATAATGTTGTCATGTATCGCGGATGTCTATAGGCGACAGTATCCACTTACCATCAGGTTGACTGTATGCTCGTCTGCCGCCTTCATCCATAAAAAGAAAACTCCCCCAATGCATGCATCATCTGCATCAATGAATTATAGTTAAAATTCTTTACTTGAGCCTAGTAATAAATACCTATAGATGTTTTATACCAGCACTGCCCTAAACGTACTTCAAAATTAATAAAAAGGTTGTTTGTTTAGATTTGCTTGTAGTATCATTCGTTGTCTGTGGAGATTTGTTTGATCGGCAATATTGTTAATTGGCATAATCTTACTGTAATATACTTTCCTTTATATTCTGTAATGTTGTTAATATTCCTGTAATATCTTCCAAATAAACATGACTAAAATTTATAACACATTTATAAGTTAAATTGTATTTGTATACCCAAAGGGCGGGATGTGAAGACTTATTTATTTTTTGTAATTATCGTGACATCTTTGAGCCAATAATCCACAAACATTTTGATTTGATCTGATTTATTATAGAAAAGAGGTGGGAGACGAGCATACAGTCCACCTGATGGTAAGTGAATACTGCCGTCCATAGACATTCGCGGTACATACCAACATCAGTCTGGAATGACAAGCGTCGGCACGCCCCCGGATGCGCTGCCTACCTTTGCAGATAAAGGAATGGATTGGGAAAATGGTGAGGGATAAGATGGGATGGTAATGATCTCTGGCATATCTCACTCTCTACTGAAACACGTATGTACATTGGGGAAATACGATAAAGTAGGAAAAGGAGTAGGGGAGGGTGGTGCCGAAAGTAACAAAAACAACATTTTTGTTTGTAGTTACACATTTGTGTAACTTCATAATTAAGTTTTATTGTCCGAAATTGTGTTTTTAGGTACATTGTTTTATAAGTCATCATACGAAAAATAAAAATAGTCCTCACTATTTATAGATTGCATTCCATAACTGTTTAAAAAAAATAAAAATTTTGTTACAAACGACACCATCATGGTGTCGTTTGTAACGCCTTTGGTGTCAATTGTAATATACCTAATGAAATCACTTTTTAACACCTAGTTACTTATGAAAATTTATTATTAAACTAAATAAAAAGGAATTAATATCTTTTAAACTAAAAAACAGACATTTTGCCCATATTAATGGGAAAATAAGTATTAACTTATTTTCCTTAAAAAAACAAATAGTAGGTAAACATATTTTTTATCTAAATCGATAATGCGAACTCTTATAGGCTTGTGCCTATAAGATTTATATACAAGTATAAAAACTTGAAAATCTTAAAAATAACAAAAAATTGCCTACATGTTAATCACTTTCAGAATCAGCACAATTTATGCAGGTATAATTTAAATATTTACTTTGAGCCAAGTTTCGTGAGCCCAGAAATTACATACAGAGCACTGTAGCCAGTCCTCTTTGCTTAGGGAATAAGGATCCATGCATACTAAGCACAGTTCGTCTTCACTCTTTTCTTCAACTTCTATATTTTTTGTTGCTTGCTTTTTCTTATTGTTTTTATCGCTACTTTTCCCCTTCCCCTTGCCTTTCTTTTTTGACTTACCTTTCCCCTTGACGAATAAAGTGATGATGGAAATTCACCCTTGGAAAGACGAATGTAGGAGGTACAGCATGCCCAACAGCGCTGATGGCTAAACACATGGTGATCAAGTTACCTCTCTTGTGAAGTTAGACCTCCAACTTGTTTGGTTCCTTTCAAAACAATAACTTTCGAAGGATTTTGTACTGTATTGACACAAGTTTCGTCAACGCCATAAATATTATGAGGTTCGAAGGAGTACCGATCCATGACAGAAGCTAAATTGTCATAGAATCTCCCTACATTCACTTTATTGAAATTCATGGCCCGAGCCAAACTTGTCGATTCTGGTGTTCGAATTGAGAGAGAAGAATTTCTTCTAAGAAAGGCTATTAGCCAATCTTTGCTCGCCAGGCCAACTTCATTCCACCCGTCGGGATATTTTAATTTGTTTACTTCATATTCTATGCTATTTACGAATTTTTTTTGTTGATATCCCAAAATATAGTTTTGCTGCTGTTTGACAATAGTGAACTAATTCTTTTTCCATATCCTCGCTAAAAACTTTATTGTGCGGTTGGTATCCTATTTTTGGCAGTATGTTGCAGTTATCTAATTGTTTTTTATATCGGTAAAGTGATACATGACACAGTTCAAAATGTGCGGCTGATTTTCTTAGTGAGACATTTTCATTTTTCACCATATCCAGGGCTTTGTCAAAAATTTCGTTAGTAGCCCGGCCTCTATTTGTCTTACGCTCCCTGGGTTTCACCATTGTCGGTCAGGGACCTATGAAAATTAAGGAATAACCGTTATGTAGGAAAAATAATGTTAGAGGTGTCAATTGTAACATGTTACAATCGACACCTAAAATCTTGTTACAAACGTGACTTTCGGCCATATTTATTATAGATTAGATTTAGGTACAGAAATAAAATTACTGCCCAGAAATAACTACATAACACAAAACTAGATGATATTAGCAATACTTACATGCACATCAGTTTTTGTCAAAACACTTTAAGAAACAGATTAATAAAGATTCACTTATAATGAAATAATTTACTGAACAGCATAAAAAACACATTTTGCTCCATTGACAATATCTGTCCACTGACATCGATTCAAACTGGTCGCTCACAGATATATTTGATTGAAGGCTAACAGATGGAGGTAGTTGTTTTAAATTAAGATTAAAACTTGCTTTTTTATGGTGACTGGTACAATCGACACCTGTTACTTTTGACACCACCCTCCCCTACATTTCAAGGTAGTCTTCTGTGAGAGAGGGGTAATACTGTTCGGTCTAAAAATTATTTTATACCGCGAACCCGTAGGCTGTGGAACGAACTGCCTCAAGAGGTCTTTCCATTGAGCTACGATATGGGGTTCTTCAAGAGAGCTGTGAATAGGATTTTGCAAGGTCGGCGGCGCACCCGCATACCCCCTGGTGTTGCAGGTGCCCATGGGCGGCGGTAACACTTACCATCACGTGGGACCGCTTGCTCGTCCGCCCACTAGTAAAAAAAAAAAAAACCTGGCCAGTCGAGTGCGCCTAGCAGGTGTGGGAATGCAGCTTGCACTCTTCCCCTACTAATTTTTCAGTATTTTCTATCTTCACATAAATGATGTGAACTTTTGAATTAAAGAAAGTACCCGTGACAGACTTGTGCACACTACCATAAATATCAAATGTCACCGCGACAGTATTTGTTTTTCACATCGCATCGTCGTCATTGCGCTTTCAGTTAAATTCTAGTTTACTTTAGTCTGTCACGCTAAGTGACATTCACAAATGTAAGGTCGCAGGTTCAAATCGATTTTATATCACCGAGTATTGTGAATAATTAAATTAATGTCAGTACTTAAGCCATCTCTACCACTAGCACAATAACAAAGCGGCTACCACAAGGCTTTAGGAACTGTATATAGTGTCCATATTAATTGAATCTTCCGGGCTACTTGGCCGAGGTCTTCTGGAATCCCTTCTCTTTCTTCCAAACGTTTCGTCAACAACTGCGGTTGACATCTTCAGTGGCGGTTGCGTTCACTTTCTAGCTCGGAAGATTCAATTGATAATTTAGGAACTACACCACCTTTAAAAAAGTGGACTCCCTAACCCGCTTGGCCATGCATGTTTAGCAGCGGATACTGAAGCGGATTTAGTGTCAGTATTTAAGTACCATACCATCAGTCTGAATATAGATCTCTCTCAAGGCTTGCTACACACACGCCCTTCGGCTCTTTTCATCCAGCTACCACTGGCGAATTTCCTTAAGCGGACAGTCTATCTGGCCAGAGGGCTTTCCATAATGCTCTTCCCGATACATGGCTTCCATTCGAGGACTTGACGATTTGAGACTACTTTGATTAATTTTTCACGCCAGACTAACTAAGAAACAGACGACATGTAATTGATCCTTCAGATCTCACGCCGCGAGGAAACTCCGAGCATATCTGTCTCCATAGCTCGTTGTGCGACTCTGTGCTTAATTACACGTTACGGTACCGTACAAAGGCAATTACATTTTTTTTTAATACAGCAAGATTTTATTTAAGACACGAAAACGGACATGTTATCCCATCCCATCCCTTTTGTGAGGGGGAGAGTTATCCCATCCAACAGCCGCTGGGCGCACTCGACTGGCCACGTTACCCCTCTCTCACAGAAGACTACCTTGAAATGTACTGCATTTCCCACTTAATCTTATTTCCCTAATGTACGTACGAGTTTCGGTAGTGAGTGAGATGTGCCAGAGCCCATTCCCATTATATCCCTCCCCATTTCCCCAACCCTTTCTCCAAATCCAGTCCTATATCTAAAGGTAGGCAGCGCATCCGGGGGCGTGCCAACGTTTGTCATTTTGGACTAATGTTGGCATGTATCACGGATGTCTATGGGCTACAGTATACACTTACCATCAGGTGGACTGTATGCTCGTCTGCCGCCTTCGTCCATAAAAAAAAAAAAAAATCCTTCCCCATTTACCCAACTCTTTCTCCAAATCCATTCCTACGTTTAAAAAGGTAGGCAGCGCACCCAGGGGCGCGTCAACGTTTGTCATACTGAAGTTGGCATGTACCGCGGATGTCTGAAAATCACAATAGGCGGCCTTATCGTCAAAGCGATCTCTTCCTGGCAAACTTTGGGATGGTAACAAGAAAAAACTATCGAAAGTAGGTAGATAGCGCAATTTTACATATCAACATAATTTAATAATAATAATATTTTATACATATACACTTACTTAAGATGAATACAATACATAAATATATAGATGGATTAATATCTATATCTATCCATGTACATACTCGTATCTATCTCTCTGTATGTGTTTGGTATCGTAGATGACTTTTTAAAAGTTAATAAAAAACGCCATGGTATCGTTCACTACCTTTAATGTCTATTGTTGTTAAAAGCGGTTTGATTTTATCGGGATCACGTAACGAACATTTAAGTGATTTATTATTCTGATTTTATGCAAATTATAATTTCACGCTATTTCGCTGGAGGTCAAAACGTCACGGTATAGCATCAAGTGGGTGATAAACTACAAAATACTGTATTACAAGAATGAATAATTAGACCTTCTAGAAATGACATTTCTAAAATACTGTATTACAAGAATGAATAATTAGGCCTTTTAGAAATGACATTTCAAGAAACACGCACGACATGATATAGTTATTTATTATGATGAAAACTGATAATTTTTACAGAAAAAAAAGAATATATTTTATTTTTATTAATGTAGTCACTTTTCAAGACGTTCGATCCGAGTGGCCGGGGAGCGTCTCACACTGCGCTTCCAGGTACGTAGCCTTCATTCGAGGACTCGTTTACCTAATCGGTTATCGGTCCTGCGTTAAATATGATTTGTCCACTTCCTCTTGACTAAGTATCCTCTTGACTAAGTATCCTCTAGACTTTATTATCCCGACTAAAGGATAATAAAGACTTTATCACAGGCCCAACCACCTCTAAAAGAGTGAACTCTCCAATCAACTCGGTCAGCGTAGCGTTTTAATGCCACTGGCAACAAATATTAGTCTGGCAACACTGGCAACTAGACAACAAATATACTGGCTATGGTTTCATGATTTATTTTAGTCGTTGCGTTGATGTAGGAATTTTTACACCATGTCTAATATAATCAACATAATATTGATATGTCGCACCGCGTGCACCGGTTGAATTGAATTAAGTTCAATTATTCGTCAACAGATGGCGCTCTACCAGGAGGCTAGAACGCGCTATAGTTATACGCGCTATCGGGGAATTTTCTAAGTTTTACGGGTCTCGCGAACTCATTCATAAAGAATTATTTAAAGGGGGAACTTTCTGGAAAATGAGTAACAGAGATGTCCTTAGTGTTACCTCACGCTTCTAGACAATTCCCTACGAGCCCAGTCGGCCTGTTTGTATAAAGGCTCGCAGGTAGGGTCGGTCTACTCTTGATAGCGGATGAGTAGAAAGCGATAAAGTATAGGAGTGTATTAATTAATTCACTTATTTAGTTAATGTGTTAAATTATTGTTCTGTGTGATTTATGTCTGTAATAAAAGGTTATCTTTTGATGTTCATCGGTGTTTTTCGAACCGGAAGCCGGTAAAACAATATGTTGCCCGGAAGAAATACCGATAAGACCGTCTATTGTACTCCTAATTACTTGTACTTTATATTTTGCTGTATGTTTTTGGTGTACAATAAAGTGTATCTACTCTTATCTAAGTCTTCTAGAAGGAACGTTTCTATATTCCAGTACATGTACATTTTTCTCAAACCAGTCTGGTGTTGTTGCCATGTCACTGTCAGGACATATAAAGCATGCTAAAACCCCGATAAAAGGGATACAGGCCGAAATTATTCTGTAAGTTACTCACTCTAAGTAAGAACTACGTTTGCCGTTTGTTGTGACTGTCACTGGGGCATTTCCGGCATGTTGAACAAATATTACATACATGAATATAATACTGTTTAAATATGAATTATGTCCTTAGTTTTCTCGCCTTTTGTAGACCGAGTATTCGGGAACAAATCTTACAGAAAACCATGTAAAGGTATTTCCACACGGATGTTACGAAATGATTTTCCAACAAAATAAAAATCGGGTTGTTTGTTAACTTTGAACAAGACAGTCAAAATGTGGGTGGGAGCGGGTAGAGTTTCTTTAAAAATACTAATTAATTACAAGTAAATCCTTTGATGTTCGATATAAGATAGATTATTAAGTACCCACTATTGATTTCTTATTTTTACACTAGAGGACAATATTTAATGAAAATGTCAGCTAAGCGATATGAGATGCATATGCATGTATGCATACTATCCGCTTTAGGAGACTGCCCGCACAGGGACTATCTTACAACATTTAGGGACATAAACGTTTGTTAACCTTTAATTTAGAGAATTTATCATAAAATCGAGTACTTACTGTCTTTGCAATTTTCCATAACGTTTGAAAAGGTTACAAAGTAATTTACAATAAATGTTTGTAATTGTTGTATTCATTACAATAGATGCATATTACAATATGCATTGATATTGCGATGATCTATTGTGTATTTATTTAGATTGATATATTCATTAAATAATTTAGTGTTAAATAAACTTTTGTTCTATGATTATTTACTGAAGTTGATATTTCCTCCAAAAAAATAGTTATTTTTTTAAATAAAATCTCTGTCATGTTGCTCTGCATTAGGTACTACATTTAACTATAAACAAGGTAAGTGATTCCTGGTCTGTGCGGGCGGGACCACACGCTCAATGGAATTGCGTGGAGAAAGACATGATATATCGAATCGGGATCCGGATATATTGCATTCTCTTTTACCGATACGGATATAACATAATTTCAGATGCGGTTTCGGTTACGAATATGTTTTTAATTAACTTTTTTAATTTGCTTGTATTACTGAATGCGAACCAAATAACCAAACAAACTGAATGCGAATGCGAAAAGTAACACCAAATGGGAACAATATTTTTTATTATTTTTAAGCATTTTTGAATGAATGGAGATGTCACATACATACAGTCAGTAATACGCTAATGTATCTACTCAAAACCATTTAATTATAATTCTTTAATTATATTCTTTAATTTAATTATAACTCACCAAAGTTTCATCGCAATCGGATGAATGGTATTGCAACGCATATGGGACAAACAAAGAAACATCCATTTATATATATATATATAGATAGTACTACAAAACCCAGAGGTTCCAATGATGTATCAATTCGCTCGACCAATTAAAATTGATTCATTTCCCGCTTCAACGTTTTATTTGTTGTCGCCTCGAGCGCGCGGAGCGCGTCCGTTGCTTTTGTGACTAATACGACATTGTCACAAAATGTCGTATGTATTAGCCACTAAATATAATTGGCCTAAATATTTTGACATAAAGTGGATTTTCATTTGCTACTTAGATATATTCACATATTTGTAAGTCTAATTACAGTAAAGCTCTGTTTGATGAGTTTACCCGATGGTACCTCTGAGTTGTGCCGTACTCTTCTAGACCATTAAGGTACCGATGGGCATACGTTGATACCGATGGGCATGTTAACTGAACATCATCAGTGGATGAGAGTAATAAAATTTAATCCCATCGGATTCCAAGGCCTCCCTCTACCATAGGTACACTCACAGGACTCACACACACGGACAAACATATAGTCTTACGAGTATTACTGTGACATAAGCCGAATCTACGGTTGTAGATTTCTATGTAAACAAATAAATAAAATGTTAGGTAACATCCGATGTGGGAGTGCCTTTAGAGTTTAATGGATATTCGATTTTACAGCAGAACGGAACCCTTTTGTGAATATTTCAAAGTGCCATTACAAATTGAATGTAATCAAATAATGCCTTCGGAACTGTCCGTATGGTTTCGTCGATGATTTATTTTTGGATATGGTACTTGAGGTACGTACTCGGATGACGGCCACGTGGGATGCCCTTCGGTCACTGAGGACTGAGGACTTAAATAAATTCGTCCGTGGTAGTTGGATGAGAAGAGACGAAGATCGTGTGTAGTGGCGAGCCGCGGGAGAGGCCTGTATGCAGTAGTGGAGAGACATAGGCTGATGGTATGGTATGGTACTTGAGGGCACCCGTAGAGACCTAAAGAGCACTGAGGTGTAACCGCATCGCAGGGCTTGTTTGTGGTAGCAGGTTTGTTATTCCTTAGTCGCCTTTTAATATTCGCGCAGGAAAAATACACATTACGTTAGGGTCAGAATTAAAAGTGAACCCAAAACCACACTTCGTTTGAAAAGTTTTACCACCGTTTTCCGCACTGGCAAATGCCCACTGGTGGAGGACGAAGGAGTGGACAAAATTATTAAGCGGACAACGGTAATAAGTTTTGTTTTCTTGGGTTTTCGCGATTACTATACATAGCAATTAAACAACTTTGAACGGTTTAAATCGCGTATATAAAACGGTATTTAACGGTACGCGTATTTAAACGGTTTAAATCGTGGTCACCCCGTGACCACGTCCACTGCAAAGTGTTGGAAACGTCGGGATATAAATAATGTTAAATATACGCGATTTAAACCGTTCAAAGTTGTTTAATTGCTAAATAAGTTTTGTGTTAGAATTCCCGTTGACCCCGCTGTAATTGATACAGAATCATACACCATCATTAAACGCCCTTACAGGATTCACTGCTGGAGGTGTGCTTTCTCATTCACGAGGGATGCGTGTGGTAGGCTTTAGAACTTCACCAGCCGGTGTCTTCCCATGTGTGTCATAAAAGGACTAGTCGACTAACGGATAACAGAGATGCTACCACAGGCGCTGAGGAACTACATCATTAGTGGACTCGTCAGCGTGGCGTTTTAAGGTCATACATTTACTCACGCAACATGATACAAAATACCTTAATAATAAGAGAATTTCCCATTTTATCTTATTTCCCCAATGTACACGTACGTGTTTCGGTAGTGAGTGAGATGTGCCAGAGCCCATTCCCATCCCATCCCTCCCCATTTTCCCGAGCCTTTCTACAAATTCCTTCCTTAATCTGCAAAGGTAGACAGCGCATTCGGGAGTGTGCTAACGATTGTCATTTTGGACTAATGTTGCCAACATTAGTTGTATCGTGGTTGTCTATGGGCGACAGTATCCACTTACCATCAGATGGACGGTATGCTCGTCTGCCGCCATTGTTCATAAAAAGAAAATATCAGCAGATGAGCGTAAAATAATGTCAGATAACTATAGTGAGGATAACGAAAATTCAAACTAATTTCCGTTGTCGCCACTGACATCAGTTAGGACAACGGTACCAAACCCTTCAAAAGGTTCAAAAGTAAACTTTTGAAGGTTCAAAGGTTCAATACACTTTTGGATTCAATATCACCCTTAGTCTGAATCCAAATTTTATCGAAATTTGAATCTGAACGGGTTCAATGCCTGTGCCTTATCCCATCGACATTGACAATTCATTCTTAAATCCGCGTAGGCAATTTGCTAAAGAAAGCCATCCTAACGACTCCAGTCACGCGACGTGTGTACGGAAGTACCTACATTCATATTTCACAGAAGAACACGCCGAGTTATCGATCGGTCGCGACTGGCTGTAGTTTTTGATTATTTGTTTAGTTTTGTCTATAGCACTGTTTATTGTACTATAGATAGATAGATGAAAGGCTGCTATCCTGAGATACACATTCCGGATAGGTGAAAACCGCTCGCTTTAATTACCGTTAGGATACACTCTATTGGAATGCAGTAAGTGAGATGGCAAACACAATAAATAAAAAAGAAACTCTGATATTTTATTAAATACTAACTTCTACCAGTGTATTAAGCTACTAAAGGTTTTCTAACACTTGTAAAAGCACCCACATGTGTCATATGAAGATAACACATATACCAGTTTTCCTTCTGCATAGATAACTATACATTAGTGAAAACCCTATTAAAATCCGTTCAGTAGTTTTTACGTGATGCTCAAACAAACATAAACTTGAAAAATTAAAAAGAAATTAAAAAAAAACTTCTGTTTTGGATTCTGTAGCTTCTTAGTAGCTGTAGCTGTAGCTGTAGCGTCGTAAAGAGACTCTCCAATTTTATTTTTTGTAAATTAAGCCAATGTACAGACTCCAATCCTTTTACTGTTTTATGTAAAGGTTACAATAAATGAGAATATATTTTAAATAAACGTTGAAATCTATTTAATTGCCAAAGTTAGAATTATCGATATCGATATCGATACACTACGTAGTGAATAACTAAATTTCAAATGAAAATCTAAACCGAAGTGTATCTAATTATAATGATTAGTTAGATTTTTAAAAAGTGTACGTCTGATAAATATTGAAGGTGCGCTTTTCAAAAATATACCTAACGGGAAAGTGTATCTCAGGCTAACAAACCAGATTAATATATAGATAGGTATGGTACAGTGAATGTTAGGCGTGTGAATAAAACTTGCGTTATGTAATAAACTCCAAATAGAGACGTTCGCTCAGTTAGTAGTAATTCATTCATTCTTTAAGGAATGAATAACAAACGGTCCTCACTTCAGCAATTTATTTACGAGTAATGTAATAAAATGAAAAAGAAATACTGACACAAATGAATAATACTAATTTTATATCTAGGTAAATATTAAATACTAAAATACTAGGTAAACTAAATACTAAAATAATACTAGGTAAAATCTCTGCGACATTTTCTGCAACCTTGCAAAATCCTATTCACAGCTTTCTTGAAGAACCCCATATCATAGCTTAATGGAAAGACCTCTTGAGGCAGTTCGTTCTACAGCCTACGGGTTCGCGGTGTAAAATGAGTGTATAAGTAGGCGACACCTCCGTATGGGGACCGCACTTCTGTGACGGGAGGTGCTCCGTAGCTCGCATGCATGTCCTACTACTGATGACCGTTGAAGCAAACAAGTGTTCGAGTGGAGGCCGCGGTGCTGGTAAACCAAGTGTTGGTCGTCCGGCTAGATGGACCGCGGCTGGATGGGGAAGGCATGCGATAATGAAAGAGAAGAAGAAAATATGTGCATGTGAAACCGGTCCATGTCACCAAATGCCCTAAAATGCCACTTCGATTAACTGAATTCACTCACATCTAAGGAAATTTTTCTTTCATCTAAAAATTTTAAAAATTAACAACAATTTGTCCTTGTTACGGGTAGGTACTTGAATAACACTTGGGACGTATTTTTCTTCAAAAACTTTCCAATGACTCTCAAATTGTCGTCAACAACTTCTATTTCTGAAAAGTTCGCAAACAAATACATTATGTAACGTCGTTTGCAAAGTTTGGGAGACGCAGTCCGTCTACCAAGTTTGAGAAATGGGGATTAGTTTCACAGTTGTGGGGTATCAAACAGAGAAACCACTCAATAAGAGGGACTGTATGTTACAAAATGGCAAAGAAGATACCGTCAATTTTATCAGTCATTTTATCATTTAGTGGTGTGTGTACGTGGGCCTCCTGTATTGCCTTAAAACACCGCGCTGGCCAGCAGCAGGTTGGCGAGTTCCTTTTTTAGAGGTGGTGTATTTCCTCAACGCTTGTCGTCTAGTCGTAGTCTCTAAGAGTCGTAGTCGTCTTAGCCTTTTACGACATCAATACGATATGGATAATTTTTACGATATGGAGGGGGAGAGTGCACGCTGCAGACCAACAGCCGCTGGACGCACTCGACTGGCCTCGTTAGCCCTCTCTTACAGAATACTACCTTGAAATATACTGCATTTTACACTTTAATCATATTCCCCAATGTATGTATGTGTTTCGGTAGTGAGTGAGATATGCCAGAGCCCATTCTCATCCTATCCCTTCCCACGTCCCCAACCCTTTCTCCAAATCCATTCTTTCATCAACAAAGGTCGGCAGCGAATCCGGGGGCGTGCCAAAGTATGTCATTTTGGACTAATGTTGGCATATATCGTGGATGTCTATGGGCGACAGTATCCACTTACCACCAGGTGGTCTGTACGCTCGTTGGCCACCCTTCTATATAAAAAAAATCAACGGGAAGGGGGCGGAGAATCACAGAAAGGTGATGTACTCTTATTATTCATTCTATACGATCTTTAACGGTAGGCCTGATTCACTGATTTAAAGTCGCTCAGCGAGCGATGGAAAGAGCTATGCTTTGAGTTTCTTTGCTGGACAGAGAACAGTAATGATGAAATTCGCCGAACAACTACAGTTACTGGCATAATTCATAGAATTAGCAAGCTAAAGTCACAATAGGCAGGACATAATTATGCAGCAGGACCGACAATCGATCGACCGGGAAACGTACAGTGAGATGCGCTGCAGCTAAGTCGATGGACCACTTGAGGGAAGTCGCCGTTAGTGGCTGCATAAGATGAGCTGAAGAGTTGTGTGTGAAGGCGGTCCTTGAGAGAGGCCCATATTCAGCAGTGGAGAGACACAGGCTGATAGGCTTATGGTATAGCAGTCAGACTAGACTTATAGTTCAAGGGCATTAATTTAATGATTATTAATTGAGCCATATTGTACAAGTATTGAGGGAATTTAAACTAACAAGTTTAATCAAAATGTACATTATAGGGGATGACCTTTGCCCCCTACCGTAAGGGTGACCTTTGAATGTTTATTGTTTTTGAAGTTTTAAAGATGAAAATCATAAGATTTGAGGGAGATTTCCTTGAAAGTGAGATTTTAAAAAACAAAACGATTCTATTGCGGACTTTCAAATTTCCAAAAAATTTTTAGTACATCTCGACTGTCACCAGTTGAGTTCAAAACACCAAACAGTATCCAGGTTTTCTGGAGGTACATATATGGGATATAACGAATTTTTTATACAAACTGTACACAGCGCATTTCTTAATGGATTATTATAAAATTTGATAGAAAGATAATATTGATATTTTCTTAGGTTTTCGCGATTACTATACATAGCAATTAAATAACTTTGAACGGTTTAAATCGCGTATATTTAACATTATTTATATCCCGACGTTTCGAACACTTTGCAGTGGACGTGGTCACGTGGTCACGGGGTGACTAATTGATTTTATTATTGAAGAAATTATTTGGACTACTGTCTGAAATTTTTTGAACTACCGTCTGAAATTTTTTAATCATAAAATTCCCTATGCACGCAGTATTCGTTCACCGTGAGCTCCTCTGGACCTCTGGTACCTCTGGACACCGTGAGCGAATACTGCGTGCATAGGGAATGTTATGATTAAAAAATTTCAGACGGTAGTCCAAATAATTTCTTAATAACTCAAGTGACAAATAAAATCAATTAGTCACCCCGTGACCACGTGACCACGTCCACTGCAAAGTGTTCGAAACGTCGGGATATAAATAATGTTAAATATACGCGATTTAAACCGTTCAAAGTTGTTTAATTGCTAAGATAATATTGAACTATATCTAAGTTGAGTTCGAACATGAGCCCAATTTGTTTAGTAGTTCCAAACTTTGACGGTGGAAGAATTTCAAAAAATGTAGAAAAAAATATTCTACCACATGGTTACGATGTTCAAAAAAAAAGTTGTCTTTTATTTTTGTCGAAGAATATTTATTTATTCATCAATATCTATTGTGTTCCCTTCAAAGTAATCCCCCTCAGATACAATACACCTGTGCCAGGGCTTTTTCCAATCCTTGAAATACTTCTGATATGCGCTTTTTGTTATGGCCTTGAGCTCTTCCAGTGATGCGGTCTCTGTCTCCTCAATCGTGGCAAAACGGAACAGGAAAAAGTCGCAGGGGGCCATGTCCGGTGAATACCGTGGCTGAGGCATGATTACGGTGTTGTTTTTGGCCAATCCTGAGCGATGTTCATGCGACGACGGTTCTTTTGGTCAAAATTTAGCAATTTCGGAACAAATTTCGCTGCTACACGTTTCAGGTCTAAAGCATCCGTAAAAATTGCATGACATGAGCCATCCGATATGCCGACATCCTCAGCAACTTCTCTAATAGTGATTCGACTATTCTCCATAACAATTTTCTTCACTTTTCATCGGTTGTTGGGGCGTCCAGGGCGGTCATCGTCATTAACATCTTCATGGCCTTCTGTAAAGAGCTTGTACCACTTATAAACCCTTTTTTTGCTCAAAATAGACTCGCCAAATGCCACATGCCACAGTCAACATTTCAAGTGCGTTGGAGCACTTAATTTTATTTTTCACACAAAATTTAATACAGATTCTTTGATACATTTTTTTTTATAGCAATAAATCGCCAAGCACATAAAAACACGTCTAACCTTTATATTTGTCAAACTAAACATGCAAAATGGCTCATAAAACGACATATGTTGGAGACATGTGTACCATGAGATACCATGAGACATAAATGAGGGGGAGAGTGCACGCTGCAATCCAACAGCCGCTGGACGCACTCGACTGGCCACGTTACCCCTCTCTCACAGAAGACTACCTTGAAATGTACTGCATTTTCCACTTTATCTTATTTCCCTAATGTACGTACGTGTTTCGGTAGTGAGTGAGATGTGCCAGAGTCCATTCCCATCCTATCCCTCCCCATTTCCCCAACCCTTTCTCCAAATGCATTTCTATGTCCAAAGGTAGGCAGCGCATCCGGGGGCGTGCCAACGTTTGTCATTTTGGACTAATGTTGGCACGTATCACGGATGTCTATGGGCTACAGTATCCACTTACCATCAGGTGGACTGTATGCTCGTCTACCACCTTCGTCCATAAAAAAAAAAAACATAACAAAAAAAAATCGAAAATCGAATGTACGTAGCCCGCGAAATTTGAAAAGTCACCTTTTTTTTTAACAGACCTCGTATATGTCGCTGGATAGGGCTTGTAAAGCTCAGCAATTTTTGTCTTGATCCTTTTTTGCTAAATGCTAATTGCTAAATGTTCGTTTAATTATCTTAATATTTTTATTACTCTAGTCATGATGTTACAGTCAATGTAGTATAAATATAAAAGGGTAGTATAATCCACAAAGGATAATAAAATCTGAACATCAAACAAAGCCAATCTCCGCATCTGTGTCATCAACCTTTCAGCCAGTTTGATGGCACGATATTAAGGCATGTACATACTTTGCGAGGCATGCAGATCAAATCCCTCGCGATGTATCGGGTTGACGCAAATGATGTGAATTTGTAACGAAGTTTATGCGTTCCTGGTCGCGTCTCTTTGCCAAATATTGTGCCAAAGGTCCTGAGTTTGATGAGATTTTGTCATCCTGGACTAATGTCGACATGTATTGCGAATGTCCCGGGGCAAGAGTATTCATTTTCCATCAAGTGAACTATAAATTGTTTCTATAAAAACAAAAACATTCTTGCAATTCGATTGTATGGAGTTCCTTTTTCTTTATAGAATAGGTGGCAGATGGGCGGGCGACCCACGAGATGGTAAATGGTCACCAACGCTCATGGACACCTGCAACAACAGGGCAGACAGCGCACTGCCCATTATGCAGAATCCTGTTCACAGCTTTTGAAGAGCCCCTATGTCGTAACTAAGTGAAAAAGTTCGTTCGCATTTGAGGTTATAAAACGTATTCCGCACTAACCGTAGTAACTCTTTGTCAAGGAAGTGCGGTTGACCCGCCTCTTAGTGACAAGAGATGCGATGATAAAAATTCGAAGCAGGCGCGCTTAGAATCTTCGCGTTGCAAATCCTCCCGCTTCGCAATAAAAATGCCTCGTCTACACTATGCGTTCTGTATTATAATGAGGCAATCATGGCTCATTCTGATTGTCTGTACACGCCTTAATATTCTTTGATGGTACGATCATTAGTTCCAGTCCATGATATTGATCGGTCTTAATATTACGCGTCTATACAAGGTCATATAGAGTAGCTAGCGATGGGGGCGAGGACAGAGGTCAAAGCTTTGTTGTGACATTCAAACAATTAACTGTGATGGAGAAACTTATGTTTTATTCAATTGTTTTCTGTAAATAGATGAAATATTAAGGCATTAGAACCACTTTATTAATTGTTAATTACAGATTCAATATAAATTGGAAATAATTGTTTGGAATTGGCGCGAGCATCTTTGCATACCCGCATACCTTGATTATTTGAAGCAACATTTTTTTGTCCCCGCCATATTGAAGGCGGTTGGAGAATTTGATATTTTTGAGTAGTAACACGCGCTCGGCGGCGAGCAGAGTTAAATTGAGATAAATTCACACCGCGGTCTCGGACAGTTGGTTATTTGTTATTAGCGCCTAGTAATAGGTCTTGTTCGCTGATATCCTGTGCCACGCGAGTGTTTTGGTTGGATTTGTTGTGATTGTGCTTGTAGTTTGGAAGTGATTCTCGAGGTGATTTGCTGCCGTGTGTGAGTTGCCGAACTGTAGCGGCCACCGGCTCGCCACGGAACGAGACTTGGATTACTACACAAGTATTTATTGGGAATGTATATATATATTCAATCACACTAAGATAGGTCGAGTCTAGTAGGGACTAGCGTAGGTACACTTTCCAGATTTGTGTGTGGGCAAAACCACCTGGGGTAAGTGAGACCTCTAAATTGTATAAATTGTTCTATATTGTGCTTACCCACCTCCGGTGGATATATTGAGTAAGTTTACTACATTTGGGCCCGAGTGCACATTCCTCGGGCTGCTTTCGCGTAACGCGAGGCAGGTGCGCGCCTAGTGTGCGCATCGTAAACATAAATCGTTGGTTAAATGAAACTAAATCAAGCGATACGAGGCCGGCTTTTGAAGTACAGGTTTTTTTTTTCTTATGTGGCAACAGCGCAATCAGTACATTATGCCCGTGTCGAGTTTCCTTCGTAATTAACAATTTCAAAGTCGAAATAATTCAACATGGTAACATTTTACGGGAATTATTCAAGCCTTTCTTGAAAACGAGAGAAACTCGAATAGCCATATTGATTACTCGCAGCGTAAATTTTCAAAATGATAACCCCATTACATTCGCCGGTGATTACCTAACCAGAGTGATTTCAGCTCTACACAGTGTGTTATTTTATTCCGACATAAACTGACACAAACTCCCATTAAAATATATACATACATATAATAAAATTGTAACAGAACCGCGTCTGGATACGAAATATTTTTTGTGAAAAAGTGATTGCATTGTAAATTACGAATATGTAGATTAAGCTGCAATTTCATGTGGGGAGACGAATGTGTATATACGGAACGTAAAGATGTGTGAGTGAGGGAGGGAAGGCTTAAAGAACGTTTATTATACGGAAAATATTGATTAGGCAATAAGTTGACTAATGTAAATATGTGTATGTTTGTATGTGTATGTTGTATGGTGAATTATATTTAAATAATATATTCGCGTTATTAAGTATTATATTTTTTTAATACTTTAACTGTTATTGTACCTACCGCACCCATCTCTGCATAGTTCAAAGACTTATTTAGTCGTGGGTAGTTCAATTCGCAAAACGTCCGAAAGTCGAAGTTAGTCCAATTTGCGAAAAGACCCATTCACAGATATTTGTTTTTTTTGTTTTTGTTTGTTTATAGAATAGATGACAGACGAACGGAGGGCGGCCCACATGATGGTAAGTGGTCACCGCCGCCCATGGACACCAACAACACCAGGGGGCTTGCGGGTGCGCTGCGGAATCCCGTTCGCAGCTCTCTCGAAGGGACCCATATCGTACCGCATGAGAAATGTGTGGCATTAAAACATCACTCTGGCCATGCATTGCACTGCAGGCCTATTCTAAGGACTTCGTTGCATTAATACCTACCATCGCACTTTGATGAATATTCAAGTGACCTTGCAAAATTCAGTCTCTCGAAGAACCCCGTGACAATTGGCAGTTTTTTACACAATATTTTTTTAAATGTATGTTCACATTAAACCGTACTTCTCGCGATACCATTACAGATTTCCCTCGCGTTTAAAAAATGGCACCTCAATTTGCGAAATTTCAGTCCCGCTGATCGTTATTAGAATTGTACAAGGAATTTCACGCCGCAACTTAGAAAAATGTATTTTGTTCGCGTGTTGTATTTTTTTTACAAAACCCTGCGAATTCTCGGCACGTACTCCGACACATTCATGCTATTTAGAATGGACATGTGTGTATCTATACCTACACAAGTGTATCTCTATGGAGAGAGCTATTCTCGGAGTCTCTTTACGGCATTGTTTCTCAACCTTTTTAGTGTCGCGACCCCTTGAAAAGGCCAAATATAAAGTAAATAACCCCACGACCCCGTTTCTAATAATTAGGTAGGTCCTAATAACGTTTAACCTACTATCAGTTTACTGAGTGACCCCTACTTCGACGGGACTGGACAATGAAGTGATAAAAACAATCATGTTTCATTATTTGCTATGTATGTGGATCAATGGCTGTCAGTGTCCAAATAAATTATAAAAAAACAAAGAATGACAGTCACCGACCATAAACATAGATAGACAACGTAACTTCGTGAAATTGTATAGAAATTAAGCGTTTCACTTTTCTACCAGTAGAATTCTTGTAAATCTTTATCAAGCTTCAGATCACTTCACATTATTTACCTTTGTAATCATCAATTCATTTACTGACATATATATTAGTATGTATGTGTCTATACAGTTTTGTTATATGCATTAGACTAAGTCACATGTATGTCAAATATGTTTTTATAAAATAATTTAAACACAAATATATAAAGGTTCAGATTTTCTGCAGACGAGTACACAGTACAGCTGATGGTACTTACTTCCACTTGGAAACTCCTGACCAACCGGCGTAGACGATCCCGCGGTACCCTCCTAAAGCAACGCCCTAAGCCGAGGTCCGTTCCTTCCGTCGGGCTACCGGCGTGGGAGCCCTTAGGCTCGTTGCTGCCCACGCTCTTTGCTCTTGCCTGAACACCTTCTGCGCTCGCTCTAAACCACACATGTCCGGTGACTCTTGAAAGGCCATTAGGGCCACAAGAATTTAGCTCTTCCGAAAAAAAGACAACATCAGAATGACAAATGTTGACACGCCCCCGGATGCGCTGCCTATCTTTGAAGATTTAGGAATTGATTTGGGGAAAGTGTTGGGGAAATAGAAAGGGATAACATGGGATGGGATTAGAATGGGCCCTGGTATATTTCACTCACTACGAAAACAGGTATGTACATTGGAGAGTATGATAAAGTGGGAAATGCAGTACATTTCAATGTAGCATTCTGTGGCAGAAGGGTAACTTTTGTTTAAACACTGTTTCTCCATAATGGCCTTGTAGTTGGACGGCTTTATAATGGCACCGGCCTATCTCTTCCCGTGAGTGTAGTAAAAGGCGATTAAGGTAATCCTTTCTTCCCTTCAAAGCTGCTACCACAACCCCTGAGGAACTAAACTACTTCTAAAGGAGTGGACTCTCCAACCCTCTTGGGCAGCGTGGCGTTTTAAGGTCATAAATCCTCCATGGACAACACATTGACGAGACTCAAAGGTTGACTCTTTATATACGGCAAATACGGCTACAATCTGTCACATCTGTAATTAACCTAATCTATTCCCCATGGAAGAGGTCAGCGAGGCGCGAAGGTCGTGGTCACCTACACCCTATTTGTTGTATACCCGCTCACAGATAATCACAAAATGGCGTATTGGCTTTTAGACTTATTTTATTTACTTTAGAAAAACGAAAATTAAGTAAAATAAGTTTATATATATATAATAAAATGGTAACAGAGCTGGAGGGACGTGTAAACGTGTAAATACCTAAATGTTTCCTCCCACTACAGTAGCGTGCGGTGCGATTAGGATACACAGTCGCCAATGAAACAATAGCTACAATCAAATACACCATGACTCAGTTACCTCGTGACGACACGATGCTGCCCAACCTATGGAAGCGAGCTTGGACGCTGAATTCAATTTTAATATATCTTTTTGACTGACAGGAAGAAATTTTCATGCTATTTTGTTACTGAGGTCTGATTTTGTGTTGATCTAGCTAGGTATAAGACAGTGTTGCCTCATAACTTGAGCGCATTCTCCATGCAGGAATCACTGGATCACATCTCAACAAGAAAGCGAGCATTATTTTATAGAAAGCGTAACCAATAGTCGTGTCTGTACGTGAAATATTTTTTTGAAATCATTGCAGTGCATATTCTACGCACGATACAAAATCCAAAACAATAATTTATAGATTTTTTGTCTGTCTGCCTGAACGCACATCACGCAGAAACCGCTGGACAGAATTTGATCAAACTTATGACTTTAGGGTACATTTTATCCCGATCCTGTACAGGGATTCCATGGGAAAAATTCTAAAGTTTCATCAATTTTGGTAAATTAATTTGGTTCCAACTCACACATCACTACCAGGGTTTCGGAGACACCGGTTCAACCAGTTTACAGCTTTTCAAGACGTGTTGCAATCGTTGTATCTCCTCACTTGTACCTACTACACCTACAACATATGCCCGAGCTAATTCAGGTAGACACGCAACGGACCGGAAGTTGTGAATATTTTATGCCCCCGCAGCCACTTCCGGTGTTAATACGCCACAAATCGGTCCAGTTCTCCACCGGAAGGGTCGTTAATATTTCAGTGGCGGGCGATAAAAACATTTTTGTGTTTACGAAAAAGGGGTGATATATCAGAGAATTAACTGATGAAAAATTACTTTGAAGGCTCTAATGTGTATAAGTCTAATTATGGAATTTCAATTTGTTTATTTGCAATAAAAATGAAATGTTTTCAGCCCTTTCACTATCCGCTGTTGGACCTTGGCCAACAGCGGATAGTGTTTATACCTTGGGCCATAAACATACACGCTACAAATTGTTATGAGAAACTAGAAAAAAATCTGTATCTTGGTAGCCAGTATCTCTTCAAAATAAATGTCCTGTACTAAATAGAAATTATTTTTTTTTTGTTTTATTTTTTATTAATATGCATATCTTATATATTTCATAAAAAAGGGTGTGTGTGTGTGTGTGTGTGTGAGGGTGTGGGTGCGTGGGTTTGCGTGTGTGTCTGTGAGGGAATTGGTGACTCGCTCTCGTCAATATTAAAATACGATAAATACTTTTAAAAATATATGCATAATTTAATAAAAATAAATTTAAGTATACAAAAAACGAATTATTTATCATGTTCTAAATTCAAGTACACCAAAGATAAATCTCTATAAAGCCAAGAAACGAAATTAAATTATTTTAACGAAATTTCATCGAAGGAAAGAAATATAGTATAGTTTCCCACATAGACCAAAGGTTTGTGTCAACTGTTTAATTAAAATTGTTTTTTTTTTGTTTATACAGTCTCAAAACATGTATATAAGAACTAGGTGAATACTAAATACCTTGCAAACACGCGACAACCAACTCAAGTACAGAACATACAGTTCGGTGAGAATAATAATGAAGGGATGAAGACCTTTAAATACCTGGGATCTGTTATTAATGAGAAATGACGGCGAGGAAATGAAAGCGCGAATTGCTGCAGGCAACCAATGCTTTTACTCGTGCAAAAATCTCCTCGTGCCAAAGGTTTCGAACAGAAAAATAAAAATTGCGCTCCATAAAACTATAATTCGTCTAGTTGTAAATTATGCCTGCGAAACCTGGTGTCCCACGTCTGCGGACGAGCAGAGGCTGCCTGTTTTCTAGAGAAAAGTGCTGCGTAAGATATTTGGTCCTGTGAGAGAGGAAAATAGAACTTATGAATCACGAAATAGATACACTGATTCATAATCAGAGTTTACAAATCACAGGGTCTCAGATGGGCTGGACATGCAAGTACAGAGCGTATGCATCAGGAAAGAATGCCAACAATCATGATAGGCTCGATTCTGCAACAAAAGAGAGAATTAGGGCTACCACAAAGATGGGTCGACTGCGTAGAGGAGGCGCGGAGGATTATGAGGCTAATGACATCTTGAAAGTGAGGCCAGAGATAAAAAAAAATGGAGATGGCCAGGACCCACAACTGGTTGTAGCGCCGATGAAAGTCAAGTAAACCATTAAACTACGACATAGGGTTCTTCAAGAGAGCTGTGAATAGGATTTTGCAAGGTCGGCGGCGCGCCCGCATGCCCCCTGGTGTTGCAGGTGTCCATGGGCGGCGGTGACACTTACCATCACGTGAGACCGCTTGCTCGTCCGCCCTCTTCTCTATTAAAAAAAAAAAAGAAAAAAAAGTAAGTAATGTGTGATGTTAAATTTAAAACTTTGAGAAGTGAAAGGTTATAAGTTGAAAAACTTATAAGGTTCCAAGCATTGTTTTCAAGTTATTACCAAAACACATAGTACGTCTACACTCATTCTAGTTATTCCGAGTAGGGTAAATAATAAATCACCGACCTGACGCATGACGGAGGCACTGACGTAATGTGCGTGCGAGGGAATTGGTTTTATGACAGCTTGCCGTCGGCTTACCCTTTTGTTGTTTGTGCTTTGTGGATTAGGGGAATGTGGAATTACTATCTGTTGATGCGCGGTTCTGCTGGGGAGAATCGATCTTTTTGAAATTTATTTATTACTAACTGTACTAATTGCATCTCGTACGCGTGAAATTTTAGTTTTTAAATTGGGATATCTTTTCTTCTCGTCCGCCGATTTTGATGAAACAAAGCCCATTCGACGCGCCAAGCTAAGCTTAATTAACTCGTGGAAACCCCATGAAAATCTGTTCAGTAGTTTTGGAGATTAGTGTATTCGAACAGACAGACGGACAAAATTTTTCAAAATCGTTTTTGGATTCTGATACTCTTATTTCATCGCTCCCGATCATTTTTTTTAAAATATATTCAATGTGCAGACACACTGGTTCTACAGTTTTATTATATGTGTAGACTAGCAATGCTCGCGAATAGTAATTTTATGTAATCATACAAAATAATCTTTATTTGTGTGAAAGCAGTGATCTAGAAGATAAGTTTCTTTTGAATACATTTGAGGGCATTTGAGGAGGACATCTCGGTAAAAGCATTATTTAGTTTAGTAATAACTTAATAATATTAGTTGTATATAATTAAACTATATACTGTATACAATATCACTTGTACCAAGTTGGAAACTTGATCCAAGTTTTGATTGAGTTAAAGTTATCATTAGAATACTTGTCTGTTACGTTGCAGGAATTTTGATTTATTGTAGTTTAACTATATACAAGGTTATTGGCACATGCCGGTAACTGGCCGATATTGAATTCTTGACGACAACCACCTTTTGTTTCGCTACATTTCAGTAATAAAAGAGCGTGGTAAAAAAATAAAAATATCTAGTGAAGTCTATTAGGGAGATTTCGAATGTATATGATAGGATAGTACATAATATGATGGCATAGGACAGGGTATAATTCGGTGTGTCCATATGAAAATTCTATTGTGACATGACAGCCAAATTCAGAACTAAAAATCCAATCCAAATTTGTGGATGCATTTCACGACAAAAAATAACAATAAAGAATATATATCGGCTAGGTGTCGGGCATTAGACACAATCAGGCGACCAGTAGTTCGAGAGCCGTTGTATTGCGTCGCTTAAACGTGTTTACATAGCGTCGCAATGTTGCACAACAGTGCGGCAATAGAGCGTCCGTGACCGAAGATAGTCTTGCCTCACGGGAGTATTGTTTAAATACTGACCGTTGACTTAAATACGACTGACCCTTTTAAGGTTCTATCGATCGATTGCGGTAGGTCGTTGTCGCGTGATTTAGCGAGCAATAACGCGACAACGCGACCTGCCGCGCGACTACGCTCACTACTTTCCAATAGGATCACACTTGGGACCACTATTTTTTAACATTTTTATTAACGTCGTTATATCTTCCCTGATGAGCTAAAATTGACCCGCGTGAACAAACCTAATCAGAGTGTGGAATTGTAGCAAGTGGACTTCAACAATTTGGTTAAATGGTGTAAACAGAACAAAATGATTCTAAACCCTTCCAAGTGTTAGCATATAGGGTTTACCCGCAAAAGAAATAAACACCAGTCTATTCATAAGCACAGGCGGAAAAAACTAACTGAAGTGGAAGAAATATGTATTTAGGTGTCTCAATAGACAGTCGCTTGAGTTTCATGCCACATTTTTTTATAGAGAAGCGGTCCCACGTGATGGTAAGTGTCCATGGACACTTGCAACACCAGGTGCCTCGCCAACCTTGCAAAATCCAATTCACAGCTCTCTTGAAGAACCCCATATCATAGCTTAATGGAAAGACCTCATGAGGTAGTTCGTACCACAGCCTACGGGTTCGCGGTATAAATGATTTTTGGACCGAACAGTACGCGACACCCCCGTATCGAGCAAATGCGGATGGAGCGCACTTCTGTGGCGGGAAGTGCGATTGTAGAACCCCGAGGTGGGAATTATATTGAACAATTCTTCAGAGCATTCTCCATTGTACAGGCGGTAGAACAGAGAGAGAGAGAGACGCAACGTATAAACAATACTGTAAACTCTGCTATTAAATCTCTCGTTTTTGTGATTAGATGTGGTAGGGATTACAAAAAACCAAACACTGTTCAAAAGCTGTATAACAGTTTCGTCGGAAGCAAACTGCAACACTGCAGTACAGTTTGGGCACAAAGAAACATAGAAAGGGTACAAAACGTCTAATAACACACAACATATATGTGGAATTAAATTATTGAATAATGATGTTGATTGCCCGTACGTATCTCGTGGAAAAAAAAAATGCTTTAAGAGCGCCTAACACAACACCACGCTACTCAATCAGACTGTTTCAGACGTGCAAACACAGAACTAATCTAGAAAAATATTCCCCTTTATATCGGATATTACGGACTATTCATAAATTATCGCCAGCCCCGCTTGCCTTCATATATTTCATGATATTCTATAAATTTAAACAAAAACTTTTTCATATTACCGACTTAACTCTTATAACATTCTTTATTTATAGCTTTTTTTTTAATTATTGTTTTTATTTCTCCTATAGTAAACTCATTATTTTCAATTATCTAATGTACTAATTTTGTTTCGGCCTACGAACATAATTTGAATCGCATGTAGTGCTAACCTGTTAGTATGGGAACAATTATAATTTAACCACTATTTTTGTACCCCTGGCCCTGTTGGTTATTAATAAATAAATAGGTTGGATATATGGTTGTCCACAGCCTATCAGAAACATAGCTCTACAAAGGGTAATGACTCGGAACGAAAAAGATAACCATATAATTTCAAAGATTCCACGACTTCGAACGCTATCAAAGTAATCATATCAAGCTTCTTAAGACGAAACATGTCAATTAACTTATAAATATTTACTTAATTCTCACTCACAACAAAAAAATGAGGGTTTTCTTTATCATATGTCAAAAATTAGTCACAATGAGTTGGCAAAAATATTTTTACACAGCTATTTATTTTGTTTTTCATTAGTTTAAGCCTAATGCGCCGAAAGGTTATCATTTGTATTTACGCTAAGCCGATACTAACACAAGCTCTGAGGAATTAAGCCCATAACATCTCTCATGCCCGATACAATGTGCAATTAGAAGGCATAGCAAAAACAGTGGATGTTTTATATATATATATATATATATTATGGACGAAGGCGGCAGATGAGTATACAGTACACCTGATGGTAAGTGGATACTGTCGCCCATAGACATCCGCGGTACATGCCAACATTAGTCCAAAATGACAAACGTTGGCACGCCCCCGGATGCGCTGCCTACTTTTGCAGATATAGGAATGGATTTGGAGAAGGGATTGGGAAAATGGGGAGGGACAGGATGGGAATGGGCTCTGGCACATCTCACTCAGTACCGAAACACGTACGCACATTGGGGAAATAAGATAAAGTGGGAAATGCAGTACATTTCAAGGTAGTCTTCTGTGAGAGAGGGGTAACGTGGCCAGTCGAGCGCGCCCAGCGGCTGTTGGATTGCAGCGTGCACTCCCCCCCTCATAAACCTTCTAAATATGATACATATATTAAAGCATGATAAAAACATTCTTAAATATATCAAATCAAACTTACCAACAACAGGCAAACTATCGGGTTAGACCGTTTGGTCTACATTTCATCATATTAACAGTGTTGGTATATGTTTCATCATTTAAATGGAGCAGAATCCTATTAGATTTCAATAGAACCCTGTAAATTTGTTCAGTGAATCAAGTTTCATGGGCTCCCGCCCTATCTATCCCTGGAAGGTTGATCGATATCAAAGGAATTATTATTGGGATGACTACATATTCAACGTGTCACCGATATAAAGTTAATCCTGAAACATTTCAGCCAGTTTGAGATATATAAAACGTTTCTAGTGAAAAATAAAATTATTTTAAGGAATATATAAAAAGTTAGAAACCTGTAAGGTTTTGTTGTCCTAGGCAGCGTGTGACGTGGCTCCGGCGACGCGCGTAAAATAAATGAGATATTAGAATTGTCCTATAAATCATGAATTATAATTGTATTATAAATCATGATTTATAAATATAGTATAACTTTTTTATAGTAAGAAGGCTGCGGACGAGCATACAGTCCATGTGATGGTAAGTGGACACTGTCGTCCACGGACATCCCCGGTGCATGTCAACATCAGTGAAGAATGGCGAACGTTGGCACCCCCCGGATGCGCTGCCTACCTTTCGAGACTGTAGGAATTGATTTGGATAAAGGGTTGGGAAAATGACGAGAGATGGGATGGGATCGGTATTTTCTAATTCCAGCTTTTGCATTATTTCAGTGATCGAGAAGTTCTATGGACAGTTGTATACCTCGGTCGCTAAACCTGTTGGCAACTTGGCCAAAAACCCAAGAGCCAAGTTGACCCGACACTATACCGAAGACATCCCGGACATCAGCCTGTACGAGATTAGGATGACCCTCAAACAGCTTAGAAACAACAAGGCGCCGGGTGAGGACGGAATCACTTCAGAGCTTCTGAAAGCGGGTGGAACACCGGTACTGAAAGTCCTTCAGAAGCTCTTTAATTCCGTCTTGCTCGAAGGTATTACGCCGGAGGCATGGAACGGAAGCGTGGTGGTGCTCTTCTTCAAGAAAGGCGACAAGACCTTGTTGAAGAACTATAGGCCCATCTCGCTTCTGAGCCATGTTTATAAGCTGTTTTCGAGGGTTATCACGAATCGTCTCGAGCGCAGGTTTGATGACTTCCAGCCTCCCGAACAAGCCGGTTTCCGAAAAGGCTATAGTACCATAGACCACATCCATACGCTGCGGCAAGTTATACAGAAGACCGAGGAGTATAACTTGCCATTATGCTTAGCGTTTGTGGACTATGAGAAAGCCTTTGATTCGATCGAGACTTGGGCAGTGCTACAGTCCCTCCAGCGGTGCCATATTGACTATCGGTATATCGAAGTGTTGAAGTGTTTGTATAACAACGCCACCATGTCAGTCCGAGTACAGGAAGGGAGCACGGAGCCGATTCCATTGCAGAGGGGTGTGAGACAAGGAGATGTCATCTCTCCGAAGTTCTTCACCAATGCGATGGAAGACGCTTTCAAGCTCCTGGAATGGAAAGGACTCGGCATCAACGTTGATGGCGAATGCATCACTCACCTTCGATTTGCCGACGATATCGTGGTCATGGCAGAATCGCTGGAGGATCTTAGCACAATGCTCGGAGACCTCAATCGAGTTTCCCAACAGGTGGGCCTTAAAATGAACATGGACAAGACGAAAATCATGTCGAATGTCCATGTCGTGCCCACCCCAGTTTCAGTCGGGAGCTCGATTCTCGAAGTTGTTGACGAGTACGTCTACCTAGGCCAAACGGTCCAACTAGGTAGGTCCAACTTCGAGAAAGAGGTCAATCGACGAATCCAACTCGGCTGGGCAGCGTTCGGGAAGCTACGCAGCGTCTTCTCGTCCAAAATACCTCAGTGCTTGAAGACGAAGGTCTTCGACCAGTGTGTGTTGCCAGTGATGACCTACGGCACCGAGACGTGGTCTCTGACTATGGGCCTCATAAATAAGCTCACTGTCGCACAGCGAGCTATGGAGAGGGCTATGCTCGGGGTTTCTCTACGTGATCGAATCAGGAATGAGGAGATCCGTAGACGAACTAAAGTCACCGACATAGCCTCTCGGGTTAGCAAGCTGAAGTGGCAGTGGGCAGGGCACATAGCTCGAAGAACCGATGGCCGATGGGGCAGACGGGTTCTCGAATGGAGACCACGTACTGGCGGACGAAGCCGAGGACGTCCATCTGCTAGATGGACAGACGACCTCATAAAGGTTGCGGGCACCCGCTGGATGCAGGTCGCTGCCGATAGGTCTAAATGGCGGACAATGGGGGAGGCCTATGTCCAGCAGTGGACGTCCAAGGGCTGAGAAGAAGAAGAAGACGTAGGGGAGAGGTCATATCATCTATCAACCAAAATATAGAGATGGCAGCAATACGACCCTAAAAGTGAGGCACTTGCAAGATGGCTAAATTTATCTGCTGTCAATTTAGCCTGTCATTTCATTTTTTTTTCTTCATATATGGCAATGGTGCAATTAGAACATTCTGCCAGTGTCATGCTTTCTTCGTAATAAACAATTTCAAAATCTGAAACCTGTATCCTGTCATTGTCCAGTTCTGTCGAAGTAAGTAAGGAGTCGCTCTGTAATACGATAGTGGGTTTACTTCTTCATATTTTTATTCCTTCTTCATATATGGCAATGGTGCAATTAGCACATTCTGCCAGTGTCAAGTTTTCTTCGTAATAAACAATTTCAAGATCTAAAAAGTATCCGGTCATTGTCCAATCCCATCGAATTAAGTAAGGAGTCGTGCTGTAATACGATAGTGGGTTTACTGAGGACAGAAGAGGACTCCTTGGAAGCCACGAAAAACGCAGTCCGACGTTTTTATTTGATTATCACAAACACCACCCACGACAAACACTTTGAACATTATTAAACATCACCACTAAACCACAAAACGTCTAATACACAATGTTACAATAATCAAACAAAAACTCAACTTCAATTCTCGAGTTTCCGCCAAAAAGTCCAGTTTTGATGTTTCGAATTCAATGTAAATGAATATTTTTACAAAAACTGTATTTCAATTCTAACATCCTTTTTGTCATTAAAGTTATTACCTTTAGAATTGGCTCAAGCAATCGCCCCTTTCATAACCCATCTTAATATTACATCTGCCTTTATCCAAATGTCTTTATGTTTGCTTCAATCTACACATGAGCGTATGTCAAAGGATTTCCCGCTATAACTTCGAGCCCTTAAATACATTGGTAAAGCTATTCAATACGCTTTATGTCGACTTGGGGCGGTTTCAACGAAATGGAAGTTAAGATTTTCAGTAAATTTTGAATGAGTTTAAATGTTCTGAAAGAGATCTTTGTTGGCAAATACTTACCTCTAATATTGTATATTCGAAAGCTTGTAAGCCGGAGGGAACGTAATACATGTTTTATGTCCATCTGCGCCGCTGCGTTTGTTCCACCAGTGTTCCAAAATTAGTTCACAGTGCCTGAATCATTTAACAGATTCGAGAGGCTCAATGAACTTCACGAGTCTCTCCCTACCAACCATGTACCGATATACAAATGTACGTAAGCGATATACCAATCACAGCACATTGATATTGTTACTAATAAACTCTTAGGTATTTGAACTAAACTTTTAAAGAATGTTTTATGATTCTTCCCTTCGGCTGCAATGACTCAAAAATTCTCAGAAATCTTCATAGAAGATTCTCAGGAGTCATGAGATTTAAACATTATTTTACTTACTTTGATTTGCTATTTAAACTTCGTGAAATTATATTCTAAGCAAATGTTTTGTTTACAACTTAGCATACAGAAGGGACAACAATTCTTAATTAATTACTTATTTATTTTTCTTACACTTAAGATTTATAGTAATTGAGTTAGGTGCAAAATAATTTCCCTCTACCATTTTTCCAATACTCCTCACTCTTACCCAAGTTATTCACTTATAGATATAGGTTAATACAAAAATAGGCGTATTAGACTTAATCCCACATCTCTTTTCAATTACAACCTAGGACATAGCGGATCAGTATCGAAGTTATCAGGAAGTTGCCGGTTCAATCTACGCGCTAATGAGGCTCATGGTGCGGACTGATTGCGGCTAATAGAGTTTGTAACTACGCCGCCTGGTGTGTGGTGCAAGTGATAAGCAGAGCACTTTGTGATGACGTTTTATAGTAGTTATTCTGAATTTATATTTGTGAGGCAGTAATTCTGAAACCCGATATTTCTTTATTTATATTTATTAGGTAACGAATAGCCACAATATAAACGAAAAATATTATTTTAGAATTAAAGCTAATGACAAGCTAGGGAAGAGTGCACGCTGCATTCCCACAGCCGCTGGACGTTACCCCTCTCTCACAGAGGACTACCTTGAAATGTACTGCATTTCCTACTTTATAGTATTTCCCCAATGTACACATACGTGTTCCGGTAGTGAATGAGATATGTCAGAGCTCGTTCCTATACCGTCCTATCCTATCCGTCCCTATTTTCCCAACCCTTTCTCCCAATCCATTCCTTAATCTGCACAGGTAGGCAGCGTATCCGGGGGCGTGCCAACGTTTGTCATTCCGGACTAATGTTGGCATGTATTGCGGATGTCCATGGACGACAGTATCCACTTACCATCAGGTGGACTGTATGCTCGTCCGCCGCCTTTTATCTATATAAAAAAGTAATCTATATATGCAGTAAGAAATTTGAATTTAACAGCAAACATTTGACATTATCTAAAATGTATTGATATTTCAGTTTTAACGTTTTAGTTTCTACATTGAGTTCTACTTAAGTATTGGTCTCTGGCGAGCGATGGAAAGAGCTCGGAGTCTCTTCGCTGGAGAAAATCCATAACGGAGAAATTCGACGACTAACTAAAAGTGTCTACATGCTCGTAGCTCAAAGAATCGGCAAGTTGAAGTGGCGGTCAGCATGCCATATCTGGATGGATGTAAATTTCATTTCGTACACACAATTGTTAGCGCACATAATAATTTTATCTGACGCGGGATCGATAACAGATGGGGAGGCGAGTTCTCGAAAAGAGACCACGTACAGGAAAATGTAGCGTGGGACGCCCTCTGGCGACACGAACTAAATATATGAAGAAAATCGCTGGTAGTGGCTGAATGAGTATAGCGGATGACTGATGATATGGTATTTGACTGACTGACTGATATTTGACTGATGTTACATTACATAATATTTTTATTAAGTAACTAACTAAAAACCTGTTACAAATACTTTTATCTTTGTAACTAAATTACATCATATCGCTTCCGCTTATGCCTTAAACTACCATGTAATGTAGGACAGGACAGGCGGCGGCGATATCATATGTTATAACTGCGTAGGCAGAATTTGTAATGAGGTCCGAACATACTAGATTAGAACCCGGGCGGGGTTTGTTTCAGTTTTACACTTTTAAATAAATATTTTGTCATGTATGTTGTACTGATACTACAATATTTATTAAGCACACGTATTTTTCCCGAAATATTTATCGCACCGCGGCCACAATTCGTAGTAATTTCTCTTTAGTTTTCCATTCAGCGGGTCCTTCGCTCGGGTGGACACCTGCAACACCAGGGGCCGGCGTGTGCGCCGCTGACCTTGCAAAATCCTATTAAAATAAAAGTTTGTGATAATCAAATAAAAGTCTATGATTGCATTTTTCGTGTGCTTCCGAGGAGTCCAAATCTTTTGTTCTCAGTATAACTGTATAACTTGCTTCATTGACATTGACAATATGTATTTTAAATTGTTTTGACTTTAATTACAAAGAACACTTGAAATCTCAGGCAAGGCTAATAATATATATCTGATTTAGCAATTAAAGAACTTTGAACGGTTTAAACGGGGTGACTGAGTCACCCCGTGACCACGTCCACTGCAATGTGTCCGAAACGTCGGGATATAAATAATGTTAAATATACGCGATTTAAACCGTTCAAAGTCGTTTTATTGCTATGTATAGTAATCGCCATAACCTAAGAAAATATTATATATCTAATTATCAAGGATATAGGCATACACAAGTTGGCATACACAGCCAGTAAGTAATGAGTATAGTACAAGTAGTAGTCAGTAAGCCAGTTTCAAGAAACATATGCACAGAAATAAACCTCTTCAGACGTTGAGTCATATTAACTAAACCCAACTTAAATATATAACCTAAACAGTTTTGTCGCAAAATGTACGGGTATTTCACTGAAGCAAAAAGTTTGAAGCTGATTGAATAATTGAAAATTTCACTATCATAAGTTTCTATAAATATGCGGAATTGTTTTCAACGTGTTAATAGATATATTGATAATTTTAAAATCATCCAAAATACGAGTATGCTAACAAATCAACCACACGTGGGTGATTTCATTGTCACACACTTACTTAATTAAATTGTTCCAAGTTAAGAATATTGTAAAGGAGCGTACAGATATCACGAGACATGTGTCACGGTTAGCGGTAAACAGCTCTTTTTACGTGAGGGATGTATAGAAAGGCAAGCTGGCCAAGCTACTTAGCGAGTCCATTCTTTTAGAGCTGATGCAGATCCTCAGGGCTTGTGGTAGCCGCTTTGTTAACCTTAGTCAACACCCACGAGATGAGATGGGTTCATGGTTACTTCACTAAAACATTGGCCAATCAAACCTCTCCAAGATTCTTTTTTTGCGTTCCTAAACGACGTATCGCAATAAATTTAAGGTTCACATTCGTTGCTTCAACTGAACTTCAATTATAGTATAAAGTATTTATGTAAGTACATAAATACATATTGTTATTATCAATACATTATTTGTCATAGTGTATCTGGAAATTGCTGATAAAACATCCTGAACTTAAGAGGACACCGGGCCTATCCAACTGTTTAACAGTGTATCTCTTAACAGTTGGTTTTGATTCTTTTTTGTTTCTGTTTAAAAAATGTTATAGTCTCTACACGTCTCACATGGTCCAGGCGCGGTATGAAACCACCTTAAAATTGTTCTGAACATTGTAGAGTAATTGCCATCCACCAGGTACCTTGAAATGTCTTCAATCAACTTTCACCTTGACATTTAATATGTATGTCTGCGGTGAACCATATACGTAAGTATGTGGCAAGAAGGCGGTAAATTCCGTAAAATTATATTTTTGGTAAGGAACGAACTGCCTTGTGGAAGGAAATGCCTCAAGAGGTCGTTCTATTAAACTAGGATATGGGGTTCTTCAAGAAAGCTGTGAATAGGATTTTGTAAGGTCGGCGGCGCGCCCGCATGCCCCCTGGTGTTGCAGGTGTCCATGGGCGGCGGTAACACTTACCATCACGTGGGACCGCTTGTTCGTCCGTTCAGTAGTCTATATAAAAAATAAGTCAAAACAAGTTGTCACTTCCTGGGAATCCTGGTGTTGACTATGGATGCCATGGTAGAGAGGCCTTGCATCCCCCTGCACTATTTGCAACAGAATATTTGATCAATGGCAGAAAATAAATCCGGTTATATCCGGTTATATTGTAATCCGGTAAAATTGACAAGTTCTGATAAGATGTATTCAAAATCGATTCAACACTAGTCTCAGAAGGTTGTACATTTTTCGTGATGGATTTTAATGCACTTTTATATCTATCTGATTTACCCTGCACCGAGATCCACTATACGAAATTGATTTTTACGGACTCGTAAAGTGTCCAAAAATCTATTATTAAGATAGTGAATACCACCTACTGTAACTTAAAAATAAATCACGTTTAGAACAAATTAGTTTCATTTTATTTTTTATAATCAAGATAAGTTGAAGTGTTCTGATCTGATATACAGGTGTAATATAGTTCAATAAAGTTAGTATAACATCCATTTCACTTATATAATGGATTTATGGACACTTCGACTCCTTAAAAATCCGTTTAGTATATATAGTTTCAATGCGGGATTAAAGTGGATATTAAAATGCATAAAAATGAATTAATTGAATTTTGCAATGGATTTTAGCTAACCGATGGTTATTCACAGTGTGCTGTTGTGTGATAGTCCTAAGGAATTATACCGCATTTAAAAGATTTGATTGGCCAACCCGCATGGCCAGCGTACCCTTTCAAAGCCATACATACATTCCTCCTGCTTAAGAATTGTCTTAAAAATTGTCAGAAGTATGCCGTGTCCGACAGTAGATGCTAAAAGGGTTAAAAGCTAAGTTAAAAAAAAAACGCTAAAAGATGCTAAAATGCTAAAAGAGATGTTAAGAAATATGTTATGTCATGAAATGTTAGAGAGATGAAACAAAGAGATTAATCGGTGTTTATTGCATTTGTTTGTTTTTAATTTACGAATATACCTAATGTTACTTACTTATCTGTTTACGCTGTCGTAAACATGTCACTTGTTTAGTTTCTTCTTGTCGGGGAAGTATATTTCACTCCGGACGAACCTCCGTGGTTATTTATTGTATTGTGTCTATTCTTGTAATGTGTATTTTATTTACATCTAATTTTTAATAAATAAGAAACATTTAAATAAATCGAGTTCCGTAACCGTAACCGAAACTCTCGAATAATCGAATTAAAAAAAAATCTATAGAGTGAGGCGATTGATTCAGTGAATTTCACGATAACATACTATTTTTAAAACTTCGTATCAAAATTAAATTTAGTAGATGCCGTTGTCATATTGGGAACTAACCTAATTCTTAACAAAGAAACACGATTTTACATATTATTGTTAGTAGAATGATAGTGTTTCATTGTCAATTTTTATATATATATATATATATATATACATATAATAAAATCATAACATCCCAGTGTCTGTGCAAGATATGTTGTTTTGAAAAAAAATCGTTTCGTAGTACACCATGAACCAGCAAAATCCAAAACAGCATTTTTTGGAAGTCGCAGGCAGTGCCGGGTTGTTACTAAAATTTTTGGAAGTCGCAGGCAGTGCCGGGTTGTTACTAAAATTTTTGGAAGTCGCAGGCAGTGCTGGGTTGTTACTAAAATTTTTGGAACTCGCGGGCAGTGCCGGGTTGTTACTAAAATTTTTGGAAGTCGCAGGCAGTGCCGGGTTGTTACTAAAATTTTTGGAAGTCGCATGCAGTGCCGGGTTGTTACTAAAATTTTTGTGATTTAATAATTATAAATATTAAATGTATTATTATACTATACCATACTATCAGTCTATGTCTCTCCACTGCGGGATATAGGCCTATCCCGAAGCTTGCAAAGAAACCCTTAAAACGTTCAGGGATCCTTTAAAAAGGCTTAAATGGGTCGGAATGACCTCATGTTTTCTTATCAAAGACCCTGACTGAATAACCCATCCACTTATACAGAACGACTCAATTGTCCCCCAAATATATTTGAAATCACGAAATACTTGAGCACACAAGAAGGGGTGCTGCCTCTTAAATTATACTTATAGTCTAAGCGTTCACGGTGGAATTATTTAGGTGACGAAACATTTCGTAAACTTGTTGGCTTACGTTAAAATGAAAAAGTTACAGGGAAAGAACAATGTTTTATTATTTATTTACAAGGTACTCCAACAGTATTTACACGATAAAATATAAAAATGTTATAAAACTTATAAATTCAACATACCGTATACAATACTTTAACAGGTGCATATCAATTCAACACAGAGGCATGCGAGTATGAACAAAAAAAAAAATTAAATTTGGATGAACATAAATTCAATTAAGTAAGGTTAAATTACAATTTACTAAACCATTTAATTAAAAAAAAAAATGCCCGACTACAATTTACTTAAAATTTTGAGTTTGAAACTTGCCAAAGAATCATTAAAGATGTCGATGTCATGAGAATTCAATTCGTTATAAATATTCAGAAGACGATTT
Organism: Sesia apiformis; assembly: GCA_914767545.1. Lineage (NCBI taxonomy): Eukaryota > Metazoa > Arthropoda > Insecta > Lepidoptera > Sesiidae > Sesia > Sesia apiformis. Next base: position 3,270,420 of record OU611976.1, read on the forward strand.
AATGGCGAGAATTTACCCAGGTTTGTTTTAGAAGGTAGCGGTACTAATTGCTTGCTTAAAGGATATCTTGGGATAGAGCGAGGAACAGCATGGCGAATTTGATTTACCACCTCAGGTATTAACAAGGAGTCATTTAATATTTTCTCCAATAAAACCAAACAGGAAACCTTCCAACGCACTACCAACGTTGGTAATCCGAAATGAGAGAGTCGTGTATAGTAATTAGAACGATAAGGGCATTGGCAATCCCCATACATAAGGAACCTCGTGAATACACGGTGGACACGTTCAATCCTGTCAGAGTGGATTGTATAGAATAGACTCTATATTGGTGCTGCATATTCAAGACTGCTACTTATCAGCGCGTTATACAGACATAATAAGGTACGTGGGAATCGAATCCGGGACTTACTGTACAGCAGGCAGGGGCACTACGAACTAGACTAATTGGCCGTCCATTAAAATAAAACTTATAGGTTGGGGAGACAATTGTTCTTAAGATACAGATTTATTTTCTACTTTGGCAGCTTGGGCTCATAATAATTTGTAATAAGTACAAATATAAATAAATTTCAAATTTCAAGACAAAACTCAAATCTTACAAATTCAGTTTTCTAAATATGGGAAAGGTTTTCAAAATCAGAATCAGAATATATTTATTGTACACTGCAATAATTAAATATACAGTTACGCATATCAGGCGTACAATATTTATATAGTATTAATAACTAATGTCACGAGAACAAATTAAATTTTACAATAATCTTATTTGATGTATTTATGTCTTATTAATCTTATTTAATGTGTATGTATGTCCACTATACCTAATCTATTGTCATTACTTTTTATAGGAAACTTGTCATTTTTGAAAAAAGATATAAAATTTACGTTTTATTAGCACTTTCTATAAAGTGTATTTAATTATATTCCCATTCAATAATCTTATTTCTTCAGGTAAATTGTTGTAGACAGTTTCAAGACTCTTTATACCGAAAGCACGAGAGTTGGGGATTAAATTGACAACTGAGATTTTTCCAGTAAGCTATGACATGAGCGTAATCAGCCCTTTATCGTTAATTGCTGGACTTGGGCTTTCAATGATGGTATCCCGGGATACATGACCTTAAAATGGTATGCTGGCCAAGTGGGTTGGCGATTCCACTGTTTTAGATGTGGTGTAAGTTCCTCGGGGTTTGAAGTTTGTTACCACTTAGTCGCTTTCTAGCTATGAAATGCGACAGAAATTTCAATAGAGCTTTGAATAGAACTTTGCAAAGTTGGTTGCACAGCGGCATCCACTCTGGTGTAAAACATGTTGTAAGTGTCCATGGGCGTCGATGACCACGTACCATTTTGTGGATAATCTGTTTGTCATCTTTTCTTTAAAATGAAGGTGTGAAATTTATCTAATCTAAACGGCTAATACGGCTAAATCTGGTTGTAATGCTTCGTATATGAGGAGCGCTAGCCATAAAGTTTAGAAAGCGTAATAATGTCTGCAAATGTTAGTGTTTTAACAGTTGACACTTAGTCTATGAAAAGCGCCGGGCTTTTGAATTATGCAGAGAGCTGTAGCGAGGAAATCTTTTGGATTGAGCACTCAATGCTCGATAACTCGAAAGCCGGCTGAGCCGACTATTGGAGTGTATATACCTACTCTTAGAGTTGTGTCAATAAGCAGATTTTTGTACTTCTAGAGGGCGTTACGGGAACTTAAGGTACTTAAATGATATCTGTCTGTAACGTCCCACTGCGGAGCATAGAGGCCTCCCCTAGTGATTCACTGGGCAGTTTCCGGTCATAATTCACTACGCGGGCCCAATGCGGGTTCGTACTCCGATTTACTTAGTATTAGTAATCCGTACATATACTCCAGATTTTTTAATTTCTCAAGCATTCGGATATTCTCATGGTGTTTTTCCCCACCGCTAAGCTAGTGATCATTTTGGAAACTCAGTGGTACGGTCTGAAGATTTCTAACTCACGATCACACGACTGTGAGGCCCACTAGCAATTATTACCTCTCTAATTGAGGAATAACTTCTGTCAAAATACATTTAGTTACTGTTTTCGTGTTAAAATTATCGATTATTATTAATACGACACGTTATTAAGCTATGAGGTAGCAGTTATTACAATTTTCCGTACAAAATGTTACAAATTAAGAACAATTTCTTATAATATCTCTTAAAGTAAATGTCAGTATCGTGAAACAAACTTTAACCCTTGTTCTCGCGTAGATACTGCGTCAAATATTATTACAAAGTTAGTAGTACATAGAACTACAGATTTCCCTCGACAATAGAAGGCTTTGTTTGTCCTTATATGTTGTGAAATATAGAGTAATTACATATAAGTATTATAGTTGTATCAATATCAATTAAAATCCGTTTAAATAAATAGTAAGTTTGTTTTAAAACTAACTGTTGTCTGCAGCTTTGTTCGCTTGAAATAAGATTTCATTCGAAGTACTGAAATGGAGACAGAGTAAACAGGAAATTACTTGAAAATTGGTATATTTAACTAAATGTCAGAAAAGTAGGTATAATGTAGGTATAAAACACACTTCAAATGACTCAAGGTAAATTTATATCGTGGTCGATCGATTGATCGTTCAAATCGATTCAGTGTGTCTGGAATCGAACGATGTCCTCGATCCACATCGATTAATGGATATTTTTTAAAACATGGTTCTAAATCATCTAGTCTCTCCTTTGATGAGCCAAAATGAGGGAGAGACGATATAAGCCCCGACGGAAGCACAGTCGGCCGGCGTTTATGACCCCAGGGAGAGAAGCCCAACCGCCTCAGGTTAGTCGGAAATTTCCAATAAAGAGGAAGTTACCATAGACGAAAGTATATCCTGAGTTGTATCTTAAACATGTTTAAAACAGTCTAAAAATGTTTAAAACTTGTGTATAAAATCAACGAAAAGAAACTTGATTTACAACACATATTTAAAATATTTTGAACGTTTGTTTCATAAATTTAAAAAAGCTGTTTGTTTTTCATCCCTGACTTGTAGGGATTAGAGGTAGCGAATAATTCCAATTAGCCCTATGCCACGTCCCCTCAGACTCTCGTTTGCTTTAGTATTGTATATGGGGTTCGGGTATGGGGCGTCATAGTGTTTTTTGGGAATCTTGTAGGTTTCGATCAAGTCTCTTATTTCTCGTCTTTACGTTTAGTGTTTAAATGTTTACGGTCGATATCGGTCCATGATGTGCAATGGATTATTCATCCATCAATCATTGGTCCTATGGACTTGTCGATCAACCAATGTCATTGATTGTGTATTTGAGACGAATAACATCGACTTATCGGCGTCGATAGAAAACAGTCTAAGTGCACCTATGTTTTTTACAATGCGAATCCTAATATATACATAGATATATGACACAACAGTGAGAGGACTTTATCCAGATACAGGTTTGATATCGGCCTCTCCTAAGAACCGCTTCAATACTGGATCTATCTTCTTCTTATCTCAAGAAAGCTACTATTTACGGCTATTATCGTGTCCATTGGAATGTCTTGAGCAAATGAGATGAGATAAGGTGAATGTTTAGTTGTTGTCTGGTTGTCTAGCAGAGGTCGCATTTAGCGATAAGACCACCGTTTGTGCATTTTGTGTATACAATGTTTAGCGATAAGGCCACCGTTTGTGCATTTTGTGTATACAATGTTTAGCGATAAGACCACCGTTTGTGCATTTTGTGTATACTTTTTACTTGCTTTGTTGGTATAAAGAGTTTTACCTTTTTATCTTTCTAAAACTAATCACACAATGAAACCCAACCGACTACTGTTACTAGAATCGCAAATTAGTTTAAATTAATTATTATTATTAGGTAGCTGAACGTTTGTTAAATCAATGGTTATGATGGCTTGGTAATTAATCAATTATAATTAATATTAATTTAATAGTGGTTATGTCAGCCTACACACTCGTATATAATTAGGTGTTCCCAGAAACATGTGTTAATATTGAATTCTGTGTAATCAAAATTATGCGAATAATATTCGTAGACACGTGTAATTAGCATTTATTATACAGTGTGTCTAGATAACCCACCTTCATAGACTTGAAGGGTATATTATATGCTTTAAAGGGGATAAAGAAATGCACAAGAAATGCGGTATTTTACCTGCTTCCATTGTAGTTGGCGCTCGCGCTAGGGTCATATTTAAAAAACAGTAACTACTAAAGTAACTCCGTCCATCGGACGCACTTAATCGTTTGTGCTTTTGCTCATTCAAAATATGCAGGTGTACCCCAGGGCGAATACTAGTATTGTAAATATTCACTTGTTAACACGCTCTCCACGTGTTACCAACAAAACTGGGTCAGTTCATTTCACAGAAAATTATACAGAATTAACAAAATGAATTATTCAGTGTTCAGTGTCCATAATCACGACGCGGGGTAGATTTGCATTACCGAATTTTAATAGGAATTATGAAGGTGGACCTAGGAGTTAATGATTCACTCCCATCGTCCCCGGTGGCCCCGTCCTCTATACCTGGGCCGGATGGGAAAAAATGCCAGGAAACATTTGAAAAATGTGAAAACATTCACCGGGGACGATAGCGCAATAAAATTACCATCATTCACGGTGACGAAAAAAGAGATGTATTGTACATTCTTCTTTAAGTGCAGTAATGCAATAATGGCTTGTATGTGATTATTATTTATAGATGACTAGCTGTGCCCGGCATGCGTTGCAATGATTTCTTTTGTCAGAAACCTTCGCGGGCGCTCGCACAACAACTCACCAAAGTTTCATCGAAATCGGAAGAACAGTTTAGGAGCGCATAGAAGACGAAGAAACAAACATCAATTTTTATATAATAGATATTTACTATTATTTGATAATAGCAATTGAAAGGTATATTGAAAGTGGCACCGAAATAACACAAACCCTGGATATAACTGCATTTTTTTTACTAATCCGGCCCAATGCCGAGAGCCGGCCACCGGGGACGATGAGAGTAAATCGTATTAATGACGTTGGGCATTGGGCATGACATTTAATACATTGGGCAAACAAAGAGGAGCATTGGTATCCGGATAAAAGAACACATAGCTGACATGAAGAACAGACGCTCGACCAAGTCTGCAGTTTGTGAACATGCTCTGGACAAACCCAACCATTACATTCGATTTGATAATCCACAAATCCTCGCTAGAGAGACCCGATTCATGCCAAGAATGTTACGCGAGGCTATTGAAATCAAGAAACACCCAAATTTCAATAGAGAAGATGGTTGGCAAGTACCACCGGCTTGGGATCCAGTCATTAAATTAATTAAATCCCAAGGCCAACGCAATACTGCAAGACCTCTGGACACCGTGAGTGAATACTGCGTGCATAGGGAATGTTATGATTAAAAAATCCAGACGGTAGTTCAAAAAATTTCAGACGGTAGTCCAAATAATTTCTTAATAACTCAAGTGACAAATAAAATCAATAGTCACCCTGTGACCACGTCCACTGCAAAGTGTTCGAAACGTCGGGATATAAATAATGTCAAATATACGCGATTTAAACCGTTCAAAGTTGTTTAATTGCTACGTATTAATGACGTTTTTGGAATGGGGAGAATGTCAAATTAAATGTGAAATTATTTTTATTTATAAATGGAAGCAGAGAATAAGAACTGCAGGGCCGGACTTGCGCCCGTTGATTGCCGCGCAGTTAGTGGGTCACACTTATAGATCCAACTCTCATAATAATATTAAATATATTCCGTCCCTCTCCATTTTCGAATTTGACAATCATTTCCCTGGACCATGTCACGCGAGCTTGTTTCTATTCAGCAATCAGTGAGTGAGGAAACTCAACGCGAACAAAGCGAATTCCATTGTTGCAAAGAAAAGAGTACGAAATGCAATAAAAGGTGAATACGACATTTTAATTTTTTTCGTTTTGACTAAATGGCTTTCGGAATTAGAATTTCACCTAAATGATGTTTCAAAATCGGTTCTTTCTGAAATTTGAGTGGCACAAAATTTACCTAATTACCCTGCTTATGTAACACGTGAACTAATTTAAAATATTTAGAACCGTTCTGGAGAAAAATAAAATTATTTTAAGGATTAAATTAAAAGTTACAGATTTGTGACGTTTCATTGTTGCGTCGTAGGCAACGCCCGTAGATTATAAGATATACTAGAAATATACTATAAATTATGAAAAATAAAACCTAAAGTAAAAATTGGTAGAATCAATTCTACTCTCGAAATTGAAAAATCTATTTTATATATTTGGTTTATTTTAGTGACACGTTGTATGAATAACTTTAAAAATTTTCCCCTGTAAGCAAGGCTTACAGATTGTTGTAACTGTAACTGCTGTTTGTAGTAACAGAGGCTTACAGGCTTATTGTTCTTTAGCGCTCGTGCGTATGAACCAGGGCCGTCTTTACCAGGGGGTGCAAGGGGTGCGGTGCACCCCGGGCGCTCACCTTTTAAAGGTAATGAAAAAATATAACGCTATAGTAAACAATTACACAATAGGATATTTGACTGTCATAGGATACACAATAGGATATTTGACTGTCATAGGATACACAATAGGATATTTGACTGTCATAGGATACACAATAGGATGTTTGACTGTCTTAGGATACACTCCCGCACCCCGGCGCAGAATAGACTAAAGACGGCCCTGGTATGAACTCTTATAAACGTGGCCAAATTATTAAAGGTTATACTCTGAATTTGACGTGAACAAACCCGCGAATAATTGCTAGTTAAACATAAGAAAAGCGACACCTTTCTTCATTTGAAATAACATATTTTCATCTAACATTTTACACACATTGTATCATTCACCTACAGAATATAGGAGCTGAATATAAGCACAATCTTCCCCTGTCGGCCAGGCGTGAATAATGAACTGAAAATACCATCGTCTCGACTGTACTGTCGTGAACAGAAGTGCCGTATAATGTTTGCTGTGTCGTAAACATTCCATAAGACGCGCGGTTTCAAATTTGGCACAAAATTTCAATATGTGAAAGCGGCTTCATCTATACATACATACAACGTCTAACTAAGATAACGCAAATGTTGAAAACACGTTATTTAGTATCGAGAGTAAAATTGATTCCACCAGTTTTTACAATAGGGTTCTTTTTCATGCGTCACTCGAGCCGCGTCGCGCCTAGGCTCCCGGTTTAGACAGGACAACAAAATCTCACATGTTATTCCTTAAAATAATTTGGTTATCATTAGAACGGTTTTATACTTTTTAAATTTGTTGACATATTTCAGGTTTTTTAGGACACGTTAGGTACTTTCTTGTCACCGGTCAGAATGTGTTAGTTTTATAGTGACGAAGAAGAAGATTGAGCAGAGATTAGATTATTTTATACTGTAGGAACCTTGCCTACACTGCAATTAATTTAATTAGGCAAGCAAACCCGCCGGCCGATGCTAAATTTGCTTAAGGAATGTGCGCGCGGCCGCTTGTAGAAGGCGCTTGCGCAGAGCGCAGCGAGCGGGCGCCGCACAGTCACTACCGATATCCGACGGCGAATGCATGCGCATTTTTTAGTTTCTGTTGATTATTAATTTCTATTCAATCTTGTTCTAGTCAATTTCTAATAATTCGTTATCCTATCAGTGACATCCTATGTGTGAAATTCATGCTCTTTCTTCTAAAATCTAAATCGCTATTGTAAATCTTGACATACCTACGTGAATAAAGTGTGTCAAATAAAGTATGGACTATTACTAACCAAGAACCCTAGTTAGACACTTTACTTTAAGTTAGACACTTTAATACAATATAAAGAAAAAGTGTAGACACGAATAAATAGTTTTAGAATTAGATTAGAATAGAATTAATAGTTTGAAATTAATTAAATGCTATCACTCTAGTTCCATCGCCGATGGAATAGCTAATATTAGATATAGTTCTTTTATCTCACGAAGGCACGTTACGCTTAGTAGTGTTTGTGCTCGTACATGTACATTGTTGTAGTGTGCGCCGCACCGTCGGCAAGTCAACTGAGCGTTCTCTAGTTTACAAACACTACTAAGCGTAATCCGCCTTCGTGAAAGAAAGAACTATACATACTAGTTAAATTATATATAAATCGGAGTGAGTGTATGAATGCGGCGCTAGTGAGCGGTTTTTGTGAAAAAACGTGTGTAGAACAAATATTGTTTGTTTTTACAAAATAAAATATTCATGGCGGTATATTTACGTTTGTATTTTTGTATGGATGTGTTTATGTTCTTTTAATTGTAATATCGTATTATTCATATTTAAATTTGTCGCAAGTATTTGTGTAAAATATTTACCAATATTTCATATTTCACCGCATTTCCCAACGTGCCTCTCTGTTCTACCCAAAGGTTGTCTAGTAGGGAATACTTCCAGGCATTAAGTTCGCTTTTTGTACGATTATATGAAATAAAGTTTAAAAAAAAAAAAAAAAAAAAAATCTATGCGATGGGGGCTATAAGGTTATTTAACCATGTATAAAGATTATACTTAATAATAATAAATAAATGACGAATACAAAAATGAATTTACTAATAATAAGTCCATAATAAATAATCAATCAATAATAATAATGGTATTGTTTATTTAATATAAAATAGAGTAGAATATGTCAAAACTATATATTAAATATTGAACAAATAATAAAATAATAATTTGAAAATAAACAAGAGAAGCGATATAACAGGACACATTGTATTTCAATGTAATTTCATTATTTGGAAATAAACATGAATAGTGTTAGGAACATTCTCTTTTAATCAAACCTGTAAAGTTAGCGTAGGATGTAATTGTCCCCATTATATAAAAAACCCTTTTGTGCAAATTTCTTTCTTTCTACGATACCGATCAAAGCAAATTTTGCAAATTGAACTTAGAATACATTAAAAAACATACAGTTTTTTATATTAAACGAACTCTTTCTCGCGACTTTCTATTTAGAACCCGATTTCAGTCTGGAAATAGTCAATTTTGATCATCTTATCCGAAGAGGAATAATTTGAATAAAAATACAAAAAAAAATACTGAAATAACGAGCAGTAAATGTATGGCAGCCAATTTAAAGCTGAGTTAGGTTTAGGTACTGGTAAGGGGAGAGTGCACGCTGCAATCCAACAGCCGCTCGCTCAACTGGCCACGTTACCCCTCTCTCACAGAAGACTACCTTGAAATGTCCGCATTTCCCACTTTATCTTATTTCCCCAATGTACGTACGTGTTTCGGTAGTGAGTGAGATATGCCAGAGCCAATTCCCATCCCATCCTATCCATAATAGTAAAAAATTTATCCGATCATTGCGATCTGATGATGATGATGCTCAATATATGGCTAAATATTAAGTATGTTGAATAAATTTGGTCCGTGTTAATCATTTCGAGAAAATGGACTCGGGATTAGTTCAAATTGTTTATACATTTTTATTTTGAATACTCACGTCCCTGTTTTTCAATTTCGGTAGGATAATACCTAAATAAAAATGCCAAAAGTACCTTTATGTTAATCATTTTCCTCCTCAAAATTTCAAACGCCACTCAAATATATTTTAATAAATGGGAAAACGTTTAACAATCTTCAATGTTTCTTTATTACCTATACAGATAATAAACGTTGAAGTGGGAGTTGGTTTTCTAATCTTTTTCCTTAACACTTCGGGTTACAATCAGTTGATCAGTTTGTTCATACGACACAACAATAACATTATTTTAAATGTTTTGTTAATTCAATTTTTATGTTAAAAATACAAATCAAATAAAATCATTCATTTGCAATGGTAATTGCATACAACAACTCGTCAAATTTGCCAGAATTGTCGTGTGAAAAATAAACATGAACTGATTATAGAACATTAGTCAATTATTATCAATACATTTCACAAATATTTCTTTAAAAGAAATAAGATGTCAGTTTTACAATCAATTGAAAATAAGTAATTACATAATTAAATAATTATTCTAATTATATATTAAATGTTAATTTAAGCTCAATATTAAGTAAATTTAGCCAATTATAATTTATAAATACCTGTCACAATAAACGTTTTTATAGGAGCAGAGTGCACGCTGGATTCCCACAGCCGCTGGGAGCACTCAACTGACCACGTTACCCCCCCTCTCACAGAAGACTATCTTGAAATGTACTACATTTCCTACTTTATCGTATTTCTGCAATGTACATACGTATTTCGGTAGTGAGTGAGATATGCCAGAGCCCATTCCCATCCCATCCTATCCCTCCCCATTTTCCTTAGCCTTTCTCTCAATCCATTCCTTAAACTGCAAAGGTAGGCAGCGCATCTGGGGGCGTGCCAACGTTTGTCATTCTGGACTGATGTTGGCATGTATCGCGGATGTCTATGGACGACAGTATCCAATTACAATGAAATGGATTCTATGAAAAAAAAATACTGAAAACAATACCTCACTGTAATGGTTACTTAAAATATGTATAACATTTCAGTTTATAGAAAAAGTATTTTTGTCAATGTGGTAACAATACTGTTCGGAACAACCGGTTTAGTTTCGCAAAATTAACGATGGATGGCGCTATAGCTTATTTAAAAGTCGCTATTAAGATTTTCCCAGATAACATAAATATGGGCGCGGATTTCCATACATTCATTCCGAGCCGTACAGCGATATTAGAAAACCAGAATAGAAGAATATAGAATATAGAAGAAATAGAAAAAAAATAGAAGAAATATTGGCATCCTGAAGAAAAATCAGCATACACAGCAAGCAAGAGCAGTACCGGCGACCACATCGTTAAATACAGTCTGGTAATAGGAAGCCGGTGCGGTACTGTGACGTTTTAAAGCATACATCCCTCATACACAATACCAATGTACATAAGCCCTAGATACAGCAGTGGATGAAAAATGGCTAGTTACAGTACGGAAAACAGCAAAAAAAAATACCATCCGACTGGCGACACCATCGGGTTTTTATTATATAAATAATACCATAAAAAATGAAGATCTTCGTACTTCATTAAATTCCCCGCACATGAATTAACTATGGTAGTAGCTCTATAGAGTTTGTACCAATCTAAGGTTTACTCTATTGTTGATACGATAGAAGTTTCACGGAGAGGTTATGTTGTCAGACAAGTGTAAGTAAAGAAAAACTAAGTATAAGAAATAATACTTAAACTATAAGGTATTTAAGAAATAATAGCTTTAAATGTTGTTTCTCTTTTCAGGTACGATTTGTACCTAGTAAAGTTCTTTTAAATTGATGTATAATGTATTGCCACTATGTGATTAATAAACACTCCACTCTTTTCAAAGCAACTCAATTTAGTTTTGATTTCGAAATTCCAACTTTATATAAGGTAAAGTGTTTATAAAAACACATTATATACATTTAGGCAGACAAAGTCGTAGACGATCGCTAGTAAAAATTCGAAGGTACAATACAATAACGTCCCTCCATAAATTGTCAAATATTTCACTCAACGTTATTCTCTTTTGATTGAAGGTGACATTTGGTTACTTCGATTCGATATTGTTTCTTGAACAACAGTCGCTGTTTTCTTTTTACGAAAAAAAATATCAAATAACTTTATATAAAGTGACATCCGCCGGTCGCTAAGATAAATTTGATGGTATTGAAGACGAAAACCGTTTAGGTCCATAAGGTTCGATGTATCAGAAGTACACAATTTCGGAGTATACAATTTGCGTTATCCCCATCAATGGGGATTGTCAGTGGGGAAATTCATTGCTTGCAACAGTTCGTGCTCTTACTTCCCCACTGGCTTTATTATGCGCAATAACAGACCCCAGGTATTTAAATTTCTTCACCCCTTTTATAATTATTCTAAACGACCTCTTCTGTTCTCTCCTGTTATTGTTCTGTACTTGAGTTGATTGTAATGTCGTTATAATGTCACACAATTACGCCACATTGGGCTGGCAAATTTTTAACACTTCCTGGATAATTACGTAGAACAAAAGGTAATGTTCAGGAGTGTAGTTCCTTTAACTCGGCGATAGATGGCGTTGTCTGGCCCGCTACAACGCGCTATAGTTTGGTTTTTGAATTGTATAGGATAAGTAAGTGCAGCGTTTAAAATTTAATTACACAATAAACCGACGGAAGTGATACTGTGTTTTGTGGTGTAAATGATCACGGGAATCTTATTGGCTGCTGTGCATTCCGGCCGGTCCACTCTCTTTTTAGTTTCATCTTAGTCGGATAAAAATATCTATTTGTATCGTATATTTCTTTCAGTTTTTATTTCAATTTGTTCTAGAATACAAGTGGAAGATAATAAAAATCAAAGGTCGTTGCTTCACGAGTTTAAGCGACATTGTTTTCCTAATGGACTTCGAAAAGTTTCGGCAATAAATCCATTATGCCACCTTTGTGCTGGCTTGTGCCAGTCACAGTATTGATACAACACGACGTCTGAAGGGCTTCATCACGATGAAGATGTGTAATGCTATTCGAGACTAGATAGATATTTAGATAAAACCCTTTATTGCACATTACAACAAATTAAAGCAGCGACAGAATTTCAAACGCACAAAGGGCAGTGATCTCGCTAAAAGCGATAACCAATTTATCCTATTTTCTAAATGTGTTTCGAGAATGAGATACGCCAGAGCCCATTCCCATCCTATGCTTCCATATTTTCCCAATCCTTTCTTCAAAATCCTAATCCGCGGCAGATGTCACCTGGTGGTATGTGGCTACCCACATACCACCAGGTGACATCTGCTGCCTTACAATAAAAAAATATAACAAATGATTTGCTATTCGGATTACTAGCGATTAATATCCAGGTTTGACCTGCTCTGGTCAGATGACTTGAAGAAATTTGCATATGGTGGATGAGAAGAACCGAGGATCGTGTGTGGTGGCGAGCCTTGGGAGAGACCTATATCCATCAGTAGAGAGACATAGGCTGATGGTATGGCGTGGTAATAACCAAGAGTTGACTGACACACGCTTATGGTATGATAAAGTCTGAGCAAAAAGGGTGGCAAATTTGATAAAAAAAACGTTGGCAGCGCCACTCGTAAAAATAGAGTTCGCTAATTTCTTTTCGTTTTAGAAAAATGTTTATACAAAAGTTGTTGACCTTTATGAACCCCATCCAACGACATATAGTTTGTGTGTACGATTATAGATGTATAATCTTTTTTTGGGTTTTCTTGAGTCTACATACTCATAATTTTGGAATTACTGAAACGATATGACCCATTTTACAACTTCACCGAGATGTATACCCAAACAACTTTTTTTTTGCCAAATTTCATTTCAGTTTGTTAAGAAATACAAACTGTAGTCCCCTTTCTTTTTATATATATAAGGTCGATTATTTTCTCTTCAAAAGGATTGTCAAATGAAATTAACTTATGTGGTGTTGCTTCGATATACAAAGAAACGACATATAAAGTTTATTCTTCAATCCTTTTTAACATCTATTATTTATCCTTACAATACTCTTATTTATGTTTACCTACAATTTGACTGTCAGCACGATTCTCTTCACTTGACGCCTACACTGTTTTACCGACGCTATGATAGTTATACCGACAGCGTGGAGCGCGGCAAAATTCAGATGAAAGAAATATATTTTCTTTACATATATGGTAATGGTGCAATTAGCACATTCTAAAACGTATTCTGTCAATGTTCAGTTCCGTCAGGAGTCGCTCAGTAAAGCGATAGTAGGTTTACTGAGGACAGAAGAGAACTCCTTGGATGCACACGAGAAATGCAGTCCCACACTTTTATTTGATTATCACAAACAGCACACATGTTAAACTTATCACTATTAAACCACAAAACGCCTAATACACAATTTTTACAATGATCAAGCAAAAACACAATTTCACTTTTCGAGTTCCCGCCAAAAAGTACAAAGGTATACCGTTCTAATCACAAAGTTAAACAATTACGGTCAATTTTCTAGCCAATTACTCTTTAGCAAACTTCGTCAAGTTAATGACGTCACTTCAATTAATCGCTCTGATTGGGCGTTACGACGTAAAATGTGAATAATCTGTTTTGGGCTGGGATTATAATATATAATCTTTTGCATAAGAGACGTACGGCACGCTGGCCAAGGTGGTTTTTTTTTTTTTTTTTTTTATAGAGAAGAGGGCGGACGAGCAAGCGGTCTCACGTGATGGTAAGTGGTTGGCGGATCTACTCTTTTAGAGGCGCTGTAGTTACTCAGAGCCTGTGGTAGCGGCTTTGTAATCTCTTAGTAGCCTTTTACGACCCCCACGAGATGAGATGACTTGCTGTTATTCTAACGACGACCACCACCACCACCACTTACCACCAGGCGGACTTTTGCCAGGCGGCACAACTACATATATTCACATAAGTCTATTAATAGGTCATTAACATTATGTTTTTCTCAATTTACTTTCTTTTTTTGCAGGTACGGACTAATGTGTACATTACTCAGCGTGTACGAAAGGTCACGCGATCACGTGGTCGTATATTAGCCATGAAATATTTGTAAGTACTGGGTATAGTGAAATAATGAGAACGGTAACATATTTACGACTTAAACATGTGACGTATATAGTATTTATAAATAGCAATTATAATAATGATTTTTTTAATACTACTTTCAAGCCTATAGCTTCGTTCGCGGTAAGGATTCAGAACTGATTCGGAACTATACGCATGCGCAGTTCAAATAATGCCGTTCGCGGAACACACAGTTCAGAATTTCTAGTTACAGTTCTGTGTTCGCGGAACCGTCGAACTGGGTTCAGGATCGGTTCAGAATTAGTTCTATCAGTTCTATAACTTTGGCAAGAATCCGTAGTTCCAGACATGCGCAGTTTTTACCTAACGACATTTGACATACATGCTGCGGCTATATTCAGTTGGTTAGAAACTAATAAACTGGTTAAATAGTTAAATAAAATATAAATTGTATTAATTTATTAAGGGTTAAATAAAATATGGTTAGTTTTGTTTGTTGTTTATATAAATAAGTTTATATAAAACTCTAATAAGAGTAATGTGTTTTGGTGGGTCCACTTAAATACTTGTCAACTTAGGGGTTTTCCCCCCAAATTTAGGGGGTAAATAAGTGGGATGGGTTTTTTTAGGGGTTTTATATTTTTAGGGATTTTTTGACTCTTCATATATTTTTTTGAATATATATTTTTCATATATTATGTGAAAGTATAGGCCCTGGGACAATCCAAACTATAATAGCTAATCATATTTATTTGTTGACCTAGCGACTTAACGACATCTAGTACAAATATATTACAACTACTCTGTGGTGACTGGTGGTTATTGTGCCTATGTATAGGCCTATGTGCCTATACATATGTACGTTGATTATTGTTTACTTGTTTAATTCGATTTTGTTGTTGTACTGCTGTGCCGACAAGCAATTTGTTAATGATGCCTAAAGAAACTAAAAATAAAAAAATGTACAGTCAGAAGTACACGTAGATTTGGGAAACAGATCCAGATTTAAAAGGTAAAGAAATTTCATTGCATTTTTGTAATTTATATTTTTTCTTTTATTATATATTTTTTAGAGGGATTTCTATGTAATTGGGGCGATTTTGGGGGTTTTTGACTTAAGCTTTAGGGATAAATATTTTTGAGAGTTGGTAACACTGCCGATGACAGTAGATCGTACGCAGTTTGGTTCCGAAATCGTTCGCGGAAATAAAAATCACGAATCGGTCTATAACCGAGCATGCGCTCTACTACGATTCCAAATTAGTTCAGTACTAGTTCCGAATTAGTTCTGAATCCTTACCGCGAACAAATCTTATGTCTCTCCACTGGTGGATATAGACCTCTCTCAGAGTTCGCTACAACACACGATCCTCGACTCTTCTCGTCCGACCACCATCTATGCTCGGTGAGCTATGCTCGGAGTTCCTTTGCGGGATAAGATCCGAAAGGATGAGTCACCGACATAACACATAGAATCAGTATGTTGAACTGCCAATGGGCAGGTTGTATTTACCGCAGCACAGATAATCGCTCGAGTAAACGAGTCCTCGAATGGAAGCCACCCATCGGGAAGCATTATACTCACTTTCAATCAATGCAAGAAGACCGCTGATAGACGGGACTCTTTTTAAAATTCAACACTTTCTTCACACAATCCGCGTACGTACACTCACACAGATTTCCTTGTAGGTGTCAAGTAGTAGCGGTTCGATTAGTATCTGTATATGAATGGAGTGTGCGTAGTATCGTATAGTGCGTTATACAGAGTAACAAAGTCAGAGACTTCATAAAAAAATCCCTTTGAGAAAATATCAAGGTTCAGAGGACAGTCGCAGTACAAAATCTTGTATATTGTGTCAAATGTAAATATGAACGTTGGATTTAATATTAGCATGTCTCATTCTTGTTCGACTGAAGTAAGTGTTAGGTGAAATTCGAATAAGTGAAATTGAATTGACGTTTAAATTTTTGGGAATAACACATTCAGAAAATGATTAGTGTATAGAAACTGCTTGAAGGTTAGTGTCTGGCATACGGGCTGGTGGCGGTGAATGCGATGCGCTACTGATCGCGAAATCGCGTGACCACGAGACAAAAATATTAAAGATTAGCTGTTGCCCGCGACTTCGTCCGCGTGGACTTTAGTTTATAAACACCGTCTTTATAACAGCGCGTGCTCGATTCTTTAAATTGATATAACTTTTTTATTTATGAACTGATTGAAATAAAACAAACACTAAATTTTAAGTGAAGCTTACCACAATACATTAGTGAAAACCGCAGTCAAATCGATTGAGCCGTTTCTAAGATTAGCGCGCACAAAGGCACAGACAAACAGACAAAAATTATAACAATCATTGTTTTGGGTTCTATTGCGTTGATAAAGGCCCCCAATAATAGTTTTTCTCATATATCTTCCATGTACAGACAGCGATCAGTTACATTTTTATTATATGCATTATTATTATATTATATGTATAGATTAAACCGTAGTAGGAAAGGCGTTCAAATACCGCGGACAAAACGTCAAAAAATTCTAAGTTTCTTTTTATTCAGTTCCAGAACACTGTGCGCCGTCTGAAAACTTTTCAGCGTCATTTCAATGACACGTTGTATATTTGTAACCTGTTTTTTAATGACATTAATCCTCTCGGCTGTTCTAAGGTTCACTGAAAGAGATTTCTTCTAGGAATAAGTTCGCCTTTGTACTTGATTACGGTAATAGTGCAATGAATTAAATAATATAGTACACACCGTAACGATTAAATGTATTAATGTTGTAATAGCTAATTAGAGCAATTTAATGACATTTGAGAGATTTGAGTACTTATTTATTATCTGAATGTATTTATTATTTGCAGGTTTTAATGTAATCAGTTTTTGAAGGAAAATATCAGTAACAATTAACATCTAATGTATCTACACAAAAATCTCAAGCAAATAAATGACAATTTCATTTAATTTCAATGTCTTATTGTAACAATAATATTCCTAAGTTCATTTAATTTCAATGTTTTATTGTAACAATAATATTCCCAATTTCATTTAATTTCAATATTTTATTGTAATAATAATATTCCTAATTTCATTTAATTTCAATGTTTTATTGTAATAATAATATTGCTAATTTCATTTAATTTCAATGTCTTATTGTAACAATTCATTATAAGTACAATAAAGAACTACAACTAACTAGAGACGTAGAGCTTTCCTGCTAGCCACAGAAATGCTTAGGTATGGTTAAAGCGACAATTAATCTAGCAAGAATTCAGAACTGTCAAATGTCAAATAGATTCAACTAATCGAAAAGGCTCGGATCCCCGACAAACGTGTATTACAAATTGATTTATGGTGTTACCTACCTCACAACCATCAAAATAACAATTGTACACACATGATATAGATACAATGTCTAGCTAGATTTTCTTCGCAAGTTATCTCGTGTCATTGCCTGTCGACGTTTGTGTTCAAATACTTCGAGCACGCTTCGAACTTGTTGATGTGTGAATTTCGCATGTCGGCACTATAGAGAATAAATGTAGGTAGAATGACGAAGTATGATCGCGTGTTTCCATTAGTCGACAACAATTTACTTTAAAGGAGAATGCCCATTTGAAGGCCCCTAATTTTACGATGAAGTATAGGTGGGTGGGTAACTATAATATAGAATAAATTAGAAACATATGTTAGCAATTGTGTATTGAAACTTTCATCTTTCACGATAACAATACGTTTATTTGTTGTATTATACGGAAATTACAATTTAGCTACCTGTTAATCCTATGTCTATAGTGCTGGCAGCTTGGCAGCTTACTGTCGAATGACCGCACGAATGAGTCCGACCAGGCTTATAATCATTTCCTTTAATTTTGTAATGAACGATATTAAACAATAATCATGAACGAAAAAAAATCCTTATTCCGGTCACAATTCAATTTAAAATTGCTATTATTCATTTAATGATATGTATAAAAATCGTAATAAAAGAAAGGTTATCGAACATTTTACAGTTTCTTTGCTGTACTTAAAAGTTGACATTTTCGGATTGTCTTTATTCCAGGCGCAAGGGTACCGTATACCGGTACACGGGCGCCAGATATTTTATCGCTTAAACTCTGAAAACGTCATCTCGCCGAGCAGTGAATTCCACACATCCCAGACATATATATATATACCCGAACACATATGCAAGATTTTTATATAAATTCAACTAATCCAAGTTGCTAAACCCGCGTCGTACCCAGGGTACATCGAATTCCACGCTTGTTACACAACTTACTTATGTATTGACGTCTTCGATCTATTTATTAAAATTTGGTTGGTGACCCCACAATCGTCATTTTTTTTAAATGGCCGAAAGTAGATATGCCACTTAGGTCAGATGTCCTTTCCCCTTCAACAAGCTAAATCTAAAAGTCTGTTGTCTATTCTGGGTCATTGTGAAGGAATTCACTGCCCCCCGCGTATGTGGTATCAAGGGCTTAGCGTGCAGGAGCGCCTCTTGTGATTTTGCATCCGGGCTTCTGATCATCACGAGCCGGTCCTCGTTGCGATATATCCAAGCTGTGTTCGTGTGCTCGATGCCTTATACGTAAACAATCAATATTGTGGGCGATAATGGAAACGCGCTCTTAAGGAGAGTGGAATAGGGAAGAAGATGTCGTGCCTACAGAATGTTTGAGATAAAACAATGTTTGACGTTTTGTATGTTTGACGACCCACGTAGTATTAATGGAAAGTAAAGATAATAAATTGCGAAAGGATAATACAATGAGTATGCGGAAATTTGTGACTTTGTGTTTTAATTACACTATTAAGTATCGGTTAAGTATACTTTATTACACACCAAATAACACATGAAAGTAACACAAAAGTTTAAATAAATGGTCTACAAAAGGTAGGCATAGAAAGCGCCCAGTGGCTTTGAAGGTTGCAGCATGCAATCTCACCCTTCCTTTTTATTATTACTTTTTATTAAATTATTTTAATAATAGATTTTAATTTATTATTATCTGGAAGGTATCAAACAATAATTTGGTTTATTTTTAGTATTTCCTTTAGAATCCTGATACGGTGAGCGTGGAGTTTTACGGCAAAACACTAAATCTCACCGAACTCCGATTTTCCTGTTACCTCCTAATGTAATTAAGTTTTCAATTACAACCTCATTTACGACTTAAACGAACGCGTTGACGCGGATTTATATTTACAGCCGTGTTCTCATTTACAAACAGAAAATAATTGTATTCTACAAGTAGTACCTATTATGTACTCTGTGCTGTTACAGACATGAGCTTTGCGTGTATGTACACCAATGGACACCGTTAGTGTACAGTGGGAACCATTTCGACAATCGGATTGTACAATTCGGCACCCACTCACACAGATGCAAAACTCATGTCTCGTTGAATTCACTTTACCTGAACTTACAAATGTAATCTGACAGTCTAGTTGGAGAGGCCCGGAGTCGCGACAAACAATTGTCATATATAGCCGGTCGAATCAATATGGCACATTTTAAATAGAAAAAGTGACTTTTATATTTTTTTTTTATAAAACTATGTTGATCTGAAACGTAAATGAATGGTATGAATCAGTCCACGTATATGTTTTTATGTATTATGTACTAGCTGTTGCCAGCGACTTCGTCCGCGTGGACTTTAGTTTATAAATATAAACACCGTCTTTAAATTGATATAACTTTTTTATTTATGAACTGATTGAAATAAAACAAACACTAAATTTTAAGTGAAGTTTACCACAATACATTAGTGAAAACCGCACCCAAGTCGGTTAAGCCGTTTCTAAGATTAGCGCGCACAAACGCACAGATAAACAGACAAAAATTCTAACAATCATTGTTTTGGGTTCTATTGCGTTGATAAAGGCCCCCAATAATAGTTTTTTTCATACATCTTCCATGTACAGACAGCGATCAGTTACATTTTTATTATATGTATATAGAATATATAGATATGTCCATGGGCGACACTAACTACTTATATATATATATATATATAATATATCGCTGCAGCGCACCCCTAAAAAGTGTTCTGGAAGCCGAAGAACCGAGCATTTGGTGGAATCACTTTTAACTCGTTTTTTGTCTAAAACAATATGTCGCGAATCACTAACAGTAAAAAGTTACGGACAATAACTTAAGAGGAGTTGAGCGTAACATATAAAAAACACCGCAAAGACCGACAAATATTTTGTAGGTAACGCGAATTTCGTCAAATTTTGACTTCAACTCGCCGTATCTCAGCCAATTAATTAATTATTAATGTTTTCGCATGAACTTTTCACACGATATTCTCTAATTTGTCCCTCAAGATGTAGAATTGATCCGAAATCTTTCGACTTTTCAATATAAAATGACGCAAAAGCAATGTTACACTTAGTTAGGTAACTAACCGTGACTTTTTACTGTTAATGATTCTCGATATACTCGTATTGTTTCAGAAAAACCGGTTACTCGATATGGCAGGGTTATGTGCCGTATGTTGTTAGCCGTTGTTAGCCGTTAGGCGTCTAAGGGATAACAAAGTAGCTACCACAAGAAGCTGAGTAACTAGACCACCTCTAAAACTCTGCACGCGTTTTAAAGTGCACGCTGCAATCCAACAGCCGCTGGGCGCACTCGACTGGCCACGTTACCCCTCTCTCACAGAAGACTACCTTGAAATGTACTACATTTCCCACTTTATCTTATTTCCCTAATGTACGTACGTGTTTCGGTAGTGAGTGAGATGTGCCAGAGCCCATTCCCATCCTATCCCTCCCCATTTCCCCAACCCTTTCTCCAAACCCATTCCTATATCCAAAGGTAGGCAGCGCATCCGGAGGCGTGCCAACGTTGTCATTTTGGACTAATGTTGGCATGTATCACGGATGTCTATGGGCGACAGTATCCACTTACCATCAGGTGGACTGTATGCTCGTCTGCCACCTTCGTCCATAAAAAAAAAAAAAGAATGGACTCGCCAATTCGCTTGACCAGCGTGGCGTTTAAGAAGCCTCATGCAATGTGCACGAGGAGAGTCATATCCATTAGTGGTTACTGAAAGGGCTCATTGCATTGCATGTTCTAAAATAAGGGTGCGCCGCACGCCAATTTTCTATAATCAGCTATAGTCTAACAGATTTTTGACCAATTACCTTAATTAGAAGCTTCATGAAACACTGTTTTAAAACGAATCTAACTTTTAGGTAAGCGGGATAAGTTTAAATTTATAAAATTCCTCCCCGACCTCTTTGTCCTTTTATTTAGGTCTAAGCTTGACAAGATGTATGCTTGGCGGTAAATAACTGTCGAGGACAGGCTGAAATTGCTTCCAGCCTTTCAGGTTGAAGAACTGCGGCCACTTTTCAGTAAAAGTTTCAGTAAATATTTAGCTAGGCTGAAGATTGAAATGAAATTTGACTGAAAAATAGTTTTGGCCTATATCCCCGGCTAAGTTTGAAGATCAGCCAAATCGGATAGAAAATTACGGTGTTATAGGATTAAAAAGTTGGCGAATGCGCGCGCCCTACAAAGTGATATATTGAATGAATGATACTTTATTTGACACATTAGTACAGCAGTTAAACATTTACACAACACATTTATGCAAAATATGTAATTTATAATTTGTATGTACATACAAATTTTTGTAGTAAAATGAAAACATCAGCGCTACAGTGTGATGTCAAAAGTAAAGGTTTACTTCCGATTCGTGCGGTTTGCGACTTGCATCGATCACGGCACAGTAGCCGCATGACGACGCGACGCAGAGGTGACTTTTGAGCATAATAATAATAATAAACCATTTATTGCAAATTAAATATCGCAATAAAATAATAAAATTTATAAGATAAAGTAAATAGTAATAAAAACCTAAAAGCTAGTGTTAGTAACACAATAGTAAAACAAAAAAAAAATAAGTATTTCCTCTTCGCCCACTCAGAATAGAATGTCTCAGAATAAGAGAATAGCACTTGTCACAGCAAGTCAACGCAGGATTCCTTTGGAAGTAATGAAACGGACAGCAAAAAAATACTCAATTGAATTGAATATAAAATTGAAAGCAGCAGATGTAAAGATGGATTAGGTTTAGCTTCTTTGGTGGCAATAAAGGTATAGGTACTCCGTCGGCTTGGTGTCGGTATTTCATTTTAACAAGTACAATAAACCATGTGCTATTAAACCATGATTATAATGACACCGAATCCTTACTTAGACCAATGCCCTAAATTATTCTTAACAACCTGTACTTAACATTCTTAGCATCTGTAACTCTTATTCACACACACATACATACATCAACTACACTCAATTGAGTGTAGTTGATGTACGTATGTATTGTTGAGTGTTGTGAATTGAGAAAATTTAGCATACTCTATTCTAAATATATATCTAAAACTTCCGGATATATATCTAAAATATATCTAAAACCACACACCCACACATTCATATTACATACTTACATAAAACACACACAACGTACATATTGTACACAATAATTACCACTTGATTAAACTGTTTTCTTAACTAGCTGTAACTTAATACTAAGAATATATAAAAAGGAAGTAATCGATAGCTGTAAACAGATTATTCTCGTACAGATGCATAGGTAAATTTGATGTTTTGTAAACTACATTATAAGTGACAATTACCGTATAGGAAATATGAATTGTTTTAAATAAATAAAAAAAAGAAACACGACATTCTACACCAGTCGACCAGATCAAACATAAAATAAAAATTAATTACCATTCTTAGTAATTGATAATTGTGTACTTTATTTATTCAAAAATAGTTTGTTTCGCTGCTTATGATTTGCTGTCCTTATATTTATTTATGTATATTCTACACACAAACGATAGAAATAGTTACAAAAGTAAATACATGGACAAGGCGTGCTCATCCTCTCGGGACATTTCTATTGGTACCTTAAAATATAAACCAAAAATATACGGGAATTTCGTAATTTTCAATAAAATCAAAGCATACCTTACTTGGGAGGGCATTATTACAATATTTGCAAGAAGAATAAATATGGAAACAGTCAGTGATTTAAAATCGTGCACGAAATATGGAGTTTAGATTTCTGCGACACCTTTTCATTCCGATGATTGTTACACTTATCATTGTCTGATATTAGTTTACCGCTAAGAGGTGCTTATAGCGCTCACGTGTTCCTTTTTTATAAAAAGAAGATAGTCAGGTATTTGGTCCAGACGGTGGCTGGTGTGGTCTCGACCGGTTTTAGCATAGCACCATAGCACCACCCGTGGATGTCGTAAAAGGCGAGTGAGAGGCAATACCGCTATCACCAACTCTTTGGGACTACACCATCTCTAAATGAGCGAACTCGCTAACGTGCTTGGCCAATTGGCGTTTTAAGGCCATACATGCCTCAATATATAGATGGAATGGTTACGGTACTGGGAAACGTATAAATCATTGATGAAAGGAAACTGCGCTCTAGCATTTTCGGTAAGGCAAGTGGAAGAAAAAACGGCAAAGGCCAAAAAGTCTATTAAACGTTAAATGAAAAAGGAGATTACTTCCCTGTGAATGGTTTCGCTGGTAAATATTACTTGGCTTAATATAAAACGTGATGTTGCCCGAAATTACAGTTTAACTTTTTTGAAATAAGTGGCAAGGGGAACTTACTGTTTTTTTATTTTTATTTGTAAGAAATAAAGGAGAAAGACAATATATTTATTCGTTATTACACTACAATTACGTATGTAAGAGTGGCACATTAAATAAAGATATAAAATATCTCAGTGCATTTTGTGTCACGACAACAAAATAGAACTGGCTCAGCAAACGCTGCAGATAATTTACAGCACTGATATTGTGCCAGCACCTATATACAGTATATTATGCTCACTATAACACAATAACTATACGAAGTATAAAGAATTAACTATTCTTTTCTGCCAAATTACATGGTAGGTTATTGGCAAGACTAGTGTTCTCATTTAAAGTATCACAATGGTTTTTTTTTTTAAAAAGCAATGGCCTTGGTTAGTGTGCTATTTTAAAGCCATACATTCTTCATACACAAGACAATCTTCAGCGATGGACGACACAAGGTTACGGTTACGATTGCATGCCGTTATTCTTGAACACCCGTACAACAGAGGCCCCGTACATGACTTTCTTGAAGACCTCATAAAGCAGTTCTTGCGATTTCGAAATATAAAGCAATTTGCAAACGGTATATTTTATGTATGAACCAATGTCTCCATTTTTTCCTTCCTCCGAGAATGCAATGTGGTAAGGATGTCTTTCACATTTTTATGAGAAATTTGAAGCTAAGGAAATACTGTCTGTTTGAAAATACATTTTTTTATTTATATATTACTTGTACAGATGTAATGCTCTCAGGTATCATGTTTCTGACGAGTATCCAAATTTGAGGCGGCCTTAAAATTTACTCACACGATCTTCGGCCCTTTTCAATCAGCTACTATTGCCGACTTCTTCAAGTCGTTGGTTTGCGTGGCTGAAGCGCCTTCCATACCGTCTTTCTCGGCACGTGAATACCATTCAAGGATTCGTCTAGTCTGTCGATGGTCGATTCTGCGGCAGATATATTATGACCGTTGTTATGATGATTGACGAGCAAACGGGTCACATGATGGTATGTGGTTACCGCCGCCCACGGGCACCTACCTGTACACCGGGCGCATGCGGGTGCGCTGCCGACTTTGTAGAATCCTGTTGTAGCATCCATAGTGTTCTCGAATATGAACCTCAGTTGGCTGTTTACCATATTTTACTATACAACTTCTCTAATTCATGTAAAGATTTATTTGTTAGGTTTACCAGCATTCTTACAGGAATACATATGTGTGTTACAAACACAGTTTACGCATAACGATCACAAATAAAAGAAGTACTATCTCATCCTATTCTATTCTTCCGCATTTTCCCAACCCTTCCTCTAAATTGATTCCTACATCTTCAAAGGCAGGCAGCGCATCCAAGGGCGTGATAACGTTTGTCATTGTGGACTGAAGTTGGCATGTACCGTGGATGTCTATGGGCGACAATGTCCACTTACCACCTTAGGTGGACTATATGTTCGTTTGCCGCCATCTTTCTATAAAAAAAAAAATTAAAAAGTACCGTGCCCTGTAGAAAAGTTAGAGAAACGGGTAGTTAAAATATAGGCGGGATACTTACTTACAACAATATAATGTTCAACTTCAATTTTAAATTTTACATGGATTTAATCGTAACAATGTGTAGGTAATAACAAAAGCTAAGACGTTCTATACTCATAAAGATACTTTTGAGAGTTATGAACAGAATAAAATATCCGCATGGCTCTGAGGCATTGTCGAGATAAAAATGTAGTTAAGGGAACTGTGACATGAGCCTCTAGTCAGAATATACGGGTAAGGCAAATGTTTACGTTCATATTTTCCATTTATTTGGGTGCTCCTTAAAATTCCGCGCGGAATATGAGATGAAGTCTTAGGACCTGCGCAGATCTGGCGAAGCGCAGCGCAGCGCGGTTTTCATTAACGAACAATAACTTTGTTGACATTAGAACGGTATCAAAAATTTACCAACTCACCTACTAGTCTTCGAGCGCTATAAAGTGGATTTAGGCCGCAGGAGCGCTACTGCGCAGGCGTGCGCGCTACTTCGCTAACCGGCGTTTTCGGTCGCCTGCATGCGCAGCGCGCACTGTCAACCACTCCTGCCGCTATTTTGTAATATATGCACGTAAGATCCGTGCGCACCTAAAACGTAGCGCGGGCTGGTTTTTGCCTAGTATGCGCGACAATTAGGAGGAGGTTCGAGCATGATCTGCGCTTCGCTTCGCAAGGTCTGCGCCGGCCCTTAGAAAATGTTTTATGCAATTCTTCAGACACGCTCCACCGACAATCCTCGCATTTCCGAGATACTCTTATAACGTTTCTGGTCCACTTTTTAGATAATTTTATCTGATGATTCGTGAGATATGTCTGGATAAATGCTCTTGAGGTTTTGGTTTTGTTAATTTTAACCACCGACACCGAAAGAGAGGATGTTTTTGTTCCTCTTTACTTTAGGGGTTTTTTGTATATGCCAGTCCCATCTTACCTTAAAAGTTTACATGTCAATCCGTACCAATGTCTTTTCACACGGATCACTCACGCACTCGCACTGCATAGGTACACTCGCATCGACTTACATTGATATCGGCAGATATTCTATCTAGAGTTTACTCGTACACAAACGAGTACACGGCCGAGTATACTCAGTGCACTCGGCGCCGAGTTGTCTGATGGGTAATTAAGCGAGCGAGTGGTTCAACGCCGGTTATGTTCACTCGGTCAAGCGGATGTTCCACTCACCCCGCTGCTCTACTCGGTCCGTGTAAACTACTGAGACAGCACGTCAGCGCGCAAGTGGCGAGGTGCAAGTGTTTTTTTTTGTTTTTGACAGTTTTTGACGCGACGCTACATAATTAAATGGTTTATTTAAATTTTAACAATATCCGATTATGGGACCACGGGTATTTCTTCGTAATATCCATTTTATTGTCCAAATACGTTGATTTTGGTTGCTCAATATTGCTTCTAATTCATCTGCCAGTACACGTATAACATCGTTAGCAAATTGTTTGAATATTTTTTTCAATTGCCCACATCTTTCTAATGGAACAAATTAATTGACTCGTTCAATAATGTGTGTGAACCCTCATTCGGCCGAGCATTTGCTACGCCACCGAGTGTTTCGGCCGAATACTCGTTAGGTGTAAACTAGCCTTAATAGTAGCGGTTCGATTAGTAGTTGATTATTAAAGGTGCGTACGGTGGCGTTACCGTTCAAAGTTAAGTAATTTAAATGAGTACAGAGACATATTCAAAACAAATAAAACCTTTTTGGAAAAATATTAACGTCAGAAAAAGGCGTAGACCAATAATTGTTAGTTATAATGATAGAAATTCAGTGTTAAGAGGGTTGCAGGTATTTTTTATTATTTACCTTGCCATACCATCAGTCTATGTCTCTCTACTGATGGATATAGGCCTCTCCCAAGGCTCGCCATCACACACGATCCTCGGCTCCTCTCATCCTACCAGCGGCAAATTTCTTCGGCTCGAAGTAAGACGACACTAAGACATTCGGCAAAGAACCGAAGTCAGGTGAAGTGGCAATAGGCAGGTCCTATTTGCCGCAGAACTAATGGCTATTGAGGTAGACGAGTCCTCGTATGGAGGCCACGTACCGAGAAGCGCAGTGTGTGAGGCCCTCAGGCCCGGTGGACCGATAACTTAATTTTTTTATTATCTAGATCTGTACAATCCTAGATATTCAAAGAACGGTGTAATGCGTGCAGTGTAGTCTTCAAGACAATTTATGCCGCAAACTCGTAAATTGTAAGCTACTAGAACATTGCAAGCCATTAATCTTTTGTTAATTTAATTGTTAATATAAATATTTAATTTTCAATATAATATTAAATACGTATTCGCATGCTCAATAAGTCGTGAAAATTCTTGTGTAAGGTAAAATTGTTGCAGTGTGCCAATAGATGTCGATACGTCGGCAAGCAATATTTTCTACATCGCGATAGCATTTCATTCGATGGATTTTATTACTTTGGCCGTGATATTTAAATTTTGAAGGAGAGAAATAAATGGATATACAGTCACACTTGGATATAATTTTGGATACCTGAATACAATCGTGTACACATGCCACGAATGGTAATGTGCCGATCGAACGTACTAAAACATTGTGCAAATAAAGAATTTGTTTTTGTGGAACGCACTGCCAGCTGAGGTTTTTAAACTTAGTCACAACATGGAGCTCTTTAAAGTGGCTGTGAATAGCATTCTGCAAGGTCGGCAGCGTACCCGCATCCCCCCCGGTGTTGCAGTTGTCCTTGAACGGCTGTGACCACTTACCATCTTGTGGATTGTCCGTGAATTGGCAAGAATAGAATTCCAAATATTTCATTTCGTTTACATTGTGAAACTATACGAGTATAAGTCCAAAAATAGACAAAGGGATTCGGTAAAGATTTGTTGAAAGATATACGATTCCAGACGACACTTCTGTAGGTCCCCGAGGACCAACAATGGACTAACACGTTAAATTTTCATCTCCCTTTCTTTTGCCGATGTATTTCTCCAGAGAGAGTCCTATGTAGTTAAAAATATCCAGTGTTTGTGAAACGAAGTCCTTTATACGCAACTAATTCTGTGTAAAACTCTTATGTCTGAATAAATAGATGATTCTAAGTGCTTTTCTTATATTCGAACCGGGCCGTTGGAAACTGAGCTCTGTGCAGATTGCATAAGATGCTATAGGACATGACTGTGGCTAATTCTAAGACCAAGAATCGTCTATTTATCCGGACCTTAAACCTAAATCTGTGGCCTGTAAATACAGAAAGAATGGGAATCGTACACAATAATCATTTTGTAAATCTTGTTTTGTATAAATCTATCAAATATGAAAATGGGGAAAGATGGGATGGAGTTGGGTTAGGAATGGGCTCTGGCATATCTCACTCATTGGCATATGATCTCATTCTGGCAAATAGCGGGGCGCGCGGCGGCGCAGATAGGTCGGGAGCTATTTCGTGTTCGGATACCACTTTATTTCATTTATATCTTCATTTTTTTACCTCACGTATTGATACCATACGATGTGTCTACACTGCTGGTTATAAGCCTCTCCCTTGGCTCGCTACCACAACCGATCCGTGGCTCTTTTCATCCAACCACCACCGTGGAACTTCATCGAGTCGTCAGTCCATCTGGACAGAGGGCGTCCCACACCGCTTCACTGTACCTACCTATTGATAGTACTTCATATTAGAGTAACTACACTACCTTTAGAATCATTAATTATTTTTTTTATGGAGGAAGGTGGCTGACTAGCATACAGTCCACCTGATGGTAAGAGGATACTGTAGCCCATAGACATCCGTGATACATGCCAACGTTAGTCCAAAATGACACACGTTGGCTCGCCCCCGGATGCGCTGCCTACCTTTGCGTATAGGAATGGATTTGAAGAAAGAGTTGGGGAATGGGGCTCTGGCACATCTTACTCACTACCGTAACACGTACGTACATTAGGGCAATAAGATAAAGTGGGAAATGCAGTACATTTCAAAGTAGTCTTCTGTGAGAGAGGGGTAACGTGGCCAGTCGAGTGCGCCCAGCGGCTGTTGGATTGCAGCGTGCACTCCCCCCCTCATGTATAACATTATAACAAAATCTTAATATTAATAATGATTTTTTTTAAGTTTGTTAAGTAACAAATATTGGGAGAAGGGCCTAGTTACCCACAGTACAGAGGAATTATACTGTAGGAATCAAACTTCATCTGTGAAGTTCAAATGTTATGTAACCAGCCTGTGTTCAACATATGAACATATAATTACGTTGAAATAAACTATAGTTAATGTAACAAGCATATTTATTGCATACATTACTTTTGACAATTCACTATCGGACTTAGAACAATAGGGATCAGATTTATTTATTTCTTAAACTGCTGAAGTGGATTTTTTTGGAGAATCGCCCTTTTAAGACTTTTAAATTTGATATCCCGTTCAATGAGTCTTATAAATTTTATAGTTTTTGAAGCAAACAATATGGCGCCTGATATCCGCCATTTTGAATTATCAAGCAGTGCTACATCAGTAGCACTCACGACGTCGAGACGAATCTAACGATCATTAAAATCGGTCCGCAGTCGGTTAAAAATTTAAATAAATCAATCAATTTTAGAGCGTTTATGTTAGATGTGTTATTTCATACCATATAAAGTCAGTAGAACTCAGAACAAACACCCACTGTTATGTTAATTTAGTCTGCAACTAAACACGTTAATTTTATGTAAATTCAGAGTTCAAACTCATATGTGTGTGTTGAACTTGTATTAAGTTGGATTGTCTTTGTTATCAGGTGAACAAAGTTGTTTACCCTTAAGCACAGTTGTTTACATTTTAAGCATAATGCAGATAGGTTTTAAATCTATTTCACATTTACACTTGTTCTTGATCTTGGCTTTGCTTGTTTAAAACTTAAGAAAATCCAGAAATGATTTGGAAACTTGTCAAATTTATATCGCTCACAGAAGTATTATTCACATTTATATTTAAATAATATAGTATTTTTTCACAGAAATATCATTGACACTTATATTTAAATAATATAGTATTTTTTTTAAGAAATTCGTAATTCGTGATTATAACACCACATTAAATGGCCCACACTAGGATTCCCTGTGTCGTGGGTCGAGACACACGCAAAGACACAACACGTGCAACGCCCGGACCCGAACAAACCCCAGTCTTTAAACAAATGATTGTCCGACCGGGAATCGAATACGCAATCTATGATCTTTAATCAATCTCTAATCTGCAAATAATTGTGAGTAATGAATAATAAAAAATAGAATTGAGCTAATTATATCACAAGCAAATAAATAAGTGCCTAAATGTATACAAAAAATAGTTTGTTTCTCAATCTGCAATAATTAATTACAAAATTATCATATTGTATGTCAGTAATATTTTTTAGTCAAAAGTTGTTTAAATTGTTGCAATTTATTAAGCACGGAATTTATGAGAATCGCATTTTTTTAATTAGGTATAACTAGATCGCATTTTTCGAAATAAAAAAAACGTGTTTGGATACAATCCTACTCGGCGCCGGAGCTTTTGTCAATGTGCCATCAAGCTGAATAGGGACTCATAGGGACGGGAATAGAATTGGCAGCGAATGAAGAAGGAGCGCGTCGGAAAGAGAACGCAAGTACAGCGCGTTCTTCCCACGATTTCCACGTGATAACCCGAATAACCTCCCGTGATTTAGTAGGGGAGGCCTGTGCCTTGTAGTGGGACATTGAACGTTAAGACAAATAACAAGTAACAACCGCAAGGTGGTAGGACCATAAGAGGGTGAAGGGATCTATGCTTGGGAAACGGAGGAAAATGGGCCTATTCCACTTTGCTAAAGTAAAAGTCTATCCAGCCTGTGCCCTAGCCGTAATCGTAACCGTGATCGGACTTGGACTTCCTCAAACAGGACTTGATTCTGAGCATGAGGGATTTATTGCCTTAAAACGTCCCTTGGGTCAAGCGGGTTAGAGAGTTCTTTTACAGATGGTGTATTTCTTAATATGGGCAGTGCGTACGGGCGCGTGCCAATGTTTGTCATTCTGGACTGATGTTGGCTGTATCGCGGGTGTCTATGGACGACAGTATCCATTTGCCACCAGGTGTATTGTATGCTCGTCTGACACCCAGTTTCTGTATATAAAAAAGTTCTTTGGTAGTTTTACATAAACCTTTTACCTATGAAAATATACCTACTTAGTTTCAGAAGAAAAATCGTTCCGATAACTAAGGGCCCTTCAAAATAAGCAAACAGACAGAAAGACGAATTGTTTTACTCGACGGAGATCGTTGTGAGAAACAAATGCAACCTATTGAGGTCTAGTTAAGGGCGGTATCACACTTTGAAATATAAATATTAATTATATGGACATTTCGATCTTATTTCAGGGATTGTTGAATTTCGAAAAAAAATTTGGTGCATCTCGATTAAGAGTGACCTGAACTATCGTCAGTATTAAAAATTATATATAATTTTGCGTCGCAACGCATAATCTACAATGCGCTTATGTGTTCAAGACCCTGAAAGCTACGAAAACATTCAATTAATTACCCAAAATGTTCTAACACGCTCAACCTGAGGTTGGCTAGCTGAAAATGCCTCCAAATATTAAGCCCGCTTCTGGTAATTATAAAATAGTAACAGAGCCGGTGTGTATATGAAATATTAAAAAAAAAAAATATTGCAGTGTACTTTACAAACGATACAAAGCCCAAAACGACCATTTATTGATTTTTGTCTGTAAAACCACTGGATGGATTTCAAAGAAAAGTGGTATAGTTATTAGGTAGGGTATTTTTTATTCAGATCGATTATAGAGTTCCCACGGGAATCGCAAGTTCACGCGAACGATGCATGCACCGCCAGTATTTAAATAAAAATAAATAAATACGAGAGTGTCGGTTACAGACACGGTTACAGTGTGTAGTCACCCTTGTGTAAGTCGGTCTTACGAGATGAATGTTAAGGATTAACTGACAGATGGCGCTGTCGGCGCTTGTAGACGGATTTATTGGGGCCTACCTTTCTTGGAGAACATTAAGAAACCTTCGCTGAAGAGTAGATAGATAACACTGTCCAAAATACTAGTAATTATTATCTTGTATCGGCCAATAACGTCCCACTGCAGAGCACGAGCCGTAATCCTTCATGCGGATTGGTGGATGATATACTCCAGTATATTTTTTCATTTATGGAGCATGCGGGGTTCCTCACGAGGTTTCCCTCTCACCGCCGAGTTAGTGACAATTTTTTTGACGAGTCAGCGGTACGGGCTGAGGATTTGAAGATACGATCATACGAATGTGAATCGAGTATGGATATAGGGGAGAGTCCGGCAGTACCGTCACCCTAAGGTTTATTTAGAATAAAATAAAAATCCCTTAGGTTACATTTGTAATACCTGCTGATATTAGTAAAGGAACTCTTGTGCTGTAAATAAAAATAATAAAATATCGATATATTTAGAAATAATCAACTTTATTAATAAAATTCCAAAACAAAGAAAATTCAAACTAAAAAAATTTGGCCTCCAGTACCGGCCAGCAAAAATATGAACATTTATACGAGGCAATAATTGCAAATATATTGGTTTAACAGCTCTGATATGTTTGCACAAGCCTCATGGACCCAAATCTTGCAGTTTCCACATTGTATCCAATCTTCTTCATGAGATTCAAGGCACAAAGGACAAATTGTCTCTTCCTGAATCGATCTGTGGGGAGGACTCTGGTTTTCTTAATGTTTTTTTGCCTTTCTTGCTAACATCTTTTCCTGAAAGCAAACTCTTGCCTCGCTTAGCTGACTCAACTCTTCTTTTATCTGCTCTTTTCTGTTCCAGCACCTTTTTGTATGGAGAACTTGTGTAGATTTCACTTCTTTCAGCTTTATGACGTCATGCAGTAGCTCTTCTTTTCGAAGCATCAGGAACCGGTGACAATTCTGTAATTATTACTTTAAAATTATCAACCGATTGGTCAACACATTTCATTATTCAGCACCTTCTCCACGGCTTTATGCATATTGGCAGGATCCCAGGTGCCCTTCTTTTTCTTCATCTCACCATCACTTTTATTGTCTGGCATCTTTGTGTACCTATAAGCAAATAAAACCACACAAAAATTAACTTAAACAGTGGCCGGTACTGGAGGACAATTTTGTGGCCGGTACTGTAGGGAACGGAATAAAATATTATGTTCGACCACAGACAAGAATGTAAGCATAAAGTTCGAAGTAAAACATATTTTATAATAGCTATATAAATAATGAATACATACCAGTTTGACTTCTCTCGAGCTCGTCGTCTAAACTCCAGCAATCACCCACGGAACTTTAGTTGTGTATCGTAGGTTCACTGCGCGCAACACAAATCTTCGCAGTGACAGTAAGCCGATCGCGACAGCTCGCCGCCGCGCGAGGCATACACTTGCGAGACCGTATTACTTAAATGACGATAACTGCCTCAGCGCCAGCTATTGTAGAATTTCGGAAATTGCAACTGACCGGTACTGGATGCCGGCCGGTACTGGAGGACTTTCCCCTATCAAATGAAATCATTTATTGTATGATTAATTATAGGTTCTTCAATAACCTACCTGACAAGGTGAACAATATTTCGTAATTAAGGTTGTTAATAATAATAATATTTAAAATCATAGATAGCATCAGTTATTAACTCATTAATAAATCGTAGATAACATTAATCATTGTTAGAATAGCAATTAGACATTAATAAAGTAATACTCCTTTGTGGACAATAACAATTATCTTTAATATGTAGCAACTCAATAATTGTATGAATATAATTGTATTATGTCACATTCTTACTTTAAAATCAAGAAATTCTCAAAATCAATAAAAACATCCTTCTAATAACCATTTTTTCAGTACTTTATTAAATGTTATGTCGTTTAGAATGTAATTAAATATAATTACATTCTAAACGACATAACATAACATAACATAACAAGCAACGCGTGGCCGGCCACACCTAGTTAATAATAATTAACTAGGTGTGGCCGGCCACGCGTTGCTGTGGCTGCCCAACAGATGGCGCTTATCCTGCTTTTACCTGTTTTTAAAAGAAAGAATACGTCAGCCTATTAGATAGTCCACTTGTTGGTAAGTGGATACTGTTATCCGTGGACGTCCGTGGTACATGCCGACAAACGACGGAGGAGACAAGTCCGACAATCGCTGGGATAGTCCGAAATGGGCTTTGTCATGCATATCGTTTCGTGCATGAGGGATGTATAGCCTCGAAACGTCACGCTGGTTAAATGGTTTCTCGAGTCTCTTCTTTCAGAGGCAGTGCAGTGACTTTTATGACTCCTATGAGAAGAGACGGCGTAGCGCTTTTCGAAAGCCAGTCGACACCACACGATTAAATATACCCACATATTATATCATTATAATATAATCAAAAGGAAGACGTGTGTCCATAAACATTGATTATAATTAGGTACTGTTATGTATTTTAAAAATAATGCAGCCTTCACAAAATACAAAAAAATAGTTTATTTGTGCACGCATCGCTTAAAACCGCTTGACGGGGTGCAATATGAAACTTAGCATACTAATTAATAGCTTATGTCTTGGATTAACATAAAGGATCAATTAAAAATTCCCCCCTGGAATCATTTTATGTTTGAGAACACTGAAACTAAATACATTAAAAAGGCGAAATGGAGGTTATTTCGAACAGACAAACAGTACGTACGTGTTTCGGTAGTGAGTGAGTTGCTCATTCCCATCCTAACCCTCCCCATTTTCCCAACCCTTTCTCCAAATCCATTCCTACAGCTCCAAAGGTAGGAAGCGCATCCGTGGGCGTGCCAACGTTTCTCATTTTGGACTGATGTTGGCATGTTCGCGGATGTCCATGGGCGACAGTACCAGTTACCATCAGGTGGACTGTATGCTCGTTTGCCCGCTTTCGTACATAAAAAAAAAACGACTGACAGACAAACAAATTTTAATTTTGCGTTCTGTATAGTTCAAATTTTACATGGCAATAACATTTTCATAAAGTAGGAAATTTACGGATTTGTTAGGATTTTATGTGTATATAGAATATATATAGATATAGATAGATTACTGTACCTGAGTTTTATTTTCTGTTTGATCTGGAGTTAACTAGTTGAAAATGTCGTAAGACATGAAGTTCTTCATTTGTACACGTCGAATACTTATGCAGGGACGTATAATTAAAAAAAGTCGCGAGCGACGTCGTGGACAGGAGTTAGTCGTTAATAAAATGAGATACAATTTTACTTGTAACCTTTTTACGTATAAAATATCTCGACAATGACAAAAAATAAACGAAATAGTAGTAATGTTACCCTTCGCATTTTCCCCGAATTTCGCAGTAACTCCAATTATTTCAAAAAGTCAACTTGTAATAAGAGAGAGGAAAAACCTATTTCTTGGAATTCCGATAACGAAAGTACTTTTAATCAGAAAAAAAGAATAATCTCTATTTGATATAAGTTTTTATATGTAATCTCTAGGAAGCTAGTTTTTATCGACTACTTGTGATCGAATTAGTGGCGAAGTCGTGACGAGTGACAAAGGACTCACCACGGTCTTTATCCTTAATCGCTGAACAATGACAAGACCCGGTGGTGCCCAGCACCTCTGATCGAGAGGCCGTATGGAAGGAGAAAGAACTGCACGGAAGATCCTTCAAGGGTGTTCACGAGCCCCACGTAGACACGAAAGCCTCCATGCACTGGCTTCGGAGATCTTTTCGGAGAAACCGAGGGGTTTGCCTGTGCAATACAGGATCAGGTGATGAAGACTCGGAACTATGGCAGGTGGAGAGTGTAGAATGCCACCGTGGACCTAAATCGAGCATGTGGCCATCCCGGAACCAATTGACTCAGGCATGTCAAATACTGAGTATTAGCTTCGGCTAATACTCTCCATTAAAGGCTCGCCCTGAAATACTGTCTTCTAAAACAGAGATTGCCTTAGTACAAGTACACACAGGAGCCAGTGCTCGAAAGTGACCGCGCGTTTTTCGCGTGCTTCTAAGGAGTCGTCCAACTCTGTCCTCAGTATACCTACTATCATTTTACTTGGCGACTCCTAACTTACTTCGACGTGACTGGACATTGACGGGATGTGTTTTGGATTATTTTGACTTAATCACGAAGAAAGCTTGACATGGGCAGAATGTGCTATTTGTACAATTGCCAGATATAAAAAAATGTATTTTGAGCTTTTATAGTGAGATTCCTCACTGATAGTTCTATGAACTGTGATATTTATGTAAGTCGCAGATTAACCTTACATACATCTGGCAACATGTGGGTGTTGGTTTACTTATTCATAACGGCTCTGAATCCCGTAAAGACTTGAAACCGGCCTGTTACCCTGATATTAATTATTTCGTATGCGAGCAGTGATTTTATAGCACGATATGTGTATGTATGTTATTAACCATAAACTTAGAATTTCAAAATTGCCAAAGGCAAACTTAGGGTGACACTAAAATTTTCCCACTCGAGTAGGCGTGATTAGTCATAGGTAACATATTTCTCTAGGGACGAGCAGATAAACACAAAATAAGATTACCGTTAGATTAAGCGTATTATGTGGCACAGGCTGAAATAAAAATCTGCACCCTGTTCTATCATTTCAATTAAGTAAAAACTTTCGTTCTACAACTTTGTTGTTGTTGAATAGGGATGAGGGGGCACGTTGCAATCCAACATCCTTGGGCGCACTCGACTGGCCACGTTACCCCTCTCTCACAGCAGACTACATTGAAATGTACTGATTTTCCCACTATATCCTATTCCCCAATGTACATGCGTGTTTCGGTAGTGAATGAGATATGCCCAGAGCCCATTCCCACCCATCTCTCTCCTTTTTTTGAACACTTTCTTCAAATCATTTCCTATATCTCCGGGGGGCGTGCCAGCATTTGTCATTTTGGACTGATGCTGGCGTGCATCGCGGTTGTCCATGGACGACAGTATTCACTTACCATTAGGTGGATACTCGTCTGCCTCCTTTTTACCTGTTGTAAAAAACTTGTTTATAAATTTGATATTCAAAAATGTTATTTTTTTAAATTAAGTCGCCTTTGTTATTCTATATGCTACTACGAACGGCAACGCTGCATATTTCATTAATGAACAGCCGTTAATAGCTTTATCATAACTTAGATTTATGATTTAAAAAGATGTCTACCATATACCATTTTGTTAGTATTGATGATCCGAACAATACCCTGAATTTTGCCAAGAGAAAGTAATAGACACGGATTATGAATATATAGAACAAAACGATAATGTTTTGTAATGTAGTTTCTTTTCACTCGACGAGAGATGTCGCTGTCCCGTCCGCTACAACGCGTTTGTTTGGTTTTCTATAATTGTTTAAAATAAGCAGGTGAAATGTTTCAGTCCCTAAATGAACCGACAGAAGTAAGACGATGTTTTATTGTGTCAACGCTCTCTCGGCGAAATTTTTGGGCTCTGTGCATCCTGGCTGCTACACTCTTTGTTTATGAGAAGCTGTGTTATTATCGCCTATACAATAGCTTCTTTTTCCGTGAGTGACGTATAAGGCGACACCGCTACTACCACAAAGCGACACGTGTTTTTGAGAAAATATACTTGTAATTCCGGTCATCGCAACAGAAGTTTAAATCAAGCGTTGATTTACAACATAGACATAATACCCGTCACAAAAGTGGAGCAAATTTCAAATGAAGTTAATTAAAATGAAGAAGGAAAAATTCAATTAATCCCCCCAAGTCATTAGGATAAGGCTGTCGGTATTAAGTACGACATTCCGCTAACTTTTTTCGGTGTAAAGCTAGTTTCATATCGAGGGTAGTTATATAATGTGCCACTTAAATAATCCAAAAAATGAAAATAGACTATGTCGAGAGTACAATCGCTTCTACCTGTTTTTAAAATGGTTTTTTATTTCATAGTTGATAGTACATGTCTAGTATATGTTTCATTCTACGTGCAGTTGCATTCCGCGTGAGAGGAACGGAATTTTTATAAACCGTCATCGTTTTAAATGTATGTAATTTATTTAAGGCTTGTCTACTAAATATAGTACATACAGGACATTGTTAGAACATTCACTGCATCATTGTTTATATGCATTTAAATTACAGATATGCCAACATTCTCATACAGATATATATACAAATAAAGGATATCTTTTGAATTAAACATGACATCTTGACTTTTACAACAAAAGAGACTAACTTCCAGGAAATATATATATGCCAATTGAAAATGTATCTTTCCTTATTACATTTAGGTACCTATCTAAACAGCGGACCTGACTATATTTTGAACAGTCCTATTTTATTAGAAAAAATGTATTTCGTTATATTTACGCGGAAAAGTTATCATTGGGACATTTTTACCATAATTATTTTTACGGTATCTAATATAAAATGGTTTCAAATTGAGTAGCCTTGCTGAAGATCTAGGTACTTTGATGTCAACCAGCGATGGAAGGGATGCACATTCGGTTATTTACAATTTTGTATAAAAATACTAAGGAGAGTTCGTTTTTTCGGAAATGTAAAGAATTCATATTGAAATATTTGTAGCCGTTCATGGTTTTGTAACGTATACCATAGGAGTCTATTTAAGATTTCTTTCTGTATATTTTCTAGACGTTATACGTTATGCAGAGAAAATATTGATACCATACCAAATTACAAGAATCAACACGAAGAAGAGACATTTTAAGGCCTGTATTGATTAAAAATCTTTTGTATTCCTAAAAATAAACGCTAGGCATATTATAACATTTATCTATAACAATATCAACATGATTTTTAAAATTCATTTCATTATCGACAGTGATTCCCAAGTCCTTAACTGTATCCGCTATTTTTGTAGTTTGTTATATAATTATAATTAGTTTGTAATTTATTACGTTTCCGGAAAAAAATGTATATGGGAACATTTGTCAACATTTAGCTACATGGCATTGTTCAACGTCCCTTTGTAATAACTTTTGAGTTCAAATTTTCAAATGATTGGCATATAATTCAAAGTGAGAGTGTTTTATACATTCTTTCATGTCATTTATGAACATAACGAAGAGTACTGGACCTAGATTGGAACCTTGTGGTACTTCAGAAGTAGGTACAAAGCTTCTCGAGGAATGACATAACAAAACCATTAACTATAAGTTTCTGCCAGCGATCTTCTAGGTAAGATTGAAACAAATGCAAGTGGGTTCGATCCATTTATTCCGAAGTGGGTGTATAATTTTTGAATTAACAAATAATGATAATCTACGGTGTCAAAAGCTTTGCTGAAATCACTGCAGACAGTATCAATTTCATTACCGAAGCTCATCATGTTAGGTGTTCTATCAATAAAAATAACCAGATCTGATGATGTTGAATGATTTCTGATGAATCCATGTTGATGATGTATTACTAATTGATTGGTATGTCATTTAAGATACGGACATAGCAAGGATTCAAACAATTTGGCTACGGTGAGAAGAATACTGATAGGTATATAGTTCTTAACATTAGTCTTATCCCCAGATTTAGGTACCTATAGATACGACCAATACCTCTTTCCAATCCTTGGGAAATATGCCGCCTCTGTATATACATGTATGTACTTTAAGAAAAATAAGAGATATTCCATCACCTCCAGTAGCTTTCGTTATGTCAAGCTTATTGAGATATTTTTCAATGTCCTTCCGAGATATGTTTTTATTTATTTTTTATAGAGAAGAGGGCGGACGAGCAAGCGGTCTCACGTGATGGCAAGTGTTACCGCCGCCCATGGACACCTGCAACACCAGGGGGTATGTGGGCGCACCGCCAACCTTGCAAAATCCTATTCACAGCTCTCTTGAAGAACCCCATGTCGTAGTTTAATGGGAAGACCTCTTGAGGCAGTTCGTTCCACAGCCTACGGGTTCGCGATATAAAATAATTTTTGGACCGAACAGTACGCGACACCTCCGTATCTAGGAAATGCGGATGGACCGCACTTCTGTGACGGGAGGTGCGGTTGTAGAAACCCGAGGTGGGAATTATATTGAACAATCTGTGTAATATGTGAGATATGATTGAATGTAAAAAATGAGCGTTCCTTGCGTATGACGTTGGTGGCAAGTTGCATTTGATTATTGCACAGTACATTAATTAGTATTAGTATTTACTAGCTGTGCCCGCGATTTCGAGAGCGTAAATGTTAGATGTTGGGTTAATTTGAGTCCCGTGGGAATCCGTGGGAGATCCATTAAAGAAATGGATCTGTATAAAAAGTACTCTAAATGTTAACTTGTGTAAGTGATAACTATGCCATGTTTTATCAAAATCTATCCGGTGGATTTTACGTGATACGCGTTCACACAGACATACAAACAAACAGACAGACAAATGGACAGACAGACAGGCGAATATTACAAAAATTGCTGTTTTATCTTCTATGTCATTTATATTTAAAAAAATATTAAACCTACAGACACGGCTTTGTTATGATTTTCTTATATTTGTATGTATATTATCCATATCTATTTGCAAAAGGATTATATCGTCCTTATGGTCAACAATATCTGATAGTGATAGCGCGTATATCGTGCCCTTCGTCCTTCTAATATTTTGAAACGTTTCTGCTTGTGTTGGCTGAAAAGTAAACCCAGAGATATCATCCTTTTATTCGCTTAGAGGAAATCGTTCCAAAGATTACCAGAAGATATTTTTCGCGCGATATTACATAAAACACGCCCCAAACCTTGAACCCGGGCCCTTTGCACAGTATATAGAAGAAGTACTGAAGTTTGTGTTAATAATACCATACATACACGGATATATGCACTTACAGATTTATTTATTCTTTAAACGTAACTGAAATTCAAATTCACATTATTTCTTTGCCAAAATATGGCAGATGGTAAAATGTAATTTGACCTGCACATTCAGCCGTTACCGGCATGCAAATATTTCAGTTAACATGCAGTAAACAAATACGAAAGAAATAACTAAATTACAATTATATCGAATTTGAGAAGTTGTATACACCTTAGCCTTCTAATTTTTTTATATAGACAAAAAAAAGGCGGCATACGAGCATACAGTCCACCTCATGGCAAGTGGATACTGTTGTCCATAGACATCCGCGATACATGTCAACATCAGTCCAGAATGACAAACGTTGGCACGCCCCCGGATGCGCTGCCTACCTTTGCAGATTAAGGAATGGATTGGGAAAATGGGGAGA
This sequence comes from Sesia apiformis, assembly GCA_914767545.1. Lineage (NCBI taxonomy): Eukaryota > Metazoa > Arthropoda > Insecta > Lepidoptera > Sesiidae > Sesia > Sesia apiformis. The sequence continues at coordinate 3,312,261 of OU611976.1, forward strand.
GGGAGAGGATGGGATGGGAATGGGCTCTGGCATATCTCACTCACTGCCGAAACGCGTACGTACATTGGGGAAATACGATAAAGTGGGAAATTCATTTCAAGTTAGTCTTCTGACCTAACTTTAGATTAAAATAAAAAGGTACTCACTGATTGAACTAAAAAAATACTTATAGCACTAGTTTTAAATTCGACCAAAATTTACACTAATTATACAAGTGCATGCGTACTACATAGGTATTAGTATTATTCATATTCATACATAGGTATTATTCGTATACATACGTATTATTCATACATAGGTATTATTCATAACCGTATTAGTATTTGCGAATAATGACTTTTTGCTATTCGAAACAATCTAGTATGTTGTCGACAGGCTTTAGAATAGCACTGTCATGATCCCTACCAGGGCCGTCTTAAGTCTATTCTGCGCCGGGGTGCGGGAGTGTATTCTAAGACAGTCAAACATCCTATTGTGTATCCTATGACAGTCAAATATCCTATTGTGTATCCTATGACAGTCAAATATCCTATTGTGTATCCTATGACAGTCAAATATCCTATTGTGTAATTGTTTACTATAGCGTTATATTTTTTCATTACCTTTAAAAGGTGAGCGCCCGGGGTGCACCGCACCCCTTGCACCCCCTGGTAAAGACGGCCCTGAATTCCCTACCTTAAAATACGGTATTTATGCACCAAGAAAAATGGCTACAATAATTTTAAAACTTCATGAGTATTCAAACGTCTTGGCACTTATAGCCGTCTATATTAGTCTACATGTATACAATTATATTAAAATTGTAACGGAGCCGTGTCCCTATATGAAATTTTTTTCCAAAAAAAAGTGATTGCATTATAAAGTACGAATGATATAGAGTCCAAAACATTTTTTTTGGAATTATTGTCTGTCTGTTTGAACTTTCAATGAAACAAAGTATAATTATAGCTTATGTGCCGGGTTAACATTTAGGGTACTTTTTATTAAGATGGATTATAGAGTTCCCATGGGAATCACTAGTTCATGTGAATGAACTCGCAGGCGTACTGGGATCTTTTCTACTCCCTGTACTACTGTTGTCTCTGTACACTGTGCCCGTTATCTGACCGTTTCTAATGGATCGTCAGACAATGCTTTCGACAAGTCATTTTCGCTTTTAAAGCGGGAAGTATCGATTTCGGAGCTGCGGTAAGGCTACTTTATAGATTTAAGGGACTTATAACTTGAAAGGCCCTTATTCGAGGTTGTATCCGTTAAATAATTTGACTCAGCAACCGTTCTATCTAAGGGCTTTTCCTTAGATCGTCTGGTGGATACAGTATCCAAATGATTGGTTACAATATAAATTGTTACATTATTAGACAAAAGATACTTTATTGTCAGCTCTGGTATCTCAAATATTTGAACTTTAGTGAAACCTTTAAAAAAATAACATTTTTTTATTGTATATCTCAAGAATTATCTTTGGTAGGGGTAGAGTGCATGCTGAATTCCCACAACCGCTGAGCGCACTCTACTGGCCACGTTACCCCTCTCTCACAGATGACTACTTTGAAATGTACTGCATTTCCTACTATAACGTATTTCCCCAATATACGTACGTGTATCGGTAGTGAGTGAGATACGCCAGAGACCATTATCATCCCAATTTTTGGGATTTGGGCGAGAAAATAGATCATAGCTTATCGTTTCTAGTTCATGGTCGGACCGTAGCATTAGTCTTTAGATTAATTTATTTTGAATTAAATTATCGCTTAGTCTCTTTGTTAAACTTGCCGATAATATTTTTTTTATTAATGACAACCAATTAGTCCAGTTGGTAGTGCCTGTTGTGCAATATGTCCCGGGTTCGATTCTTGGTTGGACGATCATTTCTGTTCGGGTCTGGGTGTTGCCGGTGTTGTATTCGTATTTGTATGTGTGTTTGTATGTACCCGCGACACGGGGAATTCTAGTGTGGGCCATTGAGTGTGGCGTTATTTGAAAGGAAAACAAGTAAATAAAAATATTCAATAATAGTTTAATTAGTATGTATGTACTCGTTTACTCGTACTTAAGAATTAAATTAAGTAATTTCAGTTTAGAAATACTTAAATCTTAATGTCTTAACACGTGAATAAAACTTTTAACAGCTCTCTTTACTTCGGCCATAAAGTCCTCTCATAAAGACAAAGGAACCGTATTTAGCCGTTTTATTTGTCCAGATAAGGGTTACGTACATTGCAATTAAGAATCCCATGTGTATAATAATGACACGTATAAAGAAAGCTGCGTAGTTGCTTTTGAATGTATGAAAATTAAAAAAAGAAAAGGAAGTAACTATATTTGTTCGAATACCATTATTTATATGCATATGTACCATTAGAGTTGCCTGAAAGAAATCGCATTAGCGATGAGGCCGCCCGCGCCGGTTGTACTTGCTAATAACTTGTACTTTGTATTACTCTGTTTGTTTTTGATGTACAATAAAGTGTGTCTATGTCGCTATACCTATGGTTAAAGAACTCAATAGAAATTTTACATTTCACTTAGGTATATGGGAAAAAAATAAAAAATGTACAATTTACGACTTAGGATTTGAGAGAGAACATTTTTTTTTATGTACGAATTCGGCAGATGAGATTTCAAATCTTCACTTTAATTATAGGAAGTATGTTTCTAAAAAAAATGAATATCCTTGATTCTATTTAGAACTGATAGTTATCATAGCTCGATTTTGTTATCATGACATTAAGTATTTATCAAACGCATTCCTTTAGATATTAGGTAAAACACGTTACATGCAATAATTCTGTTCAAATTTTGAACTTCAAAATGAGCTCTCCAAGGAAGAAGCTAATCTACTTTGTGAATGAAAGCGAAAGAATGAAACGGAGGAATCGTGTAACGAACGTTTACATGTTGAAAATAATGAAGATGTTACAAAAAAACAACGGGCTATGAAGAGAAAGAACTTTGTTACAGCATGTGAACAAGTATCTCGTAAGGCGTATTTTGATCACACGATTCCAGTTAGTTTATTTACCGAAATGTACGAACGCGCTTTGCAAACATCACAACAACCAAAATGGAACAGTCATAAAAGAGATGCCACCTAGAGCAGAAGAGTCATTTAAAATAGAATTTGAGAAAAACTTGTGAGATGAGGCATTAGAGGTGTGCCAAATGTCCATCACAGAAACACAATACTTATCTGTCAATGTACTCAAGAATATAGTGGAGATCACTATGATCTGCCGCAAAAGTCTGTAATCAGAGTATTGGAAAAAATATACCCAGCTTTCATGCGACATCTAGTAGGAAATCTACATGTTAAACAATTGCTGTCCATGCGAGAAGATAATATAATTACAAATCTAATTAATTTTGTCAAAACATCACAATGGAAAAAATTTCCGCAAGTGAAAACAGAAATTAAACTATCAAAATGTTTAGCACTTAAGCCAAGAAAATTTAAGAGTATCATGAATTGTTTAATAAATAAGTGTAAAGCATGGGAATCAATAGACACATCGGGAAATATAAGCAACAATTTGTCTAATAAATTTGATCGTGATTTTAGTTGTGATGACAATGATCTTGATCAAAATATTGTTGTTCATACCCTTTATCTCGTCGGGTGATCCGGATACCTGTGCAGACTCCGTCGCCGACGTGGTGTTGCAGATCATGGAATGTTATATTCCTTGTTCCGTGATACCCGTAGGCGGACGGAGCCAACCTTGGTTTAATCAGTCCTGTAGAGAGGCCCGCCGTAATAAGCGGGCTGCATACAGGGCCTGAGCCAAAGCGCAGGTGTCTGAAGATCCGAATACCACCGACTTGAGGAAGAAATTTAACGCTGCCTCGAGGTGCAGTAAGAGGATCACTGTCAGAGCAAGGAATGAGCACATCCGCAGAATTGGCGATCGACTAGCAAGCTATCCTTCTGGAAGACGGGCTTTCTGGTCGCTCGCTAAGGCTGCCGAGGGTAATTTCTGTCAGTCGTCACTTCCACCATTGCGGAAACTCGATGGCTCACTGGCCCATGAGGCGAAGGAGAAAGCCGATCTCCTGGGCAGTCTCTTCGCCTCAAACTCGACTCTGGACGATAGAGGTGCCTCACCACCTCGAGCCACGTCCACCTCGAGGTGCACAAGCTCCATGCCAGAAATCTGCTTCACCCAGCGTGAAGTCCGGCGAGCTCTAGCATCTCTTGATATCCGAAAGTCGAGTGGGCCAGATGGTATTCCTGCGGTGGTGCTCAAATTTTGCGCTCCCAAGTTGTCTCCGGTGCTTACGCGACTCTTTAGGTTCTCATACTCTACAAAAAGCTTCCCGTCAACATGGAAGGTAGCTCATGTTCACCCTTTGCCTAAAAAGGGTGACCGCACCGACCCGGCCAACTACAGGCCAATAGCGATCACCTCCCTCCTCTCCAAAGTGATGGAGCCTGTTATAAACACACAGCTCCTTGGGTACCTAGAGGATCACCAGCTGATTAGCGATCGTCAATATGGATTTCGCCATAATCGCTCGGCTGGTGATCTTTTAGCGTATTTGACACATCGCTGGGCTGACGCCATTGAGAGTAGAGGCGAGGCTCTGGCTGTAAGCCTAGACATCGCGAAAGCTTTTGACCGGGTATGGCACAAATCGCTGCTTTCCAAGTTACCATTTTTCGGGATACCCGAGGGACTATGCGAATGGGTTGCCAGTTTCCTGACTGGACGGAGCATCAGAGTTGTTATCGATGGTAGCTGCTCCGACACCATGTCTATTAACGCTGGCGTCCCGCAAGGCTCCGTGCTGTCTCCAACTCTGTTCCTTCTGCATATCAACGCCCTGTTACAAATTGGTGACATACGTTGCTATGCGGATGACAGCACTGGAGACGCCTTGCACAGGGGCCGCGCCAACATCCCTCGAGTCGGAGTGGAAGAGAATCGCGCCAGGCTTGTGTCTGAAATCGAAGACTCCCTAAATTTAGTCTCGATTTGGGGTTCCCTGAACCTAGTGGATTTCAACCCCAGTAAGACGCAAGTCTGTGCATTTACCGCTAAAAAAAACCCTTTTGTCGTAGCACCTCGCTTTCAGAGCATACCTCTTAAGATCTCGGAGAGTATTGGGATCCTTGGTGTCGACATTTCCAGCAAAGTCGAATTTAGGGGTCATCTGGAAAGTAAGGCCAAAATGGCCTCCAAAAAGCTCGGTGTGCTGAACAGAGCGAAGCGGTACTTCACCCCTGGGCAACTCCTAATGCTTTACAAAGCTCAGGTGAGGGCCCATATGGAGTATTGCTCACATCTCTGGGCCGGTGCATCGAAATACCAATTGGACCCATTTGACTCCATCCAAAGACGTGCTGTTCGTATTGTCAACGATCCCACTCTCACGGGCAGTTTAGAACCCCTCAGCGTTCGGATGGATGTTGCATCTCTCTGTGTGTTCTACCGCCTGTATAATGGGGAATGCTCTGAAGAATTGTTCAATATAATTCCCACCTCGGGTTTCTACAACCGCACCTCCCATCACAGAAGTGCGGTCCATCCGCATTTCCTCGATACGGAGGTGTCGCGTACTGTTCGGTCCAAAAATTATTTTATATCGCGAACCCGTAGGCTGTGGAACGAACTGCCTCAAGAGGTCTTCCCATTAAACTACGACATGGGGTTCTTCAAGAGAGCTGTGAATAGGATTTTGCAAGGTCGGCGGCGCGCCCGCATACCCCCTGGTGTTGCAGGTGTCCATGGGCGGCGGTAACACTTACCATCACGTGAGACCGCTAGCTCGTCCGCCCTCTTCTCTATAAAAAATAAATAAATACCAGAAATATGTACATACTCTGTCACAGTGGACTTTATCAAAAAATACAGATCTATTTACAAATTACACCAGGAATTAAGGTCAATTTTACTTGAGATGAAAACTAGTGAACAGTTGCCACATATCTTGTCGATTTTCGAAAAAATAGGCTTGTTAGGTTAAGAACAAGGTTAAAAGTTAAGGGTTTTAAGGTTAAGGGTTGTTAAAGTTGTTGTATTTTTCATGATGACTGAATAGATATTCAATTTTAGTTTTGAAACTTGTAAACTAATTTTTTTATTATAATTATAAGGGGTTAAAGTATGAAATTGCCGATTTGTACTGAAAAATTAAAACTTCTTTTTTCTAAAATGTAACATATTTATTTAATCAAAATATTTACCCTCATTATCTATACATTGTTGCCATCTAATCGGAAGTTCATTTATGCCTGTGCGATAGAACTCTGGGGATGTAGATTCGACAAACTGTGTGAAAGCATTTTGTACTGCCTCTTGGGAAGAAAATTTTTTATCACGTAGAAAATTGTCCAAATCACGAAATAAATGGTAGTCCGTTGGAGCAAGGTCTGGCGAGTACGGAGGATGACGTATGGTTTCTAACTGCAGCTCCTGTAGAGTTACAACGGTTTCTCATGCAGTGTGAGGTCTTGCGTCTTCATCTTCAATGGTGAAGATCGATTCACGAGTCGGGGCTGTTTCACTGCTAGTTTCGCCATCATTGTTCGAAGTTCGGCACAGTAAACATCTGCTGTTATTGCTTGACCTGATCTGAGAAAGCTATAGTGAATAACACCATGAATAGACCACCAAACAGTTACCATTACCTTTTTATTGGTAAGCTTTGCTTTAGGGAACTGTTGCAGCGTTTGACCTGGGGTCAGCCATTGCATTTTTCGCTTTCGGTTATCGTAAAGAATCCACTTTTCGTCACATGTCACAATTCGATCCAATATTCCTTCATTACTGTACCGACTCAACAAGGCAACGCAAATTTCAACACGCGTTTCTTTCTGCAGATCAGTCAAATCATGAGGCACTCATTTTTCATATTTTTTTATGTTATTGATTTGATGCAAATGAGTCAATATTGTAGGTAAGATAACGTTAAACCATGCCGCTAATTCCTGGGTAGTTTGACTCGGATCGGCTTCCACCATCTCCTTCAATTAAGCGTTATTCACCTGTGTGGGCGGTCTTCCACGTGGTTCGTTCTTCAAGTCGAAGTTTCCATTACGAAAGCGTTTAAACCAAAAACGCACGGTTCGTTCATTAGCAGTCTCCTCTTCAAACGCAGCATTGATATTGCGAGCCGTTTCTGCCGCGTTAGTTCCGCGTCGGAACTCGTATTCAAAGATTACTCGGATTTCCGAAGTATCCATCTTTCCTGTCTAAGCTGAATAAAAAAAATAATTGAAAGTCGAAAATCGAATGTTGCACATTTTTTAAAACAAGAACCTCATAGGTATCACGTGAAAAAAGTTTCACTCGAAAATCTCACACCATGAAGGTTTTATGTCAATTCAAAGTATCTATTACTATAAAACGGCAATTTCATACTTTAACCCCTATTATTTATTCATATTCACCTTTATAGTTTTATAAGCTTTGTTTATCAGTTTTATCACTCATTCAATCTCTTTATTTATGAATAGCTTTATTTAATATCATATTTCAACACAATTGTAGGTTAATTAACTCCTAGTAAAGATGAGGACTACGGTCGTGGCGGCCGGGGAGTGAGACACCCCCGCACTCGCTCGCTTCTCCACTCGCTGCGCCCGCGCCCTAGTGCCGGCCGCAGTTTTCCCACTATCGTTCATGTCGATACCTGTTTTCATATCGATATATTGAACTTGCAAGCAAACGATGAGGACGAGTTACGATACATACAGAAGTCTGTCTCTGACGCATTACAGTCAGCATGTTTTCCTCTTCGAAAGTACAAGAGCAATTCACCAAGTCTCTTTGAAAATATCAAGCAAAATCAGTGAAGCAAAATCAATCAAGCAAAATCAATCAAGAAAAATCAATCAAGCAAAATCAATCAAGCAAATCAGTCAAGCAAAATCAATCTAGCACTAAATTCAGTCAATCAAAGAATTGATCCGGGACGCACTAACAATCTATCCAATAAAATAGTCAATCAAAATTCTTACAACAAGACCCATCATAATTTGTATTAATAAATCAAGTAATTAAATCAGTGACAACCTTTCGGGTTTTATTTCACCTAAGAAATAGGACTCGCAGTGTCTCCGAGCGCAGACATAAGACATTGGGGTTGGGAGACACAGATAAATAGCCCAGTTCGGCATATTCACGAATAAATTCTGTGTCCTGTAATTTGAAATGTTTTTTAAAGGTAGCTTGACACAAAATCCTCCTATGCTTGAACGACTGGTATTAGCTAAGAAATGTTCTTCGCACATCTTCTCTTCATTACTTAAGATAGATTTTGGTGGGAGCTCTTCAAGTTCCCAGAATTTGCCTAATGTCTTCTTGATGTCTGGTTGAACATTGTGTGAATAGTTGAATGATTGAAAGATAAATCGGATGCATGATTGTATGTATGTTTGTTTGGTTATTGTTGGCTGCAAAATTAGAAGTATTATTAATCGTTTGATTGGATGCACGATTGTATGAATGGTTGCATTGAATATATTTAGTAGAACTTGCATGGATAGGTCCGGCTATTAGCCAGCCAAATTTCGAGTTTACTAGCTTTGGGTTCTTGGGCCCTAATGACTGTTGTTCAGGACACAAGACATCCCAAAATATGTTCGCCCCAAGGAGGACATCGATCTTTGCCGGTAGGTCAAAGTTAGGATCGGCCAATTTTATATTATGGGGTAAGTTAATATTTTGTATATTTATAGATGCCTTTGGCAAATCGCCTGTTATTTCTTCAAGTACTAAGCAAGGTAAGGTTGCCTTGTACGGAGTGTTTCTTGATTGTATTTGTATGGTAGAACTTTCAACTACTTTATTGCATGAATTGTTTCCTATTCCTATGATGTTTATTGCTTCTATTTTTTGTGTATTTAACTGCAATTTCTGTTTCAGATTTTCCGTGATGAAAGATGATTGACTGCCGCAGTCTAGGAGTGCGCGCACCTTCACCGTCGTGTGTGTCAACGGGTTCGAGACTTCGATAACCGCTGTGGATAAAATAACTTCACCAGGGCCTTCTTTAGAAAAGTTCACTACGGACTCGGCCGAAGTGGAAGGGATCGGAAACGAATCGGAATGAATCATTGTATTGTGTTTCTTGTTACATACTCTGCATGGTCCTAACCGACATTCCGAAAGTTGGTGTCCCTGCCGTAAACAATTGCTACATAAATTGTATTTTTCAACATCAGCCAGCTTATCATTTATGTTTTTATTTTTAAATATAGGACAATTATAAATGCGGTGTGCATCCTTGCAAAAGATGCACGCTATTTTCCTTTTCGTAAGTTGACTTGTACTTGAGAATGTTTTAATAAAAGGAGTTCTTACTGGTTTATTATTAAAATTCGCGTTTTGTTTTGTGGTGCGGAGGTTGCATAAATGAGTCCACATACATTCGAGGAATGCGTTTATTCTTCCGTTATATTACAACTTATATTATGGATAAATTATTACGTGACTACAAGATGGCGGAACGCGTGTGTCGGAGCGGGGTCGAGCGTGCGCGGCCTATCGGAGTGAGGATGCTTTACTGACTGGCAAGCTCGGGAAAACCGAGTCGCGTCCGAGGCGCGACGGAACAAGCCGATCGTTCGCTGGTGTCGGCGCTCGGGCGCAACGAGTACATCTCGACCACCACAGTTTATTAAAACTCTGATTGTTTTGTGTGTTTGTATTTTGCCTATATAAACTCTGACTAGGGCGAGAGGCGCCTTGTTGCATAGCATTAAACTTGTCGTGCTTACTACGAGTCAAGGCTTCTAGAACATCAGCTCGATCAGTCAAAAACTTGTTGAACTGATTTAGGGTTGGAACATCTTTGAATGTATTGAGATGTTCTTTCCACTTCATTAAGGTGTGATTATCTAATTTCGATGACAACATAAAAATAAGTAGAATGTCCCACTTGTCTGTTGGTTGTCCTAAACTGGACAATGCGCGTAAGTGCATCGTTACATGGTCGACCAGGAATCGTAAAGAGCGTTCGGATTCACGTGTGATTGGTTGCATGTTGAACAGCGCAGTAAGATGCTGATTTATAAGCACTGGCTTGTTATCGTAGCGTTCACAAAGCAGCGAGCATGCATTCGCATAATTCGTTGATGACACTTCGAGATTGAATTTTATTCGCGCTGCGTCGCCTTCTAAATATGAGACTAAATAATGGAATTTATGTATGTCTGATATACGGTCGTTTCTGTCCACAAGCGTCAAAAATGCATCACGAAATTGCATCCAACGAAAATAACCGCCGTTAAATTTTGAGATTTCGATTTTCTGTAATTTGAAGTTGGAACTTGAATTCTGATCATGACCGTGAGAGTGATGACATGGAGATTCTGTCATAACAGACTTGCGACGGGTTTCTATCTGAATATTTGTATCCTCAATCAAAACCTTAGCCTTAGCAATGCAGGAAATGATGTCGCTTTCAATGCCTTCCCTCTCGTCAATTTCAGTGTCCAAACATCGAGAATTTAAGACCTCAATCTCAGTTTGAAGAATATCAAATTTGCTAGCCAATGATTCGAACTTACTTAGTTTAAGAGAAAGCTCAGCCAATTCTAAGCTAGTTAATTCTAAAGATTCAAATAATGACAGGTAGTTTTTGAATTATGTAATTTGACCTTTCACTGAACTGCGTTTAACGTTTAATTCACTTAATGCGGCACTAGATTTTGTTGAGGCGGTAGTCTTCATTTTAGTTAATGAATTTTACTTTGATTTATATGGAGAAAGAACTTGAATTTATGTAAATATGATCGATTCAATTTTAGTAAATAATGTATATGAAACGTAGGTACTTGTGAAAAAAAAAATTTTAAATGTTAGGCAACTAAAATTATAACACTTTTTCTGACTTAGCTGCAATCGGGTAATGTCTCACTCTCCCCCTTTGGTGACAGCTTGCCGCAAGAATCCAGGTCCAGGCGGCGCCCGCCGGCCGACAGCGCGATCAGCTGATTGCTCGAAGTTAGATGTTCGAGAATCTTAAGACCGGGGCGCCCCGGGTTATGTCTGGAAATATCGGCGAATCGGGGTGAAACAAAAGAAATGACTATGCTGATTAATATAGGGAGCTATTGATTAATGAATCAACTTGTATTGTTGTTTTTATGATGTATTGACGATGGGTAGAAATGAATTTAAAATAATTGACTGAATATAGAATAATTTTGCACTTTGTTTATCGAGATTATCGAGATAGAAATAATTTGAAATAATTGAATGTATCGAGATTACCTTCGTGTGACTATTTGGATCCTTTGTTACACTGTGGACGCAATAACAAATAATTTTGAATGGTTAATATTTGGGTGGGTATGAAGGACAAAGGAAAGACACTTATCTTTTTGGAAGCCCCTTTCCGTGGTCGTGGCGAAGTTTCACTCCTTGTGCTTCGCTGCCGGACCCGCTGTTGTCCAATTGTGTGATTGTGTGATCCAAGATTGAATTCGACGCCGTTTGCTGGTGCTAACTTGGCGCGTCGATGATTCGTGTCCTGTCACGGTCGCCAATTATGTCTACGCGAGGAGACACTGCGAGTCTAATCCCTTTGTCGAAATTAAACCCGAAAGGTTGTTTGTTGTAACTGAATTTATTGGCTGGCTTAATGTTATTTTATTAGCCGAGACCCACTAACGAGTGCGTCTCGGCTGACAACTTTTGAGTGACTGGTAGTTAACAATTTTGTGTGTAGGAAACATGTAGGTAAGCTCCAAAAAAGCGAGCTACCTATATTTGTGGCGGTAGTCTTATAATTAAATAAAAAATGTTGAATCGGCGATGTGGAGCCGCGACAGACTATCTAGTAACTAGGGAAATTGTTTAAAATAACTGCCAGTTACAAACAAAATGATTTTCTGCTCCACACAGCACTTTTCTATTCCGTTATCCAAAATGTGGCCTGTCTTGCACGATTACGTGAACCGAAGCTAATTTCTCGGGTCTCCGACTCCATTTTACCTTTATCTTGAAGTTGCCAACCCTTTCGCGGTGGGCGGGACAATGGCCGACAATTGGGATATGGGACATTTGGGACGAGAAGCGGGGTCAGCGAATTCCCGCTCTTCGTTTTATTGCGTTACGTTGATAACAGTCTTCACATTCAGCGCCGTTTGGGTTGTTTTCGGGAAATGTTAAGCAGTTTTATTACTTCTCTTTTCCTATTGGATAATTTAATTTTGGAGGGATAATTAGATAAATAATTACTGAATGGGCAGCAAATCGATGGCAGTAAATTTAAAGGTAGTGATAGTTTATTAAACTTCAAAGTGTTTGTGATGTGTGAGATAAAAAATATAAATCATACAGAGTTTCCTACCACCTGACAGTGACACGCACTGCTCACTAAAATAATTTAATAGGACTAGATAATATTTATGGTAAGAAAATGTCAATAGATAAAATGTCAGATAATAAAAATGTGAGACGCAATTCCTAAGAGTTAGATATATATTCAACTGGTATTGTGTATCATGGATTGTGAAATAAATAAAACGAACTATAAACTGTGTACTATATAAGTGATCCAATCCAAAACACCTATGACATTCCCCCCCCCCCCTCCCACCCCCCATATGTTTTTGCGCGTAATGTTTCTGATAAACAAATAAAAACGTGGGACTGCGTTGTGCGTGAGCTGTCAAGGAGTCCTCTTCTGTCCTCAGTAAACCTATTATCACTATACTGCGCGACTCCTGACTTACTCTGACTTGATTGGACATTAGCAAGATGTTTTTTAAATTGTTTTGACTTTACGAAGAAAACTTGACACTGGCATAATGTGCTAATTGCACCATTGCCTTATATGAAGAAAAAAAAGACGTTCCTCTAGACATTTCTATTACACAGATAATAGCTGAATCTTCCTTTTAAAAATTGTAAAGTAAGGCATTTTAAAGGTTGTATATATTGTGACGTCATCGTCTCGTCATCGTTTGAAACTATGAATAGTTTATATCTCGGCCATTTACGAACGGATTTAAAAAAAAACAAATATCACCGTATGTAAGATTTTGGCGTATTTTACACACAAAAAAATTGTTAGTTTTAAACCAATTGAACTTATCCATTGTGCTGTGCAAAATTAGAACAATGAACGTGAATGGCAAGTAACAGTAGTTTCATTTCCTGGTATTATTGATTGTACCTTTATGTGCATTTTTGTATATCTGCAGTACTAAATTTAATATATTAATTGAAATCGATACTTCAAATACTGTTGTATATTATTTCCTAGTTTTTCGCTAACAATCATAAAAAATCCCGTTATATCCGACGCCATATTCTTTTATTATCTATCTATAAAAAAAATATCTCTATGTACGAGTACTTCGACCCTATAAAAAAGAGCTTACCGCGGCAAAGAAAACAATGGCACTGATAAACAAGGTAATGGGCCATTGTGGGACGTAATAGGACTTTGTGGGAGTTTGTTTCGTAGTTATTAGGCTGTTAGTAGCTACCCGTTTTGATGGAGAGGCGAGATTTATTTGTAAAACTAGGAACTGCCTGTGACTCCGTTCGTGTAGTTAGACGACTGGCGAATGCTGTGGAGTCTGTAGTGAGACAGCGGACGACATGTTGCTTATCTGAGTAATCTCACGCCCCCTTTGTAGGGGGACGGAGAAACTGTACCAGGGCTATTGCTCATTTCGGTGGGTGCATCTCTGCCCCCTACTAAGGGCCGTTCTCTAAGTGGGCGTCGTGAGGCCTTGATGTTCGTCCGTTCTTTAGGCCGCCCGCGCAATCTCACCGGTTGGATTCCGCTTGACGCGGGCGGCGACTTATGTGTCTCGTCCGTGTATGATAGAAGCTCCATGTGTGGCTACCAGGTCACGTAATTTATGTTAATTTTCAAAATAGAGCTGTATAGAGTTTTTATAGGTTTGTACAGAGTTTTTATTGAGTTGTATAGAGTTTTTATAGAGGTGTATAGAGTTTTTATAGGGTTGTATAAATTTTATAGAGCTGTATAGAGTTTTTATACGGTTGTATAGAGTTTTTATAGAGTTGTATAGAGTTTTTAAAGAGCTGTATAGAGTTTCTTGTGTATCTTTTATCGCGAGCTCGGCAGTAGCCAGATTAGCTAGTCATCTTCTGCTCTCCTCACTAAGCAGTTACATGTACAAATTTTATGTATTACGTGTTTTATAATAAGCTAGAGAGTATTTCATAGTCCAATTAAACATCCTTCTGATAAACAACCAACACACAATAATTATACCGCAACATCCCCTAAAGATTCCTAGTTCGATTCTCGGCCCGATGAATATGTGTTTAATATCATTTCTAATTTATTTTAGTAGTTTATATTACTTGAATAAATTAAAAGTACTATGGTGAAACTTTTCAAGAAAAAACGCCGAAAAATACAAAAAATCCAATAGGTAAATACGGACGATTTGTTGATGTCCTGTGAACACATTCAGGAGACTATGTATGATATCACCTAAGAAAAGGGATTTATTGTCAGTTTTAAATTTCTAGATTTAATCCCAGCGATCTAAGTAAAAATATCTAATCGAAAGGTCGTTTAACGGAAAAACAAATGAATAACTGATTTTGAAAAAAAAAAGAACGTCATAGCTTTAAATTGAAATTAATTTCAATTTGGAACTCCAAACCTAACGCAAGATAACTAAGTTCAAAGTGGCCACTATGAACAAACAGCAATTTCATAGGTAAAAGGCCCTAATAATATCCTGCGTGTATTTAATCACACGTGTAAGTACACGCAGTCACAAACACACACACACACATACGCACACGTCTTTACATATATAAACACGCACCTATATCACAAATACCACATATCAGTCTTGAACTTATCCAAGTTTGTTTTACATAATATGTATATATAGCAAAATCCCTTGTTTCGCTGTGGATTTGTGGATTCCTCCTCTGTGGAAACATTCAACTCGGACGAGTTTATAAGAAATAATAATAGCAGATACTCGTAACTATTAATAATAACTACGTGTAAGCTATTATTATATTAAAGCACTAAAACATAATTAAATGGTCTGTATTTACCTTTTTTTCGTTATCGGAAATAATGGGAATTGTGCTGTGCTTTCCCCGTTGCGTGTTCACACCCGGGAGGATGGTAATTTTCTCAACCTCCTCGTCATTGGGGACGGGCGGATGACGATGAGGTTAAACCGTTTCCAAGATATTGGGAATTCGGTGAAATTAAAAAAAGAAGAAGTTAAGAGCAAAGCGGCTACCACAAATCGTAAAGAACTGTACCGACTCTTAAAAAAAGTGGATTAACCAATCCTCTGGGCCAGAGTGGCGTTTTAAGGCCTAACATTACTCATACACAAGGCGATGTACACGAGCGGGCCCATTTCCAACAATGGATACATATCTTAAAAATCAGTTAACCCCCCTTACCCCGTCACGCCTCTCTCACAGAAGACTACCTTGAAATGTACTGCATTCCCTACCTTATCGCATTTCCTTAATGTACGTACGTGTTACAGTAGTGAGTGAGATACGCCAGAGCCCATTCCCATTACATCCCATCCCTCCCTAGCACGCTGCACGCTACGCTGTAATCCAACAGCCGCTGGGCGCGCTCGACTGGACACGTTACCCCTCTCTCACAGAAGGTAGTTCTTGAAATGTACTGCATTTCCCACTTTATCTTATTTCCCTAATGTACGAACGTGTTACAGTAGTGAGTGAGATACGCCAGAGCCCATTCCCATTACATCCTATCCCTCCCTATTTTCCCAATCCATTCCTTAATCTGCAAAGATAAGCGCGCATCCGGGGGCGTGCCAATGTTTGTTATTCTGGACTGATGTTTGGCATGTATCGCGGATGTCTATGGACGACAGTGTCCACTTACCACCAGGTGGACTGGTGCGGCGGCCCATCTGCCGCCGCCTTCTTTCTATAAAAATAAATAAATCTGATTTTTCAGTTTTCAATTTAAACATAATCGAGATTATGTTTAAATTAGAAAATCTAAAAAGTTACTCACTCTATTATTGCAAGATACAGCCCCCATAATCCCTGAAATGAAATTTCCACGGTGAGTGTTCGACCTGAGTTGTGACGTCATTATTACGGAAACGTACACAACTCACGGCCATCAAGATTTTATTTGTTTTCCCGCCGTTAGGGACGTGACAAAATTGGCCGAGACCGGACGCGGAATTAACGCAATCAATTTAATTATTTAACATCACACCTCCCCTACTATGGACTCCCCGACATGAGGCATCGAATTGCAAATAAATCGAATTGCAATAGGGATTGCAATCCGGCTTCAATTTCAATTCAATCGGATCTGGCCGGATTAGTCACATCACAAATATTTTGCCTTTTCATTCTGAAATTAGCCATATAAAAGATATTGAATTGAGTGTGTATTACAAAGTTTATAAAGAAACGTTTATTTCTTATGAAATCAACTTTATTTAAACTGTAATAATCAACAAACAATCACGAATTAGCAATAAAAATGTAGTATAGTGTTACTAGTTAAATTGTAATTTTTATATTAGTAATAATAAGATAATGACAGGAAGTTAAATTCGATCTTACTAGATTTCAGAGCAAATGTTATTAATGATATCTTATCTTGTAATGTTAGTGACTTATATTAAATCTAAATAAGTCAAATAATTAGGTAATAACCAGCAGTCTTATTCTTGAAATTATTACAATAATTATAAATCTGTCTAATCAATGGCACCTACAATCACAATAAGGAGTTTGAAACCTCTTCTTATTTTTAACATACTTATTTTAAATTATTACTCTACGTAAAATTATTATAAAAAAATCACATTTGGTTTTGAAAAAAGGATCGTCGAAAACAAATTGTGTTACTTGTGTCATCTGCTAATCGACTTTTTATAGCGCCACATATAACCAGCTGCCGAGAAGGCCCTTTCAGCTTACACACTTGTCGGTTTTATTGTCAACGAATACTCAAAAATAAAAGACTAAGTATATTCCTCAATTTCCTTCACTTTCATATGCAATTAATTTCCTTTTTTAATATTTTCTCAAAATCTTTCTCTTTTTTGGCATTTAACGCGGCTCGCTGTGTGAAATCGGTGTGTTTGTATTTTTTTTAATTTACCGAATCCGGTGATCGAATCCGGTAAACATTGCAATCCCTAGTCGTACGATGGCCAAATTTTTTTTTCTCTGTGCTACTTGTAGCTTCATTGCTGTGAATGATGTGTTGCCTTTAATAGTTATTAACCCGTAGAACAACTGCCGGATTACTTATATCGATCTACTACACACGGAAATAGCACAGTGTTGTCACTCCGACGCTGAACGGCAAAAGAGGGCTCGAAAGGTGCGCTCGCCCCTTTTATACCGTCTGCCAGCGCCCTCTCCTTCCCCCCCAGTCATTAGATGCTTGGTTCTTGAATCAGCCGCTGTCGCTAGTGTCGCTGTTTGCTCTCGTAGTACCGGGGTTCGCCCACAGATGTCGCTTATTTTGATACTACGACGCGAGATGTCAGCGATCGCCAACAGATGTGTTGCTTGAATTGAGTTCGCTATTGAATTGTCAACAGCGGACTCTGGAAGCATAATAATGTAATCGTCATGGATGAATTCGATTTAGATTCAACTTATTTTTTTGTTATATGGCCTTCGTTGCAGACGAGCATACAGTCCACCTGATGGTAAGTGGATACTGTCGCCCATACACATCCGCGATACATGCTAACATTAGTCTAAAATGATAAACGTTGGCACGCTCCCGGATGTGCTGCCTACCTTTGGAGATATAGGAATGAATTTAGAGAAAGGGTTGGGAAAATGGGGAGGGATAGGATGGGAATAGGCTCTGGCACATTTCACTCACTACCGAAACACGTTCGTACATTAGGGAAATAAGATAAAGCGGGAAATGCAGTACATTTCAAGAACTACCTTCTGTGAGAGAGGGGTAACGTGTCCAGTCGAGCACGCCCAGCGGCTGTTGGATTACAGCGTGCAGTATCCCCCTCACAAACTATTTGTAAAAGTTGCAATACCAATCCAGCAATTACTATTTCATAGCTCAAATTAGTTTGTATACGATCGTGCAGTGCCTGCACAAACCCTCTAGGTTTACGGGCACAAAGTAGGCTACATAAATGAATTGTTGCTAAAGAAAGAAAGAGAATATATTTGTTCGTTATCACAACACCACAATTACGTATGTACAGTGATATATTAAATAAACATATAAAATGTATTGTGTGTCGCGACAACAAAATGGAAATGGCACAGCAAACGCTGCAGATATCAACAGCACTGATATTCTGCCAGCGCCTATATACATATATACTCATGGACATCCAAAGAAGTAGACAACATTGCCTCAGAAATATACTCAATTAATGATATTAAAAGTAAAAAGTGGATGAAATATAGAAAAAAATAAAAGAGATAGCTATCCTTATCCTTTTTGTATAACTAAAATAAAAAAAAAATTAAACCCTTTCCATTCTTCTTAATTTTGCCGTGTTATAATACTGTCACGTTTGACTGTGAAGTGATCTATTTCTCTCACAGGAGACGCGAATTATACAAGCGCCTTGTTATAATGACGTCATAGTGGCGTGACTAGCGGCGGGGGAAACCGGAGCAGCACGCCACTTTTTCATTCGTGCTCAAGCAAGAAGGACGTCTCTTAGCAAGTAGAATTAAGTCTAGTTAAAACTTAATTTCTAAAATCATTAAAATTGTCATTAACTTTTATCCACATTTATTTTTAAATCAATCCACACTTGTTTGTAAGAACAGATTACGTTCTTGGTGTTCAAGACTGCAGTATTAAGAATAAAGGATAGTGGCTTAACAATTAAATAAATATTATGATTGTGGAATAGGATAAAATAGAAAATGCCAACGGGTAACTTGGTCCAGTGCCCTAGCAAATAAGTTAGCAAATTTAAAGCCTCGCTTTTAGTAAAGTGATTTTCCATCGTGTTTCAATCGAAAACCACTAGTAACACTACTAAATTATTTACCCACGAAACAGTCCAGATTATCTCCTGGATTACTGGCGAGAGTGGCAGTGTGATCTTGATTACACTTCTCTATTGTCCCGTTACTCTGAAAATCCTTTGTTTTCCTATATCAATGTCCGTCCGTTTGTTTGGCCTAATCTAGAAAATTACGTGTTCAATTTTATTGTGGTTGACACATTTGTGTAAGTAAGGCTGTTTATTCTGGAAAAATTCTGTATATTATTTAACGTAATCGGTTCAATACTCGTAGTTTTAATTAATACTGTGAAATAAGTTTAAAATTAGAGGAAGATTAGTTTAAAATTAGATTTTAAAATAGTAACTAGATAGTAATAATAATATCTAATAATAGCCATTTCGTTTGATGTGTTATTGTCAATAAAATAATTTTTTTTCTTTCTTCGTACACACAGCTATGTAAACAGAAAGCAATAATCGGTTTTGTTGCAATTATGTTCTCTTCGAGAACAATCTGCGACAGGGAAATGTGGTAGGCGGTGCATCACAAGTGACATTAAAAAAATCGTATCTATACACAAATACATTTTATTTTTCTGTGTGTATATACTTACATAACATTGATGTACTTGTACTTGTCCAGCCTGTAACGTCCCACTGCTGAGCCTGTCCGTCCCCTAGTAAATCACCGGAGGGTTTCGGACCTTAATCCACCACCCGGTCCCGGTGCGGATTGGTGGATCACATACCGTAGATTTTTTTTATCAGATTTCTGGGTTTCCTCGCGATGTTTTCCCTCGCCGTAGAGCTAGTGACAATTTTTAAAAATCCGTACTTCTCGTAAGTGAAAACTCCCGAGGATTTCAACTCACGATCTCACGAATGTGAGTCAAGTAAGATATCGCCTGAACATAAATATATATATATACATAATACATGTGGGTACAGATATATTACGAAAACACTGGCCATCGGCTAATTCATAAATACCCGAATGCGTCATCCACATCTATGAATTACCGTACCTCTAATTGCATACTTTATTACGAGATAATTTATCACTTTATGCGTTTGGGTGTTTCCAGGTTAGCCGATGGCCATTGTTTTCGTGATGTATCTGTACCTACATATCTACAGTACTCGAGAACATGAAAAAGATATCGTACATCATCGTCTACTTTCGTTTCTTAGTCCCTTTTTCGCAATTACACGAATCGTAAGTAGTTAGTTGTTTTTGAGAGAGTATACAAATAGGTCGCGTTCAATTATGAATATTTATATAGAGCAGTTATAACATTGTGCGGGAATTTGATGATTACATGATGAAAAGAATTTACTTTGGATTTGATAGACTTTTAATGTTAACATTGACAAATACTAAAGAAATGGCGATCACACGCTTGCAGGCTGGCGTCCATTTTTCTTGTCATTTGACTGACGTCCTGCTCCTCGTCCCCCTCGCCCTGCTGCGCGGGGTGGAGCGCTGCGCGGGGTGGAGCGCTGCGCGGGATGGAGCGCTGCGCGGGGTGGAGCGCTCCCCTTAGGGCTCAAACATGCCCCCCGGCGTTGAAAGCCTTGTCTTTCAACCCTTCGTCATCATTGGTAGGCAGAGGGCATATGCGGTTGAAGCTCCTACGTATTACTCCCCTCTCCGTTCTGATATCTGCGACTCTGACAACACCGTCACTGCCGGGGTGAATCTCGACGACACGTCCGAGACGCCATTTCATCGGCGGAAGACCTTCTTCTTTGATGAGCACCAATGCTCCCCTTTGTATCTGTTGTCCCTTGCAAGTACGCCATTTGGTGCGCTGTTGAAGTTCAGCGACGTACTCCTTATGCCATCTCGCCCAGAAGTGCTGCCGCAGCTGCTCCAGCCTCTCGTAACGTGCAAGCCGATTCTCGTTGGAGTTAACAAGCGTAGGCGTAGGCAAGGCAGTCATCGCTCGTCCTACCAAAAAGTGCCCTGGGGTCAACGGCGTCAAGTCATGTGGGTCAGTTGATAAAGGTGTCAAGGGACGCGAATTTAAAATCACTTCGATTTGGACTAAGACAGTATAAAGGTCTTCGAAGACTGAGTGAGCGCTCCCTAACACTCGATGCAAGTGTGATTTAAAGGATTTCACACCCGCTTCCCATAAACCGCCCATATGAGCAGCGTATGCTGGTACAAATCTGAAGTCTATGCCTTCATCTGACATTTCGCCTACAATGGTACCAGCGTTATCATTGAGGAATTTATAAAGTTCATTACGCGCACCTACAAACTGCGTTCCGTTATCAGAAAACAAAGTTGATGGCTTGGAACGCCTAGCAATAAAGCGACGCAATGTTGTTAAGAAGGAGTCCCTACATAGGGAGCTAACGAGCTCGAGGTGGATGCATTTGGTAACAAAACAGATAAACGCGGCAACATAGACTTCCTCTGTCCTGCTACCGCGACCCCTTCTATTGAGTGCTAAGAATGGACCAGCATAATCCATTCCTGTAGTTTGAAACGGGTACCCAGGTTGGAGGCGCTGCTCAGGTAAATTACTAATCACCGGGCGCGCCGCTTGTGCATTAAGTCGAAAGCAACGCTGGCATTTGTTTACAGTGGATCTAGCTAAATTACGACCCCCTATAGGCCACAACTGCTCCCTAATGGAGGAAAGCAACAGTTGGGGTCCGGCATGCATTCAGCGAGCATGTTCAAAACGAAATATAAGTTTAGTTAATGTATGTTTGGATGACAGTAATACCTCTTTGTGACGTCAGGATTGGGATCAACCTTAATGTCGAAATGTAAGGTGTCGGATGACGGAGACCACCTCAGACCCAGAGTCTTGGATTGCTCGTTCTCGCTTAAGTCAACGATAGCCGAATGGTCAGATGAATCTGCGCTGTCGCTGCAAGTGGGTAAATTAGATTTAAATATTCTCAAATTAAAGCAACCTGATAAAGGTTCCTTTGAGACAAGAGCACGAACTTCCATGAGACCTTGTGCCGACTCCCAACCTGTCAACAGATCGTCAACTAATTAGCTAATTGGTCTTGAATCTCATTGAAATGAGACAAATTGCAAGACAACTTGTTTGTAGTTCGTCTTCTGGTGGGCCCGGAGACGATATACCCGAACTTTGTTTCCTGCAACACTGGACAGTTATCGCCTAACTTTAATTGATTTGCGCACAGCAGGTCCCAGAAAATATCTGCGCCAAGTAAAATATCGTAATTTGACGGATTAAAGTATTCTGGGTCTGCGAGTATTATATTAGACGGAAAGTTTAATGTGCTATCATTAAAGACTTCGTTATTGGTCGAAGTTATGGTTGGCAACACTAAAAACGTAATGTTTGTTTTAAAAGTATTGATTCTGGACTGTATTATTGCATCGCATCTTTTGTTAACTGTCGAGACCGAGTTGTTAATGCCGGCGACCGTGGACTTAGTCCTCTCAGAGTTTAGACCTAATGTACAAAGAAGAGACTCTGTCATAAATGAGGCCTGACTACCAGAGTCTAGAATGGCCCTGACTTCATGAGGTCTATTGTGAACGTCTAAAATCTGAATTAAAGCAGTCGCTAGAAGAACCTGGTCGGAATGGTTGTTAACGGCTGACATGTTCTTAACGTAAGACGTGGACGACTCCGGTGCTGACGGCGCGAGTGTGGGCGCGCGCGGCGCAGACGTGCTTTGCGCTACCGCGTCTGCAGCCGTCCTGGTGCTGCCTAACTCTTTGTGCAACAAAGTGTTGTGCTTAATGCCACACTGCCTGCAGGGACCTAGCCTACACATACGCACATTATGCCCTGCTCTAAGACAATTGCTACACAATTTCATATTGGCAACAAACTGTTCTCGAGCACTTACCGCCATCTGCATAAACTGATTACACGCATATAAAGGATGTTCAGCTTTGCAAAGATGACATTTGTATTTTTTGTAACCAGGGTTCGCAACTGCAGCAAAACCACGAACATGTCTGCTTGTACCCTTCGATGATGATTCTTGTTTGTTGTTACTTGTGTTGTTACTTAATTCGATGGTCTCTAATAAGTCTGCCCTATTCTTGAGAAAATTTGTAAATATATCTAAGGTAAGTTTTTTGTGTGTTGTTTTGTGTTCCTCCCATACACGCTGAGTGCGAGCATCCAATTTTGACGAAACTATATATATTACCAACGTATCCCAGCTGTCGGTGGGTTCGCCTAGTATTTGCAAAGCACGCAAATTGTTTGTGTATGCGTCTAAAAGCCGATGTATAGAGGAAGCTGATTCCCTTTTTATTACCTCTTCGTCAAAAATCGCCTTAACGTGATTTTGCACTTGCAACCTTGTATTGTCAAACCGTTCGCACAAGGAACTCCACGCTGAGGTATAGTTAGAAGCAGAGAACTCCAATGCACGAATTATCTGAGCAGCGCCTCCCGTCAGAGAGGCCCGTAGGTAATGAAATTTTTGAATATTGCTAATGGTTTGATTAGAATGTATAAGAGACACGAAAGTGTCGCGGAATTCAAGCCAGCTTCCGAAGTCACCATTGTATTTAGGTATTTGTATGGTAGGTAACTTAACACCCTTCATGCCCGTATTTCCCTGATTCGTCAGCTCATAGTCACCATTTTCGCTGGCTGAGGAGAAGGAAGTCTCAGAGTTAGGTTTCTTAGACATTTTAAACTTGTTTAATAATTCTTGAGCCCTAGCCATCACAGAAAAATATTGAGACTCAAATTCTGACCTTTGTACCGCTTGAGTCTGAGCGTCCGCCTCCGTGACGGCCAGGCATTCAATGCTAGTCTGGACTTCCTCGAACTCCTTATACATCGCTTCAATGCTAGTCATGCGGAGTTTTAATTCCAAAGCTTGAACTTCACTGCAAGACAAAACATCGTCAAATGCATCAACATACGTGACAAATTTAGTTAAACGACCTTTATATGTTCCTCGTTTTTGAATCAGTTCCTTCATTGTCATGAAAAGAAATGGAAGAACGTATTTAACAACAAATTAACTATTTAATAGACGGGTAGAATAATATTTAAAAGTGTAAAATTATAATAATTTAAATTCATTAACTAATTGAATAACCGTATTTAAATAACTGAATTATACCAACATAGTCTCATGCGCATGAATATTTTGTTCTAATTCGCATCGGTCGATTCAACAAAACACACAACTGCATGAAATAATTATTACAACTAAGTAAATTGATGAATAATAACGACGAATTGGTCGATAGAATTTATAAGTATAAAGTTTTGACTATCTTTAGTTAAATTTGACAGGTAGTTAACACTGGTGATATTCTCCTACCCTGTGTTACGTGAATTGTTTACGCTAACTGCATCGCGCTAAGGAGTTATTAGCAATTAAGCAAGTTAAGATTTAAAGATTTAAAACAGAAGTATTATCGAAATGCGTTGATCCTTTAATGCGGTTTATTGTTCATTTCGATTGATTGGGATCTCAATTACGCAATGATTAATTTAAATTGGTAAAACTAAAGAATTTGGACACAAAATAACACAAAGGCAATGTAATGGATCGGACTCACTCAGACTGCTTGCTACTTATCTTGTAGATGTTATTTGTCGTGAAATCACAGCACTGATTCTCGCCATCCGTAAAGGGATCATCCTCTTTAAGCTAGTTCGGAGAAGATCCTGGTTCGGCTTGAAATCCGTAGGTGTGGTATCCCGGTTCGATGGACCAACTTTATGTGCGGGAATTTGATGATTACATGATGAAAAGAATTTACTTTGGATTTGATAGACTTTTAATGTTAACATTGACAAATACTAAAGAAATGGCGATCACACGCTTGCAGGCTGGCGTCCATTTTTCTTGTCATTTGACTGACGTCCTGCTCCTCGTCCCCCTCGCCCTGCTGCGCGGGGTGGAGCGCTGCGCGGGGTGGAGCGCTCCCCTTAGGGCTCAAACAACATAAATTATAAAATAATTATGGCGCCGATTGATTTTAAAAGAGGAAAATTTATTCATTTACAAGCTCGGCAAGTTATTTAATTGAAGGAAGTCTTTTCTTCAAAGTTCAAAGTACTTCAAAGAAAAAGAAATATAATTTTTAACACTAATGTTTCAAAAATGTTATTTTGAAACTGATGCCATTACGTAATGTACATATACCAAATTCGTCTATATATATCCCTTACGAACGCATAAAGAATAGAGATTCATGCTACAAATGCTACAATGTCACACTTAGTTGATTAAAATCACACCTGTAATTGCTCTATATAAATCAACGCAAATTCATGCATTTAGAATATCGATTTAAATAATGTTCCATACACTTTTAATAAACTTTACTTATTCACAGTCAACGACAACAAGTGTCACATGTGACATAACAATTCTGAACTTTGTTTGCTGTATTTCATCAAGTATTTATTTAATAATTGAAATAGGGTTTTTAAGATTTTTCATTCATTTAGTATACATATATACATTCGTAAATAAACGAAGAGACTGATGTTTTGTCTCATTACCAGAGATCGGAATTGGTAGAGCTATTTTGGGTCAATGACCTAAAACGTTAAGTTAGTATGGACATGACTCCGGGATTCCGGGATTTGGAATGCATGTTTTTAAATTTGTATATGTATAGTTAGGGCGTCACGCGGATCGTTTACTAAACGAGAGGGACGGATAAATGGCGCTATTTTTTTCCTATGGACTTCTATCCTAAGACTTGTAGTTTTGAAAATATACGTTTTTAATTCGTAACATTCTTGTTTTTCGTGACACTGCTTTCTACCAATGATTTCATTGAATTTTATCCACAAGTGATAAACAGAACACGATGCGGCCGCTGTTAAATATTTTCTGCCAGTAATATGAAATTGTTTACTCAATAAATAGAAGAAACGGCTTCCATTTGGAATGTTATTTCTTCAATTTTATTTATTCTATTCGCCTAAAATTGTACTTCTACCACTCGATTATGCAGCTGTGGTTCTTGGAACAATATACTGCTTTGTCAGACCATTGCAAGTGAACAATAGGTGTGAAAGAGACAAAATATAGTTTTCTTTCTTTATTGCATTTATTGTTGTCTCTTTCTGTCTCCGATATTCAATGCGCTATTTCGCTATTCGCGCCGTGACAAAATATGCGGCTCACTGAGTGGTTCGGTTGCTCACTCACTTGCTTTGGTTTGTTGAGTGCGCTTGTCTTGCAATTCGCGGAGTGCTTGTTTATTGGTTTTTGGAATTTTCTTTACACTATTACTTTGGTTTTAATTTACGAACTTCTGATTTGTTGCTGTGCGGACTGAACATATTTGAACCTATTTTAACCACTTCTTGGGTAAATTCATTAAATTTTTATTTATTTTTTGCAAGAACATAGTTTAGTTTTCAATCCTGTTGATATTGGTATTATTTTCTAACGAAGTCTACATTTGTAAATTTTTTAAGTCTCCATTTGTACGAACCGGCTGCTCGATGTTCGATGTTCGTTCGATCGAAGGTGCAGTGCATCAACAGAAGTTTAAACGACCTCAAGAGGATTTCTATTTTGACCTCATCAAGTTCCTGATTTTGTGCAATATCCCATGGTCACAAATTG
Source organism: Sesia apiformis (assembly GCA_914767545.1). NCBI lineage: Eukaryota > Metazoa > Arthropoda > Insecta > Lepidoptera > Sesiidae > Sesia > Sesia apiformis. Next base: position 3,338,770 of record OU611976.1, read on the forward strand.
AAACCCAGTATTTCAAGAATTTTTTCAGAAATATATGTGCAGTGTATGTTGTTGTGTTTGCACAACTTCTAAGTGCCCCAAGAGTCGCTGTTAAGAAAAGTGTACTTAGATAAATTATACAAAAAACAAATTGGCCCAGTTGTCTAGAACAATCAAAATGAGAAACTATGGATATCATTGGATGAAACAACCGATTTTTTAGGAAGATACATAGTGCATTTTTTAATTGCACCATTGCAAGAGAATATTGCAAGTCGACCATATTTGATTGCATGTAAGATGCTGGAGGTTGTTAATGGACAAACAATAACATAATTCGTGATACAGTGCTTAGAAAATTTTTGGCAAAACTCTTTTGAGTCAAAAGTTTATAATGTTTTCATACTCTGTACTGACAGTGTAGCGTACATGCTATCTGCAGGTCGTAATTTAAAAAAATATTTACCATAGTTAAAACATGTTACTTGTTTGGCACATGCCCTTCATCGCGTATCTGAACAAAAACGGCCAGGGTACAAAGACGTAGATATTTTAATAGTAAATATTAAAAAAGTTTTTTTAAAAGCTCCAAGCAGAGTCAGAGTTCTTACCCCGACATGCCGTTGCCTCCACAACCAGTCATCACTAGATGGGATACTTGGTTGGAGGCAGCGTCTTACTATGCAAAACATTTCCTTGCGATAAAAGATGTTTTATCTTATTTACCCAGCAGTGATGCAGTGGCTATTCAAAATGCGAAAAATATATTAGAAAAAGCCAATATATAAAATGGTTTGAAATACATAGAAGAAAACTTTTCAGTAATACAATTTGCTTTGAAAGAATTACAAAAACAAAATTTAACAATAATCGATTCACTTTTAACATTTGACCAAAGTCCGAGCTGCTATAAACGAAAGTACGTCTGAAAATACTAAAGAAAAAATGGAAAAAGTTATGGATAGAAATCCAGATTTAGAAATAATTAGAGAATATAGTGAAAAAATTGAAAGAAATGAAACAGGTGACCAAAGTGTATTGAAATATTATAAATATGTTCCACTGACGTCTGTATATATCGAACGATTCAATTTCTATTTATAAATGGATAATAGACGTCAAAAGAAATAGATTGAAAATAGAAAATATAGAAAAACTTCTGGTAATTTATTTCAATACCGTAGACTGTAACCATTCGGGAAGCTACGCAGCGTCTTCTCGTCCAAAATACCTCAGTGCTTGAAGACGAAGGTCTTCGACCAGTGTGTGTTGCCAGTGATGACCTACGGCACCGAGACGTGGTCTCTGACTATGGGCCTCTCTAAATAAGCTCACTGTCGCACAGCGAGCTATGGAGAGGGCTATGCTCGGGGTTTCCCTACGTGATCGAATCAGGAATGAGGAGATCCGTAGACGAACTAAAGTCACCGACATAGCCTCTCGGGTTAGCAAGCTGAAGTGGCAGTGGGCAGGGCACATAGCTCGAAGAACCGATGGCCGATGGGGCAGAAGGGTTCTCGAATGGAGACCACGTACCGGCGGACGAAGCCGAGGACGTCCATCTGCTAGATGGACAAACGACCTCATAAATGTTGCGGGCACCCGCTGGATGCAGGTCGCTGCCGACAGGTCTAAATGGCGGACAATGGGGGAGGCCTATGTCCAGCAGTGGACGTCCAAGGGCTGAAAAGAAGAAGTAGACTGTAACCAATTTTCCCATGAAGAAATCGTAGGTGATGGTGGCGATGAAGGGTAATTCTTTTGGTCACACAGTATTTTTATGAGCGAACTTTGCCTCTGTTTTATTTAATTTAACAGTTTGAGCGATGATTCCGAGCCTAGGATTGTTCGTGCTTCGTAATCATCGTTTAGTCATCATCAAGTTCGCCCAGGAAAATAATGCGGATCTCTGTAAAAAGAATTACCCCGAAACTGACATGTAAGAATAATTCAATAATATATTATATTATAAATTAAATGGCATTACTACTGGTTCTTACTACAATTTGTTGTCGCGGTTGTTGCTGGCGTAGTTGACGTGACAAGAACCTTAATTTTGTCTTAAAAGTGTGTTAATCAATGCTAAATATAGAGGCGAAGAACAGTGTGCATGTGAATAGAGGATGTTTGTTTCGATTTTTTTTAAATTGGCTTCAATTAGATCACATGAAGGTAAAGTAAAATAAGTATGGAAAATTTTTTCTTCGGCTGAAGAAATTTGAGTTAAAATTTCCCGAAATCAAAACAAATATCCTATATACATAGTTGCACAAATAACATGTGCGTATACTGAAGATTGTATTAATTATTCTAGATAAGCGAGGTTTGCAAAGTATGTAGTTACTATTTACAAGTTATCTTGTATAATTGTTTGTAATTTTGAAAATTGTTATTGTTCTATTTTAATTTCATTTTTATTTGAAAAATAAAAATTATGTACTTAATATAAATGAATTTTATTATAATTAAATTTATATAAATTATATAAATGAATATTCGGTCTTTGATATTATTTATATAAATAAAATAATAAAAGTGTGTATCCACACAAATATAACGTTCAGATTCAAATAAATAAATCAAAATTGCATAAATAATAAAAAAAAAACACGGAATTCCCGAATTTTTTTATTAATAAAAGTCATATCCATATTATGACCGCATGGCGCAAGTACCAAAAATAGCTCTACCTATTCCGATCTATGCTCATTACACTATGGCTTTTTGGTATTTTCGAGTATTGTACCTACCTATCTATCTTCTATATATATATAAAAATGGATGTTGGTATATCTGAGATTAATAGACTTCGACACCATTTGACCGATCACCATGAAAGTTGGTATATGTATGTATTTTTTAACGGAGAAGGTTTTTGTACTATTGGCTTTGTTGAAACTCGCCACTAGATGGTGCTGCAGCATATCAACTTCTATACCGTTCAACCGATCGCCATGAAAATTAGTATACATAGGTATTTGAGCACGGAGAATATTTTCGAGCTATCAACCTTGTTGTAACTCGCCACTAGATGGCAGAAGATCAGCTATACCTTTCAATCGATTGCAAAAGTCATATCGACGGCAAAACAGAATAATTTGTGCTTTTATATACAGAGGTAAATAAATATACACAGGCAGGACAACGTCTGCCGGGTGCAGCTAGTTATATATAAATAAGATTCAATATATTTTACAATATATTGTAATAAGTAATTAAAAGAAAAAAAAAACGTGAAATACAACCAGGTACTAGAAGAATTCAACTTCAAATAGAATAAAAATAAGTACATTTCATTAATTTCAGTAAGTATCCAAATTTTTTCCAACATCAAGTACAAAATATAAACAAGCAATTAATATACGAGTACGTACGCTCCGCTTCGCAATTTGGTGAAAAAACCTACAAGCGCTGTAGCTTTTTACATACAAAAGGCTGTCCATTAATTAGAGGCAGTAATTCCGTAGCAGTCATTAGGGGTAATTTGCATAAACATGGGGTACAAGCTGTTTGGAACACTGAGTGATTATAAGGGAAGGTCTAAGCTATCGAATATACATAGAAAAAGACAGCGCAAGTCGCAAGGAAGATTTTTTTATAAGGATAAGTGGATATAGTCGCTCATAGATATCCGCGATACATACCAACTTCAGTCCAGAATGACAAACGTTGGCATACCCCCGGATGGGCTGCCTGCCTTTGGAGATGTAGGAATGGATTTGAAGAAAGTTATCAGATTATTAGGGACTAGAGGCGCCAGCGATTTCGTTCACGTGAACTTGTGATTCCTGTGGGAACTCTTTAATAGTTCTGGATAAAAAGTACCCTAAATGTTAATCCGCCACATACCTTCCACCACATACCTTCCAATACCAAATTTCATTAAAATCCGTTCAGTAGATTTTGCGTGCGTTCAGAAAGACATACCAGACAAACAGACAGAGGGACAGACAGACAGATAAAAATTCCAAAAAAATGTTGTATCGGGCTATATACGTAGGCGGGATGATAAGTATCTGGCCTAAACTATTTAAATTGAACATATATTTAAAAAAAATATCTCATTTTACAAAAGAGATTTCTAGCTATCCATATTCTAAATTTGAAATCGACGGCTCCATTACTTTTTAATAATCTGACATTTTAGAAAATCTTGTGTTGAATTTTTCACAAAATGGATAAAATTGAACAAAGAGCAGTGATAAACTTTCTTCATATGAAGGGTTTAAAGGGATCAACAATTTTTGACGAGTTATAAAAATGTTTTCTGGTGAAAGTGCTCTATCATATGCCACAGTCAAGAACTGGGTTGCCGAATTTAAGCGCGGCCGTACAAGCGTCCAAGATGAATCCCGATCCGGACGTCCAAAAAGCGTCACCACCCCAGAAATGATCTCCAAAGTCCATCTCCAAGGTCTTGGACGATCGAAGATTGAAATTATCCGAAATAGCTGAAAGTGTAAGCATATCGAAAGAACGGGTACATCACATCCTGAGTGAAGAATTGCATATGAAAAAGCTATCCGCCCGTTGGGTGCCGCGCTTGCTTACTCTCGATCAAAAACGAATTCGTATGCAAGACTCCCAACACTGCTTGAATCGTTTTAAGAGTAATAAAGTGGATTTTTTGCGAAGATTTGTAACAACAGATGAAACGTGGGTCCACCACTATACACCTGAATCCAAAATTCAATCAAAGCAGTGGACAGAAGCTAGGTGTTCGGCTCCAAAGAAAGCCAAAGCTGTGAAATCGGCAGGGAAAGTGATGGCATCTGTATTTTGGTATGCGAAGGGAATTTTGATGACAGATTACCTTGCGAAGGGTCAAACTATTACCGGCGACTACTACGCTGATCTGTTACACAAGTTACAGGAATGTATTCAGCAAAACAGACCAGATTTGACTCGAAAAAAAATAACCTTTCACCAAGACAACGCAAGGGTTCACACATGCGTTAAGGCAATGACAAAAATCAACGAATTACACTACGAATTGTTTCCCCATCCACCTTATTCGCGTGACCTAGCACCGTCGGACTTCCACCTGTTCCCTAAGTTCAAAACTTTTTTAGGCAGACAGAAATTTGAGACGAATGATGCCGTTATAACTGCTGGAGAGGAGTATTTTGCCGACCTTGAAGAAACGCATTTTATGGAGGGCATAACTGCTTTGGAGCGAAGATGGACTAAGCGCGTAGAGCTTAAAGGAGACTATGTCGAAAAATAAAAACCACTTCGTTACGTTAAACTGAGTATTTCTTTCCTAGGCCAGGTACTTATCATCCCGCCCTCGTATCACATGTACTTTACATTGCATTGACGTTTTTTACAAATATTCCATGTACAGACATGTACATTTTATTATATATATGGACTAACTGTGCCCGGCCACGCGTTGATGTGGCTGTCCAACAGATGGCGCTTATATTCAATATTTCAGATATTTCAATAATATATTTATAGATTAATTTTCTTTTTTTTTTCCGTGAATTTTTCAGATATTTTAATAGTTATTCTGCTATTCGGGGCGTAGACGAATCCAACAAATCAGAGATCATTATAATCGGTCCAGTCGTTCTTGAGTTATAAATGGTGTAACTAACCTGACTTTGTTTTATATATATAGAAGATAGATTATTTTTAATTAGATTGCTTTAACGAAATTTGTAGTTTTACGAACTCTATACAACGACATATAGTTTTTATGTACGAGTATGTGTAGACTGTTCGTGTGGTGTCTTACCATGGGTATCGTAAAAGACCAATATCCGTGTCCAGCGGTGGGTATTGAACGGTCTCGTTTTATGTGGGGGTTAATTCGGTAGGAACAGAGGTCTTCCAGTTCACTGCTTACTTCGATACACCATTGACGTACTATGTTGTGTAAGATTAACTGCATCATAAATCCATTATTCAACCTATTTAATGTCCATTATTCAACCCCTTTTACCTACAACACCGTCTCCTGAACAGTTTTTTCAGCAGTTTTGAACACGTCATAAAAATTGAGAAGGGTACACGTGGGTAAGAGCGTATGGTCCAAATGAAAAGAAACAGCAGTATTATTTTTAATTTCTTTTACTGTCCGGTTATTTACTCGTAGATTTCGAAAGAAATACGAGGGGAGATTTCCGGCCCGACAAAGAAAAAGGACACTCAAGTTGATGAAACTATCTCTATTTTTGAATAAAGTCGCCGTTTGTTTGAACACACTTTTGGGATCGTTTAATTAGCATTACTAACCCAGTATACAGTAGTCAGAAGTTCTGTCTTCAAAGTCATCATAATCGCGTCATCATTAGTAGAAAATCTTCTATTCCATAAGTCCGCCTTGAGTTTTGAGAACAAATAGTACTCACTGGGAGTCAAGTCAGGACTATAGGGAGGGTGGCAAATGTCCGCGAAACCACACTTTGAAACAGCAGCTTTCGCAACTGTGGCGGCGTGGACGGGTGCATTATCACGAAGAAGCCGCGAAATAACAACGTAGCATTTTTTACTAATATTGTATATTGTACATATTATTTGTTATTTCTTGGATTTTTTTTAATGTATGTGATTTTATTTCGTTTCTCTTATAGCCTACATTGTTTTTTTCGTTTGTTTATTGTTAATATATATGTATATTTTATGTGTGTTAGTATATGTCGGAATAAAGTGTTGTCTATTGTCTAATGTCCAGTCCATATTAGTCATTGTAGAGTTAGAATATAGGCAATAGGAAAGCAATAGGCAATGGGGCGGATCTTATATCTTGGACCATTTCTTCACGGGTTATTACTTTCTTGTAGAGGTAGCGATATGTTATCGAATACACATTTTTTATCCACATATTTCTGTTACAGTGCAGTTTTAGGAATGTTCAGGTGATTTATGCGTAGGAGGATGAAGAAAAACAGAAAAATATATGTAAAAAGTGAATATATTTGAGACAAGTGACCTTATTGTCGGGTGCTCACTAGTTGGCCGTCAACGAGTCAAGTCATGACCACGACTGGTGTAGCCCGTGCGCCGGCGCCGAAACGTTGAATAGGAATAAAAGGTAAACAAATACCTTTATTTTTCGCGTTCAGGCTCGATTGACAATATAAAATACGTCGTATTAACTTTTATTTGTCGTTTCGCTGTCCAGATGATCATGCGGCGTGAGATTGATCAAAGATTGGCAATATCTATTTTATGTGTACAGCAAAAAAGTAAACATGATTAGGTACTATTTACTTAAATTACTAAAATGCCGTCCCGATTTAAACCTTGGAATGATGTAGGTTAATTTTAGTACACCCTATATTATATAACATGGCACTGATAATAGGGGTTAAAGTATGAAATTGCCGTTTTATAGTAATAGATACTTTGAATTGACATAAAACCTTCATGGTGTGAGATTTTCCAGTGAAACTTTTTTCACATGATACCTGTGAGGTTCTTGTTTTAAAAAATGTGCAACATTCGATTTTCGACTTTCAATTGTTTTTTTTATTCAGCTTAGACGGGAAAGATGTATACTTCGAAAATCCGAGTAATCTTTGAATACGAGTAACGCGGCAGAAACGGCTCGCAATATCAATGCTGCGTTTGGAGAGGAGACTGCTAATGAACGAACCGTGCGTTTTTGGTTTAAACGCTTTCCTAATGGAAACTTCGACTTGAAGAACGAACCACGTGGAAGACCGCCCGCCCACACAGGTGAATAACGCTGAATTGAAGGAGATGGTGGAAGCCGATCCGAATCAAACTACCCAGGAATTAGCGGCATGGTTTAACGTTACCTTACCTACAATATTGACTCATTTGCATCAAATCAATAAGATAAAAAAATATGAAAAATGGGTACCTCATGATTTGACTGATCTGCAGAAAGAAACGGGTGTTGAAACTTGCGTTGCCTTGTTGAATCGGTACAGAAATGAAGGAATATTGGATCGAATTGTGACATGTGACGAAAAGTGGATTCTTTACGATAACCGAAAGCGAAAAATGCAATGGCTGACCCCAGGTCAAACGCCGCAACAGTGCCCTAAGGCCTAAGGCAAAGCTTACCAATAAAAAGGTAATGGTAACTGTTTGGTGGTCTATTCATGGTGTTATTCACTATAGCTTTCTCAGGTCTGGTCAAGCAATAACAGCAGATGTTTACTGTGCCGAACTTCGAACAATGATGGCGAAACTAGCAGTGAAACAGCCCCGACTAGTGAATAGATCTTCACCATTATTGCTCCATGATAATTGATAACGCAAGACCTCATACTGCACGAGAAACCGTTGTAACTCTACAGGAGCTGCAGTTAGAAACCATACGTCATCCTCCGTACTCGCCAGACCTTGCTCCAACGGACTACCATTTTTTTTGTGATTTGGACAATTTTCTACGTGATAAAAAATTTTCTTCCCAAGAGGCAGTACAAAATGCTTTCACACAGTTTGTCGAATCTACATCCCCAGAGTTCTATCGCAAAGGCATAAATGAACTTCCGATTAGATGGCAACAATTTATAGATAATGAGGGTAAATATTTTGATTAAATAAATATGTTACATTTTAGAAAAATAACGAGTTTTAATTTTTCAGTACAAATCGGCAATTTCATACTTTAACCCCTAATATAAGCAAACGCTGGAAATATAATCAGATTCGAGAGTAGAATAGATTCTACAATTTTTGGAACGAAGTTTTTGGAACCTTTACGCGGCTTGCGCTAGGTGTAATTCGAGAGAAAATGTAACGTCACGTAAGATTTTTACCCCCTCAATACGCCTTTCTCTTTCTTTGTGTGTGTGTGCGTGCGAGTATCGAGAGCGAGACTCAAGCATAACAGACGTGCAGACTAGTGCGTGGCCGGTTGTATAACCTAAATTTTTGATTTGATTCCTTATTTTAAATTATTTGAATTGAAAATATGATACAAAATAAAAAAAAATACATGAACTATACAGATTTTATTTCGAATTATATTCGGAGTTTAAAAAAAAATGCGTGAGGATCTTCGTTCCTGACCGCACATTTAATTTTTTTTTCATAATTTATTGTTGATTTTTAGTACAAGTTTTATTCTACTCGCAGTTGCATTCTACGTGCGTCATATGCGCCGCGCCCGCCTAGGTTTTGGGTCATTGCCCTGGACTGAGTAATGAGCGTTACTAAAGTTTTAGATAGAACAACAAAACTTCACATCTTCGTAACACAATAGCACGTAAACATTTGCTTAACAACTGTATTTTTTGCTGCAAATTTAATTATTTCCCCTTTAAAACAGGATAGGTTAGAACTTATAGAGTAATACATGCGGTAAATACAATTAAGAATGCCTCGCTGGTTACTAACCTCGTTACTGCACTAAATTGCTTTCATGCTCGCTTCTGTATTTAATTACTTGCCTCCACATAGGGGGCATAGGAATCAGGCCATGTTGAAGATTTTATCCTACTACTAGAGCAGTAATAAAATTCTTAAGCTAGTTGTTGAGAGTCAGTAAGATATAAATAGAAGTTTGTTAGGAATGTATTTCCTTTAATAAATTACTTGACTTCTCATATTATTGAACTTTAATGTATGTAACCTGTTATACAACCTTAATGATTTCATACAAATCTCTTTACCGTCCAGTCTTGACTGATCTCAATGACCGAAATCCTTCCAGCTCGTGGCGCCCGCTTTAGTCTATATTTTAGTACTATATTCAATCGAGCATACAGTCCACCTGATGGTAGGTGGATACTGTCGTCCATAGACATCCGCGATACATGCCAACATCAGTACAGGATGACAAATATTGGCACGCCCCCGGATGCGCTGCCCCGCTGGAGAAAGGGTTGGGAAAATGGGGAGGGATAGGATAGGATGGGCTCTGGCATATCTCAGTCACAATCGAAACACGTATGTACATTGGGGAAATATAATTGTACTAGGTATAAATAAAAAAAAAATGTAAGTCCTTATCGCGACTGCTAATATTATTTCAATCACATATATGACATGAAACCCTACTCGGTGTAGGGTTTTATGTCCTACCTACATCTAGTAATATTTCCACGTGATCTCTCTTCGGATATATATCTGTACGTCAACTGGCTGTCGGTCCAGTTAAACAAATAGCCTGACCCCTGTTGTGTATTTTAACACTGTTCTCTATAAAATAATTCCAGTCGCTATAAAATACCTTCCTACCCTCCTAAATTAATATTTGATGTTTACGTTTAATTTTAAACTAAATTACTATTGACAATGACATCTTATTTACATTTTCATGCTAAATAATTGCAATTTTGGCTTGCTTTTGAAGAAATAAGATTATGTGCTAACTGTTGCAGAGATTTCCGAATTTAGGAAAACACACTACATCTCGACCAATATTTACTAGCAGACTTCAAAATTACCATGAGTTTCAATATTTATTTATACAGAATTAAATGAAAAATCATAACTTCTCCACAAATATTGACATCTTTATAAATTACCACATGCAACGAATAAAAATACAAGTATTAACTGCATTAGTAGACACTGACTACTAATGCAGTCTGGATCTCAAGTTGACTGTGACCGGGTAATGCGTGATAATTATATAGATAGTTTCGTAATTATTACATGTGTATCAATAGATATACATTATGTTAATATCTCTCTCCCTAAATGCTTGATTCGCGGATATCATATAGAGATCCTATACATGTATATTTGACAGTTTTTTTATACCTACAATCCACAAATAAATGGATTTGAATTTTGAATTTGGGTAATTTATGAAAAACACTTTTGTTAATTAGGTATATACCTAATAAAGCAATTATTTAGCTAAAAAAACTGAAATCACTTAGTAATATAGCAGAATATTTATAAATATCATTATTTGCCGGCGTTTAATTATATTCCCAGAATTTTAATTAAAAAAGCAATTATATTATTAACCTGCGACATATACCGACCTCTAACACATAAAAACGCCTTAGGATCGAGTGAGCCATCTTGTTCCCATCACTAGACCACATTTTACAACACACAGTTATAATATACACATAAACGCATACATACATAAAAACATTAACGCACGTACGCATACACACATTCACACACATGCAAGCACATACGCACATAGTTATAGATATACAGATTGTAGCTATATTATGGATATATAGCTTTTATAGATGTTAAATTTATAGTATGGTTTATATAAAATTAATCCATAATTGGCCCTAAGTTTAATCATATTAAATTTATGTATAAGCGCTGTGGATTTTGTATATTAGATAAATAATGACAAGGGACAAACCGAACGACGCAACTATTTAGCCGATTGCAATGAAATTTGTCAGAAAAATAGTTTGAAATTGACTTAAGCCGTCTTGTGATTCTTAGTTTATGGTATACAGGATGTGCCTGAAAATAGGGTTTCCGAAGTATAAATCTAAAACTTTATGGAGTTGGTGTTAGTTTTTGAACTAAAATTAGTCTATCACAGGCCATGAGGGCTGTATCCACCGCCCATGTATATATATAAGATTAAGCTAAATTAGGTTTGACAAACTCGGCAGATTTGCGTTTGTTTTTGTTCCTCTACAAACATAAGTCCTAAACAAATATGGATCGTTTTCAGAGGGCTTGTTTATTGTACTTATACGTGTATTTACGAAGGGATTACAAAAACAGTACATTCTGTGTACAGACTAGGTCTTGCGGCAGTGTCTTCTAGTGAAGTTTTGAATACTAGTTCTTTCTCGGCTTTCTCGGCAGGTGTCCATATTAATTGAATCTTCCGGGCTACTTGGCCGAAGTCTTCTGGAATCTCTTCTCGTTCTTCCAAACCTTTCTTCAACAACTGCGGTTGACATCTTCAGTGGCGACTGCGTTCACTTTCGGAGAGATGTTATCTCTTCGGCTTCTCGAGCGTAACTGATTCGACGACTGTGGCGCACCGGTATTTAGAGTGGGCGAGGGTAATTGTGATTGTGTGTGTACCGAGTCTGTTTTTGTCCTCGGTCTGATCGGAATGGGCTCTGGCACATCTAACTCACTACCGAAACACGTACGTAAATTAGGGAAATAAGATAAAGTGGGAAATCCGTACATTTCAAGGTAGTCTTCTGTGAGAGAGGGGTAACGTGGTCGGCCGAGCCCGCCCAGCAGCTGTTGGATTGCAGCGTGCACTCTCCCCCTCGAAATTTATTATTAAAATACTGATGTATTTTGTATTAAATCAGCAAACGTTTAGAAGGAAAACCATAAGAGATACAGCAGACCATTTTAGCCGGTTGGTGCTTTTCTGCTTTTAATACAAATTAACCTACACATTGGTCTTCTTGAGGTCTCCGAGAATTGTGCTAAGATCCTCCAGCGATTCTGCCATGACCACGATATCGTCGACAAATCGAAGGTGAGTGATGCATTCGCCATCAACGTTGATGCCGAGTCCTTTCCATTCCAGGAGCTTGAAAGCGTCTTCCATCGCATTGGTGAAGAGCTTCGGAGAGATGACATCTCCTTGTCTCACACCCCTCTGCAATGGAATCGGCTCCGTGCTCCCTTCCTGTACTCGAACTGACATGGTGGCGTTGTTATACAAACACTTCAACACTTCGATATACCGATAGTCAATATGGCACCGCTGGAGGGACTGTAGCACTGCCCAAGTCTCGATCGAATCAAAGGCTTTCTCATAGTCCACAAACGCTAAGCATAATGGCAAGTTATACTCCTCGGTCTTCTGTATAACTTGCCGCAGCGTATGGATGTGGTCTATGGTACTATAGCCTTTTCGGAAACCGGCTTGTTCGGGAGGCTGGAAGTCATCAAACCTGCGCTCGAGACGATTCGTGATAACCCTCGAAAACAGCTTATAAACATGGCTCAGAAGCGAGATGGGCCTATAGTTCTTCAACAAGGTCTTGTCGCCTTTCTTGAAGAAGAGCACCACCACGCTTCTGTTCCATGCCTCCGGCGTAATACCTTCGAGCAAGACGGAATTAAAGAGCTTCTGAAGGACTTTCAGTACCGGTGTTCCACCCGCTTTCAGAAGCTCTGAACTGATTCCGTCTTCGCCCGGCGCCTTGTTGTTTCTAAGCTGTTTGAGGGCCATCCTAATCTCGTACAGGCTGATGTCCGGGATGTCTTCGGTATAGTGTCGGGTCAACTTGGCTCTTGGGTCTTTGGCCAAGTTGCCAACAGGTTTAGCGACCGAGGTATACAACTGTCCATAGAACTCCTCGATCTCCCTCAGTACCTCTTGTTTGTCGGAAGTGACACTGCCGTCCTCCCTCTTCAGCTTCGTCAACTGGCTCTGCCCAATAGATAAGTCTCTTGCGAACACTTTGGAGCCTTTATTCCGCTCTATCGTCTCCTTAATACGATTAGTATTAAAGAGACGGATGTCGTGTCGCAAGGACTGGTGAATCCGTCTATTGAGCTGCCGATATGCTTCCGCGTCATCAGGAGTCTGCAGTGCCATCGAACGTCGTTCCGCCAAGAGGTCGAGGGTGTGGTCGGTGAGCTTTTGGGGTCCATCTCTTCGACGGTGTCTGAAGAATTTAGACCCCACCGTATGGACAGTTTCCACCAACCTGTTGTTGATATCGTCCACTGCAACGCAATCCTCTAGGCAATCGAAGCGATTTGACAATTCAAGCTGAAAGCTTTCGGGGTTTTGTATGTGGGCAGCAGTAGGTCGGAGCGTAGACTTCATCAGGCGGGACCTTTCCAACTTGACGTTTATATTCAATGTGCCTCTAACCATTCGGTGATCACTACCGGTTTTCACCCCGTGGATCACGGAGACATCATTGAATATTTGTCTCTTTGTGGCCATAATGAAGTCTATCTCATTTTTAACGGAACCGTCGGGGCTCATCCAGGTCCACTTCCTTTGAGGCGGCTTCTTGAAGAAAGAGTTCATCATAAAGAGTCCCTCTTTCTCAAGAAAGTCGGCCAGCCTCTGGCCCCTCTGGTTCCGGTGCCCACATCCAAATTGCCCCACTCTCAACTCATCGTCGCCTCTTTTGCCCAGTTTCGCGTTGAAATCCCCCATAACAATATTGTAGTGTGTTTTCGAAGCATGTATGGCTCTACTAATGTCCTCATACATTGCTTCCACTTCGTTATCCGGGTGTGCCGAGGTCGGTGCGTAGACCTGTATGACCTTCAACGAATATCTCTTGGATATTCTGAGTATAAGGTACGCGACCCTGCTCGACACACTCGTGATGGCTACAACATTATTTACGAGGGACTTGTGGACGATAAACCCGACACCACCTTGGGACTGCTGGTCGCCCTCCCGGTAATAGAACAAGTTGCCGGACTTCAGGGTTATCGTGTCCTCCCCCTCTCTTCGGATTTCTGATAACCCCAATATATCCCAGTGCAGCTTGCCTATCTCCTCTTCCAGCTCAGCGATCTTCTCGTCTGTCCTCAAAGTGCGCGTGTTGTAAGTCACCAGTGACAACCTACGTCGGTAATCCGTTTTCAAAGCCCTGGTCGTTCGACGGTGGAATCCCGCCCGGAGATTCTTAGCACCCCTGGCTCCAGCGCTCGACCAGCGCCCGTCGCTCACGCCGGTGTTGCGACTGGAGCCGCCGGGAACTTGGGGCCGTTTTACTTTTTCTGCCATAGGGGGGGGGGGGGGGGGGGTTGAACCGTAACCCGCCGCGCTGGTCCAGTGCGTGGTGGCGGGTCGTCAGAGCCTCGTTCGTTGGTCGGCAGGGTGCACCACGAGCCGGTGAGGTTGGCTTGGGTCCCAGAGATGTAGGTTGGGACCCCTTACACCCTACCTACACATTATGTAAATGGTTTTTTTATAGTAACAGTTACTTATTACGCTTCATATATTAATTATTTCTAAATACTATATGATTTAAAATGAAATTTCATTTAACATTAAATTATTAATATGTGTACGTCCTGAGATCATAAAAGTCTCAATTATTATAATTATAGTTATAATAAATAATCCACAATACACATAATCCATTAATACGAAAAAATGTCTTCATCATAATGAAGTAAAACTGGGGATTATATTTTGGTATAAGATGCATCATAGATTCAATACAGTTCATCATAATGGAGTAAAACAGGGGAATATATTTTGGTATAAGATGCATTATAAGTTCAATACTCATCATAATGGAGTAAAACAGGGGAGTATATTTTGGTATTAGATGCATTATAAGTTCAATACAGTTCATCATAATGGAGTAAAACTAGGGAGTATATTTTGGTATAAGATGCATTATAAGTTCAATACAGTTCATCATAATGGAGTAAAACAGGGGAGTATATTTTGGTATAAGATGCATTATAAGTTCAATACAGTTCATCATAATGGAGTAAAACTGGGGAGCATATTTTGGTATAAGATGCATCATAGATTCAATACAGTTCACCATAATGGAGTAAAACTAGGGAGTATATTTTGGTATAAGGTGCATTATAAGTTCAATACAGTTCATCATAGTGGAGTAAAACTGAGGAGTATATTTTGATAAGATGCATTATAAGTTCAATACAATTCATCATAATGGAGTAAAACAGGGGAGTATATTTTGGTATAAGATGCATTATAAGTTCAATACAGTTCATAATAATGGAGTAAAACTGGGGAGTATATTTTGGTATAAGATGCATCATAGATTCAATACAGTTCACCATAATGGAGTAAAACTAGGGAGTATATTTTGGTATGAGATGCATTATAGATTCAATATCCTTCAGTTCATCATCATCTGAAAAATTGCTATCGAAGTCATTGTTGCACATTTAGTACATTGCAGAAGAGAATCGAAAGAATACATTCTGGGGGGTATTCTATTTGCCTTCATTCTGTAGCTCAAAAGTAAGTGAATTTTCTACGCTGTAAACAAGTAAATTTATATTTTTTTTCTCTGTTATTTAATCTGTTATTTGTATTGTATTTATACGTTAAGAGCTACTACTTATATAAGAGCGACTACTTATATAAGAGCGACTACTTATATAAGAGCGACTACTTATATAAGAGCGACTACTTATATAAGGCCGTAGTCCCTGTTTCGTAAATAGTATAGGTCATTATAATCTTGAGGCTTATTGGTTTAATGGGAAAACAGAATCACTTGGTACTATTATAAAAAACAGAAAAATGTAATATATTCCAAGGTAGTAAAAAGTTTTAGAAATCATTTTGACTGAGAGAATATGGATTATATCATAATTTGTTTGTCACAAAATTCTTCGGTAATAGAACATTTTAAGAACATGAATAACTCAGAAACCGTTTGAAACGGTTGGACCCTTTCTGATTTAACTCGATCAATTTCATGTGTGTTCTGTGTATAATTCATTACCGTTGAAACACATTGACAGCTTTTAATGTAATTTTCTGTAAGGGTCAGATAAATCACATAAGCCAATCTGACACTGTGGATAAAGGATCCGCACTTTTCTGTCAATCTCAGCCCCTGTAGCAAACATCAGAGGAGTTACAAAGGCTTTTTAATAATGCCTTAATAAATTAATTTGTAAGTGCAAATCTTCATTTCAGTGAAAATTTCGTCACTGAAACTTGATACTGAAAAATATACTTTTCTCTCTAAAATAATTGAGTTGTCACCCCATTTTGGGAGCTCATCAATCACTCAGTTATCGGGACATCACTTCAGAGCTAAAAGCCGCGTTTGTCTCGAAAATTGGCCTGGAGTGGTACTATTTGTTTTATATGAAAGTGAATTTGGATATATCAGTGATGTTTTCACCTATTTTCTAATTACGAGAGGGGGCGTTCCTCGATCAATTGACATATTTATCAAAATATGTTGATTTTTTTGTTTAATTTGTATCCGTATTTTCAATCAAACGAAACCAATTGTCTATTTCTACACTATACCTATTTATTATTCACTGTGTAATATTTTTCAATGTCTGTGTGTTTACGTAAATAAAATAAAACAAAAATCTCTACGATCGAGAATCAATAGTAGTAGGCGCTTTCACTACACGCGTGGATATGTTCGTCCGGAGTGACAGCTAGTTGCCGATATTACTAGAACATTCGCTCTCATGTGGCATAGTTACACGGGCTTATTAATAACTGACTTTTAATTGTTTTAATTGAAATGCAGTGCAATCGGACCTTTCAGTGTCCCCAATTGGACATGGGGCCTCCTTGTACACATAATTGTACATACAACATTATTTACATTATTTTATATCGCGAATCCGTAGGCTGTAGAACGAACTGCCTCAAGAGGTCTTTCCATTGAGCTACGATATGGGGTTCTTCAAGAGAGCTCTGAATAGGATTTTGCAAGGTCGGCGGCGCGCCCGCATACCCCCTGGTGTTGCAGGTGTCCATGGGCGGCGGTAACACTTAAAATCACGTGGGACCGCTTGCTCGTCCGCCTACTAATCTGTAAAAAAAAAAAAAAAAACTGTACACATAAGATACATGGCCTTACATGGCGAGTCCACTCTTTCAGAGGTGGCGAAGCCCCTCAGATCTTATCGTAGCGGCTTTGTTATACCTCAGTAGGCGTCTTACGACCCCCGCCGGAAGAGATTATTTTTAATACGTTTTATTTTTTAATTACCATTTCATCTTCACGGCTGAATATATACTAACCGAGATTAATAAACGAACTAGGTACCAACCGAAAATAAAAGTAAAATTTGTTGAACACGGTATTGTAATACCCATGTTAGGTCAGCCAGACTGCGATCTGCGATAGCTTTAGTTTTATCGTAGGAGTTTAGTTCGTGTCAAGACCAACAGATGTCGCTGTATCGCGGTATGGTTTCGTTTCTGTGTAAACATCTTAAATGGAGAATTTTGATTTTGTGTTGTGTTTTACCAATATAGTGGATTTTATATCACCATACTTGTGGTTTTATTGGTCGCACCCTCGGATTAGATCCGAGATTAACAAAATTAATGAACTGAATATAAAATTCATTATTAAACATATATATAAAAAATAACGGTTTAATAACGATCAACCTGTATGTTAGTGCAACAAACCGATTTTTGTCATTGACAGCGATCGCAGCGTTTTTTTTTTTCGGATTGGTTAAATTCTTGTGGTTCTAATGGCCTTTCAAGAGTCACTGGATATGTATGGTTTAGGGCGAGTGCAGAAGGCGCTCAGCCAGGAGCAAAAAGCAACGAGCCTTAAGGGCTCCCCCGCCGGTAGACCGACGGAAGGAACGGACCTAGGTTTAGGGCGTTGCTTTGGGAGAGTACCGCGGGATCGCGAGTCGGTGAGAAGCGCCCAGGCACGTGCCGATACCTGGTAAAAGTGTTGTTCACGGTGTAGCGATAGTGACGTCCTCATCTCCGCCGGCAGGGACGGTGTAGCCTGTGAATATAGTGTAAGAACCGCATAGGTAGCACTAATTGAGCCGTCAGGGTCGTCTAGGACGTGCCGAGGATGACGACGACGAGGGTAACGGGTAGGGGCGATCTGCCACATCTGCCACATCTGCCAGTATGACTTTTAGCTTGAGTGTGCGCTTTACTCAATTACGTATTTTTATTGCCTGTATTTGAATTGTGATCTTGTATGACAGACATCTATAAGTAAACTAAATATTTGTATAAGTATACTTATGTAAGGTTACATGAATGTCACTAAGTGGGTATTTTAAATTTGTTCGACTGACACACTGGCGGCGATGGGGGTAGGGGGGTTTTGACAGCGGACACGCGATCGGGGATCGCGGGCCGGCTGGAAGTGGCAAAAAGGAAGGGAGATATTATAATAAGTTTAGCTCTGTTGATGGTTGCCCGGTTGATTGTTGATTTTTGTGGGAGACATAGGAACGAGATATTATAATAAGTTTAGCTCTGATTGTTGAAACGGTCGATTGTTGATTTTAGTAGAAGACATTGAAACGATTGTATTAGTTCCTGAAGTTAAATAAAGTTTGTGAACGCTACTCCAGTGTTGGTTATTTCTGAGACATCCTTAAACTTATAAGAGGAATGTGCTGAATTCGTACAAACCAGTGCTGGTTTATGGATACTAAGTGATTTATAAGTAATGTTGTATACCTATGTATTTATATGTAGTAAATCTAGTGATTGACTGGCAGAGATTGCCTTATGATATTAAGTGTGTACACATCATTGTGCAATGACGTTTAAATAAATAAATACAGTTTTGTGCACGAGGGGTGTAGGGCCTTAAAAACGGCAAGATGGCCAACCAAACTCTTTGCGAGTCCAGTCTTATATGGTTAGTCGCCTTTATACGACACCTAGGGAGAAAGTCGCATTAGTGTTATTTTAAAGCTACCCGTCACCACACGGCCAATTTACATCACAAAGAAAGAAGAAAATCTAATAAATATAGAAATTTGACTTTAATATCATCTAAAATCCTAAATTCCTCCATAATCCATTGCGGATGACGTCAAAACACTGGATTCACGCCTATATTTTCGCTTGATTAAACATAATCCACATAATTTTGACAGAATTTAATTTGATGAGCCGTTCTTACACATTATAATGGTATTAAACAGAGTATTAGGAAGCTACTTTTGTTTATCGCACCCTAAAAGACCTTTGTTGACAATTGCCGGTGACGTCAAATTAAAAAAATTAGCGTTTTTAAACATAGACACTAATTAATAGACATAGATTTTTTTTGAGGGGGTGAGTGCACGCTGTAATCCAACAGCCGCTGGGCGCGCTCGACTGGCCCCTCTCTCACACAAGACTACCTTGAAATGTACTGCATTTCCCACTTTATATTATTACCCTCATGTACGTACGTGTTTCGGTAGTGAGTGATGTGCTCTAGCCCATTCCCATCCTATCTCTCCCCATTTTTTCAACCCTTTCTCCAAATCCATTCCTATATGTCCAAAGGTAAGCATCGTATCCGGGGGCGTGCTAACGTTTGTCATTTTGGACTAATGTTGGCATGTATCGCGGATGTCTAATAGTAACATAAGAAAATTTAATCACTTGCGGTTCTCGAAATCTACTTACCACCACAAAACAATATGCGCCTGCATCGAACTGTAGCAACAGATTAACGAAGGAAGTAATTGGAAAAACATTTACGAGCGCTCTGCCGATTATCTTTCAATTCGAAACCGATACAACGATTTGTTTCGGGCTTGGGAGTAAAATTAAATTGAAGTTATAATTTAGGAGGTATCCTTCTGGGGTTAAAGAAATCTGGGACATGGATTATGACCCGAAACCCTCCGCAGACATGTCGATTTCAACGTTCCGGAATACTGTTTTGTTTATTGAGGACACGTTTCAAATTTTATACTGATTTGTCATATCTGTCCGCTGTGTTAGAAATTTAAACTCGTGAAATATTAAAATTCTTAACGTTGTTGAAGAAACTATTGTTCTTCAACTCACTATTTTATCACTTATTATTATCGGTATTAAAAAAAAATCACAGTAGAATTTCAGTTGGTTATAAAAGAAAACTGCAGTAGACGATCCGAAAGGCAATGGTTCTAGGAAAGAAGATATATAGATAAAAACTCCTTATTGTATAATTGTTAAATGATGACTAGCAGTGTTGCCAATTCTCTCTAACGAAACCGCGCTGAGTTGGAGTTAAAATGTTTGTTTTTAAAAAAAAACGCTCTATATGAAAGAAAACATTAAAAAATTAAAGAAAGTTTTGCATATTATCAATTTATCATCGTCACTGACAACCAAGCGATCTTATTGCTTTATAGCAATTCTTTCCAGACAACCTCTTGAAAGAGAGTTGTGTCTGAGGTAATAACGCGGTTAGTGTACATACTCGGGTTAAGTAACGATAATAAAAACTACACGTAACTATAGTAAAATATATACGTAAATACATATACCATACATACGTACACATATACAAACGTGATAGCAATTGCATGTTACGGTAATGTAATGTACGTAGTGTAGTACGCATTAGCCATTAGTAATATGCGTATATATAAGGTCAAAGAAATTTATTTTAGTGTTGATGAAAAATAGAGATAGTAACACAGTGAAAGTATACGATTTTGTAATAAAGACGGAAGTGCGTTCGGAGAAAAAATTCGAAATTCGAACATCATGATTTTTGCAACTACTTTTTATTACTTTAACAACTATTTTTCACTTTTTTTAAAATTGCTTAAGAAGTTTATAAGTATTATTTATATCTTACAAATATCATCCTTCTTTTCCAGGTATTTATTGACTCCAGATCAACAATCACATCAACAAGAGGAGGATTCCCTTCATGACACGTATATTGTAAGATTTTTTCAAATATTCTTCGAGTTTCAAACGACTTCGAAAATCAATGGTAACGCAAAATTCCCGATCTGTGCGACTAAATTGAAATTGAAATTCTAACAATTTGGTATGATGCTTGGAACTTTGATTGGTTGACAACGAGAATGGAAGTCGAAGCACGTTCCGTAAATAAAAATATTAATCGATTTTTTTTATTGTTTCAATCCAGTCCCCGTTAACATCCCTAGTCCACGATATATTAAAATCTAATACCTACGTATATGTTACGGGACAAGCTCAATTTCAGGATAAACTAATTATTCCTAAGCCGAACTATTAGCGTGTTAGGATCAACGAGTTTAGCTTAGCACGTAAAATTAGTTTTGTCCCGATAAGAAAATAAATAGCTGAATTATGAATTATCGTTTCTGGGTAGGAAAGACTTGCGCGCAATGATCTTAATATAACAATTAAATATTAATACATACATGTTTATGGAAAGTAAAATTAGTATATTTTTTTCTTGTACTGATCAATATCTATTCGTTGAATAGCCTAGGCAATATCAGTTTGTCCCTAAGTGTATTTTTTTTTCTTATCAATACAAAAGAGTTTATTATAAGCTAAACTGGTTGATCCTAACACACTTCTAATAATCTTCGGCCTAGGAAAAGTGAGGTCATTCTGAAATCGGGTTAGGTCGATACACCTACAATGCACCAAGGTTAAAAACTTTTCTCAATTTTTACAGATCATAATCGATATAAATAAAAAATAAATGCTGTTCGTTGGTAAGCGCATCACTTGAGAACGGCTCCACCGATATGGCTAATATTTTTTTAAATGTTCGTAATACTCCGAATAAGGTTTTTAGGGAAAGAAAAATTGGAAAAGTTGCCCGGAAAATTGGAAAATTCGGGAATAAGCGAAAGTGCTTTTTTCTATGGGATTTTTGTATGAACTCAAGACCATAACTCACGATTCGAACGATGGATATGCCTAATTCTTTTTTTGTTTTGTTCGTTATGGTTCTGGAAAAGATTTCAGAAAAAAAATATTTTTATTGAAATTTGAAATTATGGAATTTTTTTATTGAGATTTGGACAGGACAACGTCTGTCTAGTCAGCGAGTGAAAAATAAATAACAGTTACGTTTCTTTGAAAAGCTTGCGATGACAATAAATAATTAAGAATAGAAAGCTTTTGCAAGGTCGGCGGCGCGCCCGCATACCCCCTAGTCTTGCAGGTGTCGATGGGCGGCCGTAACACTTACCATCACGTGAGACCGCTTGCTCGTCCGCCCTCTTCTCTATAAAAAAAAAACACACACATGGAACGCAATTAAGAATATAACACACATAGAACATAATTAAGAATATAACACACATAGAACATAATTAAGAATATAACACACATAGAACACAATTAAATAATTACAGAGAAATAATTATTCTTACACAAAGATTTCATTGTATGAGCAATGTCTGAACCTTTTCAGAGAAAAGAGGCACCCGAATAAATCAAAAAAAATGTAACGGCCACTCAATAAGCCATTTCGATTTGCAAATTCGATTACCCGGAATCCCTTTTGAGGGCTTCTGTGAAAATTAATCATTAGAATTGTATAGACAGCGACGAAACGAATAAGAATCAAATTAAGAGAGGATTTCATTGAATCGTACATTTCGAGAACGATTATAAGAGTGGAGTTCTTTTTCTTAAAGACTTCGGTATTGTTTTTTGATTAATTGACATCGGACTTAAGTTTCTTTTCGTTTGAAACGCACTCATCTGTAGTTCAAGAAGTACCTAATTGAACATAACGTGTCATCTGTCAGTTATTATAACTCGATAATGAAATTTTGGCGGGAACTAGAGAAGTGAAGTTGAGTTTTTGTTTGGTTATTGTAAAAATATGTGTATTGAGCGTTTTGTAGTTTAACAGTGATAGTTTATTAAACTTCAAAATGTGTTTCGTGCGTGGTGTTCGTGATAATCAAATAAAAGCGCGGGACTGCATTTTTTGTGTGCTTCTAAAGAGTCCTCTTCTGTCTCCAGTAAATCAACGGTCACGTTACTAAGCGACTCCCGACTCACTCCGACGCCACGGGACATTGACAGAATACGTTTACTTTAAAATTGTTCATTACGAAGAAAACTCGACACTGGCAGAATGTGCCAATTGTATCATTGGCATATATGAAAAAAAAACTGGATAATGGCACAATAATAGTGATACTTGCTTTTGCTTCGCTCACGTGGATTTCGTTTTCAAAACTTCTCAATTTCACGGAATAAAAAGTGACACATATGCTTATCCACATTTTAGGCTACCCATTCTGCCAAGGTTTATTGCAATCGGTGGAGTAATTCAGTCGTGAATACGAAACAAGTAAACAGACAGACAAACAGACTTTCCGATTTAGAACACTGGTGCAGCCAGTCGATATTGAGTATTAATGGATAAAACTGAGGCAATGCATGCGGAGCATTCAGAAACAGTTTTCCGAAAATACTTATTGTACTGAAGTGGCCCCCGAATACTCCAATCAGTTGGTGTAGCCGTTTTTTTATGAAGTATAAAATTTTCATTGTCTAGTCTGGATGTATCTCTTTGAGAAATATTTTTGCGTGTTTTCAGCCATTCTATTGCTGTCGGGCCTTTTGTTGGGCTTGTTCTCTAAATTCCTTAGATATTTGTTGTCGCTACTACAGCACCTACAAAAGGTTCTAGCCCAGTGAATTTGGTCTCTGGTCCCAGCCAGTTCATCTGCAATTTCATCGCCTTTAAAACCCTCATGTGCAGGGACCCAAATAAGATTCACTACGTTTACCTTGACTGCTAAGGTTTTCAATGCAATTGAGCACCAACCTGGAATCGATGTTGTATGACATGAGCGCTTGTCGATCAGTGATAACCTGAAATATATACATATATTCTAGGTTACTACTGTTTTTCTCGGTTCATAAACTCTACTATGAGTACCGGTATTAAATTTACGACTCATTAAAACAATACGGCATCAACGTTAAAGGGTAGTATTAACAGTAATTGTTAACTATCCTACAATACATAAATTTAACGATTCATTCTGATATTGATGTCAAAACCCGATGTTATTGCTTTTAGGATTTATGAAGGAATATTCCATTATTTTGTTTGTCATTTATAAACACTATGAATTTGTCACATAGAACTGTACACAAAGTTAAATTTTATAACAAGCCTTTACTAACATGAGGAACGTTCTTTGCAACATAAATCTTTAGATCTCCTTGGGCACCCGTTTTCTCCAGTGTTACATCTGTCGCATCCTTCTATACTGATGCGAGTCCTGGACCAATGAACGAGGAGCTCAATAACGTATACAAGCGTTCGAAATGTAGTTGTACACACACGTATGCTGACCAATTGGACACCAATGAGGAAGTTGCAAACTGTCGAGTGCAAAAAAGTTGCGATCTGGGTCACGTGCTAAGGCATGAACGATACGAACTTCTGCAACTGATTATGATGGCCAGGATCTCTGGAAAGGGGCGTGGCGACCGCAGGAGGAAGTCATGACTGCGTATACATAACATACGCCAGTGGACTGGCATCGCGAGTGTCGCCTAACTGTTTCGCCTCGCAAGAGACACGACAAAATATTTAGAACTGATTGTCAAGCTTCACTAGTTGGAGAGGCACCACAAGAAGAAGAGGTTACTACTTATTATTTCTTTTTCTTTCGGTGCCATCTCCTAACGGAGGTTCGCGTTCAGCATGGCTATTAAATATTTAAAATAGTTTTAAAATACCATCACCCCATTTTTTTCCGTGGGTTTTAAACGGCAACTACGTTTCTGTAACATTAAAAAAATCATATAACCAGATTGAACATAACTGTGCGGCGTGCTATGTATAGACCACTCGACACAAATAAAAACATGTTTGTTAAAGAATTACACAAATTCCTTGTTACTCGTCGGTGACATGAATATTAACCTCAAAACTACCCCACAATATAAAGAATCATACCTAAACGTGCTTGCCGAGTGCGGACTGAGCTGCGACATATATCTGACTATACCCGTATTAAAACCAGAGATAATTACCTATGTAACAAAATCGTGTATTGACCTCATCTTTGCGCGTATGCCGACGCTGAGGCGCATCGAGCAATATGCTGTAACGCACTTCTGCTATCACTGCAGATAAGCACCTTCTTATATTCTTCACTTTCTAGGTAGATATGATTATCATTTCAACACGCTGCTTCTATGAGCTATCTCAGTGACTTTCGTTCTTCTGGACGCACGTCCCTTTACCCGATAGGATGTCATGCACGTTCTAATTAATTAATCTCTTTGTAGAACTATCTCATTTCAATAGATTGAACTATCCATTCACGTACTGTAATTACGATTTTAATGCATATTCATGAAATACTGTAATTTGTATGTAAGAACCAATTTTAGTATTCGTAGCTTGTGTTTATCAAATAAATTCAGAGCAGATATTGAGGTGAAATATATTGCTTTTATATTAATGCTGTGATTACCTATGCGAGTGGAAATTTATTACGGTTGTTTTACGAAAGGGAAATAATGGGGTGGATCGTACTGTATAGCATAACATTGCAAAAATCTTCCTGAATCATTTTGTATAGACCATCTCACACTTGATTTTGATACTTTTTGAGGGGGAGAGTGCACGCTGCAATCCAACAGCTCCTGGGCGCGCTCGACTGGCCACGTTACCCCTCTCCCACAGAAGACTGACTACCTTGAAATGTGCTGCATTTCCCACTTTATCTTATTTCCCTAATGTACGTACACATTTCGGTAGTGAGTGAGGTGTGCCAGAGCCCTATGCCTATGCTATGCCCATTTTCCCAACCCTTTCGCCAAATCCATTCCTATATTTCCAAAGGTAGGCAGCGCATCCGGGGGCGTGCTGACATTTGTCATTTTGGACTGATGTTGGCATGTATCGCGGATCTCTATGGGAGACGGTATCCACTTACCATCAGGTGGACTGTATGTTCGTCTGCTGCCTTCGTTCATAAAAAAAAAACTTGAGGCCGGCCGCATCGCGCCGCGGCTGCGGGTAATGCGAAAATTTTCGTGCGGCCACAGCCACAGCCTCGCTGCGCTCTCATGTTTGTTAATAGCGAGTGTGAACTCTATTTGCTAGGCAACAAAACAATATTTAAATTCCTCGCGTACACCTAACCGCGCGGCCGCCGCACGGCCGCTGAGCGCTGTCCACGCGGCCGCCGCGCGGTGATCACGCTGTCGGCACGTCCATTCATTTAAAATTTAATTTAAAATGTTGTTGCCAAATAAATAGTGTCCATATTGCTATAATAGCGCGATCCGTAGAGAAACGCGCGCAGCGGCCCCGCGTTGTGTCGGCGCGGAGAAATTCGTGTCAAATACACGCCCCTTTTACGTATCGCTTGCCAACCGTATTTATGCGCCGACGCTATGCGCTACAATGCGACCCGCCTCGAATGTGCATGGAACGGGCGCAATTACGGACGCAATTCAAAAGTTACTCGCTGTGCGACGACGTGAAGAATTGAATGTCAACAGCTGTTAGTTATCTGACGTAAATTATCGCGTTGAGCATAATTGAGCCCGCCGCGGCTGTAATGTGCGGCGCGCTGCGACTCTAATGTGCGCGTGTCTACAGGTAAATAACTTCAAATAATTAATTGATTTTCAGATAAGTCCAATACAGGGTCCATCTGTACGTAAAAATCTGAAACGTAACACTAAGTGCATTAAGTAGCACTTAGTGGGCACTAAGAAGTATGCTCGCTGGAGGTGACATTTCGAATATTGATTTTTGTATTCCTTTTTCAGTACATTTATTTTGGTTTATAGAGTACAATTTAGAATATTTTCTTCATACTAGTCTGGAGTGCGAGCATTTCCATGTTTCCGCCAGGATGTAGGACATATTTTTTTAAACAAAAGTCTGCCTTTAAATTTATTGTAACGGGTGACCTCTATATTTATTAAATAGGTACACTCACTTATGGTTCAGGACGTCTAAATTAATTAATTACAGTCTGGATTAATTCTGAGTTATTTCTATACTTATTTAACAATGTAGTCAGTCCGGTCGTGACGGCTGAGAGCGAGTGAAAGAGATCGAGAGCGCAGAGGGCGCCCCGAACTGCGTTTGGTTACCACATTAATCGAACTACGTTTCGTTACTACACAAATAAATCATTAATTTTACCAAAATATGGTGTTACAATACATACATTTGACCCGTTATGTATTGCCTCAATAGGCGTGCAAAGTTTAAGTTCGCAGTCGCAGTATGTTTACATACATTAATTCATATATACTACGTATATTATAAATACAGTAACAACATTTCACTATTAATTCCAAAATCATACATAGTCACTGTTCAATTCATCTACACTAATATTATAAAGAGGTAAAGTTTGTAAGTTTGGATGTAGGAGGTAATCTCCGAAACTACTAAACCGATTTCAAAAATTCTTACACCATTTGAAAGGTACATTATTCCAGATGGACATAGGCTATATATTATGTACAAAAAAATTGACGGGTATGTGACGCATGCCGGGCACAGTTAGTAAAATATAAAAATCAAAGGTCTTGAGTTAGTTCCAAGTGTCGCCACTAGATGGTGCTGCCTTAGTAAAATTACACGATGTGGTTTGTTTTGTAATTTTGCATACATTGTGTCGATAATAAAGAAAATTAATAAGATTGAGATACCTGAATTCCACTTCCTCTCAATTACCTTTCAATTAACATTACCGAGCGAACACATTCCCTTACTTATTTTTGTATAAACATTTGCATTGTAAAAATAGTCAATTTAAAGCCAACGTGTAGACATCCGCCCTATAAAAATAATTTCTTTTACAAATCTTTAGTTCACTCACATTCTGGTACTCTTGTTACTCGCTACTCTCCGTCAGTTGTCAAAATGCATCGTCTTGTGCACGACTGATGGTATGACCTTGAAACGTCACGCTGGCCAAGCAGGGTCGCGAGTTCTCTCTTTTAGAGATGATGTACTTTCACGGGTCTTGTGGTACGACGTCCGCGAGAAAAGCAAACGTATTTATTGAAAACTGCCCAAAATTCATACCATTCCTATCTTTAACATTCATCTGTATCACGACAGTACGAGTCAATGGGAGTTTATTATTTTGCGTAGATGCAAATAGATAACAGTAAAATGTTTACGATTGCTACACCATAAAACCTTTAGCCCGTTTACAAAGATGTTGCGCTTGAAATGTTTCAAATCCTTTGATTTACACTTAGCTGTTTGATGTACGAGGGCGGGATGATAAGTACCTGGCCTAGGAAAGAAACACTCAGTTTAATGTAACGAAGTGGTTTTTATTTTTCGACATAGTCTCCTTTAAGCTTTACGCACTTAGTCAATCTTCGCTCCAAAGCAGTTATGCCCTCCATAAAATGCGTTTCTTCAAGGCCGGCAAAATACTCCTCTACAGCAGTTATAACGGCATCATTCGTCTCAAATTTCTGTCCGCCTAAAAAAGTTTTGAGTTTAGGGAACAGGTGGAAGTCCGACGGTACTAGGTCAGGCGAATAAGGTGGATGGGGCAACAATTCGTAGTGTAATTTGTTGATTTTTGCTATTGCCTTAACGCATGTGTGAACCCTTGCGTTGTCTTGATAAACGATTTTTTTTTTCGAGTCAAACCTGGTCTTTTTTGCTGAATACATTCCTGTAACTTGTGTAACAGATCAGCGTAGTAGACGCCGGTAATAGTTTGACCCTTCGCAAGGTAATCTGTCATCAAAATTCCCTTCGCATCCAAAAATACAGATGCCTTCACTTTCCCTGCCGATTTCACAGCTTTGGCTTTCTTTGGAGCCGAAAACCCAGCTTCTGTCCACTGCTTTGATTGAATTTTGGATTTAGGTGTATAGTGGTGGACCCACGTTTCATCTGTTGTTACAAATCTTCGCAAAAAATCCACTTTATTACTCTTAAAACGATTCAAACAGTGTTGGGAGTCTTGCATACGAATTCGTTTTTGATTGAGATCAAGCAAGCGCGGCACCCAACTTCACTCAGGATGTGATGTACCCGTTCTTTCGAGATGCTTACACTGTCAGCTATTTCGGATAATTTCAACCTTCGATCGTCCAAGACCATCTCATGGACTTTGGAGATCATTTCTGGGGTGGTGACGCTTTTTGGACGTCCGGATCGGGATTCATCTTGGACGCTTGTACGGCCACGCTTAAATTCGGCAACCCAGTTCTTGACTGTGGCATATGATAGAGCACTTTCACCGAAAAAATTTTTTTAACTCGTCGAAAATTGTTGATCCCTTTAAACCCTTCATACGAAGAAACTTTATCACTCTCTTTGTTCAATTTTATCCGTTTTGTGAAAAATTCAACACAAGATTTTCTAAAATGTCAGATTATTAAAAAGTATTGGAGCCGTCGATTTCAAATTTAGAATATGGATAGCTAGAAATCTCTTTTGTAAAATGAGATATTTTTTTAAATATATGTTCATTTTAAATAGTTTAGGCCAGATACTTATGATCCCGCCTACGTATGTGTTGTGATTTTTAAAGAGGTATTTTATTTACTCAAATTATGAGAGGCAGAAATATTGTATTTTATTTTGTGCTGGCACTCCCAAATTAATTTTTTTTTATTTGCACGATGAGAGTACAAAAGGTTTTATTAGCACATTCGATTGTCACATTATCATTCTGAAATGTAAATGCTTAATACTGTCATACGTACTAAAATTAAATAAAAGTACTTAAATCTAGATTTCACATTGAAAGTTTTTCTTTTTGTTTTATGGACGAAGGCGGCAGACGAGCATACAGTCCACCTGATGGTAAGTGGATACTGTAGCCCATAGACATCCGTGATACATGCCAACATTAGTCCAAAATGACAAACGTTGGCACGCCCCCGGATGCGCTGCCTACCTTTGGAGATATAGGAATGGATTTGGAGAAAGGGTTGGGAAAATGGGGAGGGATAGGATGGAAATGGGCTCTGGTACATCTCACTCACTACCGAAACACGTACGTACATTAGGGAATTAATATAAAGTGGGAAATGCAGTACGTTTCAAGGTAGTCTTCTGTTGAGAGTGGGGATGAATGAATGTCAATTGAAAAAAAACTTCTAGAAATTAAATAATTTCAGGGTTGTTAAATAAGTTCATTACCATAATGTTACAATGTCCGTTTTCCATTAACACTGGTAATCTAACGAAATCTTTTAGAGAATAAAAGTTTCTATTCAGAAGTCATTTTGTTGGATATTTTTTTATTAATGTACATATTTCTACACCCGTCAAATTAAACGTGAATTCTGAATTTTCTTTCACTTTTTTTTACACCTAAATTATGGCCTTTTATTAGAGAAATAAGTAGCTATTTCTCTAATAAAAGGCCATAATTTAGGAAGCCATGACGCCTGAGCTGAGCAGTTAAGCCAGGACGGTGATTGATAGAATCTGCTGGAAAGCCTTATAAATTGCTCAAAGAAAATCAATTTATTATCGAAAAGAGAAAAAAAGATTCCGTGAAGTTTGCTCTGTGTTAGGAACTGTGGTTGAAAGTTTTTGGGCAAATTTTCAGACTAGGGGTATACGGGCTTCTACAATTATTACTTGCAACTGTTCAACTAACCACTGTAAGATTTGTTGAAATTTATATTTCAATATGGCTACACTGTGTAACTGTTCGTGGCTTAAAATCAGTGAACTATTCATTATTTTTTAATAAGGTTAGTTTTATCTACGTCTAGATTGCTCTCCCTCGTCTGTTGCCTTTTCATTTTTCTCTTGTGTTGTGTCACACCGTCTGTCTTGTGAGCATCCAAAATATTTTATGTAATCCAATTTTATTTGAAATTATTTCACATAAATTAGCGATAGAATTAGATAAAATATAATTTCATTTTTTTAATGAATACATAGCATTCGCAATCGGTTGTTTCAATACCCACATCCGCACAGAATTATTTCCACTGCGCGGGATCATGACGGCTCTTCAACAAGGTTAGAGACAAATCCAGCGAAAAATTCGTGTCGGAATTTGTTCAAGGCGCATCAAGTTAATTTAGTACCACCATTCCACGGTAGATGTCGCTGTACCTTGCCGGAACATGCTATCGTTGGTTAGCGTCGGAATGTATGAGCAAGTTGGGCAATTTTTACTTTTGATTACAAATTGAAGCAGTCATAGTTGTTTTATTTACACCCAATTTAACTATAGAGGGCGCCCTAGTTGAAGTTCGGGCAAGGACAGAATTTCACCTGCGAAATTTCACTCCATCCTAACAAATTAAAATGTATTGCAAGGACCATATCTGAGCGAAAATGTTATCCGCGATGTTAGATGCTGATGCGCAAATTTCTAAACGTTGAAACATACGTGTTGCAATGGAACGCGTTATTAAACACTGATTTTTTGTTTTTTCGTTCCTATAATGTTTGACACAGAAAGATTTACCGGTGACTCTTGAAAGGCCACTGGGGCCACAAGAATTTAGCCATTCCGAAAAAAAAAATTGAATTGAAGTGAACTCGTGTGAATTGCTGTCGACGCGACGCTGAAGAACTGACACTATACGCTGCATTAGATACTCGTAGATCGCGAAATTTCCGCCGTGGTCCGCTACATTTGTTGAGCGATAGTCGAAGCAAAAATCGGCTTGTGAAACCCTCGCGCGAATTTTACATTACATTTGTCCCTAGCCTTAAACACACATACTTTCGCATAATTCGATACAGTCCCGAAGCAAATTATTTTGTGGACACACTCGTAGCAACAATGAAATTGAGTTTGTGGGGCCAGGAGCGCCAATATTTGTGCTTCTGATAAATTACGCCATTAACCCTCAAGTAAACAAAGGAGACAAACTTGGAGACGCTTGAAATAGATTATAGTTTACTTACTATGTTGTGTGATAGCGAAAGTTTATACGGACATCATATAAACTCATATACACCTAAATTTGAAAGATAATAATCGACAATTAAATAAAAAGTGCATCCAATTATAAGTGTAACAGGCACGGTGTTCCACAGGGAAGTATTTTAGGGCCGTTTCTGTTCCGAGTATATAGTTCTGTACTTATTGTTCGTCAATTTTATTTGCAGACGACACTTTAATTATTTCTAGCAAAAATAGAAATATATTTGAAGAAAAATTAAAATTAAAACACCAAAGAAGTTATTCAATGGTTAAGAACTAACAATTTACAAATAAATATAATAAAACTAATGCAAATTAACACAAATAGAGTAAATTTGAAAATTCAGTATGACACTAATAACAATAGACGAAAACTGTAATTGGAAAGTTACATTAAGTCGATCTGTAATCAACTCGATCGCTTCGTTAACGCAATAAAACGTTTAAGAGTGATTGTATCTAAAGTATTGTATGTTTCATCGGCTCTGTCATACGGCCTGTTTTTATATGGCAACTCCGTTGAAATATACAGGAGATTTAGAGTTATATCTAGTGTTTACGATGCGCACACTAGGCGCGCACCTGCCTCGCGTTACGCGAAAGCAGCCCGAGGAATGTGCACTCGGGCCCAAATGTAGTAAACTTACTCAATATATCCATCAAAATGGTGGGTAAGCACAATAATCAACAATTTACACAATTTAGAGGTCTCACTTACCCCAGGTGGTTTTGCCCACACACAAATCTGGAAAGTGTACCTACGCTAGTCCCTACTAGACGTGACCTATCTTAGTGTGATTGAATATATATATACATTCCCAATAAATACTTGTGTAGTAATCCAAGTCTCGTCCTGTGGTGAGCCGGTGGCCGCTATCGTTCGGCAACTCACACACGGCAGCAAAATCACCTCGAGATATCACTTCCAATACAAGCACAATCACAGCAAATCCAACCAAAACACTCGCGTGGCACAAGGATATCGCGAACAAGACCTATTACTAGGCGCGAATAGCATAAAACAACTGTCCGAAGCCGCGGTGTGAATTTATCTCAATTTAACTCTGCTCGCCGCCGAGCGCGTGTTACTACTCAAATATCAAACCGCCTTCATTATGGCGGGGACAAAAAAATGTTGCTTCAAAATATTCAATGTATGCGGGTATGCAAAGACGCTCGCGCCAATTTCAAACATCTGGAGTTGTCGACCACTAATTTAAACAGTTAAACAGTTAAAAATTCTTCCACTTCCTTGCTTGTACATTAAGGAGATCTCCGTGTTTTTGCGAGGGAGTATCCGGAGCGCTTTGCACGGTGTTCGGATGTGCTACCGCCAAGAGCGAGGCGTCATGATTTCAACGCACTATATTTACCGAGATATCGAGTAAACTTGTACAAAAGGAACGCTTACGGCTGTAAACGGCTTGAGGGGGAGAGTGCACGCTGCAATCTATCCGGTTGGCTACCTTAGGAAGCTACCTTACAAATATAACATTCTTTACATCAATAGCTCATAGCAATTCTCATTGAAATCAATTTTGTTATAATTTTTGGCGATCATTATGGTCTTTACGAGTTTTATGCCCCACGTCCCTTCGAATATTTGACAGTCGTCCCTTATTAGAAGGCAGCGAGCGTTCAGACCCCAAATAAAATATTCGATAGTCTGTAGCCTTCAACCGCGTGGCAGTAAACGTGACCCCAATAAGCCCTAGTGAAATTATTGACGGGAACATGTGACGCGATCACGTAATAGAAAAAGTGGGAAAGACCCGGAGAAGGCATTTTTACGAACAGCCAGCAGAATTACACCACACACACACACACACAGACACACACGGTCATCAGCCTGGCTTTCCATTGCTGGATTCAGCTCTTCTCATCCAGCTACTACCGGCGACTTTCTTCAAGTTGATCGGCGGATACCTAGCAGAATGGTGGGATTTAAGATGGTAAGTAGTTTACCACCGCGTACGCCAACCGTAAACGCGAAGTATATTGGACAGGGCACTTTGTGGAACAGCTAGCAGAGAATGGAGATCTAAGATGGTATGTCGGCCAGCTGTAGTGTTGTAGGATGCAAGAAATCATGGTATACTTTATACACATGGTTGCTCAAAGCGAGTCTTTAAAACAAGCGTTAATGAAACGGAGACGACGAATGTTGTTATCGCCCCGCGCTTCTACTGACAGTTATTATTTGCTTTCTCATTGATGCACACGTTTGTTCATTTGAGACTGCTAATTGTGCCGCTGCAAAGCGACAAATAATCGGAATGAACGGAGTCACAATTATTTAGACTCCACATTTCACGTTGCCCTATTTGAGGGTACTTAATTTTCCTATATTTTTTGTTCTTCCTAGTTTTCAGCTCTCAAACTTAGGTATTCTCTTAGTATTGAATAGGCCGCTGAATATTCTATTCTACATTCTAACCATCCGATGTCTATTAACAATTTGTGTTTTAATTTCACTTTGGGTTCTAGCCAGAATTGTGGAAAATTCTTGCTATCCAAAGAATTGAAGATGAGAATACTAGAAGTTGTTAGTTTTCTGGAACGAACGTTTTTCTGGTTTTCTTTTATTTAAGCCTGTATAACATAAAAACAACAATTTAAGCCGCCAAAAATCGGCTCTGTATTTGCCGCGATTAGACAAACAGACAAAGAGAAAAACAAAAACGCAAACAAACTTTGTTCTGTGAATAGATAACACACTCTCTTGTTTACTACCTCCTTGTCATCGCATATGTTGCAGGCTCCTACGCAATTATGGTTTAGTAATCTTTGGCGTAATATTTTGAGGTTGCGTAACATATAGAGGTAAGCATAATTCTTAAGATATAATATACCTATAATATTTGTTTGAAGTAATTACCTATAATATGTACCCATCGACATATTATTATTCTTGTGTTCGCATACATCTCCCCGGATATTCGATACCCCCCCGGATATATGCCCGGAAGAGGTCGCTTTAGCGATAAGGCCTACCTTTTTTATACCTAGATATTCGATCTTTGCGACACTATCATATTATTTTTGTGCGGGCCTGTATTACCCGTACTGTTTGTGTGTGCGCTGGGATTGTGAAGAAGAAAAACGCAGTGAACCACTCTTGAGACTTATATTCAGTGCAGACTTAAATATTTGATGTGTGTTTACTGTGGTGACTGCGAGTTGACTGCTTTGTACCGGGACCGGGTCTTATTAATGTTTCTACAATGAGAAGCGCTGGAGTCGGGCGTTCCGATTTTTACGACCAATAGCGCGCTGTGTGATTTTGGCCCAAGTGCCCGCAATGGTACACATGTGCAGGACGTTTGTCTGGTATGCTATTTCTTTTCCTTTGTCTGTTCAATGTCAATGGCGCACATGTACAAACACTTTGTTTGGTAGCGCGCTTTCTCTACCCGTTCAACTCAAACGTCCCTTAAAATGAGCTTACAAATAAAATGAAATAACTATCTATATGGAATGAACGAATAAAGACAATTCAACTATGGCATCCTATCTACTGTAGGATACTGTTTTAAATGAACTGTATTTGTACTTAACCCATAGACTTATACACTACATACTTATAGGCTTATATGCTATGTACAAATTATTTATTAGGAGCAGGTCGTCGCGAACAATTTTTTGATTTTTATTCATTTAAGTGTTATTGCACTAAATGATGAGTCGCTCCCAGTAGAGCTTCGCGTGGTCGTTTTCAAGCACCGGCTCCGGTATGTACCTATAGTGAGGCAACCTCCGTTCTAAAAGGCGCTTGGAGTTTTAATAGTAGTACCTTTTATATTTTTTCAGTCGGATTTTAAACGCTACTAATTTAAACTATAAATTAAAGGATATTGCTTGCATTTTGTTTCTATTCGACGTTCACTCCCCCCCCCCCCCCCCCTCTCAACAGACGACTAACGTAAAATGTACTTACTACATTAACTTTATCCTATTCCCATTCACAGCTCATGCTATAACTGATGTCGGCATGTACCACGGATGTTCATGGGCTACATTACCCACTTACTGCTAAGGGGACTGTTTTCTCGTCTGCAGGCTTTCTATATAAAAAAATCTACGAGAGTTAAAAATGACCGTTGGTAAAAGAAAGGATTGATCAAAGACGCGGGTACACCACGACGTTGTTATTGTTCTTTATTGTACTAAAATGCTTGTACATTACATACGATAAGTATATAAGGTGGATTTATTCCTAGAAGGAATCTCTTCCAGTCAACCTTAGAATAACCGAGGGGATTTATGTCATTAAACAGCAGGCTACAACGTCGAACAAACAACAAACAGATATATTTGTGGATACGTAAATACAAATGTACCTCGTGCATTATTCCATAGAAAAAATTATGATGTTTGGTAATGTAGTTTCCATTCACTCGCCGATAGATGTCGCTGTCCCATCCGCTACAACGCGCTATGGTTTGGTTTCTTTGTTTAAGATAAGTAGGTGTATTGTTTGTCAACAATCACAAAATAAGCGTAAAGAATTGAGAAAGTGTTTTATTGTGTCGACGCGCTCTGGGGTAAAACTTTTCTGCGATGTGCTTCCTAGCCGCTATACCTCGTTTCGACTTATTCCTACATATGGTCCTCCTCGAGTTGACAAATTTCAATGGACAAACTGCAGACTTCCTTTTTTTTAACATATTTCTTACATGTGGCAGACAAGTAGGCTACATATTGTGCCATAGGGATTGTATAGCCTTAAAATACGGACCATGCGGACTGGCGGTGGAGGGTCCACTCTTCCGTGGTGTATTCGTGTTATTCCTTAGACACGTTTTATGGCACCCATGGGAGGAGATGACGTGGCACTATTCTAAAGTTGGCCCACACTTCTTTAGTTCGTAGATAAGACAAATCGGTTCAATACTTTTGGAAAATCAATACTTTAGAAATGTAAAATTTCAAAATCTCCTAATAAAAATAATTAAACGCCTATAAATACAAAGGATATATCGTTGAGTAGGGCAGCTCACTGACCGCCCTTCCAGAGCAACATCCTAAGCCGAGATATTTTCCTTCCGCCGGTTAGCTGCCGTGGAAACCTTTAGGCTCGTCGCACCTCATACTTTTTTCTAACTGAGCGCCTTCTGCGCTCGCCCTAAATTAAACACGTTCGTTAACTCTTTTATTTTTAACTCTACTAAGAATTTTATTTTAGAAAAACCCTAAACTCATTAAGCTAACAATTTTTACCTGTAAGTAAGGCAACATTTAGTTATAGCATAGTATTTAGCCTAGTATGAAACTCTTGTTTCATTGAATATCTTGTAATCTGTTCTATAAATCAAACAAATAAAACCGGCTCTTTAAATGACTTTACTCCTCTCGGTAATAACCGAGAGGAGTAAGGTTGACTGGAAGAGATTCCTTCCAGGAAAAGTCTACCTTTGTACCTATTTATGGTAATATTGTAATGTCTTATTGTAACAATTCATTATTAATACAATAAAGAGCAATAACAACCTCAACAACAACAATATCTAGAATTTTCATGTATTGAAATAAGAGCTTTCGACCAATATAAGTAACGTACGTAACATATATATGTTTATGACGAGTACATAAATTGGGTCAGAATTTAATGTGCAAACGAAATTCACGTTAATTATTTGCGGCAAGACACTTGTGAATGACGTATAATTTTATTGGATAATCGCTCGCGTTTGATTGGCTGGATTAATTTTAATATTTGCTATCATTTGTAGCCTGTCTTTCCACTGCTAGATACCTATAGGCTTCATCGCCATCACACGGCCTTCTGTTTGTCTCATTGAGGCATAGTAGGCAGTGCATGGGCGTGCCAACGTTTGTCATTTTGGATTGAAGTTGCAATGTATCTTGTATATCTGTGAGCGACAGACAGTGTCCACTTACCACCAAGGAGACTGTATGCTCGTCTTCCGATTCACTTATAAATAAAACGAGAAAAAAGGGAAGTCTCATTTATTATTTTATTAGAATAAATTACAAATTTAATTCAAAAATCTTCACTAGACTCCTGATATCACAGAAAGTACATACAACCATAATTCATCATTTTAGCCCTTGGACGTCCACTGCTGGACATAGGCCTCCCCCATTGTCCGCCATTTAGACCTATCGGCAGCGACCTGCATCCAGCGGGTGCCCGCAACCTTTATGAGGTCGTCTGTCCATCTAGCAGATGGACGTCCTCGGCTTCGTCTGCCGGTACGTGGTCTCTACTCGAGAACCCTTCTGCTGGGGCAGAACCGAAGAACAGAAAAGTAGCTCGAAGAACCGATGGCCGATGGGATCGGCCATCGGTTCTTCGAGCTATGTGCCCTGCCCACTGCCACTTCAACTTGCTAACCCGAGAGGCTATGTCGATGACTTTAGTTCGTCTACGGATATCCTCATTCCTGGTTCGATCACGTAGGGAAACCCCAAGCATAGCCCTCTCCATAGCTCGCTGTGCGACAGTGAGCTTATTTATGAGGCCCATAGTCAGAGACCACGTCTCGGTGCCGTAGGTCATCACTGGCAAGACACACTGGTCGAAGACCTTCGTCTTCAAGCACTGAGGTATTTTGGACGAGAAGACGCTGCGTAGCTTCCCGAACGCTGCCCAGCCGAGTTGGATTCGTCGATTGACCTCTTTCTTGAAGTTGGACCTACCTAGTTGGACCGTTTGGCCTAGGTAGACGTACTCGTCAACAACTTCGAGAATCGAGCTCCCAACTGAAACTGGGGTGGGCACGACATGGACATTCGACATGATTTTTGTCTTGCCCATGTTCATTTTAAGGCCCACCTGTTGGGAAACTCGATTGAGGTCTCCGAGCATTGTGCTAAGATCCTCCAGCGATTCTGCCATGACCACGATATCGTCGGCAAATCGAAGGTGAGTGATGCATTCGCCATCAACGTTGATGACGAGTCCTTTCCATTCCAGGAGCTTGAAAGCGTCTTCCATCGCATTGGTGAAGAGCTTCGGAGAGATAACATCTCCTTGTCTCACACCCCTCTGCAATGGAATCGGCTCCGTGCTCCCTTCCTGCACTCGGACTGACATGGTGGCGTTGTTATACAAACACTGCCTCCGGCGTAATACCTTCGAGCAAGACGGAATTAAAGAGCTTCTGAAGGACTTTCAGTACCGGTCTTCCACCCGCTTTCAGAAGCTCTGAAGTGATTCCGTCTTCACCCGGCGCCTTGTTGTTTCTAAACTGTTTGAGGGCCATCCTAATCTCGTACAGGCTGATGTCCGGGATGTCTTCGGTATAGTGTCGGGTCAACTTGGTTCTTGGGTCTTTGGCCAAGTTGCCAACAGGTTTAGCGACCGAGGTATACAACTGTCCATAGAACTTCTCGATCTCCCTCAGTACCTCTTGTTTGTCGGAAGTGACACTGCCGTCCTCCCTCTTCAGCTTCGTCAACTGGCTCTGCCCAATAGATAAGTCTCTTGCGAACACTTTGGAGCCTTTGTTCCGCTCTATCGTCTCCTTAATACGATTAGTATTAAAGAGACGGATGTCGTGTCGCAAGGACTGGTGAATCCGTCTATTGAGCTGCCGATATGCTTCCGCGTCATCAGGAGTCTGCAGTGTCATCGAACGTCGTTCCGCCAAGAAGTCGAGGGTGTGGTCGGTGAGCTTTTGGGGTCCATCTCTTCGACGATGTCTGAAGAATTTAGACCCCACCGTATGGACAGTTTCTACCAACCTGTTGTTGATATCGTCCACTGCAACGCAATCCTCTAGGCAATCGAAGCGATTTGACAGTTCAAGCTGAAAGCTTTCGGGATTCTGTATGTGGGCAGCAGTAGGTCGGAGCGTAGACTTCATCAGGCGGGACCTTTCCAACTTGACGTTTATATTCAATGTGCCTCTAACCATTCGGTGATCATTACCGGTTTTCACCCTGTGGATCACGGAGACATCATTGAATATTTGTCTCTTTGTGGCCATAATGAAGTCTATCTCATTTTTAACGGAACCGTCGGGGCTCATCCAGGTCCACTTCCTATGAGGCGGCTTCTTGAAGAAAGAGTTCATCATAGAGAGCCCCTCTTTCTCAAGAAAGTCGGCCAGCCTCTGGCCCCTCTGGTTCCGGTGCCCACATCCAAATTGCCCCACTCTCAACTCATCGTCGCCTCTTTTGCCCAGTTTCGCGTTGAAATCCCCCATAACAATATTGTAATGTGTTTTCGAAGCATGTACTCTACTAATGTCCTCATACATTGCTTCCACTTCGTTATCCGGGTGTGCCGAGGTCGGTGCGTAGACCTGTATGACCTTCAACGAATATCTCTTGGATATTCTGAGTATAAGGTACGCGACCCTGCTCGACACACTCGTGATGGCTACAACATTATTTACGAGGGACTTGTGGACGATAAACCCCACACCACCTTGGGACTGCTGGTCGCCCTCCCGGTATTAGAACAAGTTGC
This sequence comes from Sesia apiformis, assembly GCA_914767545.1. Taxonomy (NCBI): domain Eukaryota; kingdom Metazoa; phylum Arthropoda; class Insecta; order Lepidoptera; family Sesiidae; genus Sesia; species Sesia apiformis. The sequence goes on from OU611976.1 coordinate 3,379,361, forward strand.
CGGATTTCAGGGTTATCGTGTCCTCCCCCTCTCTTCGGATTTCTGATAACCCCAAGATATCCCAGTGCAACTTGCCTATCTCCTCTTCCAGCTCAGCGATCTTCTCGTCTGTCCTCAAAGTGCGCGTGTTGTAAGTCACCAGTGACAACCTACGTCGGTTACGTCTAATAGTCATTTCTACGCCTGGTACGCCTGGATTCCTCTAACTCGAATCCATCACGGGACTGCTCGCTCTAATACTGGGCAGAGGATCTCTTACCTGTATTTGGGTTTTCTCTGGGAAATTTTCCCAGCTGTTTGTTCGCCCACTGCGAGTTCTCCTTCCTACGATCCGTTTCGGCGGCAGCCTTAGCAGCAGACCACCGAGAGGTTTCCAACCGCCGAAATTTAGGTACAGTAAGATCGGGGATGAACGCCCTCAACGATGGAATAACCAGACCGCAGTCCTTCACGGGGGCATGGAGGTATACCGTTGACACGTCACCGGTGAGCAGGAGCCATTTCCGTACCGCGTCCGGATTCGGAGCTTTCGGAGTCTGTCATCCGTGATATTCCCCAGAACCAGCCCATGTAGGAACCGGGGCACTAGATGACTCCTCAATATCTCTAACCGCTTAGCAATTAAACAACTTTGAACGGTTTAAATCGCGTATATTTAACATTATTTATATCCCGACGTTTCGCGCACTTTGCAGTGGACGTGGTCACGGGGTGACTAATTGATTTTATTTGTCACTTGAGTTATTAAGAAATTATTTGAACTACCGTCTGATTTTTTTTTTTAATCATAACATTCCCTATGCACGCAGTATTTGCTCGCGGTGTCCAGAGGTCTTGCAGTATTGCGTTGGCCTTGGGATTTAATTAATTTAATGACTGGATCCCAAGCCGGTGGTACTTGCCAACCATCTTCTCTATTGAAATTTGGGTGTTTCTTGATTTCAATAGCCTCGAGTAACATTCTTGGCATGAACCGGGTCTCTCTAGCGAGGATTTGTGGATTATCGAATCGAATGTAATGGTTGGGTTTATCCAGAACATGTTCACAAACTGCAGACTTGGTCGAGCGTCTGTTCTTCATGTCAGCTATGTGTTCTTTTATCCGGATACCGATGCTCCTCTTTGTTTGCCCAATGTATGATAACCCGCATTCACAATCAAGCTTGTAAACACCTGCATCTTGTAGGGGGATATTGCTCTTGACAGGTCTTAAAAATTGGCTAATCTTCTTGTGCGGCTTGAAGTAAGTTTTAATTGAAGCTCGTCTTAAGATATTGCTAATTTTGTCAGTGATGCCCTTGATGTATGGTAAGATGGCAGGTTGTCGCTCAACTGTAGGAGGCTTGGGCCGCTTTTGTGACGCATTCGTGGGAGTTTGTGATTGTTGCTTCGCAGTACTTGTTTCACATGCAGAAGCCCTTCCTCGAGGTGGTCAGTGTCACAGATGCCGTGTGCTCTCTGTAACAAAGATTTGCCTACGGTAGCCAACTGACAGCCACAGCTCTAGTGAGAGCCTTCTCCTCCAAGTCTTCCATGAAAATATCGGCGACAACAGGGGAGACTGGAGAGCCCATTGCTACACCATCGATCTGTATGTAGAATTTGTTATCCCAGAATAGGTAGCCAGATGTTAGGCAGTGTTCTAGTAGTTCTGCATATTCTATGGGTAGGTCGTGCTCAGTTAGTTTTTTCTTGACAATTTCAATGCAATCATGTACAGGTAAGCATGTAAATAACGATTGTACATCAAAGCTGACCATTATTTCATCATCAGTCAATTGTAGATGTTTGATTTGGCTGACAAATTGGTAAGAATCCTTGACATGCGCACTAGTTTGACCTGAAGTGGAGACAGTATTTTAGCAAGATGTTGAGCTAGTTTGTGTGTCGGCGAGTCAATTTGGCTTACAATTGGGCGCAAAGGGACGTCATTTTTGTGTATTTTCGGTAATTCATACAGTTTTGGTGGTTTCACACCAGTGCCGTGACGTCTAAACCAAGTGTGTCGGAGTGCTTACTAATTATTTCTTTAGTTTTAGTTACACCGTAAAGTGTTCGAAACGTTGGGATATAAATAATGTTAAATAAATGCTATTTGTACCGTTCAAAGTTGTGTAATTGCTATGTATGGTATAGTAATCGCGAAAACCTAAGAAAATATTATCTCTAACCGCTGTTGGGGCTTGAGCGGGGCACGAGAGATTGCATTACATTGCATATTAAAAAGAGTATTCCATTCGACCGGAATTTTGTTCGATTTAGACATAAAATAATAAAATTCTACTCCAACTCACACACACACAGTTAACTTAATTTTACCCGTCTTATTTCTAAATAGGATATTTAGATACTTCATTTTATGTACTACATATTTAGACACTTTTATTCATATATTTTATTCATACATATATGATTCCTATTTATTTAATTTCTTTCCTAGATTATATTTTTTGTAGTCTATTACTGTTAAATTTATATCTGGGTTTGGTGTCAGTACATAGTTAATGGGAGATCATTTGTTGTGTATTGTTTTGTTGTCCTTGTTTTGCACTATTTTATTTATAATAAAACAAAAACAAATTAAAGTAAAAAAATTAAGCGATGTCTGTTTGTTGGAAATGATTTCACGTATCAACGAATTGAGCTGACTGGTTTTGTCCATGTACTTACTATCCCATGGACACCTTAGTTTTGTGGTCAATGTCCTTTTAGTGGTCGCACAGAAAGTTTATGCAAAATTTGAGCATGAATCGTCCATCGTTGGCACCTCGTTTCACCTCTTCAGGAGTTGTATTTCGTAAAAATCTTTTCTTATCGAGTTCGCATATCATAAAAGTAAGTTACTGTCCAAGCTTCATATTCCACGACACACAGACTGTGATTGAGGGTCCAACTGGTACAGCCATCCCCCATGGACTGTACCGATTCTAGTTTTTCGATTGCCCGCTGACGTTTATCCAATTACATGATTCCCTACACTTGGTGGTATTTTTTCTGTCACGAAAGTGATACGGACACTATCAATCGGGAGATTCTGGAGTGCGCCGTTTTCTCGTAGCCGAATGAGAGTCTTTAATATGAGGCTGACCGGGAACTGAAACGCCTGGGCCGTGTTGGGTCAGTGTTTCTTCAAGGTCGGCGACTTCATTTTATATTTCCTATTCGTAGGCTGAGCTTGGCTATCTCCGCCGCTAGGCTTCCCTCCCTCACCTCCCTCCACTCACCTGAGCGAGTCGTTTCAATAACTTTGTCTGCTACCGCTCCCAATTTATTCAGGTCTGTGATTTCGCTTGCAGTGAATACGTCTCGTACTTGTGCTGTTAAATGCCCTGTCCACAGGATGCGTAACGGATTATTCGGAAATTTATCTCTTGCAAACTCTGTCATCGATCGTAAAAGTTGAGAGGATCTTTGGTCACCCAACTCTATTTCACTTAGCAATTTTTGCACTTGACTTATTTGCCTTAGACCGTCACAAGCCTTTCCTTTAATGCATTGTATTTATTGCTATCATATCTTGGTAAGTAACGCTGTTGAAATAGCACGTGTTGTCCATATTGATGAGGCCGACCTTGCGAGTGGGCACATGGTTTGCGGCCACCGCGGCACTATCGTTCCGCCGCTGCCACACCAACAGGTGAAGCATGCTGCAGTCGCGCCATGCCATATATTAACTTAGGCAGTACCGGACTTGACAGTAACGCTGTTGAAATAGCACGTGTTGTCCATGTTGATGAGGCCGACCTTGCGAGTGGGCACGGGGTTTGTGGCCACCGCGGCACTATCATTCCGCCGCTGCCACACCAACAGGTGAAGCATGCTGCAGTCGCGCCATGCCATATATTAACTTAGGCAGTACCGGACTTGACTATCGTTGACACTGTATTTAGTGGAGTGTAACTAAGCCGGGTAGAAAGCCTCAGCTGCTTACTTGTTGCACACAATCACAAAGCTGCGTAACAACCATATTATATTTAGCTTCGTCAGATAATTTTTGATTTGCCAATATAGCATCGCACTGTACGAACTATAGTCTGGGTTGGTCCGTGCAGATCTCTGATATTCGCAAGGTCACGGTGCTTGAGCCAAAGTGTATTCGCTGACTGCGGAATTAGCGTTCGTTCTAAATTACCGCTAAAGTATGTTCGTTCTAGTCATAACATATCCGCGTGTAAGTCTGTCTTTAGATGTTCTTCTAAAAAATCGAATGTGCTTTTTTAGAATATATAAAAAATTCTTTTAACTGCGAATTATTACTTTAGTTCAGTTATTAAAACTCATATTTACAACGCTCTAATAGGCTATCGCTCTACTGGCTTGTATCGTAATAATCGTAAATATTTATCTTAGCATCTTTTATCTTAGCAATAAAATAAAGTGTTACTCATTAAGTAATGTAATTGTTATGTTTAAAATATACATCACTAGCTGTGCCTGGCCACGCGTTGCTGTGGCTGCCCAACAGATGGCGCTTACCCAGTTTTTTCTATTTATTTCAATATATTTCTAGATTAATTTTCTTTTTTTTTCCGTGAATTTTTCAGATATTTTAATAGTTATTCTGCTATTCGGAGCGTAGACGAATCCAACAAATCAGAGATCATTACAATCGGTCTATCCGTTCTTGAGTTATAAATGGTGTAACTAACCCGACTTTGTTTTATATATATAGATTTAATCTTCTTCACCTGACTGCAAATGAAATCGCAGCTTCACAATGTAATGTACACTTTTAAATAAGGTATTTCTTTAAATAAGTGTAACAAGACATACACATAATGTGAGGTTTCTAATTGATTCTAAGAGCATCTACGTATGAACTGTTTACTAGTATATTTTGTGATCATCTCAAAAACTCTTACTTCAATAGTTACACAAAATATGTTCATACATGTAGCGGAAAACTCGAGTAAACAATAAGGTAATAACAATATTGAGTAATGAGGTAAACTTTTAGAAAGTTCAAGTGGTCTCAAAATAAAATAAATGTTTTGTATATTTTAAAAATTGTACCACAACAAGTTTTTAAAGAACTTTGTAATGATTGTGATTGTTGATTTGTACTTACTACGTGTGTCACACGGCAGATATTCACTTCTATTGTATATTGTATCTTATATTCTCATGTCTATAGGCTCGATTATATTCGTAACGTAAGAAATATTGCACGCAAAAGTGATAAGTATTATCTGACGTTTAACTAGGACACATGCAACTAATCCTGTTGCGTTAACTTTAGTTGCATGTCTCATCCTGATAGAAATCTTTAATGTATAAGGCATTACAGATTTTACTGGACGGTGTTACGCGGTCAACGAATAAACACTTTTAAAAAAATAATTATTTATTTGAATTACAATTAATATTATTACAACTGCTTTTTAGAACTATGGCCTAAACCATTCATCATTAATATCAAACTTGATATTCCTGAGCTTGTGGGCGGTCGACATTATCTTATTCACATAATCATCTACGTTTCGAGAAGATTTCAATGTAGCTGTGATGAGGTCTTTCAACAAGGCTACTCTCCTGCATAGCCCGCTGTCATCAAAAGCCTGTTCCAAACTCTCCCAGACTTCTTTACATGTAGTCGCACTCTGTACATGTACATAGTTGATCGGGTCTAGCACTAAGATAAGCTTAGATTTTGCCTTAATTTCATTTTTCTTGTCGGTATTGGTATCAGTAACAAAACTCCACAGTTCTTCGAACTCGAAATACGCTTGTACTGAGAATTTCCAACTTGCATAGAATTCCTAGTTGTCTATAGAATAGAATAGAATAGAAACGCATAGAATTTCCTAGTTGTCTCTTCCAACAAGTCTGTCAATATGGAATGGATTGTGACCTGTATTCGACATCTATGCGTAATCACAATTTTTCGATGATTAGTGACCGAGCACGTTGCCCCGGTTAACCTCAAAATGTATGACGAATAAAATAAGCCGGCCGGTTTTCTTAGTTCTACTACGTTTTTATTTTCACTAACTTTAATCACAAACGTAACCACGCTCTGCTACCATGTTGATATTTAAGTTGAAATAAAAACGTGAACTTCGAGAAATGCAAGAAACGTACATTGGGACAAGCTTAGACAGACAGATCTTAGACAGTATTGCGGACTCAAAAACATATATAGAACTATAGCAACATTATGGTTGCGTTCTTAATTCCCAACAGATGACACCAGCACTGGTACAAAAAAAGATAATCTCAAAAATAATCTCAACAATTCAATTAATCATTTATTACGCAATCATCAAATACGAGGACGGTTTGATAAGTCAATTAAGTGAAGAACTTGGTAGAATTAAGGTTTAACATAGTTTTACGAGTTTTTTCGTTATCTTTATTTTGTTTTAATCCCACGGCCGCTGGGTGTGACCAACTTGGGCAAGTTACCCTACGCTCACAGAACTTTGCCTACAAATAAACTACATACGTGTTTCAAAAGTGAATGAGGTATGCCAGAGCCCTTTTGCCATTCCATTCTATGGAGTAAGGATTATCTACTGTCCGACCACATCACTGATGGTGTCATTGAGAATTATTTTTTACCAACGACAGCACTGGGAAAACAAATTCCGAACGACACCACCAGTAATGTGCTTCAATGGTGTCGTAATCAATCTTAAACAGTATTGCGGACTCAAAAACATATGACACCAGCACTGGTCCACCAGACACTCACCAGTACCATTTTCTGAGTCAACTTTCGCTTGGGGCAGGATTTGGCCGGTTCTACTGGGTTCAACCATTGTGATGAGCGTTTCCGATTATCGTACAGGATCCATTTTTCATCACAAGTAACGATACGATTCAAAATCCCCTCGTTATTGTGACGGTTGAGTAATGTAACGCAGCACTCGACGCGTGTTTGTTGGTTTGCTTCACTCAATTCATGCGATACCCATTTTTCGAGCTTTTGCACTTTTCCAATTTGTTTCATGTGAATTACAATTGTTTTATCACTCACACCGAAGCCTGCCGCTAACTCTGACGTGGTTTGCGATGGATCCGCTTCCAGGATCACTTTTAATTCTTCATTGTCAACTAGGGTCTCCGACCGTCCACGAGGTTTGTTCTGTAGGTCAAAATTTCCAGAACGAAACCGTTGGAACCAAAAACGTACCGTGTTTTCTTTTACAGTAGCTTCCCCATACACATCATTAATCCTTCGAGCTGTTTCTGTAGCGCCGGTGCCACGGTGGAACTCGTATTCGTAAAGAACGCGATATTTTAAGTTCTCCATATTGTGAACAGAACGATGTCAAAGAAAAATCAAATGGCGCGAAAACAAATGAATCACTAAATTCGAAACACAAATACACAAGCCTAAATTTGAATTTGGAATTCCTAACCAAACGCCAGATATTTATGATCAAAGTGGCCAGTTCGACAAAACGCCAATTTCATATGTAAGGACCTATTATTATTATTTATTTTATATAAGCCTAAATAAGAGTCGCTTAGCCAAATTAATGGAGACACTCATTACAATATCTCGTACTCGATGATTCAGCCTACTTACTATACAATACTTACTATACATTCGCACGTGGTGCAATGGCATTATGACAGAATTTTTAATTAATTTTAATAATCATGAACATTCAAACCCAATCCATAATCACATTTTCGATTAATATTAACGTCATTAAAGTCAATGTTAAAGTCTATTAAAGTCAATGTGTTGTTTTGTAGTTGTATTAATCCGTTTAATTCCATGATGTGGATTGTTTTTACACAAAATACACACAGTCCGTATGAAGATTCAATAATTGAACAAGTACAGCAACACCATTTTGTAAATAGCATTATGTCTATAGGGGATGAATGTTTTTAAGTCTAGTTCAACACAATTTTTTTTGTGTGGATGTTATGGATTTTCGCAAAATTATACAAATCCAATTTATCACAAATTTACTAAGGCCACACAATAGAATAAAATTCCAATAAACTTTCAAGTCCACATATAATTTTTTTTTGTCAATTTTTTGTCAATAATATTTTCTTAGGTTTTCGCGATTACTATACATAGCAATTAAACAACTTTGAACGGTTTAAATCGCGTATATTTAACATTATTTATATCCCGACGTTTCGAACACTTTGCAGTCACCCCGTGACCACGTCCACTGCAAAGTGTTCGAAACGTCGGGATATAAATAATGTTAAATATACGCCATTTAAACCGTTCAAAGTTTTTTAATTGCAATTTTTTGTCAAGTTGAAATTGTCATCTTTTATCACTGAATTTTCACTTCTTACAGTTATAAGTCCTTTTTACCACGTAAACAATGACACAACTACTTCACCACTGTATCTGTCTATTTTTCTTCTAATGCCTAAAAAATCCATTTCGAAGGACCACTTATGTACCGGGTGTTGAAATACAAAACTGCTGCTAATACCGACACCTCACCATACGACACCTCGTTTGCTCTAACAGCAAACGAAACGAAAGTATAGCGAGTTTAACACATGGACAGCGCCATCTATGAATAATTTCCGGAGGTTAATTTTTAACAGAGAGTTATGAACTTACTTTGAGTCTGCGAGTGCCATTAAATAATTATCAGACACAACTTCATGTCCTAAATTTATAAGCAATCTGTCTAGATTCTTTGTCTGACGTCTGTCAATGTGCGTTCTTGGAATGTTCTGATTGTTCATCTATTTATTTCAAATATTGATTACGCAAACGGTGGGAAATTGATATCAGTCATATCGTTCGTTCCCGGCATTACCATAGAACTGTACCGTGTGGGACTTTTTTGCTCACTCGTACCATAATTGTGTACCATAGAAAATTACGGGAATACCGAAACATAATTATTTCCCAGTGGCACCGTATAGGCGGGAAAAAATAAAACCACTTCTATACTATATATGACATAATATGTATATTATTATAATTGCTTTTCGGTCGAAAAAAAAACACCTTATTTTATATTACTATTATTTATATTACTAACTTATACAATACTATTAGTAAAATGTGAGAGTCCAATAAGTCATTTCAATGTAGACAATTGTTTCGTCGAAAACAATGTTTGGAAATTATTGTACTTAAAAAGAGGGTACTTAGTCAAACCCGGGTGCGGGATAGTCTACTTAAAAATACAAAATAATAAACGAACGATTCGTTTGATGGTCGATATGAGACTGATTTATTATAATTTTTTAGTACTATGCCAGAGTGCCTTAGCTAACAGACATGCAAGCTAAGCGGTTTGGGATGCAGCTGCATTTATGCTAACCGTGCATTCTGATCGCATAACTATTATGCATAACGCATAACTATCGCATAACTATGCCAATATTTAGTACATAATCATTATAATACAATACTATTCTTAACATAGAACACCAAAAGCTATCTTAACTTTTCGAAGAATAGGTCGATGCCAATAAGACCGCATGTCCACTGCATGCCATGCATTACTTCTATGCCAACCAGACGGTGACGACCAAAATGTGATGGTGTCTGAACAGGGAAATCGTGCTAGGTTTGGTTAAGATTTTGTAACGTGAAATTTGATTGTTTCGATATTCTGTTTCAATACAAACTTGCTGTAACATCTGATTTGTGTATCGATCTAAACAAAGTTAAGAAGGGTACGTTTGTTTGTAAAACGTCACAAATTAATTTCTGATCACTGGGATTAAACAGATCGAATAAACAATCCAGTGATGCTTAAAGTGGGTACCTTTAAAAGTCAGCAAAGAGATTAGTTCTCAAATATGTGTCTTGAATTGTAATTCAACCTACGAGTATGTAAATTTTGTATGCATTACTTTTTTCAAATAAATTTGTTTTTAGGGACAGTTATTTGTTCTTCAAAAGACCTACTTATAAATGTAGAATTCAGACCATAGACTAATTTGTCAATATTTCCGAAATTGTTTATCGACACGGTTCTATCACGCAAAATGGACTAGTCATGAAGAAGCCCATTACAACCTACAAATTTTCGAAATTGACAGTACTATAGGCAGAGGCGCCGGCTTTTAGAAAACCCCGAAAAAGAGAAAATGCTCATTTGATGACTCGTTTAACCTCTGAAATGTCCTGCACACACACGTGTATGGAATAAAGTTACTTTCGAGGCCGCCTAATATTATCTAGTGTTGCCAGATGGAAAAAATAATTGACCAAGGGATTGTGTTAATATTTCTTGCAACATTACAAAAGAAATGTAATATTTTATCGTGAACTAAGGAGAAAAAAAAATGTTTTGTGATTGACGAGGTGTGTTGCCGCGCGGCGGCTGCTGTAGGAGAGGTATCGCTTAAAGCCGATTCCTGATTAGTTTTGATGTCTATGGTCTATGGTCATAGAGTCGGCGCCCCTGACTATAGGTGTCTCTTTTTGTTGCAAAGACAGTACGTAAGAGAGAATAGTATGAACTAATGTTTTATGTACTTTTAGATTTCTGTTTTATATGTACCTATAGTGCTGCATGCACAAACAGAGACAAAGTTCTCCTTTTACGGTGGTCCCAAAAGTGACGACACAATGCCTTTCATTTGTAAAACATAGCTAATTTTATTCCCTTGGCATTGTGAAGCCTTAGTAGTTAAAGTAGATTCCTTGTTGTCACAATACACAGTGTATAGAGAGGAAATGGTATGGAAGCTACCTACGAAACGACAAAACCTGACAAATTGTATATTGCATAATATATGTAGTTATTTTCTAATTTTTGTACTTATATATCTAAGCGTTTTGCGTGTTACGCCTTTAGTTTTTAGGATATTAGGTATTGTTGGACTTCCAGCGACCTGCTAAATAGACGTGCGAATTAGACGATTTGGTATATAGGCATTCTGATCGTTTTTTCATGTAAAATTTAAATTATAAATGAAGATAACGCACACTTTTACAACGTCGAAACAAGCGTTTCGACTAAAATTATTACTAAAATAAAATGTCCCTCATACAATAATTTTTCGTATAGTAAGTAAATCCAGAAGAATGTAAATTTTAAAGAACTGTCCATCCACTGCACATGTATACAAGTAAATTCATTACCAATTATTTGTTTTTAAGGTAATAAGGTAATGATTATCTGTTATATTTAATCTATATTTAATCGTTATATATATATATATATATATATATATATATATATATATATAGAAAAAATGGATGCCCAAACGATAGCTCCTGAAATTAAAAAAATCATGAATACATTAAATATTGATGTTAACAAATGCGTGGGGCAGAGCTACAACGGATGTGTTACGATGGCGGGAAAAGATGGAGATGGTTAAAAAATAATTAGAGAAACATATAAGAAGGGTTTATATTTTCACTGAACCTGCCACAAACTAAACCTTGTTGTAAACGACTTAAATAATGTCCCGAGATCCGCAACTGCATTGGAACTGTCAAAGACACGATTAGATACATGAGTGTGTATAATATGTTTGCGTGTATTCGTATAATAATATATTATCAGTATGTAATAATCGTATAAAAATAATGTATTTAGGGAGGCACTATGTCTGCCCTTTTCATTGCTTACATATCGATCGCTCTCCCAGGTTTGCTCGTAGAAAACTTCTTTTGTGTAGATATATATGTTACGGGTAAAGCCAGAAGAACGAGTAAACTTAAGTTTACCCGGATTTACTTAGAATTACCCAATCTTTTTGGGTAAAGTTCGAATTGTCATTAAAATAAATGTGATTCCGGCGATTACCCGTTTATACGTAGGTCTACCCAATACTGGCTGGGTAAAAAATAGGTTTTGGTTATTTTTTTTTATACAGATTTAGTCGATTTCAGAGCTCAGTTACTTAATGTAGAAAATTTCGAAAGCGGATCCATATAGAGGACCATACTAGACATGGACATGGTCCCTTAACATTACACAGCCAGTAATGGGTAGACCTAGGTATAAACGGGTAATCGTGGGAAATCATATTTATTTTAATGATAATTCGGACTTTACCCAAAAAGATTGGGTAATTCTAAGTAAATCCGGGTAAACTTAGGTTTACTACTTCTTCTGGCATTACCCGTAACATATATATATATATTCTATAGAAGTCCGTTCTTTTAGAGGTGGCGTAGTTCCTCAGGGCTTGTGGCAGAGGCTTCTCTAGTTGTTTTTTACGACACTCGCAGGATGGCTATTTTAAAGGTGGCAGACATCGCCCATTGACATCGGCGATATATGCCAACATCAATCCAGAATGACAAACGTTCGCACGCCCTTTGCAGATTAAGCAATGGATTGGGAGAAAGGGTTGGGAAAATGGAGAGGGATAGGATAGGATAGGAATGGGTTCTAGCATATCTCACTTACTACCGAAACACATACGTACATTGGAGAAATGCGATAGAGTAGGAGAGAGAGGGGTAACGTGGCCAGTCGAGTGCGCCCAACGGCTGTGGGAATGCAGCGTGTACTGTCGTACATGTATTTTCTTTTGTAATTATTTTTATCATTTGTGTGTACAATAAAGTATTTGAAGTACAATAAAGTGTGTGTAATTATATAATATTAATATAAATAAATGAAATACATGTTAATTTTTAATTAAATACAATAGTTTTAGCGTACGTACTGATTGACATATTAAAATATGGCTCATTATTTTAATAGGGCCTTATATTAGTTCCAACACTGCTTTTCTCTACACCTGGCCTCCCTTTTGTCACGTGATCCCACTGTAATATTTAACTCCAACAATAAAAATATGAGGGATGCGAGACGTCACAATGATGTGGGTCGAATGGTCGTCAAGATTGATGCTGAAACGTTTTGCTAAATGATAATTTTCAGGTGATTAATTAATTTGAAAGGTCCCTTGTTTTCGTCGTAAACTAGAGATAAAAATTAATATAATAGAATAGTTTTTTATTAATTTCGCAAAGCCTAATTTACAGGAGTTAATATTTCTAAAAATAAAAACTTTTTTTTAATTAAAATTAATTTAATTAAAGAAGGCAATATCAATTACAGTGCCAGAAATAGATACTTGATATTTGCATTATTTTTATATCATTTTAAAGGTTAATTATTTATAATAATTTAGTCTTTGAAATCTAGCTTGATTAGAATGACAGCTGTCAAAGTACCTCAAATAGTGCTCTATAAAAACAATAATTTATGAAAACCTAAAAATCACAGAAGGTTGTGTCATAGCTACAGATATACTAGATACTCATATCTGTACTTATGGCACAACCTTCTGTGGCCTTCTTTGAATGTACCATATGTACTACTTTGAATGTAATTGTACCACTTATATACTCTTGTTTTTGATAAAGTCGACTTACCGTAGGCCTTCTATAACATTTTCAATGATATCGCACAAGAAATATTGTTGGTAACGCAAAATTTGAGGCAAATTCTTTGTTCGATATTTTTATCCATTGTAAAATTTGCAAAGTAAACTCGAGGTCTTCTAGCAAATATGAAAATTTTCAAACAATTATTTGACAGATCGCGCCGAAACTTTACATGAAAATTAGCTCCAATAGTGCCAACCCGACAGCAATAAATTTTTACGCAGGCATTTTACGTGACCATTCTTTTTTCATTGACATATTTGACAGTACGTAAATGGCAACGCAACTGGGGTGTTTTTAAAATTAGATTTAATTTTAGAATTTTCCAAATGTTAAGTACCCACTACATTTAATAAAGGCATTTGATTGGTTCCACTGTCTTCACCTGAATGATCGCGCACGTCTTCATCTCCCTCTTCAGATGGTAGATTTGCCAACAGTAGGCAATATGTATCGGTTATTGTTCAACACTGTATTAATATTATTTAATATTCATATAGTTCGGCCAGACTGCGTTAGGTTTAGGAAAAGTAGTTTAGTTAGTATCAATGCCAATAGATGGCGCTGTATCGTTTCTACATCGCGGTATGGTTGTATTCTTATGTAAACTGTGAATTTTCGTTTTGAAAAGTGTGCTTGCCAATAGAGCCGAATATATATCAACCATACCCGTGCTTTTATTGCTCGCACCCTCGCATTGGAACCGATCTTAACGGTTATAGTCCGGATACAATAACTGTACACGCACGTATTTCTTTTATTTGTAGGTAGTGCATAACACTCATTAAATAAATAAATGCATTACCTCGATTTGATCATTATTGTCCCTGCACTATTAGAAGAAATTTGACAGCTTGACAGCTGTGACAGAAAGTGTACCACTCTGCAAGATTCTATCAAGCACTCAGTTATCGGTTCTGCGTCGAATAATATGACCTGCCTATTTCCACTTTAGCATGAACATTTTCAATAGCGAACGTTTATTTGGTTCGCAGTTTGAGTTCGACAAACATTACGATCACTCCTTCAAGGGTTCTGTTTTTAAAGGGCTCTAAAAATAAATATTTCAAGGAAAACTATTGTCGAAGGTTCTGAGTTGCAAACATTTCTTTTTCTTAGAGGCATTAAAAATTGCGAAGATCATTGTTTGTGTTCTATATACAGGATTACAGTGAATGGGAACATGGATTTGTCATGACAATGTTTCAAGAGGGTATTGGCATAGTAAATATACAACAGTAGTTTAACTTCGGCCTGTCGTAACGACCGTCACTGAGATTGACACGACCGCGCTTGAATTCTGCAAACCAGCTATAATAATTGTCGTCGTCTATAAATTGGTGCTTCATCGTCAAAAGCAGTTTGAAGCCGAAAGAGGTTCTGCTGAGCGCTCAAATTATACATACTTTATATTACATAAAATCATAAAAAAATCATACTTTTTACGAATTAAATCGATCGTAAAACAGACAGGCAATTTTTTAAAATGACGCCACAATGAGAAAACAAATGACTGTTAGATGAAACAAACTTTATTCTACAGCCAAAGGAGTTCCATTTTCAAATATTGTAATTACTGTTTAAATGTTGTTTATGTAAGTGGCCAGTTAAGGAAATTTTCAGCGTGACCTATGTATAAACAACAATCTTATATTTAAAGTTTTAACAAAATGTCGGCAATTTATTTTTTATATGTTTATCATTTTATATGTTTTAATCTACATATGTTTATTATATAATACGAGGCGTATTCGAAAAGTAAGGGCCGTTCGCTTATATTTCAAAATCGACAAGTCGTAACACGTTTAAACTTGTGCATATCTGTACGTGCACTACTCGTGCAGCTATTTCAGGTGTTGTTTGGATTCAGTAGTCATTTGCCTATCTGTGCGTACAGTAAACAATGTCCGCGATAATCGTTGCTCCCGCCAGCTGTGAAGTTCGCGCTGTAATAAGATTTTTGTGTGCAAAAGGATCTTCAGCTGCTGAAATTCATCGAGAGTTATGCCTAGTTTATGGACCTACTGTAATGAATGAAGGAAAGGTTAGACAATGGTGTCGTGATTTCAAAACTGGAGGAACAAATGTTCATGACGAAGAGCGGAGTGGTAGGCCCAGTATGCAAACCGATGAAATTGTTTCTCTGGTGGACCAAAAACTACGATCTGATCGTCGGTTGACGATTAGTGCCCTGGCTGATGAATTTCCTCATCTTGGACGCACTACTGTCTACACGTCTACACATGGCTCGGTGGACAACGCTTTGAAAACGACAAGGAAATTAAGAACGCCTTTGAAAACTGGTTCAACTCGCAGGCGGTGAGCTTCTATGCAGAGGGGTTAAGGAAGCTGGTGCAGCGGTACGAAAAATGCTTGGAAGTGAACGGCGATTATGTGGAAAAGTGAAGTAGATTTGTAGTAAACTAAATGTGCTAATAAAACCTATTTCATATGATTATAATTTTTTTTATGACGAAACGGCCCTTACTTTTCGATTACGCCTCGTATATACTATTATTAATCACTATTTATTTATTGTGGCCTTATTTATTTGTTATATCTTCGCTCAAATAGTCATTTAGGGTGTAAACACATTTGACATCAAGAAATGCCTACAATTATTTCTTAAATTCTGCTACGTTGTTATCATCTCGGCTATATTGAGGTATTTTATTTGTATATTTGTGGCACCATGTAAAAGACACTTCCACGCATTAATTTTGATTTCCCAGATACCCCAGCATAGTTTGTGGTCGAGTCGTGGGAGTGTCAAAAACCGGAGATTTATATTTGTTTTAACGAATATTGCACATTCATATAGTGATGCTAATGTTAAAATATTAAGGTTATTAAAATGTGGTTTTCATATGTTAGTTTGTTTATTATTACGTATTTGCCCTCTTTTGATCTTTAAATACCAAGTTTTTATTTTTAGAAGTACCCCAAAAATATTTCATACCTACCTTAAAATTGAAGAGACAGATAGCCATGGTATGCTGTAGGCACTGCAGATCGATTAAACATTTTATTTAATTTGAAAAGTCCATACGAGTATTAATTAACTCTTCTGCCTACACTTTCTACCTCTTTTTCCCAAGTCGGTTTATTATCTATATGTACCTAACTAATCCTAGGAGTTTTATTACATCAGTTTGTCCTATTTTCTCGCCTAAACAGTTAATGTCAAGTTTTAATGATTGATTATTTGTTTGTTTGAAGTTCATAATTTTAGTTTTATCAAGATTTATTTTTAAATTGTGTTTGCGCCAATAATAATGGTGCTTTTATTTTGTAGGGTAATATTATATTTTATTACCCAGATTTTTAAATAATCACTTCCACCGATCCTTTTTATATCGCTGCACCTTGTGCGTGCACCAGTCTAGCGATCGACCCCTCCCGTCGCCGGTCGATTGTGAAACCCGCATATTTGGGTGGTCTCCTGGACCCCGGAATTGGCACACGCTGTGGCCTTTCTATATCGCTAGTATATCTGCTCTAAGCTGCATCGCTGCTTAGTACCGAAGGACGCTCAAACCAAGTGGAAAGTCAAGAAGAAGCCGAGAAGAAGCGCTACCAGGCTGGGAATAACACAGGGCAACCGTAAGCTTCGTCGGAAGGCAGCCATTCTCGGCATATAAGGTCAGGCTTTCTATTTGGCTATTTTATCAGCAAAAACCTATGGATCCGCACGTGGATTAGCGTACGGCTACACTGCTTAGCTGTCGCGTTCACAAATTATTAAAATTAAGGAATTTTATAATTGATGTCAAAGAATAGTTAATGTTGTCGTCCATATTAATTATTTCCTTACTACTAAATAGGACCGTTCCGTCATCAGAAAACACTGTCAATGAATGTGTCGTTGTTTTGAGGCCAGTCATTATATTAATGACGGGCCCCAAAACGCTGCCTGGTGGAACGCCGTTCATGTGTTGCCTAAACTTGGACAGACAGTCAAATTTTTAGTTTTCGGACAAAATCTTTCTATTTGCGTTGCTTGCTATCTATTACTTAAGTGAGAACGAATAAATTTGTGCACATTTCCCCTTACTCCGTAGGTATATAATTTGTAAAGTAGAATTTCATGATTTACGAGGTCAAATGCTTTAATCATATCCATATGTGCACGACTGGACTCAGGTGTTCAAAAAAAAACAAGTGTTCCTTTTATTTTATAGCTCCACTGGCAATGTCACCCAACAAACCAAAAGTCACCATTCAAGGCCTACACGAGAACGAAACCATAGCGCGAAGTAGAACCGATACAGCGCCATCTGTTGACCTTGACATTAACTTTACACAATAATTGTACTGACTCAGACACTTTAAATTATATTGAAATGGACCTTGTAGAGGATGTCATAAATGCCTTTATTTATATTTAACTAAGTATCTATTTATATTAAGGCTTTATTTATTTATTTATAAAGTGAAGAACATTTCTCTAAAACACCATTATATGCAACTGTAATCAGCAGCCCTTCTACCGTCCATTGCCGGACACAGACCTCCACATACCTACACATTTTCATTTGCATGTGGGATGTATGACCTCGAAACTTCACGCTGGCCAAGCCGGTTGGCGAGCGTACTCTTTTAGACGTGGTGTTGTTCCTTAGAGCTCATGGTGGTGGCTTTGTTATTACTTAGTTGACTTTTATGACCGAGAATAAAAAACTGGTGCTATTCTGCAGCCGGTTTTGGTTAATCTATGAATTTGAACAAATACTATTTTTGTGCCTAATTCATCTTTTAATGGGTTAAGAAATTACTCTCTTCAAGATTTCTTTGCAATCTCTGTAGAAGAAGTCTAATTCATATTTAAAGCGTCATACATGTTATCGCACAGGAAGCCATTCGAAGGGCATTCGAGAGACATTTCCCTAGATACTTACGTGACCTTTCAGAAGAGGGTGAGGACAGTCCTTGATATTATAATATACAAGGGTCTGACATATCAGCGCATGTCCTATTACGTGTTAATAATTATTGAACTTATAATAGGTGAACTCTCCTTGGGTTGCTGTGCTGATTGATTTCTTTTTAGAAAAAAGACAGACGAGCATACAGTCTACCTGATGGTAAGTGGATACCGTCGTCCATAGATACCCACATCAGTCCAGAATGACAAACTTTGGTACACCCCTGGATGCACTGCCTACCTTTGCAGATTTAATACTGCTTAAATTAAGTAAGGAAAACCATGTTAAAACCCATAAAACACTTACACATGAATTTCTCTACCAAGTCCATTGTATCCAATTCAGCAGTATAAACAAAAAATTGAACTAATAACAACAAACTACAATAACATGCACATAATTTTCCTCTCGAGTTGGTGCGAAATTATCCATTTTATGGCTGCAATAAATCTTTGAAGCACTGTGCAGTATCCGGTCTTTTCCAATTCTATCCGGTTCATTCCCATTTGTTCCAGCGTGTTCCGGTACGCTGTTATCAAAGGATTATTTTCAAAATTCAACCTTTTTCGAAAAAAAGCAATTATCACAAGAGTTGTGGAACAACATCACCTCTCAAGACAATATAAATTGTAAATCAGTAAATTGATAATTATTTACAGTTATTTCCTCAATCGTTACCATAATTTCAATCATGTAGGTCACATCTACGAAATATAATTAATACCTACTGTAGCGGTCAGTATCAACAGCAGTCAGAAAGTTGAGCGCGTTGACACAATATAACACCGTCTCACTTCTGTCGGTTTATTTAGTAATTATTGACAAACATTGCACCTGCTTATCTTAAACAATTAAAAAAACAAATCGCGCGGATGGAGAAAGAAAATATAGCGGATGATACAGCGACATCTATCGGCGAGTGTAAAGAAACTACATTACCAAACATTACATTACCACAATTGGTCACATTTTTACCGGTAAGAGATACAAGTCATGTAACATCACTATACCAATAGCTGTCATAGCGGTCATCACTGGTTGGCCTTACTTTAGGATCAAAATCTAAAAATAACATTAGGTACTCTAACAATTTAACTGTTTGCCCCAGAAATTGCTAGTGATATAAGCTAAGATAAATTATTCTGTCGTAGTTTTCATATCCCTTCTCACTATTGTAGGCCTCATTTCTTTATACCCCGAAATTCTCTAACTTACCTCTTAAACCTACATGTATTTCCCCAGGGTCGTTTAGACCGAATTACTTTTGCATCGAAATGGTCTCATCCCGGACACATTCGCATGGAGAATTGACATAATCTTATTAGAGGGTTGAGAAAATCCGCGAATCTGCGGAAAGGAATTATTCCTCGATAAGTAGATATTTTTTACAGAAAGATGGTTGCAAACAAGCAGTCCACCCTGGTTACTCACCAATGGTAAGTGGATAGTCGCTGTTCACACTCAGGGCTCCGTTAGGCGAGAAAATAATACTGCTTTAGTACAATTTACTAGTACTCTTTAGTTTTTATTCTGTGAAACGATTCTCACATTAAAAATATGTCTTACACTACTTATACTAGCAGAGGTAACGAAACCATAGCGAGATCTAACTCGACGTCAACGCCATCTATCGAGCGCATAGGTCAACTCTGGACATTTAATGAATAAATATTAGAACCCGCCGTGGTTTCGCTACATACTTAAACATATACTTCAACAGTCGCCTTGTGATTTCCACGATATACGATATTCTACGATCGGGTTAAATAAAAACGCCAACGCCATCAGCTGTATTGAAAACACACATTCAGTTCCAAGAATTATATACATTTCTAGAGGGTACCTAATTGGACAAGAAAATAAAGAAGGAAAGAGTGCTCTGGAGTGGAAGACACTTGCTTGCGAGCGGACGCTAGAGTAGAGTGACATTTTACATTTGCTTCGCGCACCAACTGCCTAGTCTCGTTCATTATCGTCTTGGATTGTCGGGTGTAGAGACGTATTTTACTGCGTTGTGCCTCGTAATAAAATTTAGTTATTTGTGTTAAAATTTTGCATTTCAATTCAATTAGTATTTGCTCACAGGTAACTTAGTCATTTAAAAAATATTGTAAAACATAATAATGAAAGGTGTAATTTTTAATTGTATTTTTTAAATATTAGCTTCTGATTTCTACATATATTTTATTAGTGTAAACGAATGGAATTGAAATTTGTAGTCTAGCTGCAGGACGAATTTCTCGATAGATTAAAATAAAATTTGTCAGAAAAATAGTTTAGATCCATGCCTCGGTTAAATATATAGATAAGCTAAATGGGTCTAGTAGTTCCAAAATTATGACAGTGTAAAGTTTTCAGTTTACTATAAAAATCGACTTTACAAATACTACATTACGACATTATGACTACCTAATTGCTACCCACTCACGCGTCTGTCACGACTCCGTAGAAACAATTACTAACATTTGAAACTTTTAACATAGACATAAAGCGTGTTCAAAATTGCCCATTTGAAGGTAGTCTAACGTATGATGGGGAAACGTGAGCGTAAACATGTTATAATTGTTGTCAACACTAAATAAAACCACACACACTACTGTTGTAACACAAAACTCATTTATTCACGATAATTAGCAACGACTCTATTAACAAGCGTGAACGAAACCATAGCGCGATTTAGAAACTCAGCGCAGCGCCATCTAGTATTGACTGTGGAACTAAACATAACAAAGTGTAATTTAATTTTCACAATTTTAAAGCGTATTTGACTGATAATTGTTAACAATGTTTAATTATTTATTTATCGTATGTTATTTTGTTATATTTATGTATATTTATCTACTTTTACTATCGTTTTAGACAATTGTTGAGATTATAATGTATTATGATATATTAAAATTGATGTAATAATTATTATCTCAGCTGATTTTTGAACGTATATTAAATAATATAAGCTTTCTGTTTATCGATTTTAGTTGACGCTATTATTAAAGTTCCATCATTCGGTCTCCCCTTTAAAACTACCTTCATTTAGTTTTCATATTCATAAAACTACATTATTTCAATAATAATCATCTCTTTTGTTATGCATACTTTTTAATAAACTTTATCATTCGTAATGGGCGACTTTGAAAACTCTGTATGTTTGTGTTAAAAGTTTATAATTTTAATAATCTTTTATCTATTTAAGCTATACATTGCAAATTATATGTCGTTGGGTACGACTTTTAAAGCTCTACGATCTCTGTCTAAACACTTTTTTTTTAAAACGTTATAACGATAGAGATATCACTCTTCGGATTGGCGTTGCGTTTGATCTAGTTTATCAATTTTTGTTAAAATGTATATGTTGGCCATAAGCCTAATTTATATGTACTATAAAGCCAAGCCACTATATATAGATATATGTGAACGCGACAGCTAGGCAATATAGCCATACGCTAATCCACGAGAAAATCCATAGGTCAAATATAAATAAAAATAATCAAATAGAAATTCCGACCTTATATCCAGGGAGTAGCTACACGTTGACCGAGCTCATGACCGCCTAGTGAGCTCGTTATCGCCACGTGTTATTCCAAGCCCGGTAGTGCTTCTTCTCGCCTTCTTCTTGGTTTAGGAGTCCTCCGATATTAAACTACAATGCAGCTTAAAGTAGATGTATTCGCGATATGGAAAAGCCTGGCGTGAGCTAATTCCAGGGTCCAAGAGACCACCAAAAGGTGAGCTCCACATTCAACAACCGGCGGGCAGGGGTCGATCGCTAGACTGCTGTATGCAAAATAATGCAGCTATACAAAACGAATGTGAAGAAGTTATTATGTGAGATGTGGGTAATTCGGACACTGCCCTACAAGTTAAAAAGTACCAATGTTATTGGCGCGAACAATATATAATATACATGTGGGATTCAATTTTTCCATTGTAGAAAACGAAAATGAAACGAGTGGAATAACTTTCACTACTTGTAATTTTGTTCTTTTGATTTTTAATAATTTTAACACAGTTAAACCACTCCTCTCACCACCTAGCAGCCATCTTTTTATTTTTTCTCTCTCTCTTTTCTAGCTCGCACACCTTCGTTCAGAAACATGTTATTTTATGCAAGATTCTAATCCTACATACATATATAAAGCCACTTCACCGTTTTGCTCATAAATATGTGCTTCCTAATAGTAAACAGAACGTAATAGAATAAATATTTAACATGAAATATTTCTTGTAACTGCCATCAAGGGTCCACATCGTTTATATTATTTTTTATTATCTTTATCTATAGCGAGGCTTCATTATAAAGAACCAAATTTATTCGCATACCAACGCGCGACGTCTCAACTTCAATTTTCCGGTGGTCCAAGGGTAGAAAAGTAAGCGATAACCGATCAAGGTCAGCCACTTAAGCGAACATGAGAATAATGTAATTTGATATCGATATGCAGAGATCACGGATGTCGAGTTTCGAAAAAATTCAATATTTCACTTTAATGTCTATCGAGGGTGACCGGTTGAATCCTAAACAAAAAACATTCAGTTTTAATGTTTATGGACAAACTGTAGGGCGTATTTTTTAACGTGCAAATTCGTATTTTTCAAAAACTTCCAAAAACTCCCAAATAAAATTAACACATTTGTATACGGCATGTCTGCAATAGATTTCTCCTACATCTAATAAGTCACTTAGAAATAAGGAAAGAAAGACAGGTTTTTTCCTGTATACAGTGACAAGTCTTATGAGAAATACAAAAAAACATGGAAACAATAAACATCTGCGATCTATGCCAACATCAGTTCAGAATGCACGCCCCCAGATGTGCTGCCTACCTTTGCAGATTAAGGAATGGAGTGGCAAAATGGGGAAGGATAGGATGGAAGAATGGGAATGGGCTCTGGCATATCTCACTCACTACTGAAACACTTACGTACTATGGGGAAATATGATAAAGTAGGAAATGCAGTACATTCCACGGTAGTCTTTCGCGGTACCACTCTCACAGAGAGGGGTAGCGTGGCCAATCGAGTGCGTCCAGTGGCTGTGGGAATGCAGCATGTACTCTCCCCCTACATAGATGTATACTTATTGGCGTCACTGCAAAATATGTACCTACCGGACTCAGCATAATGCTGCAGCGTTAACAGCTTTGACACTATATTAATATATTATAGGTATAAATTAAAATAACAATTAAAATTAACAAGGCTTGTTACTCCAATCGCTTCTGACTTGTACCATACAAAAAGTCCACTCCACAAGTACACGCTCGTAAACTCGGCAAATTGCTCCATCCTTCTTCAACATTGTGATATTTGTCACTCTCAAATTGGTGCCCTTCCACATTTTCTAGAGAATTTTAATTTCCCATTCCTACTTTTCTTGTGGCTTCCAGTGTATTGTCTAATTTTATACCCCTCGTCTGAAAATGATTTAAAAGGGCGTTTAAACTAGAGCATTCGGTTTTAATTGAATCGTGTTTGGATGGCCGTGTTGTGTTAACCGGCCTTAGAATAGCAGCAGTCCATCTCTTCCCGTGGGTCACGTAACAGCCCCTACCACAAGCCCTGAGGAATTACATCACCTATACAAGAGCGGACGCCCCATTGGCCAGCGTGGCGTTTTAAGGCCCTACATACCTCGTGCACCATACAATGTATGTTAAGAGACCTCCGGGCCTTTTTCATTCATTTATTTTCAAAGATCGTCTACTGCTGAATTGTCCACAGTTCGGCAGTGGACGATAGAATGGCTGTCCGCAGTTCGGCAGTGGACGATAGAATGGCTGGTTAAATCTTGCTGACTATCTTTGAAAATAAACGAATGAAAAAGCGATTACAGCATATGTCAAGTAGCATAAAAAGGGACGCTTTAACATCCTGAAAATTTGTGAAATTCTGGAGCCGGGTATATACTCGTAGCTCTGGCATTATGTTGTCAACCCAACTCAAGTAAGTCTCTTTAGAAACTTAATTAAGTTTCTGTTTAATAAGATGGCGAGAAAAACATATTTCTCACTGTCCTTCCATTTGGTGCAAAGATTTAGGTGATACAAATTGGTTGCTTTTGTAAGTGTTTCGACACATCTTTTTAGACTTTGGACAGTTCGCGGGACAGACTTAATAGGCCCTAATTTATTCACATGGGCAAATAATGTCTACTAAATTGTGGACTTAATTAACCTAATAGAAATAACATAGAGGGGAGAATTAAGTGCACTTAAATAAAAACAATATTTAAGTGTTCTTAAAATACGTGCAGTTCAGTAGATTTGTTTTATATTTATTTATTTAAACAAAGAGCTTTCTATTACGCTACAATATGGGGTTCTTCAAGAAAGCTGTGAATAGGATTATGCAAGGTCGGCGACGCATCTGCATACCCTCCAGTGTTGCAGGTGTCCATGGGCGGTGGTAACATGTGGGACCGCTTGCTTGTCCCCCTATTACACTATAAAAAAAACAGAAGGTACATTACAGTTTATAAAATCCAATGGGTACATTCTTTACTAGCTTCTACCCGCGGCTTCGCTCGCGTAGACTAAGCAGATGTAAAGGATTTTAAACACCTGTAAAAACACCGACATTATGAATTTCACGGATTGAAAATCCAACGAGTAGTTTGAGTAATTCTATTAAAAGTATTTTTTTTATTTTCCTCCATAACTCAACTTCCTTGTATCATGTGAAAGATGACACATATACCAGTTTTCCTTCTGGATACTTAGCTACACATTAGTGAAAACCCGATCAAAATCCGTTCAGTAGTTTTTACGTCGTGCTCAAACAAACAGACATATAGACAAACATACATACATTTTTTTTAAAAACTACTGTTTTGGTTGCTGTAACTTCTAAAGGGACCCTCCAATTTTTGTCCTTTTGTAATTTCAATAACTGGATATAGTAAGAAGACTGTCTGCTTCCTACTTCGGCTTTTACAGAGCTGCTAACTATCGGGAATAAAACGGGGTTGACAGAAGTTTGCGCGCCACTCGGGTCTCAGCGCCCTCTATTTCCTTCGACCCAAGTGCCCTCTAACGTAAGGCGTGTTTACTAATTTGAAACTTTAATTATAATCGTCTCAAGTTAACCAAATAATTCACAAACTATTTGCTATTGACCATTCAATTATAATTTTATACGATAGTAAAATAATGACTCGACACGACAACTAGCGACTTCTTGAGTCTATTTCCAACATATACAATACAAATAATTATAGACTAGATGTAGCTGACTAAAAGGGTATCAGTTTCATTAGAATCCCCAACAGAATATCAGCGTTTGTCACACACTTTTTGAACTAAATTGCTATTTCACCGTTACTTTGTTAAATCTGTGTGCTGTCTGTGGTGATGAATAAATTTATTTTCTGTATTTTATTTCTAAGCATATTCTTGGCTGATTTTCTCCTGCACGCGTTTGAGAAACTCTCCTTGTGTAAATGAACCTTAAAGCCTTATATCCTAAGAGGTGTAACACTGTAACAACGATGGTTAAGGGGGTCGGGTGCGGCGCCGTACTTTTCAACCCTTAGCCGCAATCGCGTAACTGCCTCAACCCAAGTTCTCAATTCCATGTGTCAGTCAGTCTCTTTGACATATTTATCAGTTTATTTTTGAGGGGAATCCTGCAGAATTATACATAGATTCACCACCTGAGTTACTGTTAAATACGTTTTACTCGAGAGTATTTTGTGGCCGAGTGGTGCGGGCGGGTTTTAGGATAGTGCCACACTATCCCTTAAAAGGGATTTAACGAAGTTGCTACTTCAAGCTACGAGGAACTACACCAGCTCTAAAAGAGTGAATTCAGAACCTGCTTGGACGGCGTGCCGTTTTGTAGGCGTACATTTCACGTTACCAGACATGTCCATCGGTGGACGCAAAAAGTAGCTGGTTAAGGGGTGCTCAAACTTGAACTGCTGGCGATCTACCTCAATATTGTTAGACTACGATCGATCGACTCTGAGAGGCTGCAAGTATGTGTGATGCAGGATTGTCGTCTAGGTAGGGTGTATCGTGGCACAGATATTAGTTTTCCGCACAATATGCATTTTTTTAGTCAAGGTAAGTCGGTCGATCGCGATTGACCGTTTGAGCACCCCTGGTTACGAAATATAATTTTGATATTTTTTGAAAAAATTTGACCAGTCAAGCCTAGGCTTAGAGCCTAATAGGCC
The DNA here is from genome assembly GCA_914767545.1 of Sesia apiformis. Taxonomy (NCBI): domain Eukaryota; kingdom Metazoa; phylum Arthropoda; class Insecta; order Lepidoptera; family Sesiidae; genus Sesia; species Sesia apiformis. The sequence goes on from OU611976.1 coordinate 3,405,771, forward strand.
TAGTTATTTATACAAGAGAAAAGAAATTAAGGGTTAAATATATAACGTCAATGGTCCGCTACAGGGCAGTTATACAGGCAGAGCAGGCCTTGTCGCGGATGGATGTCCATGCGCGATTGTACCATCAAGTAAATTATCTGTTCGTCTAACACGACTGCGGTATCATACCCGCGAAATTTCCCGACACGAGACAATTCCCAAATATTCCTTTTCTCCCCGGAAAATTCCCACAATACCCACAACACATCGGGCATCTAACATATTCTTTTTATACAAAATAAATCTATAAAAATATCGCGTCAAATTTGACTTTGCGCGTTTTGTAGTGTCTATAAAAAGTGTTTAAATATATACCTAGGTGATTACTTCTTCAGTTTAAACATCTCATTCGCACGTACTAATTAAAATTCATTCAAAGCCCTTTTATAATTGCTAATTGGGCCCTTTGTCCCTGAGACAACCGAATGGAAGGGTCACGGCCTTCGGGCAAAAATACATCCTTCGATGTTTTGGAAGTTATTAGGAGGTCACGCAGAAGGGCCTGTATTTGTCATATTTTTTAGGTAAAAGGGTTTTTCGGTCAGGCATAATGTCCCTTTGCTTATAAACAAAAGATATAATGAGGGTTAAGATAATGATCACCAGAGGGCGACACTGTTACATGAGATCCCAATTAAGTAGATTTTTATCTCCTTTAAGGTATTGGTAGCTTTCTTTTTTCTAGAAAGGTGGCAGACATGCAAGCAGTCCACCTGGATAGTCTCGTCCTGCGACATAAATCCAATCAAATCACTATATTTTGTGATTTATAGGTACCTACAAAGATGTCACGATCTATACAAATCAATGGCCCTACTAAATAAACGTGTATACAGAAATATATTTTTGCAGTTTCGTATTACAGGTGCCTATGAGGGCATACCCTCAATTTTTTTTAAAAGTCTAACGAGCTTCATTTTCAAATACTTAGTCGTCGCCTACACGAGTGGGTCTTCGCCCTAGCCGAGCGGTCTACACGGGCGGAATTATCGCCCGTGTAGACCGTTCGGCTATAGCTCATATACTTGTATACCTTGTCCCACTGCAGGGCGCAGGCCTCCCCTAGTAAATAACTAGGGGGTTTTCCGGACCAGCATCAGTTCAGCGTTTATTGAAGGTAGATATGAGTTCAACAATGTATGTACAATTTTCCAAAAAGTCCCGAGGAGTCAGCAAGATATTTATGGAAGCTCTAAAGAAAACACCGGGCTTAGGACAAAGATATAATTCATCAACATTCACAGCAGGTCAAGTTTTGGCGGAGAATCTCAACACCGCGATCCAGACAGACGGCACAACGCCCTCTATGGAGGTGTAAACAAATCAAATCTCCTTAATCAATGTAAATATCTCATAAACTAACAAAAATATTGGAAACTGGTTTTGCGGCTGGATAGTTGAGGCTAAGTAAAGGTTAATAAATAAAGAACACATGTAATTAAGAACTATATAAAGTCTTATCCGAATATAACCGTAATTAAACAGAATATTGTCCATTTAATTTGACTATTTTTCACCATTTTTTCTGGCAGAGCCATTATCCCATCGCTATAAAATTTTTGGGATTTCTGAATGGAAAACTGATTTAAATGGTTCATCCAGGTTTCTCTTGAATGTAATTTTACTTGAATAAAAATAAATGATAATTACTGCGAAGTGAATGATATTCCGAAAGGTGCTATGTCTGCACTGTATAGAGGATGCATTAAAACTTCCCAGCCAAGGGTCATCAATTTTTGCTTAGTGATCTAAGATGTATTCGACAGCATTGTCGTGATTGAAAACTACACCTTTTCTATTCATTAATTCTCTGGGAGGTTTTCATCAACTGCTTGTTTCAATTTTACTAATTGCTGACAGTAGTCATCAGAATTAATCGTTTGGCCATGTGGCAAAAACTCGTAATACACAACGCCTTTCCAGTCCCACTATATACATAACAAGACTTTATTCGGAGTGAGGCCTGGCTTTGAGACTATTTGTGATGGCTCACCTCTCTTAAGCCAAGGTCGTTTTCGAACATTGTTATCGTAGCTGATCCGCTTCTCATCGCCTGTTACCAATCTCTTCAGAAATGGATCGATTTCATTTCGTTTTAGCAACATCTCGCATATGGAAATTCTATTCATCAAGTTTCTGTCATTTAAATCATGTGGCACCCAAACATCTAGCTTTTTTACAAAATTCAGTTTATGCAGCTGATCCAAAACTGTTGGAGCTATCACCATAACATCAACCTCAATATGACGACTTCATTTACTTACGTCGTTTTACACGTTACTTAATATGACTGAAATCAAAAAAATAACAAATATTTTTGGAATTCCTAAATGGACTTTTAACCGATCACCGATAATTAATTTTTTCACTTTTTATTTTTGCCTATAAAGTTGATGTTTTTCATTTGCACGTTTATTCGATGGAGCCATCGAATTTGTGGAACACTCTTCCCCTCAACATAAAACGTGTCCAATCTTTATCCAGCTTCCTAAACACTATTTAGTTTTGTTATCCTTCCCACCCTTAGCGCATACAAAGCCAAAGACATCCGCGATGTACGCTAACATCAGTCCAGAATGACAAACGTTGGCACACCCTCGGATGCACTGTCTACCATTGGAGATTTAGGAATAGATTCGGCGGCTCAGCGTTGATGAGTCAGTCAGTCAGGACATTTCTCTTTATACTCATATTATATATAGATTGTCTTCAACTATTCTCACTTTCTTTAAGTGGTCAGTCCACCGGGTCCGAGGGCATCCCACACTAGAGGGGGAGAGTGCACGCTGCAATCCAACAGCCGCTGGGCGCGTTCGACTGGACACGTTACCCCTCTCTCACAGAAGACTACCTTGAAATGTATTGCATTTCCCATTATATATTATTTCCCTAATGTACGTACGTGTTCCGATAGTGAGTGAGATGTGCCAGAGCCCATTCCCATCCTATCCCTCCCATTTTCCCAACCCTTTCTCCAAATCCATTCCTATATCTCCAAAGGTGTGCAGCGCATCCGGGGGTGTGCCAGCGTTTGTCATTTTGGGCTGATGTTGGCATGTCTTGCGGATATCCATGGGCGACAGTACTACTTACCACCAGGTAGACTGTATGCTCGTCTGCCGTCTTCGTTCATAAAAAAAAAACACTACAGTTTCCCGTGTGTGGTCTCCATTCGAGGACTCGTCTCCTCCATCGGCATATAAGGCCTGCCCACTGCCGTTTGAGGTTGCCGATCCTTTGAGCTTTGTCGGAAACTTCAGTTCTTCGTCGAATTTCTTCGCTCTTTCCAGCTGAAGAACTTGTGTAGTGGCGAGCCTTGGGAGAGTCCTATATCTAGTAGTGGAGAGACACAGGCTGATCGTATAGTATAGATTGATTTAGTTTACAAAAAATATATTATGATCTGAAAAAATAACATTTTTGAGCTTCAAACGGAATTTCAAAGGAAGCAAGACACCGGAAATGATTATAAAAATAAAAATCTTTTATCGAAATTAAGGCTGATAAGAAAACATACATAGGAGAAACAGCGAAAATTACTTTAAAAATAAAGTAATTACTAAAGGACGGTGGGTTGAACTTAATTTTACTTACGTGCATGTGGCAACGCAGCGGATTACAATGAGTTTACGGCGACTTTCGCAACATTTTAGAGTTATCCCTTCTGTACGTGTACAACCATGACGTGTATTGTTGTTGAACGGTCATAGAAGGCTCGCCATGTCCACGTATAATAACTAACAGTTCATTATGTAAAATTTATAGTTTACCTATTCGATACTAGATGTCGCTCCTCACTCCTAAGTCAAATCCTGAAACACGCTATTAAGATTTTTCTTCCTCTACTTAAGACCATGCCAGTGTAAATTTGTAGTGAACAATAAAAGACAACAAAAAATGTATTGTTTCATTCGTACACCTTCCCTTCCCGTGGATGTCGTAAAAGGGGATTAAAGGGATAGCAAAGTGCTAACACAGGCCCTCGGGAATTACACTAATTCTAAAAGAGAGGTATTGCTAACCCGCTTGGCCAACATGGCATTCTCAGGCCACACATCCCTCATGAACAAGACAATGTGAATATCCAACAGTAAACTGACAAACATCTGGCTACTGTTACTTTCTATTCCATGCCATCGAATGGGATTTTAACAATAGAAATCGTATTGTGATATGACTATAGGGAGAGGTGAAGAATAGCATTCATATATTGAAAGATTATATACCTAGCTCTTTTTCCGCACTCTCTTATCACTGTGACCGTACCCTAAAATTCCGAAGCGTTCCAGCATTCCGATCACGCACCGAAACAGAAGCGTTCGCGGCCGGTAGATTGTTGGTATCTGTGTATCTTGAAATTTCTTGTTCATTCCATGTATAAATTAGTACAATACACATATGTACAATTAGTACAAGTCGCTATCCAATAAGTTTATTCATTAGCATCATTATCAGTCAAAAAATGAATGTTTACTGTCCATCTGGTGGTAAATGGATACTGTCGCCCATAGACATCCGCTATACACGCCACTATTAAATGACAGTCCAAAATATACCAAACAAACAGTCCAAACAACAGTCCAAAATGACAAACATTGGCAGGCCTCGCATGTGCTGCTTACCTTTGTTGATGAAAGAATGGATTTGGAGGAAGGGTCGGGGATACGGGAAGGGATAGGATGAGAATGGGGCTCTGGTATATCTCACTCATATCACTCACAGTCGGCCGTAGCTAAACATGCCTTGTCGGATGGGGACCACGAAATCTGCTTCAGGGACACAAATATCTTGTCAACCGGGAATCATTATTATTCCCGTCTCAATAGGGAAGCTATTGAAATCTACAAGCATCCCAACAATTTTAACAAAAAAGAAGAAATCTAAGACTCCGTAATATCTGGTATCCAGCACTCCGAAGACATCAAGCTCACGGGGAAGAAAGGCGAGAGGGGGGGACAAAAATAGACTCGATACACACCACACAAACACAACTACCCTCGCCCACTATAAATACCGGTGCACCACAGTCGTCGAGTCAGTTGCGCTCGAGAAGCCGAAAAGATAACATCTCTCCGAAAGTGAACGCAGTCGCCACTGAAGATGTCAACCGCAGTTGTTGACGAAACGTTTGGAAGAAAGAGAAGAGATTCCAGAAGACCTCGGCCAAGTAGCCCGGAAGATTCAATTAATATCGACACCGGCTGAGAAAGCCTACACTCCACACATCTATATGTTACCGACCTCAATTATGGTACATGTCTATATTATTATCGTGTATATTTTATTTTTTCTTCACTTCCTATCTCAGACTTAGCAAATTTCAAAAGTTCGTCTAAAGTCTGGAGTATGAAACTGATCCTTCTCCCCAGAGCGAGAGCTCTCCAAACCTCTTAATTACAGTCTTCCAGTACGCTGGATTCAACCAGAGACTTCAACATAGCGGCGTGTTTCTCGCTTGTGACACCAAGCGTTTCGAGTGAACGTAGCTGAGATTTTAATTTATCATACAATATAGCGATGCACAATCAACTCCCACTGGCTTGGTTAAATACTAGCCCTAATAATTCTCTAACATGTACATTTATCAGGAGTTCATCTCTCCCATACATTGCCTTCAGTTGTTCAACAGTTTCGAAGTAATTGCCGCCCGATGGAGGAACACTTTCGGCGATGGAAATTGCTGGAGAGCCAGGTAGAAAGTGCAGAAAAATTAAATACAAAAAGATATCTAACTAAATTAAGGTCGATAACATTTATACTTACTTGAATTGAACAGGTAATCTTTTTAAAAACTTTAAAGAAAGGAAACTCCTTAAATCTCTTTAACTCACGGAAGAGGTATAAATCTTTTTGTACGGAAATGCCTTTTGAAGTTTATAATTAGGATTCCCCACTGAAATGCCAATTGTTTTTGTTTACATTTAAAAACGTTGTCGGAGTATAACTTAAGAATTTTCGTTTTATAATAAAGGGTCTTAAAAGGCGGATGTTTATTTAATACGTTTAAACATTTATTTAATCATTTTGAGTACCAAATACCAGAAAATGCTCGATATACCTAGTAGGTTGAGCATTGCTCATTGAGTACCCTTTGTTCTTAATTTTACCGTGTTTATAATACTGTCATGTTTGATACATACGATTAAATGGAATCATATTAAATGGATGCTAATACTGCGAAATTAGGAATAAAAGATAATGAAATAACTTTTCAACTTTCGCGGTCTGTACATATTTTATATTGTAAATCGGTTCTTCACGCGTTTAGTGAAATTAGAGGTTTTTGATCACCTTTTATTTCTACTGGACGTTTCGACACGGGTCACACCAACCGTGGTCACGAGTCGACTGAAGCGGGTAGTCCAGGATGAGAGCTGCGAGTAGTTTTATCAACTACCCACATTTGATCTTCACATTCGGAAAGGCTGGGAGATATTACACTGACAATGACCACAATCCATTGATTAAAAATGTTACTCAAATGTCTATAAGATAGACTGCAGCTGTGGTAGTTTCTATATAAGCCAAATTAAGCGTACAGTTGCAGAAAGGGATAGGAACACAAAGGTTAATAGGGATTGAGCTCAAGCATATCTCACTCACTACCGAAACACGTATGTACATTGGGGAATTACGAGAAAGTAGGAAATGCAGTACATTTCAAGGTATTCTTCTGTGAGAGAGAGGTAATGTAGCCAGTCGAGTACGCCCAACGGCTGTGGGAATGTAACGTGCACTATCCCCCTAGAAGAGTCACCAATATGTAGTGATTAATATACCATATAACGAAAAAGAACAAATTCAGCGGGAAAATCAGTAGTATAAAAAGCCTACGCTGAATATCCTCTTTCATAATCCATAAAAATCAACTTTTCCTAAAGGTGGAAAAGTTAATGGAAAATCCATTTGATTAATTCTGCTCCTGAGACATATTCCTCACATGTATTCGAAAACACACGTGTAGGTTCTAAAGGTTACAGATTTCTATTTTAGTCAGAAAAAATATCAGCTAAACATGTATTTCACGACAAAAAATCTCAGATAGTCCGTGTTAAGTCACCAAGAATTAATTTGCTTACGCCTCAATAGAGGGCGCTGTGCACTCTAGACTAGATCACGGTGTTAAGATGCGCCGCCAAAACATGACCTGCGGTGAATGTTTATCATTAAAAGTCTATGTCCTGAGCAAGGTGTTTTCTTTGGAACTTCCATAAATACCTTGCGACTCCTCGGGGCTTTTTGGGAAATCTGTACATGGTCATTCGAGTCGGATGACTGGCGCGCTTGGATTGCACAGTGGTCACTGAGACCATTGAACCCGTACTCGTGAGAAGATCGCTGCAGCGGCGTGAGTACGTGGTAGGATTGGCGTGTTTACCAAGTGTAGTGTTGTGACATGTGTTAGTGTTGTGATGTGTTAGTGTTGGACCAGGAAGTATACCAAGTGATAAAACTGTGAGTACTCTTTATTTATTGACTTAGTTAAAATTCAAGAAATTTAGGACTTAGAATAATTTCTTTAAAAGTGAACAGACGGGGAATCCATGCCGGTTTTCCTACAGAATTAATGCGCAAACACTTAGAAAAATTTGAGAAAAAAGTCCATCAACTTAGAACATTTTGCAATATTAAGAAACTTATATTTTTTCTGTTATTGGGCACAATCATTACTTATGAAAATTACAACTATTACTGCAACTAAGGAGATTTAAATTACACATAAAGTTATTAGACTCCAAGATGGAAACATACATTAAGGTTCAAGAAGATACAAAATTAAAAATTCAAAAAGCCAGAGTTAATTTTAAAAAATCTCCCAAGGAAAGAATAACGCAATCGTACGTGGAGACTCGGCTGGAAACACTAGAAAACTATTGGACTTCTTACCGTGACACACATAAAATGATTGTTTCCGAATTTGATAGCAGGGAATTGATGAAGTCTAGTTATTACTCGTCTGATGCATATGAAGAAGCGGAAGAACTATATACAGATTATAAGACGGAATTGAAAGGATGCATGCTTAAGTTTAAGACCGATTCTATTGCTGTAGCATTGTCTGATTCTAAAGTTAATGTATCAAACGTTGGCCAATCCTATGGTGTTAAGTTACCTCAAATTTCGATCCCTGGTTTTAGTGGAAATTATACCGAATGGACTAGTTTTCGGGATTTATTTATATCGTTGATTCACAACAACAAAGGATTGGACGACGTTCAACGGCTACACTACCTTAAAGGTTATTTGTCAGGTGAAGCCGAGCAACTTTTGCGACATATTCCTCTTACGGCCGCTAATTATATGTTAAGTTGGGAACAATTAGAACAACGTTATAATAACAAAAGGCATTTAGCTAATTGTACTTTTAAACGATTCATGAATCAAAGGAACATACAGTCCGAATCTTCTAGTGCAATAAAAGAATTATTAGATACAAGTAATGAATGTTTAAACGCCATTAAAAATTTAAATATAGATATCTCTTCTTGGGATATAATTATAATTTATATTCTAAGTTTAAAGCTTGATACAGAGTCTAGAAAACTATGGGAAATTCAAGTTTGTAAAGTTAAGGAAGAATTACCTAAGTTAAGCGAATTTTTAGAGTTCTTAGATCAGCGCTTCAGGTCACTTGAATTTTTAGATAATAAAATTAATAAGCCAATTAATAGTACTCGCATTTCAAGGGTAATGCATGTTACCTCAGTTGCCACTTGCAATTATTGTTCTGAAAATCATAAATTAATCAATTGCAAGAGATTTGCTAAAGAAGACGTTGACGCACGTCGTGACTTTGTCCGAACTAATAGGTTATGCTTCAATTGTCTTGGTCCAAATCACTTGGTATTATCATGTCGTCAGTCAGCCACTTGTCGTATTTGTAGAAAGAGACACCACTCTCTTATCCACCCAAAATCAGTCCCTAGAAGTGGCAACACTTATAGTGTTCAGAAGGTAGATGGTGCGGATCATTCTTCAACTCCACCATCAACATCACAGGACAAAACGTCAAATATTGTATCCTGTTTCTCCAATGTGAACAGCCAAGTATTATTGGCCACTGCTTTAATAAAGGTAGAAGCGAGAACAGGTACTTTCCTATTGAGATCTCTATTAGACCAGGGATCTCAAGCATCTTTTATAACCGAATCAGCGGTTCAGATGCTTGGTCTGAAAAAGATACCGAACAAGAGCTCTATTTCAGGACTTGGCAGTGACTAGAGTGCAACATTGCAGTCAAAATGGTTTGTAACCATCAAGGTTCAGTCACGCCACGATCCCAACTTTATAGTTGATGTCAAGGCTCATGTTCTTAACAAGATAACGTCACTTCTTCCTGAAAGGAAGACAGTTATCAAGGCTTGGTCAGCACAAATTGCGGATTTGAAATTGGCCGATCCTTTGTTTGGGGTACCAAACAAAATTGATATTCTTCTAGGTGCAGAAGTATATTGTCAGATTTTAGCGGAAGGAGTTATCAACGGTCCACCTGGATGTCCTATAGCACAAAATACCAAACTAGGTTGGATCCTCTCTGGCAGTATACATTCACCACGGAACCATAGTACACTGCAACAAGAAAACATGGTTAGCATGCACACGCTAATATCTACTGACGATCTCTTGAAGAAGTTCTGGGAGATAGAGGAGCCTCCTTCTGAGGGCAAGAAGCTTTTATCAGAGGAAGAGCAGTCCTGCGAAGATTTATTTACAAAAACTTTCAAAAGAGATTCGTCAGGGCGCTATGAAGTAAGGTTACCTTTTAAGACAAGTAATCCAGAGTGTCAGTATGGAAATTCCTTCGACATTGCTCGGAAACGGTTTTATTTATTAGAAAAAAGGTTGCATAACAATCCTAAACTTAGGATTCAATATTCGGATGTTATTGAAGAATATTTATCACTGGGACACATGGAGGTAGTTCCAGAAACAGAGATAGCCAAATCTACTGCCGTCTATCTACCACACCATGCGGTAGTTAGAAACGATAAAACCACAACCAAGGTTAGGGTTGTATTCGACGCATCATGTTCCCTAAATAATGGAACATCATTAAATAAGGACATGATGGTTGGCCCAACTCTTCAACCTGATTTGAGGCATATTATCATACGTTGGAGATGTTATCCTATATGCCTTGTTGCCGACATCGTGAAGGTGTATAGGCAAGTAAAGGTTTCTGAGGCAGATGTTGATTTTCAACGTCTTTTGTGGCGTAGTGACTCAAATTCAGAACTTCAACATCTAAGGTTGTTACGTGTTACATTTGGTACATCCTCAGCACCTTACTTGGCAGTACGAGCTCTGCAACAGCTAGCGTATGATGAAGGTGATAAATATCCCTTAGCAGCTGACAGAGTTTTAAGGGAGTTCTATATGGATGACCTCATGTCAGGCTGCGAAAGTGTTGAAGAAGGGATGCATGTATATCAGCAGATGAACGAACTTCTTAGTCACGGTGGTTTTGAGCTGCAGAAGTGGTCGTGCAGTAACACTGATTTACGGCAAAAAATAGAGGAAGGCAAACAAGAAAAAAGGGAAAGCTTAGAAATTAAATTAGATACGGTTATAAAAATTCTAGGATTAACGTGGAACCGATCTACTGACGAATTTCAATACACTGTCCAACTTCCTCCGTTTGAACCGCCTGTGACTAAACGTAAGGTGATTTCGGATATTGGAAGATTGTTTGATCCACTCGGTTGGATTGGGCCGGTTATAACAACTGCCAAAACCTTTATTCAGAGAATATGGCTCGCTGGTGTAGGGTGGGATGATGAGATACCATCTGACATACTTAAGGATTGGATTTCATATCGCAAGGATCTTGTTCATCTCACTAGTTATCGCCTACCAAGGTGGATGGGGACAAGCAAAGACGATATTCACATGGAAGTACAAGGGTTTTCTGATGCGTCTAACGCAGCGTACGCAGCCGTTGTCTACGTTAGGACAGTAAGCGGTAACGGTGAAGTTCATGTGAATTTGGTCGCCTCTAGATCGAGGATTGCTCCTGTAAAGCAGGTGTCAATACCTCGTTTGGAGCTATGTGGAGCTGTTTTATTAGCAAAACTACTTAAAGAAATATCCGAAGTATTGGCTGTTCCAAAGGGAGACATTCACGCTTGGACTGACTCTAGCGTCATTCTTGCTTGGTTGAGTAGTCATCCAAGCAAGTGGAAGACCTTCGTGGCAAACAGGGTCTCCGAGATACTGACTATAATAGACAACAGCCAATGGTCGCATGTCAAGTCTGAAGATAATCCAGCAGATTGTGCATCGTGGGGTACAAGCCCCGGTGACATTTCTGAAATTGAAATATGGAGAAAGGGCCCTAAGTGGCTACAAGAAAATACAGTCCATTACAGCAAAGGAAAATTTAAGAAGACAGATTTAGAAGAGAAGAAAAGTAAAGTTTTATGTCACATTGCTACTGAGGGTATAGATACAATTTCAAGGTTTTTCAAACGTAAAAAAAACGTAAGAGTTATTTCATATTGTAGAAGGTTTCTGAATATAACTGACAAGCATATTGGTACGGACAATCTCACGCGCGTTGTTTCGTTAAATTGTAAGGGATCAATAATCAAAAGACCTGTATCTAGGCTTATTACTTTACCGGTGACAACTTAAGATTTAAGATATTAATGTGTATTCAATTTGAGAACCATACCTACGAGCTCTGTACCAATTAATGTTAAATATGGTTAAGTTTATTTTAATTTACAATTTTTGTATTTTCTCTTAGGTAGCAGCTTCACTGTTGTCATGGTGGGCGGATTGATTCATGTATAGTGTATAATTTGATTGTATAGTTTTGTATGGACGCTCTGTCCATGGTGGGCGGAATGTTAAGTCACCAAGAATTAATTTGCTTACGCCTCAATAGAGGGCGCTGTGCACTCTAGACTAGATCACGGTGTTAAGATGCGCCGCCAAAACATGACCTGCGGTGAATGTTTATCATTAAAAGTCTATGTCCTGAGCAAGGTGTTTTCTTTGGAACTTCCATAAATACCTTGCGACTCCTCGGGGCTTTTTGGGAAATCTGTACAGTCCGGTATCAATAACATATGAGATTTTGTTTGACGATAGGCCGTAGGTAATAGCCGACAGCTCAACGGATGGCAAGTGGTCACCACTGGAAGATAATTGCCGGTGGTATCTGGATGAGATTAACGAGTGTGTGATGACGAGCCGCGGCAGTATCTAGCAGTGGAGAGATAGGCTGTGATGTTACATGTTATACTGTATGGTATGTTATACCCGTAACCGTAAATTGTAACAAGCCCTTTTACCGTCTATAGCTGAATACAAGACAATGTGCATGAGGGATCTATGGGCTTAAAACAGCACGCTGGCCAAGCGTAACTTTAGTGCCAGCAACAACGCGAGGTGCATTGTTGCTAGTACTAAAGTTCCCGTGGGTGTAAACCGATAACAAGAGAAAACCGATAAGTCAACAAGGCGCTACTGCAAGCTCTGAGGAACTACTATACCATACCATCAGCCTATGTCTGTTTACTGCTGGATGTAAGCCTCTTCTGAAGATGTAGGCGTCATTCACCATCGGTGAACTTGTTCAAGTCGTTCGTGTGGTTGGAGGGCGTCCCGCACTGCGCTTCCCGGTACGTGGACTCACGCACTGGTACGTGGAGTCTGGACTCCTCTACCCCAATGATTATCGGTCCTCAGAAACAACACCACTCAGAAACTTTATTACCCCTAAAAGGGCGAAATTGTCAACCCGCTTGGTATGTTAAAGTATGGTCTTAAATTATCTAATTTACTTTAATCACAAAGAAACATTGTACACAAAAGGTGGACTTAGACACTTGTCCGACAGACGGCGAGTAAGCGATGGGCGATTAACTATTTCCTAGCTCCATGAGACAGTAAATGTCGTACAATCTCAGTGTAAAGGAAAGAGATGCATACAAAAGTAGTTGATTGTTAGACTGTTAGTAGTTGATACAGACGAGGACTCACTAGTTCTGACGCTGCTATAAATCATTCTCTCGCTTGGCGATGAAAAAATACTCGCTGAGCTGATTATCAGTGTCTAGTCATTTTATTGCAAAAGAAAAATGAATTTTGTACGTGTATCCATATATAGTTGGGCGACCGAAGCGACTACTCGCCTATCGCACTCGATCATCGCCCAGCGACAGAACTAATACTCGCTTCTCGTTGCTCGCCGTAGTGGCATTCTCTGCCAGTGAACCTTTAGTTAAACAGAAATATGAAGGGCGGTGCATCGTGCAATCAATAAAAAATGCTGACATTAATGCCGAGTCAAGGTACCGTTTCCCTGCCACAGCACTGCTGCTAGACTGTTCTTGTGGGTGTTTAAAAAGGGCGACTTAAGGATAATAAGTCCGTTAAAACAAGCGCTGAGTATGGACTCGTCAAATCGCTTGGCCAGTGTAAACTCGGATCCAATCCGAGGGTGAGACCAATAAAACCACAAGTACGGTGATATAAATTCCACTGTATTGGTAAATACAGAAAAAATGAAACCAAAATTCTCAATTTATGATTTACATAGGAACACAACCATAGCGCGGTGTAGAAACGATACAGCGCCATCTGTTCGCATTAACATTAACTAAACTATGTATCATAACATTAATACAGTGTTTAACAGCCAGCATGGCGTTTAAATGCCATACATCTCTCACGCTAAAAGACAAGGTACATAAACAAACCTATGTTGTCTGCTGAAATGGAAATGGCGAAAGAATTAATAATACTAAGACAAATGAACCATCGAATATTTAATTGAAAAAATTCTGAAAATCAATACTGTAGTAATAGCGCAACAGAAAGTTTTGTATTAATTTAAAAAGTTTCGTGTATTTCGCTTAATCGAAATGAAATCACGAAGGTCTCTTTTATTATTCTAATTGTGAAAGTTTCGTTTTGTTTAATAATTTACTATATTTGATTTAATTAAAGTACGATTTGTTTTGCGTGTAGGTTTTCTAAATCTATTCGGATTAATTAAATTGTTAACATCGAATACGCAAAATATAGAGAGGTAGTAAGTGGCATTGTGACTCTAAAAATGAGGCATTTGCAAGGCGGTCAATCAGTGTCATTTGGCGGCAAGAAATTACCAAGAAGGTATATTATTTACAGCCTTCCTTTTTTACAATAATTTGACGTAACCATGTTGCCAATGTAAAAAAAAATATAAGAAATGCAGAAAAAAGACTTTTTGGCGGGAATTTGAGTAGTGACGTTGAGTTTTTGTTTGATTTAAAAAAAAATTGTATTAGGCGTTTTGTGGTTTAATAGTGATAGTTTAGTAAACTTCAAAGTGATTTTCGTGCGTGGTGTTTGTGATAATGAAATAAAAGCGTCTGATTGCGTTTTTCATGTGCTTCCAAGGAATACTCTATTGTCATCAGTAAAACTACTATCGCTTTACTGAGCGACTCCTGACTTACTTCGACGGGACTGGACATGGACAGGATACATTTTAGACTGTTCTCAGTATCGCTTTACTGAGCGACTCTTTAGTTAGACTTTGAAATTGTTTATTACGAAAAAAACTTGACATTGGCAGAATGTGATAATTGAACCATCGCCATATATGAAGAAAGAAAAATGTAGAAATAATTGACAAACAGAACTTTTTCTATATGAACTGAAATAATATTAACTATACAATATATTTATTATACCACTGGATTTATATGCAGCTATGTATTTTGGTTGATCGAGATGTTAAATCGATATTAAAGAAAATATAGTCCCGCTCGTTTAAAAACTAACAATTATTATATAAAATGTATACATATTTATACAAATATATATTTATGTATTTTGTTAATATAGTGTTATATCGGCTTTCTCGGCCGATATCTATTTCAATTGAATCTTCCGGGCTACTTGGCCGAGGTCTTCTGGAATCTCTTCTCTTTCTTCCATTTTCTCTCCCTTTCTCTTGGAAGAAAGAAGAGATTCCAGAAGACCTCGGTCAAGTAGCCCGGAAGATTCAATTAATATTTTGTTAATATATTGTACTTTTAAATTATTATACATATTATACTAATTTTCCGTACGCACCACGCGTGACCTATAACTTCACTTTCCCAGGTCTGTGGGAAGAAATCTCCCTTTCATCTTCTATTGTTGGACGTGGGCCTTCTCATCATGTATGGCTTTTAAACGCCACGCTGACCAAGCGCGTTGGAGAGTCCACTCTTCTAATAGCTTACTTTTAGTAGTGTAGTAACCTCTGGGCTTGTGGTGGCAGCGGCTTTGTTATTCTTTAGTCGCCTTTTACGATGCCCACGGCTACAGATGGGGAAGTGCCATTGTAAAGCCGGGCGGAAACCACACGGGCCATTGTTATGTGTATGTGGTATTTTCTTTTAAGTTATTAAATAAATTATATTTGATGACCGATTAGCGCAGTTGGTAGAGAACCTGTTGTGCAAAAGTTTCCGGGTACGATTCAATAGTTTAAAGGCAAATATTTGTTCGCGTTTGGCTGTTGTGTGTGTCTGGAGCCACGACACGGGGGATTCTAGTGTGCGGCATTGATAGTGGCGTTAGTATTCACTATTCACAATAGTTATTCGCTACCTTGTGTCCTTTCGGTCTCGCCCACACTATCCCACGGGATCTGTAGTTTTGTAGCATAATAATATATATGTCTTTTTCGTTGTTCTCAAGAAGGTCCATGCATTACGAGTATAATAGTAATATTACACTGATATATGTATTTTTAAG
The DNA here is from genome assembly GCA_914767545.1 of Sesia apiformis. Classification (NCBI taxonomy): domain Eukaryota; kingdom Metazoa; phylum Arthropoda; class Insecta; order Lepidoptera; family Sesiidae; genus Sesia; species Sesia apiformis. The sequence goes on from OU611976.1 coordinate 3,421,554, forward strand.
CTCACGAAATAGCTGAAAATAGATTAATACCCGCAAACTGTTAGGACTATCGCTCATTGGCGCGGCACGTTCATGAGGGGGAGAGTGCACGCTTTAATCCAACAGCCGCTGGACGCACTCGACTGGCCACATTACCCCTCTCTCACAGACTACCTTGAAATGTACCTCATTTCCCACTTTTATCTTATTTCCCTAATGTACGTACGTGTTTCGGTAGTGAGTGAGATGTGCCAGAGTCCATTCCCATCCTATCCCTCCCCATTTCCCCAACCCTTACTCCAAATGCATTTCTATATCCAACGGTAGGCAGCGCATCCGGGGGCGTGCCAACGTTTGTCATTTTGGACTAATGTTGGCATGTATCACGGATGTCTATAGGCTACAGTATCCACTTACCATCAGGTGGACTGTATGCTTGCCTACCACCTCGTCCATAAAAAAAAAAAAAAAACGTCGTGCACGGTTTCGGATTCGTATGGCTCTCTACGAACTATCGTTCACTAACCGCGACGCGCGCGGCAAGCTTTTCGCGTGCGTCTGATTTGTGAGCGCGACGAAGGAGCGGCACAGACGTCGCATGCGACTACGCTGGCGATTTCAAACTCAAACAATTTATTTGTAGAATATCGGTACCATATTGTACCATTGATCTACCATATTCAGTCCCTGTGGCGGATTTGTTGTGCATTTCTACCAACCAACGCTCAACGCGCGCGGCCATTGTCGCGTAATTTGTTGAATACAAAAGTTGTTTGACAAAATGGCAAATTATTATAATAGCAATTAAACGACGTCCTGCAATTTGGAATTTGTCTTTGGACACATATAGAGACAAAAGATGTACGAAAGAAAATGTCAGAAAAAATAGTGATTTCAATTGAAGGAGACGGATTTGATTTGGAAGAAAAAAGAATTAGGAAAGAACTACATATACTTTTATTTTGTTAAATATATCTATTTTGCCAAGGGACCATTTCGCTACTGAGCTGATTTCTTGCCGCGGCCTGTGTCGCGTGAAATAATTCGCGCTAGGATTAACGCGCGACGTGCCACACGCGGCGTGCCGCGTCAATGTACAATGGCTCTTACACAGTCTATACACCCTATTTTTCACAATAAAGACTGATTTCATTTGACATAAGATTGACACTTTCTATAGATAGATAGAATGTTCACGTGATGCTAAAAAGAGCTACGTTAGCTGGAAGAGAACTTTCGTTATTTTCCGTACGTTTAAGTACAAAAGTGTTTACACAAAATTTATAGGTCTCTACCTACTTAGTACTTTCCAAGTTTTTTTTTAAGATCGCTTAATTAAAAGAAAATTTTTAAGGGTTTCAAAATGAGTTTAAAAAAATAATTAAATTCTATTATATTATACTTAAAATTTTATACACTTCAAGTTCTACGTAATCTACATCTATACTAATATATTCAGAGGTAAAATTGTGTGTTTGTATGTTGGGGGTAATCTCTGGAACTACTGAACTGAATTCAAAAATGTTTTCACAAATAGGAAGCTACATTAGCCGTGTCTAATATAGGCTATATTTTATTTTGAAATTTTGGAAAACTTATAAACCGAAGCGAAGCGAGGGCGGGTCGCTAGTATATAATAAAATCGTAACAGAGCCGTGTTTGTAGATGAATTTTTTTTAGAAAAATAATTGCTGTACTAATGATACAGAGTACAAAATATATGTTTTTTAGAATAGTCTCTCTCTAAACGCGCATTTCATAAAACTACTAGACGGATTTTATTAAAACTTGGCACAGTTATAGCTTATGTGCCGGGTTGATATTTGGGGTAGGTACCTGTTATCCAGATCCTTTATAGAGTTCCCACGGGAATCATTCTAATCATCACACGAATTAAGTCGCTGTCACCGCTAGTATATGTGTGTAACATTTATTATATTTTGGCCTGAAATTTCTGTGTTGCAAGATGTACCCATCTAAATAACTTTGAAATGTGTCACTGGCAAAGAAAGGTTGGAAAACTCTGGTCTAAAGTTTCGCCGTATAACTTAGTACTCACTTAATCAGTTTGATCCAATGTCATGTCAGGACCTGCCTCGATCCCAAAACTGAAATTGCTTTCAAAGTTGCTAACATTGCCTGTACCTTAAACAATAATCGAGCATTATAATACACGTATCTCTGTAAGGTATACGATATCTCCTCTTTAATTCTCTCTTAGTCTTTTTTTTAATGGACGCAGGCGACAGACGAGCATACAATCCACCTGATGGTAAGTTGATACTGTCGCCCATTGATATCTGCGATACATTAGTCCAAAATGACAAACGTTGGCCCCGGATGCGTTGCCTACCTTTGGAGATATAGGAATGGATTTGTAGAAAGGGTTGGCAAAATGGGGAGGGATAGGATGGGAATGGGCTCTGGCACATCTCACTCACATCTCGTTCATCTCGCCGTGCCATTAATTTCCATAATAATTACCGATATAAGCTATTCTTCACACAGAGAATCGTCGCGAGAGTCTCGCTCGCGTTGTTGGCGCCTATGGCATTAAAAACCAGTTCATTATGGAGAAGCTTTTCATGTCGCTACCGCGTTAACTCACGATGCAACATTGAATCGTAAAACTTTGTTAATTACGCGTTTATATGCAAAGTTGGATTATTTTGAAACAAAATTAACGAAAATTAGCTTAGTTAACTCATCATTGTGCAATGCGGTAGATTTACGTATACTCATATGTTAATGGGAAATAATTAAATATTTAAAGTGGCAGCAAATCGATGGCATCAAATTTATATGTGAGTTAGTTTTAGGATCCTTTGTGACAATAAAGGAAGAGGGGTCGAACAAGGACCTTGTTCATTTATATATTTATTCTTTACACAAGGCGGTATTAATGCTCATCGCCCAGTCAACCTTTGGCCTATGCAGGGATGGCGCGGTAGGTGAAATGAATAAGTATAATTAAGTAAAACTATAGTTAACAGTGACGCATATTAATTAATTACTATACATACATACAATACAAACATACAACACTTAGCTATAATATACGATTAAAAATACCTCCCTTAATTGATCTGAGCAATGGTCTCCATTCTTAGTGATTTAAAATTCAAAGTCGTTTGCTATATTGATCATGATTTGAGGCCCGTTTAGTATTTTTTTTTGTTAATCGTTCAAATACAAGCCCATGTTTATTTACGGTTATTCTATCTATTCCTACGATCCTCCTGGTAGGAAAGAAACGGAAGACCTTTCCACGTTTCCCTACCAATAGGAATATATGGAAATTCTACTTCTGCCGTGGTCCATGTCCTTTCGTTCCACAGCTTTACGCTTAGCTATGTACAATACAGTGAAATCAGCGAGACATGAGCTTTGCGTTTGTGTGAGTGCACACCGATAGTGTACAGTGCGGACCACTTAGACAATCGGATTGAATAATTCGGCACCCACTCACACTGATGCAAAACTCATGTCTCGTTGCGACAATCTGATTGGACAATTAGGCATCCACTCACGCATATGCAGAGCTCGTGTCTTGTTGATTTCACTTTTTGTCTTTTTGTTCCTTTTTGGCGCGGCGACACGCATTCGCGAACTTTTCTCGTATGCACACTTGTTATTTCTGTCATCACTAAGTATTTCCCGTGTTTAGTGTGTCGTGTTGTATCAATAATTTTTCTTTCTATCTTTCCTTCAAACATGTTTATCAACGGATACATTTTTTCTATAAATAGGTTTATAAAATAATGGAATTGATACACTGGTAAATACTAGGAAAACATGAACCACCAAGAGGTTCGCATTTGTTTGCTGCTTCCCCGTTACTGGCGCAAGTTTATCGTCCATTGCTGGACATGGGCCCCCTCAAGCATATTGTCTCGTACACGACGGATGTATGGCCTTAAAACGCCGCAATGGTCAAGCGGGTTGGCGAGTCCACTCTTGTAGGTGTATTACAATTCCTCAGTGCTGGTGGTAGCTGTTTTGTTACCCCTTAGTCGCTTTTTCTGATATCCACGGGATGAGAGAGAAAATCGTGCTTCCCCTAAAGTCAGCGAACAAGGCATGCTTATTCCAAAAAGTCACTATTCCAAACCATTCCATTTTAAACCCGAACCGGTAGGCTGTGGAACGAACTGCCTCAAGAGGCTTCCCATTAAACTACGACATGGGGTTCTTCAAGAAAGCTGTGAATAGGATTTTGCAAGGTCGGTGGCGCGCCCGCATACCCCCTGGTGTTGCAGGTGTCCATGGGCGGCGATAACACTTACCATCACGTGAGACCGCTTGCTCGTCCGCCATCTTCTCTATAAAAAAAAAAATGGAGTATTTTTCTTATTAAAACAATACTGACCATATTTTTTTTCCCGCTGCATCGAGAAACTCTAAAGTACAAATTTATATTAAAAGCAGAAAGCTTTTGCACAATAAAAGTTAGTTACATCGTAGAATATAAAAATTAAATATCATTAAAGTCTCGTTTGAAATTCAAAGCAAAGATTAACTTCTTTTGTAAGGTTTTTATTGTATTTACGAGCGTCCAATATTTCTTTGTGGTATTTTTATGGAGTAACTAGCATTTGCCCAAGGTTCGTTCTACATAGAAATATTGTTTAAGACAATCGCTATTTACGATGGTCAGAGAGAATTGTTGACTTCTTGACCAGTTAAGCATGGTTTGCCACAATGGGGGGCCCCATTGTGGCAAACTAATACAAAAGAAAACAATGGAAGGTCACATAGCTTAACGCGAGAAGTGAATTTAAGTTTTTGTTCGATTAATATATTTTTTTTATCTATATTGTGGATTTTATCATTTAATCGGGACAGTTTATTAAGAAAGTGTTAAGAAAGAAAGAAAGAGTTTTCTTCTGTCCTCAGTATACCTCTGGGCCGGCGCACCGAAATACCAATTGGACCCATTTGACTCCATCCAATTACGTGCAGTTCGTATTGTCGACGATCCCACTCTCACGAGCGGTTTGGAACCCCTTAACATTCGGAGAGACGTTGCGTCTCTCTGTGTTTTCTACCGCCTATACAACTGCACTGGGAATGCTCTGAAGAATTTTTCGATACAATTGCCACCTCGGGTTTTTACAACCGCACCTCCCGTCACAGAAGTGCAGTACATCTGCATTTCCTCGATACGGAGGTGTCGCGTACTGTTCGGTCCAAAAATCATTTTATACCGTGAACCCGTAGGCTGTGCAACGAACTGCCTCAAGAGGTCTTTCCATTAAGCTACGATATGGGGTTCTTCAAGAGAGCTGTGAATAGGATTTTGCAAGGTCGGCGGCGCGCCCGCATACCCCTGGTGTTGCAGGTGTCCATGGGCGGCGGTAACACCATCACGTGGGACCGCTTGCTCGTCCCCCCACTTCTATATATAAAAAAAAAACCTACAACTTGGGGTTCAAACACATCCTGTAAGTACAAACGATATGCCACTGGATAGAACTCATCAAGCTCTACAACACTACTTTTGTATAATCAGTTTTAAAAAACAAGAACAATTTTTTTATAGCAAGTAGCCGGCAGACGAACTTAGTCTACCTGACGGTGAGTGGATACTGTCGCTCATGGACATCCGTAGTACATGTCCATCATCAGTACGAGATGCGGGAATGGATTTGGAGAAGGGGTTGGGAAAATGAAGAGGTATAGGATTTTTTTTTTTTATGGACGAAGGTGGCAGACGAGCATACAGTCCACCTGATGGTAAGTGGATACTGTAGCCCATAGACATCCGTGATACATGCCAACATTAGTCCAAAATGACAAACGTTGGCACGCCCCCGGATGCGCTGCCTACCTTTGCAGAATAAGGAATGGATTTGGAGAAAGGGTTGGGGAAATGGGGAGGGATAGGATGGGAATGGGCTCTGGCACATCTCACTCACTACTGAAACACGTACGTACATTAGGGAAATAAGATAAAGTGGGAAATGCAGTACATTTCAAGGTAGTCTTCTGTGAGAGAGGGGTAACGTGGCCAGTCGAGTGCGCCCAGCGGCTGTTGGATTGCAGCGTACACTCTCCCTCTCAAAGTCCAGGTCAGTCCACCAACACTTAGGCAGCCGACGGGACCCAGGGACCACATGATCAACGCCTTCCTGGAGTTTCGGGCAATCATCAAAGCCACACTTCTAGTTGGGAAAATGAGGAGGTATAGGATGGGAATGGGCTCTGACAGTCCCACTCACTACCGAAATACGTAAACATTGGGAAATAAATATTGGTAGGTAAAGTGGGAAATGTAGTATATGGGTACATTTCCCACTGTAAAATGTAAATGGTAAAATGTATAAAGTGGGAGTTCAAGGTAGTTAGTCTTCTATGAGAGAGGGATAATGAAAATAGCAAAATCTACCTTTCCGATACGCGCCAACGAGGATTTATAAATAAACATATGTAATAAATTGATCATATTATTAAGATTAATGGCTTTTTAATTACGCAATCCCGGAAGAACTCGGAAGTTAATTAAGAAGCAAAAAAGGTCCACGCAATACATGTAATTAGGGCTACCTAACATCAAAAGATTATAAAATGAGTGGAATTATGAATTATTAACGTATTATGAATTAAGCATCTATATATGTTACTGTCAAAGTTCGAACAATGGTGAATCCTATAATTTTCCAGTAAAACTTAAGATTTACCAAATAGTAATGGTGGAACCATGAAAAAGCATGAATATTTTATTTCGAACTTCTACCAACATTATACTTATAATAATTTATTACACACACAAACATGTAATATTTAAAAGGGGATTAACAAAGTGATGTACTCGTAGGTACTCGTACCACGGACGAGCTCATTTCATTTGGTGATAGGGTTCTTCAAGATTTTTTGGAGGGAACTCTAGAAGTAAAGTCGAGTTATTGCTTGATTATTGTAAAAAATGTGTATTAGGCGTTTTGTGGTTTAATAGTGATAGTTTATTAAACTTCAAAGTGTTTTTTGTTGCATGGTGTTTGTGATAATCAAATAAAAGCGTGGGGCTACGTTTTTCCTGCGCTTTCAAGGAGTACCTACTCTTCTGTCTTCAGTAAAACTACTATCGCTTTACTGGGCGACTCCTGACTTACTTCAACGGGACTGGATATCAACAGGATACATTTTAGACTTGAACTTGTTTATTATGAACAAAACTTGACACTGCAATGCACTGGACGAATATGATAATTGCACCATTGCCATATATGAAGAAAACAAATTCTCTAAGTTCGGTAGGTAGCACATCTGTATACCCCCCGATGTTGGAAGTGTCCCTGGGTGGCGGTGACCACTTGCCATCTGGTGAATCGTCCTCCCGTCTACCACCTTTTCTATAAAAAATAATGGCAAATATTCTGTTCCACTTTAAATTTTCATCATCGCGCTAGAAGTTTCCGAAGCGTTGTTAAACTGCACTTCGGTAGACATGAAGCTGTCATCTCTTTTATAAAAAGAAGTTTATGTTAGATTATTATAATTAATAGCATACATTTTCTTCATATCAGTTACATTTCACTCGGGAAATCGTATGTTTCCTATATAACACTCACGTCTGTATCACATAGTGGTAGGTAGATAGCACTGATCTCCATCGTTTTTTTAACACAAGAGGTACCTAAAAAGTCGAACTGCAAGATATCTCCAAACAGCAAAGCTGTTTTGAAGAGAAAACGAGACATATTGATGGCGCGGTAAGAGTGGGTTAAACTATTACGTCACTGGATGTATAAAACAAGATTCGGCGAAAAATCTGTACGAATCTCGAAAACTATTTCAAGTTGGGGTCTTGTACTCGTAATTCGTATTCGCGTGAGTATTATATTATAATTCCGAGTGTGTTTGTTTGTCCGTTTGTTTGTTATGTCTTCATTACTGCACCGATTTCAATGAAATTTTAGCAAAGAGGTAGCCTAAAATCCGGAAAAGGACATGCACACTTTTTCCAAAGGAATACATTACTTGTAAAACATAATCCAGGCAAGTGAAGCCACGGGTGAAAAACTAGCATATTATGGGGGTAAGGTGAGGTGTTTGGATGGAAATCACTTTGTTTAGTTTATATTTAATGTTTGTTATTGTCACTTTATACATTAATACATTTCACGTATTGTAACCACAATATATATCCATATATTTAATATGTATGGACGACTGAACTTGTATTGAAGTTTAGATAATGTTTAGATAAACTACAATATAATATCCATGTATACTAAAATAAAAATATCTTACATACAACATACACTCACGCTTGTCTTCCATAGTGGCAGGCAGAGAGCTCAGATCTCCACCAGTGTGATATATGATATAATGATGATTTATTACAATTCCCACGGGAATTATACAACACTATGATTCCCAAATTGCCACTAGAGCCAGTTAAAATAAGAATATTTTACATTATATTGAATATTATATGATATATAGAAATGTATTGTAAGAAAATACTAATCTAGAATATTTTCTCGACGATCAACGCCCTTTGCCTGTTTATTCGAGTGAAAAACGTCAGATACAAAGTAGTCGCATAATATGAAGAATGTTAAGTAAGGAGTTCTATACAAACGTTTCTATGCTCCATTCATATTAAGAAAAAAGTCACGTGCTTTCTTTATTTAGACTTCATTGCACAATGATACGCACAAAAGGCGGACTTAATGACATAGGCATTCTCTTACCAGTCAACCGTCGGAATATAAAAGTGAATAATAATCGTAGATGCAGTTGTGAATTATAAAATACTAACGACCCGTCCACGCTTCGCTTCGGTATATAGGTTTTTTTTTTCCAAAATTAAAAAAAAAAATATAGCCTATATTAGACACGGATAATGTAGCTTCCTACTTGTGAAAGAATTTTTGAAATCGGTTCAGTAGTTCCAGAGATTACCCCCAACATACCTACAAACACACAATTTTACCTCTTTATTATATTAGTATAGAAGTATAAAAAAACGACAAACAATTACGTAAAGTAATACATACTGTTGCATAAACTAGGTTTTTGAAACTACCCAACAAATTCCCCACTGTGCTAAAGGGAAGAGGTCAGTAATGACAGGACGATGAATGCTTGTCTTCAGCCGCGAGGCACCTCGTCGTGGGATAGGAGCTGGTTCGGTAATATTCTCACTACACAGACGTCACTATTTTGGTTTTAGTTAATTTATCTAGTCTAAGCGCGACGACCGCACTCGCGGACAGACTTCGAACTGTCAGTGTTGCCAAGTTTGGTGGAATAGTACGAGGCGGGAAAAAAGTATACATATGTAAATAAATATACATCACACATAAATATATTTATTTTGATATATATGTAAAGAAAAATATAATTTTCTTTATTTTTAATTTGCCGCGCTACAAAGCGCCTTCATGGTGGACCGCGAACATATATTTTTTTATAATAGGATTGACGTTTAGACTTTGACGTTTAACGTGAACAAATTATTAAAACTAATAGTAATATTGTAATATTAGAAATAAGAATCGACATTGCGATTAATAACATTAAATGTCGTTTCTTTTATTCACAGGTAAAGTTTAGTTATAAGGCATGTTAACATATTGTAATTACCTGTACAAAATATGTAACGTAATAAATTCTTTTATTCACAGAGAAACTCAATTGTGTTTTGATTAGCAGTGTCGATCCAAGTAATTAGAAAATATCATTACATATATATGTGGAATGTATATATGTATATTGTATGTATTCATTGTGTATATTTATTGATAGGTAAATTATTTATTACGTCTGTTGTTTAAGTGATATACTGACACCTGTCATCGCACGTTCCAATGCATTTCACTGAATCAACTCAAAGGTTAGCTAGTAGAGAATGTTTTAAGTCACTAAGCTCGCCTTTTGTACCATAATGAACTATAAAGTATTCAAAAAAGAAATATATATATAGTATAATATCTACAAACTTATTAGGAATTGTAAATTTCTAATAAACAATTGTGTCGCTCTGAAAACAAAGTGTTTATTTTAGTACTTACATACGTGCAATAATAATTACACTGTTTAACTTAAATCATACTATCCTACCTGAAAACAAAGAAAAGACATTTAAAGTCTATTATTTAAATTGTCAATTCCTTTTTATACAATTTTTATAATAATCAAACAATATACTAAATCACGGTGAGTTCTGTCAAACCCCAAAAACATCAGCTGCTCTTGCAACCGTGTTGGCCGCCATTACTCACAGCGCCATCTATGGAGTATATAAGTACATGGTCACTGTTTACCGACAGAAGAGCGCTGTATAAATTAAAGAAATATGGTTTCTTTACGTATATATATAATTATACACATGCGTTATCCGTCCAATGTAGCGTTAACTGGTCAATCGACGAACGCTCCCTCGTAATTGATCAATAGACGATATCACGTAATGAATAGCGATGACGTTATTTTTTTTTAAATTGATTAGAGATTAGATTCTACTTATAAACCGCTGAAAAAATTAACCTATGGTATTAGATTCTAAGTCGCTCAGCGAGCGAGGGAATGAGCCATGCTCGGAATTTCTTTGCTGAACAAAATCCATAACGAAAAACTAAAGCTGAAGTGTGTGCAACTAAAGCTGAAGTGGCAGTGTGCAAGGCCATACTCGTATATGCCGCAGGGCCGATAACCGACGGGGGCGACTCCTACCTCCTGCTGGTGGACTTACGATTTAAAGAAAGTCGCTGGTAGTAGCTGGATGTGAAGGAAGACGTGTGTATCCAACAGTAGAGAGACCCGTGTCATGATAAGGTATAATAAAATTAACCGACATCATTTCAAAGTATAAATCAAGATGGCATTTTAATAATTATATGTACGTTAATGAAAAACTAACATTAATAATGTTCATTGTTTCTCGCTGAACGCATAAAATTTGATTCGGTCTGGTTTTCGGTCCACAAATAATTTTATATTGCGAACCTGGAGGCTGTGAACAGAATTATGCTACGATATGGGGTTCTTCAAGAAAACTATGAATAGGATTTTGCAAGGTTCGCGGCGCGTATCAAATCCTCTAGTGTTGCAGGTGTCCATAAGCGGCGATAACCACGTACCATCACGTTTATTAGGGGGAGAGTGTATGCTGCATTCCCACAGCCGCTGGGCGCACTCGACTGGCCACGTTACCCCTCTCTCACAGAAGACTACCTTGAATCGTACTGCATTTGTTACCTTATCGTATTTGCCCAATGTACGTACGCGTTTCGGTAGTGAGTGAGATATGCCAGAGCTCATTCCCATCCCATCCTGGCCCTCCCCATTTTCCCAATCTATTCCTTAATCTGAAAAGGTAGGCAGCGCATTCCGGGGGTGTGCTAACGTTTGTCATTCTGTCATTCTAGCGTGCTAGTGTGCCGCCCTTTTTTCTATAAAAAAACGTGCGATTATAGAAATCCGAGGTGGGAATTATGTTGATCAATTTTTCAGGGGATATTACAGGTGGTTGAATGTGAACTAAAAACCATAAAAAACTCTTTCGAGTCTAAGAACGTGTTGCTTATAGGTTAACAAGATTCCTCACTGTTTTGTCCATAGATTGTGCTAGTATGTTCAGTGTACCGTGGCATCAAGCACAATGGAGCTTGGAAATGACATTGTCGTTTGTCTCGCTGTCATTTACGGACGGACGGACGTGTTGAAAAATTATCACTATAATTATGAAGAATGAGGACAGTACATACAATTTTAGATCGGTTGTGGACTTGGGATATCTATTCTAGATTCTTATTAGTGAGGGCGTGAGAGTTCAAACCATGGCCCGTTATACAAACACACATTTCAACACACATTAGAATGAATGCAAGAATATGAATTACAAGTAATTGCTACAATGCCAAAAGACCGTAACGCTACAAAAGTCGCAGCGCTGATTATCATAGTTAGCGCTGAGTTTGTAGGTAAAATAAACTTAAGTGCAAATTTATCACTAGCTCGGCAGTGAAGAAAAACATTGTGAGGGATTTTAGGAGGGAGAGAACATACCATCAAATGTACACTGCATTCCCCACTTTATCGTATAACCCCAATGTACGTACATACGTGTTTCAGTAGTGAGTGAGATATGTCAGAGTCCATTCCTATCGCATCCTTCTCCCAACTCTCATTTTCCCAAAACCTTTGCCAAGATCATTCCTAAATATTCAAAGGTAGACAGCGCATCTGGGGGCGTGGCAACATTTGTCATTTTTGAATGACAAATGTTGGACACATATCGCAGATGTCCATACGCGACAGTGTCCACTTGTGGTAAATGCCGCCTTAAAAATAAACGAGGTACCTATCAGAATCAGATACCTTACCTATCAGTAAGTGGTCATAGACACTCATGGAAACCTGCAACACCAGGGAGTATGAGGGTGACTGCCGACCCTGCAGAATCCTATTATATAGAAAAACTCCAGCTGGCAGTTCATTCCACAAGTTTCTTGAAGACTGCTCAATACACAATAGTTCTCTGTCAAGGAAATGCAGATGGACAGCCCTTCGGTGACGAGAGGTGCGATGTTAATAATTCGAAATTGGCATCAAATTAATCAGCTCTTCAGAAAATTCCACGTTATGTAAGAGGTAGAAAAACATATAAAGATGCTATCATATAGCTATATATTTTAAGATTCATTATTATTATAATAATATCATTATTATTTTATTGCATAGCCTACCACTAAGTCATTTCACTGACCGTTGCTTGATTGGAAGAGGTCGCCGCGCATCGCTTCTGTATAATAATACGAGTAGCTTACTATGTTGTAATTATTCAGATACAATGGGAATGCATAAAGATTTTTCATTCATTCAGTCGTGAAATTTAATAATCTAATAATACCTGTCCATCGATTGAACTTATTTCGAGAGCTGCCGAGGGACGTATGTATTGTTATCTACTTATATCCAGAATGTAGAGCCTTTGAACGGTCGAGCTAGCTTGCCTGAAGGCTTACATTAGGTAAGTTACTGGCGCTAGTCGCAGGAGAAGTTCGTCGCAGGTATGTTTTTCTTTAAATGTTTTAATAATAATAGTAATCGTTTATATGCTAGAATGTGAGGTACAAATATAGGTGACATTATTTATAAATGGATGCTACACATTCCACTTTTAAAACAGCATGAATTATAAACGTAGGTACATGTCTGTTCACAGTCAGAATTTATAAATTATGTAAAACATCAATTATTAAATAGTTAATTATTAAATTAGCCAAATGTGAATGGAAATGTCAATTATGTCAATGCGAATTATGTCCATTGTTTAAATATTAAGTAGTAACAGTTTCCAGATGCGTATTTGTAGTTTGTTTTAGTCGTGTGGTGTGGGCCGGCTATAGAATTGCACCACCCCATCTCTTCCCGTGGGTATCGACTAAGGCGACTAAGGGATAACAAAGTGGCTGCCACAATCCCCGAGAAACTACACCACCTCTAAAAGGTAGACTCACCAACCCCGGTTGGTCAGCATTGAATACTAAAAGGGCTGGTTACGGTAAGATACGGTACTCTTCAAGAGAGTTTTGAATAGGATACTGCAAGCTGGCCAGCGTAAATGCACCGCCCTTGGTGTGCAGGTCATTTCAGGTGTCCACGGGTGGTAGTGATCATTTACCATCCGCTGGGCTGTCCGCCAAATCTTGTATAAAAATGTAGAGTTTCGAAATAGATATAGTGATATTTTAAACGATTTTGTTGAGGATAGCAAAGTAGTTTGACATTTATTTTTATTCTTCGTATGTATCCCAATAAGATATTTGGCAATTGTAATAAGCTTGCATTTATTTCTGTTATCAAGTATTGTGTTTTTGCCTGTAATTGAAAATCGGTACAATAATAGTTTGCGTTTATATATTAGTTAAGTCCGTCACTCTTACGCATGTAGACTTAGTACTACTGTTAAAATTAATGCTATAATTACTGTTAAAATGATTTATGTGTGCGTTCTGCGGTAACAAATAAATATATTTCTTTTTTGCTTTGAAATAAGAAACCGTTAAGTTCCAACATGTACCACTACTAGCGCAAGTAAACTCGCCCCTATTAAATTCACTCGGGTCGATACTGCCTCCGCAACGCGGCACCGCTCCGCAACCGAGCCTTTGTTTCGACGATCTACTCGCTAACTTCGCGCTCCTAGGTAACTTTTATTTTAATTGGGTAAGTTATGGAGAATGTGCACCCCGAATGTTAATGCGGTTAGGTACCTATATCGGCTGCGTCCTTTTTACTTGAACCCACAGCTTGAAGCAAAGATAGTATTTATTTATATAAAAAAATATGTGAAAGTATATGTGATACAGAGCCCAAAACAACATTTTTTGAAATTTTCGTCTCTCTCTCTGTCCGTCTGTCTCTCTGAACGCGCACCATGTCAAAAAGCCCCCTTTGTCGTAGCAACTCTCTTTCAGAGCATACCTCTTAAGATCTCAGAGAGTATCGGAATCCTTGGTGACGACATTTACAGCAAAGTCAAATTTAGGGGTCATCTGGAAAATAAACCCAAAATAGCCCCCAAAAAGCTTGGTGTGCTGAACAGAGCGAAGCGGTACTTCACCCCTGGGCAACTCCTAATGCTTTACAAAGCTCAGGTGAGGCCCCATATGGAGTACTGCTCGTACCGAAATACCAATTGGACCTATTTGACTCCATCCAACGACCAAAGAGGACATCTGGGATGTGATCCTCAAACACGTGGTCCTCAGGGACATAGTCCTCAAGAATAATAACAAGAAACTAGAAGAAAAGTACAACGTTCGTTATCGCCGTCTCGCTCCTGTGCACACCACCGCAAGCCCTCAAGCCATAGAAGAGACAAAACAGTGTTATTATTTCAAGAACTCCAATGACGCCAAGTTCCTGGTGCGTCACTCGCGGATCCCATGGACGTGAACCACCGCCGCATCTGTACAACGTCCTGTTCAACAGCACCCTAGGGTGACCACTCACCACAGACCACAGGGGTGCGGTTGAAGGGACCGGAGAAAAATAAGAAGTTGAGGTTCCGCCTTGTGTTACTCTGTGCAATAAAGAATAGATAAATAAATAAAAACTTCATAGGTAACTCACATGCTGTGGTATGGGCCGGCTATAGAATAATACGATCCCATCTCTTTCCGTAGGTGTCGTAAAAGACGACTGAAGGATAAAAAAGTGGCTGCCACAAGACCTGAGGGACTACATCACCTCTAATATAGTGGACTCGCCAACGCACTTGGACAGTGTGGCGTTTTAAGGTGATACATCCCTCGTACACATTGAGGGCCCTATCCAGTAGGGGAAAAAGAAGGCAGCAGACAGTTTACCTGGTGGTAAATGGATACTGTCGTCATAATCTGTCATAAACTAAACAAGGGATCCACAGAACACGGTAACATCAGTCCATAATGTCGATTAAAAATATAAGAAATGAGCAACATCAGTAGAATTGGCGATCGATTAGCAAGCAATCCTTCTGGAAGTCGAGTTTTCTGGTCGCTTACGACGGCTGCTGAAGGTGACTTTTGTCAGTAGTCCCTTCCGTGGCTGCAGATAACCGATTGTTCACTGACGCATAAGGCGAAAGAAAAGGTCGTCCTCCTAGGCTCTTTTGCATTATCTCTATCTCTTTGCATCAAACTCGACCCTGGACGATGCAGGTGCTACACAGCCGTCGATCACGTAATTTAGTTGAATGTTGATTAAGTAGACTGATTATTAATCCCAGACTCCATTTTTTTGTTATTCTAATTTTACTCTTATTTATTGTTTTGTTTAATAATATATAAGTCTATTTTAATCAAACTCAAAGTTTCATTTAACAATTTTGACACATTAAAACCACTTACAGAATGAAATTCGCGCCTTTTTTATATACATGATATATATCCGATGTCGGATATTTTAATACTTATTATAAATTAGCTGTACCCGCGTTATTCGAATGCAACGTTGTGTCAAAATTTCAAAGCCATCGGTGAAGAACTTTCGGAAATTTAAGATTTTGAACAAACGAACGTTTACATTTTTATTTACAATTAGAAATATCAGATTTTTTCGAACCCTGCAACTAATTCTATCCTTTTCTACTGAATTCACATGGAATTTACCAGTAATTTTCTTCTATTTTTGTTTCAGATCAAAATGAAAAAACGCGACATAGTGTTAATCGCGGTGTTGAGCTGCGGCGCAGTCGCGGTGCTGTTTGCGCTCGCCGCGTATCTTTACATGCGTCGGCGGCGCAAGCGCAGCGACGACGGGGATGGCACCAGCTGCGCTATCAGGTACTGTTATGTGTGTACGTATTAGGGGCAAATAATATTGTTACGGGCTTCCGGTTCGACGATAGAAAAAATACCGGTAAAATCAAAAGATTACTTTTATTACAGACACAAATCACACAGAGCAGCACTAATTTAATTAATAATCTAAATTTTGCTTGGAATCGTTCTCTATCACTTTCCAACTGGACTGGCGTCACTGTCGAAAGTAGATCCCAGTCGGCCCGTTTATATACGCCAGGCAAATTTCTGGAAGCGTGACGTAATACTACGTAGCTCTGTGACTCCCTTCCAGAAAGTTCTGCTCTGGAACATTCGTGTCAATGACGTCAAGACATCCGCGAGTCCTAGAACATTCCTGAGGTATTTAGGTCGCAATAACAGTGCCGTCGCGTATTACTATTCTAACCCGAATGTACGGGAATATTCGCACGGCTCGCGATCGACGCGTCTAGTAGGGGTTCTAGCCTTTAGTTGCAGCGCCATCTGTTGTCCTGTAGTTGAATTAGATTGAGTTCAACTAACATGTTGTTTGCTATGGTGTAATAATTTTTATTCATTTATAGAACAATAATAATATTTTGGACCCATCAAGACGCCTTTTTAACATAACAAGCGATCCAAAGCATCAGTTTGCGCATTCAATAAATGGTTAATCTTATACTAAGTGAGCATTTATTTTTGAAGAAAGCTTCTTTTACCTACTATTCACATTTGAATTTTACTAGTCGATTGTTATTCGAGTATTTGAATACGTCGAAATTGGCGAACATACCACAAAAACGAATACGCGTTCTGCTGCGTGCATTTGACTTTATAGCATTTTGATGTACCCAGACATTTCTGTTGTTAGTTGATGTTTATAAGATTCTGTATCTGAATGTACGAGATATTGAGTTTGGTAATTGGTCATTATGACACTTGGACATTTTGACCTTTGCACATTATGGCATATGATAATTATAACCAATTGGACATTTTAACATTTGGACATTACGCTACCAGACGTGAAAAATGACCCTATATAGCTTAACTTCACGCACGTGTTTATTATAAAAATAAATATATCCAGGAGTGTGTTGTACAAAGCTTTCAACTTATTATTATTATACCAGTATCATTACCCGGGTGTATTATTTGCGGAAACATTCAGCGCCCGCAAAGTTTTTGCCACTGACAAGTTCTAAGTTTTGGATGTCCAAGTTGATTGTGTGTTTCCATTGGATGACGAAAAATTTTGATGTGAAGGACGAATATATTTTTGGAGGGGGCGGTTGTACGCTGCAATCCAATAGTTGCTGGGCGCACTCGAATGCCTTATTACCACTCTCTTAAAGAAGACTACTTTGATATGTACTGCATTTCCCTTATCTTATTCCCAAATGTACATTGGTATGTGTTTTGGTAGTGAGTAAAATATCTTTATTTTCCCATCCCTCGAAATCCATTCCTACATTTGCAAAGGTAGGCAGCGCATCCAATTGAGTGCCAACTGCCAACGTTTGTCATTCTATACTGAAGTTGGCATATACCGCAAATGAGGGACAGTACTCACTTACCACCAGGTGGACTGTATACTCGTCTGCCACCTTTAGAATAGCACCACGCCATCCTGTGAGTGTCGTGGGCTTTGTTATTCTTTAATAATAACAAAGCCCGCTACCACAAACCCTGAGGAATTACACCAGCTCTAAACGAATATACTCGACAACCCGCTTGTTGAGCGTGGCGTTTTAGTATCATACGTCCCTCATACACGTGATCATGTGCAGGGTCATCGGACGATGAGAGTAGACGAATCCACAACTTAAAGCATGTACTGCATTTCCCACTTTATTTTATTTCCCTAATGTACGTACGTGTTTCGGTAGTGAGTGAGATGTGCCGGAGCCCATTCCCATCCTATCCCTCCCCATTTTCCCAACCCTTTCTCCAAATCCATTCCTATATCCAAAGGTGGGCAGCGCATGCGGGAGCGTGCCAACGTTAGTCATTTTGGACTAATGTTGGCATGCATCACGGATGTCTATAGGCTACAGTATCCACTTACCATCAGGTGGACTGTATGCTCGTCTGCCACTTTCGTTCACTGTGGGACTTAAAGAAGTTCGTCGGTGGTAGTTGGTTCCGAAGAGTCGAGTTGTGGAGAGTTGTTGAGAAGCAGTGGAGAGATATAGATTTATGGTATGGTAAAAAAATTCGTTGTTAAATGGACACAGCCCAAGCAAACAACGTTAAGTAGCCAAAGAACTAAATCTCGGAATTGCGGTTTCAAACTTTCCCGTAAGCCTAAAGAACTCGTACTTTGAATTCGTTTGAAAGATCCAGTGAGAGTTAGTTTGTTCTGAACAGGAGTGATGAATTACTTAACACATTACGTTCTACTGTATGCGTTTAATATAATGAAAATTCTTACAAATGGTTACTTAGTTGCCATTGGAAATCCTGCGTACTGATATAGTTGTTGCGGCGAACTCGGCGACAGGGGGGGGGGGGGGGGGGGGGCTGTTGGTAGGCCCGGCCGCCGTCCAGGTGGTCACAGGAGAATACACCAGGAAACTACCGACGGGTAACGGGCCGAACCGAGAACTCGGCCTTACACAATTTATCAACTTTATCAAGGTTTCATTAATGCGCGATCAGGCGGCGCGTTCGTCTTGTTGCGTAATACTGAGGCGACCGTTTTTACATTTAATCGCTACGACCGAGGCGCGTGCGTTCCTCGCTGGATCCGCCGGGCAAGCCCGTGAGAAAGGGGCAGTGTTGCCTACGCGCGAACCTAACCCTCCCCCTTATCTTTATAATAATACTCGTACATTTTGGTCGCCGGAGAGGCAAAGTTACTATTCCGAACATCTACATTTAGATATCATTAACTTTTTTTTTATGGACGAAGGCGGCAGACGAGCATACAGCCCACCTGATGGTAAGAAGATACTGTTGCCCATAGACATCCGCGACACATGCCAACATATTTAACTAACATATTTAACATATATAGGGTTTTGTATACGAAGGGTTTGAAGGTAAACAGCGAAGGGTTTACAGGCTCTCATCGCAAAATAAAAGTGGAAATTGTTAGGTTAGATTTGGTTTATGGAATTGTTTGTTAATGGAATTGTTAGTGGAATTGTTAGTGGAATTGTTAAGTGGAATTGCATTGTTAGGTGTTTTATCCGCGATACGCGATGTCAAAATTACGGAAGAAAACAAAAATCCTGACCTTGTAACCGCCTGCTCACCCACTCTCGATCTTCCTGGGGGGCCCCGGAACTGCTGAACAGGGAAGCGCTTAATGGCGCCTTTGCAAGGTCTTCTGTACACTACACTATTACATACACCAATAATCACGACACACGCTAACACCACGGTCTCCAAAAATGTGCAGCTTACTTGCACAACAAACAAATTGCTATCGTACCGCACAAGGATAGATGGCCGAATCACGGGCGATCCGCGCCCACGCAGCACCTGAACTCACTCCTTACCTCGCAGACCCCGAACAATACCGAACAGCTGTTATTGATATTAAAACAGAAAAAGAAGACTGTATGTCGAAATGACAAGTATGCAAAGCGTTTTACAATAGCAGCTAGAAAACGAATACTGATTACCATTTCAACTTCACGAAAATAATATTTTTTATATGTACCTAGTCTGGCCATAAATACTGTTACAATTAAAAATAAACTAAATATTACATTTGAATTTGGAATCTGTCATTTTTATATGATTGTTCATTGAGTTTTCTCATTTTGGCGCCAATACATTGTACAATATTTTGCAATATTAAAATGGAGTGGGGTGATAAAGAGAACCGAATCGCTGTGATTGCATTACACAAAGTAGGTATGGAGCCAAATGCAATTTTTAAAACTCTCCATACGCTTGGTATTAGTAAAATGTTTGTGTACCGGGCTATTAATAGGTACAATGAGACCTCCTCTGTTTGTGACAGAAAAAGATCTGGCCGTCCACGTAGTGTTCGTACGAAAAAGGTGGTCAAAGCAGTAAGGGAAAGAATTCGAAGAAATCCTGTCCGAAAGCAAAAGATTTTATCTCGGGAGATGAAGATAGCACCTAGAACCATGTCGCGTATTTTAAAAGATGACTTAGGACTTGCAGCCTATAAGAGACGTACTGGTCATTTCTTAACTGATAATTTAAAAAAGAATAGGTGGTAAAATCGAAACAACTACTGAAGCGGTACGCAAAGGGAGGTCACAGAAAAATTTTGTTTACGGATGAGAAAATTTTTACAATTGAGCAACATTTTAACAAACAAAATGACCGTATTTATGCTCAAAGCTCTAAGGAAGCTTCCCAATTAGTCGACAGAGTGCAACGTGGGCACTACCCGACTTCAGTGATGGTTTGGTGGGGTATTAGCTATGAAGGAGTGACTGAGCCATACTTTTGTGAAAAAGGTATCAAAACATCGGCACAAGTGTATCAAGATACCATTCTTGAGAAGGTAGTGAAGCCCCTTAACAACACCATGTTCAATAACCAAGAATGATCCTTCCAGCAAGACTCGGCGCCGGGTCATAAAGCTCGGTCTACGCAGTCTTGGTTGGAAACGAACGTTTCGGACTTCATCAGAGCTGAAGACTGGCCGTCGTCTAGTCCCGATCTTAATCCGCTGGATTATGATTTATGGTCAGTTTTAGAGAATACGGCTTGCTCTAAACGCCATAATAATTTGGAGTCCCTAAAACAATCCGTACGATTGGCAGTGAAGAATTTTCCCATGGAAAGAGTGCGTGCTTCTATTGATAACTGGCCTCAACGTTTAAAGGACTGTATTGAAGCCAATGGAGACTACTTCGAATAAGCTTTTTATATTTTAAATTGTTTTATATTTATGTATTAAACTAACACACTATAAAAGTAATAAATGTTATTTGCAATAGAAAATGTTCTTTTTCTTTGTTTCAGTATTTATGGCAAGACTAGGTATATATTTATTTTTAAATGGAAATCAAAAATTAATAGCTAGGTATGTAAAAATACAAGAATATAATATGAAAACTAATATATTATTAGGCTATTTGTAATAATTCTGAAATATTATTGTAAGTATTTTACAACCGTGTAGTTGCTTGTGAATGTGCAAGTGTCATTTAGCTTGTTGGGCGATAGATGTCGCTGTGTCATGGGCTACAATGCTAGTGTTAAGAATCTTCGGAAAATTATGTGATCATTGACAAATAAGAGTACATTGTCTTACCTTAAACTAGCAAAATGTAGTTTAATTTACTACTTTCCTTATAGTTGAATCCTTTTTGGTGAAATTGTACAATTATAGCGTCAGCAAGTATTTTAAAGTTCTATGTTTTTTTTTTTTTTTTTTTTTATTTATGGACGAAGGTGGCAGACGAGCATATAGTCCACCTGATGGTAAGTGGATACTGTAGCCCATAAACATCCGTGATACATGCCAACATTAGTCCAAAATGACAAACGTCGGCACGCCCCCGGATGCGCTGCCTACCTTTGGATATAGGAATAGATTTGGAGAAATGGGGAATGGGATAGGGGAAAGGGGGAGGGATAGGATGGGAATGGGCTCTGGCATATCTCACTCACTACCGAAACACGTACGTACATTAGGGAAATAAGATAAAGTGGGAAATGCAATACATTTCAAGGTAGTCTTCTGTGAGAGAGGGGTAACGTGGCCAGTCGAGCGCGCCCAGCGGCTGTTGGATTGCAGCGTGCACTCTCCCCCTCGTACTTGCCGTGTGGTGTCGGCTGGATTTAGAAAAACACCATGTCTTTCATGGATGTCGTATAGGGCGAAGGCATAACAAAGCTGCTGCCGCTGCCACAAGTCCTTAGAAACTACACCACATCTAAAAGACTGGGCTCGCCAACCAGCTTCACAAGGTAGCATTTTGGGGCAATATATCCCTCATGCACAAGATCGTGTGCATGTGGAGGCCAACGTCCAGCAGCGTTATTCTACGTGTATACTGCTGAATACTGACCTCTGCAGAGACCATTGGCTCCCGGCGAATGCCCTAAAGTCTAGTCAACAGAATAAAACCGGATCAAACACCCATAAACCTGTTGTTCCGCTACAATCCCCTTGTTTTTCACAACTCCAACTTTCTATACGAAAACAAAATCATAAATTATTCTCGATGGGGTTCGGTACATTTAATTTATTGGAACGAAGTTCCTTTATGCGGCTTGCGGTAGGTGTGATTCGAGAGAAAATGTAACGTCACGTAAGATTTTTACCCCTACAAACGCCTTTCTCTTTCTCTCTCTCTGTGTGTGTGCAAGTATAGAGAGCGAGACTCAAGCAGAATAACAGACGTGCAGACTAGTGCGTGGCCGGTTGTTCACCCGATAACCCTTTTCGGTCAAACAATTCCTCTCGTCAGGAAGACCAAATATCTCGGAGTCACTCTAGACCGTAAACTGACTTTCCGAGAACACATACAAACTGTCCGAAACCGAGCCGCCTTTGTGCTCGGTTGCACAAAGCAAGCTCCTCATAGGCGGGAGAAGTAAAATGTCGCTTAGAAATAAGTTGACATTATACACAACTCTCGTCCGACCCATTATGACCTATGCGTTGTGTTCGCACACGCAGCTCCCTCCAACATTAAAATTCTCCAAAAACTCCAAAACAGATTCATGCGCAAGGCCGTGGCTTCACCATGGTATTTGCGTAAAGTCGACCTCCACAAGGACTTGGAACTTCCCTCCATCGTCAAATACATAAAAGACACCGCCCGACGCTACTATGACGCTATCCCACACCATCCCATCCCTCTGATTGTCTCCTCCATAACCTACACACCGGACAGGAATGCCCCTCCCCGCTATCGTCGCCCGCGGCACATCCTGGACGATCCCGACAACCCGATCACCGCTGCCAATGCGGTTCTCACACTGCACTCAAACACAGCACACAGACACCGTCCCCGCCGGCGGAGACGTGGACGTCCCCCTCGTCACACCGTTAACACACACCGGCCCTCAGCCAACACTTTTACTAGGTACCGGCACGTGCCTGGGCGCTTCTCGCCGACTCGCGATCCCGCGGTATCCCCCCAATGCAACGCCCTAAGCCGAGGTCCGTTCCTTCCGCGGGTTTACCAGCGGGGGAGCCCTTAGGCTCGTTGCAACACACATTTTGTTCCTGGCTGAGCGCCTTCTGCGCTCGCCCTAAATCAAACACGACCGGTGAAACTTGAAAGGCCATTAGGAACAATATATGAACTATACAGATTTTATTTCGAATTACATTTGGAGTTTAAAAAAAAATGCGTGAGGATCTTCGTTCCTGACGGGGGTCCCCTGACCGCATACGTTTTTTAGTAGATTCTGTTTTATAAAATATTCATCGGAAGGCAGGATTACAGAAAGTTTGTGTTTTATACTTGAGAAGGAAACTGGAATTAATTTAATGTAAAAACATTAAATAATTAACACCCACACACGCTCACACGCATGCATACCAGCCCCATTTACACATACACTATGTAAATATTCCCTTTGCTATTGATTTTCAATACACTTTTTTGGTCCGTATACTTATAATTATCCATAAAAAGCAGTAAATTTTAAGTTATATAAAAATTTTACAACTAAGTACAAGTATATTACAAATAAGCCTTAGTACTCCTTTTCACCACTATTCTATATTCTATTTTATTCTATTCTTACTCTTTTACTGTGCAAGGAGTTCGGTAATGGAACTCTCTTTTTCCCTAACAAATAATATGTTCAATTTTTATCCAGCTTCAAAAGTCAACTTAATAAACACTTTGAAATATTTTATTAAGAGTGTTTATATAGTTATACATATACACGATCACACAAACACGCTCACTCACTCTTATCTACGCACTCTCACACATGAATGTACACGCACAGCACATACACACACACAAACGGAAATAATAATTGTATGGTATTTAATAAGTTACGTAACAATGTATGTTTTTGAGATCTGTATTAGTCGGTTGTATTTTTGCATTGCTCGTGTTCCAACTTCTTATGGTACTAATAATAAATCATCCCATTTCACTAAGTTACTGACTTAATATATTATAGTGCTATTTATCTTTTATTATTTTGTTTTACTAATCTCTTTTAACGCCTCCTTTATTTGTTACAGAAACATATATAAAAATATACATATATGTATAGAAATCTACAGCTATATCTGAAGTGTATTGAACTGAATTTGATTAAGATAATGACAACAGTGGTAAAGCCAATTACAGATTTCACAGTAATAACATAATAAAGAAAATATCGAATAAGTACATATGTTTGCTTTTGTGTGTTTGTTGCGTGAGGTAGTGTGTGTGTGAGTGTGTATCCTGTAAGTTCTGCCTCAGGAAGAGGAAGGCCTTGGCATTAGATGAGTTTACACTCATCCACTGTACAGAACTAGGGTAGTAGGTGTAGTAGGGGGTGAGTGCACGCTGCATTCCCACAGCCGCTGGGTGCACTCGATTGGCTCGATTGGAAAAGTACTGCATTTCCTACTTTATCTTATTTCCCCATGTACGTACATGTTTCGGTAATGAGTGAAATATGCCAGAACCCATTCCCATCCCATCCTATCCCTAGTCATTTTCCCAACCCTTACTCCTAATCCATTCCTTAATCTGCAAAGGTGGGCAGCGCATCCTGGGTCGTGCCAACGTTTATCATGCTTGTGTCGCTTTTTCTATAAAAAAAACTATAGACTATGTAATGAATGCGACCTATTCATTCCTTTCGTATGCTCCGTGATCTAAAAGCCTTTCTTCGATCTTTCCATCGCTTGTATCCCTTTCATTCTAATTATTAAATTACTAACAGAACCGTGCGCATTCAAAGGTGAATGACCTAAGCGAGCGAATGTGGATAGTGTTATTCACATACGAGTGAATTAATTACCGATTATTTATATTTAATGACACAAAAAATCATGAAATACATACTTACTTACACGTTAAATATTTAGTTAGTATAATAATTTTAGTATATTGATTGACATATTAAAATATTTCACACTATTTTTGTAGGACCTTATAAATATATAAATATTAATCGGATTTCTATTCTAAGTGTAAATTTCCATCATAAAAAAAATCAGTGCCTATACGGCTACTTTAACGATAATATGTTGTTGGTTTGAGTTCCTGAAGCTCTAGAAGACTTGACCAAACATTTTTTCTTTTCCCACCGGCCAGTACCATCGGCATGTTTGTTATTTTTTATTATCTATGTAAGGAACAAACATACATCATGTCCTCTCTAAACATTAATCTAACTTCCGGAGCCGTTAGCGTCCGCCCCTGGCTGGCACTTTATGAAGCAATTACTACCTCCCTAGATCCTCACCCCCTTACAGATAACCATTCCTTGAGGCGGTGGCAAATTGTCACATTCACACTTCAATTATATGTTGTATTTAAGAAAATTATGTACCTAATTGGAGATAGTTTGTTGTGGAATAATAAGAATTTAAATTCTTTATTGCATTCCAGTTTTATTAATCAATTATATTAAACTTAATGACATATTACATAGAAGCAATAGGCGGCCTTAACGCTAGAGGCGATCTCTTCCAGACGACTGACGGGCAGTGGAATGACTTAAATGCAATACATTAATGAACATAATTATTACGGAATAGTTTACAGCGAAGAATTTTTTTTTTTATAGACTAGTGGGCGGACGAGCAAGCGGTCCCACGTGATGGTAAGTGTTACCGCCGCCCATGGACACCTGCAACACCAGGGGGTATGCGGGCGCGCCGCCGACCTTACAAAATCCTATTATCTTATTTAAGGAAAATTAGTTTTATTGTTGCACTATTGTTTAAAACCCGAAACAAATCACAATAGGATACATCACAATACAATATTATTACAGAATACAATAAAAACAGCAAGAAATCGCATTCGGAAAATTCTGTCAGTTTGTTACTCAATCACGTTGCGAGGGAGCAATGAATCGTAACAAAATATTACGTCAAGGAGAACATGAATTATTTTCAATCCGTGTTCACGTTAGAAAGTTCACAGGAACAGGGCAATGATACATACACGTGGTTATATTATTTTCCTGGATTATTTTCCTGGTGCCTTGAACGCTGACCGACTACTTTTCCGCCGGGCGTTGCTATATTATCCCCCTCATTTTGGCTGAGCTCGGTGGAGACGAAATGGTCTAGAACGCACTTAAAAATAATTACAAATGTTAATTGGTGTCTGTTGTACAAAATGCTCAATGTATTTGATCTAATTTGATATTAGTAGACTCAAAATGTGGGGCCTAATACCAGATTTCAAGCTAGACTTTAGAACGTTTATTGTTTAGCTTAATTCGTTGTTTACATATAATGTATGTATATGTATACACACATATACATACATAAACACAGGTCGAAAGTAAAATCTCCATTTTCGAAGTCCGTTAAAAACTAGTGTCCATTTCACCGCTTTGGAAACTCTCTTTGGCCTCGACTGAGGTGCGCATGCATTTTATATGAGGTAGTATTCACCGTGTTTGAGATTTTCACCTTGTGTAATTGCTTTCTGAAAAGGAATTGCACAGACCTTTGTGTATGTGCCAAAGCCTGGAAACCAGTTAAGTTATGGAAAGGGAGGGTGCAAGCTGCATCTTAACAGAGACTGGGCATGCCCGACTGGCTGAGTTGTTTTAACAATGTTTATGACATAATCTCTGGAAGATTGTACAATGGAAGTCAGGCATACGGTTGTGCGATGGCTGTTTGTCCGACATATCGTTTGACTGACACGATAGTTGAACGATATAACGTTGGTACGAAGAATGTTTATCCGACTGAACGTTTGACCGACACAACAGTTGAACGACATAACGTTGGTATGAAGAATGTTTATCCGACTGAACGTTTGACCGACACAACAGTTGAACGACATAACGTTGGTACCAAGAATGTTTATCCGACTGAACGATTGACCGACATAACGTTGGTACAAAGAATGTTTATCCGATTGAACTTTTGACCGACAAAACAGTTGAACGACATAACGTTGGTACGAAGAATGTTTATCTGACTAAACGTTTGACCGACACAACAGTTGAACGACATAACGTTGGTACGAAGAATATTTATCCGACTGAACGTTTGACCGACACAACAGTTGAACGATATAACGTGGGTAGAAGAATGTTTATCCGACTGAACGTTTGACCGACACAACAGTTGAACGATATAACGTGGGTAGAAGAATGTTTATCCGACTGAACGTTTGACCGACACAACAGTTGAACGATATAACGTGGGTAGAAGAATGTTTATCCGACTGAACGTTTGACCGACACAACAGTTGAACGATATAACGTGGGTAGAAGAATGTTTATCCGACTGAACGTTTGACCGACACAACAGTTGAACGATATAACGTGGGTAGAAGAATGTTTATCCGACTGAACGTTTGACCGACCCAACAGTTGAACGATATAACGTGGGTAGAAGAATGTTTATCCGACTGAACGTTTGACCGACACAACAGTTGAACGATATAACGTGGGTAGAAGAATGTTTATCCGACTGAACGTATGACCGACACAACAGTTGAACGATATAACGTGGGTAGAAGAATGTTTATCCGACTGAACGTTTGACCGACACAACAGTTGAACGACATAACGTTGGTACCAAGAATGTTTATCCGACTGAACGTTTGACCGACACAACAGTTGAACGACATAACGTTGGTACGAAGAATGTTTATCCAACTGAACGATTGACCGACACAACGGTTGAACAACATAACGTTGAACCGAAGTGTTCGACAGTAGAGACAAATTTCATACAAAATCAAACACTACCATAAAACACGTAACAAATCCCTTACAAATACATATTGCTATGGACAACTGAGGTCATATTCAAAGTATAGAAATGAAAGAATAATAAGTTTGTATGGTGTTATATGATGCTTTGTATGATTTGTGTTGTTTGATTTTGGAAGGTTGTCTGCATAAAGTAGGTACTCACACTCGTACTTCGTACCGACGCTATGTCGTTCTAATGTCTTGTCGGTCAAACGTTACGAGTATGTCGATCAAACAACCTTCGCACTACCGTGTGTCGTACTTCCGTTGTATAATAATTCTGGAGTGATGTTGTCGTGTATGTCACAGCACGACATACATGACAACAGTCCATCTGCCGCTTTATTTCCATAGAAAAAACGATGAGCTATTAAAATCTTCAGGCGTAAATATAACAAATTGATATTTTTTCCAAAAAATTTAATATAGCTCGACTTGATTTATCTTGATTTAGGCTTGGATTTACCTGTAATACTTTACAATTAGACTTCGTTTAATGTTTCAGAACATTGCTTCATCATTCCATCCAGGTGATCATTCCATTATCACCTTTATTGCTAGTATCATAAGATCTAATAACAAAGTTTTCGATACGCAATACAGAAATGGTACTGTAACTAACAAGCTTCGACTTTTAGTCAGAATGTTGAAATGAGTTTGCAAATAAAAATCGTCCTTAAAGTAACATTGTTATACCTCGTTTTCTAATGTAATAATTTTAAAGGCGCACACAAAAATATCGACTCCATACAAATGGAGCTAATTTTGTATTGTTTTGCGACTTTAGCCGAATTCTCTTCAAAGAAACCTCTACCTTATACCAAAAGAGTACAGTTGAAAATTGCTTGAAGTCTAATAGGTAAAGGCAGTAAGGGTGACTTGTAAAATTATCTTTCAAATGAATATGAACTCTATATCGTTGTGTTGGAGTAGATATTTGATTGTAACCAATTTTCAGAGGGTCTTTACGAATTCCGTCTTGCAAAATTTCAGTGTATTCGTGAAATTGGCGGGTGAACGTTGTATTTGACCTCATTATATTGAACTGAAAAACAACTAAAAATTCGTAATTCGAAAACGGAACAGAATGTGAAAATATCGTGAATAAATAAAAAAATAGAAAAAATAAAAAAAAACAAGTGAAACAAATTGTGAAAAAAGTTTATCCGAAATGAGTTTAAGACGGTAAGTTTAGTAATTGTTAGCTTTGGAAATGTTACATCCCACTTTTGGGAATAGATATACAATTACAAATAAGAGGGGTTTCATGACATAATCCCGTACGCTGGCCCAGTCACAGATATTACACAAATATTTTTTTTTAATTCCGGCTCATGCGGCTTTTCCCACGAGAGGAGTGTTGGGCCATAATCTTACACGCTGGCTCAGACAGTAATAAAAAATATATCTAATGTCTGTACATTTTTTAAATTCTGGATCTGGTGGTTTTTCTTACTGTGTTTTATTTTGAGTTTAATCATAATTTTGAAGTCCATATTTCAATGAAAAGTTATAGATCATGGGTATTACTAGAATAGCCCGGGGTATGAACTTACGAATGTCTAGACTCGATATATTCCAAGGTTATTACTGCTCAAGGTTTTCTTTTTTAAGACTAGTTCTTATTCTCGCTTAGATCTCAGGTTTGACCTGGAAGTTGTTAACAGGTGGTCAATTTTTTTTATGGCAAACGAGCGGGCGGGCCACATGACGGTAAGTGGTCACCGGCGACATGGACACCTGCAATACCAGTACGAGTGCCGACCTTGCAGAATCCTGTTCACAGCTCTCTTGAAGAGCCCAATATGGTAGCGTAACGGAAAACTTCAGCTAACAGTTCCTTCCAGAACCTTTCGATATAATAAGTGCTTCAAAAATGGTTAACTTTTTGGTCAAAAAAGATACTTTCAATATTCCTAGATTGAATTTCGCGTTTTCTTTAAGAGGTCCAATCTACACGCTGGGCAGACGAATTGGGTTCTCACACCGGTGATGCTGCTGCTAGGGTTGCCAGACGTCCGGTTTAAGCTGGACATATTTGGCTTTTCATAGTCTTGTCCGGTCAAATATTTACCGCTTGTCCGGCTTTCGTTAGGCTTATTGAAAGGGTTGATTAACTAACAATGGACAAGGAGCGAATAAATTACAAACAGACACAATTGCGAAGATGATATTAAATTTGCGCAATTTAAAATTAACCTGCCGAGAGTTTTACGATATGATTTCCAAGGAAAATGACATTCTTGATTTGGAGGGGGAGCGTGCACGCTGTAATCCAACAGCCGCTGGGCGCGCTCGACTACCTTGAAATGTACTGCATTTCCCACTTTATCTTATTTCCCTAATGTACGTACGTGTTTCGGTAGTGAGTGAGATGTGCCAGAGCCCATTCCCATCCTATCCCTCCCCATTTTGCCAACCTTTTCTCCAAATCCATTCCTATATCTCCAAAGGTAGTCAGCGCATCCGGGATAGTGCTAACGTTTGTCATTTTGTACTAATGTTGACATGTTTCGCGGATGTCTATGGGCGACAGTATCCACTTACCATCGGGTGGACTGTATGCTCGTCTGCCGCCTTCGTACATAAAAAAAGTACGTTCAAAGTGCCAAATATAATTTATGTTAATAATGTTTCTTTAAGAAGTCTGAAAAACATAATTTAATTAATTATAACGCCAAATAGTTTAATGAAGAACTTTTATATATCATAAGTTCTAATTAAGCTGGCTGTTTGTTTTTTTAGTTATAAGGTTAATTAAAAAGAAACAGCGA
Source organism: Sesia apiformis (assembly GCA_914767545.1). Lineage (NCBI taxonomy): Eukaryota > Metazoa > Arthropoda > Insecta > Lepidoptera > Sesiidae > Sesia > Sesia apiformis. The sequence continues at coordinate 3,452,431 of OU611976.1, forward strand.
TATAAACTGTTATAAGTACCTAACCAAGTTTTTTTCTTTTAATTATAAAAAGGTAATCGAGCAGTCAGGACAAATTATCCGGCTAAATGTAATGTCGAGTCTGGCTTTTCTATTTTTGGATCTGGCATCTCTGACTGCTGTCAGTCATCGGTCTCTGGCAATTGAGATCTGGCAAATCAAATGGTTAAACTTCTATCGAAGCGCGCGTACCGGGAAACGAAGCGTGGGACGCTCCCGGCCAGGTACACTGACCACTTCAAGAAAGTCCCCGGTAGTGGCTGCATGAGAAGGGCTGAAGACCGTGTGCGGTGGTGGTCCTCGGGAGAGACCTATATCCAGAAGTAGACGGATATGGATATTTCATATATATTTTTTTTATAGACTAGTGAGCGGACGAGCAAGAGGTCCCACATGATTGCAAAATCCTATTCACAGCTCTTTTGAAGAACCTCATATCGTAGCAAAATGAAAGACCTCTAATTAATTAATTAAAACTGAAATTGATTATACATATGATGAGTAATTCACTAGTAAATCACTGGGGGGGTACCGGGCCGTAATCCACCACGTGGGCCCAGTACGGATTGGTGGATCATACACTACAGATTTTTTGCATGCGGGTTTTCTCACAATATTTTCCCTCACAGCAGAGCTAGTGACACTAGGTGGAAACTCAGTACGGGCCGAGAATTTTCACTCACGGTCACAACGAATATGAGTTGAGTATAGGTACCCCGAGGCCATCACAGCTCTAATACTAATTAATTATAATTAAAAATAACATATTTAAAAAAAAACAAGTAACGAATGTTGACGAATTTTGACACTGAGATGTTTGCTCGGAGTAGTTTGTTTGTTTTTGTTTGTGTCTCTAGACCCAGGAAATTCTAGTGTTTATTATTGAGGTATCGTATATTATTTTCTACCGAACAAATATTGTTTTTGTCCCTAATGTAATGTTCTCCAAGTTTATATCTAGCTAACATCTTACTTTTGTCACTTCTGTTCGTTTGTTTGTGATGATGGATCGCATAATAAATTACTTACTTGAATAAAGTACTCGTACTTTTTGTAAATATTTGCGACCTGTTTATTTGATGTCAGTATAGTCCCACTAAACTTGTTTATTTGATATCATGTTTACTTCAAAAAATAAACATGTCGTGGTCAAGAAAACAAGCTCAACAAACAGAAACACATAATAACACATAACACACAGTCACACCACGTAACTTGTTCTGTACACTACCTAGTCCAGCTATAAATAATGTTACTAAGAAAACATAAATATTCTTTTACGTTATTATTTTATAAGAAGAAATTGTGTTATTTTAGAAATAAACAGGTAAGCATTTTAAAAATATAACGTTAAAATTCGAAATAGTCATCAGTTTTCTATTGAACCGATTCGATTGATGCGTACCCTTTCCACGGGAAAATTGGCAAATGCCACCCTTATGGAATGTTTTATGGATTCAATATTATTATGGCGTTTAGAGCGTGCCATGCTCTCTAAAACAGACTGAGAACGCGACAGCTAAGCGATATAGCCGTGCGCTAATCCCCGTGCGGATCCATAGGTTTTTGTGATGAAAAAGCCAAATAGAAAGCCTGACCTTATATGCGCCGAGAATATCTGCCTTCCCACCAAGCTTACGGTTTCCTTGTAGCTCCCAGCCTGGTAGCGCTTCTTCTCGGCTTCTTCTTGACCTTCCACTTGGTTGGAGCGGCTTTCGATACTAAGCAGCGATGCGGCTTAGAGCAGACTCACGTTAGCGGCACAGAAAGAGGGCACAGCGTGTGCCAACTCAGGGGTCCAGGAGACCACCCAAATGCGCGGGATTTACAATCGACCGGTGACGGGAGGGGTCGGTCGCTAGACTGCTGGCACGCGAAAGGTGCAGCGGTATAAGAAGGGTCGGTAGAAGTGGTTATTTAATGTGTGGGTAATAAATATATAATATTACCCTACTAATTAAAAGCACCAATGTTATTGGCGCGAACACAGACCATAATCATAATCGAGCTAATTATGATCGGGACTAGATGACGGTCTTCATTTAGCTCTAATGAAGTCTGCACTATTCCTTTCTAGCCATGTCTGTGTTGAGCGAGCCTTATGACCTGGTGCCAAGTCTTGCTGAAAGGACAATTCTTGGTTATGGAACAGGGCGTTGTTAAGAGGCTTTACGACCATCTCAACAATCGTATCTTGATACACTCGAGCCGACGTTTTATTCCCTTTTTCATAAAAATATGGTTCAGTCACTCCTCGATAGCTAACACCCCACCAAACCATCACTGAAGCCGGATAATGGCCACATTGCACCCTATTTGACCAATTGAACAGCTTCTCTAGAGTTATGAGCATAAACTCGAACATTCTGCTTGTTAAAATGTTCCTCAATGGTGAACATTTTCTCGTCCGTAAAAAAGATTTGCCGAAGAAGTAGTTTTGATTTGTCAACTCTATTTTTCTTTGAATTATTTATCAGTTAACAAATGACCAGTACGTCTTTTGTAAGCAGCAAGTCCAAAATCATCTTTTAAAATACATGACATGGTTCTGGGTGCTATATACATCTTCTCTGTGGATAAAGTATTTTGCTTCCTTACGGGATTTCTTCGGATTCTCTCCTTCACAGCTTTAATCGTCTGTTTCGTATGAATAGTGCATGGACGGCCCGAACTTTTTCTGTCACAAACAGATGACGTTTCAATGTACCTACCAATATGTCCGGTACACAAACATTCGGCTGATACCAAGCAGATGGAGTTTTAAAAATTGCATTTAGCATTTAGCTCCATTGATTTTATATTTGTAATAAATTTTAAATGTCAGTGTTTTTACTTTTAACACGTGGAAGGGGAGACACTGGCTTTCAAGATACACATTTTTAAACTAGTTTGAGAGTCAGGGTTCACTCAAAATCTGATAAGTATGTAGAAATTGAGAGAAATAAAAACAATTTCAATTTCAAGCTATCTACAATTTATTTATTATTATACAATAAAATTGTACAATAATATCATAGTATAATATTATTGAATAGCGCTTTGCACCTAAACGACTTTTAATACAGCCCCTAAACATTAAAAAAAACATTGGGTAATCCGTAAAATTGCACAGTATAATTAATTGATCGTCTAGGGCTCTCTTAAGTTTCTAAACTTATTTGGACGTAAAATAAGTATATTTTTAAAAACTTCGTGTTAAGAAATTGGTGACAGGAACTACTGAATAGTTTTCACGAGTTCTCCGGCGCATTGCTGTGTTTAAATTTATTATGTAAGTTCGTTAATTCAATTACGAAGTATTGTAGGAGGAGAGTGCATGCTGCATTCCTACAGCCGCTAGGCGCACTCTACTGCCCACGTTACCCCTCTCTCACAGAAGACTACCTCGGAATGTACTGCATTTCCTACTTTAACGTATTTCCCCAATGTATGTACCTACGTGTTTAGGTAGTGAGTGAGATATGCCAGAGCTCATTTCCATCCCATCCTATCCATCCCTTTTCAAACAAGTCAAAAGTCAATTTATTCTCTTACTTGAGTGGGTGTGAGTGAGTGATAATTATATTTAATAATAAATCGTAACCAGTCTTGACGAATCCACTTTTTTATAGACGGTGTAGTTTTTCAAGTAGCGGCTTTGTTATCCTTTAGTTTAAAAGGCGACTTTTACGACATCCCCGGGAAGAGATAAGAGCCGGTTCCCACTAGGTCGTGACGACACATTGTCGTCCAAGTAAAAGTGTCGTGTTTTGTATATTTACGAACTGTTCACTTTCAAGTGTCGTCACGACAGCTAGAGCTATCTGCCGTGCAAAGATAAAAGTGTCGTCACGACAGCTAGAGCTAACTGCCGTGCAAAGATAAAAGTGTCGTCACGACAGCTAGAGCCGACTTCATTGCAACGATAAGAGTGTCGCTACGTCAGCTAGAACCGACTGCCGTGCAACTATAACAGTGTCGTCACGACCTAGTGAGAACCGGCTCTAAGGTTGTGCTGTTCTAAAGGCGGCCGACACCAACGGCCGATATAATAATAATTTGATAAGAATAAACATTTTATTTCAGAATAAATATGGGACCTATGAATATATTTATTCTGAAATAAAATGTTAAAAATATTTAGCAGTCAATCATTTTTCTTACTGTTTTAGTGATTCCTGACTCTAATCACGATAATTTGGGTAGTGACATGATAAAACATGAAATTAAATATGAAAAATTCTCTTATACAACGTGTAGGTAACTGAAATTACGCAAAAGATGAAAACAGGCTGTCTAGACTAGAATTGATTCTACCAGATTTTACTAGAGGTTTTATTTATTCATGATTTACAGTTTCGTAACGTCCGTAGCGCTCATCACTGGATACCGGTTGCCTAGGTGACGCGCGCAACGCGGCTTTGACCACTAGCGTAGAATACAAGTTAGATATAGGTACTCGTACCATAATTGTACAATACTATAAATCGTGAAAAAACATACTTATTGTAAAAACTGGTAGAATCGTTTACAACTCCCGATACCGAACAAACCATTTTAATCTTTTGCATTAATAAATAGGTAATCAAAATATGATGTTACAATGAATGCATTTCTCCCGTTACGTGTTGCCTCAATAGGCGTGCTATAATTCCAGTTCGTAGTCACAGTACGTTTATACATTCATTAATCCATACATTTAATTTATATTATTACGTTGTATAGAAGCTTCATATAAACACTTCTACTTACTTGTACTTGTATTTCTCTTTTGGTGTAACAATGAAGTTTGACTATCTATTCACCGGCACGGAAAGTTGGCCACCTGTGATTTTTGCTGTAGCTTGAATTTAAATAAAATTTCTTCAATAAATTAAATGTAGGTGGGCTCGATATGTGTCGCTTTTATGTATTTATAACTTTTTTGAAAGATTACCACACAAATTTAAAGTTTATTTAAGACCACGCACTTTTACACAAAAATGTAATTTTATACACTCAATTTTAAAACACTAGAAAATGAAGAGTTTGCTAATTTTCTTTATGGTCTATACGTTTTAGCAGGGCCGTCTTTACCAGGGGGTGCAAGGGGTGCGGTGCACCCCGGGCGCTCACCTTTTAAAGGTAATGAAAAAATATAACGCTATAGTAAACAATTACACAATAGGATATTTGACTGTCATAGGATACACAATAGGATATTTGACTGTCATAGGATACACAATAGGATATTTGACTGTCATAGGACACACAATAGGATGTTTGACTGTCTTAGGATACACTCCCGCACCCCGGCGCAGAATAGACTTAAGACGGCCCTGCGTTTTAGTATCGGGTGTTTCCTCCTCTGGCCCTGATAACCGCCTGCATTCGATCTGACATGCTTTGAATGATGTTTCTGACATCAACTTGCGGTATGTTTTCCCAAGCGTCCAGTACTGCATTCCGTAGCTGATTGAGTGTCCGTGGCGGGTTAGAGCTTGACATATCTTTCTTTTGAGCATATCTCAGATGTGTTCTATTGGATTTAAGTCCGGGCTACGAGCTGGCCACTACAAGTTCTGAACGCCGACCTCTTGAAGGTACTCATTCACGCAACGTGCGACGTGTGGGCGTGCATTATCGTGCATTAAAAGGAATTGGTCGTGTCCAGTGAACCCAGAATAATGCATAACATGATCCTGAAGAATCTCCTCGATGTATCGCGTTGCAGTTAGCCGATTCTCGATGATAACCAACTATTGTACATACGAGCGTCGGAATTTATGCCTGCCCAAACCATTATGGAACCTCCGTGAAAACTCACTGTTTGTGTGGTGGTAATGGGTAAAAACCGTTCTCCTCTTCTTCTCGAGACTCGTTCCCGACCATCTGGAGCACGTAAAGTGATTCTACACTCATCTGTAAACAGAAATTTAGCCCATTGCTCGTGGGTCCAGTGTGCGTGGTCTCGTGCTAACCGAAGTCGAGCTACTCGGTGCTGTCTGAGAATCTGTGGACCGCGTGCTGGTCTCCTTGATTTAAAATACACTTCCTCCATGCGTCTTCTCACTGTATGTTCGCTAACATTCACGTATCTCGCGATTTGGAGCCGCTGGCGGATCTCAACAGCGGTAAGATGATGGTTTCTCAAAATTTCCTGGGCAATAAATCGATCGTCCCTGGCTGATGTGCATCTTATGCCTCTATTGCCTGGTCAGCGGATGTAGTGGTCAGTCTCTTGGTATCCTTGGTAACGTGGTACATTAAGCCCGGTAGCTACTTCACGTTGTGTCAGGCCCTGATCGATTAATGCTACGGCTTGTGGAACCTGAGCTGGTGTTATGGGCATTTTGTTTGGTTTTAAGGTACCTTTAAATATTGAATTTAAATTACAAAATCACGAAAATGCAGTAATCTAACGGTACATTTTTCACAGTACCAAATTTAGGACTTCAACTTCGTGGCTCAAATTACCAAATTCAACTAAAAGTTAAAAGAAATGATACAGTACACTCAAACATAATGAATTACCCTCTTGAAATAAAGGTAAACATTTTTTCGTCAACCGTCATAACAAACATTTATTAGAAATACTTAAAACTTTATTTATCGCTAGATAAGCGCTTGGCCAAGATTCCGTGCCGGTGAGATAAGATTATTGACTATTGACTAGCACGTGATTCTATAGTAAAGCTTACTCGGTGGCTGTAAATCGTTACTCACAGTAAATGCCTTTTAACTTTTGGCACATAAAACACTTCAAAGGGCTTTTGTACTGTCGCGAGTAATTCTTTAGTGACTTTCAATTTACTGAATATTGACTGTATTCCCGCGTCTGCAAAATAAATCTCTCAGTTGTCGTAAATAGGTTTATATTAGGAGAAAATGAGGCACAGAGGGTTGTTTCAAATAAATGACAATGTTTGTGAAAACCTTTTTTGTAGTAAGATGGCGGCAGGCGATCATATATTTCATCTGGTGGTCAGTGGATACTGTCGTCCATAGATATCCGTGATAAATGTCAATATTATTAGTCTAGAATGACAAACGCTGGCGTGCGCCCGGATGCGCTACCTTCCTTTGGACCATACCATTCTATCCCACTAATAAATGCAGTTTTCCATTATGTGTTTTTTTTCAATTGATTTCCGTTCCGCCTCACTGGTTTATGTTCAATTTTGGAAAATCAACCAGATACAAAATACAAAAGACACGGATTCAAACATTTGCTGAAATCTATTTACTTCAAGCTCAATCTTTACCAAGTTCCAGAGAGTTTCAAACTAAACCGACCATTTCAAGCAAACCTCAGAAGTTTGTTTCGGTTTGAAAGTTGATATTGATGTTTATAGACGTCAGATTAATATAATGTGACATTATCTTAGAAAATGAACCTTGTTGTCGAGTTTAATTCCTCATGACAAAACTGTATACATGAGTGATGTCAGTGGTATAAATATAATGTCACTGTCACGATACATGTGAAGTAATAATCACGCTTTTAAGAGTGTTTTATTTATTTAGTTAGAATTTATTACACAAACACGGGGAGAGTGCCCGCTGCAATCCAACAGCTGCTGGGCGCGTACACTTTTTCTACATAAACCAAAATAGAGTTAATGATATAATATATCGCGGTAAATGTTTTTTTTTTAATAATGGAAGGCGGAACACGAGCATACAGTCCACCTGGTGGTAAGTGGATACTGTCGCCCATAGACATCCGCGATACATGACAACGTTAGTTCAAAATAACAAACGTTGGCACGCCCCCGGATGCGCTGCCTACCTTTGGAGATATAGGAATGGATTTGGAGAAAGAGTTGGGAAAATGGGGAGGGATAGGATGGGAATGGGCTCTGGCACATCTCACTCACTACCGAAACTCGTACGTACATTAGGGAAATAAGATAATGTGGGAAATGCAGTACATTTCAAGGTAGTCTCCTGTGAGAGAGGGGTAACGTGGCCAGTCGAGCGCGCCCAGCGGCTGTTGGATTGCAACGTGCACTCTTCCCCTCTAAATATTTCGATTTGACTATCTGTTTACCACCCTTTGTCACGCACATTTCAAACAAATAATTTCAATTGAATTGAAATATTTTTTTTAAGTTGACAACACCGTTACGTCAAATATATAGCAATTATTGCAGTTATCCAAAGGGATTTAAAGTATTAATAAAATTATTATACCTTCTTCGTGCTTTATTGCCACCAAATATGACTGATTTGACAGGAGGTATATTTGACCGCGTTGCAAATGCCTCACTTTTAGGATTGCAATGCTACATTTCTGTACCTATTATATTTTGCTGCATTTTGATTGATAGATGGTCCCTCTAGCTATTGGAGACTTTAGTAAATTCTTTAAAAAAATACATTTTATCACTTTACTTTTGTAATCACATGTCAGAGCATGTTTCTCTTTGAACAGGTTCTCGAAACAACGAAATTTTGAATTAATCCAAATTAATAACTAAAGTTTCCTTTGTTCAGCTAACCTCAGAATTTATCTACAAAGTCTTTATTGTTGGAACCAAGTTATTGTTGGTAATTATTGTTTATTGTTGGAAAAGTCAAACCAGGTTTATTGTTGGACTTTTTGACGGGAACTCGAGAAGTGAAAATAAGTTATTATAATTATGTGAATTTTTGTTTGATTATTATAAAAATTGCGCGTTTTGTGGTTTAATAGTGATAGTTTATTAAACTTCGAAGCGTTTTTTAAGCGTAATGTTTGTGATAATCAAATAAAAGTATAGGATTGCGTTTTTATGTGCTTCCAAGAAGTCCTCTTCTGTACTCAGTAAACCTACTCAGTAAACCTGAGTCCTCAGTATCCTTTTACTGAGCGACTCCTGACTTCAACGGGACTGAACATTGACAGGATACATTTTAGATTTTGAAACTGTTTATTACAAAGAAAACTTGACACTGACAGAATGTGCTAATTGCCGCTGCCAAACTTACCGCTTCTAACTTACTTCAACGAGATTGAACATTGACAGCAATCACTGATGATGATAATTGCTGCAAAGGAAATTTAAGTAAACTGAATTCACTATATTTAACGCTTTGCGGGAAACCGAAGATGCATTTCTGAAAATAACACGATTTATTTCATAATTTAACACACGTCTGGCAGTCACGTATTCAGGTGAAGAATAAGAAACTACACATCATTTTTCTTCCAAACTTTCAATGCAAATTTGGCCTTAACTGCTAAGAGCAGAGCGTCGAATTTTGAATCGAAATTCGGTACATTCTTGTTTGGTAAAGCCTGGAAGCGTAAAATGTAGTCCAAACTGAGATCATAATCTTAAATGATATTTGCTAAATTTAAAATTAGATAAACTATGGAATTTAATATAAATACTCCGTAAGTTCTACTTCAAGTTCTTTGTTGTTGTATATATTCTTATTTATATATTCATATAATATATAAGATGTATGTGGGCAGGGCACATAGCTCGAAGAACCGATGGCCGATGGGGCAAAAGGGTTCTCGAATGGAGACCACGTACCGGCGGACGAAGCCGAGGACGTCCATCTGCTAGATGGACAGACGACCTCATAAAGGTTGCGGGCACCCGCTGGATGCAGGTCGCTGCCGATAGGTCTAAATGGCGGACAATGGGGGAGGCCTATGTCCAGCAGTGGACGTCCAAGGGCTGAGAAGAAGAAGAAGAAGATGATGGCCTTAAATGCCAGGCTGCTGGCAAAACGAGTTGGCGAGTCCACTCTCTTAGAGAGTGTAGTTCCTCTGGGCTTGTGGCAGCGGCTTTGATATCCCAAAACACTAAACAAGAATTAAAATAATCAGTCCGGCACGTGTTATGCGAAAAAATTTAATCATGGCCTGCGGTGAAATTGGTATTTGATGCCAAAATAAATGTTTACCCAATTTTTAATATCTACCTAACGAATTTTCTGTGATAAACAATTTTTGTTAAAGTTTGCTTAGCGCCGTTATAAACAATGATGCTCTGGATAATTCATTATTTGTCTTCTTCGGATAATTACATGTCTTCTTCTATATACATAATGATGATAATAAAATTTTAACAACGCCATGTCTGTACATGAAATATGTTTTTGGTATAAATTACGAAAATGTAGGGCCCAAAAAAAATTTTTTGGAATTTTTGTCTGTCAGTGTGTCTGAATGCGAATCAAGCAAGAACCAATTGACGGATCACTGGAAACTTGACATTGTTAACATTTAGGATAGTTTTTATTCAGATCCATTATAAAATTCACACTTTAATCATTATCACTTATAATATTTTGGAGGGGGAGGGTGCACGCTGCAATCCAATAGTCGCTGAGCGCTCTCGACTTCCGCCTTGAAATGTGATACATTTCCCACTTTATCCTATTCCCCCAATAAAGTAAGTATGTGTTTCGGAAGTAAGTAGTGAATGAGAGATGCCAGAGACCATTCTAATCTTATTATATCCCATCCCATTCCATTTTCCCAACCCTTTCTTCAAATCCATTCCTACCAAAAGTAGACAGTTCTAAAGGTAGGTAGACCGAAGGTAGGTAGACCGAAGGCAGGTAGACCGAAGGTAGGTAGCCTAAAGATAGGTAGGTAAGTACTGTGTGCACATCTGCCGCCATCTGTCTATAAAAAAACACGGCGCTCATATAAAAACCACTGAATAGATTTTTATGAAATTGAGTACCTATTGAGTACCTACAATGGTAATTTATATCCTGGGTCAACATATGGAACTCTTTTTATTCCAAACCCTCATATGTTCCCGGGGGAATCATTGTAAAGTAACCACACGTAATCCAAAGACCACCACTTTCATTACCCATATTATTTATGATGTATGTGGGTTATGTTTGTATTTAAGCATCTATACATTTATGTATTCTATTCATCTCAAGTATATGTGCGTGCCGTGTATTGTCGATCGAATATAGAATAATAGCACTCCATCTCCTCTCGTGGATGTCTTAAAAAGCTACTAATGGATAAGAAAGCGACTACCACAAGTACCTACCGCAGAAGTACAGCACCTCTAAAAGAATGGGAGCCCCCACAGCGCTTTGCCAGCGTGGCGTTTTAAGATCATTCATTCCTCATGTCATGCATTCATGTCTTATACATGCATAAGACGAATGTGGATACTGGTTGCATTGTGTTAAACTCGGATCCAATCCGAGGGTGCTACCAATAAAAGCACAAGTATGGTGAATATAAAATCCACTATATTGGTAAAACACAAGACACAATCAAAATTCTCCATTTATGATGTTTACACAGAAACGAAACCATACCGCGATGCAGACACGATACAGCGACATCTGTTGGTCTTGATACGAACTAAACCCTTGCGATAAAACTAAAACTATTACCGATCGCAGTCTGTCTGACCTAACATGGGTATTACAATACCGTGTTCAACACATTGCATTACAAGTGTGTGTACATATGTAGGTATATATATTTTTATTTTAAGTTATAATAAAATGTTGATATTGTGTAGCGGTAAGTATATCTATATATTCATCTATCCCGTAAACGAAGGCACTTCTAGTTCCTTAACAAAATACAATATACACTATTATTTTGCTGTTAAAATCAAATTTCTCAATAAAATAACGATTAGGGGGTACCTACGATTGGACCTTATTTAGGTAATTATTAACTAAGGCACTGTTATTTAAAAAAAAATCAAAATAATTTCTAAAAAGTTAGTTTTAAAAGAAGTAATGTATATACTGAGGTACTACACCGTCTTTAAAACAGTGGAGTCCTCGTCTTGATTGGACAGCGTGCCGTTTGAAGGCCTTACAGGGATCATGCACAAGATAATGTTCATTAGAAAGCCCATGTCCAGCACTGGGTTTTAAAAGGGCTAGTTACGGTTATGAAAGAGTGGAGTAACTCTAGCTAACTAACTACTAACTCCGCCATCTGTACAATTTTTGTGCGGCAATTTTTAAACAAATAAATATTCGTGAATGTTTACCAGGAATCCGGGCCTCTCAGACTATTTAAAAACGTGTGCCATTGGACAGGTACAGACTCTTTCTCATATACTCTCGTTTTCACGCTGTCTTGCTATATTCAGTTATCAGGGATTGTTACATCTATGGTCTGAGTATAGATCTATTGAAGAGTGAGTCAAGAGTCCCACATATGATTTATTAAGATCTGTCTCTGGCGTCTATAGCAATATCTAAAACCGCCAATCTTATGCAATAGCGCGGTTTGTAAAATACGTCACGTAGCAAATACCAGGCGAACCGTGAAATACCCTGTCCCGGTCTTTGGCCAACATTGAAATGAAAGGACACGTCGATCGACTTCTTGAAGTTGAGGGAGTAAACTTCAAAATAATAAAATTGTTGTCTTATTTTAAACCATAATACGCTACCATAAATAACACTATAATTCTAGAACAATATTATCATTTTAATAGAATATTAAAAATCAATGTATTCCAATTAACAGCTGACTAGCACACAAAATCAAATACATTTTCTACAATGGCGATAGTATCTCCAAATTTTCTATTTTTTTTAAATAAATGCACGGGAACTTGTCTTTATTTTCAATGATGGCTTGTAAGATGTCGACATATTCCAATTGAAGCCATGGCATTTGTCATCGATTTGGTCAATCCCAATGTAAAATCTAAGATACTTTTTAAAACATCCGTAATAATATCATATTATCGTGATAAACCGGTTATTCGCAATTGCAAAAAACTATCAAGAAAATGCAACATGCCTGATATTTTTAATTCGTCATTGGGTGTATTCAGATGCAATCTCCTGAAAATTCTGCAGTTTTGATAATTGTTTTAATTTGCTTAACGGTGTTTCCATAATTATAATAATTATTATATTACTTCACCTAGCTTGATAACAATTTCTGTCTCTAGTTTATATTACATTTATTAAATTAACATGTTAGGTACGCATTCTTAGTAAGTTTGGCTAGTTGTTACTAGATTTATGTTCGATTACTTTTCTTACATGGAATTTTACATGTATCAGTCTATAGAGACCCACTGCAGGGCACAGGCCTCCCCTAGTAAGTCACTGGAGGTTTGGACCGTAATCCACCACGGGGGCCCAGTGCGGATTGGTTTATCACAAACCCCCGATTTTGGACGTGAAACGTCTTTAAAATCACACCAAAACATACGAGTATCAGGTCAGAAAAGTGAACCGTAACAAAAAGGTCTAAAATGTCTTACTATAATTACAAAACTATTAGTCTTAGAGACATAAATCTAGTGTCATTATTTAGCTTATATAGTCAGCTCGCTGTTACGACCTTGAGTTTGCATCGAGGCCGGGCGGGTTGGCGAGGAAGGGGCACCGCGTAGAATGGACGAAACCGGCGCTCTCACTCCTTTCTATTCAGTATAGCTCACGACTCAGACGTGATAGCGCGGTGATTCGTACGTGTGTGTATAGGGTTTATCTAGACCGATTGATTTAAACAAAAATTTGTGTAATTTTAACAATATTTATACGTAAAAATAACAAATAAGTCTATAAAAAAGTATTGAAATACAATATGTCGGCCTCAGCCCGTGCAAGAGCCAATCAAAATATAAATCACGCCTATCGTTGGAAAGAGGAGGTTATGGGCCACGCACAGGTACCCCAATGTCCGACGCCGAGCAAGCGAGGCGGTTTCGGGAGCGTCGCAAAGCTGCCACGTCACGCTTAGTGAACGACGCCGACTCCGAGAGCACCTCTACCTCTGCTGTACCTGTACCAATGGACATAACGAGTGAAGATACCAGCGAGATAAAAGCGACTCTCCGACATAGATGTTTCACGTTAAACCAACGGCCGTGTGCCCCGACAGAGCCCCACCCGACTTTTTTTTTATTCTTGGAGCATGCGGATTTTCTCGCTATGTTTTCCCGCAACGCCGAACTAGCGACAATTTTTAAAAATCCGTACTTATGTAGTAACTTAGTGGTACGAACTGAGGATTTGAACTCACGATCACCCCTAGTTTATCGCCGCTCTACTTTTCTTATATGTATTGCCTAAATTTTGCCCTGTGTGCTGTATAAATAAATAAGTAAAACTTCATGAAGTCTAAGCCTATCTATCCATTTAATGTTGACCATATACAACCCTTAAATCTAATTTCCTTACTCAATCCATTATAGTGGCACTTGTAATAACTTATTACATTTTTAGCGGAAAAGGGTTAAACCCTTTTTACATGCAGATAAGGGTTCAATCCTTAAACGCTCCATTTGATGGGGAAATACTGCGCAATTTATAGTCTTATAGAAGACGTTGGTAGAATACAATTTACCTGATGGCAAGCGGTTGGCCATAGACATCTGCATCATATGCTAACTCAAGAAATGTTTAATGGAGGATTTTTTGGCGGGAACTCGAGAAGTGAAGTTGAGTTGTTGTCTGATTAATTGTGCGTAATGTTTGTGGTAATCCAATAAAAGTAAAGGATTGTATTTTTCGAGTGCTTCCAAGGAGTCCTCATCCGTCCTCAGTAAACCTACTATCAATTTACTGAGCGACTCCTGACTTATTTCGACGGGACTGGATATTGACAGAATACAAATTTTCAGTAAAAGGAACATGAAATAAACTTAAATCATGCGTTACTTATCATTAATTTATTAACTATTTATACATTTCAATAGTATATCTTAATTAAATTATTTTCTCTGACCTCCTGCCGTCTCACATATGATTTTATTAACGACAGTATCTAGAAGACTAATCAACAGTTAAGTGTTGATAACCTCATCATAACCAACGTGTAAAAATTCAAAAGAATACATTTAATATTAGAACTAAATTCAAACTTAGGAATATGTTAGTGTGATTCGCGTACAACTGAAAATACTGAATTATAGGAGTATTTTGTATGGTACAAAATTATATGAAAAATCTCTATACGTTTATTCAAGGACTCATCTACCCCTAAGTTATACTGCGTCAGCTATAGAATGTTACAAAATTTTAAATTCTAAATCGGGTCTGAACGCGTATTATACGCGTTCAGACCCGATTTAGAATATAAAATGTGTACAAAACACGAAAGTTTAAAAAGTTGTGTTAGGAAATTATTTTTTATTGCCTCTTTAATTCTTAATAACAATTACAATTGCAATAACTCAAGTACTTATGTAATCTCATTAAAGATTCTTATAAAAAATAATTCGAAAAAATTCTTACAAGAGATATATTCCTGGAAACTCAACAAAGCCAAACGGTATCACTATTATACACACGGATTCAGAGAACCAACTAATGGGCATATGGAATAACAAGAGAAAATTCTGAAGTATCTTCGTGTAGGTAGCTAGTACAAATACTTGAAACGATTACAACAATAGAGAGCTAGGATCGTAGGATGTTATCAGCATTCATCTGCAGATATACCATCAGCGTATGTCTCTACACTTCTGGATATAGGCCTCTCCCAAGATCCTATCTTCTCCCCACCATCTTCGGGTCTTCTCATCCGACCATTACCGGCGGCATTCCTCCAGCGCAATGTTTCCCGGTAAGTGGCATCAATTCAAGGACTCGTTTACATCGGTTAGCGGTCCTGCGACAGATTTGGTCGCACCACTGTCACTTCAGTTTGGTGATTCTTTGACTTATGTCAGCAATTTTAGTTGTTCGTCGAATTTTCTCGTGTCAGATTTTGTACAGACCAAATTTATTCATTAGTTTCAAAGTTATGACAGCTTAAGGTTTTGGAAAACATAACATTTAACAGCTCAATATTAACCAATCCCATCGATATGGAAATAGACTTGATGACACATCATACATTGTTATTAAAGAAACCAGTTCGGTTCTAGAGGGGGTGAAGCAGATGGGTTTATTAAAAACGTTAAATTTGATACTTAGGTAGGTACGCTCGGACGTACGTACGTAGAAAGAACGTTCAAAACACATACGAGTAAGTATGAATTTATGAATTTGAGAGCTACTGAACACAGAACAATATAAGACTCTAACATGGCTGCCCTACAGTGCTTGTATAACATATCTAGTACGTATTCTCGAATCGACGATAAGATACAATTTCACAAGCCCTTTCCAGGAACACTATTTCTTTCCTTTTTAGCTCTTTTTAACGTCCCATTATATGACACACGGTAGAGAGATTCATAGGAAATAAATAACACCCAATATTTACTGAAGCAATTTATTTATCAGTAAAATTACCAAGATAACAAAGAAAACACAAACAAATAAAAGGCGCTCGAGAAATTAATAAGGTAACTATTTACCCTAATAAGGTGTATTTTATGTATACAGCAAAATTTTAATAAAATGCGCAATTGCAAGCGTTTTAGAAATTTACAAACATACTGATATACAAATTGAAAATTAGACATCAGAATAAATAAAAAATCAATCCAATTAAAGAATTCGGAGTAAATTCGAATATAGGTTTTCCTTAGCGGACAGCTCTTAGGGATTTAGGAGGAAGACGTTTGGTAAAGGACAATACTCGAAAAGAGTATTGTTACGATGCATGATGACGTCAGCTCGGAATGACAAATGTTGACATGCCTCGGGATGCGCTCTCTATGTCTGGAGATTTAATAATTAATTTGCAAAAAAATGTTAGTAAATTAGGGAAGGATAGGATAGGATGGGGTGACAATGGGCTCCGGCATGTCTCACTCACTACCGAAACACATACGTATATTGCGAAAATAGGATAAAATGGGAAGTGCAGTATATTAAAAGGTAGTCTTCTGTGAGATAGTGTTAACCTGGCCAGTCGAGCGCGCCCAGCGGCTGTTGGATTGTGGCGAGCACTCTCTCCCTCAAAAACGGCAAAAAACTAAACAGCCTAGGTAAATAGCGAAATGTAATGTCGCGTACCAGCGGCGTTTCTCCGTAAAAGAATAATTGGCAGCAATTATTTATTTGTCTTCGATAAACATGATCTTCAAACAAATCTATTATTGGTGTAGATAATTTTTATATAAAATAATGTACTAATTTTTTTGCAAAAATACACCATAACTTCTCGGAGCCGTTCGGGACAAAGTTGTAAAATATGACCAAAGTTCCAGAGAATGTCGGGGGAAAAATAACTGCTAACGACACTTCGTCGATGTATTTATTAAGTTTCGTATAAATATGTTGACCTTGGAATTTTCGCGAAACATGCGAAGCGTCTGTTTTAATGAATAAAGGAAATAAGCAGACAATGCTAGCAGCATTGTCTGGATGCTTGAGATTTAATTATTATCGATCTATGCACATACAAAAGTATTTAGTAATTTTAAATAACAACATTTTAATAGCAATTTCTAAACGCCGATTCAACATCACGCTGTCTCTTTCTCCTCTCGGCTTCTCTTACACAGCTCGCGTAAGTGTAAGAAATGGTGTTTTGATTGAAAACCTGCACAAGCGACTAAAAATGCACATGCTCAAAACACAACATCCATCAACCAAAATACAGAGTTGGAGCTAGAGGGCTCTGTCGGTCAGAGCGAATATGATGGCCAGTAGATTTGCACTGTGCTCAAGAGGTTTTTTTTTTAGAAAAAAGGCGGTAGCCGAACATACAGTCCACCTGATGGTAATACATAGGGCCCTATAGGCTCTTTGCGTGTACTCTCTCCACAGGTGCAGTAGGTTCTGAACAATGTCAGTTAGTTTGTAGGGGGATAGTGCACGATGCATTCCCACAGCCTCTGGGCGCATTCGACTGGCCACGTTACCCCTCTCTCACAGAAGACTACCTTGTAATGTACCGCATTCCCTACTTTATCGTATTTCCCCAATGTTGGTACTTGTTTGGGTAGTGAGTGAGATCTGACGTCAGAGTCCATTCCCATCGAATCCTATTCCTCCCCATTTTCCCAATCCATTCCTTAATCTGCAAAAGTAGGCAGCGCATCTGTGTGCTATGTGTTTCCAATTGGATATGTACCTGTGTGCTATGTGTTTCCAATTGGGTATGTATCTGAGTGCTATGTGTTTCCAATTGGGTATGTATCTGTGTGCTATGTGTTTTTTATTAGGTAATTACTCTTCATGATTGGATTCTCTTGGTAATAAGAGACAAATAAAATACTTAATGGATCAAAAACTTCTTTTAAAAGACCTGTATTTCGTTTGATGATATGATTATTACTATTATAACAAAATAATTAATCAAACTAATCAATAAAATTCAAGTATCAAAACTTGTTGCAAAGCCACTCACTCAGTGTTGCTCGCTTAGATTATGAAATATCCTAAAAAAATAACGAAGTACAATAACTTATTAGACATTATATACACTTGTATATCAGAAGCCAAATTTTATAGTCTATATCACAACACTGCTAAACTTGTACATAAAACCTAATCAACTGGAGGAAACTGGAGCCTCGAGCAATGCTGGCATACACCACCTTCAACTTGGGCCGCGTTATCTTACAGAGAATAAATCACTCCGTGAGCCGTCCCTTACTTCTCGCTTCATGCTTTGCGCTGATTTCGCTTGCTCGCATCTAGGTATCGATACATCATACGATTTTTATATATTTTGGATCGATACAAACAAATATGTTACCTATTGGAGGTCTACTCTGAAATCACAAAAAATACGAAGTTTTGTCTCATATTTCGGGCGATTTCTAACACGGAAACGCTCACTCTATAATTATAGGCTCGAATGAAATTCATTTGAGTCGAAACTCTACTCCAGTAGCACGAGACAACGATCGAATTATACATTTTGACGAGAGCCACTTCGGCATTAAAGGTCAAATTATACGATAACATGAGAATACCTTTTAAATACTCGAAGATAGCCAAATTAAAAAATATTTGATTTAATACGATATTTGGAGGATCAAATCGATACAATCCTAGTATATCACAGCTACGATCCGGATTGGACCAAGATATCGATACCGTCGAAAATATTGAGCATTCCAACTCGCAACGCGTTTCTGAGGATAGGTGTGATGATTTATAGAGCAATTTACTTTTTCAAAATGAAGCTAAAGATAGGTATGTAGGATAAGGTAACTAACATAAAGTAACTTGTTTCTGAACGCAGGTATGTGTGAGCGAGAAGAGTGGGAGAGAGAAAAAAGAAAAGATGGCCGCTAGGTGGTCAGAGTAGTGGCTGCATATAACTGTTTTAAATTGTTAAAAATTAGAAGAAGAAAAATATAAGTGCTGATAGTAGTTCCACTGGTTTCATTTTTTTTCTCCAAAGTATTCGACCCTACATATACTTGTATTACTATTTATTACATTCAAAATACATGCAAAAAATGACCACCTCACATACAGTTATTTTTTAAAACCTAAACGCAAATATTTTTTAGAAGTAACAAGCGCTATTATAAATTAAATAATAGATTTGTCTAAAAAATTCTAGTTAAAACTGTTTTCAAATAACTTTAGTTGTGGATTTATGCATAGTTGAAGCATAGGATTTATCCATCGAAGCCGTAGGCGAAAGCATTACAATAACATTTACAAGCCTCATTGATCTTAGAACTTACTTAGAATCAAGATCAAAGGGCTGTTACTAGTTATTCAGCTCGACATTGATAAGGCAACCACAAATTCTAGTCTGTGAATAATTGCTTGATATTTAGGCACAGAATTTTAGAGGATCCTTCTAAATCCAACGACTAATGGATGGATTAGTTGCCCGAGGTAGTGATAAACGCAACGGACTTAAAACGTTAAAACGACTTCTGTGTTCTGAATATGCTCCCTAAAAGGTTACTAACCTCTTATTATTTAATATTAAAACTATGTCTCGGAAATTTATACAATTTTCTTGTCTGATAAAACAGTAATGCATTGAATTATTTTAATTGGTTAAATGAAAAGTTACAATTAAGAAAAGTTTTGTTGATCTATCTAAAACGTTCATGTCGCTCCTTACTCAGTACAGGGTAATGCCTAGGCAGCAGCGCGGCTCACATGTGTGGAATACAACTGCCCATAGAATAAAAGATATTCTAGAAACGAACAGTAACTAAAGAAAAAAAAATATTTTATAAACTGGTAGAATCAGTTCTATTCTTGATACCGAAAACCCCATTTTCGAAGTAAGTCACGGTCAAAGTAAGTCAGGAGTTGTTCATTAAAGTGACTCCTTGGAAGCACAAGAAAAATGCAGTCTTAAGGGTCGTACAGATTATAGCCGCATCACGTCGCAGCTCAATGCAATAATTTAAGTCAGTTAGCTGGTGACATTCAATTCTTCACGTCACAAAGCGAATAACTCTCGAATTACGTCCGTTAACTGCGCCCGTGCAACGCACTTTGAACATAACATCGACGCATAAATAAAATTGGCCAGCGATCCGCGAGTGCGCTGCGCTGCGGCGCGATGCGGCCCGCCCGCTTCAAGTGTGCGATGGTTTATACAAAATGTATGAAAATGATTCAGGATGATTTTTGCAATGGTGCTGCGATGCGGCCTACAGTAATATGCTTTCATTTGATTATTACAAACACTATGCACACTAGGCACTTTAAACCATAAATAATCCGCTGGGTGTACTCGACTGGCCACTCGTCTCTTACAGAAGACAACCTTGAACTGTACTGTACTTTGCGTATTTCCCCAAATATGCGTACATGTTTCGGTAGTGAGTGAGATATGCCAGAGCCCATTCCTATCCCATCCTCTCCCTCCCCATTTTTCCAATCCGTGAAAATAGTCTGCAGAGGTATGTAGCGCATCTGGAGGCGTGCCAACGTTCGTCATTCTGGACTGATGTTGACATGTATCGCGAAAGTCTATGGACGACAGCATCCACTTACCATCAGGTGGACTGTATGCTCGACAGCCGCCTTTTTTCTATAAAAAAAAGAAATAAATATTTTACAATAATCAACCCAAAAGGTCAAAGAACTAAAGTTATATACTGACGTCAGGGACTTCGAACAGGTATTGTCTTTTTCGACTTTCGTCTTTTTCAATCGTTTCCCCATTATTTGAAATAAATTGTCTCACAGCTCTCATGTTTAATGCAAACACAAAATTCTGAACGAAGTAAGAATAAAAGAATTGTTTCCACTAATGACAGGCTGGGTTTTGAAAAGGCTACACCACCGTAGACCACATTCACACACTGCGGCAGATTATACAGAAGATTGAAGAGTATAATCAGCCTTTATATCTTGCCTATGTGGACTACGAGAAAGCCTTCGACTCTATCAGGACCTGAGTTGTTCTGGAATCTTTATAGCGGTGCCAAGTCGATTGGCGATGTATCGAGGTGCTGAGATGTCTGTATAATACTGCGACTATGACGGTCCGAATTCAAGACCGGCAGACCAGACCTATCGAACTACGTCGAGGAGTGAGACAGAGAGATGTAATGTCTCTAAAACTGTTCACAAATGCGCTTGAAGATGCATTTAGGATGCTGGACTGGAATGGACGTGGAATCAATGTGAATGATGAGTACATCTCGCATCTTCGTTTCGCCGATGACATAGTCATCATAGCAGAATCGCTGGAAGATTTAAGTTGGATACTAAACGACCTTAACGCAACATTTTTCTGGTCTCTGAATGAACTTAGACAGAACAAAAATAATATTCAATGAACATGTTCTTCCGGGACTGATAGACGTCGGAGGCGTGGTACTCGAAGTTGTTGGTCGTTATGCCTACCTTGAGCAAAAAATCCAGCTAGGCAAGTCCAAATTGAGCAAGGGGGTCGATAGACGCATTAAACTTAGCTGGGCAGCATTTGGGAAAATGCGTCAGATCTTCTCGTCGTCTATGCCATAATGCTTGAAGACGAAAGTATCTTTGGCTACCTTCAAGCTACCTTGGCTGGTAGGGAATGTCTCCGCCGTTTTTAGATAAAAAAAAAAAACAAACACTCAATTTGTATTCTTAAAACGGTTCCAAACGTCACATGTGCAAGCTAGCTGGCGTGCTTTAACTTGTGAAAAAGCTCGCGGCGGCAATTCTATTTCTGAGTTACCGTTTCGACATGTACTGAAATTCTAGAAAATTGTATTCCCTTGTATGTGAATTTGTGAATACTGTTGCGTGTAGACTTTGTTATAATGCTTTTTTTTAAACTTTCTTAGATAAATAAAATTTACAAAGGTAGATATAATGCTTTATGGCTTTCTCATAAACTAGGTATAATGTATAAACTAGGTATAATGCATAAACTAGGTATAATGCATAAACTAGGTATAATGTATAAACTAGGTATAATGCATAAACTAGGTATAATGCATAAACTAGGTATAATGCATAAACTAGGTATAATGTATAAACTAGGGATAATGCATAAACTAGGTATAATGCATAGACTAGGTATAATGCATAAACTAGGTATAATGCATAAACTAGGTATAATGCATAAACTAGGTATAATGTATAAACTAGGGATAATGCATTAACTGGGGATAATGCATAAACTAGGTATAATGCATAAACTAGGTATAATGCATAAACTAGGTATAATGCATAAACTAGGTATAATGCATAAACTAGGGATAATGCATAAACTAGGTATAATGCATAAACTAGGTATAATGCATAAACTATAGTCGGAATTTTAATTCGATTCCAGATTTGACAATTTCAGTGTTGCAACGTTATGACAAGTACTAAATAGTAACGTTGCGAAATTATTCGATACGGAAATGGAATATTTCCGGATCGATTCTTCTCGTTTATAATTTTATTCTCGTAAACTAAGTATATCAGGAAATTAAATATTTGTGATCGGATAATTTAGTTATGACGATTAATTTTATTACGGATCTGAGAGTTTTCTTTAATAATTGTGTGTGAAATAAATAAATAAATGTGATCATGAAGGAACATGAGAAATAAAACAAATAGATGTATTATGGTAATATTTTATTTTATAAATCGTCGCCGTCATCGCTATCGCTGTCACTTTCTGTAACATTTATTATAAATGTGTCTGTGATATTGTCAATTAACATATCTAGCCTACTCATTTTTTCCTCTTCTTTGACAACATGGGATACGCATTTAGACCATTCGGTGGCCGTAATTTTTTGAATGCCTTCCTCAAATAAATTTCTCACGTCTGTCAATTTGAAGGTTTTATTATTTTGAGCTACATGCCCCTTTACCTGAGCCCATATCAATTCGATAGGGTTCAGCTCGCAATGGTAAGGGGGCAGTCTTAAAACCGTGATCCCATGTTGTGCTGCCATTTCGTCTACAGCGTACTTATTAAAAGACTCGTTATGTGGAATCAGTTCTAAAAGCGTAGCTTTAACCATATCTGGTTCGTAATGAATATTTTTATTTAAAAGCCAGTCTTGAATGGCAGCTTTTTTCCAGCTCATTTTTGGTGCCGTTTCCAATTTTCGGGAGTGGTAAGGTGCATTATCCATCACCACAATTGAGTTTGGTCTTAATTTTGGTAAGACTCCAGCGAACCACTCCTCAAAACAAACTGCATTCATCTCATCATGGTAATCTTCACAATTTTTCTTTGCTTCAAAAATCATGAGCCCCTCTTCCAGGAAGCCTTCTTCACTACCTATATGGCTAATTATGAGACGTTTGCCTTTTCCAGATGGGTTTTTTAATCCAGTGGTCAGTCCCTCCAAAAACGCTTGCCGAGATGATGTGACTTGCTTGTCCACCCAAGTTTTTTTTACAGTATGACCTTAAATCACATATAGTACATGAACATTCAATATTACTATTAAATTTAATGTAAATGTATATTAATTCAAAATGTTAGCCTTACCTGCGTTAACCCAAGTTTCATCTTGATAATATATATGTCTCCCTTCTCGTCGAAACTGACATATAGATCGCAAGTAACGCTGGCGCCATGTCATTATATCATTTCGATCAATAAGTGTGCTCTTGCGTGACCGTGCAACAAATTTAAAATTAAGATGCTTCAAAATTTTTCTGAGGGTGACTTTGGAAACCTTGGGCATTTCTGGATCATCGTTCATCACTTGTAAAATCTGAAATAGTAAATTTTATAATAGTTTGGAATCATTACTTATATATAAAAGATGTAGGTATAAAATAATACTGTCTGACTGATTGACTAACCTTTGCAATGGTTGGAGGTTCATTTCGGTAAAAGAACTGATGAACTATTCGTCGTATTGCAGAGAATGTAAATTCATCAATTTTATCTTTGAAACTTCGCTTTGGTCCAGTTTTTTTAGGGGGAGTTGGCGGCGCACCTTTATTTACTTCCTTCAAAACGTTACAAACAGAGCGTGAGGTTATTCCCAATATGTGAGCAACTTTGTTCATACATTCATTTTCTTCCACAACTTCAAAGGCCTCCAATTGCGCAGAAGTTTCATTTTTCACGTACTTATATGCGTTGCGGATCATTACTTTTTCAGTAACAGTGAAAGCTTTTCGTGGACGTTTTTTTCTTGGAGACAAGAAAACATCCACGTCTTTTTGTGATGTACTTGGCGGAGGATCCATTTTGATGGACAACCAAAACAAATAGATTCACTCAAAGTTCACAAAAAACTATAAACGTAACAACAAACACAACGTAACAAAACTTTAACAAAAACCCAACAAAATAACAAAATATCGATTCGCAATGAAACGAGATATTCGTGCAGTCAGACTAGGAGAATGAAGCCGAATGACAAGATAAACAAAATGGCGATAGCTGCACGAGCGCGCACGGGTTGCCAATACAGAAAACTATCTAGGCTCTTTTATTATAAGTTTTGTTTTTAATATAAAAAAAAAACAAAAATATTAACTTTTTATAAAATAAAGCAGCGGTTACTAATTAATAAATAATTGTTATGAATAATTATGTATTTATTTAAATAAAAATCAATAATTTAGTCTTTAATTGGCACACCAATATTATGATTACATAAACATAAATCGCGATTGTTTATCGATTTTTGTGTTCATCACTACACTATTATATGTGGTATCATTATTTTACAAAATGACAGTAGCTAATGTCAAATGTGGAATCGAATTATAATTCCGACTATAGGTATAATGTATAAACTAGGGATAATGCATAAACTAGGTATAATGCATAAACTAGGTATATATTATAATATATATGTGTATAACTCTTGGCCGCGGCTTATATCTCGGCAAGTTCGAAGCAAATTAATTCAATAGTTTCAAAATGTACATCATTTTGCAGATAATACAAAAATCATTCGGCGCTAGTATGTGTGTAGATATATATACATACACATATATGCTATAACTATATCTTGACAATTAAAATCCGTCGAGTGGTTTTTGAATGATCCCCCTACAGATAGATAGACAGGCAGATACAAATTGTAAGATCCGACCGAACCTGGGTTTTTAGTCTCGGCCGAGACCGAGACCGAGACCGAGAAAGAAATAATTTCTCGGCCGAGACCGAGACCGAGACTTGACAAAACCTTATAAGGGAGGTCCGT
The DNA here is from genome assembly GCA_914767545.1 of Sesia apiformis. Lineage (NCBI taxonomy): Eukaryota > Metazoa > Arthropoda > Insecta > Lepidoptera > Sesiidae > Sesia > Sesia apiformis. The sequence goes on from OU611976.1 coordinate 3,477,825, forward strand.
AGCTACTTTGTGAACCGGTGTTGGCAGGGAGCCGGCCTAAATCCCTGTCTATGATATGTTACGTTTAAGCAAGGTACGAGTAATCATATAAAATGAAATGAAACATAATTGAAAAAAGAAAACTTAGAAAATAAAATACACAAAAAACATCAATTTCGTAATAAAATCGTTTAATACTCAAAATTAAACAGTGCTATATTATAAGATAAGAAAAGTAATTTTTCAGCATTATATCCTTTAAAGTTATGCCGTCTTTCGTCATACAACTGTCCAGCTCTACTACAAAGCTGTTCACTAGCGACACTCGTTGGAGGTGCTGATAGAAACTTGTTAGCTGCCTGTTTTAAGATTTTATATGGAGATGAATGCCAGTATTCAAAAATGTTGGCATTTCTTTGAAGCCTTGGTTCTCTAAGAAAGCTATCGAGCGCTTGTTCTATCGCCACGTTTGCGTCTCTTTCATTGGACATTGGGTCATCATCCGAATTAATAGAATCATGAGCTGCCCAAAGATTGGACTCATTTATATGTGAACTTGTCAAAGAAGTTGAAGCAGAGGTAGATGTATCCCTCTCCGTTGTCGGTAACTGTAAATTTCTATTAATTGATTCAAAAATTTTAATTTTAGCTAAGACAGTTTCATTTTCAGTTTGGTAATCATCTATTGAATCATTATCAATTGAGCGCTGAGAACTTTGTGTTGGGTTTAGTTTTCCATTTAGCATTGCCACTAACGGTATTATCATTGACACACAAGACGAGTCCGAAGAAATGTCTAATGTGGCTTGGTAAATTCAAATTGCTTAGTCTCGGCCATGGCCGAGAATCTCGGCGTTTTAGCCGAGAACCGAGACCGAACTATTCGGCCCGATTTTTAGCGGAGAATAGCCGAGACCGAGACCGAGACCGAGATCTCGGTCGGACCTTAACAAATTGTGATAATTAAAAAATATATTGTTTTAAGCTCTGTATTACTCGTTATTCAATTTTTTTTAAACTACAGACGCGGCTCAGTTACATTTTTTTCATTTTTTTATATGTATACAAAGATATGAATATACTGACGCCGAATGATTTGTAGATAAAAAGTACAATACTAGATAAAAGTACTTAGTATTTATCTAGAAAGTTCCCACGGGAATCAAGCTGGCCACACACACTGTTTCAACTGCTAATATAAACGATATTTATACAATATTGTATTTTGATGTTCAGTTCTAGGCAAAATTTAGATTAATAAGTGTTGTAAGTTCCATTACATGTGAATGTTCTACTCTAAACGCACCTTTAGAGAAATGTTTGGATATTTATATAAGGGGCCCGTGAATGTTAGCAAAATGCTCTCTCGTCAACCCCACTTTATAGGGTTAGGCCCAAGTTAAAAGAGTCTCAAGAGTAAAACTGTCTTTTTAAATGGCTACACAATTCTATGTATATGGATTTTTTTTTCAAATGACTACAGTGATATGTATGTGGATTTTGTTATTTATAGTTCACCTGTTTTTTTTTTATTCAGGATGTCCATGTTCACCTGCAGCGTCAGGGGGTATGCGGATAGTCGGACACAGGCTGTCAATTTATCCGAATACAAAAATTTTGATTTTTTTTTTTCAATTAATTGTGTATCTTTGTGCCACAAAAATGTTTATGGAAAATTGGCAATGAATAATTCGACCCATATGCTAGTGTAAATGTCTATCCCAGTCGCAATATGTCTCAAAATACACTGCAAGGCGGGTGCGGATGCATCCTTTTTAAATGTACTGAAATGTTCCTCTCGTATACACAGCGGGTTCTTAGCAAGCCATAATACATCTACTGCATTCACAGATGCCACTCTCACTGCCACGCATAAATAAGAATATTCTACTTGAGCAGGCCACGTGGACTGCGCGCAAGACATGTTAATACTTTCACAGCAGGCCACCTAACTAACAAAAATTGAATTTTCTGTAGCATGCCAAGTGGTCTGCGCGCGGAGCACGCCAATATTTCTAGTAAAGGGTTTGACTCGAAAAACGGTGGGCTGTGCGCCGCCCACGCGGCCTGCTCTAATAGTTTGCATCCCGTTGTTGATGGCGTGCTACGCTCGAACTCACGTGGGGCGCCAGCGGATCATGTGGCGGTGAGAGTGTTAAATAAATCGATATGAAAATAATAACACTTCCCTTAAAAATATTAAGTTTTGCCAGTTATCTGTGTTTCGATCGATCGCAGACTTCTCCTTGTAATCCCGAGAGGACTCTATCATAATCATATCATATCATAATATTATAATCAACCATGCAGACCCAGGGGAGTATGCGAGGTGCATCAAGTTATTTTCTTTCACCGCCGAATTCTTTATTCCTTTACCCCTCTCTCACAGAAGAATATCGTACAATGTACTACATTCCCGCACCTATCTTATTCCCCTTTTTATGGGAAAAGGAGGCAGAGGCAAGCGGTCCGCCGCCCATGGATACCTTCAACACTAGGGGTGCGCTGCCGACCTTGCAGGACCTGAATGAAGCTTTATTGAAGAACCTCATGTCTCCTATGGGTTTGCAGCATGCCTTCATCTGCCATCTTCGTTCTATAAAAAAAACGTAGACTTTACTTCAAGTACAATTCAGCAATAGCCCTAGGCTACCTATGATTACTAATAATGAAATACAAAAATAACGCTATCATCCTATAACTTAGACCATACGTTACAAGCTAATATCGCAGCGCGCTAAGCGTTCGCGACATCTGTTGTTGACACTCTCTCTCGCCTAGAGAACTTTAGTTTGCGCGATATTTTATAAATGTTTACGTTTTGATTTTGCATTGTTTCCATTTTGCGCTAAATTCAGTTTCCTTTCGTGGATCTTTCTGCAAAATATTAGAAGTACTAAATATTTATCTGAGAATGGGGACCTTATTGTTCTTGTTTCCCAGAATTTAGTGAAACTTAACACCAGTTTCATTGCTTTATATTGTAATAAAAGTCTGAGGTTAAAGAATTGAATAGAAATATCTTTATTCATTGCTACAAACTAAACTATGTACATAAACTTAAGACTATTAAAACATATAGGAAAATTCATATTTAAACATATTACTAAGTAAACAATAAATATTGCAACCTATATGTTTCAATAGCTATCTTTTATATTAATAGACGTGTGGTGTGTCGTATATATAAAATACTTACCAAAGTAGAATCGCTCGGCGCTCATGGTTAAACCGACGCGCGTGCCTACCTAACGGTTGCGCATACTTACGCTCTAGACATTATCTAAACTTTAACACAAGTTCCGTCGTCCTTACATATCAAATATATGGATATATATGGTGGTTACAATCCGTGAAATGTAATAGTATAAAAAGTGACAATAACAAACATTAAATATAAACTAGACAAAGTGATTTTCATCCAAACACCTCACCTTACCCTCATAGACGTAACTCTTCATTGCACACCAAAACAAAATTGTTATTCCTTACTAGCCTTTTACCACAACCAGAGGAAGGGATTGGGTGGTTTATATAGTTTATTCATTTATTTATCATATGAGGGGGAGAGTGCACGCTGCAATCCAACAGCCGCTGGGCGCGCTCGACTGGCCACGTTACCCCTCTCTCACAGAAGACTACCTTGAAATGTACTGCATTTCCCACTTTATCTTATTTCCCCAATGTACGTACGTGTTTCGGTAGTGAGTGAGATGTGCCAGACTCCATTCTCATCCTATCCCTTCCCATTTTCCTGGCCCTTTCTCCAAATCCATTCCTATGTCTCCAAAGGTAGGCAGCGCATCCGGGGGCGTGCTAACATTTGTTATTTTGTACTAATGTTGGTATGTTTCGCAGATGTCTATGGGCGACAGTATCTACTTACCATCAGGTGGGCTGTATGCTCGTCTGCCGCCTTCATCCATAAAAAAAACATACAAAATATGATTTGAATTTACAATTAAGATAAGACTGAAGTTCAGTATATATCCCAATTATAGACGTGCAAAATATGGTTAAAAACATACTTAAGCCAAATTGAAGAAAAAAAAAATACTAGAATTTAGAATATTACAAGTCGGTTAGATAAATTAGCAGCAAGCTGAAGTGGCAGTGGGCAGGGCACATAGCTCGAAGAACCGATGGCCGATGGGGCAGAAGGGTTCTCGAGTGGAGACCACGTACCGGCAGACGAAGCCGAGGACGTCCATCTGCTAGATGGACAGACGACCTCACAAAGGTTGCGGGCACCCGCTGGATGCAGGTCGCTGCCGATAGGTCTAAATGGCGGACAATGGGGGAGGCCTATGTCCAGCAGTGGACGTCCAAGGGCTGATATGATGATGATGATGAGATAAATTGAAAAGGTCTAAAGAAAATACAAACAGTGAAGTGAATTTACAGATATTTAAGGTGATATTGGTTGATTAAACCGCGAGGTTAATAATTTAAATTTAGGTAATCAATCGCTAAAAATATCGAAATGTGTTTCAGGATATTGTTTTATGAAACTATTTAAGAGAAATAATTAAATACTAGAATGCTAAAAGTGGCAGCTTGATGGCAGCAAAAAAGATGGGTTAGGATTAAATTTTCTGGTATAGGACTATATAGATATAGGAGTCCCGTGAAGGGGCACTCCTTAACTTAATAAATGAAAATTGTTTATTTCATTTATTTAAAAATAGTTTGTTTTGTTGATTATCATTTGCTGCCTATTTAGTATTTTTTGGAGCTCGTTTATATATAAAGCCCCATTTTAATGGAGCCCGACACCACACGGGTGTTTTAGTGGATATAAAGAAATTTTAGTTTTCGTCAAGTATAATCACTGTATATTATACTGTTCATTCAGGTATACTGTAGATTAAAACATATATACATATAGATTAAAGTATACACGTATTGTCGTACAAAATTCTTTCCCTCAATTTTACATGTCTTAGTGACACACTGTTCCAAAATGAGGCTCATTTTATAAATCAGTTCTTTATATCATGAAGATCCATTAAAGAATCAATAGAAGTCTGTTATGTAAATTGTCTAAGTATTTTTATTTATAGTGAATGTGATAGACGGACATGCTGTCCACGTGAAGGTGCCCACGTAGCTACCGCCGCCCGTGGGCACCTGTAACCACAAGTATGTTTCCATAAAAGCAACTCGTCAATTGTTGATTAATATGAACACTAGACAATTTGATTCTTAGACCAGACCACCTGAAATTAACTCAAAGGTGGTGTGTGCTGGCGGTCCATGGGAGAGGACTACATCCAACAGTGGAGAGACACAGGCTGATGTGGTAAGGTAACAATTAAAAGCGTAGGTACTCACGTTTTCACGTGAATATTAAGTAATTAGTATTTTCTTTGTACTATACATATTTTATATATTTTTTTCGATGTCAAATGGTTTTATCTATCTATTGTTATTTCTACCCCCCCCCCCCCCCTTCTCGCACCGTGCTACTACGTCCCTTGTGGCGGAACCCGAGTGACAAGTGAACCTAACGCGACCGAGCAATTTAATTGAATCGCTCCTCTAGAGGGCGTAGTGGCAGATGCCGGGGTGACCGGGCACGGGTTCATATATTATGCTACATTCGCACATTCGATGGGTGCATATGGCACCCTCAGAGGAACAAAGACGATCCGAAAATGATAACTAATCAGTACAACAACTGTAAAAAGTGTGAAATTATTATTTTAATTTATTTTCTTACGAGTTTTTATTTATATCATTAAGGTGCAGATACACATGTTCATTAGTGGCACAAAAGCATATTATTAATGAGCAGTTGGTACCTACTAGCATGTGTATAGAGACATTAATAGAAAAGAGCGTGCTCAATCAATCAGACATCAATCTCAATGCATGTCTGTAAATCTCACGCCGGTTGATTTTTGAGCACGCGGCCGGAAGGGGTTAACGCCTTCACACTAGCATACTACTCGCTGAGCATGCTAGAGTGAACGCGTTCACTCGATGAGCATGCTAAGGTGAATGCGTTCACACGCTGAGAATGCTAGTGTGCACGCGTTCGCTCGATGAGCATGCTAAGGTGAATGCGTTCACACGCTGAGAATGCTAGTGTGCACGCGTTCACTCGATGAGCATGCTAAGGTGAATGCGTTCACACGCTGAGAATGCTAGTGTGCACGCGTTCACTCGATGAGCATGCTAAGGTGAATGCGTTCACACGCTGAGAATGCTAGTGTGCACGCGTTCACTCGATGAGCATGCTAAGGTGAATGCGTTCACACGCTGAGAATGCTAGTGTGCACGCGTTCACTCGATGAGCATGCTAAGGTGAATGCGTTCACACGCTGAGAATGCTAGTGTGCACGCGTTCACTCGATGAGCATGCTAAGGTGAATGCGTTCACACGCTGAGAATGCTAGTGTGCACGCGTTCACTCGAGGAACATGCTAGTTTCGAGTTGTAGATTTGGGCCGCGTGTGTGCGTTAGTTAAGCATGGGTCGCATTTCTATAGGAGAACGAGCGCTTGCTCAAGTTTCTGGCTTCTGCTTATTCAACCCCGTATCCAAACTGTCTTTTCTTTATCTCTATAAAACAAAAGCTTCATAACGCAATGCATTGCAAGCAGTATTGTTGATTTTTTTTCGTAGGGATATAATACCACATTGATTCGTCGGTACACTTCTATCTTCGACTTCAGTTCGAATTGATACATCCATTTTTAACTGTCTTTCGTAAAATAAGCACTTGTATTCCGTACCTTGATTTTTCAATAGCATGCTCAAGCAAATGTATCCGGTTGCATGTATTCAGAGCATGCTATTTTTGAGTCTGCTAAATAATAACAACCAAGCATGCATTTTTTACTAACAGGTGTATCCGTACGATGAAAATAATAAAATCCTTACCATTATTATTTTCCGTTCAGTGTTATTTTTTCTCTTATTATATTTAAAAAAGATATATTTTAAATATTTCAAAAAATAAAGAACCATTAAAATGAATATTTGGACAACATTTTCTCAAATTAGGCTGTAATTAAAATGTGTAATTTAAGTAGGTAGGCGAGTCGACTCTTTTGGAGGTGAGGTAATTCCTAAAAGGGCTTGCGGTAGCGGCTTTTTAACACACCCACGGCAAGAAATGGTTTTTTATATTCTAAAGCCCCACGACATCACACAACCAATTGAATTTATTAAATTAGTAATTATTATTATTACTATTAATATTATTTATATTTTCAACTACCGCTGCTTCCAAATATCCTATTCTAATGTTGCCTGTTTTACTGTTTCCAAAATGACTTTAGTACAGAGCTCCGCAAACACTGTGCCGCGGCACACTGGTGTGCCGTGAGACGATGTTAAGTGTAAGTGGAACCTGAATGACTCAGCAGAGGAGTGTAATTAACGAGGGTGACAAATATTCCGACGGTTTTACACACTATTTTTCACTTATTCAGTGATTTTTGACTTTTCAATTAGTAAATTAGTAGAATGCACGTATTCATTTTTTATCCCTACACTTTTAATTTTATTTAAAAGTATATTAGTGTGCTGCGGCCTTTTACAATTCACATCGTACAGCTCAATGTGTAGTATCACGACATTTAAGTGGTTCGTCTCAAGGCCATGTCATAATGTAGTTTTATCATTAATTTGCTTACTACGATGTTGTGACGTAGCCACTACAATAGAGTAAACTGCGACCTTCTAAACGTTGACGTCATAATAAAACACGAGAAATGTGAAAAAAATGAGTACATTGTAAATAGAGTTAATACTCATATTCTTTTTTTTTCTAAACTCAAACATTAAACAATAATAACTATACAACATTGTGCCAGTGTTGAGTTTTCTACGTACCTAATTAACAATTTCAAAATCAGGGGTTCATTCGTTACTGTAGATGAGTTTTTATTTAAATACAGATTCAGTTCTAAAGATGAACTTAATTAAGCAGTTCACATAACTAAACATGTATCTATTACTTTCTGTAGTGTGTATGGAGCAGGGCCGTCTTAAGTCTATTCTGCGCCGGGGTGCGGGAGTGTATCCTAAGACAGTCAAACATCCTATTGTGTATCCTATGACAGTCAAATATCCTATTGTGTATCCTATGACAGTCAAATATCCTATTGTGTATCCTATGACAGTCAAATATCCTATTGTGTAATTGTTTACTATAGCGTTATATTTTTTCATTACCTTTAAAAGGTGAGCGCCCGGGGTGCACCGCACCCCTTGCACCCCCTGGTAAAGACGGCCCTGGTATGGAGTATGGTTGTCATAACCAATTTTAGCACTAAAAACAAAGTTGATTCTTGTATACAATTAGCGCCATCTATTGCTGATACCTGAAATCTCAAATGAAAACTACTGAAGTCCAGGGTTTTGAATTCAACCTTCGCAAGGAAGTAAACTCAATAGCGTAAAGCTTCTAGGAAAAGACGACAGATGCCGCTGTAATAAATTATTAACGAGGGCGAGCGAATCTCTCAAATTGTTTAGATACATACACGTAATATCCTATATTGATTTTTTTATAAAATTATTTATTAGTTAATATAGGTCATTCCGAAAGTTTGCTTTCACACGCAATTTCCAGCTGTTGTGAGAATTGAAAATTTAACTGATAATTACCAATTTTGTATAAAAACAAAATAACAGATTCCGAATTTTTGTCTCTTGTATGTATAACCTATAATATACGTATATTCAACTTGAGGATATTATAGTTAAGTATGTATGTGTGTACATATCTATGTGTATGTTTATTTCTATTATTATGGCATTTATTTCATATGCATTACTATATGTACCTACTTTATAATTTTACAAAGTCCAAAGGTTGACTGGGAAATCATTTTTAAACGTTATTTCCGCCTTTTGGCACTTTATGGGATAAAAAATATATAAATATCAAATAATATATAAGTATATGTACCTACTTAAGCTGTTCTTACTTTGCAATACCCATAAATGGTGACTAAGCCATTAGATATCTAGCATTTTTGCAAGATCGTTATTTTATTTATTGATTTAAATGCATAAAGATACATTGTAAGTACAAAAGCATGTAATCAATAAGAAAACTAAAAACAATACGTATAATACAATACATATATAATACCTACTAATATTAGTCCATAATAGTTCACAATAAAATAATTTGATTTAATATTGTAACACTTAGCCAAATAAATATTTAAATTTTTTTTTTTTTGTTTTTCACAGAGCGGACCAGTCAGGTGAAAGCGGTAGGGAGAAAAACATCAGCAGGCTGAACGGTTTCCTCAACCTGAAGACGCCCCTCATCAGCACAAAGACACTGGGGTAAGTGGTGGAATATCTTTTATAAAATTTATGTGGTTTTCATGGTTTATTAATGGCGACCATTTTGATGTCTGACGTTGCTTCCGATGTCAGCGTGTGGTGTTAATAGAATGAGGATAGTCGGAAGCGGATTTTCACAATTTGTCGGTGTCTCGACAGTGATGACACTTCTTTGGGAGACAGTTGGAATTCGAGCTGATTATAAAATATAAAAATTAGACAAAACTAAGGTTTCATAGTGGCCAGTGCGAGGGTAGAAAGGAGTCCGCAACATCTATATATATATATATTCTTCCCACTTTTTATCGCTTTGAAATCAGACCTATCAATCTATACCTTACTACCTTATTAATTACAGTTTACTCTTGCTAGCATTTTTTGAAATAATTTTAAAGCTGAGAACATGAAATGTTGCCCCGATAGTTGTTGTATTAATTGTTATGTAAACAGGTTACTCACGATTTATTGTATATATATATATACATACATATATATATATATATATATATATATTATATAGCCGATATGTGGGTCCAGTGACACGAACCGTGGTCGCGGCGAGACTGCGTTGTTGATTAAGTTCCTTGCACACTATACTAACAATATCACCACACACACGCACACACACACACACGCGAGTTTGACTACGCATCTACTTTTCTGGGTTTGCAAAGTTCAATCACCTGGATCCCCCGTGTACGTGCCAAATTAAATCAATCCTTGCGATTGAAATTTCGGCATTTTTTAATTTCTACTGCCTCTCGAACCAAACGCGATATGTAATAGCGTTCAGTTGAAATTAGTTTTGGTTTGTATAATTCAATCCCATCATTGGTTCCTGCCTCTAATAGGTTGATTCAGTTTTGTAATCTAGAATTGAAGTAGTGAAATTTTACCTTTATTCTGTAACAAACAAATACAATAAAAGGACGTCTTTATGTAGGGAAAAGCTCTTGAATTCGATTACTCACCTATATGGGACTGTGTGTGGGTGGGCGTTCGGTTCAGTGTCTCCATTATACATCATGTCCAGAGAGGAGATAATTTATAATCCATACCCTTTGGTACAATACAAACGCCTAAGGTGCTAGATAAGTAAGGGTTTAGTACTTACTTACTACAATGTACATTGTAAGGGCTTAGCTATGCCATAAATGCGAAGCTATGTGACGCGAGTATCATATTATACCATGTCTCTCTATTTCTAGGTATAGACATATAGACCATTTCCAAGGCTCGCGACCTTCTTTAAGTAGTCAGTTTACATGCTCGGAGCGCGTCCCATATCACAGAATAACTAATAGTACAAATACAGGAGATTCACTCCCTAAGAATGCTCCATGAAACCTACAAAAACATACCTACAAAATAAGATGTCATTCAGCGTGAGCCAAATTGAATCCTACGCGCATTGGAGAAAGACGATATTACACTGAACCACCGAACTTCACGCACATAATGACACTCCGTGCGTGAATCGCAAAGGTTGACACCGATAATTATAATATAACTAATTATCGTAGTTTTATTAGTTTTAAAACACAATTAAAAATTTATTTTAAAATAGAATTAAATAAAAAGTATTATAGCAACTTACACAATATGATGGTAGTTTTTAAACGCTGTTACTTGCGCGTGCGTTACAAAGCTTGTGGCGACCGACTAAAATAAATCCCTGTGCAGGGGCCCTGTGTTTGCATATTTTCGTACTTAGAGTGCGTAGTGAAGCAGAGCTTACCCATACTTTTTGATTTTACGATCTATGTCGGTGACTATGTAGTATATTTGTAGTCTGTGTAGCAATATCTATATAGTTATTTGACGAACCTTACTTTCGTGTCTAAACAGGATTTGAATAAAGACTGCAAGGGAATTTGGTCTTTGTCAAAGTGTTGGTTGTTTAAGGGTTTCTCTTGCTAAAAATATTTTATGGCAGTGTTATAACTTGTCAGTGTCGACTTTTTGGCGGGAACTACGGAGAAGTGAAGTTGAATTTTTGTTTGATTAATTGTAAAAATTGTGCATGGTACGTTTTGTGTTTTTACTGGGCGACTCCTGACTTACTTCGCCGGGACTGGACATTGACAGAATATGTTTTCGACTTTAAAATTTTTTAGTATGAAGAAAAAATTTGACACTGGCAGAATGTGCTAATTGCACCATTGACATATATAAAGAGAAAAAAAACTTATCAGGCCAAAATAATCGTCGAAATAGTCCGCATACTACACTTTTTATGATGATTTAAACTTCTTAGGAAATCGCCAAAACAGAATCAGAGCCGGAATATACAAAAAAATATTATGTTGCTGGATGGAGCTTATGAACGTTATAAGATTATAACTTTTATAAAATCTACCTTTTCGACGTGTGCGTAATATACCTATATACTCAAGATTTAAAAGCATCGCATCACTTATCTTTTCAGTGTGACAATAGGTTTAAAACCAACCCTAATCAATATGTGCCAGTCCTTTGTGCTGAAGGCATGATATATCGGATATGGAGTGGTCAGCCCGCAAAAGGTTACAATGGAAACATCATGCGTAATTTGGTTTTGGAAATATACGCATGTATATGTTATATACAATGTTTATAACAGGGATACGAATAAAAACGAATTTATGAAGCGGTTTTATATCTATAAATAGCAACATAAGTTATACAAATTAAAATTCTTAAAATTATTCCGCCAGTCCGCAGTCAGTCAGTCAGTCCTCAGTATAAGTCAGCGTTCAAAACATTCGTCGCGATGACTCACCCGTAGCGTAGCTGTAGGTATCCGCTGAGCGCCGCGTAGCAGTTCGTAGTCGTAGCGTTCGTAGCTCCTCGTAGCGTCGTCACTCGCGTAGCATACGCGTAGGTGATATTCGCAAAATAAGGCAAATTTTGTTGGGTCAGTGGTCGCAACGCCATCTGCGACCACGTATGTCAAGGGTTCCAATCCGCAAGTATCGAATAACCCAGTTTAAAATTGCTATTACGGGAAATATAGCTATTCTTTGCTAGTTCCATCCATCCTCATCTCCGCCGGCGGAGACGAGGACGTCACCCTCGTTACACCGTCAACACACACCGGCCTTCAGCCACCATTTTTACCAGGTGTTGGTATGTACCTGGGCGCTTCTCACCTACTCGCGATCTCGCGGTATCCTATCAAAGCAACGCCCTAAGCCGAGGTTCGTTTCTTCCGCTACTAGCGTGGGAGCGCTTAGGCTTCGTTGCCACACACTTTTCGCTACTGGCTGTGCGCCTTCTGCGCTCGCCTTAAACTATATATGTCCGGTGACTCTTCAAAGTCCACTAGGGCCACAATAATATAGCCATACAGTACAGTCAGTACAGAGCTCCTTACAAGTCAGTTACGACTGTTACGAGAGACAATGATTTGAAAATTCGATGATCCACCAATCACTCGCATTTTATCGGCTCACGTCCTTTTACTGCGCTCGACTCCTACAACCGACGACCGACCGACGAATATGGTAAGCGAGTTTGCATCCTCCCTTACCCTGTATTCAATATGATGCGATACAATTTATCCCTCAATATTGTTAATATGTTAATCAGTACACTAAAACTATTATATAACTAAAAATTAGCATGTAGATATTTAATATTTTTTATTGCATTAAAAATAAATATATTAATTAATTTACTGGCATGTGCATAACATTATCCACACTCACTCGCAAGGTCTTTGACCTCTAAACACGCCCGCTTCTAATCGTAATTACGCGTAAGTAGACATGATCTACAAACGTGTTCTGCAGATTATTAATCTCCAATTATTTATTTTGGACGTAATAGACTACTTATAGATTATTTATAGGACATAATTATACGTAAATGGATTTCATTCATTTGAAACTATGCTGAAGTGTCAATCAGAAAGTGTCGTACTCGTTCTTTAGAGGAATTAACGTCACTATAACAACCGAAAATGTTATAATTTGCTACACATTTCCAATAATCATACCGACGGCAGTCCGACTTACTACAATATTATTATTTTTATCCCTCATTTGACACGAATCTTAATGCCGTAAGACCGGCTTACGGCTCCGAACATGAATCTTGCATTAGATCACCTCACCTTTAACTCAGTAAGGCGAAAACTGCAGGGACATTCTGTAACTGATTGATTTTAAATCATTTTTGTCTTTACAAAATACTTATAAGCAGTATGTCCTTGACAGTCCATCTGTTAATATGAGACTGACGATTTTTTTTAAATTTATTGGGAAAACTGTGCCGCATCTATAACGCGGCGCAGGCTGACACAGACACGTACCTGCGTCGCATGCGTCAATGTCTTTGTATACGATCACACATAAAATACCTTGTGTACAAAAGCCTGTGTTGCCTGCGTCTTTGTATACGCCTACTCCGATAAAGTTCCAAATATAAATTGACAAGGTTAGATTTGCAAGCGGAAATCGTCCTTGTTTTAGAGATGTCAAATTGAAAGTCAACTTTGAAATGCTCAACATTATTATTATCATACTCTTATATCTAAAGGTCTATATATATATTTTTATAAGGTGAGTTTTGTAGGGGGAGAGTGCCCAGCGGCTGTGGGAATGCAGTCCCACAGCCGCTGGGCGCACTCGACTGGCCAGTTACCAACGTTAATCATTTTGGACTAATGTTAGCATGTATCGCGGATGTCTATGGGCGACAGTATACACTTACCATCAGGTGGACTGTATGCTCGTCTGCCGCTTTTGACCATAAAAAAAAATCATTTTAGAATAACCCTAGGTTACATTACTATAACAGATGGCGTATCGACGATGAATTATGGATCGTTGTACCGCTGTCCAACCCCGGACCTTTTGTAAATTTTACTTCTTGTATTGTTTTTAGAGTTGACTAGTAACTGCCTGTGGCTTCGTTTGCTTTATTGTATTTTTAGCGTAGAAATTGATATAATTCATAGAGACAATTGCAATTCAATTCAATACAGCTCTAAACCGCGCACCAAGAATGTTGCGGCACAACTACCAGCTGAGGTTTTCCTGCTATGGTATGACATAGGTCTCTTCAAAAGCACTGTGGGCAGGATCTGCAGGGTCGGCAGCTCACACGCATGCCTCCTAGTGTCGCAGGTGTCTTTTGTATACCTATGTAAAAGTAGATAGTATATTATAATATAAGCCATATATAAGATCAAATCTTTCAATGTGCCAGAGCCCATTCCCATCCTTACCTATCCTTTCTCCAAATCCATTCCTTCTTCTCCGAAGGTAGGTTGCGCATTTGGTTGCGCATTGTTATCATTTAAAATAAGTGACAAAATATATACTTTATTAAGATATTTTGTTTTTGTGACCGTTATTCCAAAGGTTTTTTAAGCTAGCGATTCAGTTGAGTCAGTTGAGAGAAAAAGTAAATATAGAAAGGTATCTGTCGTTGTCCAACGTTTGTCATTCTGGATTGATGTTGACATGTACCGCGGATGTCCATTAACTACAGTATCCACTGTGTGGTGGACTATACAGTCCATCTGACCACTTCTTAACATATTATAAAAGAAAAGATATAGATGAAAGTAGTCAAATATTATATAAATCATCATATGAGGACCCCAGAGGTAAAGGGGTCTAAGTGACAAAATTTATGTTTTGAGATAATTGAACCAAAAGTCAACAAAATTTTGTAAGAGGGAAAGTTATTTTTTTTTTGTTTTGACCATTTTAGGCCAACACTTTGGCCATTTGCTTCTAATTAGTACTAACAATAGATTATTAAAATCACCTGTGTTACACTTACAAATTTTGTTGACTTTTGGTTCAATTATCTCAAAACATAAATTTTGTCACTTAGACCCCTTTACCTCTGGGGTCCTCATATAATATAATAATATAAAATCAAACCTTTCAATACTAAAATACGAATTCGGGAAACTGTCAACAGCGACCGACGTGTGTGACGACGTACGAGCGACGTAACCTTGACCCGACGTTCGTAACAAACTTTTTCTCAATTGTGACATCCTCGTAGGAAATATTATTTCCTGATAGTAACGTCAACTTTAGGATAAGGCTGCGTATATACTATCGAAATGGTTTATAAATTCATATTTTAAATGAAGAATGCCACATGTAAATCTTTAGAACATGCATAAGAATTCAAAATTCAGATCGTGGACAATTTTAGATTATATACGATATTGTTAATTATTGTATGCACTGGGAATCTTTTGATCCCAGATCTAATCAAGGCACTCGCACCTAGGACTATTGAACATTTGTGCCTTGGGAGTTACAATGGTTTCAGGTTGCAGTGACGCAGCTTGTGAGCCTCTTGAATCAATTAACCCTCATCTAAGTTATAATAATAATTTTCAGTTAATAATCTGAATATTTATTACATTCTGCCATTTCTGTCCACCTTCTTTTTCTTTAAACGGGTTCTTTCCATAATTAGCCGATCAAAACAACCAAGCTGTTTAGCTTTGAATATGAGGTCTACTCCAGCCACCTTAACTCCTTCCAAATATCGACTATTCTTCTGACTATGCTTCTGAAACATAGTCAGAAGAATAGTCGATATTTGGAAGGAGTTAAGGTGGCTGAAGTAGACCTCATATTCTACAGGTAGCATCCTCGAATTTTAGAGGATCTTCCCTCGTTGGGATGCTAAACCCGTGGACTGTAAGTACACAGATGTTCATGGATCACCATTTCTTCAAATTCTATGCATCATCTGTATGCCGGGATGTCTGTGACACTTAAATTCACTAATCTCCATTTTAACCATGGGTCCATAGGCGGCGGTAACACTTACCATCACGCGGGACCGCTTGCTCATCCGCGCTCTTGTCTATAAAAAAAAAGAAACTATTCAATCCTATCTCATAATATCAAGTGATGAGTATATAGAATAAGGGAAGTCTTTAATCCTATTATATCCCTGATTTATTTATTAATTTATTCATTCATTGTGATAATTACAAGTTAACATATGTTACAGGTAGATATAGTGGTATATTCTTCTCTAATACCCCATGGGCGAACAATGGTACGCCATGTGTATTACATCCGGAGGTGCGCTAAAATTTGTCTTCGTCCATGGCCAACTATATCTATTTACTAAAAGGTAGATCGTATGCTTGTCTGTTGCCTTCTTACTATAATGACCCCATATAAATAAACTAGGAATGTCCGCAACCTCGCTCGTGTAAACCTTAGAGTGAATCCCATGGGAATTATATTATGGATCTGGATAAAAAGTATCCTAAAAGCTAAATCGGCATATGAGCAGGTCTGGCTCACCCCGGATTATAAGTACGAAAATATGCGTACAGCGGCGGGCCCCTACGCAGGGGCTTATTTCAGTCGGTTGTCGCGATCTATTTGTAACTCACGCGCAAATAAAACCGCTTGAAAACTATCATCATATTGTTTAAGTAGGTCATACTTTTTATTTAATTTTACTTTAGAAGAAATTTAAAACTACTGTAATTAGTTACATTATAATTATGGTTAATTTGTGATTCACGCACGGAGTATTATTCTGTGTGTGATCTTCAGCGGTTCAGTGCAATATCGCCTTTCTACCATATGCGTAGGATTCAATTTGGCTCACGCTGAACGAAATTTTATTTTGGTAGGTTTTATGAAGCGTTCTTTGGGGGAGAGTCTTCTGTACTCGTACTGTTAGTTATTCTGTGACATGAGCTATAACTATGTAAAGTTTCATTAAATTTTGTCTAGCAGTTTTCGCATGATGTGCGTTCAGACTGACAGACAAAAATTCCAAAAATTGTTGTTTCAGGCATGGTACCATTCGCAATTTATATTACAATCACTTTTTCAAGAAATATTGAATGTGCATGGTACATGACATTATTTCAATTTTTTTATATGTAAAAATATCCGAAAATATTCTGAGCGTAACGATGTAACCTTGACCTGACGTCGCCGAAAACTTTCTTCCAACAAAGGGAAAACAAAGAAGTGAGAGTATTCGGCTAACAAAGAATAACACTTGCAAGACAAAAGGGCCACGCTGACAGGCAAAAGACCCTCCCTTGTGTGTTTAGGACCGGAGTACGACGATTGTGATCATTGGCGTAAGACGAAGGAGGTGGCGGAACCGAATTATGTAAAAGAACAAACGGAATTGGGGCTGTAAAGTTTATTTAAGAGCAAAGTTTTATTTAGAAACCGCTTTTTGTACTTACAAGATATGAAAACTTCGCAATTTTTCTTCTAAAGGCGGTTTATACACGCATCGATTATACCGTGCCATATCAGCCTATGTCACTCCATTGTTGGGATTGGGATATCTTCTCATCCAGCCACCATATCGGTGACCTTCTTTAAATCAGTCCACCTGACTTCGCTTCCCGGTACATATAAATTTAACATTATCTTATACATATAATACAAGATATAGTATAATTATTATATTTTCTTAGGTTTTGCGCGATTACTATAGGTACATAGCAATTAAACAACTTTGAACGGTTTAAATCGCGTACATTTAACATTATTTATATCCCGGTCAGTCAAAGTGTTCGAAACGTCGGGATATAAATAATGTTAAATATATGCGATTTAAACCGTTCAAAGTTGTTTAATTGCTAGTATAATTATTACCTAGTTTTTTTTCACACTTGGGAAATGTAATTTTGAGCGTGCGGTGTCGTCGGGCTTTTGCGTATTTGAATAACACCACCACATTTCTTCCTATTGTTGTCGTAAAAGATGATTTAGAGTTAATAAAGCTACCACAAGCCCTGAGGAAAGAGTGGCCTCGCCAACCCACCTCCAGCCGCCCGCGTGCCGTTTTAAGACCTTACATCTCCCATGCACAAGACAATATCCATGGGGAGGCCCGTGTTTTATTTTATAGTAAGAGGGCGACAGATGAACTTACAATCCACCTGATGGTAAATGAATACTGTAGCCCAAGGACAATGAAGAAGACCATGCGACTTCAAGAAGTTCGCTTGTGGTGGGTCGATGAGAAGAGCGTTAGATCGTGTATGCTGGCTGGAAAGGCCTATATCCAGCATGGTATGGTATATATTATTATTAAACTACAAGTAAGTATAAAAATCTTACCAATAACAATTTTCTGGGATGGTGTGACGTCTCGTGAAACCAATGTCGGTAACTGGAGACCGTAGAAATAACCCGTATCGGGTGACGTAAGCAAAAAGAAGGAAACTTACCGATTTCACTGTTCCGCCGCAAGGGAGGGGGGGTCGCGAGCCACGAGCGTAGGCGATTTTACGCTTGTTATGATCAGTATATTCGTAAACGGAAGAATGATGCTTGAATAAATCTCGACATTTACTTACAGTATGAGATATATTATCAGTTTATTGCTGTCTGTTGTTGTATATTGATCTTCTCATCCAGCCACGATCGTCCCAACTTTTTAAAGTCATTGTGCTTCCAGGTACGAGTTCCCCATTCAGGAATTCTTCCTGTTGTCGATTCTGTCGCTGGTTGGCGAGTCCACTCTGTTAGAGGTTACCTTCAAAATCTCAAATGGGCCAACAAACACTATTTATTGCTAGGATGTCACGCTTACTGAATTTATTGTCAGATTCCATAGACATTTTTAATGATACGTTAACAAAATCTAAAAAAAATGTATTAGACAACAGACAGATCATTCAGATAGTAGGCTTATATACACAGGCATATATAAAGACTTGTTGAGTTGGGTAATCCCTTTTGATTTTTTTTTCCATTAAAATTGTTATTTCCTCTCACTTAGGTACATAAAGTATTGTTTTATTGACTGCCATAAATAGGTGTTACACTTAAGGTTTTTTTTATGTAATGCTATATTAAGTAAGTATTAGTGTAATTATTAGTAATTAACCACAGGCTGTTCTTAAATAAATAAACTTTGGAAATTATGTGTAAAAAAATGATCTCTTGGTTCTAAGCATTAGAACCATTCCAAGGATAAGAATGAATTAACACCATCCGGCGATTAAATTGCAATTTGTAAATTAAGTACCAAAATACATAAGGTTTGCACGAGCTCCCTAGGTTAAGAGAGCTGGTTCACATTAAGTCGGACCGGCAGCTTTGTCGTTGGCTGGCTGTAGGCTTTTGCTGTTCACACTATATGTCGTGCCTAAACTTTTAACGTTTTCCGGTTTGTCAAGGCAGCGACAATACAATACATATGTAAAGTTGTATGCTAATAATATCCAACCCGACAGTTAAATCGTGGTAGAACGGCCGGTAAATGTGTCGTCGTCGATAGTTTTATCGGATCTCCCTAATGTGAATAGTGCTCTATTTAAATACATACGCCGACCCAATGTGAACCAGCTCCAGGGTATACAAAACCTACGACTTACAAAATTCAGCAACTTTTTGTAACCTTTGTCTACTTTGTAACTTGATTGTAACTTCATTATTGGCATCGACTTCAAGAAGTCTTCATAATAGTTGTAAACAGAAGACAATGCACTATGTTCATACCACAAAACTTTGATATTGTGGCACTGCCGTAGAAAATATTGCGGGCGCCCTCCTTTCTACATTTCCTCTGATAGTTCCACATGGTGTGTGGAGCAAGTTAATAGCGAGCAACAATACGGAGCAGTTATAAAAAACAACAAGCAGTAGATACATACATACATTGTTAAATTGGTAATTGAAACATAGTGAGTTCCGATCATACATGTATGATTTTCTACTAACAAACACTACGCTAATATCAACACTACTCAAAAGCGAGACTTCAAACCGTAGTCGGTTTGTTGTAAAAGAGAAACTATCAGAGCCAACTGTCATACGTTATACGTTTTCAACTAATCCGAGGCACTAAGAGATCTTTCAAGCATGTATTACGAAATGCGTTATAAAGTTTTAGAAAGCGCTGTAACATAATAATTATACAAAAGATTTCTTTTGTACCGCGTCAAAGAAATTTAATTAGTAATTAGATTTAGACGTCAAAGAATTAGATTATATATCTGTGATTTATATAAACGTATTGTTGAAAAATTATCATACTGCTTCTTTCATTGGCTATGTATTACAAATGTAATCTTTATGTAATCTTACATTACAAATCAAACCTACAAACCTACACGTGTAGAAAACCTACAAGTTGCAAAAACTCTTCTTAATACCATAACCAACACCTAGATTTTACATTCACAATCATAGTATCAACTGTTTCCGCTGCCGTCTGTAATTTGCACTACACTCCCTCTAGTGGGAAAATAACTGAATTTTTCTCACAAAATGCTCAATGTGATTGACAAGGATGGAATAATATTATTTTATATGATTTATTTTATTTCCCCCTTGGGTGAAAGCCGTTTGTAAATATTTAAACGCTCCCGGAGATTTGGAGCAAACTTGGCGAAAGTTTTTGAAGGCCAGAATTTTTCATCTATGCATGCATGCCTTTGATAAAATTATATCGAAATCATGTTTGTACATGAAATAGTTAGTGATACACATGATATAAACGTAGTTCCAAGACGGAGTGAGAGAGAATTCTCAGATTTATTACACTGTGTAAAAAATTCAAAATCGGCATTTATGTCCCTTAGCTCGCGGTTTAGTTAGCCGACGGCAGTTACTAAAGTTTAAACTCTGAAGCATTCATTTTTTTTTTATGGACGAAGGCGGCAAACGAACATACAGTCCACCTGATGGTTACCATCAGGTACTGTAGCTCATAGACATCCGTGATACATGCCAACGTTAGTCCAAAATGACAAACGTTGGCACGCCCCACCGATGTGCTGCCTACCTTTGGAGATATAGGAATGGATTTGTAGAAAGGGTTGGGGAAATGGGGAGGGATAGGATGGGAATGGGCTCTGGCACATCTCACTCGCTACCGAAACACGTACGTACATTAACGAAATAAGATAAAGTGGGGAATGCAGTACTTTTCAAGGTAGTCTTCTGTGAGAGAAGTGTAACGTGGCCAGTCGAGTGCGCCCAGCGGCTGTTGGATTTCGCGTGCACTCTCCCCCTCATTTTACTTTACACTACCAAGTTTACAAGCGCAAACTAAAACCTCAACAAAATCAAACGACTATCGATACTTTATGCTCAAATAAACCATATAATAATGACCATGGACGCAAAATAAATCCAACATCTCCGACTACTATACGAATATCCTCAAACTAATACAAACCAGCGACTTAAGTACGCTCAATTCAAGAGTCTAGGTTTGAAGTAGTGTTGAATCCACAGACAGAAACTTGTTTCTTTCAGTTTGAAGAAGTTCATTTGGTGGCGAGGGAACCCGTAGGAGTTTTCAGGTCGAAATGGAAAATGTGGCAGTAAGACATTTCATTTATTATGCAAGTTACAGAAGATGATGCAAACTCTACTTCATGAACAGCTCTACATACGTATCTTTATTTACTTATCTCTCTAACAGCAGCAGCGATACGCACGCACAAACCGTTTGACTATTTTTTTTCTTTTTTACTGCCTCAAGGAGAAAGTTGACGTAAGCCAATTGCATTAAACGAATTTTTTTATGTGTTTAAATTATAAATCGATATGAGTTGAAAATTTTCAATGATTAAAAAAATAATTTATTTTCTAATTTTATATATCAATTTATTATCTTCCCTAGAACTGTTACTTGAAAAAAAAAACTCATAATACATAATTTTTGATTCATTTTTTTTCTTTTATTTGTGTTTTAAATAACTCAACTCATTTTGTAATGACGTAATCTAAGAAAGATCTTAAACACATATTAAAAAATAAATGTAGGTATAACAAAAGAAAAAATCAAAAGTATTAATTTCGAGGAAATATTTCAAAAATTCTTATATAGGTACTCTGACAACATATTTATAATATCACCGGCTCCAAAAACCCTCGTAATATTTTCTCGTCGAAAATCAAATTCAACATAGAGAACCTAAAAAAAAATGCGTTCAAACTATTTTTATATAATAAAAAAATGAAAACAAACATCTGTACATTGTATTTGGTCTTGAAGATTAACACGTTTTGAAGATTTTTGAAGATTCAGTGACTCAACCAACTACGTATATGGCGCGTATCTACACGTAAAACATCTACAAGGGTGATCGCTTACATTTCGGAATTTTTGATCCGGAGAAGTGTGTCAGACATTTTGGCCCATTAACCAATTTCTTTTGCCGTGAACGCGTCGTTGATCAATCTTCAATGAAAGAGAAAAATCGACTTGTTGACTTGTTGACGAAATTACTTAGTATAGTGTAATATAAAAAAAAAAAACATCAGTGCTATTCAAGGAGATAATGCCGCCAGCATGCTGGGTACATTGCCGGAAGGTTGCAATTTTTATATTATACTAGCTTTTGCCCGCAACTTCATTCGCGTAGTATACAGGAATAGCTTGTATTAATCCGGATTACAATCTATCTATTTGTGAAGTTTCAACGATATCGGTTCAACTGTTACAACTTTATTGAAATTCAGATCTTCATTTATTTGCTACAGTACGGATTGCAAAAGATGTCATACATTAATAATCAAGTCCTTGCATACGTTGGCCTCATCTTGCAAATTATTATATTATACTAGCTGCACCCGGCAAATGTTGTCCTGCCTGTGTATATTTATTTACTGTATATAAAATCATAAAATATTCTGTTTTGCCGTGCATATGATTTTTGCGATCGATTGAATGGTATAGAAGTTGATGTGCTACAGCGCCATCTAGTGGCGAGTTACAACAAAGTAGATAGCTCGAAAGTATTCTCCGTGCTCAAATGCCTATGTATACCAATTTTAATGGCGATCGGTTGAACGATATGGAAGTTGATGTGTTGCAACGCCATCTAGTGGCGAGTTACAACAAAGTGGATAGCATAAAAACCTTCTCCATGAAAAAATACATATGTGCTAAGTTTCAAGGTGATCGGTCAAACCGTGTCAAAGTCTATTAATCTAAGATATACCAACATCCATTTTTTTATTACTAAGACTATGGACTAATACTATTATATATCATTACATTTGTCAAAGAGTGTGAAACTTTGAATGTGTGTGAAAAACTTTGATTGAGTAGTAAATATCTAAATTTTCGCATTTAAGTATAATGTTAGTAGTGGAGTGTAGGCTTTCTCGGCCGGTGTCCATATTAATTGAATCTTCCGGGCTACTTGGCCGAGGTCTTCTGCAATCTCTTCTCTTTCTTCTAAACGTTTCGTCAACAACTGCGGTTGACATCTTCAGTTGCGCTCGAGAAGCCAAGTAGCCCGGAAGATTCACGTTACCCCTCTCTCAAAGAATATCACTCTCACATTGAAATGTACTGCATTTCCCACTTTATCTTATTTCCCTAATGTACATACGTGTTTCGGTAGTGAGTGAAATGTGCCAGAGCCCATTCCCATCCTATCCCTCCCCATTTCCCCAACCCTTTCTCCAAATCTATTCCTATATCCAAAGGTAAGCAGCGCATCCGGGGCGTGCCAACGTTTATCATTTTGGACTAATGTTGGCATGTATCACGGATGTCTATGGGCTACAGTATCCACTTACCATCAGGTGGACTGAATGCTCGTCTGCCACCTTCGTACATAAAAAAAAAAAATAATGTTAGTAAGATTTACAATATATAAATCGCATGGCCTATCGTGGAACATTATTGGCCAATTTGAAGAATGCCCGTGTGCGGTGGGGTTTCCTGGGAGAGCCCTGTATACAGCAGCGGAGATATACAAACTTGACAGGCTTCAGTATGGTATGGCACGATGACGTTACAGGATACACGATGACTTTTAGTACGGCACGATGACGTTTTTGGAAATTGGGCCGGCTACACTGGATAGCGTGTCTCTAAAAGCATGTTTTTAGGTATTTCTCTTACTTATATTTCAGCTAGCAGTGTCGGCGACAACCTTCGCGTGGCCTTTAGAGTACGTGCGCTTAGCATTATTCCCGTAGAAACTTTATCTATATATAAAGAGGTAAAATTGTGTGTTCGTTTGTGGGTTTGTGGGGGTAATCTCTGAAACTACTGAACCGATTTCAAACATTCTTTCACAAATAGAAAGCTACATGATCCGTGTCTAATATAGGCCATATTTTATTTTGAAGTTTTGAAAAAAGAAAAAAACATAAAAACTGAAGCGAAGCGGGGCGGGTCAGTAGTAATTGATATGGGTAAAAAGTACCCTCAACGTCATCCCCGATTATTGTGGAATGCGCGTTCAGATACAGATTCAGGCTCTATATAATTCGTGGGACTTTTTTCAAAAACATATAAAGTGTACAGACTTAGGTTTGTATGTTATTGATATAATAAATATACACCTCCCGTCACAGAACTGCGATGCATCCCCATTTTTTTGATGAAGTGTCTCGCATACCTCTCGATATTGCAGGTGTCCATGGGCGCGGTAGCCACTTACCATCACGTGGGCCACTTGCCCGTCAGTCTCCTTTCATAAAGAAATGCATACACATAGATATACTATCAATTCTACAATTGTCATGTCAATGTATTAATCAAGAGACCACTTCATCCTCAATTTATTACCTCAAGAAAACGTTCGTAATCCGTTCTTACTTACGTCTAACGATCTACATTGGTATGCAAATCGCGACCTTATTCGATTGCAATAAGGGAAGCGGGCTGAGCACTTGATTTGCGGAATCAGCGGTTTCTATTTGAGACACACTGTTAAGAAGGATGCCGAACATGTTCAGTTTATAATAATAATCCTTATAATAATCTACACTAATATTATAAAGAGGTAAAGTTCATAAGTTTGGATGTAGGAGGTAATCTCCGAAACTACTAATCCAATTTCAAAAATTCTTACACCATTTGAAAGGTACATTATTCCAGATGGACATAGGCTATATATTATGTGCAAAAAAATTGACGGGCATGCAACGCATGCCGGGCACAGCTAGTCTTTTATAATAATAATCCTTTATTTCTTTAGTTCTCTTGAATATGGCACATTACAGATCTTAAATAATATTCCAACATAGTCTACCAGTTAAGTCAGTGTGAGAATACATATAATAGTCAAAATGTCACTAGCTAACAATCTAATGTCAATATTGCTAACATCCGTAGATACCAGTGACATCCAAAAGTTTCTGGACTGACATATTTTTATGTCTAAAAAAACAAATTATACGTCCTTGTAATTATTGTCATTTATCCTGCTAATTGTTGTGTAATTATTAGAATTTAACCCTCGTTAGTTTCATTCCTCGACTGTTAGAACAATAGGAAGTGGTAAAATATTTAAACTGGAATATCGTTCCGTGCTTAAGTTCCTTACAAAGGAAGGTGTTAGCCCGACCGTTAACAAAGGTTGGATAATGTGTACGGAGATTCTTCTCCATCATTTTCCACCGTTATAGATTGGTGTAAGCAATCTTGTTCAGGACGAGAGTCCATCGACGACGAACCTCGCTCCGGTCAGCCCGTTGAGGCACTCATTCCAAAAAACATCACATTGGTGGAAGAAAAATTCCTGAGCAGCCGACGGCTAAAGTCGAAAGACATAGCAGCAAGGACAGGGCTTTCAAAAAAAATCTTCATGAACATCTTCATATGAACAACGTTAGTGCGACGTGGGTGTCAAAACTTCTTTCAAGCGAAGTGAACGAGTAATGTGCTCTAAGGATCGGAAATATTTTTTTGGAGTCCATTGTTACAGAGGATGAAACTATGGTTCTTTACTATGAACCCCGTTTCAAAAAGGAGTCGCGTCGTTCTGGTGAAGCGCCACCTAGGAAGGCAAAGGTGACTCAGGCCACCAAAAGATTACGGCTTCGATATTCTGGGATTGTTAAGGAATACTGCTCGTAGACATAGAAGAACACAATACTATGATGACTGGAAGCTATTACGCTTACCATATAGAGCAATTACGAGAAGCAATCAAGCAGAAACGTCGTGGAAAACTAAGTAATGGTTTTCCATGACAATGCACCCATCCACGCCGCCGCAGTTGCGAAAACTGCTGTTTCAAAGTGTGGCTTCACGAAAATTCGCCACCCACTCTACAGTCCTGACTTGGCTCTCAGTGATTACTATTGTTCTCAAAACTCAAGGCGGACTTAAGGGGTAGAAGATTTTCCATTGATGATGAAGTGACCGCTGCAGTTTTCGCCCATTTTCTTCACATATGGTAAAACAAGACGAAACTTCTAACTATTTTTATACAGGGATAGAAATGCTACCTAATTGAACGATCCAAAAAGTGTGTTCACATAGACGAAGACCATATTGAAATGTAATGTGGTGCCCAGAGAGAGGAATGAAAGCCGAGACTGTTGAGTAAATACTGACTATATTTCCAATGGATCATACCTTAAATAAGTACAAAAGTAGGTTATACAGTGTATATGGTTAAATAAGTATATATAGTTAATATAATCTATTCATTACATCTCATCTCCACCGCAATAAAATAAATAAAATAATACTAACAGTTTATTTTATTTTAGCTTATATTACGAATGTTAATACAGTATAATGTCATATCATAATAATTATTGTCTTAACAAACTTTAGAAGTAAGTAATTAATACCCACATACTTTTTTAATACAATTGTTAGGTAATTGGTTCAAAATACATTTTTGTTCTGTTTTTGTGAATAACATAGTTTTTATTATCTTTAATTATTTCTACATTGGGTGAACATTCCCTTACTACTTTGTATGGACCTGAATATATGTTTTGGAACTTATTTCCAGTTTCATTTTTTATTAAAATCAAATCATTCTGTTTATAAGTTACAGGGTTAATATTACGATCATATTTATCTTTTCTTTTCAATTTACTAGCTATTAAATTTTCTCGCGCCTCTTTTTGTGACGTTTGTATTCTGAATTTGAGTTCTAAAGGATAATTATCAAAATTGTACAATGGGTCTACTTGTGCTGATTGCAAATTAGATGGTAAAATACATTTCTTACCGAACACCAACTCATAGGGAGTAAACTTAGTCTCTGTATGTACCGCAGTGTTATAAGAAAAACACCAAAATGGAAGCCATGTGCTCCAAGCTTCTGGGTGCTTTCCTGTCTGTATTCGCAAATAGTTACCCAAATGTTTGTGCGAATTCTCCAAGGCACCGACACTTTGATGATGATATGCGGTAGACTGCAGCTTGTTAATATGCAAAAGTTTACAAACCTCTTTCATTGTGTCCGATAAAAACTCCGTTCCCCTGTCTGTAGCTATCTCCTTCGGGATACCATACCTAAGAATCCAATTATTTACAAAGTTCCTGGCTACTTCACTTGACCCCTTTGACATTAATGGGTAAGCCTCAATATACTTACTCAACTCACATTGTATAGTTAAAATGTACACATAATTATCGTAATCTTTATCTAACGGCCCTACTATATCTAAATATATCTTCTCAACCGCCGAATTTGCCGTTGAACTTATTGTCATAGGCTCTTTAGTATAATGTGAGGAATGTTTTTGTTTTTGACATTTGTCACACCTTTTTATAAATTCTGTAACATCAGCTTCTAATTTTGGCCAAAAATAATATTTCTTTATGTTATTTACCATTCGTCTTATGCCGGCATGGCCACTTGTGGGTAATATATGAAAATCGTTTAAAATTACAAGCTTATCGTCTTTATTAGTTATTCTCTTTGTTCCCCGTAAAATACATATACGTGGTCCGGACCAATTACTTATGTTATTTACTTCATTTATTAATTTTTCCACAAATTTATTATTTTTCTCAGTTTTAATGAAGTATACTTCTTTTATATTTATTTTCCCACAAAATATATTTAGCTCTCTCACAAATTCGCCTGGCGACAGTTGCGATCGAGACGCTAAATTAATAAAAATAATATTCATTGAGGGTACATAACTCAAACATCCCTTCTCGTGCGTTATCTCATTCAATTTACGATATCGATTTAATTCATAAGCGCTTATGAAACATAATTCCGTGAAATATTTCGGTTTGCTATGTATTTCTACAACTTTTGGTTGATCAGGCCAATTGTTCTTAGAAACAATAGCATCCCGTTGTTGCCTAGCCATCTGGCCACGCGTCATTACATTCATCACCGTTTGATTCATCTCTTTCAACTCCTCCGAAGTTAAATGCAAACGTGAAAGTGCATCAGCGGCAGAGTTATTCTTCCCTTTCAAATATTCAAGTATAAAATCATATTCTTCTAATGTTAATCTAAATTTAATCAAACGGCTAGATGGATCTCGCATTCCAAATAAGTAGATAAGTGGCTTATGATCAGTCTGAATTTTGAATGTCCTTCCATACAAATATGGACGAAAATGCTTTACGGCCCATACAATCGCAAGCAGTTCCTTTTCAATCGTCGGGTACCTTTTTTCTGCTTTATTAAGACTACGACTAGCATAGGCTACAGGCCTGCCGTCGCTGTTGCACAAAACTGCACCTACGCCATATCCTGATGCATCTGTTTGTAGAATAAATTGATTAGACTCCGAAAACTCAGGGTATTGCAATACAGGATGGGATATTAAATTTCGTTTCAATAATTCAAATGATTTTTGGCACTCCTCATCCCATTTAAAAGTTACATTTTTCCGACACAAATTATTTAATGCATGTGCTTTTGTAGCAAAATTAGGAATAAATTTCCTGTAATAGTTCACAAAGGCCACGAATCTTTTGACTTCATCGACCTTAGTAGGAACTGGGTAGTCTTTAACAACCCCTATTTTATCAGAATCTGGTATAACGCCCTCTGCTGACACAATATGACCCAAATAAAGTAGTTCCTTTTGTAAGAAAATACATTTTTGAGGATTTAACTTTAGATTGACTTTACGTAATCTTTCAAAAATGGATTGTAAATTTTTAATATGACTAGGTAAGTCCCTACTATAACAGACTAAATCGTCTTGGTATACCAAGCATTTTTCGTATGTTAACCCTGTCATCGCCATAGTCATCATACGCGAAAATGAACTAGGACTGGTCTTTAATCCCATAGGCATTCTAGTCATCTGAAACTGTCCGGAGCAAAAAGCAGTATACTTGCGACTATCTGGGTCTAAGCTTACATTATAGTAACCTTGATGTAAATCTAAATGAGAAAAATACATGCAACCCGATAACGAATCTAAAATTTCCGTTATATTTGGAAGTGGAAATTTATCATCATGTATACTGTTATTAAGTTTCCTGTAATCTATGACCAAACGCCATCTTTTGTTTCCATTTTGGTCACTTTTCTTTGGCACCAACAAGATTGGACTGGACCATTCACTTTGACATGGTTCAATAATATTTTCTTTCATCATTTGATCAATTTGGTTATTAATTTCATTTTTTAAAGCATGAGGCAAACGATAGGGTTTTGAAAAAATAGGATGAATATTCGGTTTTATTTTAATTGAGTGTTGATAAATATCAGTGGTTGATAATTTGTCCCCTTCCAAATAAAAAATATCGGGATATTTTGCACATAAACTTTCTATATTAATTCTTTCTTCTTTATTTAAATTACTTAAATCCAATTTTGACAATAGTGTTTTAACTCGCGATGCATTTTTCTCGGTTTTATCAAAGTTACAAACATTATATTCCTTTAAATTTTCTATATTAAGTTTAATTTCAGATAAAGTTATATCTTTTGAGGTCGAATTCAATACTCGAACTGGTATTTTGCCATTGATTGGATGTACTAACGTACTCGCAATAAATACGCCCTCGCACACTTCTTTCGTACATACCACACATTCTTCTGTTAAACTGGTATTAATAAAGTGAATTGATTCTGATCTGGCAGGTAACGACAATAAATTACTACACGAGTCTATCAGTTGCAAAGATATTTGTTTAGATTCACTGATCCATAATGACAGACTATTATGTTTCATATCAATCACCGCTCCATACTTTCCTAAAAAGTCCTGTCCTAAAATACCGTGCGACTTACAAGGTAGCGTGTCAAATACATAAAACTTATGACTAATACACTGCCCGTGTATTGTCAACTGTAAACATACATATCCGATAGCTTGTACTTTTCCACCTATACCATTTATAGTTATGTTTTCTTTGTTGATTGGGATGTCAAAATTTAAAACATGCTTATGTTTTATAGCCGAAATTGAAGCTCCCGTATCTATGAGCCAATTAAACGCGTGTCTGTTTTTATAACATAACTTTATGTAGTAACTACTATCGCTGGCTAAAATACTATATGTTATAGGCACGAAAAAAATCATTTTCAGGTTCCGACTTCCGAGTGGATGAACTCGATTGAGGCTGTGACTCATCAGTCACTACTGTCCGAATCTGTCCTCTGAATGGTCTACGACCCCTAGAATGATTATTATAAGTTCTACCTTGATATGGCGCTCTGCCCTGGGGCACTCCCCGTGGCTGAAATTGAGGCTGCTGGGACCCTTGTCTGGTCCTGGTATGCGACTGTCGCCCGTTGTAGCTAGGGTTGCCTCGCCAACGATCCGTGTTGTATGTACCTCTTGGAGTGTTCTGATGAGAAGAGGGCCTGGAAGTGTTTTTATAGAAACGATTATTATTATGCCTTAGTGTTAACACTTCAGCTGTTGAACTTGAACCTGAAACGTCCTCGTCAATTGCGGCCTGAATCGCATCTTTTAAATTTTCAAATCTCTGAGCCGTAATAATCGTGCCAATCCTACGATTTCTTAATCCGTCGCTAAATTGCCGAATTGCCTGTTTCTCGTTTATAGATTTTAAAATATTAAATTTTTCAACATTTCCCTCAGATTGAGAAATTGTAAGGTCAGCGAATAATTCGGATAAGGTTTTTCCGAAAGCATCAATAGACGCATCATTTTGTCTGCAATTTAAAAATTGTTTTTGCAAAGCACTTGTAGATTTCTTTGGCAAAAGTAACATTTTCATATCATTTAAAAGATTAGGTACAGTGTCGTATCTTGTTGCTAATTTTAGCTTAGCAGACTGCGACAGTCTGCTTTTCAAAACAAAAGATATTAAATACGTCTGTGACTCAGCATTAAGAACCGAACTATAGTACTCAATACCATCGATAAGTTGTCGTAAATTGGAAAGCTCATCATTCATCACTGGCAATAAGCTCAAAGCTACTTTCAGGTCGAATTTATCCATTGTTGAAAAACTACTAGAACCCTCTGAAATTCGACACAACTCAGTTATTTCATCAAACAATTTCTTAATATCCCCACAATATTTTTCAAAAAGAAGTAGCTTGTCCTCTCCTAAGCTTTTCCTGTCAATACTTCCTATATAATTATTATATTGTGCAACAATAAATTTAGCTTCGTCTAACTTTGTCTGCAATATTTTACCTTGTCATCTAGCAGGTCCTATTTTAATTAAATACTGTCTTACTACTAATAAATCCTCTTATAATTTCTTTAAAAATGTTGCCATAGAGTTTAAAAATACTTAATATGCATTATAGAGTATTAACATACCTGTATAAGTTTGGAACCCTGGATCCTCCGCATATTAACAAGAACTGTAACATGTTAATAATACACGAGTATACATAAGTTAGGATAATATTCTTAACTTTTTTTTTTGTTTACTATTATTTAAGTAATAATAATATTAATTATACGTTAGTAAATAAGGTTACAGTCCACTAAATAATGTCCATCAACTTGCCGAAATTACGATGTACGCGAAAAAGAAATACGCATATTTATGTAACCGCACTTCACTTCACACGACACCTATTTTATACGCTTATAGGCATTTTTAACACTTTTACACTGCGTTATCATTTATCTTCAAATCGGGGTAACCTTGGCGCCGTTGAAAGGAAAGCCGTCGCACCCTGCTGCCACTCGCATTCAGCTCAAACTCCTGTCGTATCCACCTTAAATGACATTTCCGATATATCCGGAATGCTCCATACAGGACTCCAAAAACCAGGCAGAGTACTATGACGCATAACAGGATGCTGGTTGTTTTCATATGGAATCGGAACTCCTCAATCGGTGCATCATTTGTGCCCCCAGCTGCATTTTGCGCTATCACGATGTTCTCTTCTTTAGACTGCTGTTTCCCCATTTTCGAAGCTCACTCTTAGTTCACTAGCGTCGCTGCCAGAAGTTTTGATATAATTCATTTTATCAACCGATGATTGCATTGTCCCGAGAACACGATGTTTATCATTCACTGTCCATATACGTAATCGGTCGGCGACGCGGCGGCGAACGGTGTCAGAATACCGGTGCCCGTGAATCTACTTTAGGCAGGGTCGCCATGTAATGTGGTGCCCAGAGAGAGGAATGAAAGCCGAGACTGTTGAGTAAATACTGACTATATTTCCAATGGATCATACCTTAAATAAGTACAAAAGTAGGTTATACAGTGTATATGGTTAAATAAGTATATATAGTTAATATAATCTATTCATTACATCTCAGAAAAATAAAAATAGTTTCATGAACTTAAGTGCCCTCTTTCTTTGTCAGGTCGGAAACCCTCCTCTCCCCTCCCCTTCCCCTCATAAACTTTAAATAAAATAATACATATATTAAATAACATATTATATATTAAATAAATTGATATATAAAGTATTAAAGTGGCAGTTCTTTGCTATTATCATATAGGTATATGACATTTGTTAGGAATTTATATATACCCGTATAATAAAATATTTTTCATTGCAAAATTGCGGAAAACTTTATTGCAGTATACTTTACGAACGATACAGAGCCCAAAACAACCTATGTTTAGAATCTTTGTGTCTGTCTGTTCGTCTGTCATTCTGTACACGCATCACGCAAAAACTAAACTTGACTTATCTAGCTTATGTGCCGGATTACTTTTAGGGTACATTAGTTACATTAGGATTATAGGGTTACATTTAGTGTACTTTTTATCCAGATGCATCATAGAGTTCCCGCGGGAATCTTTAATTCATCATTGGGTGTATTCAGATTTTGTAGTTTTGATAATTGTTCTGATTTGTTTCACGCTGTTTCAATAATTATTGTGTACTATGATAGCAATTTTTAAAATTTTACTTTAGTTAAAATAACTTTAGTTAAAATACATATTACTAGGAATTTTGGCAAGTTACTAGGTTATACAAATATTATTAAGTTTTGCAACGTTATATAAAATTTTGTTTTTCGTATGACTTGAACATAACGAAGTTAAGATACACTAGTATTTCCAAAAATATAAGATCGACTGTTTTACATGCAAATTATGATAATACATTCACATATTTTAAGCAGCTTATGACCCTGTGATTCCGTGATATACGACCCTTAATTCCTATCTACCCGCCCTATCTAACCTTCTCGACCCTTGGAAGCGTGGCTGCTGCTCTAATCCTTGTAAGTTTTATTGATCTCATATGACCTTTTCATACCTGCTTGCGATGACAATACTTTGATATTTTAATTTTTTTCTTTTCTTATATGGCAATATCGGAATTAGCACATTGTGCAAGAGTAGAATTTTCTTTGTAATTATCAATTTTTAAAGTCAAAACGCATCTCGTCAATGTTCAATCTCGTCAAAGTAAGGAGTTGGTCAGTAAAGTGATAATAAGTTTACCGAGGACAGAAAAGTTGGACTCCTTGAACTCTTTGGAAGCACGGGAAAAACGCAGTCCAATGCTTTTGTTTGATTATCGCAAACATTACGTACATAAAACCGTTTGAAATGTAATCTTGTATCTTGTATGTGATATTTGTATTTTTGATATTTTTGCTTTAATTTTCAATTACTGATAAGATTTTTTTACAGAAAGAAAGTCATATAGGGTCTTACTAAATAATTAAATGTTGATATTGTTTCTAGTAAGTTGATAAATGATCCTTATCATTTTTAGAAAAGGTTTTTAATGATAACAGACGAACTTTGTAATATTTGTATCAGAGGGCAAAAAATATTTATAAGTGTTTAACCTGAGGTGCAACGGGGTCCTAAGCCATTGAAACACACATCGGAAAAATAAGTAAATTAACTGCAATTCAATTCTAATTGCAATTCTAATGTTATTCTAATGGGTATTAGAATAATATTAGAATTGCATAGCTTTATCGTGGGTTTTTTTTTATAGAAATAAGGCGGCAGACGAGCATACAGTCCACCTGATGGTAAAAACCCACCTCCACCCATGGTCCTACTAACCTTTTGGTTATACGGACCGAATCGTCGGGAGATATGCGCCGTACACACCTGCTTAGGAGTATGTTCCGGCGCGTATCTGCTCTGTCTTCATACACGTAATTTCTTTTCCCATTTCCCTTATCCACTCTCCCCTTTCTGGGGCTATTCTACTCCACATTACGTGACTTCAGCGCCGAGCAGCTCCCGTGCTGACGGTGTGCAAACTCTCTCAGCCCGCGGAAGTTCGCTTCTGAGGAGACGAGGTCTCAATGACCTGGAAAATGGAATGGAAATGGAATGGAATGCATGGAAAATGACCGGTCCCTCCTCCTGCCTTGTAATCCCCTTTAGCATTCTCTGTCAATCCTCCTCGTATAGAGGACAGGACCATAGAACATGGTGCAAGTCTTCATCTGCCATGCCGCATTCACTCAACTTCAAATCATGAAATCGCTTTAGGATACAGCCATGCCCAGTGAGTATCTGAGATGTTTCATAGTCTAAAGTCCACCTGATGGTAAGTGGAAACTGTAACCCGCGATACGTGCCAACATCAGTCTAGCGGATGCGCTGCCCACCTTTGCAGATTAAGGAATGGATTGGGAGAACGGGTTGGGCAAAAAGGGGAGGGGATAGGATAGGACGGGATGGGAATGGACTCTGGTATATGTCACTCACTACCAAAACACGTACGTACATTGGGGAAATACGATAAAATAGGAAATGCAGTACATTTCATGGTAGTCGAGGTCGCCCAGCGGCTGTGGGAATGCAGCGTGCACTCTCCCACTACATAGTTAAGGTTTAGTTAGGCAAGCGCAAACATAAAACTATTAGATTATTTAATGATTAGTGAGTGAGTAACAAAATATGTGCGGTGTTCATACATGTTCAAAATTAAAAATCGTAGAAACTTGGAATTTGGCAATTTAATCTTCTAAACTCCCCTCGGGGTATAATTTTGGATCGTCTGATTTTCTCTTGTGGAATAATACGCTCAGTTGCTTTGGGAAAAGGGTGCAGTGTTTGATAGTGTCAGGAGTCCATCGATCGTAGATGTTCATGATTGGACAGTATATTAGGTGATTAGGTGAAAAATCATCTATAGTTCATCTATATCTTTATAGAAAACTGCAGATTAATTATCCACCAGCCTAGTCTTCTTCCAGAGTGCTTTTTTGGAACATGTCAGATTTCGATTGTAATATTTTTTGCCAGAGTACAAGTTACAATGGATGTCGTGAACATCAATTGAGTCCATACATACTTTGCCTCGTCGCGTGCAAATTCTTACCTATGTTATACAATTTTAGAATTGCTGTAAAAGTGTGATACTTGCCCCTCCCTGTATACATAACTGCAGAAGTCACAAACTGTTAACCACATACAATGCATACATAACAAACAGTTTACTAAAAAATTATGTCAAAAAACTGTCAATATAAGGAATGTCAAAGTCCTCGAACATCTTCGCCACTCCCCCGGCCCGTGTGTACGCATTACAAATCTGCAACAATTCATCTTAGTTATCTGTCACCGGTGACATCTTCCAAATGGATGTGAAACTGTGACAAGCTGAATCAGCCCGATGCATGTACCACTTGTAACGTTTTTGTTTTGATTTTGACCGATGTGGTTTTCATCA
This sequence comes from Sesia apiformis, assembly GCA_914767545.1. Taxonomy (NCBI): domain Eukaryota; kingdom Metazoa; phylum Arthropoda; class Insecta; order Lepidoptera; family Sesiidae; genus Sesia; species Sesia apiformis. The sequence goes on from OU611976.1 coordinate 3,513,838, forward strand.
ACAATGGCAGGAAAAGAAAGGTTTAAAAATGATGCTAATTAAAATGAGTATCATATAAATAGTGAAATCAATTTTGAGGTTAGGATCTTTAGTGAGAATAAAGAAATACTAGGTCCTGTAACAATACTCTGTCGAGTTTCGTTTTATTTTTCCATCTAATGGTAAGTGGATACTGTCATCTATAAACAACCTCAATACATGCCAAAACCAGTCCAAAATGACGAACGATGGCGCGCTCCCGGATAGAACAGATTAAGGAATTGATTGGGAGAAAGGGTTGGGTAAATAGGGAGGGATAGGATAAAATGGGATAGGAATGGGCTCTGGCATATCTCACTCACTACCGAAACACGTACGTACATTGACGAAAATTCGTATTAAATGCAAGTACATTTCAAGGTAATCTTCTGTGAGAGACTGTGGGAATTCAGCGTGCACTCTCCCCCTACAATAGGCTTTTTTATTTATTATTATAGATAAGAGGGCGGACGAGCAAGCGGTCCCACGTGATGGTAAGTGTTACCGCCGCCCATGGACACCTGCAACACCAGGGGGTATGCGGGCGCGCCGCCGACCTCGCAAAATCCTATTCAGTTTTCTTGAAGAACCCCATGTCGTAGTTTAATGGGAAGACCTCTTGAGGCAGTTCGTTCCACAGCCTACGGGTTCGCGATATAAAATAATTTTTGGACCGAACAGTACGTAACACCTCCGTATCGAGGAAATGATGGACTGCACTTCTGTGACGGGAGGTGCGGTTTTAGAAACCCGAGGTGGGAATTATATTGAACAATTCTTCAGAGCATTCGCCATAGAATTCTTCAGAGCATTCCCCATTGTACAGGTGGTAGAACATACAGAGAGATGCAACGTCTCTCCGAATGCTGAGGGGTTCTGAACCGCCCGTGAGCCACAATGCCACGTCCTCCTTTCCTCACGCAACAATCTCTCTCTCGGGACGACTTCATCCGCGCACCGCCGGAACACGATGCGGGCCTCGCGGCTAATACGGCTAATCATTATGGCGGCGGACTCCGACGGAAGGGTGGTAGCTTTGCCAACGGAGTAACCCTCCCACCGCAAAAAAGGGAAAGTCATTGCCTCGTCAGTTAACAGCAGGGTGCACCACTAGCAGGTGAGGTTGGCTTAGGCTCCAAAGATGGTAGGTGAGCCTCTTACACCCCAAACGATTACGCTTTCCGAATTTATTGCTCTAATGAAAAACCTAAATTCAAATCTGCTCCAAACTCTTTCATTTGATTGCTTTTTGATTCATTCTGTTGCCATTATCTATAAAGACGTGCTTATTATATTTCGGCAAAGCCTTCTATATCTGTATGTTTGTAAATATCTCATAAAACTCTTGTAATTGCTCATGTTACTGGAATTACCTTGTATTTGTAAAAGAAACCTTATTAACTGTTTTTTTTTACTGATAAAAAAAATGCTGGAGTGAAGACTGAGTGCCATTTATTTCTTAAGAACCCTTCTACCGTCTGAGCAAATGACCCAGTCCCGCTAAATGGGACTCCGTCGGTTTAGTGATGACATTCTAAGCAGTTTAAAATTACTTCACTTATTAAAAATAGGTTGTTTTGTTGATCATGATTTGTTATTCATTTATGATTTAAAAATACTTCAAATAAATGTTATTAACATTATTTGAGATAATGTTATTAATGCTGATTTTCAATATTGCCCTGATTTTACTGAATCAAGGGCTGCACCCAGGGTCTGGCACCAGTATAGAATAACTGGGTCACACTTTTGCCGGTGACATAAGATGAACGGGGACCTCCTTCTCGGAGTAACTACCTTTTACGGCTAATGCTTTTTCATTATAAGAATGTTGGCTTATTCGACTTTCCATATGTTATGATTTATTTATTGAATCCCACAAAGAGTATGTTAAATTTTATAAAATTAAAAATTAGAATGGCAGCTGTCAAAGTGCCTCGAATAGTATCTACTCTGTAAAAATAATAAATGTACAATATAAAAACTTTAAAATCTGCGATACATGCCAACATCAGTCCAGAATGACAAACGTTGGCACGCCCCCAGATGCGCTGCCTACTTTTGGAGATTAAGGAATTTAGTGGGAAAATAGGGAGGGATAGGATGGAATGGGAATGGGCTCTGGCATATCTCACTCACTACAGGAACACGTACGGACATTGGGGAAATACGATAAAGTAGGAAATGCAGTTCATTTCAAGGTAGTCTTCTGTGAGAGAGAGGGAACGTGGCCAGTCGAGTGCGCCCAGCGGCTGTGGGAATGCAGCATCCACTCTCCCTCTACAACTCTCCTATTTGTAGGGAATACTACTCAGTCTATAAATGAACATATTACCTCGATTTGATCATTATTGTCCCAGCACACTATTAGAAGAACTTTGACAGTCGTCATTCTAATAAAACCTTGGCGGTGAGGGAAAACATCGTCAGGAAATCCGCATACTCTATAAATAAAAAAAATCTGGAGTATCTGATCTACCAATTCGCACTGGGCCCGCATGGATCCGCCCAGTGATTTACTGGGGGAGGCCTGTGCCCTGCAAGTAGGTCGTTATAGGCTGATACAAGTACATTCATTTCAGTAACAACTCATAAGTAAATTGGCTTGCATCTAAAATCGAGAGACTTAGGCTTGTACGAGGTCAAGCACAAGTCTGTCCAACGTTTAACTCCACTGCTGCGCACGGACTCGGCCATTGTCTTGTGCACGAGGGATTTGTGGCCTTTAAACACCACGCTGGCTTAGCGGGTTGGTGAGTATAGTCTTTTAGAGATGGTGCAGTACCTTAGACCTTTTACGAAAGGCACTGGCAGGGATGGGGTGATGCAATTCTATAGCCGGTCGATACAACACGGCCTATGTTATGGTATGAAATATGAATTATGAGGGCATATGAGACTTTATTCATCACCTACCATGAGGTAGATCTCGCTTCTGCTGGATGATGGGAACGGAAATAAATAATAATAAAAAGTAGACATCGCCGTCCCGCATGACGAGGGTCTAGTGAAAGCCGAAACAGAGAAAAGTAGGAAGTATCTGATCCTGGCGCACGAGATCACCGACATGTGGGGCGTGACGTGGACTGAAATCATCCCAGCCCCGAGACCAAATCGAGGCGGTTGGACTTCCGTGGCGGCTGGCTCTCAGCTAAGATGCAGAAGGCGGTGCTGTTCGATACGTGCGCCGGTTTCTCTTCCTAGAGTCCTGAACTCCGGCCGACTGTGCTTCCGCCGGGGATTATACCGTCTCTCCCTCATTTTGACTCACCGAGGGAGAGACAAGATGGTTAAGGAAGGACCCCTTTTAAAGAAATAATTTATTTGCAAGTAACGAGATTCATAACGGTTAGTAACAGTGTAATTTAAAATCTATGTTAGTACATATTTCTAATTTTACTATTACAAAAAATGTGTCAATCTGTGGAGACTCTACAGCAGTGGTTTACGTACAAGCTGTGCAGCCAACTCGCGAATATGTCCCCGGAACTCTGTTGACGTCTGTCCCGCACTCCGCGTACCAGTGACACGCATCTCTTATGCAATAGCAATTATGCACTGTCTTATGCATTGTATCGCAATAGCAATCAGCGCGAGATTCCGCGAACATCCCTGACGCGCTACAAAAGCGTGGCAACCCCAACAGGACCATGGACGCGTTGTTGTATTGGACACGGAGAACGTTGTATGATTTTTTTCATCCCCCTATCTCGGAAAGAGTATTTTTGCTCTTCGATATCTGAGTGCAAAAGCCGTTTTTATCCGCTAGAGGATAAAGTAAATTGAATTTAGAACATCGTGTGCACTAAGTTTGTGAATTCAAAACATCATTAAACCTATTTACTTCTACCTCCATGGTGCCGAATTTATCATACAACCTTTTTTAATTTGTTCAAAACTCAGACTCGGAACCTTCTTGGTGTACTAAGTATCTTGTGATTGTAAATGTTTTTTTTTTTGCATTTAGTCATTTCCTCGCTGAGGTGGGATGAAAAGTTACGTGTTGCACTCGAGTGCAAAGATTTTTCACCTCGTGCTCTTTTGATTCCCTCGCTAACGCTCAGGATTCTAATTTTTGAATCACTCGCTGCGGTCGTGATTCAATTTTAGAATCCTTCGCTTGCTCGGTCATCAAAATTGAGCACGCGGTTAAAAAGCAACTTTGCACTCTTGTATAAAAAATAACTATGAACACATTGAGCCCAAAGGTTGCATGTGTAAAAAGATTAACAGTATGCTTGAAAGAACGAAATTTTAACTTCCTTAAAGCTGCGCGCAAACCTGCTAGCTGTCATATTGGCGTGATATTAATGGCAAATGGGATTATATTAAGGACATTTCTAACTCATTTAGGATTAAATACAGTAATTACAACAAACAAGAAAAAGCGGTTCTGGTTTTAAACGGGTTACTTCATCCGTAATCCAATTAGGAATCGCGTTATCTGCGAGCTGAATAATTAATGTTGGAGGTTTACAGATTAGGGAGATGTGCGGCCGAATCTGAAAATGTGGGGCGTGGTGGCAGTGATTGCGTTATTTCTACAAATTTAAATTTTCTTGCTAACGGTAGTAAAGATCAACAAACCATGAATTCAAATCACAGTATGTTCACCATAGGCGAAAAGAAATCAAAACCTACAAGAGGCATCCCTCCCCCTCCCATTCTTCATTATTTTCCCAACCCTTTCTCCAAAACCATTCCCAAGTTACAATAAGTACTAGGCAGCGCATCTCGTTGCGTGCCAACGTATGCCATTCCGGACTGTTGTTGGCAGACTGTCAGATCATCAGACTGTTTCCCTATAATGCTATATCTAAGTAACCCTCTACCTAGGTCAGCCACCGCTTATGGCCTTCTTGGTGTTCTCATACAGCCACTACCGGTAACTTTCTTCAAGTCATCAGTTTCCTTGGTCTAAGGGCAACTCACTTTATGTATTCGGCGTTATTACTACCCATTAGGAAAGTACCGTAAAGATTGACAAACCATGAACCATGAAAGAGGGAATTCGAACCCCTGTATCTTCACCATTAGCGAGAAAGAATTAGAACCTACAAGCGGCACGTGTATTTTTTTTCACAGGAAAAAGGCAGCAGACAATCCAACTGAATACCATCATGGTAACGTAACTGTCCACAGAGATCCGTGATATAATATGCCAACATCAATCTAGAATAACAAACGTTGACACGCACGGCCGGGAAAATGGAGAGAGATAGGATTGGATAGGTTGGGAAAGGGCTCTGGCATATCTCACTCACTACCGAAACACGTACGAATACATTGGGGAAATACAATATGCAGTTACATATCAAGGTAGTCTTCTGTGAGAGAGGAGTAAGGGACAGCGATAGTCCTGTATAGTTTTACCACTAATATGCAATAAAGTTGGTACCCCGCCTTTTGTACCATAATGTGCATTTTTATTTATCTTGAATTTGACACATGTTCGGCACATGGCTACATGTTCCACTATACGGACAGCTATCCGAAAACCGACTCTTATGGAGACTTGTAACTTGCTGATTCACGCCGACATTCGGACCATCCATTTTGTGATTAGAATCTATATAGAGCTGTACATTTGATTCGAAATAATATTGGGATTGGTAAACACTTTAATATATTTTACATGAATATAAATCGCTATGTTTCAAAGATCTTTGGTCAATATTTCACATGTAATGACCGTCTTGAACTTTTTGAAAATTTACTAGATGTCATCTAAAATTAAAACAAAAATATAGGGAAAAATAACTATGGCTTTAAAACCATAGAAAAAACAATATTGTTCAATGGTGTAATTTTTCTAAAGTATCACTATAAACACCCGTGAGTGAGTGAGATGACAATATTGCCACGTCTTTACTTTAAAAATTCATAAACTCCCATCTCGCTTATTTTTGTAGAGAATCTGGAAAATTTGGTTGAATTTCATATCGTCTGGTTTTTCGTTCGTTTGGGTCGTCTCGTTTCCTCTTAAGTCAACCAGACTAATAGAGACTTTTTTGAATTACTGATTTTTAGAAAGAAAAAGATTGTAATTAATGACAATTAATTAATATATTTACTGTGTTAATAAACGAATATTGAAGAAATCCACTTCTCGCTAGTTGAATTAAGAACCATACGACGTGAAATTGATTCGAAGATTTCTCCTAATAGGAGTTTGTTGATTAGTCGCAGAGAAGATAGTTCCTTACCTTTTTTTTATAGACTAGTGGACGGACGAGCAAGCGGTCTCACGCGATGGTAAGTGTTACCGCTGCCCATGGACACCTGCAACACCAGGGGGTAGGCGGGCGCGCCGCCGACCTTGCAAAATCCTATTCACAGCTCTCTTGAAGAACCCCATATCGTAGCTTAACGGGAAGACCTCTTGAGGCAGCACAGCCTACGGGTTCGCGGTATAAAATCAAATAAAATATGCTCTCAAGCTCATATCTATTTCATTTTCTTATTGATGAATAAAACTTATCTTATTTCTCAAGTATTCACGTGGATTTACATGCAAATACATCAAGCGGCTAACACGGCACGGTATTTTTAGAATTTATTACTTTACTACAGTATTAAAATGCGTAGGTTACGCATTTAATATAGGAAACAATAACAATTCAGAATTTTATTTTTCTCCAACCACGCAGGGATGTGTATTGGAACGCTAGAATTCAAGTTTATCTTTAGGATTTACTACCGAACATAAAAAAACACCTATTAAGTTCTTTTATCCTATATCTGTATGTCGGATTAGGAGGTCGAAGGGTAAGTAATGTTGGTGGTACCATCTCCATGATCTGGCATCATGTGGCATCGTCATTAGTTGCGAGATCCTCACAGTTCTATATCTACAACGTGAGTATTGCAATAAACAACATTACGAAAGACTAATTCCCACTGTTTGTGTATTTCAACTAATTAAATGGTTATTTTAACACGAATCACAGGGACAGTTCCGAGGCACATTCACTTCACGGCGTCTCCATCGTTAATGCACCATACGATTAATGTTGTTGGTACATGTTTGCTTCGTTTTGTGACCGACCGTTCCCAACATACATATACATGTATATAAATGAAATATCCTGACCCACTGACTGATTTATCATTGCCGAGCCGAGACCGCTGAAGCTATAGACATGAAATTCGGACCGGAGTTTCCTTTGTGACGTAAATATTCACTGAGAAGGGATTTCTTGAAATTCAATAGTTAAATAGATGAAACGGGACGTCAAAATTTGTATAGAGAAAAGTGATCAAAACCGCGGGCGCTTGCAAAAACGGGTAGATCGTAACAGAAAAATCGTAAAATCGTAACAGAGCCTTGTCTGTGCATTTAATTTTTTCTTTTTTTTTTTAAGTGACTGCAATTGTGATACAGTGCCAAAGGCCACAATTTTTGAATTTTGGTCTGTCTGTCTGAACACCCATCAAGCGAAAACTAGTGGAGGGATTTCAATGAAACACTACACACACTCACACAACACACACAAACGGACACACACACCAACGCAAACATTATTAATAATAAAGAATCATCCTATACTTGCCCACAATCTATTAAATACTGTACTTAATGTCAGTGTAATCTGTATTGGCCATTAGCATTGGCAACATAATTGTTAAACAACATAAAAGTTACATAAAAGGCTGTAGATTACATAAATAAATAAATAAAACTGTATCTAGTTTCATAGCTTATGTGCCGGATTAACATTTAAATTAACTTTTTATCCAGATCAATTATAGAGTTCCCACGGGAATCACAAGTTCACGAGAACGAAGTCGCTTGCACCGCTAGTTTAGCAATATGGAGCTAGTACAGCATCTCACATCACCAGCCCTTTTAACGTACTCTGCTGGACACGAGCTTTCCCATGCATATTGTCTAGTGGCACATTGAGATGTATGGCTTTAAAACGCCTTAAGCGTTGACCAAGCAGTTTGGCAAGTTAACTTTTTAGATGTGGTACTCCTTAGGCCTTGCAGCAGTGGGCTTGTTATCCTCACAAATTCTCGGACACACTATCATCTCTATATAATTTCTCAGCAACTATGTAGTTTGCTAAATGCCGATAAAGTGGACCGTTCCAAGTTAACAGTTGACTTACCGCCAGCATTTAAGTATATGTAGTCGACAACACAAACCAAACTGTTGTAATAGTTTGGTTTGTGTTTTTTTTGTATTTTTGTGTTATTTTTCTATGAAAATGTAATTGAGTGTCATTTACCTTTTTCCTGCCATTCCTCCTTGCAAACTCAAATGCAAATCGAGCGACTCTCTCCGAGTTGTCAGCGGTCACAACTTTCATGGATTCAATCATACCATTGACAGATTCGTGTTCCAACATGGCGTATTCGCCTTCTGTATTCTGTCTGTAACGATGTCTGTTATTATTATTGTGTAATAGGCAAGCAGCATTAACTGCTGGTATGCCTATATCTTGTGTTAGCGATATGTCTCTTCTCCTGGAAGCCATTTGATAAGTCTGTCTTTGAAAATGTTTTTAGTAAACATCAAGGACGTCGCCAGCCATTTTTATTCGAATCTCTAGAGGGCGGCAATTGCCCTCCCCACTTGGCGACGCCCTTGGTAAACATTAAATATATAAAATACTAAATAGCACAACATCTTAAATACTAAATAGAAAATATTAAATATAATATAGTAAATATTACATATACCAGGTGTACAAGTATGAAATGCGGATTTGAATTGTATTGCGGAAGATGTAGAATTGCAAGCGTTATTGGACGAAGACGATTCACAAACACAAAAACAACTCGCAGAGCAATTGAACGTTAGTCAACAAGCTGTTTCCAATCGCCTACGAGAGATGGGAAAGATTCAGAAGGTCGGCAGATGGGTACCACATGAGTTGAACGAGAGGCAATATATATATATATATATAGGCATATATATATATATATATATATATATATATATATATATATATATATATATAGGCATATATATATATATATATATATAAGACGTCATAGTGTACGCCCCATTAATATTGTAATTGTGTACCACAGAACAGTGAATAGAGTAGAAGGAGCAAGGGGGCGGTACCCGCGTGACACGAATAAGCGTAGCTCCGCACGCTTGATCTCCGCCCTCTTCAGTTGCCTTTTAGTACTGTTACGTAAACAGTCTAAATAAAAAAATACAAAAATGCTATATTGTGCTATATTGGAGTGCAAGCACGATAGCCGCGCAAAAAAATGTGGCACTATCCCATTTCTTCCCGTGGGAGTCGTAAAAGGCGAGTAAGGGACAACAAAGCCGCTACCACAAGCGCTGAGGGACTACTCTACCTCTGAAAGAGTCGACTCACCAACCCTCATAACCGGCGTGGCGTTTTAAGGCGAAAGACAATGGCCCATGTCCAACAGTGGATAATAAAAAGGCTAGTGTCGGTAACGGGGACGATGACACTTTTCCGAATGGAGATTCCTCCGGGAGATTCTGTTATTTTTCGTACTTTTTTTTATAGAACGTAGGTGACAGGAGTGGACAGTCCACCTGTTGGTAAGTGGATACTGTAGTCCATGGATATCAGCGGTACATGCCAACATCAGTTCAGAACGACAAACTTCGATGCTCCCTTTGGATATTTAGGAATGTATTTGTAAACGGGGTTGGGAAAATGGGGAATAGGAAATATAACGGTACGAGGAATTTTCCTCATTCACATTAAATTTCCCAATCTTTCGTTGTATTTGTCAATATTGGTTATTGTTAACAAAATAGTTAACTATTTCTTTCTTACACGATCATCTGCTTTTTTCTTAAAGTTTTTCTTAAACTTAACTACTGGCTTACTTCTTAAAGTCTTCTCAAAGTCGTCAATTCACCTATCCGGTGGACAAAATTATTATTATGGTTATCGATTTAAAAAGTAGAAACATTACATAACAGCGAATAATGTGAAAACTGATATTCAAACAATAAGAAGATATGGAGAACGAACGCGAGAGATGAATTCAAAACCTCGCCCGGCGAGGTACAGACAGCAAAAAAGATCATAGAATCTTTTACATTAATAAACTTTTATTATATAACAATATAAATAAAAGTTTATTAATGTGTGATTCTATGATTTTTTGCTATCTGTACCTCTGTCTCAAATAGGTAATCAAATAGGTACACATGTATAAGGTGTTAGAAAATTAAAAGTATAGGAAAATTTGTTTTAAGAAATTCGTATTTTTCACAAATATTTGTCTGTTTATCAACGTGCCCCATTTTTCTTTCTTTATATATGGCCACGGTGCAATTAGCACAAGTGAAAGTGTCAAGTTTTCTTCGTAATAAACAATTTCAAAGTCTAGTCTAAAACGTCAAACGTCCTGTCAATGTCTAGTCCCATCGAAGTAAGTCAGGAGTCGCTCAGTAAAGCGATAGTAGGTTTATTGAGGACAGTAGAGGACTCCTTGCAAGCGCACGAAAAACGCAATTCAACTATTTTTATTTGATAATCACAAGCACCATGCACGAAACGTTTGTCTGAAAGCGCATCACCCAATAATCCCTTGACGGATTTTAATTAAACTTGGCATAGTTACAACTTATATGTTGGGTGCTTTTTATTCAGATAAATTATGAAGTTCCCGCGGGAATCACAAGTTCATGTAGACGAAGTCGCTGGCATCTAAATATAAATAAATATGTATGAAAAAAAGTTTCAAAACGTATGTTTACAGATGGCATGTGATATGATGGGATGGCTTGGAACATGACACTGTGGAAGTAGATACAATGAGTCAACAGTCATGTTTATTTCGGGCACGTTCGTTATTTATTTCGAATAACGTTTATTTCGTTTATAACGGGCACGGCTAGTAGTAAATATAAAAAAAAATATTTCTGCTGTCGCTACTCGATGACGTCATAGTGTCTCGGTTTATTTCCGTTGAATATTTCAGAGTATAATTACAGTTTCTTTCAGATTTTCAACGACGGTCCCATTAATTTTGAAGCTAAGTTAAGAAATAGGTAAATTCGACTAGCAGTAAGTTAATTTTCGTGATTCGTACGTGTAAATCAGATATTATCATCAATCGGACTTGTGTCTGAAATCGAAGACTCTTTAGATCTAGTCTCGATTTGGGGTTCTCTGAACCTAGTGGATTTCAACCCCAGTAAGACGCAAGTCTGTGCATTCACCGCTAAAAAAAAAACCCTTTTGTCGTAGCACCTCGCTTTCAGAGCATACCTCTTAAGATCTCGGAGAGTATTGGGATCCTTGGTGTCGACATTTCCAGCAAAGTCGAATTTAGGGGTCATCTGGAAAGTAAGGCCAAAATGGCCTCCAAAAAGCTCGGTGTGCTGAACAGAGCGAAGCGGTACTTCACCCCTGGGCAACTCCTAATGCTTTACAAAGCTCAGGTGAGGCCCCATATGGAGTATTGCTCACATCTCTAGGCCGGCGCACCGAAATACCAATTAGACCCATTTGACTCCATCCAACGACGTGCTGTTCATATTGTCAACGATCCCACTCTCACGGGCTCTAGAACCCCTCAGCGTTCGGAGAGACGTTGCATCTCTCTGTGTGTTCTACAGCCTGTACAATGGGGAATGCTCTGAAGAATTGTTCAATATAATTCCCACCTCGGGTTTCTACAACCGCACCTCCCGTCACAGAAGTGCGGTCCATCCGCATTTCCTAGATACGGAGGTGTCGCGTACTGTTCGGTCCAAAAATTATTTTATATCGCGAACCCGTAGGCTGTGCAACGAACTGCCTCAAGAGGTCTTCCCATTAAGCTACGACATGGGGTTCTTCAAGAAAGCTGTGAATAGGATTTTGCAAGGTCGGCGGCGGGCCCGCATACCTCCTGGTGTTGCAGGTGTCCATGGGCGGCGGTAACACTTACCATCACGTGGGACCGCTTGCTCGTCCGCCCTCTTCTCTATAAAAAAAAAAAAAAAAAATTTAAATTATTTGTCTTTCTTTTCTCTATTTTGGAATATATGAGTCACAATATTTATTCATCTTGATGCTCTTTGCATGTAAGCGATAACCATATTTTCTTCCCTTTCCTTTTTTAGAACGCAAGATACAGAAACTTTTTGATGGAAACTCGTGAAGTGGAGTCGAGGTTTTGTTTGATTTTTATAAAAAATTACATTGTATAGGTTTTGTTTTGTAGTTCTAGTAAATTATCACTATTAACTTCAAAGTATTTTTTGTGCGTAATATTTGCAGTAATCAAATGTAGTAATCAAAGTAGTAATAATCATTGTTGAAATCAAATTTGTAGTAATGTGCGTAATATGTGTAGTATCAAGTAGTAAGCATAGGACTGCGTTTTTGCGTGCGCTTCCAAGGAGTCCTCTTCTGTCCTCAGTAAACATACAATAACTTTTTTTTTTTTTTTTTTAATTCTATATACTTAATTTGGGACTTTGGCCAACACTGGCATGTCAGTCCCATCGTAACCTAACCAAAATTTCACTTACTAAACTAAACACTCAAAAAACACAACGACGGCTTGGACATATCCGCCAGTGCCACCGCCCAAAAGCGGCACCGCCGTGCGGCCGGTTTACGACTCAAATTCAAGACAGCCCCACTCCAGGATAGACCTAAGATGGAGCTGATCCAAATCCAAACATCTCATACACCTGAATAGCAGCCTCAGATGCAGGAACCGCTAGGATATGAGTGAACACACCCATATCATAGGGGTTCAAATTCCAGCGCTGCATCAATGAGGCCCTTTGCCTACAATAACTTTAATGAGCTACTCCTAAAATTCGACGGAACTGCACAGGGACACCCCCCGTTGGCTTTGCCGTAGACGAGTAAAAAGTGCTGCTGAGTTTTATAAAGTCATCGAACAAAATTTGTTAGTTTTCACGAAAGAAATTCAGTATTAACACGGTGCAGATATTGTTCATTTCACCCTATATAAGAATATGCCTTAATAACTGTTTCATCTTTGACGATAAATCCAGAAAGCCAGCTGGTATTCTTTATAGAGATTCTCCATCCACTAAGCTAACATAACACACGCTGTATATTATATAGAGATTATTGTAATTTTATTACTTAATTTGCACACCGTATCCTCTAAGTTAAATAAGATAACACTTCGACGTAAGTTAAATTGGCTTAGAGCTAAGTTAATATATTTTAACTTCGTCGCTTGTATTATTCATAATTCTTGTTTATAATAAGGTCAATTGCAAAGGTATTAAGAACCTATTTGAAACATTTCAAACTTACGATTTTCGATAAAAAATTTTCACTGCACCTCGACTAAGGGCTACATTCTTTTGAATTTTCATTTCTCAATCTTTTGAATGTCGAGACTCCTTTACTAATGATTAGGGGTCCTATTGAGATTTTTCACTGATTATCGTTTGATTATAAATTATAAGAAAATTAACATAAGTGTTTCATTTTTCCTGAATACCTGCGAATAACTATGTGTATTAGAAACCGCAAACCCGTAGGCTGTGGAACGAATTGCCTCAAGAGGTCTTTCCATTAAGCTACGATATGAAGTTCTTCAAGTCGGCGGCGCACCCGCAAACCCCCTGGTGTTGCAGGTGTCCATTGGCAGCGGTAACACTTACATCACGTGGGACCGCATGCTCGTCCGCCCACTAGTCTATAAAAAAAAAGGTAAAGAAATACCTTGTCTGTGACTAATCAACAATTCTTAACAAATAAAATAAAATTAAATAATTAATTATTTATATGTCAGTCGTATTTTAATTTTTAATTAATCTTAATTTTAATCAATTACTCTCTGACTCTTATAAAAGGTAACAAAATTTTTTTCAAACATCATATGACTCATATTGGACACATTTTCCTTTGGAAACATTTCGAATTAGTCATTTTTAATTATGTACAATTATTTGGACAATCATTTGATATAAGTTGCCAAACCCAACTTTTCTACGTCTCAACTAATGTTGACCGTCAGATCCGTAAACTGGACCACCAGATGGACTGTATGCTCGTCTTCCAGTTTCTTTCTATAAGAAATTTCTGAGTTATTTTATAAGTTACTAGCAAAACCCGGCAGACGTTGTGTTGCCTGTGTATATGATTTTTGCGGTCGGTTGAACGGTATAGAAGTTGATGTGCTGCAGAGCCATCTAGTGGCGAGTTACAATAAAGTCGATAGCTTGACAATATTCTCCGTACTCAAATACCTATGTATACCAATTTTCATGGCGATCGGTTGAACGGTATAGAAGTTGATGTGCTGCAGCGCCATCTAGTAGCGAGTTACAACAAAGTCGATAGCATAAAATCTTTTTCCATGAAAAGATACATATATGTGCCAACTTTCATGGTGATCGGTCAAACGGTGTCGAAGTCTATTAACATCAGATATACCTACATCCTCTTTTATATATATATATATATATATATATTTAACTTTACAATAGACAAAATTCTGTTTTTAGCTTTTGTAAATACGCAGCTCTAATAGAACTGTCAGTGAGAAATACGCCTCATCTCATTTGCATTTATGATGGCCAGCTTTAGAGGCTGTCTAATTAATAAACATAAGATACTTTACACGCCATTATTATGGATATATTTATATATCCAAAACTAAAACCAGACTGTACAAAAGTTTAAAAAACAGAGTACTGGGTGCTTTTGCAAATAATACATACATTTACAAATTATACTAACTTTTATCACACATACATATATACATTCAATACGCACATATAATTTTATCTACGGACACACCTAAAAATACAATTTTTTTAACTTGTGCCAGCTCTGTGTATATTTTTTTAACTATGTTTACCTTACGTATTATCTGAATATTGAATGATTAGATAAACTTATAGAACATTGTATTTGGAAGGTACTGGCTCCTGGGATATAGGTTTACAGAGTCAGGGCTTCATAACATCAATGTGTAATATCTGTCAGTCAATCAATTAGAATGTAATTAAAGTAGATAATAATTAATAATGTAGGAAATGTATTATTGAGGGGGAGAGGGCACGCTGCAATCCAACAGCCGCTGGGTGCGCTCGACTGGCCACGTTACCACTCTCTCACAGAAGACTACCTTGAAATGTACTGCATTTACCACTTTATCTTATTTCCCTAATGTACGTACGGTAGTGAGTGAGATGTGCCAGAGCCCATTTCCATCCCATCCCTCCCCATTTACCCAAACCTTTCTCCAAATCCATTTCTATATTTCCAAAGGTAGGCAGCATATCCGAGAGCGTGCCAACGTTTGTCATTTTGGACTAATGTTTGCATGTATCGCGGATGTCTATGGGCGACAGTATCCACTTACCACCGGGTGGACTGTATGCTCGTGTGCCGCCTTCCTCCTTTAAAAACAAAAAAAAAAGTGTAATTTAGAAATTGCATTTTTAGAATATAGGGGTCTGTCCAGGATTCTAGTCCGATTCCAGAGTCAATTGACATATTACAACGTTACTTTTTAAGTTTATTTGTATTTGTATAATGTTTACGTGTAAAAGTTACAATTTGTATTTGTATAATGTTTACTTGTAAAAGTTACAATTTGTATTTGTATAATGTTTACTTGTAAAAGTTACAATTTGTATTTGTATAATGTTTACTTGTAAAAGTGAAATTTTTTTACGCTTTGTATCAAGTAAATTGTTTAAAAAAAAAAAAAAAAGTAAATTAGACAGTTAAAAAAACTGTGTATACTTTGGCATTCATAGATGGAACATTCTTTTCTTATACCGGGTACAAGTGAAAATTATTAGGTTATAAAACTATCTTTGTAATCTGAAATGTTTAAGAAAGTTCTGTGAAAACATTAAACACACTTCAAACTTTAGAAGATTACTCATAATTTCTCAAAAACTTACCGAAGTTCACACTTGAACAAGATGAAATATATTTCAAAGTTACGACAGCTCAAATTAATTTCAACCTAAAAAAAATATTTCTCCGGGATATATTTAAATCAAAATTCATCAGTAAAATGATTACTTATCTTGCAAAAATCTAGGTAAAACCCTTACATAAGTGAACCCACTTAACGGAGATAACTTAATTTACCTGAATAACTTTTATATGTCCCAAAATTACCCTCTCCAAGGTATTAAAGCTTCCTTGCAAAGGGACCGCCACGAAATTCCGTAGAACATCTACGCGCAGCTACGAGCTACGCAGTGTTGCTAGCTTGGAGTTTTTATTTTGTCCGTCAAAACCGGGATATTTTCTTGGAAACATTATTTTTATTTTGATTTAGAGAGAGCTAGAAAGAGTAACTAAACTAATAAAAACAGTGATTTATATTTTTATTTAGAATGAGCTAGAAAGAGTAACATAAACATAATAAAAAATATTTCTTTCTAAACATGTTAATCAAATCACTTTTTAATAAGATTAATCGAATAATTGCTATTGAACTTGAAGGCATTGTTTATTCGTTCTACTATTTTTTAATATAATCCTGTATTGGCCTTAGTTTTTTATTTTCAATTTATGTCTCTATATTTCACCGCTATATATATGTTACCGCTACATTTCTACCGCTGCTGTTAACTTACCAATAAAATAAATAACTATATGAACTGGAAATCATTTTTGTGATACTTAGCGTTTGTTTTCAATTCATTCATTACTTCTGATGTCCTTTCGTCGAAAAATGGGAAATTTTACAATAATTCAAACATGTTTCCGGGGAACATAAATTGTAGATGTCCACACCAGCTACGGGCTACGAGCACAGTGTTGTTGCGGATGCTACGCGAGGCACACGCCTACCTCTCACTCTATCTTACATCTCTTAATCTTTCTCTTTCAAATCGTTCCTTCTTTAAAAAGCAATATTAAACATAAGTTATTGTCTAGTGTTGTTTTGAACTTGTGTGTTGTGTTGACTGTATTTTTTGTTTGTGCTACGAGTATATAATTGTTGTTATGTAACAGGTATGTTTGGATACCTATTGTGTGATTTCATTGAGTACTTCATAATAAGTATTTCATTGTATTGCAGAATTTTTGATAAAAATTACGTATTGCCCGAAAATATTGTTTAACAACACAAATATAAAATTAATAATTATTTTATATTAAACCGAATCAATTTATTGTAGACCAAAGGTTTCTAATATTGACATTTTGAAAAAATCAGATAGTACACCTATGTGTCCCTAAGAGCATACAATAATTATTTTAAAATAAACATCATTCTTACATGTGACGTTTTACGGAAATACCATATATCATCATTTTTTATTTTTTTACATATAGTTTTACATTTAAATTATTTAAATTTAGCTAATAATAATGCCTCATGGTTTCCACATTTATAAAATAACTTAAAATATGTATAATTAAGGTTTACAAAAAGCTACAGATAAGAAGTTGGGATTCTAATATTAGGGGTTAAAGTATGAAATTGCCGATTTGTGCTGAAAAATTAAAACTCGTTTTTTTCTATAATGTAACATATTTATTTAATCAAAATATTTACCCTCATTATTTATACATTGTTGCCATCTAATCGGAAGTACATTTATGCCTTTGCGATAGAACTCTGGGGATATAGATTCGACAAACTGTGTGAAAGCATTTTGTACTGCCTCTTGGGAAGAAAATTTTTTACCACGTAGAAAATTGTCCAAATCATGAAAAAAATGGTAGTCTGTTGGAGCAAGATCTGGCGAGTACGGAGGATGACGTATGGTTTCTAACTGCAGCTCCTGTAGAGTTACAACGGTTTCTCGTGCAGTGTGAGGGCTTGCGTTATCATGGAGCAATAATGGTGAAGATCGATTCACGAGTCGGGGCTGCTTCACTGCTAATTTCGCCATCATTGTTCGAAGTTCGGCACAGTAAACATCTGCTGTTATTGCTTGACCAGACCTGAGAAAGCTATAGTGAATAACACCATGAATAGACCACCAAACAGTTACCATTACCTTTTTATTGGTAAGCTTTGCCTTAGGGCACTGTTGCGGCGTTTGACCTGGGGTCAGCCATTGCATTTTTCGCTTTCGGTTATCGTAAAGAATCCACTTTTCGTCACATGTCACAATTAGATCCAATATTCCTTCATTTCTGTACCGATTCAACAAGGCAACGCAAGTTTCAACACGCGTTTCTTTCTGCAGATCAGTCAAATCATGAGGCACCCATTTTTCATATTTTTTTATCTTATTGATTTAATGGAAATGAGTCAATATTGTAGGTAAGGTAACGTTAAACCATGCCGCTAATTCCTGGGTAGTTTGACTCGGATCGGCTTCCACCATCTCCTTCTATTCAGCGTTATTCACCTGTGTGGGCGGTCTTCCACGTGGTTCGTTCTTCAAGTCGAAGTTTCCATTACGAACTCGTTTAAACCAAAAACGCACGGTTCGTTCATTAGCAGTCTCCTCTCCAAACGCAGCATTGATATTGCGAGCCGTTTCTGCCGCATTAGTTCCGCGTCGGAACTCGTATTCAAAGATTACTCGGATTTTCGAAGTATCCATCTTTCCCGTCTAAGCTGAATAAAAAAAACAATTGAAGGTCGAAAATCGAATGTTGCAAATTTTTTAAAACAAGAACCTCATAGGTATCATGTGAAAAAAGTTTCACTCGAAAATCTCACACCATGAAGGTTTTATGTCAATTCAAAGTATCTATTACTATAAAACGGCAATTTCATACTTTAACCCCTATTATTTAAAATAGTTAATTTTAATTAGAAACATTCAAATTCACCATAAATACCCATGAAAAAGAAAATTCGGAACTATTATTTCCTATTATTAATAAATAATTTATATTAATTATGCTGATAGCTAGATAGATAGCTGATAGATATTACTTGAAGAAGTTCATCGGTAGTGGGTGGATGAGCCGAAGACCGTGTGTGGTGGCGGTCCCTGGGAGAGGCCTGCTGAATCCATGGTGGAAAGACATAAGCTGATGGTATTGATGGTATGGTATGGAGGTGATAGCCTAAGGTACTCTCCACTCCCTGTTTTATTTATTTTTCAATTCTTCGTCAATTCTATTATAGATGCATTTCTTATTTAATTCTATAATTAAACTTTAATGCACAAAGAAACATTGTATAATAGGCGGACTTAATGCTTAGTGGCATTCTCTGCCAGTCAAGTTTTGGTTACACAGAAATACTCGGGGCAGTTGCCAGTCAACCTTTGGTTAAACAGAAATACTAGGCGGGGTTACCAGTCAACCTTTGGTTAGTTAAACAGTTTTGGTTAATACGCGCGGCGGTTGCCAGTCAACCTTTGGTTAAACAGAAATACTAGGGGCGGTTGCCAATCAACCTTTGCTTAAACAAAAATACCCGAGGCGGTTACCAGTCAACCTTTGGTTAATACGCGGGACGGTGGATCGTACAGTCAATAAGAATATTGTAGCAAATAATTACAAACAATACACATTTATATGTTATGATTTTATATATGTACGTAAGGTATGATTGTATGATTTGATATTGTATGTATCCATCAGGTATATTTATTTGTAGGTAAATTATTTATCCTGTTTGTCGTTTAAGTTAGGTATTTAAAATATTTAATTATACCTTTCATCGCACCTCTCTTTGTATCTTTCTGTTTTACCCAAAGGTAAGCTGGAAGAGAATACCTTAAGGGATTAATCTCGCCTTTTGTACCATGCAATGCAATTCAATCAGCCCTTTCAGTATCCGTTCAGTACATGGGCCCCCTTATGCACAATATTTTGTGCTTAAAGGATATACGGCCATAAAACTGCACGATGGCGAAACGGTTCGGCGAGTCCATTCTTTCAGAGGTGGTGTAGTTCCTCAGCGCTTGGGATTGCGGCTTTGTTACCCCTTAGTCGCCTCTTACGACCCACCCCCGGGCCGAGATATAGGTACTATAATGTGCAATAAAGTTTTTTAAAACAATAAATCAATACCTACGTATATTAATACTATATAATATAGTAGCAAAACCCGGCGAATGTTGTCCTGTCATAGGAGTTGATGTGCTGCAGCGCCATCTAGTGGCGAGTTACAAAAAGTGGATAGCATAAAAACCTTTTCCATGAAAAAATACATATACGTGCCAACTTTCATGATGATCGGTCAAACGGTGTCGAAGTCTATTAATCTCAGACAGATATACCAACATCCATTTTTATATATGTATATAGATATACATATTTTATCCAATATTTAGTTACATAATTTCTGGTTTAGTGTGTGATTTACATTTCCTATTTTTCCATTCACGCTTTACCTCACCAGTACCAAAGTTTATGTATTCCAAATTATTTCGTAAAATTATTTATGTACTTCCTTCGCACGTCGGAGTACGTGTGGTTAGTTTGATTCCCGTGGGAACTTCAAACATACAAACATACGGTTTCAGGATAAAACAAACACCCTATATGTTAACACGGTACATAAGCTATTACTGTGCGAAGTTTAATTAAAATCATTCAAAAAGAAAAAATTCAGACCTGACAGACGATTCCAAAAAAAAACGTTATTTTCGGTACCGTATCACTTGTACTTCACAAAGACGTTCTCTTTAAAATATTAAATGTACAGACACGGCATCGTTACCATTTTATTATTAGCTAAGGCCATATTTACACAAAATATTATTATTATTATTAATGTAACACAACACGGATACATAGGTATCGATTATACAAAAGCTTACCTTGTTTCCGCTTTCGTGTTGAAATCTGTAATTAATTTACTTGCGAACAAGTTACAGACTGCCGTTTCTCTGAAACTAGAACAACTTAATAACTGCCACACAAGCAACTGCGTAATGTCACCCAAATAAAACTTGACCATTCAAGTGATTCTGTACTTACTGACTTTGGTCAAGAATTCAATCAATAGTCAATTATTTTATACCGCGAACCCGTAGGCTGTGGAACGAATTGCCTCAAGAGGTCTTTCCATTAAGCTACGATATGGGGTTCTTCAAGAGAGCAAGGTCGGCGGCGCGCCCGCATATCCCCTGGTGTTGCAGGTGTCCATGGGCGGCGGTAACACTTACCATCACTTGGGACCGCTTGCTCGTCCGCCCACTTGTCTATAAAAAAAAAGTAGCCCGGGTTATTCCTATTTATCACGTTGATATCTTCAGTGATAGGAAACGTGCTTTTTTTTCCAAGTTTCCACACGAGGTTCCCATTATTATTTTGTTCTACAGAACTGTGACGTCATGGAATCGTAAAGATTTTTTTGTCCCAATTGCTACATTATAGGACAAATTAATTATGTATCACTTGCCAAAAAATATTAAAAAAAAACCCTCTAATAAAATTTAAAAACGCTTTGTAGGAATTTCTAAATGCTAAAAATTACTATAATTTGAATGAGTATTTTTATATTATACTAGGCAAAATCCGGCAGACTTTGTCCTACCTATGTATATTTATTGACCTCTGTATATAAAATCACAAATTATTCTGTTTTGCCGTCGATATGATTTTTGCGATCGGTTGAACGGTATAGAAGTTGATGTGCTGCAGCGCCATCTAGTGGCGAATTAAAACAAAGTGGATAGCATAAAAACCTTCTCCATGAAAAATTACATATATGTGCCAACTTTCGTGGTGATCGGTGAAACGGTGTTGAAATCTATTAATTTCAGATATACTAACATCCATTTATATACTATATGGTATGTATGTATGTATATATATATATATATATATATATATATATATATATATATATACACCTATATATAATAATGCTTATAAGAATTATCTGTGATTTTGTTGTAACCACTCTAATTAACACTGACATTATTTATTGACATTGACAGTTTGTAAGTGATTCTCTATCGTATTATTTCATTGTTTAGCCAATTGACATTTATTTATAATTATTATGATTGACTCTGCCTTTCGGTACTCACTCATATTTTATTTAAGAATTTGTCTTATTATATGTAATTAATTGATACGTTATATTTAGAATTTCTGTTAATTTTTGTCCACATTATTATTACCGTGTTTTAACAAATAAATAAATTAATAATTGTCCCACTAGTTTTATGAAACCAAGTGATAGAACTGTTAAGACTTTTTGTCCCACTTATTCTGTGAGTCGATGTATTATTCTGTGAGACGATGTATTATTCTGTGAGCCTACGTAAACTCGTATGCAACCTTTAAGATCCTAAAGAAGGAATTATCAGTGTCTAGAATTGCATTAACACTAATTAATTCATATTTCAATGACATCATATTACGACAGTTATTATATATTATCGAGGGGGAGAGTGCACGCTGCAATTCAACAGCCGCTGGGCGCGCTCGACTGGCCACGTTCCTCTCTCACAGAAGACACACTTTATCTTATTTCCCTAATGTACGTACGTGATTCGGTAGTAAGTGAGATGTGCCAGAGCCTATTCCCATCCTATCCCTTCCCATTTTGTCAACCCTTTCTCCAAATCCATTCCTATATCTCCAAAGGTAGGCAAGGCATCCGGGGGCGTACGTCTGGCCTACGGCATTTTTTCTTAGAGAATTTCAAACAAAATTCATTACTTGTCTAAAAATGTATCGATATAAAACATTGCTCGCAATTTCTAAGATACAAAATCTTCAAGAAATGTTCTGTTATATTTCAATTTTTCAATTCCCGCCCTGCCACCTCTCTGAAAGTTTCCTCTCTAAAGAATGCTGTTGAATTTTCCTTTGTTTTATTTTCAGTTTCTTCGGTGAAATGTAGGCAGTGATTTTCTTGATACGGCCTTTTATTATGACGTGACCTCATATCCTGAGGCCGTTTGCAGTCTATTCTCAATATATGTGATAAATATTTCCATGGATAATGAAAGACTAAATTTATGAACGGTGTTTCAATAAGTGCGCTCTAGTTTTAACCCGGCACATAAGTTATAAACTGTGGTAAGTTTCATTATAATTCGTTTAGTCGTTTTTGCGTGACAAAAAATTCACAAACTGTTGAGTTCTGTGTCATTCGCACTATACACGGCTGCGACGACTTTAAAAAAAAAAATTAAATCTACAGTTTTGTTACATACGTTTTTATTATATTATGTATAGATATGTATAGATATAGATTTATGAATAATTATTATAAATATGCACCTATCATTGATCAGATAACTGTATTTTTAGAAATTGCATCAAAATATGCTGTCTAGTTATTTAAAAATGCAGTTGCTGCAAGAAACGTGTCAAGAACCCAACTTACTCATAATGTATGCATGGTCACTAACAAGTGTGAGGGTCAAATGGGAATTTATACACGTTGCTTCTCTCTTACAGTATTTGATTAGCATAATACAAAATCAGCGCCAATAATCATATTCTATCTTAACACTCCCTTATCACAATATCTATATATAACTATAACTCTGCAATTCTATCCTCCTTCACTTTTATTTGATCGACTTTTCGGAACGACAGTTGCTGTTGTGAACGCGACAGCCAAGCAATATAGCCGTACGCTAATCCACGTGCGGATCCATAGGTTTAGTGTTGATTAAATACGAGTAGCTAAATAGAAAGCCTGACCTTATATGCCTTGTGTTTTTCCCAGCCTGGTAGCGCTTCTTCTCGGCTTCTTCTTGATTTTCCACTTGGTTTAAGCGTCCTTCGGTACTAAGCAGCTATGCGGTTTAGAGCAGATATACTCGCGGTATAGAAAGGGCACAGCGTGTGCCAATTCCGGTGTCCAGGAGACCACCCAAATATGTGAATTTCACAATCGACCGGCGACGGGAGGGGTCCATCGCTAGACTGGCAGATTATGTCTGCCACCACGCGGTTTCCTCGCGAACCGGTACATCGCCAGCGGCGACGAGGTTGAGCCAAAGACTCAATTAGCGGAATTACAGTCGTGGACAGAGCCCACGACCACGCGGTTTCCTCGCGAGTGGGAACGGACCCAGCTGCGGCGAGGTCGAGCCAGAGACTGGCGGGTATGCAAAAGGTGCAGCGATTTAAAAAAATCGGTGGAAGTGATTATTTAAAATGTGGGTAATAAAATATGATATTACCCTACAAAATAAAAGCACCAATGTTACTGTCGCGAACAGCTGTTATAATGCCCCAACACACGAACGACCCGATTTTTAAAACATCATATATTTAAATCTAAAAACGTACATCGAATCATTACAAATTGTAACTGCCAAACTGCAGACATCTTATAATAACTATGACTAATATATATATATATTGTGCATATATTGCTGGGAGTCTCCTTAACGGTATATCTGGTGGGAAGACCCTCAGCAATTATAGCATATTAAAAACTATGTTTTTTAATATATCTTTTGTAACTTTGTGTGGAGCAGTGTATAAATCTTACCTCATAGTAAATTCATTCAAAAATCGGGATACCCGATACTTTCTGGTTGATTTACCAAAATAATTACCCGATTTTTGAACGACCAGGACCATATTTTCTCTTTGCCATGTCGCATGCGAGTGAGAGAGAATTTCTTTAAACTCCTCCCTGTCGCACTGCTCTATACTCCCTAAGCCACATTTACGCATTTAGCACATTTACCCCTCCATCAATACAATGAGGGTAGTCAAATAAGTGTTTCCTTAAATACTTATTTGACTACCTACATATTTGTCTTTGAAAATATTTTGAATATTTGTTTGCTTGAGCATAATTCTAGTTGAATTATTTTGATAGTGTAATAGAGAGACACTGCGTTGCGATGACTTGCGCTGCGGAAGGTACAAACTGTTGTACTGCGTAAGAAGATAACGTGTTATTATTGCATCGTTTTATACAATGTGTCACTGAAGTAATGCAAGAGTTCAAAACAGATCGTTCAATATCGATTGTAGAATCGATTCTACCAGTTTGTACAATAGGCTTTTATTAACTTTTTTTCTTCAAAATTAATTCCGAATTTTGGAAAATTATATTTATTTAGTTACCTTTTTTGTACTATGTTGTACAGAGGCAGACTTAATAACTGAAGGCATTCTCTACCAGTCGACCGTTGGTTAAATGTGAAAAATTTAAGCCGGTGCAGAAGAAATTAAACAGTAAAGCTTATAAAGCTTATAAAGCATTCATATGTGTAAAAAATAATAATAATATACGAGGGCACATGACACATATATATATGAGTATATATATAATAATTATAATAATACATACTTATGGTATAAATATAGAGAAAAAAGAGAAAAATACCATAAGATCTGTGAATTTCGGAGGTAGTGTTCCCAAAGCTTCCTTTTGACGCTGTTTTTACTAGGAGCCTTTCTTTTCACCAGGTAAATAATATCTCTCTTAAGAATGACCAGATGAATCGTTAACACCAATTCGTTTTGAAGTCTTTCAACACTTTCCACTTCCATAAACTGCATAAATGCGTTCCGTTGCTTGTAGAGACGTAAACTAAACGGATTGAAATGAAATTTTACATAAAAATAGTTCAGATTTTTCGGTTAAGTTCGAATATAAGCCGTATCGGTTTAGTAATTCCAAAATTAGGATGGAGAAAACTTTATCAGAAAATTCCAAAACAGAAATGCTAACGGTAATTGTAATTCTACCCGTGTCAAGTTTTCTTTGTAATTAAAGTTAAAATAATTTAAAACACATCTTGTCAATATTCAGTCACGTCGAAGCGAGTCAAGAGTCACTCGGTAAAGTGATTGTAGGTTTACTGAGGACAGAGTTGGACTCCTTGGAAGCAGCGGAAAAACGCTTATGCTTTTATTTGATTATCGCAAGCATTATGTACAAACACTAGACACTTTAAAGTTGAACAAACCACAAATCCCACAATTTATACAATAATCAAATAAACTCAACGCTCACTTCTCGAGTTCCCGCCAAAAAGTCCCACGGCTAGTTAAAATAAACCATAGCCATATACAAAATGCAATGATGGATAAACAGCACCCGGAACAGGAAGATGTTATTCACATCTTTAAATTTCATTTTCTATATTCAAGATGGCGTATACTGAATCATGAAAGCCTTCATCTTTCAATCCGCGAAGGAAGATTCAATATTGGATTCTTTGCTGTATCGACATTTTTGATGGAAATGGCTGTATGGAATAGAATTGTTTATTATTTGCATAAAATATGAAAGGAAATTCTTATATGATCATTTATTGAGGACTTTTTTCTAGAAATATCCTATATATCGCGTAACGTGAAAGTAGAGTCCCTTTTATATCGGCGATATTGGTTGAGAATCTCAATTTAATAGCTGAAATAAATAAATATCTGCTACCACTCAACGTTAAATTAAAAGTTAAAACTTTTTGATAATCAGCACTTGTTTACGATGCGCACACTAGGCGCGCACCTGCCTCGCGTTACGCGAAAGCAGCCCGAGGTATGTGCACTCGGGCCCAAATGTAGTAAACTTACTCAATATATCCACCAGAGGTGGGTAAGCACAATGAAGAACAATTTACACAATTTAAAGGTCTCACTTACCCCAGGTGGTTTTGCCCACGTACAAATCTGGAAAGTGTACCTACGCTAGTCCCTACTAGACGTGACCTATCTTAGTGTGATTGAATAAATACATACATTCACAATAGATACTTGTGTAGTAATCCAAGTCTCGTTCCGTGGCGAGCCGGTGGCCGCTACAGTTCGGCAACTCACACGGCAGCAAAATCACCTCGAGATACCACTTCCAAACCACAAGCACAATCACAACAAATCCAACCAAAACACTCGCGTGGCACAGGATATCAGCGAACAAGACCTATTACTAGGCGCTAATAACAAATAACAACTGTCCGAGACCGCGGTGTGAATTTATCTCAATTTAACTCTGCTCGCCGCCGAGCGCGTGTTACGTGTTACGTTTTTCCACACGACCACGGCACGTCGTGAGTGAGTACACTCGCAGCGATTTACATAGATATGGGGTATAGAGCGGTGATAGCCCCCGAGGTACCCCACACTCACACTCAAATTAAAAAAGAAATCGGATTTCTATGAATTGTCTTTAGCTCGGCGGTGAGGCGAAAACATCATGACAAAATCCGCATGCCCCACAAATAAAAAAAAAATCTGGAGTACCTATATGATCTGCAATGGGCCCGCGCCGTGGATTATGGCCCGAAACCCTCTAGTGATTTACTAGGGAAAGCTCGCGCCCTGCATTGGGACATTAGGTACAAAGTACCTAATAGCAACGGTTCGATTAGCAGCTGTTAATAAATGGATACCGTTCGTAGCAGCGTATAGTGAACAGTAGAGCGTAACAAAACCAAAGGCTTTGTTTACAAACTTTAACTTGTTTAGGGGAGTGTATCAGTTTCAAAAGCAGTCAGTTTTAATGTTAGAAATTCAGTCTTAAGAGGTTTTTTCATTTAACCCCATAGTATACCCAAGATTTTAAATTAATTGACATAATATCTCTAGACCTTGATTTGTTCCATATTAAGCCTATTGTGATAAGAAATTTACTTTAACTCGGGTTTTTCGATTCCCCGCTTCGGTAGCATTTTTTTTTCAAAAATCTCACGTATATTATTCTCACTCTTGTCTGCAAGCTTAGATAACATGTGTGCAAACTTATTGGCTTCAATTCATCTCAACTCTTTGTTGGAACGAAGTTCCTTTATGCGGCTTGCGGTTAGTGTGATTCAAGAGAAAATGTAACGTCACGTAAGATTTTTACCCCCTCCATACGCCTTTCTCTTTCTCCGTGTGCGTGCGAGTATCGAGAGCGAGACTCAAGCAGAATAACAGACGTGCAGACTAGTGCGTGGCCGGATGTATAACCTAAATTTTTGATTTGATTCCTTATTTTAAATTATTTGCATTGAAAATATGATACAAAATAAAAAAAAAATTGAACTATACAGATTTTATTTCGAATTACATTCGACGTTTAAAAAACAATCTTCGTTCCTGACGGGGGGGTCCCCTGACCGCTAAAGTTTTTTTTTGGCATGTTAGTTTTATTATTGTTTAGTTTTCCATGTAAACAGAAAAAAAGATAGTTATGAATTTTTCGATAATATATAAATTTTCATGTTTTGTTTTTAACAAATGTGTATGAAAACGCCAGCATATAAAAATAATGCCCCGTATTTTAGCCTCGTGACACAATTTTGAAAAATAATACACTCCTTTAACTATTCGTATTGTATTTTGTTTTTTATAATGTAGTGGGCGGACGAGCAAGCGGTCCCACGTGACGGTAAGTGTTACCGGCCGCCCGTGGACACCTGCAACACCAGGGGCTATGTGGGTGCGCCGCCGACCAATTTCCGATATCCAAATATACCAAGTTTCCAGTTAATACGAGTATAGCGTCATTCTATACCCTGCTATAACGAACATGAAATATTTTTTCATACAAACTTTGACACCCGTTTCAACCCTTTAAGGATTGAATATCGAGAAATTCCCCGTTAGTGAGTCGCTGTAACAAACAAGCTAGTTGTGTAACAAACTGCCAGCCGAGGAATTTCCGTTACTCTGCGACATAGGGCCCTTCAAAAGGCAATACCCCTGGTGTCGCAGGTGTCCATGGGCGGCGGTGACCACTTATCATCATGTGCCCCACAAGCTTATCTGTCATCTGTTCTTTAAAAAAAGTCTTAAGGTCATTAAAGAGCTACTGTCTAAATTTCGCGTTTCTAGCTACATCGATTTAGGTTCAGCATTGATGAATCAGTCAGACAGGAAATTTCTATTTATATGTATTGATTGTTCTAATAGTGCCCGAGTTACTCGTAAGACGAATGGGTACAGGAGCTCCGCAAATAGGGTTTCCATTACCGGGCCCTAATAAAACCCTGTTTCAATCGAGATGGAGAATGTCACTCTCGATTACCCTACGACTTTTGAAGTGGGGCTCGGTGGCTGTCCGATAGGTAAATCGAATTCAAATCGAGTGATTTATTTTATGATTGGATGAAATATGGTGTCATCGGATGCGAGCGTGGTCAATTGTACCGTTAACATACCCATATTATAATAAAAAAGCGATGTCCACGACTTCGTGCGCGTAGACGCCGAGATTGATTCCCGCGAGAACTTTATAATGGGTCGGGATAAAAAATACCTTAAACGTTAACTCAATACATAAACTGTGACTATGTTAAGTTTGTTTAAAATCAGTCTAGTGGTTTTGCGTGATTCAGAGAAACAAACAAAAATTTAAAAAAAAATTTTTTTGTTTTTTTTTGTTTTTTTTTTTTTATATATATATACTAGGTATATGTATAAATCATACCATACCATTATCATCAGCCTGTGTCTCTCCCAAAGACTGGCCACCATACGAGATTTTCTGCTTTGTATCATCCAGTCGTCAGTTCATCTGATCGAAGTGAGTCTTATGCTAAGTTACCCGCTACGTGGTATTAAGTCGAGGACATCTTTACTACGTCGGTTATCGATTCTACGGCATATATAGCTTGCCCACTGGTACTTTAACGTGCTGGTTTCATGAGCTATGGTGAATCTCTTCCTTTCGGATCTTGTCCCGCAAAGGAACTCCAAACATAGCTCATTGAGCGACTTTGAATTTATGGATTAGGCCTGTCATCAGAGACCATGTTCTCGCATCGCATAAACTTTTGATAAACAATTAATTAGTATAGTTATTATTGTAAATTGATAAAATGCTTTAATAAGAAACAGTGTATGAGTAAAAATTCAATCATCTCATGTTATTTGATCTCAGACATAAAGTAATGTGACATAATATCACGACTGACCGATTTTGGCTTTGTTCTGCTAACGGCATGACGCGACGCGACGTATAGAGCGTTGCGATGCGGCGCGTAGCGGTCAAGTAACCCTACGCGGGAGTCGTGGACGCGATCATCGTTTATAGATATTATTTCAAATTTTGACATGGTAAATCATAAAATGTGTCGGGTATTATTGAGTGAATACATTCATTTAATATATTTACATAAAACTACGCTCGACGCTATGCATTAATAACAAAACGGACGCACGTCACGCAACACTAGATGCACTCACTGCTCACGTAGGACACATGTGTGCGCAGCGAATGCTTCATAATGCATCGCAACGGTCGATGCGACGCGACGTTTCGTGCCGCCTATAGGCCAAGCAATAGAGCAAAGTATTAGCGATTGTGTGACATAAATCCTAGTAGGCAACCGACTGTGCCATCATATGAAGAACAGTCGGCAAAACTAAACTAAAAAAACTAAAAAAAAAAACGATTTTTTGTTTAAAAATGTTTATAACAAATTAATAGACAACATTTCCTAGTGGAAAACATAACGGAATTTATCTACGGACTGTCCTTCGTGAAATGCACAGTCGGTTTCCTACTAGGATTTACCTATGTCACAATGAATTACTTTATAGCTTGGCCTACTAGCAGTTACAGGCTACCGATGATCGCAAGAGAGAGAGAGAGAGACAAAGATGTGAGGCAAATAATTTATACTGAACATTGTTACATTACACAGACTTCATAATACAACAACATTCACCTTTTAACTTTTAATAAAAAAAAACTACTGAAGTCAGTTTTCCTTCGACTCAATTAGCTATTAAAAGCTTCCGAGGTAAATTGGCAAAACAGATATTCAGGTCTGTTTGAGGGGAGAGGGGAATCGATCCGAAGCATTTGCATTTAGACGTTACACCGAAATATTTTACTGGAGTGCCTGTTACGAGCGCTTGTTCAGTTATTTCAACTGGATTGTAATTGTCTCGATGTATATTTTTGAATTTAGCTACTGCTTCGAATGAAAATAATTTTTTAGTAAGTCACCTCGGTGCTTCTTTGCACCGAAACGAAAAGATTCACCAAAAAACTAAAGTCACCGACGTAGCTCAAAGAATCAGCACGCCGAAGTGGTCATATTTACCACTGGACCGATAACCCGGCGTTGCAGGTGTCCATGGGTGGCGGTGACCACTTACCATCATGTGGCCCGTCCGCTCGTCTGCCATCAATTCTATAAAAAAAAACTACTCCTGACTCCCATACGTGAGGTTGTGAGTTAAAATTTCGGTCTCTAACACTCAGTTTCTTCTACTTTAGTACCATTCTATATTATACGAATAGCTTTGTGTCTCGATTGCTGCATATGCTGCATATGCATAGGCCTATAGGCATAATGCACAGACGATATCTTCGACCCTTCTCATTCAACTCTCTCTTCAAGCCGTTGGTCTACTTAGGCATGGATTTATAAATTATCACTAACTCGGCAGTGAAAATATCGTTAGGAAATTCGAACGCATGAGATTAATAATATAAACTCTTTAAAGTATATCTATCAATCCACATTGGTCCTGCGTGGTGGATTAGGGCCCAAACACACCTTATAACTATTAGAGAAGGCCCTATGGCCTACAGTGGGACATTGTTAGCTAACATTTGACATAAAAAAGCGCGCGAAAATAACGTTCTATCATTTTTACCAAATTAATTTATGTTTGTAATCCTCGTAGCAACAAATAAAACCTCGAATCGAGGCAACGTACCTGGAGGGTCACTGTGTGACGCCGTTCAGCCAGGTGGACCGACAACTTGCAGAAGGTCGCCGGTAGAGGTTGAATGACAAGAGCCGAGGATCGTATATGGTGGCGAGCTTTGGCAGAGGCCTATATCCAGCTGTGGAGAGACATAGGCTGATATGGTAAGGTAAGTTAACGGTTACTCCTTTAAGCGAGGTATCGTTAACTGTGTATTATTAACCGTAACCGGTTTTCCGATTAGCCGAGTATTGCCTTACTTGCTGCGTGAAAGTTTCCGAATTCGATTTCGAGTTCGGTTCGAGAATCGTGGCAAGTAGAGATATTTGTTCTTCGTCTATCGATTTTTTTTGTCCACTTTATTTATGGACTATTAAGCATATTTCCACATGTCAGCCCCATCGTAACCTAATTTGAACAATCTCAAAAGGAAATAAAAGCTAGCTATACTTGTGTTTAGGCCTGAAAACATAAAGGTTGAAAAGTAGTTCTGCAGTTTGTTAACAGATGGCGCTTTATCTTAAATTATTAACGCTATGATTGTGTTTTTCTTATTTACTTATACTCGTAAAATGGTAGTTTTAAGCAATAAAGCTGTCTTCATCCTGAATACGATTGTTTTAACATTCATCGCTGTGCACAAGGACAACTTAAATAAAAATTAGCTACCGATGAAGATTGACAAACCTGTACACTCCAATGAGTGTACAGGTTTGTCAATCTTGGCAAATGGCGGCTTCTGGTTTTGGCTATGGGTGACAGATGTATGTATGTATCAGTTTCTGGGCAAGTGGAGATCATTGCTCTATACCTAACGCTATGAGAGACAGGAGTGAGTGTATGTGTGTGCTAGAAAGTGGGCGTGCTACATGTATGTGTCGGGATCTGTTTATCGTTACGAGAGACAGGCGTGAGTAAACGTGACTAGTGAAAATCTGTGCTGTCTATCTATATGATTAGTATATATATGTTAAGTACATCCACAATCTTCATATCCGTTCCGTTAGTAGTGGAAAACATCCATTATAGTCTGCAAATATATTGCACTCAAAACTGATCAATAATAATGATAGATAGCGCCATTATAAAGCTTGTTTGCTTCCAATGTGTGTACCGTACGATCACAATATTGATAAACAGCAGTAGAGAGAGTGAATGTTCTTTTTGAAATATACTAGTACATCTATGCTAGCATGGAATAGAGTTATCATTCTATTAAACCTCATGGTTTTAATACAATATAACACCCTGACCATTTACCCTTTTTAT
The DNA here is from genome assembly GCA_914767545.1 of Sesia apiformis. Classification (NCBI taxonomy): domain Eukaryota; kingdom Metazoa; phylum Arthropoda; class Insecta; order Lepidoptera; family Sesiidae; genus Sesia; species Sesia apiformis. Next base: position 3,546,546 of record OU611976.1, read on the forward strand.
ATACTGTGATACTATATACCAATTGACGTCATTCCCTTTTTATTGTCATTAAAATATCACATATCTGTACATATATCTGCATAATAACCTTCAGACAACAATTTCTGCAATCTTCGATTTTCATTCGAAATAACAGCAATCGTTTAAAGCCCTAGTCATCATTATTACTTAAAATAATCCTCGTTAACATAATCAGACCTTATATCGCTTACTGTTGGACCTGTGGCCTGTGTGTGTGAAGTCTATGGCACCTCAAGTACATTATCTTGCGCATGAGGAATGGATGGCCTTAAAATGCAACACTGGCCAAGCGGATTGGCGAGTCCATCCTTTCAAAGGTTCATCAGGGCTTTTAGCAGCTTTTAATGGCTTTGTTTACAGCCACGGGAACAGCTGGAATGGGGCTATTTTAAAGCCGGCCGATACAATAGATAATTATAATTAGATACCCACATTTATGTAAACTGTTGTTAGTGTACTCAGTAATGTACCTACACGGTGCGAACGAGTGAGTGGGTTGTGTGAAAATAGCTTTACCTTTATTTACTTTATACCGCGAACCCGAAAGTTGCGGCATGAAATGCTAGCTGAGATCTTTCCGTTACGTTACGATAAGGGGCTAGTGGCGCCCTAGTGGCCCGCCCGCTCTTCTGCATTATAAAAGAAGGTGTTGGTATATTGGTATCGATACCGTTTTTCATTGATCACCATGAAAGTTGGCCCATGTATGTATCTTTTCATGGAGAAGGTTCTTATGCTATCGACATTGTTGTGCCTTGCCACTAGATGGCGCTGCAGCACATCAACTTCTATACCATTCAACCAATCGCCATGGAAATTGGTATACATAGGTATTCGGGTATGGGGAATATTTTCGAGCTATCGACTTTGTTGTAACTCGTCACTAGATGGCGCTGCAGCACATCAACTTCTGTACCGTTCAATCGATCGCAAAAATCATATCGACGGCAAAGCAGAATAATTTGTGATTTTATATACAGAGGTAAATAAATATACACAGGCAGGACAACGTCTGCCGGGTTTTTCTAGTATTCTATAAAAAAAAAGTAAAAAGTCGAAGAATAAAAGTCAGTTTTCATTAAAGAAATCCAGTGTTCAGGTAGTGCGGGTCTGTTTTATTTACGATGTAAATTTCCTACTGTAGTTTGTATATATTGTGTTGATATAAGGTTCGCAAACGTATGCCACGGCTGACCCATTTAAGCTTTTGTCAATATTCCGTATTACGTCAGTGGTCCGAAAACGGATTCGGCATCGTTGTATGGTGGCTTTGTTATATAATTTTGTAAAAAAATATTGTTTACCTGTTTGTTTCTGTTTATATCTATTTCTTTTATTAAAAAGACATTTAATTAAAATTAATTGACCAACAATTTTAGAAGCAAAGTTCATTATTAAAAATAATTAAGATCAATGACGCTTTTTGGCGGGATTTCCAGAAGTGAAAAGGTCAAGTTTTTGTGTGATTATTATAAAAAATCTGTATTGTGGGATTTTTTTTTAATTTATTTATATACCGAAGCCAATAAACTAGGTTTGTGCAAATCATTGCTCACCTGTCGCTCTCCCAGGTTTGTTAGTAGAAATCTCCTAAGGTAATAAGCACGCCTTTTGTATGTATTTTCTTTTGTAATTATTTCATCATTTGTTTGTAAAATAAAGTATTAAAAATTGCTGGATTGGTATTGGAACGTATTTATATAAATTACTATCTTTTGTCCGCGACTTCGTATGCTTGGTCTTCAAATTAATGCGATAATATAGAAACCTTCGTGGGCGTGCGCACAACAACTCATCAAAGTTTCATCGCAATCGGATGAATGGTTTAGGAATGCATAGAAGACAAACAAACATACATATTTTTTTATATATTAGACTAGCAAAACCCCGCAGACGTTGTCCTGCTATAGAAGTTGATGTGTTGCAGCGCCATCTAGTGGCGATCTTGTAAACCAGTTCTTTATGTAACTTTATAATAGATGGTTTATATAGGTTAATGCACTGTAACTTAAGTTCTTTCAGTACATAACTTCAAGATAGTTATATAGTATTTGGTAATTCGAATCTATTTTTTATCTATTACTGTAACTTAGGATTCTTGCTGTAGAACTGTGATGGTTACAGAAATTTATATAAAAAGAACCTGTAGTTATTTGATTTCTTATAATTAAAAGAAAAAGAGAGACCCTGTTAAGATTGAAATATTTATTATCTTGGTTGTTATTAGTTGCACTGTTCCATTAGGTTAATTAAATTTCACAATAGTTTTCTTAGGGGTAATTCTAGAACTAAGATAAACCTCTTACAGTAAATTTATAATAGGTACCTATAGGGTAGTACTAAACTAAAAGAAATCTTTACTTTTTTACAACATTAACCCACCCTTAGGCATCCTTTAAGAAATATCAATCTCAACGGTAAAGATCAGGGGTGTTTGTTCGGTTCGGTGGTGTAAATATAACTCTCTTTAAAACGGTAAACTCAAACATAAAAAAACGACTTCAAGAATTACTATCACGGTTCTCGTGGTCAAATCTTCAATACGAGGAAACGCCTACAGCATTAGTAAGGTGAAAGGGTACCTGTGATCCGACGTTACCGAGGGTGGTCCACCAACGTTTCCTTCCCGGGTCCAACCCGTCGTCACCCGCCTCCTGTCACCGTGCTGAGGAGTCTCGCTCAATCAGAGGGAAACCTCTGATGTAAATGTCAAAGTGAATATCTTCTATAAAGGTTGAAGATTATTTGAATTCAAAATGACTATAAATGTCGAAGATTAAAATCTGTTGAAGATTATAATTTCTTTATAATTGTTTAAAGAAACATATTTAATTCGTTGATCAATTTGTTGATAAATTCTTATAAATTCCAAAATGTTGATAAATTCTTATAAATTCCAAAATGTTGATAAATTCTTATAAATTCCAAAATGTTGATAAATTCCCGCATCTGAAAAGAATACGATATCTTTAGAATTCTATCTATCGAAGGGGGTAGGAACGATCCCTATGACAAATTTCTAACGAAAAGGAAAATTATCTTACAGTGACGTGTAGCTCATTTATTCTGGGCTCTCGTCACCTGCATCCCGACCCTACCTCAACTTAGGGTGTTTGCTGAAATAAGAGAATGCATCATGAAAACAACGTTCGTTTGTGACGCGTTAAAAATCAATTTAGAAAATCCGAACAACGTCGACTAAGTCTCTTACCTCACGTCTATCATGTGGAATCTTGTTAGGATTCCTCCGGCATCGCTGGATTTAACTATTCCAATTTAATATATTTATCTTCCACCCATCTTGGTGACTGCCAAAAACGAAAGTGCCGTCCTTCCGGCCAACCTCTACATTTCTCTGTTCCGTTCGAAACCCGAAATCGAGTTTGCGACGATTTAACCAAAAGGACACCTTTCTAATATTTTTTAAACACTTGTTTACACAAGAGGAATAATCCCTGAAGGATATTATTTGTTATTTAAATATAAACGAAATCCTAACTTTTCCATAAATCGATCCATTTTATTTTCTGAACTGAAACTCGCATCGATACAACACCAATCAGTTCAACGCAAGTCATCAATGGGTGGCGTTAGTGGTACTACGAACCACCAATGCCAAAACGATTTAATAGATGTCCTAGATGTTTTTAAACTTCATAAGAGAAAATAGTTTTAACAAAACGCAATGTTACAATCTCCTGGGCTATCTCTTTGCCTCAAACTCGACTCTGGACGATAGAGGTGCCTCACCACTGTCTATCTCGAGGTGCACAAGTTCCATGCCGGAATAATGCCTACCTCGGGTTTCTACAACCGCACCTCCCATCACAGAAGTGCGGTCCATCCGCATTACCTCGATACGGGGGTCTCGGGTACTGTTCGGTCCAAAATACGACACTCACGGAAAGAGATGATCGGTGCTATTCTAAATATATCCGGCAGACACAATAAGTTCACCTAAAAATTATATTCATTCATTCATTAAATACAGGAGACACGGCGAGCTCAATTCTCGGTCTGAATTATTTAAAAATATCTTTTTGACGACGAATTTGACAGTCGACCGACTTGGAGAATTCCGTCGGTCGCTGGATAAGACTTGCCGAGGACCGCGTGTGGTGACGATTCATGGGAGAGGCGTAATACCCAGCAGTGTATAATTTTCAACAAAACGTAAAAAAATGTTCCTCTCTTAAGAATGTTTGATGTCATTAAGCATCGAATTATAGTAGATTATATAAATTCGCTAACAGCGACATCTTTAGCCTGCATTTGGTAATCTGGGATTATACATTTGAAAATTTAATGTCACACAAAGGACATCATTATATCTTACATGTCACACAAAGGACATCATTATATCTTACATGTCACACAAAGGGTTGGGGCAGTTGCCCCCTCTAGAGATTTCGAAAAAATGTATTTGTACCTTCAATTCATATTTTCCATTTCTTTAGGCATACGTATGTGATTTCGTTGTTTAAATAACACAAGAGTTATATCGATTCTTTTAAACAAGTAAAGGATTGTAGATTGGAGTATGATTTTGGAACAATTAAATAGCTGTATGATTTTTTATTTATAGATAAAAGGCGGCAGACGAACACACACTCCACCTGGTGGTAAGTGGATACTGTCGCCCATTGACAACTGCGGTACACGCCAAATGACAAACTTTGGCATGTACCGTGAATACGTTTCCTACCTTTGTTGATGTAGAAATGAATGCAGAGGAAGGCTTGGGGAAATAGGAAGGTATAGTATAGGATGGGATGGGAATGGGCTCTAGCATATCTCACTCACTACGTACGTACATTGGAGAATATGATAAAAATGGAAAAAGCAGTAAGTACATTTCAAGGTGGTCTTCTGTGAGAGAGGGCTAAACATACGATATTTTGCTGGATATGGCTCGTAACAACATCGTCCACAACATTTAACTAAGCATTTTTTTCTGAATTTTTCTGAAATATGGTGAAATCCCCCGTCTTTCATCTTATGTTCTTTTCTGAACAATTTTCTGAACTGGTCCGGGGGACACGTGTTACATTAAATACATTAGAGAAGGGTTTCGACAGAATTATTCTCACGTTTCGCTTCTCTGGATATTGTTATCTATCAAGTGCCTGTAATGACGCCTTACGTTACTATTAGGACTCGTTGTGGTTCAAGTTACAAGGGAATCGAGAAACAGGACTGGCCATTATCTCGTGCAACGCATGCACCATACGAGTCCTTATTCATGTATTGTATTCATTCATGCCAGCTCGTATAAGACGACCTAATATTGTTATTATTGCATTTTAATAAATCCACAGCACTTAAGCTAAGCTTGTTATTAATAACTTAATACTTACTGTCTATTAAGGCCTATTAATATCGATAACAAGGGAATTTATATTGAACATTAATTTACGTAGTACTTATTATTATGTGTGTGTGTGTGTCAGTTAAGATGGGAGATTTACGTAAGAACAACAAACGAAGAACTATTACTATCTGTTACGAGATTTAGTTACTAGACTCGAGAGTTGTTTTTTGACTAAGCCCTATTAGTACAGCACAAATCAGAATAGAGCACAACGTTAATAGACATTAAGACAAAACATATTTTGTTACGTATTTTCTTGCAAAATAGGTGTTTAATTTGTTGAATTTCATTTGATTGTTTTGATTTGCACGTATTAAAACGTAAAAGACGAAACATATTGTATTTTGTTACGTTAGGGGTTTAATTTGTTAAATTTAATTTGAATAAAGATGGGCCCATGATAGGTAGAATTATTAATATTTTCTTATCACTATACTTTTAAGCTTTTTCTGGACCTGCATATATTTTCTGCTTTGCATGGATTAACTTGTTCCAATATCTTTCTTCAAGAAAGCTGTGAATAGGATATTGCAAGTTCAGCGGCGTACTCGTATACCTACCTCTTGGTGTTGCAGGTGTCCATGGGCGGTGGTAACATTTACCATCTCGTGGTACCGCTTGCTCGACCGCCTACTTCCCTATAATATAAAAACTCCACCATTGCATTTTTAATGCAATATATAATATAAATAAATTCGCGTAAAATGGTATCATGGTAAAACCGCTTCAGCTTATGACACAGACCGCTCCTAGTGACAAATGTCAGTTCCGACGTTCCTCTAACGAGCCCTACGGCCTCTGACATAATGAGTGTTTTTACACACAACATTTTGGCGGGAAAAGGCAGTTTAGTGGCTTTTTCGTGTTTGCAGTTAATTTCCTAGATAGAGAGTTGATAACTTTATTTAAGAAATAATTATTTATTAGGTATAGATAATACTCATTTGGAGAGGAGGAGGGTGCACGCTGCAGTCACACAGTCGCTGGCCGCACTGAATTGAGTAGCACAGACTGTATGGACAGTAGGTAAATTGGACCGCCTTGCAAATGCTTTGGTTTTAGAGCCGTAATTACATTGTAATTTGGTTGATCGATGGTTTTGGTGTACAATAAACTATATCTATCACGTTTCTCTGTAAACAGAATGTTGAAACAACGAAATTTTAAGTTAAAAAATCTACTAACTAAGGATAATAACCCTTTACCGATAATTTATTTTAGATGTCTTAACAATTAAAATCTTTTTTTAAATCTTTTTTAAAATCTGTAAAAGATCAAAAAACACTTTCATGAAAATAAAATTAGGCAGAAAATACCGACAAATACAGTAAAAACAACGCATGACAATTGTTTGCAAACACACTTTTTTCTATAAAAATATTATACTGTTTTATCTTTCAGCCTGGGCGCTGGCCGTGACCTCGGCAAAACTATTGTTAGAAATTATTTAGGGAAGCTTGGAGAAAAGAGAGGGCAATTTATATAAATTTAAATTGGCGGGCAGTAATATTTTGTGAGAACAAAGAAATATTCTACGTTGAATCTAGTTAATACCTGTTTTGTCATTAGTTGTTAAAATTAACTTTATTTCAATGAATTCATATAACTTCATATAAATTAATAATTACAATAAGAAATTTACTTAATATTAAGTTTAAATTTATATTAATTGATGTATATTAGTCAATTCAGACTAATTTATTTATGTAATCTACAGCCTTTTATGTAACTTATTTAACAAATATGTTGCTAGTGCTAATGGCCAAATACAGATTACACTGACATTATATACAGTATTTATTAGATTGTAGGCAAGTAATAGGTGATTTTTTTATTAACAATACATGTTGATTTGTGTTTGCATTGTTGGGTCCGTTTGTGTGTGTTGTGCGTGTGTAAGTGCCCCAGTGTGAAGATGTGTATCAGTGTGTGTATTTATTTAAGATGAGCTTTAAAAATATTTGTGGGGAAATGGGTTTCAGGAGATATTATAATGATTTTGATGCTTTTTTATGATTTCCGTTTTTAATTTTTTCTTAGTTAATAAAAATATATCTAATGCAACTATTAACCTTCAAATCTATAATCATTTTATTGTGTTTTATCTGCACGCCAATTTCGACAAATGTGACGAGCTGTTTTATTGGATTACCATCTGTTACTACTCACATAGCAAATACATAGATGTTTTGATCTGATTCATTATTGACTTAATTATATTGCCGATAATATGTTAATTACGTTGACATCCAGTGTATATACGCTAGATGTCCATGTAAACGTTTATTTATTGAGGGATTCTCACCCCTTCTATTATTTTCTTTCTATAAAAGATAAACTAAATGAGATAATAAAAATACAAGTCTGTCTAAATCTAAGATATGATAGAAATGTCTATTTATGCGGCTCTTGAATGTGTGCGACATTAAATAATCATGTACAGTATCCGGCGACATATATAGCATGTCGTACAAATGAGATTGATCATAGTGTTGTAAAAATGTACGCTGAGCGCGACTTAGCAAGCTATACAGGGCTAACTAAAAAAAATTGGCACATCCTTAACACATGATTTCTTTCGTGAAAACTACCTTGTAGGGTGAGAGTGCACGCTGCATTCCCACAGCCGCTACCCCTCTATCCTCTGAACGTTACCACATTCAGAAAAAAGTAGTAGAAATTAAATTTTAATTATATTTAATGATAACTGTTAGCTTTAATGATAGATATTCAGCATTAAGATAGTTTTTAATTGGTTTAAATAAAAGTAATTTGTATGATGTGCCACATATATCGCAGAATATTGTGCTCACAAATCAACGTGTCCACAAAAAAATGCAATTTCGTACTTACAAACGGTCCCATGTTTTTTGCTGAATAAATAAAATGCTCGTATATCGGCCTTAGCTGTCGGCGACGCGTAACACTTGAATTAATAGCTCTTCAGTCTGGTTTTAGAGTTGTGTATCACGTCATTTATTTTGGGTTTCTTATTCCAGACGATTAACACGTTATCACTCTCTCATAGAAGAGTATCATGAAATGTACCTACTGCATTTCCCGCTTTATCCTACTTCACAAATGTAAGTACGGCTTTCGGTAGTGAGTGAGATATTCGCCAGAGCCCATTCCCATCCTATCTTATGCTATCCTTAACCAACCCTTCCTTCAAAATAATTTCTATAAATTTCCAAAACTCCAAAAGTAGCGCATCCGGGGACATGCCAATATTAGTCATTCTGGATTGATGTTGGTAGGTATCGCGAATGTCCATAGGCAGTATCCACTTAACTAAAGGTGGACTATTAGCTCGTCCGCCGCCTTCTATCCATAAAGAAAAAGTGATAATGGTAGTGAAAGGAAAAGATAGATACGACCGTTGTGAATGAAGACATCTCCGTATTATATGCCCTTGAATTTTTATACGCTTTCATACATAATAATTGATTTTTTTTTTTTTATGGACGAATGTGGCCGACGAGCATACAGTCCACCTGATGGTAAATGGATACTGTAGCCCATAGACATCCGTGATACATGCCAACATTAGTCCAAAATGACAACGTTGGCACGCCTCCGGATGCGCTGCCTACCTTTGGATATAGGAATGGGTTTGGAGAAAGGGTTGGGGAAATGGGGAGGGATAGGATGGGAATGGGCTCTGGCACATCTCACTCACTACCAAAACATGTACGTACATTAGGGAAATAAGATAAAGTGGGAAATGTAGTACATTTCAAGGTAGTCTTCTGTGAGAGAGGGGTAACGTGGCCAGTCGAGTGCGCCCAGCGGCTGTTGGATTGCAGCGTGCACTCTCCCCCTCATGAAATAAATGAGTTGAAACCCTCATGAAACCCACATGAGTTAAATCACTTAATTATTAGTTATTAATGTTGGATTATTTTTGTTTAATATTAATGATTAGAGTAACGTTAATTAATATTGTTTTCATTTACTTCACGTATTTTTGAGTATGACTGTTCTTTTGCCCTAACCTAGAATCTGCTCTAACACGAATCTGCCGCCATTTTATTTTCTTAATTATATTTATTAGAAACTTATATTCAAATTATATTTATTACTTTTGGGCAATACGTAATTTAAAAAAAATAAAAATAACAAATGTTTATATTACTTATATCTCTAGCAATTAAAGCATAATTTATGTCATTTATAATCAAATAATTATAATCCATTGTTTTCATTTACTTTCAGTGAAATGTGTACAGAATTAAATTATCAATTTTTAATGCAGAATTGTATTATTGTATTTTAAAAGAAATTTGTGAAACTAAATTATTGATTCATATATGTATATGTAAATTCTTTGCATGACAATATCTTTGAATTGTCAATTGAATTTATAGTGTATAATGTAGATAATGCCCAGCGCTGGGCAATGTCGATTACAATCATTTTTTTGCGATCATGGATGGATGGAACAGAAAGGGATACGATAGCTCTGGCGTATCGAGAAAGTAACACGAACAAATGGATACATATAGAAACAGATGTTGTCATTTTTATATACGAATGTATACTTATGTATATATTTATATAATAATACATTGTGTTATCAATTTATTTGTATATAATGAAACAATAATTGGTTTACTTGACTGGTTAAAGTGCTCGACTAACCCTACAAACAAAATTGCTTTTTTTCAATCTGTACAAATTTCACACACGGGAGATCAGAACAAATTGTTAATGTTAAAAAACCCATTTCAGGTTCATGGAACAGACTGTAGACCTGTGACACGAACGTTGTTGCAAAATTAAAAAAAAAGGAACATCGACAATTCAATCTGTGATAAATTTAAAAAGAGAGAGAGAACAGTGTTCTATATTTAAAAAAAGTGCAGTAATAAAATTTCATTTTTCGTTATCTGTTAAATTGTTCGCGCGTTCTTTGTTGCGATTTATAATTCGAAAATAGAATTCGATGTTGTGTTGTCAATTTAAAATAAAAGAGTAAGTTTTGACGTTATAGTTTTTCTTTTCGGTGCTTTATAGTGTAGGTTTTAGGGAGTGATTTTTAGTTTCGAAGTTAAATTTTGTGTGATTTTTGTGTGACGCTAGTGACGTCCCCGGAGTCAACGATGACGAAGAACTTTCTCACTGTCACCAACATTGTCAATGAGGGGATCAAAGGAAGCAAGATATCAAAGCTTGGCTTGTCCAAGTATCTATCGCAATCACTGTGAGTATTTATTTTTAGTAAAATACTAAGTTCCTATACATTTTTAATGCCAGTGTAACTAGATACCTATAGTATCTAGAAAACGTAAAGTCTTCTAGAATCTAGATATTAAACAAAAAAGATCAATGACAGTGCCAGTTGGACGAAATATTCCGTACTTTTTGGAAAAAAAGTGTTTACACAAAAATTATAAACCTTTACGTGCCCATGAACATATGCAATGCAACCAATCCTTTCAGTATTGTCTTGTGCATAATGGTTGGTTGTATGGCTTTAACGTTCACGCTGGCCAGGCGGGTTGGTGAGTCCACTATTCCAGAGGTGGTATAGTTCCTCAGGGCTGGCAGTAGCCGCTTTGTTATCCCTCAGCCACATTTTGTAGCCAGCCGACACCACCCGGTACAAACAGCGACATACGCTCGTATGTAGTTTGTATGCATAGACGTCGAATTCTATTGTGATGTTTTTTTAAATGTTTACACTGCTGAATTTCGAAACTACTAAACCGATTTTACTCATTTTCGACCTTAACCAAAATGTAGACCAAAAGGTCTACTCCGAGAACACGAAAACGAAGTTCTGGCCGATATCACGGTAGATTCCTACCACGAAAACGTTCACTGCGAAATATCGGCCCTAAGGAAGTTCATTTAATATTTGAAACTACGCCGATCATAAATTATGTTAACTGATAAATGTTATTATGAATGAACAGATTCCTTGAATGAAAATTGACATTTTATGTAATCTACATTCACATGTACATTGGATATTTTAATTGACATTTCATATAATCTACATTGACTTAATTCACATTGGGTATCTAAATTAATTATTAATGTTTGATGTATTGTGATGTTTTGATTTTGATTGTATATAAAAATGAATGTTGCCATATCTATCTGTCTGAGATTAGTAGACTTCGATACTGTTTGACTGATCACCATGAAAGTTGGCACGTATATGTACTTTTGCATGGAAAAGGTTTCTATGCTATCCACTTTGTTACAACTCGCCACTAGATGGCTTTGCAGCACATCAACTTCTATACCGTTCAACCGAACGCAATGAAAATTGATATACATATTTAAGCATGGAGAATATTTTCAAGCTATCAACTTTGTTGTAACTCGCCACTAGATGACGATGCAGCACATCAACTTCTATACCATTCAATCGATCGCAAAAATCATATCGACAGCAAAACAGAATAATTTGTGATTTTATATACAGAGGTAAATAAATATACACAGGCAGGACAACGTCTGTCGGGTGCAGCTAGTATATTATGAAATTATAACTCAGGAGAGAGATATATAATAATTATAGTTTATAGAGGAGTTTATATATAATTATATATACATGCTGTTTTGACAGTAGAATGTGTAGCATCTGCTTTTAAAATATAATGTCGCCTATATCTGTACTCGCATTCTGGCAAATAAACAGTGATTATGTATTGTCACACGAGACATCGATCGAATCAAAATATATATATATCAAATATCAAAAAATATATATCAAAAATATATATATATATATTGACAAGAAGTACTTGGGGCTCAAACGTCAAATTTCACGAAAACAATATTTCACCTTTCATATAATCGGTGAAATCAGAGTAGACCCCTGTTATGTTCAATATGTTGAGAGTGAGAAAGGAATGTACCTTGTAATGGGATGTTTATTTAAAATGTATCCCGTTCTATACCCAGATAAACCCGGGGTTGCTGGATAGTGTTAAATGAACCTAAAATGATTTATTATTAAATTGAGCGTTCAACGTACCCTTTAAATATCAGCAGGGATGGGTCTATTAATCAAATATAATTGTCGTACCTTCATAGTAGAGAAATAAGGAATAAGTTGCGAGCGAGTTGAATGCGTTTATCGTCCTTCTTGGTGAAGTTGGACTTGTTTACTTGGATTGTCTCCAGATAATCGTCAACAACTTCGAGTGTCCTAATTTTTGGCGGGAATTCCACAAGTGAAGTCGTGTTTTTGTTTGATTATTGTAAAAAATGTGTACTACGCGTTTTATGGTTTCACAGTGATAGTTTATCAAATTGTTTTTCGTGCGTGGTGTTTGTGATAATCAAATTCGATAGCGTGGGATTGCGTTCTTCGCATGCTTCCAAGGAGTCCTCTTCTGTCTTCAGTAAACCTACTATGGCTTTACTGAGCGAATCCTGACTTGCTTCGACGAGACTGGACACTGATAGGATACATTTCAGACTTTAAAATTGTTTATTACGGAGATAAATTGACATTGGCAGAATGTCATAATTGCTACATTGCCATATATGAAAAAAAATCTAGTGTCATATCTTCGATGTTCACCTTCAGTTGGATGATGTTTTGTCAGTTCATTGCCTTTAGCGACTAACTAAACACGACAAATCTTACGTTTTCGACGCTATTGTTCGTTTTAAAGCATCAAAATTCGAAGTGTAAATAGAAAATAAGACTCCATCTCTCTACAGTAAAGTATTATTATTATCCGCTATTTTGGCTTTCGCTTTTAACTTACTCCACAAACTATACGTAACTATAGTGACGGTAGTGTATACGGAGATGGGCTCGTCGCCACCTTAATGAACTCTAAACGGAGATAGCTGTTAGTTAACGGCGTGGTATCACCACAGTCAACGGATGAACAGTGCAAAAACACTGTATTAACCACAGTTACAGAGGGATAGATAGTTATAATTGTCGGTTCGTTGTTGTTACAAAGCACAAAAATGCTTAAATGCGCTCATCGATATGTTAAGACTAAATGACACATAATACACCCGTGCGACATCCGCGGTACATGCCAACAATCTAGACTAACAAACATTGGCACGCACCGGATGCGCTGCCTTTGGAGATTTAAGAATACATTTGAGAAAAAGCGAAGTGTAACAGGAAGAGAGGTTTTCCTCATTCCATTTCACTTCCCAATAAGAACCACAATCAAACATTGCACACTGATTTTCCTATATACAGTGCTATTACCATGACTTGACATTTTCATATTCTAGTGTAATTTGCATTGATTAGTGTAAGTTGTAATCAGTTACTATTTGAAGCCCTATGGACCCTCGGTAGATTCAAGGTCTATAAATTATGCTATTCATCAGCAGTGCCGTATTATAAGCATATTACTCGTATATTAAATACACATAGCAGTACACCATCTACCTGTGATTAAAATATTGGTTTCCTCTGTATTCTGAGGATTGGTCTGTATTCTCTGTTGTCTGAGAGGACGTTTGTTGTTTTTATTAGCGATAAGGCCGTTTATGCATTTCGTGTGACACGTTAAGTACCTTACTGTGTCACTTTGTCTTGGTGTGAAATATAGAGTTCTATATTAATTGAATATTCCGGGCTACTTGGCCAAGGTCTTCTAGAATCTCTTTTCTTTCTTCCAAACGTTTCGTCAACAACTGCGGTTGACATCATCAGTGGCGGCTGCGTTCACTTTCGGAGAGATTAATATGGACACCGGCCGAGAAAGCCTACACTCCACAATAAAGAGTTCTATCTATATCTACCATATCTATTAGCAGTGCCATTATAGTTACACACTGTTTCTGGCGTACATCCAGTCTTTCTACTCGTACAGCCTGTGGGCCAGGTATCGTAACCCGCAGGCCATTGTAGGAGGGTTTACAATGACCCGCGAGTTCAATATAACAATGCATTTAGGGTGCTATTGGATCTCCCTCGATGCTGTAGCGCAGCGATTCCCAACGTGTGGTACGCGTACCCCTAGGGGTACGCGGGGTCTCATTGGGGGGTACGTGAAAATTATATTGGTAATGGCGGAAATACTGAGAAGTTAAAACAGTTAACTTATATAAACATTATTATAATGTATTATGTCTACAATATGTAGTTTAAAATGAACCTTATAACTAATAACTTACTAAGGTGCTAGACTATGAGCGTTGGGTTGGTAAAATACAGTACATTCGTTTGTATACCGCCTGTCTAAGCGGCTACTGTACGCAAAGGATTCTTTGTAATTCTTTGACATTTTTAGGAGTAGTTTTATTAAGAGGTACGGGAACGAAAAAAGGTTGGGAAGCACTGGTGTAGCGCATCAAACATGGTCGCGGAAGCGAGAATAGATAGCGTCCACAGCTATCATGAGGAAATGAGTGGCATCGATGATGCGCCGCTTTCGTTGGAGTAACAATAGCATCTTGAGTACGCTGGGAGCTAAGGTCCGATAGTCCGTGGTTAAGACACGGGGTGCGAGAGCACTATAAATGAATAAAAAGGGAAAATCAAAAATGCCATATGTAATTATCTACTAACATAGCTTGTAAGACATATACTAACATTTTTTTTTATAGAAGAAAATACGGCAGACGAGCATACAGTCCACCTGATGGTAAGTGGATACTGTTGTCCATAGACATCCGCGATACATGCCAACATCAGTCCAGAATGATAAGCGTTGGCACGCCCCCTGATGCGCTGCCCACCTTTGCAGATTAAGGAATGGATTGGGAGAAAGGGTTGGAAAAATGGGAAGGGATAGGATGGGCTGGGAATGGGCTCTGGCATATCTCACTCACTACCGAAACACGTACGTACATTGGGGAAATACGATAAAGTGGGAAATGCGGTACGTTTCAAGGTAGTCTTCTGTGAGAGAGGGGTAATGTGGCCAGTCGAGTGCGCCCAGCGACTGTGGGAATGCAGCGAGCACTCTCCCCCTACAAAAGGTAGAACCAGTTGGAAGGAAGAGATCGCTATTTTCCGTACGTATTAGATAAAAAGTGTTTTGGGGAAATGTCGTAAGCTTTACGAGATCTATACATCGATATATATGTAGTTTGTATGTACGAGTATCTATACACATTGAAATTTTCTCTTGGAGATTTTTGTGGGATTTTGCTCATGTTCAAACTCAACCCTAGATACAATCATACTTCAAGTTAATAATTTTCGTTATAAATATCTTTCGTTCGTTATACCCTAAGATAGATGTTGGCCGGAAGTGCATTTTAAAAATTGGTATTTTTATAATTTGTTGATGTCTCGGCAGCGGGCGATGCCACTTCTTTGAAAGACAGGGACAGCTACATTTTGAGCTGATAATACCTATAAAAATGTGAGAAAATTGTGGTTTCGCACTCCCTTGCTGCCTCCTCCAAAAATGAATCGATTTTTTTTTCTTTTTTTCATTATAAATAGTTTTTCAATGTCTGTACATTTCGCTTTTTTTTTAATTTACACACTGGGCTGAAGTTTAAATGGGGCATTTTTTTTTATTTTTGGAGGGTCCTAGCTCCTATAGCATATAATTAATAAAAAAATAAACTAATTGTCATCAATAATACTAATTGTCATAATTCAGGGAAAAAGCGGGGGAATACGTTTGTAGGGACAAAACTCTCACTGTCGTCCCTTTTTAACATGTATTTAATTTTATCAGCATTGCACTTCATTAAACTTCAGAATGATGAACCCCTCGATGTCACAGCCACTGTCAGCGTCCCGTCATTTTTATTGGCATTTGTCGGGAAAAAAAAACAATTTTCATAACACCCTCGCCAGGCTTTCACGCTCAATATACCATCTTCAATATCGTTCGGTGGTTCCGCAACGGGCATCATGCCAGAGTCAACAAGTTTCAGTAAAACTGGTGTTATTAAATATTGGGTGTGCCCGTGACTTCGTTCGTTTGTAATGATGTCAGGAAATGTTTCATAAAAACGGCTTGTGTTCAAATGCGCAGCAAAGGAATACTAAATGTTGCAGGTGTCCATGGGCGGCGGTAACACTTACCATCACGTGGGACCGCTTGCTCGTCCGCCCTCTACTTTATAAAATAAAAAAAAATGAGAAGCAAATGATTATCAACAAAACAAACTGTTTATGAATACCAATTATTTATTACAAAGAATGTCAATACAAAGTTTTATCGTCACCAGATAAATTCTCCATACAGTCCCGACTTGGCACCTTGTGACTTCCTCTTGTTTCCAAAAATTAAGAACCAATTACGCGGTCAAAGATTTTCATCGCCTGAAGAGGCTGTCGAAGAGTATGAAAAACATGTTTCCGAGGCCACCACGGACGAGTGGAATAAATGTTATTGAAATTGGTTTATTCGTATGAAAAAGTGTATTGACGCTGACGGAGAATATTTTGAGAAACAATAAATAAATTTTTGGCCATTCATTGTATTTTTTTCTTATTCATTCCGGAAACTTTCAGTGTGGCTCTCGTATTAGTAACAAATATCGGATTATTATTATTAATACTTTTCAAGTCTAGTGACACAAAAAAGCCCTGTGTCAAATTAACATATAAAAACTGGACGGTGGTGCATTTACATATGTTTGTCTGTGCACAATTTAAAACTGTGTTGAATGTACAGGCACTCGTTCAAAGCCTCGTTCGGTCTCTAAATGGAGTACGTTAAGTGGTGACAATTAGTGAAGTTGTGCCACAGAATTACTAATAGTACAAGTACAGAAATCTCACTCTCTACCCTAAGAACGGTCCATAAAATCTACAAAAGAAAATTTCGTTCAGCGCGAGACAAATTGAATAAGCGCATTGGAATAAGATGATATTACACTGGACCGCCGAAGGTCACGCACACAATGGCACTCTGTGCGTGAATCACAAAGATTATCACCCATAATTATAATGTAACTAATTATATTAGTTCTATGTATTTGCGCGTGTGTTTCATATAGCTCGCGGCGACCGACTGAAATAAACCCCTGCGCAGGGGCCGCCGTTGTAGGCATATTTTCGTACGTAAAGTGCGGAGTGAGAGAGAGTACGGAGTGCGGAGTGCGTAGTGCGTAAAGTGCCTGGACGTGCATTAAGTGCTCATGCTTCCATTAAAACTTAAGAGTATGTAAACTTCAAATGTCTTGTAACTAATTTCGTCTTCCTTGCCTAGGTGAGTGTCTTATTTGTAACTAGCTGCTGCCCATGGCTTGCATGGGTTTCATTGTGATTCCATACAAAATTTAACAGCCTGTATACTTTATATAGAACGGTAGCAGAAGGTGATCGTATAGAGAGTGTATTGAAACTAGCACAATTATTGAGTGAAATTTTGAGTTACTTTAAAATCAATTATTGACAGATATTGTGCAATATAGACGTTTTACAATATTTATTCAAGTCACCTTACTTAGCTCGTAAATCCAGGTCTTGGAGAAGGTTTTCTTAAGTATTTTACGTCGCCCTTGTTTGTATCAATCCTTCAAATCTTTGCCAGTTCTTTTAGTATCCATCCCCATGGGCACATGCTTGTAGTCTCGTGCATGTGGAATGTAAGGTCTATAATCGCCACGCTGGCCAAGCGGGTTGGCGAGTCCACTATTTTAGATGTACGGTAGTTCCTAAGGGATAACAAAGCGGCTACCACAAGCCCAAACATGTTACTCACTCTAAAACTGACGAATATGGGCTGTCAATTTTATTGAGTGTAAAAACAATTGGCGTTTCTGTTTGATTCGATAGTTGACTGGTTGAAAATGCCATATGGCATTAAGTTCGCCATTTGTACAATTACATGTGCAGTGAAATTTAAATAAATAAATAAAATTTAAGCACTCTATCGTAACAAGACTAAATATAGGAATACGTCCAAATTTCATCTACCCTCTACGTTCATTTAGGCAACATAATTTAGCGTAAATTCTTCCCTTCAAAATTCCCAGGCAAATTTCTGAAGGAACCCCTGAATTTATATTTCCCAAGTGTACCAAGTGTCAGATATTCCCAATATCTGAGGAAGTTGGCTGGCAAACTGCCAGGCAATATACAAAGTGTCGGTTTTTGATATGAACAGTTTGAAACGAATCGATAGTTTCTGTTATTCATCATCATCATCATCTCAGCCTTTAGACGTCCACTGCTGGACATAGGCCTCCCCCATTGTCCGCCATTTAGACCTATCGGCAGCGACCTGCATCCAGCGGGTGCCCGCCACCTTTATGAGGTCGTCTGTCCATCTAGCAGATGGACGTCCTCGGCTTCGTCCGCGTTATTCTGTTATTACTTGTGATGAAAGTGAAGTAGTGTGTTTTAATGTAAAACACACTACAGTGTGTTTGTGTGTTTTAATGTTTTTTAGTGTATAAAGAAGTGTAGTTAGTGGCCGTGTGGTGTCTGTAAAATAATTTATTTCAGTTGTATGTTGACATTAAAAATTGCTTGGAAGAGATCGCTTTGGCGATAAGACCGCCTTTTATATTTAAGATGTTACTTAGTTAAATTGTCTGTTTGCAACGTGTGTTGATGTATCTCTCTATGTGTTATTTATCTATCATCTAGCCCATCCCTTCTCGGACGTTTTGTACAAGGCAACAAAGGACACTATACGGCCCGGCCATGTCATTTGTATATTATTACTTCACCGTCTTCGATATGTTATTACTTTTGTATAGTTTTCATCGTCATAATTTTGTAATTACTGAACTCGATTACAAAATTAACCAAGATAAAAAAGTCCCGTCCATTTATTTCATATCGTTTAAGCGGAATATCGCTTATGGGACCATTATGCATCTTTCATAGTCGAGTCGGAACGTTACGTCGGAACGGAACGTCGGAACGTTAACGACTATGGAACCAATCAATATTATTATAAGGTTGTTTTAATTTAATATTTTCTAAATTGCTAATAAAAAATATATATTTTTTTCTAATTGCTAAATATGTGACGTCACGCCAGGGGAGGTGGTCACAAAAATGTGATCACCTGTCACAAGGACGGGTGGGGGGGGGACGTACTTCAAAAATCACGAAATTCGTGTGACGTAATTTATGGATGACCTCTTATATTGAATGTTGTAGATTAAATTTTATAAATCGAATCATTGAATCTCTCATTAAACGTTACTTTATAATTAAATGATTTTATAATTATTTTTAATTACAATATGCAAAGTTATCAATACTAATTTTCCTTTCTGATAGTGCGAAAATAACTTAGAAACAAGAGATGGGACGATTTATTGAACAAATAATAAAATTGATTTTGAGTATGTGTTTTGCCCCGTGGGAAACTGTTGTAGGACTAAGGGTGGAATCATCTGGACCACGGTTAAACATGCGACGACGAAAGGTGATGTGCCCGAGAAGATATCAACTTTATTTAAGTTAAGCTTATTGAGCTAAGGATCACTACTTAGTATAATGAAAGACACTTTATTACAAAAATGCTCGTACTTTTCTTGTTTGACAGACGAGCACATAATATTAGCTTGAGACGAGAAGATAGAACAGAACAATAGATATGAAAGGCAATGCACTTATGAAAAGCTTTCTGACCAAGCAAAAGGGTATTTATTTTAATAAGACTAGAAAGGACTATCTATTTTTCTCTTTATTATTTTTTGCATTGTCGTTCATTCTCTGTGTTTTTACGTAGCAAATAAGAGACATTAATTCGTTTGCGTATACGAAATATACTTGGGACACGAGAGAAAATGAGAATTAAAAAGAATTGGCTGTTAGTCTTCTTTATAGTTAGGACCGGGACCCTCTTTTCTATTGGCCACTCTGGGCAAGTGGCCAGGGCCCCGCGATCGATGAGGCCCCCTAGTTAATGCCAGATCACCAACCGACAACCGATATTACCGATAAATATATTTATATTGCGAAAATCAAACGATTTATAACAGATAATTACTGACTGTAATACCTACTTACATATTCGCTTTTTTGGTATTGTAATGAACAAGAGTTGCAAATGGAATGTCCGCATTTAACAGAATACTTGAAAATTATCCAGTCTAGTGAAAATGAAGAAACTAATAGTATCTCAGGAATATATCATCTTTTGAAAGAAAACAAAATTAAAGACACATTTCCAAATGTAGAAACTGCATTGAGGATATTTTTAAGCATGATGGTAACTAACTGCAGTGGGGAACGCTCCTTCTCCAAATTGAAAAGAATAAAAAATGAATTAAGAAGTAAAGTGCTTCAAGAAAGATTGACCAGTTGGTCGCCGATATCCATAGAATGTGATGTGCTCAACGATAAAGACTTTGAAGAACTGATTGACGATTTTGCTTATCTCAAAGCTAGAAGGGTAGTTCTTCAATCAACATAGATTTTTAAGCACTAACCTGTGTATAGTGAATGCTAAAAGAGTTACTTTTCCGGATTATATTATAATTATCTATTCATTTAATGTGATTGTAAAGAAATAAAAATAATAGTTGAATAAATCTAGAATGTCGCTTATCCGCGTATCTACTCCTTGTGCCTGTTTTAATAAAATAGTGCTCTGTCATAGTCATAGGGGCCCCATTATCCTAGTGCCCATGACCTCCAATATATTAAAGACGGCCCTGGTTAGGACGAAACGAACTTCATGGTTTATAATTTATAAAACTATATTTTTATTTAGTACAATACAAAATTAAACTTACTATTTAAAAATGACGCCATATAAAAATTCCTAATATACCGTTGTTATAAAAACTAGGTATACAGAAACTGGCTAAATCTCAATTAGAAAATGGTAATTAGTTATAGTACGCGCGCGAGCTCTTTTTTTTGAAATTTTTTTTGAAATACCGTCTGAAAAAAAAAAAAAAATTCAGACGGTAGTCCAAATAATTTCTTAATAACTCAAGTGACAAATAAAATCAATTAGTCACCCCGTGACCACGTCCACTGCAAAGTGTTCGAAACGTCGGGATATAAATAATGTCAAATATACGCGATTTAAACCGTTCAAAGTTGTTTAATTGCTATGTATAGTAATCGCGAAAACCTAAGAAAAAAACCCTTTCACATTTACACTTTCACACACAACTGACACCTTCAGCTCGTTACACCAACGTGTATTTCACGATACACACTATACCTCCGTTATCGAAACCGGTCTAAGCAACATTCAACACCTGACACTTCCATTTTCAACTGTTTACCCATTCATTTACGCACACCCCAAAAACTTTTCGAACTTTTCAGAACGCGTCCTCCTCTCTAAAAGCCTCAACATTTTCCTAAATGGAAATGTTGAGAGGTAAAACACACAGAGACAATTTTAACAAAATTGGGGTAGCTACAGAATACTTTCAATGAAAATAGACTGTGACAATAAAGGTAGATTCAGAATTTTTTGATGGCTTCGAAAATATTATTAGGTACGTGAAGGCTGTCTACAGACTGTGTGAATTTACTTTATTTTCTTTATTTAGGTGCCTAAACACTTTTGTATATGTCGGCCCCATCGGGTAAAATTTTTCTTACATATCTACCTACTTACCTATGTCGTTTGGTCTCCGCGGGCTACAAAGTAAGCTATAAAATCGCACCACACCATCTCTCACCGTTGGCGACTTATGGCAAACAAAGTACCTGGGTTCTTCAAGAGAGCTGTGAATAGGATTTTGCAAGGTCGGCAGCGCGCCCGCATACCCCTTGGTGTTGCAGGTGTCCATGGGCGGCGGTAACACTTACCATCACGTGAGACCGCTTGCTCGTCCGCCCTCTTATCTATAAAAAAAAAAGGCCCGAGTAAAAGTATTTTACTTGGGATTACTCAAAGTACTACTTACTTATACTGAATATTTTAGAATCACTCGTAAAAGAGTATTCAATGCAACTTAACTCTTCAAAGAGTGAAACCGGGTGACAAAGTTTATATGGGAAAAAAATATTTAAGGGCGCTATTAATTTGAAACTTGATCTAAATCATTGTTTTGAGAATACATACTGGTTATGTTATACAACCACTCAAGGGCAGCCTATGAATACGTTATGAATACTCTAATTCATATGCATTTTGAAAACCGAACATTCCTATTATGTAGTGCGTACGTTTCAAATTAGACTAAACTTTTCAAATGAACCCTTCCTCATCTGCTGCACAAACCCCTACAGTTGCCAGCCAGGTTTATTTGATAAAAACGTATGATGTGTCATCTTATATAGGCTATTCCCATATCGATGGTGTAATATTCTAAAGTGCAAATAAGTAGACACGTATTTCACCATTTTTCTAAAATATAGGTTGTTAAATATTGTACAGAATCCTTCAAATATTCTTAGGTGGTTTGATATCCTGTCTACATGTGTGTACATGTCCTACATGTATATATAAAATTTTTATCATATTTTAAATTCACGCGAGCAAAGTAATGACTTTGCTCGCGTGAAAAACTAGCTGTTGTAAGGTCGTATGCGTCTAATCTACCAAGAGATACAGCGAAAATCGGTTACCATAAAATACCATCAGCCTATGTTTCTCCATCACTGAATATAGGCCTCTTACAAAGCTTTCAACGACACACAACCTTTGGCTCTTCCCCATCCAACCACCATTGGCGAACTCTTCAAATCGTTGGATCACTGGTCGTTGGTCGTTGGTTGGTACATGGCCTCCATTCGTCTACCTCACGGTTATCGATTCTGCGGCAAATATGACCTGCCCATTGGGACCTTATGATCTGCCCAATGGGACTTTATGACCTGCCCATTGGGACCTTATCACCTGCCCATTGGCACCTTATGACCTGCTCATTGTCACTTTACGCATATTAATTCTAGGACCTATGTCGCTAACTTATTTCTTTGGCGAATGACAGCTTGCAGCTAACCTAATCATTATTAAAATTGTAGCTACGTTTCCGTAGCATTTATTAAAGAAAGATAAATCGCACGCTGTGATAAATTATGGAGTCCGTATTAGCGCTTCCTTGAGCTCTTTATCTGCTTATAACGAAATATGATTCACAGAATGAGCTTATTTGATATAGCAGTAACGTCGCGTTTAATAAAACAATTACTTCCTGAATATTAGCAGCTCTTGGTATCGATTTGATTTTATGGTTTTTTATATGGTGAATTAAATTTCACAGTAAGCGTGTTAATCGATTAAAAGTATCTCATACATCGGATATAATAATGTGCTGTGTAGATGCCTGACTTTGTGGCTTTGAATCCACAACTAAGAGATTCGCCAAAGAACTGAAATCAACGACATGACTGGAATCAGCATGCCAATGGGGAGGTCATGTCTGCCGTAGGACCGATAACTGATGGAGTGGATCTATCGTCCAATGGAGGCCGCGATTCGAGAAGTACACTCTTGGACGTGCTCCGGCCACATGGAGCGACGACATAAAGAAAGTCGCCGATGGTTGCTGGGTGAGAAGAAGATCGTGTGCGTTGGTGAGCCCTGGGCCTCTATCCAGCAGTGAAAAGACACGGGCCGATGGTATGGTATGGCACAGAGACTATAAGAACACGACAATTCTCTAAAAATAAGCCTCTAAGGGAAACACATAATGGTCATCTTTTGCTCTCAATCTCAAATATTGTTTTCTACGTCAATTTATCTATTTAAACGGATCTCAACGCGAATGTTCACCACATTTATGGTCACGGTCACCATGTCACAAGCTGACTGAAGAGGCGTGTAGTCCACGTCGAGAGTTGCGAGCAGTTTCAACAACTACCCGCATTTGGTCTTCATAGTCCGGAAAGCTGGGGGACCCAACACTCACATTATCAGAAGTAGCGCTAGAAGAAAAATCGCGACGTTTAATTTTATTAAATTTATTAATCACTGGAGTCCATGTCAAGGACAATTTGTGTCCATCTTCTCGACTGAAATTTCTATTTCTTTTATTTCAATTGCTTCACGCACAATCCTAAATACATAAAGTATACATAAAGAAAATCTCAAATGTCATATTTCAACGTCTGCCCAAAATACGGAAAGCCCTAAAAATATATTTACACGTACCCATCGTTAAATATGAAACTCAAGTACAGTCACAAACACAGTTCGAAACCGGAACTCGGATTAAAATTGTGTACGCGGGCGTATCGCGAATAAATTTCTGTTCCAACCGAGTTTGGGTTTCCGACCTAAGTTGTAACGAGTTTAACAGAGGGACCTACTGTACACTCGACTACGATACAAGTTTATATCATTCGGGTCAGGGGTACAGAGAAATATGTCTCTTTTGAGGCTGTGTTTTCATTTGTAGCAATGCTTGGTATGCAATATAAATTAAATGCTAAATAAAAAAATAAATATATATAAAAGAAAGCAATATAAAATGCTTGGTGGCAACTTATATAAAGTTGTGTTTTATGTTTAGGTAAATTGTAGAATGAAACTACATTTAATTACAAGTACCGTAACCAGTTCTTTTACTGTCTACTGCTGGTCATGGATCACGCTGGCCAAGCGGGTTGTAGAGTCCACACTTTTAGAGGAGGTGTATGTAGTTCTTCAGGGCTTATGGTAGTAGTAGCTTTGTAAGATAGAAAGACAAAATATTAATTGAATCTTCCGGGCTACTTGGCCGAGGTCTTCTGGAATGTCTTCTCTTTCTTCCAAACGTTTTGTCAACAACTGCGGTTGACATCTTCAGTGGCTGCTGCGTTCAAGAGAACGTTTGGAAGAAAGAGAAGAGATTTCAGAAGACCTCGGCCAAGTAGCCCGGAAGATTCAATTAATATGGACACCGGCCGAGAAAGCCTACACTCCACTAGAAAGAAAAAATGTTTATTGAGCCGCAGTTGCAACACAACATACTCTTAAGTTAACAAATCTATAGGTACAGATTAAATATGCAAAATCAGAATTGTATATATAAAACCTTTGGCTTCCAGCTCCATTTTCCCAAATGGTCTTCCAGCTCAGGTCTTCTGATAACACATAGCGCTTATTTTCAGTTCAAACCCGGTGGTGTCTGGACGTGAGGAACGATAGATACAAATAAATGAATCGATTTGGAATTGAGTATTGGGTTTCGATTTGGAATTTGTAATTGTTTGTATACGATCTCCCGTTGGTGTCTCACAGTGTCCTTTTACAACACTCGCGGGATGCGAGGGTCTGGTGGTATACTTTAGTCGGCTGACACCACCACGGCACACAGTTGGCGTGTCTTTCGCAACTACCTATGTTCTACAAAGAAATCAGTTTGAATTTGAACTTTATTATAATAAACTACGTTTCTCATTTCTATTCATTGTTATCGCCGACTATACTTTGCTATTGTGTTGATTAATGTTACTATGTTAGGGGTTGATAGAGTTGTTCACGCCTTTATGTGAACTTCAAACAACCCTTGAGGGTAGTTAAGGAAATCTTATTGAAGCTGGACTTGGACAATACTACCCGCTAAATATTCCACTGTAAATTAACGAAGTGAAATAGTTTGGGAATAAATTAATTTGTTGTCAGAAATAATTAAAAAATAACTAATTTTAGGAATCCGATCTGGTCACACTGATGGCTAACTCATAAATTGATTTTAGATTGGTTAGAGTTAGCACACACACACACACACATACTACTTACATACACGTGTCTATGCGAAAGTTTATATAGTTATACAGATACTTTGGAGGGGAGAGTGCACGCTGCAATCCAACAGCCGCTGGGCGCACTCGACTGGCCTCGTTACCCCTCTCTCACAGAATACTACTTTGAAATGTACTGCATTTCCCACTTTATCATATTCCCCAATATATGTACGTGTTTCGGTAGTGAGTGAGATATGCCAGAGCCCATTCCCATCCTATCCCACGTCCCCAACCCTTTCTCCGAATCCATTCTTTCATCAACAAAGGTAGGCAGCGCATCTGGGGGCGTGCCAAAGTTTGTCATTTTGGACTAATGTTGGCATGTATCGCGGATGTCTATGGGCGACAGTATCCACTTTCCACCAGGTGGACTGTATGCTCGTTTGCAACTTTTTTCTTTAAAAAAAATAATAATACATATTTATATAAACATGTACATATATCTACATAAATATGATAATGTATATAGTCCGAATTCTGCTAGGTACGAAGTGTGTATGTTGAAATGTGTATATACATAGATGTATTGCGATATCCTATCAACTAAAACACATCAAGATCCGTCTGACAGTCATAAGTCACCCGCCAAATGTTCCAAAGTCCAATCCGTGCCAGGAACATGGCAGCTTGGCGTGCCGCCTG
Source organism: Sesia apiformis (assembly GCA_914767545.1). Classification (NCBI taxonomy): domain Eukaryota; kingdom Metazoa; phylum Arthropoda; class Insecta; order Lepidoptera; family Sesiidae; genus Sesia; species Sesia apiformis. The sequence goes on from OU611976.1 coordinate 3,573,101, forward strand.
GCAGCCGGCCAATGGCATCAACAAGTCTCGTAATACTGGTTATTACTTGAGTGAAGATTTATTACTGCCACATACCATTCTGGCATGTATATGCGATATTAAGTTAGACATAGATTTTATATATTTCAAATTAGTTGACGTGCAGGTTTTGCGTTAGTTCAGTAACACATTCAGCTCGAGGTACAAATTATCCCGTTGACTCGAAGAAGCGGCATCGCTCGCTGCTGCTACAATAAGAAATTTTAACATTGTACTCGCTTCGGACCATTCTCCTCTCTTAGATATTATCTATTTAACATTAATAATCGTGGGTTCAAAGACACACATAAACACGATTACAAATTACCCAGTTAAAAGTTGGTCGAAAATGTAAGTAGAAACTTGTTTTAGCTAATGGATTGGAACGATTCCTATACATTAAGGCAAACTCCGATCTTACATTAGTTTTATGGGTGCAAATGTATAAAACCAATGTAATCAATACTCACAAATGTAATACATTGAGATTACACCATTTGTAAGAAAGAAAGAAGAAATAGAATTATTTAATTAACTATTCTTACATATTGGATATAGTTCATATTGTTAGTTTTTGTAGATTTTGTATACAGTTCTGTAATTTGTAATCACGCACACACACACCTTCGTGCGTGCGCTCTCGACATGTATTATTAACATACATGTACATACATGCATACATGTACGCACGGCTCACTCACACATACAGACACACACAAATAGCAATAATAATTGTAAGGTATTTAATAAGTTGTTCCGTAACAATGTATGTGTAGGAAATTAGTTTTATATAGGAGATTATATATTAGTTGGTTGAATTCATTTTCTAAACCCTGTGGTACTAATGAATCACTTCAATAACAAATTGAGGAGCTATACGACGAACACATTAAAAAGCACAACTATTACTAAATAATAACAAAAATCAATGACTCGCGCTTGATAGATTTGATTGAAGGCACAAAGTATGTGTTGGGTATTGTTTAAATAAAAACATATATACACATTACATAGGTACTAGTACATAAATTACATCATTACACAAACTCATACTTGGCATAGGTTAGGTATCTGTAAACATACAAACATATATACACACACTCTCACTCACGCACTCTCGCATACATACAAAACACACACACTATTTTAAAATATGTTAACATTGCATCTTTATAAACAATAATAATAATAAAACAAAAATGTTGCTTTTATTAAAATAGGACATTTAGGTTTTGGTACTGGCTGTCGAGATTCAGATTTACCCAAGATACTCCCAGAGTTTCTAGTTTGGGAGTCAGGGTTCAATACAATTTGTATCATATATATTTATTACAAATAAACAATTTTAATTTTGATTTTAAGTAAAAATAGAATATTAATTAATTAACAAAAAATATTAACATTTCGTAATTTATAACTACAGTTACGTGACGATATGTATGGCACAGATTATGGGACATTGTGTTCTAAGTGATCGACGAGGCTTCACATTGCGATGAATGGTATAGAACATAAACGAAAATAGGCTTTGTTTCTTTCTCATTTACTACCTGGCATGTATATTACTGGGTACTGTACATTTCGAATTAGCCTATGCTCGTGGCTTCACTGGCTGTAAACATGAATAATTAGTATATTTATCAGATAATTAGTATGATTATCAGAGAATTAGTATAATTATGAGATAATTAGTATAATTAGAGATAATTAGTATAATTATGAGATAATTAGTATAATTATTTTAATTAGTTATTACATATATATATTAATTATTTATTCTGGGTAATTATTTTCCATGTTCTTGCAAAATAAATTATTCGGTTTCAAAGGACAATAGTCGACTGACTCGAAAGATCCGAAACGAAAATATTCGCCAAAGAGTCATCGACATAGCTTTCAGAATCAGCACATTGAAGTAATTATGTCAATTTCGGTAATTCAATTGGAAATGGACTCGCAATGCTATGAGATTTCAAAAATGATTACTAGATATTACTATGCATGCACGAAATTTCCATTTCAATATTGCAATTGACTGCACTCGAACAGAAATCATTAACCATTTTAATGACTTCACCTGTCCACGAAACACTGAGTCATTATTTTTGGCGCGAAAATGTTCCAATTAAATGAGACGGGAGACCAGTTAACTTTAATTTATGAACTTATCAGCGATATGAAAATGACTTAATTTTTTTTTGGATAAATGTTACTATATGAGATGGAAGATACCTCCCTCCATTTTACACTCATTTATTTATATTTTAGAATATTTACACCAAGTTTAAACTCAGTAGGACGATAAAATTAGGACTAGGACAATTTCAATATATACACACACACCTACACACTCACAAACACGCAAACACCAAATCAGACCAAGTTCAAACTCAATAAGACAGTAAAATTTAGGACTGACACAATAGGGCACCACACACACACCCCCACACTCCCAAACACGCACATTTAGACCAAGTTCAAACTCATTAAGATAGTAAAATTTAGGACTGGCATAATAGGACACACACACCCACCCACACACTCCCAAACACACAAACGCGCACATTTAGACCAAGTTCAAACTCAATAAGACAGTAAAATTTAGGACTGACACAATAAGACACACACACACACACACCCACTCACTCCTAAACACACAGACACGCACATTTAGACAAAGATCAAACTTAGTAAGCCAGTAAAATTTAGGACTGGCACAATAGGACACACACATACACACCCACACACCCACACACTCCCAAACACACAAACACGCACATTTAGACCAAGTTCAAACTCAATAAGACAGTAAAATTAGGAGTAGCACAATAGGACAATTTCAATTCTACACATTAACACGTTTTCTTTAAGAAAACAGCAACAAATAACGTTCGTAAAAATATAGTTTACGTTATAGCCAACCAACAAGGTAGGGGAGTTCAGAAAACGCTACAAGATCTGAATGGCCCAAAGTTTCAAGAAAATCATGAACAACACTTCGTGACGTTATTGATTCTACAGAAACTGACATTTCTGTTCTGATTAGTGATTATAGATGACTATGTTGGACCAATAAATGCGACCAATAATTTAATTGATGAAATTACATACAATCCATATCTAAATCTGCGCAGGCTTAACTATGAACTGAAATTTGTGTGTTATTTATAAATAATAATAGTAAAAGTATATGTAAATCAACCTGGCAATTAATAAAACAAGAAATGAATAGTGATATTAACAGTCAGTTTATTGAAGATATTAACATTAATGAAATTACTGTTAACAAACACTTACAAATAGCTAATATGTTTAACAATCAGTTTATAAACATGATGGATGATATTATTACAGTTATTTCTAATAACGTCAACAATGTCAGTCATAATTTTGGAACTAGTATATTTTTAAGCTCACTGAATGATACAAATTCAGAAGCTTAAGATGGCATCTGCTTAAAAGTTCTAAAAGCTATCAAATACGAGCTGACACCTATATTAACTCACCTTATTAATTTGTCATTGGAATGCGGTACGTTCCCAGTTTAAAGATATCTATTGCTAAACCTATATAAAAAAAGGCGATAAAAATACTCTAATAGCTACCGTCCTGTAACTCTTTCCCTATTATATCTAAAGTATTTGAAAAAACTATGCATGCTAGACATACTGCTCTCTTTAATAAATTCAATATTATAAAGAAGGAATAAAACGGTTTCCAAAACAAAAACAAATCCACCGCATTAACTAGTTTTAACATTATTAATGAAACATATGATATCCTAGATTCAGGACATTTGACATCTGTAATATTTTTTTATTATGACTAGGCTTTTGAGTTTGTATTCTATGACATTTACTACAAAAGCTTGACAAGTATGGAATACGAGGAATGCCTTGGACTGGATTAAATCTTACCTGATAGAGCGCAAACAATGTGTACCAATATCTAAGCTTAATACTAATGGTGATTTATCATTATACTCATCAGAATACAGATACAATAGATTGGGCGTTCCTCAATTGCTGTTACTGTACTAACTGTTACTAAGGACCATTACTGTTTTTTTTAATCTATATGAATGATCTTCCCAAATCTGGTAATTATCTGGTAATAAGGACTATATATTGTTTGCTGATGATATTTCCATTCTTGTGACATGTAATTAAAATAATAATAGACTTAATAATTATGAAATTGATATTAACAATGTAATTAAATCTGTCTAGACAGATATAATATATTTTTTTACACAAACTTTGATATCCCGTTTCACCACTTTAGGGGTTGAATTTCGAGTCATCGCTTTTTGGTGAGTATTTGCATTATAAAAGGAATGCAAATTGCACTCTCCCTGTCCTAAAATTTATTACTCGTACCTAAAATATTTTTTTTTTTTTTTTATAGATTAGTGGGCAGACGAGCAAGCGGTCCCATGTGGTGGTAAGTGTTACCGCCGCCCATGGGCACCTGCAACCCCAGGGGGTATGCGGGTGCGCCGCCGACCTTGCAAAATCCTATTCACAGCTCTCTTGAAGAACCCCATATCGTAGCTCAATGGAAAGACCTCTTGAGGCAGTTCGTTCCACAACCTACGGGTTCGCGGTATAAAATAATTTTTGGACCGAACAGTGCGCGACACCTCCGTATCGAGGAAATGCGGATGGACCGCACTTCTGTGACGGGAGGTGCGGTTGTAGAAACCCGAGGTGGGAATTATATTAAACAGTTCTTCAGAGCATTCCCCGTTGTACAGGCGGTAGAACACACAGAGAGACGCAACGTCTCTCCGAATGCTGAGGGATTCTAAACCGCCCGTGAGAGTGGGATCGTCGACAATACGAACAGCACGTCGTTGGATGGAGTCAAATGGGTCCAATTGGTATTTCGGTGCGCCAGCCCAGAGATGAGAGCAGTACTCCATATGGGGCCTCACCTGAGCTTTGTAAAGCATAAGGAGTTGCCCAGGTTTGAAGTACCGCTTGGCTCTGTTCAGCACACCGAGCTTTTTGGAGGCCATTTTGGCCTTATTTTCCAGATGACCCCTAAATTCGACTTTGCTGGAGATGTCGATACCAAGGATCCCGATACTCTCCAAGATCTTAAGAGGTATGCTCTGAAAGCGAGGTGCTACAACAAAAGGGGTTTTTTTTACCGGTGAATGCACAGACTTGCACTTATTTTTCTCTATAACGGTTTTCATATTTTAAGTTAGTTAATATGTATCAGGTTTTACATTATTTTAGCGCCAAGTGGATTACTCTACTTGGTTACGTTCCTGTACTTACATTACATTACTCGTAGATTATTTTAGATAACAAAATATCTTTGATTTTTAGCTTTCATCGTATGGAGTGATTACTTTACATAGCTCGCAGTTTCAATGGCACCCATTGTACTAGGTTTATCTCACACAATAGGCGGTCAAAAGGTTAAATGTAACCTAATTTATTTATTTATAAACCGTAATCATGTCAGTTCAAACTTAAAACTTAACCTTAGGACTATATCCTCAGATTAACCACTAACAGTCGAGAGGAGTACTGAGTTTGAAAACTTTTGCCATTTATTCGGGTTTCGACGCGTGACTTTTGTGAACTTGTGGTGAGGTCAAGGTATTAGATACCAAGAACTATTTTGTAGACAGCTATTTTAACTATATAACTAGAGAGTTAAATCAAGTTCGATATTATTGAATTAAAGGTAAATATTCAAGTATATTTGTCATGTTATCTGAGAAAAGGGACCTTAGAGACCTTGGAGAGTAAAGGTTTTAATTTCCAAAATTGAAACTTCAGTAAAAGCTTAAAATATTTAAAAAAAAAATCTTTAAATAGTTTATTTTTAATAAATAGAAAATTACTGCACCGATTTGGGTCTTGTATATATAAATTTAATCGCATATTATACAATCGCATAAATAATATATAATCGGATCTCTGACAAACGACCTACCGACTAACTTAAGACAAAAAGTATTTAATAGACATATTCTAAAAAATCACCTGTGTGTGATATTTGCCTGCCTTGAAAAATTAAACCGGTTCTCTGCTTCAAAGCCGGTTCTGCCGTGCTCGTGCAGAGCTCCGCGTTGTTGTGTCGTTACAGTAAATGTTACAAATTGTACGAGTAGATCGTACATGTGATCATAGCTTAATCGAGAAAAAGTGCTAAGCCTTAAGTTGATCGCCGAAATATCGCGCGATCGTCGAAAATAAAACAGTGTCGACCTAGCACTCAACATGGGCGGTTTTACATAAGACGCACTCCTCAACATAACACTGGGGATATACTATACCTAGGATTCCAAAATGACGTAACATTTAACATCCCAATGTGGGAAACAACCCCTACACCCTTAGTTATTATAAACGATGTATTGTAGTGAATCGTAAGCAATGTTACCTTATAACTTGTATAGATTTACACAAAATTAACTGTTTTAACTACATCGCAAATGTAGTTAAAAATGTGTTCTGTTTATCCAAATATAAAATGTTAAATATTAATATTAGAAATAAATAAAATCTACTAAAAATATGCTTCTTTCTGTTATACTAAATTAACTGTTTAATTCATGATTTTTAAGTGTGTTGTAATATGCGACATTTGCTGAGATCAGAGACATTTACAGATGTTAATTATTGCAGTGTCTGGTTCTGTATTCTGCTCTGAGCCCGAAGATCGATGACAGTCGATCGAGATTTAGTCGAGATGTAATGATCTCCGCAATAGGGACGGTTGTTTGGAACGTTGTTATAAGATTCTTATCCCCCATTTATGACTCAAGTTACTTATAAAATTGCATTATGTTATTTTTACAGCAATGCACTCTCGCTTCACTGTAATTTATTACAGTTGAGATGAGATTTCGTAAATTTCCCAAGGGACCTTACTTGGAAGCTGTAGCTATTAATTTAATTTAAACAAAATAAATGTCAAAGTCTAGAAGACTTCCGTTTTATTTATATGTTTCCTCCAAGACTTAACTTACACTTGTTGATTTTTGCCCAAGATGTGAACATGCCAATATCGATCAAAAATTACGAGCGTTGGCACGTTCCTAGATAAATTTCCTACCTTTAAGAATCCAGTCCTTTTTCTAAACTCTAAACAGTACATTGTATTAGAGTCAGAATTTACTTTCATATAAGAAAATGATAGTAACACTGTTATGCTCCAATAAAACCTCGTGAATACAACAGGAGGTAAGTATGGACGAGGTCAAATGCGCCGTCAATAACAAGAATGACTTGTTTGTCAGTTTCCAAAAGGGAAACTAGCCAACTTTATTTAGATTGTCTGTACTATATTTATACTGACTTGTGTCGTAAAGTGAGGGGGACATGTCGTAACTGTTGTTTGTTACGGAACGAAAATTAGGTTCTCAGGAATACGATAATAAAATTGTTGATTTAACTTTGTTGATTAAGTTTAATTCAAAGACAAAACCTCGATGATGAGCTTCCAGTACGTTTTAATGCAATTCAACCAGCCCTTTCAGTTGCCACTGGTAGACCTCGGCCTCCTCAAGCACATTGGGATGTAAGGTCTCAAAACATCACGTTTGCCAAGCGGGTTAGCGAATCCACTCTTGATGCAGTTCATCAATGCTCATGGTAGGCCTTTTTGTTTATTTATCTATTTGTCATATGTTTGTTTATCTACCGTGATCACGAACTGACTGCTCATTCAGCACGTGACCACGGTTGGTGCATCCCAATCGAAACGTCGAGTAAAATAAATAAGGTAATCATTCGCGTTAAGATCCATTTAAATGTATGAGAAACGCGAAAATCTCAAATGTTATATTGCAAGCCGTTTTGTTATCAGATAGTCGTCCTATACTATAGCCTATAATAGCCCATAGTTATAGTTACAATATGTTTAAATAAAAGTTCTTATAACAGCCAATCTACAGGGCATCCCCTAGTAAATCACAGGAGAGTTCCTGTGATTTACTGATTTACTGTGATTTACACCCTTCCATTTTTTAAATTTATTTTTACATCACAAAGCAAAATATCAACATATCAAATCACAATTTAATATAGTGTGTACAGAAGTATCAAATCTAATTGACATCTCAGTGATGTGACGTCAGCATGACATTTTAGTAATAGATTTAATTGTAAATAAGCTACCCGTTAAAAGTAAATAAGAAAAGAAAATGAAAAGAGTGGGAATAAAACAAAGGAAGACCTAATTATGACGCTACGGAGCGTAAGAGCGCGGTTGACTCTATGTCAGAATCTTGAATGTCAGAAAACCGTCTTCTGGAGCAGCTCACCGCCGAGCTAGTGTCATTTTTTAAAAATCCGTAATCACCATTACATGAATGTGAGATGAGTATATATACCCCTAGGATATGGCTATGAGGAGTTTTCGAAAGATTGGCGTTTTGTATACATAGCTATAGAGGGTTAAATAAAAAAATATCAGCGCCCTCTCAACATTGACTTTATTTCATGAAAACTAACAACTTCTGTTCTGCGACTTAAAATTCAGCACTTTTTAAACAAAAACCACTCACTCACTCGCACCGTGTACGTACACTCGCACCTTGGACGTACACTCTCACCGATTTACACAGAAGTAAGTATCTAATGTAGGTTAGGTTAGCAGCTGTTTATGAATAAAATACTCGGCGTTGCCATTCGTAGCAGCATATAGTAAAGAGTAACAAAGTCAGAGACTTTTTAAAAAATTGTAATTTTTAGTGAATAATCCTCATTCCCTTCCGTTATCCCCGTCTGTTACTATTTCAAATAAAAGTTATAATCACAAAATCTTGCCAAACTCTGTCAACATTCGAACTACTATGGAAATTGAAATAAAAGATCGTCACCTCAAGCTTGACCGTAAATCCATCAGGTTGAAGCCGTTCCACTATAAATCTCCCCGAGCCTGAACGGAATCCTATAATCCCCGGAGAGAACTGGGCACGAAAAAGTGGAACCCACGTTTTGGATGTTTTTAAATCGGCTCGGCATTATGAAGCTTTAAATTTCAGAGGAACGTAATAAGTATTCCGTGCGGTAATTGGGGCGCACATTTCGATATTTTTCTTTGATGAATATTTTTATTAGAAAGAAATCTACAAGTTCTTTAGCGTTAAAGAAAAATTAAGTGTTATTAAGAAGAAAAAAAAACCCAAAATTAATTGCGCGTAGAATAAAAGAGATGCTAGGATAACTTATGAAAACACGGCCAAGGATCTGTACAAATTATCTAATTCAGCTATTGTTAGATAGTGCCGTGTGATGTCGATTGCGCGTAGAATAAAAGAGATGCTAGATAACTTATGAAAACAGGGCCAAGGTTCTGTACAAATTATCTAATTCAGCTATTGTTAGATAGTGCCGTATGATGTCGATTGCGCGTAGAATAAAAGAGATGCTAGATAACTTATGAAAACACGGCCAAGGATCTGTATAAATTATCTAATTCAGCTATTGTTGGATAGCGCCGTGTGATGTCGAATGGTTTTAAAATAGCATTCATTTCTAAGAGTGGACTCGTCGACCCGCATCGCCAGCGTGACGTTTTAAAGCCTTACATTGTCTTGTACCTACACGAGGCCCAGGTCCAGCAATGTATACTAAAAGGGCTGATTGCATCGCATAAATAATACAATTAGTCTGTACAATTGCAATAAGTACGTAGTATTTAGTCAAATGTAACAATAAGGCGACTGAACGACTTGAAGAATGTCGCCGGTAGTGGGAATGAGAAGAGCCGGAGACCGTGTTTGTTGGTGGCGGTCCTTGGGAGAAGCCTATATCCAGCGATGGAGAGACACAGGCTAACGGTATGTGTGTATGTAACAATAAGGCGACATAGTCACATTAGTGACAAAATCTTACAATAAGGTAATTGTGAATAAAAACCTATTTTAAAAACTGGTAGAATCAGATTGTACTCTCGACGCTAAATAACATATTTGCAGCTTTTGCGCGTGATTTCAGTGACATATTGGATGTATTTGAAAACGGTCTCAGCCTTATAATTCGAAGAAATTTTTTTTTTTTTTTTTATAGAGAAGAGGGCGGACGAGCAAGCGGTCTCACGTGATGGTAAGTGTTACCGCCGCCCATGGACACCTGCAACACCAGGGGGTATGCGGGCGCGCCGCCGACCTTGCAAATTCCTATTCACAGCTTTCTTGAAGAACCCCATGTCGTAGTAAATTACCGAAGAAACATGTGTCTGCTTAGTATACAGTCGCCGTCGTCAACCATTTCATCGTCCACTGTTGGACATGGGGATGAAAACACCTTGAAACGGCACGCTGGCCAAGCGGCCGAGTAGGCCATTCAAAAAAAAGTTCAAAACCAATTTTTATTCTACAGGGTCGTTCTACACTTCACTTTAGACAGAGATCGCTAATAGTGATAAGCCTTTAATGCGTTTCATATGCTGCAATGTCTATTTCTGTCTTGTTTAGCTTTGATGTGCAATAAACTTACTCACTAATTAGATAGATAGATTCTAATTAGTGAGTAAGTATTGTAAATATACTTTCAGTAATTAATTCTCCTTTCCATCAGTAAATAATTCTCTGAAAAACAAGAACTTGAATTTCCTCAGCATTAATCAAAAGGCTAGTTTAATTTATTTCATTGCTTTTATATTTATTTTAATTAAAATAATACTTGCTTCAGACAGCTGTACTGTCGTATGGTGTAAGTGAAAATCTGACAGCGAGATTCTCTAACTTTATAAATACCTACGTCTGTACTAGCTGTTGCCCGCGGCTTTACTCACGTGCGGATTTGCTTGCATTTAATTCTTATGTGTTATTTGGCACGGGAATAACATCTATTTATTTGTATTATATCACCTCTTTTTAGAAGTGGACGCACCTGTACGCCTGCACGGCGAAGGAGTAATTTGTAATTTATCTTACTTGGTGAGTGAGTAAGGGACGACAGACATCCTTTCATTTTTTTTCCATCGTCCTCTGTCGCCTATCATTTGGACTACAGCAAACTTCTTTTCCTGTGATACAGTATCATTTTATTTAAGCGTTATAACCTTGATTTATTTTATTATACGGCTAAGAAGTGTAGAAGCCCTTCTGAGTGGATGTTAAAATGATAATAAGGATCCGCGGATTTGAATAACAAATGTTTTATCAAAGATGGAAAGGTCAAAGGTTATTTACGAAAGAAGATTAGCAAAAATGTTTTTTTTGTGAGAGTACAATATTTTAAGTGTTGAGATGGTGGAAAAAACCATGGTGAAACTTTTATGTCCTCATCCACTTATCCATACCACGACAGTATCCACTTACCATCAGGTGGACTGTATGCTCGTCTGCCGCTTTCATTCATAAAAAAAAACCCACCCACTGCCGACAAACTTCTTCAAGTCACCATCTACCTTCCTCTAAAGTGTCAGAACTGAATACAAAACTTGTATATTTAATAGCTATGTTGCTCGTAATATTCCAGTTATTAGAATGGGTCACACAATGAACCATCAATAAAAGGCAACATACCCGATATCTTTACTTTACTTTGTTGGGGGAGAGTGCATGTGTTTTCCCACAGCCGCTGGGCGCATAGGACTGGCCGCGTTACAACTGTCTCACAGAAGACTACCTTGAAATGTACTGTATTTTCTACTTTATCGTATTTCCCCAACACACGTACGTGTTTCGGTAGTGAGTAAGATATACCAGAGTCCATTCCTATCCCTCCCCATTTTCCCAACCGTTTCTTCTAATCCATTCCTTAATCTGCAAAGATACGAGTAGGCAAGCACATCCGGGGCCTTGCCAATGTTTGTCATTCTAGACTGATGTTGGCACGTATCGCGGATGTCAATGGATGACAGTATCCACTAACCATCAGGTGGACTGTATGCTCGTCTGTCGCCTTTTTTCTATAAATAAATTACATCCATTAGAAAATTACATTTCACTGTCTTCTGCAACGTGTACAAATACATAGAAATTTTCCTAAATCACGCATTTTGTTATCTTCCCACGACATTCATAAACCACATAACAAAAGACGTATTCCTTTGTTTGCCGCAATCCACGCGAAGAGTTCTGCAAACTTATTTTTGCGTTTAGATGGTGGCGCTGATGGCAAGGAAAATACAATTTTCTATCAAGTATTAAGTCATTAAGATAATAAGATAGATAATTTATTTGCGTAGAACATGTCAATTTTATATTTCCGTATTACATATTTTTTTTATATATAAAATTAGGCGGATAATAATAAGAGGTGCAATGTTTCTCCACATTGTAGCATTCAAATGTAAAAAACACTACGATCATGCAAATTACAATGATTGGTGCAAATGTCATGATATGTTAAATCATGTCAGAACATGACATGACATATGTATGTCATAACATATGTATATAAATTATCAATGTATAATGTCAAATTTTATATTCAAAATATTCTGTAATTGTATAAAATCATTTATCGATTAACATTTCAAACAATAGTTTTGAAAACGTTTGATTGGCAACATTTTGATGGATTTTGATGGATGTATATATGTATATACGTATACGTATATATATATATATATACATAGACATACATACACACACAAGACAAACAAGTGACCATTTTGTAAACTATACTATTGAATAGACTTTTTAATTTATTTTTAGTTTAGAATAGTTTATTTCGCCCAAAACCCATTACTACTACCCATTAGAATACGAGTACAGTTTATAATTAAACGTATGTGTTAAAACGATTGAAATTTACAGATATAAATTAGTGCACATGACAATGGAAACCATATTAGTTCAATCCCTACATATAAATCATTTAGTAGCGTTAGTTTGTCTCTTAATTGTTTGTATTTATTCTAAAAGATTTTAGTTTTCTTGTGAAAATCGTTCAAATAGTTTAGAAAATGTAGAAGGTTAACGAATCTAATAATTTCTCGAGCTAAAAGTCGTTATAACGTTTGAAATTTTCGCGTTTATCACACATATGTATCTATTTAAACAACGCTAGGACCCATTTAAATAGATAAATAAAACTAGTTAGTACCAAAAGCCACCGCATGCAAAGTAAAGTTTGTCGCACCGTTCCGACAAGGCACGTGACATCACGCTCTTTCCCCACAAATAACAATTGTTTACTGTTGTCATAAACAATGTTTATTCTGTCTGAACCTATTTTATTGCTGCGGGGTACAAGAAGTACACAGAGTGAGAAGAAGCGGTAACGCTACTCTACTCTATTGTTAGAATTTAAGAAGTTTCTGTCTGATGGCGTTCCATGGATTTTCTAGAAAATGTTTTTTTTTTAATTATAATCTATTGCGTATATTAACATAATATTTGGTCAATTATTTTCTTTGAAGATAAATATTTATTTAGAACTGTGTGATGAATTGGCTTATGATTCATGTAGTGTTGGGACCTATTTTGCCACCGTGCTGGTCTAGTTCGAGTTATTTGAGGTTGTTTAGTCTTACTGTGTGTGAATTGTGTAATAAAATTGAATCATTTTTAATGAATATCGGGAGAGCAGTACATGTTTTTAGTAAAGGTCATTATTGACAGGTGAAAAATGCATACAGATGAATACATCTACGAACTCATCGCTCGCTTAAAACACTCATTATACTTTTGAACTTCTGTTACTTTCTTGTACTGTGACAAAATATTCGATATCTTTTTTTACTTCGTGGGTCGACGATATACTTGTAAGAAACCTTTATTTTTGTAAGAAAACCGTGTTTAGGCGTTTTTGCGACACGATAAGTTTCTTGTTACTAACTCTATTGTTCTCTTGTGTATAAACAGACTGTAGTCCGCGACTTCGCTCGCAAGAATTAAATTACTTTAACACACTTTAAAAGACGATAAAGAACGTTTTTATTTATTCATATAGTAAGTACTGGTCGTGTGGTGTAGACCGACTTTAGTGTAGCCCCATCTCTTTTTATGGGTATCACAAAAGAAGACTAATGGGGGATTTACACGAGTCGATTTACGCCGTGCGTCTAGTCGCCCCATCGTGTCGACCGCACAGCCCCTCCATTTTCACAGTCCTTAAATATCGCTTGCGACTAGTGCATTCTGTTTGAAAATGTTGAGCAGGACAGATATGCTACGTGCTGGTGTCGAAATAATTCGTGACTCAATAATTCAAGAATTGCTTGTAGAACAAAGATTTAAGAGCCGCTAAACGATATATTACTTGTTTATTTGGGTTCCATAAACATGGATGTTTTTCATAAGATTCTAAAAACTGCACAATATTAGTTTTATTCATCGTTGAAACTACCAACAAAACAATGCGCACGTTGACACGACCACGGAATAGTGCAGCCCAGACAGAATACAAACACGCTAGCTTACTACCTATTATTATAGATAATAAGCTTGCGGAGCAGTTAGCGATAGACAGCAAACGATCCCCGTACGTAACGTCATTTTTTATAACATTTTGCAACCGGTCGCGCAAAAACTGCGCAGCTATCACTGTCTGCAAATTTTTAAGTAATAACCTTGACGTTCATGCGGCGAGCGATCGCCTGCGACTGATCATTTTCGCGTTCGATTTTAGTAGCCCACCGCAACTATCGCTGTACAACAAAAGTCGAAAGCTAGTTAGTCTATTTTGACGCTGTGACCTATCGAATTCACTATTAACACGGTCGATTTCGGCCGCACCGCTAAGTCGCTCAGCGGAAATCGGCCCGTGTAAACCTGGCATAAGAGTTAAAAAAGCGGTGAGGAACTACACCACCTCTAAAAGAGTAGACTCGCCAGCCCGCTTGGGCAACGTGTCGTTTTAAGCCCATACATCCCTCATGTACAAGACAATGTGTATGAGGAGACTATGGATGACGTGGACGATGGAAGGGCCGGTTACGGTAACTGGTAACTAGTTCTTTTAGGTGATAAATTTAAAATAGTGAACTTCTTCATTCAAAATAATTACCTGTGATTTCGATTGACAAATTAAGTAATACAATTTACGTTAATTAAGAAACTATGATTAGAGAGTATAAAATTTCAAACACTTTTTATGTTTTTTGTTTCAGGTAAGTTCAATACGAATATACGAATACGAAATAAATGTTTCTACGAAATTGTTTTCTACTAATTTCTGTGGTAAGTACTAAAAATAGCTTATGTGAGACTATAGCTTATGCGTAAACGTCATGTGAGCAAAGGGACCTTATTGTCCGTATGAACTTCTTGACTTGAAGATTTTCTAAGTTATAATTTCATTATATCAAGATTATGTTTAAACAGAAACATGATCTCACATCTGATTTTTAAGATAAAGCAGCTTAAAAGTCATATTACTTTTGGAGACTTAACTAAAGTCTGGAATGTCCATTTTACATAATGTCACATATTTACACAGAGTATAAAGTATTTACAACGTATTAACGAATACGGCTAGTGTTAAACGTTTCGGAGAGCCATGTTAAAAGTAATTTCGTCTGGCAGTCCCCGAAAATGCACTCTCATCGGAAAGTGCTAACACTCTAAAATGTACCGTCGTTAAAACTTGCGCCTTTCCTAATGTTTCGTGTGGGGTGACCACGATAATATCACAGAAGACTACCTTGAAATGTACTGCATTTCCCACTTTATCTTATTTCCCTAATGTACGTACGTGTTTCGATAGTGAGTGAGATGTGCCAGAGCCAATTCCCATCCTATCCCTCCCCATTTGCCTAACCCTTCCTCCAAATCCATTCCTATATCTCCAAAGGTAGGAAGCGTATCCGGGGGCGTGCCAACGTTTGCCATTTTGGACCAATGTTGGCATGTATGGCGGATGTCTATGGACGACAGTATCCACTTACCACCAGGTGGACTGTATGCTCGTCTGCCGCTTTCATCCATAAAAAAAACCCACCCACTGCCGACAAACTTCTTCAAGTCACCATCTACCTTCCTCTAAAGTGTCAGAACTGACTACAAAACCATTTTAGATTTTTTTTTAGAGACAGCAGACGGTCGCGACGGGCTCCTCACGAAATGGCAAGTGGTCACCGCCACCCTGAAATACCAGGGAGGATGGGATAAGCTGTAATTTAGAAAACAAATTCAATATTATAAAATGTTTATTAATTTAATTAATTTAATTTAATACCAACTGACGTTGGTATGTATCGCGGATGTGCACGGGCGACAGTATCCATTTACCATCAGCTGGACTGTGTATGCTCGTCTGCCACCTTCATCCATAAAAAAAATGAAATGAGTGGAAAATGGCGTGTGGTGGCGAGCCTAGGGATTCTCCTGTATCGCAGCACTGGAGGAGACAATAGAGATCCACAGCAAGTGTTAGTGCAATAAAAAAAAGAAAAATACTTATAAAATTATGTTAGTGCTACAAACTAAAAGATGTTAACCTAAAAACAGAAAAGTGACACAATCACTTTAGCTCCGATCAACATCCGAGCGAAATGCCTAACAATAGGGGAGTCATATTTACCCGCTATCATCTTCAAGATACTGTTGGAGTTGGCCTGTACCTCCCGTCACAGAAGTGCGGTCCATCCGCATTTCCTCGATACGGAGGTGCTGCGCACTGTTCAGTCCAAAAAATATTTTATACCGCGAACCCGTGGGCTAATTTATAAATTTATAAATCACTGGATTTATAAAGATTTGACAGCTGTTTGACGGAGTCGAAATAAAGTTTCTTACAATAATCCATTTCATAGAATAACATGGTATGTCGTTATTATAACGACCTGGATGTCGAGTTTGAAATATTCTATTTAAACAACACCCGCTTTAAAATTCTGTTAAATAGACATTTTCCTTTTAGATAGTGTATATATATAGATATATACATATTATATAGTTTCATTTTACCTATTCTATATGATAACAGTTACAGTTGTGTATAACTATAAGTGAATTTACGAACGTACAAATGTTTTATAAAATGTGTCTGTAACTAGATAAGTTTGTAAATTTGTTGTTAGCTTAGAACGAACTGTCTGAAGAGGTCTTTCCATTAAGTTACGATATGGGGTTCTTCAAGAGAGCTGTGAATAGGATTTTGCAAGGTCGGCGGCGCGCCCGCATGCACCTGGTGTTGCAGGTGTCCATGCTCAACGGTAGAACTTACCATCACGTGGGACCGCTTGCTCGTCCGCCCACTAATCTATAAAAAAAAAAGACAAGAAATTAAAGGGACGCGCTATTTTTTGCGCTCGATAGCGTGAAAATCATCTGTGCGCTCCTGCGCGAACTTATGCCCGAGGCGCTGCAAAAGACGGGCAGCCGCCATCAGCATCCTGAACCCGTTGTTGTACTGGACACCCAGGCCGTCGAGTGATCTGCACGTATCACTCGTAGATGACATGTGATTTTACTTTAACCTGTACTTTATATCCGTAATGAAAAATATAAAAAACTTCGTACGCAGTGAGTGCAAAAAACTCGCCTCTTCCGTACCTATACTAAACCTTTATTGACGGACCTAAAAACAGCATACGTAAGCGTATGTCCTTCAGATAAGCAATTTACGACGTAATCGTGTCTCGCATGCTTATGTAAATCACAGAGATATATTTACATAGAGTGGGTATGGGGCACAGATTAATAATTTTTTTGGTAACGGCGAAGATTGACTGAGAGTTTGATTGCATCGCAAACGAGTAACGATTTAATTGCACTCCACAAACTTGTGAATCGTAATCTATTGTCATCTGAACTTCTCGGTGAGGTAGATATAGTCGTCCTACGTATCTGTGATACAAGACTTAGCACAAAAACCATCATTTTTAGAGTTGGCGTGAGTCACATCAATCTTGGTTCTACCTCCTTTAAACAGAATGTTGTCCACATACAACACAGCGCTATCAGATAATAACACTATAACACATTGCCACGATATGTACAATTCATCGGTTTGTCGGATTCTGGCCCACAATAGGATAGATTTCTTTCTATATTTTGAAAAGTTTTTTTTTTTTAATTGAAATATAGCTTGTGTGGGTATCCATATTAAAATTGTATCTGTGAGTGCAATGTATACCTGTTATTGATATGTTCCCCTGATCCAACGTGAAGTGAGCCTATTTATGGTTATACATTATTGTGATCATATTTTTTGTGTACCATATGTAAATAAGAGTATGAGTGAGAATTTAAAACATTTAGGAGCCAGAACTTTTAGGAAGGGGGAGAGTGCACACTGCAATCCCACAGTCGCTAGGCACACTCCATTGACCGCATTAGGTACCCAACTCTTTCACAGATGACTACATAAAGTGGGCTACATTTCCTACTTCATGTTTGAGATATTCCAGAGCCTTTTCCTGCTCCATTTTATTCTATCCCTCTCCATTTTCCCCAACTCCTTCTGCAAATCCATTCCTAAATCTCAAAAGGTAGGCGGCGTATCCTGGGATGTGCCAATGTATCTATGTATTGTTCTGTATTATGTCAATGTATTATTCTGGACTGATGTTGGCATGTATCGCAGACGTTGCAGAGCGACAGAATACATTTTTAAACAAACAGAATATCTCTATATAGTATTTATAAAACTGACCGTATATTCTCTTCTCACTGTCTGTTTGTTCATAACTCGAGTTTTAAACGACGAATTTAGATACAATTTTCTCTATGGTATTTGTCATTTCTTTCAAGAGGTTTTTGTATGCAATAATTATTTATTGTTCATATGAGCGCGGGCAAGTTGCGGGCAAAAGGCTAGTTTAATTAATAAACCGATATTGTGCAAAATTACATGAATTGGCCGTGTGGTGACTATCACCACCCAATCTCTTCCTGTTGCTGTCATGAAGGGCAACTACGGTACAAAAAGGTGCAAGCCCCTACGCGTGGCATTCTAAGGCCATATGCATGAGGAGAGCCGCCTCCGTCCAGTAGTGGATGAAAAACAAAGCTGATTACAATTAGAAAACGGCTCACGCGGTCTCAAGTAAAACGAAAGTCATGCCCACTCTACAGACACCCATCCTCTATGGTTAAACATCATGGATACCCTACTAAAGTGGTTAAGTGAACTGAGATTCTGTGTCGCCGTAGAACCGACTTCTCGACTCGCAACATAAATTCACGAATAATTGTAATAGGAAAGTGATTTCTATTTACAATAGTTTCTCTGGGTGACTTTAGGTTTGCCTCTGATAGATGAACCACAAAATCTTATGTCTACAATATACGGGGTGAAATAACAAATACATATATCCTGTTAACACTGAATTTCTTTCATGAAAAGCTTTCAAAGTCAGCATATTCTTCACATAAACCACATCTCGCACCCGATTTACATAAATGTATTGGGTGTATAATCTAATAGTAGCCGTTTGATTGGCAGCTATTGCAGCAGTCAGATATGCCGGAGCCCATGGTGGGAAATAGAGCTGCAATTTACTCGTAGATTTACCGAGGTGGACCTAGTGCCTTAAAGCATTCTTTATCAGTCGACCATTGGTTACCATAAATGTGAAAAATGTAGGCGGGTGTAGAAGAACTGAAATAGTAAAGCTTGTTTCATCTTTATAAATAACAATTTATATAGTATACCTAATAATGATATACTTATACGATAAAGTATATAAATATTGTATATGTATATAAATATTTAGTATATATTAATACGTACTAAGTATATAGACCATACATATGAATAAGATAATATAAATATAGAGAAAAAAAGTAGATTAAATACCATTAGCTCTGTGGATTACGGTGATAGTGTTCCAAAAGCTTCCTCTTGAAGCTGGTTTTATTAGTGGCCTGCCTTATGTCTATATCTATATCTTTGATTATAGTATTAATATATATAATCAAATCTCGGCTCCCTAATGCTTTACAAATACCCCCACACTAATTCCCCCTCAATCCTTTTGGGATGAGAAAAGTTTAAATCTAATATTCAATATATTTTTACAAACTTTGTACATTCCTTGTAATAAAATTCCTACATGTTCTTGTGCGGTAAATTCTTTTCTCAAATTGAGAGTTTCTAGTGAAACATTCAAAAGGTTCTCAGCATATATTCTCGTTTCAGTTGAAACCGTTACGAAATTACTTCAGTCGGGTTTTAAGCGAAATTTTTGCTGGCGATGCTGCTAAAAGTGATCAAAAGATTTAAAAGTAACAAAATGCAGTTTTGAAATCTTCACTTGCGGAATGATAAATGAAACAGAGTCAGCGTTTCCTCGGATTGTTTCATTATTAGATTGTGGTATTAAGGACTAGCCTATTGCTCGCGACTGCACTCGCTGCACACTGATGTCTCCTGCACTGAAACCTTTAAGATTTTCCATCGATCTGGATTTTCAATTTCTCTTCAACTTTCAGTTTTATTAGATACAAAAGTTTTATTGAACTTCCTATTTAAAATGTACATTTTTTTATTTATTTGTAACATAACAGTTAAAAAATAAAGCGCTACAAACAACCGAACTTGGTATATTATAATAAACCAGCTGCCCTCGGCAGACGTAGTCCTGCCTGTGTATATTTATTTACCTCTGTATATAAAATCACAAATTATTCTGTTTTGCCGTTGTTTACGATGCGCACACTAGGCGCGCACCTGCCTCGCGTTACGCGAAAGCAGCCCGAGGAATGTGCACTCGGGCCCAAATGTAGTAAACTTACTCAATATATCCACCAAAATGGTGGGTAAGCAAATAATCAACAATTTACACAATTTAAAGGTCTCACTTACCCCAGGTGGTTTTGCCCACGCACAAATCTGGAAAGTGTACCTACGCTAGTCCCTACTAGACGTGACCTATCTTAGTGTGATTGAATAAATACATACATTCACAATAGATACTTGTGTAGTAATCCAAGTCTCGTTCCGTGGTGAGCCGGTGGCCGCTATAGCTCCGCAACTCACACACGGCAGCAAAATCACCTCGAGATATCACTTCCAATACAAGCACAATCACAGCAAATCCAACCAAAACACTCGCGTGGCACAAGGATATCGCGAACAAGACCTATTACTAGGCGCGAATAACAAAATCAACTGTCCGAGGCCGCGGTGTGAATTTATCTCAATTTAACTCTGCTCGCCGCCGAGCGCGTGTTACTACTCAAAAATATCAAACCGCCTTCAATATGGCGGGGACAAAAAAATGTTGCTTCGAAATAATCAATGTATGCGGGTATGCAAAGACGTTCGCGCCAATCTCAAACAGCCGTCGATAAACAGACGGTATAGCAGTTCATGTGATGCAGCGCCATCTAGTGGCGAGTTACAACAAAGTGAATAGCATGAAAACCTATTCCATGAAAAAATACATATATGTGCCAACTTTCATGGTGATCGATCAAACGGTGTCGAAGTCTATTTAACCTCAGATATACCAACATCCTATTTTATATATATATATATATATTACTCACTCACATTCTGGCTGCAAGCATTGTCTTGCATTCAGACATCAGTCTTCCCATCCCAATCACAAACAGATCACTCTCTGGCGCTGAGGCGAGCAAAGAGTCAAGGAGTTGCTATTTCTATTCTAATTATTCAAAATGCCAAACTTTCAAACAGTTTTCTCGAAATCATGTCCTCAGATAATCATAAACCTATATCTGGATAATCGGTTTCCTCGGGTTTTAAAGTTTTGAATATAATTTACATTTCAGAAGAGACATATCAATTTGCCGCTATCCACACTAGTCACATCAAAACGGTTTTCAATAGTAACATCACCAAATAAAATTTTTATTGGAATTCCCCAGTGCAAAGTATTTGGGTCGAAAATTCTGTCTAGTTAGGAAATGTCTGCATTTTCCGATAGTGGATGTGGTTATGCAGTACAAGAAAGAAGAATAGGTCAACTTTATACCTATCTTACAACGTAACATTTGAGATTTTCACACACATTTATATATTACAACGGGCATTTAGGAGTGACGCACAAAGTTGGAATAGAATATTAAGAAAATACTCCATTAAAACCGTATGAGTATACCGTCTTCCAAAGTAGCGGAAAATCTATGCACACCAAAGGATGTAGTACCCTATCAGATGTCAGGTGTCTATAAGATAGACTGCAGCTGTGGTAGTTCCTACATAGGCCAAACAAAGCGCACCGTAGCAGAGTGGGTTAAAGCGGCGACAGCGGACCGTGTACTCACCGGCCGGCGTTTCAAGTTTCTCCGGGATTGCGTCATACTCCAGGTATTTTTTTATTTCTCGAGTTTCCTCACGATGTTTTTCCTCACCGCCGCGAGTTATGTCGCTGTAACACAGGGCTACGTAAACATCCGCACCGACATACAACACCATCGTTAGCAGGAAGACATCATCTTACGATAACACTGCAATTAGACATTCTTTAGATTAAGATTTGCTTGTTAGTTTCAAAGTAGTATGATTCGAGGCTCTGAGAGCAACACTTGTCTTTAAATAACTAAATAAATAATAGTTAAATAATAACTAAATAATTAAATAACTCGCGCTAGTGTCTTTTTTTTTTAAAGTAGGAACTCTGTGGTAAATGCCGAGGATTTGAACTACGAGTAATGATCACTTCTCAAATGTTCTGTGGAAATAAATATTTAATAGTAGCGGTTCAATTAACAGCTGTTTATGAATGGATTGTGCATGCTTCACGCAATTGAACTACGAAATCTGGCCACCAGCTGAGATCAGAACGCATACAGTATATTTATACAGCGTCCAGTAAATAGTGGCTAAGTTTGAAACTATGATAGGAAAGCTCATGACCTATCAGATGACCACAATTTGATCTAAGTGAAAATCGCATGGTTTTCAAGATTTTGGCTATTTTTTTAATTTTTTGAGAAATTGCCACTCAAGGTCAGTGATTTGCGTGCTGTAGCTATAAATGAAGGGAAATTCACGTTCCGTTTTGTGTTTATTACACTATTATTGAGTTTAGGACAGCCTGTATATACAGGGTGAAATAAAAAACACCTTCATCATCTTTACATTGAATTTCTTTCGTGAGAGAACATTTAGTCTGCGACTTTTTTAAATTCAACACTTTTTTCACACAAACCACACACTCAATCGCACTGCGCACACCCTCACGCCGATTACATAGATACTGGTATAAGTATGAACTGTTTCGATTAGCAGCTGTTTATGAATGGACTATGCGGTGTTGCTGTTCATAGTAGCGTATAGTGAGTAGTACAGAGTAATAAATTCAGACACTTCTTATGAGTTACGACTTTATGTTTGCGTTTCTATACACTCAGGAGGCAGAATAAAGAGAAACGCTTCTTGTAACATATACCTTTACCCACAAATAAACATTGAATTGAATTGAATTATTCACGGAAGAAGTTCAACCTTGAAGGGGAGAGTGCACGTGCAATCCAACAGCCGCTGGTCGCACTCGACTGGCCACGTTACCCCTCTCTCACAGAAGACTACTTTGAAATGTACTGCTTTTATCACTTTATCTTATTTCCCTAATGTACGTACGTGTTTCGGTAGTGAGTAAGATGTGCCAGACCCCATTCCCATCCTATCCCTCCCCATTTTCCTAACGCTTTCTCCAAATCCATTCCTATATCTCCAAAGGTAGGCAGCGCATTCGGGTGCGTGCCAACGTTTGTCATTTTGAACTAATGTTGGCATGTATCGCGGATGCCTATGAGCGACAGTGTCCACTTACCATCAGGTGGACTGTATGCTCGTCTGCCGCCTTCGTACATTAAAAAAAGCCTTAAGATGGTGCAGATATTTTAAATTACAACCTGTATAACCTGAAATAAACTAATTTAATTGATTATTATCTTGTTCAAAATATTAATCAAAGAGTTTAAGTCAAAGACTTCAATCGGCCCACGAAGTCCACCATCTTGACATTTTCAATTTCCCCCTTAATGTTGGCTTTTTAGTAGAAACGAGAGGACGAGTGAAGTGTGGAGGGGGGGAGGCTAAATTTTTGTTTGATTGTTACAGAAGTTGTGTATCATAAGGTTTTGTGGGTTAATAATGATAGTTTATTAAACTTCAAAGTGCCTAGTATTTGTACATAATGTTTGTGATAATCAAATAAAAGGGTGAGACTTCATTATTCGCGTGCTTCCAAGGAGTCCAACTCTGTTCTCAGTAAACCTATTATCACTTTAGTGAGCGACTTCTACTTCCTTCGACGGACCTGCACAATGAAAGGATACGTTTTATACTTTGAAATTGTTTATTACGAAGAAAACACCGGCAGAATGTGCTAAATACACCATTGCCATATATGGAAAGAAAAATAACAGAAAGACACATGTCGTTGGATAGGACTCGTGTGTACAACTTTTGTCTAAACATTATTTTGGGAAATCTTTCTTCAGACTACCGATCGGTCATTTTCGGACAAAAATCCTTCGAGCTCTATTGGAGAAAAATGTATATCTCTACGGAACCCTAATTAATATCTCTCGTATAAAACGGTCAACTGAATGAATTATCACACCCTCTATTATCACTAAGTGGTCCAATTTGCCCCAATTTGGCCCACCTCCCGCTGATATTCAATTACTTCGTCACTCTGATCCTAGGTAATTAAATTTTCTCTCAAGTGCCTTAACGCGTATACGCTTATTTGAGCTATATATAGATATATTTATGAGCTTCATTATAAATCTTACTCATAAAAAAACTACATACAACCACACCATTAAACTCATACAGTTTTTTTCTAAATTTAACTGACTCTAAATATTGTCGTGTTTAATTCGTATCATCTTTATTGTATATTCTTGAATTAATCTAGTATTAGTAAAATTTAGTCATGTAATGTCGCCGGTTATAGAATGGCACCATCCCATTTCTTCCCGCGGGTGTTGTAAAAGGCGACTAAGGGATGAACAGCTACCACAGGCCCCCAGGAACTTCACCACCTCTAAAAGAGTGGTCTCACCAACCCGTTTGGACAGGCTGGCGTTGGTCTTACATTCCTCATGCATCAGGAGGCGCATATCCAGCAATAAATACTGAAAGGCCTAGTTGCATTGCATTGCATAATTATTGTATACCAACAAACGCAGTGAAAGTGACATAAAGGTTTAAATGAATATACTCGTATATGCTAAAGGTGGGCCTTGTCGCTAAAGTGCAACCTATGCCTACCTATGAGGATACGTATGCCAGAACACATACATACATGCAAACACAATAACTACATGGTATTTAATATGTATTGGGTATTTATTTTCAATAACTATTATAGTAGAATCAATGTAATAGGCCACTTTTGACATTTCATTGATTTTGTGACGATATAACTTTGCATCGGTCCCATAAATCCATTTAAGTTTATAAATTCATTACTGAACACTAAAAATATGTAACATTTTAATAAAAAAATATAAACTTGTCTTTTTATATCAATTTTAATAAGTTCTACGGTTAATTTAGTTGCTAAACATCATTATCAATTTATATTTCAAGAAATTTAAACCCCACTACAAGGTTACGCCTGTCCACATTTTATCATTTTTAATAATAGGGATGTGATCTTTATAATCGAAGTAACTTGTAGAGAGAAAGGAATATCGAAAAAAGTTACCGTTACGATAAATAAACAAATTAAGAGAACAATAAAATTATTAAATAATTGACATATCATAATTTAAATAAATACAATTATTAACCCTCCGCATTATTAACCAATTATTAACAATAATTCCTTTAATTCCTTTGCATTATTAACAATTATTAACCAATATATTTTTATTGCATTCCTTCATTTTACTCAAAATAGGCCTGTTCTGTGTGGAAGTTCGTCGATATCGTGAGAAATAAGTGCTATTCTGACTCTGGCCTCTCAGGCTGAGTGCGCCTGATCACGTCATATATCGATAATAAATTTCTTTTTTTACGTTTTTTACTTCTTTTTTTTAACTTTTTTTATGATTTCTTTTTCTCTTTTTCTCAAGATTTCCTTTTAAAATGGCCAGAAAAGTGTACAATTTATCCAACCCCAATGATGTTGAGGAAATAAGAAACTTCCTCGAGGATGATACTGCTGATGATCCGGCTTTGGTTGAGGATTTAGGCGAAGAAAGCGACATTGCTTCTGAGGACGAGCTAGAAGAACGTGAAGAGGACTCATCAACTGTACAGGAAGGAGGGACATCTGAGGAAGAGGAAGAAGAAGAGGACATAGGTAATTATTTTTTCTTGGAAAAGATAAACAGACAAAGTGGACCAAGAAACCATCTCCGGCAGCTGCTCGTCGAGCACAACGTGACAACATCATTACACACCTTCCAGGTGTAAAACGAGATGCTAAAAATGCTAAAACCATATTGCTATGTTGGGAATGTTTGTTCAATACGGAAATTTCGGTATTGATTGTCAAATACACCAACCAATACATTGACTCAGTCAAAGGCAGATTTGCCAGAGAGAGGGATGCCAAACAAACAGACATCATTGAAGTCAATGCATTCATTGGTTTGTTGTACTTGGCTGGAGCTATTGGGGACAGAAGGAGATGGAGAAATTTGGTCTGGTGATAAGCATAAAACGGTTCAAGTTCCTCATATGTTGTATTCGCTTTGACGACCGTACGAGCCGAGCACAACGGAAACAATAAAACTTTGTCTCATCAACTTGTGATTGGATACCTAGCCCGGCGAAGTCTGAATACAAGTGGAATCCCGGCTCAGCTACAAATCCGCTTGAAAAGGTTTTTACCCCGAGAAGAACGTGAAACATCCCTCTACCTACCACCCAAAAGACGCAAGTGTGGGATGTGCATGGCTGAAACAGGACTTAGAAGGATGACAAATTACGAATGTAAACATTGTCATCAACCGATCTGCCTAAGCCACGTAAATCCGCTGTGCCAGACCTGTTATTCAGCTGCTGATTTGGAAGACTCTAGGTTGGTCTCTGCCCATGACTGTGGCGAAGAATGATGGTCCCACATCTGAAGAGACTGTATACTACCTTTTTTTATTTTTTTTTTAATTTTATGACACTTGGTTCGTCTAATTTTGAAAACACTTTAGTGCAAAATTCACAATTTTGATTGTATTAGTTTAAGCTTCATTCCGTTCATTAAATTCGTTACTTTCCGTTCAATTTGGTATATTTCCTTTCCGTGGATCCTAGCAAAGGCTACCCTACCGGTGTTTTGAATTAAAAATGAGTATGGGGGAGGGGTAGGGCTAAAATATGTGGGCGGCCTCTCAGGTCAAGTGCGCCTATTTTGTTTCGAGCAGAGGTGCGCCCGACAGAGGGTTAATTAGTAAATACATTAAAAAATATGTAATTATGTAATGTATATCCAGAAATAAACATTTATGTTCATTAAAAGAAGCAGGCTTATTTTCTGGTGGATTATCATCTTTAATAAAAACTGCGTGTACAAATGTTTACATAGATGATTGGAAGAAAGAGGTAGAAAAAACAAAAAAATATAATGGAAGATTTTTAACGTGATTTAAGAATTGATAATAATAGCAACGATAGCAGTTTCATCGAATCTGATAGTTCCAACTAATAAATAATAATTTAATACGTATATAAACTGGTTTCATTATAATTCCCTTAATTGAGGTTATGTGGCATACGTAGAAGGTTTCCAATGCTGTATATGCTCTAAAAATATTATTGCAAAATTATTTCTTTATGAACACTACAATCGATTCACTAATATATGACTTATATATCGATTTTATATATTTATTTTACTTATATATCTAGCAGAAGGGTTCTCGAGTGGAGACCACGTACCGGCAGACGAAGCCGAGGACGTCCATCTGCTAGATGGACAGACGACCTCATAAATGTTGCGGGCACCCGCTGGATGCAGGTCACTGCCGATAGGTCTAAATGGCGGACAATGGGGGAGGCCTATGTCCAGCAGTGGACGTCCAAGGGCTGAAATGATGATGATGATGATGATATCGATTTTTGTTTTTAATCGATAATTGCTGTTAGATTACCACACTATGACATCCACTTTGACACTTGTCAAAAGTGGCCTATTACATTGACTACTTTAGGTCCATACCTATGAAATTGCCGTTTTATATGGAACAATACAAAATTCTTTTTATGAAAATTATATATTTAATTAATCGAAGTATTGCCCGTTATTATCAATGCACTTTTGCCATTTTAATAGAAGTTGATTGATGCCTCTGCTATAGAACTCCTGGGGACGGGAATCGATGGATTCTCTGAAGGCGTTTTTCACTACTTCATGACAATTGAATTGTTACCCATGTAGAAGGTTATCCAAATATGGAAAAAATGGAAATCTACTGATTTCCATTTTTTTAGCCCTTAGACCTTACCCCTTACCCCTACTGGGGTAAGGTCTGGCGAGTAGTGTGTGGGCGAGCGTTATCATGGATACGTTTGGGACATTGTTTGGCTGTGTCTCCGGAGTTTAACCATTGTGACGAACGTTTACGATTATCATACAGGATCCACTTCTCATCACAAATGATAATACGATTCGGAATCCCTTCATTTTTGTGCCGATTCAGCAAAGTAAGGTATGTTTCGACACGTGTTTGCAGCTGACTTTCATTAAGCTCGTAAGGTATCCACATTCCGAGCTTCTTCACTGTGACGATTTGACACAAATGGATCAATTTCGTTCAGTTACGCCAAAAGGTGCTGCTAACTCAGACGTGGTGTGAGATGAATCCGCTTCCACTATTGCTTTCAATACGTCATTATCGACTTTAGTCTCCGGTCGTCCACGGAGCTTGTTCTTGAAGGTAGAGATTTCCAGAACGAAAATAATCAAACCAAAAACATACACTGCGTTCGTTTACGGTGTTTGGATATATACACATCGTTGATATGTACATATATACACACACGCTGCTACCACCACGGAGCTCATATTTTTATAACACGAATTTTTATCTTTTCCATGGTCGCAAACACAACGATATCTAGCAAAAAGTCGTTTGACGGAAAAACATATGAGTAACTGATTTTGAAAAGGAATGTCATATCTTTAAATTGAAATTAATTTGAATTTGGAATTCCGAGCAAAACGCAAGATAACTAAGTTCAAACTGGCCACTATGAACTAACGGCAAATTCATAGGTAAGGCCCTAATATATGTTCACTATTTACCTAACATTCTTGTGTTCGCATACATCTCCTCCCGCCCAAAGGTTGATTGGAAGAGATCGCTTTAACGATAAGACCCGCTTTTTGTATACCTATTTTATTATAGCACCTTCTCTGTATTCTTTAGTCTGCAATAAAGTGTAGGTAACTTAATTATTTACTTACATAAAACAGCTAGCTATCTAACAAATATTGAATTATTACCCTTTTTGTCCCTCACTGCAGGGACCCGGGCTTCCTCCTTCACATTCGTCTCATAGATGAGGGAGTGTATGGCCTAAAAACAGCATGCTGCCCAAGCGAGTTGGCGAGTCCACTCTGTGCGTCGTGCTATTCTAAAAACTGGCCGACACCAGACTGTCATTATGTTCATATATGTTTTTGAAAATATGACAGTACGTTATTCAATACGTGACAATACAAAGTTTTGTGTATTTTACGTCAAAAATATCTTTTATTTTCTGAACAGCCCGTCATCTTTTGTGCGCTATTTCAGTCCGAGATCATCGATAAGGGTACGAGGGTATCTCTCGCACATGTCGCCAAATTATCTATCATTTTTACTCACATTTTTAGGGAGCCGCCGAGGAGAAGCATTTTGTTTTTTTTGATATAAAATTTACGGACATCTCTATACTTATATATTGTTAAACGGGAATCAGAGCGAAATCAAACAACAAACAACATGTACGGGTATAAATTACAAGTCTGTTTACTATTTTGTAATAGAAACAAAGACAGAACCATCCCGCTCGGCATCGCGGCCAATGCTGCCAGATGAATAAGGTTAGATTCCGTATTTCAAATTAAAAAATCTGTATGTTTTCTGTAAGATTTATCTCTATTAGGGGTTGACTTTGTGCAGCCACGAAATATACTAATAGAATTTCTGCGGTCTTCGTAGAATTGTAATTTTTCTGTAAGCAGCATTCCATCGATTTTTGCGAGCTACCGGACCTAGCAATAGAATTTATATACTCGTATTTTGTTGTTTTCGTGTGACGATATAATATGTCGTTCTTATTGAAACCATTTACTATTGAAAGATCAGTTGAACAGTACCTGCGGAACGCGTATGTGTCGTCTTTCTTGCTGGGTTCAAGCCAAGTCCTAAAACCTGTTTATTTCCACCAATGCCGATTGACATGCTGTATTATCCTTGTTCTTTTAGATGCAGTAGCCATAGTAACTTCCACATATGAGTAAAAATTATTCAAAAGGAAATCCCCATAATATCTACACACAGCAACGTTAGGACTTTCTGACTTTCCGGTAATCCCCAAACGAAGATCGGTGTTGCTATTAATATTTTGATGAGGGAATTGAAAACTAATAATAGAGGAAAAATCTGTAAGCGGATTAATCCCGACCAGGCTCGAAACTAACTTAAGACGGTTGGATTTCCTTGGCGGCTCGTTTCGGGCGAAGATGCAGAAGGCGGTGCACCTTGATGCCGCGCGAAACGTCCGGTCCGCGGGTTTCTCTCTCTACGGTCCTGAACCCCGCCCGATTCTGAAATTCTGTCGAGGGTTATCCCGTCTCTCCCTCCCTCATTTTGACTTATCGAGGGAGAGACGCGAAGGTTTAAAACCAATACTTTAATAATAATTAATAAAAAATTACGCTACACTCAACGACCCACACTAGATAGCGGTAAATCACCCCTCATAACTACCATCTTTTATTTTTATGTCTGATAAATCGGCTTTAAAATGAGTTCTACTAGGTTTTCTGGGTTGCTGAACTCGAATCCGGTGTCAAAATTGAATTGCACCCTCTTTATCTCCCGTAATCTCTCATTCAAGTGTATGTGTGTTTAGTACCTACAATTTGCCTGGTGTGAAGAAGGTATAACTCAATTTTGATATCGGATTCAAGGCCAGCAACCCAGAAACCTTATTAGAACTCATCTTCTAGGCGATTTCACACATTAAATTATAAATTAAAAGCGGATAGTTTTAAAGGGGTGATTGGTAAATCACCCCATATTGGCAAATCGCTTATCCCGATTTGGTAAATCAGAAACTTCCGCCTCCTCAATTGTAACAACTCATATCGATCCTTCATGCATGATGCAAAAGCTATCATATCCACAAAAAACCGGTTGCCACCTCGTTGTGGTCACCTAGTTGAGTTTTGACCTATTGATATAACGCAAAAGCTGAAAATAGATTGTTCAATATCGGGAGTAGAAAAGATTCTACCAGTTTTTACAATAAGCTTTTTTTCAGAACTTATTGTTCATTTCTACGTGCAGCTGTATCATCGTCGCGTCGCCCCCGCCGCGCTCCCGGTCACTACCCTGTACAGAGTAATGAGCACTACTAACGTTTTAGATAGAACAACAAAGTGTATAATATTATTTCGTTTAACAGTTTTTGTTTATCAATTATTTTCATTCACAACACCGTTGAGTGGAAAATATTGCAGTTAATGTGTTAGGGATGGAGCTCCTCAACCTTATAGATCACCTGGGGTGTGGACTGTGTATAGGTTTTTGACAATAATAAAACGCTTTGTTCTTCTTAATACAGAGCCGGGGTAGCGCAGAGGTACTTCTTCTTGTAGTTGTTGTCGGAGTGGTGCCGCTAGCCGGAATGACGGAAGCCCCAAATGTTCTTACTTTTATTCAGTTTGGGCTTCCCCCACCACTTATGTTACATGTGTACCCCTCCCGCTACCCGCGGGGAATCATTTATTCGTTATTCATGTTTTAACAACAATCTTACATTATAAACTTCTTATGTCCTAATTAAAACCATTGTAAACTACTGTCTAGGTGGATCTAATAAGATCCTGACGCTATGGCGTTCGGTTGCGAGTGGACGGGGCGCGTAGTTGCGTGACATATTTACGTTACCCCGTCCCCCGCCTCAGGAGTATAAATATAAAATTCTTCCGCCAGGCGGCGGGCCATCAGTTGCTCTCCGGACGCCATAGCGTCCATTTACATTACACAACTTGTCCCTAGCATGCCTTACCTAAGCTATACACCAACATTTATCCTTATAGAGAAGTAAAAAACACACTAGGAAACATTTTAGTATCAAAAGCACATTACATTTTATACATACATATTTTAGACTTAACATTAATGAGAAATTTACACAACTATATAATACAAGTACCCGATTTATATGCCGTCGTTGACATAATGTAAAAACATGAAATATGAGCCAAAGACTACGACTACGTTAGATAGTCATTGGCGCCAAATTACAGACTGAATTGACAGTAGGTAAATTTGACCACCTCGCCGCATTTTTAGGGCCATTACGGCCCATTACGGCCGGCGACATATCTGTACTCTAATTGATCAATGGTAGGTATACTTCTAGTGAAATCCCTGCTTAGAACGCTTTGAAAAGGTCTTTACTTCCTTTTTCCCCTCGCATCTCTTCCGTGACGTCATCACCCCTCGTTTCTTTTCAAATACGAAAGTGGGTCAGCTTAAAAGAGCACTTACTCATTTATTATTGTGATATTAAAACTTGAAATATGATTTTCTTGTTAGTATCATGTTTTGAATTGTGTATAAGATACTTCTTTGTGTGAGCGTTTTAATTATGTCACTCGTTGACTACAATCAACACAATAAAACCTTTTTGCAGCGTTAGTTTCGTCTGCCTAACAAATATTGATATTATTATTGGCTACTTATTGATTTCACAACAGGCAATAATATATACCATATACCAGTGTATAGTGTCGGCCGGCTGAAAAATAGCTCCACCCCCATCCCTTCCCGGGGGTTCTCGGAAAAGGCGACTAAGGCATAACAGAGCTACTACCACAAGCCCCGAGGAACTACACCACATTTAAAAGAGTGTGGCATTTTAAGGTCATTCATGCTAGCCGGGCGGTCCACTGAAAGGGCCTATAAGACCCATTCCCCGTCGTACGACTGATGTGTACTGGTCGTACTGGTCCAACTAGTTGTGCTCCACTACTGGATACAAGCCTCTCCCGAGGCTAGCCACCACACATACATACATCTCACATACATTCTTCAAGCCGTCGGTCCACCTAGCCGAAGGACGTCCCACAGAGCGCTTCCCGGTACGTGACCTCCACTCGAGGACTTGTCTACCCCATGGGTTGTCAGTACTGCAGTTATTTCAGCCTGCACATTGCCACTTCAGTATCTGATTCTATGAGCTACGTCAATCACTTTAGTTCTTCGACGAGTCTCTTTATTTCAAACCTTTACCCGCAAAGAATTTACAGGATTAAATAAAAAACACCTCCCTTGAGTCTCTGTTTTTGATACTCTATACTACTTACTATAATACTCTGTGTATAGTAAAGAGTGTATAGTAATTATTTTGTGCTGTGTGGTATCCACTGAGTACCTATAGAATAGTACCATCCCATCTCTTACAAGGGTTAACCAAACCGCTACCATCAACACTGAGGAACTGAAAGAGTGGATTCGCCAACCCGTTTGTTCAGCCTGGCGTTTTAAGGTCATACATCATGCATAAGACAATGCGCTGAGGAGGCCCATGACCTGCAGTGGCTACTGAAAGGGCTGATTGCATCGCATTGCATTGATTGCATTTACTATATGCTGCCGCACACTACTGTCATAAACATCTGCTAATCGAAGTACTACCTATTAGATACATCGGGATATAAATCGGTGCGAGTGTACGTACACGACGCGAGTGAGTGAGTGGCTTGTGGGAAAAAATGGTGAAATTTTCTAAAGTCATAGAACAAAAATTTTTAATTTCGATATTTGTATTTCACCCTGTACATATAGGTATAATTAAAATCCGGATTTACTTTTTGGAACGAAGTTCCTTTACGCGGCTTGCGGTATGTGTGATTCGAGAGAAAATGTAACGCCACGTAAGATTTTTACCTCCTCCTACGCCTTTCTCTTCCTCGCTCTCGATACTCGCACGCACACGAGTATCGAGAGCGAGACTCAAGCAGAATAACAGACGTGCAGACTAGTGCGTGACCAGTTGTATAACATAAATTATTGATTTTTGATTTTTATTTCTTATTTTAAATTATTTGCATTGAAAATATGATACAAAATTTAAAAAAAAATACATGTACTATACAGATTTTATTTCTAATTACATTCGGAGTTTAAAAAAAATGCGTGAGGATCTTCGTTCCTGACGGGGGTCCCCTGACCGCGCATTTAATTTTATACTGGCACTGTTGCGCAAAGATTCAAATGGAATTTAAATTCGGATTTCCACTTATTCCGCATGCTACGTTCCAACTTTGTTTCCAATGTGTCCCAACTGTCCGGTGTATCTGAAACTTTGAAACTGGTTGCAGCTGTTTAAAGCTGTACGTGGCCTGCCTTATAAGTAGTGCTTTGATTTATTTTGGCGGAGATTTCCCTGGTTTTACCTACTTTATATTGAAGAGTGAACTCGGCATCCTTTTTGATGAGCGTCGTGTTTAAAACCATACATCTCTCATGTAAGACGATGCATGTATGAGGGATATATAGAGCCCCATATCCGTCAGTGGACGAAAAGGCCTGATTACGGTTACCAATTTACAATAAGTCTAACTTTTAAAGAGCAATCACCAGTTTTGTTTATCGTTGTCCACGACATCCGGAACGCAAGAGAACATTAAATGCACACTCACCTTTCATTCAATCGACTCGTTCGCTCACTTCACATCGATCACCTTACATTCGTTAACTCTTCGCTCAGTCACTTACACATGCTATCTTCACGCCACTCATCTTCAAACCCACATAGATATACATATGTGTGTGTGTCTATATGTTATGTATATGTGTGTTGGGCAAATGCCCGATGGGCCGTTCGCCTGGTGGGCCTTTTTTTAAATGTATTCCTTATCGATTTAATTGGACTAGCGTTAAAATTTCTGCTAATGTTATCAGTGAGTGAAATTGCTTGTGAAAGATCCTTTTCGACGCTAAAAAATATAAAAAATCGCATGAGCAGAACCTTATCATCCGATAATCTAAATTTTTTCATGTTAATGGCGATAAAAAAAGAAATTATTGAAAAAGTCATTGATTAACTAACTTGAATTCTTAAAAATGAAAATAAATATGATTTTTTTTCTATTCGTAGTTTTCCATTCTTGTGGAGATTGGGGCGAAGGCCGGTTGTCTCCAAAATGCCCGAGCCGGTTTCAGGTACCAGTCCGAACCTGGTAATATATATAATTTATGTATACTGTACACCTGTGATTAAAATATATATTTCTTCTCTACCCAAAGGTTGTCTGGCTGAGATCGTTAATAGCAAGAAGACCGCTTTTTGTGCATTTCATATTTTACAATGTCTGTTACTGTCTTGCTTTTTGTTTTGGTGTACAATAAAGAGTTTTATCTATTTAGCTATCTAAAAATATACTCAATGCGCTAAATCGATGGCAGCAAATCTTAAGGTTAGGTTTAGGTTCATTACTTCTTCTTCTTCTTCTTTCTCAGCCCTTGGACGTCCACTGCTGGACATAGGCCTCCCCCATTGTCCGCCATTTAGACCTATCGGCAGCGACCTGCATCCAGCGGGTGCCCGCAACCTTTATGAGGTCGTCTGTCCATCTAGCAGATGGACGTCCTCGGCTTCGTCCGCCGGTACGTGGTCTCCATTCGAGAACTCTTCTGCCCCATCGGCCATCGGTTCTTCGAGCTATGTGCCCTGCCCAGGTTCACTACTTACAATAAAGAAATAGCGAGTCCCCGTCAATGACATTTTTGCTCAATGACGTGGTAATGACATTTTTGGCAATATAAAATCATGTAGGTCAAACTGTAACTGTGAAACTGCTGTAGGTGCAGTTTGTCGGCAGTAAATTTACTCTTGTAACATAAGTTTGATCAATACTTCCGGGTTCATTTAATATACTTTTTTGCTGTTCGTTTCAATATGAGCCAATATTTATTATAAAATGTATAATTCATGAGATTTCATACGAATGATCGTTGATTTATTTTTTATATTATAGTCGATCCTTTCAATAGATAAAAGTTGTAGTTTCACGAGCCGTATCGAACAAAATATCGCTTGTAAATAGCTATACTACAACAAAATAACTAGACAAGCGATATTCATGTTGTCTAGTAAACAAACGATAGTTTATTCTCAAGCGATATTTTGTTGTCTAGTATACAAGCGATATTTTCTTCGATAAAACTCTAGAAACTCTACAACTTTTCTCTATTGAAAGTATTCAAAGTAAGCGATTCCATTCATTCTATTTTCTATCCCGATTTACTTTTATGTTGCCTTAACAAATTCATGAACTGCCTTTCGTAATAATACCAATCAGCCTCATCCAACCCAATCCCTATTGTAAAACTTTGAAGTCAGTACAACTGCAATGAGTCGAGTCTTGCAGCAGACGAATTTAAAGAAAAGTTAAGGGAACGTTACACAAGGATAAATAAAGTTTCGTGTTGGAACGAGACACGACAAGTGTTGAATTATTAGATTTACTTAAGGCGCAATCAAAACGAAAAATGTTGTCTAACATGTTGTTTACCCGTCTTGAACCTGAATAAAACATTGACGTTTATAAAACATTAAAATTAATGTAACATGGTTTCGTGATAATTAAATAGAACCTTTTCTTTTTATAGAAAAAAGGCGGCTGATAAGCATACAGTCTACTTGGTGGTATATGGATGCAGCAGCCCGTGCCGTGGATATTCGTGGTACATGCCAACATTAGTGCAAAAAGTCGATTTGAGAATACATACTAGATATGTTATACAAGACACTGTAGGGTAGCCACATTACAATCTAATAGTGTGCTATGTTCAGTGGCTCTCGAATCATTTAATTCAGATGTATTTTGAAAATGGAACATTCTTATTACAAAGTTTGAAGTTTCAAATTTGACTTTTTAATGAACCCCTCCTCACCTCTTTCACCCCCCCCCCCCCCCCTCCCCCTAGAAGTTACCAGGTTTCTTCGATAAGAACGTACGATGTGTTATCTAGCCTATTCCCATATCGATGGTCCAGAATGGCAAAGATGTTGGAATGGATTTGTAGAAAGGGTAGGGAAACTGGGGAGGGATAGGATGGTAAGGGAATGGGCTATGGCATGTCTACTGAAACACGCACGTACATTGAGGAATAGGTTGAAGTGGGAAATGCATTTCAAGGTAGTCTTCTATGAGAGAGGGGTAACGAGGCCAGTCGAGTGCTCCCATCGGCTGTTGGATTGCAGCGTGTAATAATTTGTAGACAAATATAAAAGGCAAGTAAATAATTTATGACTACCTGACTACCTACTGACTAATTTGTATAAGTAAATAATTTTGAATTGACTTTGACATTTGAATTACGCGGCAAAAATGGGAATAATAAATGGACCTTTTGGGAGGAACTCGAAAAATGACTGTTGAGTTTTTGTTTGATTAATGTAAACATTATGTATTATGAGTTTTGTGATTTAATAGTGATAGTTTATTCAATTTCAACGTGCCTAGTATTTGTGCATAGGTAATGTTTGTATTAATCAAATTACAAAAGCTTCCAAACAGTCCATCTTTGTCCTCAGTGAATCTGCCATCACTTCATTGAGCGACTCCTAACTTGCTTTGATGTGATTGGATATTGATAAAATGCGTTTTAAAGTGCTTTTTGACTATAATTACCAGTAAACCTTGATAATGACAGAATGTGCTAATTGCGTCATTGGCATATATGAAAATAAAAAAATAACTATGATAATATTACACAGACGTCATAGTAACGCCTGTCTAGCGATTAATTGATCTTTCCTTCATTATAGTAGGAAAATTATATATAATTGTAAACATCTACATGAAAATACACTCTTTCAAATTGCAGTGTTTTAATAGTAATTTTTTTTTTTATAGAGAATAGGACGGACGAGCAATCGGTCCCACGTGATGGTAAGTGTTACCGCCGCCCATGGACACCTGCAACACCAGGGGGTATGCGGACAATTGCATTCAAACAGCTCCATAGTTTTTAGGAAATATCTGTCCCACATTTCAATACAAAAGGTGTTCCGTAGCGAGTGGACAACAGAGCATGAATGTTTCATTCATTTTTATTCACTCGTTTCATTTTTCATTCATTTGTACCATTTTCCATCAGTACAGTGACGTAACATTCATTGAATGTTGTTTGTGTGTTCTCATTGTGAGCGCTGCGTTTGACGCTGTGAAAATTTCCTCTTTGTGTAGCCATTGACATAGATGCTTTGACAAACTGAATTAATTTTGACATTTATTACTAATTTTAACCTTATAAGAAACTTTTTATAAAAAAATATTTATTTAAATTTTAGTGTATATAGAAAAATTGTACAATAGGCGGACTTAATGCCCAATGGCAGTCTCTGCCAGTCAACCTTTGGTTAAACGGAAATACGAATGGCGGTGCATCCTGAAATCAATAAGATATAACTACAAACAATACATCTAATACAATACACATATAATATCTAGGTACACTAATACATGATATATATATATATAAGCATATATACTCATATACTTATACCCATATAAAGACACAACAAAAAATTATGATAAATATCAATATGTGGCAGACGAACAGATAATTCACTTGGTGACATGACATAGTTTTAGTTTTCAAAAATCATGTAACATAAAAACGCTATATGTTAAGAATGACAAATCCGGTCCCGCGCGGCCTACCATCGAAGATTTAAAAATAAGTTAGTAAAAAGGATTAGGATTAGATTCCTCAAAAGCGCACTGGACTTCTCAGCTTTTTGTCACACCGAATGTGTGCAAAATTTCGACACATGCCACCTTCCAACCACATATAATAAAAGGTTCCAGGCAATGGACATATTCAATATATGTCCTTCATATATCTTAGCTTCATTCAAAAAACAGTTACTGCTTTCTTTGTCACAATTCCCGCAATCATAACACACACACACGTAATCTACAGCCTTCTATGTAACTTATTTAACCAATATGTTGCTAGTGCTAATGGGCAAATACAAATTAAACTGACATTATATACAGTATTTAATAGATTGTCCGCAAGTATTATGTGATTTCTCTTTTTTTATTAATATTACATGTTGATTTGTGTTTGCATTGGTGTGTCCGTTTGTGTGTGTGTGTGCGCCCCAGTGCGTGGGTGTGTAGATGTTTGTGTATCTATTTAAGATAAGCTTTAACATATTTGTGGGGAAATGAGTTTTAGGAGATACCATAATGATATCGATGTTTTTATATGATATCCGTTTTTAATTTTATCTTACTTAATAAAAATATATCGATATCCGCGTAGCATTTATTATTTTGCAGAATGTGAGAAAGGACAGAATTTTGGGCGTACCTTGTTATGACCAGAGGAACATCAAACAACTCTGTATGCCTAGTACGGCTAGTTGGTGCTCGTAAGGACACTTCTGTCAATAGGTGAGGACAATCGATTTGGCTTGACCACAATGATGCCTGATATAGTAGTACTTCTTAATAATTTATATTATAAGTTTTGAATAAATAAATAAGTGTGGGGAGTATGATATATAATTGGTAGGGCAATGAATACAGCTACCTAAATAGCATTAGCTAACCGCACGAGCTATCGCCGAAGCTCGCCGAAAACGCACGAGTTTTGCCTAAACAAAATCAATATGCGCTTGTTATCTCGAAACGCAAACTCCGCGAACACGTTCTGTTTGAAGTATACATGTAATTTTTTTGCAAACAAAATATTGCAAAACGTAACCGTAAAGCTTTACCGTCTCATCCACTTTCATGGATAGAAAAAGAGCTGGTCCTCTTCATGCACGTTGTGTCGTGCATGACCGGGTATAGTAAAACGGCAGGCTGGCCAAGTGGGTTGGCGTATCTTTTAGAGAATTTGTATTTCGTCAGGGGTGTTAGCGGCTTTCTTTTCTTATCTCTTAGTCACCTTTTATAACATCTACGAGTAAAGATGGGATGGTGCTGTTTTTTTTTATTTATTCAACTAATTAGTTATCATAAAAGATATTCTAATGCCTATATATTTTAAATCCTTTACATCGCAACATTTTTAGGTAGATTTTACATTTTGCGGAAATCACGACTTTCGGGGACTCTTTGGCGGGAACTTGAACTTTGTTTCTGTGGTTCAATAATGATAGTTTATTGAACTTCAAAGTGTTCGTGGTGTTTGTGATAATCAAATAAAAGTGTGGAATTGCGTTTCTCGGGTGCTTACAAAGAGTGTTTTTCTGTATTCAGTAAACCTACTATCGCTTTGCTGAGCGACTCCTGACTTACTTCAACGGGGCTGGACATTCGCAGTATACGTTTTAGACTTTGAAATTGTTTATTGCGAAGAAAACTTGACGGTGGCAGAATGTGCTAATTGGTCCATTGCCTTATATAAAAATAAAAAATAAATCACGACATTCGTATTTTGGAAAAATTTCACTATATTTCGAATAAAGGTCACCAGTTGAGTCAAGAATACCAATCTGTTTCGAGGTTAAATTGGGCAGAAAAATAGTTTTGGTCTCAAATCGGTTCAGTAGTTCCAAAATTATGAATGTGTAAACTTTCGACGACCGATTAGCGCAGTTGGTACCGATCCTGCATGCTGAGCAAAAGGTCGGGTCGGTAGATTCCCGATCAGACATTAATTAGTTTTTTTATAGATAAAGGGCGGCAGACGAGCATACAGTCCACCTGATGGTAAGTGGATACTGTCGTCCAAAGATATCCGCGATACATGCCAACATCAGTCCATAATGACAAACGTTGGCACACCCCCGGATGCGCTGACTACCTTTGCAGATTAAGGAATGGATTGGGAAAA
The DNA here is from genome assembly GCA_914767545.1 of Sesia apiformis. NCBI lineage: Eukaryota > Metazoa > Arthropoda > Insecta > Lepidoptera > Sesiidae > Sesia > Sesia apiformis. The sequence continues at coordinate 3,613,953 of OU611976.1, forward strand.
TGGGGAAGGATAGGTTAGGATGGGGATCAGCTTTGGCATATCTCACTCACTACCGAAACATTTACGTACATTGGGGAAATACGATAAAGTAGGAAATGCAGTACATTTCAAGGTAGGAAATGCATGCACTCTCTCCCTACAATATTTGTTTGATCCTCCTACAATAAATAATCATTTGTTTCAATACAATTATGAGTTCGGGTATGGATGTGTGTTCGTCTTTGTGTGTGTCACTGGACTCACGACACTGGGAGTCCTAATGTGGGCGTTATTTATTTCATTTTCATTTATAGAGGTTATTTTATATTTCGTTCAAGATTGTACATGTTGTAGTCTATGATTTGTTTGTCTATTAAAAATACTTTTAGTCTATGTCCTTCCCTTTCCGGCTCCTCTCGTGTCATGACAAAAAACGATGTAAGACGTGACGAAATAAAATGTGATAATAAAACTATTAAAAAGTCTTAATCAAGAACCCAAACAGAACCCCAAACATGGTGTCAGAACTGGTCTCAGCAAGTCTTCGGATCAGTAAGTCCTTAAATTAAGAATAAAATGTCCGACAAAGCATTCGTCACGCAAATTAAGTCGTTGTCCATACAAAATGGCGACAACGCTTCCGAGAAATGGAAAAAATGGAAATTGCGATTCGAAATTTTCGCAGACGCTAACGAAACAGCAAAATTTCCACAAGCCAAACAAACTGCAATATTATTAAATGCAATTGGCGACGATGGCATCGAAATATTTAATAGTTTTAACGTAGACAGGACAAAAACGAATGTCGACGAAATTTTGAAATTATTTGACGAAAAATTCAGCCCGCATGCAAATGTAACAGTAGAAAGATTTAACTTTTTCACGCGATACCAAAAACATGACGAATCGTTACATGAATACTTAACAACATTAAATAATTTAGCAGCCACGTGTGAATTTCAAGACCTTAAAGACGCACTCATCAAAGACATGCTAGTAATTGGTATAAAAAACACACATATCAAGGAAAAACTTTTGCAAGAAGAAAAATTAACAACGGAAATTGCCATGAAAATAGCTAAAAGTCTGGAATTGTCACAAGAAAGATCAAACAAATTGAGTCAAGACACAAAAACTATTAAAGAAACTGTCCATATAGCAAAGTCATCGTCAACTGTCCAAAGAAATCGGTCAAGTCAGAGAAACTACCATGCGTACAGAAATCAATCAACGGATCGATACTGCAGAAATAAATCACCCAAAAATAAAAACTGTACAAAATGTGGTCAAATTCATAAATATAAGTGTCCAGCAGAAGGCAAGACATGCAATAACTGCAAAAAGAAAAATCACTTCGCCAAATATTGTTTTTACAGAAAATCGGAAAATCCAAGTCGTAAAGTGAGTAACATATCCTACCACGAAGAATCAGAAAATATGTCTGATCATTTTGTCATAAACTCAATTGATAAAAGTAACCTTAAGACTAAAGATTGGCAAATAAATGTTTGTTGCAATAATTATAAACTCAAATGTCAAATTGATACAGGTGCAGACACAAATATCATCAGCAGGAAAGTATTAGATAAAATTATGAGCAGCACGCACTCGAAAATCAACATTTTTAGAACAAATAATAAAATCTTTTCTTTTTCAGGACAATTAGTGCCAAATTTAGGTACTTGTTTACTTAATTGTGAATTTGAAAATGGATTATCGACAAAACTTTACTTTGTTGTGGTTGAATGTGATTGTAATAAAATTATTGGTTGGGATTCATGTGAGAAACTGGGTATTGTCAAAAGAGTATTCGGAATTCAAGAAAGGTCAGTACAAGAAATTCTTTCTAAATATGCAAAAACATTCGAAGGTCTTGGTTGTCTACCATATAAAGCTCATCTAGACATTGATAGTTGTATACCACCTAAAGTTTGTCCCGTTCGTAGAATACCTTATACTTTAGAAGATCGTCTTAAAGACGAATTGAAGAGTATGGAACAACTTAAAGTCATAGAAAAAGTAGAAAAGCCAACAAAATGGGTGAATTCTATTGTCTTAGTCGAAAAACCTAACGGAAGGTTAAGAATTTGTCTCGACCCTAGAAACCTAAATGAAGCAATCAAGAGACCTCACTACCCTTACCCTACATTTGATGATTTAAGATCTAAAGTTGCCGGTGCATCAATTTTTTCAAAATTAGATGCTAGTTCAGGTTATTGGGCTATAGGTTTAGACCCTGAGAGTAGTGATCTCTGTACTTTTAATACACCTTACGGTAGATACAAGTTTCTGAGATTGCCTTATGGAATTAACTCTAGTGGTGAAATTTTCCATAGGACTATGAACGAATTGTTCGGTGATTTGTCAGGTATAATAATTTTTGTGGACGACATCCTTGTTTATGGAGCCAATATAGAAGAACACAATAAAAGACTTGAATTACTATTCAAACGTGCTTCTGAAGTCAATCTAAAATTTAATAAGTCTAAATGTCAATTCGGTATGTCTGAAATCCGCTATGTGGGTCATATTTTTAATAAAAATGGTGTGTCACCTGATCAGTCAAAAATAGAAGCCATTTCAAAAATGTCAAGTCCATCTAATGTCAAAGAATTACAAAGATTTCTAGGCATGATAAACTATTTAGGTTCTTACATACAAAATCTAGCAGAAGAAACTTCTCTTCTGAGAGAATTGCTAAAAAAGCAAAATAAATGGCAATGGTTAGACCAACATGAACAACAGTTCAGAAAATTAAAGTCATTACTATGTCAGTCACCCGTATTAGTCCATTATGATATAAAAAAATCTATTAGATTGTCTGTCGACGCATCCCAAAATGCAGTCGGTGCTGTAATCTTACATGATAAGCATCCAATAGCATATGCCTCAAAGTCATTAAATAAAAGTCAAATTAACTATGCTCAAATAGAAAAAGAACTTTACGCTATAGTATTCGGATGTAAGAAATTTCATCAATACTTGTATGGCAAACCAATTTATGTCGAAACAGACCATCAACCATTAGTCACTCTATTCAAAAAACCTTTAGGAGAAGTTCCTACAAGATTGCAAAGAATGATGATAACATTACAAGCTTATCACTTAATTGTCTCATACACAAAAGGCTCAGAAATGTATATCTCAGATACCTTGTCTCGATCACCAGTCAAAGAAACTAACTTAAATCAAGAATTAGTCAGTCTAGAAGACTTAGATTCAAATATTGATATTCATATTAATTTATTGACATCTAATTTAGCAATTTCGCCTAAAAAACTTGACAAAATTTTAAGTCATACTAGTCAAGATTTAATTTCTCAAAAACTTAAAGAATATTATAAAAATGGATGGCCCCATTGTAAAGAACGTTGCGACAAATTGGTATTACCTTATTGGAATATCAAAGAAGAAATTCATGTGATAAATGAAATAATTTTCAAAAATAACTCTGTCATCATACCTATGTCAATGAGATCAGAAATATTAAACATTTTACATGAAGGTCACCAAGGTATAGAAAAAACTAAAAACTTAGCTAGACAAGTAGTCTATTGGCCTAACATCTGTCAGGATATTGAGAATAAAGTCAGACAATGCGAAACATGTGCAATTTATTCTTCAAATAAAACAAAACAACCAATGCTTTTAATGTCTAGAAATTTACGATCAAAACTGCCTAACCAGATAAAAAACTTAAGACCTAAAATTGTTAAGCATTCAGAACACTCAGAAAAGAAAGAAAGCAACTTATTAAGGACTAGAGCATATTATAATAAAAATTGCAAAACCTACCCAGAGTTTCACATAAATGACCAGATTTATTTTAAGAAAAATCCAAGAGATATTATATGGACAAAAGGTATTATTGTGTCTAAAACAAAATATCCAAGATCATTCATTGTCAAAGATCTTAATAATGTAACTTATCGTAGAAATAGTCATCATATTCACTTCAATTATAAGTCATGTAAGCAAAACTCAAGTCATAATTATGTCACAAAGTCTAAACAAAAGAAAGTTAAGTTTTGTGAACCTAGTTCAAGTCTACAAACTTATAATGTTGTAAATCCAAGTCAAGAGATTCATAAGTCGGAGTCAGAATCTTTTAAAAAGTCAAAAATTGTAAATGAAGAGGATGATAGTTGTGTATTTATCTTCTTTCATGAGTCAAGTCCAACTTCTAAGTCACAGAGTGAAGATTCTGAATCATTCTTATCGGTAGAATCAGGTCTGGAGTCAGAAAATGTATTAAAATCTCCAATATTTGTCAATGTCGACGAAAGTGTAATGTCTTCCTCGAAGGGTAATAACGACGCTAGTATAGCTGAAAGACAATGCACTGATGGAAAATACAGTTCGAGAGGTAGATTATTAAAGAAAACACAGAAATTTGATTTGTAAAATTAATGTAATTGACGACTATAAACAATTTGTGTACAATTAGTAATAGGAATTAATATAGTAAAATAATTCAGTCTGGACATGCATATAATCACTAATTCACTTTTATTCAATTTAATTTTATTGTTTTACAGTAATTTGTCATTTAATATTGTATTGTTTTAATAACGAAACTTGTTGAAAAATATGGTTATAATTTATGTCACGGTGTCAATGTCATTCCAAACGTCAATGTAAAACCAATGTGTTAAATAATATTTTTTCTTTAGAAAAAAGGGCATGTTGTAGTCTATGATTTGTTTGTCTATTAAAAATACTTTTAGTCTATGTCCTTCCCTTTCCGGCTCCTCTCGTGTCATGACAAAAAACGATGTAAGACGTGACGAAATAAAATGTGATAATAAAACTATTAAAAAGTCTTAATCAAGAACCCAAACAGAACCCCAAACAGTACACTTTTCCAAAAATGTATCTAAATAAAAATCTCGGAAAGTTCTTCACCGATTGCATTGGCATTTTGACACAACATTGCATTCGAATACGCGCGTGTTTTTATATACTTATCGCAGGGTAAAAATATGCTTTTTACCCGAACATATGTAGAAACAAGGTAAGCGCCATCTGTTGAGCAGCCACAGCAACGCGCGGCTGGGCACAACTAATTAAGAATAAAATTTCGACGTAAGATACGAAAAATGGCGAAATCTATATTTTCGATTGACGTTTGCCATCAGCATTTTTCTTTTGAATAATAAATAATCAGTGTGAGATGAATTGATGTTGGATACTTGTGTTTTTTAATGATTTGTATAAGTTTACAAATGCCCGGATCAAGCATAATAATTATTATGTTTAAAATTTATCAGTCACTTTTAAATATTGAGACAGCCGTCGAAACATCTGGTAACATTTTCCACAATACAGACTCTCTCTCCAGTTAGCTATGGAGTCCATTTTGTTCTCTAACCTTCACAAACTTCGCCAGAGACCTAATAAAAACTCTGTACACTTTCCCAGAATACGAAAATGGCTAACGAATTGTAAACACCAGTTGAATAAGAGGATTAACAGCATATTAAATTAGGAAGGGTTGCTTAACCCTTTTTGGAGGATTAAAATTGTCAGTTTCGTCGCTACATGGTAATGAAACCCTTTGAAAAAGGTCCAAAGACAACATAATTTTTTCATTTCTGCCATTGATATATATATATACAAAGTATCACTAAAATACCGCAAAAGCTGGACTTTTTGGAGGGAACTCGAGAAGTGAAGTTGAGTTTTTGTTTGATTATTGTAAAAATTGAGTATTAGACGTTTTGTGGTTTAATAGTGATAGCTTAATGAACTTCAACATTAAAAAATAAATTAATATTAATAGATTGTAGGGGGCGAGTGCACGCTGCATTCCCACGGCCACTTGGAGCACTCGACCGGCCCCGTTACCCCTTTCTAACAGAGAAATACCATGAAATTCTTACTTTATCGTATTTCGCCGATGTACGTCCGTATTTCGGTAATGAGTGAGATATGCCAGCGTCCATTCCCATCCCATCATATCATCATCATAGTTTAATGAAATCAAGCGTGGTTAATGAAATTGTTACAACAAAAATTGGATTTCAATCTTTTAAAGTTTTGAAGTTTAATTTATTAAATCAATTTATTTTTTCGTTACAACGGTTTTATACATTTTAAATTACATTTTAAAAATCAGTTGGCATGTTTATATTTGCGTTATTTCAATGACGTCATAGACACACCTTAGACCTAGTCAAGGCAAGTTCGTGAAATTGTATGGAGACTAATCGTGTGACGTCACTAGTAAATTTTAGTTATGGAGAAACCACTCCTCGATGAAACGAAACATCTCCCTTGACTCGGTTTATCATTTTAGACGAATTTTTACAATTGATTTATAGCGCAATTAGAGACGTTTGTGTTTTGTAAGAACGACTTGATAGCGACGCGGGTCGGTGCAGACTAAACGAGCGGCGCGGGATGTGGGAGCTTAGCGCCAATTGCAGGCACGCTGCGACAGACAGCATGCGTTGTCTATCCCTCTGTATCTGTGGCTGAGACATTGTATATGTACATACGTGAATTGCGTGTTCGGAACATCTTGCGCTCCCCCTCACCGGGGGGAAGAGGAAAGAGTGCCGGGATTGGATCCCTTCCTGTAATTGCACCGCTGTCCGCCAATACGGACAGGTCCTGGTGGCCCAAAATTCTTCACGCCGCCCTCACGGTACTAGCCGACCGTGCGGATTCCGCTTGTGAAAAGCCCAGTGAGCGACCAGCGTAAGCGACTTAAAGCCCCACCGGTTGCCGCGCCAGGTCGCGCTAGCCCCCTGATATGGCGGAGACGCGACGCATCAGCGCGGGCGAACATATGTGTGGCAAGCTGGACATGACCATTTACCGTTAATCATGCGTCTGTGAAAGTGGGGTGTAACGTTACCCCTTTCTCACAGAAAACTACTGTAAAATGTACTGCATTTCCCAATTTATCCTATTCCCCCAAATATACGTACGTGTTTCGGTGATGAGAGCTATGCCAGAGCCGGCCCACACCACACGGACACTAGCTATAGCAAGACATATTTCTGTAATACGGAAAATTTGAGTGCGTGTGATGTCAGCCGATCTCTACCCGTGGGTCGTAAAAGGCGCCTAAGGCTTCACAAATCTGCTGCCACAGGGTCTGAGGAACTACATCATCTTTGAAAGAGTGGACTCGCCAATCTGCTTGGTCATGTTGTACATGGCTGGTTACATTGCATTGCATGGCAATTTGAATACGTCGTTTAATCCAGACTGCCCGCTTGCACTGAAATCGTACCCTTATCTTAATTTATTGTCAGGCGGAAATAATTATAAATTCTGTTGAGGACGGCGCGGAAATCTGCACTAATTACTTTTCTAATTAAGTAATTTATGTTATACATACCTGTAAAATCTTTTTAATAATTTAATTATGGGAGAACCTACAAGTACAAGAGTAATCATTCCGTGACAATAGTCAGCTATTTGAGCAGATTAAAAAAAAAACTTCTTGCCTTCTCTTCGCCATCTCTTTCCATGGGTGTTGTAAAAGGCGACTACCGGATAACAATGCACAAGACAATGTGCCTGAGGAAGTGCCGTATCCAGCACTGGACCATAAAAGAGCTGGTTCACGGTATATGACAACTTTTATTAACTGCTGATTCTATTGTATCACTAATATAGAGAGTTTGTTGTAAATAGAGTAACTTGTTTTTTTTATGGACGAAGATGGTAGACGAGCATACTGTCCACCTGATGGTAAGTGGATACTGAGGCCCATGTCAACATGCCAATATTAGTCCAAAATGACAACCGTTAACACGCCTCTGGATGCGCTACTTACCTTTGGAGATATAGGAATGGATTTGGCGAATCCATTCCTATATCTTGGGATAGGGATTGGGTTCTAACCTATAGGTTGGGAAAATGGGGAGGGATACGATTGGATGGGAATGTACTCTGGCATATCTCACTCACTACCGGAATACGTGTGTACATAGGATAAAGTGGGAAATGCAGTATATTTCTATTAATAAACTATAAATAAATATTTTGTTAATTAAGAAGTTCTTAAGACGCAAATCCGTTAGCGTTAGAGAGCGTGTATGACCCCATTTACAATCTCTATACATATGAAAAATATCTGTCTGTTTGATCACTTTAATTAAAGTAGAGAAGTAGTACACCCGCTGGATGCAGGTCGCTGCCGATAGGTCTAAATGGCGGACAATGGGGGAGGCCTATGTCCAGCAGTGGACGTCCAAGGGCTGAAAAGAAGAAGAAGAAGAGAAGTAATTATAAGAACAGCAGAAATACTGCAAGTGGCACAAATCCATTTCAGCAAAAAATATGGGTTTTAGGTTTCTAAACCCACTAAATAGGTACTCTGGTGTGAATAAAAATGACATAAATTCTATTATTTTATGGCAAACTTACATTAGCATGTTCTAGATTAGATTCAGAATATGGCCGCCTATTGTATTTTAATATTGACAACCTTTATATGTATCCATATTCAGCAAATAAAATGATTTGATTTATTTACAGTCTTCACGTGGGTCAACACCTTTCAATTGATTTGAATATCTCGTTTCCTGCTCACCGCTTTCCGGGTTTCCCGTGAAGATACGATTCCCTGGTCGGAAGCTATTTAATTATACATCGTGTTTGTACCGGCGTACATGTTCCTTTAGATTAAAGCTTCATGTGCGAGTACATTTCAGGGTATATAACGTACCTACGACCCAGATACAAACGCGACCTTCTCCCTATAAAGTAGGCCGAAGAATAATTAGAAACTAATTTTATGTTAATTCATGTTCAATACATTTCGTATGTATCATAATGCGCTAAGTGTGAGTTTTAACATTTTAATAGATATTTAAATGTAAACTCGGCACATAAGTCATAACCACATAATTTACACCAAGTTTCATTAAAATCCATGAAGTAGTTTTGCGTGATATGCGGCCGGAATGACAGACAGAAATTTGAAATATTTTTTTCATTACTCATACTCTGAAAGTAGGTCCGAAGTTGCCTGTGGAGCGAAGTGAAAATAGCCCAATACACCCTAGGGTGAGCGTTTTCAACTGAGACAACTGAAAAATTAAGAAAAAAAAAGAGCTATTTTCACATTTCTATGTAACCATGATCTAACTTCCTATACAGCCACTCCATTACAGCGCGATGTAAAATTGAAATAACATAAAGAAACGCACCCATTAATTAAAGAGTATATTTTTTAAATTACTTTATTATAATTTACTTTCAATTATTTCTTCAAAATAACATAGATTTCGGCAAAATATTTAAAAAAATCATTTATGAAAATGAAAAGTAATTGGCTGAAAAGCTGGCTAACCGAAAAGAAACAAAACAGGCGGGAAAGCGGCAATTCGATTTTCATTTGTTTTTCCGAGTGGTAGTGTTTTGTAAACTTTTGTACTCGTAGCAGAGATTTTTTAACACTATGAGTTCAACAGATTCGGACATGGATTTAACGCCTGATTTATGAAATAAAATTCATTCATTTTTTATTTTGCTAATTAGTAGTTTTATTTTTACTTTCCTTGTATTCGTAATGAAAAGCACAGTGTTTACCTAGGGGTTCAGGACTTATTTAGTCCTTCGACCTATTGGCGCCCTCGCTGCGCTCGGGCACCAAACCCAGTCTCGGGACTGAAATAAGTCACTTTCACCCCTAGGGTAACAATGTACTATTTTATTTCTCATACTCTGAAAGTAGACCATAGATTATCTAAGAAGCCGGCTGAAAGTGATACGTTTAAGCTCTAGGGCCGAAAAGTAGTTTAAAAAATTTAGCCAATAAATCGTAGTTACACTGTGCAACGGCAGAAACCTATACAGCCGCACTTCGATTAATACTATATTAATTCTTAACTTTGTAGAATTTTTGTTTGTGATGTTATTTAAGACACCGATTAAACCACGTCAAAATTAATTTAGATAGATCATTGTCATAAGTTAGAAATAATCTATAATAATAAGTTCTTTTTATCAAGCTAGCAATAAGTACAACTCAAAAAGACTGACTGGCATTATGGCGCTTGAAAAATGTTGCGCGTAAAAAAGAAAAAAAAAGGCGGGAAAGCGAGATTAATGCAAATTATTGGGAAGTTTAAGTTCCTAATATTTTTTTGCATATGTGGCTTGTGTTTACTTTCCTCATATTCGAAATGAAAAGTAGAGTGTTTAATTCGGGTGAAAGGCACCCATTTTAGACTCGAACTATTGGCAATAACAAAATATCTCGTCAGAAATGGGTGCCTTTCATCCCTCAGTTAACAATCTACTATATTCCGTGCTCTGTATCACACGTACCACACGATTCTATCATTATGCATACAAGTTTAGTATGTATACATTTATATTTGCTGATGCTAAAGGCCCAGGATATGTGTGAGAACCTCTGACTTTATTATTTGAATATGCGTACTATCAAATGGCACATCTCTTCATGTGGCTGTTGTAACAGGCGATTAAGGGATAATAAAGCTGCTACCACAAGCCCTGAGGAACTGCAGTACCTCTAAAAGAGTGGACTCGCTGACCCTCTGGGCCAGCGTGTCGTTTCAAGGCCATACATACCTCATACACAAGACAATATGTATGAGATAGGCCATGCCCAGCAGTGGATGTTACAAGAGCTGGGTTATTGTTACCACCAAATGATTTGCTTTGTAAAATATTTAAATTATATTGTAATGTGAAATTCCCCAATGAAAACAATCCGAGGAATTAGACCTTAAACAATTTTATAATTTTGTGATAAACATTATTTATCTTTATTTATCTCTATCTCTTTCTCTATCTCTATGTCTATATCAACCTCTATCTCTATTTTTATCTTTATTATTTTAATAATAACTTTTAATTTAATTGTGAGAACATCATCATAAATTAGAAAAATAAAATAAGTCGTCTTCAACCGTGTGCAATCGGGGCAAATCGCTAGTACAAATACGATTAAAAGCAGTACAAAGATAACGTCTCATTGTCATATAAAAATATATCCTCTAGGGTTGAATTTCCACCGTGAAAGTAGCGGAGTTTTCACTAAATTCTCTCTTCGGGCTCCTTAGCGAAAATTGTTTTGTTTGAAAAAATGAATGAAGTTTTATCGTAAAGTTTTATGGGAGTATATTTATATACATAAAATTGTACTTGTACTTGTATCAGTCTATGACGTCCTACAGCAGGGCATAGGCCTCCCCTAGTAAATCATTCTTCGGTCGGTAATCCACCATGCGGATCCTGTGGTTATTGGTGGATCACATACACCAACCATGTGGGTCCAATGCGAATTGGTGGATCACAATTTCTAGATTTATTTTCCTGAGCATGCGGGTTTCCTCACGATGTTTTCTCTCACTGCCGATCAAGTGATAATTTAAAATAAAGCTATAAGGTTACACTTTATAAATTACTAGCTGTAGGCTGCAGGTACGTCCAGCTAAATAGATTTTTTTTTTTTAATTAATTATCGAAGCAATAATACTAGGAGATACCTACTCAAAAAACCACGGAGGTTTGTCCAGAGTGAATATATTTCTGCACAAACAAATGTACGTCACACAATATGCTGCCCCGCCAAGAAGAAACGGAACAAGTGACATTTTTACGACAGCGTTGACAGTTGTGTAACAATAGGTATATTCGAAAATTAAAAATCATCAAATGCAATAAATAAACCGATTACTTTCTTTCTTTCATCGCAAACTCGACGTTCCTAGTTTGATTTCAAATTAATGAAAATTTGACCCACAATTAAATTGAAAATTTTAATTGTGATTCCGTATAAAACTTTAGTAACATGTATACATATACTTTTTTATAGAAAAAAGTCCTCCTGGTGGTTAGTGGATACTGTCGTCCACGTACATTCGCGGTACATGCCAATCTCAGTCCAGAATACCAAACGGTCGCACGCCCTCGGATTCTCTGCCTGCCTTTAGAGATGTAAAAATGGATTTGGAGAAAGGGTTGAGAAAATGTAAAGGGATAGGATAGGATGGGAATGGGCTCTGGCAATGCACTAAATTCGCCTTTTGTACATTCTCTCCGTGAAACAAAATTTAAATAAATAAAACAAATAATTCCTTATTAATATAGATCTTAAATTTCATACTAAGTCCACCTATAGATCATGTATGTTTTAAGACAAATCAAATAACAGTAATAGAACAATAATAATTTATTAAGTATACAGATAAGCATAAAAGCATTTCACAAAAATATTCACACAAATATTTTTTTTAGAATAGCCTGAAAGCTTCCACAAATCATTTGAAAGACATTTATTATCCCCGTATATAGTAACGGGCACGCTGTATTTTCTCGCAATACATTTTATCACCTTTTTCGTAAATGTTTTCAACGATTTGAAAGCAAGAAAGAAGTGTATTGCATTTATAGAAAAATTGCCTGCTTTTGAAATTGATTTTTTATAACTTATTAAACAACAAGGCTTGACGAGGTTCATGCACATTGCCCGAGGGATGTATGGTTTAAAAGACCACGCTGGCCAATCGGGTTGACGAATACACTCTTTTAGGGGTGATGTAGTTCCTCAGGGTAGCGGATTTGTTATGCCTTGTTATTTGTTATGAGTTGTTATTTCTAATTCCAGCCGACGGTATACGGCCATTTTATTATACATTAAATTATAAACCACAAGACAGTACGCATACAACAATATTTGTGACAATAGCATGCCGATAAATCTCTTATTAACCCGCACAAGCGCTACCGGAAATGAGGCTTCGCGGCAAGATGGCCGCCGCCGCTTCCGGCGCGGGTCGTTACGCGATAATTGTTTAGCTGGAGTGGCCATTGTGAGTGTAGAAGCGGGAATTAAAACATTAATGGAGTCAAGTGAACTACGAAATCAAAGCTTCTTTGCCAACTTAGCTGCCTGCTTAAGCTCACATGCTGGGTATAGGCATGATGACGGATTTTGAAATCCGCTTCTATAATGTAGATTCACGTCTACTGTTTCCGAAAATAATATTATTTCAGCAATAAAATAAGTTTTAACGCAAATTATGCACTTTTTTTCTATCTACTTTGAATTATGCGCGAAAACACTCGCAGGTGTCATGGCGTCGCTTGTGACGTTACACCTAGGTAAACGTAGGTAGGTAAATCAATCGAAGTTCAAGCGACACGGTGATGTTCACTGAGGCGTGACGTCATTCGCTCTGATTGGCGTTTTAGTTAACATGGCCGAATGCAGTATTTTATACTTTTATTTTATTGAAAATATTATTAATCTCAATGTTTACATTAAAACTGGTTAATTTATTAGAATTCTTTCAACATATTTTTTTCTCTAAAATCATTTATTCTTTAATTCTTTGATACTGTCATCATGCCTATTGAACCGCGACACGTACGGTCGCCAGAAATAAACGTTGAGCCACTATCGTTTATTCATAATTTTGCCGTGTTATGTTTGATACGTACAACTGTGACGTGATATCGTTGAATTATATACCAGCTTGAGCCCGCGACGTTAGTTTGTTCGGTTAGATTGATTCCCGCGTGAACTCTATAACCGATCTAAATAAAAAATCATGTAAATGTTGACACGATACACGATCGTGTTTCATTATCACCTAGTGTTCATTAAAAACAATTTGGTAGTTTTTGCGTGATCGCGCATCAAATACCGACAGACAAAAATTATAAAAGTAATTGTTTTGGGTTGTATGTCATTCGTAGAATACCCACACTGTACGATTTTATTTATTTTTCCTATATAGAAAAATGAGGGTAGACGAGCATACAGTGCACCTGATGTTAAGTGGATACTGTCGTCCATAGACATCCGCGATACATGCCAACATCAGTCCGGAATGACAAGGATAAAGGATAGCGCCTCAACAATTAAACGTTGTGACTGTACAATTAAGAGGATATCACACGCCTATTTCCGCACAATTGTGCGGCATTGCCGTACGGTGCAACATTACCTGACCACGAAGTAGCAGACTGAACTTTTAACTGCACTCAATTGTATATTTATAGTAAAGACCATATAAAAGGAGTCTGAAGAGCTGTTCAATTTGATGCCAACTTCGGGTTTTTACCATCGCACCGCTCGACATTGTCGTGCGGTTCATCCGCACTTCCTTGACATAGAATCGCTGCGGACGGTGCGGTCCAAAAGACACTTTATACCGCGAACTCGAAAGTTGTGGAATGAACTGTCAGCTGAAGTTTTTCAGTGACGTTACGTTATTGGATTCTTCAAGAGAACTGTGAACAGTATTCTGCAAGGTCAGCAGCACACCCGCATGCCCTCTGGTGTTACAGGCGTCCATGGGCGACGATGATGTGGCCCGCCCAGCCTCTACCATCTATTCTATAAAATAAGATATGCTGGACCCCATTAGGCCTTCTAAGTTTTTCACACCTTTGCCTAACGGCCACATTTTATTGTTAAAATTTGTCCTCAATGAAACTTTATCAAATCGGAAAAAAATGGAGCAGTGTAATAACGTCCAGACATCAACCAATGAAACTGCTTGAATATCTCAATCAATTTAATTCGAGTTCTACTATTGGCTGACGTTTTGTCGTCTCCTCTCACGTCATTAGTCGCGTCTCTCGTCGCTTGAAATGTCAAATTAGCGCGGGTTTTGCCTACGTAAGTGTTTAGCGAGACGCAGACAGTACTTTTTTCCAAAAAAAATTAACGCACTAGCCTTATTTATTACTAGATTCTGCATGTGGCTTCGCTCGCGTGGACTAAGCAGCTGTAAAAGATTTTTAGCACCTGTAAAAGCACCGCCATGATGGATTTCACGGATGAAAATCCATCCAGTAGTTCTTGATTAAAAGTATTTTTTTTAATTTTCTCTATAACTCAACTTCCTTGTGTCATGTGAAGATGACACATATACTAACCGATTTTCGTACTAGATACTTAGCTATACATTACTGAAAACCCGATCAAAATCCCTTTAGTAGTTTTTACGTGATGCTCAAACAAACAGACGTACGGACAAACATTTTGAAAACTACCACTTTTGTTTCTGTAGATTTTAAAGAGACTCCCCCTGTTTTTTTTTTAAATTAAGTCAATGCACAGACTCAACCCTTTACTGTTTTATTACCTATAGATAGTACGCATAATTCCTATATAAAAATTAGTAATTTATGCGTTTTTATGTTCTCTACGATTGCTCAACGAGCTATGGAAAGAGCTATGCTTATAGTTTCTTTGCCATATAACATTCTATACAAATAGATTCTCCATAGAAGGGGAGTCATTGACATAGCTCATAAATAAAATCATCAAGCTGGAGTGGCAGTGAACATTTGCCACAAGACCGCCAACCGATGGGGTAGACGAATCCTTGAATGGAAACCACGTACCGTGAAGCGCAGGGAGGCGGGAACTTAAGGAAGTTTGCCTGTAATAATGATAAATAACGCCCAACTCCAGAGACACACACAAAGACAAAAGCAAATACACATCCAGACCTGAATAAACATTTGCTTTTAAAGAAATAAATCTCCTACCGGGATCGAATCCGGGATCTTATGCACGGCAGGCGAGGTTACTGCGCACTCGACCAACTGCGCCAATCGGTGGCCTAATAGCCAAATGAGAAAAGCGGAAGTTCATGTGTGGAAAGACACGGGTCTTCAGTAGCCACTGCTGGAGATGGGCTTCCTCATGCACATGGTCTTCTGCATGAAGAATGTATGACCTTAAAACGGTCCGCTGGCCAAGGAGATTAGCGTGTCCACTCTTTTAGAGGTGTAGTTCCTCAGGCCCTGTGGCAGCCGCTTTATCCCTTAATCGCCTTTTACGCCCACGGGAAGAAATGGAGTGGTGCGGCTTTAGGAAATCGAATTCTGTGAAAAAACTATACACCAGGTAATCATGACTGTGAGAGACAGATCTAACGAAACGTCATCTCTCACATGGGCACCTCAATGAAAAAGAAATACCTTTTTAAACACATTTTGTTTACATTTTAAATCTGGTGACCATGGGGTCAACTCTTGACCACGGCTGGTATAGCCCGTGCCGAAACGTCGAGTAGGAATAAAAGCTAAACAAATACCTTTATTAAACGCGTTCAGACCCGATTCAAAATATTTAAAAAATACCTTCGATATTTGCTAATAAAAAAAAAACTAATAAACTCTTAATTAAAAATCCTTAAATAATTAAAATGACAGTCTTTGCTAAATATCCACGACTGTTTATGCAAAAAATATGACCTACATTTCACTCAACTCACATGTATACTCTACATATACGATAGTCAGGGCTATTAAACCCCTAATAATAGTCGTTAACTCTGCTTTATGGGGTGAATACTGCAGAGTTGTGTTGTTTTGTACAGGGGTCGTAAACATGACGACCTTTGACATTATTAACATTGTGTGACACAACTCATTAATGAAAAGATATCCCCCGTTAATGGAGAAATTCACCAGTTAGTGGCACCCGAGAGCATTACAGTATGGTATTGTATAGCTAGATAGATAAAACTCTTTATTGCACACCAAAACATAACAAGACAGTAACAGACATTGTAGCATATGAAGTGCGCAAAATAGAAGGATTAGCGTAGGTACCTTTTTTATGAACAAAGGCGGCAGATGAGCATACATGCCAACATTAGTCCAAAATGGCAAACGTTGGCACGCCCCCAGATGCGCTGCCTACCTTTGAAGACATAGGAATGGATTTGGAGAAAGGGTTGGGAAAATGGAGGGGGATAGGATGGCAATGAGCTCTGGCACATCTCACTACCGAAACACGCACGTACATTAGGGAAATAAGATAAAGGAGAAATGCGCCGCTTCAAGGTTTTTGAGAAGGAGAGTGCACGCTACATTTCAACAGCCACTGCGCACACTCATCTGGCCACGTTACCCCTTTCTCTCACAGAAGACTACCTTGAAATGTACGTACTGAAGTGCATTTCCTACTTTATCGTATGTACGTACGTGTTTCAATATAGTGAGTGATATAGGTCAGAGCCCATTCCTATCCTATCCCCCATCCTATCCCTCCCCATCAACGGTTTCTCATAATCCATTTCTTAATCTGCAAAGATAGGAAGTGCACCAGGGGCGTGTCAACGTTTTCATTCTGGACTCATGTTGGCACCTATCGTGGGTGCCTATATAAAAAACACTGTGTTAACACTGTGTCCCAACAGTACGAAATTAATTCAACGGAGAAACTGCGATTAAAAAGTAAGATTGTTTCATAAAACAACTACAAAGATTACAACGTTTCTGCAATCAGTGTTCTCCAATTAGAAACAGCGCAGGTAATTACGGTCGGTCGGTTTTCCTTTTGTTTTTCTTTGTTCGCTGTTCGTTACTGAAAATGCGGGTAATTAAAAAAAAACAGAAGGTATTTTATGAGTACTTATAACGGCGATAGTGTAGACATACTTATTTGCATGTTTGTGAGTGCAAAAAAAAACTGGAATTTATACTTCGTTCATCGGCTGTATGTTGTCTGTCGGCTTTAGCAACGCTCGGTCTCTTCCCGTGGGCATTGTAACAGGCAACTAAGGGATAAAAACCCCGCCTCTGAAAAAGTGGACTCGCCAATCCGCTTGCCAGCGTGGCTTTTAAGGACATACATTCCACAGCGTCACCAGATGAGTCCGAAACACCAGTCAGTTTCGAGGCGTATAATGTATCTAATTTGTTGACAAATTGCTGGGCTCATTTCTTAACGGATGAGATTGGACAGATAAATAGTTTGGATCTATATATCAGTTAACTTCCAAGAAGAGCCAAATCGATTAAGTAATTCTAAAATCGAAATGGCGTTTAGTAAACATTTCAAACAAATTCTAATAATAATTTCAACATGTGGTATTGTGGATTGAATGAGGAACGATTGCAACTGAATGAACTATGAATGTAGGAATGTAAATGAATGGATCGAGTGAAAAGGGGAGACAGACAACAAATGGCGAGCGTGACAGTTTTCATTATACGACGCTAGGTGTAAAATTTAGTTTCTGGTAATTTTTTTTTTTTTTATTTATTTTATTCTATTTTATCGGATAACACAGATCCATAGCAAGTGTTAGTATAATAAAATAATTAAAGAAAAAGACTTATAAAACTATGTTAGTGCTACGAATTAAAGTATATTAACTTAAAATGAATAAAGTGACCCTTCAGCTGGGATGTTAATCAAGTGTTATTTTAATTTATCAACATCCGAATGAAATGCATAGTAATAGGTGGGTCACAGTAATTTATTTGTCAGCACATGTAGCATACAACAACGCTTCATGTACTGACAGTCGAACTTGTTCGAAAACATTTCCAGGATACCGTTGGCGCTGGCCCGGACCCTGCGCATCAGGGATGCACACCGTTTGCGCATGATCGCGTAAAAACAATCTACCCGCGCTTCGGCAAACATCCCCGATGCGCTACAGAATCGGGGCAACCCCATCAGCATCCTGAATGCGTTGTTGTATTGCACGCGGAGGGCGCTATACTGTCTTTGAGTGTAATTAACCCACAGGCTGCTCGTGTAAAAGGATGTACAAAAAGCTCTAAACAGAGTGATCTTGACTTCAGTGGAGCAACGAGCAAACCTGCGAGCTATCATGTTGGTTCTCACAGACAACGCCCTGCGTTCCCTTTCAATGTCTACATTGTCCCCCAGGTCAGAGGTTACGAAATGTCCGAGATACTTAAACTGTTCTACTCTCTTTAGTGGGGTTCCCTTCAGTTTAATAGGTGGAACATCATGTGGATCTTTGTTTCTCGCCCGAAAGACCATACATTCACTTTTGCTTTCGTTATATTTCAATCCATGACTAGCAGCATATTTTTCACAGATGCCTAGCAATTTCCTAAGGCCACAGACAGAAGCACTCAGCAGCACCATGTCGTCCGCGTAGGTAATATTATTTACACACACATTGTCAATATGGCAGCCGACACGAGCACTGCTGAGCTCCTCTATAAGTGCGTTTACGTACAAGTTGAAGAGCTTAGGTGAGGTCAAACCCCCCTGTCTCACGCCACACTCCAAGCCATACGGCTCAGAAAACGCACTCGACCATTTCACGACATTGACCTGGCTCCTATACCAGTATTTAAAAATATTATTCAATTCTGTTGGCCACTTGATACTTTCCAGTTTCTGCCACAAGATGTCATAACAAACCAGGTCAAATGCTTTCGATAAGTCGAGAAAACAGGCATAAATAGGTGTTTTTCGGTCAGTATAGTACCTGACAGTCCGCTTTAAACACAAGATGGCAGTTTCTGTAGAGAGTCCCGGTCTGAAACCGAACTGGTTATCGTGTAATTTCAGATATTTGTCCAGTTGTGAATCAAGCAGACTGTCAAGCACTTTGGCAACAATCGTGGCCAGCGAGATTGGTCTATAGTTACTCTTATCACATACATCACCGGTTTTATTTTTCACAATTGGCACCACCACAGTTTTCGTCATTTCGGAAGGCAAGTATGAATGCCCTATACACAGGGCGTAGAACATGGCTAACGCTCTTGGTAGGTGAGGGCCGGCATGTCGAAGGTGCTCGACACTGAGACCGTCATGCCCAGGAGACTTGCCTCCTGACATGGAGTCCACAGCCTTTTTAACATCTTTAGCTGTAAATCTAGTAGACAGCTCCGGACCCCACGACCCAGCATCACACACTGACTGAGATGGCCCCAACGGTGATTTTACGGCAAAGTGATCCTTAAACAAATCTGCTATACATTTAGGATCACCGATACCTTCTACGCTCACAGGGAGACTGGGTTTACTGCTTAACTTATTTGTGGACTTCCAAAAGTTACGGAAATCATGTTTCGAGTGGTGCGACGCGATAATGTCCATTTTCAACTGATCTTCATGGTTCTGACACCATTTTAAACGAGATTTGAAAATTCTCCGGGTTTCATTCATCTCATCATATACACTACCCGATACCGGCCTTCCATACCATACCCATAGCTGGAATCTATACCTGGCCTCCCTGTGAGCTTCACTCACATACCCGTTCCACCCGACTACAGGTTTTTTCTTTTTATATTGCTTTACAGCATGACTAATAGTGGCCGCCTGGCTTAAGGCCAATACTATATCATCGTACATCTTATCAATAACAATTCTGTGATCCAAATTATTACACATATAGTCACAACATTCACACAACTCATTAGGAAAATGTATTTGTCGTAGTCTTTCATGACACTCCTTATAATATAAATCGATTAGTTCGGGTTTCCTCTCACCCCACACAACTTTGTTTCTTAGTAAATTATGATCATTTAGAATTTTAGGTTTAATTACATCTATATTAATTTCTATAATTAAAGGATAATGATCAGACCACATAACATCGTACTGTACATAAATATTTACAATAGACCCCACAGCAGACTCGGTGACCACACAGTGGTCTAGCCAGCGCCTCGACCCGTTCGCCTCGCTTACGAACGTATACGTATCAGACACTATCCCTAATCTGTCAACGTCTGCACAAGTCCATTCAAGGTCACTACATAAACCTGTTAGTTCGTTATAAAATAATTCCGTGGGATGGGCATTAAAGTCGCCGAGTATGTAAACAGACTCTATACTGTCATTGCTTACAATAGCACTCACCAAACTGAGACAATCCGTGAATTCCGTTAGGTTGTCCAATTTATCCGTCGGCATGTAAACACTGAACACTAAACACGACCTTTGCCCCACAGCAACCTTTATGGCACACACTCGCGGATTACCACATTGCACGACCGACACATTTTGAAAGACACGCCTGTTCCACAGCAGCGCTACTCCTCCGTACGGCCGGCCCCGGAGCATACCGGCCGCCGTGTCCATCGCCGAAGTACCCGTACACTCAAACTCCTCGTCAATGGTGCTGAGAAACGAGATATCGTCAGGCAGCAACCACGTTTCTTGTAACGCAATTATATCTGATGACAGACATAATTGCCTAATATTCTCAACTGACCGTTTTACATTTTTACAGTTAAAACTGACTAATTTAATAAGGAGACCATCCATATTTATGTTTATTTAGGACCGCCTACAGTGCAGTGTCCCCACCATTCGCAATGTTATGCTTATGCTTGAAGTGCACAAAGCGTCGAAAAATAATGCCCTCCGGCCATAGCTTGTCACTTAAGAACATTGATAATTTCTGCTCCGATACGAAAAACTTGTATGCATTGTAATTCTTGTCTATCTTAAACGTAATTTTTTCTAGTTTAACATTTTCCTGCGTCTTTTTTTTAATGTAATCCGTTATATCGTGCTCCATCGTTTCTTTATGCACTTTAGTGATGAATATCGGTACTTTCGTTTCTGCTGCTTTAAAGTTACCTTCAGTTTCGCTGCAAATACCTATTTGACCGAGATAACGGTATTTCTTCTTAGGTTTTCGTTGCTTGACCACTTTCCAATCGCCCTCATCTTTCAAAGTTTCTGCGAAGGATCGCCTTATATGATTGGTTTTATTATTGTTTGCCGCGCCATCTGTAGCTATATTGATCAACTGATGCTTGGCCGACTCACTTTGCAAACCGGTTTCTTGGGCATCTAGCTTTGGCCTCACTCCTCCCATCGCCGCCGCCGCCGATATAAAGATGATTTTAACTTGAAAAGCCACTTTATTATCGACTCCGATACATGTATACATACAAACTATATGCCGTTGAATAGGGCTCGTAAAGCTCTACAATTATTATCGAACCTTTCACACTGGCGCTTACCATCGGACTCTTTAAATGATAATAAGTATTTATTGCAAGTTAAAACCAATAATTAGGTCAAAAACGTTAAGCTTAAATGTTATTGTAAATGATGACACGCCACAATAACCGAAAACATTATTATTAAAACTACACGCGTTTGCCGCGATCATATAATAAGCATTAAAGCTCGCTACTGCACAGTTTATGACTCAATTTGAGGTTGTGGATAGTGAAAACTTTGTTTGGTGCAATTAGAGGCAGTTATAAAGGAAGTTTCAAAACGGAGGCTATCTTAAAGAGAGTGTTTCTTTACGGGATAAGATCCGGAAGATGAGATTCGTCATCCCAATCTCACGGACATAGCTGCAGTATGCGGAGGTTTGAGAGGTTAAAACAGTACTTTTAAATCCAAATTCAATAAATTTCTTCTAGAATCACAATAGCTGCTAGTTTCGGGGGGACATGACACTCGATTTAAAGGAAAAATATCTATATGTTATTCCATTTTATATTTAATTTAATCTATTTTTTTTTATTTTAGTACTAGCCGTGTGCTCGATGAGATTTCTCATCTCATCTCAGGAACCATCCGACTTTTCTCCCATACAAACTTTCATCCCTTATTTTACAACCTCAGGGGACGAATTTTCAAAAATACTTTCTTTGTGCTCACCTAC
Organism: Sesia apiformis; assembly: GCA_914767545.1. Taxonomy (NCBI): domain Eukaryota; kingdom Metazoa; phylum Arthropoda; class Insecta; order Lepidoptera; family Sesiidae; genus Sesia; species Sesia apiformis. The sequence goes on from OU611976.1 coordinate 3,636,314, forward strand.
GTTATATAAGGAACTCCTGCGCAAAATTTCATGCTTCTAGACTCACCGGTTTAGGCTATGCGTTGTCTGTCAGTCTGTGAATTTTTGTATATATTAATTTATTTTTTATATAAATTTATCTGCCACATCTTTTCTCATTGCGAGCTTAAGTAAGGTTTGATGTAAAAATGGCATAGTCTCTGCTGCGGATAGTCCGTGGTCACCGGTTCATGCCTTTCCGATTGACTATATCTCAATGTTTCTATACCTATAATTTCTCCAACTTGGCTAACGAAGCCCTCATGTGTTGTTTAATCACACTTCTCTCGTCGCACTCGATGAACAGATCGGACGTTTACAAATCCGTTTGCTTAAGCGTCCATCAATTAGGTAATGCCGCAAGATATAGACACAGTAAATATAAACAGTAAGGAATGATCTAGGTTATCGCAGTGTGCGTTGAGGTGAACAATACACGCGTGAGCTTGCTCGTGTTGGTGAATATGTACGTTATTACGAAGCGTAATCGACGCACGCTCTCTGTCTCGCTTGCGCATCGTAATTTTATATTTAGCGAAAACGGGACATGAAGTGATTACGTTGATTGGATTAGACTTTGTACATGGTGTTCTTTTTTAATTTTCGATAGGTAGGAATAAGGCTTTGACGTAGAAGCATTTTGATTAAGCGTAGATTAGATTATAGAACTGTTTAATAGTGTGTTGATTGTTTTATCCTTTATTAATTTTTATGATTATGTAAGTTATTATTGCTATAATCCAATTAACTACTACGTAAATACAAGGATAATAAGCTTTACGACACTCACGGGATGAGATGAGATTCTAAAACTAGGCCATATATATATAATATGTGTATAGATGATTATTTTTATAATAACATCGAGATCCACATCGGTATTCTATCTATAATGTGACATCCGTTTCTGCACGTAGATTAATGGTAAGCTTAGAGACATAAATGGAACGCCAGCCGCAATCTGCTCTGCTGCGATAATTACTCTGTGCAGTGGAAATTCCTTTTTAATTGTAGCTGCAGCCTTGCTCTGCATTTTTATATCTGAATTGCAAGTTACTCATACAAATAGAGGTAATTTGAAATATTACTAAAGTGCTGAGGAACAGGGTTCTTGGTCACTTATCCTTTTCTATTAGTGAAAGTCCACACTTTATTTACCTCACTTTATTTAAGTAGGTAATCTAAATTTACAATCGACAAAAGTCAAAAAATGCGCATGTATTCGCCGTCGGATGTGGGTAGCGACTGCCGGCGCCCGCTCGCTCGGCTCTGTGCAAGCGCCTTCTACAAGCGGCCGCGCGTATATTCCCTAAGCAAATTTAGCATCGGCCGGCGGGTTTGCTTGCCTAATTAAATTAATTACTGTGTAGGCAAAGTTCCTACATTACCATCAGCCTGTGTCTCTCCTATGCTGGAGATAGGCTTCGAGCTCTTGTCGTTTAACCACAACCGGCGTAGTTCTTTAAGTCGCCAGTACACGTGACTGAAGCGTGTCCCACACTGAGCTTCTCGGTACGTTGTCTCCATTCAGGAACTCGTCTACACTTTTCTCTCCTTTTCTTTATGAAAAAAAGGTAGTAGACGAAAATACAGTCCATCTGATGGTAAGTGGATACTATCGTCCAGAATGACAAATGTTGGCATGCCCCCGGAGATATAGGAATGGTTTTGGAGAGTAGGTTGAGAAAATATGGAAAGATAGGATAGGATGGGTTGGGAATGGTCTCTGACATGCCTTACTCACTAACTAAACACGTACGTACATTGGAAAAATAGGATACAGTGAGAAATGTAGTATATTTCAAGGTAGTCTTCTGTGAGAGACTTCTTGTAGGGCGAGAGTGCACGCTGCATTTCCACAGCCGCTGGGCGCACTCGACTGGCCACGTTACCCCTCTCTCACGAAGTCTACCTTGACCGCCTGTACTACATTTCCTACTTTATCGTATTTCAGTACGAATCGTAACTAATCGTTAAGTAATCGTACTTTCTTTATCGTACGTGTTTCAGTAGGGAGTGAGATATGCCCGAGCCCATTTCCATTCCATCCCTATTCCTCCCCATTTTTTCAATCCATTCCTTAGTCTGTAAAGGTAGGCAGCTCATCCGGGGGCATATACCGCGGATGTATATGGACGACAGTATCCACTTACCATCAGGTGGACTGTATGTTCGACTGACACAATTTTTCTTTAATGCATCAGGTACACACTATCGATTATTATCGGTTATAAGTGAGAATCCGCACGATATGACCTGCCCATCATTCTCACTTATTTACTCTGTGAGATAAGACTGTGATTTTCAAAGTCTAATAACATCGCCTTCACGAAAAATCTGCTGAAATATGTGGAAATACCTATGAAACACGGACCTGTTTCGAAAATAAATGAGAAGAGTCTAAGCTCGTTTTCCACTTCATCCAATCCAATACCACCATATCGATCGCCGCGATCGCACAGCGACATCTGCCGGCATGAATTTTAGCTTGAGTGTTCGCTTTATTTAATTGCGTCATTGCTTTTAAATTTATGATTGTGTCTGATCTGCTATTATAACCATACAAATAAAATGTATGGGATCCGTACAAAACAGTGTTTATTTATGCTTACCAATTGAATTAGAAGTAATGTTTTATATGAGTTTATGACAATATTTATACCTGCTCGATATTATTATTATTATATACAATAACAATAAATAAATAATTGGTTTATTTCTTCTTTGCTCGGTGAATAGTTCACAAGTATATTGTCAGGGACAGTTAACTAAGTTATTAATATAAAAGAACTTTGTAATTCAAAAAAATTCCAATTTTACTCCCTTTTCAGTATAAAAATGTCATATTCAAAGTAAACGTTCTAATTCAAATGTCATACCCTCGTATCGAAGATAATTGCTAAGAATTATGCTACAGGAGTAAGTTTTATTATTGATAAAATTTTGTTGTTAAATAATTTTTTGGTCATTTTCTATACAAAAAAGGCGACAGACGAGCATACAGCCCACCTGATGATAAGTGGATACTGTCGTCCATAGACATCCGCGATACATGCTAACATCAGTCCAGAATGACAAACGTTGGCACGCCCCCGGATGCGCTGCCTCCCTTTGCAGATTAAGGAATGGATTGGGAAAATGGGGAGTGAGAGGATGGGATGGGAATGGGCTCTGGCATACCTCACTCACTACCCAAACACGTACGTACATTGGGGAAATAAAATGCAGTAGGTACATTTTAAGGTAGTCTTCTGTGAGAGAGGGGTAACGTGGCCAGTCGAGTGCGCCCAGCAGCTGTGGGAATGCAGCAAGCACTCTCCCCCTACCAAAAAGATGGCATGCGAAAGTACCTACAGTCCACCTGCTGGTAAGTGTATACTGTCGCCCTGCGACATCCACGTTACATGCCAAAATACGTCCAGAATGACTAACGATGCCGCCATCTACCTTTGGAGATTTAGGAATAGATTTGGAGAAAGACTGAATCAATAGAAATCTCTTCAGTGGTTTTTGGTTGAGGCACGTTCAGAGAGACAAACCGACAGAGAAAAAATCCAAATAATTTTGTTCTGGGCTCGTCATTATTCAAAATCCAAAGTGTACACTGCAATTACTTTTTCAAAAAAATATTCCGCGTACAGACAGAACTTTGTCAGATTATTTTTATATTTATGTATAAGATAGCATCCAGTACTGTATTTAATTGGACAGACAGACAGACAGACAAAAGATCTAGAAATGGTTGTCTAGAATCTAGAACGACTATTTTTGTTTTCAAAAAATATTTCAATACGCTGTTGCGATTTTATTATACTTATGTTATACCGTTACTTGATTGTAATCCAGTTTGTCCAAAATTTAAACAACCAGGGCAGCCGCTTGATATAATTGACGCTGCCTTAAATAACGAGTTGATAATTGTATAGATACATATTCATAATTTGATTCATCTAGACTTCAAGTTTGGTCTAAATTTAAAGCTATATGTTGAAATATTTTATTGGTTCTGTTTTGTGTTCGGCAAACTGGACTGGAATGGACTATACTTATAAATAATGTATCTAACCCCAAACTTATGTATCTAGCCCCAAACTTATGAAAGTAAACAAAAATGTTTTGAAAAATGTTTTAAGTGACCATAAACCGTTTATCTCTGTCAGTAAAAGTGGAATAAAAATATAAATATTAAAGAAAGGGCCACGGTAAAATTTTACGGCTTTGCCTCTCGTCATTGCGGCTACGAGTCAACCTTAATCGCCTACAAATAAGGCCTGAAATAGAATGACCCTGGATAGATAGGGGCGTCCAAAACCATTCCATTTTGTACATTTATTTGTTGCCGAAACTAATGGAAATCTGTGGGTGTGTTTGTGCTATTTGAAAAATAGTTATAGACATTTTTAAATATGAAATCGAGGTCATTTTGTACGGCGGCAGTTCCTATCATTGACATTTAGTTAAGTAGTGAAATTTTTTCGAAATTTTATTTCGACAAAATCAACTGTTCCACCTAACGCCCCTGGTGGTGAAGAGTGGATTTTTTTTTTCCACTTATCCGCGGTTCGCAATTCCACTCTTTCCGACTGTGAGATTGTATTGGCTGAATTGTTGGATCGTGGTGTGAATTGCGTATTGTGAATAAGATAGAAATAGATAGAAATTCTTTGTATTTTTGCGAGAATGCAAAGAACGAGTAACTTTGCCGAAGCTTGGCATTTCAAAATCAATGAGAAAATCAATCAAAGGCTAACTTTGTTTCAAATATTAAAACGATTACCCGCTATTTATCAATGTCAAACTCTTTTTGGAAGTGTTGCTTCGATAGAGTTATTTTCAAATACCTAGTAAACCTTTTTTTTTACAAAAATAAGTTATCGTCACTACACAGACACCCTCTCATAATAGGGATGAGTGGATATGAATAATCCTCTCTGATAAAGATAAGTGGAAAAAAACCCAAATTAAAGCAGCATGAGGGGGAGAGTGCACGCTGCAATCCAACAGCCGCTGGGCGCACTCGACTGGCCACGTTACCCCTCTCTCACAGAAGACTAACTTAAAATGTACTGCATTTCCCACTTTATCTTATTTCCCTAATGTACGTACGTGTTTCGGTAGTGAGTGAGATATGTCAGAGCCCATTCCCATCCTATCCCTCCCCATTTCCCCAACCCTTTCTCCAAAATCATTCCTATATCCAAAGGTAGGCAGAGCATCCGGGGGCGTGCCAACGTTTGTCATTTTGGACTAATGTTGGCATGTATCACGGATGTCTATGGGCTACAGTATCCACTTACCATCAGGTGGACTGTATGCTCGTCCGCCACCTTCGTCCATAAAAAAAAAGTGTATATTTCCAAAAAAATCCCAAACTAATACATATTTCGACATCTATACATACATATAAACTTACTCGTCGTTGGTTATTGCTTAGGAAACTTAATAACTTTGTCTAAATACTTTTCTCTACAAAAATTGCTAAATCTATCTATCCGATCTACCTACCCTACCGCCTGCCATCTTTATTTATTTAAATTTTATTCATGATTAAAAATCCACAGAGGACTCGAGTAAGAACTAAGATCGGAAATGTCAAGCTGACAATCAGAGAACTTAAGTGGTAATGGGCTGGTCACTCTTATAGAAGAAAGCACGATACCATAGATGGCGGTCCAATGTTTTATGATGTATTGTGGTGGAAGATGTAGCTTCAAAAGGTGCGATAAATAACTTCCATTGTCCCGCATACTATTACATTAAATGATCACAAGATCTAGAAACAAGTATACATCTCGTTGGCGTACAGGAGACCGTCCAAACTTTACAGAGAAATCAACGAAATATGAGCTTTGCGTTTGTGTGAGTGCACACCGATAGTGTACAGTGGCAACCATTTCGACAATTGGATTCGACAATTCTGCTCCCACTCACACCGATGCAAAGCTCATATCTCGTTGATTTTACTGTAGCAGGTTTGAATATTCATTTGATACATGTTGAGAAAATCTCTTTTTATATTAATTCAATAATGAAACATACGTTATTATAACAGACACTTAAAGACTTCTTTATCGCCTGTGCTGATTGGATGCGAAAGACCAAAGACCTAGACCTCCAAAGACCGTGAATAGTGAAGGGCTTTCGGAGAGGTATATATCCATCCAGAAGACGTATATAACTATGGAGAGACATAGACTGATAGTATAGTATGATAACTTTGAGCCACCCGGCTGTAAAACCGAAAATATCTTGAAAACTATTGAGAAATATCCCATAGTTCAATAGACGTTTCTGTAGCTCATGGTCTTGTGGATAACCCGTTCAATTATATTTTCGATTTTTTTAAGTACCTAATGTTATTACCATGATTAAAGTGACGAAGGCGTCAGAATTTATGATTCTCTGGAAAATAAATTGGACGTTTGATTTTTGTAAGTTTATTCATTCTTTTTTCAAAATACTATACAGAGGCGGACTTAATATCTTCAGGCATAGGTATTACCCAGTTGTTTTTTTTTATAGACTAGTGGGCGGACGAGCAAGCGGTCCCACGTGATGGTAAGTGTTACCGCCGCCCATGGACACCTGCAACACCATGGGGTATGCGGGCGCGCCGCCGACCTTGCAAAATCCTATTCACAGCTTTCTTGAAGAACCCCATATCGTAGCACAATGGAAAGACCTCTTGAGGCAGTTTGTTCCACAGCCTACGGGTTCGCGGTATAAAATAATTTTTGGACCGAATAGTGCGCGACACCTCCGTATCGAGGAAATATGGATGGATTGCACTTCTGTGACGGGAGGTGCAGTTGTAGAAACCCGCGGTGGGAATTATATTAAACAATTCTTCAGAGCATTCCCCATTGTACAGGCGGTAGAACACACAGAGAGACGCAACGTCTCTCCGAATGCTGAGGGATTCCAAACCGCCCGTGAGAGTTGGATCGTTGACAATACGAACAGCACGTCGTTGGATGGAGACAGATGGGTCCAATTGGTATTGTTTTTTTTTTTTTTATGAGGATGTGGGCGGACGAGCATACAGCCCCACGTGATGATAAGTGTTATTGCCGCCCATGGACACGTAGGTTAAAAAGAGATAATTGAATACGGGTCCAGTAGGAAATTCAACCAATAGTGGTTATAATTAAACAATATATACTTTAAAAGGAAGTACAACAAACCAAATACCACTAAATACTTATAAAATGTGTAACACTAACGAGCGAGACAATTAGGGCCACTGTACCGGAATCGTTACCTGAATAACAAGAAGCGATTAATGTCCAAATTCGGAAACAACCAGAGATTTAATTTATGTAGGCACAGTGGTTCGGTAAAACGTAGTGTTGTAAAATTATTTCTGAGCGCTTGGGTGCTAAGTCAGCACTAACGAACCTTAACCGTTTTAGACTCGAGCGTCCAGAGCTCATCGCGCACTTTTACAACAAATCTCTTCATATTGGGAGACTTCAACTTATGTTACCTCGAATTTTTATTTTATTGTAGAGCAATTGACTGTAGCAGAAATTGGTCATAATTCATACTTCAGTTCTTTAGTGTATCGGGACTATATGTTGAGCAAGATATTTAGAGAGTTTCTTGCTCATACGTTAAAGAGATCTGCGTTTTTATGAGGGAGCATTCAGAGTGCTTTGAATGGAGCTCGGATATGCTACCACCGAGAGCGAGGAGTCATGATCCAATATATTCACCGAGGTGTCGATTAAACTTATTCAAAAGGAATGCTTTTTGTATGGCTATAAATATAAATTACCAATAGTTAGCCTTATAAAAAGTTTGCCTATTGAGAACTTTAAAGATTTGGCAATTTTAAAAAATAAATTGTCGAAATGGCTATTAAAACACTGTGTTTACAATATTTACGTCTGTTTGCATAGTAATTGTAATTAATTAGAACGCTGTTTTAAAAACATTGATGACTGTTTGCATAGTAATTGTAAGTAATTTGACCCCTATAATTACATGCTAATTAATTTGTTAGTAATAATGTTTAATGATGCTACTGCATTTTGTTTAATGATGATAATGCAGTGACTAGTGATTAACGTAAAAATTAATATACTCATATAAACGTATCATTATTTTTGCACGCTTATTAATAAATATAGAACATAATGGGATGATATGGGTTAAGGTACATTAACACCATTTTTAGTGACGTGTGTTCTCAAGAAATGAATGATTATTATTATAATTCGTCGTCCGTCGTCCAGCAAAGCGTCTGATCGTAGATATTTGTACAAACTTACATTGTCTGCATAGTGACGTGGAAAATAATTCCAATTTTATCTCTTCTCATGCAAATTCGGCTTGCATTAAATCCTCATTAACAATACACAATCAATTTCCAGTTACGACAAACGGTATAAAAGCATTTATACCGTATTGTTTGCGCAGCCGTATCGCGCTCCCGCACGCTTGTTTGTACAGAATTTAATTTATATGTAATCGGTTCATTTGATTTAACCGTATTGAGCTCGGTATGAGTTGATAAACGTTGGCAGAATTAATACCAACCTTTTTGTTTTGTTTTTTTTAATGGAAAAGAGGCGGCAGACGTTAATCGCTGGATTGATGATGATTTTTTTTTTGAATATTCCCTATCTATAGCTGATCTAACGTTGCAAAACGTAAAAAATCCGATTTCTAACAAAAACGCTCCTTACTGGGTTTTTAAATTGCACAGCCCAAATGATGAGAAATAGAGGCATGAAACACGTGGCACACATTTGTTGCGGGCTATTAAAGATAAACCTTTAAAATACACAGGCAAATACGATGCCATATTTACATTTGAAGATAGGATTACTGAAGATTGTAAGAAAAATATTTACTTGTGTGACACACGGACAGAGTGTCAGATGAACTTTGTGTATTTCAACTAACTTCAGCTTATAACATGTGTTTTTCTAGAGCATGCTTCTCCTGGTAAATCACTAAGGAATTTCGGGCCATATTTATCGATTGGTGGATACACTAGGATATTTTAGTAATTTATTTATTGTGTTCATTTATTATTAATATAGTTTATTTATATAAATTACAGTTATTTTATGTGAGTTTTTAAATTGACATTTCATAAGTTGATTTTACTGTATTCGATTAATTGGTCCCGGGTGTAAATAAATAAAAATTTAATGATTACAAATATCACAAATTTAAACTCCAATTAAGTACACCTCAAAAATGACCAGAGCATACATCTGCTGACTGGTACTGATGTATGCTATATCTGCCCTTAAAGACCGGGGCGATTTATCGATTGGTGGATACACTAGGATATTTTAGTAATTTATTTATTGTGTTCATTTATTATTAATATAGTTTATTTATATAAATTACAGTTATTTTATGTGAGTTTTTAAATTGACATTTCATAAGTTGATTTTACTGTATTCGATTAATTGGTCCCGGGTGTAAATAAATAAAAATTTAATGATTACAAATATCACAAATTTAAACTCCAATTAAGTACACCTCAAAAATGACCAGAGCATACATCTGCTGACTGGTACTGATGTATGCTATATCTGCCCTTAAAGACCGGGGCGAGGGCTTGGTTACTTGAAGTAGACAATAATTGTTGTGACACAGCCGCTGAGGAATATTGAATCTACTGAACCGATTTAACTCAACCTAAGAGAAGATGTTAATGTTAATGTTAATGTCGTAAATTTCAGTTAGTTAATAAACGCGCCTTCTAGCTGGCTCACACAGTTCAAGACCTACATAGTTATCCTTAGTAGAGATGCAGTTAAAGGTCGTAAACCAGGGATATTTGTTTGGAGTCTTCTGCAATATGGTAGATTTCTTGATTTTTACAGAAATAATCTGGCAGAAGAGCAGACGGTTCACTTGGTGGTAATTGAATATTACTGTCCATTGACCTTCACATGATACATGAAACATAAGTTTAGGATGGCAAACGTTGGCATGCCCACAGATGCGCTGCGTGTCTTTGGAGATTTAAGGATGGATTTGGAGAAAGGGGGAATATTTGTTTGGCAAATATGAAATTCGCTGAGCTGACTGGCCGTGTGCCGCGAGTTAAGGAACCGTCAACAAGGGATCACGTGGGATTGAAAGGATGAAAGTAATCTTTGGTGTGTTTCGCGTACATTTGTACCGGAAATGTTGGAGGCAACTCGTTTGCTGTTATCAGTTTAAATTTTTTAGTGACAGCGAAGATATAATTTTGTTTCTCCTTCCAGTATACAATATTTACGACCCTAGTATATAGGTCTTATATACCATAGTATATAAGACCCTACAAAAATAGATGAATAGATTAAAAATATTTTTTTTTTTATGAACGAAGGCGGCAGACGAGCATACAGTCCACCTGATGGTAAGTGGATAACAGCCCATAGATATCCGTGATACATGGGAACATTAGTCCAAAATGACAAACGTTGGCACGCCGCCGGATGCGCTGCCTGCCTTTGGAGATATAGGAATGGATTTGGAGAAAGGATTGGGAAAATAAGGGAATTGAATGGGTGCTGGCACATCTCACTCACTACTGAAACAGGTACGTACAAGAAAATAAAATAAAATGGGAAATGCAGTACATTTCTAGGTAGTCTTCTGTGAGAGAAGGGTAACGTGGCCGGTCGAGCGCGCCCAACAGCTGTTGGATTGCAGCGTGCACTCTCCCCCTCAATAAATAATAAGCCCCGGGTGCCCCGAATTTGGAATGAACTTCCTAATGAGTTAAGATTTCCTATGTACACTGCTCTATGCAATGTTATTATAAAAGATATATTAGAAAACGTATTTTTAATAGGCTAGATAGGCTGTAGATTGCCGAGGATGTCGAGGGTGTTCCCATCAGATATACTGGTGAGGAGATTCCCAGCAATCAATGCACAACATATATTAGTTACAGTCATTAGAACATAGTATGTAATGTTGCAGTTACAATTTGTAAAGGTTCGGTGTATGTTGTTTTTGGATTTAAATAAAAAAATAAATATAATAAACATTATGTGTGCAACAAATATTGGAAATACTTTCCAAATTCAAGAAAGTACAATAAATGAATTACTTGATTTTTTTAATTAGTTTATAATTAGTTCTGATTCTATAAGAAAGTCAATACAATAAATGAATTTCTTGATTATTTTAATTAGTTTATAATTAGTTCTGATTCTATTTTCTTGTATTTCACCAACAATTTCACTCTAACTGACTCTAGGTATTTCAGTTAGTTGCAGACATCCAACGCTGTTCCACTTCACAACTTCAATGAACTATTCCTTTGAACAATATATACCAGTATTATTCGTATATAGCGGCGTATAAGGATGTCGCTGATTAATCGTGTTTATTGAACTAGGTCGCTAAAAAAGAAAACACTGATATAAAATAATATAAAACTTACAATTTTAGGGATATACAACTGAAGCCGAGTCCGTTGCGCCAATTTTTTTGTTAAATTTAACATCTAACATGTTTAGTTAACAAAAAGGGGCGCGGCTTGAATGTTCAGTTACAACACAAACATTAAACGTGTTATCCGCGGCGGACCGATAACATCCCCCGCGTTCGCCTGCGGGGGGGGGGGGGACAGCTCATTCATTTTATGTTTATGTTCAGACATTATAGAGACGTTTCATTGTTTTATAAATTCTGTCCTCGGCTAAAGGATAAGCCAAGAAGGACGAAAAAGTGCTTTTTCGTTTGTGGTCATAAAACTGGATTGGAATAAATAAAATGCTTTGCATTTTATTAGAACTAAATCCACAAAAGTTATACAACTACTAAATCGCGTTCGAAATCCGAAATGTAGGGGGAGAGTGCACGCTGCATTCCCACATCCGCTAGGCGCACTCGACTGGCCACGTTACCCCTCTCTCAGAGAAGGCTACCTTGAAATGTACTGCTTTTCCTATTTTATCGTATTTCCCCAATGTACATACGTGTTTCGGTAGTATGTGAGATATGCCAGAGCCCATTCCTATCCCATCCCTTCCCATTTTCCCCCAACCCTTTCTCCCAGTCCATTCCTTAATCTGCATTCTGGACTGATGTTGGCATTTATCGCGGATGTCTATAGACCGTTTACTGGATACGGTACGGCCGGAAGCAAGATGGCGGTCGCGGCAGGTATCGCGGATGTCTATGGACGACAGTATCCACTTACCATCAGGTGGACTGTATGCTCATCTGTCGCCATTATTCTGTAATAAAAGAAATCCTTTTACTAGATAAAAAGTAAAACATACTTTTCAAAGTTGCAATGGACGGTTTGTTCTGTCAATGTGTTCATAAAACATGTTTTGTTACAAAAAATAGCAGGCAAAACATTTTTGTCATTTTTATAATTAAGTAAAAACAGTTTGATCTAAAGTATAACTATATAACCAAATAATAAAACAATAAAAACGGACTTGTCAGAAAATAAATTATTATTATTTGATTTAGACAACGCATTATACTGTCTTGTAATTCTGTTAAGTGGTAAATGGTGACCTAGATTCGTCCTCGACGCTATTGTATTAAAAGGCATGTATTTACCTAGACGTTGCATTTATTATTAACGCTATTATTATCTATTAATTAATTTCATTTAATTTATTATTTCAGGCGGTGAACTTCATTCACTATTCATTCATTCATACGCTACTATTCATACATATTTATATAGTTCACAGCTACAATTTAAGTAATATAGATAAAACGCGCGCTACAATCAGGAAAAGTTTCGGTCATTGACATGAGATCAGCCTGGACAGAGAAGAGATTTGTTAGAAATCATCGACCGCCGACCACATTACTAGACCACTCATATTATTGAACCTTAATATGAGGGGCCTAGTAAAGTGGTATGTATATAATTAGTAATTACATTTATTATACATACATATAAATATGTTGGTAACCCTAGTTGTGAAGCTTACACCGTGCTCTAGTCTCTTAGGAAATAGTGACGCGTGAAGATTATTCAAATGCAATTCCCTACAAACCTTTACAGTATGAATTAGTACGAACTACACTTGGTTTGGTAGGAATTTTCTATCCCAGGAAAGTTTTATTTATTAAATTTTAATAAATTCGGACATCGCGCATTCTAATAGGTATAATCACTTCCAAAATAGATTTCTTTTGTTTCGTCGGCTGCCAGACATCATGGGATGTGTTCATCATTCCCGACGTCAAACCAATAGGCGTACTGCACACGAGCAGACGATCGTTTTTCATACATTTTGAACAAGAGTAGTGATTAAAAGTAACAAATTGACAGCAACTACAAAATGACTAAACGGTTACTACGAGTATATCTTTAGAGAAAGAGTTCAACTACTATTTCCCACCAAGACTAAGTCACACGCGGTAGACCGTTTACTGGATTCGGTACGGCCGGAAGCAAGATGGCGGTCGCGGCAGCTGGCGCACTTCCGGTCGAACGGAAGCCATGTAACCGAATTACATTGGCTAGATTTGAGGTCCGTTTATATGAAGAAAATACACTCCACTCAGTGGCGTGCATTTTGGATTGCGAAATTAGATCAAATTCAAGGAATGAATAACAGCCAGCCGACTTTCTCAAACTAGAAACTATAGACTAATATTAAACTTTTTTATTTTACATGAATTAGGATATGGAGTTTGTATTAGGATATTTGTCTGATTAATACATAATTTTATTTATTATTCATGTTTCTCCAACCTTATGATGACGTTGCTTTTGAATTCACTGATTGAAGTGATTGAATTGAATTTGACATGACATTTGGGGATAGTGCACGCTGCATTCCCACAGCCGCTGCGCGCGCTCGACTGGCCACGTTAACCCTCTCTCACAGAAGACTACCTTGAAATGTACTGCATTTCCTACTTTATCGTATTTCCCCAATGTATGTACAATGTATGTTTCGGTACTGAGTGAGATATGCCAGAGCCAATACCCATTTCTCTTACATCTTCAGGGATGGGCAGCGTATCCGCGGGCGTACCAGCGTTTGACATTCTGGCCTGATGTTGGCATGAATCGCGAATGTCTATGGACGACAATATCCACATAACATCAGGTGGATTGTATGCTCGTCTGCCGCCTTTTTTCTGTATAGAAAAAAAACTATCACAGCATCCCCTGCAATAAAGTGTTTTAATACAAATAGTACATATTAATACATATAGCAAAATCTTTCATCCGATTGGCGCCACCATCGATTTATTTTTATATTGTCGGTACCGGTACGTAAAATTTCGGCATTTCAAGCCCTGATTCAGTGACAACACCACCATTGATGCGACATTAAGATATCACAACATATGAGTATACTACGACGCTTAGCGGATCATCACTGAGGATGGAGAAAGGCGGATATCCTTCCAGCGATATGTACCTATATATCCGCGGATATACCTTTCAACTTGGAAGATACCGCCTTGATGCTTATGTAATCTTATGGATAGGTGGAACCTCTGAATGGAATGGAATATCTTAACTTATGGAAGCCTGGATAGGAAGAGATATCAAGGATTTAGGTTGAAAATTACAAATGGTGGTTAACCGTAAACTATTCCGTAATGTTAAATAGTAATGAGCCATGAGTAGTGTGGACAGTCCACAAGTCCCTGCAAGCGACTACGACTGACAATCAGTGTCGCAGTTCACGCTGCCACATATGCTGACTCGGTGCCGATTGAAAGAACAAATATTTAATATTAATTTCTTATTTACTTTCATCTCAATTTATTGTCTTTCAATAATTTTGTTTTAAATTAAATAAATGTTCTTTCTTTCTCTCTAACCAGCTCATTCATCGTCCACTGTTGGATATTGGCCTCCCTATTGCTTTGCTCATGAGAGATGTATGGCCTTAAAACAGCACGCTGACCAAACGGATTGGCGATTGCACTCTCTTAGAGGCTGTGTAATTCCTTAGGGCTGGTGGTAGCGTTATTGCCATTTACGTACATTTACGGACAGACACGTACAATATTCAATCCGGAGGTGTGCCAACGTTTGTCATTCCGAACTGATGTTGACATTTAATAAGGATGTCCATGGGCAACAGTATATAGTTACTATCAGATCAGACAAGTATAAGTATAATGTATGACAAGTATACAATAAGCAATATATATTTAACAAAGTTTAATAACAATTTTAGACGAAGTATAATATATAACACATTTAACGTATTACACAGGGTAATTAAATAAAATAAATAAATAATACCCTGCTTCGTAGCAGCGTGGAGTGAGTAGTATAGTACAGACCAGCAAAGACAGAGATTTCTTTTAAAAACTTTGACTTTTTTTTGGGGAATATGTCAAATTCAGAAAAAAGTTATGGAACAAAACTGCCGTCCTAACTAACAGTGCAGTAACCACCTTAAGGCGGGTGAAAAAATGTAAACAATTTTATGTTTGTATCTCCCAAAGTATAGAAGCTAATCATGTTACATCTTATGTTTCCCAAAAGGGTAGAAAATGGAGTTTAAATATTTAAACGCGGCTAAGATTGAATTGTAGAGTTAGTTTTGCTGAATACGTATTGTGTAAATAATTCTATTTTGACAAAAACACTGGTTAATGAATTTTAGTTAGGGCGGCAGAAAAGTTGTTAGTTTTTTTTTTCTTGTTCCTGGCAATTGCGTAATTAACACATTCCGCCAGTGTCGAGTTTTCTTCGTAATTAACACTTTCAAAGTTTAAAATGTATCCCGTCGACGTCCAGTCCCGTGGAAGTAAGTCAGGAGTCAGGAGTGGAAGTAATAGTAGGTTTACTGAAGACAAGAAGTCTCGTTGGAAGCACACGAAAAACTTAGTACTATACTTTTAATTGATTATCACAAACATTACGTACTTTGAAGTTTAGTAAATTATCACTTTAGTAAATACACTATTTTTGTAATAATCAAACAAAAACTCAACCTCGCTTCTCGAGTTCCCTCCAAAAAGTCCAAGCTGTTAGTTTTAATGGTAGAAAGTGGAAAAAGATCGCAGATATTTTTTATTGAACCCTGTGCAATGTGATTCCACCATTATATATCATCTATAAGTGTGTATGGAGAAGTGTGGGGGATGTCCTTGTATCTCATTTTGATTTAATCCATGTTTTCTTTGTTACAGGTAAGTCAAGCCGAATCCGGTAATGTTTCACATAGATTCGTATGTATTACTATTCACTATGAAAATGTTGACTTTATTATATCCTACAGCAAAATGTAACAACATGTTCCATGGTGGATTTCTTGGTATCTCAGAAAAACATTTGACATGTTTCATAAATTCATACTGATATTTTTTCGTATCTCATAGAATGTGTAACATGTAACAACATGTTTCATGGTAAACTTTTCACTGAAAACACTTCACTGATAAAATTTGTGCTTACATACGATACGGAAATACAATTAAGTAGGAAATACAGTACATTTCAAGGTAGTATAACGTGGCCAGTCGAGTGCGTCCAGCGGCTGTGGGAATGCAACCTCATTAAGTTATCCCTATAACAATTAAGCTCCTATAAGTATATTTGAGACAGCTATAAATTATACAATAAGTTATCAAACGACATATGGTATCTGAAATGGTCACTATTTATAATAACAATAATAAATAACGCCTACTTAAATACAAACACATATCCAGACCCGAACATACATTTCTTTTTTTAAACAAATGCATGTCCGACCGGAAATCGAACCCGGGACCTTTCGCACAGCAAGCAGCTACCAGCTACGCCAATCGGTCGATCTATTTAAAAAGAAACTGAAATGCTTCTAACCAAATTAATCCTATTGTAGTATCAAGGAATTTCTAGATTAATGAAGTATTACCAAATTTATGAAATTGTGGTTTGCTAAATTTAGACTGTAATAGTTATATATGTGGAAAGCTTTGTATACAGCATCTTTTCTTGCCGTCCGATGATGAAACTGATGAAAAACTACATCTATAATTAACCTGTGGAAATCCCATAAAAATCCATTCAGTAATTTTGCAGATTATCGTGTCCGAACAGATAAACAGACAGACAGACAGACAAAAATCTTCAAAATCGTCTTTTTGTATTCTGATACTCTTCCTTCATTTCGCCCCCAAACAGTTTTTGGTAAATATATTTAATGTACAGACACGCTGCTTCTACAGTTTTATTATATGTATAGAGATAAGATAGTTGCACAGCAAATTATAGTAATGTACCCATCTATATCTAAATAAAGATTTCTGTGGATATTTTCTGAACATCTTTTCAAAGTTACATCTATGCAATAAGTAATTTTACTTTGAGTGTTAATTTTTTTTGTCCCAATTGTTATTCCACTACTTCTATAGAACATGCTAATGGTGTAACCTAGAATATCTCTGTACGTACAATTAGAAAGGTAAGTCACGAAAGAGAAATACCGCGAACCCGTAGGCTGTGGAACGAACTGCCTCAAGAGGTCTTCCCATTAAACCACGACATGGGGTTCTTCGAGAGAGCTGTGAATGGGATTTTGCAAGGTCGGCGGCGCGTCCGCATACCCTCTGGTGTTGCAGGTGTCCATAGGCGGCGGTAACACTTACCATCACGTGGGACCGCTTGCTCGTCCGCCCACTATAAAAGAATAAGTAGGTACACTTCTATTCCTGGACAGAAGAGGAATCGCAAAGAAAATATTATTGTCGATGATTTCGGTGTTTGTTTGATTCGCAGAAAATTTATTGAGTTTACACTATACCTATATATGTGTGGAATTTTCTACCAATAAGTTAGGTGATAATTTTATTACCGTTACTCATAGCAACGAGCCTTCAGCGGCAAAGTTATGTGCCTAGTTACGTGTGTGTACTGAATGTAAATTGCATTATCTCCAACAGAATAATTATTAATTATTTTGACAATGTACAGGGCAGAATTCAAACTAATATTATTTCTGTCTGTACGAGTTGTATTCTAGTTATGAAATTGTAATAATCAAATTAGATATTATTAATTACTGAGCAGTTTTAGAAGCCGAAGAAAGTTGTGTCGTTTCAAACTTCGCAATTGATGCCGTGGAAGTTACTTTGAAAACAAATATTGTTTCGCAGGAAAATATTGAGCATTTGTTCGAAATAATTTTACTAAATTATTTCGCAATCTCTTCGTGCAGTCTCTTCGAATGACTCCATGTAGTAGTTGGCTACCACAGGACTCAATGGACTGCCCATCGCTACACCGTCAACCTGCTCGTAGAAATTATTGTTCACCTGGAAGTAAGTGGTGGTTAATACGTGTTCATAAAGAGACACTATATCCTTGGGTATAGTATTAATGTATTCAGTAATCCTTTATGTATTCAGCTCATTTCCGGGCTACTTGGCCAAGGTCTTTTGGAATCTCTTCTCTTTCTTCCAAATGTTCTCTTGAACGCAGTCGCCACTGAAGATGTCAACCGCAGTTGTTGACGAAACGTTTGGAAGAAAGAGAAGAGATTCCAGAAGACCTCGGCCAAGTAGCCCGGAAAATTTAATTCAATTAATATAACATTACGTGGTCTTTTTATCCAGATCAATTATAAAAATTGTCATAGAATAACAGACGTCATAAAATGCAATGAATGTTTTTAAATGAAATTTTATTTGTAATAGCAGTGCTCATAAATATTGCCCATAGCATTAAGTGGTTCTTGCGCGTTCCAATATACAGATAGAATAATTGTTATGTAAACGGGTTACTCACGATTCATTATTTATTTATTATGGCCGAGAGAGACAAGTCGATTCATTATTTATTTATTATAGCCGTCAGACACAAGTAAGTGTGTTTTCAAACTCGCGTGTGTGTGTTTCTTGTTAGTATAGTTTGCATTATGTTTAAATAAATAAACGTTATACTGGATTAGTGGTTGTTAATTGAAAACCTCTGTTGTAGATAGTGATCTCTAACTATGACAGAGACAATAATTGTTATGTAAACGGATTACTCACGATTTATTATTTATTTATTATAGCTGATATTTCGATCCAGTTAGTATTATTTGTATAGTGTGCAAGGAACTTAATCAACAAAATCAAGTGCAGTGTGGGTAGGTAAATCAAAAACGAACACGACGGAGGGTAGACAGATTTGTCTGTCAATAGCGGCAGCACCTTCACCCGCCGCCGCAGTCTCGCCGCGACCACGGTTCATCACGTGATCACGGTTCTGGACGCAAATACCGATTATAATAAATAAATAATAAATCGTGAGTAACCTGTTTACATAACAATTATTATGTTCAACTAGAAAGACAGAAGTTCAATATTTTGTAGTTTTAAAAAAATATTTCATATATCACCACGATTTGACAAGATTTTATTATACATATGTATGATTTAGCCCTACCTACTCTAGAGTGTCGTTTGAACACTGTCTTTGAAGTGATGTATCAAGACCTCTCTAAATTGAATCCATACTTGAATCAAGCATCACTCGCTGCTACCTTCACACACAATCGAGTGTTTAATCGAAAATATTGACGGAGTTTTAAAGAAAATCCACGATATGAAAGTACGAAAATTAGTTTTAATTTATTTTTTGTCGAAATACCTACATTTTTTTATGACTCACGTATACAGACATAAGAAGTTCTAATCTTTTCTTCGATAAGCCAAAATGAGGGAGGACGATATAACCCCTGACAAAAGCACAGTCGACCTGGGTTCAGGACTCCAAGGAAAAAAATCGGCCGACGATACGCGCAGTCTCCATCTTCGCTGAGAGTCATCCGCCACGGACAGCCAATCGCCTCAGGTTGGTCTCTAGGCTGCTGGACAAGACGTCTGCGATGATTTCAATGTCGACACATGTCGGTGATATTGTGCGCCAGGTTGAGATACTTTTCTCGGTTTTGGCTTTCGCGAGGCCTTCGTCGTGCGGTGACAGATTGTATTGAACTATTGGAGATTATCAACAAGACTAATATATGTTTTTATTTTAACCTTCTCAAAGGTAATTAGTTCTTTACCCGTTTGGGGGTTGGAAATGTTATGTTTGTCTTCTTCGTCGTCATAATGTAATATTGTGTCGATAGATTGTCTAGAGAAATGAAGTTTCGTTTGTGTTTAGTCGATTTGTGGTTTAATATTAATACTTAGCTTATTAAACTTCAAAGTGTTTTTCGTGTGTGGTGTTTGTGATAATCAAATAAAAGCATAGTATTGCGTTTTTCGCGTGCTTCCAAGGAGTCCTCTCCTGTCCTCAGTAAACCTACTATCGCTTTACTGAGCGACTCTTGACTTACTTCGACGGGACTGCACATTAACAGAATGTGGACAGGATATGTTTTAGACTTTGAAATTATTTATTACGAAGAAAACTTGACACTGGCGGAATGTTCGGAATTGCACTATTGCCATAGGTTTATTAAAAAATATCAGAGATTTCATCTAAAAAAATATCTCTTTTTTGGGGAAATATTAAGTTCAGACAAAAGTCGTGGGACACCGGTGGATAGTTTCAATGATAGGTATTAAAAGTTAAGAGAGTGCTTGTGTTTTTATTACATTCTGTATAATTCATAGGTCTTTGTAACCGTTTACGATATATAAACGAATTTTTGGCTCCGTTTATCAGTTTTGATGGCCTCATAAAACGTTTCCTTGCGGCCGATTGACATGTTTGGACACAGTTGAATTTATATCCGGGTTTTTATGATCCGGACAAGCATAGGCGATAAATTTTACTGCCCATTACCCACTGGGTAGGGTTATGGTCTAACCAACTATACTGAAAACTTTAAGGCCTCGTAATAAAGTAGCCGAAGATTAATGAATTCAGTGCAAATCAAACTCTTCTGACAAGACTCGTTTGCCCAATTTTCAAGGAGATTACAAAGAAATTTACCTACCGTAGAGGTCACTGCTTTTTTTTCTTTCATCGTGACCAGCATGTTCCAAAACTTCAATCAGTTTCAAATATTATATCTATCGATCCTATTTAGGGGTGTGACGAAATTTATGAATAAATTAGAGGACATTTATAAATTGAATTAAAATTTTTGACACAAAAGTATCTTGGTGCCTCTATACAAGTGCGTACCCAGCCAACGCCAACCAATGGGCCCTGGGGGCAAGATGAGAGAGAGGATGGGAGAAATATGAATTGTAGGTACAAATACAATTTTTTTCAAATCTCTAGAGGGGGGGGGGGGGGCAACTGAACTTCCCTGCCCAAGCCTAAAACTCCTGGGCGACGACCTTGCCTCTATACCTCTTACACCTATGTTATATTCATAACGTCAAAATGTTACGTCTGCTAAAACTTTTTGGCGGGAACTGGAGAAATGACGTTTAGTTTGTGTTTAGTCGTTTTGTGGTTTAATAGTAATACTTAGCTTATTAAACTTATTAAATTAATTAGCTTATTAAAGTGTTTTTCGTGTGTGGTGTTTGTGATAATCAAATAAAAGCATAGGATTGCGTTTTTCGTGTGCTTCCAAGGAGTCCTCTCCTGTCCTCAGTCCTCTGTCAGATTTACTTCGGCGGGACTGGACATTGACAGGATACATTTTAGATTTTGAAACTGTTTGTTATGAAGAAAACTTGACATTGACAGAATGTGCTAATTGCCGTTGCCATATATGAAAAGAAAACAAAACATCGGCTAAGGTTTCACGAAAAAATTCTTCGTTTAAGAGAGGGCAGTTTTTTCTTATTTCACCCTATAAAATTCACCTATTCAAGCTTGTGGTAGCCGCTTATCTCTAAGACGCCTTTTACGACAAGCTCTAGGTACACCTTTGTCTAAATATTCTGTTTTTCTAAACGTACGAAACTCAACATAGTCTGTCTGCCGTCCCGACTGGCTCGAGCCCTCGTCAATTACTGTTATTTTCCTAAACTATGACACTTCGTTTTTCTTACATTAATTTTAGTTGACCCACCAATAAACTCGGTACAGAGAAAATCGTTAGACTAATTAAAGTGTTCCAGCATAAAATCTCCGCGGGGAGAACCGTTCATTAATCTCTTTCAATCCCGGGAATTAACAAATTAAGGCGCATGTCACGAGCAAGTCCGTTGTTTTTAAGGTCCTTAGATGGTCTTAGATGATTGACGGGATAGCAACGATAAATTAATAATTATCTGCTACAATAGTGCCAACCTAACAGCAGTATGTTTTTACGCAGGCGTTTTCCGCGGGAATTCTTTTTTCAAAATTACCAATACTTATTTGACAGTATGTATATGTATTGTTTGTGATTATTTCTTATTGATTGCACGATGCACTGCCTTGCGTATTTCTGTTTAACCAAAGGTTGACTGGCAGAGAACGCCACTAGGCATTGAGTGCAACCTTTTGTGCAATATTCGTATGTGCATTAAAGTTTAATAATGGGGGACAGGATAACTAACAATGTATACCTCTCTCATCAACATATTTGTTTCCCAAAGTAAGTTATGCAGCAAGCTGTAATTCAAACGGCCGTTTGTAAAAGCAGAACAAACTGTACGTCTGTTTTTGTCGTGGTTCTCTTGAATAAACATCCTTTGCCTTGTCTAGTCTAGATTACTAGAATACAGAGCGCCGACAAACTACGGACGCTGCGGTAAATTCAATGCTAGTTGCAGAGACCACGGTGACTGTAAACTTCGATACCGAAGAAAGAACGCAGAGAGCAAGATTTGAATCGGAAAAATTCCACTAAATTTTCGACTAATGATGAATCTGAAAATATTTTGGGATATAACCACCTATTTTGTATACAAACTGAAAGGCGCATTTCCTAATTGAACTTAAATTTAGGTATTTATATCTTGAAAGCACATTGTTATTGTATTAGTGTTATAATACATAGTTTAGTTAGTGTTAATGCGAACAGATGGCGCTGTATCGTTTCTACATCGCGCTATGGTTGTGTTCCTATGTAAATCGTAAATTGAGAATTTTGGTCTTACTGCTGTATGTGTATTAACCAATAAAGTGGAATTTATATCACCACCTACTTGTGGTTTTATTGGTCACACCCTCGGATTGGATCCGAGTTTAACATGTGGCGCCCAACGTGGGGCACGAATTCACGACCCTGAAATTAAGTCTCATGCTCTACCGACTGAGCTAGTTCGTAAATCGGCCAAATCTCTCAGTAGAGGTAGATAACCTCCTTATTAAACTAGATAAATCTTGAAATAATTTGGGATATAAACCATTTTGTGTATAAACTGAAAGGGACTTTCCTTAATTGAACTTAAACTTAGGTATTTATTTCTTGAAAACACAAAAATAATTTTGATATAAATCTCCATCAAGTTCCTAAATAGGCCAAATCTGTTAATAGATAGATATGTAGATAAACTCCATATTAGACACCAACACATGTTGCAAAATGACAACTTAAGTAAGTAACGCAAAGAGTAGAACAAGTAAGAAGTGTAGGGTTTTGGGAGGAGGAGAGTGCACGCTGAAATCCAACAGCCTCTGGACACATTCGACTGGTCACGATACCCCTCTCTCACAGAAGACTACCTTGAAATGTACTGCATTTCCCACTTTATCTTATTTCCCCAATGTACGTATGTGTTTCGGTAGTGAGTAAAATGTGCCAGAGCCCATTCCCATCCCCACCCTATCCCTCCCTATTTTCACAACCCTTCCTCCAAATCCATGGCGGACTAGCATACAGTCCACCTGATGGTAAGTGGATACTGCCACCCATTGACGTCCGCAATACATGCCAACATTAGTCCAAAATGACAAACGCTGGCACGGCCCCGGATGCGCTGACCACCTTTGGAGATATAGGAATGGATTTGGAGAACGGGTTGGGAAAAAGGGATAGGATGGGAATGGGCTCGGGCACGTCTTACTCACTAACGAAACACGTACGTACATTGGGGAAATAAAGTGCGAAATGCAGTACATTTCAAGGTAGTCTTCTGTGAAAGAGGGGTAACGAGGCCAGTCGAGCGCGCCCAGCGGCTGTTGGATTGCAGCGTGCCCTCTCCCCTCAAATAGTTAGATTACTAGAGTTAGAAACACAGGCGAATCTTCTAGCATCTCTTATCTCTTTTCACATCATCAATCTGTGTTTGCATGTGTTTAATATGTGTTCTTGAATTTATGTGTTCGTATTAATCTTATCATTCGTAACAGAAAGAGATGGATTGTATGTTAGTATGGGCATTCGTAATTTGAGAGGATCACGCCTTTCTATTCTAATATCTGTTTAAGTTTGTTTCTTTGCTGTGGTTTTGAGGGGGAGAGTGTACGCTGCAATCCAACAGCCGCTGGGCGCGCTCGACTGATCACGTTACCCCTCTCTCATAGAAGACTACCTTGAAATGTAATGCATTTCGCACTTCATCAAATTCCTGTGAGTGAGATATGCCAGAGCTCATTCACATCCCATTCTTCCCCTTTTTCCCAACCCTTTCTCCAAATTCATTCCTATATCTCCAAAGTAGCGAATCTGGGGGTGTGTCAATGTTCGTCACTTTGGATTAATGTTGGCGTGTATCGCGGATGTCCATGGACGACAGTATCCGCTTACCATCTGGTGGACTGTGTATGCACGTCCGCATCCTCTGTCCATTAAAAAATTCATCATCAAATAAAAAAGCAACATTTATTCATCAGCTTTTTTTTAACTTAATATTTTAAACATACACGTAAACAGTTAATATATCTAAATGCTACTATTTAAATGAATACTGGCAATGAAATCGCCTTCAAAAGACGAGTAGATGACCAGGACGAAGTTTTGCATCATAAATTAATGTGTTTCGATTTAAGAATGGAAGCGGTATATATATCATCGCTTCAAAGTTACCCGCATTTATTGTCTTTTTTATGTACAATAAATGAGTTAGAAAATTTTCATTTTCATGTCAATTTCTCGTACATAAAAAAAAGAGAATAAAAGCGGGTAGTTTTGAAGGGGCAATTTACCCGTTACCCACTTAAATCGAAACAACTCATGTCGTTCTTTTATTTATGATGCAAAAGCTATCATATCCACAAAAAAAAAAACAAGCTGCCATCACTCGTATACTGACTAATTTTTGGGGGCTGATTGCAGTACTACATATTACATCTATGTATGTAAATCAGTGCGAGTGTACCGACGCGATGAGTGAGTGAATGGGTTGTATGAAAAAAAAAGTGGTGAATTTTTAAAAGTCGCAATACAAAAGTTTTTCGTTTTCACCATCGATATGGGAATAGACTAGATGCACATCATACGTTCTTATCAAAGAAACCCGCTTGGCAACTTGTAGGAGCGGTGAAGCAGATGAGGAGCGCTCCATTGTAAAGTGAAAGGAGAATGAGCATATTTTAGATAATAAAACAATGTTTTAGACAACATTTTATAAATTTTTTTTTTTGAAAAACAGCTACAACAGCAATGAACTTTAGTGTGGGAGCACATATAAGTAAGTCCATATCACAAAAATCTCAAGCCTCTCACAGAGCAGCGCACTATGTAGGCTCGAACTACACATTCTAGGGGACTATTCGGTACACAATTCATCTTTGTGCTCGCTGGGTTTTTTGTCCATACTTCGTGCCCATTCTCCTTTGAAAGTTAAGAATGTTCCATTTTCAAAACACATCTGAATTAAATAATTCGAGAGCTACTAAACAGAACACTACTAGACTCTAGCGTGCCTGCCCTACAGTGCTTGTAGAACATACACATATAGCATGTATTCTCAAATCTATGAGTAGTTACGAAAGAAATCTTTATTTAACCCCATACAAAAACAATAAACAAACGACTGCTTAAAATTTATATCAAATCAAGTTTCTTCGAATGCCAAATCCTCCCAATCGAATATTTGGATAAGCACCTAATCGGTGCAGAATGTACAGCAATAGGCACTGCACAGATATTGGCTCTCCGTATGCCAATTTCTCGGTGAAACGGTTGATTGCCAGCATTTCACCAGCCGGTTGGATTGCAACAGATATTCAAGCAAAACATGGGAGCGGACTGAAGCGAAATAGGCAACGAGGCAATATTCCGTTTGATGTTAGTGTGGCGGCGGCTTGGGCTAGTGTTGTACCCGTTAATGAGGGAGTAAGAACTTGAGCTGTGGGAAATGTTAAAGTATATGTCAGCGAATCCTCGTTACGGTCGCAATTACCCACGTTAATATACTGAATACAACCCACTTAATTATGATTAAGATAATGTTTTACAATTTTTAATAATTACAACACAGAATGTTTGCGAGTAAAAAATTATTAAACATTGTTAATCACAGGTTGACTCTGGGCCACTCGACTTCTGATTTAATAGACATACGAAGACATACTCATAAAATCAGTAGAAACATATTACAGCAATTTATAAACCATTTACACACCATCATAAACTATTATAACTATTATTATTTTATTATAAACCATCGAATTGACATTTTAGTGTCATTAATTGACATTTTAGTGTTATTAATTGACATTTTTCAGTAATATTAATTGTAATATTACTGAAAAATGTCAATTAATAACACTAAAATAAACATAGATATTGATCTATGTTTATTTAAATTTTATTTTAATATTTCTACGGCAGCAATGAATGGTATGCATATGTGTATGTATAATAATATGTATATGTATAATAAAATATTGCTTTATTTGTATTTGCACCCGGGTTCTCACTTCCGTTTGATTTAACGGTTGATTGGTAGAAAATTCTATGACATTATTTGTATTTAGAATTACATTTTTTGAGTGCACGCTCCAATCCAACAGCCGCTGGGCGCGCTCGACTGTCCACGTTATCCCTCTCTCACAGAAGACTACCTTATTTTATTTATCCCTTATCTTATCCCACTTTATCTTATTTCCCTATTGTATGTACGTGTTTCGATAGTGAGTGAGATGTGCCACAGCCTATTCCCATCCTATCCCTCCCCATTTTCCCAGCCCTTTCTCCAAATCCATTCCTATATCTCCAGAGGTAGGCAGCGCATTCCGGGGCGTGCCAACGTTTGTCATTTTGGACTAATGTTGGCATGTATTGTGAATGTCTATGGGCGACAGTATCCACTTACCATCAGGTGGACTGTATGCTCGTCTGCCGCCTTCCTCCATAAAAAAAAACTTGTGTAATAATTTTAAATAAATTCAGTAAATAAAAATAATTAAATAATAATAGTAATTAAATAAATTAATTAATAAATAAAAATGCGTACCACTTGTAAGCAAAAATGAGGATATAACAAAATAAGTTTTAAAATAAGTGAGGCGAAGGATGATACATTATGAAGTGACGCCTCGTAACGAATCCTTCGCCTCGGACAAGTACATCCCTCGTCGAGACTATTATGGCTTGTTTGAAGTTTGTCCGATTTTATTGGAACAGAATTGTATTATGCCAAACAAAACTCCAGAGCGCAAGCGAAAATGGAATTAACATCTGAAGTTAAACTGCAAATGCTGGACTTCGGTTTTTTAATCTGTTTGCTTAAAATACTTTTGTTATTCTCATTAAATTCGGAAAATGGTGAGTGCTGAATAATCCCTCGCGTTTACTCTCACAGTAAAATAGATTAATATCAACGTGCTTTAGGAATGACTTAATTTTATAGAAAGAATACGCCGGGAGACAGTTCACCTGGTGGTGAGTGAATACTGTAGTCTATGCACATCCACGTTACGTGCCAACATCAGTCCAGAATGACAAATGTTGGCACGTTCCCGGATGTGCTCTTTACCTTTAGATATTCAGGAATGGATTCGGAGGGATAGGATGGGAATGGGCTCTGGCATATCTTACTCATGACTACCGAAACAGGTATGTACATTGAGGAAATAGAGGAAAATTGGAAATGCAGTTTATTTCAAGGGAGTCTTCTGTGAGAGAGGGGTAACGTGGCCACTTGAGTGCGCCCAGCGGCTGTGGGAATGCAGCATGCACTCTCCCCCTACCAAATATGTGGTGTTGATCGGCTATAGAAATAGCACGACTCCATCTCTTCCCGTGGGTGTCGTAGTACCCTTACTAAGGGTACTACGCGGGCACTAAGGGTACCACGCGGTTACTAAGGGTACTACGTGGGTACTAGGGGCACTACGTGGGTACTAAGGGTACTACGTGGGTACTAGGGGTACTAAGTGGGTACTACGTGTGTACTAGGGTCACTACGTGGGTACTAAGGGTACTACGTGGGTACTAAGGGTACTACGTGGGTACTAGGGGTACTACTTACCCTTACTACCTTGGGTGACGCCTAAGGGCGACTAAGGGATAACACAGCTCTGAGGATAACCTCTAAAAGAATGGCCCCGCCAACCCGCTTGCGCCCTTCGTGCACGAGACAATGTGCATGATAAAGCCCACGTCCCAGCAGTGGACTAGAAGCTGGTTATCATCTTCGCGATAGATAGAGTTATTTAATTTATCTGATAATTTATTGTACACAAATAACAGTAAAAGATAAGAAAAAGAAAAGATGTACAAAAGGCAAGCTCATCTTCCAGCAGACCTGCGAAAGTGATATATGGTATAGGTGAAGACAGAAAGGCAGGCGTAGTGCGTACAGGAAATATGTATATATGTATGTATGTATAATAGAGCTATAACACTTACATATATATATAAAATATATACATGTATATGTAATTGTGATGTTGTCATAACAAATAAATATATTCTCTTTCTTTCTTCCTTTTAATGATCTATTAATAATTTATAAACAGGTACATGTACTTTAAATCATCAATGAAAGAATATACCTATATATAAAATATATACGCATTATATAGAGCGGTGATAGCCTAGAGGTATCTAATATGTACATATACTCTACTCACATGCGTGCGATCATGAGTTCAAATCCTCGGCCCGTACCACTAAGTTTCTACTTAAGTATAGATTTTATTAAATTGATACTTGCTCGGTAATTGGGAAAACATCGTGAGGTAACCTGCATGCTCCAGAATTGAAAAAAAGCAGTATGTGATCCACCAATCCCCGAAATCCCCCGGTGATTTGCTAGGGGAGGGCTGTGTCCCGCAGTGGGACATTATAGGCTGTTACAAGTTACAATACACATATATAAGAAATTGACATATAATTTCATTATAATCATTTTTAACAACAATAAGAGAAGGATCATCTTATGAAGGAGAGCATACCATAACGGCTTGAACTGAAAATGGACCACGATAAAAGATTTCTTAGAAATCTCATTAACAATCAAATAATTGAATTAATACTGAACTGAATTTACGAGGTCTGTCGTCCAACATAAAAAAAAAAAAAACTGTGTTGAAATTCATTCATGCTAATATGCTATTAGGAAAAATGGTCACGTTCGCAAATTTAAATAACTCTGTTACTTTCCTTTAGGCACGAATAATTTGGGCACTGTTTGCAATTTGCTGTTGACAAGAATTAGTAATTTGCCACTTTTTATAGAAGAAGGTGACACACAAACAGATAGTCTGGCCAACATAAGATAGTACAATCGCAAGAAATAATTATTGAGCCTCTAACTTTTATTCTTCATTTTGTCGCGTTATAACACTGTCATGTTTGATACGTACGACTGTGACGTGACATCAATAGACAACATCTCATACGAGTTTTTTTTCTTTGGACAAAGGACTATGAAATTATAGCGACAAATCTATAAATCTATACATATAATAAAAATGTAACTGATCGCTGTCTGTACATGGAAGATATATGAGAAAAACTATTATTGGGGGCCTTTATCAACGCAATAGAATCCAAAACAATGATTGTTAGAATTTTTGTCTGTTTATCTGTTTGTCTGTGTGTTTGTGCGCGCTAATCTTAGAAACGTCTTAACCGATTTCGGTGCGGTTTTCACTAATGTATTGTGGTAAGCTTCGTTTAAAATTTAGGGTTTGTTTTATTTCAATCAGTTCATAAATAAACAAGTTATATCAATTTAAAGAATCACGTCGAATAAAGACGGTGTTTATAAACTAAAGTCCACGCGGACGAAGTCGCGGGCAACAGCTAGTATAAATTATGGGCATTAACACCACAGTTACGGCTGTATGGCTTGCTGCTTGTTAATGTTAAAAAAAAAGTAATGTCACCCCGGATCAAAATAAACTTCACTGTCACCTGTCATCGAGCTAAACAAACAAAGACATAACCTCAATTTATGGTAATAATCTCTTTGTTGTGAACTGACTGCAGTTTGTTTTGTTCTTTTGCGAGCTTGAATTTATAGTTATTTACGCCAATATTGCATTCGAAACTGCACAATGAATGTTGCTGCACCATTAGTACGGACAAATCCCAGTTATTTAACTAAAATTTATACATGTATGATTGATTGTACAGAGTACATGAAGACCAGTGACAAATCTACCTATGTAGCCGCTACTGTGACGTCACACTTTTAATAAATGAGGATATTAAAATGTTATAACTAGGCAGTGTTGTGTTTTAATCTATATTGATCTACTGTATATGAAAATAAACAAAAATCAAGTAGTTGGAAATGTTAGATAGTGTTAGGTCCTGCCCTTAAACCTGGTGACCGTACGACCGTGACCTTAATCTTGTATATCTTGCGACCGTTAAAGATCTAGTTGAAGGCAGCAGTGGAAGGCAGCAGACGAGCATACAGTGCACCTGATAGTAAGTGGATACTGCCGCTCATAGACATCCGCGATACATGGCAATATTAGTCCAAAATGACAAACGTTGGCACCACCCCGGATGCGCTGATTACCTTTGGAGATATAAGGAATTGATTTGGAGA
This sequence comes from Sesia apiformis, assembly GCA_914767545.1. Taxonomy (NCBI): domain Eukaryota; kingdom Metazoa; phylum Arthropoda; class Insecta; order Lepidoptera; family Sesiidae; genus Sesia; species Sesia apiformis. The sequence goes on from OU611976.1 coordinate 3,667,022, forward strand.
AAGGGTTGGGAAAATGGGGAGGGATAGGATGGGAATGGGCTCTGGCACATCTCACTCACTACCGAAACACGTACGTACATTAGGCAAATAAGATTAAGTGGGAAATGCAGTACATTTCAAGGTAGTCTTCTGTGAGAGAGGGGTAACGTGGCCAGTCGAACGCGCCCAGCGGCTGTTGGATTGCAGCGTGCACTCCCCCCTCCCATATCTTGTGTATCTTGCTCCCGTTAAAGATCTAGTTCCTATTCTTTAATGCTACTTTAACGGAAAATGGGATACAATGCTATGCAATGTAACTAGCTCTTACAGTATTCACTGCTGGACATCCACTCATGCACAGAACAATGGCCTTAACTCTGGCCAAGTGGAGTTGGCGTGTCCACTCTTTTAGAGGCGGTGCAGTTTCTCAGAGCTGGTGGTACCCATTTGATATCTCTTAGTCTTCTGTTACAACACCCACGGAAAGAGTAAAGAAAGAGAAAGAGTGGGGTCGTGCTATTCTAAGCTAAATGGGACGCCCAACGGTTAAATTTCTTGCGTATCAAAAACCATCCCTCGTTTTAAAAAAACAAAATTATAAAATGACAGCACAATTAAACGAGCTGATCGTTCGGTTTACGACGCCACTGAAAATACATCCTAAGTTTTACGACTTAATTGAGGGTAGCCGGTCAATCAAAGGGAAAATGTTGAAACTTATTACACTAATAAAGATTTTTGCTTGGTTAGCGTCTGTGGAGTCTTTAAACTTTAACAGTAGACTGAATTTTATCTCATTCAATAACAATGTAAAATCCGTGACAACGGAGTTTGCAAATAATTGCAATTCTTTTAGGTTACTAAGAGATCTATAAGAGAGAATAATCTCTGTTATATAAGATTTTAAACTTTTATTATTATCATACTTGAACATAATAATTCTTATTTAAACGGGTTACTCACGATTTATTTATTATATGAACGGTGGTCGCGGCGAGACTCCGGAGGCGTGTGAAGGTGTTGTTGCTATTGACAGACAAATCTGTCTACCCTCCATCGTGTTCGTTTTTGAACCACCTACCCACATTGCACTTGATTTTATCGATTGAGTTCCTTGCACACTATGCAAACAATACTAACTGGACCGAAATATCAGCTATAATAAATAAATAATAAATCGTGAGTAACCCGTTTACATAACAATTATTATCTCTGTCATAGTTAGAGATCACAACAGAGGTTCTCAATTAACAACCACTAATCCAGTATAACGTTTATTTATTTAAACATAACAGAAGGTACATTACAGTTATTAAAACCAATGCCTACATTCTTTATAACGATTTCTGTAAGAGTTCCACAGTATACTAGCACAGAAACCGCTCACAGATGTTGAGAATAAGACATCTATGTCACTACGGCTCGCTGATATTTTATTAATATAATAACGTATATCGCGTGAGACTGGTGCATTACGTTGGAGGTTGGTACGAGATGGAACCCCCTCCAAGCGATGAGTGCGCGCGCTGATATACCGATCCGGGACAAAAAGCCATGTAGCCGTGTAGTGTCGTCCGATTTCGGAATAATACCACCCCACCACTTGCCATAGGTGTCGCTAGGTGAGCTATGCTTAAGCTACTCTTATGCTTAAGTACTCAATAAACCCACTGTCACTTTTCTGAGCGACTCCTAACTTACTTCGATGGGACTTTACATTGACAGATCACATTTTAGACTTTCAAATTATTAATTACTAAGAAAACTTGACACTGGCAGAATGTGCTAATTGCACCATTGCCATATAATAAAAAGAAAAAAAAGGGTCCACGTGACGGAGCATGATGTCCCGTTATTCCCTTATGATTGTATTTTCCTCTTATCTCTTATGAGGCCTTTTCACTTCAGTGGGACGTTACAAACGTGCCATAACGAGCACTATTGTTTTAACAACTAAATCTATTATTCAAAGCCATAAATAAACCGTTTAAAACAATTCTATTTAAATGCTCAGTCCAATTAATTCTCTAAGCTTTGTTGGATACAGACGCCATCTTTGCTCTAACTGACACATTGTCGTAGCGAGCGGCCAACAAAATAATTCTATCAAACACACTTCATGCGCTTACATTAAGAATTGTATTATTATTATATATATTAATTTAATTTATTTATCATTACACAATATCAAACAAAAGGCGAGCTCAATTAATGTCTTAAGACATTCTCTGCTAGATACATTTATCCCCTTTCTTCCTATTACCTTAAGGGGTCATCCATAAATTACGTCACACGTTAAGGGGGAGGGAGGGGGTCAACAAAGTGTGACATCGCGTGGCAAGGGGGGGGAGGGGTCATAAGCTTCGTGACGTCACATGTATAAATCTAAAGTATTAAAACTCTAAACTTCAACTCTAACCAAAAGCTTTAAAATATTACCAACTCTATCAATATTATTATAAGGTTGTTTTTATTTAATAATAGGGGTCCAGGGGTCGTCACACCAGGGGTCAAACCTGTGACAAGGACGAGCGGGGGGACTCCAAAAATCATGAAATTCGTGTGACGTAATTTATGGATGGCCCCTAATTAAACAACTCACAAAAAGAGATGAATGGCAATCAAGTCAGTCGTTTGTCATTCGTTCGCTCAATCAGTCGCTTCAAAAGTACTCGCCGCGAACGTGTACGCTCTGTATGTATAGATTTTCAAAAACATTCACCTTCTTCCTACAAAAACAATGAAAGTTAGCTTGTCTACTTACTGCTTTAAACACTGGTCGTCATCCTCAACAACTGTATGTCACGAACTAAGCCAAAGCATTCATTTGCCCAGGTATTAACTGTCTATCGACTTCTATTGACGTACTAATCTCAGGAACTTTGCTCAACTGCTAATTTACATCTAAATGTCAGGTCCAAAAGTAACTAATGCCTTGGACTGCAAGATGGCCGAGGACGAAACTGCATATCACAGTCAACTTGGCGCACCTGATAAGCGAAGAATAATGTCTCATATCGCATGGCTTGTCATTGTTAGTCGTTTTTTATTGATGTTGACATGTATCCCGAATGAGCAGGTGGAACTGGACTGTCCGTTCATTTGCCGCCTTTTTGTCGTTTTTTGTCGACGTGTCGCGTGCTGTTCGGTCCCAAAATCATTTTATACCGCGAACCCGTAGTCTGTTGTACGATCTGTCTTAAGAGGTCTTCCCATTACGCTACGATATGGGGTTCTTCAGGAAAACTGTGAGTTGCAAGGTCGGCGGCGTACCCTCATAGCCTCTGGTGTTGCAATTGTCCATGGGCGGCGGTAACACTTACCACCACGTGGGAACGCTTGGGAAGTATAAATACAATACCCCTATAAATACAATTAAATAAAAACTATTTGATATAAAGTACTTTGAATATAATACGCTATTGAATAATATTTAATATAATCAGGAAATACGCTAAAAAACAACTTGATATTATAAAACGATCTTTTTGAATTTAGCAAGACTATCAGAAAATAACAACAACACATACGACAACAATATCCAATCACCGTCTTAATATCCAATACCCAGTAATTAAATTTCCTGCTAATATATAAATAGGTACTTGTTCACACTTAGGTATAAGTACAATATAACTATAAGGTTGTATTAGAGGTTTAATCAATCAGAACCCTTCGGTTGCTAAGCAACGGAGAAAGGGCTCAGAAAATCTATAATTACTGTTAAGAAATGACTTACGACTTTTATTATACAAGCGATATGCGACGTTATTTGAGCAAAAGGAACTTTCTGTCCTTCTTTCTTTGACAATAATTGTTTATTAATTGCATTCATGGATATTACATTAGATTTTTTTTATGTACGAAGGCGGCAGACGAGCACACAGTCCACCCGATGGTAAACGGATACTGTCGTCCATAAACACCCGCGATACTTGCCAACATCAGTGCAGAATGACAAACGTTGGCACGCCCCCGGATGCGCTGCCCGCCTTTTCAGATTAAGAAGTGGATTGGGAGAAAGGGTTGGGTAAATAGGGGTAAATGGGAATGGGCTCTGGCTCTCACTGTATCTCACTCACTACCGAAACACGTAAGAGTACGTACATTGAGGAAATACAACATAGTAGGAAATCCAGTACATTTCAAGGTAGTACAGTCCTCTGTGGGAGAGGGGTACCGTGGCCAGGCGAGTACGCCCAGCGGCAGTGGGAATGCAGCGTTCACTCTCCCCTGCAGCTAGCTGTGTCCGCGACATCGTACGCGTGGAATTTTAGTTTTTAAACTCTAAATTGGGTATATTTTCTTCCCGTCGGCCGAATTCGATGAAACGAAGCTTATTCGCTTAATTAAGCCGTGGAAACCCCATGGAAATCCGTTCAATAGTTTTGGAGATTAGCGTGTTCGAACAGACAAACAGACAGAGAGAGACAAAAAATTTCAAAATCGTCTTTTTGTATTTTGATACTCTTCCTTCATCGCCCGCAATCAGTTTTTGGTAAATATATTCAATATACAGACACGTTGGTTCTACAGTTTTATTATATGTATAGATTATATTAATTATATAATAATTAAAATTACAAAAAAAGTTATTGTCCGTAGGTTATCATTGACTTTGGTAAAGCTTTTTAACATAAAATTTCGTTATTTCGATATTATGAAATGAAATCAAATGATTTATTAGTACAATAGAATTTAGAACACGAACAATGCAGAGATACAACCAACTAATACAGATCTCCCAGACATACATTGTTATATAACTTATTAAATAACTTACAATTATGATTGCCGTTTGTGTTTGTATATATGTGTGTGTAAATGATTGAGTCACTTTCTAGTTTTTAGGTAAACATCTTTCAGTTTACAGCACTAACGTGGTTTTATAAGTCTTTACCTTGTTTTTATTATTATACTAACAATTGCTGTGGATCTGTGTTGACCGATTAAATAAGCCCAGATATAATCACATGTATTCACCAAACAATATTTTTAGAGAAGAATTCAAGAAAATTTTGCCATTCCATTACAGCAGTCACACACTCGTATCTTGTGTAGAATAACACATTGAGAGGGACGGACATATAGGGGGCGAATCCCTGGTCTTAGCACAAAGCCGAACAAATCCTACCAGAGGTGTTCCACTGGTTCTCAAAGTTTGTAAATCACATAAGGTGTTAATATTTTCTTAGGTTTTCGCGATTACTATACATTGCAATTAAACAACTTTTAACGTTAACTTTTAACACATAAGGTGTTGATTAAGGTAGCTCAAAGTAACCGTAACCAGCCCTTTTGTCATCCATTGCTGGAAATGGGCCTTATCATGCATATTGACCTGTGAACTTGTGAGGGTTAAAACGCCACGCTGGTCAAGGGTGTTGGCAAGTCCACTCCTTTAGAGGTGATGTAGTTCCTCAGCGCTTGTGCTAGCGGTTCTAACCCTTAGTCGCCTTTCACGATACCCAGTGCGAGAAATAGGGTGGTGTTATTCTGAAGGTGGTGGAAACTACACGTTCAGTATTATTAAAATCGAATAATTAATTCCAGTATGACTGGGCATACATACATAAAAATTCAAGCCCAAATAAATAATCCAATGCCTGTTTAATCCTATCTACGCTGAAGCAGACAGAATAGTTTATTTTTAATTGTGCTTCAGCCCAGAGCTAATTGGTGTATTTATCTCCTGTGAGATTTTACGGATTACTTTTTGTGATTACACAATCACACAATTGTTGTCTGTGTCTAGAGTGAACGTAGAAAATGACCGATGGCTGCGCCAATCAGATTCCCTTATTTCCCTATTTCTGATACTTGTATCAGCCTTTAATCACTGGAGGGTTTCGGGCCGTAATCCCGGTGCGGATTGGTGGATTACACATATTCCAGATTTTTTTTGTGGAACATCACTATCGCTGCTCCATATTCCGTTTTAAAAGTGTTCAAATAAAAGTTGTTGAGTTTCACGAACTCAATCCAACGATATATAGTTTGTATGGATAAACCTTAGTTTTCATGAAAGCTATTATGTCCCATTTCCTGGCGGTGACATGGCAACGTACGGAAAGAAACTGGTATGAAAAAATGCACTAAATTGTAATATCAACCAAAATAAATGTCACCTCCAGAAGTCTACTTCATAGCGAGCGCTATGTATTCCAATAACAAGCGGTCAGGTTTGTGCGTATTTTTAAAGGTTAGAAAAATGTACGAAAAATGTACTTTCAGATTTTAAATAGCTATATAAATAACTATTTTAATAGATAATACAATATATATACACTATATATATATATATATCGATTAAACGAGATTTTTTTGGAAATAGTAGGTAGGTACTTATTCCTATTTTAGTACTTTTATTTTGGTTGATAGTACAATTTAGTACATTTCTAATACATTTTTTTCATACCAGTCTGGAGTCCAAACATTGCCATGTCGCCGCCAGGAAGTAGGAGATAAGAAATTCAGTGTTAACACTAAAGTGTTAAGCTCTTGAAAGGGCGTAGATTTTCTTTATTTCACTATGTATATAAGAAAAATATATAACTTGTGAATTCCCATCGCGTTTTTGAAATTTTTAAGTAGTAATCCTTAATTTTCGAATTTATTTCAGTCTTAGTCACTTTATTAACTAACTAGCTGTGCTGTGTCCATCTGAAATAACGTACCTTTCAAATGGTGAATTTTTTTTCAAATAGGTGCAGTGGTTCCTGAGATTACCCTTCACATACACACAAACTCACAAAATTCGCACTCTCTCTTTATTATATTAGTATAGATCTACTATTACTTATATTGTAGCTGTAATTATGTTAAGAAGTAAATAAAACCTAAGGTGACCTTTGCCAAAGGGGATTTCACCTCTTTAATGAAATCTTTACTCATCTGTAATGGCTACACATTTCAATCTCAATCTCTTATAGGATATTGGGCTATTAAAACCGCAATACCCACAGTTTGAGCACCGCTGACCGTGCCATCGAATGTATGAGCACCATTCGGTAAACTGCCTCGTTCCTTTGAAGGGAACCTTACTCATAGAGGTCATTTTCCAAAGATTGGATAGAGGAATGAAGTTGTTAAACCGACGAGTGTCCGTAATAATTTTGTAATGAAGGTATTCTGTAGAGTTTCATTGTCCAATTGGTTTTCGATACCGAATTTTTAACTGAAACATTTCTTCTAACATTATCTATACATGATTAAGTTAATAAAAAAGATGTTACAAAATGTAAGCTTATCTCCTATGGAGGTCTCTTCCTGCAGACCCTTGAAATAGAGACATTGATCGCAACATAACAGGCTTGCGTAGTGCGTCCACAACCACCTATTTTAGTATCCACTGTTGGATATGGCCGTCCTCAAACACGTTTTTTTTTATAGACTAGAGGGCGGACGAGCAAGCGGTCCCACGTGATGGTAAGTGTTACCGCCGCCCATGGACACCTGCAACACCAGAGGGTATGTGGGCGCGCCGCCGACCTTGCAAAATCCTATTCACAGCTCTCTTGAAGAACTGCATATCGTGGCATAATGGAAAGACCTCTTGAGGCAGTTCTTTCCGCAGCGTACGGGTCCTACATTGTCCTGTGCATGTGCCTTAAAACGCCACGCTGTCCAAGTGGGTTGGCGAAGTCCACTATTTCAGAGGTTAATAACCCGCTATCCCTTAATCGCCTTTTATCACACCACACGACCGTGTGCATGCTTTCCTATATACAGTGGCGTATTTTAAGATTTGGCGCCCTGGGCCTATAAGATTTGCCGCCCCATAAATTAACGAAAAAAAAGCAAAAATCTTTTAATAATGAAACAGGCCATACAAAAGAATAAACAGCATATATTAAATATTTACATTTTTTTACGATGCACAAATTGGTTGACAAATTCGTTAATGACACTGTCATAATTAACGGATATTGTTAAGTCAGTTATACTAATTAATATTATGGATGGCTAAACTGTTCCAACGTTCTTCGCTTATATGGGAATTAGGTAGGCTTTTTAAATTTCTTCAGGCAAGTCAAGTCAAAAAGCAATAAAATTAAAGATTATGAAAGGCGCCCAAAGCTGACCTGCCGCCCCGAGCCATGGCCCCCATGGCCCTAGGGTAAATACGCCACTGCCTATATAAATAAAAATAATAAACATGTAGCAATATACACCTACGCGGCGCTATAGTGTCGCTTGTTGGACATTTTATGTCAAAACTGCCATGATTACTCATACAGAATCTATGGTATTTAACATAATTATCGATCCCATCTGTTAGTAATTGTTCGCTTGATATTTTGTTCCCCATAAACGCGGGAAAACATAATTTTTATTAAAAAAAAATCTTTATTAACTCACAGCAATCAGTCACGAGCAGTCTTTGTCAGGCGACAGCGCTATTGTTGCCCTGACGAGAAAAAAATAACTTTTTTGTAGGTAAATTATTTCAATATGGTGGGTTCTACAAATTTTGCGATGACAAAACGCTTTCAATTTTCGTTCATTTTAAAAAATGTGACACACGCTTAGTGGTTAGGATTAGGAGTATATCTACTATCGACTCATATTCGTGAGGTCATAAGTTCAAATCACGATGCGTACCACTGAGTTTATAGCTGAGTGAAGGATAACAAAGTAAGGAAATCCGCGGTATATTTTTGCGGGAACTCGAAAAGTGAAGGCAGCGCTAACACGCTACTGAGGATCTTTGCCGAGAGGGTGGATGGCCCGATATTGAGACATTGGGTGAAGTCGCACGTTGCATCCTACAAAAGGTGACGAGCGGCGACAGCCAGTCTCTAATGTAAAATATGTGTGTGTATATGTACATATGTGATTAGTATGTATATATATATATATATATATTGGAATATATGTGTGTGTATATATGTATATGCATGTGTGTATATGGATGTGTGTATATGTATATAATTAATAATAAAATCTTAATAATAAGAACGAACATAGTCTATAAGTTAAAATTATGGATATACTAGCGACCCGCCCTCATTTCGCTTCGGTTTATAAGTTTTTTTTTTAAATTTCAAAATAAAATATAGCCTATGTGTTATTCTGATGTATGAGCTATATTATTATAAAGTTTCATTAAAATCCATTGAGTAGTTTTTGCGTGAAAGAGTAACAAACATCCATACATCCATCCTCACAAACTTTCGCCGTTATAATATTAATAGGATGGTTGAAATATGGATCTTGTAGTCTGAAATGTATGAATTATTATTATTATATTAACTCGAATGTGTACCTTATTTATTTATTTATGCCGTACGTTAAAGGAGTGACGAACAAAGTTGGAACAGTATTAATAAAATACTCCATTAAGACTGTATACATCATCCTCCAAAGTAGAGGAAAATGTACGGACACAAAAGATTGTAATACGTACCCTATCGGATTCCAGGTGTCTATAAGATAGACTGCAGCTGTTGGTTCCTACATAGGCCAAACAAAGCGCACCGTAGCAGAAAGAGTCAAAGAGCATATCGCAGCTGTGAGGAATCGCCAGACGAATAAATCGGCGATAGTGGATAATGTACTCAACACCGCGATCAATCACTGGATAGAACTCCATAGTCCAAAAATCCTCTCCACTGTTCTCCAGGATTGTGCAAGAAGCAATTGAAATAAAAAAAAACATAGAAATTTCAATCGAGAAGATGGATACAAATTATCCTCGACATGGAATCCAGTGATTAATAAATTTAATAAAATTAAACCTCGCGATTTTTCGTCTGACTCTACTTCTGATATTGTGAGTGTTGTGTGCCCCGACTTTCCGGAATATGAAGACCAAATGCGGGTAGTTGATGAAACTGCTCGCAACTCTCGACGTGTACTACCCGCCTCTTCAGTCAGCTCGTGACTACGGTCGGTGCAATCCAACCCAAAAACCGAGTAAAATAATTAGGGTAAACATTCGCGTTAAGACCCGTTTAAATAAGTGAAGTCGACTTTTTGTTTGATTTTTTTTTTTTTTATGTCACAATCTAGCCTACATAACATTTTATCCATGTTGTCTATAATTGGGATACATAGGTACAGGACTTCGGTCTTATCTCAAGTGTATACCAACTCAAATCATGATTTCGTGGTTTAATAGTGATAGATTAAACTTTAAAGTATTTGTGCTTAATGTTTGTGATAATCAAATAAAACCATGGGACTGCGTTTTTCGTGCGCTACCAAGGAGTTCAACTCTTCTGTCCTTAGTAAACCTACTAAAAAGGGCCTAAACCTAAAACCTAAGTAAAGGGCTTTTTATTATTATATAAAAAAAAACTTCGATCTAATACGAGTAAGGACCTTTTCCGAGCCTATAAAGTCATAAAAATGATGAGTTCAATTCATAAGAAATTGGCGTCACAAAAAGGCGGACGTTTTTCTCTCCAACGAATTATGCAAATGATTTCATCTCCCAACCCTATCATATTTGCCACCAAAAGTCTTTATATCCTAGAAAAATCATAGAATAAATAGCTACGATAAGCAAGAAGCTATAAAAATACGTACAAAAAACATCCTGTCAAGACTGGCGATAAATTTCAAGGACTTGTTTTATATTCATGTCTTCCCGTGAGCGTGAGGGCACTTTCAGCCTGCGATGTTACGTAACACGAAAATCTTTGGCAATGACAGATTACAAAAAAAAGGTTGACAACGCCACCTTTAATGGATTTATTTAAACATTATTAATTATAGCGCCATCTGTGAACTGTTACTGTTTTCATTTGGCGTCACTTCTATTGTATTTCATAAATTACAGCGCCATCTGTGAGTATGTACTTATGTATTATATTTCAGTAGCTAATGGCGCCATCTAGTGTTAAATTTACACATCAACTTATAACATTAACTTTTATTTGTAGTAACTGTAAAGTGACGACGATAGATGGCAGCATAATGAAAGGTCCAGCTAAGTTCAACAGCAACGCAGCCTGTCAGATCGCTGTTTATAAGCTGTATGTAAAATTATTTATAGATAGCGCTGTAAAGGTGTTAGTATGTAAAATGCTTTCTAGATGGCAATGTTTTTTAAATAAATATATATCCCACCTAATGCCAAGCAAGCAAAATTGTTTACTTAGGATTTGTTCATTTTGGCGGTAAACTGAAGTGTTTAAATATCTTTTTAGCACTTTTGAATAACGAATAAAAATGGTAAAGTTAATGTTTAGTAGCGGATAACACTGTGCATTGTGTTTTTGTTATAAAAGACTAACCTCCAACCCACGGCTCCGCTCGCAGTGGATGTACATACATTTTTTTTTATAGAAACAAGGCGATCGACGAGCATACAGTTCACCTGATGGTAAGTGGACTAATGTCTTATATACTAAAACCTTCCGGAAGAAATAACGTACAGAATAGTGAAAACCGTATCAAAAGCCGTCTTATATAAAATATAGAATCCAAATTATATTAAGCGAACTGACAGAACGGCAGACAAACATTCATTGCGTTTTATAAAAATGTTATAATTTATTAAACTCTGTACATACGAGTATATTTAATAATAATGAAATAAGAAATAATTGACTGAGCAGCAAACATATTGAATGAGCAGCAAAAATATTGAATGGGAACAAAAATATTGAATGAGCAGCACAAATATTGAATGAAAATTAAAATATTGAACGAGCAGCAAATATATTGACTGAGCAGCAAAAATATTGAATGAAAATTAAAATATTGAACGAGCAGCAAATATATTGACTGAGCGACAAAAATATAGAAAGAGCAGCAAAAATATTGACAGAGCAGCAAACATATTAAATGAGAACAAAAATATTGAATGAGCAGCAAAAATATTGAATGGGAACTAAAATATTGAATGAACAGCAAAAATATTGAATGAGCAGCAAAAATATTGAATGGGAACTAAAATATTGAATGAACAGCAAAAATATTGACTGAGACCAAAGATATGGAATGAGCAGCAAAAATATTGAATGTGCTGCAAACATATTGAATGAGCTGCAAAAATATTGAATGAGCAGCAAAAATATTGGATGAGCAGCAAAACTATTGGATGGGCAGCAAAAATATTAAATGATCGGCAAGATGTTGAATGAGCAGCAAAAATATTGAATGAGCAGTAAAAATATTGAATGAGCCGCAAAATACTGAATGAGCGGCAAATCCATTGTAGTAAATGTATGCACGGTAATTTTGACTGCGAATTTCAAAAATAAGGGACATTAGGCTAAAAATAAAGAATGTCCTGAAAAAAAGACTGTAGACGTCTGCGAATCTCAAAAATTAAGACTGAATAAAGTATGTGACCTTCCAGAAAATATAAGACGGGCTATTAAAATAAAATGTAAATGTGGTTATCTCTGTGTGTGTGTGTGTGTCTGTAGATCCACGACACTAAATCCTACGGATGTGAGCCATAGAGTTCAAATTCACACAATTGACAAACTTTACAAAAGTACTTAGGCCCGTTACACATTAAGTAAAGTACATAACTAAGTGTTATTTGAAATGTTAACTTTGTACTTGTGTACACAAAGAGAGAAGTTACAGTCAAAAGGGACGCAAGGGATAGTTAGCATATTCGGCGTGACATACCTTTTTGGGTGTACGTACGGTCGGCAGAAAACGCATGTTAAGGGTTCGGATTATCTCAATTGCACGTTTTGGATTTACAATTGTATACGTGTCACTGAAATGCGTTGTTCAGTATTCAAAATAGAATTGATTCTACCAGTTTTTACAATAGGCTTTTACTTTCCATATTATTAATTTATACATTTTTTATATACGACCGCCGCGCCCTATCGTCACGTATTGTGCAAATGATGGCGGTATAACCGCAGTGTTGGCTGCTCGCAATAAGTTTAACTTGTGACCCAAGTAAGCACAATTCTGTTCCGAGGTCTCTAACTTCCCGCGGATGTCTGTGATATCGGCCTTAATCTACATGATGTCCTTTAATAGCCTGGTATAATCGACGTGGTGGAAAGTTACCGGCGGTAGCTTGTACGGATCCAGCACCACGTACGTCAGGATGTCGTCCGGATCGGTCTCCTCGGAAGGCTGAAAAAATATTCCTTTTTATTTATTTATACTTCAGTGCACAAAGAAATATTATACAAAAGGCGGACTTAATGCCTAGTCGCATTCTCTGCCAGTCAACCTTTGGCTAAACAGAAATACGAGGGGCGGTGCATCGTGCAATCATTAAAAATGACCGCTAACAGTACCTACATACAATACAATACACTTTTACATAATATATATATATATAATGATTGATAAAAATATGCACTTATATACATATATAAAAAGGTTTTTCGGGTTCTTTTTTCCGCTTTTATCTTTATTTCGCGGCCTTACTGTTCCGTGCCAGTGACTAGAGCTAGGTGACCCAGGAATAGACAACTGTCTTGGGCTTGGCGTTGCCTTGCGTCGAGCATGCGGTGCGGTGCGTCGCGTCGCGGACGTATTCTCCTACGTGAGAGTCGTGGACGCGCGATTGACGTCAGCACTATTCGAATTTTAATATGACAACACATCAGCTTGATCGCTTATTACTCGATGAAAAAGTTTACTTATAGTATTTAAAATTAAGCTAAATTAAGGCAAGGAACAAAGTAAGCCGTCAACGGACGCGCGGCAACGCTAGACGCACAGCTCACGTAGAACACACGCGTGCGCAAAATCTATATCTATATCTATACTAGATGTCCATGGGCGGCGGTAACACTTACCATCACGTGGGACCGCTTGCTCGTCCGCCCACTAATCTATAAAAAAAAAATATATATATCTTTATATATATATATTTTTACCTCTTTTTTACCAACATACCCACAAACACACAATTTTACCTCTTTAGGTAAAATTGTGTGTTTGTGGGTATGTTGGGGGTAATTTCTGGAATTACTGAACCGATTTCAAAAATTCTTTCACAATTAGGAAGCTACATTATCCGTGTCTAATATAGGCTATATTTTATTTTGAAATTTCGAAAAACAAAATTGAAAAGAAAAACTTATAAACCGAAGCGAAGCGAGAGCGGGTCGCTAGTGTTTAATAATTTCGCGACGCAACGCGCGACTCAATGAGCGACGCGACGCATCGCTTCGCGTGTCCAACTAAGACATAGGGTAAGTCTACTTGATGTTGAATGGTCCGCAAATGCGTTACATTGAAGAAATGATCTCTTGTGTTTTTTTGTCACACTGATGTGTAAATTTCCGAGAATCCAATTTATGTGATTTAATTATTTTTAAAATGAATTTGCTAACTCTACACGTGGTCATTATCCCACCTGGGTGTGAGGCCACACCCACCCACACCTTTGCTACGATTTAATTATATAAGTACAGCTAAACTTTATTTTGACTAATTGTATTTAGTATTGAAAACTGAAGTTTAGAAACGAAACCATTAATTACAAAGTACAAAATATATCTATCTATATTATTATATTTGGGAAATAACTAAATGAGCAGGAGAAAATACTGAACGAGCAGCAAATCGATGGCAGCAAATTTAAGGGTTAAGTTATTTAAGTTATTTGATGATAATAAAGATTAGACGTTCCTTGATTGAACCTTGATTTTTGGTTGAAATCCTTGATCCTACCGTTATTGATTGAATATGTCAGTTTTCCCTCATAAAGCGTTTGCCTTTCTTCCATCAATATTTGAGGGAGAGGGTTGCACGCTGCGATCTGTCAACCGCTGGGCACACTCCACTAGCCTCGTTACCCCCTATCTCACACCTTGAAATGTACCTACTGCATTTCCATTGCATTGTATGGCACATTAGGCAGTCTTATCGCTACTAGCGACCTCTGCCAGACAACCTTTCGGTATTACCACGATACTAATAATGCTACCACAATATTACCACATTTTTTCGAAAGAATTAAACATGTACAGTATCGCGCACGAGTTTTTTTTTTTGTACACGACCTAGGAAATTATAGCAAAAAATGTGAAATATAGGCGATGACGTTACAGTTAGGGCTGTATGGCTTGCTATTTTTGTCATAACAACGCATTAAAAAAGTAATATCACCACAGAGATCACAATAAACTTCACTGGGGACTTTTTGGCGGGAACTCGAGAAGTGAAGTTGATTGAGAAGTTTTTGTTTGATTATTGTAAAAATTGTGTACTAAGCGTTTTGTAGTTTAATAATGTTAATTGGTAAAACTTCAAAGTGTTTTTCGTGCGTGGTGTTTGTGATAATCAAATAAAAGCGTGGGACTGCGTTTTTCATGTGCTTCCAAGGAGTCCTCTTCTGTCCTCAGTAAACCTGCTATCGCTTTACCGGGCGACTCCTGATTTACTTCGACGGGACTGGACAATGACAGGATACGTTTAGACGAATTATTACGAAGAAAACTAGATACTGGCAGAATGTGCCCATTGCACCATTGCTATTTCACATAAAAAAACTTCACTATCACATGTAATCGAGCTAACCAAATATAAAACATAATCTCTACTTCTGACAATAGACATAGCAATGTCTCTTTGTTGTGAACTGACTGCGGTTTGTTTATTTTCTTTCAGAGCTTGAATTTCAGGTTATTAACGACAATATTGCATTCGAAACTGCACAATGAATGTCGCTGCTCCATTTGTACGGGCAAATTGCACTAATTTACCTAATTTGAAGACCAGCGACAAGTCTATCCGTGCAGCCGTTACTGTGACGTCACGATACTTGTAATAAATGAAAACTTTAAAATGTAATAAGGTTACGATTATCATCTCTCTAACATTGCTACTTAGTGATTCAATCTATATTGGTCTACACTATATAACACACACACAAAAATCAGGGTGTTAGATAAACTGGCCTCTCCCCCATTGTTACAAATAAATTTCAAAAACGCTCGTTGTGTGTATAAGGCCTTACTTCAGCTTCGACCTGTTTTGCCTGAAAGGGCGGGTAGACAGCGCGGAGAGAAAATTTGATTACCTTCAATCTACTTCAATGGTCGTCGATCACTTTCATTTAGGACTTCGCTTCGAAACGTAGATAACTCTGAGATAATTTTTGTAGATAGGTGTTAGGTTGTGTTCACATTAGGCTAGTTAGTACTCTGTAGTTTACCTCCTCGGAGCGTTACGCCAATGGAAAAGTTCAGTTAAATATTTATTACTAGCTGTGCCGGCGACTTCGTACGCGAGGAATTTTAGTTTTTAAGCTTTAAATTGGGATATCTTTTCTTCCCGTCAGCCGATTTCGATGAAACAAAACCTATTCGAAGTGCCAAGCTAAGCTTAATTCACCCATGGAAACCGTATGAAAATCCGGTCCGTAGTTTTAGAGATTAGCGTGTTCGAACAGACAGACAGACAGAAAAATTTTCAAAATCGTCTTTTTGTATTCTGATACTCTTCCTTCATCTCCCACAATCAGTTTTTGGTAAATATATTCAATGTACAGACGCGCTGGTTCTACAGTTTTATTATATGTATAGATTATATTAATTGTAATTAAAATTGCAAAAAGAGTTATTGTCCTTAGGTTATCATTGATTTTGGTTAATATTTTTAACTTTAACACCGACATCGACTTATTTCCTTTTAACTTGGTGTCATTTTTTTTTTAATTTTTAACAGTTTTATTATACCTATGTATAGATAGCTTAAGACAAAAAGTGAACAAAAAGGTAGTAGTTTTAAAACTTAATTCCTATCATTTGCATTTTCCTGGAGTTCAGGGGTCTAGGTTCTAATTTGAATAAAACAAAATGATTTCTATTAAACTTTTGTTTATCTTTTGTCTCATTTACTCTACTTAGCAACTTAGATCAAATTTAAATTACTCATTGGTCTTAGTATTACGGCTAGATCGTAATTTTAAATGTGATACCTCTCTATTAGGTATGTCATTGTTATAAAAAAGAAAAAAAAACTTTTGTCTCATGCGTCAATGGAACTAGCGAATTATTCGTAATTAAATAAAAATATACGCATAGTTATTGCGTAGTGTTTTTTTTTTAAATCCGCCGGTAAATGACCGAGATTCCGCTAAATGCGCCCGCCAAAAGCATGCTGCTTGCATAAAAAGTAGCGCAGCCTGATTGCTAGCCTAGTGGCGACTAGGAGCGTGCGCGAGCATGCTCTGCGCTTCGCTTGCCAGGTCTGCGCCGACCCCTAGTTAAATTAGCCGTTCAGTCGTAGAGCGTAAGCATGTGTTAACGTTCCTTGATTCAGCAGCACAGTCAGTCAGTCAGCACAGCGCAGGCTCACCGAACCTGCGAGAGAAACTGTGAGCGGGCCACAGTGAGCCGCTCCCACTTTGCCTATATTTGAACACGGCGTTAGACGTATTACATATATATTTACACACACACATATATATATATATATACATATGTATATATATATATATGTAATGATATTTTCTAATTACTTGGATCGACACTGCTAATCAAAACACAATTGAGTTTCTCTGTGAATAAAAGAATTTATTACGTTACATATTTTGTATAGGTAATTACAATATGTTAACATGCCTTATAACTAAACTTTACCTGTGAATAAAAGAAACGACATTTAATGTTATTAATCGCAATGTCGATTCTTATTTCTAATATTACAATATTACTATTAGTTTTAATAATTTGTTCACGTTAAACGTCAAAGTCTAAACGTCAATCCTATTATAAAAAAATATATGTTCGCGGTCCACCATGAAGGCGCTTTGTAGCGCGGCAAATTAAAAATAAAGAAAATTATATTTTTCTTTACATATATATACATATGTATATATATATATATATATATATATATTAGGGTGTCCCTTATATGGGTGAAAAAAATATTTTTTCGGATATCGAAATGCATACCCCCTAATTCTTTTTAAACTACCCAGACTTACTCAAATACGAAATTTTATCTTCCTACGTCAACATTAACCCGTGCCGACAGGGCTCTGAAGATTTTGAAAATTGCTCTTTTTAACCCTTTCCGTTATGTAGCTAAATCAATTGAAATATTTATATTTAATAAAAATAATCAAAAAGAAAGTTAGTAAATAGGTACTTAATTATTAAAAGAAGATAAAATTACAGATCAGCCAGGATATTTTCTTTTGAGGGTCTCTTTTTTACAGTCTGGATACAGATTTCTATGCTCTTGCACACAGCGTAGCAAAAATTGCTTTTCTTCTTCCTTTGCAGTGATCAAACCATGAAAATCTTGCATAAGTTTTACAGCTCTTTCAGCTGTATCATTAACTACCCTTAAAGAAATAACCTTTCTTTTTGCCTCTAAATAGGCAACATCTTCTTCCCGCGTAGAAACGGGTTTCTGGAGGAAGTTCTCATCAATTTTTAATCGAGAAAATAAATTTGTGCTCTTGACAGACACAAAATCACTTAATAATTTTCCTGCAACAATAAATAAGGCAGTATTATTATCAGTTTAGTGAAAACAGTGTAAAAAATAATACTATGTATTCCCACTTACCATACAAATAATCAGACATATGTTCTTTCGATGGAATGTATCTCTTCCCAGAATCATACAAACTCTCTCTTTGTAAGTTCATTACAATGTTTCCCTTGGTTTGTTCATCAACTTCATCATCAAAGAGTGATAAAACGGCAATTTCTTCTGACAAGTACCAAAGATGTTGACTAAACTTGCTCAGGGCTGCTTTGGAGATCAATTTGTCAACAGTTTCATATTCCTTAAGCCTCTTTAAAAAGCACAAATCTTGATTTGGTGCCTTCGCCGCCAGACTACATCCAAGCCATGGTTTTTTCACATATATAACCGCAATGAATAAACAAACGTCTTGAAGTGCTCGTTTATCCTTGTCGCTAATTTTGTGCTGGGATTGCAACAAACATATTTTGAAAGAGTAAATAGCTCTAGCCATCCCCCTCGCTCGATGCATCGCTCCAGGAGGTCTGATTTTAATTTTTTTCTTATTATCTCCTCCTAAGAAAATAATAGATAGTTCAATCAGTTCCCGTTAATCGTCACGTACAATGGATTTTTGCAGTTCTTGATTATAAAATGTCAACAATTCTTCTATTGTTGTATTACAAAAATGTTGTGTGACTATATCGGTGTATGTTTCAATAGCAGCAGGATTAATAGTTTTCCAGTTGTCTCTAAACTTTTTGAACATCGGGATATCAGGGCTACTTGTAAAACCAGTTCGTAAACGTGATGGCGGCAAGCAAAGAGTACTAATTCCCTGTCTAATTTTTGTTCCAAAAGTACACAAGCTCCTTTCAATCGCCCTGTATTAGACGCAGTTGTATCACAGTATATTATATGTACTTTTGTCATAGAGGTTCCAGTCATAAAGTGCGTTTAACATAGCTTTAGCTTGATCTTGACCAGAAGAGCTCTCCAGTTTGGACACAGCCAGAAGTTGGTCCTTTTCTCTAAGTGAAATAAGAATTGGCAGGCGTTCTTTTTTAGAACTTCTCACGTCCAGTCCAGGTAATAGTTTCCCATCCCAGTGAACGGTCACCATTTCAGGAATATTATTCTGATAATCTGATTTTATAGATTCCGCTCTATCTTTTCTACTCTGTGTGCGAATGCGTTGAATGGACGATTTGTTTATCGGGAAATCATCACAGCTAAGATCTAGTGCTTCTACTACAGCCTGAAGTATATATACAGAATCCCTTATGCTTAATTGACATCTATCTAAAGCTGCAACTAACTTAGGCGTGATAAAGTCTTTCCTTCCTCTTTTTGTAGTAGTTCCAGAACTTACCGTTTGAGATGTCGATGGCAAGGGTTCCTCAAGGCTTGTATCAGAGCTGGTAGGTTGATCGTGATGTCCTTGCGTTTGTATAAAATCTTGTGTAGTAAGAGATGACGATAAACTCTGGGAACACATTTG
This sequence comes from Sesia apiformis, assembly GCA_914767545.1. NCBI lineage: Eukaryota > Metazoa > Arthropoda > Insecta > Lepidoptera > Sesiidae > Sesia > Sesia apiformis. The sequence continues at coordinate 3,686,871 of OU611976.1, forward strand.
CTCATGCCTTTTTTTCCTCTTCTTTTAATTTTCTCTGTCTTGCCCTTTTTTCTTTCTCGGCTAACTTTTTGTCTACACCCGCTAAACATTCTGGACGCCCTGGTTCTCTTTGTTTTTGTAAAAAGATTTTATCTTCCTCTATTTTCATCCGTTTCAAAGCATCAGCGTGTGCTATATCGAATAAATTATCTAAATTGTTTTGAAAGTCCTCCTCACGGCGCTCGTAAACATCTTGTGTTTTTTTGGATTTTTTTGCAACTCTCTCCAAGCATGGTGAAGATCCACAAGTTTTTCTACACAGTTAGGTATAGCTCTGGTAGGGATTCTAGCTTTTTCCCAAAATATAATACACTCTCGAATGACGAGATTTGCGCTTTCACTAACAGTCATTTTAACTTCGCGAATGTTAAAAAAAAATACTGCAAGAACTTGACGTTTAGACGGTAACTTTGCGCCTGTTATTTGATAATTTACCTCACCAACTAAGAAAATACTTTTTTTATTGCTTCTTAATTCCACTGCCATCTTCTAAATGTAAAACAATGCGTGTTAATCACGAGAATAACTGAGAACAAATGACAAATACCGCCAGTACGCGCTGCTACTTCCGCGCAACTTCTATGAACATGATTCGATGCAAGTCGGCACGGGTTATTGTACTCCAAATAAGGTTAAAATTTATTTCCGAGTGTTTTAAGAGCAAATGAACAAAACTAAGACCTATGCGTTAGAAAATAAAAACTTTGAAAAATAAGGGACACCCTAATATATATATATATATATTACTAATTATATTTACATAAGATTCTTTCCAAGAAGCATCTCAATAATGACCACAAGATTATTACTAATCTCACTCACCTGTGTTAAAAATCAGAAATCAGATGTTAGATCATGTAACAACGTAATTTTAAAATAGAAAATCTTAACCAATGTCATATATAGTAAGTCCTAACTATAGCTAAGGTAACGTCACATATAAAGGACATGGTAATAGTATACAAATCTTTTAAATATAAAGTAAATAAAGATGTTAAAACATGTAAATGTTACTAAGTACATTATCTCTTACATTTGATATGCAAATGTTTGCATACGCATGTTTGTTTATTAAAAAACCTCGCGGTAACAAAAAGAAAATAAACGTAAAAGCAAGAAAGAAATATCGCGTGAAAATCAGATTGAAATTTAAAAAAAAGAATACAATGTAACATCGCGATTGGTAGCGCTAATTTCAAATAATAACTGTGAGAGGAAGACATAATTATACAATACGGCTTTAGAGAGAGAGGGACGGTTATACGGTATCGTCAATCGATGAGGTTTCCATGGCAACGGGACACGGCTACCGTGGGTAGAACTTAACCTGGTGATTTTCGGAAAATTATATTTTTAAAACTGTTTTTCCCGCGCCTTACGTATTCGACTTTATACCTTGGACCTTGAAATAATCAGTGTTATAAAAGACGATGACAAAAATGTATGTATGTCGTCCCAACCCACCATACATTAAATTAATGACAATGTATTAATTGTTATGTTATGATCTACCATAATCAGTATTGATGATTGAAGCGATTAGGTATTTTTACAAAAAAAATATGAATAAGATTATAACAAATAAAAGATAAGATTAGAAAAGCGGTTTATGTCATGGTTTGTCCACGATTTTGACATTAACTGTTTTAACATTAAAATATATATGAAATAAAGGCTTTTATTTGTGGTATACGTGCTTTCATTTGCTTTCATATGTGGTAAGACTCCAAAAAAGTACACGTTTAAGCGGAAGCTCCGGGCACATTACGGGTTTCTGTATTATGTTTGCAATCTAATACAACCAGCCCTTTAAATATCCACTGCTGTAAGTATTTGAATTTAGAGTTTTCATTAGCGGCTAGTGGTTAGGATTTAGCAGCAAGGAGGTCGATGTAGGATAATACTCCAAAGAGTATTGATACATAATATAAGAACCAACTGATCAAAAAAATCAAAACATAGGGACTTGCTCATGGTAAATATCTTGTAAAAAATAATTGCCCTACTACCAGAATTCAGGGAGAAAGCAGGAGAATACGTTTGTATGTACTCGTACAAGTCGCTGCTACTATCAACCCGGTTCCGCTCGTCCTCACGTCTTAAATCCTTGAGGCTAAAAGCCCATTCTAAAACGATTAAGGTTAAGGCGCTAGAGCGCTAAACACTAGTATTCAAAGTTATACTAATGTAAGTTGGCAATAAGTCCCGGATGAATTTTTACCAGATTAATAAACAACAATTTGAAAACACGAATTTCGGTTCGTTAGTTAATAAAAATACATTTAATATTCATACGTTCTTAACGACTGTTTGCATTTTATTAATTGGAAATTATCCTTTGTGGGTTAATACCAACACAGAATTAATGGACGACCCCTAACCATGAAATCTTTTGACAATGGCCAATGGAGAAGTTCATTTATTTATTACTTACCTAAAAAAAGTTTGAGAAATTACAAAAAATCTCGTGACATTTTTTTACGATGTCTTTAAACATGACGAAGTTATAACCTTTTAAAATTGGATGTTGACTGAGCAGCTTGTGACGTCACGATACATTTACATACAAACTATATATCGTTGGGTAATATTTATGGAACTACAACGTTTGCCTAAACAGTTTTTACTAAAACATGATGAAATTAGTTAAATCTTCATTTATAAAGATTGCAATGTAAGGCGCTTTATAACTAGTATATATCGTCATCATTGCGAGTAACATGTTTAATACTTGGAATATTTGAATATCTCGGTCATTTTCCAACGTATTTCAATTTTTTTTCACCATAAATACATAATATTTTAGCGTATATTTTTATATAAATATAAAAAATATGCTGGTTCTGAACTGAGTGAACTTTTCCATTGTCTTTTCAGATTCGAGATATATTTAAGAATGTGAATTTGTTTACCTAGGATATGTATAAACAAGAACAAATATAAAACATCACTTAATATACAACTTACGAGTAAAATGCTGTTGTTACTAAATCCATACATATACTATTGTGTTTCATTACTCATGACACCGACTGTCTAAAACGATAGTAAAAGTAGATAAATATACATAAATATAACAAAATAACATACGATAAATAAATAATAAAACATTGTTAACAATTATCAGTCAAATACGCTTTAAAATTGTGAAAAGTAAATTACACTTTGTTATGTTTAGTTCCACAGTCAATACTAGATGGCGCTGCGCCGAGTTTCTAAATCGCGCTATGGTTTTATTCACGCTTGTTAATAGAGTCGTTGCTAATTACCGTGAATAAATGAGTTTTGTGTTACAACAGTAGTGTGTGATTTTATTTAGAGTTGACACCGACATCGTATGATCTGAAATTATAATTTGTGTGATTCTAGTGAAATAGTTGCATGCCGCTACGTTCTTTGATCTCACGAAGGCAGGTCACTGTTAGTAGTAGTAGTTCTCGTACATACATGTATATTATTTTAGTGTGTGCCGCGGCGTCGGAAACGCAACTGAGTGTTCTCAAGATTACACACACCAAATCAATGTACATGTACGAGCAGAACCACTACTAAACGTAACCCGTCTTCGTGAGATGAAAGAACTATACCTACATCATTACTATTATGTAACAACCCATTGAAATATGTTCTACTCAAATAAAATAAAATTGAATAGAATATTGAAATAATTATATACTTTTATACTTACATATACATTGTAAAGCTTCTATATATTGGTGTTGCAGGTGCCCATGGGCGGCGGTAACACTTACCACCACGTGGGACCGCTTGCTCGTCCGTCCACTAATCTAAAAAAAAAAAAAAAGGAAAAAAAAAAAATATATATATTCATATATATGCACCTACTATTAATTTGTAAATAATATATTATTTTTTGAGGTCTACGTTCACTCTCAGGACGCTGCGTTTCATAAATCATGTCTACTTACAAGTAGTAAGCCCTTACACAGGCCCCGCTCTATAAGTGCTGCTATAGCATTACCAGTCAGTAGACGCATGCTCTGGTCGCTGATTTTTGAGGTGTAAGCACAGTTTAAGTTTGTGATTTTTGTAATAAATTACAAATAAATAAATAACTCTATCCATTGATTTAAGAAATGGCTGTGAGGTCTATCCATTGGTTTTCATACTGTCCTATATCTAAAATTATCCTTCGTACCGCGCGTTAATTTAATTGAACAACGCGCTACAGTCATTTGGGAAGTTACTTTCTATAATAAATTAGATATTACTTTGTATGTATGCGTTTTAATCTATTTAAAAGTTTGTAGAGACTTTTTTATATAGGTGTATTAGCAATCGGCGACGGATTCGCCTACTTGAAGTTGTTTTTTTTTAATAGAAAAGGGCGGCAGACGAGCACACAGTCCACTTGATGGTAAGTGGATACTGTCGGCCATAGATATCCGCGATACATGCCAACATCAGTCCAGAATGACAAACGTAAGCACGCCCGCGATGTGCTGCCTGCCTTTGCAGATTAAGGAATGGATTGGGAAAATGGGGAGGGATAGGATAGGATGGGAATGGGCTCTGGCATATCTCACTCATTACCGAAACACGTACGTAATACGATAAAGTAGGAAATGCAGTACATTCCAAAATAGTCTTCTGTGAGAGAGGGGTAACGTGGCCAGCCGAGTGCGCTCAACGGCTGTGGGAATGCAGCATGCACTCTGGTTGTAAGTGGATACTGTCGTTCATGGACATCCGCGATACGTGACATCAGTCTAGAATGACGAACGTTGGCACGCCCTGCGAATGCTCTGTCTACCTTTGAAGATGCAGAAATGGATTTGTTATTTGAATTCAACCAAACTGTCATGTATTTATATTGAAGGAAACGTTCAAATTTCAACTTTCAGGCAAATTAAAATGCAGAGAGCTACTTCAACAGATAGAACGAGTTGGAGTTTAGTACTGAAACAGAAAAAATATGTTATGAAAAAACTTGTTTGAATCGTGCTAATTTCATGTCTGAAATTTGAAATTATCTTAGAAACAGAGTTCGAATAATTCCTATATCTATATAAATAAAAATTGAAATATAAATACATATAAATATAAAGAAAAATTGGAAAATTTGCCCGGAAAATTGAAAAATTCGGTTAAAACTGAAAGTGCTTTTTTCTATGGGATTTTTGTATGAACTTATTGAAATTATTGTATTATTGAAACTTGGATAGGACAACGTCTGTAGGGTCAGCTAGTTTATAATAAATATCAAAATAACCGATATTTGTATCCGATATATTTCATGTACATAAAACAGAAGCGAATTTAATTCTGTAAGTGGTTTTAATGTGTCAAAATTTTTAAATGAAACTTTGAGTTTCATTAATAGACTTATTTATTATAAAACGAAACGAAAATAAAATTAGAGTAACAAAAATTGGAGTCTGAGATTAATGATCAGTCTACTTAATCATGAGATTAATAATCAGTCTACTTAATCATGAGATTAATAATCAGTCTACTTAATCATGAGATTAATAATCAGTCTACTTAATCAACATTCAACTAAATTATAATTATAATCTTTATTGTTGGATCATTGGCAGTGGCCACTTCGGTAAAAGTAATTAAAATTGCTGTTTGTCTGTCAAGTGTTGCCAGCGTAAATGTGGGATCTGTCAGAATTCCAATTTTTGATATATATCTGCCGATATATATCAGCGAAGCTTGCTTAGAAATCTAGCAAATAGTTATTAAAACTTAGTTAAAACTGAATAGTTTTAGTCTAAATAGTTATGATTAAGTTATAAATTCCTTTTCTGGTCCACTGGACAAGAGGCCTCTTCGTGAACATTGTCTCGTGAATGGGGGGGGGGGGGGGGGGGTGTAGGTAGCAGCTTAAGACGGCACGCTGGCCAAGGGGCATGGCGAATCCACACTTTTAAAGGCTCTCTTCTTCTTATACCTCAATCGCCTTATACGACATTCATGCGAAGAGATGGGATGGTGCAATTCTAACGCCGGCCAATTAATCACGATTTTTATTTATCTCATAGTCGACATTTAAACGACAATAATTATAATCAATTTTATGTAGTCGATAATTTGCCGTGCATCGGCTGGCTTCAGAATAGGATCAGCCCAATTCTTAGAGCGGGTGTCGTAAAAAGCAATTAGGGGATATCAAAGCCGCTACTACAAGTCCTGAGGAACTAAACCGCTTTTAAAAGAATGGACTCGCCCACCCGCTTGGGCAGCGTGCCATTGAATGCCACACACCCCACATGCTCGAGACAATGTACTGCATGACTGGTTACGGTTGAGGTACTTCAATACGAATTAAGATATAACTAATTACAATTGTTTATGTGTTTTTTAATGTTTTTAACACACCAATTAATTCTTATTTTCTTTTTCAGGTAAGTAGCGTGATTTCTACAATTTAACAGATAATACGTAAGTGGACTATAAGATGTTTTATATAATTATAAATATATAATTATATAAAATATCTTATATTATTAAAACTGTAGAATCGACAACCAAAAGTGTAGGCGAGTCTTTTAATTAAAACCATACAATTACTCAAAAGAATTCGTTATAAATATTTATTAAACAATTATCCTTAATGTACGAAATGGATTCACTAAACAATACAATGTAAATATGTGTTGAAAAAAAAAACAACCAACTGTGGATTCATCTTGTTTACACACTTAGTAGGTACGAGCACTTATGTACATTTTGTCGTGTATATATGACCAGTTTTACTTGACCTTTGATAAAGTTTAACAACACTCCTTACTAACCGTCCTTTTGGTAGCAGAAGGGAGGTGCAGGATGTCTTCTTCACTGGTCGCCCCGGGCGCGATTCCCGAAGGAGCATGCGCAATATCTAGCCATCTGACCAGTCTGTGAACACGCGCTCTTTGTCCCGAACGCATCGCGCGAAACGCATTCCATTTTCAAACCGAAAAAAAATAACAAAAAGGTTTAATTACAATCGATTAGAATGGGGAAAAGCAGTCGATAGCGTTCGATTTTACAAATTCGAATTCCATGGAACGCCGGCCGGTGACCTATGAATATCAACAAGTGTCAATTTTTAATGCCTGCGCTTATGTAACACGCGGAACAGTGATTTTCGTGATAAGTTAGTAAAGAACTGGGTCATTGTACCTGTTGCCTACAACTGCGTAGGTGGCGTAGTAAACGCAAACTTGCATTTCCGCTAACGTTAACAATTAAATTGCTGGTTTAGAAAATTACTAGTGACTTTAAAGGTTTTGCGATAGTGTAACAGTGTTGCGCCTTGCTGGATAATGTAAAAACGTGGTATGTCGGACGGTCCGTCTCGCTTGCCGTCCCTGACGCCGTCAAAATGCAAATCGCATGAGATGTGGGCTGCTATGACAAGATCCATTGAAATACTTGTTGCCTTCTTCGAATACTATGCACAGAGGTAAGGAAGCAACTCAAATTACTAGATTACTAGGGGTAACAGATGATTTACTAGGGTAGGCTCGTGTCCTGCCGAAGGACGTTACAATTAACCAATTAAATATTTAATCGACTAATCCCAAGATTACCTAATACTCTTTCCAGTTGTCACTAAATAAGAATCATTTACTTACTGATCTGTCGCGAGATCCATGTCCTGTTTATCTGTCTAGTCTAATACCAAAAATAACTATCTTTACTTTGCTAGTTTCATCTATTCATTGATTAGGTCAAAGGTTACTAGAAATGTTAATGTGTTAAAGAAATGTGTTAGAAACTCTACGGGCACGTACCAGTGAAAAAGTAGATTTCGTTATTATATTGCAATTTTGTTTTAAATGTATAAAAGTTTCTTCCACGAAACATTCGCAGAAAATTGTAAGAAATTGATGCGGCACATAAATTTTAGTTACTCTTTTTGTAAATTACTACAAAGGGCATATCTACTTCATTCCTTGCAGTATTAATTTTTATTTCCCAGGCAATCGTTGGACTTTGCTGGAAATTATGGGATAGAGTAGTAAACAAATGTAATAAAGAAGACAGGAACAAGATTTACTGTAAATAAATATTAAAATATGAATCTAACTGAACATATGTACCAACATACTAACACGAACGTAAACTTACAAAAAAAAATATGTAGGTACAATATAACTAGTCTGGCCATAAATACTGTTACATAAAAACTTTTCTTTTTTTTTCAACTTTTTAATTATTTTGAATTTGGAACGCGTTTATTATTTTTAAAAGTTCTTTTGATTTCGCGCCATTTCACATATTTTTTCGTGTTCATTATCAAATTACAATATGGAATGGGGTGTTAAAGAAAAGAGGATTGCGGTGATCGCCTTGCACAAAGTGGGTATGGAGCCGTCGGTCATATTCCAGACACTTCAAAAGCTTGGTATCAGCCGTATGTTCGTATATCGTACTATCAACAGATACAACAACACTTCCTCTGTCGAAGACCATAAAAGATCGGGGCGGCCGCGTGCTGTTAGAACTACAAAGGCTGTTAATGCTGTTAAAGCCAGAATTCGTCGAAATCCCATTAGGAAGCAAATAATCTTATCGCGAGAAATGAAGATTCCCGCTAGGACTCTGTCACGTATTATAAAACAAGACCTGAAGCTCGGTGCTTATCGTCGATATACAGGACATGCCCTAAATCAATCTTTACAATTAAAGAGAGTGGATCGATCAAAACGCCTTCTGTCGCGATACGCAGGTGAAGGTGCACAGAAATATCCTCTTTACCGATGAAAAAATTTTCACGATTGAAGAGCACTACAATAAGCAAAATGATAAAGTGTACGCTCACAGTTCTAAAGAAGCTGCTCAAGTGGTCGGAAAGGTACAACGTGGTCATCATCCTGCGTCAGTGATGGTTTGGTGGGGCGTGTCTTATCAAGGCGTCACAAAGCTACATTTTTGTGAAAAAGGAGTGAAAACTTCAGCCAAAGTGTATCAAGAGACAGTCTTGGATCGTGTTGTGAAACCCCTCAGCAATACACTTTTTAAAAATGTACCGTGGACTTTCCAGCAGGACTCTGCACCTGGTCACAAGGCACGAACTACCCAAGCCTGGCTTGAAACCAACGTTCCGGACTTTATAAGAGCTGAAGACTGGCCCTCATCTAGCCCATACCTCAACCCTTTAGACTACAAATTGTGGTCAGTTTTAGAGGACATGGCTTGCTCTAAACGACACGGCGACATTGAGTCTCTTAAAAAATCTCTGGAGCAAGCAGTGGCGAAATTTCCCATGGAAACAGTGCGTAAATTCATAGATTCGTGGCCAGACAGATTAAAGGCCTGTATAAAAGCCAAAGGTGGCCATTTTGAATAGAATATTGTTTTTATTTTTTGCTGAGACTTTAATAAATATGTACATATAAGTTTTAGTAATATTACATTACTTCATTAAAAAAAAATTACATTTTCATTTGCAACAGAACTTATGGCCGGACTAGGTATATATATATATATATATATATATGTATAAATTAAAATAATATATGTACAGGTATGTATAATTTTGTCAATAATAATTAGGAATTGTATGTTTTAATTAAGATTACCAATATCGTAGAAATATAAATTGAACAAAATATATCTAGAAAATACAATGAATATAAAAAAATAAACAAACAAGAAATGATTAAATGGTACCGATTTGTTATTTAAGCCGTCCTTTGAAAAATCCCCGGGAAGATGCTGTCTTAATGTTAAATTTCTTTACTTGCAATAAAAAAGAAATATAGCATTAATACCTACCAAAAATTTAAATTGACATCTAAAAATGACATTGCCTGTGATTTATCAATAGTATTTTAAAGTGTGACTACTGTTCTATATTTATATCTGCCGACATAAATTGTAACACATTTCCACACAGAGCCCGAGGCCCTTTACGTACCCAATACCCGTGCACACATTTTTTAATAACACGTGACAACTCGGCCACCTGAAACCTCCCCTAAACATGATTGATGGCGGGAAGGTGCGATACATTTTTCAAAAGGTTTTGTCGTTGTTATTACTTTAACCTCTGATTACAAAAAAAAAAAAAAGGCGTACTCGGCTGGCCTCGTTACCCCCTCTCTTACTGAAGAATACCTTGAAATATACTGCATTTCCCACCTTATTCTATTCCCCAATATTGTACTTGATTCGGTAGTGGGTGAAATATGCCAGAGCCCATTCTTCATCCCATCTTATTCTATCCCTTCCCATTTTCCCAGCCCTGTCTCCAAATCCATCTTCATAGATAGGCAGCGCATCTGGTGGCGTCATTCTGGACTGAAGATGGCATGTACTGCGAATGTCTCTAAAATGGCTTCTTCTTATAAAAAAGACCAAATTTGCGTGCGATTTTAGGATGATTTTGAAAATATCAGGACTTTAAAATTTCGAAAAAAAAATCACCTAATTTGCTGGGGTTTTTTTTTTTACCGTTAACAATTTGAAGATACAGCCTGTATACGAATAATAAACTCAGTAAATCACACTTCTCTCTCGGTGCGTAATTTACAAACAGAAAACGAAATGAAGAAAATATGCTAATACACATTTCAAGGCTTCATTACCATAAATATAATTTCCCCTTGTTGCTCAATTAAATTGTTTTTTTTTTCGCTTTTTTTAATGTCAGCCATCTTGAGTTTTGTAATGTCGATTGGAAGTTAAAATGGGACAGTTTTAAAAATAATAGATATACTACATTAGTGACTAAGAGATAACAAAGTCGCTACCACAAGGCCGTGGTAGCGGTGCATTGCATATAGGGCTGCCACCACTCCGGGTTTGGCGGACGCTTGTCCGGACTACGGGTTAACACCGTAAATCTCCGGGCTGGGAGGTTGAACATTCAAAAATCTCAGAAAAAATAGAAATATGATTTGTAAACTGGCTCTAGTAAACATTACCTAATACCCAATAAGATAGATTACTTTAAAGATTATTGTTGTAACAAATGCAAAGATACAATTTAAAGCGTCGCTGTGTGTATCAAAGACAGTGTAAGGTTATCTTGTGGTAATTTTAATCGTAATTTAGTACTAACTAAAGTACTATATTAAATTAAAAATTGACTACTATTTCCTGTTTCGTTTTTGTCCCATTTTTTAATCTCCGGGTTTAAAGTATTCTGAAGGTGGCAGCTTTAATTGCATACCATACTCGTATATTGACAAACAGTCGCTGCGTACAGTGCGGTCATCAAGACATTTTACACCGCGAACCCAAAAGTTGTGGAATGAACTGCTAGTTGAGTTTTTACCCCTATGCTACGACATGGTGTAGCAGCCTTACCTGAAACATAACACATAAATTAATAAAATACAATAAACAAACCTACATAAAATATGTACATAAATATTGTTAAAATTTTATTGTAAAAACTCACGAGCGTCGCAATCCTTCTGAAGCGTCGCTATTGTTCTCACCTCTGCGCTCGCGCCGACAGGTACCCGCCGACCGGCCGGGAGTCGAAATCATTGTTTAATATCGAGCGCACGGTAGTGTGGCTAAACTCAACGGTGCATTTTTGGTTTAGTATTAACCTTTAACTAGTCGCGTTGAAATAATTACACTATTAGTCGCGTGGGGTCCACAGAGACCCCATATTTGATTGGCAAAAATGAAACAGATATAATAAAGACAAAGGTTTATAATTATTAGGAACTTAAAGTACAGCATCTTAACTTAACAAAAACATAAAACTTCTAGAAAATAACTGAACATAAACTTCTAAATCAGTGTCTCAAAAATACTTAGTAATTAACAAGCACATAAATTGCAGACTTTGGTATGGTGCTCATTGCACATAAATTTGTTGCATTTACTGCACTTGCTTTTGGTTTTCCTGTCCTTAGATCTCGGACATAGGTGACAACGGCCTTTGGAAGCACTCGGTTCAGTTTCAGACGTCGAAGGCTCGGGGTTATCTATGAGTCGTCGTTGCAGAAAACGTGGCAATGTGGGAAATTCAGCTCTCTTCAGGCGAGAAGACATCACCTTAGAAAAAAAATCTATTCCAGTTCCGTCTGTCGCCCATAGGTCAAGAAAGTTCGAATGTGAAGATCTAAGGACACCGGACATCATTAGTAAACCAAAAAATGCTTGTAATTCTTCAACGGTCAATTCTTTTGGGTCACGCTCTCTATGGAAACGTGCGCGTATATTTTGAATATATTGGTTTGTATATCTTAGAATAAAATCTATTATATTCTTATCAAAAAATAATTGAAAATAATCAGTCTTACTCTTAGCACTTCTAGCTTCTCCTTTTGGCCCAGGTAAATGTAAATGTAAGGTAAATGTAAAACAATATTGTGAGCTCTTTGTCTTATTCTTCGGCTTGAGGCATTTTTGGACCATTTTGTATTCTTGTCCTTACCTAAATAGTATTCTGAAGCTAGTGGCACTGATTCATCTTCTAATTCTTCTCCACTCTTCTGAGTATCAGAATCATGATCTTCTTGATCAATACACACTTCTTCCACGCCCAACGCGTCGTCACTTTCGTCGAAAGGATCCACTTCATCTTCGTTGAGAATAGAAATTATTTCCTCTTGAGTCAAGTGATGACTGCTACCCATTGTGATGTTTTACCTGTAAAGATCACTAAAAGTATAATCAAAACGAAAATAATAAAGTTATTACGAAAACAAAAAATTATGCTCACCAATAATTTACTACACACAACCCCAAGCACCTCCGCGTGACGCATGTGATTGAAGCCGCGACTAGCGGAGCACTGAGGAGGAAGGAGCGGGCGAGCTAGGAAGCTACTGAAAGGTACAATCGCTTACGCCGAGTATTTGCCGAATTACGACAAAAACAAAGTTGCTTGGGGTCCAATGGACCCCACGCGACTAGCTAAAGGTTAATATAACTGTGCTCACAAAAAGATTTAAGTACTTACTTGTGTCGATTGTGCAAACTGTGTAATAGACGTTTGAACGCATATAAAGTGACTTTCATTTGTGTATCTCCTAATCTCATCTCTGGGCCGGCGCACCGAAATACCAATTGGACCCATTTGACTCCATCCAACGACGTGCTGTTCGTATTGTCGACGATCCCACTCTCACGGGCGGTTTAGAATCCCTCAGCATTCGGAGAGACGTTGCGTCTCTCTGTGTGTTCTACCGCCTGTACAATGGGGAATGCTCTGAAGAATTGTTTAATATAATTCCCACCTCGGGTTTCTACAACCGCACATCCCGTCACAGAAGTGCGGCCCATCCGCATTTCCTCGATACGGAGGTGTCGCGCACTGTTCGGTCCAAAAACTATTTTATACCGCGAACCCGTAGGCTGTGGAACGAATTGCCTCAAGAGGCCTTTCCATTGAGCTACGATATGGGGTTCCTCAAGAGAGCTGTGTATAGGAGCTGTGAATTTTGCAAGGTCGACGGCGCGCCCGCATGCCCCCTGGTGTTGCAGGTGCCCATGGGCGACGGTAACACTTACCATCACGTGGGACCGCTTGCTCGTCCGCCCACTAGTCTATAAAAAAAAAGAAAAAAAATCAAAACGTACCACAATGGGGCTCTTCAATTCTAATGTCATGATCTCCCAAGTAGGTAAATTACTCCGAAATCTTCCTGAAAATATTTATTAAACATATTAAACACTTTAAACTTAAAACTTATTTAAACTTATATTAAACACCCCAGTCGAAAAGCCGTTAGCTGAACAATCTTCAAATAATCATAATAATAGACTAGCTTTTGTAACCTCCGTCCATCGATTTTCCCTTCAGATAATGAAAAGCCGTTAAAGGGAGGTGCGATGAGGTCGAAACTCAGAATTGAGTGTCAATGATTGGTCTTTGTTTTTGAAGTGAAATATATATATGCCATTGTAGTACTGCAATCAACCTTCAAAAAGCCGTCAAAAGACACCTAGGCCGCCACGACGAGGTACCAACATGTTTTACTATGAAAATGATAGCCTTTGCATCATAGATGAAGGAACGATATGTGTTTTTTTCGATTAAAGAGGGAAAGGAGTAAAACTACCCGCTTTTATTCTTTAATTTTATGTGCGATAAATCGGCTTGAAAATTAGTTCCAGTGGGTTTTCTGGGTTGCTGTACTCGAGTCCGGTGTCAAAAGTGCACCTTCTTAGTTGTGTAGTTCCTGAGTGGTAACAACTGCTTTGTATCCATTAGTCAACATTTACGTCATCTACGGTAAGAGCTGGAGTGATGTTATTCTATAGCCCGCCGGCACCGCACGGCCCAGTTACTGGTTTTTAGTAATTAAAAAAAAAAGTATCTTTATTTTATATATCATTGAACTCAGAATAACGAGTAGAATCCTTGGTTTTGGTTTCGGGAATAGTCCTGACACAACATTTTCTACATAAAGCCCTATATAATATATAAATATATATTATATAAGGTACCTTTATAAGTTATATACTTTTTTTATAGAAAAAAAAGGCGGCAGACGAGCATACAGTCCACCTGATGGTAAGTGGATACTGTAGTCCATAGACATCCGCGATACATGCCAACATCAGTCCAGAATGACAAACGTTGGCACTCCCCCGAATGCGCTGCCTACCTTTGCAGATTAAATAATGGATTGGGAAAATGGGGAGGGATAGGATGGGATGGGAATGGGCTCTGGCATATCTCACTCACTACCGAAACACATACGTACCTACATTGGGGAAATACGATAAGGTAGGAAATGCCAGTACATCTTCAAGGTAATCTTCTGTGAGAGAGGGGTTACGTGGCCAGTCGAGTGCGCCCAGCGGCTGTGGGAATACAGAATACACTCTTCCCCTAACAAATACAGTATTTAAGGTCCTACTAAAAGAATGTGAAATATTTTAAATACGTTAATCAGCACACTAATATTTTGTTTTTTTTATTACATTAAAAATAAATAATTGGTGTGTAATTTACTCCTGTATGTATAACACGTTATGTAGTTGATACCTACTTAATACTCACTAGCGAGCGAGTGTGGATGGTGTAATGCATATACGAGTAAATTCATCACCAATTATTTGTTTCACAATGTAATAAAAAAAACATGAAATACATATTACTTTTTAATTAGACGTAATAAATAGTTTTAGTGAACTGATTGACATATTAAAATATTTCACACTATTGTGGGACCTTGTGGACCTTCGTCTTTAAAAATTGGTACTAATACAACATGTGAGATAAAATTAGGCCGGTGTGCGTTTAACCGAAAATCATCGGCCCCCTTCATAATCCTCGTGAAAAATAGCCGCGCCGTTTCGCAACCACCTCCAAATATATCAGGGTGCCCTTCGGATGTCAGCGAGGACACACGATCATACGTGTGACGAGCTCTACCTGTATATTTTTTTTATTCATTTATAGGTATTTTAATACAATACATAAAAAGTCTAACTGGAAATATCTCCAATCAGCAAAGATGTTTCACGGAAAAAACGAAATTTATATAATTTACAGACATAAACAGCACTCCGCGCCTCATCTATCCACTTATCACAGGGTGGACTGTCTGCTCAATTGCCACCGTCTTACTATAAAAAAATGTTACGCCACCTTTGCTCGATTTTCGATGATCAAATAAAATCGATCGTTTTATTTCGATCGGCAAGTTTCAACGATTCACGTCGTATCAGCAATGTCGATCGTTAAATAAGTTTCATAAAAATATTTTATATTCATCGGTTACCACCTCACACACGTCCTGTGCATAAAGTATATATTTAGTTAAAATTCACGCTCCAAAAGCGGATTGGCGACTGGCGAGTCCACACTTGTAGAGGCTGTGTCGTTCTTCGGGTCTTCTGGTGGGGGCTTTTTCGCCTTTAGGACCCTTAGTCGCCTTTTAAAACACCCACGGGAAGAGATGAGGTTGTGCTACTCCTAAAGCCGGCGAACACGACACGGCCCAATGGACAAAGTGTAGTGGAGTGTAGGCTTTCTCGGCCGGTGTCCATATTAATTGAATCTTCCGGGCTACTTGGCCGAGGTCCTCTGGAATCTCTCCTCTTTCTTCCAAACGTTTCGTGAGCTGTTGATCGCAGTTGTTGACGAAACGTTTGGAAGGAAGAAAAGAGATTCCATAAGACCTCGGACAAGTAGCCCGGACGATTCAATTAATATGTAATTACCAATAATTCTAAACATCTAATTCTTTATTTCTGTTAAATTTAGTTAAAGTTAGTTAAATTTCTTATAAATTTCAAATATCCTTTCTAAAAAGTCAATTCAGTCTTTGTCTATTATATCTTGACATCTGTCTGTCTTTGATTACATATTTTTTCTGCTTCATTCCTCTCTCTCTCTCTCTCTCTCTTTGTTACTTATAAATTTATCGCTTCTCAGGCAACCATCGAGGCGTATAAGAATGTACTTAAATCGGCAAGTATTATTTTCAACATTAATTATTTTTCATTTCTCAATTGGTAAGTTAAATTGTAATTTTAAATTAAAATAAATAATAAAGAGCAATTGGAAAAAATG
This sequence comes from Sesia apiformis, assembly GCA_914767545.1. Lineage (NCBI taxonomy): Eukaryota > Metazoa > Arthropoda > Insecta > Lepidoptera > Sesiidae > Sesia > Sesia apiformis. The sequence continues at coordinate 3,703,363 of OU611976.1, forward strand.
TACGAATGTCGTCCCAACCCATCAACAAACGTAAAATTAGTGACAATTTATATTTTTCATCTACCATAATCATTATAAGCAATTATAAATCGTAATTCAGTTAATGTTCATGAGATGACACACTGCTGGAACAATGCAATATAGACGATAATCTTTTGTTAGTTACTCAATTATTAATAAACACAGATGTGTTTATTTTTCACTGTGACCATGTCGCATGCGACTTTCACGGACTCGTTGCATTAACCCAAATGATTTTTTCGTTCGCCATTCTTCATAGCCGTGTGTTGTGTATTATGCCTATATCAATTTTTACGCCCAAACACATTAATATATGGAGGGTCACGGTAAAACATTCATTAATCATTATCTGTGTGTGCAAATGTTAAACAATACTGTCATGTTTAGCGAGTTTTATAAATGACCGTTTCCATTTGCGTGTACGTTATGTGTGCAACTCTTAACATAGAAATTTAATACAAATGATTCTGGATTTTATTGCATTGGAAATAAGATTCATTGCGACATAAATGGAAAATGGAAAGATGGCTGTAAGATTTCACCAAGCACCCCCGTGCTTATTGAAATCTTACAGCCACTGGATACACTCGACTGGCCAAATTACCACGTACTCACTACCCTAAAATGTATTGCGTTTTCCACTTTGCCCTATTCCTTTAGTGTACGTACGCGTTTCGGTAGTGAGTGAGATATGTCGGAACCTATTCCCATCCTACTCATTCCTAAGTCTCCAAGACGGCGCATCCACGGGCTAACGTTTGTCATTCTGTACTGATGTTCTCATATATCGCGGATGTCGCAGGGTCACTGTGTCCACTTACCACTTACCACCAGATTGACTGTATGCGGGTATACCACCTTCTTTCTATAAAAAAAATGTAAGTACGAGATATAAATTAAAAGTGTCGTAGACCGTACGTTTCAAATGTGTCTTGTCACATCTTTCTTATCTTGGAGGTAAGAATAAATGGAGACAGATGGTATTTTATACACGCAGGCGCTCGAAATACGTTCTTGCAGCGACTACGAGAGGAAAGTGACCAATATAATGTCAAACTCGCCCCCACTGATGGTGCGATGTATCCGCATTTTCTCGATACGGTGTCGCTTACTGTTCGGTCCAAAAACCGTTTTATTCCACATACCGGTAGCCTGTGGAGCGACCGGTTCATCAATATGCGGTTCTTCAAGAAAGCAATTGTGGGTGCGTCTTATTCTCACCCACGGGATAGGTGGGTGCTAAGAGTGAAGATGAAATATGAAACAGATGCGTGGCAATGAAGAAAGCCAGGTTGATAGTCGATCGATGATGAAAAATAAATGCTGAACAGATTAGAAGTAGAGCACTAAGGTTTAATCGCAGGTGAGTTGACAATGTTTATTACATGTAAATAGCGAATGATAATAACAGCACTATGATGGTAAGTAACGATTCTGCGCGCGAGCAAGTGGCGACTGTCTGTATCTATCTACCGTGACGTCATATGTCATACGTCATATGTCATATTTCACTCCCTACCGAAACACTTACATACATTGGGGAAATATGATAAAGTGGGAAATTTCAAGGTAGTCTTCTGCAAGAGAGGGCTAACGCAGCCAGTCGAGAGCGGCCAGCGACTGCGGGAATGCAGAGTGCATTCCACTCGAAATGATTGTACAATGATCGAACAAACTTTAACATAACTTGACCGGTCAACAAGGGATGATGTGGAGGTAAAAATGGAATTGGTAAAAATGGAATTAGTAAAAATGGAAATGGTAAAAATGGAATTGGTAAAAATGGAAATGGTAAAAATGGAATTGGTAAAAATGGAAATGGTAAAAATGAAATTGGTAAAAATGGAATTGATAAAAATGGAATTGGTAAAAATGGAAATGGTAAAAATTGAATTGGTAAAAATGGAAATGGTAAAAATGGAATTGGTAAAAATGGAAATGGTAAAAATGGAATTGGTAAAAATGGTGAAAGGTGGAGGTTTAAATTTTTTGTTAGAAATGTAGGTATTTGCGGAATACCGATCAAAGAAATTCAGTAGTAACAGTGAAAATAAATGAAAAATGTCTACCCTTTTACACCATCTGCTACATTCGTGAATACTTGCCTGAATTTTCCGATTTCTAAATATAGGTTTCTCTCATGAACGAATACATTATATTCAATCCTATTTAGACTTTTGCATGAAATGTATTAGAAGGATTGTAGCCGCGGATTATTCTCGTATTTCGATGTCGCCTTGGAAAGCTTGTTGTAAGCCACGAAGGGCTTGTTGAGGGGGAGTTTAAATAAAAAAACAAGTAAAAAGACATTTATTTTGCAAAAATACTTACAGTAATCCTTCTGACTCTCAAACTAGGATACCCTGTACTGTGCTGAAGACCAAGTCTTCAGGTCCGAATTATATGTACTAATTATTCATTTATTTAGGTACATGTACCCAGGTACATGTACCCAGGTACATGTACCGTATCAGAGCGTAGCAATTATAGAATAATATGTAATGTATCATTGGAATAATTGTCAACAAAATATAATTTATTTATAAAATTAAAAAGAAATACTCCACTTGGGTCTTTTTAGTAGGTAAAAGATCGGGTAAAAGTTAAAGTGTTCGACTCGCACTTACCCCTTTTTTTTATAAATGTTAGAAAAATTTGGAAACCGTCCGCATACTACTGAACCGTGATAAGTTTGTTTATTCAAATGTTTAATACAAAACATAAATTTTCTCTAATTGGGCCCGCGGCGGCACGAGCGGCCCAAATTGACAATTTAGATGTGGCCCTAAATGGATTAATTGTCCCCATTAATTTTGTTATTCGCTGTAATTCAACTGAATTGGTGCTGCGGAACTCGCAATTGGAAATATTTTTTGTAATAATTAATTTTTGTAATGCGATGCGATCAGCCCTTTCAGCATCCACTGCCGGACTCCCCATGAACACTGCATGATGGATGTATGGGCTTAAAACGCCCATGTGGTCTAACTTCCTGAGCGCTTGTGGTAGCCGCTTTGTTACCCCTTAATCGCCTTTTACAACACCTGCGGGGAGAGAGGGGGTGATGCCACTATAACCGGCCGACACCACACAGTTAATTTTGTTATACTTTTCACTAACTTCGAAAGCAACTTGAGAAACAGAAACTTGAAAATAGACTACGAAATTTCTTTTCTGGATGTTCCTTCCTTTTGGGATGTTTATGTTCCTAAGCATAAAGAGCCGCGAGCGCGAGCCGCCGAGACGCCAGTTTTGAGTAATAAACGCTATGAACGTTTTAGACAGGACGACAAAACCTTATATATTTTTAACTTTTGATTTACTTATTCCAATTATTTTTTTCCTCGCTAAAACACTTTTATATATTTTAAATAGGTTGTGACATGTTCCAGGATTTGCAGTATTTCGGTGGCGCATTGTACATATATTATAAATAATTATGTGGATGTATTATACAACAATATAAGAAAGAAACAAAGGAACAAAGAATAATAAAAGGTATCATTGTTTTTTAAGCACCTATCCAAAAATTCCTTATCATCGCAAATGAAACATAACCCTTCATTGACTTCATCTTTACCTATATAAATTCAGTTAATAACCCTCGAGTGCTTCAATAGAGCATAGTAAAATTAGAACAGTAGGTAGGTTACTTTCATACTAATGCACGAGTCACAGTTTGTATCAATCACAAAGTGGTCGATCAATCACAGGAGTCTATTTGAACTTTCTAGGGGTATTTTCAAATATAAGAATTTGGGGGTCGACGACAGCTAAAAATAGTTCGTTAGTTCAAAGTACCTATTAAATGGATACCCAATTAAGAAGATAAATATGATTTTATCTCTATGTACACCGCCAAAAGAGTCACACGTAAGAATAGATGAAATAACACGTAGCATAATGTCTGTATATTGTCTCATCGAACGTAGCATAGCAAGTGCTGGTAGTAAAATCGTTGCATGTCTACAGAAAGGGGTCTGCAAACGAAAAAAGTGTGGGAACCCCTGATTTGTATAATATAATTTCGTTAGTGTGTCAGGAAACTGCAATAATTGTGCCGCCATATACCGTTGTCGAGCGTAATCATAATTCAGTCCATAGACGTGCATCAATCAGTTCATTAATTCAGACTTAATTCAGACGTTTATGTTAGTACTACAGCAAATTTAAAATCTTAAATTTAAAATTTAAATTCGATCATCTCTTTGTTTATAGAATAGGTGACAGATGAGCTGGCGGACCACATAATGGTAAATGGTCACCGCCGCCTATGGATATCTGCAACACCAGATGCGCTGTAGACCTTGCAGAATCCTGATCACAGCTCTCTTGAAGAGTGTAACATATGGTAGTGTAACTGAAAAACCTCAGCTGGCAGTCTCAGTGTCTTTCAAATATTTATTTAGTTCATTAGTAATAGTGCATCTCAAAGAATTTTGAATACTTTGCAAACAACTCTTTTTATGATAATTCAACTAATTCTTCAAATTAATTGGATAGTTTTGTTCTTTGAGAGCTCGTGCAGATGATGTTGCAAAGGTTATTTTTTCTTTTTAAGTTTTTTTTTTGCTTTAATTGATGCATATTTTGTCGTTTTTGTCTCCTGTTTTTTCCCTCCGATGGATGCGGACCTAAAGTGAGACAGAGAGAGAGACAAGACTGAAATCGTCACATAATAGTCACAATAATCACGGAACTTTTATTCACTATCGAGGTTTCGTTGGGAATTAATAATTCCTTGAGCTAAGAACTAAGAACTTGAATATTTGTAATAATTAAAAACGTGCAGAATTCATTTAGATCGATATGAATCAAATGTCAATCACCTACCTGTTTCACTGCGAATCGAAAGTATATACATATGTATAGGACCGGAGTAAAACTACTGTTTTGTTTTTACTATGACTGAACGTACATTAGAATGATTAATATCTACATGGTGTCCCAGAAGCGCTAATAGATTATCCCATTAGGGACACCGTGTATCAGAGGACAATGGCGGAAGGAAAATGGCTGTGCCTTTGTTACATATTTTACCTTGAAGTTAATGGTATTTTCATGGATATTCGCTTGAAGTTTTTAGGTGGGAGAATAGGGATGCCATCCATTCGCGGGAATGTGAGTTCGAACCCAGGCCCGTACCACTCCGTTTTTACATAGTTTGTAATTCAATATGACAGTTCCAAAAGTAAAGTATGTAATGTTCCAAAATTATGACAGTCTAAACTTTGCAAAAATTTGGAAAAAAAATAACGCGATAATAATAATAACGACATGTTATTGGATAGGTATCGTCTAACTCAACAAACTTTTTGTTGTAAAATTTACGGAAAGTGATTTTCAAATAACCGATTAATCTCAAAGTATTTCTTTTTATAATAATCATCCTTTACTCACTATTCACAGTGAGCTTCGATTAGTATTCGACTATTCGATTAGTATTCGAGTATTCGTTTAGAAAATGTCGAATATGAATACGAATATGAATAGCCGGAACATCCCACGAAACACATTAATTAATATGAAATATAAAAAACTGTTTTTTTTTTCTTCATATGTGGCAAATGTTGCAATTAGCACATTCTGCCACTGTCAAGTTTCTTTCTTTATAAACAATTTCAATTTCAAAAAAACAATTTCAATTAAAACGTATCCTGTGTCCAGTCCCGTCGAAGTAAGTCAGGAGTCGCTCAGCAAAGCGATAGTCGGTTAATGACGACAGGAGAGGACTCCTTGGAAGCACACGAAAAACGCAATCCCACGCTTATATTTGTTTATCACAAACACCACGCACGAAAAACTCTTTATTGTAATTTAACAAAAATGTTTTGCAATAATCAAACAAACACTCAACGTAACTCCTCGAGTTCCCGCGAAAAAGTCAAAACCGTTCTAGCAAAACATATGAAGTTTTGTTGTTCTATTTAAGACATTGATATAATAAATTACATTACAGTGATCATTCATTACATTGCTTAACAGTACAGGGTAATCATCTGTCGACATCTGCGCGTGGTGCAAAAAATATCTATCAACTAGAAATGAACAATAAGTTATTTAAAAAAAAACTATTGTAAAAACTGATACTTATTTTCAGCTGTGCACTGTTTCAATTACATGTTGTATATATTAATGAAATCAATTTACACTTAAATATTGTATATGCACAAAATTACGCGACCATACTCATGTTTTGCAGTTAACAGGACGGACGGACAATAACCTTTTATGTTATTAGCAATCTATATCGATATCACATAACCGCTGACCCGTGTGAGTCGGGTCGCCACCTCGCGACTCATTTGAGCGAATCGAAGAGTTAATTTGAGACATAACTATAAACAGCCCTCCCCAGAGAAAAATGTCACAGATGCATTTTTATAACATTCGAGAAAAATGCAAAATATTTTGGTAAAAATTCTCATTAATTTAAAATAAAGCTAGAAACTTGGAAGTTTTAGATAAAACAAAATAATAAACAATGCTTCGTTAAAAATAGAAAGTAAGAGAGAAACAAAACGATTTTATTGACGACAACAATATTAGAAGATGTAATAAATTGATAATAAAAGTCAAAAAGAAAGGAATATCATTTTTTTTTATATAGACAAGTGGGTGGACGAGCAAGCGGTCCCACGTGATGGTAAGTGTTATCGCTGCCCGTGGACACCTGCAACAAATGGGAGTATGCGGGTGCGCCGACGACCTTGCAAAATCCTATTCACAGCTTTCTTGAAGATTGTAGCCAATCGGCACCAACTCATCATAATATGTCGCAGCTAGGGTTGGCAGACGTCCGACTATAGGTGGCTTTATATCTACTTGTCCTGCCAAAATTCCGGGCCAGTCCGGCTTTTGTGCGGCTTTTTGACGAGTCATGTTTATCTAATATATATGTAATTATAAAGACTGATGACCATATCTTTTATGTTTTAACGCAAAAACGATCCCGAAAACGGCTCTAACGACTTTGAATAAACTTACAGAGTACATAAGGGCTTTTATGGAACGAAAATTGGATTTAGCTAGTTCCCACTGCTCGGACAATTAGGCTTTCCGCAGAAAAAGTATAGAATCTGATATAAAGTATGAAAAATATGTATTTATTTCTTTATGCTCGGTATTTTTTTCAACGTCCGGCAAAGTACGCCCTCATATCCGGCAAATTCCGCCATTCAGCCTTGGAACCCAAATGTCCTGCTTTTTCAATGGCGATGTCCGATCTTGCGAAAAAATGTTTGGCAACCCTAGTCGCAGCGTAAACTGCAACGCTGGTTTTCATTTGTATTTTTTAATTTTTTTTTTTTGGAAAACAGGCGGCAGACGGGCATACAGTCCGCCTGATGGTAAGTGGATACTGTCGTCCATAGACATTCGCGATACATGCGAACATCAATCCAGAATGAGAAACGTTGTAACGCGCCCTCAGATGCTTTGCCTACCTTTGAAGATGAAGGAATGGATTGGGAGAAAGGGTTGGAAAAATAGGGAGGGATAAGATAGAATGGGAATGGGCTCTGACATATCTCTCTCACTGCCGAAACACTTACGTACTTTGGGGAAATACGATAAAGTGGGAAATGCAGTAGGTACATTTCAAGGTAGCCTTCTGTGAGAGAGGGGTAACGAGGCCAGTCTCCACTCTCCCCTTACACATGTTACTAATGCCCATTCTTTTTAGGAGGGCAGTATAGTTGGAACGCTGGTTTGTTAATAGGCTTTATTCCGAGACACATAATTGACATACTATACATATAACAACAACCGAAAAGAAACAACAAGAAACAAAACAGACAGAAAAGAAACAAGAATTTCTTTGTAAATTAAGTCGACACCTTGCGATTCAATTGGAGTAAAAGCCATTTTGGTGAAAATGAGTTATTTATACAGTTTTGATCAGTCTTACCCTCTATCGATCTGTGTATCTAAAATGTCGATGTTCGCAAAAAAAATACTTCTACAACGCACTTTCTTTTGTGCGCCTCGGCAAGATCTCTCGTCCGTCCGACGCTACTACGACAGAGTCCCTCATCATGCCAATCCCCTAGTATTTGCCAGCCTAACCTATGTCCCCGACAGGACTCCAAATTTGACTAAATTTGACTCCACCAACGACGTGCTGTTTGAATTGTCGACGATCCCACTCTCACGGGCGGTTTAGAACCTCTCAGCATTCGGAGAGACGTTGCGTCTCTCTGTGTGTGTTCCACCGCAGTTCTGTGTGTACAATGAGGAATGCTCTGAATAATTGTTCAATATAATTCCCACCTCGGGTTTCTACAACCGCACCTCCCGTCACAGAAGTGCGGTCCGGATGGAAGTGCATTTCCTCGAAACGGAGGTGTCGCGCACTGTTCGATACAAAAATCATTTTATACCGCTACCGTGACAACCGGCATACCAACCGTCCGGTTTTGAGACAATTTGTCCGTGTCCCTTCATGCGTTTGGACTTAAATGGTTCTTTAAATATGTTAAATAAGGTGGGAATAGTTATTTTCTCTACAAACATTATTCCTTTATTCCTTTCCTTTCCTTTATTGTTCGGTCCAAAAATTATTTTATACCGCGAACCCGTAGGTTGTGGAACGAACTGCCTCAAGAGGTCTTTCCATTGAGCTACGATATGGGGTTCTTCAAAAGAGCTGTGAATAGGATTTTGCAAGGTCGGCGGCGCACCCGCATACCCTCTGGTGTTGCAGGTGCCCATGGGCGGCGGTAACACTTACCACCACGTGGGACCGCTTGCTCGTCCGCCCACTAATAAAAAAAAAAAAAAAAAAAATTCGTTTATATTGAGTAAAAAACTATATAAATGTTTTCGTTCAGAATAGGTTGGGTATTCCGAATGCACTGCATTTCTCGTTTTCAAAGATACCTAACTTTTTTTATTTATTTTTAAGTTAGTACTTCTACGATATCAAATGACAACAATGGTAAAAGTATGTTAACATACAGTTAAATTCATCCCCGGCATCTGTTCGGTTGGTTTTTTTTTTTCGGAATGGCTAAATTATTGTGGCCCTAATGGCCTTTCGAGAGTCACCGAATATATATGGTTTAGGGTGAGCGCCTTCTGCGCTCAGCCAGGAGCAACGAGCCTAACCCGCCGGTGGATCGGCGGAAAGAACCGACTTCGGCTTAGGGCGTTGCTTTGGGAGGGTACCATTAGTTCGATCGTGGGAAACTGGAAAGTTGGCAAGCTTGGTGGCAATACACACTTTTGCGTTAAGTAGGTTACATAGTTTACGTTTTATTATTAATAATAATAGTGTGTAGTGTTACATAACGCTAATAATTTGTTTTCTTTCTTTCCTTATTTGTACATAGACACATAATAAATCGTAGTTTACTAGGTAATCCTAAAGTGCATAAAAATTAACAGTACAGTGGGAATGTATTTAACAGCACAATAAAAACTTCTAGCCACATTCAACCCCTACAATACTACCCTAGGGGGTAATTAATGAGCTGGAAAGCTAAGGAATAGGCTCAAAAGGCAGATTACTTTTCATCCCGCCCTAGTTTTACAAGCGCTGTTGGCAAAGAGAAAATGTAACTGTAAAAATATTCTTTATGTAAAACAAAACTTGTATTTCTTGGTTGTACCATAAATAAAGGCTCCCGCATATTTCAGCGGGCCGCATCGCAGCGCTTAACATTGCAAAAATCCTCCTGAATCCTTTTCATATATTTTGTATAAACCATCGCACACTTGCGGCGGGCCGCTTCGCGCCGCAGCGCAGCTCACTGCCACATCGCTTGTCAGCTGTATTTCTACATCGATGTTAGCTAACTGACTTAAATTATTGCGTTGAACTTTGGCCCGCCGCCCGTAAGTGCGACGCGCTGCGATGCGACGCAGCTATAATGTGCGCTAACCTCAACAAGTATGCATAGAGACGGACTTTAATTTATGTACAATAATTATTTATAATAAGTATATAACAAATACTGTCCAAGCACAGCTCTTTCTATAATTCTCTGAGGTCATGTTTCGGCACCGTACGTCATAAGAGACATGACGCACTGATTGAAGATTTTCGACTTCAAGCATTGTGGTATAGGTGACGAGAAGAGCCGATGCATTTGCCCAAATGCTGTTCAGCCGAAGTTACTACGTCTATTAGCCTATGTCTCTCCACTGCTCGATACTGCCTCTCCCAAAGCTTGCCACCTCACAATATCTTCGGCTCTTCTCCAGCCATCACCAGCGAACTTCTTCAAGTCGTCGGTCCGTCTACGCTTCGCTGTACATGGACTCTATTCGAGGACTCGTCTGCCCCATCGGTTATCCACTTCAGTATGCTGATTCCAGAAGCTACGTCGGTGACTTTAGTTTCTTCTTTTATATATGGCAATGGTTCAATTAGCACATGCTGCCTGTTGCGTAAACTAGGTTTCGAAACTACCCCAACAAATTGCCCACTATGATAAAGGGAAGAGGTATGTACTGACAGGACGATGAATGCTTGTCTCCAGCTCCGGGGCACCTCGTTGTGGGTTATGAGCTGGTTCGGTAATATTTTTTCCACACAGACACCACTATTTTTGGTATTAGTTTGGGAGTTTAAGCCTGACGACCGCACTTGCGGACGGACGTCGAACTGTCAGTGTTGCCATGTTTGGCGGAATAGGACGAGGCGGGAAAAAAGGAACATAGGCGGTTCTCTAACACTGTCAGTGTCAAGTTTTCTTGGGAATAAACGATTTCAAACTCTAAAACGTATCCTCTATCCATGTCCAGTCCTATCGGAGTCAGTCAGGAGTCGCTCAGTAAAGTGGCAGTAGATTTACTGAGGACAGAAGAGGATTCCATGGAAGCGCACTGGAAACGCAGTCCTGCGATTTTATTTCTATTATCACAAACATTACGCACAAAATCACTTTGAGCTCTAATAAACTATCAGTATTAAACCACAAAACATTTGTTTTCAATAATCAAATAAAACCTCAACTTTACTTCTCGGGTTCCCGCCAAAAAGTTAGACTTTAGTTCTTAGACGAATCTCTTCGTTCATCTATCTATACTGTATAATAAAACTGTAGTACCAGCGTGTCTGTACATTGAATATATATAAAGGGTTTTATAAAGGATTGTGGAGTGAAACAAACTTATTTGGTGTTGCTTTGATATTCAAAGAAACGACATATAATGTTTAATCTTCAATCCTTTTTTAAAATCTATTATCTTATGTCTACCTACAACTTTACAATTTTGTCTACCTACAGAACAATTCTCTTCACCTGACGCCCACACTGTTTTACCGACACCATAATACGAATAGTTTTACCGACAGCGCGGAGCGCCTCTAAATTCAGATGAAAGAAATATATTTTCTTTACATCTCCCCCCCTAGGAAAGAAAACTTTCGCCATATTCACCCATCTTCTTCTGTTTCTTTTGTTTCTCTATCTTCATATAATTTTATAGGGACTGGAAGAAGTTTTGTAATATGAAAAAGATTTGATTCCGTTTTTTTGTGTCCAGTATCTATCCTATATATTGTGTTAGATATTTTTTCAATAATCTCATATGGTCCAATTCTCAGTTCATCCAATTTCCTCCTGTTTAACTTGTTTCCATTTTCCACGTACACCATGTCTCCTACATTAAATTCCCAATATTTTAGTTTTTTGTCGTATAGTGTTTTGTTGTAATTGTGTGATTTTATTGTATTCTCAAGTGCTGTTCTTCTGTCTCTGATCCAGTCACTACGTGATCTTTCTTGTTTTAATTCTTTCGGTAAAATCGTAACATCCGTACCATATAAAAGATAACTTGGTGAAAAGCCAGTAACTGTGTGGTTAATTTCATTGTATTTATTTACGCATTCTTGAGCTATTGTTGTCCAAGCTTTCTTTTTCAGTCTTTCATTTATTTTGCATCTTATTTTGTTTACTAGTGTTTGATTTAGTCTTTTATTTAGGCCATTCGAGAGTGGTGCATTTACTGCTGTAAATACAATTGGTATCTGCTTGTCATTTAAGAATTTCTTGAACTCTTTAGAATTAATTCCCGGGTATTGGTCTGTTAGAAGCATACCAATATCCTCCGATTCTGTTATATTCTTGACTAGTTTTTCAAAATCATTTGCACTCTGAGTTTTTGATGTTAGAATAAATGCGTATCTAGTAAAATGATCTACCAACAGATGTAGATATTTTTTTGTTGATCTTGTACCTCCAAAACCTCCAATTGTGTCAATTGAAATTATTTCGAAAGGGTTTGTGGCCGGGCCTAGATGAGACATAAACCCATATTTGTCGTGTCCTCTTGTTTTATTTTTTATACAAATTTCACAGCTTCTACAAACTTTTTTAATATTTTTTGTCAAATTTTTGGCTGTGTAGAGCGGACTAATCGTTTTCTGCATTTGTCCAATTCCAATATGGCACAGGTTTTCATGTATTTTTCTTAAAAGCTTGATGCTAAATTCTTCTGTTAGTATTATTTTTTCTTTTCTTCTGACCTTTTTTAAGTATAATTTGTTTTTTTCAATTAATTTGCTTTTTTTATTTTGTATTTCTTTATTCTTATTCTGATCTGTTAGAATATCTTCCAGTTTTACAAAGTTCACAACTTTTAATTGTTCATCCTTATTTTCATCCGATTCCAATACTGGATTCCTGCTCAGGCAGTCTGCTTCCAGATTTTGTTTTCCTGGAGCATATTTTATTTTAAATTCATATTGCGATAAATAATATGTCAGATCACCCAGTTCTTCATCAGTTCTAGATTTCAAATTCATGTTTTCTAGTGGTTTGTGGTCTGAATAAACTGTAAATGGTTTACCTATCAACCAGTATTGCCAGTATCTCACCGCTTCTTTGATAGCTAAACATTCTAAATATATTGCTTTTTTTTTCTTTTGGGCTAAATTTAGTTTTTTTGAAAAGTAAGCCACTGGTTTTTCTTTTCCATCAGGCTGTGTCTGTTTCAAAATGGCTCCAACGCCTTCTAAAGAAGCATCTGTGTAAATATTAATTGGTAAATCTTGATCAAAAATTTCCAGTATTGGTTGAGAGCATAGGAGGCTTTTTATTGTCTCAAATGCTTTTTGACATTCATCTGACCAAACCATTTTTTGATTTTTCCTGAGTAAATTATGCAATGGATCCAGTATTATTGCACTCTTTGGTATGTACTCATGGTAAAAATTAATTTTCCCTAGAAATTGTCTTACATTCTTCTGCGTTTTTGGAACAGGAAAATTCCTTATTGAAATCAGGTTATCTTTCACTGGTTTAATAGAATTATTTTGTATTATATGACCCAGGTATTTTACTGAGTCTGATGCAAATGTACACTTTGTAAATTTTAATCTGAAACCTTCTGTTGTGATTGCTTCCAGCAATAATGCCAGATGTTTTATGTGTTCAGCAAAAGTTTTAGAAAATATTAAAATATCGTCTATATAATTAACGGTAAAGTGGGTAAGTTTATATTTTCTCAAAATATTACTTAATATCCTCTGGAAAATTGCCGGTGAGGTCTTTAGTCCAAATGGTAGGCAGGTCCATTGAAAATGTCCTTCCTGTGTTACAAATCCCGTCTTTTTCCTATCTTCAATTCGTAATGGAATAGACCAAAAAGCAGAGTTTATGTCCAGAGTTGTAAAAAAATTGCAATTCCTGGTCTTTATCATCAGGTCTTCAGTTAACGGAAATGGTTGGGCTTGAGGTACTACAATTTTATTCAAGTCCCTGAAGTCTATACATAATCTTGATTTTTTATTTTCTTCTTTTTTAAATGCTAAAGTAACAGGTGCACCAAATGGACTGTAGGATTCTTCTATCAGTTTATTATCTAGTAATTTTGCTATTTGTTCCTCTATTTCTTTTTTATCTTCTACAGTACATTTGTAAGGCCTTTTGCTGCAATATTTGTCTATTAATAAATCGATTCTTGCTTCATATCCATTAACAGTTCCGACATCGTATTTATTTTTTGCAAAAACTGATCTGTATTTGTTAATCAGTTTATTTATTTCTGATTTTTCATACTCATTTAAATGATTTATTTTTATTTCAAAATCTTCTTCTTTCACATGTTCATTAAAATTTATTTCATATTCTTTTGTAGTGTTATTTATTTTCTCTTTACTTTTTAATTCCGTATTTGTTCTGTTATTTGTAGAAATTTCTTCCACCTTTTTTGTATTTTCAATATTCTGAGACTGTTTCTGAGTTATTTTCAAGTCTTCATTTTGGATTAGTTTGAATGTTTTTATCAAATCTAATCCTATCAAAAAATCATATTTGAAATTTTGTTCATTAATAATGTACACATCAACACTTTTTTCAATTTCAAATATTTTTACTTTTAAATTAGTCAAACCACTTGTTTTTTTAACACCATTAATCGTTACTAAATCTGTTTCATTCAAATTGTTTCCTTCTCCTTTTAGTTTTAATAATTTAGAATTTATCAGAGAAACGTTTGAACCTGAATCATAAATTCCATTTACTTCTACTGTATCATTTAATAGTAGCTTGACATTTATTAATGGTGTCACTATTCGTTTTTTTGATTAGTTTCATTTAACTCAGCTTCTATCACGGTGTTATTTACATGTTTAATGATATTTTTCTTTTCCTTATCATTCTCTCTTGTTCTAAACCAGCATGTAGCTTCCGAGTGATAACGAGTTCCTTTATTTATTATAATTTTTCACATATTTTACATGGGGTTTGTTTTTCATTTTTACTATAATTTTTTGAATTTCCATATATTCTCGTAGGTAAAAAACTTTTTCTATTTACCATGTGTTCATATTTGCTCACCTCATTAAACAAATCCACTGTGTCTGTTAATGCTTCTCTATTAATCTTATTGAGTATGTATTCTGGTAACCCAACTGCAATAAGATCCACCAAAGTACCTGTATCAATCGATTTTCTCATTTCCAGTATAAGTTTTTCTTTCCTTATAGCGTAATTCAACAATGAACCTTCTCTATATTTAAATAATAGAGCATAAGTGACTGGGTTCCATCCCTTGTTTGTAAATGATTCACAGAATTTGGTTTTCCACATTGACCACTCTGAGTTCATTGTCAATTTTATAATCATGGAACTGTACCAATCTGCGCAACTTTTATCCATAAACAATCTGAGTATTTCAATTTTATTTTCATCCTTCGTTACATCAAAGCGTATGCATTCTTTTTCAAAAATATCAATCCACTGGTTTGCATTCGTATTCTTGGTTGTAAATTTCTCAAGCACAAACCTCTCTGCGATGTATTTTAAATTCTGTGGTCTATTTTCCTGTATATTTTCCATGAATTTCTCAAAAAGTTTTCCCAATGTACCTGTTTCTTGTTGTTGTGCTACAGCAACTTGTTCTGGATTCAATTCTTCTAGAAATTGACCCCCAAACTGTAAATTATCATCCTCATCTATGTAAGTTTTTTTTAGTTCATCTGTTATTGTTATCCATACCTTTCTTTTCTGGTATCTTTTCACTATACTGTTTTTTACTTTGCTGTAAGCATTTGTTTTTATTATTTCTTTATGAAGACTCACTGATTGTAGGGCTTCTGGTATTGCATACACTTTATTATCACTTGTGGTTATTGAGGTTATACTATAAATGTTTGTTTTTGGATCACTTGCAGGCAATAATGCAAATTCGAAACGAAGTTTCTCCATTTTCAATTGACTTTTGTAACCAAATATGTCGTTTTATAAAGGGTTTTATAAAGGATTGTGGAGTGAAACAAACTTATTTGGTGTTGCTTTGATATTCAAAGAAACGACATATAATGTTTAATCTTCAATCCTTTTTTAAAATCTATTATCTTATGTCTACCTACAACTTTACAATTTTGTCTACCTACAGAACAATTCTCTTCACCTGACGCCCACACTGTTTTACCGACACCATAATACGAATAGTTTTACCGACAGCGCGGAGCGCCTCTAAATTCAGATGAAAGAAATATATTTTCTTTACATATATTTACCAAAAACTGATTGGGGGCGATGAAGGAAGAGTATCAGCATACAAAAAGACGATTGTTCGAACACGCTAATCTCCAAAACTACGGCACGGATTTTCATGGAGTTTACACAGGTTAATTAAGCTTAGCTTGACGCTTCGAATAGGCTTTGTTTCATCGAAATCGGCCGACGGGAAGGAAATATATCCTAAATTAGAGTTTACAAACTAAAATCCCACGCGTACAAACTCGCGGACACGGCTAGTTTTTAATAAATTGATTGCAAAACTATTTACTTACTCTTAGCGCAGTAATTTCTTGTTTTTTTCGAAAACTTTAATATGATTCTGCATATTGTTCATCTGTTTGTATATTTGATTGTTACGTTGTTGATAAGTGACTGTGTGATTACTGAATTAATTAATTGAATTTATTTAAATGTACAGTCATCCACTTAAAACGGTTATTCTAGGCAACGTAATCTATCCGTAGATAGACTACGAAGACCGCGGATCGCAAACCTCGAAGATGGATCAACGCTATTCCGACAATAATTAATGGACTCTTGTTCCCGATGAGGGAATGAAGTAAGCGCCTCGTGAGATTCGGGCCATTACTTGCGTTTACTCGAAAGCGTTGATTTTAGAATAAATGATAAATTACGTTTGAATTGGAGCGGTTTTCAAATGAAATAGATGGGTGGGAGGAATACTCTATCTTTATACAGCATTGGAGAAACAAAAAACTGGAAGTAGAATCCAATCAAATTATTTATTTTGATATAAATATAATAATTATTACCTATAAACGACATTGGTATATTAACAAATATGGTTTTAATGAGGGGGAGAGTGCACGCTGCAATCCAACAGCCGCTGGGCGCACTCGACTGGCCACGTAGACCCTCTCTCACAGAAGACTACCTTGAAATGTACTGCATTTCCCACTTAACCTTATTTCCCTAATGTACGTACGTGTTTCGGTAGTGAGTGAGATGTGTCAGAGCCCATTCCCATCCTATCCCTCCTCATTTCCCCAACCCTTTCTCCAAATCCAGTCCTATATCCAAAGGTAGGCAGCGCATTCGGGGGCGTGCCAACGTTTGTCATTTTGGACTAATGTTGGCATGTATCACGAATGTCTGTGGGTTACAGTATCCACTTACCATCAGGTGGATTGTATGCTCGTCTGCCATCTTCGTCCATAAAAAAAAAAAAAAAATTACAAACATGACCCACTATGTTCTGCCTCAAAGCCGTGCAAAAATTAATTGTCATTAAACACTTGTCATAATCTATACACATACATGTAATAAAGCTGGAGAACCAGCGTGTCTGTAAATATATTTACCAAAAACTGATTGGGGGCGATGAAGAAAGAGTATCAGAATACAAAAGGGTGATTTTGAAAATTTTTGTTTATCTGTTCTAACATGCTAATCTCCAAAACTACTGAACGGATTCTCATGGGGTTTACACGAGTTAATTGAGCTTGGCTTGGCGCTTCGAAAAGGTTTTGTTTCATCGAAATCACGATTCCACTAAATTCCTAACTAAAATGCCACGCGTACTGTTAGACGGGGAATCTTTGAAGTCTTGTTAAAAAAGGTTGTTTCTACAAGCACATATATTTATTTCAATTCAAACTTATTTTAGGATTACAGGATGATTTTAGTAAATGTCTAGACGCGTCGCGAGCTGAAGGAAGACTGACTCTTTGAGTTGAATGAGAAACCATGGAGCTTATACTTCCCATGGTGAAATCTAAGCTAGATAATAAGACGGGCAATATAAGATCATGTTAGGTTTATCTTAAGTATGGTTTCGGAGAAACCATTCGTAAGGCGGATGCGGCTGTGGGAATATGGTCATTAATGACATGGATCTCGGGTATAACAGTACGAAGTCGCGGGCACAGCTAGTCAATTTATAAAAATGTCAACAACAATCGATAAATATGTAAATTTAAATAATTGTATAATTATAATGATAATGTTATGTTATAAAAATAACAGAATAATAATAAAATATATAGACGGTCGAATTTAAAAAAGCGCGTTAAATTTGAATCCTTTTTCTAACATGTTAAACACATTTTTTTTTTATAGAATAAACACGGCAGACAAGCACAGTCCACCTGGTGGTAAGTAGATACTGTCGCTCATGGACATTCGCGGTTCATGTCAACATTCAGAATGACAAACGTTGACACGCGCCCGGATAAGCTGGGGAATGGGCACTTGCATATCTCATTCACTACCGAAACACGTATAAAATGGGAAATGCACATTACAATGTAGTCTTCTGTGATTTTTTTTTAATACGAATTCATTTTGAGAATTTGCTATTTTTATTTACTTGTGGCGATATCACAGAAAAAACACAGTAAATTATATGCTAGTTAATAGTCTAAGTCGTTCTCCGTATACATTAAACACCAAGAACAAAAAATATTATTTCTTTTTATGCGTGAAATAATAATGAATAGTTTCAACATATAAGAAGAAAAATATAGTGTAATAGTATAGTCTTTTAAAGCTAACTTGATTAGAATGACAGCTGTCAAAGTGCTTCGAATAGTGCTGGGACAATAATGATCAAATCGAAGGTAATGTATTTATTTATCGACTGAGTGTTATCACTACAAATAAAAAGTATGTTTTTATGGATGAATTATTTTTATAGAAGCACAATTCGAGGGCCTTTGACAGCTGTCATTGTAATCAAGTTAGATTTAAAAGACTGTAGTTAAGAATTATACAGCAAATTTTACAAATTTAAGACTGAAGTATGAGATAATTTAGATAATTTTAGTAGATCCTGAACTTTGTTTTTGAATTTTAATGATGAGAAATTGAATAATTAAATTGACTCTAATTTATTGTATGTGCAACATAGGCTGTTTAAACTATATCCACTAGATTACATCATATCACTTTCTAAACCTACCCGCAATTAGTCTATCAAAAACAAAGTTAAACCGAGGTCAGCCCCGATCCGATTAACCGGACCGAGCCTGATAACCGGATCAATTAATCGGTAGCTCTTCGGTCACGTAAACCTTGTTTGTCAGGTGAGCGAAGTAGTGATGTGTCATCCTAAATGTATTTATGAGGTCACGTGCAAAATAAATAGCCCTAAGAGAATGGAAACTTTAGGGAAGTCTTCTCGGGAAACATGTAATCGTAAAAGGAGTATTTCACTCTTCAAACCTCTTCCGAAGCCTGGAACCATAGATTCTGCTCATGATTCCGAGTTGATTGTTGCATATGATGTTGCATATTTTTAGTAAAAATAACAAGGTGGGGTGGGCTTTATTAAAAAATATTTAACAGGTCGGGAAGAAAGTCTTTTCGTATTTTGTATGTATGAAGTTGTGATCCAATATCTTTGATTGAACTGTTTGTACCTGGCTGGTTATGATACCATTAAAAAGGTAACATTTAAAAAAAGAAATAAAAAAATAATAAACTGTTTCCCGCCATTTTCAATTGTTTTTCTGTCCAAGAAAATGAATGAATCTAACGAAGAAATTCGATACATTTTAAAGTTTTATTACAAAAAAGAGAAAAATGAGACAAGTCGCGAAAAAAATTTGTGCCGTTTATGGACCTAATGCAGTGTCAGTAAGAGTAGCACAAAGTTGTTTTAAGCGTTTTCAGTCCGAAAATCTTAATGTTAAAGATGTAGTTCGCTCCGGTCGCCCCGTTAGCGATAAAGTTGATGCAATTTGTGAAAAAGTGCAGCAAGATCGACATATAAGTAGTTACGACATTGCTGATGAACTGGACATTGACCGCAAAACAGTTTTGACTCATTTGAAAAAGTCTGGATTCACAAAAAAGCTCGATATTTAGGTACCACACGAGCGCACTGAAAGAAACCTAATGAACCGTGTACTCATTTGCGATTCTCTATTAAAACGCAATGAAACCGAACCATTTTTGAAAAGATTGATCACTGGTGATGAGAAGTGGATCACTTACGACAAGAACGTGTGGAAAAGATCATGGTCTAAGTGCGGCCAAGCTCCACAGACTGTGGCGAAACCCGGATTAACGCGCAATAAGATGATGTTGTGTGTATAGTAAGATTGGAAGAGCATCGTTCATTATGAGCTTTTACAGCCGGGCAAAACCATCGATTCGGATCTCTACAGCCAACAGCTGATGAGACTAAAGCAAGAAATTGAGAAAAAAACGTCCGGAATTGATCAACAGAAAGGGTGTAGTCTTTCATCATGATAACGCCAGACCACACACCTCTTTGGCCACTCGGCAAAAATTGAGAGAGCTTGGTTGGGAAGTGTTGATGCACCCCTGACCTTCCACTCAGATTTCCACTTGTTTCCGTCTCTTCAGAATTCTTTAGGTAATGTAAGATTAACATCAAGAGAGGACTGTCAAAACTACTTGTCGCAATTTTTTAACCAAAATTTCTACTGCAATGGGATCATGTCACTATCTACAAGATGGCAACAAGTTATAGAACAAAACGCCACATATATATTATAATTAAATGTAATTAAACTTTTAATAAAGTTGTCTTGAATTTTGTATATAAAATACGAAGAAACTTTTTCCCCGACATTATAATTATTCAGTCGACACAGATCCATACAAATGTTAGTAACTTAAAAACTATGTTAGTACTCCATTACTGAGGTGGATTTAGTCTTTTTAATTAACTGTCTCGCAACAGGACAGTTAAATGTATCTGAAATCATCTTCAGGAAGCTGTTGGCGTCTTCCGCAGGAGGGCCTCAAAGCCATCCGTACGCCACGGTTTTCGGCGAACATCGAGGCAAATTTGTATTTAGCAAATTAGAATGTAAAATTGGGTAATGTATCATTGTATAAAGTAATTTTTAAAATTTCCACGTCTATCAACTCACAATAATGAACGGAAACCACTACGCCACTTCTAAAAGACAGGACTCATCAACCCGCTTGGCACAAAGACCAAACGGGTTGACGAGTCCAATGTTTCCAATCACACTGCAACGTGGCGTATTACGCCATACATTCCTGATGCACTGGAGTGTGTACGAGGAGTTCTATGTCCAGAAAATGGACGGAAAAAGGTCTGGTTACGGTACGATATCAAAATGTAAATTAGATAAAATTGTAAGGAAAAAGAAATTATTAATTTCTGTTTCACGCGCTTCTGAATTTTCTTTTTGACATCACACAGGAATATTTTACTCGTTTCTGGTAAAAAACAAAGGGGGGTTCCTTTATTATTCTTTTACGGCGTCGTAAAGTGAAGGTTTTCCAGACCTGACGAACGGTACGGTGAAAGAAACAGTAGTTCATCTTGTGCATTGGTTATAATTGCGTCGAACGCACACAGTCACACTACGCACGCGTCACACACGGCATCTAAATGAGTTGGGAGTCGAAACGCTCGAGACACGAGTTGATTCCTAAATATAATATAATAATAATAATTATATTTCATCATTTCTTCCCTATCAAACGTATTATAATATTATAATACATTTTACATTTATTTTCTATTTTGTTGTGATCCTTTATAATGGACGGTTTATTTACTTTAATTTTAATTGTATATACGTTATTTAATCATTCTTTAATAATAATAATAAATATTCATAAGAATAATGTATGCTCACCATTCGTACTAGAATAATCTGTTTTACAGCTGTCAGTGACTCAATAAATCTAAGTATGTAAATCAATCTGGACCTTTGAAACTAGTATAAAACTGAAACAAATTAATGCAGGAAAAGAATTAGATAATTATATCTACATCTTGTAGCACGGTTATTATAAACCTTATAGTGCAAATTTAAAAAAAAACAGTTTACTTTTACTTTCCAAAACTGGTAACTTCTATAATTCAGTTTCTGTTAAGTTATTTTGTAGGTTACACCTCAATTTCTACATTTATTATGAGATCCACGTATATGCAAACCTGTACAATAGTTAGATAAATATATTTAGATAAATACAAAGAAATAATAAATGTCAAGATTTCTCATTCAAAATAAAACACGCAGTGTAGTTAATTATATAGAAAAACGCTTCAGTTCCCCTACCATTTGCTTATGTTACTACGGTTAACAGGACACGTTTTAGGTAATTCCTTTTTCACAACGGGATTGGAAAATTGAAAGAGTTTTATAGAATTCGAAGTGATTACTTCGCCGCGATACGTGAGCGGAAATTGATAAAAGTTCTGTATATTTTATGACGCAAATGTAATAATAGGGGTTAAAGTATGAAATTGCCGTTTTATAGTAATAGATACTTTGAATTGACATAAAACCTTCATTCATGGTGTGAGATTTTCGAGTGAAACTTTTTCACATGATACCTATGAGGTTCTTGTTTTAAAAATGTGCAACATTCAATTTTCGACTTTCAATTGTTTTTTTTATTCAGCTTAGACGGGAAAGATGGATACTTCGAAAATCCGAGTAATCTTTGAATACGAGTTCCGACGCGGAACTGACGCGGCAGAAACGGCTCGCAATATCAATGCTGCGTTTGGAGAGGAAACTGCTAATGAACGAACCGTGCGTTTTTGGTTTAAACGCTTTCGTAATGGAAACTTCGACTTGAAGAACGAACCACGTGGAAGACCGCCCACACAGGAGAATAACGCTGAATTGAAGGAGATGGTGGAAGCCGATCCGAGTCAAACTACCCAGGAATTAGCGGCATGGTTTAACGTTACCTTACCTATAATATTGACTCATTTGCATCAAATCAATAAGATAAAAAAATATGAAAAATGGGTGCCTCATGATTTGACTGATCTGCAGAAAGAAACGCGTGTTGAAACTTGCGTTGCCTTGTTGAATCGGTACAGAAATGAAGGAATATTGGATCGAATTGTGACATGTAACGAAAAGTGGATTCTTTACGATAACCGAAAGCGAAAAATGCAATGCCTGACCCCAGGTCAACAATGCAACGCCGCAACAATGCCCTAAGGCAAAGCTTACCAATAAAAAGGTAATGGTAACTGTTTGGTGGTCTATTCATGGTGTTATTCACTATAGCTTTCTCAGGTCTGGTCAAGCAATAACAGCAGATGTTTACTGTGCCGAACTTCGAACAATGATGGCGAAACTAGCAGTGAAACAGCCCCGACTCGTGAATCGATCTTCACCATTATTGCTCCATGATAACATTGATAACGCAAGACCTCACACTGCACGAGAAACCGTTGTAACTCTACAGGAGCTGCAGTTAGAAACCATACGTCATCCTCCGTACTTGCCAGACCTTGCACCAACGGACTACCATTTTTTTCGTGATTTGGACAATTTTCTACATGGTAAAAAATTTTCTTCCCAAGAGGCAGTACAAAATGCTTTCACACAGTTTGTCGAATCTAGATCCCCACAGTTCTATCGCAAAGGCATAAATGAACTTCCGATTAGATGGCAACAATGTATAGATAATGAGGGTAAATATTTTGATTAAATAAATATGTTACATTTTAGAAAAAAACGAGTTTTAATTTTTCAGTACAAATCGGCAATTTCATACTTTAACCCCTAATATTAGAGCTTTACCTATGAAACTGCCGTTTGTTCATAGTGGCCACTTTGAACTTAGTTATAGTGCGTTTTTCTTGGAATTTCAAATTCAAAGTAATTTGAATTTAAAGCTATGACATTCTTTTTCAAAATCAGTTATTCGATTGTTTTTCCGTCAAACGCCTTTTTGCTTAGATATCGTTGTGTTTACGACCATGGAAAAGTTCAAAATTCGCTTTATTTTAGAATATGAGTTCCGTCGTGGGAGCAGCGCACAACACAGACGGCACTTGAGCAATATCAACGATGTGTACGGATCAAACACCGTAAACGAACGCAAGGTGCGTTTTTGGTTTGATCGATTTCATTCTGGAACTTTCGACCTCAAGGACAATCTCCGTGGACGATCGGAGACTAAACTAAAGTCTACAATGACTAATTTAAAGCAATAGTGGAATCGGATTCATCTCAAACGACGTCCGAGATAGCAGCATCAATATGACAAAACGATATTGATTCATTTGCGTCAAATCGGGAACGTGAAGAAGTTCGTTTTTTTTTTGGAATGTCTAAATTTTGCCCTAATGGTCTTTCAAGAGCGGTAGGTCGTGTATGTTTAGGGTGAGCGCAGAAGGCGCTCAGCCAGGAGCAAAAAGTGTGTGCAGCAACGAGCTCCCCCGCCGGTAGAGCGGCGGTGGCATAGGATGTTGCTTCGGGAGGCTACCGCGGGATCGCGAGTCGGTGAAAAGCGCCCAGGCATGTGCCGATACCTGGAAAAAAATGTTGACTGGAGGCCGGTGTGTATACGGTGTAGCGATAGTGACGCCCTCGTCTCCGCCGGCGGAGACGGTGTATATATGAAGTCTGTGAGTGTAGTGTAAGAACCGCATTGGCAGCAGTAATTGGGCCGTCGAGGTTGTATAAGACGTGCTGGAGAAATTCGGAAAGTGGGTACCGTATGAGCTTAATAAAAGTCAGCTGCAAACACGCGTTGAAGCTTGCCTTACTTAGCTGAGCCGGCACAAAAGTGACAGTCTCAAAGTTACAGGAGCTTCGATTGCCAGCTCTCCGTGACTCACCGTACTCGCCAGACCTTGCTTTATTTTCGGAATTTGGATATCCTTTCACATGAGACAGTGAAAAACGCCTTTAAAGAATTCATCGATTCCCGTCCCCAGGAGTTCTATAGCAGAAGCACCAATCAACTTCCATTAAAATGGCAAAAATGCATTGATAATAATGGACTGATATACTTCGATTAAAAATATAATTTTCATACAAAAAAAGTATTTGAATTTTTCCATAGTAAAACGGCTATTTCATAGGTAAGGACCTAATAATGTATATTTGTGATCAGCCCTTTCAATATCCACTGCCGGACATATTAATTTGTGCGTGTGGTCTAAAAACGCCACGGTGGTCAAGCAGGTAATTCCTTAGCGGTTGTGGTAGCGGCTCTGTTATCCCTTAATCGCCTTTTACGACACCCACGAGAAGAGATGGGAAGGTGGTATTTTTTAGCCGGCCTACATACTACGGCACAATATGTGTATATTTTATAGCCGGCCTACATCCTACGGCACAATATGTGTATATTTATAGCCGGCCTACATCCTACGGCACCATATGTGTATATTTTATAGCCGGCCTACATCACACGGCACAATATGTGTATATTTTATAGCCGGCCTACATCCTACGGCACAATATGTGTATATTTTATAGCCGGCCTACATCCTACGGCACAATATGTGTATATTTTATAGCCGGCCTACATCCTACGGCACAATATTTGTATATTTTATAGCCGGCCTACATTACACGGCACAATATGTGTATATTTTATAGCCGGCCTACATCACACGGCACAATATGTGTATATTTTATAGCCGGCCTACATCCTACGGCACAATATGTGTATATTTTATAGCCGGCCTACATCACACGGCACAATATGTGTATATTTATAGCCGGCCTACATCCTACGGCACCATATGTGTATATTTTATAACCGGCCTACATCACACAGCACAATATGTGTATATTTATTAAAATTTAATTTAACATTGATTTAATCGCAACAGTTTAAAATGCCTTGATATATTCTTAAATAGAGAGCACTAAGACGTCATTGACCCAGAGATTCAACGCCAAATCGGGTTTTATATTTTTAATTTATTAGAATAATATAAATTAAAAACATACGTTTTGTATATTTCATTTCTTTTTGGTGATTTAATAAACTACAAAGTTCTTTTGCAATTTACATAAAATATCGCTGCAAAATAAACTATATATAAACTTAGGTAAGTATATTAAAACTTAGACCATTTTAAAGTTTCGAACTATTCGCTAACTTATCTAGTCGCCGCTATATTAATTTATTTTCTACTTCGGTTCTTTAGAAAAGTTAAGCGGTTTGCATAATTTTATTAAACCTTGTATTTGCTACGAAATTCTTTGCACGATTCTCAGAATTCTCACATTGAATAAAATAAGATACATTTCAGTGCAAACTATTTTGACGACGAACGTTATATGAGCAGAAGTAACAGGGAGACGTATAAACTGATCTGCCGTCCTTTCTCGAACGGTTCGGACGGGAATATTGTATACGATTCTCGTATTGTCGACGATCGCACTCTCACGGGCGGTTTAGAATCCCTCAGCATTCGGAGAGACGTTGCGTCTCTCTGTGTGTTCTACCGCCCGTACAATGGGGAATGCTCTGAAGAATTGTTTAATATAATTCCCACCTCGGGTTTCTACAACCGCACCTCCCGTCACAGAAGTGCGGTCCATCCGCATTTCCTCGATACGGAGGTGTCGCGCACTGTTCGGTTCGAAAATTATTTTATACCGGGAACCCGTAGGCTGTGGAACGAACTGCCTCAAGAGGTCTTTCCATTAAGCTACGATATGGGGTTCTTTAAGAGAGCTGTGAATAGGATTTTGCCAGGTCGGCGGCGCGCCCGCATACCCCCTGGTGTTGCAGGTGTCCATGGGCGGCGGTAACACTTACCATCACGTAGGACCGCTTGCTCGTCCACCCACTAGTCTATAAAAAAAAAAAAAACTAAATACGATTCTCGGCAACGACTGTTCACGTGATGATAAAAACTCAATGATAACGGGGTTCAAAGTGATCAGATGACGTTGATGACAATTGTTTATACCTATTAGATTTTGATCGATGTTCGAGAAACTCTCCTTCTGTAAATGAGCTATAAGAAAAAAGCAGGAGTGCATCTTGATGACATTCAAACAAAAATGTGAAAATTATGGTTCATTGATTTGATGATAATAATGTTTTGGTTACATTTTTATTAATTTAATATACCTATGTACAGATCGAAGTGAACGAAATGAACACTTATCGCTTTATAATAAAAAAATATTTTTTTAATAAATGCACTCTCAAATAGTAACACGGTAATGGAGTACTGCTCACACCTCTGGGCAGGTGCACCGAAGTACCAGCTGGACCCTCTTGATACCGTCCAACGACCCACTATCCGAATTGTCGACGATCCCACTCTCACAGGCGGTTTAGAATCGCTCAGTATCCGTAAAGACGTTGCATTTCTCTGCGTTTTCTACAGGGGTTATAACGGGGAATATTCTGAGGAGCTGTTCAATTTCATGCCAACTTCGGGTTTTTACCATCGCACCGCTGATCATCGTCGGTGATCATCCGCCTTCCTTGACATAGAGTCGCTGTCAGAGCGCTCAAAAAGCCACTTTATACCGCGAATCCAAATATTGTGGAATGAACTGCCAGCTTAAGTATTTCCATTACGCTACGATATGGGGCTCTTCAAGAGAGCTGCGAATAGGTTTCTGCAAGGCCGACAGGTCCATGGGCGGCGGTGCCCACTTACCATCATCATGCAGCCCGCTCGTCGTCTGCAATCTATTCTATAAAAAAAAATGTAAACGAAACCATAGCGCGATACATGTACAAATGTGGTTAGCCCCATCTGTTGTTCGTTTTAAGTACTAATCGGCACAAACAATGTAATCAAGTTAGAAAACTTGGAATTTTGGGTAAATAACTATAATTGTCTGTTCTTTTATTTATTTTTAATTTCCGAATATAATAGCATAATAAGATTGCAGCGATATCCGTACATATACATACCTTCCATTTTGGTTTCGCCCGTCGTTGGCTAAAAAATATGTCGCCTTAAACGTCTACAACCACTGCTGTACACAGGCTTCCTTATGCTCAGAAACAATTTTATGGATATCTCAGAAATAACCAACACTGGAGTAGCGTTCACAAACTTTATTTAACTTCAGGAACTAATACAATCGTTTCAATGTCTTCTACTAAAATCAACAATCAAAGCTAAACTTATTATAATATCTCGTTCCAATGTCTCCCACAAAAGTCAACAATCAACTGAGCAACCATCGACAGAGCTAAACTTATTATAATATCTCCCTTCCTATTTGCCACTTCCAGCCGGCCCGCGATCCCCGATCGCGTGTCCGCTGTCAAAACCCCCCTACCCCCATCGCCGCCAGTGTGTCAGTCTAACAAATTTAAAATACCCACTTAGTGACATTCATGTAACCTTACACAATGTTGTCTTGTTCACGAGGGATGTATGGCTTTAAATCGGCACGCTGCCGCGCTGGCCAAGCAGGTTGGAGAGTCCATACTTTTAGAGGTGGTGTAGTTCCTTAGGGCTTGTGGTAAACGCTTTGCTATCCGTTATCGCCTCTTATGACACCCACAGGAGGAGATAGGGTGGTGCTGTTGTAACACCGACCGACACCACACGGCTCTACAATAATCCCCAAAAAATATTGCAATGTCAATATAAAGAAACGATATGTAAATATGTACCTAGTTAAATTTTTACTTAAAGTTGTCTTAAAGTTTTACAATTTTTAACTAAATATTGTTTTTAAAATGTTCGTTAAATAGCGAAGTCTCCCTTCAGACTGGTGTCTGTCATCGGAAGACTTTTTTTTATTCATATATGGCAATGGTGCAATTAGCACATTATGCCAGTGTCAAGTTTTCTTCATGATGAATAATTTCAAAGTCAGGAGTCGCTTAGTAAAGTAATAACTGAGGACAAGGACTCCTTGGAAGCACACGAGAAATGCAGTCACTTTTGTTTGATTATCACAAATATAACGCACAAAAAACACTTTGAAGTTTAATATAATAAGCCACTTTAAACCACAAACGTACAATACACAATTTTTATAATAATCAAACAAAAACTTAACTTTACTTCTCGAGTTCCCGCCAAAATGTCTCTAAAAAGTTCGTATTTGCAAGAGAAACAATGAATAAAAGCTACTATCAGCACAAAAGAGGTCTTCCAATTTCACATTCCGTTTGAACCGCACCATTTTAAAAACGCTTTCAACATTCAAAGCGATCGAAGTCGGCATCTAAATGTGCGGTCAAGTGAATCGGAGCGAATTTTTGTTATCGCCTCACAAAATACACTACGTTGCAAATAAAACCAACGGTTTTATTTAACAAGATTATTGATTTTTAATTTAAAAAAAAAAAAGCTAATATTCAATATTAGGTAGTCGGATAAGTTCGCGGCCGTTCTATAATGAAAGTAATCAAGACTCTTTTGGATTACGTAAATATTTGTTCACCGGAATATTGTCCATTTATTCCATTTTTCTGGCAGAGCGGCCATTTTCTTTGGGATTTCTGAGCGGAAAACTGATTTAAATTATTTATACAGGCTTCTCTTGAATGTATGATACATGCACAAGACAATATGCATCAGGAAGCCCATGTCCAGTAGTGGACACTGAAAGGGCTGGTTGCCTTTGTAGTACTTGCTAATTAAGGGTGTTGCTAATCTTATGCTAATGCTAATCTTATCTTAGGGTGTTGCTAATGAGCCTAAAATCCTTACATATCTTTTTCTTTAATTAACAAAATACAAAGCGAGCTTCGTAAAGAGATTGCTATGTATGCATGCTTATGAGTATGTGTGTGTGTTTCTCCTTGAAGTAGAAGTTCGAATGCCAGCCTGTATCACTATTACTTTTATTCAGAATTTTTGAATTATCAGTAGTTCGACGATATGGCAAATCCAAGGCACATGTATCCACCAATCCGCATTGAGTCCACGTAGTGGATTATAGCTGGGAACTCCCTCGAATAGGGAAAGGCCTTTGCCCTGCAGTGTGACATTATAAGCTGATATATCGAGCTTTAGATTAGGTTTCATCATTTTTCAACGTTTAGGCTGCGATCTTATATACAAGGGGTCGCAGTTGGTCGGGAAAAATTAAACACTTTATGTACGAAATAACCTTTTATTAATAACGATTTATAATCAAATGTTTAACGATAAAACATAATTAGGATTTAATTAGTAAAGGAGTCGTGAGGTTATTTATTTTATTTTAGACCTTTTCAGAGTCGCGACACTAAAAAGGTCCCGAAACAATGGATTAGAGGGTAGAATATTAGATTACTCTTTAATTAGATTAATGAGTTGTAGCAAGACTGTTTTAGAGCTAATTATAATACAATATTTCCTTTCTATTACTTAATTTGGCTTATTTTCTTTAACTATTACTTACTTAAGTATTTATACATTATTGTTCCGCTTATTGTTCTTTCTACAGCATATTTCAAAGTTATAAATTAGTATTGTTTCAAGGAAATATTTATTATTATTTAAAATATGGTTATAAACCATCTCGTCTCTCCCTCTGTGAGCCCATTAATGAGGGAGAGACGGTATAACCCCCGGCAGGGGCACAGTAGGCCGGGGTTCATGGGTCATGGGGTTCAGAACCATTATCAATGTGCAAAAGGCGAACAGCATTACTGCTGTTATATGTCTATAACTTGTGCTAGCTGGTGTTACAAGTTCCGCATCTCTTCTCCTGGTAGGGATTTGTGTAGTTTGTTTTTGAAACTGTATACAGTCTTTTTTTGAGATGGGTAGGTCTGATTATATTGCTTCTAACATGATTTTTTAAATTCAATTTTCCCACCTAACTTTAGTAACAATAACATAACTTCTCCCAGAATTTCGGGGAACAAATGTTAAATTTCCTCCTTGCGGCCGGCCCATGTATCTGGTTTAACATTCAAAATGGCCACCGTACGTGACGCGACTGCAATTTGTTATAAACACCAGTTAAACAGGACATAGAAGAAGAAAGCCACCTGTGTTAGCTGTCTTATTGAGTAACGTAGTTACTGATACGTATAATTCATTTTATTGTATCTGTAGTGTAGATGAATCATAGTTATACTTTCTTCTTGTTTTCTCATATGGCTATAGCGCAATTAGTGCATTGTGCCAGTATCAAATATTCTTTATTTTTCTTTTCTCAAATGGCAATAGCGCAATTAGCGCATTTGTGCCAGTGTCAAGTTTTCTTCGTAATTAATAACTAGTTAATTACTTGTTTCGTCGAGTTCTGTAAGTTACTTTTTAAACAGATGGGTAGTCGGTTTACTGAGGACAGAAGAATTGGCTGTTTTAGCACTCGAAGGACTAATAGGACTCATCAATCCCAAAATCTTTTATTCAAACATTTTACTGAAACATACGGAGTACATCGAATCTACATTTTCGACAACAACTTTTTACCCGCTCCAACGTTTGCTAAAGAGGAACAGAAGCAAAAAAGTCCCGCACTTTGATATCACATATTTTGTAGACAAAACATAAGTTACCTTTTTTATTTTCAAAAGGCCTAACTACCGCTATTATCCACTTCAACCCTCTGAAAAATACGATTCTGAAATATTAAAATGGCCGGACGCCTCAAAGGCTCTCTCTCCACCGGAAGCGTCCCTTACCTACCTATAGAAAGATAAGAATAAAATGGGGAAAATGTTGGCATTTTATGCTATCTTTTATACATGGACGTTTAGACCCCTTGTATAATAATATTAATAATATGTGTAAGGATTAATCTGCTGTGACTTTAAGAGCTTCATTTTTCACTTCGTTCGAAGCAGTTTTATTATTTCAGGGATGTATCGGTTCCGTAACCAGCCCTTCACTGCTGGACACGAACCTCAGTTCCTCGCAGTTCCTCGGGGCTTGCGGTAGCAACTTTGTTGTCAATTAGTCAGTCGCCTTTTACGACATTAATGGCCTAGTGCTATACTGAAGTCTTCGATAATTTAGTGTCAGTGCCGGCTCTAGCCCATGTAGCGCCCGGGTGCAATCAATACCCTGGCGCCCTCTAGTAGTCACGCGCACACGGGCGCAGGGTCTTTGAGAGCGCCCGCTAAAACCCTGTGCCCGTGTGCGCCGCACACCCTGCACCATAGGTAAAGCCGGCTCTGTTCAGTGCTATTCGGTATTCTATGGCCATGGGTGGTATTCTAAGTCAAATATACATTTTCGGAAGTATCGGTACAGTAGTTCCAAAATTACAACGGCATAATAATTCAAAAAATTCCATACAAAAATCTTAGCCGCAAGACGCAACAACGACAAAATTGACGTGGGTAGAATCGAAAAAATTTCTTACTTGAATATACGTGATAAAATATGTAACTTACATATTTACATATTACGTTCTTGAAACTAACGTCAAATTTGACGTGCGTAGGTTCGAAACAATCGCTTACTTGAGTATATGTGGTATGTCATAATATGTAACTTCACATGTTTGATAAGACCAGATATAACGTCCTTAAACGGCCTTAAAACCTGACATTGGCCAAGCGTGTTGTCGAGTTCACTTTTTTATAGATAGTGCAACTACACTATCTATAAAAAAGTGGACTATAAATAAATAATCTATAAAATAGAGCGCTGAGTAACTACTCGGGGCTTGTAGTAGCGAGGGAGGGAGTGAGGGACAATTGAGAGGGTTAATAAAGCTTTACAACTTTCGTCTACACATTTTGTTTCTAAAACGTACTTAAAATATCTAAATCTTTAAATTACTGGCAATTGGATATTATCCAAGCAAATTATCTATGATTTTCTAACTAAAATTTCAAAAATGACGTTTTTTCAAAGATTCTGTTTAAACAGAAACATGCTCTAACATGTGATTTTTAAGACAAAACCATAAAAAATATCATTTTACCCGGGAATCTAAAACGAAAATAGGGTTCTTTTTCTCAGATAATTAACAGAATTATTTTTATTAGATTTATGACATAAATTGGAGCTGAATAATAATTACGTTTCATTGCCACCACTTGTACTAGTGACGTAGAAAATTATTTTACACCGCCTTTCAAAGTTGTTCTTACCTAAAGTAATTTCGTAAAACAACTGTGATGTCAATCACAGTATATAAAAAGGAAACAGTATACCACTTCACTATATACCACTTATTCATGTATTCACTTCACTAATATATGTAATATTAAGGGTTAAAGTATGAAATTGCCGATTTGTACTGAAAAATTAAAACTAGTTTTTTTCTAAAATGTAACATATTTATTTAATCAAAATATTTACCCTCATTATCTATACATTGTTGCCATCTAAGTTCATTTATGCCTTTGCGATAGAACTCTGGGGATGTGGATTCGACAAACTGTGTGAAAGCATTTTGTACTGCCTCTTGGGAAGAAAATTTTTTACCACGTAGAAAATTGTCCAAATCACGAAAAAAATGGTAGTCCGTTGGAGCAAGGTCTGGCGAGTACGGAGGATGACGTATGGTTTCTAACTGCAGCTCCTGTAGAGTTACAACGGTTTCTCGTGCAGTGTGAGGTCTTGCGTTATCATGGAGCAATAATGGTGAAGATCGATTCACGAGTCGGGGCTGTTTCACTGCCAGTTTCGCCATCATTGTTCGAAGTTCGGCACAGTAAACATCTGCTGTTATTGCTTGATCAGACCTGAGAAAGCTATAGTGAATAACACCATGAATAGACCACCAAACAGTTACCATTACCTTTTTATTGGTAAGCTTTGCCTTAGGGCACTGTTGCGGCGTTTGACCTGGGGTCAGCCATTGCATTTTTCGCTTTAAGTTATTGTAAAGAATCCACTTTTCGTCACATGTCACAATTCGATCCAATATTCTTTCATTTCTGTACCGATTCAACAAGGCAACGCAAGTTTCAACACGCGTTTTGTTCTGCAGATCAGTCAAATCATGAGGCACCCATTTTTCATATTTTTTTATCTTATTGATTTGATGCAAATGAGTCAATATTGTAGGTAAGGTAACGTTAAACCATGCCGCTAATTCCTGGGTAGTTTGATTCGGATCGGCTTCCACCATCTCCTTCCATTCAGCGTTATTCACGTCTTCCACGTGGTTCGTTCTTCAAGTCGAAGTTTCCATTACGAAAGCGTTTAAACAAAAAACGCACGGCTCGTTCATTAGCAGTCTCCTCTCCAAACGCAGCATTGATATTGCGAGCCGTTTCTGCCGCGTTAGTTCCGCGTCGGAACTAGTATTCAAAGATTACTCGGATTTTCGAAGTATCCATCTTTCCCGTCTAAGCTGAATAAAAAAAACAATTGAAAGTCGAAAATCTAATGTTGCACATTTTTTTAAACAAGAACCTCATAGGTATCATGTGAAAAAAGTTTCACTCGAAAATCTCACACCATGAAGGTTTTATGTCAATTCAAAGTATCTATTACTATAAAACAGCAATTTCATACTTTAACCCCTATTAAAATCATTCTCTGTATTATTCGTAATTTACACTGCAACGACTTTAAAATGTACAGACACGGTTTTCTTACGATTTTATTATATGTATAAATTGGATTAAAAGTTTATTTTTATGACTACTTTACAGTGACCGCGAATTCGTGCGCATGACATTGAAATATGCGTGGTCAGCTTCATTCCTGTGGGAACATTATAATTGATCTTGATAAAAAGTACCCTAAATATTAGCCCGGCGTTTTGCGTGATGTGCGTTCACAGATTGGGATTTTATTACATTATTATGTATTTATAAGAATTTATTTATGCTTTAATCTAGTTCGCTTACTGTATTTTTATACTGACCTAAAGTGCTTAGGCCGAAATATCTCCCGTAAGTTTTATTACCCTCTGTATCGACTCCCATGATACTCAGTAGGTAACTCGCTCTCATCTCTCCCATTACCTTAATTTTATTGAGAGTTTTGGAGAGGCTTTTCCTTTCTTTTGCACTTACGGACTGAGAAAATTGGTGCCTTTCACTTTTAGAAAAATGGGTTGGCCCGGTAATGTAACAACTTTTAGATTGGATACCTATCTGTGGTTTTTGTTTTCTCTTCGTTCTTTTAGGGAGATGTAATTTGGGAAATATTGTAAAAAGTTGTAAAATACAAAACAAACAGGCAAACAAAACATCACCAAACGCCACCAAAAATATTGATGGCAGCGCCTCCAGTCGATTGTTGACGGCAGATTCCGCTATTTTATGTGCGTTTTATAAAAAAGTGTTCAGACTAAAGTTGTAGAACTTTATTAGCCTCATCCAACGATACCCAAGTTTCGTCTATCTTCTATATTTGTTACATTTATTTACTGTTATACACTTCCTGTCCTGCATAGCCCCAAAGATTGACTGGGAGATAAATACCGAGAAATATTTTGAAGACAAAAGTGACGCGCTGGCTTTTAAATAACTGTTTTTACAATGATTATATACACATACATAATTAGTAATTAATAGTAAATCGTTATGTGTAAATTAAATCAATTATAGTATTCTTCTTCTTCTTCTCAGCCCTTGGACGTCCACTGCTGGACATAGGCCTCCCCCATTGTCCGCCATTATAGTATTAATGTATGTATAATTGTATTGTGACTATATACTTGACTTTTCCACGCCTATTGAGGCAGATCATAACAGATTGTACCTATGTTTTGACAAAATAAATTATTTGATTTGAAGGTGTAACAAAATTAACCGGCACCATTCTCAGGGGCTACTTTAAACGTAATATACGTATCCTACTGTACCAGCAACCTGTGTGTCTCTACTGCTGTATATACGCCTCTCCCGAGGACCGTTACCACTCACGGTCTTCTCTATTTCTATATTCACGGGTCTATATTTCGTAAATATATTCCCCGGGGGCGTATGAATATTACTGTTCCCGAGTGGCAATAAAATGTGAAGACGTATTTCGTAAAATAGGATTATTTCAAATGTATATTTTAAAGTGGCCCGAAGTGTATGCAATACCACCAGAAGAGTCTCTTACCACCAAAGTTTTATGTTTACGTTTTGCGTTTATTTTAACTATAAAAAAAGGACTTTTTGGCGGGAACTCGAGAAGTAAAGTTGAGTTTTTGTTACTTTATTTTAAAAGTTGTTTAGTAAGCGTTTTGTTGTTTAGTACTAATTAATTAATTAAACTCAACGTGTTTTTCGTGCGTGGTGTTTGTGATAATCAAATAAAAGCGTGGGACTGAATTTTTCGCGTGCTTCCAAGGGGTCCTCTCCGTCCTCAGTAACCTACTATCGCTTTACTGAGCGACTCCTGACTTACTTCGATGGAACTGGACATTGACAGAATACGTGTTAGACTTTGAAATTGTTAATTAATAATTACGAGAAAAACATGACAGCGGCAGAATGTTCTAAATGCACCAGTGCCATATATGAAGAAAAAAAAAACTATTAAGAATGTCCATGTGGAATTAACAGTTGGAGTGTGCAGTTTAAAGTCGCTTAGCGAGCTATGCTATAACACAGAAACGTATGCTCGGAGTGTCTTTACAAAAAGAAATTCGAAATGAAAGAATTAGACGAAGAACTGAATTCACGGACACAGCTCAGATAATTATCAACCTAAAGTGTCTAACTAGGGTTCTTGGTTAGTAAAAATCCACACTTTATTTGACACACTGTATTCACTTAGGTATGTCAAGATTTACAATAGCGATTTAGATTTTAGAAGAAAGAGCATGAATTTCACACATAGGATGTCACTGATATGATAACGAATTATTAGAAATTGACTAGAACAAGATTGAATAGAAATTTATAATGAACAGAAACTAAAAAATGCGCATGCATTCGCCGTCGGATATCGGTAGTGACTGTCCGGCGCCCGCTCGCTCCGCTCTGCGCAAGCGCCTTCTACAAGCGGCCGTGCGTACATTCCTTAAGCAAATTTAGCATCGGCCGGCGGGTTTGCTTGCCTAATTAAATTAATTGCAGTGTAGGCAAGGTTCCTACAAACCCGATGCTGATGAGCGGTAGATGAGTCCTTGAATGGATATCGCGTACTTACCTAGTTTTAGCCTGTCGTAGTAGCAGTCTTTTTTGTAATCTCTTTCTTCTTTTTCTTAGCTAGATGAAGCCGCCAAGAATATGTAGGCAATATAAGTAAAATATGAATTACTTCAAACAAATTGTTTCTGATTAGGAAAGATCTTCGCGGCGGTAACCATCTACCGCCATGTGTGACACTTGCCCGTCCGCCTACTTTACCAAAAAAATACATATTAGGTATATAATAATGCGGATTCCTCCAATCTTCCTAGCTTAACATTTATATTCCTATACATAGTTCAGATATACTATACTATTATATATATTAATTATAATCTATTATATGTGTGTATTTAATTATGACACGTACATTTAAGCATTCAACTTTATTACCCTTAATGCAACGCGCATTGTCTCCCGTATTTTATCAATTGTCTGTCTGTGACACGTCACCGGTGACCCTAGCAGAATATCAGTCTCACAGCTCGCAACAATATGCTGAGCTGGCTGTCCATACTTTTATCATTTTACTATTCTTTGTATGTGCATGAAAATTTTAGCGCTTACCTCAAACCGAATGTTTAAAAGTTATGTGTGTAGGTTTATAACAAATAAACCATTCATTCATTCCTTCATAATAAAAAGTAATTACGATATCTGAGGCGATCGCGAGGGATCGCTAAACGAGCCAAAAACATCTAACCAAAAGGAGCGAAAAAAGTGATTAGGAAAAATTCGTTCTAGCTAATAGTGACTGGCTACAGCTAGTGGTAGCCAGTTTGAATGAGGTTAGATCTAGTAATAGTTAACTCTGTGAGCGACTGCGCCAAGTTCTAGCCACCAAGGTGTGGTCACTCTCGTAGCGCTAGGCGGAGATCCACCATTCGCGCGTTCTTAGCGTGTCGTACGTATAATGCGCAGAAGTGGCTCGCTGCATTAGCAGTGAAGAAGCCATACTTATATGCTGCACGACCGATAACCGATGGGAGAAACGAGTCCTCGAATGAAGACCACGTGCCGGGATACGTAGCGTGGGACCCGCCCCGGCCACATAGACTGACGACTTGAAGAAAGTCACTGGTAGTGACTAGTGTGTGGTGGTGGTCCATGGGAGAGGCCTATATCCAGCAGTGGTGAGACACAGGCTGGTGATATGGATAGTGTAATTCACAGATCATACTTGAGTAAAGTATTTCACTTTCATAAGCAATAGATAGATAAACAAGTACGCCTTATCGAGCTGAAAGGAAAACCTTGAAAAGGCTTTCTTACACGTAACAATGCCTTTATTTTTTGATGGTCATTATTCATGCCGGGATAAATGGATATTTTTTCATAGTCAACATTATCCTGCTACTTTTCATATCTCACCGATTATATTGTACAATACATTATTTATAATTCTCGTGCAAGTTATGGTATAACAAAAACATGAGCAAAAACATGTGAATACACGCACAGACTTCACATATACACCGTCCCCGCCGGCGGAGACGAGTACGTCACCCAGACTACACCGTGAACACACACCGACCTTCAGCCAACACTTTTACCAGGTATCGGCACGTGCCTGGGCGCTTCTCACCGACTCGCGATCCCGCGGTACCCTCCCAAAACAATGCCCTAAGCCGAGGTCCATTCCTTCCGCCGGTCTACCGGCGGGGGAGCCCTTGGGCTCGTTACGGCACACACTCTTTGCTCCCGGCTAAGCGTCTTCTGCGCTCACCCTAAACCATACATGCGCGGTGACTCTTGAAAGGCCATTAGGGTCTTTAGACATTCCGAAAAAAAAAACACTTCGTGAAGTTCCTTCATTTCACTAAGGCAGGTTACGCTTAATAGTGGTTGTGCTCGTACACGTACATTGTTTTAGTGTGAATTTCGGAACGTTCGGGATCCCGACTGAGTGTTTTCAAGTTTACGCACACTAAAACAATGTACACGTTCAAGCACAACCATTACTAAGCGAAACCCGCCTTCGTGAGATGAAAGATTGTATCATTTTTTTTTTAAATTTTGAGTTGATGGTTACAACCATTTTATCCTCAGTCAAATAAGTATCACCAAAACCAATAACCAAAATAAGTATCCTCTGTCAGCCCCTTTATCGTTCACTGTTGGACGTAGGCGTCCTCATACACATTTATAGCCTTAAAACGCTCGCTGGCCAAGCGAGTTAGCGAGACCGCTCAAGAGGTGGCGTAACTACACCAGGAAACCTGTACCCGAGGAACTCCTCGGGGCTTCTGACGGTCCTTATTCAGCCGTTCCATTCTTCCTTATTCGTCATTTACGATACCCACTGAAAGAGATGGAGTCTAAACGTGGCCGGCGCGGTCAAAAAATCTAATAAGAAATATCTAACTCAAATTTTAACGTCTGTAATGCTTTTCTCTATGCCAACACGTTCCGTTGCACGACACATGTGAAGACGTACTGAATTCTTCCGGCCGCCATTTCTTCGGATTTAGCTGTCGATATTCAATTTCCGGGCGTTTATCTTAGCCGAATTCACTATATTAATTTTCTAACGAATGAAGTTTATTATGGTTTCGTATGTTTCAATTTATGGTACTGTGTTAGTTCTTTCATGGATATTATTTCGGAGATTACGAATTTAAAATTTCTGAAAAATTTTGATTACATCTCGACCAGGGTCGCCAGTTGAATTCAAAACACAAATTAACGAGGTCAGACCCGGGCTACATTTAAAAACAGATTAAGGAGCACTTATTAGACTTTGATTTGAGTTCCTTTTACTTAATTTTCCATTTATTCTCTTACTTCTTTTTCTTAAATACATATTTCACCTCTGTTTGGTGTCAATGCTTTAGTAACTACTTGCAGGTGCAAATTTTAGTAATTATATGTTGATGTAGTATATTTTGATATTGTATTATGTTCTAATATTTGTCTAATATGTTAAATTTGTTATAATACTTGTGGTCAATCATTTAGACAGTGAAGTTAGAATTAGCTTTAAACTGCAAATCCTGGAACCATTTCTTTTAGTAAAAACAGAATGGATGGTATAGCATGTCGATAAGTAAACTCACCCGATTGCTTTATTGGGTTACCTAGCTAAATTATATAATTTGCACAGGCACGATGTCCAATCACACTCGCTTGGCTTGCCATCGACATTCCTCTAGTACTAATTATTCTATGATACGAGATTAAAGTTAACACTGGCACGGCTTTTTCAAACTGTTGTTGCTTCCGCCATATTGGACGCTTGACATTATCATTTGACACTTCATTCTCGCGCGCAGATTTCAATGTTTGGCTCACAGTAGTTCCGATAGATGGCGCGAGATGTATCATGTGAGCAAGTTGGTCATGTCTAGTCAATTTATAATTAAGGGCTAGGAAATATTCAGACAGTATTAACCAGTTGGTGTGTAGTATATCAATTATTATGTATTAATTTATTTTTTTATTACGTCAATCATCTCTCTATCGTATGGGTTACCTGGGATTGCTTAAGCGATAAGACCGCCATTTGTCTGTCCAACATTGTGTTAAGTACGTGTATATTATGTTCGTTTGTTTGTATGCAATAAAGAGTATTATTATTATTTAAAATATGGTTTAAAGTATAAAATATGAGGGAGAGACGGTAGAACTCCCGACGGAAGCACAATGGGCCGCCGTTGGATAGGACTCGTAGGGCTCTACAATTTTTTTCCACTTTTTTTTTAAATTACGTAAAATACCGAAAAGTTTCAGCTGTATAAAAAAAAATCTCCCAAAGCTTTTTTATAATTTTTTGAAACCTAAACGCTTTCGCACATGACAATTTAATATTGATTGATAGGTTTACTCTCCCTTAATATTATAGTGAATCGTTTTAAGTGGGTGTCAATCCCTTTTAATGTGGGTTCAACCCTCTGTCAGTCAAACTTTCACTAATCATCGGGAAAGTACATGAAAACACTATTATATTAGAGTGGTTACTACTTAATAATATTGAAGATATTTGTGGGTGGTCATTTTATATGACGTAATGGTACAATATAGAAGTTCTTGAATTCCCTGTGATTACTTGTAGTACACTTCGTATGCGTGGAGGATAGGTTAGTGTTACGTGAAGGTTATGTGCTGTTGGCTCGATTCCCGTGGGAACTTTACAATTGATCTGAATACCCCTTGAATGTTAAGCCAATCCTAATGGTAATCGTGAATTAAAAAAATAAAAAATAAAAGTTATTTCTTGAGATTTTCAGAATCTTTTTTTTTTTTTTTTTTCCCAGTGAAAACTACTTATAATGAAACTGATGACTATACAAACTTCAGACAAGTCCAGATCTAGACGGTGAACGAATTAGACAAATTGCCGAATACTTATTGAACGTCTAATGACAAGAAGCGAATTTGACTAGTTACAATATTGATGATCACCTAAGAAAAAGTTTATTTTTAGCCAGAGCCTTCGAAAAAACCCTATAAATTCGGAACTCGCACAATTTTTAAAACACTTCAAAAATATAGTAGGTAATGTTATAGTAAAATAGTACTTGTATTAATGAAAAAACATCACAATACATACAAGCGAAGTCGCGAGCAAAAACGAGTGACAAAACAAACGTTCATAAAGGAAATTGCCTTTTCATTCCCTTACTAGCTAACGGTATTCAACAAAAGAGTCCGATTCCGTACGTATGTCTGTCTGTATGTAAGACAAAACACTGGAAACATCGCCCACGGCCGCTCGGCGTATTGTTTATAGCTCTCCTAATGGAGTGTGGTGTAAGAGAAAAGAAGAAGCGTATTTATGAGACCCTAACACAAAACGCTGTTTAAATTTAATCAGTACAGTGCAGTGCAACCAGTACTCTCAGTATACACTGCTGGGCGTGGGCGTCTTGTGCATGACGGATGTATGGTTATAAAACGCCATGCTGGCCAAGCCGGTTGGCGAGTCCA
This sequence comes from Sesia apiformis, assembly GCA_914767545.1. Taxonomy (NCBI): domain Eukaryota; kingdom Metazoa; phylum Arthropoda; class Insecta; order Lepidoptera; family Sesiidae; genus Sesia; species Sesia apiformis. Next base: position 3,744,942 of record OU611976.1, read on the forward strand.
TTGTTCTAGAGGTGGTGTAGTTGCTCAGGGCTTGTGGTAAACGCTTTATTGTCCCTAAGTCGCCTTTTACGACACCCACGGGAAAAATGGGGGGGGGGGGGGGGGTGCGGTGCGGTTATAGGCGGCCGTCGCCATACGGCACTTATTACTTATTTAAAATTGTTTGTCACTTTCAAACCAGTTTAAAGTTCTATTTGTCAGAGAAGGACAAGAGATTTTTAAATAAATTGTTGTTAAATTAAATTTAACCATTGTTTAATTAAATAAATAGCATAACGTAAAGCTCTTTTCCTTTATCTTTTCTAGTTCCTTACTTACAGAACGTGTACACATCCCGGCCGAAAGTAATACACATCGACTATGATCGGTCAGCTTCGGTTTTGTAGAGCGTTTGTAGACTGACAAGTCAGCGACGTGACGGCACACGAGAGAGATGACGCTCTACAAAACCAAAGCTAGCCGATAGTCTCTTTCTAAAGTCCGATGTGCAATACTTTCGGCCGGGAAGTGTGTATAGGCACGTATATGTATAATATGTGTATATATCTATGCATAAATGTTTGTATGTGTATGTGTATATGAATGTATAAGATATTATTTCCTTATTGCGCCGCCTCAAGTAGCTTAAACCGATATCCCTTTGACAAGCCAATTTCAGTCGTGTATTTGATTCTTTGAGTTATGTCGGCAATTTTAGTTCTTCGTTGAATATCTTCTTTACGCATTTTTGTACAGCAAAGAGACTCCGAGAATAGTTCTTTCGAGTAGCGAAGTAAGAGCCGAAGAGCTTAGTGGAGATCCCTGCGACACGAGCTGGTGGTATGGTATTTAAAAGTGAAAGTAGAGTTTCAACTATGTATTATCTTTTAGTCGCTTCGCCGCCGCTCCGACCGTATTCTCCGCATTCTCATACAAATTGTACCACAAACGCAATAACATATTCTGTATAACAAGAGATACGTCGCTACTACAGCTCGCTTCCCCTTTTTTTGCTAACGTTACAATGAGAGTGATTTATTATTTACTCTGTACGAAGTTTGTTATACTCTGTGACTAGGCTTCGCTCATATTTCATGGCCTTTTTGATCCGGTTTCATCTCGAAAAATTGTTAATTTATGGGGTTTACAAAATTCTCTCAATTTTCATATTTACTTTAGAAGGAAAGAATGAAAGAAGGAAATCCTTCCCGTGGGTGCTGTAAAATGTGATTAAGTTATAACAAAGCCGCTACCACAAGTCCTGAGCAACTACCCCACCTAAAAGTGTGGACTTACCAATCCGCTTGACCAAGACAATGTCCATGATAAGACCCGTTTCCAGCAGTGGATGATAAAGGCGCTGATTACGCTAACGGTTAAGTCCGTATCTATACAGTGTCTACATATACACGTAGATATATATGTATGTAGGAATTCGCTCGACGTTTTCCATTACATTGACACGTGTCAAACTTAGGCAATACACGCGTTAAATTGGTTTGTAGACAAAGTTTGGTTAGCTACTGCTGCAAAACTTGACGTGGCCATATCTAATCTTGAACCTAAATACCTAACCTGGTTTTAGGGGTGGAAATAAAAGTCACACAAATTCTGTTTTATAGGCATATCGAACAATAAGGAATAGCGTTTTACATATCTATACCTCTAGGTATCTTTTTAAGTTATCTAGTAAATAGTAGTGGGGCACTTTTTTTTCCTGTCATATATTTATTTATATATGCAAGAATGTTAATTATATAAGTGTCACTCTACTTAAAGGCGACGACAACATAGTTAAACACAGCAAAAAAAAGAATTCAAATACAAATCACAATTGAAAATTTAAATAAAATTATAAACCAAAATTAAAAATAATTATAATTGTGTATAAAGAAGTTATAAAGAGAGGGGCCACATTGCTTGTGTTAGAGGTGTACGCCGATTTGGCGATCGGGTGTTGGCTCAGCAATCTGGCTCGGAGAACCAGATGTTAAAGTTGCACGCCGATGGCTATCGAAGGCCAATGTTGCAGGCCACACGTCTTAGCTCTAACAGGGGGGGGTGTAGGATTCAGGCTTGCCGGTCTTGATGTTACAGGGATCTCGGCAGATCAGGTGTTGGGGTGAATACGGAAATAAAACGCCGCTCTGGTTTACATTAACACAGGGGTGCGGAGGGAGCGGCAACGGGCAGCAAGCTCACTTTTCTTGTATTGTATATGTTAATTACTACTCAAGTGCTGAGGACGAACTGGCTTGCTGGCTGTCAGGCCTTTGCCTTTTTATAGGGGTTTGCTGCCCTAGCGATCCCCCCGTTCCCTGAGGAAATTTTAATGCTATTAGCTCTCCACTTTTGTACATAATATCTAGGTTACAAGTCTTATTTATCTGGGCCGGTCCTCTTATTGCACGGAGGATAAAGACTATTTTCGGTGGCGAAGTTTAGGTATTTTCCTTTTAATTTCCTTTTTCTCTTATTGTCCCTCCCCCCCTCTGTGAGTAGCAAGAGGTGTGGGAGGACCGGGGGTGCACGGCTTTTCAGTGGCGCCGATACCGGAACTACGCCACCTAGCCCGCAACTTTTGTTCTAGAATTTATCCTAAATGAAACACACTGCGGGCGGTAGTCTTTATTTTAAACCTTATTCTAATTCCCTGACTTATAACCTAGGTATCCTAGTACTTTGGAGAGCGAGAATAAGACATACAAAAAATATAAGACAGCACAATAAACATAAGTAAATGAGATGTTGTAAATACGTAAAAACAATAGTATATCATAATCCTTAACATTTTACATTATATCAATACCTTATCTAATCATTTTATATAACATCGACATCTTATGATAACGTGTTATGTATGTGTTAACATTTTATTATTCCGGAGGAAGGGCACGTGAATTTCATTCTTGACCAAAATCGTGCCGCTTAAATTCTGCTACTTGCGGAACTCTGTTTAGACGGCCCTCTTTTCCTCCGAAATGTGTGATGTTAGCACATACATATTTCGCGCACTGATTCTATATTGTACACATAGGTATATAGGCACCGCACTTTCACTATTCACTTATTCTGTCGTGCACATTCTCCCGCCGTCGCAACGCTGCGAACCGACTGGTAGCACGACGACCTTCTTCGTAGGCCTGCGTAGCACGGTGCCGTTGCCCATGGTGATGTCGATGACTCGAACCTCGTTGTCCTTGCCCGGGTAGACACTGGTGACCCGGCCTCGTGGCCAAGTGTTGCGGGGCAAGTTTGGGTCGCACACGATGACTAGGTCGTTGACCTTTGGTTGTTCGCCGGTGCTGCGGGGCTCCCGCCGGTACTGGAGTAAGGGCATGTACTCCCGTACCCAGCGGTGCCAGAAGATGTCTGCGAGCCTCTGAGCGCGCCTCCAGTGATGGCGCGCGCTCAGGTCGTCCTCCGTGAATTCTCCGGGAATCGGCATGTGACAGTTTGGGCCGAGTAATATAAGATTCGGCGTGAGTGCTGCCGGTTCATCGGGGGTCACTGCCACGTGAGTGAGTGGGCGGGAGTTTATTGTCATCTCCGCCTCAGCTAGTAGTGTACTGAGTGTTTCGTCACTTGGATGTTGTTCGTGTAGGGTGACTCGCAGGGCTTCTTTGACGGAGCGCACCATGCGCTCCCATGCACCGCCCATAAACGGTGCTGCCGGTGGGATGAACCGCCATCTAATCATGCGGTTCGTGGCCTCCTGCTGAGTAGCTTCAGCGATGGATTGGGCGAGCTCTTTGTCAGCCGCCTTGAAGCAAGTTGCGTTGTCACTCCACAGCTCTGTTGGGCATCCTCTTCTGGCTATGAATCTCCTTAGCGCTGATATAGCGGAATCAGCGCTTAGGGAGGTCACGACCTCTAGGTGTATGGCCCGTGACGTCATACACGTGAATAGCGCCACGTATCTTTTCTCCCGGTGGCGCGCGACGGTGACTTCTATTGGACCGAAATAGTCCAACCCGGTGAATGTGAAGGGGCGTGCGTGATGGGCCAGGCGAGCTGGAGGTAAGTCTCCTGTGGCCGGACTCGTCGGCTTTGTCCTTCTTATTCTGCACGCCATGCAGCTCTTGATTACATTTCGCACGGCCGGTCGGATTTTCATCACCCATAGTCGTTGGCGTAATTCATTTACGACCATTTCTATGCCTCCGTGATGAAGTTTCTCGTGGACGCGTTGAATATATAATTTCGTATAAGGGTGTTTTCCATTTAATACGGCTGGACTCGCAGATTCTGTGTGGACCCCTTCGGCCGCGTTTATACGACCCTTTATTCGTATTATGTCGTCACTATCAATGATAAGGCTAAGTGACGACAACAAATCGCCGACAGGTGGCGCTTGGTTCGCTTGTATGCCTAGCTTTTCTTTATAATAGCTATCTTGCTGCGCCTCTCGAATCCATAACTTTTCGGCTTTTACAATATGACGCGTTTCTAGGTCAATGTAGCGGCGGGTCGATGAACTCGTGGGAACTAGGTCGGTCGATGTAGGTCAAGTTTGTTTATTTTTCTTCCAGTCGGGGTCATATAATTTGTTTTCACGCGTTCGTTTATGACGTGTAGCGGTGATTAGGAATTTGTTTCCCCGACTTATCTCGACGAATTGCAGCACTCTGGCTGTCGTTCTTATTAGTCTGATCCACTTGGAGAATCGCTGGACATCTGGTAGGTGGTCGTGGGTCGGCTTATCATTTATTACAAAACACTTTTCTCTCTCTTCCCCAGAGCTATTTATTTTAACTTCGACTTCTGTAGGCCATTCCTCTTTAGGTAGTTGTAAATAGGATGGGCCATTGAACCAGCGATGTTTCATATTGAAGTCGCGAGGTGTCGCTCTCGTCGCGTCGTCCGCTACGTTATCCGTTGTAGGCACCCATCGCCACTCACCCTTTTTGGTGAGTGTCTCTAATTCTGCGAGTCTGTGTGCTACGAAGGTTTTGTAGGTGCGTGGTTCGGACCTTATCCACGCTAGGGCCGTACGCGAGTCGCTCCAATATACCTTTTGTGCGACTTCAAAGTCATGTTCTCTCAATACTGTGTCGGCTAGGCGAGCTCCTAATAAGGCGGCCTGTAGCTCTAATCTGGGGATGGAGACAGGCTTTAGTGGCGTCACGCGACTCTTTGCCGCCGCTAGTGTGACGTGTACGCTTCCGTCGCTACGTACGATTCGCCAGTAGATAGCTGTAGCGTAGGCCTCTTCGCTGGCGTCGACAAACGTATGTAGCTCGTAGGTGTTTGCCGATTCGTAGTTGTAACATCGGGGAATGCGTAGACTTTCTATGTCTCTTAGTAATGATAGCCATGCGTCCCATCTTTGCCTTAATTGCTCTGGGATGGGCTCGTCCCATTTGGTACCATAGCGCCATGTGTCCTGCATAATTCTTTTAGCGGGCGTTGTCATAGGTGACAGTAGGCCCAGTGGATCGAACAGGGACATGATGATACTTAAAGCTTCCCTTTTAGTCGGTGGACGGGCGTTTTCAAGTACTTCAGGCGGTATTCTTATCTTGTTTAGGCAGAAACTTATACAATCATCTTTAGTGCTCCATAGGAGACCGAGCGTTTTTTCTGTCTCGCTCGCACCTATGGGTATTGGGTTCGTTTCCGGGCCCGTACTGAAATATTTTACGATATGTGCATCGTTGGATGTCCACGCTGTCAACTCGAAGCCGGCTTGTTTGTGTATAAAGTCGACTTCCTTTATTATTTTAATTGCCTTTTCAGGTGTAGGGAAACTTTGTAAGTAATCGTCCATGTAGTGATTTCTTTCTATTGCGCACGCCGCCTCTGGATAGATGTCGACGAACTCGTTTGCGTTTTTGTTTTTTATGTGTATGGCGGTGCATGGTGATGAGCATGCGCCGAATATCACCGAGGTCATCCTATATTCTTCCGGCGGACTCTCCCGCAGGTGATCTCTCCATAAAAAACGCAGGGCATCTCTATTCTCTTCTCGGATGCTTATTTGCATAAACATTTCTTTTATATCGGCGAATACGGCATACGGATGTTGTCGGAATCGCATAATGACGCCTGGGAGGGACTGTAGTAAGTCGGGCCCCGCTAACAACATGTCGTTAAGACACAGTCCGTGTGATTGAGCCGCCGCGTCGTGTACCATCCTGATCTTCGGTTTTGCTGGATTGATAACAGCAAAGTGTGGGAGGTACCATGTTCTATCGCCGGTCGGCGGGGCAGGGGCTCGCTCAGCGTATCCGCTTTTGAAGAGGTTGTTGACCCGTTCTTGATATTGTGTTTTTAATTGTTCGTCGCGATCTAGTTTCTTTTCTAAACTGTAGAGGCGCTTCAGTGCGTTTTGATAGTTATTGGGTATCTTTAGTTCCTTTTTTCGCCACAGTAACCCAGTTTCGAATCTGCCATCGGGGAGTCGGCGAGTCGTATTCTCTAGGATTTCTAGTGCTCGCTGCTCGGGATCGTTTTTAGGTTTTCTAGGTTCGATCCCTAATGACTCCAGTTCGAAATACCTTTTCATTATATCTTCCATTGCGTCACCCCGTGTAGTGGAGAGGTGACCGCAAAAGGTTACGGGCTTACTTTTTGATGTGTGGCATCCGTGGAGTACCCATCCCAGTCTAGTGAGGGATGCCACTGGTTGGTCGCGCCGACCTTCACGGAGGTCACGTGACACTATTAGGTCCCAGTTATCTTGACCGATAAGTATTTTCGGGGACGCGTAGTCGTACGTGAGCTCTTTCATTATCTTTTGTAGATGAGTGCAGCCTTTTACATTTTCTCTTTTTACTGATTGCGACGTAAAGTTCAGCCTTTCTACTGTTCTGGCATTTTGGATTCGGAATTCCTTGCCGCTGAACTCTCCTTGGATGCCCAAGTTGACACTTCGACTTTCTTCATGTCTTATCTCTGTCCCACTCACCCCTTGTACCCACATTGGTTGTTTGGGCCCGTCTATTCCCAATATATCGGCCAAAGATGCGTCGATAATGGTCACTGTACTCCCCTCGTCCAACAACGCGTACGTCCTTACCTTATTCTGAGGGCCCGATAGCGTGACAGGTGCTATTTTCAGGTAGGCCCGACGTCGCGTATCTAAGTTGGTAGCTACTGTTGAAGTCAGTACCTCTTCTTTTTTCTCTGGGATGTTTGACGGTTTATCAACTTTCTGGTGGTGGAGTAGGACGTGGTGTCTCATGGTACATCCGTCGCGGCCGCATGGTTTGGCGCGACACGTGCTTCGTTGGTGCGTGTCTTTCAAGCACCGGAAGCAGGTATGGCTCTTCTTTGCCATTTCCCAACGCTCGTGAATGTTAGCGTTGAGAAACTGTGGGCAGTGCAACAATTGATGAGGTTGCTTGCATTGCCAACACTTTTCTTGCCGCTTTTCTTGCGGTTTGCGCTTTTCTTTCATTGTGTAAGCGCGTTCGACCTTTTTTCGTATAGGTCGCTCTCTCCCCGTCGACTCGTCGGCGATGTATTCTGGAAGGGCGTATGTGCCAAACTTATCCGCTTCTTCATTTAAGTATGTAGACATTTTCTTAAATTCGGATTCTTCAGAAAGCTCTCTCGCCGCGTAGTCTACCCATTTGCTTTTTAGGGTGGGAGTGAGCTTTTCCATCACGTTGTATAACATTTCGGGATGGTGGAGGTAATGTGGTTTCTTTAATGCTTCTATTGCAGCCACAATATTCGCTAACTTACTTGCGAATATACAAAGGTCACGTGGGTTTTCACTGACCTTAGGTAAGCGCTTCACTCTTTCTAATTCTAGCCGAATGAGTGCCTCGGGCCGCCCGAATCTTCTCTCCAGTGTTTGTAGTATCACTGACGGGTTAGGCTCGCTTATTAATAGGCAACTCACGGCTTCCAAGGCGGGCCCTTTTAAACATCTTCGTAGTCGGGCCACATTCTCGGTTTTAGTGAAGCGTTCCTCTGTTTCCTTATACGCTGCTCGAAAGGCGAGCCAGCTGTGAGCGTGTCCACTGTACACGGGTAACTCCTGTACATACCGAGGTGAGTCCCTGTTCTGGCGCATAGCTTGTGAGAAGGCCGTGGCTAGTGTAGTCACGTCGATCGCCGGTGAAGATTGGTGTGAGGACGGGATCTCTTTATTCTCATTCCCGTGATTATTCAAACGGGTTCCCGCCTCACCCGGGTCTTTTGCGTACCCGGCCGATCTCTTTATACTGCCCTCTCCGTGCTCGGCTGCTTCCATGGGTTTGGGACTCTTTTCCCCCTCGGTATTTGTGATGGCTAATATCTGTTTTTGATTATGTAGCCACTGTTGGACACGCTGTGGATCTGAACCCGGTTCGTCCTCTTCACTAGATGATGATGATGGTGAATCTAGTTTTAGTCGATCTAATTTGGCCTTTTCAAGCGCGGCTGCGGCTTGAATTTCTTTAGTTTTTAACTCGGCCTCTCTTAAGTACAACTCGGCGAGTCGCTCTTTCGCCTCTAACTCCGCGAGGAGTCTCTTGCGAGAGGGTTCAGAGCGGCGCGACCGAGTGTGGCTCGAGTGTGGGCATATCGTGCGTTCGGAGCACTCTGGCACAGGTGATGGTTCCCTGGAACGTACCACGAGGGCGACGCCGTCCTCGACTCGTTTGTTATCACTGGAGGACTTACTTGCGGTTGTAGTCTCCGTGGGCGTCGTCCGGGTCGTCGTGGTGCGTGACTCCGTGCTTGATGTTGCGCCCGTGGTGGCCGTAGTTTCTGTTCGTGAGCTTGACGAAGCCTCTGCTCCCTCCTTGTCACTTTTGCTTCTTGTGGTCGGCATCTTCTTGATTTTCCGTATTCTAGGAGATCTTCTTGGTGATGATGACTTGGAGATCGTAGTTTGAAGACTGGACGATGGTTGCGAGGATCCGGCTCGAAGGACCAATTGTTAGAGGTCCTGACGTCGGTAGCCTGATCCGGCTCGAAGGACCAATTGTTAGAGGTGTACGCCGATTTGGCGATCGGGTGTTGGCTCAGCAATCTGGCTCGGAGAACCAGATGTTAAAGTTGCACGCCGATGGCTATCGAAGGCCAATGTTGCAGGCCACACGTCTTAGCTCTAACAGGGGGGGTGTAGGATTCAGGCTTGCCGGTCTTGATGTTACAGGGATCTCGGCAGATCAGGTGTTGGGGTGAATACGGAAATAAAACGCCGCTCTGGTTTACATTAACACAGGGGTGCGGAGGGAGCGGCAACGGGCAGCAAGCTCACTTTTCTTCTATATGTTAATTACTACTCAAGTGCTGAGGACGAACTGGCTTGCTGGCTGTTAGGCCTTTGCCTTTTTATAGGGGTTTGCTGCCCTAGCGATCCCCCCGTTCCCTGAGGAAATTTTAATGCTATTAGCTCTCCACTTTTGTACATAATATCTAGGTTACAAGTCTTATTTATCTGGGCCGGTCCTCTTATTGCACGGAGGATAAAGACTATTTTCGGTGGCGAAGTTTAGGTATTTTCCTTTTAATTTCCTTTTTCTCTTATTGTCCCTCCCCCCCTCTGTGAGTAGCAAGAGGTGTGGGAGGACCGGGGGTGCACGGCTTTTTAGTGGCGCCGATACCGGAACTACGCCACCTAGCCCGCAACTTTTGTTCTAGAATTTATCCTAAATGAAACACACTGCGGGCGGTAGTCTTTATTTTAAACCTTATTCTAATTCCCTGACTTATAACCTAGGTAGCCTAGTACTTTGGAGAGCGAGAATAAGACATACAAAAAATATAAGACAGCACAATAAACATAAGTAAATGAGATGTTGTAAATACGTAAAAACAATAGTATATCATAATCCTTAACATTTTACATTATATCAATACCTTATCTAATCATTTTATATAACATCGACATCTTATGATAACGTGTTATGTATGTGTTAACATTTTATTATTCCGGAGGAAGGGCACGTGAATTTCATTCTTGACCAAAATCGTGCCGCTTAAATTCTGCTACTTGCGGAACTCTGTTTAGACGGCCCTCTTTTCCTCCGAAATGTGTGATGTTAGCACATACATATTTCGCGCACTGATTCTATATTGTACACATAGGTATATAGGCACCGCACTTTCACTATTCACTTATTCTGTCGTGCACAGCTTGCTAAAATAAATCGCCTGATTTTATTTAGACTGTCAGCAAACAAAACAAACTCCCATGATGCAATGATTTATGGCAATGATGCAATTAGCACATTATTCCAGTGTCGATTTTTCTTCGTAATAAACAATTTCCAAGTCTAAAACGTATCCTGCCAATATTCAGTCCCTTCGAAGTAAGTCAACAGTCGCTCAGTAAAGTGATAATAGGTTTACTGAGCACACAAGATGCTTTTATTTGATTAACATTACGCACAAAAGTCACTTTGAAGTTTAATAAACTATCACTATTAAACCACAAAACTCACAAATACACAATTTTTATAATAATCCAAAAAAACTTAACTTTTCGAGTACCCGCCTAAAAGTCCCTAACTGTCAGTTTTTTTTTTTCTTTTAATATATAGCTATAGTACAATTAACGCATTGTGCATTTGCATTCACAATAGGCTATATTCATAAATGCATATAACATCTCGTGGGTAAAAAAAATCATCGCCGTGAAAAGCGGAAACAGAGTGCTAGTATTACTTTAGATTAAGGAATAAATTGGACGCATGAGTGATCCATCCATCTTGTCCTAAGTACGAAGGTACTACCCATCCATCACCATACATTTTTCTACCTAGAACATCGTTTTTATGTATGTGACGTCATCTGAACTAAGGGCCCTTGTTGTCGGTATGAACTTAAATTCAGATTCTTTATTTTCCAGAATACGGGTTACGAAAGATATTCCATGCATGCTGTCTCTTATGCATGTATATAGATAGATATCATGCATGTGAGTATATACATGCTATCTATATAAAATACATTTGTCAAAAAGTATGAAACTTGTCACTTCATACGCAACTATCAAGTATCAACAACGATACTTGTTGACATCGTATATTAATTAATCTTTTGTAATATATGGGGCAGAAGGGTTCTCGAATGGAGACCACGTACCGGCGGACGAAGCCGAGGACGTCCATCTGCTAGATGGACAGACGACCTCATAAAGGTTGCGGGCACCCGCTGGATGCAGGTCGCTGCCGATAGGTCTAAATGGCGGACAATGGGGGAGGCCTATGTCCAGCAGTGGACGTCCAAGGGCTGAGAAGAAGAAGAAGAAGAATATATGTAGTTGACAGTTTGAGGCGTCTATAGTTGCGTATGAATATGCGTATGACAAGTCCACTTTTTGGAAACGTCAAATACTTGGGCAATGAAGTTTAAATAAATTATAAAAAAAACATACAATATATGTAAATGAAAATTGGCATTCATAATTTGCACGCACAAAACCGGGTCACAACGCTTGGTAAAGAGGTAATTTGGTATATTAGTCTCTAAGGAACATAACATATGGGGCCCTGCGACAGGCCTAATGTTTGTGTGATATTACGCCCGGTGGCAGAGTGATGTAACCCAAATTTTGTAATTTTTGAGGCATGAATTTCTGTAATAGATTTTTATTTATGTTTGTAATTAAGCTAAATAGTCAAGCTTGTTTGCGCTTGAAATGATTCAGTGTGTAAACCTGATTGTGTGTAATTTTATTTGCGCTCAAAGTGCTGACAAACCTCAAAGAACTGAAGTTTCCGACATAGCTCAAAGGATCAGTAAGCTGAAGTGCCAGTGGGCAAGCCATATATGCCGCAAGACTGATAAACGTTGAAGGAGACGAGACGTTGTCCTGGAATGGAGTCCACGTAGGTAGCGGGGAACGCCCTCTTGATCGCCATTTTGATCGCGCTGCCAGCGTCGACGCACCTCCGGATTGCTAGTCCCATCTCGTCCACGCTGGTTGAGCAACCAATAAAATGTATAGCGTAATTATGCGTTTCACTCACTCGGCAGCTAGTCGCGCTGTCAGATAAGTTGACGAATAGTCCATGCGCATCGCGATCGGCTACGAAAGGACGAACCCACCACTGCTTTTTTCCGTGGGTGTTTTTTTTACGTCGTACATACAGCATGATTACTAACTCTTCCAAGTCCATCTTGAAACTATTGTCGTTTCTGGCATCTTCTCTAGTGTATCGTTTAGTACAGTGATTCCCAAAGTTATATGAACCGCAACTCTCTTAAAAAAAATGACAATGTTCGGGACCCACCCTACGCCTTGCATGAAAATAGCATTACGTCACTGCTGCAGCATGGTCTCGTTTACGTAGCGTAGTTATATGAAAGGTTGTATAATAAGGAAAATAACAATAAATCCAGTTATAATCGAAATATTTAATAAGTAAAAATAAGATAAATCAGAACATTATATTTAGACTTAGATTAAATTTATTTTTTCGGAGAACACTCAATATTCGCTTGCGACCCACCAGTGGGTCACGACCCATACTTTGGGAAACACTGGTTTAGTAACCTTTAGACGCCATTGTTGCGCAACTAGTCGCACAGCCATGGAGTCCCATTGAAATACTGCCCTAAAAGTGCCTATTTTGGCATCTTTAAAGACCTTCGCCGCATCATCATTTATTTATTCATTGTGATAATTATCCCCTGGGAACTATTTAATCATAATCATAATTTATTTATTCATTGTGATAATTATCCCTTGGGAACTATTTAATCATAATCATAATTTATTTATTCGCCAAAACATAATGTGAATAAAATGGATTTTTTTTTGGTATTTTCGCATTTTTATCATGAAGACGACATGCAAAATTTAAATATTACACGCGTTATAACTTCATTAAGTAGTTTTTTCTCTAAACACTTAGAAATTTTATTTTGTTACAATTTCCTCCACTTCAAACCAAGTGTTTAATTATTTTTTGTGTCGCTTTATAAGAAATAAACGTTACAACCATTCATTTATAAAATTAAAAAATCCGCGATACATGCCAACATTAGTCCAAAATGACAAACGTTGACACGCCCCCGGATGCCCTGCCCACCTGTGGAGATATAGAAATGGATTTGGAGAAAGGGTTGGGAAAATGGGGAGGGATAGGATGGGAATGGGCTCTGGCACATCTCACTCACTACCGAAACACGTACGTATATTAGGGAAATAAGATAAAGTGGGAAATGCAGTACATTTCAAGGTAGTCTTCTGTGAGAGAAGGGTAGCGTGGCCATTCGAGTGCGCCCAGCAGCTGTTGAATTGCAGCGTGCAGTCTCCCCCTCAACAAACGTCATATAGTGCGGATACAAATTTACTATTTTTTTTTTACAGAGCAAATCAAATCCGTGTATTTGTCAACATATTAGTTCTGCCGTAAGGCGTACAAATATATCACATAATTGTTATTTACTAAGTAAAATCCCACATGTGACAAAAAGTACAACAATGTCAATCGGAATTTATTTAACGGTTTAAATTTTACGCAATTACAAAAGAATCTGTTAGAAAATCTTTCTAATACTTTCTAATACGGTTTCTTAGATGTGTGCGTCTAATCTGAAGTGAACACAATAAAGTCGAATTTAACTTCACTAAGTCGAGAAAACTACTTTCACGCGGTAACGAACAAGATCGCAATTTAAGCAAAATCTGACTTACAACAGTTCGCTACTATGAAGTTTTAATTACGTTGAGTTGTAAAACATTCTCTTCTCGCCTTACAAGAATGTAAAAGTAAATGGGGCCTAAATGACGTTTTATTTGTGAGAAGCATCTTCCCGAGGTATTTTCAAGAGATGGCTTTAAGAACACCTCGAAACAGACCGTTGTATAATCATCTTTGTTTGGTATTAGCATAATAAATATGGTACTTTATTAATAATAGAATGCGTACGTTCCGAACGAGTTCACACGAAAAACTGTCGCACAGTCCTCTCAACGAGACATGAACTTTGCATCTGTGTGAGTGGGTGCCAAATTGTCCAATCCGATTGTCGAAATGGTTCGCACTATACACTATTGGTACACACAAACGCAAAGGTCATGGCTCGTTGAGTGAGCTGTACGCCTGTTCGCTTTGACATTCACGATGATGAACACATCCCGTGACGTCTGTCAGCCGATGAAACAAAAGGTGTATATTGAAAGCGAGTACACGGGAAGAGGCGATATTCGAATTTAAATTGTGTTTGCTAATTTATTAATTCAAAGTTTTCAATCAGTGCGTCCAGCCAGTTATGATGTACAGTGTTAAAACATGCCCTTTGACGGTGGGACTGATCAATAAGTTCAAGGTCACTCAACTAGCTTTGGAGAGACTTGTCCTGGGTGTTTATTTGCTGTATAAGGGACTGGACATTGTCAAGATGTGTTTTGAATTTTCATTTCGAAATTGTTAATTACGAAGAAAACTCGACTCTACTAGCAACATAATATGCTAAATGAAAACTTGACACTAGCACAATGTGCTAAATGCGCTATTGCCTTATACAATCAAAAAATACGTATTCCAACTTAGCACATCAAACCGATATTGTACATGTTCTTGTAATGTCAGCCATCTTTAAAATTTCTGACGTCACGTAACAATTTTACAACACAATACGAAAACAGCAAAGATCAGTTTGGCAATCGAAACGTGACAACGAAATATTTTGTATTTATTTACATACAAACATTTTAGGTACATTGCTAGGAAATCATGTTCTATTCAAATGAGGACTTTGCGATGCACCACCCTCGTACAATAAGCCAACCGTTGGCAGAGAATTCCACTAGGCGCTAAGACCGTCTTCTGTATGACATTTACAATGAATAATAAATATATTTTATTAATAATCTACGTTAATAAAATATTAAAAATTCTTTCTAGATATAAATTGGAATTCTCGTCTGTCTGTACGTCTGTCTGTCTTAACTCGCACCATGCAAAAACCACTGGACGATTTTAAGGCTCGCACATATTACGGCGGGCCGCACCACAGCGCAAAAATTGCAAAAAATCTCCTTTTCATACATTTTTAATAAACCACGGCACACTTCAGGCGGGCCGCATCGCGCCGCAGCGCATCGCACTGGCGGATCGCTTGCCAGCCATATACATAGGTGTACAAGTATGAAATGCGGATTTGAGACAACAGAGAGAAGACGTAGAATTGCAAGCGTTATTGGACGAAGACGATTCACAAACACAAAAACAACTCGCAGAGCAATTGAACGTTAGTCAACAAGCTGTTTCCAATCGCCTACGAGAGATGGGAAAGATTCAGAAGGTCGGCAGGTGGGTGGGTACCACATGAGTTGAACGAGAGGCAAATGGAGAGGCGCAAAAACACATGTGAAATTTTGCTCGAACGATACAAAAGAAAGTCGTTCTTGCATCGTATCGTTACTGGGGATGAAAAGTGGATATATTTTGAGAATCACAAGCGCAAAAAATTATGGGTAGATCCAGGCGCACCATCCACATCGACCGCAATACCGAATCACTTTGGCAGGAAGACGATGCTCTGTGTTTGGTGGGACCAGAAGGGTGTGATTTATTATGAGTTATTAAAGCCTGGTGAAACGGTTAATACCAAACGCTACCAACAACAATTGATTGATTTGAACCGTTCGCTACTCGAAAAACGACCAGAATATCGAAAAAGGCAACACAAGGTCATTTTTCTCCATGACAATGCTCCATCACATACGGCAAAACTCGTTCGCGGCACGTTGGAAACACTCAGCTGGGAAGTGCTACCCCATGCGGCTTACTCACCAGACTTGGCTCCTTCCGACTACCACTTGTTTGCATCGATGGGTCACGCACTTGCTGAGCAGCGCTTTGGTTCGTACGAAGATGTGAAAAAATGGCTCGATGAATGGTTCGCGGCAAAAGGGGAAGATTTTTACTGGCGTGGTATCCACAAATTACCGGAAAGATGGGAAAAATGTGTAACTAACAATGGAACATACTTTGAATAAACCACTTTTTATCATTCTTCCGAATTTTCAACTAGAATTAGGAAAAAAAATCCGCATTTCATACTTGTACACCCAAAAATCATGGACCGTTACAATGCGTTAGATATGCTTCGATGTTATGCGCTGCAACGCGGCCCGCCTCAATGTGCGTTGAACGGACGCAGTTAACGGAATTTGAAAGTTATTCGCTATGCGACGACGTGATGAAATTTATGACGAGAGCTAAGTACTGGTTTACATTGGTAGTGTTAGTGTAGTAGAGGACACTAGCATACTTTTTATCCAAACCACTACATTCTAGCATTCCTGGTAGAGTAACCGTCTACGCAAAGCTAGAGCGCACTATTCCACATGTGTTATCCACTCTACTCTACCGGACACTGTATTTAGTACTCTACTTCCACTATTTCAAGGTGTCTACTTCTACTTCCATTAAGCTAGTTATGGAATAGTACACACTCTACTCCTGAACTCTACTACTAATACTATCGGTGTAAACCGACCTTAACTGACTCAAAGTTTTGCGTTGAACTGCGGCCAGCCGCGTCTGTAATATGCGTTGTCGCAGTTTTGCAGTACGACGCGGCTGTAATGTACGCGAGCCTCAAATGAAACTTGGCGTAATTATAGCTCATGTGTCGGGTTAATATTTTGGGTACTTTTTATTCAATAAAGTACCCTAAATATTAAGTAGGCCGTTTGCCTCCTTTGATATAAAAAAATCCACTATAGACTTCCCGCGGTAATGACCCCTAAGTTCACGCGAGCGTTCCTGTAGTGAGTGAGATATATCAGAGCCCAAACCCATTCCTATCTATTGTAATTTTCACCATCCTTTCTCCAAATCCATTCCTAAATCTTCAAATATAGGCAGCGTATCCGGGGACGTGTTAACGTTGGACATTCTAGACTGATGTTGGCATGTATCTTTCTATAAAAACAAAATATGACTATATTGAGCTTACTTTTATTAATCCAAAATGGCCGCCATATACAAACTAAAACTTCAGCGATAGCAAACCGCTCGAAATTAGCGACAAAAGCAATTAACCAAAATTAGTCGGACAACATCCAATCAGAAGGGATTGCCGAATTACGTGTCTACAATTTATAAGCAATAGAAAGTATATTTCTATCCCTTATCTGATCATGAACATTTATATAATTTATATTTATTTCAACGCCGTAAAGCGACATTATAACAACACCACGGTGGTGTTGTTATAATGTCGCTTTACGGCGTGGTGGTGTCACCACCCTATCCCTTCCTGTGGGTGTTATAAAAGGCGACTAAAGATAGGAAAGCGGATAGGAAAAGATAGGAAAACTAGTTACTGGTTACATTTATTTCATTCTGTCTACACTAATACGTATTTTATACAGAGGTTGAAGTTTCTATTTATGTAATAAACTCAAAACTATTAGACCGGTTTTAAAAATTCTTTCACTTTTTGAAAGACTGTACCGTAACCAACCCTTTTAGATCCACTGCCGGACATGCTGGACTACCTTAAAACAGCACGCTAGCCAAGCGGGTTGGCTATACCACTCTATTAGTGGTGGAGTACTTGGCTTGTAATAGCCACTTTGTTATCTCTTAATCGCTTTTTACGACACCCACGACAGAGTGTTATTCAAAAACCGAACGAAAACACACAGCATACATACACGAAAACAAATGAAATACTGCCTTAGTTAAAAAAAAAATCATAGGCTACAAATTGTTTAGCCAAAATGTTACACTAACGGCCTGAGCTTGTTTTATACAACAGGCAATAAATAAATAAATACACCCCCGTAGCCAAGCATATAGTTAGCATACAAGGAGCCAAACATCAAATTGAACTCCGACCCATGAAACCGAGTTTGACGTTGACATACATATTAGTATATACAAATTTTGTAATTAACAAATGATGTCATGCAGCTTTGTTCTGTCTATCTACGTAATTGTTTGTTTCAAAAATTAGTATGTTTCGGTATGTATTTCATCCTGTACAATGATGTCACCAAAGCCACGCCTCTTGTTTAACGCAATTTATCTTTCAAAGCCATAGGACATTAAAAAAGTTATTTTTACCCGATTGCGGAACGCGTGGAGGGATATATTTCTCACCGTTTATATGTATTTTTTTTTATATAGACTAGTGGGCGGACGAGCAAGCGGTCCCACGTGATGGTAAGTGTTACCGCCGCCCATGGACACCTGCAACACCAGGAGGTATGCAGGCGCGCCGCCGACCTTGCAAAATCCTATTCACAGCTCTCTTGAATAACCCCATATCGTAGCGTAATGGAAATACCTCATGTGTTTGCTTCTTTACTCCCTCATAGAGCTTAAAATGAGTGTCCGATTTTAATGAATGAGTTGTCGTTAGATTCATCTTGCTACGATCAATACAAAACAAATACTTAGATCTGGTGCCCGTCCCTTTTTTTTAACACTGTATTATAAAAATAGTAAGAGCAATATATAAAACAAAACAAATAAACCAGTTAATGTTTGCAGCAATTGTGTAAAAATACTTGATTCATTAATTTTAGTTTATTTTAATATATATGTTCATATAGGAGTTGCGACGCGGGCGGGTTTTGTTGTTCTTTACGTTGATGGCAGATTCAATTGTCAACTCAGGCGCGACTACTATTTTGCCAATGTCAAATGAAAATCAATTTATATCATGCGTTTCCTCCGTCAAAGTGAGTTAAGAGTCGCTCAATGAACTGATTGTAAGTTTACTGAGGAGGACAAGAGTTGGACTCTTATGCAGTCTCATTTAATAATAATTAAATATACTATCACTATTAAACAACAAAACTCGCAATACACATTTTTTATAGTAATCAAATGAAAACTCGATCACTTCTGGAGTTCCCACCAAAAAGTCATAAAGTTTATATATGTGTAGATAGGTAGGTACTCGTGTGGTGTAACTTCGATAAATGCCTGTCAATGCTGTCAAGTTGTCTTGCGATAAAATTAAGTTTATTCCCATATTCCCGTTAACATTATAACGTATGGGAATATTACGAATATTCCCATACGTTATAAGTCCATCCCTAATTATTGCGTGTTTGTCTATTGGTCAATATTTAGCTATGGTAACACTACAGTTACATCCAATTGTAGGCAAGGGGACCTATTTATACATTCAAATATTTGGAGATAAAATAATATTTGAGGTATACGATAGTTGATTACTAATACCTACCATGTCACTGTACAATAGTGTTCTCTCAAACAAAGACTTAGTATACACCGCCCTCGTGATTCACCTACTTTTTATCGTGATCTTTTATTACATTTTGATGACCGATTTTCAGTTGTAATGACCCCGCCTGCTGTGCAAAGGGTTCGCTTCCCGGTTGGAGATTCATTTGTTTATAGACAAATGTTGGTTTGGGTCTGAGTGTGTGTTTGTCTTTGTGTATCTGTGGACCCACGACACGGACAAACCTAGTGTGGGCCATTGAGTGTGGCGTTATTCAATTATATATGTTTACATGTGAAATCTTCTTATTTCGAATACAAGAAAAACAACACACTACATCTAGTCAGACTATGGGTGGCCAGTTGAATCCAAAGTTAGAATCAATTTCTTTGTGGACAAACTGCGGGACATATTTCATAACAGATTGATATTAAATTTGGTAAAAAATATAGTTTGTTTATTTCGGTTAAGTTGGCATATTTCTCATTCTGGACTGATGTTGGCATGTATCGCGGATGTCAATGGACAACAGTATCCACTTACTATCAGGTGTACCATTTACCGTATGCCACCTATTTCTATAAAAGAAAAAACTGTAAAATAAATGTTTAATTATTTGTACCTATTGTACTATTTTTTATTTTATTTATTTATTTTTTATTTATTTTATTCTATTTTATCGGATAACACAGATCCATAGCAAGTGTTAGTATAATAAAATAATTAAAGAAAAAGACTTATAAAACTATGTTAGTGCTACGAATTAAAGTATATTAACTTAAAATGAATAAAGTGACCCTTCAGCTGGGATGTTAATCAAGTGTTATTTTGATTTATCAACATCCGAATGAAATGCATAGTAATAGGTGGGTCATAGTAATTTATTTGTCAGCACATGTAGCATACAACAACGCTTCATGTACTGACAGTCGAACTTGTTCGAAAACATTTCCAGGATACCGTTGGCGCTGGCCCGGACCCTGCGCATCAGAGATGCACACCGTTTGCGCATGATCGCGTAAAAACAATCTACCCGCGCTTCGGCAAACATCCCCGATGCGCTACAGAATCGGGGCAACCCCATCAGCATCCTGAATGCGTTGTTGTATTGCACGCGGAGGGCGCTATACTGTCTTTGAGTGTAATTAACCCACAGGCTGCTCGTGTAAAAGGATGTACAAAAAGCTCTAAACAGAGTGATCTTGACTTCAGTGGAGCAACGAGCAAACCTGCGAGCTATCATGTTGGTTCTCACAGACAACGCCCTGCGTTCCCTTTCAATGTCTGCATTGTCCCCCAGGTCAGAGGTTACGAAATGTCCGAGATACTTAAACTGTTCTACTCTCTTTAGTGGGGTTCCCTTCAGTTTAATAGGTGGAACATCATGTGGATCTTTGTTTCTCGCCCGAAAGACCATACATTCACTTTTGCTTTCGTTATATTTCAATCCATGACTAGCAGCATATTTTTCACAGATGCCTAGCAATTTCCTAAGGCCACAGACAGAAGCACTCAGCAGCACCATGTCGTCCGCGTAGGTAATATTATTTACACACACATTGTCAATATGGCAGCCGACACGAGCACTGCTGAGCTCCTCTATAAGTGCGTTTACGTACAAGTTGAAGAGCTTAGGTGAGGTCAAACCCCCCTGTCTCACGCCACACTCCAACCCATACGGCTCAGAAAACGCACTCGACCATTTCACGACATTGACCTGGCTCCTATACCAGTATTTAAAAATATTATTCAATTCTGTTGGCCACTTGATACTTTCCAGTTTCTGCCACAAGATGTCATAACAAACCAGGTCAAATGCTTTCGATAAGTCGAGAAAACAGGCATAAATAGGTGTTTTTCGGTCAGTATAGTACCTGACAGTCCGCTTTAAACACAAGATGGCAGTTTCTGTAGAGAGTCCCGGTCTGAAACCGAACTGGTTATCGTGTAATTTCAGATATTTGTCCAGTTGTGAATCAAGCAGACTGTCAAGCACTTTGGCAACAATCGTGGCCAGCGAGATTGGTCTATAGTTACTCTTATCACATACATCACCGGTTTTATTTTTCACAATTGGCACCACCACAGTTTTCGTCATTTCGGAAGGCAAGTATGAATGCCCTATACACAGGGCGTAGAACATGGCTAACGCTCTTGGTAGGTGAGGGCCGGCATGTCGAAGGTGCTCGACACTGAGACCGTCATGCCCAGGAGACTTGCCTCCTGACATGGAGTCCACAGCCTTTTTAACATCTTTAGCTGTAAATCTAGTAGACAGCTCCTGACCCCACGACCCAGCATCACACACTGACTGAGATGGCCCCAACGGTGATTTTACGGCAAAGTGATCCTTAAACAAATCTGCTATACATTTAGGATACATTCACTATATTTATATCAAGTTACTCGGACCATCAAATATATTATTTTCATGGCATCTTTAATACCGTAGAATACCCTCTAAGAATTTCCTCTTAGAATTCTTAGTGAGTCTTTACGTCATAAAATGAAGCTACAGTCTATATTTTAACTATCGATCTTCAGCAGTTTTGACTGGACGTTGATGAGTCAGTCAATCAGTCCGGACATTTCTCTCGATATGGATACATGGACTGGCTTTTTACCCACGGCTTAGCCAGCGTGGATTTAGTAATGGACTCCAACTGGAAAAAAAATCCAGATAAAAAATATAATTTTAGGCTAATTTTCTGGCAAAATTTCAAGATCCCAACTTCCAGAGTTTTTGAGATATAAATTCCGCGTCGAAATCAAAATCACGCCGATGCACGTGTTCAATTATTTTAAATGAGAAGTCTATATTCTAAATTTCATGTCTCCTAACTTCTTGAGTTACCTATAGTTTTAAAGATACGGGGATTGAATAAAATCTCCCCCCCCCCGTTCCTCTCTTCCCAGTAACATTTCTAAAAATCCTTCATTAGTGTACCTACGTGTGCCACAAAACCTATCTATCCACTGTGCATATTTCATGTTTCTAACTTCAGCGGTTTAAGCTCGGCGATGATGAATCAGTCAATTGGGCTTATTAAGCGTTACCAACGACTTTTGCCGAAACAATTCTTTTACATTTTTTTTAATGGACACACTGAAGCTGAAGCCGTTGTCACATTTTCACGCCTTCTTACAGAAGCTGTTGTCACATTGTTTTAGCTATGTAGTTATCTAACATGTAGTTAGCATTAAAGTACTCGTATATATATCAACCTTTTTAAAAATCAGTATAAGAAGGCAGTACCCACATGCTCTGTTTCCCATATCCCGACGACTTGTTGTCAGGCGTCCGTGATACAAAAGGGACGGCCATTGTGTGGCGCTGTTTCCGACTCGCGAGTTGTGATGTGACACACTTTATGCCTACATCTTGGGACGATGTGTACATACTTTCAACTAAACTGGGTAAAAGATTTTTTACAGATTGCTGTATTTCATAAAGAAATTATTAATGTACATATACCTGTAAATAACCTCCCTCCTGCGATTCAAGAAGTACAAATTATATATTCAAAATTAAATTTTTTTTTTTAAATCCAGACGGTAGTTCAAAAAATTTCAGACGGTAGTCCAAATAATTTCTTAATAATTCAAGTGACAAATAAAATCAAATAGTTACCCCGTGACCACGTCCACTGCAAAGTGTTCGAAACGTCGGGATATAAATAATGTCAAATATACGCGATTTAAACCGTTCAAAGTTGTTTAATTGCTATGTATAGTAATCGCGAAAACCTAAGAAAATATTAAATTAATTTTCGTCAAACACAAAAATCTGAAGCCGTGCATCTGAAATATGCACGTGTGTATATTAGTGTATATTATGGTATGTGTCATAATTAGGGATCGGATATTCGGGTGCATATTTACCTAAAGATGAGATGTTCGATAAGTATGGAGTGCACTTTTGTATCGGGCGAATGCCGCAATCCCGGGATCCACAAATTTTATGTTCCGACTATAGAATACGATGCATATACCTAAAGTTGTAAAGTTAATCCCTAAGACCCTCAGAATTGCATTCCTACAAATTTCCATTAAAACTAAGAATTTGAGTACAAATCAGAAATTTATATCTTCAATAGTGCCTTAGAGTCTGTCCTGGTCACCATCAGACTTTCAAAAGTGCTGAGGAGTTTCATAAATAAGCATCTAGTTGTGAAATCCCGGGATTTCGGTTTTCAAATAAATTATTTTAAGAAGCCGCTTCCATATTTTATAACTTGTAGGTAAATATGTACCCGAATATCCGATCTCTAGTCATAATAATATACACAGACTATAGATACACACAGTCATAATATATGTCATATGTAGCAGACAGATACTCGTATATACTGAGTTGGTGTCCATTTATTTATATGAATCGAACATTACAATGTAATTTTAAAAGAATAGAGTTTACTTTTCCTTAACCGCTCCTGTAGTAAATAAATGAACACAAGCCAATCAATAACAAGCAGCGCCACCTACCCCTATTGAGAGTAACTAGCCTTGACATTTCTCTCTTTGTTCTATGATCGCGCGACGCTCACATGTAATATTATTTGCTTTCAATATGTTTACTTTAAATTAAACTTTAGCTCCATTGTTTCATTTCCATATCTCCTCACCCCTTTCTTCCTACTCATAGTTTTTTTAACTTTTTTATCAAAACTTTGGAACGACTTAAATATCTTTTTCCAATCTAGAAGCCATTATTCGACAACGGATTTACTACTTCGATCAACGTTAAGTCGTTTGCAAATCAAATTATCATATTTTATATTAAAATCTCCCTCGACACTCAATTATTTAACTTACCGTTTAGATCTTACGGTCCAACATTGTTTGCGAGAGCTCCAACTGGATTTGGATGGGTGCGAAATGTTATACGATAACAATGGGACCAGCTTTTGTTATGAAAACGTTAAAATTTAAATTTAAAAGGGTTCACAATGAATACGAACTAGTAACATTTTGGCGCCATTACGTAATATAATTGCTATAAGGACATTAAGTCGAACGATGTGTTTCAGGTATTTTGTAAGAGTACAGAACCCACATTGAAATTAAAATTGGTTTTCCAGAGCAAGCCTGCAGCAGGCTCTGGAAAACCAATTTTAATTTCAATTGAATAATAATACAATTTCGACGTCTTTCGCACTCTTGACATTATTGGTATTTTATTGGTTTGATATTTTCTACACTAGCGCTACGGAATTTATAGGAACTAATTAATTATTGCCAAAAATCGTTAGATTTGACGTAAACGGTACTCTGGACGCTATTTTGACAGCCAATATAGGGTTTGAAATTGAATACACTTTGGGTTTCGTATCGGGTTATCGCGATAGCTTTGGAGGTACTTTTTCGAAATCATAAGTTTTTTTTTTTGGAGTTTATAAAGTTTTTGAGGAAAAATGGCACGATTAATATATGCCTATCAAAATATACGCCGGGCTCATGCGCAGGACCTCAGGAAGAGAAGAAATCAGCGTAGGATGATGCGGTATGCCGACATGGCATTTTCAATGTCCGACGATGAATTCGTGGCGAACTATCGCCTATCTAAAAACATATTTAATGAATTATTCAATGAAATAAAATCTTTTATGACCCCATATCGAAGAAAAAGTGAAATATCTCCAAGATATAAATAAGGTGAGTTCTGTATGATAAACACAGAAATAAAACACATACTTATTTGTTAGAGAATTAGTGCAATATCTTTACATAAATTATCTTGTTTGTTGTAGACATTGGTTGCTTTATCCTTTTTCGCAACGGGGAGTTACCAAAGATTAGTGGGAGGAACATATGGAGCAATTAGCGTACGGGGTGCAATCGGGCTTGCCAACATTCCAGTTTCTCAAGAACGGACAGATATACGAGTAGATGTTTAGGTTATAAAGTTGTTGAAACCATATAAAATGTAAATTTATTAATTACACTTACTTATTACTGAATTCGAGGCTTTCGATAGGAAAAGGAATTTTTATAAGAAAGTCCGGATGGGAGGGGCTAGAGGGGGAACAGAAAACTGCGTTTCGTTGCCACAAATGTGAAAAGTAAAGAGCAATCTGACCTTATTTTAAACGAAACCAAATACGTATTTTTTTTAACTAAATAACTTAATATAATATAATAACAACTTATAATATAATAACTTAATATAACATAATATAATAACTTAATATTACTTAATATAATAATAACTTAATATTTAATATCTTTTTACATAATTTGAATAAAGAATATTTGTTTGGATGCGTGGAAAAAAAAAATGGATTTCCGTATAATCTTTTAATTGTGTGAATAAACCCGACAACTTGAGTCCGGTCGCATGTAGGGAACCGGACACGCACAAATCACGTCAAAACCGTCGAAAACCGCACGGTTGTCAAGCCTGGGTGCACTCACTGAATAGATAATCGAAGATTGTACAATTCAAGTCCTTACAGTTTACAAAAATGAACGATAATACATTTTTCTCGGCTACAAGAGCCTTTACAATACGTCAGTTTCCAAACGATCGCTCTACAGACGTTTCTGAAATGACATCCGTTTTGATTGAGACGTCCAGAAGTTTCCGAAGTGACAGGATCGTTTATTTGAAAGTAAATTACGATAAAGTACCAGTAAAATCGATAAACTAATAGCTAAAGGATCAATGAAGAATAGAGTGGAGTTAAGCCTTTATACCTAGAAACAGACAATCTAACAAGGCCCATACTTGAGGGCATATTTCTTGACCGTTCGATATAAACTTTGTCACAAAAACAGTTTGCGATTCTTCAGTATTTAAATCTAACTCATTTATTATAAGTATAGTGCCAAGTACTGTATTAGCTTAGCTTAGCTAAATTAGCTGAGCTTAGATTAGCAAATTAGCTGAGCTTAGATTAGCTAAATTAGTTGAGCTTAGTTTAGCTAAATTAGCTGAGCTTAGCTTAGCCAAATTAGCTGAGCATAGATTACCTAAATTAGCTGAGCTTAGCTTAGCTAACTTAGTTGAGCTTAACCTAAGTTAAGCACAGCTAACTGAATTAACTATGTTTTGAGGCAAACGTAAAAGACGATGCCAATCTGTTCATTCATTATTATCAAATATTTTCATCTATTTGAATAGAAATTATGGGATTCAATAATGTTATAATTATTTAGTATACTATTAAAGAAAAAAACTGAGATTTTTTTATATAAAGTTGTGTATTCAATTAAAATTCAACAATGACAATAGTAAGTGAATTTTAATTTTGTTAATATTAAACATATTATTATTATTATAATTAAAATTTAAGATTCAAGATGTGAGTATGGTAAACCTTGTCGAAATTCAATTATTTTACAATGTCAACATCCACGTAACCAAGTTTCACGCAAATAAATTCATTCATTCATATATCTGAACTAACTTGAGACTGAATAAACACTTCGCTCGCGTACCACAAATAAAAATAACCTTTTTTTTCTTGATTTTCTACAAAAAACATCCCCACCCAATAGTTAGCAGGTGTACAAGACAATTGAACTAGTCTATCCGGTTTGAGCATGCCCTTTTTACTGGTCCTAATAAAACGAATGTAATACTCCCGGGATTACGCGGCGGGATTTACGAGCGGGACGCGGGACGGGTGTCACACCTCCAGATTGTTTAGGTTAGAGGATTTGAAGTTGTTTTCACGGTTCAATTCGTAGATTAAATTACGAAGTTTATTTCACAAAAACAAAAGATAAATTAATTACGGATAAATAATGACTTTTAAAATATAATAATCTTTCATGATCGTGTGGTGTCGTGTGGCTATAGAATAGCACCAGTCCATATCTTCCCGTGGCTGTCATATAACGAGACTAAGGGGTCACATAGGCGCTAGCACGAGCACTGAAGAACGGCGCCACCTCAATAAGAGTGGACTACTCGCCAGCCCGCTTCGTCAGCGTATTGTTTTAAGGCCATAATTATATCCCTCGTGCACAAAACAATGTTTAAGATGGATGTATGTTAAAAGAGTCTAGCTGTGGACGATAAAAGGCTGATTACGATTATAGTAAATACGCTGTACCACAGGAATAAGTAAACACGTCTTTTTAGCATTTTATTGTGTCAAGACAATTAAATTCACGCGAGCGAAGCCGCGAGAAATATCTAAGGCTGCGGAGAAACGATGAGCGATGAACTATTTTCTCGCCCAAGACGAGTTTTTTTTTTATAGATAAAAGGCGGCAGACGAGGATACAATCCACCTGATGGTAAGTGGCACAAGTGGACAAACGTTGGCACGCTCCCGGATGCGCAGCCTACCTTTGCAGATTAAGGAATAGATTGGGAAAATGGAGAGGGATAGGATAGAGATGGGAATGACATATCTCACTCACTACCGAAACGCGTACGTACATTGGGGAAATACGATAAAGTAGGAAATGCAATACATTTCAAGGTAGTCTTCTGTGAGAGAGGGATAACGTGGCCAGTCGAGTGCGCTCAGCGGCTGTGGGAATGCAACATACACTCTCCCCCTACAGAAATACCTCTAAGTACAAATTGCACAAGAACACGATTGAAAGATACGCATAAAAGTACATCGGTCTAATTGCAAGCGAGGATCCTCGCTCTAGTTTTATCGCCCGGCGATAAGAGAGAGAAAAGAGCTTGCACCGTAACACTCGCGAGCAATGTGATTGTCAACTTCAATTGGTGTGCGAAGATGGAGCGGTCGAACTAAGTAAGTTGTTCCTAGCTCGTCGCTGTCACTTGTTCCACGCCTTCTTCTTCTTTCTTCTTTCTCAGCCCTTGGACGTCCACTGCTGGACATAGGCCTCCCCCATTGTCCGCCATTTAGACCTATCGGCAGCGACCTGCATCCAGCGGGTGCCCGCAACCTTTATGAGGTCGTCTGTCCATCTAGCAGATGGACGTCCTCGGCTTCGTCCGCCGGTACATGGTCTCCATTCGAGAACCCCTCTGCCCCATCGGCCATCGGTTCTTCGAGCTATGTGCCCTGCCCACTGCCACTTCAGCTTGCTAACCCGAGAGGCTATGTCGGTGACTTTAGTTCGTCTACGGATCTCCTCATTCCTGATTCGATCACGTAGGGAAACCCCGAGCATAGCCCTCTCCATAGCTCGCTGTGCGACAGTGAGCTTATTTATGAGGCCCATAGTCAGAGACCACGTCTCGGTGCCGTAGGTCATCACTGGCAACACACACTGGTCGAAGACCTTCGTCTTCAAGCACTGAGGTATTTTGGACGAGAAGACGCTGCGTAGCTTCCCGAACGCTGCCCAGCCGAGTTGGATTCGTCGATTGACCTCTTTCTCGAAGTTGGACCTACCTAGTTGGACCGTTTGGCCTAGGTAGACGTACTCGTCAACAACTTCGAGAATCGAGCTCCCGACTGAAACTGGGGTGGGCACGACATGGACATTCGACATGATTTTCGTCTTGTCCATGTTCATTTTAAGGCCCACCTGTTGGGAAACTCGATTGAGGTCTCCGAGCATTGTGCTAAGATCCTCCAGCGATTCTGCCATGACCACGATATCGTCGGCAAATCGAAGGTGAGTGATGCATTCGCCATCAACGTTGATGCCGAGTCCTTTCCATTCCAGGAGCTTGAAAGCGTCTTCCATCGCATTGGTGAAGAGCTTCGGAGAGATGACATCTCCTTGTCTCACACCCCTCTGCAATGGAATCGGCTCCGTGCTCCCTTCCTGTACTCGGACTGACATGGTGGCGTTGTTATACAAACACTTCAACACTTCGATATACCGATAGTCAATATGGCACCGCTGGAGGGACTGTAGCACTGCCCAAGTCTCGATCGAATCAAAGGCTTTCTCATAGTCCACAAACGCTAAGCATAATGGCAAGTTATACTCCTCGGTCTTCTGTATAACTTGCCGCAGCGTATGGATGTGGTCTATGGTACTATAGCCTTTTCGGAAACCGGCTTGTTCGCGAGGCTGGAAGTCATCAAACCTGCGCTCGAGACGATTCGTGATAACCCTCGAAAACAGCTTATAAACATGGCTCAGAAGCGAGATGGGCCTATAGTTCTTCAACAAGGTCTTGTCGCCTTTCTTGAACAAGAGCACCACCACGCTTCTGTTCCATGCCTCCGGCGTAATACCTTCGAGCAAGACGGAATTAAAGAGCTTCTGAAGGACTTTCAGTACCGGTGTTCCACCCGCTTTCAGAAGCTCTGAAGTGATTCCGTCCTCACCCGGCGCCTTGCTGTTTGAGGGCCATCCTAATCTCGTACAGGCTGATGTCCGGGATGTCTTCGGTATAGTGTCGGGTCAACTTGGCTCTTGGGTCTTTGGCCAAGTTGCCAACAGGTTTAGCGACCGAGGTATACAACTGTCCATAGAAATTCTCGATCTCCGTCAGTACCTCTTGTTTGTCGGAAGTGACACTGCCGTCCTCTCTCTTCAGCTTCGTCAACTGGCTCTGCCCAATAGATAAGTCTCTTGCGAACACTTTGGAGCCTTTATTCCGCTCTATCGTCTCCTTAATACGATTAGTATTAAAGAGACGGATGTCGTGTCGCAAGGACTGGTGAATCCGTCTATTGAGCTGCCGATATGCTTCCGCGTCATCAGGAGTCTGCAGTGTCATCGAACGTCGTTCCGCCAAGAGGTCGAGGGTGTGGTCGGTGAGCTTTTGGGGTCCATCTCTTCGCCGATGTCTGAAGAATTTAGACCTCACCGTATGGACAGTTTCTACCAACCTGTTGTTGATATCGTCCACTGCAACGCAATCCTCTAGGTAATCGAAGCGATTTGTCTAAGTCTAATATAATAGGAATGTTGATATTCTGAAATCCACAGAAAGTTATAATATCACAATTCAAGAGTGATATAACCCTCTCTATTGATTAAAAACTTTGTCAATTAACCTTTTGGTAAGTTTGAATCCATTATTAACTAAATCGCTTGGCTGTTACTTTCAAGTAGTACTGAATAATGAACTATGGCATTTGCCTGAGGCTTAGCCTACTTATCTAGACTCGGATTTCGCTGGGAAGATAGTTTTTAAATACCTCTGGTTTATATGATTTTTATAGGATAAAGTCCGATTTTATATATTTGTGTATGACGGTAATGGAGAAGTTTTTACTAGGTATAGAACTAGCGAATGTTTCATATTTAATTAATGAAAAATTTTACGCTGAAAGATTAAGTATAGTGGAAATATTTTTGAACTCCGTTGGAAAATGACCGAGATATTGGCCGAGATATGTATATCTATTCAACGTTTCAAATGCACTATTCGCGATGACCTCTCCATAATATGCACGACTACGCTGCCTATGTACATCATTGGACGCACTGGTTTTACTTATATTAATAAGTAAAACCAGTGCGCTTCTAAATACTAGAGTGGCAACGTCTTACAAACAATTCTCAGAAATACGTAGTTATAACCACTTACGACTTCTTTCAACTAGGTTACAACTAGTTTAATACCCATACTGCTTGTTCTTGTTTCCATTTTTTTCTCAAAGCTGGCATCCCTCATTAGTTTTCTGATGTCAGGTCAGACAAACACTCCTTCTTTTAGCTATGCCTTGGATAACCCAGGAAACTGCTCACAAAGGTATCTAAAACATTCTCCTTCTTTTGGCAATGGCAATGCCCAAGGTAAGGTTTCATCAAACCCAATTGAATGTATAGTGGTGGAAGTAATACCTTTTTGGGATTTAAGAGACTCTCCCCCTCAACATTTTTAACTCCAACCTGCAAGGTTGTATATATGTATGAATATATGTATATATATTCATACATATAGTGTTCCTTCCTGTCACGACTGTCCCATTCGCAGAGAAAGCAAGGAAACTTTTTTAAATCGCCATTGTTGAGAGCAATGGCAATCAACCACAAAACTGTTAAAAAAATATCACCACTTTATATCACCAGAAAGAGCACGTGAACAGCACAGAGCAGTGAGATAAACTGAAGGAGAATGTGGTACAGTGGAAGGTGGTGGGAAGGAAGATGGCGGAGACAGACAGGCACTGACATGAAAGATGTCACTGGAGGCAGATAATAAGTAATGGGAGGGAAGGTTGACAGACAGGCACTTTTAACCGCAGTTATGCAGTTTTAACCGTATTACACTAGTTTTAATGCGACTGTTCAGTTTATATAAGAATGTCTATTTCATTGCAAACGCCTTAAGGGTGTAGATTGTTGGCCTGAGATCTCGATTTCGAGCGACCGCAGCGCCAAAGTTTAATGTAACATCCGACGGGGCGGATGAATGACCTAGAGAGCGCGATTTTCAAAATGTTTTGCAACAAACGTTCCACGTTGAGAAATTGTTATTGAACTTGAATATTTACAGCATAACAATAACGTTGAATTTTTGGAAACTAGCTGTTGATTCTTTTTAATAGATTAATAAGAGTAGTTGAGACACAATTTTTATGTTTTTCTATCATTTGACATCTGACATTTTTGTATTCTACTTACCTAAAATTCCAACTATTTATTTATTTGTAATTTCACTACCAAAATTTATTCTAATTCGTAAAATATTCATTCAATAAAATAATTGCAAATTCAGTAGGAAGTGTGTTTATCTCTACGCAAGGAAATGTGCCTATTGCGTAAACTCAAATACTTACTTTTTGTTTACGATCACCTCGTCGATATCTAAAAAAAATCCTAGGGTTTTAAAAAAAATGTCAATAAATGAAACACAAGTATAAAAATGATTTATTTACTACACAATAACAAATATGAGTCGCCATTACTCGCTATCTCAAAAGCGTGCTAGGGTTGTACAAAAATTAGTAAATAATTCATTTATTTACTAATTTTAACAGAAGTTTGTAAATTATTAATATACTAATTAAAAGTATGTAATTAAACAATAACGAAATATGAGTTCAAAATTCTAATGGTTTTTCATTCGATTACGGATCAAGTTCTGATTTCTGCTAATTTGATGATAAAATCAATGGCTATCACAAAACCTATCAGAATGAAAACGTTACCAGCTGCCCGATTCACGTAAGTAATAAAAACCGTAGCGCAGTGACGTCACTTCGTTTTTTGCAAATTTAGCCCTTTTAACCGACTTAAAAAAAAGGAGAATTCTCAATTCGCTGTATTTTTGAACCAATTTTTATGATTCTTTACACCAGGTAACTCAGAAATTGTATAGTAATTGAGCTATTGGAAGATTTATGACAATCCAAGACTAGATAAGTAAGTGCGTTTAAAACAGAAAACCAAAAGGCGATTTCTAAGTTCCTAAGTTAAAACGACTTTTGGACTGGCGTGTTTACGTGAATCGACTGGCTGGGTAGTTAAGTTACCTGTATCTTTCAAAATCATTAGGCGTTCTTCTCTTTCATAACACGTAAAGCTCTTTCTTTCCTCTCTTTCATAGCCTCTATGATACTGGGCGCGTCACGAATGGGCATGCTTCGTGACTGCCGAGGATCAACTAATTCTGGAAGTAGGCAATCGTAATAAAACCTAACTAATTTCATCTCCATTTTCTCCTCCCAAAATTTGTCGTCCTTTTCTATAATATAAACTTTCATAGGTACAGTAGCACCAAACCAGATGCCAAGCATGCAAACGTTTCTTTTAGTAATATGTACCTGTCCCTGAATTTGGAAATACCAGTTATGATTTTTATTTATGACATAACCCTTGGAAGCCTTGTCCTTAACCCAAAAGGTATGTTTGGCCATTGCTTCATCAAGAGTCATGCCAGCTAAAGAATGTGGGCACTTAATTTCAATTAAACCGTTTGCATAAATGCCATCTGGTGTAGTACCAAGAAATTCATATTGATCGTCGACGAACAAACCGCAACCTTGTATACTAATATTCTCTTGAATTTCTAACTGTTTAATTGCGGTTTCTTCGTTTTCGATACCGTACCGTACAGCAGGCAAACTGGAGATATTACTACCATAAACGATTTTACGAACAAGAACAGCACAACTTGTGCTCTCTCGTTTTTTACAAACTTCCCCGAACGATGATGAGGTTAGTAATTTTCTCCTTGTACTCATCCACTCAGAACTACTTCTTTGCAAATGGGTCGACCTTTCAAGCTCCTCTCTTTCAGCACAAGACAACTTTAAATCGGCTAAAAAAGATGACTTGGCTTTCTCATATAATTCTGGACTCAGATCAGGTTTTTCGCAGTTTGGTCCATAGTGAGCGTCTTTCGATACAGCGCTGTGGCTCTTTTTCAATCTTAATTTAGGTTTAGCAATTAAACGGATTCTACGATTACAATTTTCCACTTTCGCGATCAAAGGATTAGGACTAGATTTAAATATTACTTCATGAGTTTTACTATGAATCGATCCTGTATTAAAAGACACAACAGCAGCTGCGCATCGGCCCGCATAAGAACCACGGGAAGAATAATTTACACGCTTACCCCCTACTAATTTGGCAATCACTGCGTTAAAACTTTCAACTATATTACTTGTACAATTATGAATTAAACTTCTAGAATGATATGACAGTCTTTTACTTAAAATGTGTACCGCGTCCATTAATCCGCATCCAACAATTGCTGGAAGCAACCCAACAGGTTCTATTCGACGAGTATCAGGTCTACAGAAATACTCCTTGCAATATTGGTGATTACCAAATACGTGTTGTGGACCATTTAGGATATCTTCACTAAGATTTTTTATTTTTTCTTCGAGTGACTGATTTTGAACGCCCCAATATTTAATAGCGCATTTTACACCCGTTCTTAAACGCAAATACCTTTCTTTTAGGAATTTCCGCAATTCGCAAGGATACTTAGTGTCTTTCGACAGTTTCTCCAAGCTATTGCAGTAGTTTCGTAAAAGATGATTTTTGCATTCAATTTTCTCTACTGTTAAATTACCGTACGGTCGCGAATCTAATATTTTTTTATAAGTACTGGAATCGCCGTCTGCTACAAATTTATTATAAATTACACCGTGATCAACAATGGAACGTTTAAACCCCTCAACTATTATGGTCGATTCCATACCGGTAGATGATCCCGAATAATTCTTGAAACAACGGTGTTCCGAGGGCTGACTGTCGTTCTTTGCGCCTCGTGCACAAACTACGCAGTATTTATTTTTAACTCCAAAAAACAATACTTTATTAGTTTTAATGCCAATTATCGCAGCTGCGCCGGACAAGGCGGAAAAATTCTTACCATAAGATCTCTTGCTCCAACAACCGTCAACAGCAACAGATATTAATGGTGTACCATTTTTATCAACACTACCTATAGACACTGCGTACTCCGCTTCTTCCTTGACAGCTTCTGCCATGGAATGTGCTGCTGTCTTTTCCCACCAATCGCAAACCGTATTATTAATTTCATTGTATAATGAAGGTGACATGATTGGTAGGGCTACTGCGGCAGTTAATGTTTTTAACTGATAGTAGCTCCCACCAGATGATATGATACCAGATACAATTTGATGATTCACTTCCATTCTATCTTCTTTCTTTTCAATCAAACACACAGTAAATTTCATACTACACATACTACATTTCATGATGAGTTTTGAGTCCAGACCAACTTTTACTTCACCTATTATACTGAGGTAACTTAACTTACAATCCATTGGACCGTGGTCCCCTATGGCCTGAAGAGCTTTAAAAAAAAAAGAAACGTCTACAACTCTACGCCCAACTTCCATTTCATCCACCTTTCCCTCTTGGTCGTTTTCAATAACTAGTTCCTGTAAAGAAAGATAATGGCTTGATTTTTTTTATAAAAAATAATTAAAAATTTAAAAAAATGCAAAAGAATTAATACAATATTAGGTTCCTGATGAATAGAAATTATAATTTCTTTACGCATTAGGTATTGTTTTTTTATGACGTCACCTATTTGAACGTAAATTTTCTTTTGAGAAAGTAATTGAGAAGTATTTCGGTACTAAGGTGTTTGTCTCTCGATGAAAATAATAAATATTGCAAGAAAAATCTATAGGTAGGTATTGAGATTTTGTCTTCGCCCATCACTAACTAAGTAGTTTGTTTATTTATGTAACAAGTCTACAAGAATTACGTATAACAACTTACCTCTATACAGCGCGTAGCATTGTTGCTCAGAGTCTCGGCCCCAAGGTTTTCTTTATTTTCAATACTGGAAATATTATTCATCAATATTATCCACTTTTTATTTATTTTGTACAACCCTAAGCCAGACGCTAGGCGCCTCGCGTCTGTTTGGCGGTATAGGTATGTCGACAAAGTTGCGCTGTCGCCTACCTACTTCCACAATTTGATATTTAGACAATACTAGCCGACCCGGCGAACTCCGTATCGCCTTTTTTTTTTTTAAAAATCCTATTATTTTGATATTACATACAGATACTTCAATTTTATTTATCAGTATAGATATAGATAATACAAACCAATATTTACATGTTATTGTAGGTATATGTCTGAATCGGGCGATCTAAATCATATGACATATTGTATTAGCTTTGTAATGTACCCTGTTCAAATGCGATAATAAATAAGTAGGGAGGAACTTACATTTTATTCCGAGATCTTTTGGCTTTCATATTTTTATAATGCGTACAAAACTTTCTTTTCCCTGGCATGCCACTCAAATTCAATCAGTCCTGCGAAAAAAATAGCCTATGTTACTCAGTGATAATGTAGCTTTCGAATGATAAAAGAATTATTAAAATCAGTCCAGTACTTTTTGAGTTTATTCGTTACATACAAAAATCCAAATCTTTCCTCTTTATAATACCTATTAGTGTAGATATTGTATTTTTTACGATTTATATCTAGTTCCATCATGGTTTTCTTTCAGACATTCATTATATCGATACTTTCTACTAACTGAAAATAAATTAATTATAAAAATGTTATACTTACAGTTTTTTACAAAAAACACAAATTCACAATACGTAATTCTGCTGTCTGCAGCCGACAAGCGTGGTGTCGCGTTCACTTACAGAAAGGAACTGCCGCTGCAGACCACCGAGATTGCACGAATGAAACGAACGTTTTATCCCATACATTTGTGTATGAAAAATTTACCTTAAAATATATCTAGATTTTAGGGCTTTAAAAGAGGAAGTCTTTGTTTGTAAAGGTATAAAAAGAAGTATACAGCTATACTTATTGGTTTCTTCAGTGTTCAAAAAGTGTTTCTTTTTATCAATTTGTGTTGATTTATGGGGTTAAATCTGAAAAATACGAAGTCATGTTTTTGCATTTTTACTCAATTTTGTGCGTTTGTTGACGTTTATTATATAACAACTATTAGGTTTAAGAGTTTAATATAAGCATGAACATACTTATTGGTCTTTGATTGTAATATATACAAATTATCATTGATATCAATCATATGTAAATAGGTTAAATATGAAAAATCGTAACACTCTTTTCGGTGATTTTCACGATCTACACCCTTAAAACTTTCCCACGTTACTTTTTAAAAGTGTTTGTAAGCAAAATATAACAGTTTCTTTGGAAATATTTGAAATTTTGTCTAAACTCATAATGCTACCTTACTTTAAATAATACACAAATTAGACAAAACGAAACATGCTAATTGTAACAATCATTTTCCCATAATCAGCACCAAAAATACTATAAAAATCACTCAGACATTTTTTTGTCGCAGACCTGTTTAATTTATCTATGCTGATATAATAAAGAGAGAGTGCGAATTTTGTGAGTTTGTGTGTATGTAGAGGGTAATCTTCGGAACCACTGCACCTATTTGAAAAATTCTTTCACCATTTGAAAGGTACATTATTCCAGATGGACATAGGCTATATATTATGTGCAAAAAAATGGCTGGGCATGCAACGCATGCCGGACACAGCTAGCATTGTAATAATCTCCTGATTTTTTTTAAAGATATTTCAAACCTTTTTTTAGGTAAGAAATAAAATAATTGGAGAACTTCACCATTAATTCCCAACATACATTTGCAATTATAACTCAATCTCCAAGATTTTTTATTTGTACAAACGAATTGTTAATTAAAGTATTAATCAATTAATTTCTATCTTTCCATGTGCGGTCGCTTTTCCTGTCAACAGAGCGCAGCTTGAGTGAGTACTAATTATTTTACTATTATTATTGTTTTATAATTACTGTTTATTTTCTCACTATCAGTTTAGAGTTGGAGGGGGAGAGTGCACGCTGCAATCCAACAGCTGCTGGGCGCACTCGACTGGCCTCGTTACCCCCTCTCTCACAGAATACTACCTTGAAATGTACTGCATTTCCCACTTTATCACATTCCCTAATGTATGTATGTACGTGAGTGAGATATGCCAGAGCCCATTCCCATCCCCAACCCTTTCTACAAATCCATTCTTTCATCAACAAAGGTAGGCAGCGCATCCGGGGGCGTGCCAACATTTGCCATTCTGGACTGATGTTGGCATGTATCGCGGATGTCTATGGGCGACAGTATCCACTTACCACCAGGTGTACTGTATGCTCGTTTGCCACCTTCTTTCTATAAAAAAAATAAAAGAAAAAAAAAGGATTGCTCAGCGTCGGGAGAGATGTACAATCTCTCCTTTTCTACCGCCTGTAAAATGAGGAATGATCTAAACAACTGTTCAATTTGATGTCAACTTCGGATTTTTACCATCGCACCTTTGATTATTACATAAAATAAAAGATATTTTTTGATGTAGGACGGCGGCGGCAGACGAGCATACAGTTAACTTGGTGGTAAGTGGATACTTTCGCCCGTCGACACCCGCGGTACACGCCAAATTCAGTCTACAGTGCCAAACGTTGACACGCCGCCAGATGTGCTGCCTGCCTTTGAAGGTGTAGGAATGGGATGGGAAATGGCTCTGGCATATCTCATTCACTACCAAATCACGGACGTACGTTGAGGAATTAGGATAAAGTGAATGCAGTACATTTCAAGGTAGTCTACTGTGAGAGAGGGATAATGAGGCCAGTCAAGTGTGCCCAAAGGCTGTTGAATTGCAGCGTGAATTTTCCCTAAATAAATAAAATATACCTACCTATTTTATTTAGTAGGTTTATTTATTTATATACTTTTGTGTTACTACTTTTTTCTGAATAAACAGCTGTAAATGGAACCGAAACTATTGAATGCCTACGTATGTAAATCGGTGCAAGTATACGTACACGGTGCGAGTAAGTGGTTTGTGTGAAGAAAGTGCTGAATAAAAGTTTCAAGAATAAATGGTGAAAATTTGTTTTCATCAACGAAATACGCTGTTAAGAGGATACAGGTGTTTATTATTCAACCCAGTAGATATACTAGTAAAAAATTTCATTTGTCTATTCCTATTGTCTCACTGTTGCAATCATACCTGAACAGAGGGTTAATGCCCTATATATAAAGTAAATTAGCCACTAAAATCTATCTCTTTCCACAGAACCACCTCTACCAGCTCCCCGCAAGCCAAGTCTCCAGCGGGGAGCAGCGCCGGCGCTGCTGCCAGCGCGTCTACCGCCCCTGGAGAACGCACCCCCAATGCTCACAACAAACAGCTGCAGAATGTCAAGGGGCAGGACCACCCGCCGCATCCTTCTGTAAGTAGGATTAGAGAAATAGGAGGAGGAGATTTTGGTTGAAGTAGGAAGAATGGGTTGAGAGTTGAAATACCGTCTTTAGAATTTTAGTAAGGATAATTAAACGAGATTAGTTTAGGGTAAGCACACCCTGTATTGAATAAAAAGGTACTACAATAAGTACGTTTGAAGTATGAAAGGACATGAATATTCGCCATATTTGTTGTTATTAATAGCAGTAGGGGAGGACGATCGGGTTAAAAATAGAACTGGGTTAAATTAGGAGTGGATTAAAAGAATATTTCAAAAAGTAATGCAAAAATAAGAATATTTAGTTAAATTAATATCTAGAAAAAGATCTGTGCAGCACCAAACACCTTTGTAGGGGAGGATTTGTTCGAAGTAGGAATGTTTGGTCGAAGAGGGTGCAGCGGTTCGATAGGAAAATGTAGAATAAAATGTAAATTAAATACAAATACTTTGAAAAATAGTAATCGAATTTGAAAGTAATTTCAAAATAAAAGGCTGAGCTGAATTAAAAATATTTTAGTTTCTGTAGGAAAACGGTTCAACCGCAATAAACAGCTATAACGTCTATTCTGTAGAGGTATTTGTTCATAGTAGGAATGTTTCGTCGAATAGGGAGTGACGCTTCGAAAAGAAAAATTAAATTTTTAAAAGAAATCACAAATACAATAAAAAAGGGTATGGAATACAAATAATTACTTTGAATAAAAATAATTGAATTTGAAACTAATTTCAAACTACCCTGTACGTACGTACTGTATCTACGTTATAATAAAGATGAATTTACAAAGTTGGACATAGCACAGTAAGTACAAGATAACAAAATTTTAATTGTTACGGTTTGAGAGAATGTTGTATGTACTTGTTACTTGTTTGTTTACGTATAGTATTGACTGGCTGTTTACAAGTATTGGTAAAATTAGATGGAAATTATGTACGTAAATGTATTGTAAGGCTTTAAGGATTACCGGCCGTCTCACCTAGCTTTGCTAAAAGGTCTTCCATTTTAATAATGAATTATAAATAAATTATAAATATGAATTATGAATAAACCGAAAACTTAGCCTTTGTACAAATTCGATATTTCTAGAATCTTCGATACTCGTATGGCGTATAAAATATATTTTTAACGGTATGAGATGATTCGTCAAACATCGTATTTCATTCCTTCCCATCTGTTGCGTAAACTAGATTTTGAAACTATCCCAACAAATTGTCGACTATGTTAAAGAGGTGTGTACTCACAGGACGACAAATGCTTGTCTCCAGCCCCGGGGCACCTCGTTGTGGGTTATGAGCTGGTGCGGTAATATTCTTTCCACACAGACACCACTATTATTAATATTTATTAGTTAAGTTTTGAGTGTAAGCGTAACGACCGCACTCTCGGACGGACATCGAACTGTCAGTGTTGCCATGTTTGGAGGAAAAGGACGAGGCGGGAAAAAAGGAACATTGTCGGTTCTCTAACACCATCCTATAATTTCACCCCACCCTATTCCATCGATTATGATATATAATGATTGTATATCGTTCTTATAATATTCTTCGTAATGATTAGGTATATACATTATGTTTGATGAATTAATATTAACATTCATGCATATCATATCCGACTATTACAATACATGGGAGGGGGAGAGTGCACGCTGCAATCCAACAGCCGCTGGGCGCGCTGGACTGGCCACGTTACCCCTCTCTCACAGAAGACTACCTTGAAATGTACTGCATTTCCCACTTTACTATATTTCCCTAATGTGCGTACGTGTTTCGGTAGTGAGTGAGATGTGCCAGAGCCCATTCCCATCCTATCCCTCCCCATTTTCCCAGCCCTTCCTCCAAATCCATTCCTATATCTCCAAAGGTAGCCAGCGCATCCGGGGGCGTGCCAACGTTTGTTATTCTGGAATAATGTTGGCATGTATCGCGGATGTCTATGGGTGACAGTGTCCACTTACCATCAGGTGGACTGTATTCTCGTCTGCAGACTTCGTATATAAAAAAAAATGAAGAATGAAATGAAGTGAACGATTAAGAAATGTAACTATATCATTCGTATTTCAACGACCTATTTCAAAAAATATTAAATTGTACAGACACGGACTTGGTTGCGAATTTGTTACATTTATATACGAGTACAGATGTCTATATAACATACCAAACCGATATAATATATCAAAGTCATCCTAAAATAACATTATCAGAATTTCACAAGAACAGGTTATAAAACTTTATCCATTACAAACCTTCTTGGGCTAAACGAGATGTTGAGTCATGCGCGAAATGTCTATAAGTATATATACACTGGGCTTTGTAGGTTATAATGGGATTTTAGGATTTTACGGCAATAATAGACCGTTTATTTAAAATGTTTACATTGACCGGTCAGCCAGTACATGAATTATTAAATGAATTCGCGTAAAATTCAATTCTAATAGTTGTTTGTTATGTTGATAACATAACGATAATAATATTATGACTTACCTTGTGGAATGGAACATTTATT
Source organism: Sesia apiformis (assembly GCA_914767545.1). Classification (NCBI taxonomy): domain Eukaryota; kingdom Metazoa; phylum Arthropoda; class Insecta; order Lepidoptera; family Sesiidae; genus Sesia; species Sesia apiformis. The sequence goes on from OU611976.1 coordinate 3,786,079, forward strand.
TTAGGTTTAGTTAAGAAGTTATCCAACATTTTACAATTCTTTTGCTCTCCTGATAACGACATCAAATCAAATCAAATAATTTATTTACCTAATATGGGTACAGATACATTACGAAAACATTGGCCATCGGGTAATCCGGAAACACCCGATCGCGTCATTCACATTGCAATAAAGTATCTCGTAATAAAGTATGCAATTAGAGGTACGGTGATTTATAGTCAATATTCAATAGGTACAAATAGGCCGCCATATTCACCTCTAATCTAGGGCATGCAAATATAAGTAATAAATGCCATTAGAAAAGAAAACAATTGGTGTCATCTTTATAAAAAAAATATAATCAATAAATTAATATGTAATCTTAGTCCAATAGAATCAAAACTGCGATGTCAAAAAATCAATGTAAACGTCACGTTGCACTCACACAAACGCAAAGCTCATGTCTCGTTGATTTCACTGTATATGTTTTACATACAACATTTGATTCCGAAGTCGAAGGCACCCACCTCCTTGAAGTTTAGCGGTACAATCATGGTGTTTCGACTCATTTCACCCCGTCTCGTTTCCCCCATCCGGGGATTATGATAAATAATTATTATCGAACGCAATATTATCAGGGAAATACTCATTATATGTATGCCTTGTCAGACAAAAAACTTGTTTTTTAAAACGCATAAAATTGCGCTCCTATAGAAGTGTTATAGTTAGAAAAGCTGTCAACAAGACATTGCAATGTTACACCATTTCATTATTTCATCATTGTTACCTTAATCTGGGTATCATTATAACAAATACCAAACTAGGTTGACAGGTGCAAAATTAATATAACTTGAGCCGAGAGTTGAAGTTTGTGGGAAATTAGAACCTCGGTCAGAAACGCTGAGGGTCGATTATGAAATATCTTCGCGAATTATCGTATGACGCCGTCGTGTTAATTGTCACTTGGCAGTTCGAGTGTGTTAGTTTTGAAGTTTAACTTTATCGGATACTTAATGTATCCAATTTTGAGGGGGAGGGTGCACGGTGCAATCCAACAGCCGCTGAGCGCGCTTGGCCACGTTACCACTCTCTCACAGAAGACTACCTTGAAATGTACTGCATTTCCCCACTTTATCTTATTTCCCTAATGTAAGTACGTGTTTCGGTAGTGAGTGAGATATGCCAGAGCCCATTCCCATTCCAGCCTATCCCAACCCTTTCTCCCAATCCATTCCTTAATATGCAAAAGTGGGCAGCGCATCCGCGGGCGTGTCAACGTTTGTCATTCTGGACTGATGTTGGGCATATATCGCGGATGTCTATGGACGACAGTCTCCACTTACCATCAGGTGGACTCTATGCTCGTCTGCCGCCTTCGTACATAAAAAAAAAATCTAAAGTGTCCTGAATTTCCCCAGCCTCTATTTATCTGCGTTGAGTATTAATTTTAGACGGACGCTTCGTGTCGCATTCGAAATATTTTCCAGCGATTTTAAGAATACACCCTTAAAACTTTTTGTTATTATTTACACCGTATTTTCGGTATCACGGGCCGTCTAAGTGGAAAATATTTTGCAAGTTTATAAGATTAACGACTGGAGAAAAGTATAACATCGTTTCTAAACAAAAAAGCTGTTGGCGCGGACAGTTTTTAAAGTAGCCGTCGTGGAACCTGTATTATAAAGTTTGGTTTATTTTAAAGTGTCTAACTAGGGTTCTTGGTTAGTAAAAGTCCACACTTTATTTGACACACTTTATTCACGTAGGTGTGTCAAGATTTACAATTGCGATTTAGATTTTAGAAGAAAGAGCATGAATATCACACATAGGATGTCACTGATAGGATAACGAATTATTAGAAATTGACTAGAACAAGATTGAATAGAAATTTATAATCAACAGAAACTAAAAATTGCGCATGCATTCGCCGTCGGATATCGGTAGTGACTGCGCGGCGCTCGCTCGCTCCGCTCTGCGCAAGCGCCTTCTACAAGCGGCCGCGCGCACATTCCTTAAGCAAATTTAGCATCGGCCGGCGGGTTTGCTTGCCTAATTAAATTAATTGCAGTGTAGGCAAGGTTCCTACAATTTTAAATTCACTAGAGTAGAGCATGTAACAGTTTAGAGTAAGACCGGTGATAGCCTATGGGTATTCATACTCGAATCACATTCGTGTGATCGGGAGTTCAAATCCTCCACTCCTTTTTTGTTACTACTTAGGTACGGATTTATAAAAATTGTCACTGGCTCGGCGGTAAGGGAAAACATGGTGAAGAAATCCGCATGCTCCATAAATTTAAAAACAAATCTGAAGTATGTGTATCCACCAATCTGCACTGGGTCTGCGTGGCCGATACGGCCCGAAACCCCCCAGTAATTTACCAGCGCCCCTCAGTGGGACGTTATAGATTTGATAACAAATACTAGAAATAAGCAATCCTATATTTTCTCCGTTCTCTCCTCTAAAGAGATGAGACCCGGACGCTCACAGAAGCCATGTTTTTTTTCGACTTGAAGAAATTCTTCGGTAGAGGTTGAATAACTGAAGAGCTGAAGATCGTATGTGGTAGTGAACTCTGCGAGAGGGGTTACATTCAGAAGTGGAGAACCATAGGCTACATATCATATACCATATATACATACATACATATCATAGTAATAACTATGATATGTTCTTTTTGGAGAAAAAGGCGGCTGACGAGCAATACAGTCATCCTGATGGTAAGTGGATACTGTCCAGTGACGTAACAATAGGGTGGCATAGCGGGCAAAATGCCACGGGCCCCCGAGCCGAGAGGGCCGCGAGCACGGGTGGATCCTGACATTTATTTTTATAAAATAGTTTTGTTTTAAATTTTTTAAGTTACCTACTAAAGTACATACACATGTATCAAGGTTTGAATGCATTTGTAAGAAAACGTAATCGCCCAGTTTTAGAACGCGTCCGGTACGTAGCCATAAAATGCTCGCCACTTGTAGACGCCGCTCTGGAGCATCACTGTAAGTTATTGAAGAAATGTTTTGTATAACTTATACAGTATAAGTATAATATTTTCTTAGGTTTTCGCGATTACTATACATAGCAATTAAACAACTTTGAACGGTTTAAATCGCGTATATTTGGATAGAAGATGGTTGGCAAGTACCACCGGCTTGGGATCCAGTCATTAAATTAATTAAATCCCAAGGCCAACGCAATACTGCAAGACCTCTGGACACCGTGAGCCAATACTGCGTGCATAGGGAATGTTATGATTAAAAAAATTCAGACGGTAGTTCAAATAATTTCTTAATAACTCAAGTGACAAATAAAATCAATTAGTCACCCCGTGACCACGTCCACTGCAAAGTGTTCGAAACGTCGGGATATAAATAATGTTAAATATACGCGATTTAAACCGTTCAAAGTTGTTTAATTGCCAGTATAAGTATGTTTTTTTGGTAGCTCACGGGCTCAACAGAAAGCGGGGATTGAAAAGAAACTACAACTTTGGATGAGCTTCTTCACAATGAGGGAGGACCCCATCCTATGAATTTGCCACGGGCTTCAGCGATATAGTTACGCCACTGATACTGTCGCCCATAGACATCCGCGATACATGCCCAACATCAGTCCAGAATGACAAACGTTGACACGCCCGCGGATGCGCTGCCCACTTTTGCATATTAAGGAATGGATTGGGAGAAAGGGTTGGGATAGGATGGAATGGGAATGAGCTGTGGCATATCTCACTCACTACGGAAACACGTACGTACATTAGGGAAATACGATGAGGTATTAAATGCAGTATATTTTAAGATAGTCGTCTATGAGAGAGGGGCGGGTAACAGTCGAGTGCGCCCAGCCGCTGTAGGAATGCAGCGTGCACTGGCCCCATAGAAATGTTTTGGTAATTAAACACTAAAAGTCATAATCGTATAAAATATCTCAATTAAAAGTTTGAACTCATATTTTAATACTTTCATTTCACTCCGGTTACTTTTATAGCCGCTCGGTAAAGACGACATAAAACTCTTTGACCGCGACGTACCGTTCCAACCATATTTATTTTCTTTTTATTACGCCACGTAATGTCGCACCACTGCCATTACTTACGTGTAACAAATTGCCGGCGGTCAGGGGAAATATGAAGCATATAACATAATATGTGCACGGAATAAATAGGTACAGTAGGGAAACTCGATTGTTCCCATCCAGTGCAAGTCCCGGCAGCTGATGTTAGTTATCAATTATGATAATAGATGGCGCTTTAAGGGATCGGGTGATGGTGTTCTATCTGTACGATACAATAGTGTGATGCCGAAGTCTTTTAAATACACATATCTTGGTACATTGAGAAACTGATTTGGAAATCAGGTCATAAAGTGCGTGAAGTCGCGGGTAAATTGCATATAAATCGTTTTATAGATTAAAAAAATATTGCCGCCAAAAATGATCGTTCAATGGAGAATAGAAAGCAGACACTTTCATATTATATTTTTATTATTAGCCATGTGGTGTCAGCTGGCTTTATCTCTCATCACCACCAACCTATCTCTTTCCGTAAGTGTTGTAAAAAGTATAATTGTAAATGCTTAGTAAAGAAATTGAATTTAAATGGAATTTGAATCAAGCATACGATATATTCTGCTCTTCTTAGAAAAAAGGCGCAAGTGAATTTTGATGACATTCGAGAAATATCCCTATTCTCGAATATCATCAAAATTCAAAAAATGATAGCTTTTTCATTAATCTAGCTAAAACAAGCTAGAAACTTGTAGTTTTGAATAAAACGTAAAGAATAACCATTGTTTATTTTGTTTATTTCTTAATTTCCCAATATACGAGTAATTACTTATGCTTTCGTAAAAAAGTTACTAATGCCATTTTCTAGGACAGCGGTATTTTGGTCCTTCGTTCAAAGTTTCCCTACGCAAGTTACCTCCTCCTGTGTAAGAGACAGGGGAATTTAATAAATTAAATACCGTGGGCAGGAAGACGAGCTCTGGACACGCACATATAAAATACCTTATATGAGCGTAGTTTGTGTTATTATTAGGCTGCGACTTGCCTAAATATTACGCATTAATTAAATATATATAATGTGCTTTAACAAACACTAGAGACAATGTACTCGTAGGAATCTCGAAATCAAAACCAAATTGCGTTGCTCTGAAAAGAGATTGTTTTTATTAAACCCAATGTGACAATACATTTGACATCAATTTATAAGGTGTACAAATCTTACCTGAAAAGAGAAACAACATTTAAAGCTATTGATTCTCTATTTAATTCTCTCTATCTCTCTATGAAGTTTATTTCAACATAAGTAAACAAATCCCTTTATTGTATTTTGTCACTAGATTCAATTGTAAACTTCGAATAATATTAGATATAAAAAAGACAAGCCCTTCTGTCAAACCTCCATTGCCTCAACCATAGAGTAACCACAGACTGGCCCAAACTCCATAGAGCCACCACCATAGTGAATTCGGAATGAAGTGCGAAGATCTTCATTTACATTAGTGTAGATAGTGAATGAAGACATTTTTAGAGTTGCCATATAAAGAGACAACTAGTCGGATGGTAAGTGGTTTACTGTCATTTATACAGTCTAATGGCAACTGGTCATTGTCTAGTGCATGAGGAGGCCTTAAAAGCTTGTGGTATAGGTCTACCGGAATGGAATGGGACATGGGAAAATAAAAAATTGTTGTGTGCAATACTGGGGAAATTGGATTAAACGATCTTGATATTGTTTAATTTTTATTTATGTCTTTAGTATTAATGAACATGAAGTATATTAGGTATGTGTATGAAGAATTTTGTTATACATCGGGTTCTTAACATAGGAAAATATGTCATGAAAAATAAATCAATCGTATATTATTTTATGTACTAATTTATTATATATCATTTAAATCATACTAATAACTTAACACCTTATTCAGAACTAGAAAACGATTCCAAGAACTCCACTTGCATTTCTTGTTCTTCATCAGATGATGAAGATAAAGAGGTATTTATTATAAATCGCTCTTCCAGCATTTCAATTACTCTATCTTGCTCGATAAAATCGTTTTCAATTTTCTTTACATGTTCACAAAATTTTCGCCATTCCTCTGCACCAATTTGTGAGAAAGCTTCTTCTGTTAATAATTTAATGTCACTTGCAGGCCTATTTACATTTTTATCAGCAACTTTTTGCTTCATTATACCCCAAATCATTTCTATGGGATTCAATGTGCTATGATAAGGTGGGAGCCTTAAAACTTCGTGACCGTGCGATTTTAATACTTCATCGATAGATGAAGATCGATATATGAGATATCATATAAGGGCGCAGACATGTTTTGTTTCACTACTTCAAGTAGTTGACATTTACGCCAAAGATCATCATAATGTACATCATTTGCACGAAGCCATTCTTATATATATCAGCGATACGATTGGCTTGTGTGGGCGGTTTGTTCATCCATACGGAATGATAACTAGCATTATCCATAACAATTAGTGAAGGTCTTGTCAGATTTGGAATTAGCTTCTCTGTCACCCATTTTGTAAAATTGTCCTTATTCATATCGTGGTGATAGTCAGCAGATACACTTGTTGACCTGTACACCAGACAACAATTTGGTACAAAGCCATTTTCTCCACCAGCGTTTACAATGATCCACCTCGCTCCAAGTGAAATACTTTTAGATGGACCTACAATATCTTTGCTTTGCCAGCACTTGTTCACAGAACATGAACGGTGAATGTAAGTCTCATCTAAATAAATCACATCCAATTTATTATGCTCTTCAGCTTCGCGGTTATCCTTTATACGCTTCAAAAACTTGTATCTTTGTAGTTTTATGTCATCTCTCTCCATCAAAATTGTTTACGATGCTCACACTAGGCGCGCACCTGCCTCGCGTTACGCGAAAGCAGCCCGAGGAATGTGCACTCGGGCCCAAATGTAGTAAACTTACTCAATATATCCACCGCGATGGTGGGTAAGCACAAAAATAGATCTATTTACACAATTTAAAGGTCTCACTTACCCCAGGTGGTTTTGCCCACACACAAATCTGGAAAGTGTACCTACGCTAGTCCCTACTAGACGTGACCTATCTTAGTGTAATTAATAAATACATAAATTCCCAATAAATACTTGTGTAGTAATCCAAGTCTCGTCCTGTGGTGAGCCGGTGGCCGCTATCGTTCGGCAACTCACACCCGGCAGCAAATCACCTCGAGAATCACTTCCAAACCACAAGCACAATCACAACAAATCCAACCAAAACACTCGCGTGGCACAGGATATCCGCGTGCAAATCCAATCAATAGGCGCGAATCACAAAATCAACTGTCCGAGCCCGCGGTGTGAATTTATCTCAATTTAACTCTGCTCGCCGCCGAGCGCGTGTTACTACTCAAAAAATATCAAATTCTCAAACCGCCTTCAATATGGCGGGGACAAAAAAATGTTGCTTCGAAATAATCAATGTATGCGGGTATGCAAAGATGCTCGCGCCAATTCCAAACAATCCCCCGTCCCGAGCCGAAGTATTCGGGTCGCTAATCAATGGGTAAGCGGGATAATGTCGCGACGGCCCGCTTCAAAATAGAATCGCCCACCAAGACCTCGGCTAACCTGGGAACACCATCAGAGCCCGGAAAAAGGTTAACAATGCGCCCGCGGCGCCAACACAAGGGCGGTAGGTTAGCATCTTTAACCAACACGAGGTCCCCAACCTTCGGCGGATTCGTTTTGTCCGTCCACTTGACGCGCTGCTGCAGAGTGTGCAAATATTCAAGGTGCCAGCGTTTCCAGAAACTCTGAGTGAGTTGCTGGAGCAATTGAAAACGCGACAAACGAGAACTGGGCACATCAGTCCAAGGGTACTCTGGCAGAGCGACGAGTGGCTGACCAATCAAAAAATGGCCCGGCGTTAGGGCTTCCAAATCATTTGGATCCGACGAAAGTGGGCATAGCGGTCGAGAGTTGAGGACGGCCTCAACTTTCGCAAACACGGTCGCGAGTTCCTCAAATGTGAGAATCGTCTCACCAATAACCCGCCTCAAATGGGTCTTTGCCGATTTAACTACGGCCTCAAAAATTCCACCCCAGTGCGGACAAACTGGCGGATCGAAGCGCCAGGTTATCCCACGGAGGGCCATCTCACGACCCAAATTCATTTTCTGCTCTTCAAGAAACTCATACACATCCCTTAAGTAGTTATTGGCCCCATGAAAATTAGTTCCGTTGTCGGACCTAATCAAGGTAGGAAGTCCCCTACGAGATACAAATCGGCTGAGGGCCGCTACGAAGGCTTCTGTGGAGAGAGCAGACACAACTTCCAAGTGTGTGGCCTTAGTAGACAGGCACACAAAAACACACAAATATGCCTTTACGGATTTGGCATTACGAAGCTGAGATGATTTCACCAAAAAAGGACCAGCAAAATCCGTACCAATTGTGGCAAAGGGTCTAGACTCAGAGACTCGGTCCGCGGGCAAATCGCCCATCTGGGGTTGCATGGTAGAAGCTTTAGTTCGGTAACAAGACATGCAACGAAAAATGACTCCCCGGACGAGTCGTCTAGCCGACAAAATCCAAAATTCGCGTTGCAAAATCGCCAACAGTGCGTTACAGCCTGCATGGGAGTTCTTGATGTGTCAATCAATCGCCAGCAACCGCACCAAATGTCCATCTTTCGGCAAGAGAAGAGGATGGCGGACACCATGAGGCAAATTGGCATGTCTAAGCCGACCTCCCACGCGCAGTAGACCCGAAGGATCCACAAAGGGATTCAATCGCACAATAGCGCCTTTCAATTTAGCGGGACCTTCCTTCATAGATTTTAACTCTGAAGCGAAGCTAAGAGACTGTACTACGCGAATCCAACTCAATAGCGCTTCATGTCGTTCCTCAGACGAGATGAAGGCTGACAACAATTTATTCTGTGGGTTTTTAACATTGTGACGCCAACGTCTAACCCAAGATGTCACATTCAAAAGTTTATCCAGTGAGCTGTACCTGGCCAGCAAAACATCGGGATCACATGATGATTCCACTGCTTGGCCGCTCCCGGCACCATCGGCCACTGGTAAACTTACAAAGCCTATCGCAGGCTGAACTAGAGTGATCCGTAAGGCCGGCCAAATTGACACTGGTCCCTTCAGCCAGTCCGAACCCCACCACAACGGATGTCCAATAATCTCTAGGGCTGAGCATCCACGTGATGCACAATCAGCTGGGTTTATATCGCCAGGGACATGTCGCCAAATCAATCTAGCTTGCGACGCCTGGATCTGAGAAACACGGTTCGCCACAAACACCTCCAAGGTGTGAACAGAAGCTCGCAACCAACAAAGCACAATTTGACTGTCTGTCCATGCAAAGACGTCTACTAACTCTACGGAACGCCCTAGAGTAGCGACGACATGATTCAAGAGACGAGTCAAGAGAGTGGCGCCTGACAATTCTAGCTTCGGTATTGTCATACGCGAGCGAATAGGCGCAACCTTGCTCTTTGCTAGAACCGGCGAGACCAAAACATGTCCAGCAGCATCCACTGTGCGTAGATAAACAACCGCTGCATATCCTCGCTCGGAAGCATCACAAAAGCCATGAAGGCTAGCTCTATACTTTCCAGACGGAAGGAAACGTCTGGACAAGGAAACCCGATTAAGAGCTGGGAGGGATGACACAAACTCTAGCCATTCCAATAATAACTCTCCATGGAGAGGCTCATCCCACGACAATTCAGCAGCCCATAATTTCTGCAAGAAACATTTCGCCCAAAAAATGACTGGACTGATCCAACCATTCGGATCATAAGTCCGAGCGACAGTGGACAACACTGATCGCTTTGACCAAGACTTCGGGGACTGTAGGTCCACATGATAAGTGAAGACATCCTGGACTGGTCTATACTGGACACCAAGGACAGCCAACATGTCAGGATTGTCTACATTCTGGAAGATGTGGGGATTCTGCTGGTGCTCCTCCGGCAAATCGGCAAGGAGCCGAAGTGAATTCGACAGCCACTTTCGCAATTCATAGCCACCAGCTTTCATGAGGTCAATCAATTCGTCCCGCAAGACGAGAGCCTCTTCTACAGTTGCTGCCCCACTACAGCAGTCGTCAACATAAATATCCTCCTTCAAAATGGCAGCCGCGCGAGGAAACCTTATCCGCTCTCTTTCAGCTAGCTCCAAGAGCGAGCGGATCGCAATGAAGGGACTAGAACGCAAACCATAGGTGTTGACACGAAGTTCATAGACAACCATGGGATCGTCAGGATGCTCTCGCCACAAAATCAGCTGGAATCGCCGGTCATCGCGATAAATTACCGTCTGTCTAACTAAACATCTGACGTATGTCAGCGACGAACACAATTGCATGACGACGAAACCCAGTGAGGATATCTCCAATGTCTCGATGTAGCTTAGGTCCGGCATGGAGACACTGATTCAAAGATACACCAGAAGTAGTAGGCGCTGACCCATCAAAAACTACACGTATCTTGCCACCTGGCGTCTTCAAAACGGCATGATGAGGAAGGAAGTAATGCTCCACTGAGCGCCAATCAATATTCGACACAGACATGTGTCCCAAGTCTATAGACATGTGTCCCCTATTCTCGCATGAACTCAATATATTTCCGGCGAAGCTCCGGATCCCGCTTCATGCGACGTTCCATGGAGACCAATCTTCGTTCAGCCAACTGCCGAGACTCGCCAAGCGGAGGCCTATTCGCCAAAAAGGGAAGACGGGTGACAAGCTGACCAGAGGCGAGGCGACCTGTGTTGCTCTGGTAGAAGCTTTCACACTCTTCGTCCTCTGGACACAATCTAGGCATAGAGGGAGGTTCCTCCACTTCCCAAAACTTCTGAACGGCGTCAGAAAGCGTGGATCCCACACGTAGCCCATCCTCAGCAAAAAACACGGTCGAAACCGGAAGGATAGGGCCCAACAATGCCGAACCAAAAATCGTGGGGACCACTACCAAACCACCAGGCTGCAAAGCTCTCCAACTCCCCGAACAAACCTGTCCCAAAATATTACTCCCCAACAATAGGTCAACAGGACCTGGAGTATGAAACATGGGGTCAGCTAAAGCTAAACCCTTTGTCAAAGCTATGACAGGTGGAGGAAGCTTTATGCGCGGGTGGTTACTCAAAATATTCTCCAGCACAATAACCGGAATCTTGGTTTTCCTGGTTCCAAGTGGTACTGGAGAAAATTCCACAAAGGTGTGACCAACTCTATTGGTCACCTTAACGTTCCCCACTCCGTAGACTGGGAAAGGAGAAGGACCGACACAGAGGTCCAATTGGCTCACCAACCAAGCTGAGACTATACAACCCTGGGCACCCGAGTCCAAAAGGGCACGAACAACAATCGAGTTGCCCTTCGGGTCCCATACCCGCACAGAGACCGTAGGCAAGAGGATGGTCTCTGGGTTCTCAGCGTGGTGAGCTGCGAGTCCCTAGCGGGAGAAGTTACGGAGTGAGGGCTCCCTCCCCGGGTGCGGCAGGGGACGATAACTGTCTACCCTGCCCTCATCGCGACGACCCTGCACAACGTGTGCGGATGAGAGGGGGGCTGCAGCCTGCCTTCCTAGGCGGGGTGGACCCCGCTCCAACCTCGGTCGCTTCAACAGCGGGGGGGAGAATCTCCGGTTGCGGTAGACTGTGGAGTACTCCGCAAACCCAACAGCGCGCCTCTAGGGGGTGGCGAACGCCTACCCCCGCCCGTAAGGGCTCGATCCTGGGCGCTGGACCTGGCAGGACTGTCACCACCAGCGTGAGCACCCGAATGTCACTCAGCATCGCAAACACCAGCACCCTCCTGGTTGCGGTTCGCACACAAAATGACGTGGTGAGCACCACCACATTGTCCACATGGACGAGGCTGAGGACACTCTCGCTGGAAGTGACCCTCCAGACAATGATAACACAATCGCCTCTCCTTGGCGATGTGTCGACGCGCTGCTACTCGCAAAGCCACAAATTTGTGACAAGCAGTCATCCGGTGGCCGGAGCGCTTGCAGAATCTGCAAGCCACGGACTCCTCTTGGGAGACCCCATATCTCGGCCGTGACTGCTTATTCACCGGCGGACCCTGCGGTCGGGCCAGTGGTCGCTCTCGGCGAACGCTAGTCTGCGGCATCAAGAGAGTGGAACCCTCCACGGTATCCACCCTGCGACACTCGTCTTCGAGGAACCTTTCGAGTTCCTCATAGGAAGGCAAGTGAGTGGAGCTGTCCCCACCATATTGTCGCTCAAAGCGCAGCCGCATCTCCAAAGGCAGTTTCGCCAACACAATATGGAGCAGCAAAAAGGACCACTGGTCCACAGGTAAATCCAATCGCCTTAAGGCGTTAACAGCCACCAAAACCGGGTTAACAATATCTGTCCCTAAGGCTGACGCACAGGCAACCTTAGGCAGGTTCAAAATTTGCCCCACATGGGTGTCAGCCAAAAGTCGCACGTTGTGGTAACGGCGCTTCAACAAATCCATGGCTGTCGAGTAGGTGCTGTCATCGACCTTCAGGTGCTGTACCAGGCCTAGAGCCTCTCCCTGTAAGGAGGCCAACAGGTACGCCATTTTTTGAGCAGCTGACAGGTCGGTATGGGAGTCCACCAAACTGTTGAACATCCCATAGTAGCTCAACCACTGGTCCAAATCACCGTCAAAGGTGGGAAGGTTGAGCGTGGGGAGACGACCCAACAAGGCGTGCGGTGCAACAAGTGAATCCCCACCAGAGGGAGCTGAGATGTGGGAGACCGCCTCGTTAATGGTGTCCACAAACTCGTATATTTGGCCAAAGTCCGCTTCATATCGCTGCTTCCGCTCGTCCGGTACAGGCGTTTCCAAATTCGCCATAAATGTCAAGCCCTCAGCAAAACTCCTATCTAACGCCACCAAACTTTCCAGATTTGTGCGTGGGCAAAACCACGCTCTGCTACCAGTTGTTTACGATGCGCTCGCGTTACGCGAAAGCAGCCCGAGGAATGTGCACTCGGGCCCAAATGTAGTAAACTTACTCAATATATCCACCGGAGGTGGGTAAGCACAATAATAGATCTATTTACACAATTTAAAGGTCTCACTTACCCCAGGTGGTTTTGCCCACACACAAATCTGGAAAGTGTACCTACGCTAGTCCCTACTAGACGTGACCTATCTTAGTGTAATTAATAAATACATAAATTCCCAATAAATACTTGTGTAGTAATCCAAGTCTCGTCCTGTGGTGAGCCGGTGGCCGCTATCGTTCGGCAACTCACACCCGGCAGCAAATCACCTCGAGAATCACTTCCAAACCACAAGCACAATCACAACAAATCCAACCAAAACACTCGCGTGGCACAGGATATCCGCGTGCAAATCCAATCAATAGGCGCGAATCACAAAATCAACTGTCCGAGCCCGCGGTGTGAATTTATCTCAATTTAACTCTGCTCGCCGCCGAGCGCGTGTTACTACTCAAAAAATATCAAATTTTCATCCGCCTTCAATATGGCGGGGACAAAAAAATGTTGCTTCGAAATAATCAATGTATGCGGGTATGCAAAGATGCTCGCGCCAATTCCAAACAAAAATGGTCATTTTTGATTGGCATTTAACATATTCAAAACCAATATCCTTAAGTATAAGTCTGTAAAAAATAATAAAATTTATCATATTACTCAAACGATATATTAGTCATTCATCATCATCATCAGTCTATATACGTCCACTGCAGGGCACAGTCCTCCTCTTACGAGTGAGAGTGAGAGGGATTATTACTTAATATTTTTCTTACCTCAAAGATTCTCTCCCTCCGTTGAAATCAATATCTTGTCGAAGAATTTGTAACAGTTTCATTACTGTTGGAATTTCCTTCCGAACTGTATAGAATTCATTTACTTTATTCCTAATCAACTCTAAATCGAAACTGTCCAAGTTAATTTTCTTCTTCCCCCCTCCTCTTTTTACCAGGCGTGGAAAATACACCATCATTCGATGTGCCCTCACCTACGATTCGTCGTATAGTAGTACTGGAAACCCCTATAAAGAAGCTACAATTAAGTAAGAAAAATATAAAATAAACTAAAAGTATCAAAACAACTCAGTCCAACTTACCGGTCAACTCTACGACGCGCTTTAAAATCAAAGATTGAGTTTGATTTACGCCTTCTTCTTCTCTTATTTTACGATACACATTGAAATAATATTTCTCGCTTGAGATTGAAGTGGCTTTTTCGACATTTTCACAAAAACAACAAATTGTCAAGAAGATATCACAAAATCTCAGCAGCGGTTGACAAATCTCGTACTTTGATTTGACAGGTGACAATTGACATTGCCATATGAAAATCACAATTTTTTATTTTTTTTTTATGCCATGAGATTCCGGTAGACCTATAACGGCTTTATAATTATAATCAACATACTCGTAAAATGTAACGGGAATGTCATACAGACGGAAGTTACGTACTTATCCTAAAACGGTTACTGGACCCTATTTTGTGCAAGCTTGACACGTTCTTGCGGGATTTGTCATTCACATTCCAGTGCCTAGGATAGCATTCTCTCAACTAAACATCATTGTATTCCTTAATAAACCCGCTCCTACGCGCTATTCGGTTTTATTTTTACGGTCCACCTGTTGGTAAATACTCTGCTTGGTAAATGCTTGGTAATGCTCATGCTCTGTGACATGTTCGATATATGCCAACATTAGTCAAGAATGACATTCATTAGAAGAATGTAGGAAAGGATTTGGAAAAATGGAGAAGGAGGAGATAGGATAGGATGGGATAGTAATGGGCTCGGACATATATCACTCACCCAATAGCTGTTGGATTGCAGCGTGCATCCCCTCCCCCCCCCCCTTAAATTGACATTTCGCTATCTTTCGTATGTTTAAGAAAAAGAAATGAGCAAAAGGAAGTTGTGAAGCTTTATTAACCCCATCCAAATTCGCATTAGATGAACAGCTCTTCAGAATATTCAGAATTCTTCGCTTGAAATTTATTGCTTTTTCAGGTGATGACCCTTAGATGAGATATAAGGATTTTTTTTTAATTCAAAAATTGTGATCTTTACAATTTCTTGAACTCTTTCTCCGAATCCATTCCTATATCCCTAAAGATATCTCTAAAGCAGCGTATCCGATGGCGTGCTAACGTTTGTCATTCTGAACTGATGTCGACATATATCCCGGATGTCTATGCACGACAATATCCACTTACCATCAGATGGAATGTATACTCCTCCGCCGCCTTTGTTCCATAAAAAAGGGAGGATTTTGCAACCGTTAACCCCTAAAAATCACGAATATCATTCTAAGCAAAAATATTTCTCAGTACAATAAATACAGTAGACAATTCCATAATACAGTGAGGATAGTACGGTATTGAATAATTCACAGAGCGCCCATGGGGACATGCCAACGCGAGTGGCCACAGATTTGGTTAGGGCACTGTATTGTATGCGAAATAGTAGTGAAACTCAGAAGTGTTCATAAATATCAGTTGTAGTCAAGGATAAACGAGTGAGGGGTCAATCATTCGATAATCACTAGCATTTTTTTTTTGACTATCAGTATTTTTTTACGTAGAAAAAAGGCAGCAGACGAGTGGTGGTAAGTGGATACTTATTCATACTCAGTTATGAAATTTGATGTATAATAACATTGATGTGCGTTTTGACGACGACGCAGGACTGAACCAGGGTTCCTGCGTACGCGCAGTCTGTCGGTGATTGTATAAACTGTTACATTCAGCGGCAGACCTCTTGCATCCAATGCCGGCGGCCGCCGACGTCGATCGAACGTTTCACAGCCGCGGCGCACAGATCAGACTGCTATATATATATATATATATATATATACCATATTATATACATAGAATTCCATTCTGCTCGTCACCTATACTGTAGTTAAGGATTCTTTATTGTGCCTATTTCGCATTTTCTCTGAAAACGGACGGAATTCACGCAGACACTGCGATTTTTTCGTGCCTTAACGTTATGTGAATGTAACTGTGAATGTTATTGGTACTTTCAAGGACAAATTGGTTTAGACATGTATACCGTCTCCTCGGGTCTATGCTATACCATCAGTCCGTCACTTTATTTAACTGGGCCGAAAAGCACGGAGCACTTGTCTTCCAAGTAGAAAGACAATTGACTTTGTTATTTCACAGTTCATTCTGCCTTTTTTTTATAGGAAGAAGGCCGCAGACGAGCAAACAGATCACCCGGAGGTAAGTGGGGAATGCAGCGTGCAACTCTCCCCCAGAAAATCGTTTACCCTATTCTATTAACTTCATCCCACTCCCCAATATACGTAGGTACCTATCTATGTGTTTTGGTAGTGACTGAGATATGCCAGAGCCCATTCCCATCCCATTTTCTCCTATGTCTCACCATTTTCCCAACCTCTTCTCCAAATCCAGTCTAACACCTCCAAAGAAATGCATTTGTCTTTCTAGTTTGACATTGACATGTATGGCGGATGTCTATACTGTATGCGGACTGTATCGTCTACCACCTTTTTTTCTATAAAAAAGTGGGAATGCGCCTATAACAAATGTGCTCTTTAAATTTCTCGCTCGCACCCTGTCGATCTTTGCAGTTAGCAAAGAAAACCTCCATCCTACGCCCTCATCACATTTAGCAATAAAGATTAGTGGCTTCCACGCCTTTGAAGACGACGAAATGTAATCCGAGGTTCCATTACGTTTCATGTAAAAGTCTAAATCGGATTTCGTATAATTCTCTTATGAAAAGTATTTAGCAGTTGGAAAATTCAATCGTGTTTTATGTTGAATAATCTGTCACGTATTGAATCCATGAAAAGCAAAGATTGCTGACATCTGTAGGAATTATCCCTCAATCAGTATCCGTGTGGTGTCCATCCGGATTTAGAATAAGACAACCAGCTCTATAGCACCATATATATTTTGGAGAGGAAGAGTTCACGCTGCAATCCAACAGCCACTGGACGTGCTCGACTCTCCGCGTTAGCGCTCCCTCACAGATGACTACCTCAAAATGTACTGCATTTCCCACTTTATCATATTCCCCAATGTATGTACGTGTTTCGGTAGTGAGTGAGATATGCCAGAGCCCATTCCCATCCTATCCCTTCCCACGTCCCCAACCCTTTCACCAAATCCATTCTTTCATCAACAAAGGTAAGCAGCGCATCCGGAAGCGTGCCAAAGTTACCAAAGTGCGTGCACTTACCATCAGATGGACTGTATGCTCGACAGGCACCCTTGTCCTTAAAAAAAAATACATACTTTTCATATGGTAATTATCACATAAAATCTACTTTACAAAAAAGTCAAATTTACAAGTACCTACTTGTACACCTAACCAACTACTTGTATACCTATACATAAGGACAATGTGTGCTGACATCTGTACTAGAATAATCTGTTTGACAGCTGTCAGCACCTTCTCTTACATCTATTCTTAGCACTATACCTATGTAACATTATATTACAAGTTACAATTATATTTAAGAAAACAGTTTAATCAGGTGGTAATTATTGTGTATAATCTGTACGTTGTGTGTGTTTTATGTAAGTATGTACTGTATATGAATGTGTGGGAGTGGGGAGTGTCAATAATGTAAGTGTCCATAATGTGAGTTGATGTATGGGCGTGTGTGTGAATAAGAGTTACAGACGCTAAAGTGTTAAGTATAGGTTGTTAAGAATAATTTAGCGCATTGGTATAAGTGAGGATTCGGTGTCATTATAATCATGGTTTAATAGCCAGTCTTGATTTTATTTTTACTTTGACATCTAGTTGGATGGTGAATCCGCAACTGTCCGTTAATTTTATTGTATACGAAGGGTGCAAGGACACATCGCTGTCGGCGGATAAATGAAGTTTTATATATCTTTGCGTCACACACAATATCGATTCTGCGTTTGTTACACTGCACTTGAGGATTGAAAGGAAGAGTACTGTGAAGATTAAGAAGAGAATTCACTAAGTATAGTTGACGTACAGTAAGCAGTTTGCATTCCGAATATGGTGTCCTAGTTGGAAACCTAAATTTTTTGAAAGTCACATCACCTTTAAAACTTATGCATTTCTATAGTGTTGCATCGTGAGATCCCATACTGGATAATTATAAATCAATATTTTCTAATTTCTGTACAATATTTCATGGATTTATGAATGGTTAAATATCAATTTGTATATGAATTATTATAAACACACAAATAAATTTAAGTGAGTAATAGAGGGCATTGTCCGCGACAAAATGCTGTGCAATTTGTAGGAACATTTGGAGGGAATAATTAATAAATATAATATATATATATATATATATATATATATGGATGTATGTATAATGTATATGTATGTATAATGTATGTATAAAGATTCTGAAGATTAAAGAGCACTTGTGATCGCGCGTAACTTCGCTCACGCTAGCCTAGATTTAACTAAGAATTGAACTGAAAATTTACCTTTTAAACGTAAGAAATCTATGTTGAGGCTCGCCATTACCTATGTTTTTGAAAAAAAATGCATATTCAAAAGTTGTGGTATTTTACGAACCCTATCCGACGAGATAATATACAATTTGTTTTTTTTCGGGTTTGTTTTTTATAATTTTTTGAAAGCTTTCACCGCTGTAATTTTGGAACTACTCAACCGATTTGGCTCATGTTCCAACTCAACTGAGGTATGGACCCAAAGTAAACAATCCTGTCAAATTTAAGTTCAATCCGCTAAGAAATGCGCCTGCAATGTCCCAATATTCCATATATATATTTATATAAACCTCGAAACTGATTGGTTTGTATTTTGCTGGTGACCGTCAGTCGAAACGTAGTGGAATTTATCAGAAATTCGTGATCTCCGCAACGTGTAGATTTCTACAGAATCTACCCAAAAAGGAGTTGTGAATGACATAGGTGTGTATAAACTACTATCCATCAGGTGGGACGGCCGTCCCATGTTACTAGATAATTAGTAAATTTATTGTTTGTAACTGTTATTCGGATTCGTCCCCAGTACGAGCATTTGGCACTGTATCTTTGTATCTCTAGAGATATACATAATTAGGAATGTCAACACTAAATAAAACCACACACTACTGTTGTAACACAAAACTCATTTATTCACGGTAATTAGCAACAACTCTATTAACAAGCGTGAACGAAACCATAGCGCGATTTAGAAACTCGGCGCAGCGCCATCTAGTGGTTGACGGTGGAACTAAACATATGTTATTTTGTTATATTTATGTATATTTATCTACTTTTACTATCGTTTTAGACAAGGAATGTAAAATGTAATTCTTAACGTATATTTTCACTTTTAAAGTGATTTTAAGTCAATATTTTTGTGTTACGGACTGTATAAAAAAACATTACCTGCTCTTTAACCGTCCACGGCTGGTCACGGGCCTCCTCGTGCATATGGTCTCGTCTATGCAAGATGTGTGGCCTTGAAATGCCACTCAAGCCAAGCTGGACGAGTGACGTGACTAAAATGACGAGTCCAGTGTTTTAGAGGTGATAAGTTATTCAGGGATTGTGGTAGCGACTTTATTATCCCTTAAAACAAGGTTTCGAAACGGCTAAATATACAAACTTCCAAAATTACAACAGTGTAAACTTTTCAAAAGCATATGTACCATATGTCGTTTAGATAGGGCTCATAAAACTGTACCTACCTACAACTTAAATCTGAAATTTTTTTTTCTAAAACGTACGAATAATACCAAAATATACCTTTAGCGCATGCAATGGACGTTTTTTTACCAGGCTACTGCGAATTCCAGAAGAAAACATTTTGAGATTTTCTCATTTTCCATTTGATTTCACTTCAAGTACTCTTGTTACATTCCTAGTACATTCTATACTCTATGTACTTCGGTAAGAGGTCGGTCACGTCTGCAAAATGAATTATTCAGTCCACACCACAATACAAGTAGCTAGTAAAGGTGTGAAAGGTTAGCCGTTGAACCTTTGGAATCTTAAATGTAGTTCTTAATGAGGTATCCTGGGATTAGGTATGACAAACAAGGATATGTCCTATACACCGACAAGTGAATGTGATGTGTGACAAGTGAATGTGTTTATGAGGGGGAGAGTGCACACTGCAATCCAACAGCCGCTGAGCACACTCGACTGGCCACGTTACCCCTCTCTCACAGAAGACTACCTTGAAATGTGCTGCATTTCCCACTTTATCTTATTTCCCTAATGTACGTACGTGTTTCGGTAGTGAGTGAGATGTGCCAGAGCCCATTCCTATCCCCTCCCCATTTCCCCAACCCTTTCTCCAAATCCATTCCTATATCCAAAGGTAGGCAGCGCATCCGGGGGCGTGCCAACGTTTGTCATTTTGGACTAATGTTGGCATATATCACGGATGTCTATGGGCTACCATCAGGTTCGTCCATAAAAAAAAAATGTATGAAGTTCTTCAGAGAACATATCACACTTTACAATTCCAATAATAGTGTGACTTATGGAGCCGAAACGTAGCCTCTAACGGCAGAACTGATCCTTAAGCTCAAAGTCACTCAGCGAGCTATGTTCAGAGTTTCCTTGTGAAACAATGAGATCCGCTAAAGAACGAAAGTCACCAATATAGCTCATAGCATTAGTATGTTAAAGTAGCAATGGACAGGTCATATCTGCCGAAGAACCGATAACTGATGGAAGCGCAATGTAAAATACTCCCTAGCTATGTGTACCGACTACTTAAACAAGTAAACAGTGAGTGGATGACTAATGTGGCGAGCCTTGGGCTCTCTCAAGGACTTGCACAGGACTTGAGAGAGCCCATGGCTCGCCACTTAGTCATCCACTGCTAGAGCTCTCTCCACTGCTAGAGGCCTCTGCTTATATCCAGCATTGAAGAAACAGGCCGATGGTATGGTTCTTAATGACGTTTCCGTACAAACCCAAGACTATCATCAAACAAAAGCAATTCAAATCGTTGGTCCAATAATAATTAACTTCGAAACGTAGTTAACCCATCGCTATCAGAGATCCGTGTAATATTCATAAAACGCGTGTCCCGGACCGGGTTCAGTGTGAATTATTCATCGGTCCGACCGCGACACAAGCGGGCGTGACACGTGTGGTGCGAGTGAAGAGAGTATAGCGATTCACATGTGACCTTGAGAGTTGAGTAGATTTTTTATAAAAAGAAGGTGATAAACGAGCGGACAGTCCATTTGGTAGTACATGGAAACTGTCATCCATTCCGTCCCATTATAATTTAGCCCTCCCCATTTTCTCAACTGTTTCTCCAAATCCATTCCTATATCTCCAGAGTTAGGCAGCGCACCTGGGGGCGTGGTGACGTTTGTCTTTCTGGACTGGTGTTGGCATGTACCACGGATGTTTATGTGCGAGAGTATCCACTAAACACCAGGTGGATTGTCTAATCGTATGTCACATTCTTTATATAAAAAAAAAATATTTATTTAGATGCCTTCATTCTGTAACTAAAGATAATTATAACTTCTTTTCATTTTTATACTCAATTATAATTTTAATTCTCTCTAAGTAGAGTAGAGTAGAGTCTAAGTCTCGCCTTTAAGTAGAGTGGCATTTATATAAATAACATTCTTATATATATAATTCTTTCAATTATATGACGTAAGCTCTATTGGTGATCTATAATTAATTAATAAATAGTATTCTTTTTTAGAATTACATTTCACTTTTAGATGTATGAATGTTTGAATTTTTAATTGCATCCCTGTTTTAACTTATGAATTACATTAAAGATAACGTACAGAATACAGAAGCAAAATTAAAGTTTTTTTTTTCCTTCTTTATTTTATTTGGGGGCTTTTACACTATTGTGTATGTCAGCCCCATCGTACCGTAAAAGTTACAATTTCACTATCTATCTGTCTTACTTATCTACATCTACCTATACTATAATTACGTCTATCTTAATTATCTATCTTAATTTATCTATGACTTCGATAGCGACTCGCAAATTCGCACAGAATGTTTGCAGCTTTCGATGTAGGCTCGGACAGAATTCTATGGAACATCCCTACATCACTCCTGTTCAAATTTAGAGTCTCTATCAGAGCCTTCCTCTCGGGTTCGTTCCGGGAACACTCCAACAACAAGTGTTGGACATCTTCAACTGTACCACAACTTTGACAATTAGGAGAATTTATTTTTTTCATAAGAAAACCAAACCTGTTTAGTGGCATATGCCTAGACCGCAACCTGAAAGCTATGACAACCGGGTTCCTATTTAATTTAGACTCCAAAAACCACGGTATATGAGACGGCTCGGACTGAATACTTCTATACCATATACGAGTACCCTTCTCTCGAGACCGTTCATCAAAATATTCTTTCCACGCCTTATAACATTTTTTTTTTATAAATGTTGAGGACTCCAGAATAGTAAGGAGGTATATGAATTCCTCTTTTTGCTAGATCGTCGGCGTGCTCAATACCCTTCAAACCTATGTGCGATGGAATCCACTGCAATCTCAGGTCTATACCGCGGGTCCTTAACTTTAACAACATTTCTAAAATAAAATATGCTACAGAAACACCTCTACAACCAGAGGCGCATCGAGCAATATGTTGTAACGCACTTTTTCTCTCACTGCAGATAAGCACCTTCTTATATTCTTTACTTTCTAGGTATGTCATAGCTTCTGAGATTGCAATGAGTTCCGCCGTCGTTATACAGACGTTTCCTGTAACTTTAAAACAACCCTGAAGATTAATAAACATATTAGTTAGAGGGATCATAATACGAAGCGCCTTTATTATTGCCTTCAAAAATTTAAAGTTATAAAATAGGTACTTAATACGGAATGAATAAGCAGCCTTATCAATAAAAGCGATCTCTTCAAGCCAGCCAACCGTTGGGGAAATTACATAGAAGAAGGGGTAGCCTATGCAATAAAGTAATTCAAAAGAATACTAATAAAAAAATCATACAATAATTATAATAAATATTATATACCTACCTACATATGATAATTGATAATATAATGCAAAACACCAGTTATAAAAGATGTAACCACATCTTACCCAAATGAGGTGCTAAGTAATGGCTAATTAAAATTATACCGAATGTATTGAACCCACTTTGCGTTTATGAATTGTACCATACCCCGTAAAAGAGTAAATTAGACGAACCCAAAGCTCTAGAGCGAAATTACCTAGAATATTTATTAGGCCAACGTGTAAAAGTCAAAATGAATTTGATATGGCGGGAAAAACGTGTGAAACAGAGCCTTCAAAGATCAATGGCCTTCGATATTTACAACACAAACATCAAAATATATACTAACTTTTCCGACATCGTCGCTCGTTTGAAAACGGGTTTAATTGGGAAAATTATTAAACGCAATCACCTAGAAAATATTTTTAAAAATGTTTAACCGGCTTTCATACATTACAATCCGACCTTTCGATTTCTTTTGCACTCTTTTCTCAAATCCAGTCCTAAATGTCCAAGAGTACGTTGGTCGCTGACTGAATTACGATATACATATTTCTTTTGCCCTGAAGTAACAATAGCACAATTAGCGTATTGTACCAGTGTCAAGTTTTGTTCGAAACAACACCAGTTCCGTCGAAGTCGAAGTAATTTGGGAGCATCGATCAACAATGTATTTTAGTTGATAGGTGGTTAGGAGTTAGTGAAGGTTTACTGAGGACAGAACACTTAGACTACTTGGAAGCACACGAAAACGGAATCTTATACTTTTATTTGATTATATATCAAGAATATTACGTACAAACATTAGGCACTTTGAACTTTGAACTATCACTATTGAGAAAAACTGGTTGTGACGAAGGCGTCAAAACTAGTTTTTATTAAGAAAAACTAGTTGTGACGAAGGCGTCAAAACTAGTTTTTATTAAGAAAAACTAGTTGTGACGAAGGCGTCAAAACTAGTTTTTATTAAGAAAAACTAGTTGTGACGAAGGCGTCAAAACTAGTTTTTATTAAGAAAAACTAGTTGTGACGAAGGCGTCAAAACTAGTTTTTGTTAGGAAAATAAAGTATATCTATCTATGTATTATTACTTATTATAGACATTTTATATTTTAAGCTAGTTTTAATTGCTAGTTTTTAAAATAATTGTAAAAACTAATTGATCCTTTTCATCTTATATATAATGAAAACGTAACAGAGCCGTGTGAGTAGATGAAACATTTTTGAAAAAATTCTTAGCTGTATACAGAGCGAACGATACAGCGCCCAAAATAAACTTTTTTTTAATTTTTTTTAACCACGCAAAAATCTACGGGACGGATTTCAATGAAATTTAACATAGCTATAGCTTATGTGCCAGGGTTAACATTTAGAGTACTTTATATCTAGATAAACCTTATAACAATTCCATAGTTCCCACGAGAATCACAGGTTCACATGAACAATGTCACTAGTTTAACAATAAAATATACTTATTCAAAACGTTTGACATTATCGACCAAATACCGAAAAAACGAAACCTAAGATCTTTTCCTCGAATTTTCTGGAATATCTGAAGCATCTGGAACACTATCCATTTAGCCTCTCACCGGGCGGTTTCCATGAATTATTTATCTCTCTCGTCCCAGTGGACTATATTGGAATCAATAGCTCAATGAGACTTGGAAAAAATTGGAAGAGAAGTATTTTTGCGCCATTCACGAGACCGGTGGCAAAAATTGAATATCAACTCGTTCATGAAGATCTTATAGAATTGTATAGAAACGCCTGTAATGTAGAAAAATACTTCTAGGCGTATCAAGGTATAGTTCTATCATTTCATGAAGGCGGAATATGTTTGTGGCGTCGAGAGCCGACCTCTTTGATCGAGCTCCTAATTTGATTCATTTAATTCTTTTTAAATGTGTTCTTTTTATAAGTTTTACTTTTGTTATTTTTGATATGTTTTGTCAACAAATTTACAGTACATACTCATGTCACTAGACTAGAAGGAAGTTCTTACCATATTAATTTACACTGTTTTAATTCTAATGTATGTTGTTTTATCAAGCTTATTCCCAACGCTACAAACGTTGTACTGTACGTTGGTTCAATAAATATTCTTATTCCGATGATCCTGGTTTCTTCTCAAGGTAGCTCCAGTAATGCGCACGCACAAATAATTGGAGAGAATTTCTCCAAATTGGTGACCCCGACGTGATGATGAACAGCAGGAGAGCTTCCTCATAATTGAGAGCTTCCTCCGACAAAAGAGCTTCCTTTAACTGGAGAGCTTCCTTCAAACGTTTATACTACGGCAAAAGCTCTGACAACTGACAGTTAAAAAAAGTGATGAGACGTAGTTAATCATTTTTTTTATTATTGATTGTAATTATGACATACAAGAACTCTCGAAGAAATATAAGCTTCGAACACAGGTCGTATTCGTGCCTGTGTGCTCCTAGAGCAACAATTAGACAGGGAATTGCTTATTTTTGATTGTCGCCATCACGTTTAAGAACTGGGGCTAAAAACGTATTTGAAGTATAAATTAGTCAAGTGACCACAAGCCCCGATAGCTCTTCAAAAGTTCAGAGAATATTGGACAAGCGTCGATTTCGACAAGATACAGTCAGTGTTATAGGGAAAATGTGGAAACATACCTTACGCTTCCGAAATTGGAGCTCTGCTTAAATTAAATTCTATCGCGCTGACTTGACAAAAAAATAGTCAGTGGTGACTATCGAGAGTTGATAGAGCTCATATTTTTAGATAGAGATACGGAGCGAATATTAAAAATTAGGCCCCCCGATCTATTCCCTGAAAATGTCGTTACAAAGTTCTCAGTTCAAAATAACCAGTAAGGACAAGATATGTCAATCCATGGCTTCACTGCAATTTGGCAGTAAAATCACCTCACCAAGATTTGTGCTTTCTGAAGTCATTAAAGGCTTACGAAAACGTTGACAAAAGTAGCTCGAAAGCAGCTCTAGAACACACTTATGGTATTTAACTGATGACGCAGCTAACCATCCTGTCACTATTTGACGACTGGGAAACAATACATCCCATCGAAGGAAGAACTTTATGGTTCACTGTACGGTTAGTTTGACAGATAAATGATGCGGTTGTTTCTTTAGTTTACTATCTATCTCGTGTAATTTCAAGCTAACTATTGTATTTTCATTTCAGAGAAATCATTAATGATTTTATGTCAGTAAAGAGCGTGTATTTGTTCTCGCGTCTCAGAATTGATGTCAGTTTTCTCCACGAATGTCCTTCTCTATGGGAGACTAACACCTCGTTTCTAGAAGCCAAATATACTGTGTCAACCCTTAGAGCAGTAAACGATGCAGTCGAAAGGGCTGTAAAGTTGATGCAAGACTTTCTTGGTTTGCTTAGGATTGTGGAGGAACAAAAACAATTTTTGTTACGTTGCGTACAAGAAAGAGCACAGAAAGATGAAAAGGAAATATGCTCAATAATTGATTTTTTAAAATGTAAAATAATAATAAATGTGTAATTTGGACCGATTGGTGTTTTTCAAAACTACATGAATTTTGTAGAAGGTGCACGGTGCATTCCCACAGCCGCTGAGCGCACTCGACTGGCCTCGTTACCCCTCTCTCACAGAAGACAGCCTTGAAATGTACTGCATTTCCCACTTTATCGTATTGCCTCAATATACGTACGCGTTTCGGTAATGAGTAAGATATGCCAGAGCCCATTCCCATCCCATTCTATCCCTCCCCACTTCCCCAATCCATTCCTTATTCTGTAAAGGTAGACAGCGATCCGGGGGGCGTGCCAACGTTTGTCATTGTGGACTGATGTTGGCATGTATCGCGGATGTCCATTGGCTACAGTATCCACTTACCAACAGGTGGACTGTATGCTCGTCTGCCGCCTTTTTTCAATAAAAAATAATAATAAGTCAATCCATAGTACCTCAGTGCAAATTCTCAAGTTGTAATTTTGACATCTAGTCGACATGAGCTCTCGTTATCCTAACGCAATCATATTTAATAATCGAGTAATTAGGACCAAATGGAAAAAAAATAGAAGGTATGCATATTTGATTTCGCAAAAAATATTCTCCCTTATGTCATGGGACACCCTAGTCTATATGTTAAAATTGTTACTAACACTAATGGTAATATGGATGTTATGTAATCTGAAATAAATGAATTATTATTATTAAAATGACAGCTCGATTCGTCCATCCGTGGATAGGCAAAAGCATTTCAAACAAAATAAAACAGACATTGTTAGGTTTTCTTTAATGGTTGGGTGATGTGCAATGTTTTCTCTCAAACAAGGGTGAAACCGCCCCTTCATTAAATAATTATACTAATTAGCGTTCCGTGCGGCGGGAATTTTATGGTTTTTGTTCATATGCAATGTGAAATTTCTGGAAAATTTAACTAGTGGACCCCGTAAATACAAATAAATATATTTATTTGTAAATTTATGTAGAAATCTGTAGCTTTATCTAAAGTAAAATAATTATACTAATAAATAATCATACTATTATAATAATTATAATTATACTAATTAATATTATTTATTCAAATAATTATACTAATTAGCGTTCCATGCAGTGGGAATTTGATGGTTTTTGTTCAAATGCAATGTGAAATTTCTGGAAAATTTAACTGCTCGACCATGTAAATACAAATAAATATATTTATTTGTAATTTTACATAGAACTACGTAGCTTATCTAAAATTATGTAGCTTATTAGTTTATGTAGCTTTATTTAAAATAAGTATTTGTTTTAAAAATAAAACAATGGTATAGCCAATTACAGAAATCTCAAAGTAATATATGTAGTTGTAAGTAGGTATAATTCTTTCATCTCACGAAGGCACGTTACGTTTAGTAGTGTTTGTGTTCGTACATGTACACATTCGATTCTTGACCGTACATTACGAATAGAGGAAACATTTAGGTTAACAGATAGGTAAGTATCCCTATCAAACTCCTTGATACCGTACCCCCGAGCTGTCTCATAGAATTGCTCTAATGCGGTGTGTCAGGGGATCCATTACCGATATTTTATGCCAATGTTATACACTTAATTTCATCAACAAAAACACCTTCCTACCACCCCCACCACCCCTCTTGAATGGCAGCCATCTTGAGGGCTTATTATTTACACGGCACGTTATTGAGGAATCTTACTTCACTGGGATAGTTTAAAAACTGCTATGACACCATCCCGAATTTAGTCACAAAGTGAGTTAAAAAGATCTATGAACATTGGGTATGTACCGAAATACAGATTTTAAAAAATAGCTACCATTTAATATAAAAATTACGCATATAATCATAGGAAATACACATATTATAAAAGAAACGTAAGTTAACGAGACCCTTAACTCAATTATAACTCTATGCCGGTTATTTTCAGTTTAAATTTCATTTTACAGTAATAAATAATGTTTAAAGCAAAGCTGGGTTGATAGCTAGTATTAGCTGTGAAGATTCAAAACGGATAATCACGAAAAATCAACAATATGACGCAAATCCTTTATCAAGTATCAATAGCAGAATTAAAAGTGCGGTCGATTCGCATGGACGCCATTTTGTATTTTGGCGGCAAAATATTAGTGATAAGTGCTATAATAGTTTGTAGATTATTGATTAACAGTTTGTGTACTTATATAGAGTAGACACCGAAAAGGTCTTTTTGTCTATTTTTTTTTTCCTTTTTATTCTGTGAAAGGTTTTTTTCTAAACTACGGATTCTCTTTCCATGCTTTCTCCTTCAAAAATGGTAGGTAGAAGAGGTTGTATATGACAAAATAGAGGAAACTCAAAAATGAAACCGCTTTTCAGACTACGCTTCTATATTTTTTTCAGTCATTTTTTATCAACATTCTAATCGCTTCGAATAATAACCGAGACCCGCTTAAAATAGCTTCTAAGCTTATTTTTTTATAGAAATATAATTTAGCACATTGAACATATAGCTTATTGAAATAATAGATTTTTAATTATTAACGCTCTCTCAAAACTCGAGTGATCACATTTTATAAGAATATCACGGATTTTTAAAATGTTTTCTCAATCTCGGTTTAGAAAATTCACGTAAATTGAAAATAATTATGTTTTTAGAAGTAGAGATCACAATAGGTATAGTATAGAAGTGGATAGCACTCATACCAAGATTTTTTTTTTCTAGTTTTATTAATAGTTTAGATTTTGACTTTTTAGAGACATATGACAAAGTGAAATATATCGTTTTTATATACACTTTTATAGCACAATTTGTGAAAATCGCACTTTTCTCACAATATTTTCTTTCTTTAAAGGAGTTTGTTTAAAAATACGATATATTTCTTTATGAATGACTGAAGATTTATTACCAGAATCGCACATATCTCTTGTAAAATCCATAGTATTACATATATATATTTTTATATATTTTAGAGATATACTACCGCTACTGTTTTTGTATGACACTAGATTTCGAAAAAATAAATATAACTTTTAAATTAATCCGTATTCGATTCGTCATGTCTGGTCAGCACATTACGTGAACAGCAGACTTTGGTAGTTTTTTCTTGACATTAATAAATGTAATAAAAACTTGCATCATTTTCTAAGGGATTACTGTAAACGTAACATACAGTGTGTCAGGGAATCGATTACGTATATTTTAAGGGAGATACACTTATGTTTATCAACAAAAACACTTTTATACCAACTCATCGACTTTTAGCAATACCTGACGTGACGAATCGCACTAAAGCTATATAACTTTTGAAAAAGGTATATCCGTTAACAAAGAGTATCTCTTTCAAAAGCAAATGTTATAATAATTTTATAAGGGTTTGATTAATATCGATTGTAATAATTATGTAGATAGAACAGAAGAGACTAAATTTCGAAACCGTTTGATCTATAATTGTATTCTTCCCATAAACCTCGCATAAAGGGCAATGTCCACTTTTTTGGCCTGTTTATGAAGTAACATGAATCAGAATATTTTTTCCATTATAAAAACGGACTTTATTTTCAGAAACATTCTGCAATTCATTCATGAAAAATAAAAATGGACATATTTTTTTACGTGTTTTTAGAGTATTTTAAAAGTATACTTTGATTCACCGATGATTTCAATTCGCGACACTTGTCAATTGAACACCACAATCGATTCAGGCGCACTCTATAATTTAATGACGCTATATACGAGTATAATAAAATACAAAATAAAATAAAAGTACAATAAAATGAAAAATCATAACGGAGCGGCTGTTTCTGTGCATAAAATATTCTTTGAAAAAAGTGATTGCAATATAAATTACGAATGATATAGAACCCAAAACAGCAATTTTTTGATATTTTTTGTCTGTCTGAATGCGCATCACGCAAAAATCTCTGGACGGAAAGATCTCTGGACTTGGGTTAATATTTAGGATGCATTTCACCCCGATCTGTTATAGAATTCCCACGGGAATCACTCTTAAAGTGAATGAAGTCGCTGGCACCGCTAGCCACTAATAAAATAAAACGTCTTTGCTTGCATTATATTATGCTATTTTGATAGTATAAAATGATAATTTTGATGTTACATATTAGTATTAATACTGTGACAAAATAGAAATAGAACTTTAAAATAAATGTCTTTATTTACAAAATATTTAAATTAGTGTGTTATTAAGCCGTTTTAAGGATCAAATTGGTGTAAAATTTATTTTTGTTCGAGACACTTCAGATAGGCCAAAATAACAATAAAAAGTGAGCATTCCCCCTTGATTTATAACCTATCGACTAAATTCACGCGTGAATCGTCCATGCCGACACATTAAAGTGTTTCACCTCGGACTAACAGATGGCGTTCCTGCAGAACCGGTCCATTTCGCTGGTTGACATGTATATTGACAACTCGGAGCCATCGGAGAACGTCGGCCAGATACACTTCTCGCTGGAGTACGACTTCCAGAACACCACCCTGATACTGAGGATCATACAGGTGAGGATACAAGATTGTAACTTCGTTGTTTGCAATAAGAATGGGCAGTCCGCGAATCGTTGCAAGCGCGAATCATTTCAAGCGGCTACAACGGCGCTGCGGATTTTTCACTAGCACATGCTAAATTGTAGCCCGTTAGAACTGTGGCAATACACACCTTTGGGTTAAGTAGTGTGTAGTTTTACCTGCTTTCTTTATAATCTATATATATATATATACTCGTATATATATATATATATATATATATATATAAGAGGATGTTGGTATATATGATGTTAATAGACTTCGACACCGTTTAACCGATCACCATGAAAGTTGGCACATATATCTATTTTTTCATGAAGAAGGTTTTTATGCTAACAACTTTGTTGTAACTCGCCACTAGATGGCGCTGCAGCACATCAACTTCTATACCGTTCAACCGATCGCAAAAATCATATACACAGGCAGGACAACGTCTATCAGGTTTTGCTAGTTTAACATATATGGTATAAGGTTTTCAACTTAACTTTTAACGGTTGAGAAACTTCCCTTGTGTAACGAGTCTTAAGCAATATGTTTTTGGATAAGGTTCCTAAAGGTCCACAGCTTTTGTTTAACCATATATTCCCTAATTCACATTGTCTTATGCACGACGGATGTAAAACCTTTAAACGTCACGCTGGCGAATCGTGTTGGCGAGTCCACTTTTTTAGAAGTGGTGTAGTTCGTCAGGGCTTATGGTAGCGGCTTTGTTCTTCCTTAGTGGCCTTTTTCGGTGCCCACGGGACGGATGGTGGTATTCTGAAGCCCCATGACACCACATGACCGAGAAAGAATAACAACAAGTAAAATAGAACCTATTTTCCCATTATGTTGTTTGTTAAACATATTCACACTTATTCTGTTCGTGACAATGCAATGTGAACTGGACAAAAACATGCCTGTTTATCTATTTTATTAGCATTCAAATAAAAATATCTTTTTCATTAGCATGATACGTAAACGATTTAAACAAAATTGAAATTCAGAGTTAATCCTATTTTAATATTATAAACGCGAAAGTTTGTGAGGATGGATGTATGGATGTTTGTTACTCTTTCACGCAAAAACTACTCAATGGATTTTAATGAAAGTTTACAATAATATAGTTCATACATCAGAATAACACATAGGCTATATTTTATTTTAACATTTTGAAAAAAAAACTTATAAATCGATGCGAAGCGAGGGCGGGTCGCTTGTGTTTACTAATTCTTGAGGACTTCTTCGTGAATCTTCTCCATGTTTTATGAATAACGCTGTGGGTTATTCGCAATTCCACAGCCGCTGGGCGCACTCAACTGAACACGTTACCCCTCACTCACAGAAGACTACCACAAAAATTATCACTTTTATCACGCCAACCTATTCCCCCAACGTAAGTAAGTACGTGTTCCGATAGTGAGTGAGATATGCCAGAGTCCATTGCCATCACATCTTATCTCTCTCCATTTACCCAACCTCGTCTCCAAATCCATAGTTTTTGTCCCTGGGAATATGTTCGAACATAATTCAAATCGGTTCAGTGGTCTCAGAATTATGACGGCGTAAACTTTTCATGAAATCCAAAAAAAAAAAAATGAATTCTATACACTCACATTGTGTGATCGTGTGTGCAAATCCCCGGCCCGTACAGTGTTTCTACTTAAAGACGGATATTGAAAAAAAAAATGCCACTAATTCGGCGGTGAGGAAACCCGCAAGCTCTAGAAATAAAAACTAATCCGCTCTGGGCCCGCGTGGTTAATTAAGGCCCAAAACCCTTTACCGGGGGAGGTCTGTGCCCTACAGTGAGACGTTATAATCTAATACATATACAGTAATCCCCCCTATAACACGGTACTCTTATAACGCATTTTCATATTACGCGATTTCAATCCCCCGTATACCACGGGCATTCCCCCATATAACGCGGGGATTTCCCACATTATATTTCTGTATGTACTGTGAAATTTATAATGATAGTGTAATTTATTTGAAATTAACTGTTTTTTAAGTTCATATGCATAAGTTTTTTATTTAAAATGTTCTTAGTTTAGTTTGATTTTAATAAAACGTACATATTTCGTTCATAATATAGTTTTTTCTTAATATTCGATTTAAACCCCCTTTAGCGAGAAAAGTTAAACGTGAATAATTTATTCATATAACGTTTATAAGCGTATAAGCGTTATTCCTATAAGCGTTATATTTATATAACGCGGAACGAATCTACCGTGTTATAGGGGGGATTACTGTATATATCAGCTCATAAAGATATATATATATATAGCTCATATAGAGCTCATAAAGCTTTACGTTTTTCTAATAATTTTTCCCAAAACGTACTGAAAATGTCGGCCAACGGAAAACTTGGTCATGTGGTGTCGGTTCTACCTTAAGATAGCACCACCCCAGCTTTTCGCGCGGGTGTCGCAAAAGGCGACTTAGGGATATCAAAGTCGCTACCACAAGTGATAGGGAACTATACCACCACTAAAAAAGTGGACTCGCCCGCCCGCTCGGCCATCGTACCGTTTTAATCCCAACCCTCCGTACACAAGATAATGTGCACGACAAGGCCCATGTCCAGCGGTGAACGAAAATATTGAGATTTCGATATTTTCGACCCTTGCGACTGCTCGCTGTCATATAAATTTATATTTCCCTAATTTTCTACTGAATTTGATAACCTCTTATAGGGTTATGATAACTCTTAAGTCGCTATAGGGTTTTAAATAGCCCCTAAAATAATTTCAAAAGCAGTTAAGTACCAGTTAATTCAAATTGTTTTCTCCAGGGCAAGGAGCTGCCGGCCAAGGACCTGAGCGGCACCTCCGACCCATACGTGAGGGTAACCCTTCTTCCCGACAAGAAGCACCGGCTAGAGACCAAAATCAAACGCCGTACCCTCAATCCTCGATGGAACGAGACGTTCTACTTCGAGGGATTCCCGATACAAAAGCTTCAGAGTCGGGTAAGTATCAAAATTCTTGTTGATTGGCAGAACGGCTATGACAAACCTTGCAAAACGAGTAGTCAGGGCCGTCTTTACCAGGGGGTGCAAGGGGTGCGGTGCACCCCGGGCGCTCACCTTTTAAAGGTAATAAAAAAATATAACGCTATAGTAAACAATTACACAATAGGATATTTGACTGTCATAGGATACACAATAGGATATTTGACTGTCATAGGATACACAATAGGATATTTGACTGTCATAGGATACACAATAGGATGTTTGACTGTCTTAGGATACACTCCCGCACCCCGGCGCAGAATAGACTTAAGACGGCCCTGCGAGTAGTCGAGACTTCTTGGGAGATGGATCATACGTCTTGGGAGTTTTATTTGATTAATATCAATTAAAATTTTACTTCCAAAAAATTGTGAACGGAACACTCAGCAATAATCCCTTAGACGCAGATTAATTCTGCTCTCTGTACCTTGATATATTTAAACATTTATTTATTTATACGAGAGAAGCAACTTATTTTTATCACAAATTAGTTTCTATACATTAACATTATTTACTGTAAAGTTTCCACAAACAAATAGATCACACGAAAAGTTTTATATTTTTTTTTTAACAGACAAATGAGCATAAAGGTAAAAATACAAAAGTACACCAGAGACATTAATTAAAACACAATTTACAGCATTAATAAATGGACATAATTTGTCGTTTGTACTTCGAGAAGTAATCATGGAACGTATTTACTTTCCGTTCCACCACTTTGTACTTATCGCATATATGATTAGGAACTGTTTATTTTCATATTTCTTTTTCTTCAGGTTCTCCACTTGCACGTTTTTGACTACGACCGCTTCTCCAGAGACGACTCTATTGGAGAAGTGTTCCTGCCTCTCTGCCAGGTAATATCTGAAAGTAATTTCATAGAATAAACTGTGGTAGCTTAGAAACATGACCAATAAGTGACTTCTAACGGTACGCTTTATCCATAAGTTCCAAGTCGCCCAGCGAGCTACGAAGAGAGTTATGCTCTGAGTTTCCTTGCGGAAACGATGACATTTGCTAAAGGTTTAAAGTCACCGATATAGCTCATACAATCAGCAGCATGAAGTGGACCATGGACCGATAACTGATGAGAGAGACCCCCTCCAACCAGATGGACAGACAACTTGAAGAAAGTCGCTGGTAGTGGCTGGATAAGAAAGGCTGAAGACCGTGTATGGTGGCGGTCGTTGAGAGAGGCCTATATCCAGCCGTGGAGAGACACAGATATGATGATTGATAACTTTAAAGTTATTGTTACTCTAACTGAAAGAACAGGTTTGGACATTACATTTGCGGTTGGCACTACCTAGTCGTCTGTACATAAATTTGATAATAAACTGCAAAGAAATTTGTATTTATTTCAACATTCTATTGACCAATTAGTCTACTACAGCCAGACAGGCTTTTACAATTCATACAAAAGTACTTTGTTTTCTCATGTCTAATCAAAAGGTATTTTGTTGTAAACTTCGAAAAATACTGTTTCACTCCCACGCGAAGTGGGGAAAGTTTCCCTTTTGTAGCCAACTTCAGAGCAATTAAGGCCTTTTGTTTCCGTTTGAATAAGTTTCAGTGTGAACTTCTTGAGGTACGGTCAAAGAGAACGCGGAAACGAAATGACTAGCTGAAATAATATTAGCAAGTCGTGTTTTATTACTGATTATTTAGCAATACCCGGTGGATATGTAAAGAACTAATCTCTAATTATTTATTTATACTGTAATAAAATACGTTAAAAATTTAATAAAATACATGTATCAATCATAAAATATATGTTCATTTTTAGTTAGGTATAATATACATAATAGCTTTAGTATATTTTTTGGTGTAAATAGCTAAATAATAACAGAATAGAAATGGTATCTACTGCTTATATTACCGGAACGCATGTTGCCGTCTCGCTGCTACTACTACATACACAGAAGACAATAAATACGCAATACGCAATTTGTAGTGGGCGCACTCGACTGGCCACGTTACCCCTCTCTCACAGAAGACTACCTTGAAATGTCCTACTTTATCGTATTTCCCCAATATGCGTATGTCTTTTGGTAGTGAGTGAGATATGCCAGAGCCCATTCCCATCCCATCCTATCCTTCCCCATTTTCCCAATCCATTCCTTAATCTGCAAAGGCAGACAGCT
Organism: Sesia apiformis; assembly: GCA_914767545.1. NCBI lineage: Eukaryota > Metazoa > Arthropoda > Insecta > Lepidoptera > Sesiidae > Sesia > Sesia apiformis. Next base: position 3,822,124 of record OU611976.1, read on the forward strand.
CATCCGGGAGCGTGCCAACATTTGCCATTCTGGACTGATGTTGGCATGTATCTCGGATGTCTATGGACGACAGTATCCACTTACCATCGGGTGAACTGTATGCTCATCTGCCGCCTTTTTCTATATAAAAAAGAAAAATAAATACGCTTACATACGTTCCAAGCATGCTGTGCACGCTAAATCAAACCATAACTGTTGCACGTTGCCGTTGTAAATACATAGCATTGGCTCGCTTATTCAGACTTGGACATCTAATCACCTTGCGACCAACTCCTGCGGCCGTACACTGCTTTTTGGGGTTCGTTCTGTTTCAAATATTAAGAGAAGGCAATCGAACATAAGAGGCAATGTAGTTAAAATGTGAAAACAAAGTGATGAATTATGATACTCTACAAGTATGGAATATACATATGTGTATTTTATAAAAAAAAACTGTATTGATACTAAATGGAAATACTTACCGATGAAATGTTAATCCCTTTATTCATATAATTACAAGTCGTGGAATATTTCCCACAATTAGAAATGCTGGTCACCGTGTTTAACGCTGTAAGTTTCAAGAACAACTGAATCACACCACGCGCACTGTTTTCAGTTATTTATGTAGCCGTATTTGAAAACTATTTAATCTACAATAATTAATGTATATAATTTAATGTGCAATTTAATGAAACAGTTTTAATGTACAATTTAATGAAACATTTTTAATGAACAAATTAATGAAACCATTTAAATAAACAATTTAATGAAACATTTTAATGTACAATTTAATGTAACAGTTTTAATGTACAATTTAATGAAACAGTTTTAATGTACAATTTAATGAAACAGTTTTAATGTACAATTTAATGAAACAGTTTTAATGTACAATTTAATGAAACATTTTTAATGAACAAATTAACGAAACCATTTTAATGTACAATTTAATGAAACATTTTTAATGTACAATTTAATGAAACAGTTTTAATGTACAATTTAATGAAACCGTTTTAATGTACAATTTAATGAAACCGTTTTAATGTACAATTTAATGAAACAGTGTTAATGTACAATTTAATGAAACAGTTTTAATGTACAATTTAATGAAACAGTTTTAATGTACAATTTAATGAAACAGTTTTAATGTACAATTTAATGAAACATTTTTAATGAACAAATTAACGAAACCATTTTAATGTACAATTTAATGAAACATTTTTAATGTACAATTTAATGAAACAGTGTTAATGTACAATTTAATGAAACCGTTTAATGTACAATTTAATGAAACAGTTTTAATGTACAATTTAATGAAACAGTGTTAATGTACAATTTAATGAAACAGTTTTAATGTACAATTTAATGAAACAGTTTTAATGTACTGATTGACGTGTAATATATTACACTATTCTTGTAGGGCCTTATAATATTATTATATTGATAATTGAGGAGCAAAATAATTTGTATTTTTTACTCGCTTCGCTTGTACTGTCGCCACAGCCTCGATGCGGTGTTTATTGAGAACAATAGTTTGCTTCTCGCCCACGGACCACAGCATTGATGATGAAACAAAAACAGAAACATGGAAAAATGACAATCTTATCTTTTCAAAACGCGCAATATTTTTAAAGCTACTGGACCAATTCCAAAATAAAAGAATATAGCTAGAAGACGGCAGACGAACATACATGGACTCCCGCAGTACACAGGGCCGTCTTTACCAGGGGGTGCAAGGGGTGCGGTGCACCCCGGGCGCTCACCTTTTAAAGGTAATGAAAAAATATAACGCTATAGTAAACAATTACACAATAGGATATTTGACTGTCATAGGATACACAATAGGATATTTGACTGTCATAGGATACATAATAGGATATTTGACTGTCATAGGATACACAATAGGATGTTTGACTGTCTTAGGATACACTCCCGCACCCCGGCGCAGAATAGACTTAAGACGGCCCTGGCAGTACATGTCAACATCAGTCCAGAATGACAAACGTTGGCGCATCTCCGGATGCGCTGCCTATCTTTATAATGTACTCGTAGAAATGGATTTGGAAAAAGGGTTAGAAAATAGGCTAGGATGGGAATGGATTCTGACATATCTCACTCATTGTACCGAAGCACATAAGTACGTACATTGGGAAATACTATGAAGTGGGAAATGTAATACATTTCAAGGTAATTTTCTGGGAGAGGGGAGTGACGGGGTGCCATAGCAACCAACCAGTCGACTGGTAAAAAATGCCATAGCATTGAGCCCGCCATTTGTTCAATTAAGTACTTATGCAATGAAGTATAAATAAATATTCCGACAAGAATACCAGCCGATCTAAATAATAATAATAATAATAAAATCTTTATTAACATTTTTTGTTGACATGTAACATGATATGAAACCCCAACTCCTGAAGTAGGTTAAATAGGTAATTAAAAAAAAATAAGTATTACGTAAAAACCTGGTACAGCTCACTCAACGAGACATGAGCTTTGAGTTTGTGTGAGTGCACACCGATAGTGTACAGTGTCGAACCATTTCGACAATCTGATTGGACAATTCGGCACCAACTCACACAGATGCAAAACACATGTCTCGTTGCGAGGACTGTATATTATTTGAACATGATTACTCCATTAGGGTATTTTTATACAAATTACAATAGAGTTAATGCGGTGTCCAACATACAAGAAAGCGGTTCCCTGATTGCTGGGAGATTTACCTACTTATTTAATTATTTTTTTTTTAAATAAGTCGTTGCAGTGTAAAAAGTACGAACAATACAGAGCCCAAAACATTTTTTTTTTTAATTTTATTCAGCCTATAATATGTTTGTAAGTTGAAATTACTTCAGTTTTCTTTTTCATATATCGTTTGAGCTTTTAAAACTCTTTATTGATATAAATTATTTATACGTATATTCATAAAATGTATTTACTGTACAGTAAAACTGTTATTTATGTTATTAAGTGCATACATTGAATAATTATTTGATTTTGCACAAATAAAAAAAAACCTAACTAAACATTCTTAAACCTTCCAGGTCGACCTCAGCGAGAAGCCTTCCTTCTGGAAGGCTCTGAAGCCCCCAGCAAAGGACAAGTGTGGTGAACTTCTGACGTCACTGTGCTATCACCCCAGCAACAGCGTGCTCACACTCACCCTTCTGAAGGCCAGGAACTTGAAAGCAAAGGATATTAACGGAAAATCTGGTAAGCACCACATGTAAACTAGATTATATAGGTATAAACTCTTAACTGCACACCGAAACAAAGTAAGACAGTAACATAACTCACGAAACACACGTTGAAGTTTAATAAACTATCACAATTAAACCACAAAACCCACAATACATATTCTTTTATATTAATCAAACAAAAACTCAACCTTAACCTTTCAAGTTTCCGCCAAAAGTCTAAACACTACAAAGACATTCCTATTTTCGGATGAACATTATCAAATGCGTTATTTTGCTATTGTGTTGTAGCAGGCGTTCCGTATCAAATTTCAACGGGAAGTCGTTCCAAAATTAAGTATCTTCCAAGAAGCAATCAAACATAGAATTTATTCCCGGCGTTTCTATTAATAGCCGTGGTAATAATTGAAATATATTTATTAAATATTGAATATTTTTAAATATACAATATATAATTTTTAAATATAGAATCTGACTAAACAACCGGGGCGAGAAAACTTATATGTATTAACAAAATTAATGTTATTATAATATAAAACAATGATTTAAGTGTTAGTACTTTAATTACACAATTTGATACCGTTTAGTAATTTTTATTATACTCTTTTTTCCTTCACCCGACCTATAAACATGGGTTCAATGGGACCTATAATTCAATTTTGTAACATGCGGAAACTTTACTGGCCTATGTTTTTATTTTCGTTGTTCCATCTATAGTTATTGTATATATTTGTGCTGTTTATTTATCAAAGACGTAATAAATCAATAGAATTGTTACGAGTACAATATGCGTCATTTTGATATTACCTCTTGCAGGCGTTGCATTCCAACTTTCAAAAGAAGTTTCGTTCCACAATTCTCTTTCAATACAATCTTCCTAGAAATAAATATACTTCATTCTAGATGTTCAACAAACAGTATGAGATCTAACTCGAAAGTGAACTCCCGGGGGGGGGGGGGGGTGGCGTTGCGAGAATTAACGGCTGTTCAAGTTGGTATTTTATAGAAGTAAGAAATAAATATCTTGGGACGGATGCGGCAAAATCCTCACGAATATTTCTAGTACATTTTAAAATGTTAATCATTAAAATGTAGATATTAAAAAAAATATCAGAAATTATATATTTTCTTGGAAATTAGAAAATATAGAAGTATATTCATTAGTAAAGGCTCTTAAAAACATAATTGGCTGGTTCTACTTTTCGATGCACATAAACTTGTCCCATCGTAATAATATGTTGTGAATTGCCGATACCTGGTAGAAGTGCTGGCTGAAGGCCGATGTGTGTTCACGGTGTAGTGAGGGTGACGTTCTCGTCTTCGCCGGCGGGACGGTGTATGTGTAGCCTGTGAGTGATTTATTTTTAAAAAATCGTTGCAGTGTACTCTGTCAACGTTATAGCTTATGACCCGGGTTACCTACAATTTAAGGTCCATGTTGTGTTAAAGAGTTCCCACGGAAATCACTAAGGTTCATCCGAATGAAGTCGCTGGCACTGCTAGTTTCAAATAAACTGATTCTAAATTTAACTACGAAACTTTCATTCCAGATCCGTACGTAAAAGTGTGGCTGCAGTTGTGAAATCATTATTAATTATAATTTTGTATTTAATATTTCTATATTAATTTTACACAAGTAACATAATATATTAATTGAATCTTCCGGGCTACTTGGCCGAGGTCTTCTCTTTCTTCCAAACGTTTCGTCAACAACTTGCGGTTGACATCTTCAGTGGCGACTGCGTTCACTTTCGGAGAGATGTTATCTCTTCGGTTTCTCGAGCGCAACTGAGTTGACGACTGTGGCGCACCGGTATTTATAGTGGGCGAGGGTAGTTGTGATTGTGTGTGTACCGAGTCTGTTTTTGTCCCCCCTCCTCTCGTCTCTCTTCCCCGTGAGCTTTGAAGAGTGAGTGAGTGAGATATATTTTGTTTGAACTGAGCGGTCCATTTCGTATTTTTTGTTACTCGTTAAAGTACAAGCCTCTAATAAACTTGCCGCATCCACCCACTTCGCGAGTTTCTCACATCCATGTTGGAGTCTTCATAAATCAAGATAACATCGCGAAACAGCGTCTCCCAATTACGAGAAAGTTTCATTTTGCAGCTAGGACGTATGAGAAATGGTCGTTGCCTTTTTTAAGGGCTACCCATCGTTAAGACGGTCTCATGAAATTTTATCTGACGCTTTAAATTATTTATATAACGGTTGGGTAGAGATTATAGTATTTTTATAAAAAGTGTCCTAATTTGATAAAATACGCTTTTATTGACTCTATCAAATGTTTTTATTGATAAATATTGTACTGATAGTGTGCTCAGGATTAGTTCAATTTGGAAAAAATAATAAAACTATATACAGGGAAGTCTGAACTAAGTGTTCAGGAAGTTAATCCTGACATCTGTTGTTCTTCCCTAAATTAACTTGAAAAAAAAAGTTGCCTGCCAGCGTTATTTCTTAACGCATCGATTAAACAATCTATTAACAAGTTGAGGGTGAGAGTGCACGCTGCATTCCCACAGCCGCTGGGCGCACTAGACTGGCCACGTTACCCCTCTCTCACAGATTATTATTTTTTTTTCGGAAAGACTAAATTCTTGTGGCCCTAGTGGCCTTTCAAGAGTCACCGGTCGTGGTCTCTCACAGAAGACTACCTTGAAATGTACTGCATTTCCAACTTTATCTTATTTCCCTAATGTACGTACGTGTTTCGCTAATGACTAATGAGTGAAGTTTTCTTCTAAACAATTTCAAAGTCTAAAATATATCCTGTCAATGCCCAGCCCCGTTGAAGTAAGTCAGGAGTCGCTCAGTAAAGCGGTAGTAGGTTTACTGAGGACTCCTTGGAAGCACACGAAAAACTCAGTCCCACGCTTTCATTTGATCACAAACGCCACACGTACGATAAATATTATCATTATTGAACCACAAAAAGCTTAATACACAATTTATCCAATAACAATCAAACAAAAACTCGACTTCACTTCTCGTGTTCCCGCCAAATAGTCGTTTATTTTATTAACTTACTTTATTTTGTTACTTTTAATTAGGTTAACTGTATTGAGTTTGGTTATGTGTTTGTAACTTCTTTGTATACTCTAAAGTAAATATTTCCTTCTTAAATTTCTTATATAAGAAAGTTTTGTTTACTGTTCTATATTTAAAAAAATGGCTTGATGAAGAGAACTAATTATCTAATTTTTATCTAAGGCGCGTATCTAATTTTGTTATCGCCCTAAAATCCCAACAAACTTAATTACGGTACATAAAGTTTTTATGCCCTTTCCAGGCTAAATATGTTACTTTTTATGTCAAAAGTCTCTAAAAATAATTTACTCCAGTATTTATTTAATGATGATACAAAGTTAGAACAAATAATACACAAGTCTTCACTATTAAGGCATATTTTACGATTTAGTTTATCTGCACTTGTAGAGGGACACGCAAAAAGTATCGATACTCTTCGGTCTCGTGTCGAAAAAATTAACCGATACTTTTAATATATTAGTAATTATAAATTTGTACCGAAATTGTCGTGAACTTTAGGAAATTATCAATATTTTAAGTCGCAGACGATTTTTTAGTTTTATTTTTTGCTATATATAGGTATTACTGGGAATTTGTAAAAATGTACGTACAAGATACTTTGGAAAAATATTCAGGACTAGCGGGGCCGGCGACTTCGTTCGCATGAACTTCAGAGTAGGGATGTGAAAAAATAATCGATTTTAATGTTAATTGATTGTTTTTTTTTTTTCAAATAATCGATTATTTCAAATACACATTTTAATCGATTTTTGTATACAGCGCCATCTATGCGCCGGATGAAAGAAATTGTTCCCGTTCACTTAACGGGAACAAATAAATCTAACGGCGCCATCTGTATGTATATGTTTGAAATAGGTAGGGCTAGGGGTAGGTACCATCGGTAAAGCGGTATAGACTAGCCAATTACTAAAGTAATTATTTGCGAACATTTTCATGTATCGATCATTACGAAATATCATGTTTCGAGTTCACAAATCATAATTTTTCAAAAGTTATCTCCTAATTTCTCTACCTGTCGACGCCATTGTGACGTCATCTTTAGGGCTCATACAGACAGGGTAACTAAAGGTACTCCGTTTTCGCTATACATGAAAATATTCGCAAATAATTACTTTACTCACTTTTCTACATTCACCCAACCCAACCCAATTATTGATACCCATATTCTTTCGTCTTAAGACCTTAAGCTTGGTTTTATTATTATATAGTATTTAAAAAAAAAACGATTTTTCCGAAATATCGATTATGTTGTCTAAAAATTTTTTTAAAATCGATTTATTAGTAGCGTAGCAAAATCGATTATTAATTAATCGATTTTTTTCATTCAATGTCACATCCCTACTTCAGAGTACTACCCGTTGGAACTTTTATAATTGATCCGGATAAAAAAGGAATTGTAAATGTTGAGCCGGCATCTAAGATCTCTATCTAGGCTTCTGCGCGATGCACGTTCAGAAAAAAATTCTAACAATTGTTATTTTGGGTTGTGTGTCACGTGTATTTTATAATACAATCAGTTTTTCAAATAACATTTAGTGTACAAAAATCTATAAGGAAAGTGAGATATTCGGTTGTCGATGTTGTTTTTTCTCTGCCATTAAGAAACTTTTATAACAGTGTCGATAGCCAAGAAAAATATCTATCGGTAACTTAGTTATACATAGTATCGCTACTTTTCTTTCGTTACTGTATCCACACGCACTTGTCTATCCTAATACAATCTTAACAATGTCGTGTAGGTACAAGATTTTTCTTTTTAAAATTGTTGCAGTGTACTCTATCAACGATACAGAGATACTGGGCAGAATTTAATAAAACTTGTCACAGTTATAGCTTATGACCCGGGTTATCTATCATTTAAGGTCCATGTTGTGTTAAAGAGTTCCCACGGGAATCAGTAAGGTTCATGCGAATGAAGTCGCTGGCACCGCTTTCAAGAAACTGATTCTAAATTTAACTACGAAACTTTCATTCCAGATCCGTACGTAAAAGTGTGGCTGCAGTTCGGCGACAAGCGCATAGAGAAGCGCAAGACGGCCATCTTCAAATGCACTCTCAACCCGGTGTTCAACGACTCGTTCTCCTTCAACGTGCCCTGGGAGAAGATCCGCGAGTGCTCCCTCGACGTCCAGGTCATGGACTTCGATAATATCGGGAGGAACGAGCTGATTGGACGGATACTGCTTGCTGGTGAGATAACTGGGATTTTTGTATCTCATTACGACATTAAGGGCCTTTCTCATAGATTGAATAAGCCTTGATTTTGACATTGACAGCTATGAAACAGAAATATAATAATAATCCTTCGAATAAATGCTAGGTATCAGACACTTTATCATTAGGTGATAAGAAAAGCCATAAAGAGTATGTATAACAACGGAGGTTGTTCCGAAAATAGGTTGCTCTGCATTGAAAGTAGACTCGATTCTAACGGTTATTATAATAAGTTTCTTTTCATAACTTATTGTTCATTTTTAGTATTTCTTTTATTCTATGCACAACAAAAATACTCCAACGCTGGCGACGCGCTTAAAATGAGACTATAAAAAAGATATACTAGAAATTAATTGCTACAATTGTAAAAACTGGTAAAATCTCTACGCTGACAAATCTCTTTCACCCTCTTTCTATCCTATCCAATCGGTCCAACTTATTCAATATGTTAATTTTTTTTTATTTTGCGTCAGCTGTATCTGGGATTTACATTTAAAAATCTAGAACCAAGGTCCTACGCATTTTGGTATCGACATCGGCTACATAATAATCATTTACAAATTTTGCATTTAAACTGCCCCAGTGATGTTTCAATTTGAATAAGTTGCGACATCTAACAAATTATTGAAACAGTATCCCGGCGACAACTATTTATCGTATTGATAACGAGATAAAATAATTGGACTATAAGTATTAAAGTGATCCATAAAGTCGCTCACAGAACTATCAAGGGAGCTATCATTGAGTTTATTTTTTGATGAATAAAATCCAAAACATCTTTCGCTTTGTATAAAGAATTAAAGATACCGTGACAGCTATATCGCGGTGTAGAAATGTAGAATTATCAAACTGAAACGGTAGTGTACTAGTCATATTTGCCGATCGGTTAGACGGGATGGCCGATGGGAATGGAGGCCACGTACCGGTAAACGTTAAAGTGAACTAAGTTGTTACTTAACGAAAGTTACCAATTGAATTAATGACGTAACCACAGTAAATGATCTAATGACTTAACTAAAGTTTTCTCATGAAACTTAACATGAGAACATGAATCTCATGAAACATGAGACTTAACCAAAGTTGCCCAGTGAAGTAATGACATCTAAAATTGCCACGTGAACTAATGACTTAACGAAAGGTGCCAAGTGATCTAATCACTTAACTAAAGTTGTCTCATGAACTAACGACTTAACGAATGGTGCTGATATTATGACTTAACGACAACAACTAAACTAATGACTTAACGAAAGTTGCCAAATTAAGTAATGACTTATGTAAAGCTACTAAATGAACTAATTATTTTACGACAACAAGTGAACTGATGACTTAAAAAAAATACCGTTTAAAATTATAACTTAATGAGTTAACTTAACTTAACGTATCGAAAACTTAACGAACTTAACGAAAGTCAAGTAAATCAAACTAATCATCTAGTAAGTAAACTAGTCAAACTTAAGGTTTAAGGTAACTTAACCAAATTATACAACTAAATTAATGACATATCGAAAATTGCCAATTATACTAATGTCTAACGAAAGTCAAGTGAACTAAAGATTTAACCAAAGTTGCCGGTAGTGCGTGACTTGGAAAAGGCCTATATCCAGCACTACATCATTAGATATCCTGTGTCTCTCTACTCATGATTCTATAATAATGACTTTTTTCTCGCTTGCAAGAACTCTTCTATTAAAACAATTTACTAAAGCGCGTGCCACGACCAGGAGGAAAATCGGTCATTGACATGAGGTCAGCCAAGACTGGACGAAAAGAGATTTGTATTAAATCGTCGCACACTGACCACTTTACTAGACCCCTCATATTATTGAATCTTAATGACCTAATGTCAGTGATATCTTAATGTCAATAACCGAAATTCTTCGTGCTCGTGACGCGCGTTTTAGTAAATAAACACTCGGTTAACTTTATTAAAGTATTATTCGTCAATTTCCAGGTAAAAACGGTTCCGGCGCAACCGAAACCAAGCACTGGCAGGACATGATAACGAAACCGAGGCAGACCATCGTCCAGTGGCACCGCCTCAAGCCGGAATAATCTGTTGTTGTTAAAAAGGAAATTTTACGAAAAAAAGTTAATACAAAACGCCATAAGACTGAGCGGTTAAAGAAAAAGTTAACAGCAAGACGTCTCCGTTCTACGACTGTCTGATCTTTGACACTGTGCACCTTTTTTTTATTTGTCTCTATTTAAACACAGACGTAAAAGTATCTGTCCTTTAGAGAACAACATTTCAAAGTTTTTTTTTATAGCAAAAAGGCGGCAGGAGAGCATACAATCCACCTAGTGATGAGTTGATACGCCCATGGACACTCACTTTACATGCCAACTTTAGTCCAGGCTGACAAGCCCCCAGATGCGCTGCCTACCTTTGAAGGTGTAGGAATGGATTTTGAGAAATGGCGGGGAAAATGGGGACGGATAGGATGGAATGAGAATTGTCTTTGGCATATCTCACTCACTACCGAAACACGTACGTACATTGGAGAATAGAGTAAAGTGAGAAATGCAGTAGGTATATGTCAAGGTAATTTTCTGTGAGAGAGGGGTAACAAGGCCAGACGAGTGCGTCCACCGGTTGTTGGATTGCAGCGTGCACCCTCACCTCAGAATGAAGAAAACAGTTCCATATTTGAGAATTGCTCTCCGCGAGTTCCACGAAATTCAAATGCTTCATCTCGGACTTTTTGGCGGGACTGTTTGTTTGTTTATTATAAAAATTGTGTATTGTGCGTTTTGTGGTTTGATAGTGAAAGTTTATTAAACTGCAATGTGTTTTTTGTGCGAAATGTTTGTGACTAATAAAAGCGTAGGACTGCGCTTTTCATGCACTTCCAAGGAGTCCTCTTCTGTCCTCAGTAAATCTGCTATCACTTTACTGAGCGACTCCTGACTTACTTCGACGGGACTAAACGTTGATGAGTTGTTAATTACGAAGAAATGGCACAACGACACTGGCACAACGACACTGGCACAACGACACTGGCACAATGGGCTAATTGCGTTATTGCTATATAGGAAAAGAAGAAAAGTTCCACAAATTTCAAACATAGAACTTCTTTTCGCTAAAGAACTTTTACGTCTGTGGAAGGTCGTGTTCTTTTTTAAATAAAGTTATTTTTCGTAGTTACTCTATTAATGTATTTCTTATTGGTTATATTTTTAATAGGAATAGATTTTTAATGTAGATTCAATTAATTCATATTTTTAATTTAGTTTTTTTCTTTCTCAAAAATGCACGGACACTTTCTACCTTCAGCTACTTAAATCTGACGAAAAATTGTTGACATGATAAAAAACCTTTTAAATAGAGGACATTTAGATACTTTCCTTTCTCTGTAATCAATTAATCATTGACGTTTTAATGTTAAATGATCAATGTTAAGAATTTTATTAAATTGTTAGAATTACATTAATATATAAAAATTAATTGTTAATCTGTAGAGGATATGGAGAGTCGTGTACACATCGCACAAACATTGTAGTTTTTTTTATCTTTATCAAACGAATGAATCGCAAAAGCGAACTTGAGTTTGTTAATGGATAAATATTTTATATTCCCGCAGTTTTATTATCAAAATATTTAATATTATTCAAGAAAATATGAACATTGTTGTTGTATCTTTAAATATATCGTATTTTTATAATTGCAATTAACTTGCATATATTTAATTACCTACTAAATATTTTATAAAATGTCATTTTTTACATTGTAATAATAACTTTCTTTTTGTAACGTTGTTGTGTTACGTTGTACGTATTCCAAAAATGTTCATAAGATTTATGAGATGTACTGTAATTTACTTTACAATAGAAGTCTATAAGACCTATTGTAACTTACGTTACAATAAAACCCTATAAAATCTATTGTAACGTAAATTACAATACATCTTATAGGTATAAACAGAATTATATAAACAATAGTATACACAAAACAACAACATATGAAACCTTTCTTAATTTACGATATCTACAATACTTAGGTTTTATAGACAACCTTATAAAATCTGCTGTAACATGACTTACAATACAATTTATAAGTATACACTATACAGGCTCTTATAACGAGACAGGTCTATGGAAAAGGCTGAAACTATTACAAATACAGAAAATTTCAACCTACAATACCAGTTAGCGCAACAAAATTACTTGCTATTTTTTAAGGAAAATGAAGGGGTTCGATGTCCGATTATGTATAAGTTTCTTGGAGATCCTTGAATGCAATTTTTATAACACTAAAATTAACGCCATGGTTCCTTAGGGCAAATTTCTCTGTTACCAATTGTTTCGGACTTTTCCACACTGACAGGCCTCAATGAAAGATCGTTTTTACATGTGTATAAGAGCTGCAGTTGTACAAGTTTCGTAATTCTGATTACTTTATAAAATCTATTGTATGTATATTTAAATATTTTGATAGTAAGATATCAGGATTTGTATATCAACATCATTATAGTTTTATCTCGGAATGGACGTGTGTTTGCTTTTAAAAAATAATCCCTTATTAAATAACTTAAAGTTTACTGCATTTTAAACGCAAGAATCGTCGTCAATGTTAATGTTGACTTAATATTGCTCAAACTCAAAGAACCTAGATTTTATCGTTTTAACGATTTGATTTTTCAAACATTTAAGATTTCGTAGACATTTAAAAAACGAATTTTGTTCAATTAATCAAAATAATAAAAAAAGGGAACTGCCAAATCACTAAACACAATAAAAAGATTAATCAACAAATTTGGAAGGAGTGTCAAAAACTTTTATTTTAAAATAATTAAAATATTAGGCACAGTAATTCTAAATTAATTGATAAATTGAATTGGATGTAAGTGGTTGGTCAATTTTAGGAGCGAAAAGTGTAAATTGACGCAAAAATATTGCTGGATGTTTTTATTTATTTTTTATCCCGCGACTTCTGGCAATGGAAGTATGCGGCTTCATTTTTTGAGTAGCATAGAGTATTGTTTTTTTTTTAAATAAATATTTTAAAAACATACAATTAGTGATCAAGATGCTTGTTACATGTTACGAAGCTTATAAATTCGATAAATTAGTTCTCGATGTTATTAAATATAGAAGGTTATGAGATCATCAAATTCAATATTATATTATATACATTTATAACGGTTTTATAGAGTGATGTAGAGTATATTATAGTGTTACTGAAATATTGGTAGCTTGTTGTAATAGATGTTAGATCGATGTTTAAGTGACATTAGTTGCAAGGGAAGTTGAAAAATAAGTTGAAATAACTTTTTTATTTTTTTTTAAACCCTACCGAGCTTCAGGAACCGATTTTAGACAGTCAACCAATTTAGAGTAATTCTGTAGTCTCGTTATAAGATAATAATATAGAACAAATAATGATATATAGAAAAAAAATGAGCGCGAAATTCGATTGCATTGATACTACTGTTTTAAAATATTTTTGATATTAATGTAATTTTTTTCCTTCAATAGTGATCCTTCATTATTTTTATGAAATATTAAACAATCAATTACAAACCTAAGTAATGGAAATTCGTTGATTATAATTTTAAAATAAATAAATAATCAAAGAGTGTTCTATTGTATCAAAGTGTGTTTTCAACTGCATCTTTCAGATTGGTTGATTTCATCGCATTTTGCTTACGACCTAGTTTAAAAACTAGTAAAAGTATTAAGACTGCCAGTAAGTCTAGCCAGTTTGTCTACAGGTTGTTCAACAAAATTACTTGGCCTGTTCCATACATATACATTTTATTTGGAATTTGTCCGCAATTTCATTTCGTAAGAGAACCAGTACCGATGCAATCGACTTCCTATTTAGGACTACTTGATCTCGACGACTTTGTGTCTGGGTGGAGTTTACAAAGCTACCCAAAAAAGGATTCTAGATATTTCGCTTTAAGGTTGAATTTGTAATGTAGATGACGAGAGCGTAAATGAAGTATTTTAAAAGATTCAGATTCATTTCCAATATGTAATGTTTAATTAAATTCCACCACTATTTGCTGGGAAGTCTGTAAAAAATCCATAATAGTTCATAACCATGATCCAAAATGCCTTTACAAATCACAAAAAGCTCACAAAGTTTAAGATTTCCTTACAGCTCACAAAAATATATCTGAATCGTAAATTATATTGCAATCAGTAATTACTAATTACTAATACTCTCATGGTATTTCCAAAATCATCTGCAATTAGGTATTTTATTATTTATATTAAATACATTTTTATCAAATTAACTATGTCTACATTTTTGCATATCTGCAAACAATTACGAAGTGATAAAGCTTTAAAGCATTGATTTTTGTGATTTGTCATTCTGTGCAAACAAGAATTAATTAATAAACAAAATACCACATATGTGGTACATATATATGTATTATTTTTACATATATTGCTATAATTATATCATTTATTATAATTATTAAATGATAATATAGCATTAAAATATTAACGATCATAATATAGCTATTAGTCACGGAGTCGTCGAAATAAAGATTCGTATCTGTATTACGCATCGTTTCAATGAAACAAATTAAATTATAATTTATTAAACTGGAAAAAGACTTTAGCTAAAAACTATATTTTTTACTCGCGTGTTTTTAAATGCAAACGGAAGAAACCTACGAATCCCCCTCGAAAAAAAAAAGTCAAGAAATGTGCTTTTTAATTATTTTTGCTATGCATTTTAAAAATGTAATTTAAATGTATGCTATCGCATAGTTAGGTGTATTCATTAAGTTTTGATTGTCGCGTAATTTTTTCGAATCGTTCGAGGCATATCCTGGGTAGGGAAGTTAAAATAAAAAATATTGTAAGTATAAAAATGAAAGGTCAAAATGAGAGGAACTATTCTATAATTGTACATAAAAGTATTTACATGCATTATTGTCATATATTTGAGCTCGTTGTTAAAGATTTTAACGAAACTGTGTTTATCTTCCATTCACCTACCTCTTTCTTTGCTTTTATATAAATATTTCTTTATGTCATGGACAAAAAGGTTATATAAGCAACCGCACTATACCTAAGTATTTTTCTATTAATATATTTCATTTCTATTAATTATTATGCTTCTTGTGTCTCATTATACATATAAAAGGTTAAATTGTAACTTTGTCCATGACATAAGTGCACGAAACCATTAAATTTGTAATCAACTGCAAATTTTCTTACTTTATAAGACAGCGATTTTATTTTATATATTTAATAATTAAGCTTGACCCGAATAATTGTGATGTACAACACTAGGACATATCAACTCATTTTTAGTTCAAATAAGCCTTCAAGGTCTATATTTTCATGAGAAAATTATTCTAATGGAAAAAGATGTCTATTTTTGCCGCATACTTCGAAATTATTTTTACTATACTCGGTATATATTTATAAAGGCAATTATTGTTTCAGAGCCACATAGTGGTGTAGACATTTAATAAAACTTTATTTTCTCGTCAAAAATTGATGTTGCTTTTGCATATATTATAATTTTAAAATCATTAGATGTGTATCATTGAATCTATAATCGCAACTAGTTAGAATAATTTATAACCGAGGAATAAGTTACATCACCATTTGAAAACGTAGAAGTGGAAAGTTGGATGAAATAAATGTAAAACTATCTTTTTTTCTCTTGGCGCGCTTTTGCAAATGGCGCATGAAATTCCCGCCTGTTTCGTGTTTGACAGCTTGGAATTCATTTTAAAATTGGCTCAAACGATGTAACTTGTAATCGCGGTGAGTGTCTATTTTGTGCAATATTATTCTATTAAATGTTATAATTAGGAAAATTGTGATTTTAAAAATATAGTTGATTATAATTTTATCGTATAGTTAAAATACGTTATAAAATATGTATAATATCATATTATAACGTTAAGGATCAGTGTTTAGATATAGATGAGAAGTTAAAAATATATGTATAATAGACTGTTATGTTTAAAAGTGCGATTTAATTGCACTTATTGTTTCATATAATTTAATTATGTTTAAAACAGAAAAAAACTGGACATTAAAAAAACAATGAAATGTTTATTATTTCAATATTTCTACTTCACGAAAATAGATGTATTAGCGTTTTTCTTTATATTTAAATATATACGTTTATATTAACATATTATAAAGTGTTGACAATCATATTGTATCGTGTATTTATTAAATGAAATTAATTATTACCTATTCCCAAATAAAATATTGAGTTAATTTTAGTGTTTTTTTTTTCTAAAGTAATTCTTAAAGACCTATTGTGACCTTACACTAAAATTACTTGAAAAAATATACATTTTATTTATCGTTGTGCTAGCGTAGGGGTATATAGATACCGAAGATATCTAAACTCGACTCACATTCGTGTGTAGGGTAAGTGGTCCAACAATTAGCCACTCGTATACAGTTATCCGCGCCCATATTTCTCAAATGCGTCGTTGCCGCTCCGTGCATACTAGAAATTTCGATGCCGCAACAGTTACTCTCCCCGCTCCCCAGTTGGCGGCGAGCTCACGCGCTCAACGGTTGTGTTACGAGTAAATTATTGAAAATCAGTGCCAAAATATTAAAAAAAAAGTAAGTATTTTTTCAGTTTCACATCTTTCAGTTTATTATTACAAAAAACCGTATATGTTGACCGTGTAAATATACTTTTCGTGCATCTATTAACATACGCTTGGTTTCAATTGTATGAATAATTTTAAAGTGATAGTGTTCAAACGCTTTACGGGGAGGGGTAGTCTACAATTAACCAAACCCATATGTTCAACAGTTAGCCATGGCTAATTGTGTACCAACTGGTGGTTAAATGTTGCCCTGCTTATTTTAATTACAGATGGGCCGGAATAAAACAACAGTTAGAAAACGAGGAGGACATACTGAAGATGCTATGAGGAAAGCAATGCAGCTGGTGAAATCTGGGATGAGTATAAGAAAAGCAAGCGAGGAATGCCAGCTTAAATATCCGACGGTCAGATTGTATGTGAATAAAATCAAAATAAATCCAGAGGTACGTTTAACACCAAATTATGAAGTTAACAAGATTTTTACAACAGAGCAAGAAAAAGAATTATCAGATTATATTGAATATTGTGCTCAATTATTTTACGGACTAACAACTAAAGATTGCCGACGCGTTGCTTATCAAATGGCGAAAGCCAACAATTTAAAAATACCACAATCATGGATAGATTCAGAAATGGCTGGATTTGAATGGCTGCGTTCCTTCAGGAAAAGACATCCTGAAATTTCACTGAAGAAGCCAGAAGCCTGTAGCTTAGCCCGGGCAACTGCTTTCAACAAGCACAACATTGAGTCATTTTTTAGAAATTTAAAATCAGTTATGGAAAGGCATCCGAGCTTTGCAGATGGTACTAGAGTGTACAATTTGGATGAAACTTCAACGACAACTGTCCAACGACCAGGAAAAATACTAGCACGAAGAGGCACGAATACAGCAAAGGTTACAAGTGGCGAAAGAGGTACCTTAGTCACAACATGTTGCATTGTCAGTGCGACTGGCCAAGCTTTGCCACCGGCTATGGTTTTTCCGAGAAAAAAGTTTCAACCACACATGATACATGGAGCGCCACCGGGCACATTAGGCTTAGCTGCAGCTTCTGGGTGGATGAATGCTGAAATATTCGTGGATGTAATAAAACATTTTATAAAGCATGTTTCAGCCTCAAAAGAAAATCCTGTGCTATTAATAATGGATAACCACGAAAGCCATCTTTCAATTGAAGCGCTAGATCTGGCTAAGTCTTCGGGTGTCACTGTTTTAACTCTCCATCCGCATACTACTGCCAAACTTCAACCACTTGATGTTGGATTAAACGGCCCATTCAAGTCGTATTATAATGCAGCTGTAGATTCATGGCTATTGAGACATCCAGGACAACCTCTAACTATATACAATGTTGCTGAGTGTGTTGGTTCTGCATACATGAAATCTATGACTCCGATAAACATAGTAAATGCGTTCAAGAAAACTGGAATATTCCCATTCGATGACTGCATTTTTACGGAAGTCGATTTCATGCCTAGTACCGTAACAGATAGGCCACAGGTCGTACAAGAAATTGATGATCAACGAGAAAAGTCTTCCACATCTCCTTCTATTCTTGAGAACGTTGGTTCCACAAGTCGAGATAACGATATCACGCCACCAATGATTGAAGTTCCCGATTTTCCAGCTTCATTATTAGTTCATGAAGATGTTGATCTGCAAGTTAACTTGCCAAGAAACCATGATGACGACACCACACTACAAATAATTAAAGCTCCCCATTTTCCAGCTTCATTATTAGTTCATGAAGATGTTGATCTGCAAGTTAACTTGCCAAGAAACCATGATGACGACACCACACTACCAATAATTAAAGCTCCCGAATTACAAGATCCATTACCCGTGCGTGAGAATGTTACTCTGCAACAAAATTTGTCCAGAAACCCTGATAGCGATATCACACCTCCAGTAATAGAAGTTTTCCATTCGCCAGCTCTATCACGAGTGCTTAAAGAAGTTGGCAACCAAGATATCACGCCTCGTATAATAGAAGCTGCCGGTCCGTCAAAGTTTATTTCGCCCAAGGAATTTATGCCACCAATAAAAGCGAAACCACGTGATCCAAAAAAGCGTAGAACTCCTGGGAAAAGCATGATCGCTACGGATACGCCTGAAAAGGATGCTATTGCTGCAAAGAAAATAAAAGTAATCAAAAAACAAATTAAAAAAGCAAAGCAAGACCTGTTCACAGGTGTTAAAACCCAAAATAAGTCAAGTAAAAAGAATAAAAGAGCCATTAAGGAAAGAAAAAAAGATATTATAGAAAGTGATGACAGTTCAGATGAAAATGATTTTGTAGCAAGTGGATCGTCGTCTGGTGGAGAAGAATATATAAGTGAAAATGAACATGAGGATGAGGAAAGTAGAATTATACTGGACGGTAATTTTTTACCTTTACTACGAGATCCAAAAGAGCAAGAATATGTCATCGTATTATTTCCATTTAAGAAAACCTCTGTCTATTACGTTGCGAAAGTTTTAGAAACAATAGATGATGAAGACGATTCTGACTTTTTTGTGAGTTTCTTAAGACTAAAAAGTAGAGCATGTCAAACATTTTGTGAGCCTCTGGAACCTGATACAGCAGGAGTACAGGCAAAAGATATTAAATATATATTACCAAATCCTAAAATTACTGGCAGCAGCCGAAGGCAAGCGTCTTATTTGTTTGACGTATATTTTGATTTGACTCACTTGAACCTGCGTTAAATGTTAAGGTTTTTATTTGTAACAAAGCTTTATATATATATATAGCTCATTACCTACTTACCTACTATAGTTCTCGATTAAATATTGTGAGACCGAGAAAAACTAATGCTGTGACAACGTAGGTTACGTTAAAGGTTCAGATATTTGTTTATTTCTTGTTATTATACTTAAGTTTTTGATAAAAATACGAATAATTTGATAATTATTTTAAGTATTTACCAAAACCTACTAAGACTTTACTAATTTTAGAATAAGTTTGTTGAGACTGAGATCATTTAATATTAAATAACTTGCGAATAACTAATCCTGTGAAACTTGCGTTAAAGGTTTAGACCTTTATTTATTTCTTGTTACTACACTTCTTAAGTTAGTGATTAAAATACGATTGATAATTATTTTAAGAATTTACCTGAAACTAATAAAACTTTGATAGTTTTCGATTGAGAATGCTAGTTAGTATCTTAAGTGCCTACATAATTTAAAAAGATTCACCACTTTAAGATTAACAATGTTGAGACTGAACTGTGCCATTATAAAGTTACCTAATAATTAGTTGTAAGTCAACTGTTAAAAGTACTAAATAATAAAAGACTCATTTTCATACCACTCATATTGTTTTTTATTTAAGAAATTAATAAATCATATATAGCGGTTAAATGTGTACACTTTGGTTAACTGTGGAACACCCTGTGGTTAATAGTGTACTATAGTGTGGACACAGTTAGCCAATCCCCATTTTTTTTAAAAACTCATATCTGCAAAAAATCTGAAGTAAATTCAGCATTTATTAAATGCAAATATGTAGCCAATAAACCACTACTTCGTACCTTGCAGATAATTATATATTTTGAATTACCAATTACGCGCTATGATGATCAGAAAATTAGGTGGTTAACTGTTGGACCACTCACCCTAATCATGAGTTCAAATTCTCGGTGCGTACCAGTTTCCCCTTAAGTAGGGATTTTCGCATAAAATTGTCACATGTTCGGCGATGAGACAAAACGTCGTGGTGGAAACCCGCATGCTCCAGATATATGTGAAGTATGTGATCCACCAATCCGCACTGGGACCGCGTGGTGGATTACGGGTGGAAACCCTCCAGAAATTTACTAGGTGAGGCCTGTGCCCTTCAGTGGGACGTTATAAGCTGATAGAGTAGTAAAAAATAAAAAATAAAGGTTCAAATAAAACTATAGTAAAATAAAAGAAAAACAGTTTTAGAAATTTTGTATTTTTTATTGAATAACTTTTCTATTATTATGTATCAATATCACAAACATTATATTAGGCAGGTATTCAAGTAAAAAAGGCCGATAAACTTCTAAAAAATAAACATAAATTCAAAATATTGTTTTGATCGATAAACGTCACCCATTCTTCACAATACAATGTTAAATGGCATTCGTCACAGATATCTTTTAAATATTTGAATTTGAACAAACAGGATGTGGGAAAGGGGCCTTTGTGTTTCGGTCATTGTAATATTGTTATTCATTGTTAATAATAACCAAACTGTTTAGAAAGTATCGTTACAAACATTTCAGTATAAAAAAAATGTATCAAAATTTGGCTTTAAGTTTTGGGACCAATTTACAACCTACGATTTAAAAAAACCTCGCCATTTTTTGTTGTGTTCGAAATTTGAATGGCAATAGGCCGCAGACGCCAACTTTCGCTATCATTTTGAGAATATTACTTTTTAAACATTTCATTTTAATCAAGTCTGTGGCCAGGTTTTCTGGGTTAAATTTATTTTATTCTTTTTAGTGTTTATGCCTTAGGTTTAGGCTTCTCTTCTTCCTTTTTCTCCTCTTCTGGCGGAGGGGTGGGGAGTTCGGGGAACTCCAATTTAGCGCCGTCTTCACACGTGAAGATTGGACAGCAGTCGGGGAATGGTGCGGTCTTGTTGGTCTTGTCTGAAATGAAAATAAAAAAAACAATATTGAATGAACATTAACTCTATGTTTATTATTTAAGTGTAGATATTATTAATTTTAGCCAAAAATGGCGGGAACTCGAAAAGTGGTAGTAGAGTTTGTTTCGTTTAGAAACTATATAAATTGCATTGTGGGTTTCGTGGTTTAATAGTAATAGATTAATAACTTCAAAGTATTGTGCGTAGTGTTTGTAACAATCAAATAAAAGCTGATTGCGTTTTTCGTGTAGTCCAAACATCTGTCCTCGATCTCTTTACCGAGTGACTCTTAACTAACTTTGACGGGAGTATACATTGACAGGATACGTTTTTAATTGTCTTGACTTTAAAATTGTTAATTACGAAGAAAACTCGACGCTGGCACAACGTGCTAATTGCGCAATTGCCGTTTGAGTAAAGAAAAAAAAATAAAGATATTTCATTATCTTTAGATAACGGTAATATTTTTTAAGATATTATATTCTTTACTATAAATAATTTATCATTTTAACCAATTTATAATTAGATATTTGGTGAATTATATTTCATATTCAGGTGTATTTTAATTCAAAGAATAAAGTTTCTCACTTGCAATACGACAAAATTTAATTTTAAAACTTTCGAATCCATGTTATTATGTAAATACTGAGAAACACAAGAAACGTGTAAATCACGTTTCGCGAAATATCGTGAAGACGAGTGAGAGAATATTTTTAATGAACACGACTAATTTGACTACAATATATATGTATGGTAATAAAACTTCATAAATAGAATTTAATGCATCTAATACATAGAAACAAAAAGTATAGATAACATGTTACTCTATCGTGGGTAATCCATGGTCACCGGTGCCGGCTCCATCTGGAAACCAGCGTCGCAGTTCACGGCTACGACATAATCTGAGTTGGTGCCGATTGGTGCAACAATTAATATTCCTTTCATTTTGACTTTTCGCTCAATTTATTATGCCTCCTTATATTGTTGTTGTCAATAAAATCATATCGTAGCATATCAAAATCCTAATTGTGTTCTGACTCTCCAATATCCAGCGTTAAACATTAAACATCCCTCGACATTTTCCCACCCCTTTCCCCGCAAATTCATTCCTTTAAATCTCCAAAGGAAGGCAACGCATCGAGGGACCAACGTTTGTCATTCTAGACTGATGTCGTCATGTATCGCGGATGTCCATGAGCGACAGTATTTACTCACCACCAGGTGGACTGTCTGCTCGTTAGCCGCCTACTTTTTATAAGAACTTTAGCAGCGGGATGGCATTTCGAACGCAGCCCGTATATAAAACTGTTAAAGATGAAAGTAGAATACCAATTTGGCTTCAAAAGAAACAGTACCGGCCTTAGCGGTTTCGCCGCCCCGTGCAAGGTATTATTCAATTGCGTCCTCTCCTTGTGTCTGCGCCTGTCTGCTCTGTAGAGCGCCTCCAATTCAAGGCCTCCGACACCCTATGCGGCCGTACGGATGGCACACCCCTAAAGCCGACATTGAAAAGAACCTACATAATGCCCACTCACCAGTGTCAAGTTTGCACTTGGGATTAGCCAGCGGTAGTGGTCCGCAGTCTTCAACCAACTCCAGAAGTCTGGCCGGCTGGTCCTCGCTCACGACGCAAGTGCTGCGTCCGCAGAAAGGCGCCAGGTCCCAGGTGTTGCCGGGCTCGACTGTGGCGCAGCGGGTAGACGCGAAGCACATTCCGGGGAAGTCTGGAAAGAATGAGAAATTTCTTTATTTTCTCGACTTTATTGTAACTCGCCACTAGATGGCGCTGCAGCACATCAACATCTATACCGTTCAACCGATCGCAAAAATCATTTACAACACAGGTAGGACAACGTCTGTCGGGTTTTGTCGTTTCTTGAACTGATTCATTTCATTAACAAAACGATGACGTTTGTACATTAAAATAAGACCTTGTAATAATGACATTCCAGTGAAATCTATTTATTTATTTCTTATTTAATTGTGTGTCTTGTTGGCTAGACACACAATGAAATAAGACACTAGCTAGGGGCTAACTACAATATCTAGTAACTAATTATTGCCTTACGACAAACGACGATAAAGTAGACATTTTTGGGAATAAGTTTTTAATATAATAATTATATATATATATATATATATATATATATATATATATATATATATACGTATATATATACATATACACAATAATAGCTTTTATTTTTAATTAAACCAATTAGCATTTGTAAAATTTCTAATGCTTCCCAGAAAGTTCTGTGGCAATATTGATTTCGAACTCTCAACTCAAGTAAAAGTAACTTTCTATTGCGTTAACAGGTAGCTACTAACAAAGAGTTCAAATTCGTATCTTAGAATATCCAGCACTTGATTTTAAATTGGCAACAGAATGATTTAATTGAACGTGAAATTCATTGAATATAATTGATTATCTATGGCTTTTTTTTTCCTTTTTTTTCATTTCTGTCTGAATTATGAGTTCCCAATTGATTTGCCGTGTGATGGTGACTACCTATAAAACCGCCGTTATGTATATATATGACGCCGTTTCTTCCCGTCGGTGTCGTAAAAAGCGACTAAAGAATAACAAAGCAGTTACCAGAAGCGTTTATATCGTACACCACCTATAAAAGACTGGACTAGCCAACCGGCTTGGCCAGCGTGGCGTTTTATAGCCATCCCTCATAGACAAGACAATGAGAGTAATGACGCAGATATCTATCAGTGGACAATACAAGAGTAAATGTTAAGTGGCATATGATCAGATCTCAATCAAAATGCTACTTTGAAATACTTACAGAGGATAATTGATCGAGATTGTTAGATGACTACAACATATTCATAAAAAAAAAAAAATTGAGTTAATAATTGAGCTTAATTTGTCGCTACTTCAGTTACTGCAAAAACTCACTCAAAGTAATTTGTATAATAGTCTAGTTATACGTTTTCCAAACTTTTGTAAAAGGTCAAAATAAAATCCATCAATCACTTTTAATTGCAAAAAAATCTGGCTATTCAACCAATTTTTGTACAATAACTCAAGGCAAAGGATTTTGGTAAACGGTCAACGTTTTTTGCAAAGGTGTTTTTAAGTCGCGCAAGTAGCTCATGGCCGTACAGAACCGTATGATTCACGAATGGTAAAGAATAGGTTTTGTCGTCCGGTTGCCCAATGTTATTGTTTTGAAACATCCTTTTTCTGTTCTAAATGCAAGGCTCTGTTGTCCTTGCTTGCGTCTATTGTTAAAACTAATACAATATAATCTATGCCAATATTGTAAAGAAAGACTTCTTTGTTTTTTCTTATGTAAAAGGTATAGGTACTCAAAGAATTACTTCTTTCACTTTTAGGGTGTTAAACTAAAGCAGATGGATATAGCCTGAGCAAAGCTAGGACGAATTACTATCTAGTTATTAAAATTTTTGTAGTTGTTTTTCCTTAAATTACCTTTAATAACAATCTTTAAAATATCCTTATATATACTACCTTGAAATGTACTGCATTCCACTTTATATTACTTATATTATATAACTTATAATTTGTTATAATAAAAACAGAAAATGCTTATTGATAATTATAAACTGGTCATTTATAAAACCGTAGGAGGCCAGCGATTTTATGAATTAATATAAAACAAAACTTTACTGCAAGGTTATTTTCTTTTTACAATGGAACACAGTGAGCTTCTAAATACATTTAATTAACTTGGCTTTTCCCCTCTCTCTCTTAAATGAGAAAATTAGTTTTAGTCACATAATGAAACAATGTTCTATCATTATAATGATTCCTATATAATGTCTGGACTATGTAGGGAAAACAATTTTCGAAAAATTTAATCTATTTAAAAGTAAAGGACAAAGTATACATTCCTGGGATACACCATATTTGATTTGTTTTTAACAAGCCCTTTAGTGATCTTAATTTAAAATTAGAGAATGGTCGCACTATTTTCCTATTTTTCAGACAACTCTTTAGATGAATGAAGTGAAAAAAAATTGCTAAAACAAGAACTTCCTCCAATTTTATTGTCATAGTTGACATACTTTAGGCAATCAAAGGCCCGAAAAAGGTCTACTTACAAACTTACAGGTCAAGCTCGTACAGACACTTTATAAAAGGATTATGACTCATTATTTCATTATTAAGAGAAACGATGACGTCATTGGACTGTCAGAACTGTGTGAACTCTAGCTTCTCGTCACATATAATTGGTAAGTGTATGACTCAGTGTCAGACCTACTTTAAATCGTGCTAACATAAACGTGCCTGTAACATGCGATTACATAGGCGACGTGGGTTGCGTCCTAATTGCGTTACCTACATTGTGTAACTCTAGCCTTATCCAACTTCATACGAGGGCTGTAATGTTTTAATGCTGTGTTGTTGTTGTTATAAATAATAACAATATAATTCCTGTCATATTATGTACATCGGAGGTGTACGATGACCACGGGAAGTATCCCGTGGTCATCGTAAAGGCCCTTAGAAACTACACCATCTCTAACAGAGTGGACTTAACATGGCGTTTTGAGGCTATATATCCCTAATGAACAAGGCAATGTACGTGAGGAGGTCCATATCCAGCAGTAGAGAGAAAGGGCCGGTTTAGGGTTACTAAACACTTAAGGAATAAAAAAATATCACTAGCTCCGCCGAGGGGGGAAACATCTTGAGGAGAGCTGCATGTTCTTGAATTAAAAAAATCTGGAATTGTATCTATCTATAATGGTCCCGAGACCCCCTAGTAATTTACTGGGGGAGGCCTGCCGTTCTATAACACCGCAGATACGGTAACATAATACAGCACATTGAATGCATACTAAACCACTATATTGTACCGACGATGGTTAAAGTTTACGTCATGTTTCACATACACAAATTTCATTAGGTATTCAAATTGTAAGAAATTTACAGAGTCGCTTTAAACAGAACGCAGCATTCTTGGAACATACATGTAACTGGATATCTGAGAATGGTTATTGCCGATTATAAGTTTTGCCATATCCCTTCTCCAGGAAGACATTTGCTCATTACACACAACGAGGATTTTTTTTTATCTTCATGATTAGATTACAGATTACAAAACTGAAAAAAAAACTAGTTCGTTAGTAATATAAAATGACGTACTAGGATGTAATTAACTATAAAAACTTCTTGGAATAATTACTTTTTGCGGATTTGTATAAGTCGAAATGTTTATTATTATGATTTAAATTTGGAATGTCTGTTAGTTGTAATTTTAAACTGCCAGATGGTAAACATCTGGATTGCCAGAATTACAGTGAGAATGTTTACAAGATAACTTTCAATTTGCGGAAAAATAAACAATGAATGGTAATGAAATAATACACGATCCGATAAAAAACACACAATTTAATCAAAATAAATTAAAATTTTTTAGCATGTATCTGCATACGGCTGCATACGTACATTGTGAATTACATCGGTGAATTATACTTTGTCTCGTATTGGCACTACATATTTTAGATTGATAGTATCTTACTGTTAACGAATTCGTTGTCATTATATTTTGTAGTGATAGTTATATATCTTTTTGGAAAGCATTTATGTGACAGCGAATAACTCAAAATGACAATATGAAATTGTCATCTATTTTGTGATATTAAATGAATATTTAAAAAAAAAATATTATAAAAAAGGGCTGAATCTTCTCATCTTTGCCTACAAGCTACAAATAAAAGTACAATGATTCTTTATACAATATTTACATAGAATAATAAAAATAATTAAAAAGTCCTAGTTGTTAACTACGTGATTGGACGAGATATTGAAATATCCACGACAGTTGTTGTGCTAAGAAACGTTGATGGTACTTTCCTTAATTAAAGTATGTATTTAAGTGATAATTAAGTGTGATGAACTTGGATTCAATTGCAGATCGAGATTATGTAATCGACGTTTTCGCGCGCACTCGAGAAGATTGAGTTTTCGTTTAATTATTATTATGTATTTAGAATTTTATTGTTTAATAGTGATAATTTATTAAATTTCAAGGTGCGAAGTGTTTATGCATACCTAATGTTTGTAATAAATAAATAAAAACATTTTGTGCATTTTTGTGTTCTTCCATTGAGTCCTATTCTGTTCTACCACTATCACTACTCAGCGACTTTTAACTTCATTAAGACGAAAACTCGACACTGGCATAATTTCCATATGTATAAAAGACGAAACGGATTTTGGCACAATGTGCTAATTGCGCTATAAGGAAAAAAAATGAGCCATATATGAGAAGAAAAGAAATTGTAATCGAAGCATGAAAAAATACCTTTTCGCTGCATGCCAGTCGAAATTTAAAAAAAACTGCCCCAACACCGTTACACAAGGTATTGCGAAACCCCAGATATTCATATTAATCTCAAGATATACGCCCCACTTTTAACGCGTACATAATCTAGGCAAGTGGAGACCACTTTCACTTGATTTTAAAGTCTGTGCCTTCCGCGTTAGTGCTTTACACCACTTCCCAGTCGATTTCACTTTCATCGATTGTTTCCGTTAGAGCGTAAACAGTTTTTTCGAATACAGTTTCCACATTGACAGAAAAAAACCACGTTCATATTAAGTGCGATTAAAATAATTATTCTCACATTGCTGTTTTTTTGTAGAAGTTCGGGCGGCCCACCAGATGGCAAGTGGTCACCGCCGTCCATAGAGATGTGCATTACAAAACCTCATACAGTTGTCTGTGTCAAAATTCTCAGATGACAGTTCATTCCACGGTATTCGGTTTGTTTATAGCGCTGTCTTGAAAATCGCACAAAACCCAGTTTAATTCTCTCTCTCTCTCAAGGGAGTCCGAATGAATCGTCCTTCAATGACAAAATAAAAACCTGAAGTTGGGATCAGATTGAACAGCTCTTCAGAATACAAGAGAAGCAGAAGATCATATCGAAACACAATCTTAACTCAGATCTTTTCAAAGGTCTGGAATCAAGCATAGTAGCATTAATAATTTGATATCGGCAACTAAATGATTCCTAATGTCTTTTCACAACAACTCAACGTATTAATCATTTGTAACAGTTCAAAAGTATTGAACACTTTATAGAAGTATTAATAAAGTCATTGTTAACAGGTAACAATTGTCCTAACAGGACGTGACAGCTCTCATCATAACCTGTTTTTAAATCTAGATCTAAATATTGACATTTAGCACAATTAGTTTCCTGTTTATGACTGTGCCTAATGTCTGAGAAATGACATTTAATAATATTTAAAAGCTTTTATTGACAATTATCGTATTCGGTTTTAACGATTTTGACATTTATATTATGAAGCAATCATTAACTGTTTTATTCAGTGGTTTGAGTCAAAATAAGTGATTAAAACGATCTATATTAGGTAGCATTAGTAAAAAAATAGTGCATTTTGCATCAGATCACACCAGAAGATTATCAAGACCAACATTTACTACATATTGACTTTTATTATATAATTGGCTTAGTAACTAAACGAATTATGTAAAAAAAAATGTCTACCAATTAAACCACTTGGTCGTAACATTCTCAATACAAACACAATTTAAAAAAAGTTAATTGGATCGTTTTTTTTTATTTTCAATTTTATTACATGTAAGCACAATTTATAAAAAAGAAATAGCATTTTCGAAGATGCAGGGTAATAATTATTAATCTTACTCATGAAATCTTACGATATATTCCACGGTGAAAGTATATGTTACACTCGTAACACTTACATAAGAATATCATAAACAATTAGAATTTTAAATTTCGAACGCGCGAAAAATAATATCTATAACATTTTTCGCGCCTTTATTGCGAATATTGGAAATGGTAACTTTCGACTTTTAGGCTTTTTGGCGAGAACTCTAGAAGTTAAGTGTAATTTTTGTGTTGTGGTTTGTTAGTGATAGTTTATTAAACTTCAAAATGTCTATAATATTTGTGATAAATAAAGAGAAGCCTAAGATTGCCTTTTTCGTGTGCTTCCAAGTGGACCAAGTCCTCTTGTCCTCCGTAAACCTACTATCTATCAGTGTACTGAGCGATTCCTTCGACTTAACTGGACATTGATAAATTGTTAATAATGACAAAAGCTTAACACGGGCAGAATGCGCGAATTGCGCTACTGCCATACCATATAAGGGGAAAAAAAGAACTTTAGATTTCAAACTTCTTTGTTTATCGTCAAAATATAGATACAATGTATCTGTAAATTCTTCGAAGTAATCGAATAACATTCAAACAAGATATCCTACGATGTCTAGATTTATTATCCATGTTTATAAATTAGCTAGGCATCTTGCTAGGCAATTGGAATATAATGATAGTCGCCTTTCAAATTCCAATGATATTATGCCTATTTTAAAGAGCATTAAATGTATTTATATTCACTTGTAAATAATCATTTTAATCTGTAGAAGGCAGTAAGGTTTTCAAATTGTAATTTTTACAGTTATATGGTGAAAGAAATGTAAGAGAGACGTGTGGTGTCGGCCGATTTTAGAATGGTACCACCCCATCCCTTCCTGTGGATGTCGTAAACGGTTAAGGACACCTCTAAAAGTGGACTCGCCAACCCGCTTGTCCAAAATAAGGTGCATGAGGAGTCCAGCAGTGTAAAAGGGCAGGTTACATTTACGGAAAAAAATAAATCCTATAGCTTTAAAATACCTACATCCCGAAAAGAAATTCGCATTTAAATGATCAAATTGTGCTCAGACGATTTAATTTTACTCTTTTTTTTAATGGCAGACGACCGGGCGGGCCATATGATGGTAAGTGGTCACCTCTAAAATTACATTTTCAGTGACCGTAATTCTTTACTTTTTGGCTACATAACTAGATTAGTTAACTGAGAAATGAAATGAAAAAATATACGCAAAAGAACTTTCTTGGAGACAATTTAAAGGAAAAACAAAATTATTTATGATCCCTGCAGTGGGACATTAATGGCTGATAAAACTACGAGTACCTACATTTATGTCATCTAGTTTATAAATTATTTTTAATCCAAACAGATTTTGGCGGGAACTCGAGAAGTGAAATTTAGTTTTTGTATGATTATTGTAAAAAATATGTATTGGGCGTTTTGTGGTTTAATAGTGATAGTTTTATTAAACTTCAAAGTGTTTTTGTGTATAATGTTTGTGAAATAAAAGCATAGGACTGCGTTTTTCGTGTGCTTATAAAGAGTCCTCTTCTGTCCTCGGTAAATCTTTATTGCTTTACTACGCGACTCCTGACTTATTTCCATTGGATTGGACTATGGATATTGACAGGATACGTTTTAAACTTTGAAATTATGTTTCCGAAGAAAACTTGACACTGGCAGAATGTGCTAATTGCACCATTGCCATATATGAAGAAAAAAAAACCAAACTGACAATTTTACTACAAATAAACACAAAACAGTTTATTAATCTATTCGTCACTTTAATTACCCATTTTTTATTTTTATTTTTCTGTTCTAACGCGTTTTTTTATTGCAGATATCTTGCACGTCTACAGCCAGCCTACTTTAGGACCAAAGCGCGCGCTCAATTCACTCTAGAATGTTCCAAGGTCTGTTCTCAATTCAGCCGTTCACTTTGTGCATTTAATTTTATCATATTACGCGTGAGTCAGTGTTTTTCTTTGTAATTATTCATTGCACTGATCCTTTTACGTTTTAAGGTCAACAGGAAGAGTTTTTGCTCTATACTATTTTTATCTATCGAAGACATGTTTAAACTTTTTGGAACGCACGGATCGTCACTTGATTACAGCATAATGAAAGATTCTTTACGATATCAAGATTGGTATATTTAAAAAAAAGAAAGTAAAATAAAAACTCAGCGATAACTTCAAGGAGTTGTAATATGTCAATGAACACAATTAATAAACAAAAACAAAACAAGTGTACTTACGAGAGAATTAAAGATTAGTTACTATTAAAAGAGTGTTTCCAATATTTATTTTTAATGTTGTTACAATATATGTATGTACACTTGACACCCACCTTGACCTATGTACACTTGACAAAATAAACCTATTTTAAAAAAATTATATGTCAAAAATAATGCCAAAATAGACGTTAGCGGCCGCCATATTTCTTTTTTTTTATTACCTATATAGGTAAGTACAATATATTCTAGGATTAATGAATTTATGAATATTAATTACTCAAATAATAAATAAATAATAGTAAATAAATAAATCAGTCAAGACGTATAATGTCTATCAGGGAATAAAGAGACTGGCAGAAATACAAACGTACACACCAGACATTTATTCTTTACCCTCCCTAGCTGTCGGGTAATAAAAACAAGGATATTTTTAAATCTTATTGCGTTTTGCAAGTACATTTTTCGTTTTAAATAGCACGCTTTTAACGATTAAAACGACTTTTTGGCGGGAACTCGAGAAGTGAAGTTAAGTTTTTGTTTGATTAGGTATTGTGAAAATTATGTATTAGGCGTTTTGTGGTTTAATAGTGATAGTTTAATATACTTCAAAGTGTTTTTCATGCATGGTTTGTGATAATCAAATAAAGGCGTGAAACTGCGTTTTTCGTGTGCTTCCAAGGAGTCCTATTCTGTCCTCAGTGAACCTACTAGCAATGTTCAGTCCCATCGAAGTAAGTCCGAAAATTACTCCCACGGGACTGAACATTGATTGGATGCGTTTTGGGATTTTGAAATTGTTTCTTAAGAAAAAAAGAATATGCTAATTGCATCATTGCCATATATGAAGAAAAAAACGATTATAACGATAACCTGTTTTGGGGATTGCTCATTCTGCCACTTTTGGCAGTCAAGGAAAGTCGGAAGACTGGTTCGAGACGCGTCGAAAATATTTTTTTTTTCTATATGCGGCCAGGGTCATCGAGTTTTAACAATAAAAGTTAAACTTGATATGAACTACAATCTTACTTTTGCTGATAAAATGCGTCATACGTCGTTTTTATGATGAATTTTAGTCACAGAAGACTGTAAAATGGTATGTAAGTGTTTCGATAGTGAGTGAATTTTTCTAGAGCCCATTTCCCACCCTATTCCATCGAAGCCCTAATCCTAAATCCTCACAAAGCTTATCCTCACAAAGTTTTGTATAGTACGAGTGATGCAAAATCCAAACAGCATTTTTTGGAATCCTTATCTGTGTATCCGTCTGTCTGAATGCTCATCGCGTAAAAACCACTAAAAAATCTACCGATTCTTAGTTTTCGAATTTTAATTTGGCAATCATTTAATTTGGCCTCTAACGATGACGAAAAACGCAGTCCTATGCTTTTATTTGATTATCACAGACATTACGCACAAAAACACTTTGAAGTTTAACAAACTATCACTTTAAACCACACAACGTACAATACCCAACTTTTACAATTAATCAAACAAAAACTCAACTACACTTTCAAGTTCCCGCCAAACGACGTTATGACGTCTTATTGATTCATACATAACAAATCAGAGAACCGTGGAAAGTCAGTGGTCGAGCTCTATTTAATTTGCTGACGTTTCGTTTAACGTAATCGGTAATTTAACGATCTAGTTAAGCATTAGCGTGTAACGTTTGTGATAACAGTTGTAGTGTAAATTAAATTAAATATAAATCATACACTGGAAAATTACATCAGTATTTAATCTTGTTATTAAATAAGACCAGTGAGCTGAGTAATTGTGCAAGGTAAATTTACATCAGTTTTGTGGAGATCAGGCATTAGAAATTTCGAAATATAGGGGATTAAAGGAATAATACCTTTTTAGACTAAAGTTCTTTAGACTATCTTTTAAATTAATTAGCCCGTGCCATTTAGTCATTCATTTTTGGTAACTAATGTGTGCCCCATTCATTTTTGCTAACTAATGAATGTCTGTGTGCCTCATTCATTTTTGGTAACTAATGAATGTCTCTTTCTAAAGTTGATCTAAAGTTGCCTATATGGTAGCTCAAAGGATCAGCAAACTGAAGTGGCAATGGGCTGGCCATATCTGTCGCAGAAACGATAACCGACGAAGGAGACAAGTCCTCAAATGGAGACCACGTATCAGAAAACTTAGCGTGGGACGTCCTCCGGCCAGGTGGTCTGACGACTGTCGCCAGTAGTGGGTGAATGCGAAGATCGGAAGACCGTATGTGGCGGGGGTCCTTGATAGAGGCCTATATCCAACAGTGATACAGGCTGAACGTATGTTTGATGTAAGGTATTTTTGATAAAAATAACAGACCAGACGGTATCCTGGAAATGTTTTCGAACAAGTTCGACTGTCAGTACATGAAGCGTTGTTGTATGCTACATGTGCTGACAAATAAATTACTGTGACCCACCATTCATTTCATGCATTTCATTCGGATGTTGATAAATCAAAATAACACTTGATTAACATCGGAGCTGAAGGGTCACTTTATTCATTTTTTAAGTTAATATACTTTAATTCGTAGCACTAACATAGTTTTATAAGTCTTTTTCTTTAATTATTTTATTATACTAACACTTGCTATGGATCTGTGTTATCCGACAAAATAGAATAAATAAATAAAATAAATAAAACACATTATCCTTTATTGTATAGATTATTATTTATGGATTATTTAATGTTCTAGCCTTCCCCATCATTATCGATTGCAACTAAAACGCTATTGCAAGCTAATAGCAGATCGCCGTTTGCAACATTTCCGGAACGTTACAACATTCGTTATGTTAATAACTGTTTGTGTTTTAAATATTTCTTCAGGGATATCATACACAAGGCTAATTGGGTTGTTCTCATGTAAATTCTCGAGGTTCAGCAGTTGAGTAAACTTGAACAAAGGAGTTCGTATTTAGTAAAACACTATAATGGGCCAATACAATAAAAGTTTTATTGTAACCTATTTAAACCTAAACTAGCCTTCTGACAGTTTTATTTAAAGTCTAATTCGATGAAACTTTAATTCATAAGAATTCTGCTGTATATTCATTGATCAATTTAATAAAAACTTTACTATAGTCGGATTATTTATTCGAGTCAGGGATATGATATGTAGAACTGTCAATAAAGTGTCATATATTCGTACAAATTTCACTTTGTTTGACTGTACCTACTAGGTTATGTCATATCTATGACTCGAATAAATAAACCGACTTTCGGTTAAATTTGCCGGTTAATTTGCAAGGAATCTGTTAATTTTTCTACCAAAACATATGCTACGATTAAATTGATTAATATATTTAAATAAACAATTGTTTGAACAATATAATATTCGTTATAAAAAATGTTCTCAAGTCAATTATCAACAATTGAATTAGCATTGTTTTAAAAACATACCTATTTGTATAGCCTGACCAAGAAAATAAAAAACGTCGCCATAATGCGTCAAACTAATAGGACGAATATCTTCTACTGACAACACTGAAAAAAGCAAATGTGGCGCCCCCACAGCAATATTTTTATTTCTCTGGTCAGACTTTACCATTCATTATGATATTTCCACACATTTTCTGGCAAAAAACCATCACGGTGGGAATGTTTGATAATTACAATATTTTGTTCAAAACCCACACAATTAAGTCAAAAATTAGTTAATGGTAAGGGAGAAAGTAAATTTTGATTAATATTTCAATGCTCGAAGAGTCCGGCCCGGTTGCGTCCGGATTTCTGCAATCGGTAATTTCTAACAGTAATTAATTACTGATTGTATTATAGTATAAGTGCCTTGTGGTGTGGTCAAAAGGCGACTAAGGGATAACAAAGCTCTAAAAGAATGGACTCGCCAATCAGTTTGATCAAAGTGGCAAGTGAATGTGCATAAAAGGGTTGATTGCATTGCATTATAGTATAATACGTGTTTTAATAAACACTATTGTAACGGTATTAATGTCCACATCCCAAAATAACTATTAGACATTACGTCCATATCCGGATAATTAAAAGAATTATTTAAACTTTTAATTTATAGGGCTACATTTTTCGTTATAGAAATTTGAATCAATCGTAGATATATTTGAATAAAATTCCGGATTTCAAGCACTAAAATCCGGGGTATTTGAGCTCCGAGTTTGATGTTTTACACAGTTTACACAGTTTTACTGAATGGCAGCATAACTATGGCAACAACTTTAAAGATGGGTTGGGTTTAGAACTCTCCATTGACTTAGTAATAATGGAATCCTTATTATTATAAAATTATTTAATTCTAAAGAAATGTGTGTATGGTGTGGGATTTAATAAGCTGCCGAAGAATATTGTGGACGCGGTTAAAATGCCTGTTTTAAGAAACAACTTAAAATTTTTTGGCCTGACAAAGTAACTATACCATTGAATGAGTATTTCGCTGATAATATTCCGTGAGATTAAAGGGAATTGATAGATTAAGTATTTAGTGACAGGCAACATGACATTACATTGATTCTTTTGGCATCCTTGTATAACTAAGACTAGTTTTTGACATTTGTATTTTTTTGTTGATTATTGTTTTTTTTAAGGATGAAATGAATTGTATTCATTTTTTAAGTGTATTTATTGCTTCCATTTGCATGGCTTCATTTTAGAGATAGACTATAACGGCTTATTTTATTGAGTATTAGCAGCTGTTTACTGCTACGTCATATATTTTTTACTGCTTGATTAAATGCAAGCGTTTTTATAAATGGCAACCTTAGCTTTGGCTATACAAGTAAGGAATGGCTAATTCAATATCGCACCGCTTTACAAAATTCACTTTTTCAACGAATTGTTATGTCAACATAACACTTTGTGTATATGCATTTTTTTTTTACGATTTCCGTTCTTTTTAATTTTATACAGTGAGAAATATTTTCGAGTTTCGAGATTAATTCGATCGAGTTTTAGTTCCCCAAAAATATAGAGACTGATGATATTAAAAAAAAACAGTTGTTTATTGTTTTATCTTAAAAATCACATGACCAAATCTTAACTAAAATCAATAAATCCCGACAGTCCCTTTGCTCAAATAACGTAATAAGTATCCTACGATCTATCTATAAACTAGGGATGATAGTAGAATCGTGAAGTCAATACTTCACTATCGTATCATATCACTGAATTAGTTATACTTAATTATACCTAGACCCAAATTATAGTCATATTTAATTACAATTCATTAGAGAGTGGTAGACTAAGAAACATGTAGTTATTAATTATTGATCGTTAACTCGACGGTGAAGGATAATATCACGAGGAAACCTCCGTACCCAGGATAAATGGTTATTAAAGCGACATTTTGCTCTTTAAAGGGGGGTTATATAAAAGTAACTAACTTTTTCCAACTATATTTTATGTCATAACTAACTGTGTCCGCGACTTCGTAACCGTGGAATTTTAGTTTTTAAGCTCTAAATTGGAATATATTTTCTTCCCGTCAGCCGATTTCGATTAAACAAAGCCTATTCGTAGTGCTAAGCTAAGCTTAATTAACGTGTGGAAACCCTATGAAAATGCGTTCCATGGTTTTGGAGATTAGCGTGTTTGAACAGACAAACATACAAACAAAAATTTTCAATATCGTCTTTTTGTATTCTGATACTCTTCCTTGATCGCCCACAATCAGTTTTTGGTAAATACATATATATATTCAATGTTGAGACACGCTGGTTCTACAGTTGTATTATATGTACACATTACCTACACATGGATACATTTAAAAAGTACGCATTACCTAGTGGTTCTTTCTAGATATTTAAATCAAACCTAGTTCGATTCTAACTCGCCAAACTGGTCTAGTCATGTTTTATGTATTTAGATCTAGATTACAGCTATAAATTATGGTCAACTGTACATAGTAGGTATTAAAAGGAATTAAATATCTGCTTGCTTTAGCCCGTGG
Source organism: Sesia apiformis (assembly GCA_914767545.1). Taxonomy (NCBI): domain Eukaryota; kingdom Metazoa; phylum Arthropoda; class Insecta; order Lepidoptera; family Sesiidae; genus Sesia; species Sesia apiformis. Next base: position 3,859,539 of record OU611976.1, read on the forward strand.
CTCCGTTCGTCCAAACATTTTTAGACCATATATATTTTTTTAAAGAAGAATTACTTAACGCCACACTCAATAGCCCACACTAGGATTCCCTGTGTCGTTAGTCCAGAGACACACAAAGACGAACACAGCACGTGCAATGATTGTCCAACCGGTAATCGAACCCGGAACCTACTGCACAGCAGGCAGGGGCACTACCAACTGGGGTAATTGGTTGTCAAAAAATTAGAGTAGTAAAATTATTAAAAAAGAGATTTCTTTAAAAATAACAAGTTAACTTCTAAAGCTTCTGCGAACTTTGTGTTCACAAAAGCCTTCTTTGTAATTGTCTTTTTCAAAATTTTGATTTCATTTTATTAGTCTAAAACTCGGTTAGTCCAGATATTTACTTTATTTGAGACAGACATATTGGATATAGTTTTTTTTATGGTCAATATATATTGTTAAAATTTTCGAAAAACACAAATAATTATATATTAATTGTTCTTTTCTGTTTTAACAAAACCAGATTTTTTCGTTTTATCTATTCAGTAATTATCTTTTCAGTCTTAGTTATTTTTGTTTAGTATTAAAATAAAAAATATATAAATATATAAAATAAAAAATCTTCAAAATATATTCAGCATTTATTAAAAAAAATAATAACGTGTGTATTGTATCTTCGAATCTAACATTCTTATTCAACGATTATAAAATGGCGCTCACAAAAAAGTTAACAAGAAACAGTTATTAAATTCTTTCTATTGCGAATGTCTGTCATATTTGTCCGATTAGGTCTTTTTTGCTGCAATTAATAGCTGTTTTTAATCACGCGATCATCGTAACAGGTTTTTGCTTTACAATTATGCTAATTAATATTTTGTAACATAGGTACGCTTTTTGTAACAATAACTTGCAAAAATAGCATATCTGACGATTGATTTCTGCCTTATTTCAAGTATTAAATTTAAAAAGATGCAAGTGAAAGCAATTTTATCATATTCTAATTTATACATTAATTTGAATAAACATCAATGTATACTTAATATATATATGAACGTACAAATAAAATTTTCTTTTTTTCAATTGTAGTTAGGTAATAGGTATATTTCATAAGAAAAATTACAGGAACTAAGTTTTCATTATATTATGCTTTATTTAAAGAAAATATTTCATACTACCGGATTATAAAATCATTTATCACAAATATCTATTCAATCCATATTGTAGCATACAAGTACTCATTAATCAACTGCTTTTATTTTTTTTTAAATTACATTATTTATTTGTATTTTCCATTCAATAATGACTCATTTTAGCACTGACCTCTTAGCACGTCAGCTGGGATGAGCCGCCTAAAAGTCTTCGGCCTCTCCTCTTCTTTTTTCTCTTCAGCGGCAAAAGCCAAAGCGAGAACAGCCAAAACAACCAGGTACTTCATTTTGTACGAACACCTTACGAGTGCCGGCGGAACAAATAAAAATAAATAAATACGCGCGCTTTTTGACAGCAGCGTTGCGCCCGCGTGCCACAACTGAGTTCCATTTTCGAGTTTAGCGCGATTTTATTCCAAGTTTGACAGGCGGGGAGTGAATGGACAAGAACTAAGATGGCCGACGCGCGGGATTATTATTTTTTTCAACTGATGTCTCAGGGTTGGATGTTGCGAAATACTTTTTCTTCTTTATTGTCGCGATATAAATGGACGTTAATCGTCGGATCATTGGATGACATCATTATGTGTCCCAAATTGGTCTGTAAAAGTTTTAAACAGATAAATCTAGATGAGAAATTAACTTGATCCTATCTCTGGACTGAAAAAAATTGAAGCAATGTAATCGATATTTTAAGAGTTGATGCAAGGGATTATTTAGACAAAAGAACTTTTCTTTAAAGATAAATTTGAATTTAACAGTTTTAATTTAAGGTCACTCTAAAATTGTTTTCGAAATTTTATCCATTCTTCAATTATCAAAGTAGCCATTTATTAATTATCTATTATCTCATCACAATCCATTTGGCACAAATTTAATTGTTTCATCCAAGGTACTCGTAGTAGGTACTCCTAACAATGGGTACTTGACATTGTTTTAAAAACTAAAAGTAAGTAATAGGAAGTAGGCGCTGTACCGAGTCTCTACTGTTTTGGGAGATTTCGAAGTTATCTAATTATTGTGGAGATCTCGACTTCGAATTTCGGAACAATACAACTATACTCAAAACTATTGTTAATTTTAAAATTTATATCTATACATGGGATACAATGAAATTTGTAGTCAAACTGGAAGACGCATTTTTAGTCCACTAAAATGAAATTCGGTACAAAAATGTTTGGGTGTATTATAATTGTCGATTTCAGAGATGTGCTAAATGGGTTTATTAGTTCCATAATTCTCAAATAATCACCAAAAAAATCTCTTATGTTCTTCAATGGCTCCATCAATTTTGTCTCAATATTTGTTTTAAAACGTACAAAAAAATACAGAAATCTCCTTTCCGATTGGTATTTTTGTTCATTACTATATTTGTCATAATAAATCTCTTATTTTATTGTTTAAATAACAATTATTAGCTTTGGTGTTTATTTTATAAGCTTAAGTTGCCTAAAATAAATCAATACCTAAATAATAAAAAAAATGATGTCGTCGGTCGTCGCTTAGTCCAGGGGAATTTAGAATCTAGAATTTAGAATGCAATAAAGGGAATTTGTGCAACTGTTGAGAGGCCACTAGGGCCACAAGAATGTAGACATTGGGGAAAAAAAACATAGGTAACATGAAATTTTACATGTTTTTAGTGTAAAATTTACCATGGTTTCTCTTAAGAAGACATTCCCAATGTTTCCGATTTATGTGGGTAGGTATTTGCGTATATTGACGCCGATATGGTCAGGATTATTCCTTCAATAACCGTAGGTGTAGGCCTCCAACTACCTTATAATGTTACAAAGGAAAAGTATTGTCAACTACGCAGTATAGCTACTGGTACTCGTAATACGCTCCAGCTTTACGTAGAATAGACTTTTTGGCGGGAACCCGAGAAGTAAAGTTGAGTTTTCGTTTGATAATTGTAAAAATTGTGTACGTATCAGGCGTTACGTAGTTTAATAGTGAAAGTTTTATTAAACTTCAAAGTGTTTTTCGTGTGTGGTGTTTGTGATAACCAAATAAAAGCGTGGGACTGAGTTTCTCGTGCGCTTCCGAGGAGTCCTATTCTGTCCTCGGTAAACCTACTATCACTTTATTGAGCGACTCCAGACTTGCTTCGACGGGACAGGACAATGACGTGATAAACACAATTCAGTTTTATTATTTGCTGTGTGTGGAACAATGGCTTTGCCAGTCCAAATAAATCATAAAAAAAAACTTCACCTTTACTTTAAGAAAAATAAAAAATTTTTTGGTAATTACAATTTGAAATGAGAAATTATAGTATTAAATGAAAAGCAAAGAATACTGAATGAGCAGCTAATTGATGGTAGCTTTAATGGTAGGTCACGTTTAGGATCTCTGGTAACAACAAAAAAAATAAGAGTCCCGTGTTTTGGTGATGACATTCTTAGTCATTTAAATTCTTTATATTTAGATAGATATATAAAACTTTTTATTGCTCACCAAACACACAACTAAATAATAACAGACATTATAGACATAAAATGCACAAAAGGCAGTCTTATCGTTAAAAACGATCTCTGCCAGACAACCTTCTTTTATTTTAGTTATTCAAGAAAAAACTTTTTATATATGGCAATGGTGCAATTAGCACATTAGGCCAGTGTCAAATTTTCTTCGTCATAAACAATATCAGTCTAAAACGTATCCTATCAATGTGCCGTACCTTCGAAGTAAGGCAGGAGTCGCGCAGTAAAGCGATAGTAGGTTTACTGAAGACAGAAGAGGACTCCTTGGAAGCACACGAAAAACACAGTCCTATGCTTTTATTTCACAAACATTATGCGCAAAAACACTTTGAAGTTTAATAATCAAACAAAATCTCAACTTCACTTCTCGAGTTCCCCAAAAAAGCCCCAAAATCTATTTTAAACACAAGTCCTATTTTAATAAGCGGTTATAATAATACACGATCGCCTGTACCTATTCCATATTAAATATAAAGACAATTATGAAACGTGGTACTGATTATAAAATCACGGAAGAAAATATGATCAAGGTTTTATAACATTATAGCTCTATTTCATGGGACTTGAATTTACTTAGTGTGACAGTTGAGATTGAAAAGAGCGGCAAATTAAAAAAATAGGTTATTTTATCACTTATATTTTCACAAAATATAGTTTAATAAATAATTTTGATACTTGAACTTAATATTAGATAAATTTAGCCGAGCATTTGCTAGTTATTAAATTTTCCAACCTATATTTGTTTTCAATTTGCCGCTCTTTTCCAGTTGCAACTATGATTTTAGGCGGGAAAACAGCGATGCGTGGAAAAACTTATGCGAATTAATCAGGGTTCGTAAAGATCCGATAAAAATGTATACATTAATTTGTTCAAAATCTTAAATCTCCGAAAGTTTTTCACCGATTACTTAATTTTGACACATCATTGTGTTCGAATACGCGCGTGTTTTATATACCTATCACAGGATTAAAACATACTTTTTACACAAAAACAGGTAAAAGCGGGTAAGCGCCATCTGTTGGGCAGCCAAAGCAACGCGTAGCCGAGCACAGCTTGTTTACAATAAATATCAAAATATACGATATGTGATATCGATATATATCGGATATTTAACATGAATATAAAAAAAACGCGAGTTTCATTCTGTAAGTGGTTTTGATGTGTCAAAATTGTTAAATGAAACTTTAGAGTTTGGTTAAGAGTAAAATTAGAGTAACAAAAAAGTAGAGTATTTGAGATTAATAATCAGTCTACTTAATCAATATTCTACTAAATTATCGGCAGTGGCTGTATTCGATGTGTTAAATCAAAAACGTCCTAAAACAGGCTTGATAGGGCTTTTCTTGCATCATCTTGCAACAATGCATCACCTCACAAAGCAAAACTTACCCAAGAGTTTTTGAAGACCACAGAGATCCAAGAATTGAGCTACCCTTCTTATAACCCTGATTCAGCTCCATGTGACTTCTTTCTCTTTCCAAAAGTGAAGCTTGGACTCCGTGGCATTATTTTCGACAGCCGTTAGGACGCTCGGAATGCTTTTATGGCAGCTGTTGAGGATCTCGCTAAAGAAGAATATCGCCAGTGCTTTAAATCTTGGTTTAGACGAATTAATCGCTGTAAGACTAATGAAAATAATTTTGAGAAGTTGTAATAAAAAAAAAGCGATTTTTTTTTTATCTCATAATTTACATACTCACCCACATATAGTTATTTATTCAATTGATCATAGTCAGTGTTGCAAGCCTAAAAAAAATCTGCGTTTTATTACGATTTTATTACTTATGATTTTATTGTTTACATATAATACAATCTATTTATTAAACTGATTTCGTATTCTATACATTTTTGCGATTTATAAATCAAATATACAAGACAAATATTTTTAATAAAACGAATCTATAAAAGCGAATGAAAACTTTACTAGAATTGTATCGATAATAGATAAGCAATTCGGACATCACTAAACGGATCTTTCATCAAGAAAATAACAATCGACGGAGAATAGTACTCAACTTATACATGCTTCGCTGGTTTCAACCAATAGACATGCTACGAACATTATCCATATCGTCATTGGGTAATATTTATATCTTTTGGTCGTCAGTATATCGGTTTGCCAACAGACAATTTGTACTTTCTAATTGCAATATTATAGATGTTAGGTCTAGACTAAATCTATTATCCGGGTCTGAGATTGAATACTGTGTCTAAAATGGAAAGTCAACTAGTAATATTAGAGAAATCGGCTGCCCTCTGCCATAACAACTATGGAACAAATTTAGAAAAAAAAGATTTTTTAACAAAATATACAAAGCTGGACTCCAAACGATGCAAAGATGCAAGATGCAATATTTTGCCAGGGCTGGGCAAGCTGAGCGATCGCCCAGGACGCCAGGCTATCGAAGGGTGGCCCGTTGCAAGCGAAAAATCTGATTTTTCATGATACTGAGTATGCTTTCAAAATCATTAAAAAAAAAATCGATCAACTTTTTATACGCGCGTAAAACGCTATCCTTAACGGTACGCTGCAAATTTTCCGCCCAGGGTGCTGGACATGCTTGATCCGTCTCTTGATCTGTCGCTATAAAACATGTAATCTATTTTGTAATGAGTGTAATAATGATAAAAAAAAATATGTTTACGTCAAATATTTTAACTTGGCTGCTTGAATGTTTCTATTGTCGGATTTTTTATTCGAGACAGAGATATGAGATGTAGAACTGTCAATAAAGTGTCATCTCTGTACAAATTTCTATGTTTGGCAGTTCTACATGTCATGTCCCTGACGCGAATAAAAATCGGACTTTATATTTTGTTATAGGTCGTTATTGGGTGTGCGAAGTACGATCCGTGCGGCCGCACAGTGCCCCAGAAGGCGCCTTGATTTGTAAGCGCTCTACACAGCAGACCTAAATCAACTTACAGCAATGGCGACACAAGCAGATGGTGTTAAATATCTTTAGAATATCACCAACCCATCCCTTCCCGAGGGTGTGATAAAAGGCAACTAAGGAATAACAAAGCCGCTACCACAAGTCTTGAGGAACTACAACATCTCTGAAGGAGTGGACTCGCAAACCCTCTTGGTCAGCATAGCGTTTTAAATTCATATAGGTAACCCTCGTGCACAAGACATGTACTTGAGGAAGACTGCATCTAGCAGTTAATGCTAAAAGGCCTGGTTACAATTTTAAAGTTTTTAACTATTTCTGCTTTAACTATTCTAACCTTTCTATTGAAACGTGCTATATTGATGGTAAGCTAACCCACCTAGACATTGACAGCACGTTTCATGTTTTATTTATATTATTTTTTTATTAACAAAGCGTTCAATATGAAACAGGTCAGTACGCTTCGCGGTTGGTTGACAAAAACCGGTGACGTCACAATGTAGTACGGCCCATTGAATGGAGTTACGGTACGGTACGCAAGCGGGACGTTGGCACGGGGTTTAATAAAAAATGGTAGATGGTATGTCTGATGGTAATCGCTAAGAGCAATACCGTTGCCAAGTTGCTGTCTACGACATTGGCCAACCGTTCGCATGACTTACGCAATTGTCACAATTATTCGGGTTCCGAAAAGAATCACTAAATTTAATAGTAATAATAATCTTTATTTTAGTAGGTCATAAATTCCAATCAAATCAAATCAATTTAGTTGCATAAATGTGGGTGAGAAGTTTTTACAAATGTGGTTTTGCCAACACATTATCCATTTGTGACGTGCCAAATATTTGGAAACAAAAAACGATAATAACCTATTACAGAAAAAAAAAAATTAAAAATAATGTCATAGGTTATTAATTAGAATGTCAAATTAATAATGACTATAGAGAATGTCATTTAAGTTAAGTCAAAAGATTTCAAATATACATTCTCACATTAAACGATAGATACATACATAAACTACATATCTATAGATAAAAATGAATTCTTTGTTTGTCCCGTTGATATACCTTTCATCCGATTGCGATGAAACTTTGGTGTGTAGTTGTTTTGGTGATGAAACGCGCGCGAACGTTTCTGAATTAGTACAACCATTTTACAATAGATGGCGCGCGATAAATTGAAGACCACGAAGTCGCGGGCAACAGCTAGCTAGCGCTTAATACTGAAGTATTATTGAATTGAAAAACATCTGTCAACGAATTACTTGCTCAAATTGTATTTTTAAATTTATTAATACATAAATGCTTATAAACTTTAACTGATATACTTTAACTGTTACTGAGACACGTGTCTGTTTTTATATTTGATAGTGGGTACTATTTTCTGGGGAAATCTGACAATAAAATTAAAAATAAAAACTTTAAAGATTCTCTGGTAACAATATCTAACAATAGGAGTATTAGTCGACTCGGTGATGATATTTTTAAAATTAAATAGTTGGTCAAAAATATGTTTTGTTGATCGTGATCAGCTGTTCATTTGGTATGTTATTAACAGATTGTTTAAGTACGTGTTTCGGTAGTGAGTGAGATATGCCAGAGCCCATTCCCATCCCATCCTATCCCTTCCCGTTTTCCCAACCCTTTCTCCAAATCAATTCCTATATTTCCAAAGGTAGACAGCGCATCCGGAGACGTGCCAACGTTTGTCATTTTTGTCTAATGTTGGCATGTATCGCGGATGTTCATGGACAACAGTATTCACTTACCATCAGGTGGATTGTTAACTCGTATGCCGCCTTTTTTCCATAAAGAAGGAGAAAAATATACACTAGGCCTTTTTAGAACCCTCGACTGGCGCTGAGCATCGGTCGACTTTGTGGAGACTAGGCTTCTAGATTTCCCTACATATTTCGTTAGTTTGTTTGTTCGTTATTTCACAACAATAACAATTAAAACCAAGGATGTAACAAATTAGAGCACCACATACTATGAAGGTTGCAAACAGTGTTGTAAAATGATGCTAAATGATGAAATCATCGTCAGAAGTTGAACGATCATCGCGAAGTGTAAGAGGAAAATTACTTTTACATCGGAAAATGTCGAAATTTTTACATATAGAAAAATTTATCTGCTAAAGTCGGTAAGTTTACACAGAATAGTAATTCCTGGTAATTTGGGAACTGCAGAACCGATTTAACTCATCTACAAACATTTTTCCAGAAAGTAGGCCGCAGACGGGATGTACTGATGTATCTCACTCATTACCGATACACGTACGTACATTGGTTAATAGAATAAAATAGGAAATGCAATACATTTTACCGTAGTCTTAACGGACTGGTGTATCTTTTGTGAGAAGACATCAGGTAAACTTTACCTACATTAAGACCTAAATAGTTTTTAAAGATGTATGGACCTACTTTTATGGACTTGTATCAGCCTATAACGTCCCACTGCAGCACAAAGGCCTCCCCTAGTAAAGCACTGGGAGGTTCCGGGCCGTAATCCACCACGCAGGCCCTGTGCGGATTGCTGAAACACATATGTACTATAGATTTTTTTAATTTCTGGATCATGCTGGCTTCCTCGCAATATTTTCCCTCACCGCCGAGCTAGTTAAATTTTTATTTTTCAAATTTGTTATTAAGAAGAAACTCAGTGGTACGGGCCGAGGATTTGAATGTGAGTCGATCACATGAATGTGAGTCGAGTATAAATAGCCCTAGGCTATCACCACGCCTAATTGTTAACTTGGATTCAACTAGTAACCTAGTGAAAATACTCCGAAATCCGAAAATAAAGTGATCTCTAAAAGACAAGAAAAGATATAATTCTCAGATACACTATCTCCAGTTTAAGAAAGCCCGTGTGCGCGAGAATTAAAAGAAATCTGTAATCTGTAATAACTATCCACTAAATGGCGCTGAATCCCAATCTGTTGGAATTTCACCCAGATATGAACAAAGCCGAATCAATATTTGAACCAAATACCCCTCGTTTGTCGTACCAGCACACTGAACACCACAGGTCGTCGAGATAACAATCCGTTTAAAATAATGAATACAAAAGGGAGATAATTACTATGACCGGAACTTCCGTTAATGCAAAACAGATATGCAAAGTGTGATTAAACTTTGCACAATGTGCTAGGTTCAATGTTTCCAACCAGAAAATGCTGATTCACCATTCACCACCAGGCCAATGTATCTCGTAGAAGTTACAATTTAAAAAAAAATTAATAACGGTAAGACCTTTGCGCAAAGGCTATTCTAAAACCGACCGACATCACACGGAATCTTATTTAACTTTATACAGCAACTTTACTGTACGATTTTGTACTCACATTATTTCATAGATTAAATAAGAATATGCGCAAGCCTAAGTTTGTTCGCCGCGTTTCGCATACGCATTTTACCTAACATCCACACTCCTTAACATAACACTTCCTTGGCAAAACAACATACAACTTTCACAATGTACCTACTCCACTCATACTTTTACTAAAAATACAACTGTTCAAATTTCATTAATTTTTAATCTGGTCTCACTTAGGGTTAGTCTCACTCACTCATTTCGTGGGCATTTAGGACACAACTACATTCTGGACAACGGAAATAACTTTGTCTATAATATCCGTTATCCCCCACCAGTTGGGATTATCAGAACAACACTATCACTAATGACGAATGATCAAACATCTTGTTTCTTTTACATTCATTAATATTCGATACGTACGACGACGGTGACAGGTTAAATTTAGCTACGATATGGGGTTCTTCAAGAAAACTGTGAATAGGAGTTTGCAAGGTCGGCGGCGCGCCCGCATACCCCCTGGTGTTGCAGGTGTCCATGGGCGGCGGTAACACTTACCATCACGTGGGGCCGCTTGCTCGTCCGTCCACTTGTATATAACAAAAAAAGGGCTGATATATATTTTTATTTGAAAATTTTCAAATGTAATTAGAGATTTATATTTTTATACTTTGTTTTCATATAAGAACAATAAAATATATTCTCATTTGTAAAATAACAAAGGATTTTAATATAGTTTTAAAATTAGCGGAACTATGTTAATGTACAATAACAACTTCAAGGGTCATGAATCGTGAGCGTCTACAAAGTATGAAGATATATGGCCATTATAGCAAGGCTTTGTCCAAGTTAAAACAGACGGACACTATTACGCATATAACCGTCCGGTCCCAGAAATGGTGTTTGTGCGGGCAACGTTTGGTTATACAAATAATGCCGCGGGCTCAGCGCACCACACTTGCGATACATATTTCCGAACCCTACAAATTCTTATATTATCCCTTCTTTTTTAATCAACTCTCTCCTTTCTGGGGCTAGACGACATTCTCATCTAATGGCGAGTAGTTCCACACCGCCACTTGCTTTCGTTTTAAACCAATGGTGTCCGAAATCTCTTAGCCGTCTGGAGTTCGCTGCAACGTTGACTAAAGCCTTATAGTATACAGCCCACTCCTCCTTACGCTCTATCCCCTTCAGCATCGTTTCTCGCACAGCATCTCATCATAAAGAGAACATACCCACATAGCGTGGCGTAAGTCCTTATCTTCCAGAACACATTTACACATGCTCCTGTGCACAGTAACCTCCTGGGACAGCTCATAGTCCGGTTGAACCCAGTGAAACTTAGCCGAACCAACACGTCCGGGTAAAGTCGATTGGACTATCTTCCGTTCGATTCATTCAATCATCTATTTTGTCAATATTCCACCACTTCTGCCCAAAATACTCCTCTCCTGTACACCAAAGTCCTCTCTGGTGGCAAATAAGTGTCCATCTTCCGTTTGACCAGCACTCAAGTCCCGAACGCCCTCGAACATTGGTAGTGGAGCGGTAATACTCGTAGTTGAATTGTAGGCCTTCGTCAGTATTTTGAGCGAAGTTATTTGCTGATTGAACAATTTTACCCTAATAAAAGCAGGCATAATTCACAGGTTATACTGAATAAAAAAATTTGAGCTAGAAATGTATCGTGAAAGCCATTAAGATTTTTTAAAGCATTTTCGTGTGCTATATTAGAAAATCGTACTCGTTTTATCCCTAGACGTCAGGAATTTAAGCTAGCAAGCACCTTTTTTTACATTACAGTAGCATGTCATTAATTACTCCATCAAAGTCTGGGTAAGGTTTAACACATTCAATAAAAGCATGTTTCATGTTTAAGTTTCATGTTTTGAGGCATGCTAACGACGATGCCGTAGTTATTTTAATGTGAAAATATACTGAAATTAAGATATGAATGTAAACAGGGTACCGTTTTTTTTTGTCTTTCTGGATTTGTCAATTTTTGTTAATTGTTTTACGATTGCAAAAGATCATTCAAGATTGTTTGAACATTTTAAAACTACGCGTTGAGTTTTGTTTTGTTAAGTGACTCTAATGTTAAGTTAATGCGACAATGCACGAGTATTTAGGGTGGGATATAAAGATTCAAACTTAATATTATTTCGTATTGTATTTTTCAGAAACATATTAAAACAGAACTTTTTCTCAAACAAATAAGAATCACTCTCAGATAAATTTTTATCTCATTTAGTTTACCTATAGTTATTTAACAAATTATTTGATTTGAAACATTTTATAGCAATTAAACAACTTTGAACGGTTTAAATCGCGTATATTTAACATTATTTATATCCCGAAGTTAAAAAAAAAAAAATTCAGACGGTAGTTCAAACAATTTCTTAATAACTCAAGTGATAAATAAAATCAATTAATCACCCCGTGACCACGTCCACTGCAAAGTGTTCGAAACGTCGGGATATAAATAATGTTAAATATACGCGATTTAAACCGTTCAAAGTTGTTTAATTGCTATGTTTAGTAATCGCGAAAACCTAAGAAAATATTGGAACATTTTATTTCTATAATTGCAGCGTTAACGAACGCAATTTGTAGTTGTATGTTTTCTTCAGTGCATTTTCAACAAAAAAAAAACCAATGCTTTTAGCCTAATGCTTCCTGCAGTCTTTATTTGTGATTATCAAAATGTATCCGTCTGTTTTGTGGTGAGATTTGGCGATTTTAATATATCTACGACTGATTCTTGTCCGCGGCTGCGTTCGCTTAGAACTAGATCTTGAGATTTTTTTTTTATCAACTTATCTCACAAAATCAGCTTTTGTTTCTGAAACTACTAAATTAATTTTAATTAAACAACCAGCATCTGTCCGCCGCGCCGTTAAATTCACTTGAGACACAATTTCTAAATCAGTTTGTTACAATGCCTACTTCAGACAAAGTAGATTTAAAGTCTCTTGAAGTAGACATAGTAACAAACTGATTTAAGCGATCATACAGTCCACCTGATGGTTAGTGGATACTGTCGGCAATGGACATCCGCGGTATATGCGAACTTCAGTCCAGAATGACAAACTTGGGCACACCAGCGCATACGCTGCCTTCCTTTATTAATTGTGGGAATGGATTTGAAGAAAGGGTGGAATGGGAAGAGATAGGATATAATGGGATGGGATGGGAAAGGTCTCCGGCATATTTCGCTCACTACCGAAACACGTACGTACATTGAGGAATATGATAAAGTGGGAAATGCAGCACAATTCAAGGTAGTCTTCTGTGAGAGAGGGGTAACGTGGCCAGTCGAGTGCGACCAGCGGCTGTTGGATTGCACATGCACCCTCCTCGACCAAGAAAATATTGGCTATATGTATTGAATATGTAAGTACTTATATAGATATATATTTATGTATTTTGTTAATATTATTGTACTATTAACTAAAAAATTGTCCGTACGCACCACGCCTGCCTTTCTATCTTGATCTAACTTTACTTTTCCAGGTCTGCTGGAAGAAATATCCGCAGGAGATAAGCTTGCCTTTTGTACATCTTTTCTTTTTCTTCCTTTTTATTTGTATCGTGTTGTGTGTGTACAATAAACTGTTAAATAAATAGAATAAATAAACCTTTCATCAGAAAAACTACCCTATCATACTAGAGCCACAAGAATATAGCCATTCCGAAAAAAAAAAATCCTGGATATTATAACAGTGAATGTACACGAAAATTCCTTGTATAATTTTCATATTTACAAAGAACAGACACACGCGTTTTAGAAAGTAGTGATGTCTACACTTATTAGTGATGTAGAAATATAAATTAATACAACGATTAATCTGAGTTGCTACACAATAATCGTTCGCACGTTTCCTAATATCTCAATTGTATATATTTTTTGATATTAAAACAATAGAAACAGACAATGCGAAGTGAATGGGCGATCAGTAGGTAAAAATGTCATTGTAAAGACAATAATAATTAAGAACGTAGGTTAATGATCAGACCGTAGATATACTACAAAACAATGTCAAATATGATTTGGCAAAAATTAAATGTAACCATGTTGTCCTCATGTTGCATGGGGGATATATAGCCTTAAAGCGCCACGCTAGCCAATCGGGTTGGCGGGTTCAATCTTTTCAAGGTCGTGTAGTTTTCAGGTAGCGATTTTATCCCTTAATCGCCTTTTACAATACCGACAGGAAAAATTATAAATATAAAGCAATGTCAAACTAAATGTGGCAAAAATCACTTACTTATCTTATCTAAACTTTGAGTACATTGAAACAGGAATCTGAAAGCGGATAAAATTATAAAAAGTAAATTGAAGCTACTTTTTCTATATAGAATCGATGATGTCACCTTTTTATTTTAAATAGCTTAGCTGTTTACAAACTGTATGTTTACAAGTAATTACATCAAACTCATGCCTACATTTAGAGAAACAGCAGTTAGAAACACAAATACGGCTAGGCCTTCCGCCTTTCCCATATCTTATAGCTTGACACCTTCCGGTGCACGTTAGTACGTGTAACACGATTAAACATACGCAATAATCGAGTAATTCTTACTTTTAAAATACATCATCGCTTTTACACGTAATGATCTAATGCAATTGCGAATTCAGGCTTTTAGCTCATATTGCTAAGCTGAGAAACTAGAACTACATTAGTTCCTATCTCAAACTTTGTAGCAATTTGTAAGTATAAAAAACTGTTTCGTGGATATATATATGTATATATATAATTTCCTTATATTTTAATTAGAAATTGTATAATGCATAAAGTCTTGTTACTTATTCTTCCCTATTAGCGTCAAGCGCCCCACCCTGACCCACCTTGGCTACGGAGCCTACACTCCGAAGCTTGTAGAGCACCGCGATATCGGGTCATCTTGATATATTCATTGATAATTTGTGAAGTTTTAAACAAAACACAATATCAGCCTGTTGGTTGGTGCAAATGGTGCACCTCTGCCATGGTTCCTAGCCTTTTAATTATGTTTTCTTATGTTTTTTTTGTTTCTCTTGTTTATGGTGTCATGGAATTCTCATGATTACAATATTACGAAATATTGTCATTAATATTGCATACTGCGACAATTTATAATTAGACGAACATCTACGGGGTAATTTAAAATGTTAACTTTTATAAAGCAATACGTGCTTCTGTTGATTGTCCTAAATAAATATACAGTATAATATCGCTTTTAGGGTATTGTTAAAGTTGCTCGGCCACTGCAATGCGCATTGCTGTGTGCCCGAAGCCTTATTAAGCGGGTGATCTACTTCGAGACATATAAAACTGCAGTTTTATCGGCTCCACATTGTTCGTCAGTCACCTAGAAAATTTAGACCGTGGTAAATTGTAACTCGTCAACGTAGTTTGAAATTTTTGGCGCGTGAGACAAGCAAAACAAAACCTCTAGTGGATCAGTGTTGCGATCCGAGATAGTTTTCACTGCTGGCGAGTATACATCTAGTTTGATTCTTGAAAGTTGTCCTACTTTGTGCAAGAGATCACTCTATTGCTATATTATTGAATCTTGACCGTTTGTTTCGGTAGGAATAAATTAATAACAATCAACGAACAAACCTGTCAACGGATTCAGTTGAACTCTATTTCTCCTTAAATAAAATCGATAATAGATTTAAATATTTATAGATAAGAACAGAGCGCTTATAACTTATCGCTTTATATCTCTTGTAGACAGGCGAATAATCCAGGTAGCGGTTCTACCGTAGAAGCTTCAATCCCTGGAGAATTGGAAAATCTACTACGGTCCCAATGTTATGCTAACCTGTATCATGAGGGCCGAGACTTCTACCAAAACTGTCTGGCTCAAATTATAATAATAGTTATAAGCTCTTATTATTATCTGCTGTCTATCTTTTTAAGTGTAGAACGTCATTGTATTATTTTCTAATGTTGTCCTTTTTATAGTCCTACCACTTCGGTCTTCGAACACGATGTTATTATGCCGCTAACTGAATCTCGACTGTTTGTCTCACCAGGAGTAAACCAACGCGAGCCAACGAGCAAAATCCATCGATTTTGATATATTTTTTATTAGTAAGTAACTACTCATATCGTGGTTTGTTATTCAGTCGTGTAAAAACTTCTGCGGTAGCTGTCTAAGTAATCTTATTTAGAATCCGCCCACTAAACTATTCGAGTACTTATATTAATGAGTTGCAAAGATTATGCAAAATCCAGTTTCTTATTCGCCGTGTTCCAATGTATTAGCATTAGTAATGTAGGTATTATGTATTTCTCGTGAATATTCATTCACAGTTATATCATGATTCGCGCGTTAGTTTCAGCAGCCCGTTGTGTGTGCACCAAATTAAAATACAAAGCATTGAATTATAAAAGAGAAGTTTTTGGCACATAATTACTCGCCACCGATTTTCGGCCGTTTCTACATTTAGCACAGAAATCGAGTCAGAAATTTGGCGATAGTGGCTGGATCAGAGTTATATTAATAAGTACTTTGACATGTATAGATATTGATAATAGACATAGGCCTTTCTCACTATATCTTGACATTTTATCAGACGGAATTTATTTATAAAACTAGCTGTGACCGCGACTTCGTATGCGTAGAAGCTTTGTGTACAGCATCTTTTCTTTCCGTCAGCCGATTTCGATGAAAGAAAGCCTATACGAAGCGCCAAGCTGAGCTTAATTAATCTGTGGAAACCCCATGAAAATCCATTCAGTAGTTTTGGAGAATAGCGTGTTCGAACATGCAAACTTTCTGAGGTGGCAGACGAGCTGGCGACTCACGAAATGAAGCGGTCGCCGGCGCCCGTGGATACCTGCAACACCAGGGGTATGCAGGTGTGCTGCTGACCTTACAGAATCTTATTCCACAGCCCTTTTGCAGAGCTCCATGTCGTAATAGCAATAAATTAGCAAAGAAACGAAGTATAACTGTCTCTATAATCCATTGAAGGTCTTGCAATCAAATGAACCTTCTGCGATCCGTTTTAAAAAGGATTTTGTTGCACAAAACATGAGATCGGTTCGCAAAGATATAAACAATACAACATTTAAGGCAATCTTTAGTCTTGCTTGAGTAATCCAAGGCGTTCACGGGCGGTTTGTGGCCGGGAGAACAGCGTGTTTTAAGTATTTAGTTTGTTTTAAGATTGTTTTGCAAAATTAAAAGCTACTTCTACAAAACATCACTATAGATTTTTTTTAATTCAGTAGATTTTTGTCATTTTTGTTGCTCGCTTCTACTCTGCTCAAGATGTCAAGCTCTGGAACAGCCTCCCATATGAAACTGTGCCGCTCCAAATATTTAAATGAAGAACTCGTACGTATCTATTTATTTTATCTATTACCCCTTAAATACTTTTTTATTAATACCTCCATTAGTAGCAGCATTCGAGTGCAGTCAGTATTCAAAGTATGCTTCATTGCTAGTTACACATTTTCCCATCTTTCGGGTAATTTGTGGATACCACGCCAGTAAAAATCTTCCCCTTTTGCCGCGAACCATTCATCGAGCCATTTTTTCACATCTTCGTACGAACCAAAGCGCTGCTCAGCAAGTGCGTGACCCATCGATGCAAACAAGTGGTAGTCGGAAGGAGCCAAGTCTGGTGAGTAAGCCGCATCCCCAGTAACGATACGATGCAAGAACGACTTTCTTTTGTATCGTTCGAGCAAAATTTCACATGTGTTTTTGCGCCTCTCCATTTGCCTCTCGTTCAACTCATGTGGTACCCATCTGCCGACCTTCTGAATCTTTCCCATCTCTCGTAGGCGATTGGAAACAGCTTGTTGACTAACGTTCAATTGCTCTGCGAGTTGTTTTTGTGTTTGTGAATCGTCTTCGTCCAATAACGCTTGCAATTCTACATTGTCTACATTCTACATTCTCTGTTGTCTCAAATCCGCATTTCATACTTGTACACCTGTAATGTCCACTTGTCCACTTTGTCAGTGTTGTCCACTTGTAATGACGCATACCGTATTCTAATGAAACCGCCTAGGTTTATTAGAATTATTTCGCAATAGGTAGATCCCGAGTCGTTCTGATCGCGCGTCTTTTTTTCCGAGTACTCCGAGTGCTTGGACAGTCCCATTCTTAAGTACCTACTGATTATCCGTGCACCGCGACAATAATAGAGAGCATTAATTGCATATAATTGCATAAACTGCGACATTTTATTGTAATATTTTTATGTTTTAATTATTAGTGTATTAAATTGTTATTTATAATTTGTAAAGTATGGTTCTAAAACATCAGGTCTCTCCCTGAGTCAGTGAAAATGAGGGAGAGACAGCATAATCCCCGGCGGAAGCACAGTCGGCCGGAATTGCAGACCCCAGGGAAAGGACAATCGAATAACACCGCTTTCTTCATCTCCGCTGAGAGCCAGCCGCCACGGAAGCCCAACCGCCTCGTGTTGGTCTCAAGGCTGGTGGGGATTAACCCGTTTACGCATAAGACAACTGGAATGGTTTCAGTGGACGTCACGCCCCAAATGTCAGTGATCTCGTACGCCAGATCGCCTTTCTTCTTTTCTCGGTTTTGGTTTACACAAAACCCTTGTCAGGCACAGGATGGTGAATCCACTAAAAACACCCGAGATGATGTCCGGTCCGCCAACACGATATCAGGCTTATTCGCTAGAAAAGTACGGTTTTGATGACGGGCCTGTCTCAGTAGAGCATTGCGCGGTCGTTTGCTAGCACCGGCTCCGGTGTATAGGTACTTGTAATAAGGCAGTCTCTGTTCTAAGAGACCGTATTTCAGGGCGAGCTCGTGGTAGAGCATTCAGGCCACTTGTTTATATCTGTACAAATACTCAGTATTGGAAAGAGCCGAACAACTAGAAGTGACATGCCCGATCATCTACCAACTCTTTAAAAAAAAAAAACACGTTTGATATTGAGATTGATTATGATGTCAGACTTTTTTAATGTCCCACTGCAGGATACAGGCATCACCTTGTAATTCATTAGGAGATTTTGGGTCAATCACTATGTAGTGAATGGACCCATGTACGTCCAATGCGGATTGGTGGATACACATGCATCAGATTTTATATTTTTTAATTCTGAAACATAAAAGTTTCCTCACGGTGTTTTTGCTTCACTGCCGAGCTAGTAATATTTAAAAAGAAAAACGTAAAGTAAAAAGCTAGTTGTACGAGCCAAGGATTTGAACTCATAACCTCACGAATGAGAGTTGACGCTAGATACCCCTAGGCCAGTGGTTCTCAAACTTTTTAAATGACGGAACCCTTTTGGGAAGCAAAATACTTGATGGAACCCTACAATAAAACAATTATTTTTATAAGTGTATTCTATATTAATCAGCATAATAAAAGTACAATGTATCAGTTACTAATTATTATTTACTTCACCACTTGGTAAGGACAATAATAGAAAACATTAAAAAAGAAAAAATCTAACTAGTGGGAGGTATGAAACTGTTTTTTATTTTTCATCAATTGCTTGATATCAGGTTTGATGGAAGAAAGTTGGAGTCTCATATCAGCTTCGGCGTCCAGTCTATTGCGATATTTTGTTTTCGTGGCTGCGTAGGTAGAGAATCCTGTTTCGCACAAATATGTAGTTGGGAACGGGAGAAGAATATCCAGAGCCATTTGGCCAAGCATTGCATATTCATCTTGGATTCTGCACCAAAAATCATTAAGAGGCGTCGTTTTGAACAATGACTCCATACTTGTGTCTGATGACATTTCTAAAAGAGATTCATATATCTCATTTGACATGTTTTCAGGCTTTTCCAAGTTGGGTAAAAAAGGATTATGAATCCAGGAGTTCACTTTAAATTTTGTATTGTGTTCTTCGGGAAAATACTTTTCAAAAGATGCGCGCATCGAACTGAGATATTGGACCAATTCTTCAAACACATTATCTTCAAACATTTCTGAGTCGTTTTCGCTAACAAACTCACTGAGTAACGTAAAACTTTCTATTTCTTTCTTACCAATGCAAATGATCCAAAAATCTAATTTTCTTTTAAAAGCAGTTATTTTATTATAGGCCTGAAACACTGTTGTCTGTTTACCTTGCAACGATAAATTTAATTCGTTAAGTTTTTGAAAGATATCCGCCATAAAAGACAATCGGAACAACCAAGTTTTATCATACAAACGGTCCTTCAAATTAAAAGAAGTATCTGCTGAAAGAAACATTTGTAACTCGGCTCTAAGTTCAAATAGCCTTGTTAAAGTTTTTCCCCGAGACAGCCATCGCACTTCTGTATGGAGCAGCAGTGTTTTATGTTTGCTGCCATAATCTTCACACAATAATGAGAACAATCGGGATTGTAGTGGTCGTGATTTGATAAAATTAATTATTTTTACCGCTTCATCCATAACTAATTTTAGATTAGACGGCATTTGCTTCATCGCAAGTGCTTGTCTATGCAGAATACAATGACTGGAACTACAATTAGGCGCTTTATTTTTCATTCGTGACACTGCTCCTGCTGTTTTACCTGTCATCGCCTTGGCCCCATCTGTACAAATGTCAATGCAATTGTTCCAACTGAGATTATGTTCTTCAAAAAATATATTTATTTTATTAAAAATTTCTTCCCCGGTAGTGTTTGTAAGCAGCGATGAACACATAAGCATGTCTTCTTCAAAAGAACTTTTATATGGATATCTCACAATAACCAGCAGGATAGCCAAACCAGCGACATCAGTCGACTCGTCCATTTGCAAAGCGAATCGTGTATTTTGTAGACGTGTAACTAGTTCTTGTTTGACGTAGCTTGCCAGATCATGGATTCGTCGTGAAACAGTATCGTTTGATAGCGGAACAGTAGAAAGATGCTTTGCAGATTTTTCATCAAGCATACATTTTGTTATGTCTAATACACATGGTTTTATTAATTTCTCAGCGATAGTGTGCGCTTCACCTGCTTATGCAATGCGATAGCTAACTAAGTATGATGCCTCCGTGGCCTTTTCGTTGGTAGTTTGTGTTACATGCATCATATTTTTTTGACTTTCTAATAACTGATCTTTTTTGCGAACAAAAAATTCTTTATTCTTGTCTTTAGTCTCGGGGTGTACGGTTTCTAAATGTCGACGCAATTTGGCAGGTGCCATGGAACTATTAGGAAGCAGTTTACTACAGAGCATGCAGAGAGGTGAGCCGTTGGAATCAACAAATCCGAAACTGATATAAGATTCATCATACTTCCTTTTTTTCGTCTTTGAAACCGTCGAGCTTGACGTCGTGGCACTCGTGGCATCATCTTCTGGATCGGTGATTGCTAAATTCTCCGCGCGCATTGCTTTTGAACATTCAGCGTCATTAGAAGATGTTGTTGGAACACGTTTAACACCTTTAAGCCAACGTTCCATTCTTCTTTATTTATAATGTTACAAGTCAGGATAGTGGGGTTTAAATAATGCACAATCGTTACTGCGTATAAGAGACTAAATTTAGAACCTACAGGGAAGAAATGTATAAAACTGAGACAACAGAATACAGCAGGCAGTAAAACAATGAACAC
Organism: Sesia apiformis; assembly: GCA_914767545.1. Lineage (NCBI taxonomy): Eukaryota > Metazoa > Arthropoda > Insecta > Lepidoptera > Sesiidae > Sesia > Sesia apiformis. Next base: position 3,880,896 of record OU611976.1, read on the forward strand.
TAGTTTCTCGCTAGCGAGCTTGTAAGTAGGTAGTAACTTATCGCTCCGAACGCTAATCATCAACTGACGACGCCAACGCGCGATCGCCGCTTTTATACTTAGTCCTAGACTCGATCTCAAATATTCTCGAAAATACTCGAGTCGGCACCTTTGATAAACAAAAAGCAAAAATAAAAACAGAAATTTAAAAATAGCGTTGTAAACAATATCGACTTTATCCTTTGAAGTTAGAGACGAAAGTCGCTAGTTGACAACTATAGCGTCTAATTCAGAGGCGGCTTTTATCAAAGAGACTGAGCGCTTACAAGTATACTACCCGCTCGTTTTAAGTTTGCCGCTGGCGATAGGTATGAGTGTATGACGTTCGAAATTTTTTATTTAATTGTAACAATAAAAATTGTGTACGTTAGATATTTGGGTAAAACTATGACACATTATAAGTTTTGTTGTCACGTGGGGGAGGGTACGCGCATTCCACAGACCGGCAAACTTAGAGCGAACGCGTTGTACAAGTATAAAATTGTTGAGACCAAACTTATGAGATATTGTACCAGCTAATGTAACACAAGCTTATACAAATACAAATAAATAAATAAATAACATTCATAGCGTTTTGTCTCCGCGCGGCCGCGGAGTCCGCACAGCCGCGGAGCGACCAGAGAGAGGTGTTTTGATTTTTTTATTTCTAAATTCTTGCGGAACCCCGACAGAGGTATCACGGAACCCTAGGGTTCCGCGGAACACACTTAGAGTATAGCTGCCCTAGGCTATCACCGCTGTTGCGATTTTTAGGTCTTATCAGGAAGTTAGACACCAATTATCCGCTAATTTCGCAGCTCCAAACGAATGACTCAGCCGTGTGTAGAAAGTAGGAATAACGCAGTGTCTGACTGGCTCTGACCAAATACAGGTACAGCTATAAAATATAGAAAGGTTACGTTGGGCAACGTTGGCTGATCGCGGAAGATGGGTGGTGGGCGATTCAGATCAGAATCAGGATAAGACTTCCTGATTGAAGAATTTGTTGGTAGCGAGATATTAATCACACCAGTGTCCGATTGTTATAAAAAGGCACAAGGACATTTTGACGAAAATGCAAAATGCAATTAATTATTCAAAGAACAAAAAAAACCCCGCCTCCTTCCGACTCCTACGTGGACACATATATTGAAATAAACTAAAATTGTTTATTCTCTATGATTACTTATTTTTGGTTTCCAAATATAATGTTTACTTATGCTTTCGTTAAAAATTCATTTTAATGACATTCGTGGAAAACGTATTTTTTTTTAAATTTTATTAATTTAAAATGAAGCTAGAAACTTGCGAGTTGTAGATACAAGTAAACTAAAGGAATAACCATTGTTTATTTTCGTTATTTCGTTTATTTCGTTTCGTTAAAAATATTACTAATACCTTTTTTTCTTTGGAGGCAGTATAATTCCAAATTATTGTTGTGCCGAATTTCATTTCACTATAGTGTTTTGTAGTGTAGTGTAAGCTTTATAGTGTAGTGTAAGATTTGTAGTGTAGTGTATGTTTTGTAGTGTAAAGCTTTATAGTGTAGTGTAAGATTTGTAGTGTACTGTATGTTTTGTAGTGTAGTGTATGTTTTGTAGTGTAGTGTAAGTTTTGTAGTGTAGTGTAAGTTTTGTAGGGTAGTGTAAGTTTTGTAGTGTAGTGTAAGTTTTGTAGTGTAGTGTAAGTTTTGTAGTGTAGTGTATTTTTTGCAGTGTAGTGTAAGTTTTGTAGTGTAGTGTATTTTTTGCAGTGTAGTGTATGTTTTGTAGTATAATATTTCCTAAAAATATAAATATCTGCGCTATAGGTCGGTTTTTGGAAATCTCTCCCTGGAGTCGTAGTCGAAATATAAATATAGAAATTATCAATATAATTATTTTAATTTATGAAGACTTTTTCGAATCTATGAACAATTAATTTTTTGCATGACCTGCCATATTCAGCATGTCAGGACATGCTGAATATGGCAGATTATGTTACTATATGGATATTTTTATACCTTGATGTAAGTACCTACATTCTGGTAATAAATAGAGTTGGTAACCTGGCTTGAGTTTGAATTTGAAACATATCGCAATCGAAAATATATTTTTTTTAATTCCGTAGATGATTACGTTCCGTTCTGCATTATTTCCGTGTTTACCGGCAGAGTAGGGCGCTTTCACTTGCTTCTAATTACCGTCAAAAACAGTTATTTTATACTCATTACGACGGCCCTAAATAGTAAATCTGCATAAAATTAGGTGTCTGTTTCAATGTACTACTGCTGCTATAACATAATACTTGTATTACTTAAATGGTAAGCAGCGATACCGACGGTGTGCCAACGTTTATCATTCTGGACTGATGTTGGCACGTACCGCGGGTGTACACGGGCGAGAGTACGCACCCACCACCAGATCTATATTTTTATTGTACGCTGTACAATTGTACGCTGTACTGTACGCTGGTGGATTGTACGCTCGTCTGTCGCCTTCTTTCAATAAAAAAAAAATACTCTACTGCTGTATATTGGCCAAATAAGCCAAAAAAACGATATAATCAAAGGATTTCCGTTACAAGTTGAAAGGGCACAGAGGGCAGCACTAAAGATTATCTAGACAAGGAACCAAATCTATATGCAACCTCTGAGATTTATTCTGACAGTCAAATGCTTACAGTGTGACTACTATTTATTCTTAATATAATATTACACACACATAATCCTATTCCTTTTAATAAAAACTTAATTGAAAATAAGCGTCGGAAAGACTTGGTCTTCAATATTGAAAAGCATCGTTTTCCAAACAACATTTCCACATCATTGATCCAAATGTAGTTATATAACCAAGTAAGTAAACACTTGAATATATACTTCTTAAATAAATCAAAAATAGAGTGAATATATGGTTAAAAACCTTAAATTATAATGAGACTGAGAATTTATTAAACATTTTATAAATAAATAAATTATATTGGATTATACCTACACATATATATCCATGACCGTATAATTACAATGCAATCCAACACACAAATACAGCACAACATTTACACACAATACTCATAAATACTCATAAATTGAGTTTAATGGATGACCCCTGATTACAAAGGTTATAATATAGACATAACTGTTCTGGTGTTGGCCGGGTACGCAATCACACGACACAGAGACCATAAAGTACCCTATGTGGGATTGTGGCTTCCCAACCGACACCCTTTGTAACTAGTCAATTAGTGTAATCTGTATTACTTGGTAAATAAAAAAGTAAAAACAAAAATGTACGCAGCTAATACAAAAGCTTCACAAAAAAACATAAAATGAAGTGAAGGGAAGAAACTTAAAAAGATCTATGCTTTAATTATTTTAAAACTCCAGAATATCTTTTGGGTATACAACCCGCATTTCCCAGATACGGAGGTGTCGCGTACTGTTCGGTCCAAAAAATATCGCGAACCCATAGGCTGTGGAACGAACTGCCTCAAGAGGTCTTCCCAATAAGTTACGACATGGGGTTCTTCAAGAAAGCTGTGAATAGGATTTTGCAAGGTCGGCGGCGCGGCGCGCCCGCATACCCCCTGGTGTTGCAGGTACCATCACGTGGGACCGCTTGGTCGTCCGCCCTCTGATCTATATATAAAAAAAATATTATGTCCTAAGCAATAAGGGACATAGAGAAACACTTCTTGTAACACTTCCACCAAATATTCCTTTGTCCACAAATAAACTTATTGAATATTGAAACGCGATGTCTATGACGTGTAGTCTTGAAGAAATTGTACTTATCTCCGTCTACAAATACGATATCATAGCGATAGCTTCGCTTCAAACGGTACGACCGTTACCTTACGATTCAGCTGACACACTGTAGTAGACATTCGAGTCAAGGACGTTACTCACTACCCATCATCCACAGGTAACCAGCGTGAAGGTATTATGACATGCCACTATGTGGCCTATTCCCAAAAAAAAAAGTATACCTACCATAAAAACCATAAAAGCCTTTGTCTCTCTCTACTGCTGGATATAGGCCTCTGCCGAGGCTCGCCACCACACACGACTTTCGCCTCTTCTGATGCAGCCACTGGCGAACTTCTTGAAGTCGTCTGTCCATGTGCCCGGAGCGCGTCCCACACTGCACTTCTTGGTACGTGACCTCCATCCGAGGACTCGTCTACCCGCACGGTTACCGGTCCTGCGGCCAAATATGACCTGCCCACTGCCACATCAGCATACTGTGGCTGGCACCTTCAACTTCAAATTCAATTCGTTTAGTACTTACTTGCATTTCTTTATAGAAAAAGGGTAGCAGACGAACAGAACGATACTATCGACCATAGACATCCGCGATACACGCCAACATCAATCAAGAGTGACAAACTTTGCCACGCTCCCGGATACGCTGTTTATTTTTGGAAATGTATTTGGAGATAGGATTGCAAAATTGGAGAGGGAAATAAATAATTCGATACATTTTTTCAATTTTACGGAAAATTAAAGGTTTTGATAAACTGGCGACTTCTATAAATGTATGTAATTACTCGATACTGTATATACTCGAGCGAACCCCGTGGCTTGAACTAGTAACAGATAAATTAGTAAGATTTAAAAGTACAAAATTAACTGTTTTCACTTTTCTTTTATGTACAAAGGCGGCAGACGAGCATACAATCCACCTGATGGTGAGTGGATACTGTCGCCCATAGACATGCGCGATACATGCCCACCTTAGTTCAAAATGACAAACGTTGGCACACCCCCGGATGCGCTGCCTACCTTTGGAGATATAGGAATGGATTTGGAGAAAGTGTTGGGAAAATGGGCAGGGATAGGATGGGAATAGGCTCTAGCACATCTCACTCACTATCGAAACACGTACGTATGTACATTAGGAAAATATGATAAAGTGGGAAATGCGGTACATTTCAAGGTAGTCTTCTGTGAGAGAGGGGTAACGTGGCCAGTCGGGTGTTGGATTGCAGCGTGCACTCAAAAAAACTACTTTTAAATTTACTATTAAACTCAATGTCACAGTTAAGTGTATGAGAATTCTAATTAGGATTTCGTGGGCCGATCGAAAAAAAGCCTTTACAGAGAGAAAGAATCTCATTCTTCACGAAGAATCTTTCTGAATTACTGAACCGATTTCAATTAAATTTGGCAGAGAGGTAGCCCGAAATCCGGAATAACACATAGGACACTTTAAAAAGTAACGAAATATTGAAACTATTATATTTTTATATAGACTTATTATAGAGACAAATGGCAGTATAGGTTATAAGATTGCCTTTGTGCATTTTGTATCTACAACGTCTGTTATTTTTTGTTTATGGTAGGAGTGCAATAAAGAGTTTTATCTGATTCTATCTATTTACCGAATGCGGTCGAAGCCGTGGGCAAAGGCTAGTATACGGAACCCTACCAAAGACATTATTCTTATCCATTTTTTTATACAACAATGCTTTTTCTCACTACCATCACGGTCAAACATAACTATGTCGAGAAGGTTATAAGTATAATAATGTAATTTTTTGTTCATTAACAATTTTGTCAATGGTATAATAAGTTACCTACTTACTTAACGCTTCCGGACCTTGCTAAGGCGGGTTTTCTAAGGAAAACTGAGTATATGTATGTATATTTAAAACTAATTCACTAAAATTAAAAAAAAAAGGAAATCTTTAAATTCCGTGAAATACATATAGTCCAGATAGATGACAACGATCGCTGACGTTATTTTCAAATCGACTACAGGTACTGATTTGTAGTCCAGATAGATGACCACGATGACCCTCGCTGACGTTATTTTGAAATCGACTATATATGTACTGGTTTCGATAAAAATTAGCGTATACCTCTACCTTACAGGGTAAACGGGGTAAAAACTGCAACAAAATTGGCTCAGTAGATTCTGATATTCCTACAAACAAAGGAGTGACGTCATTTTTTTTTAACCGACCTCAAAATAGAAGGAGGTTCTACAAAATATTCGACGAGTATGTTTTTTTTTTATTTCTCTTTATTCCTTGTGGATGACTTTATAATTTATAAGCGATTTAAAAATAATAAAACACCCCGCTGCCGAAAATAGGCATCGTAAAGAACCTAACTGAACTTACAACAAAATCATTTTAACTTTATTATAAAATTTTAACCATGAAACTAACAACGTTGAACTTATTGGCGAGAACTCTAAAAGTGAAATTGAGTTTTTGTTTCATTATTGCAAATAATTTGTATTAAGCGTTTTGTAGTTTAATAGTGATAATTTACTAAACTTCAAAGAAATTGTCGTGCGTAATCTGATAATCAAATAAAAGCGGTGAACTATGTTTTTCCTATGCTTCCAAGGAGTCCTCTGTCCTGAAAAAACTTACTTAATAAGCTTTACTGAGCGACTCCTGACTTACTTCGACGGGACGGGACATTGACAGGACACGTTGTAGATTTGGATTTGTTTATTACGAAGAAAACTTGACAGTGGCAGAATGTGCTAATTGCACCATTGCCATATATGAAGAAAAAAAGTAACAGCGTTAATGTTTGCACATAGTAGGTTAATTATTGCTACAAATTATAGTTACGTCACATAGAATAATTAATGTCGTATTAATGTTGTTTTCATTCCAAGATTATTATCATTTATAATGGAAAAAGCATGTGTAACCGTTGAGTTACAGGTAGGTAAAGGATATCTCAGAAATATTTTCGTTTTTGAACTGTAAAAATTAAAACTAAATGTTTGCATAATTAATACTTCTATCTATCTATATAAATAAAAATGTAAACGTTCGTTTATTCAAAATAATAAATCTCCGAAAGTTCTTTACCGATTGCTTTGAAATTTTGACACGACATTGTTGTGTAAAAACATGTTTTTTTACCCAAATACAGGTAAAAACATGGTAAGCGCCATCTGTTGGGCAGCCACAGCAACGCATGGCCGGATACAGCTAGTATTTATTATAATTTTAAAGGGCGATAATTAAGGTTTCATTTATGAAAAACAATCGCGTTTAAATGAGCACCGTTCACTTCTACACCCTCATTTAATCTGGAGCTAAAATTTTCAATCAGTCGGCGCAGCATCGCACGAGGAATGGCATTGATTTCGTCTGTTATTCTTCAGATAGCCCCATAAGAAAAAATCTGCAGGAGTTAGATCGACATAAAAAATCGACTCCTCGCTAGGCAGTTAATGTCTCCTCTGCGACTAATGACTCTTTTAGGGAACAATTCATGCAGAGTACTTCCAGCGAGTAGTTTGTACCGTGAGATGTGGCTCCATCTTGCGGGAAAAACGTATTCCTATTGTAGTCGCTCTGATTTTGTAGGTATTGCATGGGTTAGAAACGTTTGAATCATGTAGTAATAGCGTTCTGAATTAACTGTTAAGAGTTCGACCACGATTATCTTCAAAAAAGTATGGCCGTATGACTCCTGGGCTTGATATGGCAGCCCAAACGATCACCTTGGGAGAATGTAATAATTTCTAATGTAGAGCTAACGGGTTCTCCTGTACCCAATACCTACAGCTTTGTTTGTTTACATGTCCATTGAGGTGAAAATGTTATTGATCAGAGAACCATATGTTGTTAAAGTTAATAAAGTGGTCTCTTAAGGTTGAAAAAATTTAGCTCCAGATTAAATGAGCGTGGAAGTGAATGATGCTCATTTAAACGCGATTGTTTTTCATAAAGTAAAATTTAATTAGCGCCCTTTAAAATTATAATAAATATGTATTAATTATGCAAACATTTAGTTTTAATTTTTACAGTTCAAAAACGAAAATATTTCTGAGACAGCTTTTATAATATATGACATGAATGATACAATGCATACGTCTTTTACTGGCATGAAATGAGATTTTGGTTTTGAAGAGATCTTTATACATTTCTTTTTATAAAAAAGGCGGCATACGAGCATACAGTCCACCTAGTGGTAGTGGATACTGTCGTCCATAGACATCCGCGGTACATGCCAACATCAGTCCAGAATGATGTTCACACACCCCCGGATGCGTTGATTACCTTTGCAGATTAAGGAATGGATTTGGAGAAAGGATTGGGAAAATGGGGAGGGATAGTTTTTTTTATATCAAATCAATTTTCAATTATACCAATATTACAAATTTACTTTAACATCCTTCTAAATGTAAAGTGTATCATACTCTATAGATATTGTATATGAAATTACCGTATTTAATTTTACCGCATAATAAACGATCGTTCAGAAATTGTGATCAGATACTAGTTTGACTGTTAGTTGGACTGACTGTTAGTGTTTGATTTCAAATAACGCTGCCGCGTCGCTGAAAGAATCAACAAATATCATTAAATTTAACTCTACCGATTATAAATTTATTATTTCTATTTTTATAAATAGTAGACAATAACATCTTCCGGAAAATATATACTCCACACACATAAATGGGAGAAACTACTACTTAGATAATATAATAAAAGCGTAGTCGTTACAAGATAGAACTAGTAAATCTAAAAATTAAGTTTGGAGTATTCTCTGTATTTACGGTAATACTTTACACTTATAGATTTTACATTTATAGTTTTAATAGATTAAAGATAAAGTGTTTATTACTTTATCTTTAATTTGTATTTGATTTGACTTGTTTTTGAACGGAATTTGAAAATGTTGACAGATATAGACTCAATCCCCTCATAAAGAGGACTACACAGTTTAAATGCAATTAGAACAATCGCCAGCTCTACTATAAGGGGTCATCCATAAATTACGTCACAAGTTAAGGGGGTGGGAGGGGGTAAACAAAGTGTGACATCGTGTGACAAGGGGGTGGGGACGAGTCATAAGCTTCGTGACGTCACATGTATAAATTTAAAGTATTAAAACCAAATTTCAACTCTAACGAAAAACTTTAAAATATTACAAACTCTATCAATATTATTATAAGGTTGTTTTAATTTAATAATTTCTAAATTTAAAATTGCAAAATATATGACGTCACACCAGGGATGGGTCACACAAATGTGACCACCTGTGATAAGGACGGGGGGAGCCTCCAAAAATCATGAAATTCGTGTGACGTAATTTATGGATGGCCCCTAATATAACTAATTATAAATTATAGGTGTAACTAGCCATAAATAAATATTCAAAATTAGGACCATACAGAAAGCTAGTGAACTTTACATATTTGCTGGCAGTTTCCTTTTCTAACCGTGTGCTACTACTTCTATTTTAAAAGAAATATGATATTGTATATTGCACCTGTAAATGTTATTTATATGACAGTTCCAAGAAAAATCATTAAAAAAGTTAGTTCGTTTCATTTCGTTAGTTATTAAAAAACTTATGAATCATAGTCACAACTTTTTTAATAAAAAAGCAGTCATAGTCATAAGTTATGATTATGTTATGAATGACTCTGACTGAAACAACAATTATTTGGTTTTTAGGGAAAAAATCGTGTTAGTGGGCAACACCTAAATTTTCGCCGAACGGTTGGCAGTATTGCAAGATTGCTCAATCGAGTAGTTTGTCATCAGCACGAAATTAGATAAAAATAATTTTTCATTCAATCGGTTGTGAGTAAATTTATTGACTTACTACGCTACGTTTACGATACGGCTGTGAGTGTGTAGTGTTAGTGACACATTTTTCCTTTACCTTTGTAATTGTTTGTGTGATTAAAAACTCAGTGCGTTTTTCATAATGAACATCACAAAGAATCCAAAATCTAGTCCAATTACTGACGATTACGATATCTCTAATACTGTCCTCGGCCTTGGAATCAATGGAAAGGTACGTTTAAACGCTAGAAATGCACAAAAATACAGACTTCAGTAATTAAAAAAATCACTGTCAAGTATCTCAGCATTGTTTACATATGACGTCAATATTTAAAATTAGCTACGGTTTTTATCACGCGACAATGTTATGTATTCTCATTAGTTGGGTTTTCTAATTACTCATCGTTTTCAGCGATTTTAAGTACACAGAATTCACTTTTTTGCCTGCAGTTGGTTAATTGTACCTTTTCCTCTTTATTTATTATTGAATGAAAAAGTTTGTTAGTAATTAAGTAATCAAACAAAGCGGCTACCACAACCCCCTATGAACTACACCACCTCTAAAAGAGTGGACCGCCATCCTGCTTGGCCAGTGTTGTTTTAAAGCCATACATTTCTTATGTACAAAACAAGGGACTGGCTGCCACTGGCTGATCAGTGGAATACATTGGAGTAAATTAGCTCAGAATCTTTATTGTTGTTATGGATTTTGGTTAAAATTTTCTAACTTGAAATTTTTCTATATTCTGTTCCAATCCAATTTGTCCAAAGTGTAAACAAATATTGTGGCTTGACTGACAGAGTTTTAAATTATATAAATAGGAAAATGACAATTGTTTACATATCCATCGGAAATCCACTTGGGTTTCCACCGCTTTGCATATAGCACATATAACAACAGTTTCAAATTCAAGTTTTCAGCTATGGCCCGAGTGCTTTAAAAAGTTTCAAGCTTCAACTTTCATATTAATTGAATCTTCCGGGCTACTTGGCCGAGGTCTTCTCTTTCTTCCAGAAAGAAAATGCATTATAGTTTGGAAGAAAGAAAGGAGATTCCAGAAGACCTCGGCCAAGTAGCCCGAGATTCAATTAATATGGACACTGGCCGAGAAAGCCTACAACTCCACTACTCAACTTTCATCACTTACACACATTTTCAACTTCCACTTTTCTTTAGGCAATACAACATTTTATGAGTAAAATGGCTCATGGACCTAGTAAAAGAGAAAAAAGACCTCTATCACTTGGTCTATAACTATCGGCATTGCATGAGGTGTGTACTCATTTTACAATTTCTAATTGTTAGTTATTACTAATTACACAATATTTTGACTATTTCTATTTCATTTCTGTATAGAACAAATGTACTGCTAGCTGTATGAAAGCAAATCAAAGAAACAAAGTTGAAACAATAGTTAATAAATTAAAACAGAATAGGGCAACATTGTGTCAATACACCATTTTTGATAGGGAAGGTGCACACCTCAATCCAATAGCGCTGGGTGCACTGGACTGGCCTCATTACCCCTCTCTTACTGAAGACTACATTGAAATGTACTCAATTTCCCACTTTATCATATTCCCCAATGTATGTACGTGTTTCGGTAGTGAATAAGATATTCTGGAGCCCATTCCCATCCAATCCTATCCCTTCTCATTTCCCCAATCCTTTCTCAAAATCCATTCTTACATCAACAATTTTTGTAGGCAGCCTATCCTGGGGCATGCCAAAGTTTGTCGTTGTGGAGTTATGTTGTCATGTACAACAGGTGTCCATGGGCGACAGTTATACCGCTCGTTATCCACTTACCACCGGGTGGACTGTATGATCGTCTGTCGTCTTCTACAGAAAACATAAAAAAATATGTATAAAAAATAGTAGATGGGAAAGTGGCAGAGAAGAAGAGTCAATCATGACAGAGCAGTCAATCGGCGGGCAGACTTTATGAGTTGATGAAACAGCAGGACAGAAAGATGTTACAGTAAGACTTTGTTGAAGGAAAGATGCTAAGGAAAGAGGTAACATAACAAAGCAGTAGAATAGTGGAATAAAGGATGATTCACGTTACACCGTGCTGGGGCCGGGCCGTGTCACGGATGGGGCACGGGTAAAGATCTATAGTATACTTTTGTATGAACCATGTCATGCTAGACCGGGCCGGGCCCGTGCCCCGGTCGGGACACGGCGTCAAAATGTCGGTGGGTATTCTTTTCCCTGTTCCTGCCCTGGCCCGGCCATGGCACGTCGTAACATGAATGTGTTTGCCGGGCGCCCGGAGGGCCATCGACGACGGATTATAGTGAGGTGAGCAGCGCAACCGCAAAATGGACGACGATAAATTGCTAGAATGTGTGTGCAAGTACCCTATGATTTATGATATGACTCATCATAAGTATCCTCTTTTTGTAGTTTGAATTCGTGTTTCCAATACTTCGTCATCAATAGCAATTGCAATAGCTGCTAACTCAAGTTGTGAAAATTGCATTATAAAAATACACGTCTTATTATCACTCAAGCGAAAAATGGAAAGCACGGTGTAGATGAATGACTGGCCCGGTCGGCGCACGGTGGAAAAGTCACGGCACGGGCATGGCCCGCCCTCGGCACGGTGTAACGTGAATCATCCTTAAAACGAAATGAAATTAATAGAAGAGCAGTGTGCCAAACTGCCGAATTAACAGGAAATGTCTAAACACAGATTCTAAACCTGAACAATTTATTATTTGATAAGTCTATGTGGTAAAAAAGATTAACTGATTAGTTATTATGGCGGAAATGTGAATTGTAGGATGAGGTGATGATGCAGCAATAAGATAAATTAGTGACAGGTTGGAGAAGTGACAGGACAATTGAACAAAAAGACAACTGATAATATTAGAACAAAGTGGCAATAAATGCAAAGCAGTATGGCATAAAAACAGAAATGTACCATCAGGAGTGAATAACAGTAGAACAGCAGGACAACATGATAATGATATGGCAAATAATAGATACAAACAGAATAAAGGTGTAGCAAGTGGGCAAAAAGCCATCAGGAAATGCATATTGCGCCAACGTAGTAATAGAGCAGGAGTGTAACAGTGAAATGGATGCAATGTATTGTATTAAGCGAAACTGTACTAACAACAGAGCAGTGTAGGGTAGCAGTGAGGTGGTGATGATGCAATAGATAGCAAAAGGTACTTTTCAGCGTATGTACTTTTTAAACCCATTGACACCTGGATACTCAAAGCAACGCTTTCACTATATTTCCTGTCATCCTTTTAATCTTCGTTCTTCAGAAAATCTTTTCTTTCGAATTCCTACCCACTCTTCTACCTTTTATTCACCATCTTTCACTGTGAAGGCAGACCGGTCATGGAATGCGCTACCTCTAACTATAACATGCATTATAGTTATCATTAGATCTACAAGTCACAGAGCATTATCTGTTATCTCAGTAATTTCTTTCTCTGTTTCAGTACGTATTTATCTACTTAGTTCTTTACTTTATTCTGTACTCACTTTGTTTAAAATTTTTTTTTTAGCCCTCCATTTGCCATATTATGTATACATGTATGCATCTATGTATTGTATTCATCTTAAGTATCTTAAGTATAAAATATTAATACATATTAAATTATATTATGTAAAATTGCACCATCTACCTATTTTTGATATTATTACCTGTTTTCTCTCTATCACCCATAGGTTGCCTGGAAGATATTGCTTTGGCGATAAGGTTGCTTATTGTACTTTTCGTTTTACTTACTTAAATTGTCTTTTTGCAACATGTATTGGTGTACAATAAAGGGTTTATCTATCTATCAAAAGGGATAAATAAGTCTTGAGATGACTATGATCACTGAAACTGAAATGATTGCAACTTAAAAGCAGTGTCTGAATTTACCCTTTTCTCCGTGTAGCAAAACGTAGATCAGCTAAGAAAGCAAACTGGATATGATCACACTAGCTCGTGCCTATATCTTAAGCAAGTCATCTTGTCCTTAGTATGCATAGTTTTTGCTTTGACATTTGTTTATCTAGCGTCGATTTGAAAATCCCCACTGTGGAGGAATCCACCACTTCATGTGGCAATCTATTCCACATGCTTACAACTATATTGTTTCGTGCGTTATATGTGACATTTGACGAGATCAGAGACTTTCTTCTTTTATCGAATTCTTTTTCTCATTTAGATCGAAGCATTCCTTTTGTGTGGAAGTCCCCTCCTCAGGTATGAACTCTACTCGACCCACCCTAGCTTCTTCCAGAAGTAGTGTTCCTTTGGGCTTGTTGCATGCTTCCGATTGTGGCCTTGATGTCCAAATGGACACCAATATTGTGTTGTATTAAAAATTATTGAATGGTCAGTCAATCAAAAGTATAATATATTTATTTATTTATCCATGTATTTAACATTATAGAGGTAATACAACATCCGACGCACAAACGAGCTATAGATAAGCTCTTGTGAGATGTCCACAGTGATGGTAACAAAACAGCAAAACAATAACAGACATTGTAAACACAAAATGCATAAAAGGAGATCTTTTCTGTTAATTTATTAATACTTTAGCAATTATATTTAACTTCTATGGATTTTACATATAATTATTCTATGGTTATATTTAATACTTCTATGGTACTTATAGCATATAATTTCTACGGTTCTGAAAAAAGTATATTATTATTTTCACTAAAACCGATCTAATATGAACCAAAAGAATCTATATCAGCCTATAATGTCCCACTGCAAGACATAGTAAATGCCAGTATGCCCCTCCTAGTAAATCACTGTAGGGTTTCAAGCCATAAGTCCACCTCACGGTAGCCAGGAGGATACAGTTTACATAAATAATGTATTGATACTGAAGGATTTAACAGAATGTAAGAGGAACGTCTTCGCAGATCAAAGAATAGATGTAATAACAAATGAGTCCAAAATCCAGGCGGTTGTTGTTTAAGAACTAGGGACACTCACAATGTCATCCATATTTTTTAGTATCAAGTCCTTTTTTCTTGGTAGTGATACTTTTTAATATATACCTTTACTCATATGAATACTTTGCGGTGTCAAGTCGTCTATCACTGGGAACTTGTAAAAAATGTTTATACAAGAAACTTTAAAAAGTATTCAGGACTCTGGGAAGTATCTTGAGATGTTGGGTTGTCGACTTTTTTATAGTGAAGAAAAGTATTGATACCTTGGGATATCAATACTTTGATGAGTACCATACTTTTATTTCCGATACTACAGTACTCATAAGTATACTTTTCATTTGATACTGTGTCCCTATTTGGAACGAATTAGAAATGCAGAAAACAAAAATAAATCACACAATAGTTTTCCAAATGTTACACTAATGGCCAGTAGATATTCTAAGGGATTTAGAATCGAGGAAACCAGTAAGTCATTACTCTGAGTACCCAGCCCCTTTAGTGTTCACTGCTGGACACGGACTTCCCGATACACATCGCCATGTGCACGAGGAATGTGTGGCCTTAAAACGCCACGCTTGCCCAGCGAGTTGGCGAGTCCATTCTTATAGAGATGCTTTAGTTTCCCGGGGGCTCGTTGTAGCCACTTTGTTATCGGGCGCCTTTTACTACACGCGTATAGTGTCGGCCAGCTTTAGAATAGCACCCCCCCCCCCCCTTCCCCCCTTCCCGTAGGTGTCACAAAAGGAGTATTGATACAATATTGCTACTCGTCAAGAAAGGGTCAGATGTCATTGACTCAGTAGGATTTGTAACTGGTGTGTAACCAGGATTTATAAGTTTTATAACCAAATGTCATTGACCTATAAGAATTTAAAACCAGTTTGGATGATTCACACTACGCAATGATTAGGTCATATTGTGGACCAGTATTTGACAGTACCTTTTTGAAATAATTTAATATATACTTTATTGTACACACAAATGATAAAAATAGTTACAAAAGAAAATAAATACAAAAGGCGTGCTGGGGATAAAATTAGGAGATTTCCACCAGAAAACCTGGGCGAGCGATAGGTAAGCATAACATTGACTTGTATTTTAACAAGCAGCAAATAATACTAATAGGCCAGCAAATCATGATCAATATACCAACTTAGTTTTGAATAACTCAAATAAATAATTTTAAATTACATACTAAGAATCGCATCAACAAGTCGATGGCATATTTCTTTATTGCCACCAGAGAACATGAACCTGACCCTATAAAGGAGAATGCCCACGAAAGTATGGAGATCAGGCACTGGTGCTACAGGTGATACAGGTTTACCTATTTCAGGATTTGGGGTTTCATATCATATATATGAACAAAAATACGTTAACGAAGATTTTTATTATTATTATATCTAAAAAACGAGTAACGTTTTTATTCAACATTGTACAATAATATTCTTCAAAATACGAGTATGTACAATAATCTCAAACAACATTCGTAAATGCTATTTTAGAGTCAAAAGTCATATAATATGTGTCATTACAATTACTAACATAAATAATGAAATATTATCCCTATTACCAAATTGCGTAAGCCTTTGCTACACATTCCTTTAAAATATGATTCGTATTTATATTATAGTCTATACTATACTCCATCGTGAAATTAGGGGCCTACAAATGGGCATTTCCCTTTGACGCCATCGATTACTATACTCCATCGTGAAATTAGGGGCCTACAAATGGGCATTTCCCTTTGACGCCATCGATTACTATACTCCATCGTGAAATTAGGGGCTTACAAATGGGCATTTCCCTTTGACGCCATCGATTACTATACTCCTGAAATTAGAGGCATACAAATGGGCATTTCCCTTTAACGCCATCGATTACTATATTCCATCGTGAAATTGGGGGCCTACAAATGGGCATTTTCCTTTGACGCCATCGATTACTATACTCCTGAAAATAGAGGCATACAAATGGGCATTTCCCTTTAACGCCATCGATTACTATATTCCATCGTGAAATTAGATGCCTACAAATGGGCATTTCCCTTTAACGCCATCGATTACTATACTCCTGAAATTAGAGGCATACAAATGGGCAATTTCCCTTTAACGCCATCGATTACTATATTCCATCGTGAAATTAGGGGCCTACAAATGGGCATTTCGCTTTGACGCCATCGATTTGCTGCACAATTAATTATTTCCCTGATTACTATTCAACTGGCGATTGCCAGTTAGGTTTTGCTTGGAAGGTCTGATATCTGATTAAGTATGTCAATGCTCCCAAACGTTGCCCGTAACCAGACATTATTTTTCGCCAACTATTGTACACTGGGTTCTCTATGCACGTTGTCTTGTACGTGAAGAATGTATGGCCTTAAAACGCCACGCTGGCCAAGTGGGTTAGCGAGTCTACTCTATCAAAGGTGGTGTAGTGCCTTGTGGTGGTTCCTTGTCCAAGCCCCAGGGCTTGTGGTAGCCGCTTAGTTATCCTTTACGACACTCACGGGAAGAAATGGGCTGGTGCTATTCAAAAGACACGACATCACACGGCCACTTTTGAAATATACAGTAGTAAATTTCTAACAGGGTCTTGAAACAGCGAAATGTTAAGTTAGAAAATCTTAACCAATTTTTTTTTTCTTTTATTATTTATTACAAAGTCAATAAATCAATGCCGACAGTCAAGTCCTTTTGCTCAAATAACGTCAAATACTTATAAATTCTTAGGAATGTTTAAACATAGTGTTGTTTAAACTCCATGGAACCTGTTATAAGTTACAATACTATGCCATCATAACATGGCATTTCTTTGAACAAGATAAGTAAAATATTGAATTCCAAAGAAGTGAGACATCGCAGATGTGTCACAGTTCAATCATATATTACGAGTATCGATCTTACGCCTTTTTTTAAACCAGCAAAACAATACCGAATGAGCATCAAATCATGGATTATTTATTTATAGTAGTAGTGCCCGCGACCTTTAGGGCGATTCCCTTGGGAACGCCGTGATGGATCTGGATAAAAAGTTGCCTATGTGTTAACCCGTGACAGAAGCTAGAACTATGCCAAGTTTCATTAAAATCCGTCCCGTAGCTTTTGCGTGATATGTGTTCACTGACTGACAGACGCACAGATAAAAATTCCAAAAATTGTCCATTTAGTCTCTGTATCACTTGTACCCTGCAACGAGTTTTTTTTTCTAGCAACGACTTTATTGTAGAAATACATATTGTATATGTGCAACCACGACCCTGTTACGATTTTATTATATGTATATAGATATATACATCAAAATATCACAATGTTATTACAAAATCAATACTTACATAACCTTGTGCCAAGTGAACATACCGATTTTAGGCATACACTGCACTCCGAGATGCAATTTTTCATATCGATACCTATGCCAGACTTAAAAAAAATCTAAAAAGTATATCATAGTAAATTTAACAGAGAAAGAGAGAAAGAGAGAAGCCGAAAAAAGTGAAGAAGATAAATTTTAGAATTAGCCCTGCATTAAAGAAAATAATAGTAATATTTAAACAAAAATATATATAGTGTCAGGTACCGAAGCAGTCGTTTAAATCTCTTTGTTGTCGGCCTTCATAACTTCCATGTAATTTATTCCAAAAATGTGCAGATTTATTAATGAACGAGAATTGCATGTGTAATCAAATCTAAGATGTTATCAAACATCTTGAGTGTTACTGCCACCTAACTCCTGTGTACAATCAATCAATAATGATGTACCCATTCATTCGTATTTCCTCATATAAAGACGTGTGTACAATTCATCAAAGGGCATATGAACTAGGGTTGTTAGGGATAGGATAATTTCTCGGATATATTGCCCCTTTTACCCCTTTCGATTACAGATACGGCATATGAAGTTATTTCGGATACGGTATCGGTAACGGATATGTTTTCAATTGACTTTTTAAGAAATGTTTTACTAATTGAAAACAAAGAAATAGCATAGAACCAAACGGGGAATAATTGCAACTTTACTTTCAGAACGAGCGAAAAATCTACTAAATGAAAAGCAAGCAGCAAAAAATTGTCAAAACTCGCCTCTTTTAAATTCCGCCCCTAACAGCAACGGATGAAATCAGTTGTTCATTGCTACAAATAGAATATGTAGGTTGAAATATTTTATTGTTTTTATTTTAGTTTCTAGCAATGAATAAAGGTATTTCTATTCTATTTGTAATAAATAACATCTGAATCTTTTATTTCGGATTCGCTTACGAATATTTTTTCAATTCGAATATCCGATAGTTACGCTTAAGGAGCTCTATAACAGCCCTAACATGAACATAACTATAAAACTAGTCGATATATATTTTAGGCTGAATACAAACGAGCCACGAACCACAGTCTATTATTATAGCTAAATACCTAATTAGTGGTTGTAATGAGAGCCTTCAATGGATATAAACTGTGCACCTCATTATCAACGTATTTTTTTTTTTATCAGCTTTATACAGTGACACAGACATTAAGTATTAGACTATGTATAACATTATTACAGGTACATACACTTCCCGACCGAAAGTAATACACATCGGCCTTTAGAAAGAGACTAAACTGACAAGTCAGCGACGTATCGGCACACGACAAAGACGACGCTCTACAAAACCGAAGCTAGCCGATCATAGCCGATGTGTATTACTTTCGGCCGGGTTGTGTACATCATTGACAAAATAACTGTGCTATATTATTATATAAAAAATGCATTTATAAATACAAAAAAAGAAGAGTTAATTAATCTATTTCTAGCAACTTTGGCACTATATATTGGGCACACTGAAAAGGAACCGTGGAAGATGTCAATGTCATTACATTGGAGATCATTATATGTGCCCAATCTCTGAGGACCATTCGGCCAATTTAGTGCGGGTGGTGAACCAACTAACTGTTTCATGTAGTTGGGTTCTAGGAATAATACAAGTACAAGTACTATAGGAATAGTAGAAGGAATATTCAATAAGGGACTAGGTGGCTCCAACCGCAGACACAATGTTATAGATCAAATCTTTTTTTTTTTCGGAATGGCCTAAATTCTTGTGGCCCTAATGACCCTTTCAAGTCACCAGATATCTATGGTTTAGGGCGAGCGCAGAAGGCGCTCACCCAGGAGCAAAGAGTGTGTGCAGCAACGAGCCTAAGGGCTCCCCCGTCGGTAGAACGGCGGAAGGAACGGATCTCGGCTTAGGGCGTTGCTTTGTGCGGGTACCGCGGCATCGCGAGTCGCTGAGAAGAGAACAAACCGCTTAATTACAAACCTAAAGAAAATTGCTTTAGGTATGAAGTGGACAAGCGGCGAATTCAGTGGTAAATCCCTTATGGTCCGATGGTCGACCAATTGCTGCTTGTAAACCCGCCACTATACAATTCTGAAAGCCAACAATTGATTCTGCTCATATTTTCGAGTTAATCGACATGAAATATGATATATTTTTTGTAAGAAATATAATTGTGGCTTTGTTTTTAGCAAACTTCGAAACTGATTGGTATTTTGGATTCAGCTTAATTGAAATGAAATGTTTTTTTTGTTTTCGAAATTCGTAAATTCTGATTCCCTTTGAATAGGTATTCTTTGAAATGTACCTAACATCTGTCGTCCCCTTAGGGGCAAAATCGATTATCTGAACAAAGCCACTGCCACAAGCCCTAAGGCACTACACCACCTTTAGAAAGAGTAGAGAGTACTCGCCAACCCTCTTAGCCAGCGCTTAGTCGTTTTAAAGCTATCCATCCCTTCTGTACAAGACAATGCGCATGATGAGATCTATGTCCAGAAGTGGACGGTATAAGGGCTGGTTACGTTATGGATTGGTAAATGATCTATCAATCCTTTAGCGATAGGATACAATTACGTGTTTTTAAAGTGTAATACTATCTAATGATATCAACGAGACATGAACTTGCATCTGTGTGAGTGGGAGCCGAATTCTCCAAACCGATTGTCGCATCGAGACATAAGCTTTGCATCTCTGTGAGCGGGTGCCGAATCGTTGAAACCGATTGCCGAAATGATTCGCACTGTACACTCTCGGTGTGCACTCACACAGACGCAAAGTTCACGTCTCATTGATTTCACTATACTTTGAGGCTACAGATAAGAAGATTTTTTAAAGATAAATAAATATTCAGTAAATTATGTGAAATTTATCCAGACGTTTGATAATTTTTCCTATAATTTGCATCGTTTGGAAAAAATCTGAAAATTACCTATCGGCATTTGTGTCATTCGTTTGTGGCTCGACTAATTGATAACATTGATGAATCATTTAATATAATCACTCAAATCAAACCATTTGGTAGAGTACTACCGTCGCGCGCCGTACAAATTCGTAGCATGAGCGAATCAATACATTTTCCTGTATCTAAAATTAGTCATATTTAAACAAAGGACTTTGAGTTTTATCGTATTGTCAATAAGAAACATAATAGAATATTGTGACCTTATCGTTAAGTTCAATGATTGTAATGAATACATACATAGAATTATTTGCATATAATTTTACGCCGAGTTGCTTTATATAGAGCTATTTTCTTTGAATTAGAATTATGGTTTCTGAAAATCGTTTTTCTTCTCCGATTTAGAAAAACGAAGTTATCTGTTACCTTGTATACCTACTGTATTATTGGTATACGGATAACTCTAAAGAGTACTTAACCCGGCACATGTGGTATTACTATGCCAAGTTTAAAATGCGTCTTGTGGGTTTTGCATGACGTGCCTCCAGACAGACAGACAAACGTTTCAAAAAGTGATGTTTTTGCAAAAATTTTACCAAAAATATTTAATGTTCCGCTTAGTGATGAACTTGATTGCCTAAAATCTAGATCCGCGGATAGAGATACGGCCCTTTTTTATTATAGAAAAAGGCGACAGACGAGCGTACAGTCCACCCGATGGTAAGTGGATGCTGTCGTCCATGGACATCCGCGATACATGCCAACATCAGTCCAAAATGACAACTGTTGGCACGCCTCCGAATGCGCTGCCTACCTTTGGAGATATATGAATGTATTTGGAAAATGGGGAGGGATAGGACGAATAGAAATGGGCTCTCGCAAATCTCACTCACTACCGATACATGTACGTGCATTGGGGAAATAAGAATTCCCCAATGTATAGGTAGTCTTGTGTGAGAGATGGGTTACGTGACCAGTCGAGCACGCCCAGCGGCTATAGGATTGCAGCGTGCATTCTCCCCTCCAAAACAGTATTCTTATATTTTTATCAGACGTACTACATATATTATTATACAATAGCATACAACACTACTTAGATACATACTTTATCATACAACACCATGCCCACAAGGGGGTTCTAGAATCTACTTGTGGGTCTAGAAACACCACAAAGATAAAACAAATAGGCCCAAATCCCTATAAACGTTAAACATATTAAAGGGTCTCTTAAGAGAATATCATTTTGTGTGGTTGTAGTTTTGACAAATGCAGCGGAGAAAAGACAACCGATGGAGTAGACGAGTCCTCGAATGGAGTACTGGGAAGCGCAGTGTGAGACCCCCTCTGCCCACGTGGACCGATGACTTGAAGAAGTTCGGCTATGGTGGCTGGATCAGAAGAGCGTGTGTGGTGGTGAACGTTAGGAGAGAGATGGTATATCGTATTATGCAATGTTGGGTCAGATGGTAGTGGCTTCTTCAGGAATGGAAAACAATCATTCCTCGCTTCAGCAATTTTTATGTAAAAGTAATAACAATAATAAGGTGTTTTTTTTAATGTGTAATTGTACAGACGAAGTTGCGTACAATCCTCGCAACGAGACATGAGCTTTGCATCTGTGGAAGTGGGTGCCGCATTGTCCAATCCGATTGTCGAAATGGTTCACACTGTACACTATCGGTGTGCACTCACACAAACGCAAAGCTCATGTCTCGTTGATTTCACTGTACCATGCGCAAACACTATCTGTAAGATATTCACAAACGTACACAGTATCGATACAGGTTTTATTTATACTCTAATTGCAGTATGCGCGTCTTTACGGATCATGATATTAACGTTTGCAGTGAATTTGAATTTAATTTCGTATTAGCGGTCAGTAAGGGATTGTGTAGCAAGAAATTTGGTAAAAGGCTTTACTCGAAAAGGTATCGTTTAACGCTATTTATTAGAGCAATCGCACAGTGAAACTTTTAATATCTAGATATATTATATTTCTTTTATAATTAGGTGTATTGCGCCATTTTACGTCATAGCCATAACCCAGGCGCCACTCGTAATGTTTGAATACATTATCTACCGATAATGGGTTTTCAAGATAACTCTATACAAACAGACAAAGCGTACGTTCCCCTGTGACGTCACAACTCGCTAAGTCCGTAAATAGAAATTTGTTGAATCATTTTCAGTCTTTCCTATGAAACATCTGCTGTCTCTGTATCGTTATCGATCGTTGAGTATGATTCACTGCAAACATGTGTGCCCCTGAAGCCAGGCAATTGCAATCAGCCCTTTCATGATCCACTGCTGGACATAGACCTCTTCATAAACATTGTCTCGTGTATGAGGGATCTATGGTCTTCAAACGGCGTGCTGGCCAATCGGATTGGCGAGTCCACTCTTAGAGGTGTTCCTCAGAGCTTGTGGCAGTGGCTTTGTTCATATAATCGATAAGCGGCTGTATTATCGACGTCACCGCTCTCACAAAAGGCTACCTTGAAATGTACTGCATTTCCTACTTTATCGTATTTCCCCAATGTACGTACGTGTTTCGGTAGTGAGTGAGATATGCCAGAGCCCATTCCCATCGCATCCTATCCCTGTCCATTTTCTCAACCCTTTCTCTAAATCAATTCCATCTCAAAAGGTAGACAGCGCATTCGGGGCCGTGTCGGCGTTTGTCACTCTGGATTCATGTTGGCATTTACCGCGGATGTCCATGGACCACAATATCCACTTACCACCAAATTATTTTAAAAAAAAAACAAAGCCGTTTAATGGGTTAGAAATATTAGTCCAAAATAGTTTTCGTCTATATCTTCAGTTCAGTCTATCGGTTCAGTAGGTCTAAAACTATGATGGTGTAAACTTTCCAAAAAATATTCGACGTCTATACATACAAAGTATATTTTGGTGGTGTAGTTGCTCATCCCTTAGTTGCCACGTCACGACACGACACGACACCCGCGGGAGGGGATGGGGTAGTGCTATTCTATAGTCAGTCGACATCACACGGCCGACTAGTTTGATTATATTGTATTAATTTTCAAGATACTCTGAAATTAATTTCGTAGCATAAGGCACAAATATTTACATAACCTTTACAGAAATTCATTTGCAAATATTTACTTTCAACATTATACTTAGACGTTGTATTCAGTTAACTGTAAACATAAAATTATGCAGCAATTATATCATCTTTATTAATGATAATAATGTTAAAACAACTATGGATTTGTTTCTCGCTAAATTTCGAAGGACTCTACCTATCGCGACTTTCGAATAAAAAATCACTATAAGATCTGTACGCAGCACGCACGCACGTACGCACACGTGCGTACGTGCGTGTGTCATTAAAAAATGCCATACACTGTAAACGATAAGTTCAAAAGGCTTGAAAAAGTATACGTATTTTGCCCCTTTTTCTCGTCTACTGCTGGATATGGGCTTCCTAATGCACCCGCATGTACATGAGGGATGTATGGCCTTTAACTACACTTGTAGAATAATCCCTCAGTAGGTACCTCCGGTAGCCAACGGTTTTGTTATCCCTTAGTCGCCTTTTACGATTCCCACGGGAAGAGAGGGAAGAGATGACTATACTAAAGCTGCTTTTGAAATACACGGCAGTGATTCTGTTTAAATAAACTCCAGCCACAGCAGGTAATACACAGCATCTGATGCATCTGATTCCAGTGATCCATTTCAGCATCTGATACATCTAATTCTGTAAATAAATTGTTTGACTTTGAGAATTATGCCCTAGGACCCACAATTGTCCCGCAAAAAGTAACATTTGCTATTTTGGGTTCAACCATTTTTTTCTGTATTCACACTCCAATCCTTGAACACAAGCCATATCCGAAGTTTCATGTATAAAAAGGTGCCTAATTTTATTACCGAGCAAGACGGGGTTTTATATACAAGGTTTTAAACTTACAGAAGTTGAAAAAAAAATCAATATCAGACAGGTTCTTATTACGTATCGATAGTTAATAAATTTATAAAAGGCTAATGGATATTTGTGTTTTTCTGTAAGCATTATGTATTTTTGTTATATGTATGTTTGTACACCATAATTGGCAAATGTGACGATCTGACTATCTATAGACTTACAGTGAAATCAACGAGACATGAACTTTGCGTTTGTGTGAGTGTAGACCGATAGTGTACAGTGCGAACCATTTTGACAATACCAATTGGACAATTCGGCACCCATTCACACAGATGCAAATTCACGTTTCTTTGATTTCACTGTACCATCTTTCATAACGCACATTGCAAATAAAAATTGAATAATTCCCATGTAGCAGATGAGAAGAAAAAGGAAGGTCACTAAACACATTATAATTGTCGGATTATTTTGGAAGAGATTTCTCAATTTATCGTATTTTTTTTTAAATGACTAATTCTTATGGATTTGTCATCGAACCGTAACAAGGTTATCGAGCAATTTTTCAACCGTTTTAGATTAAGAATATAATCTATTGTGCACATCTCGTGCTTGCCAAACACTCAGGAATTGGAACACATTAATTATTCACATAATTATTGTCTTTTGTCACACGAATTTCGTTCTTTAACTGAAGAAATAAAACTCACTTTCGTTATTAGTTTAA
Source organism: Sesia apiformis (assembly GCA_914767545.1). NCBI lineage: Eukaryota > Metazoa > Arthropoda > Insecta > Lepidoptera > Sesiidae > Sesia > Sesia apiformis. The sequence continues at coordinate 3,906,200 of OU611976.1, forward strand.
ATAAACGTTAAAGCGTTGCGTTGCAAGTGCCTTGCATTTGCAGTTTTTCAATGTTCTTAAATAGGACAATGTTAGCTATATCCGACAATATATTATATGGCACGTCGTAAAGAGAAAAAGACATTTGCCTATATTCAATATCGCCTTCGTCTTTATTCGTGAAGACCAACTAAATGATCAATTAGCACATTGTTTTTTTTTATAGAGATTTGTCACACGAGCACACAGTACAATTGATGGTAAGTTCAAAGTTGACACCGTCGCCCTATGACATCCGTGATATATGCCAACATCAGCCCAGAATGACAAACTTTGGCACGCTCCCGGATACGCCGCCTACCTTTGAAGATATAGAGAAATTGATTTTGAGGAAGGACTGGGAAAATGGAGAGGGATCTTACATAATTATCTTATATTACACATGTTACTGCCAAAAAACTGTATTGTACATTGGGGGAATAGATTTAACATTTAACGGTAGTCTTCTGTAAGAGAGGGTAACATGGCCCAAGAGTCGAATGCGCCCAGTGGCTGTGAGATTCAGCATGCATCCAAAATGTAAAATAAAGGTGTGAAAATGTAAACAGATTTTTAATCTCTATTATTTTGTTTTCCAGGTGGTAGAATGCAGAGACAAGAAGCGTGGTACAAAGCGAGCATTGAAGGTGCTACACGACAGTGTGAAAGCCAGAAGAGAGGTGGAACTACATTGGCGTGCCAGCGGGTGCAGAAACATTGTTGAGGTAAGACCACTATATACTACAGCCTACAGCAAAAGACAGAAAGAAATAACTAGTGTTGTGAAAGTGAGCGCTTAGTGAGCGCTATTGAAACTTTAAAATGTGACTAAGTTTGGCCTCAAGCGTGTTGGCTGGCTTTAAAATGGCACCACCCCATCTCTTACCGCGGTTGTCGTAAAAAGTGATTAATCCATAAATCCATTCCTACATCTCCAAAACGTAGGCAGCGCATCCGGGGGCATGTCAACATTTGTCAATGGACGACAGTATCCACTAATCATCAGATAGGCTATACAGTCCACCCGATGGTAAGTGGTCGTCTGCTACCATTTTTCCATAAATAAATAACTAAATAAGCTTGGGTGTATATCTCGGTTAAGTTAGAAGATGAGCCAAATCGATTCAGTAGTTTCAAAATTATGACAAAATTTCCAAGATATTCCAAAAGAAAATCGACGTCTATACATACAAACTATATGTGTTTAGATAGGACTCGTAAAACTCGATAACTTTAGTCTATCTATACACTTTTAAACGTACGGAAAAGCATCACTCCATCTTTTGGGGTCTTTGGGGGTCCGTGGGTGTCGCAAAAGACTGGGATAAGCGGCCATCACAAGCCGTGAGGAACTACATCACCTCTAAAAGAGTGGACTCGCCAAGCCGCTTGGCCAGAGTGGCGTTTTAAGGCCGTACGTTCCTCATGCACAAGACAATTTGCATGAGGAAGCATGGACATTACTGGACGTGGGTCCAGGGCTGGTTGCATTGCATTGTACGGAAATTAGCGTGATCTCCTTTCTGATTGCAAACAGCCTTTTATTTTTTTATTATTTTAAAACAAGTAATTTGCCTGCTATTTTTACAAAAATCATTGTTATGTCTTAACACAGACGTCAGTATAGCTAATATATTCCATTGTATCTTATAAACATTCAATAATGTCTATTACTCCACGGTTGAATTGTAACGAGTTAGACATACAAGTAATTGCCTATTGTTTAATATTAATGTCATGTCTCAGTCTGGTTTACAAGTATGCCCTTATCAGTATGCTCGAATAGCATACTGATGGGGATGTTTCGAATAGGAATAACGCACTATTCGCGAATAGAAATACTAGTAGTACCTAATGTGTAAGCACTTATAAAATTATTAAGTAATTTAGTTCAATCACCCAGTACCTTTTTAGTTTAATCTAGAATTAGGTACCTACCAACTTTAAAATCGAACTAAATCACTTACTAATTAAACCAAAACAAACAGTTATGTAACTGATTTTCAAATCAACGTTTAATCTATTTATTTATTTGCAAACTAAGTGTACATTGTAGGTCTTAAAATCTATATACATGCACTTACAACTTAGTGGCCCTTTCCAGACAGAGCAAATTTGAGGGCTGTGATGAGTGCTACACTTGTGTTTAAAGTTAAAATTAAATCATTTTTATATGGGAATATTATGTGGTACATAGGAATTAATTAAATTAATGAAATTATTCTAAGCCGATCACCGTATCATTAATATTATTTCCTTTGTGTAGAGATGATGGATATGAGTTATTAAGTATTTAGGAATTCTTCAACCGAATAAAAATATTTGTTAATTAGAAAGGATTTTAGCTTATTATTAAATATTGAAGATTTGGTCTCATTTTTAATGTGGTGCGGTAATTTATTATATATTTTAATTGCCATGTATTGTGGACTTTCGTTTAACATTTTAGTTCTTGAAGGTATTCAATATTCTTGAATCTCCAAGTATTTCGTTTTATGAACATTCTCTTATACTCACTACTCTCGTTGGGCTTTTACTATTCGATTGGTATTCGAGTATTCGTTAGAAAATTGGCGAGTATTCGCCAAACGAATACCAATATTCGAAACATCCCCAGTATGCATTGAATAAGATCTACTAATAATATGTCAACTTATAAAACGCGTCTGTCTGTTCTTCTGTCAGTCTGGTCGTTTATAACTTCGGATTCTGATACGATTTCCACTAACGTTTAGGCTATTTAGTTCATTAAGAGTTTGTTTCATTTGTTTAATTAAAATCAATTACGCAAACACATTTATCACGAAATACAAACATTAATGTAATTGTACCGGTTATTGCTGAATAAGAAGAGTTGAAGACCGTGTGTGTTGGCGGTCCTCGGGAGAGGCCCATATCCAGCAGCAGCGGTTGATTTTTAATTATTCCTATATTTTTTTACATTGACAACACCGTAACATCAAAAGTAGCAGTTTATTGTAAGAAAGGAAAACTATCAGGAATACGTTGTTGGTAGATTTTTGCTACCAAATGACAAAATTGAATTGACAGTAGGGTTTATTTGACCGCCTTGGAATTGGCTCACATTTAGGACTGTAATGCTATATTCTCTGTATTTTGTTTGACCGATGCACGCATGCCACAATGCCGATCGCTGCCATTACGACCAATAACAAAATATTTAAACACTCACACATTCTTATACAGACTGCTTCAGTTCGTTGTTCATTGACTCGCCGTCTATTTTATTGCAATAATAAATGGACCTTACCCCGATTTAGCATAAATTGAAACGCATCTACACTAATAGAAGTTAGAATATTAATTAAATGTCTAGATTTCATAAAATAACTTGTGAAAAGTCCGTGTATTAAACTACATAATATATTCCTGATGAAATCAGTTGTTGAAATAAAAATCTGAAATCACTTAGGAATATAACGGAATATTTATCAATTTCGTATAATTATTATTAACCTGTGACATATAAGCACATTTTTTCCAAAATTTACGGAAACAGCGTATTCTATACTTACCATCTTTTTGATATTTAAAACCGAGTTAGACACCTTTAGTATCAGATGAAATTCCAGAATCTTGAGACCTTGACATCTGTAATCTAAACAGACTTTAGACTCCTTACAAACGTCGCAATAACGGTTGAATCTAGCTGTTTCCACATGGCGCAACTGTTGGCACATTTTGTCACTTCTACAGCGAAACTGTGTAACCGAATGTCGAAAAAATGTCAGTGATATTTTTTAAAATACAAGGTTGGAAGAATAATTGTAATTTCTTCTATTTTACAAGCTTTTATTTAACCTCACCTGTTAAACCTGTATGTACGCAAATGTATCTACGCGCGAATTGTAAATGGTATCTACTTTTATGAATATTTCGCGACAAGCTTGTTGAGAACAAATAATTCAATATAAACTTATTTTATTCGTTTTAGCCAAGCCATGTGGCTTGCATAAAAGCTTGTTTTTAAAAAATGTTTTTTTTTTATATTATTTGATTTGTATTGTATAGAAAAAAATGACTACTGCTTGCAAGCTTTGCAAGCCGAGCTTTGCGCGAGCCGCTTTTTCATTTTTTTTTTTATTACTCGCCAATCAGAAAGGAGATTTCGTTATTTTTCGTATGTTATAAAGAAATATGTTTACATAAAAAGTTTAAATTTAGAATGTTGGAATGTTTTCAATTTAGCTGGGGTCACCCTTAGTTAAGATATAGTGATTTTTTCCTAAATAAAAAAAAATTGAAAAATTATCAAAAATCGAAATCGTAATGAATACATTTCATCGGTAGAGGATGCAAGTTGCAATCCCCACAACCGCTGGGCGCACTCAACTCGCCAAATTACCACAGAACATTACAGAAAAACACCATGTACAAAATAGCAAATACCGCGTTTCGGTAGTGACTGAGATATGCCAGAGCCCACCCCATCCTATCCCTCCCCACTCCCAACCTTTTCTCCAAATCTATTCCTAAAATATCAAAAGTTGGCCAGCGCTTCCGGGGTTGTGCTCACGTTTCGTCACTCTGATTGGTCACGTGGCGGCGACGTGGCAGGACAACAGTATCCACTTACCACCAGGTGGACTGTAAGCTTGTCTGTCGCCTACTTTCTGCAAAAACAAAAGCACTTTCAATTGCTTATAACGATTATGGTAGATTATTCATACATTTTTTTTTTCCGTCGTCCTGTTTATTTATGCCTGGCAAAGCAATGCAACCAGCCCTTTCAGTGTCCACCGCTAAACCTGTCTAGAGCATGAGGGATGTACGGCCTTACCACGCTGGCCAAGCCGGTCGGTGAGTTCTCCAGACTTGTGGTAGCCGCTTAATTAGACCTTTACTCAACTTTTACGACACCAATGGAAAGTGATAGGATTGTGCTATTCTATAGCGGACCCATACCACACGGCACCCCATAACTTGTGGTAAGAAATTTTTGAATTAAACCGCCTGCAAGAGAGTGAATGTCGTCAATAGTTTTATGTTTAGTGTAGTCATAATTTGAATGTGTGAATTTAAGGTTTACTGTTTTGTTTCCAGATAGTGGATGTATATGACAACACATATGGCGGTAAGCGGTGTCTCCTCGTGGTTATGGAGTGCATGGACGGCGGGGAACTCTTCAATAGGATTCAAGACAACAGAGACGGTGCCTTCACTGAGAGACAAGCTGCTGAGGTGGGTATTCTAAAAACTAGAAAGTAGATTTGAATCTAAATCGTAACAATAATATAGCACTCTCAGTTTAACAAAGCCGGAAGTGGGTGGATTCTTCAAAGTGATCCATAAATCACTGACTTTTGATCACTGCAGGCTCAGTAAAGAATATATTCAAATTGGTTATTATTTCCCTAATGTACGTAAGTGTTTCGGTAGCGAGTGAGATGTCCCCAGAGCCCATTCCAATCCTATCACTCTCCATTTTCCCAACCCTTGCTCCAAATATAGCTATAGCTCCAAAGGTAGGCAGCGCATCCGGGGGCGCGTGTCGACGTTTGTCATTTTGGACTGATGTTGGCATGTATCGCGGATGTCTATGGGCGGCAGTATCCACTTACCGTCGGGTGGACTGTTAGCTCGTCTGCCGCCTACCGTCTGCTCGACCAGCGTGCCGTATTAAAGCCATACATACGTCGTGAACGAGACAATGTCCAGCAGTGAGCGATAAAAGGGCTGGTTAGGGTAATAATTATTTATAAATGTCAAATTTAAAAGATTAGTTAGAATCCCAGTATTAACGGAGCCAAAAATAGTTTCCTCCGGAAGATTTATTTGCGGAAGAGTTTGTTTACAATTACGTGAATTGCTTGTATGAAATATTCATTGAAATGCTAAAATTAAACTTCCTGTAAACATTCGTATAAATTTTAATATTTTGTAAGATCTCATTAGACTAACATCATATTATCATATCATACTGTATTTTCTACTCGATACTGTCGCTTGTAGACATCTGCGAAAACTGTCAACATCAGTCAAAAATGACAAAGTTTGGAACGTCCTCATTTGAGGACCTTTAGAGATTTCGGAGTAAATTAAGAGAAAAGATTGGCTTTAGATAGGGAATGGGAAATATAACGGGACGAGGAGTTTTCCCTCATCCTCTCTCAATCCTACTTGGGGGAGGGAAGTATGTGGTGGCATGGGGTGTCAAGAGCATAATGGGATATGGAGTTTCTTTTATTCCTTTATGTTTTTCATTCGATGGAATAGGAGGGGCTAGGGTGGAATGAGAAATGGGCTCTAGCATAATCCATTCCATACCTCACGGAAGACCACCATAAAATGTACTGCATTTCTCACGTAATCCTATTCCCCCACACATACGTGTTTCAGTGGTGAGTGAGATATGCCAGAGCCCATCTCACCCTATCCTATCCCCACTTTCTCAACCCTTTCTGCAAACCCATTCCTAAATCTCTAGAGATAGGTAGTGCATCCGGGGGCATGGCAACGTTTGTCATTATCCATCATTCCTTTAAAATTTAATCACGGAACGATATTCCAGTTTAAACATTTAAAGAGTCTAATGAGTGTTGAACTGTAAAAACTATACACGAGATAAATGATAATTTCCATTACATATGTCATGCTAGAAACTTTTGGACCTCACTGGAATCTTTGAAAAATATGCTGATTTTTTATATAGGTGTATAGTATACCTACACATAGACATGCTAGTCACGGTCAACTTGTTGGTCAATTGAATTGAATTCATATTCCATAAACTCATAAGCTTAGATCTGTACTTTCTAGAGTCTGTATTGTGTACAATGTTGAAATATAATATTATATGTCATGCTAGAAACTTTTGGACCTCACTGGAATCTTTGTAAAATATGCTGATTTTTTATATAGGTGTATAGTATACCTACACATAGACATGCTAGTCACGGTCAACTTGTTGGTCAATTGAATTGAATTCATATTCCATAAACTGATAAGCTTAGATCTGTACTTTCTAGAGACTGTATTGTGTACAATGTTGAAATAGAATAATGCATAATTTTCATAGTTCTATCTCCATTTTACAGATAATGCACTCAATATGCGTCGCCGTTCGCCACCTCCACGACTGTAACATCGCCCATAGAGACATAAAACCCGAGAACTTGCTCTACACCAGTATGGAGCCCAACGCCGCCGTATTGAAACTCACGGATTTCGGGTTCGCGAAGGAGACATTGACACCCGCAGATACGTTACAAACACCATGTTATACACCCTATTACGTTGCACCAGAGGTAAGAGAAATATCTGTTTTTTTCTTTATTTTTTCGGACGGCAACACATTTTTAATTCGTAATAAATTCTCCGGCCGACGCTACTACGACAGAGTCCCTCACCATCGCAACGCCCTATTAGTTGACAGCCTAACCTGTGTCTCCGATAGGAATGACCCTCACCGTTGCCGTTATCGTCCTCGGCACATCCTAGACGTACAGCACGTACGTGCTGTACGTCTAGGATGTGGAGTACGTACAGCGGCCGTGGAATTGTAGCGTGCACACACATCCTCACATAGATAATATCAAGGGTGTTTAATTTGGGATACTGTATGAGTACGGGGTCATGTGCTCAGTGGAGTACGTACAGCGGCCGTGGAATTGTAGCGTGCCCACACATCCTCACATAGATAATATCAAGGGTGTTTAATTCGGGATACTGTATGAGTACGGGGTCATGTGCTCAGTGGAGTACGTACAGCGGCCGTGGAATTGTAGCGTGCACACACATCCTCACATAGATAAGGATAGGAAGCATCGCTACCTCCAATCCGTCCGTAGAAGCACGTCCCCAGCAAATGAGTGGTCAACTCATGGAACAATCTACCGTAGCAAGGGACAGTTGAAACTGAAAAAATAAATAAATTCAAAACATGTTTAGACAAAGAAGACAGCACAAGTGCATTGATATGTATGCATTCGAGGAAAGCTGCTAGCTTAATACCTAAATAATAATAATAAAGCTGAATCTGCGCAATATCAGTTGCGCTCGAGAAGCCAAAGAGATCACATCTCTCCGAAAAGTGAACGCAGCCGCCACTGAAGATGTCAACCGCAGTTGTTGACGAAACGTTTGGAAGAAAGAGAAGAGATTGCAGAAGAGCTCGGCCAAGTAGCCCGGAAGATTCAATTAATATGGACACCGGCCGAGAAAGCCTACACTCCACAATAATAATGATAAAGGTTTTGTAATAATATTTTCTTATTAATTTCAGGTGCTAGGATCTGACAAGTATGACAAGTCGTGTGACGTATGGTCTCTCGGTGTCGTCATGTACATACTACTGTGTGGCTTCCCGCCCTTTTACTCCAACCAGGGGCTGGCCATATCGCCGGGTATGAAGAAGGTAAGGAACACATTCTCACACGCAAACGCGCGCACGCGCACGCCAGTTGACAACATCGATAGCAGACATGAACAAGTCGAGTTATTTCTCTGGTCTATGAGAGTCGTATAATAATACTGTAAAACCAGCGTGTCTGTACATTGAATATATTTACCAAAAACTAATTGGGAGCGATGAAGAAAGAGTGTCAGAATGCAAAAAGACGATTTTGTCCGTCTGTCTGTTCGAACACGCTAATCTCAAAAACTACTGAACGGATTTTCACGGGGTTCCCACGGCATCGTTTCATCGAAATCGGCCGACGGGAAGAAAATATATCCCAATTTAGAGTTTAAAAACTAAAAATCCACGGTTACGAAGTCGCGGACAAAGCTAGTGTAATATAAAGTTAAACAAAGTATTTAACCATAAATCTGCTAATGAGTATTGATATTCGTCATAAACGTCGGCGGCGCGCCCGCACACCCCCTGGTGTTGCAGGTGTCCATGGACGGCTGTGCCACTTACCATCACGTGAGACCGCTTACTCGTCCGCCTACTACACTATAAAAAAAAGCGATGCTCGAAGTGTTTCGTTGATGTGCTGACGAAGCTGATGTCACAAGGGTCGCTACCCTTAACTCGCGCACACACGGAGAGACAAACATACAGACACATACTCAGAGAGAGACATACAGACAGACACACGCACATAGAGAGAGGCAGACAAACATATAGGCACACACACTCACAGAGAGAGAGAGAGAGATACATACGTACGCTCGCACGCACAATCAAACGCGAGTATCTCACACGCATATCGTTCTTTATACAGAAATAATCTCTTTTTTTTTTTCTCTTTAGGGGCTTTTTACACTTTTGTGTATATCAGTCACTCTCATCGTACCCTAAAGGTTACATTGTTTCTTAAATCTCTACTTAACTTATCTATAACTCTTCTTAAATCTCTACTTAACTTATCTATAACTCTGATAAATGACTCGCAAATTAGCACAGAATATTTGTACCTTTCGATGTTGACTCGGACAGAATTTTATAGAACATCCCTCGTCACTCCTGTTCAAATTCAGAGCCTTCCTCTCACGTTCGTTCCGGGAACTCCACCCAACAAATGTTGGACATCCTCAATTGTACCACAACTTTAGCAATTAGGAGAATTGTTTTTTCTCATATGGAAATCAAACCCGTTTAGTGGCATATGTCCAGACTGCAACCCGAAAGTTATAATAACCAGGTTCCTATTCAATTTAGTTTGCAAAAACCATGGTATGGTTTATGTACTCGTATATGGTAGACTGAATACTTCTATACCATATATACCCTTTCCTATACCCTTTTATCGAGATCGTTTATTAAATTACTCTTTCCACGCTTCGTAATATTGATTTTTATAAATTTTAAAGAATAGTAAGGAGATAGGAGATTCCTTCTCTTGCCTTCTTCTTTTCTTCTGGAGGATTTTCCTTCTTCTTTTCTTCTGGAGGATTTGCCTTCTTCTTTTCACTTCTCACTTCTTTTCATTTATTCAACTATCATCACCTTTCATTTCCGATTCGATTATCGATACAATTGTAGTACAATTTACATTCGATTTATTAAAAATATTTGACTTAAATATTAAATATTAATTTTATTAATCGCAAAAATGTATTTAATACGAAATCAATTTAATAAATCGATTGTATTATATGTAAACAATAAAATCATAAGTAATAAAATCTTAATAAAACGCAGAGTTTTTATTCTAGCAACACTGGCTATGGCGAACATTAAATAACACATTAGTTGTTTTATTTGCACATAGTACCTACCTAATAATTTTTCTTCTAAATATACTTTTATTTCAAAACTATTATTTTCGATTCATTTTACATGCGATAGCGTATAATCTGTGTATGACTACTATTTTATACGAACGTCATTATTTTTTCGCTCTCAACAATAAAGCATGGCATTGTTTCGAGTACACTTGACTGTCAACAAATGCGGAACTTGATAGGCGCGTCAAATAGAAAATAACATAGTGGACGGAGTATAGTAGAATCCGTTCTACTCTCGATATCGAACAACGTATATTAGCTTTTGCATTATTTCAATGATACATTCAAATGTCTATTTCAAACGTATTTCAAATGTCTGTAAATATTCTTTAAAAATAAACAAGTTTTCCATCATATTTTCTTAGGTTTTCGCGATTACTATACATAGCAATTAAACAACTTTGAACGGTTTAAATCGCGTATATTTGACATTATTTATATCCCGACGTTTCGAACACTTTGCAGTGGACGTGGTCACGTGGTCACGGGGTGACTAATTGATTTTATTTGTCACTTGAGTTATTAAGAAATTATTTGAACTACCGTCTGAAATTTTCAAGACGATAGTTCAAAAAAATTTCAGACGGTAGATCAAATAATTTCTTAATAACTCAAGTGACAAATAAAATCAATTAGTCACCCCGTGACCACGTCCACTGCAAAGTGTTCGAAACGTCGGGATATAAATAATGTTAAATATACGCGATTTAAACCGTTCAAAGTTATTTAATTGCTAAGTTTTCCATCAATTTATTTTGATGTATGCTATTTTTCCACAGCGTATCCGCTTAGGTCAATATGACTTCCCTGAACCGGAATGGTCCAATGTATCGGCGGAAGCGAAGAATCTTATACGTGGCATGTTATCCGTAGACCCAGCCAAGAGACTTACTATACAACAGGTGAGAATTTAATGAATGAATGAATTACATTAACGGTCTCTCTCACCACCTTCCGATAAGGTATCAGAAAGTCAGTTATCGTTATTTATCAGAAGAAGGATTTTTTTTATCTTATCAGGACTAAAAAAAATCCTGGTACGTTATCAGGGGATGAGACAGGCCCTGAGTGTGGTAACGAAACAGAGTTTCGCCCCCCCCCCCCTCCCCTCGTACCCTAGACCTCTTCCCTTTTACGCCGTCAAAGTGAATAAACACGTAATCAACGTATTTACGTTATTTTAATGTTCCTATCAAAACCTCAATCCCCACTAATTTCTTTTTCTCGTTATGTTGCTTCAACAATATTTTTAACCAATGTATGTATGGCGTTACAATTACATTTATTTATTTATTTAATAGGTAGGAATAGGATAGAATGGGAATGGGCTCTGGCCTATATCACTCACTACCGAAACACGTACGGTACAGCCAGCAAATGTACCCAACATCCTTCGATTCTAGTCCCTGTTGTTAGCTGTACATTGGAGGAATTGAATCAACTGGGTAGTATTATGTGAGTGTGCAGTAATTAATCAGTCTAGTGCGCCCAGCGGCTGTGGGATTACAGCTTGCTCACACACCCTTGCCTTATAGACTTGCAGCTGGATCGTTAATGCATGTCCTTTAATTGTTAGGTTATGTCAAGCCCATGGATCCGTCAATACACCCAAGTGCCGCAAACGCCGCTGTACACCAACACGCTGCTGCGGGACGCGGGCGAGGCGTGGGCGGACGTACAGGACGAGATGACGCGCTCGCTGGCCACTATGCGGGTTGACTACGATCAGGTATATACACAACCCACTGGAACATACACACAATACATACATACAATACATACAATACACAATCATACACAATACATTCTACACACAATACACCCTACACACCATACTCCATATGCAATAGATCCTACACACAATACACTACGTACACAATTCATCATACAAACAATACACAAAACACATTCTATACTGTACATACAGTACATCGTACACAAAATAAGCATTACATACACACAGTACACCATACACACAATACAACGTACAAACAATACACTACAGAAAAATAATTTAAACACATTTCAACTTGCAGGTACAAATCAAGGCACTGGAGCAGAGCAACAATTCGTTACTTAACAAGAGAAGGAATAAAGTGGGAGCTTAATCTTAAGATTTAAGTATTTAAATACTTAAGTGATTTACTTAAATAAATATACATAACGACTGCTTTCCTTCATTTACACCAAAATATATAATTGTTTTCATAAGGGACATGCTTTGTAAGGGTGCGATACTTAGACTTTATTTAGAAAATAAAAAAATAAAAAATTTACGATATATTTTTTTATAATATTTTTTGTTTTCTTTTTCTGGGTAATTTGCAAAATTAAACCTGTATGTAATTTTGAATATTTTGTTTGGAAAATAACAACGATATCGACGTATGCAGAGCGACGTTTCTAAGAAATGTACAAAAATTGTTTAGCGAAATAATGAAATAATTTTTAGTTAAATTGTTTTTTCTAATTTGGAAAATTAAGTCTCTCTCTCTCTCTCTCTTTATATTGAATAATGCCCCTTTTTAGCGATTGAAATATACAGACGTACGTTTTTTTCTTTTGATATTTTTTTATATATATGTATTTCTTATAGTGACATGTATTATAATTATTTTGTATAAAAGGTTGGGTGATTGTTTAGTTTTTAAAAAGTATCCGTTGTTTGTCAAACGTATTTATATTATAACCTTTCAATATGCTTTGGTTTACTGACCATGTGAAGAAAAAAAAAATTAAAAATTTTAAAAACCTTATAAATACAAAATCCTTTCGATTTGCTTCACTTTGTATACGTCGAATATACTTTTCTTATTTTATTTCGTTTCTTAAAAATATTTTTTTTTTTTTCAATTGTTTCTGAAGCGCCCTTTAAAAGGTTCTCTGTTGATTTGTGGAGATACAGATACGTACGAATGAGAGAAGGTTATTTTTGTTTATCATTTTTATCCATTTAATTAGCTAAGAACGTAAAAATTTATAATCGGAGTTTGACCATTTCGAGGCGGGCTTTTATTAGTAGGTACAGCATTAGAGGTGATTTTTGCTTACGTTAAATATAAAATTGTTTATGTTACCATAGATTTTTGTTTTTCAATCCAACATTCTAGTTTAAAGTACGCAACAGAAAGGCCTAATGAAGTAATTTTATTTTTTTTTTAGCGAAAAGAGGTCGTATTTGTTATTTTTGATATATAAAAATATACATACTTAAATTTATTTACACTGTCTAAATATAAGCGTATATTTTATGGATTTAAGTTTAATAAAAATATAGTTTATTATCTCAGGGCCACATTAAGAAACTAATAATGTATTTTGGAAATGTGGCCTCTTGATAATATACTAGAACAATGAAGTCACATCGTCGATCTTTTCGACCAATCAGATCGCCTCCTCCAATACATTCACAACTATCGGGCGTTGTCATTGGTCGAAATATTTGATTGTATAGATTGTCTCCTCATAGATGTATTTTTTTTTTGCATTTAGGCGTTTTTTTTTTAGTATATTTCCATAGTTTGAGAACTAAGAACTATTTACGACTTTGACGTGTTGGAAAGATTTAGGTGTATAATGTGCAATTTGAAAATTACTTGCTATATTTTAAAAATAAAATAAATATTTTTCATTTAACGGTAACTAATTACAGAAAACATATAAAGTTTTAAAATGAGATATAAATGGTTTAATAATAGCTTTGTTCGCGGTAAGGATTCAGAACTAATTCGGAACTAGTACTGAACTAATTTGGAATCGTAGTAGAGCGCATGCTCGGTTATAGACCGATTCGTGATTTTTATTTCCGCGAACGATTTCGGAACCAAACTGCGTACGATCTACTGTCATCGGCAGTGTTACCAACTGTCAAAAATATTTATCCCTAAAGCTTAAGTCAAAAACCCCCAAAATCGCCCCAATTACTTAGAAATCCCTCTAAAAAAATATATAATAAAAGAAAAAATATAAATTACAAAAATGCAATGAAATTTCTTTACCTTTTAAATCTGGATCTGTTTCCCAAATCTCGTGTACTTCTGACAGTACATTTTATTATTTTTAGTTTCTTTAGGCATCATTAACAAATTGCTTGTCGGCACAGCAGTACAACAACAAAATCGAATTAAACAAGTAAACAATAATCAACGTACATATGTATTTCCAATAAGCATAGGCACAATAACCACCAGTCACCACAGAGTAGTTGTAATATATTTGTACTAGATGTCGTTAAGTCGCTAGGTCAACAAATAAATATGATTAGCTATTATAGTTTGGATTGTCCCAGGGCCTATACTTTCACATAATATATGAAAAATATATATTCAAAAAAATATATGAAGAACTTTTAACGGTTTAAATCGCGTATATTTGACATGATTTATATCCCCACGTTTACAGTCATTAAATTAATTAAATCACAAGGCCAACGCCATACTGCAAGACCTCTGGACACCGTGAGCGAATACTGCGTGCATAGGGAATGTTATGATTAAAAAATTCAGACGGTAGTTCAAAAAATTTCAGACGGTAGTAATAATTTCTTAATAACTCAAGTGACAAATAAAATCAATTAGTCACCCCGTGACCACGTCCACTGCAAAGTGTTCGAAACGTCGGGATATAAATCATGTCAAATATACGCGATTTAAACCGTTAAAAGTTGTTTAATTGCAATGTATAGTAATCGCGAAAACCTAAGAAAATATTAAATATATGAAGAGTCAAAAAATCCCTAAAAATATAAAACCCCTAAAAAAAACCCATCCCACTTATTTACCCCCTAAATTTGGGGGGAAAACCTCTAAGTTGGCAAGTATTTAAGTGGACCCATCTAAACACATTACTCTTATTAGAGTATTATATAAACTTATTTATATAAACAACAAACAAAACTAACCATATTTTATTTAACCCTTAATAAATTAATAAAATTTATATTTTATTTAACTATTTAACCAGTTTATTAGTTTCTAACCAACTGAATATAGCCGCAGCATATATGTCAAATGTCGTTAGGTAAAAACTGCGCATGTCTGGAACTACGGATTCTTGCCAAAGTTATAGAACTGATAGAACTGATTATGAACCGATCCTGAATCGAGTTCGACGGTTCCGCGAACACAGAACTGTAACTAGAAATTCTGAATTGTGTGTTCCGCGAACGGCATTATTTGAACTGCGCATGCGTATAGTTCCGAATCAGTTCGGAATCCTTACCGCGAACGAAGCTAATATTCTGATTGTATATATTCGGACAAAGATTATTGCACATTATACGCCTAAACTGTTGGAATGTGGTCTCTATGGGAACTGCATAAGGTTCCTAAAACAATACGGTCCAATACAAATACAGAGATAATTTATCGGACTCTATGGTATTTAGTACGGGGTGTTTTTTTATTAGTTTTTGGTGGTGTAGGGTTGTATGAGTTTGACTTATATAGGTTAAAGAATGTATGTAGAATGTATATGTGTATTAAAAATAAATACAGACGTTCGTATCCATACGTAAAAGTATCGACTAATGGAGAAGTTCACTATGTTTATAATTAAGTTATCGTATTTATATAAAAATATACGCGAAAATATTAAGTATGGTGAAACAAAAATTGAAATCCGTTGGAGAATGACATAGCTATCGCAATGATGACGTCACAGCACCGATCCTTAAAAAGCCTTGAAAAGGTAGATTCCATATGTTTAGACTTTAGACAAATATACAGTTTCATTAACACTTCAAGGATATACAATAGTTTCTATGTAAATCGTGACGTCACACTGCTCGGTCAACATCCAACTTTGAAAGGGTATAACTTCACAATTTTTAAAGATACCGTAAAAATTGCTCACGATTGTTTTTTTTTTCTTTTTTTTTTTGTAATTTTCCAAACTTTTTTAGGCATGTACTAAAAATATGGTAAACTTCTCCATTCTAGGTTAGAACGACTTTATCAAATACATTTGCAGCTCGCTACAAGCTTATCTAATTAATACGCGGCTTCGTTACGCCAACCGCAAAACATTCTGCTGCAATTTTATTTCATTCTGTTTAACGAGTCCTCACAGTATCGAATATAAAAAACTGTTTACCTTAGATAAGTTTTTACGGACTGCAAATAAACTTTGTAATTGTTCAAACGTTTATTTGATCCAGAATACGTAAAATATGCATCACGATTGACGCAATTATGTTTAGAATAGATTAGAAATAGCTAATTAAAAATGATTCAATTTCATATAGTTATATAAGCACGGGTTTAACTGACATATAATATAAATAAAACGAGATAACGAATAGGGAAATAAAGTATTATTTGTAAATAGATTTTTCCTGAAAAATTCACATGGATCACAAAATTGCTTTAAACATTGTGCGACGCGATAGAAGTGTCATTGAAGCGCAGGGCTACGTTAATTAATCCGATAGCTGAGTTTTATTATTAATATGTATTCAATTGAAATGTAAAATATTTCAATTTGAAAACACGTCCAATTTATGTGTCAACGAAATAACTAGAACTGTATTTAAAACCTCGCTAGCGACAAATAAAATTGTTTTATAAGATAAATCATAAGTTACAAACATGTAGTTTTGTTCGTCTATCTAAAACATTCGTAACGCTCATTACTCTACTCAGTACAGGGTAGCGAACGAACGCGGCGCGGGCGACGTAGCATCAAAGATATACTAGAATTGAACAATAAAACTTTTTAAACTTTACGAAAATATATTTTAAATCGGGTCTGAATGCGTATAATGAAAGGTTTTTGTATAATGAACTCTTTTATTTTTACTCTACGTTTTGGCACGAGTTGCATCAGCCGTGGTCACGAGTTGCATCAGTTGACTGAAGAGGCGGCGTAGTCCGCGATCGGAACTGCGACCAGTTTCATCAACTTCCCAAATTTGATCTTCACATTCGGAAAGGCCGCGACACTACAGTAACAATGTCCGCGGACGTATTAGACGGTAAATGGCAAGGCTTTGTTAATCACTGGATTCCTTGCCGACGACAACTTATATCCTCTTCCCGGTTGTAATTTTTATATTTCTTAATTTCAATCGCGTTACGTACAATCCTAGGATAATAGTGACTGTCAGTGAAGAGAATTTAAAGGTAATAAAAACCTTTCATTAGACGTGTTCAGAACTGATTTACAATATAAAATGAACCGTATAACAAAGGTATTTGTTTAACTTTTATTTTTACTCGACGTTTCGGCACGAGTTGCATCAGCCGTGGTCACGAGTTGACTGAAGAGGCGGGTAGTCCACTATGGGAGCTGCTTTACAATATAAAATGTGTACAAAACGCAACTCTACTCTCAATATCTAGCTTTCGAGATATTTCAGTCACACGTATACAAATATTAGTTTAAAAAAACTTCGTACGAAATCGACTTGGGTAGCTTTGCGTTAATTATTAATATATAACTATTTGAACAGCAAATTATATTATAGTTTTATTAGAACAAAAACTCATTTCACTCACGATCCTTTCCAAATCCTTTTACAAATAAATACCCGGCAGATAGGTAGCATTAAGGACGTCAATATTCGTCATTATTGACTGATGTCGGCGTGTATTGAACACGACAGTTACAGTGAAATCAAAGAGACATGAGCTTTAAGTTTGAGTGTGTGCACGCCCATAGTGTGTGTGCACGCCCATAGTGTGTGTGCACGCATTTATGAAAATCAAATGAGGAGTCTGAAAACAGACGACACTGTTCAGACTATATCCAAACCAACTGCTGGAAAATCATTTAAGGTGTGTGTTTCAAATAACATATAGTCAGCCATTTTTGTTTTTAATGTCAAAATATGTTTTCCGAACACAAATAAATCACCAGATCTCTAGTAAGTTTGCAATGTGATTCGGAATAACTAAATTGTTGTGGCCCTAATGGAGTGACAAGAATCACCGGACATGTATAATTTAAGGAGAGCGCAGAAGACGCTCAGTCCGGAGAAAAAAAAATGTCTAACAACGAGCTTAAGGGAAGGAACGGGCTTTGTCTTAGGGCGTTGCTTTTGGGAGGGTACCGCAGGATCGAGTCTGTGAGAAGCGCCCGGGCACGTGCAGATACCTGGTAAAAATGTTAGCTGAAGGCCGGCGTCTCCGCTGGCGGGGACGGTCTACATGTGTAGCGTATGAGTGTAATGTAAGAACCGCATTGGCAACAGTAATTGGGTCGTCTCCAGGACGTACCGAGGACGTCGACTAACGGGAAAAGCATTCCTGTCGGGGACACAGGTTAGACTAGCAACTACTAGGTGGTTGGAATGATGAGGGACTCTGCCGTAGTAGCGCCGGCAGAGCCTTTCACGTATTTGACGATGGAAGGAAGTTCCAAGTCCTCGTGGAGATCAATATTGCGTGAATACCAGCAACCACGGCCTTACGCACGAATCTATTTTGGAGGGTTTGTAGCAGTTTAATGTAGGATGCATGTGCAAAGACAACGCAAAGTGCAAAGCAAAGACATGTTTATGTGTTCTCGGAAGATCAGTCGATGGTCTAGAGTAACTCCGAGATATTTGGTATTCCTAACCCAAGGGATAGTTTCACCACAAAGGGATATATGGGGAGTGGAAAGAGACGAGCCATAGGGCTACGAGTGCCACCCATTGGAAAAGGGAAGTACATGATTGACCTTTTCTCCAGGTTGACCTCTATCCTCTACCTCACAAACCACTCGCCTAGGGCGGTGATCGCGTTGGAGGCGTAGAGGGTAAGCTTTATTTCAAGGGTGAGGGGACGACATTTCTGAACCATTTCGACAATCGGATTGGACAATTCGGCACCTACTCACACTGATGCAAAGCTCATGTCTCGTTGCGACAATCGGATTGGACAATTCGGCACCTACTCACACTGATGCAAAGCTCATGTCTCGTTGCGACAATCGGATTGGACAATTCGGCACCTACTCACACTGATGCAAAGCTCATGTCTCGTTGCGACAATCGGATTGGACAATTCGGCACCTACTCACACTGATGCAAAGCTCATGTCTCGTTGCGACAATCGGATTGGACAATTCGGCACCTACTCACACTGATGCAAAGCTCATGTCTCGTTGCGACAATCGGATTGGACAATTCGGCACCTACTCACACTGATGCAAAGCTCATGTCTCGTTGCGACAATCGGATTGGACAATTCGGCACCTAATCACACTGATGCAAAGCTCATGTCTCGTTGCGACAATCGGATTGGACAATTCGGCACCTACTCACACTGATGCAAAGCTCATGTCTCGTTGCGACAATCGGATTGGACAATTCGGCACCTACTCACACTGATGCAAAGCTCATGTCTCGTTGCGACAATCGGATTGGACAATTCGGCACCTACTCACACTGATGCAAAGCTCATGTCTCGTTGCGACAATCGGATTGGACAATTCGGCACCTACTCACA
Source organism: Sesia apiformis (assembly GCA_914767545.1). Lineage (NCBI taxonomy): Eukaryota > Metazoa > Arthropoda > Insecta > Lepidoptera > Sesiidae > Sesia > Sesia apiformis. The sequence continues at coordinate 3,925,846 of OU611976.1, forward strand.
CTGATGCAAAGCTCATGTCTCGTTGCGACAATCGGATTGGACAATTGGGCACCTACTCACACTGATGCAAAGCTCATGTCTCGTTGCGACAATCGGATTGGACAATTCGGCACCTACTCACACTGATGCAAAGCTCATGTCTCGTTGCGACAATCGGATTGGACAATTCGGCACCTACTCACACTGATGCAAAGCTCATGTCTCGTTGCGACAATCGGATTGGACAATTCGGCACCTACTCACACTGATGCAAAGCTCATGTCTCGTTGCGACAATCGGATTGGACAATTCGGCACCTACTCACACTGATGCAAAGCTCATGTCTCGTTGCGACAATCGGATTGGACAATTGGGCACCTACTCACACTGATGCAAAGCTCATGTCTCGTTGCGACAATCGGATTGGACAATTCGGCACCTACTCACACTGATGCAAAGCTCATGTCTCGTTGCGACAATCGGATTGGACAATTCGGCACCTACTCACACTGATGCAAAGCTCATGTCTCGTTGCGACAATCGGATTAGACAATTCGGCACCTACTCACACAGATGCAAAACTCATGTTTCGATTTATTCCCCAAAATAATTTTATGTTTCGCTTAAACAATTTGACGTGTGAGGAGAGGTTAATTAAAAAGTCAAATTTGAAACTTATAAGAAAGTTCCATTTTCAAAACACATGAATTTATTACATTTTTCTTTATTGGGTATTAATATAAGTACTCGTATGTACAATCTACACCGTTTGCACCAGGTTATAAAAAAACAGATACAGTGAAGTAAGCACATTGGAAACATGATTTCAAATATGCTAACTTTAACAAAAAATAATTTACTTTTAATGTATTTTATATTTATATTCTAAATTTATTATGTAATTTTTTGTACTCTGCTGTACAAAAAATTTAAAATAAAATTAAAATGAGTTGTGTGTACAATTAATTAAATAATGCGAGAGCTACTGAACAGAACACTGTTAAACTATTGACAATCTAGTATGTATTCTCAAATCCATAGTAGAAACTGAACTTAAGATAAGAATTGATTGATTGATAAGTTGATTATGGATTGATGATAACTTGAAATACAATTTTAATCCAAACTAAATTCCAATTCCAAATGAAAGCTATAAAATATTTTTTGATTTCTTTTATATAAGTAATAAACATGCAGTGTAGAATACAATGGCATTTATGAAAATCAAATGATGAAAACAGACGACACTGTCCAGACTATATCCAAACCAACTGCTGGAAAATCATTTAAGGTGTGTTTCAAATAAGATTTAGTCAGCCATTTTTGTTTATAAGGTCAAAATATGTTTTCTGAACACAAATGAATCACCAGATCTCTAGTAAGTTTGCAAAATCAAGAGATACTTTTGCCAATAATTGTGTGGACAGTGTGGCGTTTCTGTTTCTCAATACTGCACAGTGGCATAAATTCTAAAGAAACAGCAGCAACAACTCTTCCAGTAACCAAGACGCGGCCATATTGCCATGTCTACAATATGGCGTTCATATTTGTATTTTGATCCAAAATTAGTGTCGCCCTTGCTTTGAGACCCCTTGAATAAAAAAATGTTACCTACAAGTTAGGAAAAGTGACAAAAGTGTTTTCATATACCTATAGGTAACTGTACGATTATTAATAAATCGTCTAAATTAAGCAAATGTCAGTGAAAGTATGTAACAGTGGAGAAGAAGCGATCACAAGATTTTCTTTTGAGTATATCATAAATATTCTGACTTTTTGATTTTTTATGTTTCTAAAAACTGTGACGTATTTTGTACAGTAAATTTTGAACTCTGAAATATGACAGAACGGTTACAGCAGTATTTTAAGTGCGTGAATAGAAAGCTGCAGCCGTAACAGTTGCCTATCTATGACACATGGTCTTATAGAACATTTAGGTATACTGTCGTATTACAACGCTTCTTCAATTAACGGTAGGTACTACACAAATTTATTTGTCTAACGTTTACGTTATATTTACCTATAACGTTTATCTGTGCCAATGTATTTGCTGTTGTGTGAATACATACAAATGGTCACACACACACACACACACTAATTTTGACACTTAATTTTGGTAGATTTGCATTGGAAGTGTCTGTATCAGAAATAGGCTCATATTCGAAAACTTTTGAATTTTCTGGATCATTTTTGGAATGCAGCGGGAGATGTTTGACATAATACAGACTTCGTTTGGAAATTTGACTGTGGCATATGACTGCAGGTTTGAACTCCTCGGTTATGGAAGTTTGGACTATTTGATTTATTTGGCAAGTTTAGCATGAACATTTGTGGTGGATCTTGTGGCCAATGGTACGGATAAGGCTGACTGTCCGGAAGATTGTATGGAAAGACAGTTTGGCCAAACATTGGCGGATTGTAGTAAACATTTGGAGTTAAGTGATTGGAGAGATTGTTGCAGAAAGTTATGGTGAATGTGCTATGATAGGGGATGCGTTGAAACTATCATTTGTGATGATCGAACTGGTTGGTTCAGCAACAATTAAATTTGTTAATTTTAACAATTTTTAATTTGTTTCTAATTTGCCGCGCTTTTTCTGTCTCAACAGTCATTTGCCAGATTTTGGAACCGACTTTTAAGGTCTTTTTTTTCTTAGACATGTAATTATAATGTGTTTATAGATTTTTAATTTCGCTGAAATATTCACATTTTATGTTCATAATATATCATTATTGTTCTACAAATTCGCTATAGAAATTAAAATACTGTACTATTTTAGAAGTAGTTTTCGGTAGAATATAGTTAGGTACATGCATTTTATGTAAGTCAACTTCGCTTAAATTTATGCAGGTCCTAAATAATTACTTAATTAACTTTATGTACGTAATATTAAAGTGTAAATAGACAATATTTGTTTCATTTCATTTGCCCGTGTCGATTAGCAAATGGGAGTGGAATAGTGCGAGATTTTAACAAACACGCACGCGCTAACCACAAGAAGAAATAATCAAAACACCCAAGTATTTAAAATATACCCCACCCCATTTCCATAGGAATGTAAAATATAGATTATTTTTCATAATAGTAGGTGCCTAAACTTAAAAAGTATTTTAATAATAAGAGTGTGGATGCCGCGTAAACGCTTGCCGCAAATAGGGTTGCCATCAGAAATTTAAAGAAACTAGAATTCGTGCCAATAAAATCCCGTACGTGGCGTCCTTAACCTCGAGCGCACAACATAAAAACATCACCCAGTCTTCTTGACAATCCGCAATTGTTTAATACTGCGACCTGTCATCGCAAACCTGGCCGCAAGCGTGCCCCGACTCGGCGGTCGAGCGCCAACCCTCCGGAACATTACGTTGACCTCTTGAAATGTTGAATTCCTAACGCGTGCATTCCTTATTCAATAAATTTAAATTTATTTTTAAATTTCCAAAAAAAATCCAGTATGTAGGTACAAGAAGTTTCTTTTGGGGAAAAAAGCTACTGGAAAAAATACTGTAAGAAAAATAATATAAGAAAAAACGCGAATAGAAAAATGTTCTACAAGGAAATCAATTTCGAGAAACTTCTCGAACAAATCCTAAATGTCTGTCTGTATGTGTCAAAATAAAAACAGGTAAAATGATTCTTATGCATAAAACAAAATTGCATTTAGTTAAAATTGGAAACAAGATCATCTAAAATTAATTATTAATAATAAACTAACTGACCGGAATCCGCGAATATCTTGGGAATTCAACATGTTAATGTTCCGTAAGGGCGGTAAGCACTCATTCAGCGTCGGATTAAGGTTATTTAAGAGCGGAGGCCCTCATAAGGTGAGCAATTTTATAAATTTTCCTCTAGCCTCCCCCTAATCCGGCACTGCATTAATCCACACTCATATTTGTAAACACTTGTCTTCACTCGGCAAGAGACTATAGCATCAGAACTTATCAAACCGGCAGTTATTTGGCAAGCGCATTACAAATATCAATCTATAGAATAAATCAATAAATATATATTCTATAGATTTATAGAAATATATCAATGAATCTATAGAAAACTGTATAGAACATAAATGGCGGGAGCGATCCAAGCGCACTGGACCATTGTGAAGTTAGTCAGATACGCGAACCAGTACCATAGAGTAGTGATCATGAGGGCCTGCCAGATTATGTGAACGATTAGGAGGCTGCAAAGAAAAAAAATTTTTTTGTTATAATCTGTAAGATCTTATAAAAATAGTGCTAAACATTTTAAAATGTTAATCAGTACGCTAAAAGTATTATATGTAACTAAAAAATTAACATATATTTCAAGGTTATTTTATTATTTGTAAAAATTAATAAAATTGGTTATTAATTTACTCATATGTGCATAACACTATCCACACTCGCTTGTCGAGGTCTTTGACCGCACCCGCTTCTGTCACGGAGTACGCGTACAGTACGACACCACTCAGAGGTGCCATCGGCCATGTAATGTGTAATGAACGTATGACGCACGCGCTCGAGGGTCGCCTTTACAAAAAAATGTAAAGGCGGGTCGATTGCGATTGATCGAGCGATTAGATACATCGATGTTCAAGAGTTGTGGCGTACTGTAAGTAGGTATCAACTACATCACGTTTTTAATGTAATAAAACAATTATGTTAATTTTTAGTTAGATATTGTAGTTTCAATTGGATATTGACAAATTCGAATATTTTACACTACTTTTGTAAGACCTTAGCTATGGGATGTAGGTTTAATCTCAGATTTGTGTATAAACTAAAAACGTCACTTCCTGCAATAATTCACCGGTTCGGTACAGTTGTAGGTACCCACCCACTGACATCGGTAATGAGTTCTGTGTTCGAATTTCCGTTGTTCACAAATATGTATACCAATTACTATAATTTAAACGAGTATTTTATGAGGTACTCTGTTGTATATACCCAATGCTTATAAGAATAAGAATTATCTATGGTTCTGTTGTCACCACTCTGACACTGGCATTATTCATTGATATTGACATTATACTCGTATAGCACTGACATTCTATATTTCTCTATGTTATTATTTAATTGTTTATGCATTTAATTTTTATAATTAATGATGATTGACTCGAAAGGCAGTCTATTATATTAATTTTACATGTCATTTTTATGACAAACCTGTAGAACTTCTGCAGATTTTTTTCCATCTTATTATTACCATGTTTCAGCAAATAAATATTATATTAAATTCTAAATTAAGGAAGTTCTGAATAAAAAAATTCAATATTGAGACTAGTTTTAATGTTAGTTAATAAATTTCCATCTAATCCAAATTTAATTGTTTTGTTATCCTGGCCAGTGGCCTTACGTCATTTCGTAACAACTAAAGTCTGATTATTTATTCGAGTCAGGGATATGACATATAGAACTGTCAAACAGAGTGAAATTTGTACGTAGATGACACTTTACTGACAGTTCTAACGTCATATAATCAGGGTACTCGAATAAATAATGCTACTGTACAGTGGGGACAACGAAATTTCGAACACAAAACTAAATACCGTTGTCCCCGCCAATGGGGACCGTCACTGGGGACAACAATTAATACTTACATAGTATCCTTGCTCCTAGCAATGGGTAATGTCGACTCCTTCTCATTGTTGAGGTACCGACGGACGCCTAAATGTAAATTCCTGAAGTATTCTAGCCACTGTAAGAAAACATTTATACATTTATTATTACATAATTACAAAAACCGGACTTAATGCCTTATTGGTGAGCGAGAACCCCGCCCTAAATGACCTCTATGTGACCACTATCGTTCTTTTTTTTTTTAATTAATATATATAAAATCTGCATTTTCTTTAATTTTGTGTTATTATTTTTTTTAAATTTTATCAGACAACATGCAAGGAACCATTACAAATTGTAAACACCAAACTGCAGTACAGTTTCAGATTTTTCTTATGTTTTCGAACTCGTTGAATACAAATCTGAAGTTATCTTTTAATAAACAATGGGGAATATTGAATAAAATGGCGTCCAAGTGAAAAATACGAATAAGAAAATTCATTACCCGCAACCGTATTGTTCAACCCGCTATATCTCTGACAATTCTAGATATTTCCTTTTAGAAATTTAATTGGATAATCTTCATACTATTCTGAAGAAAACAAGACCTGTGCGGACTTTCTAAACCATTATTTTTCTGAGTGGTGAATTTATGAAATTTTCCCACACGATATCAGGAATTCTTACATACAGAATTTCGTGAATGCAAAAGAATTTCGTATTTCTATACAGTATCAAAATATAATAAATAAATACCTATATAGGTACGAGGAAGTTTTTTGGAAAGTTATCAGTATTATTATTTGTATTTTCAATATAATTATTAGTCCAAATATTATTAATATTTCCGATGCTTACTCATAATTTATTCAATAATAGCAATTAGATTATTACGATTTGTTGTCTGAGCTGATATATTTACAATAGGAATAAGTTTTGTTACACTAGCAGTGACCGTGACTTGGTGCGGTAGAATACCTATTCAAGTGTTAACGTTAGACGTTAGCTTGGTTCCCGTGGGAATTTTATACGTCCCACTGGGACTTTTTGGCGGAAACTCGAGAAGTATAATTGAGTTTTTGTTTGATTATTGTATATAAGGCATTTTGTGGTTTAATAGCAATAATTTATTAATCTGAAAAGTGTCTTTCATGCGTGGTGTTTGTAATAATCAAATAAAAGCATGGGACAGCGTATTCTTCCAAGGAGACTTCGACAGGACTCGACATAGACTACGTTTTAGACTTTTTTTTTATTACGAAGAAAACTTAATACTGTTGTGAACATGGCTCCTAGACGTACATTTACTGTTAAAGAAAAAGTGGACATCATTTCGAGACTGGAAAATGGTGAAAACAATGTTGATCTGTGTAAACAATTTGGAGTTTCACATTCTACAATATCAACGATGTGGAAAAACCGCGCTAAAATTATGCAGTGTTTTGAATCAAAATCCCTGAAAATAAAGAAAAATCGTAATCCAACTCATCAAGATATTGAAAATGTACTTCTAGTGTGGTTTAAAGCACAGAGAAGCCAAAAGGTACCTATAAGCGGTCCTCTTTTGCAAGAGAAAGCTAATCATTTTGCCAGACAGCTTGGGAAAACAGACTTTAAATGTTCAGAAAGCTGGATTTACAGATTTAGACAACGTCATGATATAGTGGTCGGTAAAGTTTGTGGAGAAGCCGCTAGTGTATCGCAAAACGACTGTGATAATTGGTTGCGAACAGTTTTACCAAAATTAACTGAGGGATATACCGACAGTCAAATATGGAACGCTGATGAGACCGGATTATTTTTTAAATTGACTCCGGATAGAACGCTAAAATTCAAAGGAGAAAAATGTACAGGAGGGAAACTATCAAAAGATAGAATAACGGTGCTTGTTGCTTCAAGTATGGAAGGTGAAAAACGTAAATTGCTGGTTATAGGTAAGGCGAAAAAACCAAGGTGTTTCAAGAATGTTAAAACTTTGCCAGTTGATTACGAAGCCAACAAAAAGGCGTGGATGACATCAGAAATTTTTGTAAAAGTTTTACGGAAATGGGACTAAGAAAACTGAGCTAAGAAGAAACAATAAAAAAATCATCTTATTTATTGACAATTGTCCAGCTCACCCACACATTCAAAAATTGACTAACATAAAACTGGCATTTTTACCACCAAACACCACGTCAGTTATTCAGCCTATCGATCAAGGTATTATTAAGACTCTGAAAAGCCATTATCGAAAGCTTCTTGTCGAGAAAATGGTAAACGACAATGAAAACTGCTCGACTCCTTTCGCCGTCAATCTTCTGGATGGCATTGAAATGTTAACAACAGCATGGGCACGAGTTACTCCAGATACAATAAAAAAATGTTTTTCACATGCTGGGTTTGGTAAATTTTCTACCATTAATACAACTGATGAAGATTCTGATGATGAAATGGATAACTTGCCATTGGCGAGATTATCATCAGCGGAAGCAACAGTTACGGATTGGGAAACTTATGTGAATATTGATGATCAAGTTATCACTACTGATGACTTGACGGATAATGAAATTATTGAGTCTGTACTTCAAACACAAGAAAAGGAGCATGAAGAAGAGGAAGAGGATTGCAATGTAAACGAGATTCCAACAATTAGAGATGCATTATGTGCTATTACAACGCTCAAAAAGTACTGTTTATTTGGAGAAGGCAATAATAATTTAGATGTAGAGGGAATTATGAAAATGGAATATACCTTACAGCGTGCACAAAAGTCTAAACTTAAGCAGTGCACTATAACTCGTTTTTTTAGTAACAGCCGTGTATAATATAAATAAATGATAAATAAATAAATATGTATACATATGTATGTACATACGTGATTTTTTATTATTTCGGATATAGAGACCTCCGGATATAGCGACGACATTAAAGTGGTCCCTCCGCCGTCGTTATAACCGAAATCCACTGTACTTAATAACCTGCTTCCTCAGGCGTGTATTTTTTTTACAAATTCTACGTAAAATTGCATAAATTTTATATATCGCACCTAGCACAGTGTCGAGTTTTCTACATAATTACAATTTTCAAGTCAAAACAATTCAAAACGTATCCTGTCAATGTCCGGTCCCGTCGAAGCAAGTCAGGAGTCTCTCAGTAAAATGATACGTTTACTGACGACAGATGTCTGTTTGCAAGTTTAATAAACTATCATTATTAAACCATAAAACACACTATGTACACATTTTTTATAATAATTATAATCAAAATACAATACGATAATGCCGCGTGGTGTCGTATGGTTTCACAATAACACCAGTCCATCTCCTTCCGTGGGTATCGTGACTAAGTACCCAATAACAAAGCCAAGCCCTGAGGAACTACACCAGCTCTAAGATAGTGGACTCGCCAACCCGCTCGCTCGGCCAGCGTGCCGTCTTAAGGCACAACACAATGCGCGTGAAGACGCCCGCACCCAGCGGTGGATACAGTAAGGGCTAGTTGCATTGCACTCACCTGTAGCTGCGCGATGTCTATATAAAACAGTTGCCTGTCTGTCTGGTTGAGTTGTTGCATCAGTTCCACAGAGTTTGTGTTGTGGAAGCGCCACTCGCTGAATATGAAGCGCTCTAAGCGGTTCAAAGAATTCCACACGTTCTGGTGTAGACGGAAAAGTCTGGGGAAAGATTTCAAAGTTTTTGAGAGGGGGGGGGGGAGTGCGCGCTGCAATCCAACAGCCGCTGACCGCGCTCGACTTGTCACGCACAGAAAACTACCTTGAAATGTACTGCATTTCCCACTTTATGCTATTTTCCCAATGTATGTACGTGTTTCTGTAGTGAGTGGTGAGATATGCCAGAGTCCATACCTAACCCATGTTATCCCTCCTCATTTTCACGGAACAAAAAAAATACTGCGTGAAATAGAAAATCCTCAAACTGCAAGCGAGCGCGGCGCGCATGCTCTCGCGTCGGCAAACGGTTTTCGACTAGTTAGTCCTAGTAATTTAATGCAGTAGCCGACGCGGAGGGCGCCGGGTACGCTGAGAGCGGGGAGTGGTAGGAGCCGCTGAACTGAGGGGTGCTACACTCAAGGCCAGCGGATAATGTGGGTATAGTGGGTAGCTCTACCCACTCGGAATTTTCCGAATGGGTAAAGTACCCACTGTGATTTTGATGAAAAGTTACTGAAAAGGGATTTCCTCGTCGCTCTAAAAATCCACGCCTGGACGCATTTTTTTTCTCTGTATCTTATTTTACTTAAAATTATATCCCGGCCTCATTGTTATTTAGAGCCATTAAATTATTTCCATTAATGTTATTCCTATAAAATTCTCTTGTTTATGAGTCACTCCTCTATATACAATTTCTTGAGGGACTGTTCCCCCTCCCGGCCAACTACCCACTCGGGCCTAATACAACCTGCCGGCCTTGGCTACACTGCACACTATAGAGTTTTTGTGTAATTGGTAAAACCTTATATAAACGGAATACTCACATAGGTCTCCCGCCAGTGATCCTCAAGAGCAAATCGAGAAGTATCGCCGGGAAGAAGTGAACAAATATGGCGGACACACGAAACAGCCATAGAGATGACACGAATTTTAGATGGGGGTACCTGTACAACAACAAAAAAAAATATTCAATATTCTATCTAAATATGTCCATTAACAACGGACTACTTATATAATTGCTTGTAGATAAATGTCCGCATACGCAAAAATTAACTAGTCGGAACTAGAATATAAACCGCATACTCATGGATAGCAAATTGTTTCTAAAAGTAACTGACTTAACCGAATCTGTTTTATAAGTCGTCAGCTCGCCACGAAGAGCTTTCACTTAGATCGACATAACCACTATCAGTTTTGAAAAATAGTTACATAATACTTTTTGGCGGGAGCTCGAGGAGTCGAGATGATTGATTGTTATAAAAATTGAGTATTGTACGTTTTGTGGTTTAATAGATAGTTATAGTTATTAAACTTGAAAGTGTTTTTTTGTTTTGTGTTTGTGATAATCAAACAACTATCACTTTATTAATTGAATCTTCCGGGCTACTTGGCCGTGGTCTTCTGGAATCTTTTCTCTTTCTTCCAAACGTTTCGTCAACAACTGCGGTTGACATCTTCAGTGGCGACTGCGTTCCATTTCGGAGAGATGTTATCTCTTCGGCTTCAGTTTCAGTTGCGCTCGAGAAGCCGAGAAGAGATTCCAGAAGACCTCGGCCAAGTAGCCCGGTAGATTCAATTAATATGAACACCGGCCGAGAAAGCCTACACTCAACTATCACTTTATTCAGCGACGGGACTGAACATTGACAGGATACGTCTTAGACTTGGACACTGGCAGAATGTGCTAAATGCACCATTGACATATATGGAAAGAAAAAAGTATTTACATCATCCACGATGAAAAGGGTTCCCAAGAGCTTTGACACAATAAAACACTAATCTATAGAATTAAAAAAAATCAAACCATAGTGTTGTAGTGAGTGAGATAGCGCCATCTATCGGCGAGTGAAATAACTAAAATATCTTATGTTCTACGGAATCATATACTTGGTATTCAAATAGAATACAAACGAGATTTTTTTATGATTGAGTTTTATGGTTGCTACATATATATGGTTGCAAAGAGAACCCATACATGATTTAATATTGAATATATACTCTATAGAAGTGATCATAATTATTTGAAGAAGGAAATTAAGAAAAATAGTTAAATTAAAAACAATTTACTTCATATCGAAAGACTCGAGGGTTCAAAGATATTTTTTTACACGTATCTAATGTAATTTCTACACATAGTATAATTTTCAAAGACTTACCAAACAGCACTCTTAAAAGGGTACTGATGAAGGTATCCGTTGACTTCGGACTCTATGGAAGCCCATGTGAATGGCTTGTACGTGGACGATGAACAATGGTATACAGACAGACCAGACCTGTAACAAGTAATTGTAATTTAACACTCTCACTGCCACGTATAAATAAAAACAATCTACTTGAGCAGGCAATGTGAAGGACATGTTAATACTTTCACAGCAGGCCACCTAATAAAAATTGAATTTTCTGTAGCATGCCAAGAGGTCTGCGCGCGGGGCATGCCAATATTTCTTGTAAAGGGTTTAGCTCTACAAACGGTGCCCACGCGTCCTGCTCTAATAGTTTGCATGCCGTTGTTGATGGCGTGCTATGCTCGAACTCACGCGGGCCGCCAGCGGATCACGTGGCAGTGAAAGTGTTGAAGCTATATTTATTAATTTTACTTTTTAAAACTCTCCTATACAAGTAATACATGAGGGGTCATAAAGCGAAGGCGACACTGTCCAGACTCCTTAGCCAATCCAACTGATAGAAAATCATTTATGGTGAGTTTCAAATGAGATTTAGTCAGGCATTTATGTTTTTTAAGTCAAAGTATATATATTCTGAATACAAATAAATCACCAGATCTCTGGTAAGTTTGCAAAATCGAGATATTTTGTCAATAATTGTGTGGACAGTGGTGTTTGTTTCTCAATAGCCACATTGCATTGGACGGTGTGATGCACCATGCCACCATTTTGATGTTAAAGTATGGCCGGGCATATTGCCCCTGTCGGAATTGAGTCCGCTGATTGGTCACAATGTACATTAGCAGTTTTGAAATTAAAGATGCATGGGACAGTGTCATTGTTTGATCTAAATCTGATTTTCAAACGCTGTTTTCTATGAGACAGTAGGCTTTGAAAGTTATCTCAAGCAACAGAAATTATTTTGATCTACAATATGGCGTTCGTAGTTTCATTTTGACACAAAAAATGGACCGCGTCGCCTTTGCTTTTAGGCCCTTCACATGATATACAACGGTCCATGGAAATAATGGCAAATCTGAAAATAGGTTATCCAGTATTGAGAGTGGAATCGATGCTACCAGTTTTTACAATAGTCTTTTTATAATTTACTAACTGTTACCGACTTTTTTTATAAATTTTTATAAATAAAATAAAATGTTTTATATCTACACATGTTTATTATATAACATTTACTATATCATCACTCAAATAGTTAGTCGGTCAGTATAAAACATTTGTCAACAAGAAATGCGTACAATTTTTCCTTAAATACTTGTATGTCGATAACATCACGTTTATATCATAAAGAGACTTAACGTGACATACGCCATAAAAATAGTTTAAATGTCTTACTCTGCTTTAGCAGCATGCCATCCTGCCACCAGCAGTTGGTTGACCACCACGTCCACCGGGATATAGTCCGCCACGTTTTCTTTAGCTAGTGGAAGTCGGCGGACTACACCTGTACCGTAAAAGTATAACATTTATAATCAATACAAAAACAAGACGATTTGAAAGTGTGTAAAACTTTTAGTTACAAAGGATTTAGTGAACCAATTAACGTAGTTGATACTTACTTACGCGCACTCACTAACAGAAGCGGACACAAGGCAAAGGGCAAAGACCTGAGCGAATGTGGATAGTGTTATACACATACAAGTAAATTAATTAGCAATTATTTATTTTTAATGTAAGTAATGAAATATTTGAAAAATTCATGAAATACATCTTAATATTTAGTTAGATATAAATGTTTTAGTATACTGATTTGACATATTAAAATATGGCTTATAATTTAAACGGGCAGCAAAAAAATACTAAATGGGCAGTTAACGTGTAGGAATGAAAATTCACTGGTTTACCAACAACATTTAATGCATAATAAATATATATATATATCTCAATATTGTAAACGAAACATGTTGCGATGTACAAATGGTGTGAGCGCCATCTGTTGTTAGTTTTAGGTACAAATCCTCTCAAGCAGGCAGTTAATCATGATCAATAAAACAACTTATAATTGAATAACTGAAATAAATAATTATAAATTACGAAGGATGTCATCATCCAGTCGACGGACTCCATCGATTTGCTACTCATTCAGTATTTTTGCTGGTCATTTAATTACTTTCCTTAAAATATTTTACGTTATATTTGTAAGACCATGTACACACATTTTAAACAAGTTGTTACCTTTAGAGGCGCCCATCAAGAACCCTTGAGGTCCAACCTTGGAACAAGTCCACCCCGGAACTGGCTCCTTCCAAGCGGCCACAACTGTAATACAACAACAACATTTATTCGGCATACAATAAACTTTGATACACACACAATATATACCTACGGGGTATCTGCTCATGAGTTTATTGACGTGAAAATTTTACAAGTTTACAATATCTTCCAAAAAAAAAACTCTTTATAAGTTTTTACATAACATTTCATAAAAACATTGTTAACTAAGAAACTTAATTTAATAATTATATTAATTTACGTTGCAATTAAACAACTTTGAACGGTTTAAATCGCGTATATTTGACATTATTTATATCCCGACGTTTCGAACACTTTGCAGTGGGCGTGGTCACGGGGTGACTAATTGATTTTATTTGTCACTTGAGTTATTAAGAAATTTTTTGAACTACCGTCTGAAATTTTTTAATCATAACATTCCCTATGCACGCAGTATTCGCTCACGGTGTCCAGAGGTCTTGCAGTATGGCGTTGGCCTTGTGATTTAATTAATTTAATGACTGGATCCCAAGCCGGTGGTACTTGCCAACCATCTTCTCTATTGAAATTTGGCTGTTTCTTGATTCAATAGATTTCAAATTTAATTTACGTTTCCGCGTAGTGTCGGCCGGCTTTGGAATAGCTCCACGCCATCTCATTCCGTGGGCGTCGTACGAGGCGTCTAAGGGGGTGACAAGGCGGCTACCACCAGGCCGCGAGGAAGTACACAACCTCTACAAGAGTTGACTCACCAACCCGCTTGAGCCTCGTGCAAGAGTGTACGAGAACGGCCGTGTACAGCAATGGACGTTAAAAGGGCTGATTACAGGAAAGTATTACAGTAAGCTGATTACAATTGCGAGGGGGAGTGTGCACGCTGCATTCCCACAGCCGCTGGGCGCACTCGACTGGCCACGTTACCCCTCACTCACAGAAGACTACTTTGAAATGTACTGTATTTCCCACTTTATCGTATTTCCACATGCCAGAGCCCATTCCCACCCCATCCTACCCTATCCCTCCCCATTATTCCAACCCTTTATTCCAATTCATTCCTTTAACACGATGAGTGCGAAACGAGGCTTGAAACACCTCGTCCGTGTCTCGTCTTTATAGCGGTAAGGAAAAACTTAAACTTCTCTGTCGTGCGAGAGGCGTAACTTCCGCCTGGTTCAGTCTAGGAAAGAGATAACTATATATCTGAGATGTGCTATTGATGCCGAGTTTTTTGGTATACCTACCTTAATACCGGATTTTTTAGGCCTCGTACCGCACTGAATAAATAAAAGTTTAATACAGTGCGTTACGAGGTTGCGAACACCTCGTACCCCCGCACACCTCGTACCGCACCCCACGCTAGCTTCACGCGGTTAGTGTTGAGCAAAACGTTGAACGCTGCGCCCGCGACGATATAATAAGATGTCGAAACGTTGCCGAAGAAAGTTAATTAATAATATTATTGATGATGAAGAGGAATTGGGTGGTAAATCTAATTCAAAATTACCGATATTTGAAAAAGAGGTAAGTTTCCAATCAATATTTACAAATTATACTCAGTCTAAGTGAAATAATTATGTAGGAATATAATAAATAAATTCCAGCTATGTATATTTAAAATGTGGTGTATAAATACAATATATAATATTATAAATTATACACTGTAATGTATTGTATGTATGTATAGTTAGGGATTACAATATAATAAAGCTTTCTATCCTTGTTACTTGTGTTAAGTATTTTGATATGCCTCGGTGGCGCAGTGGAAGTGTATGCAACTGCTGTGCCTGAGGTCCCGGGTTCGATTCCCGGGTCGGGCAAAGTGTTATTGGGTTTTTCTGTAAGGAAATTCCTAGTAGCAGCACGGAGACTGGTAAATTCGTGCCCAATAAACGGCAATAGGCTCGCCACCTATTACGTGGGACTTAAACATAGTTGGCAAAATGAGGGTGTATCTATAATACACCTCTGCCTACCCCTTCGGGGATACAGGCGTGAGACTATTTTATGTTATGTAACATAATTGATATGTTTATAAGGTAATTGTCACTAGGCTAGCCGAGTACGTGTTTGTCAATCTTTATGTTACGTCAGGCTTGCTAGTGGAAATAAGTAGCTAGGTACTTAGTGACAAGTTACTATACAATAATATTAATACTGCGATTACGAACGATTGAGGATCGATACCTACTATTTATTAATACCTACAGTTGTCCATAGTTTTACTGGTCAACCTCTTTGTTTAAGTGTTTTAAGTGAATTTTATCATTTATTGAGTTTTGAAATCCTTACAGCTAATAAAACTATATTTGTATTTTGTTTTTAGCGATTTAGCATAAAGGATTACAATATTTATCGGATCTGTAAGTACGTATTGGAATTGGAGTGGTGCTTCCGATTTAACTATGCTATATTTTTTGGCGTTTGTGTGAAAAGCTTAAGATTAACACCAATGCACCTACACAATAATTTATTTCAATTTTTTATGAAATAAACCACAAAATAATGTCATAAAAACCAGTTGCATGTAAAAACCTGGATGATAAATAAATAAATACATAATTAATGATTAGGTCTGCCATCAGTCCGGGGTTCCCTGTACCTATCCTGGTTTGGAAAGCGTTCCATCCTGGCGGAAATTACAAAAGGTGTCAGAAAGAATTCCGATTTTCTATCCCGCGTTGGCAATTTAGATGGCAATCCTAATAATTATGTATGTAAATACCATGCTTGATTCGGTTTTGTTAAAACTGCAAATATTCATTAATAATCATTTTGAGCCTCGAAAATAGCATGTTCTATTATAAGCTTAATATTTACTACCTACTAACAAAACAACTTTTTCAGAAGCCTTTCGCTAGCAGCTAAAAATTGTACCGAACTAAATGATAGTTTTCATATAATAATCGATATCTGGGATTTCTTTTAAAAATAGTAAAATTAGGGTTATTGTCTACATTTTTTAAACAAATCTTCACTTTATAAACAAAACTTATCATAGTAAATACCTTTATTACATATAAGTTATATACTAGTTACTGTAATACAAGTAAGCTTTCACCATTTTGTGCTTATTTATTGATAATTTTAATTCATTTGAATGCCAGATTGCCTTCTTTAGATTCTTGCCTATTTTATTTGCTTTGAAATATATTTAAATTATCTGTTGATATTTTCTGTAACTAGGGCGCAAGTCATTGAATCCCTGAATATTATTACGTTGCGTTTTGATCGGTACACTCAATAAACAGCGAGCTACGGCCTGTACCATATGTAAAATACTATTAATACTATTAAATAACATCTATTGATTTTCAGAGTCCACCAAATAGTAATACCAAGCCAACTTGGGCAAGTAAACCTTCTATCGAAGATTCTAGTGATGAAGAGATTTTTCCAATAAAACGTCTTAAAAATTTTGACTCTCTTCAAATAGAAGAAAACAAAACTTCTTATCATCCAAAGGAATCTGGATCGCCACAAAAAGTAAATATTATTAAAGAAATTAAACAAACTGATATTCGAAAACAAAAACCGATCACGAATAAACATGCAAACTCTTTCATTATTACAAGTACAGGCAAATTATATAACAAAGCAAAAACAGGATTTGAATATGCCAAAAATAACGATGAAAGGAACCCTGTTGAAACCATAGAACTAGAAGAAACAATTTATTTGAGTCCTAGTACCGGAAAATCCTGTCAAGTATTACAAAATGTTACCTTTCCCTGTTCTAGCGTCCCAACCACCCCAAGACAACAGATAAGAAAAAACAAAAATCTGTCCTCTTTTTGTTCACTTTCATTGGACTTTCCTCATTTGATTTCTGAGAGCAGAACTAGTTCTTTATCAGAAATTTCATGCTCCAATTTACTAGATTGCGATTTATCTCTTAATGAGGAAAATATTAAGAAATTACTACATGAACAAACACCGAAACAAAAGAGATCAAGTCAAAATTTTATATCCGAATGTGCAGTTTCTAATGACTCGAATTTGTCCAATTGTAAAGAAAAAAAAGAAATAGAGGTTACTGTGATTGTTGAGGATGTTTCGAAGGATATTGATCGAAAAAAAACAAAACAGGGGTAATAAATTGTCAACTGTACTGAAATTGCCTGATTCAATTGACTATGATAGAATTGAACATTTGAATAGCGACAACGAGACAATAATTGAAAACAGAACTCGTGATAATTTACCGGATATTCTAAAATCACCTGATGCAAATAATTGTAATAATTTCCAAAATTTTAGTGACAGCGGGGATGATGATGATGATTCAAGCGATTTGGAAGAATCTGATATTAATTCATTAGAGGGTTGCATAGGAACAGAACAGGAATTATCTTCAGATGAAAATGAAAATACAGAAAACGAAACTTTAGACGAAGAAGAGGCATTACCCAACCGCCAAATTAACAAGAACGATGATGACGAGTGGAAAGACATATCAGAAAGTCCCGTAAATTTTGATGAATTTGTTGGTGAAAATACCTACAATATACCGCCGTTTGTAAAATCACCTGAAGATGTATATAAATTATTTGTAACAGAAGAGATGATCAATAAAATGGTGTCTGAGACAAACAATTATGCACGAAACTATTTACGAACAAACCAACTAAATATGAAACGTAAATCACGTATGAAAAAGTGGGCTGATACTAATTTTCAGGAAATGAAAACATTTCTGGCAGTTGTGATGGCAATGGGTTTGTGTAAAGTTCCTCTTATAAATTTGTATTGGAGCAAAAACAATTTATACAGAAACGAATTTATAAGTTCAGCAATGACAAGAGACAGATTTTTACTCTTATTAAAATGCTGGCATGTCAGTGATGTCTCAAATGATGATAAAACTGACAAACTATATAAAATCAGAGATATGCTTTCTATGATAACTGACAATTTTCAGAACATATTAAACCCCGGCAAATACGTAGTAATTGATGAGACAATGATACCCTGGAGAGGACGATTAGGCTTCCGTCAATATATAAAAAACAAATCTCACCGATATGGTGTTAAGCTGTACAAGCTTTGCACCCCTGAAGGTTATACCTACCAGATAGAGATTTACACAGGTAAAAAAGATCAGAAGAAAGAAGTTGATCACAGTCAAAAGGTAGTATTAAGATTGATGAACAATTTAATTGAACAGGGAAGAATCGTGATAGTAGATAATTTCTATACTTCGGTGACTCTAGCAGAAAAACTCCTATCACAAAAAACTTTTGTATGTGGAACTTTAAACGTACGAAGAAAATATTTGCCAAAGAAAGTTGTTAATGCGAATATAAAGAAGGGCCAAATTATTGGAAAAATGAACAAAAAGGGCGTAAAAGTATTGAAATGGGTAGATAAAAGAAATGTTTTAATGTTAACTACGTGCAAAGATCACGACGACAAACTAATAGATACTGGAAAAAAGAAGAGAGGCACTAACGAATGCATTAAAAAACCAGGATGTGTTTTAATGTACAATGAAACAAAAAAAGGAATTGACTATAGTGACCAAATGTCTTCTTATTATACAACATTAAAGAAAGGAATTAAGTGGTGGAGGAAGGTAATAATGGAGCTAATATTTGGTACAGCCCTTATTAATGCCTGGATTGTGTATAACTCAATTAATGATGATGCAAATAAATTGCCAAAAAGACAATTTGTAGAACAACTTATTGAAGCTTTTACAAAGAACGACTTGGATGTCGATACAGGTGATTTTCAGACATCGTAACTATTCGTTATATCGTTAATGGAAATGTGAATGTGATTTGTTGAGTGACTTTTTTAAATAGGCTGATGATGATCAATTAGTCTGTTTAAATGTTTATTGAATGAATTATGCAACTGATCATTAAATAATTAAATTAAATTAAATAATTTTCACATTTAAAATAACTGATCATTATATATAAAGTTTTGTAACTAATTATCATGCATTTACACAAATAAGTCCTTTATTAATAATGCTTTTGAACAACAGGTATAGCGATTAACTGCGGCAGTTCCTTAGGTATGAGAGCGGCACGGAGGAACGTGTTAATCTGTAAGGGTAGGCACAGCGCATCTGTGGGCGTGCCAACGTTTGTCATTCTGGACTGATGTTGGCATGTATCGCGGATGTCAATTGACTTATGGACAAAAACCGACACACTACTCAACAACTTGCCCCGCAAAAGTTCTTTACAAACAGGTTCAGGGATAATCTGGATAAATCCTGTAAAACAGATATCAAGACTGATGGCTGAAATTTTTTTTTATGCAATAATCAAAATAACTCACTCATTGTGGGCCTGACGATGGTGCATGGGAATAAATCAGCGCACTTGACCACCTCGTGTTCACCCAAATGCTTCGTGAACGTGTACGTGTTGGGATGCGTTTTTAACAATCTGCAAGGTGTAAATAAATAACGATTGAAATAATGTATTTTTCAGGAGTATTTTCAGCGTGCACCCACGCTGCAATCCAACAGCCGCTGGGCGCACTCGACTGGCTTCGTTACCCCTCTCTCACAGAACACTACCTTGAAATTAAATGAAAAACACTACCTTACCTAGTCGTACATCACATTTCCCACTTTACCCCATTCCCTAATGTACGTAGGTGTTTAGGTAGTGAGTGAGATATGCCAGAGCCCTGTTAAGCCTACTGTTAAGTGATGCGTTTGCTCGCTTTCTATTGTTTCTCTTGCGTCATCGATATAACACGTGTTGGGTAGTTTTATACTATACTTACTTGTTAAAACGAGCGACCAAACCTGATTCTGACTTATCTGCATCAGGTGTTACAAGTGATGATTGTAGTGACTAATATTCATTCAAAACAACAACATTCTTTTGTGTCTTTTAGTACTTTCAAGTTATTTTTTATTATTATTAATATTGTAATGCGTAGTAGATTTTTGTTGTTATAATTTTTTTTTGTATATATCTTTCAATTAGTAATTTTTGTATTTTTTTCTTTTTGTTTTTTAGTAATTTTATTTTTCAAAATTTATATATTAAATATCTATTTAAAACTAAAAATTATGTATACCTACTTACTATATTATCTAATGTGTGATAAATAATGAATAAATAAATAAAAATAGTAAAAAATAAGTGTTGTTTTTTATAATTACATAGTCGTGTGTTTTATTTTTGACCGCGATATTTAAATTAAAAATATCGACTTTTACCAATATTGATATACCTATCTTTCACTAAGATCATTGTAGTACAACACTAAAAACAAGTGACATAAAACGGTTACATTCCTTCGGCGCGCATTCAACTCGTTCCGGGACTATATCTTTATATCTTCGGATAGAGCTTATAAAGCTCTTCAACTTTTTTAAAACACTTTTTTTTTCTAAAACGAACGGAATATAAAGAAATCTACGTATCTTACCAACTGACGCGGACGTTAGCGTTTTTTAAAAAAGTATTAATTTTTAATGGAAAGTTTGTCTTACAATTTATCTAATATGCCTGGTCTGTTAGCCATTATCACGCACAACGAATCAATCTAGCCACTCAGCGATTTATTCAAGCTCATCTACTCACTTCGGTTCAATCTGATCCAGTGCTTCATCAGACAATGTTCCGACGAGGGATATCACTTCTTCAGCATTTTGTGGAGCCTCATATACTTTCTCATGGGCCTCCGTTAAGTAGGAATTCACATACGCTGATGATACGTGTACCATAACCTGGAGAATGAGTTTTAAACAAGATTATACAACTTTAATACAATATTAATACAATGAATAACGTTGAAAATAGGTTGTTCGCGATAGAAACTAGAATCGATTCTACCTGTTTTTATAAAGGACTTTTTCCTTATTGTTAATTTCTAGTATAGGGTCAACGAACTCTTTATTGTACACCAAGGCATGTAGCAAAAAGATAATTTAAGTAAGTAACAAGAAAAGTAAAAGAGGCGGCCTCATCGCCAAAGCGTTCTCTTCCAGGCAACCTTTGGGTGGTAACAAGAAAACAGATAACAATATAGAAAATAGGTAGATGGTGAAATTTTATATAAATATCAAATCAACACAATATGAAGGGTACAAACAAACAACCGGGAGTGTGACATTTATTTTTGTTTTAATCTAATAATGGCAACACTATGTGTGTTTGCCACGGTTTCATTATAGTCGGAGACACGGATATTAAGATATACACGGATATTTTTTATTAAGAATATTAATTTAATAATTTTAAAAGTAAAAGTAAGTGAGTAAGTGCCACCTTCTATTATGTCATCTGGCTGGATTTGCATATACTTATAAACGTCATAAATTAATATCCTCGCTTGCCTTCATAAAGTCACACTTCGTCGCGGCATTATTGATTTTAATTAAAAACGGTTCTTATAATATTTAATATATTCATTTAATATTATTAAAAATATAAATAGGTAGTCGATTTGCACTCGACTGTACTGATAGAGCTAATCGACGCCTCACTGATACTGCCAAACAGTCCTAAAAAATGACTACTGCGCAGGTGACCTTGAGACCCCAAGATCGGTGTCTAATATTATACCAATCACACGTTATCGTTAGAAACCAGAAATGGCCCAGATAAATGTTTTTAAAATACAGTCAACGCATATAACAAGCTACGAGTATGTCCAGCGTGAAACGGAATAGAATACGGAATGGCCATTTGGACAATAAAAATAAATATACACTAAGTAATGCAATACATAGATACATACATACAAACATACTCGTACATACATAACTATTGTATTTCAATTCTACGCGCAGTTGTATGCCGCGTCGCACCCGCTCACTACCCGGTACTGAGTAATAAGCGCTACGAACGTTTTAGATAGAACAACAAAACTTGATATGTTTGTAACTTCTTATTAATTCCTTAAAATAAATTCATTTTTCACTAGAATGGTTTTATATTTTTTAAATGAATTGGTGTATTGTGTGCGGGCTTCGCGTTATTTCGTGGACACATTATTTACTTACAGCTACGATGTGTTCTTTATGCATTGATTCTAGCTATGAGACTGGTAAACCGACTGTTCCATTAAGAAAAAAAAAATATAAATTAAAAAGTAGTAGATTAACCTTTAAGTTTTTAATCTGCCGACACAACTCCATAACTCTTCTTGTTCCTAGCAAATTGATCTGCACTGTAGGTCTTAGGTTTTCCTGAAATTAATTTGATCACATTAATGATCGTCTGTTCCAATGGCCAAAAACCAAATCAATGAATACAGCAAAATTCACGTCGATGAAGCCACCCCATCGAAGGCATGAAGGCACAGGCCTCCCCTAGCGATTTACTGGTTGTGTTTATCGGGCCATAATCCACCACGTGGGCCTAGGGCCTTCATTGCATTGGTGAGTACACATTTTTTATTTGTAGTGCATGCAGGTTTCCTCGCGAAGTTTTCCTTACCGCCGAGCTAGTGATAATTTTAAAAATCCGCACCTAATTATTTTTTATGGACCATGGTGGCAGACGAGCATACAGTATACCTAGTGGTAAGTGGATATTGTAGCCCGTGGACATCTACGATTCATGCCAACATTGGTCGAAAATTGGCACGCCCCCGGATGCACTATATACTTTTGGAGATATAGGAAAGCATTTGGAGAAAAAGGAGGGATAAGATGCGATAGGAATGTGCTCTGACATATCTCACTCACTACCGAAACATGTACGTACATTGGGGAAATAGAATAAAGTGGGAAATACAGTACATTTTAAGGTAGTCTTCTGTGAGAGAGGGGTAACGTGGCCAGTCGAGCATACCCAGCGGCTGTTGGATTGCAGCGTTCACTCCCCCCCACAGAAGCTCAGTGCACGGGCAGAGGATTTAATCTCACGATCACACGAATGTGTATCGAGTTTAGATACCCCTAGGCTGTCACCGTTCTGCCCTGGACAAAAGCTATAATATACAAAAGTTATAAGTAACTCGCGAGTAATCGGGAACTCACTTGAAGACTTTTTGGCGGGAATTCGACAAGTGAAGTTGAGTTTTTGTTTGATTATTATAAAAATTGTGTATAAGTCGTTTTGTGGTTAAACTACAAAGTGTTTTTTGTGTGTAATGTTTGTTATAATCAACTAAAAGCATAGGACTGCGTTTGCGCGTTTTTCGTGTGCTTCCAAGGAATCCTCTGCTGTCCTCAGTAAACCTGCTTTATTGAGCGACTGCTGACTTACTTCCGACTGGACTGGACATTGGCAGCATACGATTTAGACTTTGAAATTGTTTACTAAGAAGAAAACTTGACACTGGCAGAATGTGCTAATTGCACCATTGCCAAATCAGTTCTCTGTCCGTGACACGTCACTGGTGGCCCTAGCAGAATATCAGCGCTGCGGGCCTGTCTCATAGTGGCAACAATATGCTGAGCTAGGTGTCCATTTTGTTATTGCGATACACATAAATTCATATTTTTATCATTTTGTTACACTTCGTAAGTGCATGAGAATTTTAGCGCCTCGGCACATTAATTTTTTATTTTTCTTAATTCAAACCAAATGTTTTTTTTTTTTTTTTTAATTCTATATACTTAATTTGGGACTTTGGCCAACACTGGCATGTCAGTCCCATCGTAACCTAAACAAAAACCAAATGTTTAAAAGTTGCGTATGTTGCTTTATAACAAATAAACCATTCATCCCTTATATAAAACAAAAAGAAAACTAACTTGAAAATCCAGGGTAGCCGCAGAATGTATAACCACGTTGACATTGTCGACCAATGTCTGTCTATCCTGAGGGCTGAGACCGAGATTGTCCTCACCCACGTCTCCGGAAACTGCCACGAGCTTCTTGAAAATGTCTGTTGATTCCGTTTCGAGGAGACGTTCAAATACCTGTAACAAACGGTAATAAGATACAACATGCAACAACATATATAAAGGTGCGTGCGGATACCTTTATATATATACTTGTGCGGAGTTGAAAAGGATGACAGTAAAAAATATACAAATGATTCCCATTATTATTATATGTATGTTTATAACTTATCTAATTATATACAATATTGTACATTATAACAGATTTTTTTAGTATTAATATATTTTTTTTATATAGAAGTGGACGGACGAACAGGCGGTCCCACCTGATGGTAAGTGTTACCGCCGCCCATGGACACTTGCAACACCTGGGGGTATGCGGGCGCGCCGCCGACCTTGCAAAATTGCACAGCTCTCTTTAAGAACCCCATATCGTAGCTTAATGGAAAGACCTCTTGATGCAGTTCGTTCCACAGCCTACGGGTTAGCGGTATAAAATGATTTTTTGACCGAACAGTACGCGATACTTCCGTATCGGGGAAATGCGGATGGACCGCACTTCTGTGACGGGAGGTGCGGTTGTAGAAACCCGAGGTGGGAATTAGTTCAGAGCATTCCCCATTGTACAAGCGGCAGAACAAACAGAGAGATGCAACGTCTCTCCGAACGCTGAGGGGTTCTAAACCGCCCGTGAGAGTGGGATCGTCGACAATACGAACAGCACGTCGTTGGATCAAAATTGGATCAATGGAGTCAAATGGGTCCAATTGATATTTCGGTGCGCCGGCCCAGAGATGTGAGCAGTACTCCATATGGAGCCTCACCTGAGCTTTGCAAAGCATTAGGAATTGCCCAGGGGTGAAGTACCGCTTCGCTCTGTTCAGCACACCGAGCTTTTTGGAGGTCATTTTGGCTTTATATTCCAGATGACCCCTAAAATTGATTATGCTGAGTTAGAGACCGTTTCCGACGTCACAATACACATCTTAATCTTATACAATAAGTATTTATGTCTGTTTTTATTTATGGTATGCTCATTCTTTTTTTTTTAGTTATTTGTAATTTATTTGTTTCTTACCCTTTATTGTGTATTGTGTATTTTGGTGTGGAAATAAAGTTATGTCTATGTCTATGAATTTAAAATTCAAAACCAGATAATAAAATCCTCTCAAATAAATTGTGTAAGTGAAACGGATGAGTGGTCACTTGTTACAGACAGTATAATATACTCCTTTTTCGCCCTTTACATGCGGTTTATGTTTTGTTTCGACTGAGGTTTATATAAAAATTCGGCAGCTTATAAGGTATATATGAAAATGTTTTTTATAATTCATAATACGCATCGAGGTCTACTGCCGGAGATCGTGTTTCGGCGCCATAAGTCTTAAGTGATTGGTGGCAGTGATTGAAGTCTCAGCTTCCTTCCACGTAATCTCTATTATGTTGTCCACCGTCTGTTATATAGGAGCATGTGGTGTCGTGTGGCTATGGAATAGCAACACCCCCTCTCTCCCCGCGGGTGTCGCAAAAGGCGAGTAAGGAATAACAAAGCCGCTACCACAGGCTTTGAGAAGTTTCTCAGAGCTTGTGTAGTTACACCGAGCTTTAACAGAGCAGGAGTCGTCAACCCGCTTGGCCAGCGGGACGTTTTAAGGTCGTACATTCCTCATGCAGTGCCTGAGGAGATATATGTCCAGCAGTGGACGATAATACAGCTGATGACGGTATCTGTTATATTGGTAGCACAAGTATGACTCCAGATGTTCATCTCATAGCGCCAATATGTAGGTACACGAAGGCTAAACTGTCCATTTTGGGTTAAAATGAAACTAGGAACGCCAAATTACAGATATTTTTAAAACTAATTAAGATATAGAAACAGATATTTAGACATGAAATCATAAATGCTTGACTAAATCTGATTTAAAACACACCACAAATGATTTTCCATCAGTTTACTTGGCTCGGCAGTCTGGTCAGTGTCGCCTTTGCTTTTAGACCCCTCTTCAAAAAAAAGTAAGTATATGAGATACTTTCCCGCAAAGTAACTCTGAATAATACAATTAGATACAAGCATACGTGCATTACTTTTCAGCCTATCCTCGTAACTCTTTCCATAGCTCACTGAGTGACTTTGGATCAGGCCTACCAGTGTCGGACGCGCTCCACCCAAGTAGACTGACCACTTGAAGAAGTTCCCCGGCGGTGGTTGGATGAAAAGAGCCGAAGATCGTGTCTGGTGGCGATCCTTGAGAGAGGCCTATATCCAGCAGTGGAAAGACGTAGGCTGATGATATGGTATTAGATACATTACCGGATTTTTGGAGAACTCTTCCAGCCTCTGTGATATTTCCTTGCCTTTCTTCGGCCTCATCAATAAATATATCTTCCCTATATCCGGTATTGTGCGCAGAATCTTCTCAATTAGGCATAATCCCACGAAGCCAGTGCCTCCGGTGATGAAGAGGTTCTTTTTAGAGTAAAAAGCGCGAATTTGCGACTCGTCCGCCATTTTGCTTTGGGGAATCTGTAAAGAAACATACAAAATGAATGTTATTGAAAGCTATTAGTTATTCCTCAGCAACATACCATACCATACCGTCCATTTAGCGATAAGACCTACCTTTTGTATAGCTAGTTATTTAAAATTTTACATCACTTTAACTGTATTCTTTGGTATGCAATAAAGTGTACTTAATAATTCTGCAGAAGAGGCTTTTTGTATTGAAGTGACCGGTGAATACTCCAGTTAGTTGAAGCTGGATAAAGATTGAGTACGTATTATATTGAGAGGTGGAGAGTTC
This sequence comes from Sesia apiformis, assembly GCA_914767545.1. Classification (NCBI taxonomy): domain Eukaryota; kingdom Metazoa; phylum Arthropoda; class Insecta; order Lepidoptera; family Sesiidae; genus Sesia; species Sesia apiformis. The sequence continues at coordinate 3,952,984 of OU611976.1, forward strand.
CACAACTGAACCGATTGCTCAGCGAAAGATTCAGAATAGGAAGTAGCACGGTGGCGAGGAATACTGGGAATAAGTACACGAAGGTGCAGCGAGAGAGAGCAGATAATTGGAAGCGCTCTTTTATATATTTAGGAACTGATGGATTAAAGAGTATACAGTAGAGCAACCGTAACCGGTGTGTCATGGTACACTGGCGTGTCGTGAGACGATGCTATGTGTGCCGCAGTGTAACTTGAATCACCCAGCAGAGGTGTAAGTAAACTAAGGTGTAATTGTAACTAAGGGCAAGAGCGTGACAAATTTCCAGCGGTACTACACTTTTTATCACTTATTCAGTGATTTTTTACTTTTTAATTATTAAAATGTAAATAATAATTTAACTGGAGTGTGAAAGTTTGAATTGTTTAATTAACTTTATTATCACGTGAAGAATAACTTTAAATAAAAATAAACAATACATGTATTTTTTTTATCCCTATACCTGTAATTATAATTTTAGTTCAGGTGTCCTGCCGAAATAAGTGTGCCGAAAGAATTCAAAAGAATATAAGTGTGCCGCATATAAGATTAAAAGTGAAAAAAGGTTGTGGAAAAAAGGTTGTATTTCGAGTCAATTGCAAAACCGTCGACATATTTGCATTTAATTATATATATGCATTGTATGACTCAGTAATTGTCTTTTGTTACCGCCTGTCATTGTAGTAAGGGAATGCTGAATCAATTATATCACTTTTAAGGTGGCCCTTTAGCTTGTCTTCAAGTACCTGACTGCGCGCGCCGAGTGAGGTAAGCGGGGAGGGAAAATTGTGGATTAAACAGTAGCGGTAATTCGTAGATGTATCTGAAGATATCTTCAATCTGTCTATTGTAACAATTGAAATAGTCACAGAACAACGACAAGAAGACAAGAAGACAAGTCTGCATTGCTGCTCTTGTGCCGCCTTCTTTCCATAAAATAAAATCGATTATTGTAGTAAACGTTTGAGAGAAAAGTGGTAACAAAGGAGCCCCCTAAATGCATATAGCGTCTCTTTTCCGACATGAGTAAAAAAAAAAATGTTTCAAAGATATCTTCCATATGGAAATTGACACAAACATCAACGTTTAAACTGGTGCGTCTGCGTGGCGGGACGCGGGATGCGAAGTACTTCGCGCAATAGACAATCTGAATAGTGATCTTCATCGTGTAATTTACCTTCGAAACATAGATATACCATTTTACTAGACATACTATTTATTTTACTGTTTATTAGGTGTAAAAAACAAACATTACATCAATGGGAATTCACTCAATTTAGCTAACAAATTGGTTACTGTCAAGTTGATAGGTTTTTGTAATCAAGATTATTTTAATAATTATAGAGTATCGAATTAATCATTACAACGGAAACGGAATTTTATAGCGTACAGTAATAAAAACGCAGTCCTCTCGCCTATTCACATGACTAGTTGCATCTATGCTCGCTTGCAAAGTTCATGCGAACGAATTCGCATCTCGCGTGCCGCCACGTAGTCGCACCAGTATGAAGAGTGCTTTATGATCGACACTTTTGTGATGATGTCATACATGTTTTATATGGTAGCTATTATGTAGACACAATAATCATATCTGTCTGGCATAAAAGTAATTTATCTACCGTCTCGAATCTCGATCTTGTTTAAAACTTGAATTTGTAAATGGAAAGTTGTGTTTTTTAATACTGATCAAGTAAGAAAGGTTCCGTACATGTAATAATTATATTACATGTGTTATTACATGTTATTACATTATTACATGTGTAATTATATATATATATATATATATATATATATATATATATATATATATATGTATATATATATTAAGTGTTTCTATATAGTATATTAGATTTGGTCTTAGAAGTATGCGTTTATCGTATTTCCCCAATGTACGTATGTGTTTCAGTAGTGAGTGAGATATGCCACAACCCATTCCCATCCCATCCTCTACCTCCCCATTTTCCCAATCCATTCCTTAATCTGCAAAGGTTGACTGGTGTTGGCATGTATCGCGGATGTCTACTTACTGTCAGTATCCACTATCAGGTATATATCGTCAGTATCGAAGGTCAAGACCTCAGCAATAGGTACATATATTTTTTCGAAATCTACCTAAAATGTAGTAGTCATTACTTTCCGGATAAAAACTGGTATCCAATAAACCTTATACAGCAATGAACGGCGTGATTCAACTGAATGCACTTCAAGTTCCTATAAACCGATTACACTATACAGCTGTGTTTGGAACCTTGAGGGCGGAACCCTAAAGGGTCGCACTTACATCCACACCTACAGGCCAACAGGCCACAGGCCTTACAATCCTTGGCTACATCGCCAACAGGCCTTACAAGTTGCAGAAAGTTATTTTTAGTGGAAAATTTCCACAGCCTACATGTGGCTGCATAATAATATACTTGCGTAAAGACCAGCGATTTTCCATAAGCGTTTCTTGTATTTCTCCTTCTGTAATAGTTACCCGATTGCGCGAAAAAGGAGGTCATGTTACTCAAGATTATATCCAATACTGATTACTGACATTTTTTGGATTACCATTACCTACTATTGATTATTATTGTAAATAGATATTGTTAAGTCTGTTATTGTAAACTCCACTAATTTTAAAGATACTATTGTTTTTTTTTTAAATATCACTAGGCTGTATGTTCCTTCCCTGGCGATCACTAGGGCAAAGGCCTTCCCCAGTGATTTACTGTGCCCTGAAGCGGGACGTTAATAAGGCTGAGACAATTATTAAGAATTAAGACATATTGATTAAAAATTAATAATATTTACGCATATAGGTATAATATATACATATACATTTTCGCACGCATATAGTCGCACAACATAATAAATAGATTCTTAAAAACGCCCTTATAAGTAATGTAAATTAAACCTGTTTATCTATTAAAACAGTTTTAGCAGATTAGCAGTTTCATCAACTACCCGCATTTGGTTTTCATAGACCGGCAAGTTGCGGCACACAACGCTCACAATATCAGAAGTAGCGTCAGACGAAAAATCGCGAGGTTTAATTTTGTTTTTAAGGTTTAATAACCAGCAACTGTCGACGTGGACTACCAGCCTCCACAGTCAGCGCGTGACCACGGTCGGTGCCATCCAACCGAAACATCGAGTGAAATAAATAAGGTAAACATTCGCATTAAGACCCGCTTAAATAGATAAATATGTGTGAAAAAAACGAAAATCTCAAATGTTGTATCAATTAAACTGTTCTCTTGCCGCAAAAGACCGGTTTCAGGGTCAACTTTCTCTAAACATAATAAAATTACATGGAAACTACAAATTTCAAACCAGTTTTGATGTAAACCATAGACATAAAATTTTATTGTCAACCGCAAACACTAAGAGGCCTATTTAAACTAGTCTAGCCTTCGGTAATACAGTTATACCCTGTGAGTTTTTGTAGTAGGTATACACGTAGATAAAAAAAAATTTTAAAAATCTGATCAGTTAGTAAATAAAAAAAATGTTTATAAATTAACTGCATATAAACTCATACTGAAAATAGTTTTTTTTTTCTCTTCTTATATGGCAATAGCGCAATTAGCACATTGTGCCAGCGTAGTTTCGTTTGATGTCCCGCCCCGTCGAAGTAAGTCAGTAGTCGCTCAGTAAAGCGATTTACTGAGTACGAAAGTAAGTAGTAGTAAAGAAAGTTCGTTTACTGAGGATAGCAGTTCAATGCTTTTATTTGATTACTACAAGTATTACGCACAAAAAACACTTTGAAATTTAATAAACTATAACTATTAAACCACAAAATGTACAATACACATTTTTTTACAATAATCAATCAAAAACTCGACCTCACTTTTCATGTTCCAGCCACAAAGTCTTTTGAGGTTTTTTGATAGTGCACATTGTCTCATGCATGTGGGCTTATGGCCTTTATAACAGCACTGACAAAGCGAATTGGCGAGTCCAATTCGTGAAATTCTTCAGCGCTTGTGATAGCGGCTTCATTATCTATATCGGTACCTATATTCTGCGAAAGGTGTATTTTAGATACATTTCTTAAGATGGGGATCTGTTTCGAAAGGTATATATTAAGTATATTTCTCCAAAATTTGCCTAAAATAACAGAAATAAAAAACCTTAAATTAAGATAGTAATCATCGCGGTTATGGGCAGATAATAAAAAAAACAGGCGGACTGATTTGACGTCATACAAAACTTATAAATGTAAAATAATTTTCCTTGACATTCTTATAAAAAAAACTAGTTTACCTCTGCCATACGCCATACGTGTAGAGTAAATATTACACGCAATTTGCAAGGTTTTGTAATGAACTTCGATCTCTTTATAACGCGTCAGATTTTTTTTTTATTTACGTCAATAACCTGCCTATAAAATGTAAAATATTCAGCCTCCATGATTCAACGTTGTTGAACATAATTATTAAACATGTGACTCGATTAACTCGATACCTTATCACAATATTAGCCTGTCTCTCCACTGTTGGATATATGCCTCTCACATTCTGCTCTGGTCATCCACTCACTACCAGCGACTTTCTTCATATCGTCAGTCCACCTGGTCGGTGAACGTCCACCGCAACGTTTATTGGTACGTGCTCTCCATTCGGGGACTCATCTGGCCTCATCTCATCTGGCTGTTGGTCCCGCGATTAAATATGACGTCCATTACCACTTCAACTTGCTAATTCTTTAAACTATCTTGGTAATTTTGAGTTTTTGTAGAATTTCATTGTTTCGGGGTTTGCCCAGCAAAGATAGGCCAGGCCGTACATACAGTGGCGTAGCGTAGTGGGGGCGGCAGGGGCGGCCCGCCCCGGGCGGCACCTTTAAAGGGCGGCAAAATTTCACAATAAATAATAATAATATCTTGTAAATATTTGAATCGTTGGGAAGTTCTGATATCAGCTACAGGCACAAGTTTAAAAAGGGTTCAAGACACGCGGTGGAGTGCAAGAGACGATGCCGTAAAAATGACATGACATCATTACAAAGACATTCTCGTCACTTTGGAAAAACTGACAGAGACAGGTGAAAGCTTAAACACAAGAACAGATGCAAGAACTTTGCTAGGTACGATGCAGTCATTTTCCTTTCTTTGTTTCTTGGGCCTCTGGCAACCGGTGCTACATGAAGTGAATGACGTACAAAAATATTTACAAACAAAGGGACTTGACATAAGACTGTGCGCTCAGAAAGTAAAATGCTTTGCAGATGGTACTGAATTACTGATAGAGAAACGAGAGGAATGGGCAGATGGCGCTGTAAGTTATGCAAAAAATATGTGTGAAGAACATGGCAACTTGGAACCTCAGAGGCGCATAACAAAAAAGAACATTTTTGATGACGGGACCAGAGATGCTAACTTGTCTTGTGAAAATGAGTTGAGACGGAAGCTGTTTTCTTCGTTAGATAGAATCATTGTAGAAATTCGTGAGCGTTTTCAGCAGCTACAGAATTTGGCGGATAAGTTTGCTTATCTAACGCCGGCTATATTACTAGATTCGGACGACACTAAATGTAATCTAGACTACGCATCTGCCGAAATTGACGAGCAGGACTTCAAGCTGGAACGACTTCGACTGCGGACTTTCATTGCTGCTACAGGCAACGAAAATAAATTAATTAATGCGGACTCACTTGAATTATTAAAATTTATTGTGAAATCCAAGCTGGAAGATACTCTACCCAATATTATAATAATGCTCCGAATATTCTTCACAATAAGCAATAAGCAATGCCAGCTGCGAGAGAAGTTTTTCAAAATTGAAATTGATCAAAAATTATTTAAAATCAACAATGAGTACTTTAAGGCTAACCAATCTGGCTATCTTGTCTATTGAGCAAGAGGTGTGCTGTAGACGTGATGCTATAGATATTGATAGTGCAATAAAAGACTTTGCTCTTAAAAAATTAGACGAATAAAGTTTTAGTTAAAGACAGAAGTTTTGTTTTTAATTCTAACAAGTATATTATTTTTCAATAAAAATATAAATATTAACAGTATCGTTCTAGTTCTAATTGGAAGTCGATTTTCGTTTTATATTGCGGTCTTTCCATTGAGCTACGATATGGGGTTCTTCGGGAGAGCTGTGAATAGGATTTTACAAGGTCGGCGGCGCACCCGCATACCCCCTGGTGTTGCAGGTGTCCATGGGCGGCGGTAACACTTACCATCACGTGGGACCGCTTGCTCGTCCGCCCCCTAGTCTATAAAAAAAAAAATATTCAATTCGCTAATAACTTAATCTTGTCTATCGTCAAGGTATAATCATAAGTGTTCTATACCTGTTATATCAATGTAAGTGGCATACGTGTAAGAATTTTTCTAATAAATGTGATTATTATATTGTGAAACATATATATATAAATATATGACTTTTTTATGTAACCTGTACAATACACAATAATGATGACTGTTCTTGCCGAAAAGTTCTTTAGAATTACTGTATGTTATAGTCTTTTAAATTGAAATACCTAAATAAGAGGGCAAAATTAATAAAAATAAAAAATAATAAAAATAAAAATGATAAAGCCTAATAAAAAGGCGGCAAAATTTTCTTCCGCCCCGGGCGGTTTACACCCACGCTACGCCACTGCGTACATAGTCCATAACTCGCTCAAGTAACTATGTACTTACTAATTTTTTTTTTTTTCAATATGCATGTAATTGATTTTTTCTGGTGTCTAAATTATTTAACTGTATGTGATTTTATCTGATCTATTGTCGGTACGGACTTTTGAATTCAGTTAAGATTTTTAAACTTAAAATTTCGTGGTTTCATTTAAATTGTGAGACAAAGCGATATTTCATTTGCTGTTTTAATATTTCGTTATAGTCTCAATATCTGGAACTAGAACATATCTGTCACTCGGTAGCTTTTTCACGCTTATACTGTGAACCCGAAAATTATGGAATGAAACTGCCTACTGGAGTATTTTCGTTACGCTACGATATGGGGCTCTTCAAGAGAGCTGTGAACAGGATTCTGCAAGGTAGTCAGTGTACCCGCAAGCCCCCCGGTGTTGCAGGTGTCCATGCGAGACGGTAACTATTTACCATCATTCGGCCCGCCGCACAGTGGGACAGAACCGTGCGTACCGTCTCAAAAATCTGTAACTTTTTTGTTGATTGAAGTAAATCGCTGAAATTTGGTATGTAGTGTCTCCAGAGTACATACAATCCAATAATGAATGTATCATTGTCAAATGTTTAATAAATAATATAAAATAAAATAAAACAAAATAAAAATGTATTATTTTAATATTAAACCATGGTTTGGTTAACTTATTGAATTATAATTTTACAGTTTTATGATATTAATAAACCTATTTTATGTTATTTTATATTACATATGAATCTTACGTTTAAATAAATGACAAATATATAATAACCCACTCCAAAAATATGTTTTACAAATAATGTACGAAATTATTTCGATTTAAATAGCTAAGAGGTTCTTAGCTTCCTCTAACAATTTCTTGGATATAGTGACTGATGGTTTTCTGATACTTGATATATAAGGATCTGACGTAAATAGAAGACCATGAAATACGTCTTCGTTTGTTGCGGACCTAGAGCATTTTCTAGCATGATGCAATCTGAATTTTTTGTAATCTTTATTACGCGATTCTTGGGCATCCTCAGATAAATGACCAATGGGCAGAACAGCAAAATGTCTTATTATACTTTCCCCATGTATTAAGATTTTATGTACTGAAGAAGGCATATTATACCACATATATTTTGTTACGTACAGTTGTGCGGTTGCACGAGTATATTCACCAAATTTTTCTGGATTTACAGCAATACCGGATGCCATGGTTTGCAGAATAACATAGAACCTTTTAATAAGTTCCTCGTCAACCCCTGTAATTTCTGAAGCGCAGTAGTAGTTCTCAAAAAAACGCCGAGCTGTATTGCCGTCATTACTGTTTCCACTTCCTTGTCGGGGCTTATCAACGTGCAATCCCATCCGGCTTCGAAACAAACTTTGTACAAGCTTTTTCTTGTCTTCTTTACTTTTTTTATCTTCCGAAGTTCTCGCAGCCCATTTTTGAAATGAAAGGTTATATGAAATATGTAAAATTAGCTCCATGCACCTGATCCACGCGTGTAACGTAGACAAACCGTATTCGTAAGCATTTATATTATCTGGCTTTGATGCAATCTTCTCCAAATTATTCATTTCACTTGGCTTAGCCCCACACACTGTACATACAGCTCCAGAACTTGTGTCAGTAAGAACTTGTGTAACTTTTCCATCCACCATAGTTAGAAATAGATCGTGACTTATTTCAATTACCTGCGTCTCCTTGTGTATCTTTGATGTTTGCAAATTATTAATTTGACCCCGAATATCACCAACCACTGATCGGGTTTTCTCGGGCGTTTCTTTTGCAAGTTCCATCAGGATTGGTCGGCAATAACGAATAGAAGAACAAGCCGGATTTTGCCAAATTATCTCATGTGTTTCTGTGTCAGTCAGCTTTATTTGTACCAAAGACGCTATAAATAAGTTTGTATCTGAGACTAAGTCACTCTCATCTGTTAAAACTTGTTTATATTCGCTTTGCCCCGATGAACCATCACATCCCCACTTGGTAAACAATTTAAGAGATTTTCTTCTTGGGTTGTAAACATTTTCAATCTTTAAGATGCGAGCACAAGTGTGATCCAGCAAATCTTGTAGATTTACTTTAGCACTTATATCGGTTATTTGAATGCTGGATAGTGGAGGATAACACAGTTTTTTGGCGTTCGTCAGTATATTATATGATGGCAATATGTCGAAGTTTTTGTTAATCAAACTTGCTCGAAGAAATCCGTATTGTGATTTCGAAAGATCTAAATCTGCAAACATACTTAAAGCTTCATCCACCGTAAAATCTGTTCCATTGCGACTTTCATGCAATAATTTTTCCTTCATGATCCTTTTTTCATTTCTTTCACAATTCCGCATCATTGAAACAACAGTAGCTTCTTCGATTTCTCCTTCAGCCCGCAATCCTTGAACGTATGCATTATGTATATACTCGAGTCCATATTCTTGTACCAATTCCATATTCTTTCTTTTTTTCGATTTCTCTGATAGATCTTCATAAGACTTTGGTGGACGTCCACGTTTTTCAGATGTTGTAGGTGTAATATCCATCGGTGCTTCTTCGAATTGTACCTTAAATTCACCGTCTAACCACGATATATTATTACTAAAGAAACGTTCTTTAGTTCGGTTAGATTTGGTCCACCGATCGTTAAACGCTGTTATAAGCGTTTTTTGAATACGTTTCACAATTAATTCACTTTTTTCAGACGACAAATGGTGGTGTTGTTCTAAGTATTTTTGAATATCTTCTGATTTTGTTCCATGGCCAATAAAAAATTCGCATAATACTCGTCGAGGCACAACAAATTCACTCATTTTGTTTTTATTTTTAACTACTTTTTTTTTTACCGAGGTTGGTGAAGACTATATTATGTTAAAGCACACTAAAGTACTGGTAAATGACAACGTAAATCAATAACTTTTATACTGAAATTTCGTGTGAAAAAATATTACTATCTAGTGTCATTATCAAGTTCCTAACCACTATCTATGAAGGTGGTTAGTAGTAGGTAGGTACTGATAATGTACACTAACAACTATAACTAGATACCACTTGCTCCCTTTTCCTTCACCGCGATAGAGAAATACATAAACTATATGAGAAACATGTAATTCACACAGTGATAACAAAACATTAACCACATCTGACCGCACGATAAAAAAAATATACTACATACTAATACATTACCCAAAACTCCCACTTTACCTAAAGATTGAGTAAATAGATAATATTGTTTAAGAAAAAAAGGTCAAAAGTGATCTAAATATCCAACAATCTCATTAATCAGAACTAAAATAATTTTTGGAATATTTTGTATTTTCTCCCCATTAGCCATTTTTAGTTTCATTTCAAGGGGGGCAGATTCGGGCACTCAATTTTTTTTGCCCTACCTTTAACATTAGCTGCTCTATACGATGCTATCAAAATTACGACATGGGCAGACACCGCTAACTGTCAAAAGTCTATGCAAAGTTTCTAATAAGGATAGAATATTAGGTCCTGAAATAAAAATTCTTTACCTCCCCAGGTTTCACATAATGGTTCACTTAAATTATTTTTAAATAGAGTACTTCATCACCATTCTAACCATATATCACACTTACAAATTTGCTGGTAAAGTAATGCAAATATGACCATGTAAACTGGTGGAATTGTGTTCTACATAATTGACATAATTTTGAGCGTCAACTTGCAAGCCTTATTCTAATACAAAAAATGAGAAATAGTGTATTTCAACTGCTATATAATATGCATTGAACATTCAGTTAGACATATGCATTAACAAAATATTCAATATAGAACATTACGAAAAGCTATTTTTGAGACGGTACGCACGGTTCTGTCCCACTGTGCGCCGCCCGCTCGTCTGCTATCTACTATAAAATTCTATAAATGAAATTTACACAGAATATTTTTTTTAAAGGTAGCATTAATATAATCTTAATTTCTGATATATTAAAGTATGAGTATTAAACTCATGGCTTCTATTTTTATTTCTTTTTGTCACAAAAATGTAATAATAAGGAAAAGTATTTAATAAACAACCGACCCTTGTACTTTAATTGTAACTAAACTTAGATCATTCGTAACTTGGATGCCCGCGATACAGGTACTATCCTAGTGCGGGGTTCAACGGAAACTTTGTGCACCTACCCTTAAAGTTAATTTTGGTCAATAAATAACCGACAATAAGGTCCATTTGACAAAAATATTGTCAAGTGTAACAGAATTTTTGAGACGAGCCAGTAAGGAAATGTCTGAAACAATTAGAAATGGACAAAATTGTTCTAAGGAATCATGGCGTCGATTTTAGAGTAAAAATATTAGCTTTGTTCGCGGTAAGGATTCAGAACTAATTCGGAACTAGTACTGAACTAATTTGGAATCGTAGTAGAGCGCATGCTCGGTTATAGACCGATTCGTGATTTTTATTTCCGCGAACGATTTCGGAACCAAACTGCGTACGATCTACTGTCATCGGCAGTGTTACCAACTGTCAAAAATATTTATCCCTAAAGCTTAAGTCAAAAACCCCCAAAATCGCCCCAATTACTTAGAAATCCCTCTAAAAAATATATAATAAAAGAAAAAATATAAATTACAAAAATGCAATGAAATTTCTTTACCTTTTAAATCTGGATCTCTTTCCCAAATCTACGTGTACTTCTGACAGTACATTTTATTATTTTTAGTTTCTTTAGGCATCATTAACAAATTGCTTGTCGGCACAGCAGTACAACAACAAAATCGAATTAAACAAGTAAACAATAATCAACGTACATATGTATTTCCAATAAGCATAGGCACAATAACCACCAGTCACCACAGAGTAGTTGTAATATATTTATACTAGATGTCGTTAAGTCGCTAGGTCAACAAATAAATATGATTAGCTATTATAGTTTGGATTGTCCCAGGGCCTATACTTTCACATAATATATGAAAAATATATATTTAAAAAAATATATGAAGAGTCAAAAAATCCCTAAAAATATAAAACCCCTAAAAAAAACCCATCCCACTTATTTACCCCCTAAATTTGGGGGGAAAACCCCTAAGTTGGCAAGTATTTAAGTGGACCCATCTAAACACATTACTCTTATTAGAGTATTATATAAACTTATTTATATAAACAACAAACAAAACTAACCATATTTTATTTAACCCTTAATAAATTAATAAAATTTATATTTTATTTAACTATTTAACCAGTTTATTAGTTTCTAACCAACTGAATATAGCCGCAGCATATATGTCAAATGTCGTTAGGTAAAAACTGCGCATGTCTGGAACTACGGATTCTTGCCAAAGTTATAGAACTGATAGAACTGATTATGAACCGATCCTGAATCGAGTTCGACGGTTCCGCGAACACAGAACTGTAACTAGAAATTCTGAATTGTGTGTTCCGCGAACGGCATTATTTGAACTGCGCATGCGTATAGTTCCGAATCAGTTCGGAATCCTTACCGCGAACGAAGCTATTATTAAACCATATTATTTTTTAACAGTCAAGTACTGAGTACTCTATTGTTCAGCACCTTTGACACCTTTGTGTCACATTATTTGTTAACATTTTTTTCTAAATCGTTGACTTCGTATTGTGTAATTAACAAATATTACTTGTATGTTAATTGTCTACATCAACTGTCAAACGTCTACAAGCACATCAAATGTGACTCTGGTCGCGAATCGTTTTGAATCAGGGGGTCGACTCTGATTTTACGATTCGGATGTTTCGGACCCGACCGAAGTTCCAACGAACGAAGTGCTATAACCCACCCTACTCTCACTTTCCTTCGTTCGTAGCTCTATATATCGTGTAATACCAATTATTTAAAAGGTGAGATATTGTTATCGTCAAATTTGACGTTTGACCTCCAAGTATCTCCTGCCAAAATCTATATTTCGATTGTTGTCTCGTGCGATGGGAGTAGTTTCAAATGTCAAATTAAGTTCGTTCGGGCCGATATATCGTAGTGAATATTTTCGTGGTAGGAATCTACTGAAATATTGGACGAAACTTCGTTTTTCGTGTTTACGGAGTTGCGTTTGACATAAATGAAATAAAATGGAATAAAATGCTTGGATGTTCCGGCTTCAGCTTTGCAGTCAGCTCAAGGTACATACGTATTACCCATATATTAGTGCCGCCATAGACAAAATACGTATTTTTTTAATTGAATAATAGCGGCAGGCGATCGTACAGTCCACCTAATGGTGAGTGGATATTGTCGTCCATGGACATCCTCGATACATGCCAACATCAGTCCCGAATGACAAAAGTTGACACGCGCCCGGATGCAGATTGCAGATTAAAGAATGGATTGCGGGAAAGTGTTGGAAAAATGGGGAGATATAGGATAGGATGGTAATGGGCTCTGGCATATCTCAGTCACTACCGAAACACGTACGTACATTAGGGAAATACGATAAAGTAGGAAATGCAATACATTTCAAGGTGGTCTTCTGTGAGAGAGGGGAGGGAGTAAAGTGAAAAGTGTGAGAGAATGCGCTCTGTAGAGCTTTTACGAGCACAATAGTGGTCCTAGGAATACCTAGGACCCAAAAAATCCTAAAAAAAACTGATATCTATAATACAAACATATCACATACAAACAGATCACATAATACAAACATATTATTATGATATCAGTTCTTTTGGGATTTCTTGAAATGTTTACAATTTTAGTGTTCTATAATGTGTTCTAAGTTCTAAGTGTTCTAAGCTGAACCGAACTTAACCGAAATATAGTTTTTGGCGGGAACTCGAGAAGTGAAGTTGCGTCTTTGTTTGATTAATTGTAAAAATTATGTATTAAACGTGTTGAGATTTAATAGTGATAGTTTATTAAACTTTAAGGTGTTTTTATGCGTAATGTTTGTGATAATCAAATAAAAGCATATAGGATTGCGTTTTTCGTGTGCTTCCAAAGAGTCCTCTTCTGTCCTCAGTAAGCCTACTATCGCTTTGCTGAGCGACTCCTGACTTACTTCGACGCGACTGCAGATTGACAGGATACGTTTTGGACTTTGAAATTGTTAATTACGAAGAAAAACTAGAGATAATGCTTGGCTTGTGGCTTGTGGCTTGTGGTAGCGACTTTGCTATCCCTTAATCGCCTTTTACAACGCCCACGGGGACAGATAGTAATGTATACTTGGTCTAATCTTTTGCTCACACAGAACATGTCTTTCAAAATATTGTTGTGTGGCAGTATCGGTTTCTATGCAATTTGCAACAAAGTAACCGCATGCAGTTCCGGTCTGTGGCCGCTTTCTCTGCAACCAAGTGGAATGGGAAAACTCGAAGACAGCTCGAACAGCATATTATACTTCTTTGTGATTCTGTTCCATGATCTAGATCTTGGTGGTCATAATGTGATGAGTGAATTAGAATCTATGACGGAACAGATGAATATGATAACACGCTAATAATGGAACATGATAACATAGACTGCTAAAATAAAATCATAACCATCCTTTTATTTTGCCATAGTCGGGTAATAACATTATATTGTTCAAAAATAAACTACCACCAATGTATTAACAAAATCCAGCTCACAGTGATGATGAGTGAGCGGCACCAGGCGGATGGCCGGCGGGAGGGTAAGAGTTTGACGATCAAACTAGGACAGCGACCGATCTGCTGCGTTGACTCGGCAATAATTTGGTGTGATTGTAATATAAAATTTATGATTACCATAATTTTTATCATAGCGAGTATTTCTGGGACAAATTTCTATTCCTGGACAAGGGACACAGCAGCAAATTTGGTGACAATCCCGGAGACCTAGCTTAATTCAAATATGGAATGCTAGATAGCAGACGCCACTTGGAATGCTAGATAGCAGACGCCACTTGGAATGCTAGATACCAGACGCCACTTGGAATGTTAGATTTCGCTATTTTCCGTGATAATTTTGGAACTACTAAACCGATTTGGCGTATTTTCTAACTTGACCTGAAAAAACGATTATGTATTTTTGCCAAATTCTTTTCAATTCGTTAAGAAATGTGCATTGTAGTTTGTCTATAAATTTCTTTATATTCCTTAACCCTCAGTCGAAGTCCAGTAATTTTTTTGCGAAACTCAAAAGTCGTGATTTTACAGTGGGTGGATTTCTTCGAAATGCCATGTAGGTATAAATGCCCTTTAATGCCCGACCGAACGTTCGTTTTCGGCTCGGCGGAAAATGAAGGACAGTAAATGAAGGTACGTGACTTCTCGGCTCGCTTTGACAACACTTGGAAATTCTCGGATACTCCTCGGAGGCGGGCCTTAAGAAAAGTTTCGGTTTCGGTGTCGGCAAGAAACTGCGATTGCGGCCGAAAGTTCTTTTTCGGTTTCGGCCGCAAAATCAGTTTCGACCGGACACTAATTACCTTTTTTCAGTCATGTAACTCATATTCTAATTAAATTCTACTATATTGTAACATAAAAGTAAATAGATTTATATATTATGTATATCTATATATAGGTGTTTGTCTTCTCTATTTTAAATATTGTAATGAAATATGTACATATTTGACCACTCACTATCATAATTATAAATTTACGTTTACATTTGTCTACACACCTTATAGGCCCAAGAATTATGTTAAACGGCGCACACCACTGTTACACCCGTTTCACGCGTCTTGGTTCCGTATGAAAATCAGCGCTGTATGCTGTTTTTACGGTATACAACTTGTGCTGAGACGTATACCCTTTCCACACACATGGGACTGCGCAGTTTTTATCGCCTTATTTTTAATTTCATTTTTGTTTGCACAACTATGTTTAATTAAATTTTAGAATAAGGCATTGTCACGTTATTGCGATCACCTGTGTGTATGAAATAAAAATTCCATCTATCTATCTAAATCAAATCGTTTATTTTCCAAGAACATAGTAAATTCCATTGCCCGCTCTACTAATATCTATCTCTGTGGTAATAATTCTATTTTTAGAAATTAATTTTGCAACACAGTATGGAGGATTCAAGTTCTTATGACCTACAGCAACAAAGTTCCACTAAGTTACGAAACAGTGTATTTATATGTCTTTAAGTAGATCGGTAAATAACATAGCATATATACAGGCGTTGTTAAAAACTTGATAAACTTGAAATATTGTGGAATGCAAATTGAAAGTTGTCTTGTATTATTTGTAGTATTTTTAAGATAATAAAGGCGCCGAGGAACTGCACCATCTTTAAATGAGGGGACTCGCCAACCCGCTTTGCCGACCTCGAAAGAAGACGGCAGATGAGTTGACAGTCCACCTGATGATAAGTGAATACTGACGTCCATGGACATCAGCGATTCATGCCAACATCAGTCGAGAACGACAAACGTTGGCCCTCGGATGCACTGCCAACCTTTGCAGATTTAGAGGTATGGATTTGGAGGAAAGGTTGGGAAAATGGGATAGGATGGGAATGGGCTCTGGCATATCTCACTCACTACCGAAACATGCACTCTCCTCCTCCAACAAAAGACATTATCAGTATGGGATGTTAAAAATGCTGGTTATGAATAGTATGGTTAAATATGTGATAATGCGATTTTTTTTCTAAAACAATGTTAAAAGTAGGTACATAATTAATGTTAATAGTACGTTTAAAAAAGTAAAAGTGCGTTGACCCGACGACATAAAAGTTATTTAAATAAAAGAAAGTAGTCCGAGACGCCAGTTCGCGTTGTAATGCAATCTGTCAGTCTGTACCTACTCGTATGTATTATACTTTTAAGGTTATGGTGGCTCGAGACTCCGTTCGCATGGACTTTATAGTGTGTGTGGTTAGCTTCATTCCCGCGGGAACTTTATTGTTGATCTGGATAAAAACTACCTTAAATATTAATCCGGCTCATAAGTTTTTATTAAAATTCAACTATGCCAAGCTTCATTGAAGTCCACACGTCCAGTAGTTTTTGCGCGTTCAAACTTCAAACAGACAAAAAATCCTAAAATTATTGTTTGTGACCCTGCATCATTCATACAAGTCATACATTTTTTACAACAACAACCACAAGAACTTTTTTTTCTAAAATATTAAATGTGTACAGACACGAATTTGTTGTTTTTATTACATATATATATAGATGAATCAAATGTCAAAAAATATTTTTATTTACATTTGTTCCTTACTGACTTTTGATATGGGGCAACAGCGTTGTTGTAGAGTTATTAGGAAACAAACAAACCAACTTAAGTAAAACCAAAAACAAAACGTGAACAGACAATTTTAAACAGACAAAATAAAAAAAAAACAAAAGTTAGTGAAGGACGCGTCTTTTGAAGGTCTTTTAGATATGCGTTTCTGTAGCCTTATGGAAAAATAAGTACCTAATTATAATACTACTTAACTGCGAACTAAAGTTGCCGACATAGCTCAATGAATCAGGATGCTAAAGTGACAGTGGAGAGGCCATATATGCCGCAGGACTGATAGCCGATGGGGAACGAAGAGTCCTCGAATATAGACCATAAGAATAAGACGAATAAAAATGGCGGTTATTAAACCTCAAAGTCTTGTTTGTGATAATTAAATGAAAAGGTGTAGACTGGGTTTCTCGTGCGTTTCCAAGGAGTCCAACTTTCTGTCCTCTGTAAACCTACTATCGTTTTACTGAGTGACTCACTAACTTACTCAGACTGGACTGGACATTGACGAGATGTGTTGTGAATTGTTCTGACTTTCAAATTGTTAATTAGGAAGGAAATTCGACGCTGGCACAATGTACCAATTGCGCTATTGCTATATAAGGAAATAATAAAAAACCTTTTAACGCAACAGTGGGTGGGCAAAACAAAGCCGGCATAATTTTAAGACCGGCATCTACCTATAAAAAAAAAAACAAACAAACTATAGGTAATCGGATATGCATTCATTGATAACCAAACACAGATCTTTCTACACTACATAACAAACTGAGCGATCCAGGTAGTCTTATTTCTCGCATTGCTAATTTGTAAAACATTACGGACGATCTAACCAAGATGAAAATTGAATCCGTGACTTGAAATAACTTTTTAAATGAAAATTGAATCTGTGACAATAAACTTGAAATAACTGTTTAAAGGTTCTTGTTAAGCACAGGATTTAGATAATTATGAATTCAAAAGATTACCGTTATCGTTGTTTGTTGCAATCACAAAAAAAATATTTTAGAAACCACAGTCACAACCGTTCGATGTTAAAGCGCAAACGCAACTAAATTGTTTTTTGCTCGATCTCAATTGGCCAGTCGGTCCCCATTCGATGATTGTTGGCCGGCGCGCCGTTAGGCTAGCGACGCACAAAACACGTGTAGGTACTATATACAAGTTAATATAATGTTGTTTGAGTAAAAGGAATTGTCCGAATTCTCGTAAAGGGAGTGAGTAATTTGTCGATATAGTTTGGTTAAGATTTTCTAATGTAAATTTCGTTGTTTCAAGATTCTGTTCACTTTAAAAACACGCTCTAACAATTGATTTTTTTAAATAAAGCCTTATAAATAAGTCATTATTATTATATTTTTAAAATTTCGTTAAAGTAAGAAGTATCCAGGAAACATGTTTCTGTAAAAAAATGGCTGTTTGATTTCCCTAAGAAATTAGAAGTCATTATGCTACCTACCTCACTACCTATTAGTTATTCTGTGCCTAAACGCAGTCAAGATGGATTTTAGAACAGCTGTAAATAACAATAAGTAAACTTCACCTAATTTCATTACAGTAGCATAACAGCTTCATAATAATTTACTAATGATTTCTTTTTCTAATTAAGAAAAATACGTACCTACACTACTTGTATCTATTGTGAATTCATCTTCTATCTATATCTATACTACAATAAAATCGTAGCAGAGCCGTGTTTGAACATTTAATTGCAATCGTAACAGTTGTTGCAATATAAAGTGCGAACGATGCAGAGTCCAAAACAATATTTTTCGAAATTTATGTCGATATCTCTGTATATCTTATATATATATGTCTTATATATATATATGTATATATGTCTGTATATCTCTCTGAACGAGCATCACGCACAAACCACCGGACAAATGAAATTTGGCATAGGTATAGCTTATGTGCCGTGTTAACATTTAGGGTTATTTTTTATTCAGATCCTTTATAAAATTCCCATCGCTGGTTAACACCGCTAGTTAACATATAATTATAATAATATATATTTATATATATAAATGTAATTTCTATGCTTTATGCAATAAAATATATACTTTCTATTAATTTGCGCAAATTTTGCCAAATGTAACGATCTATTGCATTTAACCACGTTATTAACTTATTTATTACTCACATCGAAACATATAATAAAATCGTAACAGAGCTGTGTCTGTACATGAAATATTTTTGAAAGAAGAGCAATTATACTTAGGCCGAAACTACAATTTTTGGAATTATTGTCTGTCTGTCTGACACGTATCAGGCAAAACCCATAGACGGATTTTAATAAAACTTGGCATTGTTGTACCTAAAATGATGAATTAATATTTAAGGTAAGTACCTACTTTTTATACAGATAAATTATGAAGTTCCCGCGGGAATCACAAATCCATGCGAACGAAGACGCTGGTTCCGCTAGTTGCACAGAAATTATTTGGTTTAATTTGATTCACGAGATACATGGCCAGAACCAGAAAATAATCTTACGCTAATCTATACATATAATAAAACTGTAGAACCAGCGTGTCTGTACATTGAATATATTTACCAAAAACTGATTGGGGGCGATGAAGGAAGAGTATCAGTAACACGCTAATATCCAAAACTACGGAACAGATTTTCATGGGGTTTCCACTGGTTAATTAAGCTTTGCTTGGCGCTTCGAATAGACTTCATTTCATCAAAATCGGCGGACGGGAAGAAAAGATATCACAATTTAGAGTTTAAAAACTAAAATTCCACGCGGGCACAGCTAGTATAAAATAAATACCATCTTAGTATGTCCTCAGCCTTAACACATTTGTCATTATTTATAGAGTTGCCATTCCATTGTTAAAATTCCTACTATTTTTATTCAACTATAGAAGAAATAATCTGTAGTGTGGTGTCGGCCGAGTTGCGAATAGCACCACTTCATCTCTTTAGGAGTCGTGAAAAGCGACTAAGGAATAACAATGTCGCTACCACGAGTGTCGATGAACTGCACCATCTCTAGAAGCATCCACTCGCCAACCCGCTTCGCCAGCGTGACGTTTTAAGCTAATATATCGTTCATGTACAGGACGATAGTCTAGGAGCATTGGTCATCGATCGATCCTCACTGCGCCCGCGTGGTCGATTATGACCAGAAAGATTTAGAAGATCCTAGTGAGCTTATAAGAATGTATACAAAATCCGCCCTATGGTGAAATATACTGTTTACAGTACAATTCCGCTGGAGAACCTGTAAATACTTCGCGATATAAATGAAACTACGCAAATAAACTGCTACAAGTTTTAATTCCATATTTACTTACACAATACAAATTTGTGGACGCTTACAACTAAACCTATGACTACGTACATTATTATTATTATAAATATATTTATTGCTACCATTTAATATTACTTTCACTAATTATTTCTAGAGATTCCTAATAACAATCGGAATGTTTAAAATGTGTTGTAGAAATTATAACTATTTATTAATAAAAAAAATTAAATATGTTAAATATTTACGAAAAAGATGTATTTTTGATTACAAAGTGTTCTTATTGCCTTATTCTTAAAATATTAAATACCTATTATATTTGAGATAATAGTTGTCAATCAATCACACAAATCCAAAATCTAGCCTACGCTGATATCTATTATAGCGAACTTTACTTAAATTTGAACCTGGCTAAGCAAAATGTTTGCAAAAACTTACAATAAGCTGAACATTTGAACGAAAACATATGCCAAAGAGTGGAATTAGAGTGGTTACCCTCATGCAGGCAAAGTATCTGTGCTTTTTAAACATAAAAAAGTTACAAATTTTAAAATGTTTTTATCCCGATAACCTTAGTTTCACATCAAGTAAATGTAACTGCTGCGTACAAATAATTCTGCAAGTTGTCGATTATGTCGACGCTGTGTAAGTACTCAGCTCGCGCTAAGCCTCCTCTTAGGTCGTGTCATATGAATCATTTTAATCATTTGATTATGAAATTTACTTCTATGAGTCGGGACACAGTTAGGTTCCGAGCGCGAGATGTACTAGATATATAAAATGTGGATTCAATATGAAATGATAATATATAAAAGACTGGAAATGGCTAGATTATATATTTGGAAGCTTAAACTGAGTGAAGTATTTCTTAAATAATATAGCACATGCTATAATATTTATATAAAAAAACAGGAATGTATCATTTCAATGTAAACGGATTGAAAGATACATTTCAATATTCTAATTTAGCAACCTTACAATAAAAAATATGAAATCCGTTAAAGCTTTTTTCATAAAATAAAATATTGTATAACATTATTTGATATCTAAAAGGAATAAAACTTAATTAAATAACAGATTAGTTTATAAACTTGCTTTTTAAAAAAATTGTATAATCAAAATTTTGGAATGAGTCTCGATAAATAGATTCAAATGTTTATTTAACTAGAAAATAACTTCAATATGGCAAGACATTACACTAATTCCTAATTCTAAAATTAATATTAATACAAATAATATTAAAACTACTCAAGGTTGTAATTCAAATCGACCTATATGCCGGCCATTTATACTTGTGTTTAACAACAGAACTTTTCAATTCCATTCGATAAAATGAGACACAAGTACTAACTAAGATCTTGTATTTTGTAATTTTAAATATGTATTATGTATACTTTATTCAAAAGCATTAAATACGAGGGCGGAGTGATAAGTCTGGTAAAAATCTATTTTGGAATAAAATTATCGCAAATTGCATGAAACCTTCTTGTTCACAACTCTTTTGAAGGACTAAATTAAAATTTTCAGCCAGTACTGCCCGTTAGTTTTTTTTTGACAGCCATTAAATAAAAACAATTAAACGCATTTTCGCAAAGATGGAGAAAAGTGAATTTCGTGTGTTGATTAAACATTATTTTTTGCGCAAAAAAACTATTACGGAAACGAAACAAAGACTTGATAAATATTATGGGGACTCTGCTCCGTCGATTAAAATGATTCATAAATGGTTTACGGATTTTCGGTGTGGTCGTACAAGTACAATTGATGCTGAACTCCCAGGACGCCCAGTTGAGGTCACTACTTCAGAGATGATCGGTAAAATCTATGACATAGTGTTGAACGACCGAAGAGTAAAAGTGAGCGAGATAGTCGAGATAGTAGGCATCTCAGACGAACGTGTGCGCAATATCTTACACCAACATTTAGATATGAAGAAGCTCTCCGCGCGATGGGTGCCGCGTTTACTGACTGTTGATCAAAAACGCATGTGAGTTACCACTTCGGAGGCAGGTTTGGCGTTGTTTCAACGGGATAAAACTGAATTTTTGCATCGTTTTATAACGGTAGACGAAACATGGATCCACCACCATACACCAGAAACCAAGCAATAATCGAAACAGTGGATTGCTACGGGCGAACCAGCTCCGAAGAAGGCCAAAGCAGTTTTATCGGCCAATAAAGTGATGGCTACAGTATTTTGGGATGCACGTGGGGTAATCCATATTGACTACCTAGAGAAGGGTAGTCAATAGTCTAAAGATTAATGGCGAATATTATGCCAATTTATGGGACCAATTTAACAAAATTTTACCTGACAAACGACCGCATTTGGCTAAGAAGAAAATCCTCTTCCACCAAGACAACGCACGAGTGCACACCTGCGCGATTGCCATGGCCAAAATCAATGAGTTGCGATATGAGTTGCTATCTCACCCACCATATTCGCCAGATTTAGCCCCTTGCGACTATTTTCTGTTTCCGAATTTAACAAAATGGCTCGGTGGGAGAAGATTTAGCTCCAACGAGGAGATCATGCACGAATCCAATGCCTATTTCGAAGGGTTGCCTAAGTCGTATTTTATGGAAGGGATCAAAAAGCTAGAGAAACGCTGGATGAAGTGCATTGAGTTATAAGGAAACTACGTTGAAAAATAAATCATAATTATACTATATAAAGCTCGTTTTAAATAAAGTTGACTCCTTGTTTCATTTTTACCAGACTTATCACTCCGCCCTCGTAATTAATACTCAATTTTTTAAACTGAATCATTATAAATGTATAAGTAATGAATTTAGGCGGTATCTAACAATACATACACGAGACATATTTCAGATAATAGTTTGGTGAACATTTCTACAAATAAAATTTCACTAAATTATTAACTGGAAACACTGGGACTTTTACAAAATATGGTGTTTTTTTAATCATTTTTAAAACATTGTTACATGCAATAATAACACAAATTATTATAATTACAATTCTATTTCTTTCTTAGCCTAATTAAGTACTGGCTTGGAATGTTATAGAAGCCGTTTCCATCATTTTTATAATTATTTTTCTAAAGATTATTTAGGTAGGTACATAAATAGTAGAAATTATATTATAATGGCAACACCAAGAAAGCTGTCAAACGTGCATTATTTTTTTTCAAAATAAAAATAGACTTTAAATGAAACATTTTATATTGAGTATTACATATTCATATTTCTTTTAGATCATATTAATTAATCTCTGACTGAACATAGTCAGAGAAACATTTGAAAACAAAAATATCTATGTAAATCAAGAAAAACTAGTCTTAAAACCTAGAGAAATACAATTTTAAATACGCAAAATATAATCAGTAACATATCAATTGTAAAAATAATTATTTTATTAATAATAATAAAACGAGCTACCACCATTTTTAAATTAAATATAACATATATTTAAAAACATTAAATGACTAATTGTCATAAAGAAGCTTGATTCCAGCCCATATATTTTAAAGAGATTTATAAATGAGATTGCAGATTTATAATAAAAAAAAATAATATAACCTAGTGTGCCAATAAAAAGTATGATTAACTTTTTTCATGCTAAAAGGCACTAATGTCTAAAAAATTACGCAACTGATTACTAAAACATTGTAATATTCAAATCCATTATCTATTTATTACTATAACCAAAGACCATAGATAATCTACGACTAAATACATAAAGTGAATTGTCAAGAAATGACATTAGCGCCGCATGCGGCCGCGCCTGTTGCAATTAAAGAAAAATAAAGAAAATAATAATTGTTTTCTCTATCCTTGTTTATCCTAGCAAATAAATTACTATTGATTAACAGACTCTCAGTTAACTATTAGATATCGACACAAGCCGCTAGAGGGCGTTGTTTTTGTTGCCTTCGAAATGTATGAGAACTGTCAAGATTTAAAGCATGATTACAAAACTTTTTTGCGTTCGTAAACAAATTATTACGATGATTTTATAGTTCACATTCGTTGCTCTAACTGAATGTATAGATTTGTTCTACAACGTTGTATTTGCGGTCGGCGCTACCTAAGCGCTCATATAAAAAGTCGATAATAAGCTGCAAAGGAGTATGTATTTGCGCGAACGTAATGGCCGATACTTTACATGTATTTACTTATAGAGTATTTATAGTATTTGATATAACTTACTTGGTAATAAAAAATGGCGGACTTTTTATGCCATAAAATACAGAAATATACATAAAATCTTTTATCATTTCTTTAGGACGGATAAGTATATTAATTGCACTTATAGGAATGTATTTTTAAAAGGAATGTCAAAGTTTCTTACCGTATGAGTTTTGAAATGTAAAAGGCATTATCTGTCATAGATAATAACATTATTTTTTTAAATAGGTTCATTTTTCTTAAACATGCGATTGAAACTTCACCGTTATTTATGTCATAACTATTATAGTAAAATTTATTAGAAACACGCGGTCTAAAGATATTTTGAGTGTTATATGTTTTAAATAGGTTCGCTATTCTCAAATATGGAAGTGAACCATTATATGTTATAACAATTATAGCAAACCCTATCAGAAAGCACGTGGTGTTAAAACATTTGAGTTTCAATTTGAGTGTTCAATCAAGGTTTATTTTACACTCGATAAATAATTCTCAGGTTTCTTGAGGCGGTTACAATGGCCGCTCTTCCAATAGGTACCGCTTGTATTTGTTATTAGCCAACAGGTTTTTTTTCGAAATACAGTTTATTTTAAATGTTCAACCAAAATTATTATCAATTTTCTCGGCGATCTGTGCGAGACCTTTACTGTGACAGTCTCTAAATATACGTATGTTGTATTCTATAAACGGCACGTTGTGTTCTGGAGTGAGGAAGCAGAGGTCCTGGAAAGTAAAAGAAACATTATTAACTTATACATGGGCTCACATACACAATAGTGTAAAAGCCTCTAAATAAAATAAAGAAGAAGAAAAAAACTTATACGTATAATAAAATCCTAACAAAGCCGTGTCTGTAGTAATTTAATAATATTTTTTTAAACAGTCGTTGCAGCGTTATAAAGTATGAGTGATGCAGAGTCCAAAACAACATTGCTTTGGATGTTTTGTCTGTATGAGCGCGCTTCACGTAAAAACCTCTGAACGGATTTTAATAAAACTTAGCACTTGGCAACTTTCGGACGTAGGTTACTTTTATCACTAGAACAAAATAATAACGTGAGAACCTAGAGCAAAGGAATAAATAAAAAAAGTTTAGGCATTATTGTAACGTTTGAAACAAAATTGTAGTTTATCCTATTGCTCACTTGTACCCCACGAGTATTAATATGAATAATGCTGTAGGAACCTTGCCTACACTGCAATTAATTTAATTAGGCAAGCAAACCCGCCGGCCGATGCTAAATTTGCTTAAGGAATGTACGCACGGCCGCTTGTAGAAGGCGCTTGCGCAGAGCGGAGCGAGCGGGCGCCGCACAGTCACTACCGATATCCGACGGCGAATGCATGCGCAATTTTTAGTTTCTGTTGATTATAAATTTCTATTCAATCTTGTTCTAGTCAATTTCTAATAATTCGTTATCATATCAGTGACATCCTATGTGTGAAATTCATGCTCTTTCTTCTAAAATCTAAATCGCTATTGTAAATCTTGACATACCTACGTGAATAAAGTGTGTCAAATAAAGTGTGGACTTTTACTAGCCAAGAACCCTAGTTAGACACTTTAATGTAGCCATAGAAGTTATAAGAATTAAAGTTTTAAACTGTAAAAAGCAGAAAATATAATATCCTTAAATTGTCCATTATCGATCTGCACAACAAGTCTTGACTGGGATACTATATTTTCGATGTTCGGAAACAATCGTTGATAGATGGCGACTTCGATGGACATCACTCTAATTGGTCAAATAGAAATGATTCAAGAGGTACGTAAATTATGGATTCATCCTTATACAACGGATACATTTCTCTCAATAACAGAAAGTCGACTAAGGTTAGATTAGATTAGGGTTAAAAATTGTCTCCAAGAGTCGTGACTAGATAGGATTTTTGTTTCTACGGTGATAATGATAACTGTAAATTTTGAATGGGGTATGATTAATGTAATTTTAGGTAGATAGTGATCACTTAATAGTTAAAATTATTATGAATTATAATAAGTGTAAGGTATGCACAGATGTATGTGCAAATTGTCAGCTGTCCGTTGTTGGTTGTCACACGCCGTACCGAATACACTGTTTCGATAGATTTGAGTTTCATTTGAATCCCGATTTATTGCAATAAGGATAATTTAAACTTTCCTGAACGAAGGAACATTAAATGTCCAAATTGAAATGGGTACCGAGAATCATTATCGAAGAGATTCCGTGATATTACTTTGGGTAATGTTCAAGAGGCTTAACCGCTCATTAGGGTAAAACTGGGAATAATTATAAAAATGTCATCTTTTTAAAATGTAGACAGGCCTAATTGCGTGGTACCTACATGTTATAATTCCGCCGTACGGCGAATTTTGTATTGAAATTCACAGGTATCCGCCGAAAATAATCATTTTTGCCCACTCGGGACGGAATACATATTTCTTTTTTTAGTAATTTAACTCAATTATATGAGGAAATGTAAAATCTAGTGACCAAGCGGACGGTGTATAAGACAAATACAAAAATACAAATTACACAAAGAATATAAATAAATAACTTTATTTGCGGAAAAAATCAAATTAATTGACGATTTTAATTTTTGCAAATATTTTTTTTATTCAACCCAATATACAATGTGTCTGGAATAACGCAAGACCTGAAAATAGATTGTTCAAATCGCGTATATTTGACATGATTTATATCCCGACGTTTCGAACACTTTGCAGTGGACGTGGTCACGGGGTGCTAATTGATTTTATTTGTCACTTGAGTTATTAAGAAATTATTACTACCGTCTGAAATTTTTTGAACTACCGTCTGAATTTTTTTAATCATAACATTCCCTATGCACGCAGTATTCGCTCACGGTGTCCAGAGGTCTTGCAGTATGGCGTTGGCCTTGTGATTTAATTAATTTAATGACTGGATCCCAAGCCGGTGGTACTTGCCAACCATCTTCTCTATTGAAATTTGGGTGTTTCTTAATTTCAATAGCCTCGCGTAACATTCTTGGCATGTACCGGGTCTCTCTAGCGAGGATTTGTGGATTATCAAATCGAATGTAATGGTTGGGTTTGTCCAGAGCATGTTCACAAACTGCAGACTTGGTCGAGCGTCTGTTCTTCATGTCAGCTATGTGTTCTTTTATCCGGATACCGATGCTCCTCTTTGTTTGCCCAATGTATGATAACCCGCATTCATAATCAAGCTTGTAAACACCTGCATCTTGTAGGGGGATATTGCTCTTGACTGGTCTTAAAAATGAATAATGAAATAAAGTGAATGCGGGTTATCATACATTGGGCAAACAAAGAGGAGCATCGGTATCCGGATAAAAGAACACATAGCTGACATGAAGAACAGACGCTCGACCAAGTCTGCAGTTTGTGAACATGCTCTGGACAAACCCAACCATTACATTCGATTTGATAATCCACAAATCCTCGCTAGAGAGACCCGGTACATGCCAAGAATGTTACGCGAGGCTATTGAAATTAAGAAACACCCAAATTTCAATAGAGAAGATGGTTGGCAAGTACCACCGGCTTGGGATCCAGTCATTAAATTAATTAAATCACAAGGCCAACGCCATACTGCAAGACCTCTGGACACCGTGAGCGAATACTGCGTGCATAGGGAATGTTATGATTAAAAAAATTCAGACGGTAGTTCAAAAAATTTCAGACGGTAGTAATAATTTCTTAATAACTCAAGTGACAAATAAAATCAATTAGTCACCCCGTGACCACGTCCACTGCAAAGTGTTCGAAACGTCGGGATATAAATCATGTCAAATATACGCGATTTAAACCGTTAAAAGTTGTTTAATTGCAATGTATAGTAATCGCGAAAACCTAAGAAAATATTAGATTGTTCAATATCGAAAGTGGAATCAATTCTACCTGTTTTTACAATAGGTTACAAACAAATATGTACACTTATTGCAAAAACCGAGGGTAGCGCCCGACCACTACCCTGCACTTAGTAGTGACTACTACGAATACTAATGAGCGCTACGAACGTTTTAGATATATACAAATTAAAACTTTATTTGCAACTTTTGATTTAATCCCTAAAATAATTTCTCTTTCTGTTTTTTTTTCTGTCTCTAATTACCCATTTTACCCCAATCTTACCTTCAAAGCAGCAAACGCAGCTCGCACCTTCACAATCCTGTCCATATTACATTCAAGAGTCAGCTTCGAAGTCCACGAGCCCTTCTCCGGGATGGGCTTCGCTATGTCTCTGTTCAATTGACAGTTTTTGGAATCGTCGTACTTGCAGCGGAGGTCGCAGAGCCGAACGGTTTTTAGTTTTGGTGACCTTTGGGGTGAAATAGTTTTAAATAAATTAACGGCTTAATTTTTAAGATTGCCGAAAACATGCAATGCCCTTCCAGCGTCCACTGCTAAACATGTACCTCCTCAAGCACATTGTCTTGCGCACGAGTCGTCAAAACGCCTCGCTGACCAAGCGAGTTGGCGAGTCCACAAACACATAAATTTATATAATGAGTTATAGGTGTATATGTAGGTGACCATATAAGTTTTGCGATACTCGAAATTAAAAAATGAAACACATTTGCATTATACCTATTTTAATAGTAAATTTATTTGAAAATAGAACACAAATGGCCATTTACACTAAATTAAAAAAAATAAACATTTTTTTTGGGTGTTCAATAGCACTACACGCGTTTTTCTTTGCTACTATGGAGTTAAAAATGTGAACATTGCGTGCTTATCTTTTATTAAATTTGGTTTAACTTTAACTGGTTTAGCTTGAAACGCTTAAAATCAGCGATCAGGGGACTAGCTCCATCACGGTCTCTCCTATAGTCTATATCCTATAATCACAACAAAATAGTCTCTTCTTCATACCGCGCCATCTATTGGTCAGTTGTTAAATTAATCTTACCTGAAAGTGATTTCCACGTGCTTGTGATGCAAACAATGAGCCAGAGGTAGGCTATAAGTGAAGTTGTGGACAGCTCTAGTGCAGACCGCCTCAGTGAGAAGAGAGGCGTTTGAGAATGAGTCACTTGACACACCCACTGTTACTACGTCACATTCTGTCAATAGAACAGCGTAGATTAATCAAAAAGTTATTTAAATAGAATGATATGTGGGAAACGGAACAAAATATTCGCAATTTCATACAAAGCAAAATAATTTAATTATCAATTGAATTTGTGCTAGTAATTATAATAATGATATTACTTTGCATATATATTATATTATAACACAAATTATTTACTTCATAACACATTATATAACACAAAAGAAAAACAAATTATTTAACTCTCTATGGGGACTTTTAGTAATAATTAATTAATTGTAATAATAATGATTTAATAATTAACCAATTAATTTTTAAATAAGTATTATCAATAATTATTAAAAAATAAGTAGTAAGTATATAATTATTATCTACAGAACAATTAATTGGAAAGAAAAAAATATTGACAGCTTCAAATTGACATGTTGCTCTGCAATATACATTACACACATCTTCACACGCAAACACACGCACGAGCACCCTTGCACACGGACATCACATACACTTATTAATCTTATTATTAACGTAGGGCACTTTTCATTAGTTTTAATGTATGTTTTAATGTAATAAATGTTGTAGACATTATTAATAAGTATTTAATATAATGTAAAAAAGGCTTTAATATAAAATAAAAAAGTAACATGAAAACTTTGTATGCAAATAAGCTTTAGATTTACATAATGTAAATAAAAACATAACTTACCACGAGACCCAATATCAATTTCATCAGACTGCTCACTCAGCGTCATCTCTTCAGAACTCCTCAAGAGTGCCTCATTCGCCGCCCTTTTCACCTTTTCAGAACCCCTCATTGGCTCATTAAATAGCCTCCTCTTATTTGAATCATTTGCGTCCCTCTTTTTCATGTTTTTTAGCAATCTTTCATTTGCCTCATTCAATTTTGAGGTCCTCACGAGTGCTTTTCTCACTTCCCTTTTCAATCGTCCTCCCTCAGTCCCGTTTAGTTTATTCGAATCTAAAAGGTTCGATTCCGCCATTATGTCGGTTTTGAACGAATTATTATCGGTTTTTAGAGTCTGTGACGTATTTTTGTCTAATGTCACTGGTATAATAGGTTGTTTTTCTTTGGATATAGGTTCCAAGGGGCGGGAAAATGTCTCGTTCAATTCTTTGTCGGGTTTAGAACGTTCTAGGGGTTCTTGGTTCTCGTAAGCCTGAGGGTCGAGGCTGCAGGCGGACTGTAGAAGAAAAATTGCAATTTTGTTTTTAAGTTTTGAGATATTATAACGTTTTTCGAAAATGTTTATTGTGACGCTGGCATTTACAAAAAACGGGGGAATAAAAACGTGTAGAAGAAATGAGTCCCATTTTTTATATTCGTTTAAAATCAATAAAATAGCACTTAAAGAAATATAATTTAGTTTAAATAGGATTTATTTATTGTGTTTATTTAAACTAGAATAGAATTCGAAAGAAACAGAATTTAGGATAAATAGAATTTAACTATTAATTTATTTAATTCACTTGAATAGAATTTACTCCATTAAAATATAATTTAAGATTATCAATTCATTTAATTTCACTGGAACGATAGAATTTGGAAAAAACCTAATTTTGTATAAATATAATTTGTTTCACTTGACTAAAATATAATTTAACTATCAATACGTTTGATCCTAGCATAGAATCCGGATGAAACATAATTTAGAATGAACAGAATCATTTTACTAATATATTATTTTCTCTAATTTCACTATAGTCGGCTTTTTATTCGAGTCGGAGGGTATGACATGTGCAACTGTCAGAGTGAAATCTGTACGGAGATGACACTTTATTGACAGTTCTACGTGTCATATCCCTGACTCGAATAAAAAATCTGACTTTATAATAGACTTTTTTTTCATTTAAACCTTATTAATATACTGAAAAATATTTTTGGTAGAACATAATCCGTTACGTATTCCATTATATATGACTATGAGTACACTCGTCGTGACATACCTGCATCGATCTTACCAGCATTGAAGTGATCCATCTTTGTATGTATTCCAAGTCCTAATATAGCCGCATGCGCAAAATTTAATAATACACTTAATAGAAAAGACAGTCAAATAGAAAAGTTAACTTCCTTATCAAGGATTGATTAACCTTATATTTCATAGTTATAATCAATAATTTAAAAAAATCGATTAACTAGGCTATCGATTAACAAAGTCTCATCACTGTGGTTTATTCAACTATCAGCTGTTAGAGCTCATGCTATAATAACCGGAGTATAATGGATCGCAAAATTTGATTTGCAAAATTTTTAAAGTGCCATCTTATATTAAGCATGTTTCGTAAATAAATAATAACAATAATTTCGGAATTTGAATTTTATTTGTTGAATTCCAAATTAGAATTAGAATTTCGTCACTAACCTGACACTCAGCGTCGAGCTCGTTGTCGCTATTAGAAGTGAAAGCGCACGCACTGCCCAACACCTGCACACTACGAGTCAACGCTACCAGCCGCTCCAGCTGCGGTACTCGTGACGGCTGCTCTTTATCTGAGAGCAAGGATTACTAATGTCAAGCATTGATTAAATCATGACAGTGGTATAAATATAATGTTACTGCCGCGATACACGAGTGGCAATGCGGTTCTTACACTACACTCACAGACTACACATATACACCGTCCCCGCGGGCGGAGACGAGGACGTCCCCCTCGCTACACCGTGAACACACACCGGCAATCAGCCGACACTTCTACCAGGTATTTTCTTAGGTTTTCGCGATTACTATACATAGCAATTAAACAACTTCGAACGGTTTAAATCGCGTATATTTGACATTATTTATATCCCGACGTTTCGAACACTTTGCAGTGGACGTGGTCACGGGGTGACTTTTTTTTTTTTTCCAGACGGTAGTTCAAAAAATTTCAGACGGTAGTCCAAATAATTTCTTAATAACTCAAGTGACAAATAAAATCAATTAGTCACCCCGTGACCACGTCCACTGCAAAGTGTTCGAAACGTCGGGATATAAATAATGTCAAATATACGCGATTTAAACTGTTCAAAGTTGTTTAATTGCTACTTCTACCAGGTATCGGCACGTGTCTGGGCGCTTCTCACCGACTCGCGATCCCGCGGTACCCTCCCAAAGCAGCGCCCTAAGCCTGGGTCCGTTCCTACCGCCGGTCTATCGGCGGAGAAGCCCTTAGGCTGGTTGCTGCACACACTCTTTGCTCCTGGCTGAATGCGTTCTGCGCTCGCTCTAAACTATACACGTCCGGTGACTCTTGAAAGGCCATTAGGACCACAAGAATTTAGCCATTCCAAAAAAAAAACAGATGCAATAATACACACGTTAATCACCACAGATATAGAAGGAATAGATAACGAAAGCGACTAAGCTCTTATTGCAGAACACAAAAATACCCAATTGTGCTATAATCAATAATTGTAAAAAATCGTTAGAAATGTTGAACCGAGTCAAAGGAGAATGTTTAATTTCAAATCAAATAATTTATTTCGCAAAAAATATAAGCAACAAATCCTATTAATATTATAAACGCGAAAGTTTGTGAGGATGGATGTATGGATGTTTGTTACTCTTTCACGCAAAAACTACTCAATGGATTTTAATGGAACTTTACAATAATATAGCTCATACATCAGAATAACACATAGGCTATATTTTATTTTGAAATTTTGAAAAAAAAAACTTATAAACCGAAGCGAAGCGAGGGCGAGTCGCTAGTATGGTATAAATATGATCCATTGTGTTCAGTACCAATAGGCGTGCATTTCATCGGCGAGTTGTTTCACATCATTAGAACTTACTCGTGCCGATATACGTTTAGTTTTCATACAATTTCACGAAGTTGCGTCAATCTATGTAATTATGTATCTGTTTTATCTGTTCACACATATTCCAAATTATAACTTGAGACTCATCAACTTAATCTTACGATGGTACCTATAATTTAACGTAATTTTTATTTCATAAACGCAAATATTGTTGACATTTGTTAATGGTTTAAAAAAAAACGATATAAAAGTATAAAAAAACACTATGTAAAGATTTTTAATCTGTCACTAATATAATAAAGAGAGAGCGCGAATTTTGTGAGTTTGTGTGTATTTCCGGAATCTCCGGAACCACTGCACCTATTTGAAAAATTCTTTCACCATTTGAAAGGTACATTACTCCAGATAGACATAGGCTATATCTATATAAATAAAAATGAATGTTTGTTTGTTTGTTTGTCCCGTGTGCGTTCCTAAACCTTTCATCCGATTTCGATGAAACTTTGGTGAGTCGTTGTGCGCACGCCCATGAAGGTTTCTGGATTAGTACTTGAAGACCACACTGTCGACCGCTATATGACATTTAATCATGTAATTTAATAATTCATCCATTCATTGTGATGATTACAGATGAAGAGATGTCACAGGCACAGGTCTGCTCCTCTGTAATATACCCCATGGGCGTGCAATGATTTGACATTGATAATAACGGTTATTACTTTAAAGATTATTGTTGTGCAAAATGCAAAGATACAACTTAAAGCGTCGCTGTGTGTATCAAAGACAGTATAAGTTTATTTTGTAGTAATTTTATTCGTAATTTAGTACTAACTTTAAATTAAAAATTTACAACTATTTCCTGTTTCATTTTTGTCCCATTTTGTTTTAATCTCCGGGTTTAAAGTATTCTGAAGGTGGCAGAGCTATTTACCAGTACAGTAACCAGTTTATTTTTGCAATTTATGAATTTAGGCTCTTTAAGATTGACAATGGCGCTTTCCAAGAATCTTGTTCTTAACTTAAGTCTGTA
Organism: Sesia apiformis; assembly: GCA_914767545.1. Taxonomy (NCBI): domain Eukaryota; kingdom Metazoa; phylum Arthropoda; class Insecta; order Lepidoptera; family Sesiidae; genus Sesia; species Sesia apiformis. The sequence goes on from OU611976.1 coordinate 3,986,995, forward strand.
AATCTAGCATTAACAAGTAACTAATCTTGGCGATAAATATAATTTAAATAGTGATATAATAAAATGCTCGTTTTTTTCAGTACAGATGAATACTTACTGAAGTTTTTAACGTAGTTCCTGGAGGCGTGAAGCAGTGTAGTGGATATTGTATGCGGCGGTTCAGTCGGCGCCATTGTGACATACTCCTGTGTAGTCTTGTGGGGACCTTTTTCTGTAAAAATACAAAGAGAATTGTTTGCTTTAAACAAAAGGGTTTCATGTATTGGAGTTAGTCCAATTAAATTATTTTGGCGGGAACTCGAGAAGTGGAGATGAGTTTCGGTTTGATTAATTGCAAATAATGTGTTTGTACGTTTTATGGTTTAATAGTTTATTAAACTTCAAAGTGGTTTTTGTGCAATTAAAACGTGGGACTGTGTTTTTCGTTTGTGTCCTCAGTAAACCTACTATCGCTTTACTGAGCGACTCCTGACTTACTTCGACGGGACTGCACATTGGCAGGATACGTTTTATACTTTGAAATTGTTTATCACGAAGAAAACTTGACACTGGCAGAATGTGCTAAACTTGACACTGGCAGAATGTGCTAATGATAATCATTGCCATATATGAAAAAAATATATATTTATTTATTACTACCAGAGCCCGCGACTTCGTTCCCCAAAGACTTTAGGCTGGTAATTGATATTGTTCTCCCAATAAGGAAAAGGCACAGCTACATTTTTAATTGTCAGTTCGACAATTGTTTTGTAACAATGACTTTTATTATCGATTTTGATTATTGATTTTTGATTCATTTATTGACTTCGTGACATGATTTTTTGTGATTTTAAATTTTTAGAGTTTCTTTGTGTATAATGTTGAGTATTTTACTGCTAATAATTAATTTATGTTACCACAACATACAAAATTAATTGTTTCATATAAATACACCATTTTACAAAATTAAAAAATACACTCTTCTTGTTCTATCCAAAACTACAAGATTCTAACTTCATTTCAAATTAAAGAAGATTATACCAAATTTTCTCGTATTTCTTGCATTGACTAAACATATTAATTTTAGGAACAGTTAAATGTCTTATTTTTTTATCTTTCTACTTACCTTTCACTTTCTTTGCTGTTACGTGTTGCGATAATTTTGAATTCTGGAAAAAAAAAAAGCCATATTTTATAAAACCTAAGTATGAAACTAAAATGAATATTAAAGTATTATATTGTATACTGAATTATTAAAGTATAAATATATTTTAAATCAGTTGCTATGTTTCAGGTTCTGTTTCAGCAATAGTTGAAAGTAAGTAGGTTATTCAATATTGAGAGTAGAATGGATTCTACCAGTTTTTACAATAGGTTTCGCAGCATCTACGCGCCCGGTCTGAGTAATGAATGAGTGCTACAAATGTACTAGACAGGACAATGAAACCTTACATGTTTTTAACTTTTGATGTATTGATTAAAATAATTTTATTTTTCGCTATACCTAACGGTTTTATATATTTTAAATCAGCTGTCATATATCACGTTTTGCGTTATTTCAATGACACTTTGTATAAGTAGTAATTCGCTTACCTGTATCTGATTGTAGTCCGGTGCTGGATTCAGTTGCAACTTCCCGTAGTGCGCGTGTAGTTTGTCGTGTAGTCGAGACGCTCTCATTGATACCAGTTCTTGATGTTCGCGGAAATATAGTGCTGACATTACCACTAGGCTGAAATTGAACGATGTATTGATTGAGAAAGAAAGAGGAGATGAAACAGGGAAAGGACTGGTGCGAGTATAAGGAAATAAACACAAATAGGTACAGAAACAAACAAGAGGACGGAAGGAAAAACGAGAAAGTGATAGGACAAGATCAGAGCCGGCTTTACCTATGGTGCAGGGTGTGCGGCGAACACGGGCGCAGGGTTTTAGGGGGCGCTCTCAAAGACCTTGCGCCCGTGTTCGCGCGCCTACTAGAGGGCGCCAGGGTATTGATTGCACCCGGGCGCTACACGGGCTAGAGCCGGCGCTGGACAAGATACAGGGATAGAGAAAGGAAGGAACAAAGAAAGAGACCGGAATAAGGAAAGGAACAAGGAGAGGGAAAGGTACAGGTATGAGGAGGGATGGTATGCCATCAGCCTACATAGCATAACATCTTTGCATAGATATAGACCATATGATATATGAAAACAAATATAGATGTGCTGGATACAGATCTCTCGCAAGACTCTCCACCACACACGGTCTTCCGTTCTTTTCTTCATCTCACTCTCCATTTTCCATCTCTCCTAATACTTTTCTCAAATCCCACCTTAAATCTCCAAAAGTGGGCGACGCATCCTGGAAATATGTCAGCGTTTGTCATTTTGGCAAATGTTGGCATACATCACGATAGGCGACTGTATCCAATCCACTTACCACCATGCGAACTGTCTGCTCGTTTGATATTTTCTATCAATATGGATGTAAAATGGCTTGTATTTTATAGAGCAGCAAAAATTATTGAACGAAGAACAAATTCTGGTCAACAAAAGGAAATTTTAAATAACTGAAATAATAACTGAATTTTGAATAACTAAAATATAACTGAATTTTGAATAACTGAAATAATAACTGAATTTTGAATAACTGAAATAATAACTGAATTTTGAATAACTGAAATAATATCTGAATATTGAATAACTGAACCGATTTTCTGCTCATTCAGTATTTTCTACTGTTTATTTAATTATTTCTCTTAGAAACAAACTCACCAAACAGCCATAATAAAAATCAAAATAGTTATAACAATTTGCAAAAATTTATTCGAAATCAATTCGCTGCTGGCGTCCCCGTATTCCTTTCTTCGGCAGCAAAACGATAAATTAGTGTTGCTGCATTCAAAATTATCCTCATCTTTTACCCATAGACAAGTGTCTTTTTTCTTCGAATTCGCACTAAAATCCTCTTCGGGCAATTTATTTTCTAACGAATCAAAATTCGGAATGCAATTCCGACTATCACTTTTATCATTTTTATTGATATATCGGACTGTTTTATTATAATTATAGTATTTCCCGTATTTCGAGTAATTCCCGTGGCAATTTTTGCACTGTTTTCGGGTGTACTTCGGGGAATTGTGGCTCAGTTTCTGGCAACACTCGTGCTTTCGGATGTTTCGAGCGATGTCTCTGATATGCTCTATGGAAATGTTGCCATCGCTGTAGAATGATTTTGAGGAGTTCGAGAGACCCGAGAAGCGCGAATCTGAAAAATGAAAACAGCTTTTATTCGTAAAAAAGACATAATGACTTTATATCCTATGTACTATTCTGAACTTGATATTTCTCCCAAAAAGTTATTTTTTTAAAATGAAGTCTCCATGACTTTGTTATGTCTCGATGCGACAATCGGATTGGACAATTCGGCACTCACTCACACAGATGCAAAGCTTATGTCTCATTGCGACAATCGGATTGGACAATTCGGCACTCATTCACTCAGATGCACAGCTTATGTCTCATTGCGACAATCGGATTGGACAATTCGACACTCACTCACACAGATGCAAAGCTCGTGTCTCGTTGATTTTACTGTATACAGTGTTTATTATGAGAATATATATTTATAATTACGTTACTTAACACGCGTATGTACACTAACCGCGTTCTTATCTCGGTCACAACACTTCTTCAAGGTTGTCTGGAAGAAATTGCTATAAAGTAATAAGGTCTCCTGGTTTTATTCTCTTCTTATAACATTCTTCCTTAATTTTGTTATAATTTAACAATTCTACAATAAAGAGTTTCATCTATCTATCTTTCTGACTCACCATTACTAATGCTAGAGCGAGCACTGTCCCTTCTCTGTAGTATACTGAATTTGCACAGTTTCTTATTGATTCTCTCCAACTGGTCGATGCGAGACTCCAGGTTTCCCGTAACTTTGCATAGCTCTTTCACAGCGCCAAGGTTTTCCATGAAGATGCGGTCCTGGAGACGAAAAAGAGGTGTCGAAAGAAGGATTTAAAGTAGTTTATGTAATGTAATAACAATGAATGGCGATGAAATACAGTGGCGCTCGATTATCCGGACCTCAGTTATAAGCCCGATGGCGCATCTCTGAGTCTGGACTGTTACGCCACATGACATGTGTTTGTAAATCTTAAAAATAGACTTATAATTTAAGTCCTACATGTTTGATTTGGATTTAATCCCTCTTTAACACTACATATCTACGCATGTAGTCACCCACCTTATTAACAACGAGGAACTTGTGTATAGTGTCGCCATTAGGCAGCGTGACGTCGCCCGCCTCCTTCACCGCCTCGGGTATGACGCGGCGCACCTCTTGCGCTATGACGCCCGTGTCGCTCTGCGGCGCCGCGCTCGCCGGGTCGAACCCGAGCAGCCCCGAGTGCTCAGCGAACGATGGGTCGTAGTTGAACCTGAGGGAAAACATGGCTTATTTCTTCCAGAGCTTCACAATGGTCTCAAATTTAACAATTAAGTTATTAGGTGATTTTGTACTTGTTATTTTGTACGTATTATTTTGTACGTGTTATTTTGTACGTATTATTTTGTACAGGTGTGTCGCTCTGAGGCGCCGCGCTCGTAGGGTCGAACCCGAGCAAGCCCGAGTGCTCCGCGAACAATGGATCGTAGCTAAACCTAAGGGGAGGCTGTCTATAATTTCTAAAAATAATGAACGTATAAAAAATACGACTCATTATCAGCGAATAATGAGTCGTAGTTTTATGTAGAATTTATCTGTCGCCATTTTTTTATTCCTAGCTCCTGTATGTGTACCCACATTAGGTTTTTCTTCAATACTGGGTGACGACATGATAATGGTCACTTACTTGACAACTCGAATGCTCTGCACGTTCCGCAGCTGCTGTGCGGTGTCCAACTCTTCAATGTTGTGTTTGGCTCTCGCGTCTGACGGGTGTACAATGTGGCCCATTACTTTTAGATTACCTGCAAAAGGATAAATTCAATTTAAAATGTAATCATAACGTACAACGCAACTATCAGATAAATAATAAATTATCATATTGTTATCACAATGCGGGATAGACAGAAGAAAACGTGAGATACAGTCTGTGCCAAATGATACAGTCCGTGCCGATTATTTGTTTAAATGATGGTAAAGTAATTTCTATTATTACAATTCTAATTCCCATCCCATCCTATACCTCACCACTTTCCCCCAATCCATTCCTTATTCTGCAAAGGTAGGCAGCGCATCCGAGGGCGTGCCAACGTTTCTCATTCTGGACTGATGTTGGCATGTATCGCGGATGTCTATGGACGACAGTATCCACTTACCACCGGGTGGACTGTATGCTCGTCTGCCACTTTTATTCTATACAAAAAATAGAAAAATGTGTATGGATAAACAAAATTTATTCACAAAAAAAATTGATACAAACGAAGTAAATTTTCTTCATATAGCCATCACAACTATACACCCACAATCTGACCACTTACCATTAATAACACAGGACTCGTCCGGTCTGTCGGTATTAATACCAACTCGCCCGTTGTAATGCACGCTGTTTTCGGACACGCCTCGTTGCCACCAGTTCTCTGTACAATCTGACTCGAATTGACCGGGATTTGATGCCTGTGGGTAAAGTTCTGTTATTGGAAACTAACAATGGAAATATCGTATGTGAAAATACTGTGAAAATTCCTTCTTGTAAAAATATTCAATCTAATAATACCTTCTTGTAAACATACTCAATCTAATAATTCCTTGTAAAAATATTCAATCTAATAATACCCTCTTGTAAACATACTCAATCTAATAATTCCCTGTAAAAATATTCAATCTAATAATACCTTCTTGTAAACATACTCAATCTAATAATTCCTTGTATAAATATTCAATCTAATAATACCTTCTTGTAAACATACTCAATCTAATAATTCCTTGTAAAAATATTCAATCTAATAATACCCTCTTGTAAACATACTCAATCTAATAATTCCTTGTAAAAATATTCAATCTAATAATACCCTCTTGTAAACATACTCATTCTAATAATTCCTTGTAAAAATATTCAATCTAATAATACCTTCTTGTAAACATACTCAATCTAATAATTCCTTGTAAAAATATTCAATCTAATAATACCCTCTTGTAAACATACTCAATCTAATAATTCCTTGTAAAAATATTCAATCTAATAATACCTTCTTGTAAACATACTCAATCTAATAATTCCTTGTAAAAATATTCAATCTAATAATACCTTCTTGTAAACATACTCAATCTAATAATTCCTTGTAAAAATATTCAATCTAATAATACCCTCTTGTAAACATACTCAATCTAATAATTCCTTGTAAAAATATTCAATTTAATAATACCTTCTTGTAAACATACTCAATCTAATAATTCCTTGTAAAAATATTCAATCTAATAATACCCTCTTGTAAACATACTCAATCTAATAATTCCTTGTAAAAATATTCAATCTAATAATACCTTCTTGTAAACATACTCAATCTAATAATTCCTTGTAAAAATATTCAATCTAATAATACCCTCTTGTAAACATACTCAATCTAATAATTCCTTGTAAAAATATTCAATCTAATAATACCCTCTTGTAAACATACTCAATCTAATAATTCCTTGTAAAAATACTCAATCTAATAATACCCTCTTGTAAACATACTCAATCTAATAATTCCTTGTAAAAATATTCAACCTAAAAATTCTTTATTGTAAAGATACTTCGCCGTGTGATGTCGATCGGTTTTAATACTGCACCATCTCATCTTTTCCCGCGGGTGTCGTATAAGACGACTAAGGGATAACAAAGCCGCTACCGCAAGCGCTGAAGAACTACACCACCTTTTTAAGGCCAATTACATGCCACATGCACTAGACCAACGCCAGCGACCAGCGGTGGATGTTAAAAATATACTTAAGGTGATACTTATTGTAAAAATACTTAACCTAAAGAACTTAAGATGAAAAGGCGTTAGTAATATTTTGAACGGTAGCACAAGTGATTCGGAAATTGATCATAAACTAAAGGGAATAACAATGGTTCTTTTTTATTTTATCCAAAACTTCAAGTTTCTAGCTTGATTTTAATTAATGAAATTTTTACGAATTTTTTTGCTTTTCTCTAGCAGAATCTCTCTTCTTTCTCTTCTTCTTTGCACAATGTTCATTTATGCAGTTGTTCTAAGATCAACTAACAACAATAATCAACAAATAACAATAATCCTATCGTTAATCATAGTGTTTGGACGTGGGCCCTTAGAGCCACCACTAGTTGCAATTGTCACTAAAGCTATAATAAATTCTCAACCTAACAATTCTTTCTTGTAAGTACCTATACTTACTTGAATAATATATTCTAGCATAATTACTAATCTCAACAAGTTCTTCTTGTATTTTTTATATTCACCCTAACATTAGCTTCTTGTAAAAATACTCAATCTAATAAAATCCAAAACTTAACTTATACTCAATTTAACAATTCCTTATTGTAAAAATACTCACCCTAACAATAATCCTATCACTGGCTTGTGCAGCTATAATAAAGTCTGCGTGTTGTACGTGGGCCCTTAAAGCCACCACTAGCTGGAAATGCCGCTGGTCCGGATTCGGGCGGCCCTTTTTACGCATATTATTGTTTGTGGTCTCCGCGAAGTGGAGACGACCGATTGTCATCTTTATGCCTTCGCGGCGGATATCCACGCTGGGGAGAGAAACGTTTTGTCATAGACATATACGTAAAGAGCATGGCTATTGATATTTCAATTTGGCAACCATCAAATGGAGGGAAAAACCGCCAAGCTGGTGACTGTTTTCTTTCTAAATCCGTATCGGAAATAATTTAAATACTCACGGTACAGGGTGAAATGGTTTCTTTGTTCTGTCCGATTGACTTTGTTCAATTCTCACTTCTTGACTGGGATCTTCGGCCTGAAGTAAATGAAACAAAACTTTAACTTGTCAAAACTTGATTAAAACTGAAAATATTGCTACCACAAGCCCCGTGGCACAACACAACTTCTAAAAATATGGACTCGTCAACCCGTTTGGTCAGACATCCCTAACGCACAGGACAATGTGTACGAGATGGCCCTTATTTATTAATTTAAACATAACATTACATTACACTTATTACAATAAATTAATTTATTTAAACATTAACAGTTATTACACATTAACAGAATTACACAGTATACCTGCTCAGAACCCGCTCATTTGAGAAGAAAACATCTATATTATTACGGCTCGCAAACATTTCATTACTGTCCAGTAATATCCTATTGCAAGACCTATATATTTATGTGACTACTGTACATTGTCCAGCAGGGGACGATAGAGGGGCTTGTTACAATTACCTTGACTCCGTAAAAATGCAAGCAGAAGTTGGTGATCTTCTTAAAACCCTCGTTCGTTTTCACGTAATGCGGTTCGCCCTGGAGTTGTACCTGGGTGGTCACTTGGAAGTGGTTCTTTTTCTGGCAGACGAATGCCTCGTCTGTCTGAGAGTAGTTGAAGCCTTTGTCGGCTCCCACTACGTAGGAGGGGGTGGGTCTGGAAGGAATTGATAGGTTTTAATATTTTCTTAGGTTTTCGCGATTACTATACATAGCAATTAAACAACTTTGAACGGTTTAAATCGCGTATATTTGACATTATTTTTATCCCGACGTTTCGAACATTTTGCAGTGGACGTGGTCACGGGGTGACTAATTGATTTTATTTGTCACTTGAGTTATTAAGAAATTATTTGGACTACCGTCTGGATTTTTTAATCATAACATTCCCTATGCACGCAGTATTCACTCACGGTGTCCAGAGGTCTTGCAGTATTGCGTTGGCCTTGGGATTTAATTAATTTAATGACTGGATCCCAAGCCGGTGGTACTTGCCAACCATCTTCTCTATTGAAATTTGGGTGTTTCTTGATTTCAATAGCCTCGCGTAACATTCTTGGCATGAATCGGGTCTCTCTAGCGAGGATTTGTGGATTATCAAATCGAATGTAATGGTTGGGTTTGTCCAGAGCATGTTCACAAACTGCAGACTTGGTCGAGCGTCTGTTCTTCATGTCAGCTATGTGTTCTTTTATCCGGATACCGATGCTCCTCTTTGTTTGCCCAATGTATGATAACCCGCATTCACAATCAAGCTTGTAAACACCTGCATCTTGTAGGGGGATATTGCTCTTGACCGGTCTTAAAAATTGGCTAATCTTCTTGTGCGGCTTGAAGTAAGTTTTAATTGAAGCTCGTCTTAAGATATTGCCAATTTTGTCAGTGATGCCCTTGATGTATGGTAAGATGGCAGGTTGTCGCTCAACTGTAGGAGGCTTGGGGCGGCTTCTGTGACGCATTCGTGGGAGTTTGTGATTGTTGCTTCGCAGTACTTGTTTCACATGCAGAAGCTCTTCCTCGAGGTGGTCAGTGTCACAGATGCCGTGTGCTCTCTGTAACAAAGATTTGCCTACGGTAGCCAACTGACATGGATGGTGATGGGAGTTACCATTGAGATATTTATCTGTATGGGTGGGTTTCCTATACACAGTATGACCAAGAGAGTTGTCAGGATTTCTGATGACTAAAATGTCAAGGAAAGCTAAGCTAAGCTGAGGTCAATAAATCCTTAGCTTTCAAGCTTTCCTTAGCCGTCAAGAGCAATATCCCCCTACAAGATGCAGGTGTTTACAAGCTTGATTGTGAATGCGGGTTATCATACATTGGGCAAACAAAGAGGAGCATCGGTATCCGGATAAAAGAACACATAGCTGACATGAAGAACAGACGCTCGACCAAGTCTGCAGTTTGTGAACATGCTCTGGACAAACCCAACCATTACATTCGATTTGATAATCCACAAATCCTCGCTAGAGAGACCCGATTCATGCCAAGAATATTACGCGAGGCTATTGAAATCAAGAAACACCCAAATTTCAATAGAGAAGATGGTTGGCAAGTACCACCGGCTTGGGATCCAGTCATTAAATTAATTAAATCCCAAGGCCAACGCAATACTGCAAGACCTCTGGACACCGTGAGTGAATACTGCGTGCATAGGGAATGTTATGATTAAAAAATCCAGACGGTAGTTCAAAAAATTTCAGACGGTAGTCCAAATAATTTCTTAATAACTCAAGTGACAAATAAAATCAATTAGTCACCCCGTGACCACCTCCACTGCAAAGTGTTCGAAACGTCGGGATAAAAATAATGTCAAATATACGCGATTTAAACCGTTCAAAGTTGTTTAATTGCTATTGATAGGTTTTAGTCACAGAGTTTAGTGTCAAATAAGTTTTAATTATAGATTTTAGTACCAAATAGATATATAGATATGTTATAGTCACAGATAAGTTTTAGTCTCAAATAAGTTCTAATCTTGGAAAAGTTTTAGTCACAGATAAAGTTCTAATCCACAGATATTATTAGTCAGAGATAAGTTTGAGTCATAGAATGTAATCATATATAAGCTACCTATATATTTTACTCATATATGGTATAAATAGTTTCAGATTTTAGCCACTGATAAGTTTTAGTCTCAGATTTTAGTCATAAATACGTATATTTGAATCCACTGATTTTATTCAAACATAGGTTTGATAGAGAGATTTTAGTGACAGATAAGTGGTGTCGGTTACAAATTTTGAATCAGAGATATGTTTTCGTTATAGAATTTAGTGACTGATAAGTATTAGTCACATAATTTGGTCATAGATAAGTTTTAGTTACGAACTTTAGTTTTAATATATAAGTTTTAGTTATATATTATAATCACTGATTATTTTTTGTCATAGATAAGTAAAAACATATAGATTTTAGTAACAGATTTTAGTGATAGATAAGATTCAATTATATATTTTAGTCATATATAAGTTTTATCTACCACTAAAATCTGTGAATAAAATTAATCTGTCGATAAAATACATATGTGACATGTATTTTATCGACAGATTAATTTTATTCACAGATTTTAGTGGTAGATTATTTAATTTATAATGTAGATGAGGATTTTGTCTATGTTGAGAATATATCGTTTTTATTTTAAAAAATCATATAAAGTGTTGTATGAGAGAACACAGTTCAAATACTCACAGGGGTTTAAGATTGCAGTCATACAATGTATGCCAGGAGTTCTGTTGGAACTGAGAGAATCGAATGCATTGGAGAGGAGAATCGTCTCCAGCTTCTGATCCGTCCACTGAGGGAGGCGCTGGTCGGCCGTGGGTGACGCTTTCTGGGGATAGGGCAGCTGAAAAATAGCAGAATAAGTTTATTCATAATAATATGCCCACCGAAAGGATAATTCCAATTGCAACACACTATTAATTCGGATTGCAAATACAAGTAAAATAAACAAAAAATATTGTGAAATACTGTGAAATCCTTTCTTGTAAAAATATTCGATCTAATAATACTTTCTTGTAAGAATATTAAACCTAACAATTCCTTATTGTAAAAATACTTAACCTAATAATACTTTCCTGTAAAAAGGCTTGTATCTAAATGAGCAGCAAAAAGTAATAAATGAGCGGCAAGTCATGAGCAACAAAACAGCGTATTTTTGAGTAAAGTAAATAATTTTAAATTACTAAGTATATCATCATCAAGTCTATGGATTCCTATATCTTTATTGTCACCAGAAATTCTAAACCAAACCCACTTTAAAATTTGCGGCCTTCGATGCACTGCGTGCGTATTTTCTTTAATTATTATTTCTCTATTTATTAATTATTTAATTATCAGTTATTAATTATTTAATTATCAATTATTAATTATTTAATTACTAATTATTTAATTTTAATTATTTAATTACCAATTATTTAATTACTAATTATATAATTAATAATTATTTAAATATCAGGGCTCATTTAATTATTTCTCCATCAATTCTAATAGTGAAGACATTTTTCAGCATTTCCATTAAACTTTGTGCTTTCTAACACCGTCTTGAACTTCAGACTCATTTCAACCAAGACATCTGGCTTGGACAAAACATTTCACCAAGACATCAAATTGCTGGCGCGATTATTTACAAGGGAATATACGTAATACTGTCGGTATTCCTAAAAGGTTATTAACTATTTTTTACTACTCCCTATAATTTTAATTATCACACCAGTGATTACCATTTAACATTGTTTATAAAGAAGGATTACTTGCATTCGCTCTTACTTGCATAACGTCATAATCTTATTTTTCCTCTGGATCATGTCGCCATAGGTCCGTTGCTTCGAAGACATAGCTTTTAGCGACAATGATGTCTTTTACTTCTATTGTATACATACATATGTATTATACCATAATTTTGTGTCTCTCCATAGCTATATGCAGGCGTCGCCCAACATTCGTCATCACACACAAATTTCTCATCTCATCGAGCCAGTACTGACGACTTTCTTCAAGTGGTTTTTTTTTATAGTGAAGTAGGCGGACGAGCAAGCGGTCCCACGTGATGGTAAGTGTTACCGCCGCCCATGGACACCTGCAACACCAGGGGGTATGCGGGCGCGTCGCCGACCTTGCAAAATCCTATTCACAGCTCTCTTGAAGAACCCCATATCGTAGCTTAATGGAAAGACCTCTTGAGAACATACCACGCTACATCTTTCGATACGTGGTCTCCATGTTACGGCCAATCATTGATGATAAATGGTTCCTCATGCTCTAAATCATCTCAAGTGACAAGTCAGTCAGTCATATGTAAGTTGCATCTATTACGTACACTACGCGCGCGAGCAGTTGAGCTTTACGCCATGAGGTAGGGCAGCGGGGGAAATGCCCGTCCGCTCAGCTACCTGATTAAATTTACATCTGTGTATTTTCATATTCTATAATGTCAATCGATATAGACATAATTTGTTTACATGCCCAGTCCAAGTGCTCGCTTATCGCATTCTTTCCGGAGCTATACTGCTCGCGCGTCGAGTGTACCTTTCATTCACTCGTAGTAGTGAAATGTTAAAATGTAAAAAATAGGATCCAGCTAGCTGTTCAATCTGGTGCCAACTTTCAGCTTTTTCTCGTCAACGAAGGGTGATTCATCAGCACTTCCTTGACAGATAGCTATTGTGTAGGTACAATACAGTCTTCAAGACACTTTATAGAGTGAACCTGAAAGTAGCGGAAATAACTGTTTGCTGAGGTTTTCACACTTAGTTTCATATGGGGCTCTTCAAGATGTCTGTGAATAAGATCCCGCAATGTCAGTAGTGTACTCCCGCATCCTCTCTGGTGTCCATAGGCGGCTGTTACCACTTACCATCTCGTCGGCCGGGCGGCCCGTCTGCCATTTCTTCTATAAAACGAAATTCTTGGAAAGGGTTGACCCAAGGTCTGCAAAGCAAATAAAAGGCGATGAGAAACTTACCCGGCTCACATTTGACCTGCGAATTCACATCCTGCGAATGCTTCCTCTTCTTCAGATTCGGTTCCTGTGGGTTTGTATACACTGGCAGATTTTCATGACTCAACGCGACGAGCTGCGGATTGATTATGCCTTGCTCCAACTCTGGTAATTCAACTCTCATTTGGCTGTACCTGTTCTGGTATGCTATAGGATCCGAAAGACTTAAATCATGTCTCACTGTCCGTATTCCAATATCAACAATATTCGCATCGGGTAGAACCACTACATCATTCAAGTTACTTCTTAAGACTTCATGATCTATATTGTCAGATTTTAGTTCTTCATAGATGTAGTCGCCGTTTGGGGTTAAAATTTCATGTGTGGGAATGTGGCTATGGACTAGCATGTAGTCAGGCCCCAGGACGGTTTGGGAGACTGCTATGGCGTGAGGCACTTGCGTCTCTGACGGACTGTAGGGGTTCTCTGAGCCGGAGTCCGGTGGACTTTCTGGAAGCTGATGGCTCCTGGAGAAAAGAAAAAGGTTTTGTGGTCTAGTTTACAGTCTTTCTTCCAATGGGTGTCGTATAAAGTGACTAAGGAATAAATCCGCAATAAAAAAGTAAAAATACAATAAATTAAAATACAATAAAAGGGCTGGTTACCCGACGATATTTGGCACGTTGTTAAGGACACAGAGAATCAATTATCTTCGTTTTTATAAATTCCTTTCGCCATTAGTTACTGTCGCGTGAGATCTCGTCAGTCGATTTTAACCAAATGAAATTCCCTCATCCCGTTATACTTCCTATTCATCATCATTTTTCCAAATCCAGTCCTAAATCTTCAGACAGGCAGCACTTTCGGGAACGTGCCAACATTCATCATCCTTGTTTAATGTTGGCATGTATCGTGAATCTCAAGGGCGATAACCACTACTAGCCATGGTCCTCTCCATCATGCATATTGTCTTATGCATGAGGCATGTGAGGTCTTAAAACTTCGCCTTAAAAGGAATGTATAGACTTAAAGTGGCTATATGGTGTAGGCCGGCTTTAAAATATCACCACCCCATCTCTTATCGTGGGTGTCAAGCCAGGGCTTGTGGTTTTATAGCTGGTGTACTTCCTCAGGAGGAACTACACCAGCTATAAAAGAGTGGGCTCGCCAACCCGCTTAGCTATCATGCCATTTTAAACCCATACACCCCTCATGCACGAGGGAATGTGCAATTAGGAAACCCATGTGTAGCAGTGGACGATAAAAGGGCTAGTTACTCTCTGCTTTTCCAGAATATTAAAGGAATTCTTGTTACCAATCTGCATCTCCATACCCGATCCGGCGCACATCCGGCTGCGTGGGGTAACAGCCCTCAACCGGCGCCATAAACGCCTCCAGATCGTCCATCAGTCCCGGACCTGCAACAATGATACAGATTTTGATTATTTATTTGAATATGGAGGGGGAAGGTGCACGCTGCAATTCAACAGCCGCTGAGCGCACTCGACTGCTCACGTTACCCCTCTCTCACAAAAGACTACCTTGAAATGTACTGCATTTCCCACTTTATCTTATTTCCCTAATGTATGCACGTGTTTCGGTAGTGAGTGAGATATGCCTATTCCCATCCCACCCTATCCTTCCCCATTTTCAAAACCCTTTCTCCAAATCAAGCGTAAAGTGTTTTCTTGATCATAAATAAATACATAAATCATTTGCTGCGCATTTAGAACTTTTTGCCGATTCGTGTATTTAACACGCCATTTTAAATGACCATATTTTTGTGACACGTCACATTGAAATTCTCTCATAATTGCTGGACAAAATGTATAAAAATCCCCCCGTGAAGCGCAAGAGATGACGAGTGCGTCGCGTTCACGCTGCTCCTTTCACTCTCGTGTGATTTACCCACCGTAAAGATTCCTTCAGACGACACGAAATTAGTTTCCAGCATTGATATAACGTATTATGAATGAATTAATAAATCAGTGAGAAGTTTATCTATTAAAGAGTGACACGCACAACTTTTAAACATTGAAGTTATAAAAAAAAAAAATACGTCACGGCGCTACAATTTTCATGCGCTTACAAAAAGTAACAAAATGATAAACAAAAGTATGAAATTATGTGAGTAGCAATAGCAAAATGGACACCTAGCTCAGCATATTGTCACTTAGACAAAGACTAGCGAGCGATCCGCCCTCGCTTAGCTTCGGTTTATAAGTTCTTTTTCTTTCAATTTTTTTTTTTCAAAATTTAAAACTAAAATATAGCCTATATTAGGATAATGTAGCTTCCTATTTGTGAAAGAATTTTTGAAATCGGTTCAGCAGTTCCAGAGATTACCCCCAACATAACTACAAACACACAATTTTACCTCTTTATTATATTAGTATAGAAGTATAGACTAACAATATTTTGTTCAGTAAGAATAGTAAGATCCTAATGCTTTGGGGAGGGATATGGTTAAAAACAAGGTGGGACCAAGAAGGGTGGCACAAACGTAAGGAAACTTATACTTAGTAGTCGGTAGAAATAAACTGTAGTTATCTAACTGTCATCTGATAGTGATGCTTTTAACATGTTACCTATAAATATTTTAGAGTATTTACATTTTAGCCCTGAAAGTTATTCAACTCCAGGAATCAATAAACCGCAGTTTTAACAAAACCATCATACCAATTACACAGTTTGGAAGGAACAAGTTCGTATCGTTCAATTATTAAAACTTATTTACCTTCCAGAGTATTCAACCAGTCTTGATTAATTGAAAATTTGAAATGTCTGAAAAATTTTCATCCGAAATATATTGGAAAAGTCGCAGTCCTGGAAAACTGCATAAAAAATCGCAGTCGGTCTGTTGGGAGCATAAACCATAATTCAATGTCAGTGACTGCATCTTTTTTCGCGTCAGTGCAGTGATGCAATCTGATTTGTCCATAATGAATGTAACATCTCGGTAATTTCTAGTGCTATAATAGTTGGCGCTCACGCCAGCCTATCGTTTACAACGCTCAGTTTTTTATATAGGTTTCATCTGCGGGGAACACTTTTCAAGTTTTCTTCAAGAGGAATCTATTTTACGACAAATTATGATAAACACGGCACGAATACAAATCATACAAATATTAAGTTCGAGAAATATACACGGGTATACTCGTAAATTGAAAACGTATGTCTCCCAATAGGGAATATATTTAGGTATCTAAACGGTAATTAGGTATATATATTAGGTATTTTTTTGAATAGTCCTGTTTTATTAGAAAATATGTCCACCTCACGTTAATTGAAATCCTCACAGAAGACTACCATGAAATGTACTGTATTTCCCACTTTAATCCTAATGTACGTACGTGTTCCGATAGGGAGTGAAATGTGCCAGAGCCCATCCTATCCTATCCCTCACCATTTTCACAACCCTTTCTCCAATCCAAAGGTATTCAGCGCATCCGGGAGCGTCCCAACGTTTGGAATAATGTTGGCATGTATCGTGGATGTGTACGGGTGACAGTATCCACTTACCATCAGGTGGACTGTATGCTCATCTGCCGTCTACGTACATAAAAACAAAGTTATTTCTGTTGTAGGAAATTTATACTCATGTTTAAGTCTAAATAATTTCATTTTGATTGTCCAACTCAACATTGTTGCACAGAACTACTAAGTCTAAATAAAAAATAAAAACTGTTTCAATTACACGGAAATCTCGAGAAGAGAACGAAGGGGAGAGCGGAGGCGGCCTTGAAAAGAGCTTCGCCAAAAGAAGCCCAAACAGAGATCCCAGCCAAAGAGGACAACCCTCATTGCAATCATCAACGCTCAATCCCACATCTCTATACCTGTCTTTACCTAGTTACGTAAAGACCTAGGTAAAGGTAAAGAATCTAGGACGTCTCCTAGATTGGCTCAAGGCTGCATAGCCGACTGATTGTGGTCGACGGGTTACGACTAGTCGATCATCTTTTCACATCCCGGATGTCGATCCAAGAGAGTCGTCTCCTATAAAAAAATTGTGCACTCTGGTGTACCGGTTTGACCTGGGACAGACTTGACATGGCTGGATGTGGTGCCTATGTTCATGTTCATGTTTATCTTTAAGTTCAAATAATGTCTTTCCGTTGACACCCCGTTTAAGAGCTGAATTTCGATAAATCACTTCATAGTAGTCTCTACACCGAGGAACAGCTACTGTTCTCACTTCTAACTTTAGCGGTTTCGGCTCATCCTTGATGAGTTTGTCATCACCGTTTGTCAGTCAGTCAGGACCACAGATATAGAGAGATAAATAACGCAAGCTATCGGTCGCCGCGTATCCCAAAGTTGGCGCTAAGCTCGTAGTTGTTACAAAACACAAAAATTACTAATTGCGTGTTATAATCAATTGCAAAAATTCTTTTTTTTATTGTACGTTTTATACAGACCATCAAAATATCACTTATGTACTTGTAATATTTAATATATTTTTTTCTTCATATATGGCAATGGTACAATTAGCACATTCTGTCAGTGTCAAGTTTTCTTCGTAATAAACAATTTCAAAGTCTAAAACGTATCCTGTCAATGTCCAGTCCCGTCGAAGTAAGGCAGGAGTCGCTCAGTAAAGCGATAGTATGTTTACTGAGGGCAGGAGAGGACTAATTATCCGAAATAATTTCATATCCGTATCTGTAACCGAAACTAATAAAAGAGTCTACAATATATGCGTATCCGAAATATCATATCATCTCAAATATCTATAGATAAAAAAAAAGAAAATTATCATGGCCAGCTGCATTTTTCCGGTTCAACGGTTCGACCGACACAGGGGTAATTTTCACACGATTACAAAATTAGCGATTTAAAGAGGGGGTGGGGGCGATATGGCATGCTCAGTCAAGCTTGTGATTTGTCATTAATATGGGGTCGTTTATGGCAGGTGGAAAATAAAAGGGGGTTTTGAAAAACAAAAATATTGAAAGTTTCAGCAAATAAAATTCCTACCTACCCACATTTCCCACTTTATCCTATTATCCAAAAGAACGTCGTGTTTGGGTAGTGAGTGAGATAATGCTATGACCCATTCCCATTCCATTCTATCCTATCCCTCTTCACTTTCCCAACACTGTCTCCAAATTCGTTCCTAAATCTCCAAGGCTAAGCTATGCATCCGGGGTGCGTGCCAACATCTATCGTTCTGGATAGATGTTGGATGTGTCTGGATGTGTCTGGATGTGTCGCTGATATCTATGCGTACACATACATACTATGCGTTTATAAAAGTGTAACGTTTAAAAATAAAAAATAAAATTGACTAGACCAAAGACAAAGTACTAAATTTAGAGAATTAATGATAATGATATTTAAGAAAAAAAGGTTAAACTAAATTAATGGAAATTTAAAAATAAGTAACCGCCGGTGACCTTTTTCCCACACATTTTCTTACTACACAAAGTTTTAAACTTACAAAAGGAGTTACAAAAAATGTCAATATCAGACAGGTACTTACTGAGTATATAAATTAGTTGCTCGCACTAAAAAATGAATTTTGTGTATATTCTGGGCCGACAAGTGGAACGCAGAACAGATCATTTCTAAAAAAGTAGATACTTATAATAAAAGTAATCAGATCAAAATAAATCTCACTGTCACATGTAGCTACACAAACAATAGCGTAACCTCATTTGTGGCAATAATCTCTTTGTTGTGAACTGACTGCTGTTTGTCATTTTTCTTGAATTTGAATTTCTCTGGTTATTTACGGCAATATTGCATTCGAAACTGCACAATGAATGTTACTGCTCCATTTGTACGGCCAAATACCACACTAATTTGCCTAAAATCGATACATGTATGATTGTGGAGTACATGATGACCAGTGACAAGTCTATCCATGCAGCCGTTACTGTGACGTCACACCACTTTTAATAATGTTACAACTGCAACTATTATCTTTCTAACAGTGCCACTTTTTGGTTCAATCTATATTGGTCTTCTCTATATAAAAATACACAAAATTCGGGGTGTTACAAAAATCGGCCCATGTTCATTGGCGAAAAATTTACATTTTGAAATTGAAATCTATTCGGCGTCCTTTGATAAAAATTAATACAAAACCTGATTTCCTCTTTTTGTAAGAGGTTATTATTTTATATACTTACATATACAAGGCTCGATCTAGGAAGCAAGCCGGGCAAATGCCCAGAGCGGCAAGATTAAGGGGCAGCTGGCGGTTAAAAATTATATTGGGTCCAGTCGTGAACTGTACCGCAGCGCGCAGGTAAAGTCGACAATACGTCACTCTACAGTTTATATGCATTAAATTTTACCAGTGTCTTCTTTAATTATTGCTTCATTATTAATACAAAAATAATACTAATTAGTTATGTGGCTCTACATAAATACTGTGTTTTTTTATTTGAAAACAATTCTTTAAAAAAAAAACATTTTCTTTCGTTCATTTATACTGCGGGGAAAACATGTCTTTATAAATTGCACCATCTATGGAATAACACGGTCATATATACTAATATAATAAAGAGAGAGTGCGAATTTTGTGAGTTTGTGTGTATGTAGAGGGTAATCTCCGGAACCACCTATTTGAAAAATTCTTTCATCATTTGAAAGGTACATTATTTCAGATGGACATAGGCTATGCCCGGTTGCATGTAACGCATGCCGGGCACAGCTAGTGACTTATAAAGGTGTCATTGTAAATGGCGTCAAATATTATTTTTGCCCGGAGCGGCTAAATGGCTAGATCGGGCCCTGCATATACTTATATACTTTATATATCGACAAAAACTCAATTAATCAGTTTTCGCTTTTAGGTATTATGTTTTACTTGGAAAATTAGATATTTTTAACCTCTAATTTCCGATTGACGTCAATTTGAAGCTCGACGCCACATCGGAATGCGTAATGTGCACGTTATCTCTGGTATTAAATTACAGAAATAATAATAATAATAATAATCGTTTGTGACGCGCTGTTATTGCTGCATAGACTTTTAGGGAGATTTCGTGGATTGTGGAGAACATGACTTTCGAAAAACATATCGGTTATTAATGGTGACCAGCTGAATTTAAAATAACAATGAATTAAACTTATTTCTCGGTTACGTGCGTAGTAAACTAAGGATGTGTAGCTATGTATAAAACGGTTAAGTATCAAGCTGCAGAAAACATTTAAGAATGACCATGGTATTAAAGTTTTACTAAAGTAACATTTTGTTAAGATAACGGCTTTGGTACACTGGAGGTTTATGAAGTATCTATATGTACACTGATTAAAAAAATAATTTAGTAAAAATCTGAATATCGTTAATAAATAAATAATAAAGTAAATAAAAAATAAAACGACTAGTAAATAACTAAATAATAATTAATTATAAACAAATTAATAATTCATTCATAAATGTATGGTATGATTTAATAATGTAAAATTATAATTAACTGAGTAATGATTTAATTTAATGCAATTTAATTTCTAATATTAAATAAAAATTAAATGCTGTTCGTTGGTAAGCGCATCACTTGAGAACGGCTTCACCGATTTGGCTAGATTTTTTTTAAAATGTTCGTAATAGCCCGAATAAGGATTTTGGGAAAGAAAAATTGAAACAGTTGCCCGGAAAATTGGAAAATTCGGAAAAAACTGAAAGTGCTTTTTTCTATGGGATTTCTGTAAGAACTCGAGACCATAACTCACGATTCGAACGATGGATATGCGTAATTCTTTTTTTGTTTTGTTCGTTATGGTCTTGGGAAAGTTTTCAGGAAACAAAAATATTTATTGAAATTTGAAACTATGGAATTTTTTTATTGAAATTTGGACAGGACAACGTCTGTCGGGTCAGCTAGTTTAAAATAAATATTTGAATTACTGTGCCCTTGCAGGGCGTTGTATGTCATTAGACGTAAGTTTAACAATATCCAACAAACAAATCGGTTCCATACCATCACACTGCTGGATATATGGCTCTCCCAAGGACCGCCACCGTCCAGCTCTTCTCCTGCAGTCACTACCGGTGACTCTTCAAGTCGTTAGTACATCTGGCCGGGAAGCGTTCCAGCCTGGGATGCTATGTGCGCTATGCTAGCCAAAATCGAGCTACGTAGCCTGGGACTCCCAGGCTACATCTTGCGGTTCATGGTCTCCATTCGAGGACTCGCATATACCCCATTGGTTACCGATTCTGCGACAGATATAGCCCACTGCTACTTCAGCTTGCTGTTTCTTTAAACTACGTCGACAACTTTAGTTCTTCGTTATTATATCCAGCAACGAAACTCGGAGCATAGAATTGTCCATAGCTCGCGGCGTGACTTTGAATTTGTCCATTTAACCGTATCAGAGACCACGTTTCACCATCGTATGTCATAACAGGTGTACGTCTTTTCGTCTTAAAACATTTTTTTTATTTTAGGCGAGTTTAATGTCTGGAGGCAGTTCCAACCAGCCAACCTGGTGTATGATATTACAACTTAATACATATATAAACATTATGGTAGATGTAGGCATATGAATGCATGCTCTATAGTATAGAGTCTATACCATCTAACTGTGATTAAAATATTGATTTTCTCTTACCCAAAGGTTGTCTGGCAGAGATCGCTAACAGCGATAAGACCGGCTTTTGTGCATTTCATGTGTTACAATGTCTGTTATTGTGTTATTTTATTTTGGTGCGCAATAAAGAGGATCGATCTATAGGTTATCTATCTATAGGCGAAGAACAGTTCAGGAGAAGTCCAAATCGGTTTAGTATTTTTTTTTTTTAGAACGCAAGGCGGCTGACGAGCATACACTCCACCTGATGGTAAGTGGATACTGTCATCCATAGACATCCTCGCTACATGCCAACATCAGTCCAGAGTGACAAACGTTGACACGCAGCCTGTCTGCACTGTCTGCCTGGATGCGCTGTCTACCTTTGAGGATTAAGGAATGAATTGGGAGATAGGATTGGGAAAATAGAGATGGATAGGATGGGATAGGATGGATGGGATGGGAATGGGCCCAGGCATATCTCACTTACTACCGAAACACGTACGTACATTGAGGAAATACGATAAAGGAAATGCAGTACATTTCAAGATAGTCTTATAAGAAAGTGACGTAACGTGGCCAGTTGAGTGCGCCCAGCGGCTGTGGGAATGCAGCGTGCACTCTCACCCTACGGATTAGTAGTTACAACGTTATAATAGTGTAAAATTTTCAAAAAGTCAATAAAAAATGTCGACATCTACCAATATATATACAAATTATATGTCGTTGAATAGAGCTTATAAAATTCTTCAACTTTCGTCTAATGTTTTTTATAATGACTGGCGCTACCATAGGATTTGTTTTTTGAACTCATGCCAATCTTCAAATGCATCTATTTGCCCCACTAAATCCTTTACGATTTGACTGAATCGATGTGACACTAAAAGCAAGTCGTCAACAAAATCACTGCAACCGGTTTGCCAATATAACCTACTTACTATACGTAAATGGAGCGTAAATGTAATCCTTCTATGTGTGTAACTGGCGAATGATTCGAATACAGCTGGAAAAGATTTAGAGGAAAAGATTGTAGAAAGAGCCGTTCGCCGTGGTACAACTTTCCAAATTGCCCTGTGGGGAAGTGTATCTATGCCCATTGGTACAACTATTTGCTTAATATTAATTGAGTGGTTTTTAATTAGTTGAAACAGAAATCAACATTTCAAGGAAAAGTACTATTTTAAATTTAAGTATATTTTTAAGGATATAACCGTGTTTGTGTTAAGTAAATAATACCCAAATACTTCCTTTTTTCATTGCTATCTTATAAACTCACTCGGCTCTCCCATGGGGACACTTTACAATATTTTTTGGATGTTTGCTAGATCAGCTGTACCATGGCGTAAAAAATCCCCATGACAACTAGCTGGATCTAGCAGTTTCACTACTGAGAACGGGTCCGTAGAAAAAACGAATTTCGAATTTTAGAAAAATAACACTACATAGCGATTAATGGTGATCCCAAAACTACAGTCACTTCAGAAGCTTGTATAATAGATATATATATATATATATTTGGACAAATTGAATTGGAACGGACTAGGTATATAAATGTATGTACTGTATGTGGACGAACCAAAGGAAATATTTCAATTAAATTTTACACAAAAATTGTTGAGGACTTTTTGAAGGGAACTCGGCAGGTGAAGGTTGAGTTTTTGTTTGATTATTATAAAGTATTTTGGGTTTTGTGGATTAATAATGATAGTTTATCAAACTTCAAAGTAAGAAGTGTTTGTTATTTTTATGGAAAGAAGGCAGTAAACAAACATGTGATCCCCACCGGGTGGCGGGTGGATACTGTCATCCATAGACATCCGCGATACATGACAACATCACTCCAGAATGACAAACGTTGGCACACCGCCGGATGCGCTACCTACCTTTGGAGAATTAGGAATGTATTTGAGGAATTAGGTTGGGAAAATGGGAAAGGATAAGGGTACGTACATTGGGGAAATAGAGTAAAGTGGGAAATTCAGTGAATTTCAAGTGGATTCTGTGAGAAAAGGGAATCGTGGCCAGTGGAATGCGCCCGAAGGCTGTGGGATTGCAGCGTTCACCATCCACCTCATAATCAAACGAAAACTTAACACCGCATTTTTCGTATTCTTTCATGACAACTGTTCTGTCCTCAGTAAACCTACTATCGCTCTACTGAGCGACTACATCAACGAGACCGGACATTGGCGGATGTTTTCAATTTTGATTTCAGAATTGTTAAGAAAACATGACACTGAGATAATGTGCTAATTGCGATATGGCCGTATATGAAAAAAAAAAGAAAAAGGAATACTTGGTATTATATTTTTTTTTATAAAAGTCAACACACCCATACCTACAATAAGTTTAGATAAAACGTCTCATTAGTACCAGCGATTTAACTGAGCTATTATCGTAGTTCTCTAGCGATATATCGGTCCAAATACATTTAGTTTTATTTATAATTATTTCCAAATAAACATAATTTAAATAATTATATAACATAAAGATAGCTAAGTTGAAACGCTGGACACGTGACAAGATTTATGTTTAACGCAAACGGTTTATTAAACATTGACAATTTACTAACATTCGTTATCTCAAATATCAATGCAGTGCATCGATCTTTTCTTTATAGAAGGGATGGCAGACGAGAGGGTGGGCCCGCATGATGGTAAGCTTGGTCACCGCCGCCCATGGACACCTGCAGGAGGCTTGCGGGTGCGCTGCTGCCGGCAGAGAATGCTGTTCACAGCTCTTTTGAAGAGCCCCATGTTATGACATGGAAAAATCTTAGCTGGCAGTTCATTCCATCAACATCGGTATTAACTCTATGTAGGACTTTTTTGGCGGGAACTCGAGAAGTGTAGTTGAGTTTTTGTTTGAATATTGTAAAAATTGTGTATTAGGCGTTTTGTGGTCTGATAGTGATAGTTTATTAAACTTCAGTGTTTTCCTACGTGGTGTTTGTGATAATCAATTAAAAGCGTGAGGCTGTATTTTTCATGTGCTTCCAAGGAGTCCTCTTCTGGTCTCAGTAAACCTACTATCGCTTTACTGAGCGACTCCTGACTTACTTCGATGGAACTGGTCATGACAAGTTGTTAATTACGAAGAACACTTGACACTGGCACAATGCGCTAATTGCGCTATTGCCATTTAGGATATGAATAGAAAATCCTAACATTAAAAGAATATCAAAGAATAAAGAAGTATAAAGAATATCAAAATAAACATAGATTGTCCGTTTGAATAAATTAATGTAAATCCCATTTTTCAATACAGCGTGATCAAACTGGTTATTGAATCATTTAACTTTAGGTAGGATTCGAAGAACTATTTATTTAAGTACATATTTTCTCACCTTGACTCCGTCCCTGGATCCTGTTAACAGATCTACCATTTGAATCCTGTCCAGCGTCCTCCATGTGCCAAGAATATTCCATTTTAAAGTCACAGCAAAGTCATTTTAACACTCACACTTCATGTTGCATCGAGAACGAACCCAAAGTGACACATTGCGAAATTATTAAAAAAAATATGGATTAAAAACACGCGAATCCAAATTCCTTACAATGCGGGAAAGGCAATTACAGTTTATTAAATATTTATAAATTTATTTAAATGCTGAATGTGGTTGTTAAAACTAGCTCAGGTATTTTCAAAACAAATATAAAGTTCTTTGTAATCAACTAATCACAGTTCACTTAATGAAATGTTACTTGCGTAGGTATTGCTTTTTACGACTGTCACTTAAATTGAACTGTCGTCACTTGAAAATTAAGTTACACGCAAAAAAATATTTGAACTTTTTAGGGTACTTAAACATCGATCGCTTTTGTTTGAAAACAGTGGCCGCAAACAATAGTGGTTGCGACGGGTTCTTTGCTTAATAAAATACCTATTTGTTCAATAAGCGTCCGTCAATAGTTTAAACTTGGAAGGCACTGACAGCGCGCGCAATTACGTTCCATTTCTCCCTTGCGTGCGAGGGAGTCACTGAATGGAACGGATTGCGTATCAGAGAAGGATAGGTATATTGAACTTTTCGCGGTTTTCACGAAAAACATTGGCCGTTTGGAGGAAAATTTCTGACCAATCGGGTGTGTTCCCTTTGTTCGGGTCAAAGGTTGTACCCTTGTTTTGTTATACCTATTTGTAGGGTGGGTGTTGGACTTCATTTAGTTATTATGGAGGTAATTTAACGGCAGTTAGAAGCAAAACATCTTAAGTAGGTTTATAACTTGTAAAATCAAATAAAGAAAACCTGTGAACATATAGAGCGTTACGTTTCTTTGTTACTCTACGCTTTATGATATTTTTCACTTTTTCAAAAATTATCTCGCCCCTGAAATGTATTTTCTGTATTTTCAGGATTCTGTTGGGTATTTTTTAGTCTTCTTTAGTTCGGGTCATTTGAAACTTGCATAGACTTACTATTAATGTTTCTGCTGTGTCTTAACATCAAAAGTCAAGTTACGAATTCTATCAGGTTTTAATAAATAAAAGGGCCTTGAAGCATTAGGGTTTGATAAGTACCTAATCGTAATTTTATTTAAATTTCAGGGACGTATTCTTCATTTTCTTTGCCTTTAGGTGTAAAATAAAGTGTGTCTATATAGATACACTAAAAATACAAGAAAAAAACCTAATAAAGGTAACTATGACAACCGATTAGGCCAATCGGTAGTGCTGTGCTGATATTTTTGGTGTTTTGGTTTTGATAGAGTGTTGGCCAAGGCAAGGCAAATGAAGAGTCGGTCGGTAGTTCGGCGGCAATGTGAGTCGATGACGTGAAGAGGGCTGCGAGGGGGATATGCTCACCGAGGGGGGTGGCTTATACACAGCAGTGACTGAAAACAAGGCGATGATAATGATTGTTTACCTCTATATACCTTTTCTATTAACATTATATTAACTACAAACTTCAACAGTCATGTCTTTTAAAACATAACGCACTCGTCGTCCGATAACTGAAATGTTATGGCGCGTGCGGTCTGTTTGAAGTTCACTTTGATTCAAATTACAAACTGGCGCGATGTTGCATAAAACAACTTACATCGAGTTTTGTGTACGTTTAATGGATTCAGGTCATAGATCAATACGGATAATAAACGCTAAACCGGTTTTTTATCTGTCCATTTGGAAGTTTAATGTGGCACTTGACCGTGTGGTGACCGGCATTAGAGTAACACCATCTCACCTCGTCGTCTTCGTGGGTGCCGTTAAATAAGAGATAATAAACCCACTAGCACAAACCTTGAGGAACTACACCAGCTCTCGAAGAGTGGACTTGCCAATCCGCTTGGCCAGCGTGCCGTGTTGAGGCTTAAGGGACATATCCTTTCAAGAGGGAGTCCATTTTCAGCAATGGACAGTAAAACCGCTGGTTACGATTACGGTTACGTATCAGTACAATTAATTTCTCAATCATCTACCGATAATCAAAATATTTATTTTTTCTCTGTCCAAAGGTTGTTTGGCAGAGATCGCAATTAGCCTTTTGTGCATTTTTTGTCCACAGTGTCTTTGTTTTTATTGAAAAAGGCGGCAGACGTGCATACAGTCCAGTGATGGTACAGTGATGGTAAGTGGATACTGTCGTCCATAGACATCCGCGATACATGCCGACATCCGTCCAGAATGACCAACTTTGACACGCCCCTGGATGCCTACCTTTGCAGATTAAGGAATGGATCGGGACAATGGGGAGGGGTTGGATGGGATGGGAATGGGCTCTGGCATATGTCACTTACTACCGAAACACGTATGTCTGTTATTGTCTCGTTTTGGTTTGTAATATAGTTTTATCTGTGTGTCTATCTATGATTCCTATATAGTCAGAATTACCTGGGCCATTTGAAAAGTTTCCTGCCTCATTGATAGGTAGTAAGTGTAGAAAAAAAAATCTTTCGCCGTCCGATAAATGGCCTTGACATATGTAAACCATAAAAATTTCAAATCATTCTGATCATTACTTTGTGTATGGCACTCTTCCAAAGTTGTCAGCTGATATTGTCTGTCAACAATGGAGACAATTGAGTATCGCGCAGTGATAAAACTCCTTCATTTGAAACGGAAAAAGACTCAGGAAATAAAAGATGAGTTAGACTCTGTATACAGTGAAGCCTCCTCTTCATTTACAACGCTGGTCGTACGAGCATTTTAGACGAGGAACGTTCCGGGCGCCCGAAAACCGCTACAACTGACGAAATGGTCGATTTAGTGCATCAAACTGTGATGGAAGATCGTCAATTAACTGTTAAGTATATTGCTGAGGCTTATGGGATATCATCTGAACGGGTGCACAAGATTGTACATCAAGATTTGGATATGAGAAAATTATCCGCGCGCTGGGTGCCGCGCTTGTTGACGATCGACCAAAAGCGCATACGGACGGACATGTCGCGCGAGTGTCTTTGCCTGTATCAAAAAAATCCAGCGGAATTTTTGCGGCGTTTGATAACCGTCGATGAAACCTGGGTACACCACCATATGCCTGAGACCAAACAACAGACAATACAGCCGATTGCAGTGGGGGAACCAATTCCGAAGAAGGCAAAGGTCGTTGCTCTCTGCGGGAAAAGTGACGGCGACAGTTTTTTGGGATAGCCGTGGAATAATTCTTATCGATTACCTTGCATAGGGTGAAACAATCAACGGACAGTACTACGCCGCATTGCTGGATAAACTGAAGGCCACAATTAAGAAAAAACGTCCGCACTTGGCCAAGAAAACAATCCTGTATCACCAGGACAACGCTCAGGTTCACACATGCATGGTCGCAATGTCAAAATTGTTCGAATTGAAGTTTGAATTGCTTCCACACCCACTTGGCGAATTCGTCAGATCTAGCTCAAGCGACTTTTTCCTGTTCCCTAATTTGAAAAACTATCTCGGGGGGAAAAAAATATAAGTCAAATGCTGAGGTGGAAAACTCTGTAAACCAGTATTTTTCAGGTTTAGACAATCAATTTTTTTCTGACGGTTTAAAAGGATGGGAGAAACGTTGGACCAAATGTATCGAGTTACAGGGAGACTACGTCGAGATATAAATTTTTCTCCTACTTACTCTGAAATAGCCTCATTATTTTAAAAAAGAAATACGTCAATCGGCTGTTTTCTATACGCAAGAAAGCAATTTCCAACACGACAATATAGAGATTGCTGGACAGTAGCGAGGTTATTTTTAGTGCACACTAACATAAATTAGGTTTTTTTTAAGTACACGATATTTATTATTATAAAGGCTGAATTTCTTTCTGCATTTCTTTTCAAAAGTTTAAAAAAAGAACAAAGACCGCGCGCAGCAAATTGGCGGGAATTGTGTATTGTGTGTGTATTGTGGCTACTCTGTATTGTGGATGTTATGTTCTCATAAGTTTATCACAATTTTAAGTTGTCTAATAAACAATGAGTACTAGTTTGTTGGAAGGTGAATTAGATTTAACGCCACCAGACATAGCTAAAGAAGCAAACTTCTGTTTCTTGAATTAATTTGTTTATTGTTTCCTCGTAAATTAGAGAAAAATACTATACAAGTCTCGGCCGAAATAGCAATTAACAGCCTCGTTTATTTAAAAAGGACTCGGCTTCGCCTCATCCTTTTAAAATCACTTCGTAAGGACTCGGCTTCGCCCCGTCCTTCCAATATTACTCGGCCGTCAATTGCTTTATTTCGGGCCTGGACAGTAATGTATTATTGTTGTGCTTCGAAATAAGTATGTGTTTTTCTTAAAAAGGCCTGAAAGTTTTCAACTCGCCTCGTACGTTTTTAGTTTCTATTCTCAACTCACCTTCGTATATCGTGAATTCGATTCCAAACCCGGTACCACTGAATTGCTACTAAAATAAGGAGTTTTTAATTATTTTTTTTATTAAGAGACGCTTAATGTACTAAACATATACATGACATTTACTAATTAGATTACAATAAATATGTTTCTATATGTACTTAAATTACACATAGGCCAGAGTTAATAAACAAGTGAATAAAACAAACTAATAAAAATTAACAAGACAACAGAAATAAATTTGCTTACTTTGATAAGAAGAGAAATTATAATAAGACAAAGGAATGGAGGACATTAGATAACAAACTGTAATTCACTATAAAAGAGCCTTTTTTATCTGAGAAAATATCTATGTCCCATTTATGGTATATGTCATTGTACTTGTATCAGCCTATGACGTCCCACCTGCAGGACACGGGCCTCCCCTAGTAAATCACTGGGGGTTTTGGGCACCACGCGGGCCCAGTGGATCACATACTCCACATTTTTTTTTATTTCTTTAAGATGCGGATTTCCTCACAACGTTTTCTCTCACCGCTGTGTTAATGACAATTTTTAGAAATTCGTACTTAAGTAGGAACTGGATGGTACACAGGCCGAGGATTCCAACCCACGATCACAGGAATGTGAGTCGAGTATACTCGTAGATACCCTAGACAATTACCGACCTGTCATCATTATATTGATACTCAAGTGGCTGTGAAATAAAAGAAAAAACAACTGAAGCATATTATCTAAATATCCGCTAATCCACACTGGGCCCGTCAAGTAGACTATGCCCTCATGATTGTAAAGAAAGCTTGTGCCCTACAATGAAACATTATAGGCTAATAAAAATAAGCTATATCAAGTCTCATACAGCAGCTATGTATAGAACCCTTTGTCACAGTCCATCGGTTCCGATCGCCACCTGATAAATCCCGATTCACCCCAACTAAACAGCCCCAAAAATTAGACGCTCCATTGCGTACGAAAACGGTCAAACACAGTAGTAATTTCACTACAGGTGACAAGACAGCAGCTGGGGACAATTGGTCACGGTGTAACCGTGGGTGGACAACGATAATTTTCCTATCAACCATAAAATGTACACACATAAGATACACATAACACATAGATGACAGACGAGCGAGCGGGCTACGTGATGGTAAGTGGTCACAGTCGCCCATGGCCACATGCAACACCAGGGGGCTTGCAAATAGCTCTCCAGAAGAGCCCCATATCGTTGCGTAACGGAAATACCTCAGCTGATACCACAATTTTTGGGATCGCGGTATAAAGTGTCTTTTTTAGCGCACTGTACGCAACGATTCTATATCAAGGATGAACCGTAGGACGATGGCGAGCGATGCAATAGTAAAAGCCCGCAGTTAACATCAAATTGTACAGCTCTTCATATAGGCCCTATATAGGCGGTAAAAAACGCAGAGACTACTTCAAAATGAGATATAAGTAAATACGTACACTTTTTTGCACAACAGAGAATACAATGAAAGTGACACAAAAATTTACATAAATAGATATACAAAAGTGATCTCATTCCAAAGATAGATTTAAGAATACATACTAGATATGTTATACAAACACTCTAGAGCGGGCTTGTAAGGGGGAGAGTGCACGCTGCACTCCCACAGCCGCCACGCTCGACTGGCCACGTTGCCCCTCACAGAAGACTACCTTGAAATGTACTGCATTTCCTACTTTATCGTATTTCCCCAATGTACGTACGTGTTTTGATAGTGAGTGAAATATACCAGAGCCGATTCCCATTCCATCCTATCCTATCCCTCCCCATTTTCTACCAATCCATGTAAGCAGCGCATTCGGGGATGTGCCAACGTTTGTCATTTTGGACTGATATTAGCATGTATCGCGGATGTCCGTGGGCTACAAGTTGACTGTATGTTCGTCTGCAGTCTTTTGTCTATAATAGAAAACGTATGTTACGGTCTAATAGTGTTCTATGTCACTAGCTCTCCAATTATTTAATTCATGTCTTTTGAAAATGGAACATTCTTTTTACGTAGTACTTAAGTTTCAAATTTGACTTTTCAATGAATCCTTCCTGATCTATCTCAACCCCCTAGAAATTGCCAACCAAGGTACCTTCGATAAGAGTGTATGATGTGTCATCTAGTCTATTCCCATACCGATGCTCCCAGGCAACCTTTGAACGGGAGATGATGTATGAGATCTACATATGAATAGTAGGTAGATAGTGCACATATAATTACTAGAAACAAATATATAATAAATATATAAAGAAACTAGATTTCTTTAATTTTTACAGCGCTCTTCTATCTGTAAACAGTGACCATGTACTGTACTCCATAGATGGCGCTGTGAGTAATGGCGGCCCTCACGGTTGGAAGAGCAGCTGATGTTTGGGGTTTGACAGAACTCACCCTGATTTAGTATATTGTTAGATTATTATAAAAAAGTATATAAGGAATTGACAATTTAAATAATAAGACTTTAAATGTCGTTTCTTTGTTTTCAGGTAGGATAGTAGGATTTAAGTTAAACTGTAATTAATATTGTATGTAACTATGTAAGTACTAAAATAAAAACTTTGTTTTCAGAGCAACACAAATGTTTATTAGAAATTTACAATTCCTAATAAGTTTGGAGGTATTGTACTATAAATATATATTTTTTTTTAATTTGACAGGATATACCTTATGTGGCGGATTGACATTTTGTATACTTTTTATCCAAATCCAATATAGAGTTCCCGTGGGAAATACTCTAAAGTTTACGCGAACGTAGTGACTCTGGTAGTAAATGTGTTTGATCGGGTCTGGATGTTGCACGTGGTGTGTTCGTCTTCGTATGTGTATCTGGACCCACGACACAGTGACTCCTAGTGTGGACCATTAATTGCGGTGTTATTATTTAAAAAAAACACCCTTTATAACCTCATATCAAATCGGTCGTCCCAAAAGCAAACTAAACGTCAAAATTAAACGTCACGCATTATCTTCTAAAACTAAATAGTGTAATTACACTAAATGATTGTTTGCTATGAACAAAGTTCACCTGCGATCGCTGCCCACCCCTCCAATTGCAGTGTTGATAATTGCTATCGTGGGAATCTGTTAGCGATATAGGCAAATTAACACAGGTGTATTTGGAAATGAATTCTTGTTCTGATTGCGTGGACATTTTAAAGAGGTTAAGAAATGTACGTTTTGCCATATATTAGCCTATAACGTCCCACTGCAGGCCACAGTAAATCAGTAGAGGCTTTCGGACTACAATCTACCACGATTGGTGGATGGATACACATGCATTTATTTTTATTTTTCAAGATTCCCAGACGATGTTTTTCCTCACCACCGAGCTAATGATAGATTTATAAATCCGTAAAATAGAAACAGAGGATTTCAAATATAAAAAAAAAAACTACATCACTGAATTCAAAATACCAACCATCAATCAATGTGAAATGAAAGTTGGCAGAAAAATAATGTTGGCCTTAAGTTTATCAATATATATGTACATAATGTGTTAGTGTACCTATAATGCATGTATTGCATTATATATATTGTTTGTAGACGTTTTTTTTATTGATTGCACGATGCACCGCCCTTCGTATATCTGTTAAAGCAAAGGTTGACAGGCAGAGAATGAAACTGGGCATTGTACCTACAATGCTTCTTTGTGCATTGAAGTTTGCAACCAATGCAATGCAACCAGCTCTCCACCTCATACATATTCTCTTGGGCATGAGGGATGTAATGTCTTAAAACGCCACGTAGCCCAAGAGGGTGGGCGAGTCCACTCTTTTAGTGGTGGTGTAGCTCCCCAGCGGTTGTGGAAGCCGCTTTGTTACCTCTTAATCGCTTTTACTTCACCCATGGGAAGGGATGTGGTGGTGATATTCAATAGCCGCACGACATCACACGGCACACATTAAAGTTTAAATAATAAAAGATGAATATGTCGATTAACGGTCTTGAATTCAAATCGATTCAGCAGTTCCAAAATTAGAACGGCGTTTTTCAAAAAATCACGGAAAGGATACGTATTTCAACGTGTATTTTATCATTAGATAGGGCGAGCCATATCTAACTTGTATTTTGATTTATTTATTTTTAATAGAAAAAAAGACGGCAGACGAGCATACAGTCCACCTGATGGTAAGTGGATACTTACCATCCGCGATACATGCCAACATCAGTCCAGAATGAGAAACGTTGGTACGCCCCCGGATGGTCCGCCTACCTTTGCACATCAAGGATTGGGAAAATGGGGAGGGATAGGATGGGAATGGCACATCTCACTCACTACCGAAACACATACGTACATTGGGGAAATACAGTACATTTCAAGGTAATCTTCTGTGAGAGAGGGGTAACGAGGCCAGTCGAGTGCGCCCTGTGGCTGTGCGAATGCAGCATGCACTCTCGCCCCCGAAAACGAATACAGCTCTAACGTTTGTTCTAAAATGTTAAATATAGGCCTTCATTATAATACTCTTTTCCAGGATGTAGACATATTTGCGTTGTCCGAGCCTGGATATAGAAAGCATATCATCGAGGTGCTTACCATATCATCAACCTATATCTGGATATCCGATAGTTTCGGTTATGGATCGCAATAACATCTCTAGTTAAAAGGTATTACTGTTTGTGTTCTCAATAAAATAAAATCATTCTAAGCTAAATCAGTCGTTAATAACTTGCAACTTACTTTACTCAAAGCCCACATAATTAAATTCAAAAGAAACTCCAATTCCTCCAAATCAATACTTCAAGTGTATAAACTCGAGGGACCGGGCCCAGTTATTACAGGTAACCACGTCACCTCAGTCACGAGATCGTTGCTGTAGCGACGGGTTGTTGGTTCGATGCTCGGGCCGGGCTGTCGCTGAACAAAACGGAGACTCTGTATGTGTCGTTATTTTGATAAAACGGATCTCGTTGTCGGGTCTAGTTTTATTGTTTATCTCGAAAATCAGATATTAGAAGCATGGTTCTGTTCAAACAGAATCTTGCAATGCCGGTGGCCCTTTCATTACCCACAGCTGGACATGAGCTTCCCCGTGTATATTGTCTTGATCATGAGGGATGTATTGCTTTAAATACGCCATGCTGGTCAAGTGGGTTGGCGAGTCCACTGTTTTAGAGCTGGTGTAGTTCCTTAGCGCTTGTGGTGGCCGCTTTGTTATCTACTTTGTTATCTACTTTGTTATCTACTTTGTTATCTACTTTGTTATCTACTTTGTTATCTACTTTGTTATCTATTTTGTTATCTACTTTGTTGTTTTTTTGTTTGTTTACTCTGTCATCTTTGTTGTTATCTACTACACTCACGGTAAGAAATAGAGTGATGCTACTCTATAGCCGACCGATATCACACACCACAAACGGAATCTTGAAACAATAGAACATGATCCCTTTGCTCAGATAACGTCACATATAAGTACCTGTTTATAGAATTTTAAAGAGATTCCACGAAATCTATCTACCGCGGAGATCGAATCTTACGAATTTGAGAAAAATTTTATTAATTAAAAAATACAGCTATTTTCAAAGATTAAGTTTTCTTTTCTGTAGGTGCATATATAAAAAGATCAATCGTATTCCATCCCTAGCCATTTCCTCAATTCTTTCTTTAAATCTATACTCAAATCTCCAAAGGTAGCAGCGCATTTGAGGGCCAACGTGTATCATTCTAGTCTGATGTTGTTATATACCCTGGATGTCCATGCACGACAATATCCACTTACCACCAAGTGGACTGTATGTCCGTCTGTCGCCTTCTTTCTTTCTAAAAAAGTTTATATGACAGCAACGTCAAGGTTATTTCTGTTTAGTCATGGCCATCTCATTATACACGAAAATTATTGATAAAACATTTTCATAGCAACCTGTAGCTGTAGAAGGCGGAGCTTAAAACCATGGAGGGTTGAATTAGCCAATGAAATCTCAGGAATTCAAATTGAGAACGCGTGCTGATGCGTCGCTTGTGTGGAATGTCAAAATTGACGTATCGTCAAATCAAAATAGGTGATGTACAGAATGATGTTTATTTTCAAACTTGCATTTTTATTAATTTTAGCAGTGCGCGCGAATTAGTTCGCAGAAACTTTACAATGTGTGTGATTAGCTCGTTATACTCCACCCCCATCGCACCCTATCATTCAATTTCATTCCATCCCATTCCACCTAATAGGGTGTACAATGAGAGTGTCATCTCGTCCCATATTTCCT
This sequence comes from Sesia apiformis, assembly GCA_914767545.1. NCBI lineage: Eukaryota > Metazoa > Arthropoda > Insecta > Lepidoptera > Sesiidae > Sesia > Sesia apiformis. The sequence goes on from OU611976.1 coordinate 4,022,840, forward strand.
ACAAATTCGCATTCTAACGCAAAAAAATGCATGAAAATCCCACCATCCATTAAAAAGATAACAATATGGGCTCACAGTAGTGTTGTAAAAATAAGCACTGAGAGCTCCAACGCTCAAGCGCTAATTAACCTAAAGAACCTTAACTTTAACCGTTTTAGACTCGACCTTTTAACCACGAGAGTTTAAGACCATTAAACGTTAAAAATGTGAACTATTACGTTACGAGCGTTTAACGCTTCAGTCTTAAAGGTTCAATCAATAGCGGTCACTCAGCGAGCGTCGAGCGCTCTGTGCTAATTTTTAAATCACTAGGTCACAGACAAAAACAGATGAGATAAACATAAGTGTCAAACTTTTAAAAGTACACGCAACAGACGTATGCGACTCCCCGGATTTGATATAACCGCGTTCCTGATGCTGACGGATCTGCCCATGTAACTTGGATTAAATAAAATAAATAAATAAAGCCTCACCCTTTTCGTGTCGGAAGTTAAAAACATCCTGTATAAAGCAAAAATGCCGTTTACAGTCGCGTGTTCCGTTTCACGATAATGCCCGAATTTACGTGTTTACGCGCAACTGCGTAATTTTACAATGAAATATACCTTTACTGACATTTTGTCCGCTATTTCGCCTGATTGTGACCCGATTTTAAAATCAGCACATCGTTGTACCTAGATAAGTAAGTACATCTAGACATATATTTGTTTTCTTTTCATATATAACAATGGTGCAATTAGCACACTCTGCCAGTGTTAAGTTTTCTTCGTAATTATTCAATTGAAAAGTCTAAAAGCACACGAAAAACGCAATCCTATTCTTTTATTTGTGGCATGTGACATGTGGCACCGTCCTGTTACAACCACAGTTGGTCGAGGTCCATATCTTTCAAGAGATGCCAAAAAAAACTCCTGTAGCATGTTCCGATACCTCTCTATGTCTATCTAAACACCGATACCTAAAAAATGGCCCTATGATCCCGCTGAACCAAACGCCGCGCCAATTTTACTTATTGACGTATCCGTCAAGGTGGAAATGGGCCTCGTCACTAAAGATGATTTTTTCGCCAAAATGATGGTCCACTAATGGACTAAAACTTGAACATGATTTAAGACTAAAACAAGAAACTTGTTTTTTACAACTTTGTAATGACATACGTGCTTATTTATCGCATTAGTTACTCGTTACAATAGCAATAAATACGTATGGTGATAACTTTTTTTTTTTAAATTAAACTATTAATAAGCTGAACTCATGTTGTATTCATAAAGATTTCCACCGGGGTATATAATACGCGTGACTGTTTTTTTATTCCTAAGGGTACATGGAAGAAAGTAATTGGGAACCACTGAGTTAGAACGACGAAAATTCACAGTAATAACTCGTTGAACGCAATAAAAGTATTTAATCGTGCGAACGCTCGGTCGACCAATGCTTTTTAGACTGTTTGGGTTCTCTAGGAAATAGCAAAGTTTGTAACTCTTTCATTTATTTATTTAAACTTTAGTGCAAAAAGAAACATTGCACAAAAGGCGGGCTTAATGTCTAGTGGCGTTCTCTGCCAGTTAACCTTTGGTTATACAGAAATATGTAGGGCGGTGCATCGTGCAATCGATAAAAAATGACTTCAAACAGTACAGATAATACAATACACATATAATACTTAGGTACACTGATACATAATATATATTGATAAACATATATACTTATATACATATGTACTCATATAAATACATACGACAATAAATTGAATCACTTGAAATATAATATTTATAAGTCAATACAAGGGAAAGTTTCTCAGACAAATAATACCAAGTAACTTATAAGTATATTTATCAACTCTCTTGCATAGAAAGATAATGACGCCGAAGTAACTTTTTAAATTAAAAGTTTAGAGAGGCTTTCCTAATATCAGTGGAAAGAGTGTACCAGAGTTTGATAGCCTGAGCTGCGAAAGAATTGGACATATAGCTGGTACGGCAAGACTCAGGAAAATACCTAATCAGAGCTAACATAGCGATTAATCTAATTGCAGTTTTTTTTTAAAAAAAAGGTGACCACCGCTCGTGCCTATTAATACCACCTAAGCAAAGGCAGGGCGTTTCACTAGTTTAACAATGAAGAACCTTGGCATTGCACAACCTTCAATTAAAGGTGCGACAACTGTAACTGCGAAGTTAGACCGTTGAAATTAAACAATTATTTTTATTCAGTAAAGCATAAACTTTGTACTTGTTTGTGCCTGATACGGTCACCTTGTTTCCAACAAGGCCTAGGCCAGTCAAGGCAAAGGCCTTAATCCTAGGTCTAACAAAAAAAAAACTGCCTTCAAGGTGTTCTGTCGCGCGGTAAAATCGTAATTAACAAATTTATGTCAAAATTGACCTGATATTGGTTGTATACCTTGGCACAGTTGGATGGATAGCAAAAAAGTTAATTAGTACATTAATTTTCTTTCTGAATAGTAATCCTATTCCTGAATGTAATATAAAAAACAAAATCAAATACTCTTTGTATTGGATTTTGTTTTTTTATGGTCAGAAGGTGACAGACGAGCAGATAGTCTACTTGGATGTCAGTGGATACTGTCACCCTGCGATATCTGTGATACATGCTGAGTTCAGTCCAGAATGATGAAAGTTGGCACGCCCCCAGACGTGCCGCCTACCCTTGGAGGTTTAAAAATGAATTTCAGAAAGAGATTGAGAAGAAAGAAAGACAGGAAATATAACAGGGTGAGAAATAATTCTAGCATAATTGTATAATAGCTGCTACACATGTAATTCTAGCATTGTAAGGGCCCAATTTTAAAAAGAAATGTGTCAGTAGTTTGGCGGTGATGGTTTTGGTTTGGTTGAGATAGTGAGGAGCTGAGCTAGTGAAGACCTGGTGAGGAGCCAGTGAGCAAATCGTAAGGAATCCAATATGCTCCAGAAATAAAAAATAATCTAGAGTATGCGATCCAACAATCCGCACAGGGCCTGCGTGGTGGATTACGGCCCGAAACCCCTCATTGAATTACTAGTTGAGACCTGTGCCTTGCAGTAGGTCGTTGTAGACTGATAAAATTACAAAAAAGGCCCAATAATTCTAGCACTCATCCTCAAAAATTGCTTCTTTAATTGTGTCTTATTGTGTCTTATTGTGTCTTGCAATTTAATTGTGCTGTCGTGAATAATGTTTGTTTTTACCCAAAGATGAAGATAGTCTGGTACCCTACACTAAGGAGAGCAAATGGGTGGAACGTATCGATATATGACCGACGTATCGAATTAAATGTATTAATATCGTATTGTATTAATAACTTATTATCATCGCCCAATTGTAGTCCGAAGTTTAAGTGATGTCACTTTGTAATTCGCTATGTTTGCGATTTTGTGATTAGAGGCAGTCAAAGGGCGAAATCGCATTGTGTGCGTACATTCAGCGGGAATTATGATCAATATTAATAGAAATACTAATAATACGACCTGACTTCACTGGAGTATTTTTATATAAATTCATATAAAAAAACGACCGATGATCGCTGGTTTCAATAAGAAAAAAGGGTTCTTATTCTTAAACATTAAGTGTTTACACGAGAGCAGAGCTTTACGAGCCCTATACTACGATATATAGATAGTTTGTATATATGTATGTACTTGTATGTATCAGCCTATAACGTTCCACTGCCTGCAGTGGCACAGGCCTCCCCTAGTAAATTACTGAGGGGCTCCGAGCCGTAAACATAGTTCACATGGTTCAAATATTTTGTTTTATTTTTGGAGGATGCAGGATTTCTCACAAATCCCGAGGAACTCTCCATAGCCGAGGAGGTGTTAATCTTTCAAAAATCCATACGTAAGTAGAAATTCAGTGGTGCGGACTGAGAATTTGAACTTACCATCACACGATTGTGAGTTGAGTATACATACAAACTCTAGACTACCATCGCTATCAGCTGTACCAGCGGGTATAGCCTTAAGGCATGTGGTAAACAATTTTTCGGGATTTTGAAAAAGTTCATCTTCTAAGATATAAACCAAACTAAGATATAAACCCAACATATGTTTCTATCTAATTTAATTTCAATTTTGCAAAAAAAAATGCGCCAGTTTGAAAATTGAAATATAGTGAAGTCGAGTCCTGAAATTCTAAATTTTTCCGAATTAATCCCTAATATTTTTGGAACGAAATTCCTTTACGCGGCTTGCGGTAGATGCGATTCGAGAGAAAATTTGACGTCACGTAAGATTTTTACCCCCTCAATAATACGCCTTTCTCTTTCTCTCTGTGTGTGTGCGTACGAGTATCGAGAGCGAGACTCGAGTAGAATAACAGACGTGCAGACTAGTGCGTGGCCGGTTGTATAACCTAAGTTTTTGATTTTTTATTTGATTCCTTATTTTAAATTATTTGCATTGAAAATATGATACAAAATAAAAAAAAAATACATGAACTATACAGATTTTATTTCGAATTAAATTCGGAGTTTTAAAAAAAATGCACGAGGATCTTCGTTCCTGACGAGGGTCCCCTGACCGCACGCGTTTTTTTTTTAGAAATTCGAATGCCGTGATCTCCGCATTAGGTAGATTTCTTCGAAATCTCCCGAAAATTAATTTGATTTTATAAATTTATTTGATATTCTGTTACGAAACTACTTAGTATGAAACTGAAACACCAGTGGAATGTAAAAAACCTACACCTAAATAAATTCAATCTAAAAGTTTTAATTGAACTTAAAATTTGTTATTGTGTCACACTTCATTTAGAACTATAAACAGTACTTTTTACATTCACTGCTAGACACGGGCTTTCTCATACACATTGTTTTGTGCAGGAGAGATGTATGGCGTTGAAACACCACGCTCTCCAAGCGGGTTGGCGAGTCCACTCCTTTAGAAGTGATAGAGGTAACAAAGTCACTACGGCTTTGTTATCTCTTAAGGTATTTCCATTTCTTTATTTTCTCGATGACAGTTCTAATTTGAGAGTTGTAGTGTTGTGACCAAATAAGTAATGATATCGATCGCATATATTTATTATATTTTGAACAAAGACAAATACAACAAAAACATTCAAATATATTTTTTCAAGGTGGGAACACTCAATGGCCCACCGCCATTTTGTGTTTGTTTTAATCTGTCACTCGCAACAAGACGGTCGTGCTAGTCACTACATTTCTGTTCGCTGAGTTTTTTCACATTATCCATACGTTACGTTGTGTATTTTGTGTTCCTCCGTGTTGATTGCTGCCCAGCTGTCAAATATCAAAATGCCGAAAGGATCTGTTCTGAAAAGGCAGGCGAGAGAACTGGTGATCAAGGTTCGTAATTACTTTGAAGCAGAGTATCAAAATGGTGGCCCGCTATTACCACTGTCGCAAGTGCGAGAGCGTGTTGCGGCCGCATTAGGAATTAGTGGACCTACTGTTTCAAAAATTACTACCGAAGCTTACGGTACAAGCGGCATGCAGGAAAATAAGCTTCGTACGCCGAAGAAAAAACGCCAACCACGTCGTGTGACATCGGTTTACAACTTCGACGCTGACGCTATTCGCCGTCATATATATGACTATTACTTGCGCAAAGAAATTCCAACACTTAAAAAACTTGTTGTTTCTTTACGTGAATGTGGTTTGTTCCATGGCCAAAAATCGTCATTAAGCTTGGTTTTGAAAGAAATTGGATTTTGTTATAAAAAATCGGACAAACGTAAAATATTGATGGAGCGTCACGACGTTGCTATGGCTCGCTGCGAATTTTTGAGCGAAGCCAAAAAGATATCAGATTGGTCAAATGTTATTTTCACTGACGAGACTTGGTTAAATGCAAACCACACAGTATCTAAGAACTGGACTGACGACACCGTCGCTTCCACTAGTTCAGTGCCAATGGGAAAAGATGAACGCCTCATCATATGCCATGCAGGGTCTACGAAAGGATTCATGTCAGATGCTTTACTGGCCTTTAAATCCAAGAAAACAGTGGACTACGAAGAAATGAACGCGGAGATTTACGAAGGATGGTTTAAAGAAATGGTGCAATCTCTGGAAGAACCGTCGATAATTATTATGGACAACGCTACATATCACTCCAGACAAATTGATAAAATGCCGACGCAGGCCAATAAAAAACAAGAGATAATTGACTGGCTCCAACGTCATGGCGAAAATGTGGATAATACTTTATTAAAAGTACAATTAGTGAATATTTTAAAATCGAAAAAAAGCCTCCCTAAAAGATATGTTATATGACTAATATATTATATTATGTTATATGATAAAGATATGACTAAATAGCTGCCGAATGTGGTCATTGGGTTCTTCGACTTCCGCCGTATCATTGCCAGTACAATGCTATAGAACTAATATGGGCACAAATCAAAGGACACGCCGCTCGAAACAATACCCATCCCCCTTTTACGGCAAACAAGATGTTAGATTTATTAAAAAATGCATGTGCGGAAGTAACTGCCGAAAACTGGGAAAAAATTGTGAGAAGAACCCAAAACATTATAGCGTCGGATTGGGAAATTCATGTGGCATTCGATAATATAGAAGTACAGGAACTTATAATAAATGTTGGGGAGAGCTCATCGAGTGACAGTGACGATTCATCAGATTTTGATTAAAATAAATAAATAAAGATTACCTGTCATTATAATTATTTCGTTTCATTGTCGAGTACCTACCTATACCTACTTATTTTACAACAGCTTCGAAAATTTGAAAGAAGTTGGCATTATCCGGCATTAAGTATCCGGCAGTAGTTTAGTTTCTTACATTTTGTAAAAAATATCGGATCTGTTATCGTGTTACGTTTATCGATAACTACATCCCTAAAATTGCTTTCTGGCTGACGTGACCTTGTTAATGAAATATGACGTCTTGGTGCCTAATTTTTGTTCGGAGTTTTAGGCGTTGACGCTAGAACAAAGCTATATCGACCACTGTGTGTCAGCTGTCATCGAGAAAATAAAGAAATGGAACTTGTATAGTCGCCTTTTACGATACCAAGTCTGAGAGCGGAGTCAAGATTTTATCCGGGCCCACCCCGGATAAAATCTTGACTCCGCGAAGGCAAACAATTTTCTTATAATTTAAATAGAGTAGTGTAATGTAGAATGTCTGTTACTTATTCTTCCCTATCCCAGACGGGCACAGGCCCCCACCATGGCTACGCCCATGATGCCAACGGGAAGAGAAGGAATGGTGCTATACTGAAATCGGCCGACACCACACTGCGACATTTCAGTAGCCAGATCCTGTTTCTAAGTAACAATTCGCATAGCATCGTAATATATAGGGATATAGCGTCGCGTTTATCCGACTGTACACGTTGAATTAGCCGTAACAACCTTATTGTTGAGGGAAATTACATCTTTTGTGGTTATTTAGCAAGTCATATGTCGTTATTGGGTTTTACCTCATATACCTTTAGAGTTTATTTTCCTATTGTAATTATGTCTTATGATAATTAAGATATCAAACTTGTTATAAAATTTAAGCAAGGATTTTTAGCGGAAAAAATGGTGAATAAATAGGTACCCATTGGAAATTTCCATGTGTTTTTTTTTAAACGATCACTATGTTAAGAAAGATATTCATCCAGCGGATCTTAACACGTACGAGTAGGTACCAGTACCTATGTTTACGTTTTTGATTTTAGTCGTGGATTAATTTGTGAGAAATGTTAATTTTTCACAAGAAATGCAACTGTAACCCCTATGTAATATAACTATTAAATGCAATTCTGTTAATTTATGAACAAAAATCCACAGCAAAAAAAGAAAAGTATACGTATTGTTTGGAATTGGCGCGAGCATCTTTGCATACCCGCATTCATTGATTATTTGAAGCAACATTTTTTTTGTCCCCGCCATATTGAAGGCGGTTTGAGAATTTGATATTTTTGAGTAGTAACACGCGCTCGGCGGCGAGCAGAGTTAAATTGAGTTAAATTCACACCGCGGTCTCGGACAGTTGATTATTGATATTCGCGCCTATTAATAGGTCTTGTTCGCGATATCCTTGTGCCACGCGAGTGTTTTGGTTGGAATTGTTTGGGTGTGATTGTGCTTGTGGTTTGGAGTCATTTCTTGAGGTGATTTGCTGCCGGGTGTGAGTTGCCGAACGATAGCGGCCACCGGCTCACCACAGGACGAGACTTGGATTACTACACAAGTATTTATTGGGAATTTATGTATTTATTTATTCAATCACACTAAGATAGGTCACGTCTAGTAGGGACTAGCGTAGGAACACTTTCCAGATTTGTGCGTGGGCAAAACCACCTGGGGTAAGTGAGGCCTGTATATCCTATTATTGTGCTTACCCACCATTGTGGTGGTTATTGAGTAAGTTTATTACATTTGGGCCCGAGTGCACATTCCTCGGGCTGCTTTCGCGTAACGCGAGGCAGGTGCGCGCCTAGTGTGCGCATCGTAAACATCTGGTAGCAGAGCGTGGTTTGATACCGTTATCAACCATTCTTTTTTTTGTTTGTCATTCATCAACTTGATAATTGTAACTTCCCGTGTTAAGGGCCTTGCATATATTGGGTCCACGCTCCTGCTACATCATAAACATCTGGTAGCAGAGCGTGGTTTGATACCGTTACGTGATATTGATGATATTGATAATACCGTTAGGTAGTTAATATTGATGACCTTTTGTCTTGTTTGTATATCGGTAATTTGGCTTAAATATTTGGTTTTGATTTTTTATTTTACGTTCACGGTTTGAAGGCTAGGCCCTACGTATATTTTGTATTCTGAAGATATTTTGAATCCACGCGTGGGACATTTAGTAGCTGGCTAGTTACCCACACGCGTTAATAATTTTTTTTGGATATAACGCTTCACGTTTTTTTTGATAGCTGGACATTGTGGTTTTATTGAGTCCACGCTCGTGTACATTTTTGATTGCGTTTATTTTAATTTGATAATTTGATAACTTAATTTGTTTTTTTTTTTGTTGTTGTTTTGTCAGGTAGTCTTAATTAATATTTTGAACGGTTATACCTTCTTGAAGACACATACGCACCCCTTTTGTTTTTTATTGTGCTTTCACTGCATTTTTTGTTTTTTTTATTTTGTTATTTTTTTGTTATTGTTGTTTTTTTTTTTACTTTTATGTTTGTTTTTTATTTTGGTTTTGTTTTGTATTGCGTGCGTCCTGAGGTGTAGACATGTCTGTTAAGGTGACCTTTTCTACACATCAGTCCGCAATGACTGCTCAGTTGAGATGGTTTGCATCTGCGGTTGCAATGGTCAACCGGCCGGACCGGAAGCAAGCCTTACTCGCCCGGGCGAGTGAAATGCCGGCCCGTTTGGTGGCGTTAGATAGGAGTTTTACTGAAGGCTTGACGTTTATGGCGAATTTGGAAACGCCTGTACCGGACGAGCAGAAGCAGCGATATGAAGCGGACTTTGGCCAAATATACGAGTTTGTGGACACCATTAACGAGGCGGTCTCCCACATCTCAGCTCCCTCTGGTGGGGATTTACTTGTTGCACCCCACGCCTTGTTGGGTCGTCTCCCCACGCTCAACCTTCCCACCTTTGACGGTGATTTGGACCAGTGGTTGAGCTACTATGGGATGTTCAACAGTTTGGTGGACTCCCATACCGACCTGTCAGCTGCTCAAAAAATGGCGTACCTGTTGGCCTCCTTACAGGGAGAGGCTCTAGGCCTGGTACAGCACCTGAAGGTCGATGACAGCACCTACTCGACAGCCATAGACTTGTTGAAGCGCCGTTACCACAACGTGCGCCTTTTGGCTGACACCCATGTGGGGCAAATTTTGAACCTGCCTAAGGTTGCTTGTGCGTCAGCCTTACGGACAGACATTGTAAACCCTGTTTTGGTGGCGGTTAACGCCTTAAGGCGATTGGACTTACCAGTGGACCAGTGGTCCTTTTTGCTGCTCCATATTGTTTTGGCGAAACTGCCTTTGGAGATGCGGCTGCGCTTTGAGCGACAATATGGTGGGGACAGCTCCACCCACTTGCCTTCCTATGAGGAACTCGAAAGGTTCCTCGAAGACGAGTGTCGCAGGGTGGATACCGTGGAGGGTTCCACTCTCTTGATGCCGCAGACTAGCGTTCGCCGAGAGCGACCACTGGCCCGACCGCAGGGTCCGCCGGTGAATAAGCAGTCACGGCCGAGATATGGGGTCTCCCAAGAGGAGTCCGTGGCTTGCAGATCCTGCAAGCGCTCCGGCCACCGGATGACTGCTTGTCACAAATTTGTGGCTTTGCGCGTAGCAGCGCGTCGACACATCGCCAAGGAGAGGCGATTGTGTTACCACTGCCTGGAGGGTCACTTCCAGCGAGAGTGTCCTCAGCCTCGTCCATGTGGACAATGTGGTGGTGCTCACCACATTCTTTTGTGTGCGAACCGCAACCGGGAGGGTCCTGGTGTTCGCGATGCTGAGCGACATTTGGCTGCTCGCGCTGGTGGTGACAGTCCTGCCAGGTCCAGCGCCCAGGATCGAGCCCTTACGGGCGGGGGTAGGCGTTCGCCACCCCCTAGAGGCGCTGTTGGGTTTGTGGAGTACTCACCAGTCTACCGCAACCGGAGATTCTCCCCCCCCGCTGTTGGAGCGACCGAGGTTGGAACAGCGTCCACCCCGCCTAGGAAGGCAGGCTGCAGCCCCCCTCTCATCCGCACATGTTGTGCAGGGTCGTCGCGGTGAGGGCAGGGTAGACAGTTATCGTCCCCTGCCGCACTCGGGGAGGGAGCCCTCACTCCGTAACTTCTCCCGCTAGGGACTCGCAGCTCACCACGCTGAGAACCCAGAGACAATCCTCTTGCCTACGGTCTCTGTGCGGGTATGGGACCCGAAGGGCAACTCGATTGTTGTTCGTGCCCTTTTGGACTCGGGTGCCCAGGGTTGTATAGTCTCAGCTTGGTTGGTGAGCCAATTGGACCTCTGTGTCGGTCCTTCTCCTTTCCCAGTCTACGGAGTAGGAAACGTTAAGGTGACCAATAGAGTTGGTCACACCTTTGTGGAATTTTCTCCAGTACCACTTGGAACCAGGAAAACCAAGATTCCGGTTATTGTGCTGGAGAATATTTTGAGTAACCACCCGCGCATAAAGCTTCCTCCACCTGTCATAGCTTTGACAAAGGGTTTGGTTTTAGCTGACCCCATGTTTCATACTCCAGGTCCTGTTGACCTATTGTTGGGGAGTAATATTTTGGGACAGGTTTGTTCGGGGAGTTGGAGAGCTTTGCAGCCTGGTGGTTTGGTAGTGGTCCCCACGATTTTTGGTTCGGCATTGTTGGGCCCTATCCTTCCGGTTTCGACCGTGTTTTTTGCTGAGGATGGGCTACGTGTGGGATCCACGCTTTCTGACGCCGTTCAGAAGTTTTGGGAAGTGGAGGAACCTCCCTCTATGCCTAGATTGTGTCCAGAGGACGAAGAGTGTGAAAGCTTCTACCAGAGCAACACAGGTCGCCTCGCCTCTGGTCAGCTTGTCACCCGTCTTCCCTTTTTGGCGAATAGGCCTCCGCTTGGCGAGTCTCGGCAGTTGGCTGAACGAAGATTGGTCTCCATGGAACGTCGCATGAAGCGGGATCCGGAGCTTCGCCGGAAATATATTGAGTTCATGCGAGAATATGAGGACTTGGGACACATGTCTGTGTCGAATATTGGTTGGCGCTCAGTGGAGCATTACTTCCTTCCTCATCATGCCGTTTTGAAGACGCCAGGTGGCAAGATACGTGTAGTTTTTGATGGGTCAGCGCCTACTACTTCTGGTGTATCTTTGAATCAGTGTCTCCATGCCGGACCTAAACTACATCGAGACATTGGAGATATCCTCACTGGGTTTCGTCGTCATGCAATTGTATTCGTCGCTGACATACGTCAGATGTTTAGACAGACGATAATTCATCGCGATGACCGGCGATTCCAGCTGATTTTGTGGCGAGAGCATCCTGACGATCCCATGGTTGTCTATGAACTTCGTGTCAACACCTATGGTTTGCGTTCTAGTCCCTTTCATTGCGATCCGCTCGCTCTTGGAGCTAGCTGAACGAGAGCGGATAAGGTTTCCTCGCGCGGCTACCATTTTGAAAGAGGATATTTATGTTGACGACTGCTGTAGTGGGGCAGCAACTGTAGAAGAGGCTCTCGTCTTGCGGGACGAATTGATTGACCTCATGAAAGCTGGTGGCTATGAATTGCGAAAGTGGCTGTCGAATTCACCTCGGCTCCTTGCCGATTTGCCGGAGGAGCACCAGCAGAATCCCCACATCTTCCAGAATGTAGACAATCCTGACATGTTGGCTGTCCTTGGTGTCCAGTATAGACCAGTCCAGGATGTCTTCACTTATCATGTGGACCTACAGTCCCCGAAGACTTGGTCGAAGCGATCAGTGTTGTCCACTGTCGCTCGGACTTATGATCCGAATGGTTGGATCAGTCCAGTCATTTTTTGGGCGAAATGTTTTTTGCAGAAATTATGGGCTGCTGAATTGTCGTGGGATGAGCCTCTTCATGGAGAGTTATTATTGGAATGGCTAGAGTTTGTGTCATCCCTCCCAGCTCTTAATCGGGTTTCCTTGCCCAGACGTTTCCTTCCGTCTGGAAAATATCGAGCTAGCCTTCATGGCTTTTGTGATGCTTCCGAGCGAGGATATGCAGCGGTTGTTTATCTACGCACAGTGGATGCTGCTGGACATGTTTTGGTCTCGCCGGTTCTAGCAAAGAGCAAGGTTGCGCCTATTCGCTCGCGTATGACAATACCGAAGCTAGAATTGTCAGGCGCCACTCTCTTGACTCGTCTCTTGAATCATGTCGTCGCTACTCTAGGGCGTTCCGTAGAGTTAGTAGACGTCTTTGCATGGACAGACAGTCAAATTGTGCTTTGTTGGTTGCGAGCTTCTGTTCACACCTTGGAGGTGTTTGTGGCGAACCGTGTTTCTCAGATCCAGGCGTCGCAAGCTAAATTGATTTGGCGACATGTCCCTGGCGATATAAACCCAGCTGATTGTGCCTCACGTGGATGCCCAGCCCTAGAGATTATTGGACATCCGTTGTGGTGGGGTCCGGACTGGCTGAAGGGACCAGTGTCAATTTGGCCGGCCTCACGGATCACTCTAGTTCAGCCTGCGATAGGCTTTGTAAGTTTACCAGTGGCCGATGGTGCCGGGAGCAGCGAAGCAGCGGAATCATCATGTGATCCCGATGTTTTGCTAGCCAGGTACAGCTCACTGGATAAACTTTTGAATGTGACATCTTGGGTTAGACGTTGGCGTCACAATGTTAAAAACCCACAGAATAAATTGTTGTCAGCCTTCATCTCGTCTGAGGAACGACATGAAGCGCTATTGAGTTGGATTCGCGTAGTACAGTCTGTTAGCTTCGCTTCAGAGTTAAAATCTATGAAGGAAGGTCCCGCTAAATTGAAAGGCGCTATTGTGCGATTGAATCCCTTTGTGGATCCTTCGGGTCTACTGCGCGTGGGAGGTCGGCTTAGACATGCCAATTTGCCTCATGGTGTCCGCCATCCTCTTCTCTTGCCGAAAGATGGACATTTGGTGCGGTTGCTGGCGATTGATCGACACATCAAGAACTCCCATGCAGGCTGTAACGCACTGTTGGCGATTTTGCAACGCGAATTTTGGATTTTGTCGGCTAGACGACTCGTCCGGGGAGTCATTTTTCGTTGCATGTCTTGTTACAGAACTAAAGCTTCTACCATGCAACCCCAGATGGGCGATTTGCCCGCGGACCGAGTCTCTGAGTCTAGACCCTTTGCCACAGTTGGTACGGATTTTGCTGGCCCTTTTTTGGTGAAGTCATCTCAGCTTCGTAATGCCAAATCCGTAAAGGCATATTTGTGTGTGTTTGTGTGCCTGTCTACTAAGGCCACACACTTGGAAGTTGTGTCTGCTCTCTCCACAGAAGCCTTCGTAGCGGCCCTCAGCCGATTTGTATCTCGTAGGGGACTCCCTACCTTGATTAGGTCCGACAACGGAACTAATTTTCAGGGGGCCAATAACTACTTAAGGGATGTGTATGAGTTTCTTGAAGAGCAGAAAATGAATTTGGGTCGTGAGATGGCCCTCCGTGGGATAACCTGGCGCTTCGATCCGCCAGTTTGTCCGCACTGGGGTGGAATTTTTGAGGCCGTAGTTAAATCGGCAAAGACCCATTTGAGGCGCGTTATTGGTGAGACGATTCTCACATTTGAGGAACTCGCGACCGTGTTTGCGAAAGTTGAGGCCGTCCTCAACTCTCGACCGCTATGCCCACTTTCGTCGGATCCGAATGATTTGGAAGCCCTAACGCCGGGCCATTTTTTGATTGGTCAGCCACTCGTCGCTCTGCCAGAGTACCCTTGGACTGATGTGCCCAGTTCTCGTTTGTCGCGTTTTCAATTGCTCCAGCAACTCACTCAGAGTTTCTGGAAACGCTGGCACCTTGAATATTTGCACACTCTGCAGCAGCGCGTCAAGTGGACGGACAAAACGAATCCGCCGAAGGTTGGGGACCTCGTGTTGGTTAAAGATGCTAACCTACCGCCCTTGTGTTGGCGCCGGGGGCGCATTGTTAACCTTTTTCCGGGCTCTGATGGTGTTCCCAGGTTAGCCGAGGTCTTGGTGGGCGATTCTATTTTGAAGCGGGCCGTCGCGACATTATCCCGCTTACCCATTGATTAGCGACCCGAATACTTCGGCTCGGGACGGGGGATTGTTTGGAATTGGCGCGAGCATCTTTGCATACCCGCATTCATTGATTATTTGAAGCAACATTTTTTTTGTCCCCGCCATATTGAAGGCGGTTTGAGAATTTGATATTTTTGAGTAGTAACACGCGCTCGGCGGCGAGCAGAGTTAAATTGAGTTAAATTCACACCGCGGTCTCGGACAGTTGATTATTGATATTCGCGCCTATTAATAGGTCTTGTTCGCGATATCCTTGTGCCACGCGAGTGTTTTGGTTGGAATTGTTTGGGTGTGATTGTGCTTGTGGTTTGGAGTCATTTCTTGAGGTGATTTGCTGCCGGGTGTGAGTTGCCGAACGATAGCGGCCACCGGCTCACCACAGGACGAGACTTGGATTACTACACAAGTATTTATTGGGAATTTATGTATTTATTTATTCAATCACACTAAGATAGGTCACGTCTAGTAGGGACTAGCGTAGGAACACTTTCCAGATTTGTGCGTGGGCAAAACCACCTGGGGTAAGTGAGGCCTGTATATCCTATTATTGTGCTTACCCACCATTGTGGTGGTTATTGAGTAAGTTTATTACATTTGGGCCCGAGTGCACATTCCTCGGGCTGCTTTCGCGTAACGCGAGGCAGGTGCGCGCCTAGTGTGCGCATCGTAAACACGTATTATTATACATTCTTATATCAAACTTTAACATTCAATTATTTCGAAATGTACAATTTGACTTTATTCGAGATGTAGTGAAATTTATAATTAATTCTTAAAACTTACATAACAAACAGCGCCATCTATCAATAAACCAGCGCACTGTATTTATAATTCATACGACGTTGATCTTTTGAATTAAATCAAATCAATAATTTTGCAAAAACATAGATAACAAATATGGTGTTAATTGCAAACATGACACATTATGTTCTACCTCAGCAGGCGTACAAGAATTAATTGTAAATATATAAACTGAATTCCTTAAGCACTTGTCTTCATTAATCAATTACTAAAAATCAACAAAAATCGAAAAATATTTCAATATAAATAAATATGTTAATCCCCACCAGCCGGTGCAGCCTTGAGAGCAACCAGAGGTGCTTGGGTTTCCATGGCGGCTGGCTGTGAACGAAGATGCAGAAGGCGATGCTGCTTGATAGTGCGCGTATCGTCCACCGGTTTCTCGGCCTGGGGTCGTGAACCCCGGCCGACTGTGCTTCTGCCGGGGATAACCCCGGCTCTCTTCTCTCCCTCATTTTGGCTCATCGAAATAGAGACGAAATGGTTTAGAAACATATTTTAAATAATGTTCTCGTGATAATTTATCCTTTATTAGGCTAGTTAGTACTTGTGAATGAATAAACATAAAAATCTTACCTAACAATCATGAATACAGACCTCCATTCGCGGTTTCTCACGAGCCAAGGAAAAAACTTAAAGACAATAGAGAAAAAAACAACTCCGCGTAAACATTGTGGCGGTAACGTGGAACGTGTTGAATAAATCGATAATTTTGTTGAACACCTGTACAAATGTTCTGCATAAGGTCTCGATCCGTGCATAGCAGTGATCATCGGTCAATCAAAGTACAGAGATATAGCATTACGGCCCTAAAAGTGAGGCATTTACAATTTAAAACTTACCTAAACTAAAATTTTTAATTCGTGAATATTTATGTAAACAAAGGTTGCAAAGAAATATACGTCAAATAGTAACTTACAGATTTGTGACGAAAACAAAGTTGTAATTTTTTTTGCCCTTCTATCGATTCATCTGAATTAAATAAACCATTTAAATCGTTAACTTGGTGTAAATAACTGTCATATCTATAAGTAATTATTCCTACCAAACGGTTTCGTGGTAATTTGGTTTTTCATTACGCTAACAACAGTGCAGATGTCTTTTTAAATTCTAAATAATTATTAGCCGGCTCAAAGTTTATTTGAATTCAGACCGATAAAAATATTGAACAATTTAAGGTCACGTCAGATCACGTCGCTAGCTCGTTGCAGTCGACCGAAAGTACACTGCCGGCTGCCATTTTGTTATTCGGCTTCTGACATCAGTCCTGAGTCCTGAGTGCTCGAATGCATTCCTTGTTCTGTTTGCGTTGTATTATTTAAATACAATTTAAAATATTATAAAAAGTTGTTTAAATTTGTTTATAGAGTTTTTGTTTGGTTTGTTTGTTGTGTTTTTGATCTAGTAATTGAAAATAAAAATAGGTAACATTTAAAATGTTCCCATAAGATAAATGCTCATTTCTTTGTTTACATAAATAGTTCGAATTACAAACTTTAGTATACTGTCAATTCAGTCCGTTACTTGGCGGCAAAAAACTAGCAAGAAAATATTATTGATAGTTTTTTCTTCATAGCAATGACGTAATTTGCACATTCTGCCGGTGTAAAGTATAAATTCAAAACAATTTAAAACATTTTTTTTTTCGGAATGGCTAAATTCTTGTGGCCCTAGTGGCCTTTCAAGAGTCACCGGTCGTGTTTAATTTAGGGCGAGTGCAGAAGACGCTCAGCCAGGAACAGAATTTGTGTTGCAACGAGCCTAAGGGCTAACCGGCGGAAGGAGCGGGCCTCGGCTTAGGGCGTTGCATTGGGGGAATACCGCGGGATCGCGAGTCGGTGAGAAGCGCCCAGGCACGTACCGATACCCTGGTAAAAGTGTTGGCTGAAGGCCGGTGTGTGTTGACGGTGTAACGAGGGGGACGTCCACGTCTTCGCCGGCGGGGACGGTGTATCTGTGAAGTCTGTAGGAACCGGTGTAAGAACTGCATTGACAGCAGTAATTGGGTCGTCGGGGTCGTCTAAGACGTGCCGTGGACGACGGTTACCGAGAAAGGCACTCCCATCTGGGACATAGGTGAGAGAGGTAACGATCAGGGAGTAAAACACATCTTGTCAATGTCCAGTCGCGTCGAAGTAGATAAGTCAGGAGTCGTTCACTAAAGTGATAGTAGGTTTAGTGACGACAGAAGAGGACTCTGAGAATAAGAGAAGAGAACATTACACACAAAAAATCACTCCGAAATTTAATAAACTATCACTATAAAAGCACAAAACGTAGAGTTCACAATTTTTATTATTAATCAAACAAAAACTCAGCTACACTTCTCGAGATCCCGCCAAAAAGTCGTAGATACTGATTGTTTAAGTACCTTTTTACAATAACTGCAATATGTATGACGTAGTGTTGTCAATGTAAAAAAATATATAAGAAATTTAAAAATAATTGAAAATACAATTTTTCCTATAAAATCTTAAATAATATTTCATACGATGTAATATTTCGCTACAAATGTATTAACGTAATCGATTTAAATAAATAAATGAAATTTAGACTCCTAAAAGCATAATTATTAATATATCGTAAGTGTACCTAACTATTTTTTTTATTAAAGACATAAAAAAATCCATATACAATAAAATAAATAAAAATAAAGATATCTAGGTGCCTATATAATTATAACAATAACTTTGGCGTCAAAACTTATTATACGTTCACGCTCCGCTGGACGAACAACCAATGTTAAAAATTCTGCCAGTGAAGTCGCCACTCGTCTCTCGCAGTCTGTGACAGAAAGACGCTACGCGCGTCCTAAAATAGAAAAATAGTGTCTCAACGAAACATGGCCGATGCGCTGCAGTACCGCGGCAGCTTCACGAGGACATGCAAAGCATTATTATACTGTATCCTCGTGCTGCTGTGTGACCTTATACGGTAGTTAATCCATGCTGGCAGGTGTGGAGAGACTGACAGATAGCTCTAAACAAACTCATCTTGTCTTCCCCACCACACCCGTGAAACCTGCATGCGAGCATGTTGCACCTGACAGACAGGGCCCTCCCTTCTCTTTCCGTATCCAGATCATCTTTTAAGATCCTCCGTCAAGATATGACCTAAATATTAAAATTGACATACAACTCGAATTGCCGAACCGTTTAAGAATATCCCCGGGACTTTTCCAGACCCATTCTGGCTCTAAAAACCAACAATTCTACTTAATTTACAATATGGTATATATATATATATATATTGTAAATTAACAGAATAACAGCTTTCTAAGTCCACTGATCGAGGGACTAAAGAGCACCATATCATCAGCATAACGTATGTTGTATACACATACCCCGCCAATGTGACATCCCATTCTGGTGTTCCTCAATTCCACATATATAAATTTAAAAAAATCCGGCGAAGTGAGTCTTCCTTGGTCCTTGACGCACGCAGCGTTTAGATGTCGCCCCATTTTCTGTTATTAGTTTGTTTGCCCTACCAGAATCTCAATAGATCTACTACAGATCTACCAACAGATCTACCACATCCTTAGGCACCTTTGAGTCGCGCAATTTTTTACAGAGGATATCATAATTCACTATATTTAACGCGCGACTCGGATCCAGAAAACACACGGAGACTGAAGTCTCTCTATTTATGTATAGTAATAGTCAAGTGTATGGCTTAAGGCTAACAATGGCCGAACCTGTAGAGGCCCAGACTGAAAAGAAACTGTATCGTCTATACAAATATATTTCAGCGATTCGGGCCGAACTAACCATTCCAATATAATATTTTCTATTAATGTCCCCGGTGAGATTAGTCGATTGATGAGATAAAATTATTTACAGAGCTTCTATTTAACTTCACCTGTTAGTATGTCTGGGACAAATCTTGCAAGGCAAATTTGAACCACTTCCTCTAAACTTACGACTTTGAAATTTTGCATGCTTGTTCAGTTCTGATGAGAATACACTAAAATGATAGAAATAATCTGATGCTGAAGCCGTCTCCCCACGAGGGCACTCCTCAACGGTTAATAGCACGGACACGAAACTTTGCATATACGTTTAATTTCGATAGCTAAATATGATCTTCACCATGAATTGATGCTGCAGCCAGGATTGTCTCCTCGCGAGGGCACTCCTCAACGATTAGTAGCAAAGATACGTAACTTCGCATGTAGGTTTAATTTTGATAGCTAAACATGATTTACACCATGAACTGATGCTGCAGCAAAGATTGTCTCCTCAAATGGGCACTCCTCAACGGTTACTAGCATGCACATGAAACTTTGCAAAACAAAACATGACTTTCTACCGTAATGATGCGTTACTTGAAATGGATAGATTGAGAAATATTTCTAACTAAAAAGGTGTAAAGAAAATAATATAAAAAAAAAGTTTTTAAATACAATTTTTTTTTAAAAAACGTTTTTTTTTTATATTATTTTATTTTTTACTAGGTACAACTACAGTCTTCATAAGATCAGCTGAAAGTTAAAAGAATCTGACCAGTGGTACAATTTATTTATACCACTGACATGACTTATTTGCACAGTTTTGTTACAAGGAATTAATTATCCGTCTATGTCTTTTGGTTGATCGATAATCGAGATATATAACAGTATCAATAAGAAATTTTAACACGATGTATCACTTTGAATTTACGATAAAAATGTGAACATTTCAACACTCGATAGCTTGATAGAAATTGATTTCAACATTAAAGTGATATCTTGATATTCAAAGCAAAAACAAATGCATTAAACTGTTAGTTAAATAGCGCCTATGAAACAGGTGATTCAGACTGTTCAACTTATTCTCATATGTACGAGTAGGTTTTTTTTTATTTTTAACGGCCTGGATACAGAGTACTTCCCAGAGCAGAGAGCAGTGCAGAGAGTACAGAGAGCCAAGAACACTACCGTGTACTGCATTTTCCAATTTACCCTATTCCCCTATGTACGTACGTGTTTCGGTAGTGAGTGGATGTGCCAGAGCCCATTCCCATTCCATTCTATCCTATTCCTCCCCATTTGGCCAACTCTGTCTCTAAAAATACATTCCCTAAGTAGGCAGCGCATTCGGGGGCGAGTCAACGCTTATCATTTTGGACTAATGTTGGCATGTAGGTATCGCGGATACCTATGGACGACAGTATCCACTTACCATCAGGTGGACTGTCTGCTTGTCTGCCGCCTTCATCCACAAAAAAAAAATTATCACTATCAATAAAAATAAAAAAATAATCTCTTCCCGTGGCTATTGTAAAAGGCGACTAAGGGCTACCACAAGCCCTGGGGAACCTGGAAGAGTGGACACGCCAACCCTGACCAAGCGGGCCAGGCGTGGCGTTTTGAGGCCGTATATCCCCCATGCACAAAACATGAGGTGAGGTGAAAGAGTATACCCACTTAAATTATACTCATACTTATTTAAATATACGACATGTACAATTACAGATTTGCGTACATCGAGCCAACTTCGCATCAATCAAACAGTGGAGGTCAATTCAATAATCTAGCAACTGTCAATCGATTCCTTATCAATACGCCATTACGTACTGTGTATAAAGCGCGTACACGAGACTGACAACATACATACAAATGTATATCTTAACATCTGTATATGTATACATATAAAGAGATATATTTTGGCTGGCTGACTCATCAAAGCCGAAACTCATCATACAAGCTTCCTTATTTGACATAAAGTTATACTAAGAGGGTATTTCTATAAATTGAACTATTTCTATAAATTCCCCGTGTTCAAATGGAGTATTAAATTGTTTTTTTTTTAATTTGACGATCCAATTAACGGTATACCTACATCGTATTAAACACGTGTTTTACCGTTTTCAAATTTTTATCTTAACCGTAACCAGCTCTTTTAGTGTCCACTGTTGGAGGTGGGCCTCTTAATGCTCATCGGTTTATGCATGAGGGTTGCATGGCCTTAAAACGGCACGCTGGAAAAGCCGATTGGCCAGACCACTCTTTTAGAGGTGATGCAGTTCCTCAGGGCCTGTAGTAGCCGTTTAATCCTTTATATAGTCGTCTTTTATGAAGCCCAAGGGAGGAGATGGGATGGTGTTATTGTAAAGCCGGCTGGACACTACACCACACAAGATTTTGTCAAGGCGCTAAAGTTCCCGTTTTAGGCTTTTGCCCCGAAACATAATACAATACAAATAAATGGTTCCGTGTCAAATACCGCGCGATAAACTCAATTAAATCCACGCTAACGGAGCAGTCAAAGTTTGTGAAATAAAAAGGTATGTATACAAGGGATAATGCCACATGTCATGTAAGAAAGTTACGTGGTAAGTTGTAGGTCTGGTGACGAGCGAATGAAATTGATAGCGCTGCTAGAATTTAAAAAAGGTAATGCATTTAACATTTTAGCAGTGAAAAGGGGTTAAATTACTTCTTTGCGACATTCAACTTGATGAAATTTAATGAGACTCAATTTAGTGAGGGGGGAGTACACGCTGCAATCCAACAGCCGCTGGGCGCACTCGACTGGCCACGTTACCCCTCTCTCACGTACGTACGTGTTTCGGTAGTGAGTGAGATGTGCCAGAGCCCATTCCCATACTATCCCTCCCTTTCTCCAAATCCATTCCTATATCTCCAAAGGTAGCCAGCGCATCCGGGGACGAGCCAACGTTTGTCATTTTGGACTAATGTTGGCATGTATCGCGGATGTCTATGGGCGTATCCACTTACCATCAGGTGGACTGTATGCTCGTCTGCCGCCTTCGACAATAAAAAAAAAATAACTTGGTCTTGTGAACATTATGAAAAGTTTACTCTCACGTTACTCGTACAATTTGTCATTAATAAATATTAGATTTCTTATCTATCTATCTTATACATATAAAGAACAAAGTCCAGACTGACTGACTGACTGATTCAACGAGATTATCGACAGAGGGTTCGCCCGTTATGTATATAATATATTTTAATTTGTGTTTATTGACTTTATATCGTGTATTATTTTATAACTGGTAGTATAATACCGAAAAGTAAGATTAAATTTAGTCGTATTATATTCCTGCACCACGAATAAAAAAAATAACTGTGGTACCTCGAAGCTACTACCAGAGGGACCACGAACTTTTGTGGCCATACTTTAGACGTCACATATCACGGTATATTAGTGCTAATGACAGATTAATTTTTAGTAAAACTTTGACAATCATCACAACTCAAATAATTGAAAAATTTCATAAAATATTTCCGGTATTTTGTTTACTTAGGGAATTTTTATGTGCGTTCGTCATTATCGCGGTGACGCAGAGGCAAATTGAGGATGATTCTTGCAAATTAGACCTCAGAAATGAGCTAACTACAGTAGCTAACCGCACCGACTGAAGTACGCATTGTATGCGGTGTTTGGTTTTACATGACCGTTACATGTGTGACGACCGACAGACCTACAGAATACTCAATTGGATGACTACATTCTGTGTCAAATGTTTTAAAGCGTCAAGGCAACGCATCTGTCTCATTGCTAGTGGTTCAGCTATCCTTGACGAGGACGTCCCCCTCGCTACACCGTGAACACACACCGGCCCTCAGCCAACACTTTTACCAGGTATCGGCACGTGCCTGGGCGCTTCTCACCGACTCGCGATCCCATTATTTGCATTGGTACCCTCCCAATGCAACGCCCAAAACCGAGGTCCGTTCCTTCGGCCGGTCTAGCAGCGCGCTCGTACTGAACCATATATGTTCGGTGACTCTTGAAAGG
Source organism: Sesia apiformis (assembly GCA_914767545.1). Classification (NCBI taxonomy): domain Eukaryota; kingdom Metazoa; phylum Arthropoda; class Insecta; order Lepidoptera; family Sesiidae; genus Sesia; species Sesia apiformis. The sequence continues at coordinate 4,046,054 of OU611976.1, forward strand.
CCATTAGGGCCACAAGAATTTAGCCACCATTAGGGGCCACAGAATACTACCTTTAAATGTACCTACTGCATTTCCCGTAGTAAAGCGATAGTAGGTTCACTGAGGACAGAAGAGGACTCCTTGGAAACACACGAAAAACACTTTGAAGTTTAATAAGCTATCACTATTAAATCACAAAACGCCTAATACACAATTTTTACAATAATCAAACAAAAATTCAACTACACTTCTCGAGTTCCCCCCAAAAAGCCCCAAGGAGCGTTTGTCACTTGTCACTTTGTCACCAGGCCTGCTGTCATGTAGGTTTTTCAGTCATGTGGTTTTTAGGTTGTTAATAATAATAAAAATATGTATAAATACAGACAAGATTTGCAATAATTATTCAGTTCATCCAAGTCTAACATTTTTTTTACTTTAATTCATTTATTCATATATGAATAATAATGTAATATTCGAATATTAAAATTATAGATAAAATTAATACTAAATATACCTACATATTGAAAACGTTGTACATGCCGCCGGCTTTTGGGATCGCTTATGATGTTAAAAGGACGTCTTGATAGGTCCTTAAATAGGGAGCGAGAACTAGACACCCATGGACCCACAATTCTACACCCGTAAGGAACAAAAATGTATTCGGTGCCGATACTCCGGCATTCATGTTTTCCGGTATTTTTTATTTGTTTCTCTTGATGTAACTTACATCAAAATTTAATTTGAATAACTTTGAATATATAACTTTTGTACTTATTCTTATGTATATTCTACCTTCATCATTTGAGTCCTTCTCACACCTCCCAATTGAATCTCTCTGATATTTATTTTATTTTATGAGGCTTGTGTATTTTAAACTATACAAAACATTTACTAAATTACGAAAACAAAATATATGTCTGTATGTTCTTAATTAACTCAGGCTCATGGAATTTACATTCAAAACAAAAATAAATTTAAAACTATATAAATACATATTTGTACCGTGCTTTGTACTGTCAGCTCAGACTCAGAAGTCGTCCTCGGAAACGTCGGAAGATTACATCCTTCGCCAGAAATCCTCTTGATAGATCGCCTTAAGTCATTAAACTCGCGTTTTATGCGATAATGTGCTATAAAGTTTATCAATAAACAACTCCTTCCCAACCCTTTTACCAAATCCATTCCCAAATCTCTAAATATAGGCAGCGCATCCGGGAACACAGTGGAACAGTCCTGAATGTACCACATACGTACATTCGCATGGTCCGCGCCCGCAAGTGTGAAAGGATTCAACCTTTATACAATGAGTAGTTGCGGCAGCGCCCTTGACCTTTGGTACCACCAGAATAGACATAGCTTCGCGCAAGATAAGCGCATTGAATAGGCTAAAATATAAAGTAATGAAGGCGCTTTGTTGGTCATTATATTTGTAATTTAGTTTAATGCAAATTTTAACGAGCAGAAAATCATGATCATCAAAACAACCTTTTTGAATAACTGAAGTGAATCATTTTAAATTATTAACGAGCCGTGTGGATTCGGCCGGCTGTAGACACTCCATCTGTTCCCGTGGGTGTCATACGAGTACAATGCGACCAGAGAACCTAAACCTAATCCACCTTTAAATTTGCTACCATCCATTTGCTGCTCACTCAGTATTATTGCTGCTCATTCGGTATTTTTACTGCTCATTCATTCAGTATTTTTGCTGCTCGTTCAGTATTTTTGTTGCTCTTTTTTTTTATAGAAAATGGCGCCAGACGAGCATACAGTCCACCTGATGGTAAGTGGAATAATTTTACCATCAGATAACCTAAACCTAACCCACCTTTAAATTTGCTACCATCCATTTACTGCTCACTCAGTATTATTGCTGCTCATTCGGTATTTTTACTGCTCATTCATTCAGTATTTTTGCTGCTCATTCAGTATTTTTGTTGCTCTTTTTTTATAGAAAAAGGCGCCAGACGAGCATACAGTCCACCTGATGGTAAGTGGAATAATTTTACCATCAGAGGACCTAAACCTAACCCACCTTTAAATTAGCTACCATCCATTTACTGCTCACTCAGTATTATTGCTGCTCATTCGGTATTTTTACTGCTCATTCATTCAGTATTTTTGCTGCTCATTCAGTATTTTTGTTGCTCTTTTTTTATAGAAAAAGGCGCCAGACGAGCATACAGTCCACCTGATGGTAAGTGGAATAATTTTACCATCAGAAGACCTAAACCTAACCCAACTTTAAATTTGCTACCATCCATTTACTGCTCACTCAGTATTATTGCTGCTCATTCGGTATTTTTACTGCTCATTCATTCAGTATTTTTGCTGCTCGTTCAGTATTTTTGTTGCTCTTTTTTATAGAAAAAGGCGCCAGACGAGCATACAGTCCACCTGATGGTAAGTGGAATAATTTTACCATCAGATAACCTAAACCTAACCCACCTTTAAATTTGCTACCATCGATTTGCTGCTCACTCAGTATTATTGCTGCTCATAAGGTATTTTGTTGCTTATTCAGTATTTTTGCTGCTCATTCAGTATTTTTGCTGCTCATTCAGTATTTTTACTGCTCATTTAGTTATTTCACATATCTTATTGGGCTTATTAAAAAATTAAGATGTCTGCCAATCAAAGAGGGGTGGGGTAGGAGTTGGTAGGAAGGTGTTTTTGTCGATAAAAATAAGTCGATAAACACTCCCTTTTAATATCGGTAATCGACCCTCTGATAGTGTATAAAAACGAAAGCGATTTTATCATAAAAGGATTCAGTTTCAATTTTGATCCTATCTAGATCGTTCTACGCCCACTCACATGCCGAAACGATTACAATAAGTTAAAAGTCCAAAAATCAATATATATCATAAAAGTCAAAGATATTATTTGTCGCAGGAGCGAATCTAGGTATGTGGTCCTCGAATGTGGGGAGCTATAGCATCCCGAGGACGATTGTGGCCAAGGCAGTGGTCCATTCCAGACGCAGTGGATGAAGCTGACTTTAGGTATAATTTAATATTAAGTACTAACATTAGTTTAAGTTGTCACTTACTAACAATATCTATGGACATTGTCCGAACCCACGTGTACTGACGACTAATTGATTCATCAAGTCGTCAGTTCACTTGGCCAAAATGATTATCTGGCCTTGTCCACCAAGCCGTAGGCCGTCCCACGCTATCTGCCCAGACGTGGTCTCTATTCAAAGATTCGTCTAACCTATCGGTTATCTATCAGTGTTGCGGCACCCAAAGATTGCCTGGATACAGATGCCTACGGCGATAAGGCCGTCTGTTGTAAATACTTTTCCTGTTATTTAAGTTGTCATTTTACAATCATATACTATATTGTGTTGGTGTCATCTATATGGGAATTAGACTAAATGACATATCATACGTTCTTATCAAAGAAACCTTGCTGGCAACTTGTAGAGTGGTGAAGCTTATGAGGAGGGGTTAATTAAAAAGTCAAATTTGAAACTTATGTACTACGTAATACGTACTACCGTAATGTTCGCACTGAATATGCACAAAATTCATTTTTAGTGCGAGGAACTAATTTATATAATAAGAGCCTGTCTGATATTGACATTTCTTGTAACTCCTTTTGTAAGTTTCTACCTTGTGCAGAAAGAAAATGTGTGGGTAAAGAAATGTGGGAGAAAGGTCAATGACGGTTACTTATTTCAAAATGTCCCTTAATCCAGTTAAAGCTTTTATTTTAATTATCGTTATAAATGGATGTTCCATTTTCTTTTTATGGAAGAAGCTGGCAGAGGAGCATACAGTCCACCTGATGGTAAGTGGATACTGTAGCCCATAGACATCCGTGATATGCATCATTAGTCCAAAATAACAAACGTTGGCACGCCCCCGGATGCGCTGCCTACCTTTGCAGAATAAGGAGTGGATTTGGAGAAAGGGTTGGGGAAACGGGGAGGGATAGGACGGGAATGGGCTCTGGCACATCTCACTCACTACCGAAACACGTACGTACATTAGGGAAATAACATAAAGTGGGAAATGCAGTACATTTCAAGGTTCTGTGAGAGAGGGGTAACGTGGCCAGTCGAGTGCGCCCCGCGGCTGTTGGATTGCAGCGTGCACTCTCGTGACCAATCAATATCAATTTGTCAATCGATCTATCATTGATTTGATTGTAACGTAATTACAATTTTCAAATATGGTATGTCTTGAATACCTATTTAACTTAAAGATGTATGATTACTCAAAAACATGGGTACCTACTTGTACACTTACACGAACGAGTACTCGAGAACCCCTCTTTTAGAGACGTATCTAGTTCATCAGGGCTTGTGGTAGCCACGGGAGGAAAGCCAGCCGACACCGCACGGCCATTAATTATTTACTTAATACTTAGAGATATGCGTTCAAAAGATATGGGTGTCTGATTTCAAATTTCAAAGTGATTCTAGCTCTCTTGTCTCTGGACTGTAGGAAGAGGATTGATATTTCAACATAGACTGAACTAGGATATAAACATTATTTATCCTTCGACTTCGTCGTTCAACTATCAAAATACGCAATCATATAATCTTCGCGTCCATAACTCATTCTCATACACAATGCGTCTAAGTAGATAATAGACTACAACGATATCCCCTATGTAAAATGGTTCAACATCCCAGACACATTGTAATCCTATTAGAGCTTCGAAATTGTCGCTTTGAAACCGCACCTTGACATATTTTTTCTTTTCTTTTCTTACATGACTATAGCGCAATTAGCACATTGTGCCGGTGTCGAGTTTTCTTCGTAATTAACAATTTTAAAATCACAACAATTTAAAACACATGTCAATGTAGTCCCGAATGTATTAGGAGACGCTCAGTAATAGTGTTGCCAGGTGTCCCGCTTTTGGCGGGACGTCCCGTTTTTCAGCCCTCTCAGGACGCGTCCCGCCAGCACCCTGAGCGGGACGCCAATTTTTATCTAAGTAGCCAATTTGGCGAGGTAGGTATTTTAAAAAAAAAAAAAAAAAGAATCGATCAGCGCGTTTAGTGAAGTCCTACGAGATATTAAAAAATTACGTCATCACATTGGGAGAAGACGAGTGTCCATCAGTTCTTTGGGTGTAGTTCAATGATGAACATACCGAAGCGTATCTCGTCTTTTTTCAAAATGCGTTGAAAATTATACACGGACACCGTATTGCAGCTGGAGAGTGACAGAATGTTACGCTTTGAGGCGTTTAACTTACTTTATGATCTCAAGAAAAAATAAACCAAAGAATTGAAGATCAATTTGTAGGATTCACATGTAACAATTTGGGAAAATGCCTGCTGAAACCAATTCCTACAATAAACTTGTTACAATATATAGAGACACGATTTGATTTCGGCGAAGGCAGTTCAATTAATATGTTTCAACCATTTTCTCTGAATGCTAATTTTGATTATAAGATGGTCGTTGAAATTATAGAAAAACTAAATATTACGGCTGATTTCGATATGCATGCTTTATATGAAGAAATTTATAAAATCAAAGACGTTTTAAAAGCCGCTATTTAGGATGACAATAAAAAACCTATCGAAAAATGGCATACCTATTTTAAAACTCAAAACCTGCCTAATCTTCTAGGGTTATACCAGTTTATGGCATCAATACTGGTGTCGAATGCATCGACTGCAAGGGTTTTTTCTCAGGCAAATGTAACATGGACTGACAGACGCAATATCAATAGAACATATGAAGGTGGAGATTCAAATAAAAGTAAATTTTCAGATGTCTTGTCAAGAGTTTTATACATTTGTTCGAAAAGAAAAGAAATATATGTGTTCTACATATAAAAAATAATTATATTTATTTATGTAACGTTAAATAATTTAATATCGCTGATTCCTTACATTGCAACTTCCTTTTGCAAATAATGACATATTTTTGTTAAATATAATAAGATAAATTTAATAATTGTTTATCTTGATAGTATAAGTAGTGTAAACACCTAATAGTAGTAAATCTTAAGGTTTAATTGATCTCATTAAAGTCTGTGATTTTGAATTAAAGAATTATAACCATTGTTATGCATTTTTGCTACGTCCCGATTCTCTCGTCCCAGTCCCGCTTTTTTTCTGGCAACTACTCAGTAAAGTGATAATATATTTACTGAGGACTGAAAAATTGGACTCCTTGGAAAATCACGAACAACGCAGTCTTTTATTGGATGATCCCCTATGTAAAACATTATGCACGATGTAGTACAATAAACTATTAAATCATATAACTCACAATACAAAATTTTTATAATTATTATTTAATTCATTTTCACTAAAGACGACATTCAGTCGACTTTTTGTTTGATTGAGTTCCCGCCAATAAGTCCAAATTGAAATAATTTTTATATCTTTGTAGTTTTTTTTAATAATAGCCATTGTCCACACAGATATTAAAAAGTAGGACAGAAAATGTAATATAGAAAATATAATATTATACATAGGTTCTTACGCTAAACGTAAAACAATATTTCCAACAAAGAAATTATTAACAAGGAACTAAAAAAACTGACACAAAAATCATTAAAAAGCAGAAAAAAATTGAAGCACATTATTTACAACAACACCTAGCACAACAAGGTATATTGTAGTTTTAATCATTAATTGATATAGGTACCGGTTTATACAAATAAAACAGTTTTAAGAAATCCTAAACAATCTGCGATAAAATCAATTATTGGCACTCTGCAATGAATAAAAGCCGGTAAGCATATCTTGTAGCAGTAAACCATAGACAATATAGATCTGTATTTGTGGGGTAAAACCAGTTATAGCCGGTTTCTCAATCAAATTTTAAAAACACGTAATTACGCAGAAATCCGGCATTAATTTTTATTGTGAAAATAGATGGTGTGTTATTTTTAATTCATTCAACGACTTGTTTTTTTTAAACTGTTTTACTATCTACAAATTAATTGCACTCTATAATAATTACATGGTTAGCTAAAAATAGAAAATAATCTGATTGGTATTGTCATTATTTATATGGCACATAGATATTTTCTCATGATCGTTCCTTTCATGTACTTGAGTTAGTACTCTTCATCATTCTATGGCATTTGTTTTTCTTTCTATCCACGTCGGATTAGAGATCGTATATGCGTTTGGGTTACGAGAAAATGTATGTTTGTGCGTTTGTCTTTTGTAATTACTTTTGACCATAAAGATCGAATGTATCTTTATGGATTATTACTATTATTAATTTTTAATGGTCGGGGTTTCTTCAAGATTATTATTTTAGGGTATATACTGCTGTGATGCTACACATGCGTATTCTATTGTTATGGGCGTAAGGCTCCCCAAAAACACAGAATATGTGTATGCATAGGTATGTAGTCTTGGGCAGATCTCGGTCTTTATTTTAACTCCAGTAGAATTACACATACCTATTCAATTCAGCTGTCAAAATTAAAAACACAGTAAATGCGCTAAATTCACAGGAAGATCGAGAAAAATATTTGGATTTCTTCTTTTAAATATAATGGAATTAAACTTTTAAAACTATTTGATTTTACCGAAGTGACCACGAGACTAGTTTATATATAGGTATACCCACTGTATAATTGAAAAGCATTATATTTGGGTACAACTGTTAGAATAGTTTTATAAAGTAAAACTAGATGGCGCTGCCCCATTTTTAAACATGCTAACGTTTGGATTTGTAAATTATATATAGTTTAAGAATATTTTAATAAAGTGCTTCGCGTTTCCGGGTAAATAGTAGTTTCATTACCCTGGCTCTATCGACTGAGAAAACAAGGTCCTTCGAGCCGGATCGCTTTTTGAGAAAGTATATTGGTACACCTAACTTCTAAATTAGTAAATTGAGTAAAAAGTAGTTCAGTGTTAGTTAACGAATAAAAAGGTAGCCGATATTGTGCTAAGCAAACAAATTAAGAAGACTGTGAAGTGTGAGGCAGTGGAACCAACTGGAGGAGGCAAATTTACAATCTGGTGAATTGGTAAAGTGCAACAAACTGTGAGTACGCTATAATTTGAACTTTAATAACAGTGATAAAATAACTTTGAAAATATATTATTGAAAGTGGACTTGTAAAATTTTAAAGTGTTAGTTAGGACTTAGAATAATTCGTGAAAAAACGACAAGACGAGGAATCTATGCCCGATTTTATTTTGACCGTGCTAAGTCCAAAACACTTAGAATATTTCGGCTTAATTCAGACTTAGGAAATTTTTACTTAAAGTTATTGAAGTTGGACTTGTAAAATTTTAAGACATATAAAGTCAAACGAAAATGGAAGCCGACTTTAGACTAATGGACGATTTTATCACTGCGAGATTGGAAGGCTTGGAAGAAACAATGCTTAAATTCAATCAGAAGCATGAAGAGATTATATGTGCATACAAAAAGGAGAAATTGGACGAAAGTTATTATGTCAAGAATGATATATTTAATACTGGTTACGAAATTTACTTAACTTACAAAAGCGAGCTTAAGGCAGTGTTAAATTCTATAGAGAAATCGTCGGCTATAAGTCGGGAACCGTCTACATCTCACGGAAATAAAGACTCGATCGTCCGATTACCGAAAATATCTATTCCAGTGTTTGGGGGTAGCTATGCAGAATGGACTTCATTTAAGGATCTCTTTACGTCGTTAGTACATAACAATGCTGCTTTAGATGACGTTCAGAGGTTACACTACTTAAAAACTCAAGTAAAAGGAGAAGCAGAACAATTAATAAAGCACATTCCAGTTACACGTGACAATTACCAGAAATGTTGGGAACTATTAAAAAATAGATATAGTAATAAGCGGTTTATGTCAAATTGTATTTTAAAGCGTTTGTTTACTCAACGTACTATGTCTTTTGAATCGCCTAATGCTCTCAAGGATTTACTTGATACCACAACGGATTGTATGCATGAATTGTCTAATTTAGGTATTCAGGTAGAGTCTTGGGACGTTATTATCATTTATATTGTTAGTATGAAATTGGACGATGAAACGAGAAAGCAATGGGAATTGTACGTTAACAGCTTATCAGTAGAGTTACCTAAATTTAATAATTTTAAGCAATTTTTAGAAGAACGTTTCCGTGCTTTAGAATTCGTAGAGTCTTCAAAAAATAAATTTAAGCCAGTAAAACAAACTACTTGTCAGCCTAAATCGTTGCACATCACTTCCAAACCAATTTGTCCTCATTGCGCTGAAAATCATAAACTGTTTTCCTGTAGTAAATTTGCCAAGCAGGATCTTGGTAGCCGTCAGTCTATAGTTAAGACATTAGGTCTTTGCTATAATTGTTTGGGAACCAATCATACAGGTAAGATGTGTCGTGTACCAATAGCATGTCGTATATGCAAAAGGAAGCATCACACGCTTCTTCACGGTAGAGCCAGTTCGCTTACAGTCGCAACTTCGAAGACTGATGACTCAGAAGAGCCAAACCCGGAATCGTCTTTAAAGACGAATGAAGCCACTAACAATAATATTGTTAGTAATTTTGTGACCGAGCGAATACAGAGCCAAACCTTATTAGCAACAGCTTTGATAAAGGTTGAGTCCAGCAACGGGTCGTCTCAGATATTGAGAGCGTTGTTAGACCAGGGATCGCAAGCGTCTTTTATTTCGGAAGCAGCTGTTCAATACTTATGTTTAAATAAAACAGCATCAAAGACTTGCATTTCAGGTTTAGGTGGCGGTCAAAGTGACTTAACCTCAAAATATGTGGTTATGGTAAACATTCAGTCCCTTCATGACCCCACATTAAGATTAGAGGTAAAGGCTCATGTATTACGGAAGGTAACTTCAGTGTTGCCGGAGAGAAAATTTCACTTACCTAACTGGGAAGACATAGGTCGGATTAGGTTGGCAGATCCTCAATACAATTCACCCAATAGGATCGATATTTTATTAGGGGCCGAGGTATATTGTAAGATCCTGAAAAATGGAGTACTGAAACACCCTACGGGTTCTATGATTGCGCAGGATACTTACCTCGGATGGGTATTGTCAGGATTAGTAAATGATGGCAACATTATTGAACCCAAATGTCATAATGTTATTGTAAATATGCATATTCAACTCGACGATCACGATCTCTTTAAACGTTTTTGGGAGATAGAATCCGAACCTAACTTGGAACGCGGAAAAGTCTTGACTCCTGAGGAGCAAGAATGCGAAAACCATTTTGCCGCTACTAAAAGTAGAGACGAAGATGGTCGCTATGTAGTCGAATTGCCTTTCCGACCCAAGATGAATTCAAAAAATAGTTATGGAGATACAAGAACAATCGCAGTAAAGAGATTGTTTAGTCTGGAAAGGAGATTGTCAAAAGATTTAGAAGGAAAAAGGGATTATGCAGAAGTATTAAAGGAATACTTTACTCTAGGTCATATGGAAGAAATAAAAGAAAATGTAGAAGAAACAGGGGAAAAGGTATGGTTACCGCATCATGCAGTTTTGAGACCGGATAAAAGTACGACTAAAACAAGAGTTGTGTTTAACGCTTCAGATCGAAGCGCTAATGGTGTGTCTTTAAATGACACTTTGATGATCGGGCCAACTTTGCAGCCGGAACTGCGACATATCATAATGCGATGGCGAATGCATCCTATCTGTCTTACTGCTGATATCATAAAAATGTACAGACAAGTAAGGATAGCTGAAAAGCATGTTGACTATCAGAGAATAGTTTGGCGTGAAGAGACTGACTCAGATATCAAGGATTACAGATTATTGAGGGTAACCTTTGGTACATCTTGCGCACCATACTTAGCTGTAAAGGCTATGCATCAACTTAGCATTGATGAAGGTCATAATTTTCCCTTAGCTTCGGATAGAGTCAGAACGGACTTCTACATGGATGACCTCATAACAGGTTGTCAAACTGAAATAGAAGCGATTAAAGTATATAAAGAAATGAATGAATTAATGAAGAAGGGAGGATTTCATTTACAGAAATGGTCTAGTAATAGAAAGTTGTGGCAAGAAGATAACGGAAAGGATATGGAGATCAGAGAAGATAATACTGTAAAAATTTTGGGTCTGACTTGGAATCGTTTTACAGATGAATTTGAATACACAGTTACGTTATCTTCTGAAATTGCACCTGAAACTAAACGAGAAATTATATCGAAAATCAGTCGTTTATATGATCCTCTTGGGTGGCTTGCTCCATGTATTGTTACCGCGAAGATATTTATCCAAAAAATGTGGTTAACGGGATTTGATTGGGACGATCGATTACCAATTGCCCTCTTGAATGAATGGGAACTCTATCGAGATGAATTAAATAAGTTGGTAAATTTTCATTTACCTAGATGGGTTCAGACGTCGGAGAATGACACTATTGTGGAGCTGCATGGCTTTAGCGACGCTTCTAGTGTAGCTTACGCCGCAGTAGTGTATATCAGATGTATTAAGTTAGACGGCCGAGTTGAATCCCGTCTCGTCACAGCAAAAACTAAGGTCGCTCCTATTAAACAAATCTCGATACCAAGACTTGAATTGTGTGGAGCTGTTCTAGTCACAAAGCTGCTGGTTGAAGTGGCAAAGGCCTTAAACATTCATAAATCTAGATTACATGCTTGGACGGATTCGACAATTGTTTTGGCTTGGCTAAGCGATCATCCCAGTCGATGGAAGACCTTTGTGGCTAATCGGACTTCGGAAATTCTTATGCATCTAGATTCGTCACAATGGTCGTATGTAAGTACCAAAGATAATCCCGCTGACTATGCATCGAGGGGTATCAAACCAGCTGCATTGTTGGATAATCAGTTGTGGAAGTGCGGTCCAAGCTGGTTGATTAAAAATGTCATTAAATATGAAAAACCTGCTTCCATATACACTAGAACTGAACTAGAAGTAAGGGCTACTAAAGTACATGCAGCTGCGATGACGGACTCAAGTACGGACTTGTCGACTCGATTTTCATCCTTAACAAAATATATACGCGTAATCGCGGTCTGTCGAAGATTTCTGCGGCTCAAATCTCCCAAAATGAGAGTAAAGAATTCGCCTTACCTGACAGCGAAAGAGATCCAGGATGCTCTTGACTGTTGCATTCGACATCACCAATCTGATGTATTCGCAGTAGAAATGGCAAGTCTTACTAGAACTAAAAATATAAGTAAAAAGAGCAGACTGTCGATGCTCAATCCATTCCTGGACAATTTTGGAATTATGAGAGTCGGGGGTCGTATGGAGAAGTCGAACTTATCAGATTCAAGTAAGCATCCCATTATAATAGATGGCGCATCTCATTTGGCAAAGCTTATAGTAGCTGATGCCCATAATAAAACAATGCATGGTGGTCAACAATTAACTTGTACTTATGTAAGAAGTAGCTATTGGGTGACCAAATTAAAAAATATAGTCAAAGGTCACATTCACCATTGTGTCCCATGCATTCGACATGCTGCTACTTTTCAGACTCCTTTGATGGGTCAATTGCCTTCATGTCGTGTCACTCCTAGCAAACCGTTTTCAAATGCAGGCGTTGATTATGCAGGCCCTATAAACATACGTGCCACCAAAGGTAGAGGCCAAAGGTCTTACAAAGGCTATATTTGCCTTTTCATTTGTATGGCCACCCGAGCCGTTCATATCGAGGCTGTTTCAAATCTAACTACGGAAGGCTTCTTAGCTGCATTTAAACGTTTTGTAGCACGCAGGGGTCGATGTAATCATTTATGGAGTGACAACGGAACAAATTTTGTAGGGGCTTCGCGAGAACTGAAAAAACTATTTGCAAATGAAAAATCTACTCTTGCCTCTGATATTGCGTCGGCGCTAGCTACTAACAACACCGAATGGCATTTTATTCCTCCACATGCTCCAAACTTTGGTGGATTATGGGAGGCAGGAATAAAAAGTATAAAGCATCATATGCGTAGAGTAATAGGTGACTCTACTCTTACATATGAAGAACTGTCCACGGTACTGGCTCAAATTGAGGCATGTCTCAATTCGAGGCCACTGTCAAATGGTAGTTCTGACCCTGACGATTGTGTCCCTTTAACGCCAGGCCACTTCTTAGTGAGCGAACCCTTGGTATTAGCACCTGATCATAATTTAGAACATAATTTAGTAAGTAATTTGAGACGTTGGCAACTAACACAGCGCATGGTTCAGATTTTTTGGAAGCGATGGTCGCAAGAGTATTTAACTCAGTTTTTTCAAAGATATAAATGGAAGACTAAAACACCAGAATTAAAAAAGGGTGACATGGTTTTAGTCAAGGATGAGAATTTACCTCCAGCTAAGTGGCTTTACGGTATAGTGGTAGATGTTCATCCGGGTAGCGATAAAGTCACTCGTGTAGTTACACTTCGCTATAAAAATTCAACGATTCAACGTCCAACTTCTAAGCTATGTCTCTTGCCTATTGATGTGAATGAAACCTAAATTGTTATTTTAAATAGGTTTAAGGTTATTGGGGGTTATATTAACGTAAATCTAAGAGTTGTTGTTCAGTATTAAAGTTAATTATTAAGCTGGTTGATGTTATTAATAAGGATTTTCTTTTGTTTCTTATGTTATTTAAACTTGTAAAACTAGTGGTAAAGAATGTTAATTCATTAATTGCTTAGAAAAATATTTAACAATGGTTTTTGTTCATCTTAATAATTTTTATCTTAGGAGGTGTATTGCATAATTTTCTTTAATTTTACCTACAGTCCACATATGCAATACATTATAGCAATAAGTATTAACGACTAGTGTTTCATAGAAAACTATTGTTACTTTAAGTTTTTTTCATTCTTCATGATAGTATGTCTAAAATAATTTAAATAAATGTGTGGTTTGAAGGACTAGTTAGTCCTTGGCGGGCGGTATGTATAATTGAAAAGCATTATATTTGGGTACAACTGTTAGAATAGTTTTATAAAGTAAAACTAGATGGCGCTGCCCCATTTTTAAACATGCTAACGTTTGGATTTGTAAATTATATATAGTTTAAGAATATTTTAATAAAGTGCTTCGCGTTTCCGGGTAAATAGTAGTTTCATTACCCTGGCTCTATCGACTGAGAAAACACCCACTATCAAAAATATAAAAATCTGATTTATCCCAAAAAGTGTCCATAGCTAGGTTTTTAATTTGCACCAAATTACTTTTAAAGAAATACAATATAATAGAAAAATCTCTTGTGAATTTAGGTACCTACATAACTTTTAATTCTGCATTTTCTTTGCAGTAAATTTCGTAACCTATTCATGAAGCTTCTAAATACGTCGGTTTATAACAGTAACGGTAATTACTATATTCATCCGAATAACAATGAAAATACTGCATTCATTTATGTCAACAAATAGTCTAAGGTTAAAACATGTGTTTTCGGGTGAGTCATTACAAAGTCATTTCATGCAAATCATGCATAACCTATCCAAATAAAAAGTTTTTCGAAAATGTTTTTTTTGATGTGATCTTATCTATAAAAAGAGACCTTCTATTTTCACAGATATTGATACTTAAGTAAATTCTTTAAAAAAGCATCCTATGTGTTCATTACTTTATCAATGCATACAAAAAAAAAATAAACAAATTTTAGAGCATATTTCTATTTATACAGAATCTTGACAAAACTTCTAATTAGAAAATTTAACGAAATCCATACAGATAATAAGGTCCCTTTGCTCAGAAATCGTCACAAATGTGGTCTTACAAGTACATAGTAATATAAAGGCACTAAGGTATAGTTCGTAGAAAACACGCTTATCAGGAAATAAAAGAAAGTGTGCCGGACTTTTTCCTCGACGCGTGATTCTTTACATGTCCGTGACATGATATTTTTTTAATTAAAATAGGCAGTAAAGACTATAAATGAACTTAAACCAGCATTTAAAAAAAAAGTTGGTGTCTAGGAATTAATAATGTAAATTTAATGTACTCACTCAGGGACAGTTCAGGAATCACATCCATTATCCAGATATCACTATAGCAACAGCTTTAAATGTTTTTGTTTTCACTTTGAATGGATGCTTCAACCTGTCACCCATTTCTTGGCACTACGTTGTCACACTTATTGGAATGTAGTTTGTAACATTCACTCTAAACAGATACATGACAGACACTTTAAATGGCGATTCAGTCGAATTAGTGTCACCGATGGTTCATTTTCCGTGTTAGTATTTAATGCGATACGATACAATCACACTATCACAGTGGTTTCATTAACCCGTTCAACATTCACTATTTATCTCAAATGACAATACAATTGCACTTGATCACATCAAATTCAAAACGTCACACGAAGGGATAAGAACAATCACCTTGTTATTTATAATGAATATCTGTTTTAATTGAATAAAAAAATTACGATAACACACGGATTCTTCCTCTCTAATACACGCACAACACAAAAACACCAGCGAAACGTCACTGAACCAAACAGGTTTTGTTTTTTTTTCTGTGGAACAAGTTGTTCCTTTACCACGTGATCGATTGAGAGAACGTAGTACGTAACTTTCTCAACAGATGGTGTTAGTACGCGTCGTTTAAAATTAGCGGGAAATGTAATTAAATTCCAATGCGGCTAGATTATTTTTCACGTGAAACTAACCGTGAAAATTTTATTGGCATGCAGAATTTTTGTTAAAATGGATTATTTTTTTATGTTGATTAGAAAAAATAGTGCTGATAACAACAAACACTTCTTCGAATCTCGATTTATTTACGCTTTAGAAACTATCGTAACTGAAACTCGAAATATCTAATAAATGTAAATCTAAATATCAATTAACTGCAAACTGGTAATTATATTATTAAAACAATAGTTTAAAAACGTTCAATCAGATACATAGTTACATAAATAAATAATTTACACAAAATAATTACATTGCCAATCACGGGGTAATTTACCCTAATTATTTTCTAATGTCAAGGTCATATTTTTATGTCATTGCACCAGTCATAGACATTCTTTCTTGTTTTTAGACAGTTTCCATAGTAACGGGTATGTCAATAAAACCACTTGGCAATCGTTTTTGTACGGTAAGTTTTTCGATTAATTTTGTATTTTCTTAGTTTTATTTAGCGTTACTTCAGTAAATATATAAAACTTACGACTGATATTTTGTTTGTATAATAATAATATATCGCTTTTATTAAAAGTCTAAAGGTATCTTTTCATCACAATTTTACATCTAGTTATATACAATGAAAATAGTTGTTATTCATCCCTAATTCGCACAGATTTTATAATATATTATGTTATTAATTTATGTAAATTGACACTGAGAGAAGGAATGGAGCTGTTAGTTAATTTAAATCAATTATTGACTATTTATTTGTATTATTAGTTATTATAAAGTAGCAGATAATCCTTTGTGTAAGAAGTATGTTTTTTATAGTTGCTTGGTAAAACTGCTGATATCTGTTCTGTGGAATTCGTGACGTCATAGAAATCGAAACTTTTATTCATACAATTATCTGTAGCTCAAAATTAATTACTAATGCCCCACAATTAAGAAACTCTGGTCCCCAACGGAGCCACTGATACAAGAGAAAATGGGCAAAGATCATATAATTTGATATTCAGATTAAAATTAAGTTTATTTTATTAAGATTACAAAGTGTATTAATTTATTTTTTATTAATATTAATTAATAAAAAGTAATTAAAATGAAAAGTGGATTTTAATTTCCAAAAGATATAAATTTTGAATTTTTGATATTTTTTGATTAATCTAATTTTAATTTATTTAAGAGAACTGTGATCATCAATAATGTTGGTATATATTTAAAAAAAAATGACAATGTTATTGAAGTTGTATTATGTATTTATTATTTCCACTTTTTTTTCTAAAATCTATCAATGTCTGTCAGCGAGACGTATCATCCATGAATAGATAATTAATTGAATCGGTATCCGAGAAAAAGTTAAAATTAAATTGGTATTTTAATAAATATATTAATTATTTGTCTTCAGATAATTTCATATATGTTATTTGGTTACACGAATATATTATTATTTAAACAATACTGTTAATAGTAATAATATAACGTACCTACCTGTATATTATACAGACTATAGCCATGTGTAATATACTGTACTCAATAAGTAGGATCAGATTTCAATATAATTAAGAAATGATTATTCTTTTACAGGTCTGAAAAATCTTTAAAATGCCTGAGTTGATAGAGCAAATGTACTGCTCTCAGCAGATTGTGATACCACCGAAATTCCCATACATACTGAAGAGGTATTGCAAAGGTAAGTAGAGTAACCGGCGCGTACATATGACGCATCCTAAATGACAAAGAATTCTTGTTATAATTTTGAAACGTGGGCAACAGTAGTTAAGTAATAAATTGATTATCGAACGGAGATAAACTAGATTTCGTCATTTCCCGTACGTTATAGAAAATAAATCTTTATATTTTAAATAAATTTTTAGACAAGAGTTGTAATATTTTGAAGCAAAACAACTTTAAATATAAATCGAGCGCAAAGAATGACATTTTCATTGGCCCATTTCATTGACAATTTAATTTTAATTTTTTTGGGGATACCGATTCAATGGGCATAGGATCCGATTTTTGGGAGGGGGAGAGTGCACGCTGCAATCCATCAACCGGTGGGCGCGCTCGACTGGCCACGTTACCCCTCTCTCACAGAAGACTACCTTGAAATGTACTGCATTTCCCACTTTAACTTATTTCCTCAACGTATGTACGTGTTTTGGTAGTGAGTGAGATGTGCCAGAGTCCATTCCCATCCTATCCCTCCCCATTTTCCTAACCCTTTCTCCATATCCATTCCTATATCTCCAAAGGTAGGCAGCGTATCCGAGAACGTCCCAACGTTTGTTGTCATTTTGGACTAATGTTGGCATGTATCGCGGATGTCTATGGGCGACAGTATCCACTTACCATCAGACAGTATGCTCGCTGCCGCCTTCGTCCATAAAAAAAATATCTATTCATGGATGATACGTATCGCTCACAGACAAAAACAGATTTTACAAAAAAGAGAAAATAACATTATCTAAAGACGAAGTTATTTGTATATTTTTGAATAGTTTCCTCTGTTATATTTATTGGACACACACACAATTTCGCGCTAATGATTTCATATCATACCATTCTATACCATCAGCCTGTCTCTCCACTGCTGGATATAGGAACAGGCCTATATCCCACCCAGGCTTGCCACTACACACGATTCTTTATAACTAACATTATTCTATCATTCATTGACCTATTTAAAACGTTACTAAATAAAGAGCTTAAAAAAATATTGTGTAGTACCTTGTTTTTTCTATTAAGTATGTGTAATTCGTGGCGTGATGTAGGTATCCGAAATCAATAAATATGTACTTAAATAAAAAATAATAGGTCGGGGAGAAAGTCTATTCGTATTTTGTATGTATGAAGTTGTGATCCAATATCTTTGATTGAACTGTTTGGCTGGTTATGATACCATTAAAAAGGTAACATTTAAGAAAAAGAAATAAACAATAAAAAACTGTTTCCCGCCATTTCAATTGTTTTTCTGTCTAAGAAAATGAGTGAATCTAACGAAGAAATTTGATACATTTTAAAGTTTTATTACAAAAAAGGGAAAAATGCGACACAAACCGCGAATAAAATTGTGCCGTTTATGGACTTAATGCAGTGTCAGTAACAGTAGCACAAAGTTGGTTTAAGCGTTTTCAGTCCGAAAATCTTAATGTTAAAGATGTAGTTCGCTCCGGTCGCCCTGTTACCGATAAAGTTGATGCAATTTGTGAAAAAGTGCAGCAAGATCGTCATATAAGTAGTTACGACATTGCTGATGAATTGGGCATTTTTTTTTATGGTATATGCGAATAGACTAGATGACACATCATACGTTCTTAACAAAGAAACCTGTTTGGCAAGTTATCAAGGGGTAGTCAAATCTGAGGGGTTCATTAAAAAAAAATATTTGAAACTTAAGTACTATGTAATAAGAGCTTTTTTTTTTTTATAAATTAGTGGGCGGACGAGCAAGCGGTCCCACGTGATGGTAAGTGTTACCGCCGCCCATGGGCACCTGCAACACCAGGGGGTATGCGGGCGCGCCGCCGACCTTGCAAAATCCTACTGAACATAGAACACTATTAGACTAACAAGGCTCTAGAGTCCTTGTAGACTGCTCTTGTAGAACACCTAACAGGAAGCTTTAAAAAGAGTGATTTTAACCTGTTTCATACAACGAGGAAATCTGCGGGCCATCATATTAATATGTACTGCCAATGCCGTTCAATATCGGCATCGTCTTTTAGACTCGGTGACAATTTGTCCCAGGTATTTTTTCTTTTTCTTATAGACTAGTGGGCGGAAGAGCAAGAGGTCCCACGTGATGGTAAGTGTTACCGCCGCCCATGGACACCTGCAACACCAGGGGGTATGCGGGCGCGCCGCCGACCTTGTAAAATCCTATTCACAGCTCTCTTGAAGAACCCCATATCGCAGCTCAATGGAAAGACCTCTTGAGGCAGTTCGATCCACAGCCTACGGGTTCGCGGTATAAAATTCTTTAGTATTCATTTAGTATTCGGGTTCGCGGTATTTCGGTCTCTTCAGAATTCTTTAGGTAGTGTAAGGTTAACATCAAGAGAGGACTGTCAAAACTACTTGTCGCAATTTTTTGACCAGAAATCCCAAAATTTCTACAGCAACGCGATCATGTCACTACCTACAAGATGGCAACAAGTTATAGAACAAAACGGCACATATATATTATAATTAAATGTAATTAAACTTTTAAAAGAAATGTCTTGAATTTGTATATAAAATACGAAAAAACTTTTTACCCGACCTTATAAATTAAATACCTATTTAACTGATTTAAATTATCTATGAAGGGAGACCATTTATACACCATAATACAGGATTTCTCTTAGTGTGGGTGACAATGGACTTCACTATATTGCCTTAGTTATAGAATTTATACACATGTACTATGTTAAACGTTGTTTACATGAATTCTTAGAAATAAGTTATTATTTTATTATATACATCTGAATCGAGCCACCCTGCACTTTCAGTCTTGATGGTCTGAAGGTTAAAAAAAAATGTTTGATCGATCTAAAAAAATTTGAAGCTGGCATACTAACCATCATTTCAGTATGCCATTGTTGTATCAGTATGCAGATCTGAATTCAGAGTACTGAAAAATTTGAGTTTAAATGTAGCAAGTTCTGTGGTCCACCTTTCTCATGGGGAAGACTTGTATTACATTTCTGATGAAAACAATGATTTTTACCTGAAAAAATTGTTTATTCAATAACTTGTATTGCCTCCAAGAGCATTTACGACGGCCGTCATACGGTTTGACATGGAATCAATCAACGTCACTATGACGTGTTGTGGAATGTTCTCCCATTCGTTCTCCATGACAGTTTTCAGCTCCTGCAAGGCCTCGAAAGACATCGAACACGCCTCTTTAGCTCACCCATAAATGCTCTATGGGATTAATATCTGGGTTTCTTCCTAGTCAGTCCACGACTGCGATACCGACGTTATGAAGGTATTCCCTGGCGATTCCTACAGTGTGCGCTCTTGCATTATCAATTATCATGCATAAAAATTAAATCTTCGCCAACAAACCCAGCATATGGCATCACATGAGTCTCTAGGCATTGACGAATGTAACGGTCGTTATTTAGTAGTGGCAGCCGTGGTCCCGTCACAACCTCAAGTCCAGTTTTGCCTTCCGCGTATTTACGCAAGACTTTGCGCGCCTTGCGAGACTGGGAAGGAATTTTCCTTCCCAGTCTCGCAAGGGCGTCGCTTATATTTTATGTTTCGTCATTTTTTTTTTGACGCTTACAAAAAAATATAGTCTATTTTCTTAGGTTTTCGCGATTACTATACATAGCAATTAAACAACTTTAACGGTTTAAATCGCGTATATTTGACATTATTTATATCCCGACGTTTCGAACACTTTGCAGTGGACGTGGTCACGGGGTAACTAATTGATTTTATTTGTCACTTGAGTTATTAAGAAATTATTTGGACTACCGTCTGAAATTTTTTTGAACTACCGTCTGGATTTTTTATACACGTCCACTGCAAAGTGTTAGAAACGTCGGGATATAAATAATGTCAAATATCCGCGATTTAAACCGTTAAAGTTGTTTAATTGCTAAATATCGTCTATTTCGCAAAGTATGCATGCTAGAATTTGTTAGATTCAGCAAAGGCGCTGATAATTAAGAGTCTCTTTGTTTTTTCTTTTTAGCACATTCTGCCAGTGTGCCAGTGCCAGTTTTCTTCGTAATTAACAATTTCAAATTCAAAACTGTATCCCATCAATGTCCAGTCCCGCTGAAGTAAGTCGCTCAGTAAAGTGATAGTGGGTATATTGAGGTCAGAAGAGAACTCCTTGAAAGCACACGAAAAACGCAGTCCTATGCTTTTATTTGATTATTAAAAACATTACGCACAAAAATACTTTAAAGTTTAATAAACTATTTCAATAAAACCAGCAATTCACATGTTTTATAATAATCAAAACTCAACTTCATTTCTCGAGTTCCCGCCGAAAAGTCAATCAAAAACATTGCACTAGGAAATTATTTTTTTACATTTCTTCCACCCAGCGGCAATAAAAACTCAACCTTACGACTTGCTTCGCTGGTCTTTCGAATACTTCAAGGCGCTCGCTCAGCACCGTCCTCCTCCAGTCAAGCTGAGGTTGGAATACCCCATCTACAGCACCGAGGGAGGTCTCACCAGGGGCTGCCTGAAAGTTCTAGCTTATCAGGTAAGCTCATACTTTACCTGATTTTGCGCTAAAAAGCTAGTTTTTGGAATGTGGCGGCGGGGTAAGATAGGTATAATCAACTTAAGGGAGTGATATTTTCAAACGGTTTTTATGGCAAGAAGATGACAGACGAACGGACAGTTCACCTGGTGGTAAGTGGATACTGTCGCCCTGCGACATCCGCGACATCTGTCCAGAATATCCAATGTTGACCTCCGGATGCGATGGGGTTGGGACGGTTGCGGTGGGATGGAGAGTAAACAGTGTAATGGGATAAGGAGATTCCGTTTCAACATCCACTGCTAAACATTTGTCTTTATACTTGAGGCTTCAAAACGCTACGCTGGCGAAGCGGCTTGACGAAACCACTCTTTGAAGATATTGTGATAGCGGCTTTCTTATCCTTTACTCGCCCTTTCAGAGACACCTACGTGAAGAGATTCTATAGTTTGACTCTTACATTCCTCTTACATGCTATTCTAGAGACGGCCGACGACACACGTCCACGACAGATGGTTATTTTCAAAATCAAAGTTCATCCAGTACACAGCTATATTTCTGTAAATAAAATAGGTCTAACTTTTAATATTAAGATTACTTTATGACAGCTGGCGGGCATGGACGAAGTACCGTTACAAACCCTTAAAAGGGCTTGGCAAGGTTTTTGTTTAGACCCTGAAGAGTTGAGGCGGATGCTGTGTCTTTGCGAAGTCTATCTTAGGAAGGAGTCTGTGACGTTTCTGTATTTCATTGCTGTAGCGGCCGGGTTGTTGACTAAGGTAAGCATGTGTTGAGCAGGTAATTGTTGAAATGTGCTTAACATATTTCAACTATATTTGTATGAAATATATCTTAAAAGGAAGTCTGTATCGTTCCTGCATTCATAGATATCAAGCCATTAACAGCCGCGATACATAAGCGATAAAATCAAGTTTTAAAGGAGACAGTTTCTTTTGTACTTCTAATATGTTTATAATGGCATTAACTGCAACCTGAAACTGAATCATAATCATTTATTTTCAACAACATACGAGTAGGTAACAAAAATGGTGCAAAATGCAAATCCTTTAATAGGCGTACAAAAATTAATTTACATTTACGTAATAATTGTTAATATCGATCCGTTTTTTCCTATTATTATCTACTGTAATTGCTGCATAGGAGTTGGTCACGATGTGCGTAGAAGTTTAAAAACGTAGCTTGCCATAAAAATTGGAAGACTTTTTTTTTCATTAATAAATTGAGATTATTTGATTTTTTAAACGGATGAACAATTCCTACTTTAATTGAATATAATGTTGTAATATAGCACTAATGTGAAATATAGCACAATATGTAATATAGCACAATGTGTAATATAGCACAATGTCTAATATAGCACAATGTGTAATATAGCACAATGTGTAATATATTACAATGTGAAATATAGCACAATGTGTAATATAGCACAATGTGTAATATAGCACAATGTGTAATTTTAACTTGCTGATAATGCATATCTCATTACAGTATCTCTTTCTAGAATGACCGGTTCCACTTTAAATAATAAATAATCAAATGATTCTTCTGTCATCCGCAGTGGGAAGAAATACTCCCTTTTGTCTTCTTCTGCTAATTCTTTAAACAGAGTTGTGTACTTGCACCAAGCTCATTTCTCCTTGATATCCATTTCCTCTCCCACAGTCGAAATGTATCTTTATGTCGAGATTTTGTATGTCTGTTCAATTGATATTCCATGTTTCACTTCATCTATAATTTCATTGATTATACATGTAAAGAAAATATATTTCTTTCGTCTGAGTTTTGCGGCGCTCCGCGCTGTCGGTAAAACTACTCGTATTATGGTGTCGGTAAAACAGTGTGGGCGTCAAGTGAAGAGAATTGTTCTGTAGGTAGACAAAATTGTAAAGTTGTAGGTAGACATAAAATAACAGATTTTAAAAAAGGATTGAAGTTTAAACATTATATGTCGTTTCTTTGAATATCAAAGCAACACCAAATAAGTTTGTTTCACTACACAATCCTTTATAAAACCCTTTATAAAACGACATATTTGGTTACAAAAGTCAATTGAAAATGGAGAAACTTCGTTTCGAATTTGCATTATTGCCTGCAAGTGATCCAAAAACAAACATTTATAGTATAACCTCAATAACCACAAGTGATAATAAAGTGTATGCAATACCAGAAGCCCTACAATCAGTGAGTCTTCATAAAGAAATAATAAAAACAAATGCTTACAGCAAAGTAAAAAACAGTATAGTGAAAAGATACCAGAAAAGAAAGGTATGGATAACAATAACAGATGAACTAAAAAAAACTTACATAGATGAGGATGGTAATTTACAGTTTGGGGGTCAATTTCTAGAAGAATTGAATCCAGAACAAGTTGCTGCAGCACAACAACAAGAAACAGGTACATTGGGAAAACTTTTTGAGAAATTCATGGAAAATAGACCACAGAATTTAAAATACATCGCAGAGAGGTTTGTGCTTGAGAAATTTACAACCAAGAATACGAATGCAAACCAGTGGATTGATATTTTTGAAAAAGAATGCATACGCTTTGATGTAACGAAGGATGAAAATAAAATTGAAATACTCAGATTGTTTATGGATAAAAGTTGCGCAGATTGGTATAGTTCCATGATTATAAAATTGACAATGAACTCAGAATGGTCAATGTGGAAAACCAAATTCTGTGAATCATTTACAAACAAGGGATGGAACCCAGTGACTTATGCTCTATTATTTAAATATAGAGAAGGTTCATTGTTGAATTACGCTATAAGGAAAGAAAAACTTATACTGGAAATGAGAAAATCGATTGATACAGGTACTTTGGTGGATCTTATTGCAGTTGGGTTACCAGAATACATACTCAATAAGATTAATAGAGAAGCATTAACAGACACAGTGGATTTGTTTAATGAGGTGAGCAAATATGAACACATGGTAAATAGAAAAAGTTTTTTACCTACGAGAATATATGGAAATTCAAAAATTTATAGTAAAAATGAAAAACAAACCCCATGTAAAATATGTGAAAAAATAAATAAAGGAACTCGTTATCACTCGGAAGCTATATGCTGGTTTAGAACAAGAGAAAATGATAAGGAAAAGAAAAATATCATTAAACATGTAAATAACACCGTGATAGAAGCTGAGTTAAATGAAACTAATCAAAAAAACGAATAGTGACACCATTAATAAATGTCAAGCTACTATTAAATGATACAGTAGAAGTAAATGGAATTTATGATTCAGGTTCAAACGTTTCTCTGATAAATTCTAAATTATTAAAACTAAAAGGAGAAGGAAACAATTTGAATGAAACAGATTTAGTAACAATTAATGGTGTTAAAAAAACAAGTGGTTTGACTAATTTAAAAGTAAAAATATTTGAAATTGAAAAAAGTGTTGATGTGTACATTATTAATGAACAAAATTTCAAATATGATTTTTTGATAGGATTAGATTTGATAAAAATATTCAAACTAATCCAAAATGAAGACTTGAAAATAACTCAGAAACAGTCCCAGAATATTGAAAATACAAAAAAGGTGGAAGAAATTTCTACAAATAACAGAACAAATACGGAATTAAAAAGTAAAGAGAAAAAAAATAACACTACAAAAGAATATGAAATAAATTTTAATGAACATGTGAAAGAAGAAGATTTTGAAATAAAAATAAATCATTTAAATGAGTATGAAAAATCAGAAATAAATAAACTCATTAACAAATACAGATCAGTTTTTGCAAAAAATAAATACGACGTCGGAACTGTTAATGGATATGAAGCAAGAATCGACTTATTAATAGACAAATATTGTAGCAAAAGGCCTTACAAATGTACTGTAGAAGATAAAAAAGAAATAGAGGAACAAATAGCAAAATTACTAGATAATAAACTGATAGAAGAATCCTACAGTCCATTTGGTGCACCTGTTACTTTGGCATTTAAAAAAGAAGAAAATAAAAAATCAAGATTATGTATAGACTTCAGGGACTTGAATAAAATTGTAGTACCTCAAGCCCAACCATTTCCGTTAACTGAAGACCTGATGATAAAGACCAGGAATTGCAATTTTTTTACAACTCTGGACATAAACTCGGCTTTTTGGTCTATTCCATTACGAATTGAAGACAGGAAAAAGACGGGATTTGTAACACAGGAAGGACATTTTCAATGGACCTGCCTACCATTTGGACTAAAGACCTCGCCGGCAATTTTCCAGAGGATATTAAGTAATATTTTGAGAAAATATAAACTTACCCACTTTACCGTTAATTATATAGACGATATTTTAATATTTTCTAAAACTTTTGCTGAACACATAAAACATCTGGCATTATTGCTGGAAGCAATCACAACAGAAGGTTTCAGATTAAAATTTACAAAGTGTACATTTGCATCAGACTCAGTAAAATACCTGGGTCATATAATACAAAATAATTCTATTAAACCAGTGAAAGATAACCTGATTTCAATAAGGAATTTTCCTGTTCCAAAAACGCAGAAGAATGTAAGACAATTTCTAGGGAAAATTAATTTTTACCATGAGTACATACCAAAGAGTGCAATAATACTGGATCCATTGCATAATTTACTCAGGAAAAATCAAAAAATGGTTTTAGTCAGATGAATGCCAAAAAGCATTTGAGAAAATAAAAAGCCTCCTCTGCTCTCAACCAATACTGGAAATTTTTGATCAAGATTTACCAATTAATATTTACACAGATGCTTCTTTAGAAGGCGTTGGAGCCATTTTGAAACAGACACAGCCTGATGGAAAAGAAAAACCAGTGGCTTACTTTTCAAAAAAACTAAATTTAGCCCAAAAGAAAAAAAAAGCTATATATTTAGAATGTTTAGCAATCAAAGAAGCGGTGAGATACTGGCAATACTGGTTGATAGGTAAACCATTTACAGTTTATTCAGACCACAAACCACTAGAAAACATGAATTTGAAATCTAGAACTGATGAAGAACTGGGTGATCTGACATATTATTTGTCGCAATATGAATTTAAAATAAAATATGCTCCAGGAAAACAAAATCTGGAAGCAGACTGCCTGAGCAGGAATCCAGTATTGGAATCGGATGAAAATACGGATGAACAATTAAAAGTTGTGAACTTTGTAAAACTGGAAGATATTCTAACAGATCAGGATAAGAATAAAGAAATACAAAATAAAAAAAGCAAATTGATTGAAAAAAACAAATTATACTTAAAAAAGGTCAGAAGAAAAGAAAAAATAATACTAACAGAAGAATTTAGCATCAAGCTTTTAAGAAACATACATGAAAACCTGTGCCATATTGGAATTGGACAAATGCAGAAAACGATTAGTCCGCTCTACACAGCCAAAAATTTGACAAAAAATATTAAAAAAGTTTGTAGAAGCTGTGAAATTTGTATAAAAAATAAAACAAGAGGACACGACAAATATGGGTTTATGTCTCATCTAGGCCCGGCCACAAAGCCTTTCGAAATAATTTCAATTGACACAATTGGAGGTTTTGGAGGTACAAGATCAACAAAAAAATATCTACATCTGTTGGTAGATCATTTTACTAGATACGCATTTATTCTAACATCAAAAACTCAGAGTGCAAATGATTTTGAAAAACTAGTCAAGAATATAACAGAATCGGAGGATATTGGTATGCTTCTAACAGACCAATACCCGGGAATTAATTCTAAAGAGTTCAAGAAATTCTTAAATGACAAGCAGATACCAATTGTATTTACAGCAGTAAATGCACCACTCTCGAATGGCCTAAATGAAAGACTAAATCAAACACTAGTAAACAAAATAAGATGCAAAATAAATGAAAGAGTGAAAAAGAAAGCTTGGACAACAATAGCTCAAGAATGCGTAAATAAATACAATGAAATTAACCACACAGTTACTGGCTTTTCACCAAGTTATCTTTTATATGGTACGGATGTTACGATTTTACCGAAAGAATTAAAACAAGAAAGATCACGTAGTGACTGGATCAGAGACAGAAGAACAGCACTTGAGAATACAATAAAATCACACAATTACAACAAAACACTATACGACAAAAAACTAAAATATTGGGAATTTAATGTAGGAGACATGGTGTACGTGGAAAATGGAAACAAGTTAAACAGGAGGAAATTAGATGAACTGAGAATTGGACCATATGAGATTATTGAAAAAATATCTAACACAATATATAGGATAGATACTGGACACAAAAAAACGGAATCAAATCTTTTTCATATTACAAAACTTCTTCCAGTCCCTATAAAATTATATGAAGATAGAGAAACAAAAGAAACAGAAGAAGATGGCGAAAGTTTTCTTTCCTAGGGGGGGAGATGTAAAGAAAATATATTTCTTTCGTCTGAGTTTTGCGGCGCTCCGCGCTGTCGGTAAAACTACTCGTATTATGGTGTCGGTAAAACAGTGTGGGCGTCAAGTGAAGAGAATTGTTCTGTAGGTAGACAAAATTGTAAAGTTGTAGGTAGACATAAAATAACAGATTTTAAAAAAGGATTGAAGTTTAAACATTATATGTCGTTTCTTTGAATATCAAAGCAACACCAAATAAGTTTGTTTCACTACACAATCCTTTATAAAACCCTTTATATACATATATCTAATTACTGAATTTAGGACTTCAACACGTTTTTGTTCGTCCATGATGTGTGAAGTGCTTATAAAGCACTTAAGAGCTTCACTTAAACATGTGTAAACGCGCGACTACTTAAAATTAAGTTAATAACTTCATCACTTAATACGTGTAAACTTCCCATTACAATAAGCCTACGGTTAGGGCTAGAATTGTGGTTAAGATGTGAATGTGGTGAGGAGGTAAGATTAGTGTTGTAACAATGAGCGCTGAGTATTCGACGCTGTAGCGCTGATAGAGCTCTAATGAACCTTTAAGACTCGAGTGTTAAACGCTGGTGAGCGTATTATAGTCCCAGTTCTTAAGTTGGTTAAATGGTTGAGTCTAAAATGATTATAATTCTGATTTAGCGACTTAGCACCCGAGCACACATTTTTACATTTTTTTTTATGTACGTAGACGGCAGATGAGCATACAGTCCGCCTGATGGTAAGTGGATACTGTCGCCCATAGACATCCGCGATACATGCCAACATTAGCCCAGAATAACAAACGTTTGCACGAACCTGGATGCGCTGCTTACCTTTGGTGATATAGGAATGTATTTGGAGAAGGGGTTGGGAAAATGGGAAGGGATAGGATGGGAATGGGTTCTGGCACACCTCACTTGCTACCGAAACACGTACGTACATTAGGGAAAAATGGTAAAGTAGTCTTCTGTGAGAGAGGGGTAACGTGGCCAGTCGAGCGCGTCCAGCGGCTGTTGGATTGCAGCGTGCACTCTCCCCCTCCCAAATTATATTAACCAAAACGCTCTTTTTTATATTTATTCTTTAGGATAACAATAGATGTATTACTTAAATACGAAATCACATAATTGTTTTGTGATTTTTTATGTGATTTACCTCTTACACCTCCCTCCGCATTCCGACCATTTTGAGTATATTTTTTCAGTGTCTAACTCACACAATGATTCTAACTTGCGAGACTCTAACCAAGGAGCCCGACGGCGGTTCAGCCGCCATACCAACCGAGTGGTTTCTCAAAATGTACCGCTTTTTAGCTCATCTCGATGCTTCGAAGGGCGTACGATACTTAAATGGATACAAAGAAGGTAAGTCGATTTCAAATTTACCGATAAGTTAAAACAGTTTACAATTTTGTCAATTGTTCATATTGTAGTTTAAAATTTCACCGTTAAAATAACAATGACGTAAGTACAAATTTCAAAATTTATGGATTTAAGGGCGTTTGAAATTTTATTTCAGTGAAAACATAGTTATATTTTTATGGTAAAATATATTTTTTTTATATAAATTCGTTCTTATTATATTAGCTACTTTGTGATATTTAGTTGTTTTTTCAGAATTTGATATTTTTTTAATTATTTTCATTAATTATGAGTGGCCAACTAGAGTTGCGTCGTTTTTCATCAAAGATACTTGGCAAAGATCAAGAATAGTGATAAACAATGACGTAATTGCAGAACATTAGCCAGAATGTAAAAGATAAATACCCAGTTTGGATCAGACGAATTCTGAGTCCATTCACTATATCAGTTTCAAAGACCAGCTTCATTGTTTCTGTTTTGGAGATATCATCTAAGAGCTTACAAGTTTAGTATAATATGTGTACCGATGCAGTAAGTGAGTAAAAGTGGTGAATTTTAAAAAGTTTTTAAAACAAAAGTTTGTTATTTTCACAAATGAAATACACTGTTATAAAGGTGCAGTTATTATTTTATATTGAATTGTTTATTCTGCATATATTGCATGATGGACTGTCAGCCATGTTTCCAGGTACAGTACCTCACGGAGAGCCAGCTGCTGAAGAAGAAGAAACACCCGAGTCGGAGTATATTGAAAGTGAGGAAGAGGTTGGTTCGGTTTCCCTTCTAATCAATCCGTATTCATAATTTTATTTCGAATAATTCAGAAATTGGTTTATCGGATTTCAAATGCGCATTTTGGTTTAGATAAGGTGGGTTCTTTTCCAAAAAAATGATTTTGGTAAGATCGAATATTCAGAACTTAATTTCAAGTGTCCAAATCCAGAATTTAATATCGGTGTTCTTACCCGAACTTCAACTTGGAGCGCCTTCTATAGTTAATTTGGGTGTAAATCTTTTTATTTTTTTTTGTTAGAAAAGACAATCAAGGAAAATCCTCATGGACACCTGGGAATGGGGCCCAGGTAGTGACGGACTCGTACCGGCTAAAAAACCTTGATTTGTCTTAACATCGTGAATGTCTAAATTCTTGTGGCCCTAGTGGCCTTTCAAGAGTCACCGGTCGTGAAAGGCTGTAAATCAAATTGCCCGACTTACTCATCCATTCCGACGCTAACCTTCGATAGCATGTTTCCGCAAGGTATAGCGACATCTACCGTGGAATGGTGGTACTAAATTTACTTATGCGCCTTGAACAATCGGGCCATTGGATTTCCAGACAAATGAGGTGTCCCAAAAATGTGGATATGTACTACAGACCTTGAAAATATCATTGATTCATTATTTTCACTTCATCGAACTGCTTTTCATTCCTTCTACCTAGTGTAACTTTAGTTTCTTCCCAACAAACCCCTCCTTCCATTCAAAGTCATGTCTGAGCCGCACCTTAGTCTAAAATCCTCTGTATGATTTTTTTTAGATATATAGTCTTCAATTTAGTGTACTGCAATTGTAACTACTGTAGGTACATCTAAATATATATATATTTGTGAGTATACTCTTTCAAGATAACCTTAACCAACTCTTTTTATCGCCCACTGCTGGGCTTCCTCATGCATATTGTCTTGTGCATGAGGGATGGATGGACTTAAAACGTCACGCTGGCCAAGCGGGTTGACGAGTCCACGCTTTAGATGGTGGAGTTCCTCGGGGCTTGTGCTAGCCACTTTGTTAATCCTTACTCGCCTCTTACTACACACACGGGTAGAGATGGGGTGTTGCTATTTGCCAGAGTATTTGCCAGCCAGCCGACACTACTCGGTCAAATTTAAAGTGTATTTGTATAATTATATACAATTGTCTATAATTTATCCTACACTATTCTATCGCACAGAAATCACTTACCGAATACTTTCAAAGTTCTACCGACCTTCATAAGTTGCATCTGATCAATGACCACGTGACGAAAAATACCAAGATCAGCATGCAGATCCATAGACCGGTTTTATACAAGATAACCAGATCGCCGTCTGTTGAAAGAGACGCGATGATTGAAAGGGAGAAATATATGAGGGAGAGAACAGGTTACGTAAAAATATTAGAGTTGTTCAACTGCAGCCCCATGGTTGAGATAATTATCTCTATTTCCATCTTACCCTTGAATCGCAGAGTGGAGGCCGGCCTATACAATAGTAAGTGGTTTGGTAAGTGGTCACCACTGCCCATGGACAACACCAGGGGGCATGCGAGTGCTTTATCGAAGTGAACTTTACAAGATCATATTTACAGCTCTCTTAAAGAGCCCCATATCTTAATTCAGTGGAAAAACCTCTGTAGGCAGTTCGTTCCATAACTTTCTTGTTCGCGGTATAAATTGTTTGAAGACAGCATTAGGTATATGCACCGATTCCCTACTAAAAAAGTGCGCATGGACTGACCTTTGGTGAAGGTGCAATGATAAAACCATGATAAAAGTTGGCATTAGATTAAACAGCTCTTCTCAAAATTGCCCGTTAAGGAGTGGTAGAAAACGCAAAGAGATACTACATCTCTCCGCACGCTTAGCGATTGAAACCGCCTCTGACTTGCGAGTCGAATTGGTCCAGGTAATGTTTCGATGCACCTGCCCCGAGCTTAAAGCTTTATAAAACAAAAAAATGGTATTAGATTTATATACAGTAAATTATATACAATTATATACAATTATAATTATATATATAATTATATACAATTTATATACAATTTATTAGTAAATGATTGATGTAAATTGATTTTTCCAATGATTAATTGCTTCTGTTTTTTATAACCACATTGTACACATATGAATATACCTATACCTACATAATGTATGTATATAATATAATATAATGTATATAATGTATCATATACCTATTTCAATGTGTAACATTTCATGTGGGTACAATTGTTTGTATGTCCTAATAAATAAAAAATAAAAACACGCGATGCCTCGGTATGACGTACTGCTTCGCGTCATTTAGTACAGTGAATTTTTATGAAGCCCGTTTGGCTTTGTTCTCCAGATGAAACTTGACTTCGTTTTTAAATGGGTCCATTTCATTCGTTCACAAGTTCTTGTTCGCTCAAAAGTAAATGTTACATAAAATTAAATATAATCTCCTGAAAAACGACACGTTTCTACCTCTCGTCCGGGTGTCTCGGGGAACGGATTTTAGAGCCATAGAAATCGGAACGTCTTTACAAATACGGGCAACACTAATCATCAAAATATATCTTACATTGAAATAGCCACAATGGTACCGCATACCATCAGGCTAATAAACATTATATTCTCTGTTATCTCTGAATGAAAATTATTTTCAGGAAAGCCGGACACATGCGAGGATGTGGATGTTAGATTGAATTTATATTATTTGAATTCTAGTAATATTAATTAATAGTCGGAAGATTCAGTAGTTTAATAATTAACATATTTAACATAATTTGCCCCAACATAAATGACATTTGAAGTTTTCTTTACGTAATTAATGTAGATTGAAGTTCTTTAACTATTCATATACGATTAGTTCGAGCTATTCAAATTCATTATTTATTTCAATCTATTCAATTTATTTTTGAGGGGGAGAGTGCACGCTACAATCCAACAGCCGCTGGGGGCGCTCTACTGGCCACGTTACCCTATTCTCACAGAAGACTACATTGAAATGTATTGCATTTCCAACTTATCTTATTTCCCTAATGTATGTACGTGTTTCGGTAGTGAGTGAGATGTGCCAGAGCCCATTCCCATCCTATCCCTCCCCATTTTCCCGATCCTTTCTCCAAATCCACTCTATCTCCAAAGGTAGACAGCGCATCCGGGGGCGTGCCATCGTTTCTCATTTTGGACTAATATTGGCATGTATCGCGGATGTCTAGGGCGACAGTATCCACTTACCATCAGGGGAACTGTATGCTCGTCTGCCGCCTTCGTCCATAAAAAAAATCATGCGATGTAATGAATATTTAACGTTATTTCATTATCGATTACTTTTAACAATGAAAGTGTTGGTGGTGAACGCCGATCGGTGTTATCGTAAGGCCAATGTTGCAGGCCGCACGTTACCGTCCAACGGGGGGGTGTGGGGGTGGAATACGGAAATGAAAACACTGCTCTAGTTCGCATTAAACCACAGGGGTGCGGAGGAAGCGGCAGTGGGCAACAAGCTTACTTTACTTGTTAGGCTTAGTTGTTATCTTGAGTGATGAGGGCGAACTGGCTTGCTGGTCGTTGGAGCTTTGCTCTTTTATAGCGAGCTTGCTTCCCAAGCGATCCCCCCGTTCCCTGGGGAAGTTTTATTGCTATTCGCTTCCTGTTTTTATACATAATATCTAGGTTATAAATCGTACATTTTTGGGTCGGTCCTCTTTTTGCACGGAGGATAAAGACTATTTTCGATGACGAAGTATAGGTATTTAGTCTTTTAATTGTTTCCATTTTATTTTCCCTGCCTCCCTTTTTGAGTAGCAAGGGGTATGGGAGAACTGAGGGTGTATGGCTGCCCAGTGGCGCCGATACCGGAACTTCGCCATCTAGCCCGCAACTTTTTTTTTTTTTATAGAGAAGAGGGCGGACGAGCAAGCGGTCTCACGTGATGGTAAGTGTTACCGCCGCCCATGGACACCTGCAACACCAGGGGGTATGCGGGCGCGCCGCCGACCTTGCAAAATCCTATTTACAGCTCTCTTGAAGAACCCCATGTCGTAGTTTAATGGGAAGACCTCTTGAGGCAGTTCGTTCCACAGCCTACGGGTTCGCGATATAAAGTAATTAAACTTAAAACTAAAGTAAACGTAAGTAAGTAACTTTAAACTTTATATGCTTTAAAGCTTATACCTAAATAAAACACACTGCGGACGGTAGTCTTTATTGTGAATCTTATAATAATATTAACACCTTATAATAACGATGATGCAAGTACTACTCTTAACATCTTATGATCTCGGAGGAAAGGTGTATGAATTTATCTTTTACGCCTCGCCTCTATTGGCCTATGTCTGAGTTCCGCCGTTCGAACTTTACTGTTTGCGGAACTCTTCCTAGACAACCCTTTTTCCTCCGAGATGTGTGATGTCAGCACGTACATATAACGCGCACTGATTTTACACTACGCACTTATTGTTCTGTCGTGCACAGAAAGTACTAAGTATATTTGGCAACATTATTCGTAAATTATTTGTATAAAATAAAAATTTTCATAAATAAATCGAATATGAATAGTGTGAATTAATCGAATATGAATAGTATCTACACACTGTTGGTATTTGAGTAGCATTTCTCAAGTTTAATACTAACTTTTGACGAATACTATTTCTAATTCATTTTTCTCATTGAGTCATGACCATGACATTATTTCATTATCAATTCCTTTTAATAATTATTAGAGCATTAAATAGATGTAGTTCGTAATATTATTAAAATAAAATTGAAATTTGTATTCGTGATATAAAAAATTCGTTGATGAATTGATAGAAAAGCTCTTTCACGTTTTTTTTTATCAATTCGAAAGCATAAACATTTCCCTAAAATAATTCAATTTTTTCGTGAGATTCTAATTTACTTTTTCACTTGCATTTTAGGAAATGCTCCGTCACATGAGTGCATCTAAAGTGGAACCCGAAGACCGCAACAAAGAAGGTGAGTGAGATATATCTCAAGACTAGCTTTTGCCCTCGACTTGTTTAACGTGGCCTTTATCTGGATTACAATTTACCCATTTGCTAATTTTCAATGAAATTGGTTCGTCTGTTTCGATGTAATTGAGTGACAAATATCCAAACTTTCGCATTTATTTAGTGGGATTACGTTATAGCGGATCCTACCCCGCAATCACAAAACTTTGTCCAGCTTCTGACCTTTGACCACAAAAATTGAAGTAGTTTTAAAACGATTGTTTGTCAGGATTAAGCTGTGTATTTTGATTAGGCGAGTGTTATTCGCCTATTCACTATTTTCTATTTTGAAAACTTGAATGAAAAGTCTGAATGAGGTCTTTGTTGATCTTTTATGATCTTGGTTTTTTTTTGTTTCATATACTCGTAATTACTGAACCATTTTCAATCATCTGTTTCCCGTGTGAAAAACATACAAATAAAGATTGCCGTTAGAGCTTAGTTTGTCGTGTGGTGTCTCGACCGGCCACACCATCTCCTCCCATGGATGTCATGAAAACCCACTAAGAGATAACAAAGCGGTTACCACAAGGAACTACACCAGCTCTAAAAGAGAGGACTCGCCAATCCACTTGATCAGCGTGACATACTGATGCTCAAGACGATGTGCATGTGTAATCCAGGAATGGCCGATAAAGGGATTGGTTACTGTAATAGAGCATATATTCCAAACGAGTCCAACCTGTAGATTAGAGTATATATTTTATATTAACTGAAATTGTGGACATAGAATCAACAATCTGAAATGGCAGTGGGCAAGCCATGTATATAGCAGAACCGATAACCGATGAGGAAGACGAGTCCTCGAGTGGGGACCACGTACCCGGACGCGCAGTGCGGGACCCGCCCCGCCCCGGCTACCCGGACTGATAAAAGTCTGATAAAACTTGTTAAAAGTCGCCAGTGGCGACTGGATGAGAAGCGCGGAAGACCATGTCTGGTGGGGGTCCTTGGGAGAGGCTTTTATCCAGCAATGCTGATGGAATGATATAGAGTATAGATTGATATTCATCAGTGACTTAAGTTAGAATATTGAAAATTGTATCTAGTAATTTAGCAAAGAACTTTATTTTATTAAGTTTCAACAACAATAATATTTTACTTACTATTATAGCGATAAAACAAGAAAAAGTTGAAAAAGTCGAAAAAAAGGATAAAGTTGAAATACATGTCCAGGATGAGAACGACGTCGAGATACCATTTGAATTTTACAGTTATGTTATAAAATATCTTATTATCGTAGATTGCGTAACGATCATTAAATATTTTGTGTGGGTAGTTCGTTCCTCTGCGTTAGATCGTGCCGATAACGAGCTACGAGTAGACAGGAGCTCGTACGCTATGCTGACAGTTAGCGACACACTATCGTAGCGATAACACGTGTTATGGGTGATATTAAAATTATTATTTAGTATTATCAAGAAAAAAATAACAATGTTTAAACAATTAATTTAAAACATACAATGATCAAATTACATGTGATCTAACTTTACATTTCTAATTCTACTACCGTATGATATTAGACGTATCCAATTGTCTACGAACACGGATACCGGCTATTAATAATAATAATATTTAATAAGTTTCATTTTATACTATATTACACGCCTAACTTATCCGAACAAACGATAATTGTCATACCTTTATGCGTCGTAGCTTCATCTCTAGCAGTTTCATCAGATGATCAGAGGCAAATCGTTTGTCAAATAGTCTACCATCTTAATTTGTTTAGAAAATTTAATTAATTAAACGTAGAAATGAGTTGGAAGATAACAGTAGTTTTTTTTTTTATAGACTAGTGGGCGGGCGAGCAAGCGATCCCACGTGATGGTAAGTGTTACCGCCGCCCATGGACACCTGCAACACCAGGGGGTATGCGGACGCGCCGCCGACCTTGCAAAATCCTATTCACAGCTCTCTTGAAGAACCCCATATCGTAGCTTAATGGAAAGACCTCTTGAGGCAGTTCCACAGGCTACGGGTTCGCGGTATAAAATAATTTTTGGACCGAACAGTGCGCGACACCTCCGTATCGAGGAAATGCGGATGGACCGCACTTCTGTGACGGGAGGTGCTGTTGTAGAAACCCGAGGTGGGAATTATATTAAACAATTCTTCAGAGCATTCTCCATTGTACAGGCGGTAGAACACACAGGGAGACGCAACGTCTCTCCGAATGCTGAGGGATTCTAAAGCGCCCGTTCTAATTTTGTTATTCTAAATTTTACAACCACCCAATTTTAACATTGGCTTGGATAAATCAATTATGTCCTTTACATAATTTTCAGTGATATGCAATTCTTTATCTCATGTGTAGCAAAATATATCTTCTAAAAAGTACTTCTTAACAAAACAAAGTGATTTTATAATAAATAGGCGAGCCAGAAGAAGTTACAATCCCAGAAGATACAGAAACTGTGACTGGTGAACAAACGGAAGCACAAACTGAGGAAGAAGAACATAAAACAGAGAAAGAGAAAATGGCTGAAAAAATAGCACTTTATGTTGCTGAAGTAAATATAGTGTTTTTCTAACAATAATTATAACTCCAATTATGAATATTCCATAAAAATTAAAGGACTAAGATAATTTGTATAAAAGGATGTACGAGTACGTGGGTGACTAGGTAAATTTGGATACAAAAAAATATTTGGGTTACAACAAAAATTTTTATTACAACTCAAAGTACTCTCTATTAGTCTAACAGCGATTAATTCGTCTAACTAAACCAAGATTTAAAGCACTGGCAGTGGCAAACATTAAACTGACTCGACTTTTCTGCGGAGTCAGCTCATTGTTTTGAAAAAAATAAAGAAGCAGAAAGTTTGAATTGAGGCATTTTTTTTTTATTTTATGGTGTTGTTTTTCAGTAAAAGTTTCGTTAAATTGTTTTTCCTGAGATTTGAACCGCTTTTGATCTAAAAATTATGGATAGTGCGTCTGAAGTAGCCGCGCAGCTGTGGCACTTCTTCAGTCTAGGCTTAGTCAGCGAAATGTGAGAGCACAACTTCATTTAAGCCGTTCTGCTGTTCTTCAAAGGGTGTACCATCGATACCTAGAGACTAGCGGCTTCGTTCGCCGTCCAGGAGGGCCACGATTCCGAGTGACGACGGAAAGACGAGATCGGTTTATCTTCACAACCAGCTTACGAAATCGTCACCCGATCTCAGTACAAATTCAAGAACAACTTCGATACTTTCATGGAGAGGCTGTTAGAAGGAGATTCAAAGAAGGTGATTTAAAACCACATAAGCTAGCCAATGGGCCCAAACTGACACGAGCTCACCGAATGGCGCGCCTTCATTTGCGCGCGAACATTTGCATTGGTTCAACATCAATGTAACAAAACTATTAATCTGTAGGCGTTTAAATCAATATTAGATTTATACAATTCTTTCTCCAAGTTTCCATAGCATTCTCATGCTTTCTTCCTTCCTTTCCTATCCAGTCTTACCGTGATCGTGAAGACCGCCTCGAAGACCTGGAACATACGTTTGACGAAATAACCTCGATTGTGGACCGGTATAAAGCTATTAACTACGATCTTGGTTAGTTCACTACGTATTTGCTTAGATGATATAATGGTTGAAATTCAATGACGTGTGTTAGTTGTTTATTGCGTATGTTATACATAGTTTATTATGAAGAATCTGATGCAAATCTGCTTACGTACGAGACATTATCTGAGGGAAGGGACCTTATTGTAGGTTCTAGTTCCCAGATGTAAAAATGTATTTATTGTTTTGTCATAAAAATCAGATGTTAAATATGTTTCTGTTTAAACATGAAACAACGAAATTTTAAGTTAAAAAATAATCTTGATCAAAGTCGATAAATTCAAACAATTTTTCAGTTGTTCATATATTTCTGTTACATGTTCTGTTTTGAAGAATTTTTCTTGAGAAAGGCTTCTTTATTGAAATCATTCGTTTTCTTTCTTTCTTTAATCGGTACGTACTTTAATCGGTCACAGCTAAATGTGGACAAGTCTCTTTATAGTAAGATATTTAAATGTTTGATAAAGTTTATTTTATTATAAACCTGATCAAGGTAGAGTCGGGTAGACTGTTTCGCTTCTAATCATAGCTAATAAGACCTGGCACTGATATTAAGCGGTCAACACAATAAATACAATTCTTATTCTAATCCTTCGTGTCGAATGAAGTTCCCTACGAGCGTTAGCAAATAATTTTGCTATATTTACTGTGGAAGTTTAGCAATGCTCAATTCCGGAGCATATTTAAAAAAACTGCTACTACATCTAAGGAAGGTGATTTGATTACACACGCAAATCAACCGCTCCTTACACGGGAGATAGTCACGAGAAATAAGTTTCGGGACTCTAATTGTGGCTTCGTAATTGGAATAAGTATATTGTAAATATTTTAACGAGAAACAATTGGAAGGCAAGTCTGGTGCCAGCAGCCGTGGTAATTGCCAATAGTCTTATCTGGTCTGTAGAATTATTATTGTCTATATATTTTGCACACAGGAATGATCGCTGGACGGCAAATGTCCACAACCAGCGGTGAATTTATAGTAGCGCATGTTGAAAGAGAGATAATGTCGTACATAGACGAACAGATTGCCATCTTACCCGATCCGGATTTGAAGAAAAAGAAGGTAGGTGTTACGGCGAGTGAATAATTCCTCTATACCATAGATTAATTTGCTATTTATTTATTTAAAATATTACAAGCATAATTATAACTTAACAATTCTTATAAATAAAAACATATAGAGATATACATAAAATACGTAGCGCATAGAATGGTATAGTTCTTTCATCTCACGAAGGCGGATTACGCTCAGTAGTAGTTGTGCTCATTGTTTTAGTGTGAGTCGCGGGGGCGGAAGTCAACTGAGCGTTCTCAAGTTTACGCACACTAAAGCAATGTACATGTACGAGCACAGCCACTACTAAACGTAATACGCCCTCGTGAGATGAAAGAACTATACATTGTTGCAAAGTATTTAGAATCTCATGAAAGGTGTAATCTGATCATGAATCGTCAACCACACATTATCTTACGCATGTAAACTCTGTATCGTGTTCTTAATACTCTTACTTGTGTTCTTAATATTCTTCTTAATTTAGGTATAGATTATACACACTTATTACTTATCTAGCTTTGATTTTTTTTTAAAACAGGCAAAACCGGAAGAAGTGAAGATGGTCCGCGAAATTCTGCAAACGTTCCTAGACGAAAATATGGACCTTATTGTTCCGGAATTAGAAGAGGCTGAAGAAGAGGAACAGCCTATTCCTGAGGTGTGAAAATCAAATCCACTTGAAACAGATTACTGTATCAAAATAAATTAATTCGGCATCAAATGCTTCCGATATCTTATTTGTTTAATAGGAAGAAGGCGACAGAAGAGCTTACAGTTCACTTGGTGGTAAGTGGATACTGTCGCTAATGGACATCCGCGATACATGCCAACGGACACAATTTTGTCTACATTTCCCATTGCGAATTGTCAGTTGGGAAAACTGCACCAAACCCTCGACCCTCGTCTTAATTTTGAAGACTAGATCCGATTATTCACGACTCAAAGCTTGAAATTGGACTCTGAGTCTGACGCCAGTGTGGACAACGGAAATCATTTATTCATGTGGGTAAAGACAGTACAGTAACACGTAACGACTATGCTTGGAACAATGGAAATTCAAACACAAAACTAAGTAGCTTTGTCCCCACTCATATCAGTGGGGACAAAGCTAATCATTTTGTCTACAATTGCCGTTATCCCCGCCAGTGTCGATTATCAGTGGGGACTAACGGATCATAACCCAGGATCACGACTGGTGGACCCAATATTGATGTGCTCTTTTGTACTGAGACTGCAACTGTTTAAGCAAAGCATTTTTACACTAAAAAAAAACTAGACCTGATTTTAAAACAGAATAACATTTATCAATATTTTCCGTCCTTTTATTCATGCTCTAGTGCAGCAGTGGGCCCACGGGGAAATAAAATTACCCGTGGATCATCCGCGGTCAAGATCACGGGCCGTGAACCATAACCCAATTCTTCACTGAATAGTTCATTTCTAGGTAACTGTGGTATATGCAGTGCCCGGAATAGGTGAAATAGTGGACGAGGAAATAATACAGGAGTTCGAGGAGTATGCTTTAGAAGTCAGTCACGTACAGGCAGGCGTGTTCATGCCGAGGAACATCAGGCATTTCCTGTGTCCGCCGCTAGAGAAGTAAGTAATCACTTAAGTAACTATGTCTTATAAAAATAGTATTTTAATATGTAATATGTTTTAATATGTCAATCAGTCCATAAAATGTGTCACTTTTTAATGGGGGTGGGAGGGGGTCAGCAAAGTGTGACAGGGGGGGGGGGGGGGCACGAGTCATGAACTTCATGACGTCACATGTATAAATCTAAAGTATTAAAACTAAACTTCAACTCTAACGAAAAACTTTAAATATTACTAACTATATCAATATTCAATATTATTATAAGGTGGTTTTAATTTAATAATTTCTAAATTTAAAATTGAAAATGTGTTACGTCACACCAGGGGTTGGGGTCACCAGGGGTCACACAAATGTGACTACCTGTGACAAGGACAGGGATTCCAAAAATCATGAAATTCGTGTCACGTATTTTCAAGATGGCCCCTTAATTATATCTTAACTAAAAATTAACATGTATTTCCTTCAGTCTGTAGCCGACCAATAAACGTATAACATGTAACGTACATTCAGTGTTTCATTATTCAAATATCCCATAATACAGGATAATAATACACGCTGATTTTTTTCATCGTTTTAGAGCCGTGATTTAATTACTTTATTAAGGAAGCACTATTGATATGTAAGGTCAAGAACCTGAAACACGTTAACTGACTTAAAATGTATAAAACCGTTCTCAGTGAAAACTAAAATAATTTTAACGAATAAATAAAAAGTTATAAACATATAAAAATTTGTTGTTCTATCTTAAAACGTTTGTAGCGCTCATTACTCGGTATGGGATTAATGACCGAGCGTCAGGCGGTGCAACGCAGGCGACGCGCGTACACTATAACTGTGCGGAGAATTAAAGATATAGGTGCATACTAGAAATGAACAGTAAGTTACGAAATAAACTGGTAGAATGCACCTACTCTGGATACTGAACAACTTAGTTTCAGATTTTCGGTTATTTCACTGGCAATTTGTATACAGATACCATACCGGATACAGGCCTCTCCAAGGCTCGCCACTACACAATGTGAAAATAAATTTGGATAAAAATAAATAATTATTTTAGTGCAGAACACGCAGTAGGTCACAAACCGGAGGTCAATGCACTCGTTTACTCGACGACACGCGGTGCGCGCGCGCTACTACAGGTTCTCGCTACTGCACTCGTATTGTACCTATTTCGTAATTTTATTAAAAGTCATTCATTGTAATTCATTAAAAGTCCGGTCGCACTGTAACTTGTACAAAGTGTACAATATTTTCTTTTACCAACAGATATGAGGAACACAAATACGAGGAAGAGCACACCAAGAAGGAAGAAGTGGCCACTGGGGGAGCCTTTGCGGAAACATAAATATTTTATCAATATTTTTTAATTATAATCACGATTGTAGCATGAGTAGTGAGCACTGTGATAATTGCCATATAGTTTATTAATAAACATTTATTTATATAGTTTCAGTGATTTATTTTAAAGCGAGAAATAATTCAATAAGCAGAGGAAAATACTAGGGATGGGCCGAAGTTCGGTTCACATTCGGTTCAACTGAATTTCGGCAGCTTGAACCGAACTTCGGCATTCGGCCGAAATTCGGTTCAGATGCCGAACATTCGGCACAAAAAAAAATAATACCTACTGGCACTATTTTGACTAAAATTTAACAGAATTAGAATAGCATTACTTACTGTAAAATAAAATTATGTCTTTTACTCACTCATGGTCATTTATTCTAGTTAAGAACATTGTAAATGTTAACCTTAAATTAAATCAGTTCTTCTTATTAGTCTTGAAAATCTCTGCCTAATTAATTAGACATAAAAATTAGACATACTATTACAAAAATGAACTAAACTTAGTATTTTTCTAACAAACATCTGGATTCGTAAATTGAATAAAAAAATCACGTTTTTGGTTCACAAACTAAACATTCATTAACATCAAGTATTTTTTATTACAATAATTGAAGGGTATTTTTTTCAACAATCAAATTAAACAAACTTTTCTCATCTATCTACTCACTCATATTTAAAATTTACTAGAGGCAGGTTATGATGCAAAAACACTCTGCCTTATCTGGTAGAAGTTTGTTACGTTTTTTTTCGTATACGTTTCCTGCCTCCGAAAAAAGTCGCTCAGAATATACAGAGCTTCCAGGAGACGATAAATGTATTTGAGCCAAATAACTCATGTTAGGGAACTTGTCTTTATTCTTAGCCCACCAGCCATATGGACATAAGTCTTTGAGTAGCAAAACTTCATTGAGAAATCTGTCTAGCTCCGACGCAATCGGACTTTTGGTCTCTTCTACATCTAGTGGTAACTTTACTGCTGCTAGTTCCTCGTAGCAGCTCCAGAACGTTCTATGTATGT
Source organism: Sesia apiformis (assembly GCA_914767545.1). NCBI lineage: Eukaryota > Metazoa > Arthropoda > Insecta > Lepidoptera > Sesiidae > Sesia > Sesia apiformis. The sequence continues at coordinate 4,089,803 of OU611976.1, forward strand.
TTTCGTTATTGGATGATGGTGTGGATCTCTGTGCTACCTGAATAACTTCTTCATCACTGCTTGAACCGATATCCTCGCTCCTTCTTACAAATTCTGCCAGGACAGTTCGTCTTATCATTGGTACGTTACCTGGTGTAAAAAAATTCATTTTGTAGCGCGGATCTATCAATGTTGCTAGACTATAGCACTTGTCATCTTCAATCCCCCGAAAACGCCTATCAAGTCCTTCTTTTAGTGACAAACGCATTGTGTTCACATTAGAACAAGCCACTTGAACTTCTTCTTTGGTCAAATACCTCGAAAGAATCGTAAAGTTGGGAATGACCTCTGATATGCTGGAGTAGGAAGAGCTCATCTTTTTTGTGATTTCTTCAAAAGGTTGAAGTAAGGTAAGACATTCTTTAAGAAGATCCCATTGTCTCTCTGTCAAATTTTGAAAATTTATTGTGTTACTGTTGTCAGATACGTATAACGAAATCGCTCTCTTTTGCTCCACTAACCTTTCAGCCATATAAAAAGTACTATTCCAGCGGGTGCTGACGTCTTGAATAAGTTTGTGCTTGGGTGTATTGAGCTCAGTCTGTATCAGCTGCAATTTTTCTTGAGCCGGTTTGGAGTGATTTAAATGAGTCACTATACGACGCCCTGCCGCTATTGCTTCATTAACACTTTCCTGCGCTTCCAAAGCACCGTGAATTGCTCGTTGCAAAGTATGGATGAAGCAAGTTTTTCCTTCAAAACGACTGTCATTTACGGCTTTCACAATGTTACGGCCGTTATCTGTGACGATAACATTTATTTTGTTTGAGATGTTCCATGACTCAGCTATCTCTTCTAGGGCACACTGGATATTATGCGCTGTATGCTGCTCTGAAAACGATTTCATTTGCAGCACCCCATGTTGCAGTACAAACTTGTTGTCAAGCCAGTGAACAGTAAAACTTAAAAAACACTGCATATTATTGATGCACGTCCACATGTCGCTTGTAACTGAAATCGTTTTAGCTGCGGATAGTTGGTCGAAAATCTTCTTTTTTAATAGTTCATACATTTCAACTATAACCGTTTTAGTAATGTATTTTCGGCTGGGCATCTGGTATTTTGGTTTTAATATGGCTACCAACCGATTAAATCCAGCATCTTCTACGACAGATGTAGGTTGATTATCCACACAGATCATTTCTGCTATGGCTCTATGAATTTGTTTAGCCCTTGGGTCATCTATTTTCCACTTACTTTCAAATGAGCCCTCAATGGTCGCTTGACGTAATGATGACTCCATCACTGCGGGTATCTCCTCAGTAGTGTTCGACGTTGAAGCTCTTGTTGACGGTAGGATCGGATTTGGCGAATGAACGGGATGTTGTAATTGTGCGTATTCTCGATTATGCTTCACACGAAGGTGGTTGTTCAGTGCAGAAGTAGACGCTGAACGTCCACTACCACCACGAGATATCAGCGAATCACATAAGATACATTTCACTTTATTTAGTTGGTCAGTTTCTGTATAAAATGTCCAAACACTTGATTTTTTCCTTGCACTCATTTTTGCATTAAGCCAGTAACAAAACTTACACCTAAAACCTCGTCAATCCACTTAAAACAATTATTTTGTTGAATGTAAACAATCGCACGCGACACGCCGATGACGTATTTGCTAATGACCGGCCGGCTCCGGGCCACGCGGTGGGAGCGCGGTGTGCGGGCGGGGTACATCTAGCAATAATTGAACTAAATGCGTAAACAAGTCACGACGTGTCGCTCTCGAGAAAGCGCGCGAAATTGAACCGAAGTTCGGCCGAACTTCGGCCGAACTTTTCATTTTAACCGAATGTTCGGCCGAAGTTCGGGTTCGGTTCAAACCACATTCGGCCCATCAGTAGAAAATACTGAATGAAGTTTTTTCCCCGGAATGGCTAAATTCTCGTGGCCGTAATGGCCTTTCAGGAGTCACCGGACATGTGTAGTTTAGGGCAAGCGCAGAAGGCGCTCAGCCAGGAGTAGAGTGTTTGCAGCAACGAGCTGCAAGGCTCAGGGCTCTGCCACTGGTAGACTGGGGGAAGGAACGGACGTCGGCTTAAAGCGTTGCTTTGGGAGGGTGCCGCGGGATATCTCCCTCCCTACTGAATGAACAGTAAATTTAAAAGTGGGTTAGGTTTATGTTCTCTGATGACAATGAAGAAATAGTTGAGGGGGAGATTGCACGCTACAATCCAACAGCCGCTGGGCGCGTTGGACTGGCCACGTTACCTCTCTCTCACAGAAGACCACCTTGAAATGTACTGCTTTTCCCACTTTATCTTATTTCCTTAATGTAAGTGATTCCTTAGTAATTTCCTTAAGAGTGAGATGTGCCAGAGCCCATTCCCATCCTATCCCTCCCCTTTTTCCCAACCCTTTCTCCAAATCCATTCCTGTCTCCGAAGGTAGGCAGTGCATCCGGGGGCGTGCCAACGTTTGTCATTCTGGACTGATGTTGGCATGTACCGCGGATGTCTATGGGCGACAGTATCCACTTACCATCAGGTGGACTGTATGCTCGTCTGCCGCCTTATTACATAGTACTTAAGTTTCAAATTTTTTTTTTTATGAACCCCTCATATTTCACTACCCCTTGATAACTTGCCAAACAGGTTTCTTTGTTAAGAACGTATGATCTAGTCTATTCGCATATCGATGGATAGAACAAATTTGGAACTAATTTCATGAACTACCGACGCCTTTCTATAACGGGGGGTCCCGACGACTGTAAACACATTCTTCTATCGGCTCTTGACCACCTTTTTACCCGTGTAATTCGTGTAGGGTAGAAATAAAATTCAGATTATATTTCCACTTGACCTATTCAGATATGGAAACGTTCGTAGAAGACCGGAATATTGGAAGGAGTTCAATGAAACATCCGAAACTTTACATTATTTTTATTTTAATATATGGAATAATAAATTAACCCTCCGTGTATATATACCGTCCTATCACCGAGACGCATTGGCTGCCTGCGGGCTATCGCTGTCTCGTTCTAGCAAGGCATGTCGTGTATAGGGCTGTTACCTTCTCACGTGTTTCGAAATGTGCGAACTCTGATTCGTGCCGATTCATGTAAGTCCTTTTCTGTATTATGAAGATAGAAAAAGATGCAAGATTGTCAAAGAGTCTTAGGCTAGGCTTCGAATTCAAGTTCGTTAAATATAAGGGGGAACCAATCAACTTCCAAAGTTTCAGACTAGATTTGCACATTAATTGACAAAATGTTATGTATTTTTTTAAAAACAGTTTTTTTAACTTTGCATGTTTTGTTCAAAAACCACACCTTAATGTTTAAAATGTTTCGCAAATACTTCAAGATTTTTTTTTATAGAAAAAAGGATTCTATGCTAATTGATTCAGAATAAAAACGAAATAGGTTTTTTTAGACTTCGGGTATTAATTGGTTACATCCCATATAGAGTATCTTTTGTTATCTCCATTATGCAGAAGATTTAACATGCGTCCACTATCAAGCTGAAAATGTTGTGAAATAGCTTGAAGATGCCGGGTGAAGCTAGCTGAGAATAACGGAAGACCTTATGTGATCTAAAGAGTTTATTTCTAGTGGAATATACTATGAGGTCCTACAAAATTACCGGGAAATATTTTAATATGTCAATCAATACACAAATTAACATACATTTCATTTTTTTATAACATTAAAAATAAATAAGTGGTGATTAATTTATTCGTGTGTGCATAACACTATCCACGCTCACTAGCTTAGGTCTTTAACCTTTGAACGTGTCCGCTTCTGCTAGTAAATACACGTAAGTAGGTCACCTTCTTTATGGCTTCTACAGTCTTTTACATCCAATTTGATTAAAATGACAGCTGTCAGTACCTCGAATAGTATTGGACAATTATGATCAAATGGAGGTAATGTGTTTATTTATCAAACTGAGTGTTATGCAGCACAAATAAAGAAAATCGTGCATACCTATGGCAAAAACCATCGTGATTTTTAGGTTGTTATAAATTAATTATTTAGAGCACTATAGAGAGTAGTAAATACAGAGTAACAAAATCAGGACTTCGTAAAACAAAAGTTGTTACTTTTAAATAGACATTCAGTGTTAAGGGGAATCAGGTATTTTTATTTAAACCTGTATATAATAAACAAGAGTATTTGGACGCCTTTTTGAATGCTAAAATGAATTACTGTCATTTGTGGTGGAAAACAGAAGTTTTTAGTAAATTATTTATATTAGTTTTTAGAATTGAATCAGCAAATCAATGGTACAAACGAACGTGGGTTAGGTTCTTTGGTGACAATAAAGGAGTCCCGCGCACCGGAATGATGACATTCATAATAATTTAAGATTATTTAGTTATTAAAAAAAATAGGTCGTATTTGTAATGCTGCTCGTTTAATTACAAGCCTTATTTATCATTGCTACTATGTATCATGCGATTTATTCTCTAGGTATTCAGTATTTCCAGTTTGTTCATTATTATTTGTTTTTTTTTATATCGTCCTGTACACAACATGCCTAGCTAACACGAAACAGGACATCAATCTTTGAGCATTTTGTCAACCAGCACTATATTATTTAACATTCCATCAATTTTACGGACTCTATTACCGTAGCCGTAAACCGCTGGCATCTAAGCAAAACATCGTTTAAAGCATATTTTCACACGGTTTCCGAACGCATGGTGTCCGACGCCATTTTGTTGTGACTGTCATAATTTGGCGCGTATTGTGGACCTATAAAAAGATATAATACATATTGCACTAATAAATGCAAAGGTGATTTCCTTAATTTAAGAGGCAACAATACATTTCATATACTTACATATAGGATTAACGATTATATTAAATATAACCCTAGTATTAAAGCACTAAGCGAATTTGTAACAATTACAGTGTACAACTTATTTTTGTACTTGAAAATGGCGCCCAATTCATGGTCCGTTCGAAAACCGCCAAACCTTACACACTCCAAATAATCATCTACATACATACATACAACGAAAAATAAAACATAATTTCGCATCAATGTATTTGGATTTGACTTTGGGTAACTAAATTCTATATACACAATAATAAATATTTGCACAAACATTTTACCATATTTCCGTTCCAATGAATACCTTAGATATAAAAGCATACGAACGCAAAATCTATACAAGCTTTGTAAAAAGAAAAGTTTGAAAGACAAAAGTAATTTTTGTTCAAAATTTACATATAATATACTTTACAAATGAAAACAAACATCTATTCATAATTCACAAATCCACCTCCGTTTGGGAAACGACTTTCATTTACACTAAAAAACCTAAACCAATAATTATTAACACTGGAAGAATTAGGAATGGATTTCTAAAGTCACACTGCATAATTTAATATCAAAAGTAAAAAGGCCGTATGAGACATTCTAAGTATTTTTGAGCCTGTAAATTATTGCGAGAAATCCTATGTATAGGTACCATTTTTACACAGTGGAGAAGCTACACTAGTTTTAGAATTTTATATAGTTTCCACAGTCCGACTTAGTACAAACCCATTCCATTTTACACGTACAATAGCTGTGAGTAGCTGATAATCCAAGATAGTGATAGATAGCTATAGCGTCCTGCGTTAGACTTAATAATTAAAAAAATGCTAGCACTTATATAACACGTCGTAAAAACTTAGGCATTACTTAACAAGTACAACTTACACCGTACGTTGTGTGGGACACGCGATGAAGACGACTTATATTTTTCAGTAGACAACATTTTTTTACAATCTAAAGCGCCCCACAGACTTAAAATTGTATTTTTACTGATGACAAATACAGATATCAGTCTATAGGATGGGGATGGAATAATGCAAACAACGCCAAGGGACATAGCAAGATTGAAGAAAAGTTAGTAGTCTGCGAGGCTGATGGTGTAGTTGATGAAGGAAAACATTTGAGTCTTGTTTATATCCCATCGTCAAAAGATAAGGAAATACTACATTAATATGTATTCAAAGAAAACTTTCTGTTTGAACATACGCAATAAACATAGTTCTGTTGCACGCTTTCAATTTTCGCCTATTCAGAGACACGCCATCAAATACCTGCCTATTCAAACTAACACCTTCAATAAACGCCTATTTATAGGTTGTGCTTAGAGACCTGTTAAAAAATTGTGTTCAAACAGAAATTTTCGATGACATTTTATTCAAGTCTTTAATAAGGAAGCTTGATGACATTTAAATTAGAAAAATGATGTTAATTACAGACCACTTGCATCAATATTTATAGCAATAGCAATTACAAAAAACTCATTAAGAGCATTGAAGAACTGTTGTTATAAAAACGCACAACTCGGATAAAAATTACATGTAAATTTATAGAAAATGCAAGTGACCACAGGAATTTTAACGAATTACATCCTAAAATAACTATTTTCGTTCAAATATCAGAAAATGTAAGTGAATCTAAAACCAGACTCGATAACTTGGACACGTTTACAATTGGACAGTGATTTCATTCTTCCGTGCGGGGCGATTTCTTTCGCGAAAGCGCTTTTATTTTCGTACGCTGTGTCTATGGATACCCAACACATCGATAAAATTAATTAATTCAGATGTGTTCATATGTGTCTTGACCAATCATTTGTGTTAAAAACAGTGATCAAAAACTAGATCCACATTGTGGCGTCCAAAATGGCCATGGAAAATACGCCATACTCGTACATAACGTTTTATGCGTTACGAATCTAGTAATCTTTAATCAATAAGATAGTATGTGCACTGCCAGTCTCTTACGATACTTTTAAATAACACCAAAGATTGACCAAGACATTTCTTACATCAATGCAACTTTCACTTAGTTTTATTTAGATATATATCTTCTTTAATTTCAAACTCTAGTCCATGGGAGAGACCTATATCCAACAGTAGATAGATACGGACTGGTGGTACGGTATGGTATGACATATGTATGGTAGACATAGCAAACAAATATAACCGCTTTAATAGATAGATATGGGGATAGTAAATACTCTTTACGTAGAACTGTTAGAAGCGTTATAAATCACTTCGACCTGTATTAACAACATGTTGTGAAATACATTAAATTATTTCTATTGATTACCTTATTTCATTAGTATAATGTATTCACTCCAACATTGTTCCAGACAGTGTAAAACCTAGGAGTTATTTTAATAAATACTCTTCCCAAACTGCATATCTCTATATTTCTTACTCCCTTCAAAACAGTTTTTCTAAAAAGGCTATTCATAATAGCTCAATCCTACAGAAAGGAAATGAGAAGAATTTAAAATATTGAGCTAAAAGAAAGTTCCACAGATAGGCGATGAAGCGTTCGGAATGAAGACAAAAAGAATTTATTGGAAGAATTGGTTGCTATTTGGATTCGCATTCTCGAAAGAATAACATTGAAAGATGGTCACCGACATCGGAAGATCATTTATCCTGATATCCTGAAGTATGTAGATATCAAATTTGATGGCTAACAGTATAAGATATATATAAAATTAAGATTGTTGCACTTTAGGTTAATGTGTCATGGCGAAATATCACGAAATATTCGAAATTCATTACACGGCACAATTTATAAATTGTCTGTTGCATTAGTAGTACACCAAAAAACCATATACTATCGCTTTTTTGTTGTTCCTTTCGTATCTAATTTATTGTGTGGGTTTGCCATGTAATGATGTCATGTTTGCCGTGCCATGCCATTGCATGGACATCTTGACAAATTCGCTAAAACTGCCCCTTTTATCGTAGCACCTCGCTTTCAGAGCATAACTCTTAAGATCTCGGAGAGTATCGAGATCCTCGGTGTTGACATTTCCAGCAGGTCGAATTTATGGGGGTCATCTGGAAAATAAAGACAAAACGGCCTCCAAAAAGCTCGGTGTGCTGAACAGTGCGAAGCGGCACTTCACCCCTGGGCAACTCCTAACGCTCTACAAAGCTCAGGTGAGGCCCCATATGGAGTACTGCTCAGTGCTCACATCTCTTGGCCGGCGCACCGAAATATCAATTGGACCCATTTGACTTCATCCAACAACATGCTGTTCGAATTGTCGACGATCCCACTTTCACTGGCGGTTTATAACCCCTCAGCGTTCGGGGAAACGTTGCGTCTCTCTCTCTCTCTGTTCTACCGCCCATACAATGGGGAATGATCTGAAGAATTGTTTAATATAATTCCCACATCGGGTTTCTACAACCGCACCTCCCGTCACAGAAATGCGGTCCATCCGTATTTCGTTGATACGGAGGTGTCGCGTACTGTTCGATCCAAAAAATATTTTATACCGCGATCCCGTAGGCTGTGGAGAACGAACTGCTTCAAGAGGTCTTTTCATTAAGCTACGATATGGGATTCTTCAAGAGAGCTGTGAATAGGATTTCGCAAGGTCGGCGGCGCACCTGCACACCCCCTGGTGTCGCAGGTGTCCACGGGCGGCGGTAACACTTACCATCACGTGGGACCGCTCGCTCGTTTGCCTACTTCACCATAAAAAAAAACATAAATGTTGAAATTGTTGAAAATTATTACGTATAAATAATGGAATAATATATTATACCAGAAATAGAATTGGAAAAGTCAACAGTTTTAGTGATTATAATAAAATATCAAATTTAATTTGTCCTCACCTGTGAGAAACATATTTTATAACTGAGTCGCTCATTTCTTATTGTGTATTTTTATCGTCAATAAGAATAAATAATCAATAGTAGCTAAAGGAAGCGCAACATAGCCTATTGAATAGGACGCATAATTTAAAAGAAGGAAGACGGATGAATGTCATGAATCGTCAAATTTTAGACACAACTGGAGTTTTGTTTGCAATGTCGCCTATCTGTGTCATTGTTAGATTTTGCCATTAGAAAGTACCTATTGTTTGCAAGAGCTTGCAAGCTAGTTTGCCCTGACAAGCCTTTACTATTCTCTTACTAAAATCCATTACCATTATCCATGTTTGTATACTTATTCTTAAAAAGTAGGTGTCAAACGGACAGACAGTCCATCCGCAATACATGGCAACATCAGTCCAGAATGACAAATATTGGCACGTCCCCAGATATGGCACCTACCTTTCAATATTTTCAACTAATGGTTCAATATCTCTTGCTGCATTGTTAATAATGATGATAATCGCTTGCCAGGCTTTCATACCAGCTTGCAGGTCATCGGTATACACGAGAATCGTAACAAGAGATGATAATGTTAGAATATTATCAGAAACGTAATCACTGAGAGCTATTTGGACACATTTGAAAATATTTACTAACACGTTGTCGGTACCATTAAAATTCACGTTTCACTTGGATTCGTTTGACAACTTTTTAAATAGCTCTAGTGTTGCTTTTGAACAGGCAAACTATGAACGGGCAATTAGCGCCTTACTCATTACTTGGAATTACTTATATTGTTTATGAAATCAAGCGTTACTTTGCTCTATATTTCGCTCGCAGGTTCAATTTTTAATAAGCTACCGGCTGATAGAAACGTTTTTATAGAATACCTATGATTTTAAACGCAAAGAAGTTTCTTTTGGCAGGTTGCTTTTATTCTCTTGAAGACCTAAATCCACTAACCAAAAACCTGAATATTTTTAACAATATTTTTTTTCTTTTTAAACTACGATGACATGTATGACAGATATTTCAATACAATTATAAAATTGTTACAATGAATAATTAACAACATAAAATGTCAAAATGTGTAGCCTGTGAGCGATAAAACGAGTACCTACTGATTAAAGCATTTTTGTTCTCACCTTTGAACCTGTTTCAAATTGTATTTGTTTGAAAAGGACAAGAATATTAGCGTTAAATTATAGACAATTAAATTTAAATAAGCCATAAAAGTAAGGCGGTTAGTATTTAAAGTTTAAAATCTATGGTACCGACTTCCATTGACAATCATAAACAACGACTTTTTTATGGTTGCCTTCGATTTCGTGCAAAAATCGCACATTTTAATCGCTTTTTCTGGCATTTTAATTATCTATCTATCTTCAGACTATAAAAAAATATCTACTCAATTAGATTATAAGATCGAATTTCACACGTTTTCGATCGCGGCCAAATGGTTTCAATGGTTAAATGTTTTTCAGGACTTTTTGGCGGGAACCCGAGAAGTTGAGCTTTTGTTTGACTATTGTAAAAAAATAGTATTGTGGGATTTGTGGTTTATGATAGTTTATTAAACTTCAAAGTGCCTTTGAAGTTTGTGCCTTTCTGTTAGTGCATAATGTTTGTGATAATGATGAATAAATAAAAGCGTGAGACTGTATTTTCGTGTTCATAGAAGGGGTCCAACTCTATCCTCAGTAAACCTACTATCATTTTACCGAGAGACTCTTCGACGGAACTGGACAATGTCGTCATATAAACAATTCTGTTCTATTATTTATTTTCTGTATGGACCAATGGCTATGCTAGTGTCCAAATAAATTATAAAAAAAATGGTTTTCATTACGTTGTTTCAATGTGAAAATGGCGCCAATTTATTTTAAAGATGGCGCATCAGTAGTTCATTGTATTGAATAAGTTATTAGTTTTATAAATTAACAAGTACATATTTTAGAATAATGAGTTTGTGGCTAAGTATAATTATCAGCACAAGATTTTTTTAACTTATCCCTATTTTCTTGAATATTGCGCATTTAATCCTAAAAAATGGCGCCAAATTATTACAAAGATGGTGAATAAGTATTAAAAGGCGTTCAAAGTGTCTTTTGACTTATAAAATAACTACCGATCCGTTGTTTACGCTTGTCAAACGATTTCTAAACACGATAATTCCCGTAATCCTACAATCCTTACGCTACCGAACCGCACAATTCACATTTTCTATATTTCTATCAATTTCATATAATTATGTAACCTCTAATATTTTTTTTTAACAATTGTCAGCACGAGAATACGTTACACAAATGTCTTTATAATGATTTCTTTGTTGTCTAGGTAGAAAACGGATCATCTAGCTTTTATACCTAGATTTTATTTTTATACTGCAAGTTTAAACTTTAAACAAAATTAGACACAAAAATGCATTTTCATACATGTGCAGTAGACTGCAAACCAAGCTGAACAGAACCTATTTAATTAAGCCAAGATTTTAGATACCGGTTAAACATATTTCGGAAATAGGTACATAACAGTGGATATGCATACAATCTTTGCAGCAAAATGTAGCAATGGGAACATATTAACTAAATATTGGAAATGGCGACATTTTTTAATTGTCACGAATTTATAGTATATTTAAAACATCTTGATACTTTAGCTTTGCATGTTGTTTCCTTGGTTAAATCCCCAAGTATCTATGTCCAAAGCTTGGTATGCAGCCCACTGCATCTAAATGCATAAAATGGACCATCCTTAGTAACACGATATTTGCGTAATTGAGATGACGCAATCTACCCAAAAACAAATAGAGTTGGGACTGTAGTCTTTAGTGACTATCTTATCACACCGAATATTATTCAGCCGAAAAAATGTGATAATTCCTCTCGTCGCCATCACAATGCTTGAAGAGGCTATCCTCTTCAACTACTCTTCTATTCTATTCTGATTGAAGACTATTCTTCAATCAGTGCGTCCTGCCAGTTATGACGTACGGTGCAGAAACGTGGACTCTACGACCAGATGCATAAGCTCAAAATCGCTCAGCTAGCTACAGAGGAAGCTGGGCTCAGAGTTTCTTTGCGGCATAAGACCCGAAACGAAGAGATTCGCCAGAGAAATAAAGTCACCGACATAGCTTGCAGTATCCTCATGGTCAAGTGCAATGGGCAGGCCATATTTGCCGCAGAACCGATAACGAATGAGGGGAGACGAGTCCTCGAAAGGAAACGTGTATGAGGAAACGCAGACTGCGACGTGGACCGATTAATTGAACAGGTTTGTAGGTGAGTGGAAAAAGCGGGAGATTATGTGTGGTGTCGAGTGTTGGCAGAGGCCAATATCCAGTAGTAGAGAGACACGGGCTGATGATACAGTATACTTTATCAGGGCCCGCGGCAGTTACTGTGAGTTATTCGTTAATTAAGTATGAAGTCTTAAAACAAATTCTATTTTTACAGAGTGATTATAGATTACACGGGGGCCGCTAACATCTAGGGCCCAGTAGAGCTGTAGGTACACATAGCCCCCCCCCCCCCCCCCGCCCCTATCGCCGGGCCTGTAACTTTATTATTAGATCAACTAATGCGAAAACATCCGCGCCACAAGGCAAATATATTTCCACTAAAAATGGTCCATTGAATTAAGTTTTTCTTTTAATTTCTAAACTAATGAAAAATTTGTAATAAAAACCTCAACTAATGTCATTTGTAGCAATGACTGGATTTATTCAGCAATTAATTTGATTTCCGATTAGAACGATGTAAATTGTATGTATATTTCAACTATAAGCAGAGAACGACTCATTATTTTTGTATTAACACGTTTCCAAAATAATAATCATATACTTTAAATACTGCATGTCCAGATATACATATATACATTGTAATCTATTAATAGCATTTGTATGTTACGTTTGACACGCGTGTTCAACATAATGGCCACGACATGTGTATTAATTAATGTGTTTGAAATGTTGATGGTTATATGTTGAAAATGTTGAATACAATTCTCGTGAATGTTCGTTTATGAACCTAATAACGTGAGAATTTTCATTCTTTTAACTATCAATTAGTGTAAATTAGTGTAATAATATTTTTTTGAGTGTAATCTCACTGTATAGTCGAATTATACTCTTCTAAACTTCAAAATGAGGGTAGGCATCAAATATTGCATCAGCTTTACATTACCTACAATTATTTTCTACATGTTTGAACATTTTTGAATCAATTGAGCTATGTTTTACAAAAAATATTTGGAATTACACTTTGATTAGATTGTAACAAATGTAACAATCGTTAACAAGATTTTAATATCCTAGCATTTGTTTGTGAGGAGATTGTGCGACAGAAAAAGACGAACACACTTAATAAAATACGCTTTTATAGAACTTATGTTGATATCTTGTGGTTATCTTGCAAATGCTAATGTCATGAGAGTATAATTAAAAACTAAACTACGATATCAACATATTGAAAATATTAAACACATGATTATTGTGTTGAATTAATCGCGTGTGTTCAAAGTGTTATTTTGGTAACACGTTAAACATGATTAACTTGTTACCGTGTCCAAAGTATTCAACACTTTAAAGTGTCGTCCAAGTATTGTATTCGTGCATTTGCTACACGTTGAATCTCCGAAATGAAAGTGTTGAACACATCTTCAAATGTTGACCACGTATTTAAAATGTCGGCTAAGAGCTAAAAAATTTTTTCACTTATATTAAAATCCAGTTTGAAAAATCAAATGTCGTTTTGTGTCGCACAAAATCAAAAAGCTAATAACGGCGCCGATACTTTATTGGCAGAGGAAAATATACCTAAACAATTCATTACTTTAAATAAATTTACTTGCCGTTGTCTATTAAAACTATTGGTGTTATGTCAAAATTTGGCGGGAATCCGCCATCTTGTTGAGCCTGAAACGAAAAAATTACTAGTCGGACTTCTCTGTCTAAACTACAATTATAGAAAGAGACCATTATTGTTTAACGTTTTTTCATTCGTTCTTTCTTTTGCGTCAGTACAACAAAAACTTCGATAGCATTCCCTCAAAGACAAAAATTCCGCGAGCGTTCTTCCTCACGACCCGATAGGTTTAAATCGCGCTCCTTTCTTATAAAGTACGTAAATAGAAAGAGAGATCCGATTTCGTCTTCTCTCAATTAAAACGAGAGGTCCGTTTTTTACTGTTGTTTTCAGCAAAGCTTTCCTAACTTTTAAACGTCAACGGGTTTTTGAACGACATCAGGCGATGGCCAGAAGGCGAGCGGCTCGCTGTAAAAAGTCTATAATATGCCGCCATATATTGCGCAGTGCATTCGAGCGGGAGAATAGAAATCTCCACAGCATAAACACGGCTGCTACTTGAGTTATTATATGTACTATGTGTAACCTGAAAGAGAAAAATAAATTAAGACTCATAGAAGACCGCGCTAAAATTTATATATATTTCTTTGCCAGAGCGCATTTCCCATCAAAATCAATCATCCCATCCCACCTCATCTTATCCTATCGAATTAACTCCCCATCGCTCTCAAGGAGAATTATGAAGTACGGGTATAATTGGATAAAGAAAATTCTTCATCCCATTATATTTCCTGTTCCCCTTTTTCACAAACCCATTCTTAAATCTTTAAAGGTAGACAACACAACCGGGGCAGAGGATGACCCCTCCCCCGGTTGTGCTAGCGTTTGTCACTCTGGACTAATGTCTACTCGTCCCTTACTTGTTTCCATAAAAAAAACTCAAATTCCAAGATATTGATTTTTATAGGAAGAAGGTGGAGACGAACAGACATTTCACCTGGTGGTAAGTGGATACTGTCGCCCTGCGTCTTTCGCGATCCATGGCAACATTAGTCCAGAATGACAAACGTTGGTACTTTCCCAGATACGCTGCCTACTTTTGGAGATGTAGGAAAGGATTTGTAAAAAGAATTGACATAGTGGGGAATAGGAAGCATAAGTTTTCGCTAATTTTGCATATAAATATCCTTAAGGGCGAAAAGAAAACGCAATGTATATTTTAGTTCAAGTAATCCTTAATATTTCAGTTAAGGGGGGGAGTGGCACATTTCTTAATCTGTCATGGTCTGAACTGTATCTCTGCAGGAATTTTATAAGTTTTTTATTAAGATAGACATGCACGCCACTGTCATGGATTCACTTTTTTTAAATACTTGCTCAAGTAAAATAAAACAAGACTAGGTCAAGATAAATAGACGATTCTAAGCACGCGTTTTGCATAGATTCAGACCGTACCGTTGAAAACTGACCTCTATTTAGACCGCATAATAAGAGACTATAAAACGCGACTATGACTAATTCTAAGACCGAAAATCGTGTATTCATCCGGACCTTGGCCTATCTCCAAAAACAGAATAAAGTCTTACCTCCACAATAATTTCCTGGATTTGGGCAACGTTTCTGGACTCTCTTTGAACAGGAACCTCCTAATGCCGAGCACGTACGACTCTATATACGCGTCCCAGTCTATGTTCCTCACGTTGAAGTCGAACGTGCGCCGGTCGTCGGCCGACAGCGCCGCACATAGTGCTTGAACGTTGTCGTCGGCGAACTCCCACTGGCGAGTGGTGAAGTATTCGAGGCAGGCGGCGGCTTTTTCTAGTTTATTTTGGACACGAACCATGCTAGAAATGAAAATATTTATACACATAACTTAAATGTTAATAGGCATGATGACAGTATTAAAGAATTAAAGAATAAATGATTTTAGAGAAAAAAATATGTTGAAAGAATTCTAATAAATTAACCAGTTTTAATGTAAACATTGAGATTAATAATATTTTCAATAAAATAAAAGTATAAAATACTGCATTCGGCCATGTTAGCTAAAACGCCAATCAGAGCGAATGACGTCACGCCTCAGTGAACATCACCGTGTCGCTTGAACTTCGATTGATTTACCTACCTACGTTTACCTAGGTGTGACGTCACAAGCGACGCCATGACACCTGCGAGTGTTTTCGCGCATAATTCAAAGTAGATAGAAAAAAAATGCATAATTTGCGTTAAAACTTATTTTATTGCTGAAATAATGTTATTTTCGGAAACAGTAGACTTGAATCTACATTATAGAAGCGGATTTCAAAATCCGTCATCATGCCTATTATACGGTGATAGCCTAGGTGATCTTATAATATACTCGACTCGCATTCGTGTGAGCGTGAATTCAAACCTTCGGCCCGTACCACTGTTTCTACTTAAGTACGAATTTTTTAAAATTGTGACCAGCACGCTGGTGAGCGAAAACATCGAGAGGAAACTCGCATGATTCAGAAATTTAAAAAAATCTGTAGAATGTAATCCACCAATCCGCACCGGGCCCGCGTGGTGTATTACGCCCCGGTACCTCCAGTGATTCACTAAGGGAAGGCCTGTGCCCTGCAGTGGGACGTCATAAGTAGTTATAAGAAGTAACATTATATGAAAATGACAAATACAGTTTTGTTCAAGCCTCTGACTGCTATGTAGCTTGAACAAAATTGCATTAGGTACTTATTTATACAGATTCATGCAAGACTCAAGATTCGTCTTTAATCCTACCCAGACCTGTAAACAAACAGGTCCATCCTTTTAATGGAGCAATCAGATCTTTCAGGGTTTACTTTCAGTACCCTGTTGGAGCTGGCACGCAACTTGTGGACGATGCCGCTCTTTTTCGTCTGATTTATGAGTTTCAGTGTTTAGTTCGCGTGGATTTTACAGTATGTGCAACTCCATTCCATCCCGTCCCGCCCAACTCCACGCCATCCTATGAGTTGGTCAATAAAATGTATATTCAACGCAACAGTTATGAAGTGTATAAGTAGGGCTGGCTCAATTAAATGAACTATTATGTGAAGGACCTTAATATACTGAACCCCGGAATCCCAAAGGATAGAAAAAAAAGCCTCCACTAAACTTTTAATCCACAGAGGTCAGATGAGAGCCTGCTCGAGTGAGTACGCAAGGCGCACAAATCACTGCTGGGTTCGAGTCGCCCTCTCCAATAGAAGGCAGGACTCACGTGAAACTTTCTCAATAAACGCTCACAGAAGTTGTGTCAATTCGTGACATCAATTCGTTCGTTGTGTTTTACAACTATGAGCCAACTCGTCTGTGAGCGATTGGCTACGAGCCACGACTACTTGTGTCAGCGTCGGTCAGCGTTAGGCTACAAGCCGCGATCAACTTCCAACCAATGTTGGATTCATAATATTGGTGGACTCAGTTAAAAATAATTTCCTACCTCTAGTTATTGGAGCAAGGATTCAACACTATCCCATAACCCATCCCCACCTCGGTCCATCGAAAGTAACATCTCATTTCATATTCCCCATGACAATTTTACAACTATTTCCACAGAAATTTAACGACTCGAAATAAAGTGTCCTAAAGTGTTGATTTAAATTATCATTGTACAATACATTTTTTTAAAAATAATATAATGGTTTATACGTGACCACTGATACTGTACATGAAGCCCGGATTCCAGTGGGAATTTCATAATGGAATGTGTACGGAGAGTACTCTAAATTTTAACCCGCCATAAGTAATAAAATCCGTCTAGTGGTTTCTACACGATGGCTCGTTAAAATAATTCGCACATAAAAACACGCAGAAAATCCTAGATAAAGATACATTAGTTGTATTAGTAGAGTTCTATTTCTAAGTTCTTTCTTTCTCTTTCTAAAGCTAGAAAGAGAAAGAAAGAAGAAAGTAAATTATTTTATTGACAACGGCAATATTAGAAGACGTAATAAATAAAATAAAAAAGAAAGAATATTAATTATTGTGACAATCGGAATATACGCGCACTATACTGCAAAAATATTTACAAATATATAAATCAACTTACACGGGCTTATTCCCGGTGGCCCTAGCGAATAGGTCCATAACGTAGGCGGGCGCGCGATGCTCGACCAGCGAGAGAGCGCTGTGTTTCACACGATTACTGGTTATATCGCCGCCGGGATACCATAGCACTTCGCCTGGGAAAAGTATACAATAGACAACACTTACTAACACACATAAAATATACATTTAACAATAAGAAAAACAAAAGCGAATCACAAACATTAGAAAAAACGGGAATTGACAATTGACATTAGGTCGGGGCGAAAGTTTCTTCGTATTTTCTCCGGGTTTTATCACTGTTTGCGGAGTCTGTCCGAGCTTTGACCACGATCTTTTTCGCACGTTCTTGTCGTAAGTGATCCACCTCTCGTCACCCGTGATCAATCGTTTCAAAAATTGTTCGGGTTTCGTTTCGGTTTAATAGAGACAAATGGAAATGTAAATATGGTTTATGAGGTTTCTTTCCGTAAGATCGTGTCGCACCCAAATATCGAGCTTTTTCTGGTACGACTTTTTCAAATGACTTAAAACCGCTTTGTGATCAATACTCAGTTCCTCAGCAATGTCATAACCACTGATGTGTCGATCTTGCTCCATCCACAGATGGCATTGACTTTATCTGTAACTGGGCGACCAGAGCGAGCTGCATCTTTCACGTTAAAATTTCCAGACTGAAAACGCTTGAACCAACTTTGTGCTACCCTTACCGATATCGCATTATATACATAAACACCACAATTTTTCTGCGGCATGTATCGCGTCTCCGCCTTTTTTGTAATAAAATTTCAAAATGTAGCAAAATTCTCAGTTACTTTCACTCATTATCACAGACTAGTAAACAATGGAAAAATGGCGGGAAATAGTTTTTTTTAATATCACTTTTTTAGAATGTCAACTTATTACAACCAGCCAGGTACAAATAGTACAACAAAAGAGATTTGATTGCAACTTCATACGTACCTAATGCGAAAAGCTTTCTCCTCGACCTATTTATCTATATAAATAAAAATTAAATGCTGTTCGTGTTGGTAAACGCATCACTTGAGAACGGCTGGTAAGATTTGGCTTTTTTTTTTAAATGTTCGTAATAGTCTGAATAAGGTTTTTAATGAAAGAAAAATTTGGAAAAGTTTCCCGGAAAAATGGAAAATTCGGAAAAAATTGAAAGTGCTTTTTTCTATGGCATTTTTGTATGAACTTATTGAAACTTGTTGAAATTTGGACAGGACAACATCTGTCGGGTCAGCTAGTTTTATTAATAAAAATATGACACGTTGCTATTTTATGGATAAATATAGACTGTATATTCATTATTATTATATTATTTTAGTTGCACCTAATCACCCAATCACCAAATAGCTAAATGGCCAGTCAACAATAATTATTTCTATAATTTCGCAAGGTAAGCGGATAAATACAAAGTGTGAATATATAAATTTAAAAAATTACAGCATTACTCACTGAAGGGATGTTTCCGCATGTACTTGAAGCTGGTCCTCACAAAACTCTGCCACGTGATCGGGTTCTGTTGTCCGGTACAACAGTTATACACCACCACGCCTTCACCACTGGAACATTGTTGTAATTGACTTTAATCAAATTTGAGTTTCATTACAACACGATAAGATGCATTTATTTAATACATAATATGAAGAAAATATTTATTTCCTCTCTACCCAAAGGTTGTCTGGCGGAGATTCATTTCATTTGTTACTTATTTTGGTGTGCAATAAAGTTTTAAGCTATCTAATTTACATAAAAATATCTTGACTGAGTAATCAACGCCGACCTGAAACCGATGAATCTAGAAACATGACATTTTAGACCTTACTTTTATAACGTAAACACTTACTAAGAAAGGATTTCTTCAAATTCAAATCATAAGTGTGAAAAGGGGTTTGAAAGTTTGTATGTAAAAAAAATATTTGATGGTCCCTATTAATTTTAAATTTGATATAAATATTCTACAACACAAATTATTAAACTCGTGTTATACCGTTTTTTTCTTCAAAATTGTATCAGAGGTTTAAAATGCAAATTTTGTATGGTATCGCGAATGTCCATGAGCTTATCCATGTGGTATCCATTTACCATTTTAATATATATAAATATGGATAAATAGAATATAAACTAATAATATGACATTATATAATCTTTTGTTAGTTACTTAATTAAATATTTGCAAGCCACAAATAGTCGTGAGTATTCACGACTCCTCGGAGTGTTTCGACTCATTTAATCCGGCTCCGCTCGCGGATTCGACTCCTCCCTCTTAACGATTCCTTGACTCCTTTGATTCACCTACTTATATTTTATAAGAGCCCGAGAGCGACTCATTCGCTTTGCATCACGTTCGTTCATGTAGCTCATCAATCCAAAAATGAAAGGAATAAATAACTACTCCTCGGAGTCGATAACAGTTAGCCGGAATCATTAAAGTTTCGGCTCCGCTCGCGGTTACGGTTTTTTTTTATTTATTGAATCCGGAGTTACCCATCGCTAGCCATGAATGGTAATGTGACGATCGAATGTACTAATAACACGTCTGCTGTACTCATATCGTGCAAAACAAAGGATTTGAATCGTTGTTTAAAAGCACATACAACAAAACAAAAGTGCATAAAACAAAGACTTAAAAATATAATACGTATATATGTGTTTATAATTAAAATAGCTTCGTTTGATGTAACTCACCGCCTGGCGTGTGTCCGCCACGCGCAAACAATCATCAGATTAATGACGGTATCCACTGGCACGAGATCTGCTACCTTCGTGCCGGTACCGAGCATTGTGCGGAATATTCCTTTGCCAACGGCCGCTATGATGCCATTTGGACCGTTCCAGTTGTCCACCCAGCCTTTGACCGGCTCCCGGACGGATGACAGAACTGACAATATAAAATAATTTTAATATATAGAAATATAAAAATTTCAATCGGAAAGACTGTTATAAACTGTCGTGATTAACAAAAAAACCTTGTGATTTACCGTCGCATATAATACATCCGTGGACATTGTTAGTGTAGTTAATTTGTAAGTGATTGTTAGTTAATTAGTTAGTCATTGTTAGTTGGTGTAGTGTTGCATAGGAGCCGTTGCAAATGTGGGTAGTTGATAAAATTACTCGCAGCTCCCAGCCTCGACTACCCCGTCTCTTCAGTCAACTCGTGACCACGGCTGATGTAACTCGTGCCAAAACGTCCAGTACCAATAAAAGGTTTTTAATTTTACCCGTTCAGGCCAGATTTACAATATAAAATACTGTAATTAATGGGCCTAGGCCTAGCGGTATATCGCTACCGGAAGCGGTTAGCGAATATCGCCTATGTCTGAATGAAGGAATTATCGTATACCCACGCGAATATCGCATTATTATTATGTGATTTAATTTTTTATTCTATTAATTATAAGTACATATGTGTATGCCCAAAGGAGATACAAACACATGTATGCCTATGTATGGACATGTAGAGGACTTTATTTGTAATTAGCATGACATCTTTGTACCAACAATCCATAAATCCAACAGTCGCTGAGCGCGCTCGACTGGCCTCGTTACCCCTCTCTCACGGAAGACTGCCTTGAAATGTACCTACTGCATTTCCCATTTTATCCTATTTCCCCAATGTACGTGTGTTTTGGTAGGGAGTGAAATATGCCAGGGCCATTCCCATCCTAAAATTTTCTACAAATACATTCCTAAACCTCTGAAACTATGCAGCGCCTCCGGGGGCCAACGTTTGTCATTCTGGATTGATGTTAGCATTTATCTTGTATGTCCATGAGCGATGATATCCATTGACCATCAATCAGGTGAACTATATGCTCGTCTGTTACCTTCTACCATAAAAAATACACATTTTGATTTGATTTAATCTTAAAAAATCATTAAAATTCATTTCATTCTTTCGTTCTTCTAATGTTGTGTGATGTAAACAGTAACTCACCGATAGATGGTCTGACGATAGCTACGGGAAGGTTCCCGCACTCCTTGATGAGCATGTCCTCGGCCAAAGCCTTTGTGAAAGTATACGTGTTAGGCCTGTCACCTGAAATACAAAAATAAGTATAAACAACAGCATATAAACTATACAGGATATATAGGCTGTATAATCCACTAAATCCGGTGTTGTCCAGTCAACAAGGCCTTCAGGCAACTCCCGGTCGAATGTGACCACGTCTCACATTCGTGGTCACATTAAATCAGTGGGATACAGGCAAGACGTAGTAGTAAGCGACTCAGCGGCTAAATCCGGCGTGATCCGGTCCACGAGATCATCGGATAAAGTCTGCACAAGGGTAACCACATGTTCCTGGGCGGCAAGTACACTCTCTATTCTATCCGCTCCCTTTAAATCTGTGGTGGAACTTACTTGAAGTGAGACTAGTGATCGACTCACCGACTAAATCCGGCGTGATCCGATCCACGAGATCGTCGGGTAAAGTCTGCACAAGGGTAACCACGTGCTCGGGGTGCGCGGGCGGCGCGTACACGCTCTCCTCCACGCGCTCGCGCTCGCAGTTGCAGTATGCGGTTGACACGTGCACTAACGCCTGGGAGAAATATTGAAAACGTTTAAGAAAGAATAGAAAAGAACGGAATTTATTAGTATTTATTTATCTGGATAATTTACAGCTAGAAGTATATTACAGTACGATTATGCCAATTAACAATATTGCCGATAACAATTCTCCACATATAGTTAGTCAACCGTATCAATTAAAAGTCACAATATGCCCTAGACAACGAGGACTATGGACTGGAACAGTACGGTATGGAATGGAATGAAATGAACTAGAATAAAATGGAATGAAATTGACTAAACTGGAATTGACCGATAATTGATTGGAATGAACTGAATGGATTGGATTGAAATGAATTGTAATGTAATGTTAATAAATTGTTATTAACTGAAATTGACTGGAATGTAATTTATTTATTCATTTATTAAAATTAGGCGCACCAGTGGCACATCCACACACATATCATTAACAAAAAATCTTACAGACCCTGTTCCATGTGGTACACGGCACTCACATTTAAAAAAAAAACTTCGAAGCCTACAGCATAATGACAAACAAAAAAGTTTGATTGATTGAGAATGTAATGCACCTAATAGAATAGAATGAAATCGAATGGTAAGGAATGGAATAGCACGATTTATTTGCCAGATTAATAATACATTTAAAAATAATGCTTTACATTAACAGTAATGCAAATGTTTTAAAATGTATTAACTTAATCTTAGTTAAATATCTGTATCGTGTATACCTACAGAAAAATGACAAACATTTGACATTATTTTTTTTTAATAGAAAGTTAAGTGACGGTTACCAGCGGATGCGCTGCCTACCTTTGGAAATAAGAATAGGTTTCGAGAAAGGGTTGGGGAAATTATTTATTTATTTAAAAACTTTACTATTCTTAATCATACAAATGGCGAGCTTAATATCTGGAGGTATTCTCTACCAGCCAACCTTTGCGTAGAACCGAGAGACACTATGGGAGATGAAATTATATATATAGCTTAAATGATAATTAGTAAATATTTTAGACAAATACTATATTATATAAACAATCGATTAAACCAGAATTAAATAAAGTTTGAGGTACACCACCTCCAGGCCGAGCATACGATGGCACAGCTGGACGAGCTGCTGCGTCCCCAGCATGTTGATGGTAACTGACAACTTCAGTTTCTCATCGAACTTCACCGTGGCGGCTGAATGGAATACCACTGACACCTGCAACATTGAATAACAATAGAAATAAATATTTTTATATATTTATTAGATTTTGCCCGCAGGGGTACTTTAGTTTTGTAGCCTATGTATGTTCTTTCCTTAGACCCCAAAAAGGTTCACGCAAAAGGACGGTGGGACAAAATGTATGAATGTCGTCTCAAACCAACAAAAAACGTAAAATGTACGGATGTCGTCCCAACCCAACAATAAACAAAATGTATGGATGTCGTCCCAAACCAACAATAAACGTAAAATGTATGGATGTCGTCCCAAACCAACAATAAACGTAAAATGTATGGATGTCGTCCCAAACCAACAATAAACGTAAAAAGTGTGGATGTCGTCCCAACCCAACAATAAACAAAATGTATGGGTGTCGTCCCAAACCAACAATAAACGTAAAAAGTGTGGATGTCGTCCCAACCCAACAATAAACGTAAAACTAAATGCCCATAGTATTAAAAGATCTATGAAAAGGGGTTGGGATATTATTCTATGGAATCTGGCATACCTACTTTCCGCCATTTTAAAAAAAATAGTTACTGCGGCCGCCAACGAAACCTTAATAAATCGATAGAAGATGTCAAAACAAACTAGAAATGTTGTTAGGTAAAATCTCATAATGAAGTCTCGGAACTGAGATAATCAAGGTCAAGTTATAACTTTTAATGCTGTCTCTGTTTCTAGATGATGTAGATTTTTTTTAGTTGGTAACATTTTTTGTTTATTTTGATGTCTTCTGATCGATCTGTAACATCTGATTTGGGCGACATAAAATATTTTGGAACGTACCTAAGAACGTTTTTTGTTTGTTTTGATATTTTCTCTCGATTTACTTGGATTTGGTTGGCTGCTGCATAATCGAGATTTTTTTCTAAATGGCCGAAAATAGGTATGTCACTTAGATTACATGCTCTTTGAGGTATATCTCAAGTGTCTTTTTAATTTTATTTTGTTTTTGGTGTCTCTTGATGATTTTTTAGGTCTCTTTTACACATAGTCATTTTAGTTCGATTCGTCCTTGCGCTGATGCGTGAAAACATTTCAAACAAACAGACATTGTTTTAGTTAGGATTATGGTATTCATAAGTTCAAAGTCTCTCAAAGCTATAAAAAGAGGATGCGCTGAATATATATTCTATAGATAGATAGATCAATACCCCGATTCCGTAATCATGCATATAAATATTTAAAGGATACTTCAAAAGCACCTATATTTAGTTTCTTTATGGTATACAATATTTTAAACGACGGTGTAAGTCTCAATTGGCGTAGGGAACATTTTTCGAAAATACGTTTTATATACACTTCTACTCCAATTTTCTACTCTATTAAAATCTCAATAGCTTTTATAATAAGTCCCTTATCCCCCATACGCAATTAAGATTTACACTGTCAATATAATTATGTATGTAACGAGATTGTTGCCTATTTTGGTATGTTACTCAAACCATGTTTTAATATAAATATTAAAAATCTATATATATGTTATACAAAATGGATGTTGGTATATCTGAAATAAATAGACTTCGACACCGTTTGACCGATCACCATGAAAAGTTGGCACATAAATGTATTTTTTAATGGAGATGGTTTTTATGCTAATAACTTTGTTGTAACTCGCCACTAGATGGCGTTGCAGCACATCAACTTCTATACCGTTCAACCGATCGCCATGAAAATTGGTATACATAGGTATTTGAGCACGGAGAATATTTTCGAGCTATCGACTTTATTGTAACTCGCCACTAGATGGCGCTGCAGCACATCAACTTCTATACCGTTCAACCGATCGCAACAATCATCTCGACGGCAAAACAGAATAATTTGTGATTTTATATACAGAGGTAAATAAATATACACACACAGGCAGGAACCCGTCTGCCGGGTGCAGCCAGTATGCTATTAAATGTAACATTATTTATGTGTGACTTAATGTGTTTGTGTGACTTGTGTGTGTCGTATGAGCATAACACTACGCACACTCGGTCGCTCAAGTCTTTGACCTTTGAACGCACCTTCTGTTAGTGAGTACGCGTCAATAAGTATGAACTATGTATAAGTGTTATGCAACGAGTAAATTAACCACTAATTATTCATTTGTTTATAACGTAATAAAAAAAATATAAAAACACGTTAATTTCTAGCTAGAAATAATAGTTTTAATGTACTGATTGAAATATTTAAATATTTCACACTATTTTTGTATGACCTTATACATATGTGTATCTTACGCAAGATTCCAACGTTTCATTCCTTTCCCGAGCATAGCGACAAATCCCAGCCTTACAGTGAGAAAAACGCGAAATTCTTAAGTTATAAAGGAAGGTGGAATTTTGAGCACAGACCTTCTGACACAGCATGGCTTGGTCCGCAGAACTGATGCCCAGCTCCGGCTCTGTGATGTCGCCCACAATGGGCACTATCTTGTTCAGCTCCTGCGGCCGTTCTCTCCGGAGTGTCTCGAACAACTGGAACCAAAGAGGTTTTATCAATCAACGGGGGATTGCTCAGTTTCGAGGACGCATACTTAAATGGCCGTGTGGTGAAAACCGGCTTCAGTTGAAATTAGCTCCGTTTTTGGTTGGATTCTCTCATGATATCTTAAAAATCACAGTGTTGTGTTATGATGCTTGTATTAATTCCCTTGTGCGCTGCCTACCTTTGGATATAGGAATGGATTTGGAGAAAGGGTTGGGGAAATGGGGAGGGATAGGATGGGAATGGGCTCTGGCACATCTCACTCACTAACGAAACACGTACGTACATTAGGGAAATGAGATAAAGTGGGAAATGCAGTACATTTCAAGGTAGTCTTCTGTGAGAGAGGGGTAACGTGGCCAGTCGAGTGCGCCCAGCGGCTGTTGGATTGCAGTATGCATTCTCCCCCCAATTTTAAGGTTATACCTCCCTCATGCATAAGACAATGTGCATGTGCCCAGCAATGGATGATAAAAGGTCTAGTTAAGGTGACGGATTTGCAATCCCACAACCCGCTGAGCTACGTCTAACTAGCCCAGTTACCCCAACATCACAGAACATTTGACATGTTCTGATAATGTACTGTGTACATGTATCAGGAATGAGTGAGATATATCAGAGCCATTTTTCGATCACATCACATGATATTAGAAAGGTTATCTTGTCATGTATCGCGGTCGTCGCAGGACGACAGTAGCCATTTACCACCAGGTAGGTAACTCGTCTGACACTTTCTTGTCCTAAAAAATGTAAGTGAAACTGACCGGTGACTGTGTGAGCTCGGTGAGACGCGATGCGACATCTTGTCCACGCTTCGGTCGCATCAGCAGGTAAATGTTCTTGATTTTGGGGCAACTCCTCAACAGTTTCTCGACCAGCACCTGGAAAAACATACAAAATGACACTATTAATCGTAACCAGTCATTTTATCATCTATTACTGGACATGGGCTTGTTTAGGACATCTCTAGGAAAAAAAATTTGTTTGTTAAAATGCATTTTAATTAGCATAAACAAATTTGATACTTTATATTTTATGTTCTAAAATTAACATGAAACTGAAACAAAACAAATAGAGAAGGAAATTAGTCTTACGACACGTTTATCTTAAACTGTTTAATGTCTTAAAATCACTTAAGATTTATTTAAAGTGATTTTTTTTAATTTTCTGACACTGATAACGACTAATTTTAACTTTATTAATTTTAATTTTAACAAATTTAACATTTAATATACGATCCGTTCATTTGCAAACCTATACCTACAATTATTAAAACAAACAACAAGTGCCAAGATATTTGTGGTACGTGGTAGACTAGAAATTCAATTTATTATTAATAAAACACGTAAGAACACAATAAAATGTTAAAATGTACTAAAATTAAGAAAATAATACTTTATGTATCTAACATTACTATCTATTTTACAACGACAGTGAGATAAAAGTGAAGAAATTTTGATCATATTTATATTGTAACTAAAAGGAATACGGATCAAGTATATGAATCGAGTACAACACGTCCCACTCAAGTTTGCCCGTGCGCGGAATGCAGGCCCCCTCCCCAACCACTTACCGCACCGCCGTTTTTTCATTTGTTATATTTTTCAATTAGTTTTGTTGAGTTTTAATTGAGTGACGTCACAACGTCAGCGGCAAGCCTGAGTGAAACAAATTATTGTTGTTTAATGTTCGTTTATTTTTAAGTTGTTGGGTTCCAATTAATTAAGGTAAAATATAAATTATATCCTTTTAGTAAGTTTTTAAGCGCCAAAAAATAAAATTAAAATAAATGTATTACAAAACGTTGCCCATGTAAAAAAAAAAATCCATCTGTCACGCTTCATTTGCCGGACTCTTTTAACAGATGTCTTTTTTAGATAAATTACTGATATT
This sequence comes from Sesia apiformis, assembly GCA_914767545.1. Lineage (NCBI taxonomy): Eukaryota > Metazoa > Arthropoda > Insecta > Lepidoptera > Sesiidae > Sesia > Sesia apiformis. Next base: position 4,117,402 of record OU611976.1, read on the forward strand.
ACGGTAATAAAATGTTGTTTATATTTTTTTACAATACAATATCATTATTTTAATACAAATTAATTAACTAAACCCATTAAAAAATAACTAGGGTATTTAAGACTAACTTAAATATAAAATAATAAACAAAAATAATCAAATTAAAGAGATGATTCCATTATTATTATTATACAAGCTGCTCAATATATACGTATACAATTGAGCGTGTGTACAAATTTGGTCCCTGTGCCCAAGGTACCCAACATACTGACAGCATTACCTCGGCCGGATTGCGATGTTGATTCGTTGTTCGAGATAATGGCCAGCCCAAGGGTCGTCGTACTGTCGACCAAGTGCTAATTGCTAAATCTATTTTATCAATTACCATTACGGTAATTGGTAAAATGGGTAGGTATTTTTAATTTTTAATTAAATATATAGAACAATATATATATGTAAATGAAAATCTGTGCACTTCATTCCGAATGCACTAATGGTGGTGGCTCTATGGAGTTTGTGCAAGTCTGTAGTTACTCTATGGTTGAGGCAATGGAGGTTTGACAGAAGGGCTGGTCTTTTTAAATATAATATTACTGAAAGTGTTTACAAGTGAATCTAGTGACAAAATACAGTATATACAAATACAAATAAAGGGATTTGTTTACTAATGTGGAAATAAACTTCATAGATAGATAGAATCAATAGCTTTAAATGTTGTTTCTCTTTTCAGGTAAGATTTGTACACCTTATAAATTGATGTCAAATGTATTGCCACCTTAGGTTTAATAAAAACAATCTCTTTTCAGAGCAACGCAATTTGGTTTTTGATTTCGAGATTCCTACATTGTCTCTGGTGTTTTTTAAAGCACATTATATATATATATATATATATATATATATATATATATATAATTATACTCTATGTAAATTTATTTTTTCCATTATTTTGTCTATTTGCCATTGTGCGTTTATTCCCTTACTTTGCCCAATCTTTCTTCCTAATTAGCCGGAACATTTATCACTCTGGAATAATGCTGACATCATGCATGTCGCAGTGCGACAGTGTGCAGTGGTAACTGCACCGATTTATTTATACACTTTATTGCACAAAAGGAGAGCTTAATGCCTCAAGGCATCTTTTCAGCCAACTTTTCATTCGATCAGAGAGGGTCTTGATGCGTGAAAGACTATCTCCTCGTCAGCCATTTTGTTATTGCGCTTCTTCATCATATCCAAATCAAAACCGGATTTTAATAAAAGGACATGTGACCCAAGTGGCATACCTACTTTCCGGCCTTTTGAAAGTTCTCGAATTTGCAGCCATCAACCAAACTAAATAGAAACTACACATAGAAGACATCAAAACAAACAAAAAAAAATCCTTGGGTTAAAACTACTTGGGTAAGAAAGAATGTCTGTGAGTGGAGATAATCAATGTCAAAGATATAACTTATCTCGGTTACTAGTAGTTTTAAAAGTTTTTACCTAAGAACATTTTTTGTTTGGTTCAAATCAGATGTGGTTGGTTCTAAAGTAAAAATTTCTAAAACGCCTAGAAACCGAGACAATATTGAAAGTTATAACTTTGAAGTTGATTATCTCAGCTCCGAGACGTTTAGGAGATTAAACATTTCTTCTTTATTTTGACGTCTTCTATCGATTTATTAAGGTTTCGTTGGCGGCCGCAAAATAGAGATTTTTTTAAATGGCGGAAAGTATATATGCCAGGCTCCATACAATGTCCCAACCCTGTTTGTTTATATTATTTTTATATCGTATCGTTCCATCGTTCTATTTTGTCTAATTCAGTCGAATATATACATATATACATTTCTAAATCATTGTATAATAGTTTTGGATACCCATATCATGCGAGAAGAATGACATGATATAAGGATACACCTTAATTTAGAACCCTCAAACATAAATCTATACATACCATATGTATAATAAAATCGAAAGCCGTGTCTGTACATTTTGATGTTTTTAAAAAATTAACTGCAGTGTAAAGTACGAGCGATACAAAGCACAAAACAATATTTTGTTGAATTTTTGTCTGTCTGTCCGTCTGGCTGTCTATTTGAATGCGCATCACGCAAAAAATACGGGACGGATTTTAATAAAATTAGGCATAGTAATAACTTATGTGCCAAATTAACATTTATGGTATACGGGGCCATTATAGAGTTCCCATGGGAATCGCAAGTTCACGCGAACGAAGTCGCTGGCATTACTATTTAGTAATAAAATAAAATATTCAGCTAATATGCAAAATATGCGTAAAAAATATAGAATTTTATTTTGTTTTCAGCTCAATCCTACCTTCCCCATAAAACCAGTTCCGCCCGTCACAAACACGGACTTGTCCGCATAGAAATCCGCAACCGGCACGTACTCCCCGGAGCCAAAATGGCCGCCAACACACGACGCCATATTCACGACTTCACAGAGCGCTCGTTCAGAATCCGCACAGCATCAGTCGTGGCCCGCTTTACGTGGTCGCGGCGATGTTCCCCGAATATTAGCAACGCTTAGATCCGATCGTCTTTAACATGGCTGGTTATTCTGCAACAAAGAGAAACACAATTTTATTTTCTATGATAAAAATTAGCTCATTTTGTTTATTAAAAAAATGTGTAAAGGTTTGCTAGAAAAATAAACAAGCAGAATGTGTTGTTCTTGAATGAAACCAATCGTTGTGCAGGGAAGGAATATTTTTTTTTCAGGGTAAATTCTTGTGGCCTTTCAAGGTCAAGAGTCACCTAACATGTATAGTCTAGTAAGGGCGAGCGTAGAAGGCGCTCAGTCAGAAAAAAGCGTGTGTACGGAACGAACGGACCTCGTCTTCATTGATTTCGCAGGCCAGCAAACGATCACGGGTCAATGAGAAGGGACCGGGTTCCTACATCCCGATAGGAGTCATCCATAAATTACGTCACACGTTAAGGGGGTGGGAGAGGGTCAACAAAGTGTGACATCGTGTGACGAGTCATAAGCTTCGTGACGTCACATGTATAAATCTAAAGTATTAAAACTCTAAACTTCAACTCTAACGAAAAACTTTAAAATATTATAATTTTGGAAGTGTTGTTTTAATTTAGTAATTTCTAAGTTTAAAATTTCAAAATATGTGACGTCACATCAGGGATGGGGGGGTCACACAAATGTGACCACCTGTGACAAGGGCGGGGGGGACTCCAAAAATCATGAAATTCGTGTGACGTAATTTATGGATGGCCCCATACCCGGTAAAGCACGGTATGATACCTGGTAGGTTTTGCGAAATAGACATTCCATTTCGCACAGCATTCCATTGTCTAAACGTCCAGATTTTAAATCAACACGGATAACCTGTAAATCTATAAAACACGATCCCAGTTTCACTTAAGACCGGAGAACACAAGCAGGTAATATTGCAATCAGATTGCTGCAATCGTAATTGCTATGAATATTTATACAGGCGCTAAGTTTAACCTTTAAATATTATTAGATTTATATTTCTGTTAAATAGGACTTTTATTTTTGTTATTACTAACCCCGGAAAATATTGAAATGTGTTTTTTATAGACGATTGCGTTCAGAGGAGCATACAGTCCACTGATAGTAAGTGGATACTGTCGTCCATAGACATCAGCGAAGCATGCGGACATTGGTCCAAAATGACAAACGCCGACACTCCCCCGAATACTCTGCCTTCCTTTGGAGATACAGGGTAAAAGAGTTGAGAAAATGGGGAGGAATAGGGTGGGATGGGAATGGGCTCCGGCATATCTCACTCACTACCGAAACACGTGCGGACATTGGGGAAAAAGGATAAAGTGGGAAATGCAATACATTTACAATACAATGCAATACATTCAAGGTAGTCTTCTGTGAGTGAGATTTTTTTTAACGTGTTCGTGAATTTATAAAGTTTCTTTTTCACCTTATGGTCAGACAATGTAATTATAGTTGTAAGCAGTTAGTAATTACATAAGCCAATTTTTTAAACAGATAAGCAGCAAGTAGGTTATTAGGTAATTGATAAGATACAGTATCTGTTATCACATGAGTAGCTGTCGCGTCAGTCATCCGAGCAAATTAGGTAGTAACTACCTATATAAAATAATCAAATATTTTGAGACAAATTTATCGCATATGGCCGTGTAATGTAGGCGGGCTTTAGAATCCCTTGCCGTGTACTGCGACTAAGGGATGACACCGTCGTTACCACAAACCCTGAGGAACTAGACCACCTTTAAAATAAAGAGACATAGGGCCACATATCCCCTAGCGCACAACACAATGTGTATGAAGGCCCACTAGGACCCAGCAGTCGGCCATGAAACGGTTACGGCGTCTTAAATTTAATTCTTAAAAAGACCAAAGACGGAGAATATGATTTTTTTTTCGCAAATTAAATTCTTTTAACCGACATAAAATATCAGAACTAATAAAATGGTCTGATTTGTCGTCATGGTTAGACTTCACCACACAACTTGATTAGATAATGGATATCTAAAATTTCTCATCGATATCTAAACACGTGATAACCTGAGGTTTCGAATTCCGGTTCACTCTATACTTTATTAGGAAAATATGTCATCAAAATCGGCCTATTCGTATTAAAAAAAAACAGTAGACTGTGGACATATGCAACTCATTTTAAATGAATTCATGTATTTCTTATAAAAACTACTTTTAAAACTTGATTATTCTAAATTTAAAATCAATATCTATAATTTTGGAGAGTTTTTTTTATGTCTGGATTAATTTATACAGTATTTAATATATTTAAAAAATAATTGTTATTGATTTTTCAGTACGCACACACTCGAGTCCATTTCCAAGTATTTACTTACATTAGTAATTTATGGAAACTACTTTATATTTTATATTTTTTATATTTATACCTACCTACTTTTTATATTTAATTTATATTTAGTTAGTACTTCAGTAGATTTCAAAGTTCCCTCACAGATAGTTACCCTCAATACTCCGGTAGTACCGCGAGTTGCCAGATATAAAAACACCTTTTCCAGGATACTTGCGATAAAGCTTCATTGGAGGAACTTTTTTTTTTTACTTTTTAATCAAAATAACACAAACTACAAAAATCAATGTATTAACATTTATTTTTAATTATTTTCCGCTTCTTTTTCTTTAAAGCGGAGGAATTAAATTCATTGATACATTGAGCGATGAACGGGTGATTTTGATACTTGTGATAAAATGTATATATTATGCATATGGACATGGATATACCTCGGGATTCTGAATCTGGTTGTTAATGATGTTGTACGTATTTGCAACTATGTATCGGATTATCGAAAATAGATATATTTTATATGCCCACATTATTACGAGGCTTATTTATGTTCGTAGTGAGGATATCAATAAAACTGAAATAGGTTTGGAAAAAAAAATATTTGTTACAGTAGACTCAGTTACACAGCGAAATAAATTTAGGTACTAAGAATAAACTTAGAATATGATTCCCGGAAAAGGGGGAATGTCTATATTAATCTTTCTTACCGCAAGTACCAAAATCACACTACCTAACCCCCGACCTCTCGTGACGAGTGAGTGGCACCAAACGGGAGGCGGGCTGGTGGATAGCGCAGTAACTGACAAGTCAGCAAACAGCGGTCTACTGCTGCGTTGACTCAGCACTAAGATTGTGTGTGATTCATTGCGGTATAGAATTGATAATTACCATTTATATGAAAGGAATACTTGTATAATATTTTTTCCCATAGTGAACATTTCAGGGACAATCCCGGAGATCTAGCAACCTTAGTAGTACCCGAAAATTCGTTTAAGCTGTTATTTTACACCGTAACGTAACCGTAAACATCGCCTAATGCAAGACGGATTTATGGCCAGAGACGGCCACACGGCACGAGTCCACTCTTTTAGAAGTGGTGTAGTTCCTCAGAGCTGGTGGTAGCCGCTATGTTATCCAAGTCGCTTTTACGACACACACGGGAAAAGAAGGAGTAGTGCTATTTTAAAGCTGGCTAACACCACACACCACATAGCAACTACAAACTTTAATATACAACACATTCCTTAGCGACTACAAAACTTTTAAAAAGACTTAACACAAGCCCACATGTATAAGATATATATATATTTAAATTTACCACTTGATATAATTTTCCATAAGAAACAAGCATAAGTATATCTTTCACAAGAAGCTTTCAAAGTTATGAAGCTCATATTGAGCGAAAACAGGGTAAATCGTTAATTCTATCAAAACTCAAACATACCTTACAAAAGTTCCTTGAAAACACCGAACGATTGTCGTCAAAATCAGATGTAAGAAATCGTGGTGGCGGTGATCAAGCAGCCCTACATTCCATCAGCAAGTTCATCATGAAACTCGTATATTTATCAAAATGTGTCAACTCTTTAACGTTTATCAACCACACACCTATAATTCATTGATAAAAAACGCGATAGGCAGGCGACATGACGGTTACATAACCAAAGACAATATTCGCAAAACTGACGTCCAGCGGACTGTTTTTTTAAATTGCCGCAAACGTCAATGTTGGCTTCCTGAAAGAAGTTTTCATAATGTGCTTTAACGCCTTCTTTCTACGTTAGCTGGCAAGCAGATGTTACAGTTTTGTCAAAGAACCGTGACATAATTATAAAAGTTCGTTCCGTAGACTAGAAATAATTATTTAAAAAACAAAAAACCCGCCTACGTCAATATCTGAACATATATTTTGAAATAAACTAATAATAATAACTAATAATTTTGCATATTTACAGCATACGAGTTACACCTGCCTATATTACACCGCCCTATAACCTGGAGATCGCCTATACATGTGCAATAATGTGCATACACGTGAGCCAAAAGTGCAATTCAGTCATTCCCTGGTTCCCAAGATATAGATTGTTTTCTAGTTTGGAAGTCAGGCTCATTATAAATTATATCATGTATGTTTAATACAAATAAAGAATTTGAATTTGCGAAACTTGTTTTTAGAACTATACTCATTCTTAATTCTAGCATCCATTAGGACATTAGGCTAATTAGTTTCAAGGATTATCTTGTAATTTTATTCATATTTTTTTTTCGATCCCCCGACTGCATTAGTTATCAGTTAAACTTCGTACGGCGGCCATCTTAAAATTTTATATTTCGATATAAATATTTCGCACTCTCGTCAGATTGCTGGAGGTTTTCTATTTCAATATCATTTGTTCGAATTAATCCGTCCAAATGAACCGTTGAAACGAGCTTTTGAAATTGTGTATACGATCTTGAAATGTGGGATTTTTATAGTATTCATAGGATGTCTCTCTGTACGACCTCATATACATATAAATGTCAGTACCATCTGATTCAAAAGTCTTTTTTCCTCTGCAAGTTTAATGTCAATCAACGTGCCTACAATATTGATAAAAGTTATATTCAATTTCTCGGGAGAAGTCGGGCTAAATACTAGTATTATATATATTCGGAATGGCCTTTTCAATGCCTTTAATTTGATATCCCACTCAATGAGTTTCATTTTTTTTTTCAATCAAACAATACGGCGCCTAAAATCCAGCATTTTGAATTTTTAAGGAATCGAATACACCAGTAGCACTCGCGACAACAATACGAATCTAACTACACCTCTATCATTAAAATCGGTCACTCCGTTTAAGCTCTGCGATAAAGAAACATACATACATACACTCATAACAATGAAAAACGCATCCGCGCTCGCGTTCCGCAGTCGGGTTATAAGAAGACAAGTTTTGTGTAAACATTCGATAGCATATAACGAACCCCAACAATATATCGTAGTCATACTCGTAATTCTGTGTTGGCATATATCGCGGATGTCTAAGCATCTCACCCGGGATCGTGTCAACTTTTGTCATTCTTGACCGATGTCCCCAACCCTTTTACCAAATCCATTATTTCATCAACAAAGGTAGGCAGCGCATCCGGGAGCGTGCCAAAGTTTGTCATTTTGGACTAATGTTGGCATGAATCGCGGATGCCTATGGGCGACAGTATCCACATGTCACAGGTGAACTAATACTTAATAGTTGCATTCCACAATATGTTTAGATATTGGTGAACATATACTATGAGAACATTGTGGATCCTGTAGGGATTAGTATATTAGGACAGGATTAGTATACGTGGATTTAAGTAACTAGGAGAAATAAGGACGTCAATTTATACTACAATTTAATTAAAATTGATCATAGTTCTAAAAAAAATTACTTAACTATCTCTTCGTACGACATCTTGTTTCATGTCTTTTTTCTAAAAAAATAATATTTCAAATTTATTTGTTTCATAAAGTAAGGTGAAGTGAGTTTCTTGGTATCGCGATGAAATAATAAAATTTGCGATTTTTCCACGACGACTCATGCGACGATTAATCATATATATGACCAGTCATTATCCAAAAATTAGATAACAATAACGTTTTTATTATTTTCTTAATAATCAGTGTCATAAAAGTTCCGGAATTTAATTACTAAATGATACCAATAGATATATATCAAAGTTATGTTTTTAATCAATATAACGTGAATAATCTTTATTATTATCTGAATGGTGTTGGCTAGTTTTAGAATATCACCATCCCATCTCTCTTCCCTTGGGTGTACTAAAAGGCGACTAAAGAATAACAACCGCTGTAGAATTGCACAATCTCTAAAAACTGGACTCGCCAATTCGCTCGACCAGTGTGGCGTTTCAAGGCGTGTTCCTTGGATTCGTTTATTTTTGACAATCTTGTTATTTTATGTTACTAGGTAACTACTATAGAGCTGATCGGTTAGTTTAGTTACAAATTATAGCAATTCTACGGTGAAGCTACGGATTACAGTTAGTACGGTCATAATTGCAAGTATCCGGTCCATTTAAGTACAATTCTGTTGCCATCCGGTAACGCATTATGTACTATATGTAATCCTATTACCTCCCACCTTGGGTGTTAGCAGTATAGGTGGCATAATCTAGCTCGTTGCCTTCTTAATGTCCGATTGTAGGGCAACAAGCTTTCTTGTGATACAGTCTTGTTAAAAAAAAAACTTGGAAATTGGTTTTACAAGCCTATTATACGTATATATTTGTTATTAGCGTGTGTATTAAACAATTACTGACAATCGTTTAAGTATATCGTTTAAGTATATATATATATATATATATATATATATATAATTTCATCGCACCCCCCAAAAGTATTAAGCTCGCCTTTTGTACGACTCAGTGCAATTTTATAGTTTTTTTTTAAATAATAAAAACTAAGCATTCGAAGTAAGTTACCGAAAGGACCTTGGGTCAAATTGATCTAGCTAACCAACAGAAATAACGCGTATGTAATCATTAGTAAGGTCTTCATACGTAATTCATTTCTGACTATGGGCGCCAACTTTAACTCCGTTGGAGAAGTGACATAAATGCATTAGAATTATCTCGTAAATTCAAACTGCAACAATATAGACATAGCCAGGTGATGATATCGTACCTGGTATTTACGTAAAAGAATTACATCGATATTCATGTATATAGATACAAAGTTTATCAGAGTGCAATAGTGCACTCTCCATCCGTGCAATATTGATCCGGATAAAAAGTAGGTACCTAACCTAAATGTTAACCAGACATCAGCTATAACTATGCCAAGTTTCATTAAATTCTGCGCGTAGAATAAAAGATATATTAAATAGAAATGAACAATAAATTATACTAACCGATTGAAAAAACTGGTAGAATCGTTTCTATTTACGATACTGAAAAACCTATATTAAGCTTTTGCACTATTTCATTGACACTGTATGTATTTTTAATGATAGTATTCTTTTAATATAAATTTTGATATTTTGCCGACACACCCGAAGAACGCTTGCCACGCACGTTGGGCAACACATCTATATTAAATACAATACATTGTCTCTCTTTCGCAGTTGACTAAATGCTGCCTACATTATGAGATAATCTACAACCGGATGCACTTGATAAACGCTATTTAACTCTAGAGAACAGTTCAAAGTTATAAATGTTAAACTATGACAATGTCTCTGTATATTTTTTCACGCACAAAATTGGTTATTTGTCAATGAAAATGATTTCTTCCGACTGTGAACGTGTATTAATATCTGTGCCGTTTGCTATCGGCTGGATTTGGAATAGCACCAACCGATGTCTTCCCGTGGCTGTTGTATGAGGGTTAACAAAGCGGTTAATACTACCCCTGAGGAACTACCCCAATTGTTAAGGAGTGGACTCGCCAATGGCTTGGCTAGTGTGGAGTTTTAAGGCCGTACATCCCTCATGAACAAGACCATATCCAGCAGCATGTGAATGAGAAGACCCATGGCCAGCGGTGTTCGGCCATGTTCGGAGGTCTCTTTCCTGAACAGAATTCTTAACGAAGAAAATCGACGAAAAACTAAAGTTGGCGACAACTCAAAGAATCAGCAAGCTGAGGTGGTGGTGGGGCAGGCCATGTATGTCGCAGGACCGATAACCGATAGAAGTCCTCGAAGGGGGGAGACCACATATCGGAAAATATGGAGCAATAGGTAGATTAGATTTCTACAGAAACCTCCCGCATAAATAGATTCGACAATCCGACAACATTAACACAATCTCTAGAAATTATTGTACAACTTGGCTCCAAGAAATAATCGTTAATCCACTCCCCTTCATTCTTAATTTTGCCGCGTTAAGTTATAATACTGTCACGTTTGATACGTACGACTTTGACATGTTATTGAAATATAATATTTCCTTTTTTAGTTTTTCGTAATCGGGAAAAGTTACCATATTGTCTTGTCACACTCAATGGTATATGTACCCTGTGTCATTCATGGGTTTATTATATGTTGCCACTATTTATTAAATAACAGTGTATTATTTAGATATATTGTTACATGGTTTCCAGGCCAGGTCGGTGTCCAGTATACAACGTGACGTCTGGGTCCATTAACCCACTCCAGTGGGGTCAGTTCACCAAACTCAGTGTCAAATGGGCTAGAGAGAATCCTACCAAGTGTGCTGTTGATCAACGTTGGGACAGTTATTTGAAGTAAATTTAAGTGGTCAGATTATAGATTAAGAAAGAAAGAACAAAGAAATAAATAAAGAGCTAAAGTAAGAATGTTTACGATGCGCACACTAGGCGCGCACCTGCCTCGCGTTACGCGAAAGCAGCCCGAGGAATGTGCACTCGGGCCCAAATGTAGTAAACTTACTCAATATATCTCCACCAAGATGGTGGGTAAGCACAATAAAGATATACAGGCCTCACTTACCCCAGGTGGTTTTGCCCACGCACAAATCTGGAAAGTGTTCCTACGCTAGTCCCTACTAGACGTGACCTATCTTAGTGTGATTGAATAAATACATATATTCCCAATAAATACTTGTGTAGTAATCCAAGTCTCGTCCTGTGGTGAGCCGGTGGCCGCCATCGTTCGGCAACTCACACCCGGCAGCAAATCACCTCGAGAATCACTTCCAAACAACAAGCACAATCACAACAAATCCAACCAAAACACTCGCGTGGCACAGGATATCAGCGAACAAGACCTATTACTAGGCGCGAATAGCAAATAACAACTGTCCGAGGTCGCGGTGTGAATTTATCTCAATTTAACTCTGCTCGTCGCCGAGCGCGTGTTAAGTAGTAACACGCGCTCGGCGACGAGCATATCAAATATCAAACCGCCTTCAATATGGCGGGGACAAAAAAATGTTGCTTCGAAATAATCAATGTATGCGGGTATGCAAAGACGCTCGCGCCGATTTCAAACAAAGAACGAAAGAAAGAGAAATAACAAATTTAAAAAAGAATGCAAGAACGAAGGAAAGTAATAATGCAATAAACAAAGAAAGAAAAATATTTAGTACTAGGTAACTATTAGGTACGTAGGCAGACTTAGGTACAGTGTGTGTAAACTACATAAGCTACTTAACCCACAGGTGTATTGCCATTGGTCTAACCATATAACCGATAGATATGTTGTTGATTGTACGTATACTTTATATGATGACAAATATAAAACTTTTTGAAACATTAAGGTTAACTATCCAATAAAGAATTTCTTTTTTTTTTGTCGGAATGTCTAAATTCTTGTGGCTCTAATGGCCTTTCAAGAGTCACCGGTCGTGTTTAATTTAGGGCGAGCGCAGAAGGCGCTCAGCCAGCAACAAAATGTGTGTTGCAACGAGCCTAAGGGCTCCCTCGCCAGTAAACCAGCGGAAGGAACGGACCTCGGCTTAGGGCGTTGCATTGGGGGGATACCGCGGGATCGCGAGTCGGTGAGAAGATAAAGAGTTTCATATATTCCATTCCATCTATAAGAACATTCTTCCATTCCATCCCTAAAGATTTTCTTTTATTATATTCAATCTATAAGGAGTTTTTTTACATTTCATTCCATCTATAATGAGTTCTGTATGCCATATACCGCCAAATTAAGAATAAAAGACAGTGGGCTTAACAATTAAATATCGTGACTGTACATTCTGATTGAAACACAACCCCCTCCTTCGCAGTCGGTGAAACATAAAACGGGTCGTCAGAATTCGCCCCAAGGTCAATGACCGCCCTTGACGCGTTGCACGCGCTGTATTGATTCTGCCCGAGAGTGCTAGGATATAGTAGGGAGAAGTAAAAATACAGTACGTGAACTTTGCACCCCCGTAGGGTTACTAGGGGGTCGATTTTAACCAGGACAGTTCGATTTTCTAAAAGCTATAAATATTTAAATTGTTTTTAATTTAGAACGTGTCACTGAAATAACGCACAGACCGAAAATACATTTGTCGGTATCGAGGGTAGAATCGATTGTACCAGTTTTTGCCGAAAATAAGTTTGTCGGTATCGAGGGTAGAATCGATTGTACCAGTTTTTGCCGAAAATAAGTTTGTCGGTATCGACGGTAGAATCGATTGTACCAGTTTTTGCCGAAAATAAGTTTGTCGGTATCGAGGGTAGAATCGATTGTACCAGTTTTTGCCGAAAATAAGTTTGTCGGTATCGAGGGTAGAATCGATTGTACCAGTTTTTGCCGAAAATAAGTTTGTCGGTATCAAGAGTAGAATCGATTGTAACAGTTTTTGCCGAAAATAAGTTTGTCGGTATCAAGAGTAGAATCGATTGTACCAGTTTTTGCCGAAAATAAGTTTGTCGGTATCGACGGTAGAATCGATTGTACCAGTTTTTGCCGAAAATAAGTTTGTCGGTATCGAGGGTAGAATCGATTGTACCAGTTTTTGCCGAAAATAAGTTTGTCGGTATCGAGGGTAGAATCGATTGTACCAGTTTTTGCCGAAAATAAGTTTGTCGGTATCAAGAGTAGAATCGATTGTAACAGTTTTTGCCGAAAATAAGTTTGTCGGTATCAAGAGTAGAATCGATTGTACCAGTTTTTGCCGAAAATAAGTTTGTCGGTATCGAGGGTAGAATCGATTGTACCAGTTTTTGCCGAAAATAAGTTTGTCGGTATCGAGGGTAGAATCGATTGTACCAGTTTTTGCCGAAAATAAGTTTGTCGGTATCGACGGTAGAATCGATTGTACCAGTTTTTGCCGAAAATAAGTTTGTCGGTATCGAGGGTAGAATCGATTGTACCAGTTTTTGCCGAAAATAAGTTTGTCGGTATCGAGGGTAGAATCGATTGTACCAGTTTTTGCCGAAAATAAGTTTGTCGGTATCAAGAGTAGAATCGATTGTAACAGTTTTTGCCGAAAATAAGTTTGTCGGTATCAAGAGTAGAATCGATTGTACCAGTTTTTGCCGAAAATAAGTTTGTCGGTATCAAGAGTAGAATCGATTGTACCAGTTTTTGCCGAAAATAAGTTTGTCAGTATCGAGAGCAGAATCGATTGTACCAGTTTTTGCCGAAAATAAGTTTGTCAGTATCGGAGCAGAATCGATTGTACCAGTTTTTGCCGAAAATAAGTTTTAATAGGTTTCTCTTATAATTTATTGTACATTTGTAGTATATCTAGATATACGAAACTGCCGCGACAGCTACCGCTCACATCACTACCGTGTATGAATAAAAAGAGCCACGTACTCGAGAACATGAAAAAGCCATCGTTATCATCGTCTACTTTCATTTCTTAGTCTCTTTTTCGCAATTACACGAATCGTAATTAGTTAGTCTTTGAGACAGTATACGAGTAAGCTGCGTTTAATTACAAATATTTATATAGAGCAGTTATAACCTACATTACAAAATAATTATGGTACCACCTGATTATAAAAGAGGGAAAACTATTCATTCACAAGCTCGGCAAGTTATTTAATTGAAGAATATCTTTCCTTCGAATTAAAAAAAAACAAGTTTAATAGTCATGTTTCAAAAGGGTTAGTGTAAACCCGATGTCATTACGAAATGTATACCAAAATCGTAAATGTATCTCTCACGAACACATTAAGAATGAAGATTCATGCTACAAATGGTTTACGATTAAGTACGGTTATTAGATTTCATTGTCACATAACGTTGATTAAAATCATACTTGTTATTGCTCTATAATAATAAACGCAAATTCATGTTTGTTTGAAATTGAACATCGATTCAAATAATGTTCTATGAACTTTTATAAACATTACTTATTCACAATCAATGATAACAAGTGACACATGTGACAAAACAATTCTGAACTTTATTGCTGTTTTCATAAAGTATTTATTCATTTTCATTCTTTTAGTATATGTTCGTAAATAAACGACACGTCTCGTCTCATTGCACGACGGCTTTTTCATATTCTCGAGTATGTATTGTACGAACGTTTTAGATAGAAAAATAAAACTACATGTTTGTAACGTTTAATTTATTCCACAGAATAATTTTATTTCTCGCTAGAACGGTTTCATATATGTTAAATAGTTGACATGTTTTCGATTTTGCGTTTTTCGGTGACACATCCTATTTAATATTATAAACGCGAAAGTTTGTGAGGACGGATGTATGGATGTTTGTTACTCTTTCACGCAAAAACTACTCAATGGATTTTAATGAAACTTTATAATAATATAGCTCATACATCAGAATAACACATAGACTATATTTTATTGTGAAATTTTGAAAAAAAAAAGTTATAAACCGAAGCGAAGCGAGGGCGGGTCGCTAGTTGTATACAGTAATCCCCCTATAACACGGTACTCTTATAACGCATTTTCATATTACGCGATTTCAATCCCCCGTATAACACGGGCATTCCCCGTACAACGAGGGGATTTCCCGCATTATATGCATTTCTGTATGTACTGTGAAATTTATAATGATAGTGTAATTTATTTGAAATTAACTGTTTTTTTAGTTCATATGCATAAGTTTTTTATTTAAAATGTTCTTAGTTTAGTTTGATTTTAATAAAACGTACATATTTCGTTCATATTATAGTTTTTTCTTAATATTCGATTTAAACCCCCTTTAGCGAGAAAAGTTAAACGTGAATAATTTATACGTAACGCGTTATACGGGAATACTCCTACAACACGTTTTCCTATAACGCGGAACCAATCTAACGTGGTATGGGGTATATTGTCTACTGTATATTGTTTACAGGGTGTATATTGGAACATATTGTATAACAATGGACTCAAAATATTATTAATTAGTATAACTTATTATAGTTATAGATTTTTATAGATAGATAAACTCTTAATTGTATGTACAACAACACATATTGCAGAACAGAAATTTAAACGACTAACATGAAAATTACATTTTTCGCAATTATTTTTCCAGCGGTGCTTGCCCTTTTCACTTTGGCAGGCGTTGGCTCACTTTGAAACAGCCTAACAGTAGACCATCACTTAGTTTCTGGATCATACTGGTTCATAAAATTACTAACTCTCCCTCGCTGAGCGTATTTGATCTTATGGATCAGGCCCACCGTTAGGGGTCACGTTTTAGAGACCTTGGAAAGGCTGGGATAGTCTGCAGTGGAGAGCCATAAGCTGGTAAGGTTTGAAGGTTTTATTTTACGAGTAAGTGCACGATGTAGCTTCATAAGGTAGTGTAAATAACTTCAATTGTCTTCCATATTTATTATATTAAATGGTCAATGGAATGCAACCAGCCACTGTTAGATCCACTGTATCCACCATCGATCCACCATCAGTATCCACTATTGGACATGGGCCTTCTCGTGCATATCGTCTTGCCACGCTGGGTAAGCCGGGTTGGTGAGTCCACTCTTTAAGAGCACACCTCTTAGCCCTGAGGTCGGTGTGGACCCGCTATATAATAGCCCCCCCCCCCCCCCCCCATCTCTTCACGTGGGTGTCGTAAAAGGCGACTATGAGATAAACACGACTATTAAATGGTTTTTTTTTATACGAAGGCGGCAGACGAGCATACTGATGGTAAGTGGATACTGTCGCCCATAGACATCCGCGATACATGCCAACATTAGTCCAAAATGACAAATGGTGGCACGCCCCCGGATGCGCTGCCTAACTTTGGAGATATAAGAATGGATTTGGAGAAAGGGTTGGGAAAATGGGGAGAGATAGGATGAGAATGGGCTCTGGCACATCTGACTCACTACCGAAACACGTACGTACATTAGGGAAATAATAATAATAATAAATAAGTGGGACATGCAGTACATTTCAAGGTAGTCTTCTGTGAGAGACTGCTGTTGGATTGCAGCGTGCACTCTCCCCCTTAAAAGTTCACAATGTTGACAAGAATTAAATAAAAGTAGATACGCATCTCGTGCGGGAGTCGACTGGCGAGAACAATGTGGACACCGTGTGCGTTCTGCGTGCACTGTGTCAACACTGTGTCCCTACAACGGTATGGATATGAACGGTAGTATGGATACTTCAATTCACTACGAAGTCAGTTTATAGAAACCCAGGCCGACTGCTTGTATTGTCTAAGTCGGTTAACGTTTGGTAAGTGTCGAGTACAGTTGCCCAGCCACTTTCTCCGCAAGGTCAATGACAACCATTTTTGTTAGTACACCACAGATATAAAATTAATAGAACGGCCTTAACGTAAATTTATGATGGTGTCTAATAAGGTCCATCTTGGGTTGGTACAATTTTGTTACTGTAAACGAATAAGTACCCACATTTAAAAAATAAATAATTAAATTGATTAATGATATAATTATTCATTAATTAAAATAATAACCAATGCTTATATAATCAGCCGTGTGGTGTCGGTCGGATGTCGCTGTAGTCATAGGCACCTAAGTTATAACAAAGCCGCTGCTACCACAAGCCCTGAGCCGTTACCATAACACCACATCAAGACCACATTAAGACCATACATCCCCCATACACAAAACAACGTGTATGAAGAGTGGTCGAGAATGAGTGGTTACCGTAATTAAAATAGTAATCGTAAATATCACAACCATATGCCCTAAATCTGAGCCACACATTGTGCAAATGATGAGTGACACTCATATGTAATAATGTGACACTCAACACTTTTTTTCTTAATATATGGCAATGGTGCAATTAGCAATCTGCCAGTGTCCAGTTTGAGTTGATAATAAATAAAGAAACTTGCTACATCTATAGACAGATATTACTAATCAAATTTCTACTATTTAGTTTAAAAAATATTTGCAGATGTCGCTGTACCATTGCGGCTTTATTTACCAGATTGCAAGATATTTTATATTTTTAAGATAATATTATTTATTTCTTTTTATTTTGATTGTTAATTTTTATTGTCACATATTTTCATACATTGTTTTAAATTATACTTTCGTAAATTTTAATTCTAACTATTAAATAAAATTGTGAATAGCACACGTCAATATGTATTGTAATATTTACTGAGAAAACTTAAACATTTTAATAGAAATCTCTATTTACAATACACAAATTATGGGCAAATATGATGGTTCCAACTGAGAAAATGAAATATTTCAAAATTTGCAAAAGAAATCCTAAAATCTGTAAAAATATTTGCACGGAAACCAATGTCGTCTCCCTAACTTTCAGCGGACTCAAAAATATCTATTCTCTAAACTTTCGTTTAACAGCAACAAATTTTTCCTCTATCTTTTATTCATTTTGAGTGCAATAATATCGAGAATATTTAGAGAAAGCCATCTGTGTCTTCAGATATATTATGCCACGCGAAATGCGTGTGGGCCATTCTATACAACTCTAGTTATCTGTGACAAAAATGAAATATGGTCAATAAAATTAGGGCTTGTCTTCACGGGCGAGTTCCTTCACTTCCCCGACCGGCCATTAAAAAGAATATGTGGGCAAAAAATGTCCAGATACTCGTTATTGGAGTTATTTAAACAGGTCTTAACTCGTATGTTTACCTTATTTCTTTTGCTCGTTCGGTTGGGTTGCAGCATTTGCAGCACCGTCGATTTGAGAATACTTCTATACTAATATAATAAAGAGGTAAAACTGTTGGTAGATATGTTGGGGGTAATCTCTGGAACTACTGAACCGATTTCAAAAATTCTTTCACAAATAGGAAGCTACATTATCCGTGTCTAATATAGGCTATATTTAATTTTAAAATTTTGAAAAAAAAAAAAAATCTTATAAACCGAAGCGAAGCGAGGGCGGGTCTAGATATGTTAACACTCAACGTGTTCTATGTTCAATAGCTTACGAATTATTTAATACGTGTGTTTTTTGAAAATGGAACATTCTTATTACGTAGTACTTAAGTTTCACATGAATCCCTCATCTGCTTCAACCCTAGAAGCTGCCAACCAGGTTTCTTTGATAAGAACATATGACGTGTCATCTAGTCTATTCGCATATCGAAGGCACGCATCTAAATATGTCATTCAATATGTCAGGTGTCCGATCGCGTTGTCGCAAAGAAAGTGTATTTTTTTTCCTCTTGTAGAAATGTTAATTAAACATACGTCGGCCGCCGGATTCCCGCATGATTCATAGGACTTTCTCTTTCATTTATATTGATGTCGCGTACCGGTGACAAACATCCGAATTCTTTCGTAAAATGCAAACGGTGCATGTGATGGTGTAATTGCTGTACACTGGTAGTTTTTATATGTTTTTTAAGAGGGAACTACAGCAGCGTTTCGTCCGTACAAACGTATTCCCCTGTCTTTTCACTAAAATCTACTTGCTAGCAATAGGGCAATTATTTTTTAATATTTTTTTTTATATATAGTACTCTTCTTCTTCTTTCTCAGCCCTTGGACGTCTACTGCTGGACATAGGCCTCCCCCATTGTCCGCCATTTAGACCTATCGGCAGCGACCTGCATCCAGCGGGTGCCCGCAACCTTACAATACCTTGCAATAGTACTCTATGCTCTTTTTATTATTGCATTTAACAAATGTACCTCTGGTTCTCCAATACCAAGTACCTATATTTATTTTTTTATATTTATATTTATTTATTAGAAATATAGGTTACACTAATAGTTACAACGGATGCCGGTCAGAAAGCCAGAATCACACATAGGGTACCTTGTGGTCCCTGTGTTGTGTGACTGCGTCCCCTGGTCAGCACCACAACAGTTAAGTCTATATACTTTATAGTTAGGGCCATCTACTAAACTCAATTTATGGGTATTGTGTAATAGTTGTGTTGTATTTATCTGTTGTGTGCATTAAAATTAAGATCATGGATATGAGATTAACAAGATGAATATGTTGTGCAATTATCGATGTGAAACTTAGATAATTAATTCATTTATAAATTTTTAATAAATTCTCTTTCTCATTGTAATTTAAGGTTTTTAACCATTTATTAACCCTATTTTTGATATCGTATTTGTTTAAGGAGTATATATTCAAGTGTTTGCTTATCTGGTTATATACATGTGGACCAATAATGTGAAAGTGACGTTTGGAAAACACAGTTCGATGCTTTTCAATATTGAAGACTAAGTCTTTCTGACGCTTATTTTCGATTGAGTTCTCATCAAAAGGAATAGAATTATGTGTATTATATGTTACAGATATCTACCGTGATATTGTAATAACACTAGGATTCCCTGCGTCGTGGGTCTAGAGACACACACAAAAACGAACAGAACACACACAACACCCAGACTCTACTATTGTAGTGTGCTGTTGTTTTTAATAATTGTAAATATCATTAATAATTGTTTTGTATGTTCCACTGTAATTGGAAAGACGATAGTAATTAGCTGGTAATTTTCAAACCGTTCGAACCGGAGTTACAATTTCGTATTAGTTTTAAGTAAAATATTTAATCTCTACATTGCGTGTGTACTGTGATAAATTTAGATAAGTATATACATACATATATAGAGTATTTAAATATAAACATTTTCCTTGTTACTAATTTTAGTAATAAATAATCTACGAATGTACAGCACTGATCTACAGTTTTACAAAGCTCGAAGTGTATGTAAATGTAACCTATGATAGCATAATTTCATAATGCCCTTAAACTCTCCCGTGGGAACTCTAGTACCGATCGTACCTATAACCGTTCCTAGTACCGATAAAATGTGCCTATCCTAAATCTTAACCCCGGTCATAAGCTCCAACTATGCCAAGATTCATGAAACTCTGTCCAGTGACTGTAGCATCACAATCTAATACCTCCCCTACACTACTCGCACGACGAAAGTGAAGTTCCTCGACGAAGTACTCGGGAAAGTTGACCGAAGTCCGAAGTGCGACACTACACACTCGTTCAACTTCGCGAGGAGCTCATTCGCGCTGCGGCGCCGGCACCACGCGTCCTTTGACTCAGGCGCAAAAACCGACAACAACCGGAAGTCGCCCGAGCCGGGGTAAAATTGGACGAAGTAAGACGAAGTGCCTCTCCACACTCTCGTATTCGCCTTCGCGGTCAACTTCGCGAGTAGTGTAGAGGAGGTATAAGAATCCATACAGTCGGCCAACGGAGACGTCTAGACAGGGCAATCGTGCGGGGCGTGAGGGGTGAGACGCGGGTAGGGCGAGCCCGAGCTGCCGTACTAGTAGCTCGGGACTCGTCTTTCAGGGCTAACGAGTGTTTGTTTTAAAATTTTAATTTATACACAACTAAAATGGTGCATACGACATGTGCTGTGAGAGATTGCAAGTTGTCATCTCGCATAAATAAAGAACTAAAGTTTCATCAATTTCCTCACACGGTGGAAAGGTAAACGTTGTTATTGAGAAAAGTTTTTTATTTTCGCTGATATGTCAGTTGTAGATGATACATAGATCTAATTTTTATGTATATTTATTTTGACCATATAATCTAGATTCTGGTAGAACAAAAACACTTTCCTCGATACATTTATTTTTATTTATTTTCAGCAATTATGTGGTAGTAGCATTAAAAAATTACGAATCACCGCGTACTCTACAAGTTTCTAATGGTACGATACATTTTGGTGAAATTATGAACAACCTCTTTGATTTACTGAATTCAAGTAACATCGACTCTCCGAAACCCTACAATAAACCGTATAGGAGTACTACCGTTCAAGAAGAATTGCTAGACGAAGCTCAGCATTTGTTTAATAGCATGAGAGTTAAAAATAAAAACAACGGACGTGATGTTACCAATATCATGAAATTCATAAATGCTTTCAACGTAATCATTAATTCACTTCGGCAGTTATATCGAGATATAAAGTCTGAGGGATACGATTACATACTCACACGAAGAATTAACAATGATTGCTTGGAAAATTTCTTTGGGCTCGTAAGGCAAACTGGCAGAAATTGGGGGGAACCCACTTGCTTACAATACACCAGGGCATTCCGAAAACTTTTTCTATGTCAGATTCTAAATTTGTCAAACGCTACAAACTGTACCGAAGATTTCAACAACATACTAACACAATTTGTAGAATTTACCAATAACACACCTCACCCTAAAGCTTCCATCCAGGATCCACCTCAAACAAAGCCTAAAAGAAACTACAAAAGAGTACGACATTCCAGAAGAAAATGCATTTTCCTACATCTGTGGTTTTGTTGCGAAGACGTGTTGAAAAGCACAAGCGTGACTGCCTATCGATAGTTAATTACGTCTCATCATATGCAGACGAAGAAAATGAGATCCGTCTGAGAGCTTATGATACCAGCCGTAATCGCTTCGGAGGACTACAAGCCCCTCCGGATGATTTTGTGAATTATATCCATAGCTTGGAAACAGAATTGATGTCGATCTTTACTTCTTTTACTAGAAACGACATCGGATTCAAACTGTTTCAGTATTTGAGCACAATAAAATTCAACACCAAACCGTGCGCATGCTTCCCAATACATTTTTTGTTAAAATTATTTATCAGGATGAGGATTTTTTATATAATTAAGTTCAACAACAGAAACTTCAAATCCAGTAAATCTATAAACCGGTAGTATTTGTCGGTCGCCCATTTATAATAGCAGATTTGGAAATTCATACATTATAATATCCATATAGTTTTATATAAAGCATTTGTAATATACATTGTAATATGCATTGTAAAAAAAGTATTAAAACATTAAATAATATAATTGTATTTTATTTAAATTATAAAGAAATGTGACAACCCTAGGTGCTGTGACCAGGTGTCTTGCGATGTCGGCTTGTACGCTAACATCAAAGGCGTTGGCCCACTGTGCACACTGTGGTAGCGTCACGCGCTTTCAGACAGAAAGACAAAAATTCCAAGCATGGCTGTTTTGGGTTCTGTATCATTCATGGAGTACACTGCAAGGATATTTTTCAAAAAATATTTCAAGTACAGACACGGCTCTGTAATCATTTTATTATACATATGTATACTCATAGGTATAGATTTTTTTTAATGAACGAATGTGGCTGACGAGCATTCCTACAGTCCACCTGATGGTAAGTGGATACTGTCGCCAATAGACATCCGCGATACCGAGACATTCACACGACCCCGGATGCGTTGCGAACTTTTGGAGATATAGGAATGGATTTGGGGAAATGGTTGGGAAAATGGGGAGGGATAGGTGGGAATGGACTATGGCACATCTCTGGCACGCACTACCAAAACACGTATGTACATTTGGGAAATAAGGTAAAGTGGATGCGCTGCCTATACCTTTGGAGATATAGGAATGGATTTGGGGAAAGAGTTGGCAAAATGGAGAGGGATAGCATGGGAATGGGCTCTGGCACATCTCACTCACTACCGAAACACGCACGTACATTAGGGAAATAAGATACAGTGGGGAATGCAATACATTTCGAGGATGTCGTAGCAGCACAAAAAAATATTCACAGGCATAGATGTTGATGTAATGCTAAATTTAATGTTTTTCATTATATTAACTCTGGAAATGCTGTAACAATAACCAGCCCTTTCATCCGTCCACCGCTGAAGACGGCCCTCCTCTTGTACATGATGGATTATCCTTAAAACGCTATAGATGGTGTAGTTCCTCAGCGCTTGCAGGGGCTCTGTTATACCTCGGTCGCCTCTTTATGACACCCACGGGATGAGATGGCGTGGTGATGGAACACACCACACGGCGACACGATAAGGTGTAAATATATGCTCGAAAGGATTTTCAACTTTTTAGCGCGGCATGGAAGTCCGTCTTTTATTTTTAATATAATATTCAATTACATATATTCGATTTGTATATAACAAAATATTCAAACGGGATTCGATCCTAGGGTTTGCTTTGAAAGAAAAGGGCATTACAAACCAGACTAATCAGCTATGAAAAATGCACGTAAATCGTGCATGTAAATACATCTCTATACAAATAAAAAAACATGTTGAATAATGACTTTCTTTTTGAATATGCCTCAAATGACGTATGAAATGAGGTATGATTTTCTAAGAGAAAGTGCAAAGTGAACTCTGTTAGAATCTTTAAGATAAACAATATGTTACTTTTCTATTTACACAGAATTTTGAAACGGACGAGACTTGTTCAACTCTAAAAATAACCAGTTAATAAATCGATATGGACAATAATTGTCCATGAAGTATATATCTTCATGTTAATATATTTTTAATATAATACTTATGGATATACTATTATATATATGTGTGTGTGTATTTATTAATACTATACATGTTATTGTTTTTATTCAAGCTTATTATGGTCTTTTCTGCATATATGTATAATTATTATATATTATTATGTAGGTACCTATATATTTAAAGTAAAACTGCACCCGCTTTCTGTTTCCTGTTTGAATTGGTGCTTGACTGGTAGAGAACGCCGTAGGACATTAAGTCCGTCTTTTGTACAAGTCAAATACTTGTGCAATGAAATTTTAATTTTTAAATAAATAAAATCTCCGCTTCCAAAACGCGTTTAACAAAACTGAAATTGCTGAATATTAATAATTGTATACGAGCTCAACAACTGATTAACCCAGAGAATGGCTAATAGGGGGTCTCCATGTATCCCACGTCCAGCATTGAAAACTAAAAGGGCCGGTTATGGCATTAGCATATTTTCTGTACGACAGCGATCTTCACTTTTAAAGTGTATACAATTGCGAGTCCGCCTCTGTACCTTCTGATTGATAAAATTACTAAATATATACATAGATAAACATTTTCTATATGCAATCAAAAGTTATTATTAAGTAAAATACTTATGATAATTGGCGTGTGTTCTATACAACGCCGACTTTCACTTTTAAGGGTCAAAATGATTAATTACAATTGAAATTCCGCCTGTGTAACTTTTTATTGTTAACATATCTTATTCTTCTATTAATGATAATCAATTAAAACACTCACCCTTAATTAAATTTTGAACTATTTTTACGGAAAATAACGACCTGCTATACAATTACTGAAAATATTTACACAAAAAAACACTTCAAATGTAAACACTGTTAACAGTTATAAAAAAAACTAGAAAGAGTCACTAAAATACGGTTGTACCGCAATATCGGGAAAAACAATATAATATCGAAACACCGGTACCGCTTCTGCTGTACGGTAACTAACTGACGGTTCGAGCTTTCAAATTTATTTGTACAATACAGTGTGTGGTGTGGCTCATAGGAGTTAGCGGATCATGAAAACTAAAAGAAAATAGTAAAAATACTGAAGCATCAATAGGTTTATTACCATCAGCCGCTTTGACACAGGTCTCTCAAGTGGGTTGTCATGAAATAAATTTATGTCCAACGCCTACTGAAATGTTATCCGTACTGAAAAGTATCTATGGATCATTAAAGCGCGAGTTGATTGCCCTGTAGCAAAGCACGGGAACATCACCCGCCTCTCTTAGCACACCTACAGTGTTAGTGCTGACCTTGACACTAAAGTGTCTAACTAGGGGTCTTGTTTAGTAAAAGTCCACACTTTATTTGACACACTTTATTCACGTAGGTATGTCAAGATTTACAATTGCGATTTTGATTTTAGAAGAATGAGCATGAATTTCACACATAGGATGTCACTGATGTGATAACGAATTATTAGAAATTGACTAGAACAAGATTGAATAGAAATTTATAATCAACAGAAACTAAAAATTGCGCATGCATTCGCCGTCGGATATCGGTAGTGACTGTCCGGCGCCCGCTCGCTCCGCTCTGCGCAAGCGCCTTCTACAAGCGACCGCGCTACATTCCTTAAGCAAATTTAGCATCGGCCGGCGGGTTTGCTTGCCTAATTAAATTAATTGCAGTGTTGGCAAGGTTCCTACAACACCTTTCGCTTCTTCGTATTGATTTGTGTTTTTATAAACAGAACTGAATCGTATTTATTAAGTTCAATTGGAAAAAAACGTGTTATAATTCATCAACAAGCACCGGGAAATGGCGAAAAATGTTCTAGAGATGTGTGTTGAAGAAAAAAAAGACAACAAATTGTTATTATAGTTATTATCTCAACAGAGATAAAGTAATAATTTCAATACTGTATCAACACTTCTTGTTTTAGTATGAGTAATTTATCGACATAATTATCACTATTTAATTAGAACTTTTATCAAATAAGTTATGTCCTAATGTTTTATACTGCTTAAAATAAAATAAGTATCTGAACTATCTCCACATGGAAAAATAGAGGAGCGAATCACAATCAGCTCTTCGCCTGTGACTTAAGCTGAGAAAACTTCGCGATCGCTCTTGATATGATAACGCACTGCTGATACAGATAACGTAGCCATGACTCATTGACATAACGATAACAGTAAAATATTTTACTTTTATTACATATTATTTATAAGGACAGAATGTTAACCCTAACCAGCCCTTTATTGTCCACTGCTGGACGTGTATGGACAAGGACGTCATGGACAAGACCATGTGCATGAGAAATGTATGGCCTTAAACGCCACACTGGACAAGCGAGTTGGCGAGCCCACTCTTTTAGAGGTGCTGTAGTTACTCAAGGCTTGTGATAGCGACCCCTGATAGCTTGTTCTCACTTCGTGTTCCGCAAATCAATATTAGGCGGACATTACTATTAAGGGTTGCCGCCCTCAAAATCTAATTACAGGCAGAATACATTCATTGCTAGAGCCAGTGAAGGTGTGAATAAATTTCGTTTTAATCTATATTAGATACGTTTTGCGCAAAAACAACATACCTTAAAATATCCATGGCAACTGATTATTTTGCTAAATTATTAATTCTTGCACCCTCTTCTTCTCTTCTATTTCTAGAGGTTTAATTTTTCTTTAACTTCCATGTTGTTGTTTTTTTTTTCTTATTATAATAACGTTTAGGCCTTTTATATATACCTACTTAAATGCATACTTGTGGAGATTTTAAATCGCATGTCCACTAATTTCTTCTTCTATTAATATCACTTCAACAATATTTTTAACATGTCTATAATCTTTTTTGTGGGGGAGAGTGCACGCTGCAATCCAACAGCCGCTGGGCGTGGTCGACTACCCACGTTACCCCTCTCTCACAGAAGACTACCTTAAAATGTACTGCATTTCCCACTTTACCTTATTTCCCTAATGTACGTACGTGTTTCGTTAGTGAGTGAGATGTGCAGAGTTCATTCCCATCCTATCCCTTCCCATTTTTCAAACCCTA
Source organism: Sesia apiformis (assembly GCA_914767545.1). NCBI lineage: Eukaryota > Metazoa > Arthropoda > Insecta > Lepidoptera > Sesiidae > Sesia > Sesia apiformis. Next base: position 4,144,287 of record OU611976.1, read on the forward strand.
TCTCCAAATCCATTCCTATATCTCCAAAGGTAGGCAAGGCATCCAGGGTCGTGCCAACATTTGTCATTTTGGACTAATGTTGGCATGTATCGAGGATGTCTATAGGCGTCAGTATCTACTTACCATCAGGTGGACTTTATGCTCGTCTGCAGCCTTTATCCGTAAAAATAAAAAATACTTAAATGCATATTTGTGGAGATTTTAAATGGCATGTCCACTAATTTCTTTTTCTATTTATTCTACTATATTTTTAACATGTCGTGTAATCTTACTTAAAAATAAATAAATACATTTCTTTCTGTAGTCTGGTGGATGTCTGATAGAGAATGTCCAAATCTACCTCTTGTACATATTATTATTAATATCGTTGTGGAAAAAAGTTTAAATAAATCAAATAAATAAAATCCCATGTAGAGCCGACAACGCTATTTAAAACGGCACTATTTTTTCTGATAACGTCGCATATCGTTACATAATTGAATGGATTTCAATCGACCTGAATACAATCTCCGCCCGCGGCTTCGCTCTTGATATTAGAATGAGGTTATGCATTAGTGGGTCGGCGAGTCAGTCAGCGTACGAATTAAAAAACGTCGATGACACGCGCCAATTGAGAAAGGTAGGTTCAATATTTTTCGAAAACTGTTAGTGAAAAAAAAGTGTTCGTTACAAACGTAGAGCTCGAAGCTCTATCCACATATAACTTTGTATGTATAGACGTATTTTTTGAGATTTTTTTGAAATGGTCATCTTTAAATTTAATCGAGATAACCCAAACTATTTTTCGGCCAAATTTTATTTGAATCGGTTAAAAAATGCGTTCTTACAGTTTGTCAACAATTTCGTTATATATATACCTACCAGTATATTTATACAAACATACAAGCGGCGCCAGAGATTTCGTCCGCGTAAACTTGTGCTTCCAGTGGGAACTTCATAATTTGTCCGGATAAAAAGTACTCTAATGTTAATTCAACATATAAGTTATAAATATGCCAAGTTTCATTAAAATCCGTACAATGGTTTTTGCATGATGCCCGTTCAGAGAAACAGGCAGACAGATGGACGAGAGACACAAATTCCAAGTTATTGTTTCGGTTCTGTATCATTCAATAATGTTTTATTCAAAAAAAAAACTTTCTTCGAGATATAATAAGTATACAGACGGCTTTTTTACGATTTTATTATACATATGTATAGACTTGTTGTGTCTGTGACTTCGTGCGCATGAAGATTAGTATAAAATCCAATCGGTATAAAATGTACCTTAAACGTTAACCCGGCACTTAAATTTCATTATAATATGTCCAGTGGTTTTTGTGGAACACGTGTACAGACAGACAGATGGACAGACAAAAATTCCAATAGTTGTTGTTCAGGTTCTGTATTCGTAAAATTACTTTTTCAAAAAAAATATAAAAAATTGTATTGTAATGGCAGCAAATTTAAATGTGGGTTACGTTTACTCAATCGACATTGTGACGATGTTAGAGAGGCGTCCTGCGACGTCAGTGACGGAGGAAAACATTAAAACTGTGCTGCTCATGATTGTAGCCGACAAACAAACGACATATCAGCAGATATGGCCATCATTAGGTATTGATATGAGTCAAGTTCAAACTATTTTACACGATCACCTACGGGTGAGGAAGCTTTGTGCTGCCGTATGGAATTATGTCTCCAAATGCTTAAAAAACTCGACAATGGTCAACCAAATGCCGTTTTTGATATAGTAACAGGTGATGAAAGCTGGATCTACTGCTATGATCCTAAAACTAAGAGGCAATCTGCGCAGTGAGTCTTTCCTTTTGAAGAGTTGCTGACGAAAGTGAAGAAATGACAGAGTGTTGAAGAACGACGCCTACGAAGCTAAATGATCCTCCATCACGACACTATACCAGCTCACTCCTCCAGACTAAGAAAGCAATTTTTGAGTACTGTAAATGTAGAGTTATAAACTTAAGTTATAAAAGATAAAGAGTGCGCCCTGTATTAATTTATTTCCTAAAATTAAAAATGAACTCAGAGGAATACGTGTTATGATTGCAGAAGAGGCAGTGACGGCCTTCCAAACGGTTGTTGAAGAGTTGCACAAGAAGGGTGGGCTGAATGCTTCACACAATGGTTTCTTCGCATGAGAAAGTGTGTCGATTGTATCGGAGAATACTTCGAAAAGCAATAAAACAACTTCCATCTTTATATCTGATTTCATTTTTGAGATTCTAAAAATCTTCAGCGTCGCCCACGTATGAGTATTTGGTTATTTGATTGGCGGCAAATCACCTACTATCCTAACATTGATCGGTAAGTGACCCCCGAGTAAGTGACTTTTCGGTAAGTGGATTCCGGAACCCTTGCCATTACATTAGAGGGCTTCAATAAATGTGTCCATTGAAATATAACCTTTTAAATAACTATGCAATACAATCAGCCCTTACAGTATGCATTGAAGGACACGGGTCTGCAGATGCAATGACTTGTGCACAAATGCCACGCTGTGCTGGCCAAATGGGTTGGCGAGTCCACTCTTTCAGAGCTGGTGTAGTACCTCAGACACCCGCGTGAAGAGATAGGATGATGTTATTCTATAGTCGGCCTACATTGCACGGCACGCAAATTAACATAATTCATTGCTGTATCGGATTCAATTGGCCACCGCTAGTCGAGATGCAAAGAATTATTTCGCGAAATTTAAAATTCGTTATTTACACGATGGATTTATTAACTTCGTTTTATTAACTAATCTAAAGTAATGTAGATGGGTGTACATTAGTTATAAGTAAAATAAATATACGAGTTAATGATCACGCGATTCCCATCGGAGTTAAAAATTAATTACCTTAATTGTATTTAGAGGTTGAGGTATTAAAAGCGGGTATACCAAAGCAAGTAAACCCTATATTCGCCTACTCTTAGTTTGCTGTATGTCATTGCTCATTAACAGAGCGATGACCGGTCAACTGCTCATTAAAATAGGGGTTAATAGGTAGGGTTGCCAATTTTGAAACGCTGAGTTGCGATTGGCAATTCAAATGCGGGACAGAACTGAAAAAAGCGGAACCCAAAGAAATTTTGATTTCCTAGATAGATATACTTGAAACAAAAGATAATAAAGTAAGATTAGTAAAAAAAAAACAAGATAATATTACCTATGAAATGGCCGATTTTATTACAGGCCATTTATTTTCGATATTTTCTATTCTAATTCGAATTTCAAAATTATACAAAATGCACCTAAGATGTTATTATTTCTATTGCACCTATAGCTAAGATGTTCTTATTTCAAAATCGTATTTCATTTGTTTTTCTGTACCTAAATTCTGTTCATGTGATTATCTTGAAAATAAAATGATAAATTGAAAATTCGTGCTATGTTTCAATATGAGTTCGGTCGTGGCACCAACGCAAGTACCAACACGACTTTGACGTTCTAGCTCCAATGACGCCAACCCATTACCCTCATAATGTTACACACCGCCTCAACGTACTACACATTGCCCTTTTAAAAAATATAGCATAACGAGTTTATTGTTAGAAACCCTATGCGAGTTAGACTCCGACCACCGTCCCGTCCTAATGAAACTAGGACGGCAGACCGATCCTCCCCCCACCCCCAGGACAAGACTATAATTGACTGGAGCAAACTTGAGGAAGCCCTTAAGGCTTCTAACTCCCTCCACCTAGACTCTATCCCAAACGACCTGACCAGCGCGGATGACACAAACACGGCGGTCTCTGCACTCGGTAGCCACCTTAAGGATATAATCCAAAGCTCCTCTAAGCGGGTCCCAGCGGTGAATGATCACCAATGGAAGATGCCTGAGAACATAAGGGAACTGATAAGAACCAAGAACGCAGCCATCCGTGCTTACGACTCCTTCCCTTGTGAAGAGAATAGGCGCAGGATGAGAGCTTTACAGAGCGAAGTAAAGAGTCGCATCGCTGAATTCAAAAATAAGAGTTGGAACGATCTGTTCTCAGAGATCTCTCCATCACACACAGTCTACTGGCAGTCGGCGCGATCTATGACAGCAGACAATACTGCCTCCATGCCCCCCATTGACTAGACCAAACGGCCCTCCGGCATTTGACGATATCGAGAAGACTGAATGCTTGACCGACAGCCTGGAAGCCTAATGCTCCCCTAGCCGCCAACCGGTCGACTCATCACACGTAGACTTGGTTGACGCAGAGGTAGGGCATCGAGCCTCTATCTCCCCATTAGACTTCCTTCTACCAGTTACGATAACTGAAGTTCAGGACATCATTAAAAATATCAAAATTAAAAAATCACCTGGCATCGATGGATACCCTAATAAGGTGTTTAGAAGCCTCCCGGTCGACTTGATTGCACTTCTTATGGCTGTTTAAAATGTTGCAATGAAACATCATCTCTTTCCAACAGCTTGGAAAGAAGCCATCGTTATCGGCATCCCCAAAATGGATAAACACCACTCGGCATCCTCTAGTTATAGGCCCATTCCTACTGAATACAATGACAAAAATCTACGAGAGAATTCTCCTTTCTCGGCTACTGAGTCATATCAACTCAAAAGGCCTACTTATCGATGAACAGTTCGGCTTTAAAGTTAATCACTCTTGTGTCCAACAGGTGCACCGAATAACGGAGCAAATCCTCACAGATCTTAACCAAAAGACACCCTTTAAGTAACTAGCTGTCTTCTACAACGTAGCGAAGGCCTTTGATAAGGACTGGCACAACGGTTTAATCTATACCAACCAACTCTGTACCAACTCGAGGTGCCTGAGAGTCTCATTCTCATCATTCGCGACTACCTTACAATCGCACCTTTCGCTACAGAGATGAAGGCACTATATCCAGTTCTCGTCCAATCAGAGCTGGAGTTCCTCAGAGCTCCGTCCTAGCACCCACGCTCTATTATCTCTACACCTATGACATCCCCCACTCCCCTGGAATACAGCTTGCCCTCTCTGCGGATGACACCGCCCTTTACGCCTCAGATAGGAACCTATGGCGAGTGTCTCTACGCCTCCAACGCGGATTGAGGTCAACCCCGAGAAAAGTGCAGAAAAGCGTTGCTCTACGCCTCGTCTTTCCCCACTCCTGATATCCCTTTTCGGTAAAACTATCCCTTGGGCTAGGAAGACCAAATATCTTGGAGTCACCCTAGATCATCAGCTGATCTTCCAAGAGCACATACAAACTGTACGAAACTAAGCCACCTTTATACTCGTCTCAACCCTCTCATAGGTGGGAGAAGAAAAATGTCATCTATAAAGAAGCTGACATTGTACAAAACCTGCGTACGTCCCATAATGACCTTCGCTAGCGTTGTCTTTGCACACGCAGCCCCCTACAACATTAAAATACTCCAAACCATCCAAAATAGATTCGTGCGTGGCTGCCCCGTGGTACTCTCGCAATGTCGCTCTCCACAAGTATTTAGGAATTTCCATCCATCGTCAAATACGTGAAAGACTCCGCCCGACGCTACTATGACAGTCTCTTCATCATCCAAACTTCCTAGTAGTTGACAGCCTTACCTATGTCCTCGATAGGAATGACCCTCCCCAATGCCGTCGTCGTCGTCGTCCTTGACACGTCTTAGACGACCCAATTACTGCTGCCAATGCGGTTCTTACACTCACTCACAGATTTCACATATACAACGTCCCCGCTGGAGACGAGGACGTCACCCTTGCTACACCGTGAACACACACCGGCCTTCAGCCAACACTTTTACCAGGTATCGGCACGCGCCTGGGCGCTTCTCACCGACTCGCGATCCCGCGGTACCCTCACAAAGCAACGCCCTAAGCGGAGATCCGTTCCTTCCGCCGGTCTACCGGCGGGGGAGCCCCGGGAGGGAGGACGCTTCCGTTCTGGAAATTTCGATCTTAAGGATGAGCCCCCCCGGACGACCTACGACCAAGGTTAATAAAATTTGGACAACCTTTTACAAGGACATAAATTTTATTCTGAAATAGCTGTGATTATGGCTTTTGAAGAATTCATTAATACCCGTCCACGAAACTTTTACGGGGGTGGCATCAATCGGCTGTCCGTGAGCTGGCGAAAGTGTGTAGATAAAATGGGTCAATATTTCAACTAACAATAAATATTATTATAACAACAAATAAATTCAGTTTCTCATACAAATCGGACATTTCATAGTTAAACACCTAGTTAATAAATACACTATATCTTTAAGGATTTAATCTTTAAGATTTATAAAATTAAGTCTTATAACTAAGTTTGTAGGCAATATTTATTTTCCTCTTGAACTTTTTATTCAGTTCCATTATAAAATTCCCACGGGAATCATCGTCAAAGCCACATGAGAGAAGTCGCGGGTACTGCTAATAGTATAATATAATTTTAACTCAAGGTTGAACGATTACTATAATGTAATCAGTACTGAATGTACTGAAACTCATTCTATAGGTATGTTAGTAGAATTGTCCTCTTGTGATTTAAAAATGGGATCCCAAACGGGCAAATCCGTGAGCAATTGGTAGTATAATAATATAACATGTATTATCGATATCGTAGACACAACGCAACAATGATAATAATTAGTGGCCTAGTCTGGCACAACCCTAACACGTATTATGTCATTCGTAGAGCTAACAATGTCATAGACCGGGCTAATTTGAAAAGTTTAAATATAATAATTGCTCGTTTGCTCTATTTTTATATACTTTTTTGGCGTAAAATGTTTTTATTGGTTTTTGTTTATAATTATGAAGAATTTCCAATTAATTTATTAGATTAATAAATATAATTGAAACGACTAACTGCAAAAATGTTCGAGCGTAAGGCATACAAGTGTAAGTAGAAAGTTAAATAAACACAAAAGTTTATAAATAATATAAAATGTTTTACGTTGCCAATTCATCCTATTCCCCTAATGTACGTACGTGTTTCAGTAGGCAGTGAGATATGCCGGAGCCCTGTCCAATTGCATCCCGTCTTATTCCTCTTTATTTTCCCAACCCTTTATCCAAATCTATAACTAAATTTGCAAAGATAAGCTAAACCAGGAGTATGACATCGTCTGTCGTTGTTGTCGGCATATACGAGTATTGCGAATATGGATAGGCGACAGTAACCATTTACCACCGGATGGACTGTCTGCCACCTGCATTCTATTAAAATCAATAATTATTACTATATAACATACTCTTTAGAAAAAATAATATAAGCCTTTTAAAGTTAAAAGCTAACATAAAATTAACTATTTACAAATGATTCTTCTTTAAAGAAAATCGTCACAAAAATAACAACTTTTATTACTTTATCTTAAGAATTACATGTTATAACATGTTTCTATTTAAACAGAATCTGGAAACAATGACATTTTAAGTTGGAAAATCTTAACCAAGGTCAATCAATAAGTCAATACCGACAATATGGTTCCTTTGGTCATTTAACGACACAACATTATGACGAAATACGAACATCTGAAACTTTAAATATGGTGTTTTCAAAATTATGTCTAAAAGATAGAATCAATGCTATAATAGCCGATTTTTAAGGTGTAGCAAAAACATCTATAATTTCACTAAGATCTGAATATCTCAGAAACTAATTAGTAATAAAATGGCTTTTCAGTTATCAATAATGTCATAATATATTGTCACTTTAAAAGTTAAAACGCAATAAAATATTATCCAAAAATAATTAGAAAAAATATTTCCTATCTATACGATTCTTAGGTCAAGGAAACTCACAGCGCATGTCTAACACCCATTCAGGAACATCTCCAGAGAGAGACGGATGACGCAAGGGTGACAAGGACGAAGATAGAATTCCCAAAAATTCACGGAAATCCCACTTAACACACGAATCACTGAACAATTTTATATTATCACACATCTAACACTATTAGTTAAACTAATATTCCAATTTTAAAATGAACCAATAAGCGCTACCGTGACACATTTAAATCCGGAACGCCCATCGAAGAAGGTCTTTCAACATCGTCGTTAAATGCTTTAAAATAAATTAAAAGTTAACACTACGGACAGCAGCAAAGACTTACAATGCACTAACAGCATTAGGCTTAGATTTTAGGTCAGAGAACCGTCGTGAACTAGAAATTTAAATTGATAGCGAGGCGTGCAGTACTTACCGATGTGTTCTAGCTAACACCGCCGGTTAATAGACACAGGACAGCACACAAGTCATATCACATTTGTAGGAAAAAAATACACGGTTAAAAACGTAAAAAATCCGATGGGAATGTTGCACTAATTCGGTGGTCCGACATTGCACAGGTTAGAATTTTTACATTCGGGAATCGCGCGTCGATAATAATTTATTTTTAAAGCTGTGTATTTTTGGCTTTTCAACTATGTCGCCGGTTGTTTTTTGTATTGCAAACCGAATGTTAGACGGGTTTGATGAAAAAAAATCAATTGTGGGACGCGTCAGTCGGTAGCCATCTTGCGTGTAGGTGGCCGGGATAGCAGAGCCGATGCATGGCGCATGCGCTATATCACCGCCCAGACGTCTGCGACAAATACTGGCAACGTTGAATCTAATTTCTTCTTTTTCGTGTTCCAATTTTAAGTCGTGCAACGTCTGTGTTTTCAGCCAGAATTGTATAGACAATTCATTTGTTTCTTAAAATTTGTTTATATAACTACTGGAAATAAAACAATTACATATGTTTGTCGCTCTGTTATCTTTTATCTGACAGACAAAAAAAATGAAAATGCATATACGTCGAATATGTCAGCAGTACCTAAATGACAGTTTAAATAAAGAATGCTGAATGCAGATATCACTGCTATGCAATAACAAACATGTTATTTTTTTGTAGTGATGGCTTGCGGCCCTCGTGATGGTAAGTGGCTACCCACCGCACATGGACACCTGCAATACCAGTAAATTGTAAAATCCTATTTACAGCTCTCTTCAAGAGCCTCGTGTCGTGGCGTAGCGGGAAAACCGCCGTTCGCGTTGGCAGCTCATTCGACAACCTTCGGGTTCGACACCACAATACACAATAAAAGGTATAAATTACAATACAAATAAATTTACACATGACAAGAAAAATAGAACGAACATAAAATGAAAAAAATACAAATATAAAAACTTATTCTAAGATTAAGATATGAATTGCTACGTCGGAAACGGTCTCCAATTCAGCATTTGCCGCGGACAAACCACAGCGCTGGTGTTCAGTGGAACTATTGAAGATACTGGCATCCTAAACCAAACTAAATACATTCTAAACCAATTATTACTTACCATTAATGAATTGTAAACGGCTTTTATGTTAATTAATTAGAACCAACAATTATCGATAACAATTATAATCGACAATCGTACATATTTGAAACCTAACTCTTTTTAGTAACTGATTAAGATCTCAAATGATTAAGATCTCAAAACTTTATTTCACTGATGTTATAAAATAGATAATAGCGTAGATATTAAGCATGCTATGGAGCTCCGTAACCGTAGCCGAAGCTATCGGTTATCCCAATAAAAAAATATTCGAAATCGGAACCGAATTGGAAATAGAAGATTCGGATGTTATCTAATAAATCATTCTTTTTAAATTGTGCCTAAATTTAATTTTAATTCTCAATAATATGTATACATATTTTTCGCACCGCTACCATTCTTGACCTATTCCCAGGTCTGCCGAAAGAAGCTGAAGAAATCTCCGCAGGAGATCAGGTTGTCTTTTGTTTTCGTCTCGTTTCTTTTTTATTAACTTTAAACGTTACGTCTACACAATAATTAGATAAATAGATTAAATATTTTTTTTACAAAAATACGTAATATTTCCTGTTAATTAACTCCAGAATCCATGATATCAAGTTTCGAGAAAAAATCGGTTTCACCTTGTATGGTAAAATATTAATATCAAAGTGACCAATATTACCACGTATTATCCTGCTTAATAAGTAACTAAAAAGCTGTGGTGACCACACAAACCTATCCACATAATTTATTAGTACAATAATTAATATATCGTCAGAAAATAATTAGTAGGTACCTACTGGTGTACAGAAAATCCACTCTCGATTAAACGTCGAATAAAAATAAAATGTAAAGCCCTTCGTTTTACATGTTCAGACCAGATTTACAATATGCCTGTCTTCATACGTTTAGAACCAATTTTCTACAGGTAGTTTAATTAATAAAAGTTTAGTATAAAGCAATTACTTATCATTTGTTGAAACATTAGTAGGCATGTGTTTAGAGATTTTTAATATATTTTTTATACTTTATGCTGTTGTTTTATGTAAAATAAAAATTAATACGTTTATACTCGATTTACAATATTAGAAATACGTTTAGACCCGATTTACAATATAAAAAATACGTTTAGATATTTACCATATAAATAAATACGTTTAGACCCGATTTACCACATAAATAAATACGTTTAGACCCGATTTACAATATAAAAAAGATTTAATGTTCTTGTTCATTTTTAATCTAATGATTGTATCAGCCAGCAAATGCACGGATCGCATAGTAAATGTTGAAACTGCTGAAATTAAGTTATAAACAACGAAATACTTTAACAGAAATTGTAGAAGTTACTAGTGTAGCAATTGGCGGCTAGTGTAGCAATTGGCGGCTGCGGAATTGCAGCGTGCTCCATCCCTAAAAACAGGCCCCTTAGGCGTCGTCCTATTAGAACGCGATTATACGATATCGCAAGTTCGCGCCAATGTGGTTCGTACGAACCAACGTAGTTCGTACATCACTTGATCTAATTGACATTAGCTCGATCCGATCGCGTGACTAAAATTTTTTGATTAGTAACTAGTCCGTGCGAACTTTGTTCGTACGAACACGCGATCAAACATATTTGTGCAGAAGAGGTGGTCTAACTGACACATCGCGCGAACGTTATCGCGTCGCGGGGGAGGGAAGCGAGGAAGGAGAGCAAAGGATGCGTGCGCGTCGCATATAGTGAAATAGGTTAGTGAAATATTTCCCGAAAATAAAAACTGCGCGTCTCTTTCAACATCCATGGTGCAAATGCGACAATGTAAACACGACTGACGCGATACGACCGTCCTTATTAGGACACCCTATTCTTTTCATCACTCGAACGCGCGATGGTCGCGTAATCGCGTCCTATTAGGACGATGCTATAAGCAACGCCTCTTGAACAATAAACTTACGAGTGGAAATCCAATATTACACACAATTCGTGGACGCCCTAACGCATTGACGCCCATCCTTTACCAATCTGTTTCCTCAACTGTGTCATTGTTTCATCGTTAAACATGTCTCTAGAAGTGCAAAAACAGTTTTTAAACGTATTCTATTTATTGTTTACTAGCCAGTTATTTATTCTAATTTATTCAGGTATGTATGTGTTTTTTAATTTTCTTTTTGTTTAATATATACTTAACTATATTTTACTTTCTAATTTGATTTGTCCCAAGTTGATCATTTGTGACAAGACCATTTGACCTACTATGTAGACTAAGATAACCTATTATGTAGGTATACTATAGTATTAGTATGTGACTTTATTAGTTAAGTATAAGTATTTCTATGCCCAAAGGGCGGGATGTAGAGAACTTATGTAATTGTACAATGACCATAATCATGACATCCTTGTACCATACAATCCACAAATAAACATTTATAATGATTTGATTAATATTTCTTCATTCTTTTGTTCACAGAAAACGCTACAACGCTATCATTTTTATCGTATTTTAGAGGAGAGAATGAGTTCTTGTGCGACGCAGACGAAACTAGAGCAACGTTAAAAGAGGGCCAATATGTTAATCTGCATTTTGAATCGCCACGGAATATTTGTCACATAGCGTAAGTCGATCAGTACAAAGACATTTTAAGTAATCTATATATAAGAAGATACTATTATTTTTTAAATTCTTTACAGTCCTCACAACGAGAGATTAGCTTTGTTTTGCTTTCGCAATGCACAATGTCAGTGTGCACTCATAAAACGCAAAGCTCATGTCCCGTTAAGTGAGCTGTACCAATTTCTAGGGTGTCCAATGTCCATATACATATGTATAAAGCGTCTGAGTCTACGAAACGAGAGCGCCATTGGCTTGCCCCTGGATAAAATTCTGACAAAGCCCTTGGCCCTGTGACATTCGCTATTCACGGTAACAGAATGACAAACGTTGGCACGCCCCCGGATGCGCTGCCTACCTTTGCAGATTAAGGAATGGATTGGGAAAATGGGGAGGAATAGGGATGGGAATAGGTTCTGGCATATCTCACTCACTACCGAAACACGTACGTACATTGGGGAAATACGATAAGTGGGAAATGTAGTACATTTCAAGGTAGTCTTCTGTGAGAGAGGGGTAACGTGGCCAGTCGAGTGCGCCCAGCGGCTGTAGGAATGCGGCGTGCACTCTCCCCCTAACACAAGCTTAAGCTTAGCAATTCAACGGAGTAATACCGCCAGCGTGTTGGGTTCTTTGCCACAAGGTTTCAACCTGTGTAATACAATAGATCTAACTAAAAGTTCTTCGAACTGGCTACTGTGCAATGCGATAAAAAAAAGCAAATTCGAATTTTGAAAATGGAACTCTGCTTGTTTGTTAAACGTTATTTAATTTCTTATTTGTTTTTGTTTCTGGCGGCAATTTGAAACTGAAATGTTTGCGGAAAAATTAATTTAACAAGAGAACATTTTCATTCAATTATTTTGTATTCTAAACCAGAAATAAAGTTATGAAAGACTTAAGTTAGCATTTAGTGATGAAGCACCATCCAGTGCGACCATGATTATAACTGGTTCAATGAGTTTGGAACGTGGTCGTACCCACCTCAGTGACCAGTTCAAAGAAGGTGATGCCGATGACGGCGGAAACCATCAAAACTGTGCGGCTCATACTTGAAGCAGACAAACGAACGACATATCAGCAGACACGAGCATCATTAGGTATTGGTATGAGTCAAGTTCAAACTATTTTACGCGATCACCTACGGGTGAGGAAGCTTTGATGGATTCCTCATAATTTGAGCGAAACTCAAAAACGGTGCCGCGTGGAGTGGTGTCTCCAAATGCTTGAAATATTCGACAATGGTTAATCAACTGCTATGAGCCTGATACTAAGAGCCAACCTGCGCAGTGGGTCTTTCCTTTCGAAGTTGCCGACGAAAGTGAAGAAAGGACGGAGGTGCTGAAAAGAAGATGATTGCCTCCTTCTTGGGCAGATCGGGCGATAATTTACTATAACTTTGCTACTATATTAATTGAATCTTCCGGGCTACTTGACCGAGGTCTTCTGGAATCTCTTCTCTTTCTTACAAACATTTCGTCAACAACTGCGGTTGACATCTTCAGTAGCTAGTCGCCACTGACCTCGGCCAAGTAGTCCGGAAGATTCAATTAATATGGACACCGGCCGAGAAAGCCTACACCCCACTTTGCTATTATAACTATAAATTACTATAAAGTGTATCGATTGTCGCGGAGAATACTTTGAAAAGCAATAAAACAACTTCCATTTACCTATCTGATTTCATTTTTGACATTCTAATAACTTTCAGTGTAACGTATATATATGTATGTGTGTGTGTGTGTGTGTGTCGGAACACGCGGCCGAGAATGTTCCTTGTCAGACATCGTTTAGTTTTAATATTGGAATTTTAAACATAAACTCAGGAAAACAATCACCAAATTATGTTTTAATCATCCCACACAATAATTCTAACACTACATAGTTACAATTAATGTCTAAAATTATACATATTAACTTATCGAATAAAAGTTATGTTATGTTAAGTTAAAGTACGCGAGCGTTATAAAACTTAAAACAGTTCCATAAGACGCGAGCGACACGGACTCTCTCTCAACTTCAACTGTTGTCTATTTCTAATGCACCGCAGCACCAAGACTGTGTCAAAGCGTCGTCGCTCCTGCGTCGCTTACGTTTTGTAGCACCCACGTGACGATGGCCATTTTCAGACAAATATTAGTTTAATTAAGTATGTATAGATTTATCGCAAGAGAGATTACATATTTCAGGTGCCAGATGCAGAAATTTGACAAGCAGAGACTGATATATCAGAAGGATGGAGCCGAATGTGCCAGCGAGGATGAGACGGTAAGTAAGGAACTTATTACGCGCCTCCTTGCAATGCAACCAGCCGTTTCAATATCCATTGCTGGATATAAACCTCCCCGTGTACATCCTCCTGTGCATGGGGAATGGCCTTAAAAAGCCACGCTAGCCAAGCGGGTTCGCGAATCCGCTCTTTTAGAGGTGATGTAATTCCTCAGTCCTTGTGGTAACGGCTTGTTATTGAAGAGATGGGGGTAAGAGATTCTATAGCCAGACGACACATACGGCGTTATGCCTCTTTAGTGTTGGAAAAATTACTGCTGAGCGCTTGGGCGCTAATGTACCTTAAGGACCTTAACCGTTTTTGACACCGACGTCCAACTTCCAACGTTCCATTGCAGGACACGAGCTCCTATCTCAGTAGGTCACACGGTTTCCGGGATTCACGGGTACTCGCGGGGTTTCGGGCCGTAATCCAACACGCGGGCCCAGTACGGATTGGTGGCAACACACTCCAGGTTTTTTTTTATTTCCTGAGGTAGCTGGTTTCCACGGGATGTTTTCCCTCACCGCCAAGCTAGTGACAATTTTTAAAAATCCGTGTAAGTAGAACTTAAAGTAACTAAGTACTAAGTTAAGTTACTTAAGTAGTACGGACCGAGGATTTGGACTCACGATCACACGAGTGTGAATCGAGTATAGATACTCCTAGGCTATCGCCGCTTTGACTACAAACGAGCTATTAATTTCTATATTTTGTCACTAGCTTTGCCAGAGACTTCGTTTGCGTGAACTTTAATGATTCCCGTGGGAACTCTTGCACCCTAAATGTTAACCCAAGTCATAAGCTAATAACTATGCCATGTTTCATTAAAATCTGTCCAGTGGTATTTCCGTGATGCGCGTTCAGGCAGATAAACAGATAAATTGTCCACTATCCTTATTGTAAATATCAGCTGAATTGTCCGCTATCCTTATTGTAAATATCAGCTGAATTGTCCGCTATCCTTATTGTAAATATCAGCTGAATTGTCCGCTATCCTTATTGTAAATATCAGCTGAATTGTCCGCTATCCTTATTGTAAATATCAGCTGAATTGTCCGCTATCTTTATTGTAAATATCAGCTGAATTGTCCGCTATCCTTATTGTAAATATCAGCTGAATTGTCCGCTATCCTTATTGTAAATATCAGCTGAATTGTCCGCTATCCTTATTGTAAATATCAGCTGAATTGTCCACTATCCTTATTGTAAATATCCGCCGAATTGTCCACTATCCTTAT
Organism: Sesia apiformis; assembly: GCA_914767545.1. NCBI lineage: Eukaryota > Metazoa > Arthropoda > Insecta > Lepidoptera > Sesiidae > Sesia > Sesia apiformis. The sequence continues at coordinate 4,159,593 of OU611976.1, forward strand.
TGTAAATATGTATCAGCTGAATTGTCCACTATCCTTATTGTAGATATCAGCTGAATTGTCTGTTCATCTGTCACTCCACATCATTACTTCAATTAAGTAACAAATCTGTCATAGTGAAAACCGTTAAAGTTTAATTTTGCTTTATTTGTCACTTGTTAATTTCTTCTATTGTCTGCAATAATACTTATCCTGTTTGTTTTCCAAACAATGAAATAAATTAATTTAATCAAAAACTCAACTTCACATCTCGAGTTCTCGGCAAATAGTCCCTTGGTTGTCAGTGGTAAAAGGGTGCGGGTCCTTTTTATTTAAACCTGTAATTATACAGTTTATTTATTCCAGACTGAAGAAATAAGAATTACTAAAAGTCTGGAGGGCGTGTGGAGATGTGCTGTGATGATATGGAAGGGCGTCGATTCCATAAAGCCGATAATGCAATACAAAAACATCAAATATACTACAGCACATTGCAATATGAGCGTGTATGTCGGTAAGTTTATTTACTCATTATTAAAAGTACACCAAAAACATGCTCCCTATACATTTTAAATAAGATTAATACATACAGCACGGTTTTCTTTTCGAAATGGCTAAATTCTTGTGGCCCGTCCGGTGACATGTCCAGTATACATGTCCGGTTTACAGACCTAATGGCCTTTCAAGTGTCACCGGATATGTATGGTTTAGGGCGAGGCAGAAGGCGCTCAGCCACAAGCAAAAAGTGTGTGCAGCAACGAGCCTGGAGGAGCCTGTGTAGGAGGAGGTGTGTACGATAGTTGCGGCACACAACTCTCACAATATCTGTAGCAGCGTCAGACGAAAAATCGCTAGGTTCAAATTTATTAATCACTGGATTCCATGTCGAGGACAATTTGTCTCCATCATTTCCATTAAAAAATTTAAGTGTCTTGATTTCAATGGCTTCACGCACAATACTGGAGAAATAGTGACGATCAGTGGAGAGGATTTTTGGACTATGGATAATAAGGTAAACATACGTGTTGAGATCCGTTTAAATAGACCCTGCATACAGCCCCTGTATACCCTGTATACAGATGAGGTTATACACTGCAACTTGGAGGATGTGAATGCAAGCTGTAATCCCACAGCCACTGGGCGCACTCGACTGGCCACGTTACCCCGCACTCACAGAACACTACCGTTAAATGTACTGTATTTCCCACTTTATGCTAATCCCCTAAATGTACGTACGTTCTAGACTGGTGTTGGGATGTATCGCGGGTGTCCACGGTCGACAGTATCCACTTACCACCAGGTGGACTGTCCGCTGAACTGCCATCTTATTTACTTAAATAAAAATAATGTAACGAAATTGAAACTATGGATTCTATTCATGATTCTGAGTTTATTTTGGTGACCAATTAGTCCAGTTGATAGTGCCCTGCCTGCTGTGCAAATGGTCCTGTATTCGGACAATCATTTGTTTAAAGTCACGGTGTTTATTCGAGTCGATGAGTGTTGCGACTGTTGCGAGTCTTATATTCGTCTTTTTTTTTTTTTTAATGAAGAAGAGTATCTAAGCTTTGTGTGTATCTAAGAACCCACGACACGGGGAATCCTAGTGCGAGTCATTGAGTGTGGTGTTATTTATTGAGTGTGGTGTTATTTATTGAGTGTGGTGTTATTTATTGAGTGTGGTGTTATTTATTGAGTGTGGTGTCATTTATTGAGTGTGGTGTTATTTATTGAGTGTGGTGTTATTTATTGAGTGTGGTGTCATTTATTGAGTGTGGTGTCATTTATTGAGTGTGGTGTTATTTATTGAGTGTGGTGTCATTTATTGAGTGTGGTGTCATTTATTGAGTGTGGTGTCATTTATTGAGTGTGGTGTCATTTATTGAGTGTGGTGTTATTTATTGTCATTAAATTTTTTCGTATCTTTTAGCAACAAAATATTTTTTTTTTTTTAATTATTACAAAATTTTTGCTAAATACAAACCAATCAAATTGATACTTTTACGAATAAATACTTAATATTACGAGTACATACCAATCGGCCGTGTGGTGTAATACCACTCCATCTCATCCCGTGTGGGATCGCTTGCTCGTCCGCCCACGTGTAAAAATAAAACTAAGAGATAACACAGCGGCCACCGCTGCGACGTTCGCTCAGACGGTAGGGGGGGTTCTTAGGAAATAAATGACAGCCAGTCTTCACTGTAGTGAATTCATCAGTAAATATCAGAACTTCAGTAACATGCGCAATTGCAAGCACAAACATATTCACAAACATACAGATACAGAAAGGGCTTTACCGAAACGTAATAGGCACGTGTTTGCAGATCGAACAAAAAGCAAATTTGAATTTAGTTCAATAAAAGACTCGAGGAACTATACCACCTCTACTTTTCTACTTTTAAGGTAAAGAGTGCACTCCCCAGCCCGCTTGATCAGCGTGACGTTTTAAGCACAGGACAATGTGTAAGGGGCCATCCATAAATTACGTCACACGAATTTCATGATTTTTGGAGTCCCCCCCCCCCCCGTCCTTGTCACATTTGTGTGACCCCCCCCCCCCCCGGTGTGACGTCACATATTTTGCAATTTTAAATTTAGAAATTATTAAATTAAAACGGCACTTCCAAAATTTAAACTTTTGCGTTAGAGTTGAAGTTTAGAGTTTTAATACTTTAGATTTATACATGTGACGTCACGAAGCTTATGATTCGCCCCCCCCCCCCCCCCCCCCCTTAACGTGTAACGTAATTGATAGATGACCCCTAAGAGGAGACCCGTGTCTAGCTGTGGACTATACGACATGTCATGAGCAGAATCCATGTTTCCTGGTTTAGAGAAAGGTTCAGTTACCCCCTGCATAATCCACTACCCATAGCCTTACCTGAACTGTGTATTGGTCTATAAAAGTCTTTGCTATTTTGATTGGACTTATCCATAAAAATCTTTAACTTGATTACAGATGCACCTCCTTCTAACTATTCGAAACAGAAAGACAAGGGTTAGTATTTATACCATACCATATCATCAAACTATGTCTCTCCCAGGGCTCGCCAACACACACGATCCTCGGCTCTTCTCATCTAACCACCACCGTCGAATGTTTATCAGTCGTCTGTCCAGGTGACCGGCGCGCGGCGGCCATACCACAGTATGCTTCCCGGTACGTAGCCTACATTCGAGGACTTGTCTATCGGTCCGGTTATCGGTTTTGCGGCAAATACGACACTAATACTCTTAAATCAAAGCAAAAGGAGAAGATACGGAACGTTCTTACATTGCGTCAACTGAAAATAGTATCGAATGCACAACTACATACAAATTCGTAAAGCTATAATTGAAGTCACATTGTACGACATCGAAAGACAGAGATAGAGCGATGAGCTTGGACTATAGCACGAGCGAGACAAACTAAACGTGTCGCTCGCAAATGTTCGCATAGTTTTATCTCGCTCAGTCATTAATGGCCGAATGTAAACTAATAATTTAAAAAGACTTCTACAAATTATTACTGTTTGGTGTACTTATGCGTGAACAGTGATTCCATGTGTCTTGTTTTTGCTCCTGGAGTGATATGTGCACAGAATAAATGCACAGGGAGGCATTTTTAAATGTATTTTCTACTATAAAACTGTGTTCACCGTGTGAGCGTATCACGTGTAAACAAGTCGCTGTTCTATCGGTGACTAAACGAAGCAAGTCCATTGGACTCACTCCACCTGCCATCACCTCGTTTTAACTAGGTGGCCTGCCCAATTCTATTTGAGTTCCATAACTCTCTTACCAGCATCGTGTACCATAGTACGTAACCGGATTTCGAGGTTAGGTAATCTTGTCATTTGACGCCGAGAATGGCACGCTCCATGGCTCTCTGTGCGACCCTTATTCTGTACACAGGCTCATTAATCAGTGTCCACATCTCGGTACGTCATCGTGGGCAGGAGACACTGATTATAACCGATTTTCAGACACTGCGGAATTCGTCTTGACCTTAGAATGTTCTCTAGCTTCCCGAATGCCGTCAATCCTGGTTATATTCGCTTGGCTATCTCCCTGTTTTGATGCTCTTTGACAAAAGATAAACTAAGAGTATGTCCACGATAGACGTATCTATCTACCACCTTAATATCTCGTTTCCGACCTTGATGGCTAGCTCTGAGACATCAGAGGTGTTCGTCATAATTTTAAGTCTTGGGCATGTTCATCTTATGGCTAGCTGACGAACTACATATCCTTAATTTGATTTATTGAGACTGTAAGTTTGCCCTAGATTTAAAGCTAGATGTTGAGATATTTCATTGATTTACTCGTAGTTTTGATTTCGGCAAATTGAATTGGAACGGACGGAATTGGATGTATTGTCGCTCATTTATTAACTGACTGACTATAATTGTACATTGCTGGACCTTCTTGTATTTCATTTTTTTTTTTGTTTCATTTTCAGCGGCTGTCGATAACAATAAACCAGGTAAGTCGTTTATAACTGGTTTATAATCGTTTATATTTTAAATAACTGGTGACTTCATTGCGTAGAATTTACAATATTATGATTCCTGCGGGAACTTTGTAACGTAGTTTGTCATCTATAAAATGGATTTTGGTTCTGATATTAATAGACTTCGACACCGTTTGACCGCTCACCATGAAAGTTGCTACATATATGTATTTTTTCATGAGAAGGTATTTATGCTATCGACTCTGTTGTAACTCGCCACTAGATGGCGCTGCAGCACATCAACTTCTATACTGTTCAACCGATCGCCATGAAAATTGGTATACATAGGTATTTGAGCACGGAGAATATTTTCGAGCTCTCAACTTTGTTATAGCTCGCCACTAGATGGCGCTGCAGTACATTAACTTCTATAGCAGGACAATGTCTGCGGGGTTTTGCGGGGTATAGTATAATTTTAAAATACAAGTATACTTTATGACAAAAAGAAGGACCGTCTTTGTGTTATACATATGTATAGGCATACCTACATCGGGTTTACAATAATCTTTTTGAAACATGGTTTTATTAAAAATGTTTTTTTTTTAATTTGAAGGAAAGATTTTCTTCAATTAAATAACTTGCCGAGCTTGTGAATAAATAATTTTCCTTCTTTTATAATCAGGTGGTGCCATAATTATTTTGTAATGTATGTTATAACTGCTCTATATAAATATTCGTAATACGCGTTAATGTAGTTACGCGGTGCGCGTGAGTGATTTGTGTGAAAAAAGTGATTAAAGTTATTAAATTCATGAAAGAAATTAGTTAATATTTAACACTATTTTTTTTATTTTATAAACTTACAAATTGCGTTAAAATGATAATAAATAACGTCACACTCACTGGCCCACACTAGGATGCTCTGTGTTATGGGAGACACAGACGAACACAATACGTGCAACACCCGGATCGGAACAAACACCTGTCTTTAAACAAATTATTGTCCTACCGGGAATCGAACCCGGGACCTATTTCACAGTAGACAGGGGCATTACCGACTGAGCTAATTGGTGGTCAAATTAATGACAATTATGTCTTTCTAATCTTAAATAACAATCGAGGTATCACAAAACCCTTAATTTTGTTCATATTTTTTCTAGAAATGTGGATCTACATCAGTGCTGGTGTAGGGGCGGTGGTCGCTGTCATTATTATAGCCCAAACCGTGGTCATGTGCTATTTTAAAAATAAAGGTAAGATCTAAAATTCTGTACAGTTCGACACAACTCAGAGGTTCCAACGATGTGCCAAGTCGCTCGACCAATGGAAATCGATTTATTTCCCGCCTCGGAGTTGTCGTTCGAGCCTCGAACGCATCAGACGATCGCGCGTGCGTCATATGTTGGTTGCACATTACATTCGGTAAAGTTCAGTTTGACGAGATTAAACGATGGCATCTCTGAGTTGTGTCGTACTATACCTACTTAGGTACCACAGTTAATCTATGATGCTACCTATGATGCGATTATTATTAACATTATAATGTTAATCTATCTAATAATGCTCGTACCTAGAGCAGTTTTGACATATATAGTCAAAGACTGTCAATAAGCGACACTAGCGCCGCGAGCGGCTTGAGTTGTAAATTTAACAAAATTTCATATAATTAATTACTCACTTTTTCTTTTCAAATTAACCTTCGTGATCGATATAACTAAACCTAACAAATAAACGATGACGGGTGAAAGTGTGAGGCTGTGTTTCACATGATTATTATAAAAAAGGTCAACTGTCGTCCCATTGACCCTTTTTTATGTAATAATTAAATAGTTCACTACAAATCGATCCGTGAAATCAAAATATCTCGAGTAATAACTACTTAAAAAAAGAATAAATAGAAAAAAAGAAAAAAAATCTTTTATATGAATACTACTTACTATATTGTTTTTCAAATTTTCTTTTTTCCAAATGTATATTTTTCGTTTTTAGTCACTGTTCTCAGTTTTTTTTCAAATGCCCGTCCAGTTTTTTATATCATTTACGACCATTCACCTATCAACAAGACACTTTATACCGCCGACACCCGAAAGTTCTGGAATGAGCTGCCTACTGAGGTTTCTCCATTATACTATGAGATGGGGTTTTTCAAGAGAGTTGTGAACAGGATTGTACACACCAGAATTGAACACCAGCATCGGAACACCGGCATGCATTCAGGTTTTGCAGGAGTCCACAGGGTGCGGTGATCACTAACCACATGTGGCCTGCCCGCTCGTCTGCATATAAACAACCCTCCATCCTTGAACGTTTTTCTTTATGACTTGATACTATACCATCAGAAGCTGTGTCTCCAATGCCAGATATATCCGCTTTTATTGTCCAGTTAGTTAATAAAGGCGGATATAGACAGAGATGAAGACTTCCTTTGAGTCTCCCGATTTACCGAATAATCAAGTTTAAAAATGAATAATCAACATTATTACACTTTCCGATACATAATTTGTCATGTTGCATGTTTAACTGCCAAGTACATCTGTGAAAAAACCGTTATTTTCAGCCAAAGTGGCAGTTAAGAGGAGCAGGCTCCAGAATTTATCCACAAAAACATACCAGGAGCCCCCTGAGTCTGATAAAGGTGAGTTTTCGAACAAATCGAGCAACAAATGCCCTAAGGTGACAGATCAAGTTAATGTATGAATATTGTATGACTTGTACCCATAGTCTGTTAATAAATTGTTTGAGTTTGAGTTGAGATTAGTCCAAAAATCGTTTTATACCGCGCACCCGTAGGCGTCAAGAGGTCTTTCCATTACACTACGACATGGAGCTCTTCAAGAGGGCAGTGAATTGGAATTCTGCACCCGCATACCTCCTGATGTTGTAGGTGTCCATAGGCAGTGGTAGCCACTTACTATCATGTGGAGCGCTCATCCGCCTCCTGTCCTATAAAGGAAGACGACAGATGGACATATGAACCGCCTGAGGGAAAGTAGATTGCCGCCACTTATGTCATACTACATGCCACTACTCTTACGGATAGAATTTCTTTTCACAGACGAGCCGACCTTTAGATATTGGATAGGTGTGGATTAGGAAAAAGGTTTAGGAAGAATGGAGTATAAAGAAACGAGGAGATTTCCTCATTCCAATACCATTCCCGTCCTTCCTTGGATAGATAGGTGAGATGGGGACTAATGGTGAGGAGGAAAGCGTGTAATGGATTAATGAGTTTCTTTTATCATGTTATAACTCTTTAGATTGAACGGGAAATAGAATAGGAACACCAATAGATTAGGAAGTGAGATCTATCATATGTCACTTACTCCTGAAACACGTTCATGCTACATTTGACGGCAGTCTTCTGTGAAGTTGGGATAACTTTGCCAATCGTACATCCTGAGCATATTTAGAAAAATAATATAGATATTAAAATAAATTTAAATAATCCTGTTTCATTTCTGAACTAATCAGATCCCCGTAAATAGTAGTAGTTTAGGTGGGCCAGATCTGATACTGTCATTCAAATTAACACAAAACGTACCCGGAGTCGGTTATACTCGTAGATACAAAAACTACGCGCTTAAAAACAAAAACGAGTACAAGCTAGTACTATCTATATAAAACGCCTTTGTTCTAGCCCGGTACAGCGCTAACCCAGGGATTAAGCCGAAAAGACCCAAGAAGAGGTCAGACGAGGAGACGCTGTACGAATCTGTGGATGATCTCACGACTGGTGAGCTTGTAATACTATGATCGCAGCAAACCTTCAATTTCTTTTACTCTCACCGTAAGGTAAAAACTTAAAAAGGTTCGAAGAGAAAGATGTCGACCAGGTCTACCGGCGGGGGAGCCCTTAGACTCGTTCCTGCACCACTTTTTGCTCCTGGCTGAGCGCCTTCTGCGCTCTTCCTAAACCATACATGTCCGGTGACACTTGAAAGGCCATTAGGGCCACAAGAATTTAGCCACCATTAAGGGCCACAGAATACTATCTTGAAATGTACTGCATTTCCCACTTTATCATATTCCCCAACGTATGTACGTGTTTCGATAGTGAGTGAGATATGCCAGAGCCCATTCCCATCCTATCCCTTCCCACGTCCCCAACCCTTTCTCCAAATACATTCTTTCATCAACAAAGGTAGGCAGCGCATCTGGAGGCGTGCCAAAGTTTGTCATTTTGGACTAATGTTGGCATGTATCGCGGATGTCTATGGGCGACAGTATCCACTTACAACCAAGTGGTCGTTTGCCACCCTCTTTCTATAAAAAAAAGGTACGATACGCACGGGGCGCCGAGAATCCCGGAAAGCACCGGCCCACAGAGGGCGTCTTGAATTGAAGGGGCGCTCTATACAGAAAACGGGCGCAGACACAAGGATGGACCAGAATCGGATATCTTGCACAGGGAATCGAAACCGCTAAGGTCGGCCCTGTCAAAGCTGCTAGACCGTGCCCAACTGGTCAAGTTATTGTTATCTCACAGAAGACTGCCGTCAGTGAGTGAGATATACCGTAACCAGAGAAAAAATTAAGAGAGAATATAAATGGACCATTTACATGAGGCCAATTGTTAAAACAATCGACTAAGCCAATCCAATATTGACATATGCGAATGGAGCCAATCCAGAACAATGAAATGTCCTAAGGGTTACTACTGTTATTTCCTTTTATGTTTTTTTTTTATAGACTAGTGGGCGGACGAGCAAGCGGTCCCACGTGATGGTAAGTGTTACCGCCGCCCATGAACACCTGCAACACCAGGGGGTATGCGGGCGCGCCGCCGACCTTGCAAAATCCTATTCACAGCTTTCTTGAAGAACCCCATATCGTAGCTTAATGGAAAGACCTCTTGAGGCAGTTCGTTCTCCACAGCCTACGGGTTCACGGTATAAAATGATTTTTGGACCGAACAGTACGCGACACCTCCGTATCGAGGAAATGTGGATGGAGCCCACTTCTCTGACGGGACGTGCAGTTATAGAAACCCGAGGTGGGAATTATATTAAACTACTCATGTTGAAATTAAATGATTTAATTTAAGCTATTTACGCCACTCCACTTAGTTGGAACGTTTTCAAATTTTGTGGCGCCAGTAGTTTCCCCCACCACTCGCGCAATGGATTGGCTTGTGCAACGGCAATGGCCTTATTCCTCTATTACGTCGAGGATTGGCATTTGCATTAAAATTGAGGTATTTTTAAATTAGCTCTCATAGCCATTTTACGTCTATCCATTGTTTGTGAAACTGGTTAATACCTACTAGCCTATGTGTAAACAATAAATTGCATTTTTCATTGGACTGTCTTCAACCTTGGCATGTCTCGGCTTAGTTTATTGTCCTAACAATTGGCCTCGTGTAAAGGAGCCATAAAGTTATATTAATAGTTTTGTTTTAATAGGGCATTTCAGCCATTCTAATTTTCTCTTATTTAAGTTGACAGCTTGAAACAAAGGTATGGACCGACGACGCCAATTGAACATCGTGCTCCGATTCCGATTCCCCAGATATTGGTTGAAGAGGAACAATATGAAGGTACGTGTGCAGGGAAATATAAAATACGTGTCTCTTTCGTGAAAACCAACAATTTTTTTCTGTGACTTTTTAAAGTGGAGTGTAGGCTTTCTCGGCCGGTGTCTATATTAATTGAATCTTCCGGGCTACTTGGCCGAGGTCTTCTGGAATCTCTTCTCTTTCTTCCAAACGTTTCGTCAACAACTGCGGTTGACATCTTCAGTGGCGACTGCGTTCACTTTCGGAGAGATGTTATCTCTTCGGCTTCTCGAGCGCAACTGACTCGACGTTTTTTTTTTTTTTTTTGTTAGGAGAGACAATCAGGAAAAATCCTGCATGGGACACCTGGTACCATCTAGTTTGGCTGGGCCAGCCTAGGTGGTACCAGGTAGTGTCGGACTCCTACCGACTAAAAAACCTGATTGCCTCAACATCGTGTATGTATAGTTCTTGTGGCCCTAGTGGCCTTTCAAGAGTCACCGGTCGCGTTGATGTAGGGCGAGCGCAGAAGGCGCTCAGCCAGGAGAAAAGTGTGCGTTGCAACAGCCTAAGGGCTCCCCCGCCGGTAAACCGGCGGAAGGAACGGACCTCGGCTTAGGGCGTTGCATTGGGGGGATACCGCGGGATCGCGTGACTGACTCGACGACTGTGGCGCACCGATATTTATAGTGGGCGAGGGTAGTGTGATAGTTGTGGCGAGTAGTACAGAGTAATAAAAGCAGTGATTTCATTTTTTTTTTAAAAGTCGTAAGTCAAAATTTGTTACTTTATATTTTCCCCCGTATACTATACATATATATTATATCATAAAATAGTATATATGTATTTGTTACCTAGTTTAGATAATACTTATATTAATTATTATATTGACGGCAGAAAGGCAAAATGACTTAATCGACATACACTAAACTTTACTTTCACTACATATACTTTCAAAACTATACTTTAATGGTGAAGTTTCATTATTATAATTAGGATATTATACAAATTATAATAATTGTATATAATACACGGTTTACCTTTTATTTGTACTGGATGTTTCTACACGGGCTACACCAGCCGTGGTCACGAGTTGACTGAAGAGGCGGGTAGTCCAAGATGAGAGCTGCGAGCAGATTTATCAACTACCCACATTTGGTCTTCACATTTGGAAAGGGTAACAATTACACTACACAATTGCACACTACACGACGGTAAATAGCAAAGTTTAAATTTAGTAATCACTGGATTCTACGTCGACGACAGTGTAAAATACAAAGTAGGTACAATACAAGCGCGTTTTGTACGCGAAAATTTAAAAAGTTATACAGATTGTGTTACGTTATCATTTAAAACAAATCATAAACAAAAATAACAAAAAATGTGATAAACATTCGTTATACTTGTATTCGTTAATTCCTTATAATTTATAATGTTAATTCTTCAACATACTCGTATGTTGACTTAATATGTAAAATATATTTTAATTTATTTTCAGATATGGATTACGAACAATCGGACACATCACCGCGTAAGTAGTTTAAATAGTATTTTTTACGTGCAAACAGCCCTTTTGGTATCCATTGTCCGATATGTAAAGGCTTAAAACGCCACGCTTGTCACGCGCGTTGGCGAGTCCATTCTTTTAGATATCCCTTAGTCGCTTTTTATGACACATGCTTAATGCTTTACAAAGCTCAGGTGAGGCCCCATATGGAGTATTGCTCACATCTCTGGGCCGGCGCACCGAAATACCAATTGGACCCATTTGACTCCATCCAACGACGTGCTGTTCGTATTGTCGACGATCCCACTCTCACGGGCGGTTTAGAACCCCTCAGCGTTCGAAGAGACGTTGCATCTCTCTGTGTGTATTACCGCCTGTACAATGGGGAATGCTCTGCAGGGGAATGCCTGCTAGATATATATATATATATATATATGCTATGTTTAAATATGTACCTATGTATTTTGACAGATAAACCCTGTCGTCCATTGAATCGGTCTATGATGGAGCTCGCCACGTTTCCGCAGCGTCCGCCGATGCCGCCACCTACCGACAGCTTACCACGTAAGCATCAATCTAATTTTAGGAGTTCTGATCAGTTCTATTTAACTATTTAGTTGTCCTTTGAGTTTATTTATTTTATATCTTTTTAAAACAAATTAATTTAGTAACTAAATCTATTAAAACACAGCCAAAAACATAAAGCAGAGCACACAGCCAAAAACATATATTAAATGAGTCATAATTTATAAATACTACATATCAAGCATTATTATATTTAAACAAATCCACCCCTACCCTTTGCCATGCTCTACCTGACGTTTCTTTTAAAAATAATGGTTCTTTAGTATTATTTCTTTCCTGAATACACTGTGGACAATTTTTAATCATAAAATCTGTGTTGACAAACCCAAGCACCGTACTGACTGCATTGCTCGTTACCTACATTTACTAACGCCTAAATGACCTTCATATATGTCTTTTAAAATGCTTTTTGTAAACATACTGGTATAACTAATCTTGTACTATTCAATAAAAATCCTTCCTGCACTGAGAAGACGCATAAATAACGCAAAACTACTTGGGCTCTGGCGATATCACGTGACAAACCTGCGTAGTAGCTTATTTTTAGGTCCGTTTGGTGGTGCGGGCTGGAATGCGACGGAGGAAGTATTTACAATACAATACGTTCGCAAGTTCGAGCGAGACGCAACAATAACTTCCTACTCGCACACTCGCCTTATTGAGTGTTGTTTGAAATTGTGGGAGGGACCTGCGCAGACTGTTGACGCCCATTCAAAGTCAAAGCCCAAGAAGTTTTGCGAGGACTATACCAATACGAAATGTGTACATTATTTGATATGAGTATTTTAGATTTTTAGACTTTTCGGAGTCTTTCGGAGGTGTTGGTTCGGATCTTACCGCTGCCACCATGTTTCAGGAGGCATTCCAATAATTAATTAAACCACTCGATAGACTTATACTTTATTTATAGAACCACCATCAACAATTACCTTGACTATTTGACAGGTAGGGCCCTTACAGTGTTGCCAATAATATTGTAACGATCACTACTACAGCACTATCTACAACGTTTGGAGCGCTCATTGCTCATTTGGAGCGCTACAGGGCAATGACCGGGCGAATAGATACGCGTAGAATACAATATATACTAGAAATGACAGTGCGATGCAATCAGCCCTTTCAGTATCCACTCCTCGTGCAAATTGTCTTGTGCATAAGGGATATGTGGCCTTAAAATGCTACCCTGGTATGCTATGCTATGCTGGGTTGGTGAGTCCACTTCTTCAGAGGTGGTGAAGTTCGTCAGCGCTCGTGGCAGCAACTTCGTTGTCCCTTAATCGATGATAACACCGATTACATGATGATAAAAGTTGTTTATACTAGTGAAGCATAATCTTGACCGATTTTCGCCGCTGCACGCGTTCAAGAAACTCTCCTTGCGTTAATGAGCCTTTAGCCTTCTTCAACGTCGTTAATTAACTACAATTAACGATATTCAATTGTTTTGAATGTATGATATTATTTAATATTCCTAGGTAAACCCAAAACATCTCACCACATAGCACTAACTTCACCTCCAGTTGACAAACTCCCACGTAAGTACCAAACCAAATCAACTAATATTCTATCAAAGTAATTATTATTATTATTAAGTATATCGCTACCCGAAGCGGGTAGCGAATATCGCCTATATCTAGACGAAGAAATTATCATTTAGCCACGCGAATATCGCTACTACAGGCGGCAGCGAATATCGCTTATATCTGAACAGGCCTTTATAGTTCGCTGACAATGTGTATGAGCTACAGATATCGCAGGATATATTTAGCAGCGAATTGTTGGACCTCCTTCGGTTTCAGTAGGTGAGCGTCCAATAGGTAGGTACTTGTATCTTTTATACATCAAAGGGCCATATTCGCAAAAAGCATATGTATTGGTTATACGGGACGAAAACACTAATTATACTCTATTCATATAAAGAAAAAAGTGACGTCCTCCGTTAAATGTAGCATATCACAGCGTTGATTGGTCAATCAAGGAACGCTTCTCTCGTATTTGGTCAATAGGTAAAATCACGTGACCGACAATGATTAAATCACTTTATTGTTAATTTGAACAGATTACAATTATCGACATTAAAGTAGACATCCTAAGTAACATATTGTAATTATAATTCTAACATTTTTACAGCAAAACCTTTCGCTCTATCTCCACCGATACCACCAAGCAATCTCCCGCCAAAACCAGGCAGTTCAAAGCCTGTTTCTTCTCCGCATCCAATTGTTAAGAGCAACAAGCAAATAAATAGTAAGTGCCATAATGTACATATTTACATATTTTTTTTTATGGACGAAGGCGGCAGACGAGCATACAGTCCACTGATGGTAAGTGGAGACTGTCGCCCATAGATATCCGCGATACATGCCAACATTAGTCCAAAATGACAAACGTTGGCACGCCCCCGGATGCGCTGCCTCTACCTTTGGATATATAGGAATGGATTTGGAAAAGGGGTTGGGAAAATGTGAAGGGATAGGATGGAAATGGGCTCTGGCGCATCTCACTCACTACCGAAACACGTACGTACATTGGGGAAATAAGATAATGTGGGAAATGCAATAAATTTCAAGGTAGTCTTCTGTGAGAGAGGGGTAACGTAGCCAGTCGAGCGCGCCCAGCGGCTGTTGGATTGCAGCGTGCACTCCCCCCCCCCCACCCCTCAAAAAACCATACATACATACACTCACGCTTGTCTCCCATAGCGACAGGCAGAGAGCACAACGCCACTTGCCACGCATACTATGTTCTCACTAGTTTAATTAATCAATTAAACCAATCAATTTGTTTTATGTGAACGATTGAACTATTAGGAATAGCCTGAAAAATAAGTCTCACTAGTTCAATTTTCTCCTAGATTAATTGAACAAAGTTTAAAATAGCGACTAAAAGTAAAACAACCTATTTTTATACTTAGATAATCAGATCTTTATTAGTCTGATGTACCTACTCATCGAATAAACCTTATAATTATTGCCGTGGATATAAATTATCATTATTTCGTTATTATCAATCGTTAAAATAAAACAACTTCAATTGAAATACTGGGGAAAATAATTCCCACTAGTTAAATGATTGAACTAATCGATTGAACTAGTGGTAATGTAGGCTTGCCACATCCTGACACATTTCGCCTATTCACTTTGCTCCTCGTTTTACTTTTCCAATTTTGTGGACATAAGAGTACCATAGATACTTAGAAAAGTTACTAATAACCTTTAACAATAACATAAAGCGATCTGAACCGATTTTGAAAATTCTTTTACTCTGCATGTTAAGCAGATAGAACGTAGGCTATGTTTAGGGCTCCAAAGTGAAGTCAGAACGTCACACTAAGGGCTAGATTAAAAAAGATGGTACATTATAAACAACGAGACATGAGCTTCGCGTTTGTGTGCGTGCACACCGATAGTGTACAGTGCGAACCATTTCTACAATCGGATTGGACAATTCGGCACCCACTCACACAGATGTAAAGCTCATGTCTCATTGATATCACTGTATAAGATCAAGTGTAATCTAGTAGGAAATTATTAAAAAATAGGCCTATCCAATCTGAAGGCCAAGCCTATCCAATTGTGAACAAACACTCGCTAATACATGTACCTACTTAGGACCCACGAACATTTATGTTAGGAAATAGCTAGCGTCTTTTAGTTGTAATATATACTTGATACTGTAAGCTCTAGCCGCCATTTATGTGTAATATAACTAAGTATTTATATGTATACAATCTGTAAAATGTACTTAAATATTGAAAAACTGTCTTTCAGATCCAAACACTGGACCACCGCAATCAATGAAGAAACCTATTGCTCAAGGTAAGTTTAAAGGAATTGTCATTTATGGCATACAATTCAGCTGCCCTAACAAGGTATTTTCAAAAAAAAAACAACAGGAGAGCCCAAAAACATTCAAAACAGCTCAATCTCAGTTTTTTCAATTTCTTATTTTTACAGGGCCACCGGTAAAATTTCCATTTACACAACCACATCAACAAGCTGCAACCTTTTTACCCACTGGTAAGTGTGAAATTTATTATTATTACCATTATTTTTTTTCTATGACAACGGTGCAATTACCACATTCTGCCCGTTGCAAGTTTTCTTCGAAATAAACAATTTCAAAGTCTGTAACGTATCCTGTCAATGTCAAATCCAGTCCCGTCGAAGCAAGTCGGGAGTAGCTCCGAAGTCAGTGGTTAATAAAATTAAAAAAAGAAGTTTGTAATTCTTCGAACACTCGTTGGATGACGCTGTCTGTAGTCGTTGTCAAACGAAAGATACTGAGGTCGATTATTCACTTTCATTTAGTAGGTCTTTCGATCATCGATATCCTTAACAAGGGCGTAACTTTCATTTTCTTTTCTTTCTTTTTTTCTATTTCAGTAACACCCTCTATGTTGAACGAGCTAGGCATTGCCTTGAGGAAGAGAAGTAATTGTAAGTGAAAATTTTGTAAATATGTATTCCAATTACAGAAATTTAAAATAAGATAGGGACGACGTATTGAGCAGACGACCTCATGAATGACAATCGAGAATCGATACCCGTAGCCTATCACATCTAATAATAGTATTAATAATAAATGCTCTCTATTGCTTACAAATAGTCATATATTACATGTGAAAATAATAATGATTGCATGACAGAATAATATATAATAATATAATATAATAATTAACGTTACGACAATGAAAAATAAAAATGATGGTAGTTAGTGTAAAATAATTGAAATTTACAGATAGAATTGTATTCAATATATACCGACTATATCGATAATAAACAAATGAACTAAATAATAATAGGTAATAATTTATGAACAAAAAACAAAATAATAATCGTTTAAAATATAGTGTAATACATGCTTTAATAATACATAGGTATGTATAATAGTGATGATTGTAACAGTTAATTTATAAATGTAAAACTGATTAATTTCTATACAATAATTATTTTTTGCACGCCTATTAAAGGCGGGGCTTTAGTCCGGTCGTCCATGGGGCTTGTTCTTGAGGTCAAAATTACCAGAGCGGAAACGGTCAAACCAAAAACGCAGCGTGCGTTCATTCGCGGCGTTTGGTCCGTCAGTGCTACGTTGCTGCCACCACGGAACTCATATTCGAAGATTTGGAATTGCAAGCCAAACGCAAGATAACTAATTGTAAGTTCAAAGTGGCCACTATGAAGAAACGGCAATTTATAAGGCATAATATTTTCTTAGGTTTTCGCGATTACTATACATAGCAATTAAACAACTTTGAACGGTTTAAATCGCGTATATTTAACATTATTTATATCCCGACGTTTCGAACACTTTGCAGTGGACGTGGTTACGGGGTGACTAATTGATTTTATTTGTCACTTGAGTTATTAAGAAATTATTTGAACTACCGTCTGAAATTTTTTTTTTGAACTACCGTCTGAAATTTTTTAATCATAACATTCCCTATGCACGCAGTATTCGCTCAAGGTGTCCAGAGGTCTTCCAGTATTGCGTTGGCCTTGGGATTTAATTAATTTAATGACTGGATCCCAAGCCGGTGGTACTTGCCAACCATCTTCTCTATTGAAATTTGGGTGTTTCTTGATTTCGATAGCCTCGCGTAACATTCTTGGCATGAACCGGGTCTCTCTAGCGAGGATTTGTGGATTATCAAATCGAATGTAATGGTTGGGTGACCACGTCCACTGCAAAGTGTTCGAAACGTCGGGATATAAATAATGTTAAATATACGCGATTTAAACCGTTCAAAGTTGTTTAATTGCAATTTATAAGGCAATTTATAATAAAGTGAAAAATGTTCCACCAAACTGCAAAGCAGTTTAGTGGCAGAGTATTGGTAGGATCGGCTCGACTCTCGATACTGAAAAACGTCTTTCCAGCTTTTTCGTTAGTTCAGTGACACGTTAAATATTTTACATAGATATATACTCGTATCTACGTCTGCATTCAATATGAATTTGTAAGAAAAAAATCAAAGTTCACAAGAACTGAAAATGAAGGGAGAATGAAATAGAGCTTATTAGAAACAAAATAGTAATTGAACAAATTATTTTAAAAAAATGAAAGAATATAAAAAAATTTTTAAGAAAGGTAAGGTAATGATTTCTGACTAGACAGCGACTAAGCACGTCTAATGACTATTGGCCAGAAATTCCAAAACCTAACAGCCTGCACAGTGAAGTAGTAAAAAAAAATTGAAAAATGTGTAGGGATAATTTTTAATATTTTACCATTACACTTCAATATTTCAGCTCAAAATAAACCACCGCCTGCTCCAAAACCTCCAAAAGGTAAGAAAGAAAATAAATAAAAACTTAATAACCTGACTGAAATAAAGATTTTGGCTTAAAATTGTAGGGCGCGAAAGACATATCTTTGCTTAGACTTAGTTTGAATGGTTGGAAAATAATCCGTATGCTGGTCACAAACTGAAAATACAACTGAAACTTACTTTAGACAGAAATGAAGAAGACCATACCCGCCCTAACCATTTACGTAGCTATAACTACTAGCACTACAGTCTAAAGTCTAAACTCTATAGATATAAGAAAAATAACAGTGTTCTAATATATGGACGCCATGTTTTACTACTAGCATAGTTTGTTTCCAAATTCAAAGTGTCCCAAAGATCACAATGTCCTACTAATGTCTGCGTCTATCTGGTTAGGCGTAATTTATAGACGAAGTGAGAAAGACACTTTCAACTTTCAGATTGTGTATCTATTATTTTAACCAAAATCCTCAAAAAAATATGAAAACCCCGATACAATTGACACTGACTGACTGCTCAATGCATGTTAATTTTAGCGTCATCTATTGTCAATTAGATCAACTTTATTCTAATATTGTAGAACCTCTAATGACGCCGTCTATTATCTTTTCCTAAAATTGTCATGAATATTTAGTGGCGCCATCTAGTGTGGAATAACGAAGGTTCAGAATCAAGTGCACACAGATTATGGATGCGCAAATCTCTGGCACTTGGAAAAATATTTTTCTTTGGAACACGCATAATTTGCATAGAAAACAATAGTTAGTTTCCCCATTAGGATTAATTATTGAGTTTTTGGTTTCCATTGTCAATGAAAAATGTTTATTTTCAGCTAATCAGCCAACGCTGGTTCCTGCACCGACCTCCATTATCCCTGTAAACTATGAAGGTAACTCATTTTCTTATTTACTAGACCACAAAAATACTATTTCAATGCGTAATTTCTGCTCACGAAAAAGCTAATGTTGTGTATTCCACCACTATTTTGTACTACATTTGTGCGACCGTGCTTAGATTCAATAGTCATTCGGATTGAACTTGACAAGATAAAAGTTTATTGAATATAATATTAATTGAATTCAAATTGAAATTTAATTGAATATTGAACCAATAAGTGTCTACGGCGTAATATTCGAAGTCATTGACGAAGTCAACAAGTTACGTGTTAGTCTATTTTCGGCATATCATGCAACTAGGCAAGTCCAACTTCAGCAAAGTGTCCAACAGACGCATTCAGCTCGGTTGGACGGCATTCATAAAAACGCGTTAGCTCTTGTCACCGCCTACACCACAGTGCGAGAACTCTATAGTCTTCAATCAGTGCCGTCTGTTATTCCGGTGCCGAAACGGGGACTCTTCACAAACGCCTTTGTGTACAGATTCCATGAAAACAAAAGCGCTCAGCGAGCTATGGAATTATGCTCGGAATTTCTTTGGGGAATAAGATACAAAGCAAAGGAGCCAAAGAACATGTCACTGACATAGCTACGGAATAATCATGCTGAAGTGGCAGTGGACAGGTGATATCAGCGGCAGGACCAATAACCGACGGTGTAGACGAGTCCTTGAATGGATCGACCACATGAGGAAGTTCGTCAGTAGCAGCTGGATGAGAAAAGTGGAAGATTGTGTGACGGTGAGTCTTGTAAGAGATCTATATTCAGTAATGGAGAGACACTGGCTGCTGATATGGTATGGTGTTGTATTACCATTTGTCCTATAAGAAAGTGAAAGTAAAACATCGTTAGGAAACCCGTGATTGAGAAAAATCTGAGATAACTGGGACCTATGGTTAATAACCTATATAATAGTTTATGGGCCGAATCCTACAGCGAGGTATTATAAGCTAATACTAAATTGAATCGAGGCTACTCGTAAATATAGTATTTTTAGTTCTACCGTCAACTATTTTACCTATATAATATTGTCAACATTTCAGGTCCCTCAGATAGCTTCGATTCATCAGACGAGGAGTGGACATACGAGCCACTGAAAGATATAAATTATTATATCCATAAAACATAACATATTTTTTTGTTTTAATTATTGATTAAGTTTTAAGAAGAACGTACCTCCTAAGTATATCCCAGGCGATATCACAGGGCTAAATAAAAATATATAATACCTGCACCATCTGAACGTTGAATTTATATAATTAAAACTAAATAACAACTTTTGCTCTACGTTATTTTTTTAAATTGATATTTTCCCAATAAAAAAATTGCGTGTGCGGTCAGGGGACCCCCCTCTACCCCCGTCAGGAACGAAGATCCTCACGCATTTTTTTTAAAACTCCGAATGTAATTCGAAATAAAATCTGTATAGTTCATGTATTTTTTTTATTTTGTATCATATTTTCAATGCAAATAATTTAAAATAAGGAATCAAATAAAAAATTTAGGTTATACAACCGACCACGCACTAGTCTGCACGTCTGTTATTCTGCTTAAGTCTTTCTTGCTCTCGATAGTCGATACACAGAGAGAAAGAGAAAGGCGTATGGAGGGGGTAAATATCTTAGGTGACGTTACATTTTCTCTCGAATCACACCTACCGCAAGCCGCGTAAAGGAACTTCGTTCCAAAAGTATTTCTTTAAATAGTCACTTTGATATTCTGTTTACTCACTTGTAAAACCTAGCGGACTTCTCTATTGTGGTATCTGGATTCTGTAATACAGAATCAAAAATAGTAGATCATGACCGATCACCCTTTCTTATTTACGAATATGTCGCCGGGTGCTGTATCCTATCCAACGATTTTAGAAAAGTGTAGGCTTTCTCGGCCGGTGTCCATATTAATTGAATCTTCCGGGCTACTTGGCCGAGCTCTTCTGGAATCTCTTCTCTTTCTTCCAAACGTTTCGTCAACAACTGCGGTTGACATATTCAGTGGCGACTGCGTTCACTTTCGGAGAGATGTTATCTCTTCGGCTTCTCGAGCGCAACTCACTTTACGCTTGCGCTCGCTTCTATTGTTTCTCTTGCGTCAAATATATAACACGTGTTGGGTAGTTTTTTACCATACTATACTTGTTAAAATGAGAGAACAAACCTGATTCTGACTTATGTGCATCAGGTGTTACAAGTGATGATTGTAGTGACTAATATTCATTCAAAACAATATGATAGTCTTTTGTGTCTTTTAGTACTTTTAAGTTATTTTTTATTATTATTAATAATGTAATGCGTAGTAGATTTGTTGTTATAATATTGTTTTTTTTTTTATATTTCTCTCAATTAGTAATTTTTGTATTTTTTTCTTATTGTTTTGTAGTAACTTTATTTTTCACAACTAAATATTAAATACCTATTTAAAACTAAAAATTATGTATACCTACTTACTATATTATCTAATGTGTGATAAATAGTAAATAAATAAATAATGAAAATAAATAGAAATAGTAAAAAATAAGTGTTGTTTTTTATAATTACATAGTCATGTGTTTTATTTTTGACCGCGATATTTAAATTAAAAATATCGACTTTTACCAATATCGATATACCTATTTTTCACTAAAATCATTGTAGTACAACACTAAAAAAAGTGACATAAAACAGTCACATTCCTTCCACGCGCATTCAACTGGTTCCGGGACTATACAAAAACAATTTATTTCTCAACAATAACTATTACTGTTTAAAATGTTAAGAATAATGCTTCAATTATTGTAACATTGTAATACACCAAAACTTAGCATGTAAATAACTGGCACAGCGCCATCTGTTGACACAACAAAACTAGTTCATTATCTTTACACCCATATCTTAAAATAGTAAGCAAGTGCAAAAAAAAGATAGTAGGCGCCAGGCGGAAGGTAGACATCGTTATTTGTCGTAGGTATTGGAAAAAACATTTAGACAGACATATGCAAGGACAATAGTTTATATTATATATATGTCGGAAGAGGAGGCTGAGAATGTTCATTGGCCAACATCTCTTAGTCTTAATATTGGAATGAATACAGTCACTAAACGTTTTAATTGTCCTACACAATAATTCTAGTCCCAATTGGTGTTTGAATTGGAAAATAATTGTGATTTTGGATTCAGCTTAGTAGACCCTTAGTAGAGATTTAGTATTTTTTTTTCGGAAATCCGAGGTACGTGATCACACAGTCAGTATGAATTGTGGTATGTTGTATTTATAGTAAACTAGCTGCACCCGGCAGACGTTGTCCTGCCTGTGTATATTCATTTACCTCTGTATATAAAATCACAAATTATTCTGTTTCGCCGTCGATATGATTTTTGCGATCGATTGAACAGTATAGAAGTTGATGTGCTGCAGCGCCATCTAGTGGCGAGTTACAACAAAGTGAATAGCATAAAACCTTCCCCATGAAAAAATACATGTGCCACAACTTTCATGGTAATCGACTTCGACACAGTCTATTAATCTCAGACATACCAGCATCCATTTATATATATATATATATATATATATTTATTAGATAAATAAAAAAATAAACTAGATTTTTAAAATGATTTATTTTGTATCCTCATCTCTTAGTTCTACTTTCTTCGTCTCGCTTATAATTTCGTCGATTCTATGCAAGTCTTTGAGCGACATATCTCCGGTGCCTCTCTCTTTGGGCTTAGGTTGGGATGGATCCGGTTTCCAGCCTAGAAAATTTATAATCTGGAAAGTAGCTGGAACGCCACGGGATTTGCGGTCTGGGATTTCCTGCGAAGAAATTATTAATAATAAGAGTTTTGAAAAACACACGAGAAAAATATATTGTCGTCGTATTTGAGAAGTATTTTTGAATGCTGTGCCTAAAAAATGTTTCTTAAATAGTATGAGGGGGAGAGTGCACGCTGCAATCCAACAGCCACTGGGCGCACTCGACTGGCCACGTTACCCCTCTCTCACAGAAGACTACCTTGAAATGTACTGCATTTCCCACTTTATCTTATTTCCCCAATGTACGTACGGTTTCGGTAGTGAGTGAGATGTGCCAGAACCCATTCCCATCCTATCCCTCCCCATTTTCCCAACCCTTTCTCCAAATCCATTCCTGTATCTCCAAAGGCAGTGCATTCGGGGGCGTGCCAACGTTGACGAAGCTGATGTCGCAGGGGTTGCTACCCTTAACGTGCCGCAGCACACCACGCGATCGGGTACCGGATCGTTATATCGTCCACGTCCACCGTTTGTGTGCGTACGTATGAAGATGAGTGTGTTTGTTTGTATATGTATGTATATATGTATTTGACCGACCCATTGTTCGATTCGCGGTCTGAAATACATTTCTTTAATAAATAAAAAAGACAAATGTATTTTCGGGTCCGGGTGTCTGTTTGTGTTTGTCTCTGTATGTATCTCTGGACCCACAACACAGGGAATCCTAGTGTGGGCCATTGAGTGTGGCGTTATTATTATTTTATTATTTATATGTGTGTCACATGTCGTGTTATTCTCACCTTGCCATACATCTCGTCGTATATAGCGGCGGCGGCGAATTGCACGTCGCGGTCGAGACGCAGCGGGCGGTTGGCCGCGGCGTTCGCCTCGCCGAGTGCGCGCACGTCGCGCATCACCTCCCACGCGCTCGGGTACCAGATCATTATATTGTCCACGTCTACCGTTTGCAGGGTGAAACCGCCGCTGCAATAAGTATTGCTAATGGAGGGCGGGCTGTGCATTGGTTGTGAAGTAAGCATAAGGCCCAGCACACATGGGGAAATGCAACGACAAAGTGTTTAGGGGCCATCCATAAATTACGTCACACGAATTTCATGATTTTTGGAGTCCCCCCCGTCCTTGTCACAGGTGTGAAAAGCACATTTGTGTGACCCCCCCTCCCATCCCTGGTGTGACGTCACATATATTGCAATTTTAAATTAAAACAACCATATAATAATATTGATAGAGTTGGTAATATTTTAAAGTTTTTCGTTAGAGTTGAAGTTTATACATGTGACGTCACGAAGCTTATGACTCGCCCCCCCCCCCCCCCCCTCGCCTCTTTTCACATCAGTCCAAAATGACAAACGTTGGCAAGCCCCCGGATGTGCTGCCCACTTTTGGACCTATACGAATGGATTTGGCGAAAGGGTTGCGAAAATGGGGAAGGATAGGATGGTAATCTCACTACTGGCTCACTCACTACCGAAACACGTATGTACATTAGGGAAATAAGATAAAGTGGGAAATGCAGTACATTTCAAGGTAGTCTTCTGTGAGAAAGGGGTAACGTGGCCAGTCGAGCGCGCCCAGCGGCTGTTGGATTGCAGCGTGCACTCTCCCCCTCAGAAACCAGGGAGTTTTGAGCTACCAGTATACCAGCAATAATGCTGCTCCTCTATTACACATTAATAATAATGTTTTAATTGACTGCAAAATGCCAAGAAGAAACAATAGGAATTCTTTAAAAATAGCTCCTACTATAGATAATCCGAGATAATTGACTGACCCATTGGCGCAATTAGTAGTGACCCTGCTTGCTGTGCAAAAGCTATCGCGTTCGATCCCCGGTCGGACAAAAGACAAATGTCTGTTCGGGTCTAGGTGTGTATTTGTCTCTGCATGTGTCTCCAGACCCATGACACAGGGAAATTAAATAATTACCGTGGATTTATTTACTTACATTGCAAATAAAAATGTAACTTTATATAAAACTCACGCTGTAAGCAATCCGCCTATGTCTCGAACTCTAGTAAATGGTGATACGTGTGGGGCGACGCCTCCCAAACGCTCCGTTTCAGCTAGTTGGAGGGCTTGACGGAGTTCCATTAGCGTGTCCCCACCAAATAGACAGGCCATGAATGCCTGTAAAAAGATAATTTTTGAATAAAACAACCTCTGCATGTTTTAAAATTTCTAATTAAAACCTTTAAGACAATTAAAACTTTAAGGTCTTTATGGTAATTACCCTTTCTCCAAATCCATTCCTATATCTCCAAAGGTAGGCAGCGCATCAGGGGTGCCTACGTTTGTCATTTTGGACTAACGTTGGCATGTATTGTGGATGTCTATGGGTGACAGTATGGGCTTGGTGGAACTCCACCAAGAGCTCGCCCTGAAATACGGTGTCCTAGAACAGAGATTGCCTTACTACAAGTAAACACCAGAGCCAGTACTCGAAAACGATAAAGGATAAAGGATCGGTCCATCATCACGGACAGGACCAATCTCGCGAATAAGCCTGATATCGTGTTGACGGACGGGTACAATCTTGAGTGTTTTAGTGGACATCACCGACCTGCATGACGAAAGCCTCGTGACGGCCGAAACTGAGAAAAGAAAGAGTATCTCGAGATCATCGACATGTGGGGCGTGACGTCGACTGAAATCATCCCGACTTGTCCGTAAATGGGTTAATCCCCACAAGCCTCGAATGCCACTCAATACCGCGCGAATCGTCCACCGGTTTCTCTCCCTGGAATCTTGAACCCTGGCCGACATCTTCCACTGGGCGTTATACCGACTCTCCCTCATTTTGGCTTACCCAGGGAGAATCGAGATGGTTTAGAACCATGTTTTAAATAATAATAATCAATGCTATTACTGTAAAATATAGTAAGTAAATAATAAAAATAATTAATCAAAAACTCACCGCATCAGGTTTCAAGCACTTCATAATTCTGTCAAAACAACCGGGTAAATCATTCACCCAATGCAATGCAAGTGACGACACCACAAGATCCACACTGTCATCCGGAAACTGAAAACATTGAACAAGATTTTAATAGAAGACTGCCGTGTGGCTTTAGAGTAGCAATAGAATATTGTCGTAGAGGGCACCTACCACAAGCCCTGACAAATTACACCAGCGGAACCAGCATACTGTCTTAAGGCCATACATCTTGGAATGTACATGAGGAGGCCCTTGTCTAACAGTGGATGCTAGAAGAGCTGGTTATGTTACTTATACATAATGTCCAAATCTTAAACAAATGTTAGAGCTCTATAGTTAAGTTACAAACTAAATAACTTTGACACATTGTTTCATTAAAAAAAAATTGCAGATTTGATAAAATAAAAGTAATTATCTTCGTCACTGTTACTACATTTCATACTTAATCATAATATCTAACTTACTAAATCATAATATTTCCAATGGGCTAATAATAATAATAATTTATTTCGCAAGAACACAGGTTACAAGAAATGGTGTTAAAGTACATACATATTATTAACCTTTAATAGGCGTGCAAAAAATGTTTACATTTATATATTTTATTATTACGTTCATCATTACATTATCATTATATTTAAATTTCACTATATTATAGTCATTAATTCAATTGATTCTGTTTTTTATAACCTACCTGCAAAAAATGATGTGTATTAAAAGTACACATATTCATACTCAGTCACCTAACTTAATGTGTAACATTGTGTGTAAAAGTTTTTGCTTTTTTCATTAAATTAAAAATAAATCTTACATTAATGTTCTCCTCGTCCATAACAATCTTCTCATACTGAACCCCATCTCCAACAATAGCCTTGTCTAAATGTGTTTGTGAAGTATCACATAGTGTCACTTTCTCTACACTGTCTGGTAGGA
Source organism: Sesia apiformis (assembly GCA_914767545.1). Taxonomy (NCBI): domain Eukaryota; kingdom Metazoa; phylum Arthropoda; class Insecta; order Lepidoptera; family Sesiidae; genus Sesia; species Sesia apiformis. Next base: position 4,186,378 of record OU611976.1, read on the forward strand.
AATGGCGGGAGACATAGCCACGGCCGGCACCTGCAATGTAATATTGCCATTATTTGCTATATTGTTTTTGTTTATTATTATTTATTCCAAATGGTTAAATTCTTGTGGCCCTAATGGCCGAGGGCGAGTGGAGAAGGCGCTCAGTCAGGAGCTAAATGTGTGTGCAGCAACGAGCCTAAGGGCTCCCCTGTGCCGCGCCGGTAGACCGGCGGAAGGAAAGGACCTCGGCTTTGCTTTGGGAGGGTACCGCGGGATCGCGAGCCGGTGAGAAGCGCCCAGGCACGTGCCAATACCTGGTGTATGTGGTGACTGAAAGCCGATGTGTGTTCACAATGTAGTGAAGGGGATGTGTTTGTCTCCACCGGCGGGGGCGGTGTATAATGTGTAGCCTGTGAGTGTAGTGTAAGAACCACATTGGCAGCAATAATTTGGTCGTTAAGGACATCTAGGACTTACTGACGATGACGACGGTAACAGGGAGGATCATTCCTATTGGGGACATAGGTTAGGCTGGCAACTAGGGGGTTGGAATGGTGAGGGACTCTGCCTTAGTAGCATCAAGCAGAATTGCTACATGGTATAAGTCTTCAATGTGCCACGTACGTCACTCTAGACCAGTGGTTTTTAACATTTTACAAATAAGTGACCATTTACCTCATTTCTTTCCTCACCACAGATCATTGGTTGGTGATGAAGAAATAAAAATCACTATCAAACAAGTCACAATTTTTATTAAGAAGTAGGTGTGCAGTGAAATCAACAAGACATGAGCTTTGCATCTGTGTTAATGGGTGCTGAATTGTCCAATCTGATTGTGGGAATAATCCTCAGAAAGAGACATGCGCTTTGGATGTGTGAGTGGGTGCCAAAATGCCAGGGCGGACGAGCAAGCGGTCTCACGTGATGGTAAGCGTTAACGCCGCCCATGGACGCCTGCAACACCAGGGGGTATGCGGGCGCGCCGCCGACCTTGCAAAATCCTATTCACAGCTTTCTTGAAGAACCCCATGTTGTAGTTTAATGGGAAGACCTCTTGTAGGCAGTTCATTCCACAGCCTATGGGTTTGCGATATAAAATATTTTTTGGACCGAACAGTACGCGACACCTCCGTATCTAGGAAATGCGGATGGACCGCACTTCTGTGACGGGAGGTGCAGTTGTAGAAACCCGAGGTTGATTTCACTGTACTCCATTACAGAAGGTTAATTCAGTGTATTGTTGACATAAAACCTTCACAAAATTATATTAATGAGATTTTTAAGCTTGTATAATTTGTCTTACAAACAGTTAAAATCTTAGTTCAATATCAAATTAAAAAAATATATATTTTCATTATTAATATGTGCTCTCTCAAAACAGAATTCACGCGAAAATGACAGCGTTAGGCAATTTTACACTAAAAGCAAGTGTTTGGAGCCCTAAATATTCTTTAACAACTGAGAAAACTGTTATTTTTTCAATCCGTAATGCGCTGTTACAATGTTAAGTCATGTGTCACTCTTTGCTTTTTAAACACTTTTTTTTTTAAAAGTGATGTAATTCAAAATACCGATACCAGATATTTATACATGTTCTTAGTACATGTTTAACCGATACATATTCTTAGTAAAATGTTAGAAGTGTATGAATTTACTAATTTGATTACTTTTGTGTGATCTGATTAAAACTAATAATAGGCTAATTATTATCCTGTTTCATTTATTTATACCTATATTTCTACCTCTCATCGCACCTCTCAATGTATCATTTTGTTTAACCCAACAGCTGATAGAGAATACCTTAAGGCATTAAGCTCGCTTTTCATACCATAATGTGCAATAGTTTTTTAAATAAAATTAATAATTACTTATGTATTACTTACCGAGTTCAACAACATTTTTAAACGTTCTTTTTATATCAAAAACCCGATCAGCTGTTCGCCAACCAACCTCTTCTCTGATGTATTCTGCTGCGTGATAATCTTCTTTCTGCGCGGCTCTTTCTCTTTGCATAATCTTCGTTTTTCTATCAAAAATATTCATAGTACGATATACAGAACTAGCTGTCTTTTTAGCTGCATTTGAGCTTTTATTTCGTATTAAAACTTTGGTATCATTACGTAAATTATATTTCAGATTATTTATAAGGTAAAATGCCAAACTGTGGTTAAAAATGGTTGTTTGAGATATTTTAGAGGTAATAATAGTCATTATTTAATTATCTAGGATATTAAACCCTTAAATTTATTTTTTCATTTAGGCATCTATTCAACATCCTTCTAGGTTATGTTTTGAAAAATCTGACATGACAAATAGCTGACAGTACGAATTTCGTTCTAAAATTGAAATATTAAGCTGCGATCCAAAACATGCAATATTGTATTATAAAATGGTTTGTATTTAAATTATCAGCAAAAAAATACTACATGAGCAGCCTGTTTTTGAATAACTATACAAGTTCCATTTCTTTATTTTCTCGATGACAGCTCACACACAGTGGTCGATATAAATTTGTTCTAGCGTCAACGCCTAAAACTCCGAACAAAAATTAGGCACCAAGACGTCATATTTCATTAACAAGGTCACGTCAGCCAGAAAGCAATTTTAGGGATGTAGTTATCGATAAACGTAACACGATAACAGATCCGATATTTTTTTACAAAATGTAAGAAACTAAACTACTGCCGGATACTTTTGTACAAATTTATTAACTAATATATTATATTTCATTACAAGATGTTACACGTGTTAATTCTTGATTGATAATGCCAACTTCTTTAAAATTTTCGAAGCTGTTGTAAAATAAGTAGGTATAGGTAGGTACTCGACAATGAAACGAAATAATTATAATGACAGGTAATCTTTATTTATTTATTTTAATCAAAATCTGATGAATCGTCACTGTCACTCGATGAGCTCTCCCCAACATTTATTATAAGTTCCTGTACTTCTATATTATCGAATGCCACATGAATTTCCCAATCCGACGCTATAATGTTTTGGGTTCTTCTCACAATTTTTTCCCAGTTTTCGGCAGTTACTTCCGCACATGCATTTTTTAATAAATAAGTATAACATCTTGTTTGCCGTAAAAGGGGGATGGGTATTGTTTCGAGCGGCGTGTCCTTTGATTTGTGCCCATATTAGTTCTATAGCATTGTACTGGCAATGATACGGTGGAAGTCGAAGAACCCAATGACCACATTCGGCAGCTATTTCGTCGATAACATATCTTTTAGGGAGGCTTTTTTTCGATTTTAAAATATTCACTAATTGTACTTTTAATAAAGTATTATCCACATTTTCGCCATGACGTTGGAGCCAGTCAATTATCTCGTTTTTTATTGGCCTGCGTCGGCATTTTATCAATTTGTCTGGAGTGATATGTAGCGTTGCCCATAATAATTATCGACGGTTCTTCCAGAGATTGCAGAGATTTGTTTAAACCATCCTTCGTAAATCTCCGCGTTCATTTATTCGTGGTAGTCCACTGTTTTCTTGGATATAAAGGCCAGTAAAGCATCTGACATGAATCCTTTCGTAGACCCTGCATGGCATATGATGAGGCGTTCATCTTTTCCCATTGGCACTGAACTAGTGGAAGCGACGGTGTCGTCAGTCCAGTTCTTAGATACTGTGTGGTTTGCATTTAACCAAGTCTCGTCAGTGAAAATAACATTTGACCAATCTGATATCTTTTTGGCTTCGCTCAAAAATTCGCAGCGAGCCATAGCAACGTCGTGACGCTCCATCAATATTTTACGTTTGTCCGATTTTTTATAACAAAATCCAATTTCTTTCAAAACCAAGCTTAATGACGATTTTTGGCCATGGAACAAACCACATTCACGTAAAGAAACAACAAGTTTTTTAAGTGTTGGAATTTCTTTGCGCAAGTAATAGTCATCATATATATGACGGCGAATAGCGTCAGCGTCGAAGTTGTCAACCGATGTCACACGACGTGGTTGGCGTTTTTTCTTCGGCGTACGAAGCTTATTTTCCTGCATGCCGCTTGTACCGTAAGCTTCGGTAGTAATTTTTGAAACAGTAGGTCCACTAATTCCTAATGCGGCCGCAACACGCTCTCGCACTTGCGACAGTGGTAATAGCGGGCCACCATTTTGATACTCTGCTTCAAAGTAATTACGAACCTTGATCACCAGTTCTCTCGCCTGCCTTTTCAGAACAGATCCTTTCGGCATTTTGATATTTGACAGCTGGGCAGCAATCAACACGGAGGAACACAAAATACACAACGTAACGTATGGATAATGTGAAAAAACTCAGCGAACAGAAATGTAGTGACTAGCACGACCGTCTTGTTGCGAGTGACAGATTAAAACAAACACTAAATGGCGGTGGGCCATTGAGTGTTCCCACCTTGAAAAAATATATTTGAATGTTTTTGTTGTATTTGTCTTTGTTCAAAATATAATAAATATATGCGATCGATATCATTACTTATTTGGTCACAACACTACAACTATCAAATTAGAACTGTCATCGAGAAAATAAAGAAATGGAAATACCTTAAAGTAAATATTTTTTATAATGTCATCACCAAGTCCGTACTCAGCAGAGTCCTCTCTATTACAGTATAATACAAGTACAGCATACTCACTCGTCCGGTTATTATAGAAAGAGCTCTGCAAGCTGATATAAATCTGAACTTATCTTTAAAACACAAATAACGTTATAACGTGATTTATAAGAACTTCGTTTAAAAACGCGTAATCAGCTGACAGTTGTCAACAACTGTCATTATAGAAATACGCACAAATAAGCAAATTAGGTTATATCAACCCACCGAAGTTTCATGTATTCAAATTCCTATTTTTCGCAGTCTTTCCTATTTTTCTTAAATAAAGAACTAAAATAATTATATTATTACAAAAAGTGAGTATCAATTTGCAACTATGACAAAAGATTTAGAAATAAGTTTTATGTTTACTTTGTAGGTACCTCCTTAGGCTATAATTCCTTATCATAAGGCAAAGGTATTATCAGTTTGTTTTTTTCAGATGTGGCCAGTGATACTGCGCATTCTCCAAAGAAATGTTCCATACATAACTCTACCCTTTGCGGCTGTTGTTGGTATTATAGGATATAATTTAGAAACCTTATTATCCGATAAATATACACCTTACAATCGTAGTAAGTTTATATTTTCCTATTATAAACTATTTTTTATATAAGGAAAAATGGTTATCATTATCATAATTCCTAAAAGCCGCGAAATAAACACCTATTTACCCCCTCAACCTGTAATGTAAGTCCCCCTGTCACCGACGGAAGCTGAGTTCTGTTACTTATTTAATAATTTAATTATTTTATTTTACACATTGCACAATATCGTACAAAAGGTGATCTAAATGCCTTAAGGGCATTGTCTACCATTTGGGTTGATCAGAGAAGTTCAATTAGAAAGTGCATGAAAGCTACAGTTTAGATGGTAGTGATAAAATAAATATAGTACATTATTACATATAAATTAACACACATACATAAGAATGAATATAATACATACAAGGTATACATAATTAATTAATACATTATGTAAATAAAATATCCACATAAGTTATATTAAGAGAAACAAATAAAAAAAACATGTTTCTGACAAAAGTAAAATAAAAATGAAAGAAAAGATAAAGCAAAAAAAGCTATGTTTTGCTAGCTAGCTGAATTGTTTGTAAGCTAGCTGAGTCACTAGCAATGAGAAATGGAGATGTAATGATCCCAAATCAGCTTTTTAAAAAAGAGAGCATTCCAGAGTCTAGCTGCCTTCGCAGTGAATTATTTGACCATAAAGTCAGTATGGCAAGAAGATACTTGGTGTAAGGAGGTGGTGGAATGAAAATGATTGTCATGGGCATCACCGAGAAACTGAAATTTACATTTCAAATACTCTAGGCAACTTGGTTCATATAGAATTGAGAAGAGAGTGCAGAGCATTCCTAAATCTCTGCTCTGTGATGTAAATAAAAAGTAAACAGTTGTTAAGAAGGTCTTGACTAATATTAGAGCAACATACATTGGTGTAATCAATAATGGGCAAGATAAGTGAACGCACCAACAAAGCCTTAGTGGCAGATGGGAGAAATTATGTGAAGCAGTATAGGCTATGGAGAGAGTCAAAGACTTTCCGACATCCTTTAGTTATAAAGGGAACCCAAATCAGTGAGCCTAAAGTCAAAGTAAAGTCAGTGTATAAAGGGATGACCAATCCAAGGTATTTAACTTGTGTGGAATAAGGAATGACTTTATCATTGTAGAGAATGGTTGCAACAGTGTTCCAATCAAGACTACACATTCTCTTATATGGCAATAGCTCAATTAGCGCATTCTGCCAGTGTCAAGTTTTCTTCGTAATTAATAATTTCAAAATCAAAATTCGAAATGCGTCTTGTCAATATCCAGTCCCATCGAAGTAAGTTAAGAGTCACTCAGTAAAATAATAGTAAATTTACTGAGGACAGTAGAGGACTTGTGGTAAGCATACAAGAATTATGCACTTTGAAGTTGATTGAACTATCACTATTAAACCACATAACCCACAACACACAATTTTTACAATAATCAAACAAAAACTTAACCTTTACTTCTCAAGTTCCCGCCAAAAAGTTTAGAAAATCTTACATATGCTTAATTTTTTTCAGAACCAGTACAAGACCAAAGACTAGAAAGGTTAACAGAAGAAGACGCGTTAAAAGATCCAACAAAAGTAGAGAAATTAAAATACAAAGAGAATGTTCTAGGGAAGAATGTGTCTCCGTCGTTGAAGGACTAGTCATATTTTAAATTTTAGTTAACCTTACCGTTTCTAAACCTTAAAGGTGATAAAGCAATAGTCCACACTTTACACACAACTTTTCAAACTGGACGTTATGTCTAGTGAGTAATGGAAATAATAGTTGTGTGTAACATTTAGACAATTGCCACCAGTGGTCTTGGACTTGGACTACCAGTGCTCGATCACCCTTAGACATAGTAAAAGGAGAGTAGGTTTCTTCATAAATACATGAGTCAAGACTTTCTGCTGTGCGAGCTGTATTTGATGCAACTACAAAGAAGCGAAGATACAAACATCATGACGCGCTTTGAAACATTGATATTCTGTGTAGAGCAGAAATCATAAATTGTTAATAAGAGTAGGAACCTTCAGTGAACTTCCGACAAGATAATAAATAATTTTATGAGCCTTAAAATATTATTATTATTGTTTAATAGGTGAGCAGTATTACTGCTGGAATGCTTATTTCTTGTGTCAACTGGTATTTTGCAAGTTTTGCCATAATTCCCCCGGAACTCTTCTCCCGGAAGCCATTTGTCATGTCTGTTCTTGAAACTGTTTATAATTGACGATTCAATGATTTCTTGTGGTGACTTATTCAATATGTCCACAACTCTGTTACTAGGTATATTTTGACCTGATTTTGTATTGGCCAGTGTTTTATCTAATTTTATTGACTGATATTGGCATTTACCCACTACCCATGTCGATGGACGACAGTAACCACCATCAGGCATAGGTACTGTCTTGATCGCCTGACACTTTTTCTATAAAACAAAATGAATGACTAAAAATTTCATATTTTTTCTCTTAAATGTAATTAATATATCTAAAAATGAATTGATCTATAGAGTACTTTTAAAAAACCATAATTGTTAATCTTTTGTAAAAATGTTACATCTAGTTTATTTTATAGACAGCTCGACTTATTAAGTGTAAATATGTTTCTTATTAAATGTGATAATAAAATTATTAAATAGTTATTTTTGTGGTTTATTTTACTCCAAAACCTACTCTAGTTTTTGTCATCCAACCACCACCGACGATTTTTTTTTCACAATGGCTAAATTCTTGTGGCCCTAGTGACCTTTCAAGAGTCACCGGTCGTGTTAAATTTAGGGCGAGCACAGTAGGCGCTCAGCCAGGAACAAAATGTGTGTTGCAACGAGCCTAAGGGCTCCCCCGGCGGTAAACCGGCGGAAGGAACGGACCTCTGCTTAGGACGTTGCATTGGAGGGATACCGCGGGATCGCGAGTGGGTGAAGCGCCCAGGCATGTGCCGATACCTGGTAAAAGTGTTGGCTGAGGGCCGGTTTGGGTTGACGATGTAGCGAGGGGGACGTCCACGTCTCCGCCGCCGGGGACGGTGTATCTGTGAAGTAGACTGACGATTTGAAAAGTTCTCCGGTGGTGGTTTTATGTGAAGAGCCGACCATCTTCGGCGAACCCGTCAAGGTCAGTAACTACTCCCACTCTCTTCACTTAGCGTCATCGTAAGGTTGTGCTCGGACGGCCGCGGGAGGAGGGTCGTTGCCATCGGTTCGCGGGCGGCGGCAATTTGCTCACTGCGCTCCCACTCACGTATTAATTTTTGTGTAAACCTTTATTTATTTATATTATTGTATTTACATTGGTTTTGTAGAAGTTTGAAAATAAATATGTACTTTTAATATTTTAAGCTTTATGCAGGTCAAAATGGATAAACAAGACGCTCAAATAATTTCTTGGTCGGAAGAAGTGTCTGATTCTGAAGCTGGTTCACAGACTGAAGAAGTAGGTGGGTACTGTAGCCCAGCCCATAGACATCCGTGATACGTGCCAACATTAGTCCAAAATGACAAACGTTGGCACGCCCCCGAATGCACTGCCTTTGGAGATATAAGAATGGATTTGGAGAAAGGGTTGGGGAATGGGGAGGGAGAGGATGGGAATGGGCTCTGGCACATCTCACTCACTACCGAAATACGTACGTACATTAGGGAAATAAGATAAAATGGGAAATGCAGTACATTTCAAGGTAGTCTTCTGTGAGAGAGGGGTAACGTGGCCAGTCGAGTGCGCCCAGCGGCTATTGGATTGCAGCGTGCACTCTCCCTCTCATAAATCGCTTCGACACACTCGATTTCCTTCGACGAGACTGGACACTGACAAGTTATGTTTGGACTTAAAAAATTGTTCACAAAAGAAACTTGATACGGGCAGAATGTTCTAATTATACTGTTGCCATATATGAAGAAAAAATAATCACTCAAATGACGTTTGTCATAAATGTCAACAATGTTCTTATTTTGAATTTTTTCGTTACAGGGGGCAAAGGAACACACTTCAATGATTCACAAATATTTCGATTTACTTTATAACTACACATATTACAAGAGAAAATATAAAAGAAAATAGCTTTAATCGATTAAAAACCGTACATTGTCTCCAGTTATTTTTAATGACAAACAAATAACTTAATTTATTAATATCTCCTATTTTTTTTATAAACGTAGCCATAAAGATGACGTCAAAATTAAAAAGTTATAGCTGTCATTAGAATTTAGAACGCTTGAAAAAAAACTAACGCGGTTCACTTCTCTTTTGGAATTTATGGTACTGTAACAAGGCTCGCTTTTGTGTTTCACCATGAAAATGTTGTAAAATTTCGCTTCAATCACATCAACAATGCGCGATTAGCGCATTTGTTTACATGTTGTACGGTTTTACAATAATTTATTGACAACCGTTCGCGAAATACGGATCAATATCGAAGATCCTGTGATGCGTCCTTAGCTGTAGCGTCACTTGCAAATGGAGACGAAGTCAGGCGTTGGTATACAGGACCACTGGATGAAGAGTATTATGGAACCGGCCGGTACAGAGAAACAGCAAAGTGATTGTTCTGTTAAACGCGAGAAAATGGCAGAGGCCTACAACGGATCAGAGAATGCTCCTTATCCTAAACAGACTGAGAACAGGTACCGCTGCGATGTGTGCGATCTGACCTTCGAAGGTATGGAATACTTAATTCTACACAAGAAATTCCACGGAAACGACAAAGACACCCCACAAATACCAGACAGGGAGCCCACGACGGTAAAGGTAGGCGCCAAAAAGCGGCGTAAGTACAAATGTGATCAATGCGACGTGAAAGTCAACTCTCAGTATCATTTAGACATTCACCACAGCAAACATGAAGGTGCTGCGTCAAAAAAGTTTTTATGCGAGGTCTGTGATAGGAGTTTTGTTGCCGCACAGTTCTTAAAAAGTCATATGCAGACACATTCTTCCACGAGCACTATTAACTGTGAGATATGTAGTAAAAGCTTCACTGGGCAAGCTTATTTGAAGCTTCACATGCAATTACACAATGATATAAGAAAATTTAAATGTGTTAAATGCGATGAGATGTTCCCGACAAAGAACTGCATGAAGAATCACATGAAAAAGCATACAAAAGTCAAAAATTTCAAATGTGACTTCTGTAACAAGCAGTTTGTCTCAAAGATCACTATGGAGAAGCATCGGCAGATCCACGAAGGCCAGCCAGTTGACTGCCATGTGAAATGTAGTCAATGTGATAGGTCAATGCATGCATCTTTACTGAGGACTCACATAGCTAGAGCTCATCCAACTACAATTGATGATGATGTGAAGAGACCCCACAAATGTTCTACATGTGGCAAAAGCTTTATCGTCAAGATAAACCTGAATCTGCACATTCGAGTCTGCCACCCAGATTTGGCTGAACCCGAGGAAGAAGAGGAGGAAGTTATGACAGATAACTCTTAGTTAAGATACTTTTATCACTCATTGTATTAATCAAATATACTTTTTTATGCTATCTATTGATTTTTTTAGTTTTTCTACACTATTTATATATTTATTTAAAACGAGGCGGACTTGAGGCTATAAAGCATTTTCTACCGACCAACCTTGAGGTTATTTAGTCATGGTATATAAAATTAAAATTGAAAAAATAAAATATACTGTCATTACATCCTTACATATGAAATTGCCATTTTATATGGAAAAAATATTATTTTTATATGAAAATTGTATATTTAATTTTAATCAAAGTATTGTCCATTATTATCAAGCCACTTTTGCCATTTTAATGCATGTTGATTGATTGATACCTTTGCTATAGAACTCCTTGGTAATGGGAATCAATGAATTCTCTGAAGGCGTTTTTCACTGCCTCATCACAGTTTAATTTTTTCCCCTGTAAAAAGTTATCCAAATTCCGAAAAAATGGAAATCAGTAGGTAGAGGCAAGGTTTGGCGATCACAAGTGACAATACGATTCAGAATCCCTTCATTTTTGTGCTAGTTCAGTAAAGTAAGGCAAGCTTCGACGCGTGTTTGCAGCTAACTTTCATTAAGCTCATACGGTGCCTACTTTCCGAGCTTCTTTACCTTCCCGATTTGACGCAAACGAATCAATACCTATCGTTTTGTCACTTACGGCGAAGGCTGATGCTAACTCAGCGGTGGTTTGAGATGAATCCGCTTCCACTTGCTTTCAATTCATCATTATCGCCTTTAGTCTCCGGTCGTCCACGTGGCTTGTTCTTAAGGTCGAAATTTTCAGAACGGAAACGATCAACCCAAATACGCACCGTACGTCCGTATGCGGTGTTCGGTCGGCACACATCGTTGATATTGCATGTCGTCTATGCTGCGTTGCTGCCACGACGGAATTCATATTCGAAAATTTACTTTTACATGGTCGCAAACACAACGCTATCTAAGCAAAAACTCGTTTGATGGAAAAACAAATGAATAATTGATTTTGAAAAAGAATATAACTTTAAATTGAAATTAATTTGAACTTTCTAATTCCAAACCAAACCACAAGATACCTAAGTTCAAAGTGGCCACTGAACAAACGGCAATTTCATAGCTATGATCAACAAACGGAACAAACATGAATTCATATGAACAAACTGCACTAGAATTTCATTCCCAATGTAATAAAATAAAGAAAGAGGTCAACTCAAGTGTATTCATACTCGTATGGACGCAACAGCGAAAGCTGCTGGCTTAATACATAAATAATAGTAAATTACATTTTTAGAACAAAAGGCGATGCAATAACTAGTAAATTCAATAAATAGTAACCATCAGAAATTAAATAATTTTATTTTAAATTCAACCTAGTTTAAATTCATTTTAAAACCATAAAATCTATTTATTCAGATTTCTTCTCTCCACTCTGTTCTTCCGATTCTCCATTCTCCTTCTGCTCACCCTCTTCTCCATTCTCCTTCTGCTCACCCTCTTCTCCATTCTCCTTCTGTTCACCATTTTCTGGTTCAACATTTTCTCCTTCAGCATTTTCTTCCTTTTCTTCTTGTGCTGCAGCTGCTTCCTAGAAAATATTTAAAAATTACATGAATACTTTACTATTGTAATAGGTAGTCGGAAAAGTTCGTGGCTTTTTTGAACGTATGACTTTAGCGTGCTGTATTTCTGGCAACACTGATCACTGGCTGGAAAGTGATATACCGTTTGACAGCTGACTTTTTTTGTAATGGCGGCAAATTGAAATTGTATCTTTCATATTTTTTACAACGGAAACTTATGAACTTCAAAATGGAAGTTAATAAGAAGATTTTTGTAATGGCGGCAAATTGAAATTGTATCTTTCATATTTTTTAACAACGGAAACATATAAACTTCAAAATGGAAGTTAATAAGAAGATTTTTGTAATGGCGGCAAATTGAAATTGTATCTTTCATATTTTTTAACAACGGAAACTTACGGAGAAACTTACTTTACGGAGAAAATGCTTTATCTAAAACTAGAATAAACTCTAAAAAAATGGTTCAGTCAATTCAGGTCTGGTAATTTTGATGTGAATGATGTTCCTCGCTGTGGTCGTCATATTAAAGGTAAATGTTGATGTTAATATTGAAAAAATTGAAGCAGATCGGCACAAGCAGTCATCAAATTGCCGAAGAGCTTTCACCACTGAATAGTTTTGGATCACCTGCATAAAATAAATTTTGTAAAAAAGCTAGATGTTTGGGTGGCGATGATTTAAATTTTAAATGACAGAAACTTGGTGAATACAATTTACATATGCGAGATGTTCTTAAAACCAAATGATAACGATTCATTTCTGAAGAGGTTGGCAACACGCGTTGAGAAGTGGATCATCTACGATAACAATGTTCGGAAACGATCTTGGTCTAAGCGAGGTGAGCCATCACAAATAGTCCCAAAGCTAGGCCTCTCTCCGAACAAAGTCATGTTATGTGTATGGTGGGACCTGAAAGGCATTGTGTATTACAATCTTTTGCCACATGGGCAAACGATTATTTCTGATGTCTACTGTCAGCAATTAGTAAAATTGAAACAAGCACTTGAACAAAAGCGTCCAGAATTAATGAATAGAAAGGTGTAGTTTTCCATCACGACCGCAGACATCTTTGATGAGTAAACAAAAATTGATAGCTGGGAATTTTAATGCATTCTCTATACAGTCCAGACCTTCAGATTATTATTAATACCGCTCGTTAGAAAATTCTCTAAATGGAGTAAAATTCCATTCAAGAGAAGCCTATATAAATTATTTAAATCAGTTTTTTGTTAAAATTTTATAGCTATGGTATAATGGCTCTGCCAGAAAAATGGCGAAACATAGTCGTATTAAATAAACAATATTCCGTTCAATAAATAAAAAGGGCCGGGAAATTATCCAACTACCTAATACTTATTACAGTCATTGACGAAAGTAATCTATCTTAATTTATATGCATATAATAAATTCGTAACAGCCGTGTCTGTACTTAATATATTCTTTGAAAAAATCATTGTAGTGTGAAGTAACATGTGATACAGAGACCGAAACAGCAATTTTTAGATTTTTTGTCTCCGTTCGTCCATCTGTCTGTCTGCCTGTCTGTCTGAACGGGCATTACGTAAAAACCGCGGGACGAATTTTAATGAAACTTTGCATAGTTATAACTTATATGCTGGAATAACATTTACGCTACTTTTTATCCAGATAAATTATGTTTTTCGTACTGGAAGCACAAGTTCACGCGAATGAAGTCGCTGGCACCGATAGTATAAATAAATAAATCTTTATTTCGTGTTACAATGACAAGTTACAACATACAATTTAATTCTACGATGGGCAGGGTGCACGCTGTCGTTCCACATCCTCTGGGCGCACTCGACTGGCCACGTTAAATATTATCGCACAGAAGACTGCCATAAAATAAACTACATTTTATCCTACACTTTATCCTATTCCCCCAATTTCTCCGAAAACTGCGCACTGAAAAAGAAAATTTTATGTCTTACCGCAGCCTTCTTAATATCTTCGTCTTTCTTCTTCTGCAGCTCCTGACTGATCCCCCGTATCAGCTCGAGCTCGTCCAGCTGTGTCTGGGAGAGTGGGTCGAAAACAGTCACAGCTTCCTTCTTATCATCGCCTATAGTGTCCAGGAATTCGAAGTAACGGGAGATGAGGATATCGTAACGCTCCTTGCTGACTTGCTCGTAGACTTTTGAACGCATTTTTTGGCTGCGAATAAAAAATAATTGAAAAAAAATCCATACCCATCTCTACCATACCATCAGCTTATATCTTTCCGCCGATGGACATAGGCCTATCCCAAAGCTCGCCACCACACACGATCCTCGGCTCTTCTCATCTAGTCACCACAAGTGAACTTCTTACTTTTTTTGTCAAGGAAATATAGAGTAACAATAGCAATTCTTAAAATATAATTTTACCTTTGACGTAAGTCAAACACAATGGATTACAAAAATACAAATGAAGACAGAAGGTTTGTTTGGTATTGGGCGAAGTTTTTTTAGTACCTACAGTTTTCTAGGCAGGGGTTGTCAACTATTTTGATCTTAAAGAGATTTTATGTTATTGTGTTGTCATATGTTATATCTATTATTGTGTTATTGTAACTATTTTTGAGTCAGCCAGTTACCAGTTGTATTGACTGGCTCGAAACTAGTTGTTGTCAAACAGTCGTCCGACCGATTAACCCCGTTGGTAGTGCCCCTGCTTACCGTGCAAAAGATCTCGGGTTCGATTCCTGGTCGGACATCCATTTGTTTAAAGACAAATGTTTGTTCGGGTTTAGGTGTTGGTCTTTGTATGTCTCTGAACCCACGACACAGGGAATCCTAATGTAGGCCATTGAGTGTAGTGTTATTAAAAACAGGACGATGAAGGCGTGCAGCTTGGATTGACAAAAAAACTACAATAACTGTGATAAAAAACCTTAAGCTTAAAGAAAGTCATAAACGAGAATATCATAGAATATCGTCCATTTAATTATATTTTAGAAAGTAACAAACTATTTTAACAAACGGGTTTGCACCCCCTGGTGTCACAGGTCGCACTAATTAATAAAACATAGATTAATAATAAATCAGTTCACGAGTTGTTTGTTTAAATGAATTTGCATCGCAAATTAACCTTTTTATGTTAATGCTTAAATTAAACTTGACAATGGGACACTTTATAAACAGTTAATGCTTGCCTGCGGAATTGTTTGTTTTTGATCAATTTATTTATTGAGTTTTAAAAAAAACAAGTGTTTTCGGAAATGTGGATTTTTGGGATTTTTGTGTTACGAATGTATACGTTGATATATCTGACAAATACATATATTTTATCAGCGCCGGCTCTAGCCCATGTAGCGCCCGGGTGCAATCAATACCCTGGCGCCCTCTAGTAGTCGCGCGAACACGGGCGCAGGGTCTTTGAGAGTGCCCCCTATAACCCTGCGCCCGTGTGCGCCGCACACCCTGCACCATAGGTAAAGCCGGCTCTGTATATTATCTAACAAATTACCGCAACTTACCATCAGCCTATGTCTCTGCTACAGATAGGCCTCTCCTGCGATTCGCCGCCACACGCCTTCGGCTCTTCTTATGGAACCACCACCGGTGAAACACTAATGTGTTTTGTGTTACATTGTATCTTAATTTGTAATGGACAATAATGAGTACTTACTTACTCACTAATTTCTAACAAAAGTTATCTAACCTTTTATTATATAATGACTTTGATGTATTTCTTGACGAATTCAAGAAAAGTTCACATACATTTTTTTTTTGAACGAAGGCGGCAGACGAGCATGCAGTCCACCCGATGGTAAGTGGATACTGTCGCCCATAGACATCCGCGATACATGCCAACTTTAGTCCAGAATAACAAATGTTGGCACGACCCCAGATGCGGTGCCCACCTTTGGAGATATAGGAATGGATTTGGAAAAGGGGTTGGGAAAATGGGGAGGGATAGGATGGAAATGGGCTCTGGCACATCTCACTCACTACCGAAACACGTACGTACATTAGGGAAATATGGTAAAGTGGGCAATGCAGTACATTTCAAGGTAGTCTTCTGTGAGAGAGGGGTAACATGGCCAGTCGAGCGCGCAGCGGCTGTTGGATTGCAGCGTGCACTGACCCCCTCCCAAAATTTCAAATTGGTCAAAATTTAAACTCCCCCCCATAATCAAAATTTTGGAATTATGAGTAGGTACTGAATCGATTTGGCTCATTTGCGAACTTTTATTTCGATTAAAATACTTACCTTTTAAACTTGAAGTTTTAAAATATTCCAGTCATCATTAGTTGAAATGTAGGTATTGTTTTTTTTTTCGAATCTCATGTTTTCTGCCATTGATCAAATATTCTGTTGCAAATAGTGCAGGGGGTGCAAGGCCTCTACCATGGCATCCATAGCCAACACCAGGACTCTCAGTAAGTGAAAACTTGTTTTGACTTAATATCTTGAATGGACAAAGACGTGCTTCTAATCATTAAGTTCGTTTTTTTGCTATTTTGTGCAATAAAGAATACATAAATGCAACGAGAAATTTAAGCTGTAATTATAATTATTGGGTTGATCAAACTCTTAGGGCAACCGCACCGCAGCAAATAAAGCTGTAGTATGTAGCTGCTACGAAAGCTCTGCGAAGCCTACGAAATCGTAGCAGAGATGTAAACTCTAGGTTTTACTATTAAAGCGTTTCCGCCCATGTGGCATAACGACACCCTAGGAAATCCAAACATAACCCATGTCCATTATCATTAATGGATCTTCCCAATACTGCAAACATTTTCGACATCGGTCCATTACTTTTTGAATTTACCTCTGACATATAAACAAAAACACGCAGACCCTCTTTATAAATTTGGTGTACCTATATTTTTAATTTGAAAATTATTAACTAATGGAAGGGTTACCATGTTCAAAGTCGATAGGTATTCAATCTTGTTATTTAATAATAATACGGTAACCATTCTTTATTGTTCCTAAAAACACCATTTATTATTAACTAGAGAATTCTAAACGAAATATCCAAGCAAACGTAGAACGGAACGCAAAACCATCCCTCGGGGCTAATGACTCATTTCACCCCTATGCGAAAATAACCGAATGCGCCCGAAACGCGCCGAGCGGGCCGCGTATAACCCGCACGGAAAACACGCCAATTTTCCATTTTATTATTATGTAACACAATTTTTTACAAGAAAATTTATTAAAAGAATGTTTAATAGAGAAGTTAGTAATTTACAGATCGGAAACTGAAAAAATTATAGTGTAACAAAGCGTTATGTTAAAACCAGTTATATCGATTTTCCACTAACGTGCTAAAGGGACGTTGAATGCTGTATACAGTGTTATTATTAGATGTGTAGTGCTTTTAATAATTCATCAAGTGGTACTACTGGGTAATGTGCAAGACGTTCATTTATTTAACTACAAAAATTGCGAAATTACTGTGCGTGCAAAGAAACGATTTCAGTGCATCATAAAAACCTCAATTAAAAAGTACTTACAAAAATAAATACTTCATGCATCTATTTTAAATTAAATTCCAAAATCAAATTAAATGTTTGAATAAAACAAAAGTTCCGTGTTCTTAATTCGAAATTCAACATGACTGGAATCGTAATACAGACGCCATATTTACGTTAATAAATATAAAATATATATCAGTGCCATTTTTTTGTATTTCCAAATAATTAAAATAATGTATCGGCAATAGTAAATATTGTAACACAATACACTGTCAGTTCGTTTGTTTTATCGATCGTAGCGCAACGTTCAGTCATTGCTATCTTCGCTTGCACGTTTTCCAACCCCCAAGGCTTATTACTTCATAATCTCTAGAATTAAATAACAAACACACGTGTCAAACTACCTTTTCAATAATTTTAATTAAATAGCCACAGGTTGCTTTAGGACAAAACAGAAATATTAATTACGTTTACATTAGTAGCTAAAAATGCATCTATTACATCCATAACAAGTTTAGTATATTGGAAATAAATACATTTAACAAGTAATATATTTAATATAAAACATATTTATTCTTATTCAAATATGCTACTAAATATGCACAAAAGAGTAGATAGGTAGGTAGACGAAAATCAATGAGAATCTAAAGGTCTATTACTCGTATCTACTTGGCCGTAAATCTAAATCCGCCAATACTCAATAAAAATAATTTAGATTATTACGATAATTAAGTAATGATGTTATAATTACATTCACAAGCAAAACAAAATAATCATGTGTGTATGTTTGTATGTATACAAAACTTTTTTTATTAAAATAATGTTAATTATGTCGTGGTCCTTCGAGCCGGACAATAAATACGGAGTATAGATATCAGTCTGTAACGTCCCATTGCGAAATTCTTCTCGTAGAATTCACCTTGAGGTTTCGGCACATAATTCACTATGCGACACAGACTACAGACTTTTTACCACCCAAAGGTTGCCTGGAAGGAATCGCTTTAGTGATAAGGCCGCCGGTTATACTTCTAATTACTTGTACTTTGTATTTCTCTGTATGTTTTTGGTGTACAATAAAGTGTATTTATCATCTGTCTATCTATCCACGCGGGCCAAATGGGGGTTAGTGAGAAATGAGAATCAATGGCAATATGTAACATTATCTGACAAAGAGACCCCATTGTTGGTTTTAGTTTCCCAGAGATAATATCTTTGATATTGATCTTAAAAATCAGATGTTAAGGTATGTTTCTATGTAAACAGAATCCTGAATTATCGATATTTTAAGTTAGAAAAGTTTAACTAAAGTCAGTAAGTCCATAAGATAACAATGTCAAAAATATAAGTGCGTGGGATGTTATAATATTTTAATTAACATAAATATGTCGACTATATCATGTTTCTAGTCATATTGAATTTCGAAATTAGAACTCTACACTTTTGTTTTAAAATATCCAAATATTTAATTTGATTTTGGAATGTAATTTAAAATAGACGCAGGAAGTGTTTATTATTTTAATTACCTAGCTGTGTTATTTTTTTAAATAACCTATAGTATGTCCCACTGCTGCACAGTCCCACCCCATTCTTTTCCAAGCATTTAGACCCATTTTTTTCTTAACAATTACAATTCACTTATAATTTATTTCGTAGCTTCCCTTAATATCGTGTAATTAACAGAAGAATAAATTGTTGTGAAGATGAAGCAAGAAAACTAAGTTATTTTGGATCTGTGCCAGTGTTTTAACATAATATCTTCGAGAAACGTTCGTTCGTTAAAATTTTGCATGAAATGAGATCTCTGAGTGGGCTTCTATAGATCGGCATTGACAAAATATGTGTTAGGGACGAATGCGGTTAGATTGTCTTATACCAAAATTTATAGAAAACTACGTGAATCTAGAACATTTTATTAGTTTTTACCTAATAAATAGGAATAATTAAATAATAAGTACAAATATCCTAGAGCAGTATTTTTTGTAAAAAATATGCACTGAAATCGAAGGAAACAAACAGAAATTAAGATAATATTTTTTTTTATGGTTTACAAAAAAATAATTATAAAACAGAAACAAAATAAAAACTTAAAAACTAAAGTGAAGTGCCCACTATAAAGAACCTTCGGCATGACCGTCCATATTTGTATCTCAATTCGATTTTCAAATGTTTAAAAGCAAAATGTTTCACCTCGGACACAGTGATTTTTCCAACAACTATGAAAAATGACAAAGTGTTCGACGCAGTGTATCTCTGTGTCCACGATATGATTCTGTTTTATACGGTACCGTAAGGCGTGAAGATGGAGAGTGGGGGTTCGACGACGGCCACAGAGGCCTACCAGTATGTGGGGCCCTTCAGATTGGAGAAAACCCTTGGGAAGGGTCAGACGGGTAAGATCAATGTTTATTTACTTTGCCCCCTTGGTAATAAAATTGTAACGAAGGTTTACGTATGTGAAAGGAAGTGATCCTTTCCCGGAGGAAATATCCGCTGAAATTAGTTTAACTAAACGGATCTTTGCCCTTCTATTAAAATGTAAATGTTGAAATATTGGAATTAAATCGTATATTACTTTATACTTTTTTTTTATTTTTATTATATTTTATTTATCTGTGAATTGATTGAAGTATAATTCTCATTTATTTAAGATAAGTACCTGTTTCAACAAGTTGACATTTATTTACTTTTTTATTTATTTATTTTGAAAACTAACGATATAAAATATATTAGTGAAATATAAGTACGACTCTAGATCAATTTACAAATTTTCATGTACAATTAATACAATAAGTTGATATTACAGACAAGCAAATTAACAAGTAGGTACCTAATTAAAAAACTTCATTAAAAAATAACACATAAAATCTTATAATATCTTTTTAGCTAAAAAAATTGGACAGTTAATCTCATAATTTAAACAATCATTGTTAACTCAAAACAAACACCTGTCGACATCCATTTTCTATTCAATACAAATATAATCTACTCAAAAATATAATTATAAAATATTAGGGCCTGTAATAAAATATTATAAAGTATGAATTTGCTGTTAGTTCACACTGACCACTTTGAACTTTGTTATCTTGTGTTTAACTTGGAATTCCAAATTCAAATTAATTTAAATTTAAAGCTATGACTTTCTTTTTCAAAATCATTTATTCATGATGACAGTATTAAAGAATTAAAGAATAAATGATTTTAGAGAAAAAAATATGTTGAAAGAATTCTAATAAATTAACCAGTTTTAATGTAAACATTGAGATTAATAATATTTTCAATAAAATAAAAGTATAAAATACTGCATTCGGCCATGTTAACTAAAACGCCAATCAGAGCGAATGACGTCACGCCTCAGTAAACATCACCGTGTCGCTTGAACTTCGATTGATTTACCTACCTACGTTTACCTAGGTGTAACGTCACAAGCGACGCCATGACACCTGCGAGTGTTTTCGCGCATTATTCAAAGTAGATAGAAAAAAAATGCATAATTTGCGTTAAAACTTATTTTATTGCTGAAATAATGTTATTTTCGGAAACAATAGACGTGAATCTACATTATAGAAGCGGATTTCAAAATCCGTCATCATGTCTATTCTCGAATATGAGTTCCGTCATAGCAGCAACGCCAGCGCAGCACAGACAGCACGCAATATCAACGATATGTACGGACCAAACACCGCAAACGGACGCACCATGCGTATTTGGGATGATTCTTTCCATTTTAGAAATTTCGCCCTCAAGAACAAGCCCCGTGGACGAACGGACACTAAAGTTGATAATGACGAATTAAGAGCAATAGTGGAAACGGATTCATTTCAAACCACGTCTGAGTTAGCAGCAGCCTTCGGCGTAAGTGACAAAACGATATTGATTCATTTGCGTCAAATCGGGAAAGTGATGAAGCTCGCAAAGTGGGTACCGTATGAGCTTAATGAAAGTCAGCTGCAAATACACTTCGAAGCTTGCTTTCCTTTGCTGAACCGGCACAATAATAATGAAGGGATTCTGAATCGTATTGTCACTTGTGATGAGAAGTGGATCCTGTATGATAATCGAAAACGTTCGTCACGTTTTGGTTGAACACAGGAGACACACCCAAACAACGTCCCAAACGTAAACTGAGTCAAAAGAAGCTCATGGTCACTGTTTGATGGTCCTGTGCCGGTATTATCCACTACAGCTTCTTGAGATCTGGCACAACAATTAACGCAGATGTGTACAACTGCAAACGATGATGGACGAGCTCGCTATCAAACAACAGAGTCTGGTAAATCGCTCTAGTCCACTGCTTCTCCATGATAACGCTCGTCCGCACACTGCACGACAGGGTCTTAAAGTTACAGGAGCTTCGACTAGAAACTCTCCGTTACCAATCGTATTCGCCAGACCTTACTAAGTTCCATTTTTTTGGAATTTGGATAACTTGTTAGAGGGGAAAAAATTCAACTCCGATGAGGCAGTGAAAAACGCCTCCAGAGAATTAATCGATTCTCGTCCCCGCGAGTTCTATAACAGAGGCATCAATCAACTTCCATTAAAATGGCAAAAGTGCATTAACAATAATGGACAATACTTATAGATTTATTAAATAATATAATTTTTATATAAAAAATTAAATGTGCGGTCAGGGGACCCCCGTCAGGAACTAAGATCCTCACGCATTTCTTTTTAAACTCCGAATGTAATTCGAAATAAAATCTGTATAGATCATGTATTTTTTTTTATTTTGTATCATATTTTCAATGAAAATAATTTAAAATAAGGAATCAAATCAAAAATTTAGGATATACAACCGGCCACGCACTAGTCTGCACGTCTGTTATTCTGCTCGAGTCTCACTCTCGATACTCGCACGCAAACACACACAGAGAGAAAGAGAAAGGCGTATAGAGGGGGTAAAAATCTTACCTGACGTTACATTTTCTCTCGAATCACACCTACCGCAAGCCGCGTAAAGGAACTTCGTTCCAAAAATGTTTGAATTGTTCCATATAAAACGGAAATTTCATAGGTAAGGACCTAATATGTATATTCATCAAGAAAACAGATCTGTCTATTCATCACTAATTTGATAAAAAAAAACAAAGGTTTGAAAATGTATGAAAAAGAAATGAACCTATTTTTTAAGTCCACGGTGTTGCGTTAAATATGGGCAATGAATATTTTAAAAAATGAAGATTCTATTTACATTTCCATTAGCAAATCTGAAGGATCTGAAGCAATCTGAAAAATGCAAGACGAGTTTGCATAAACCTTCACGTTTTACAAGCTAAACAGCAAATAAATAGAATGTAGGTACATACGAAAAATATTATCATAGAAAAGTATTATCAGTCTATACTTACATATTTTTATAATAAAACCGTTTATTATTTTTATAGAATGAAGGCGGCAAATGAGCATACAGTCCATCTGGTGGTAAAGTGGATACTATCGCCCGTGGACACCCGTGGTACATGCGGTAAATTGGCACGCCCCCGGATGCGCTGCCTACCTTTGTTGATGTAGGAATGGATGTGGTGTTGGAAAAACGGGAAGGAATAGGATAGGATGGGATGAGAATAGGCTCTATCGTGTAAAATACGAGTGAGCAGAGGCCAAAGCAACATTCTTTGGATTTCTTTGTGTAAGTCCTTCCATCTGGCTATCTATCTATTTGAACGCGCATCGTGCAAAAACTACTGTACGGATTTTAATGAAATTTTACATAATTATAACTTATGCGCCGAGTTAACATTTACGGTGTGTTTTATCCGGATCAATTGCAAAGTTAATCAAAATAAAACTACATATAGGTTCCTTACACCATACACTATACGTATACACCACGCACACGAAGTCTCGGACACTGCTATGGTCCGGTTATCATAGGAAGAGCTCTGACAGTTCTGTATTTTACTCATTTTATGTAAAACCGTTTCTTTCTCGAGTCTTATCCTCATAACACAACATAATAAAACAGAAAAAGAATATTCTCAAAGGACTATCGAGTTGTAAAATGATTTTTACGACATGCCAAAGATTTATGACAGCTGTCAGCGCTCTTCCTATAATAACCGGATCATAGCTCATTAATATTTACATTTCGGGAACATAAAAAGTTTTCAGTACATTTACTACAGTATAATTATTGACTACTTTAGCAGCAAAAGTGTATCTACTAAATTAATTACCAAGCTCGTTAGGGAACGACTTCAAACGACTACAAAACGTCATTAAACGGCTTCTCAACGACTTTATGAAGTGGGTTTATATGCTTACTTTGTGTCACTTAAATTTTGGCACGAAGTACAAAAGAATGTCTGCACGATTCAATTATACGGTAATTTCTCCATTGCTGGGCACGCTGCACAATACAATGTGCTTGAGGACAAAAGCTATATAGAGTGGACACGCCAATCCGCTTGAACGGCGTGCCGTTCTAATGCCATACATCCCTCATGCACAAAATAATGTGAGGCCCATGTCCACCAGTTCACGATAAAAGGTAATGTTTACGATTACATAATTTATATCGATTATAAAAGACAACTAAAACAGTGTAAATAAGGTAAAGTCAATGTCGAGTTTAACTCAAATAACATATAAAAATTACTACTCTATGGTATAGATCCTTACTGTAATGACAGACCACAAACAACACAGTTTAGAATAGAATTGACGCGACCACTTCCTATTGCAAGCAAAAAGACAGTTTGACATTATTTATCCACAGCGAAAAGTGGGTCGGCGACACAGACATGAATTAAATGGAACTGGCTTATTTTTAAAACAGATTTTAAAAAAAAGTTACCTATCGAAATTTTGACTCTAGTGACAAAACTAGCAGACCCCAAAATTGCCGCAATTTCTTAATCAAAAACAAACATTGTTTAAAATTAAACAAAAATATATATGGCAAGTAAATTTGATCTCTGTAGCAAGGTACCCAACATGCTGGGGACACACTGGATCACAGGGCCAATGCAGGACTTTTTGGCGGGAACTCGAGAAGTGAAGTGAAGTTGAGTTTTTGTTTAATAATTGTAAAAATTGTGTATTAGGCGTTTGTTTTGTGGTTTAATAGTGATAGTTTATTAAAGTTGAAAGTGTTTTTCGTGGGTGGTGTTTGTAATAATTAAATAAAAGAATAGGACTGCGTTTTTCATGTGCTTTCAAGGAGTCCTCTTCTGTCCTCAGTAAACCTACTATCGCTTTACTGAGCGACTGCTGATTTATTTCGACGGGACTGGACATTGACAAAATTAAAATAACAAAGAAAGGGCAGGGCTTATGTGATGTGCGAATTAATGGCCAACCCTAGGGTGGCCATTGCTGCCGACCAGGCGCTTTGAAAGGTCCAAAATGCGCACTAGGACATCATGGATCGAGGGTTGACATTTTTTTATATGCAAATAGGTGACAGACGAGCATACAATTCACCTGGTGGTAAGTGGATACTGTCGCCCTGCAACTTCCGTAGTATGATAAATGTTGTCACGATGCGCTGTCTACCTTTCGAGATTAAGAAATTGATTTGGAGAAAGAATTATAAAAAAAAAGAAAAACGGAAGAGATAGGACAGACAGGACGGACCGGACTGATGGAATGTGAATGGACTGACTCTGACCCTTCTACTCGAGAAAGGGAATCTGTGGAATAGGTTCTATGATCACTGGCAAAGATCTCTAAATGTGAATAGACGCGCCAACGATTGCCATTCTGTATTAACGTTGGCATGTATCGTGAATGTCGCAGATTTACCAGGCAACGATTGCCAGATGTGAAATCTATACATGCCTGTTGGCTTTGAATACCATGACACCAAGCAAATACTCAGATAACATTAATAAAGAAAATAAATAAAAAAATATATACTGCCTGCCGCACACTCACATGTAAGCACATCTTCGCACAAAATGCACACATATTCACTCACTACACACCCATGCAATAAATAGTATGATCCATTCATTATGAATCCATTTCACAGTGTTATATGGAGGGGGATAATGCACGCTCAATCCAACAGCCGCTGGGCGCGCTCGACTGGGCACGTTACCCCTCTCTCACAGAAGACTACCTTGAAATGTACTGCATTTCTCATTTTATCTTATTTCCCTAATGTACGTACGTATTTCGGCAGTGAGTGAGATGTGCCAGAGCCCATTCCCATCCTATCCCTCTCCATTTTCCCAACCCTTTCTCCAAATTCATTCCTATATCTCCAAAGGTAGGCATCGCATTTGTGGTCGTGCCAACGTTTGTCATTTTGAACTAATGTTGACGTATCGCGAATGTCTATGGGCGACAGTATCTACTTACCACCGGGTGGACTGTATGCTCGTCTGCCGCATTCGTCCATAGAAAAAAAATCTCGCTCACTTACGCGTTCTCTGGTAGGTAATGGATCGCTCTTACAAAATGGCTCTCACCACACAGACTAAATGTGACCATTTATTTTTCTTCACAAAACCGGATATCTACCAATTCTTAGGTTAAATAAAAGTAGGTATATTTATTAAACACACGTGATAGTCACAGTATTGATATTAAAAATATCAAAAAATATTGAAACTAAATAACGTTCCTAATCGTTATTTGTCACACGCCACCGTTCGGTGCCACAGCGCTGTCGCCGTCGAAAACATCGAACATGCTGTCGCCCGCCGTGCCGTTCGTCATCATATTTTTCCGCCTTATCTGTAAAAAAATTATGGTAATTTGCTTCCTTGTGACAACGAAACATTTTGGCATCTCAAAGCTTAAGTTGGGGGCAAATGATCAGGTGATCTGTTCACCTGAAAACGAAATGGTCTCGTTCATAACGGGATGTATGGTCACATTAGTATGCCTAGTGTAAGGACCCATGGTGTTCTGAATTACAATAGCGAACAGGGGTAATTACAAATATTCCACATAGACAATAGATGGTTGACTTTACATTATGCCAAAAATCTTTAATGAAATTAATGAAATTCGATGTATCTTTAATGTAATTAATGTATCCATGTTTCTATATATACAATAAAACAGTAATAGAACCGTGTCTGTACATGAAATATTTTTTGAAAAGTAATTGTAATATTATATAAAGTACGAATGGTACCTATACAGATCAAAATAACTATTTTCAGTCTGGCAGAACGCAAAAACCATTGAACAGATTTTAATGACACTTGGCATAGTTATAGCTTGTGTGACGGGTTAACATTTGGGGTACATTTTATTCAGATCGAGAGTTCCCAGGGGAATCACAAGTTCACGCGAACGAAGTCGCGGGCATCGCTAGTTTAGTCAGATAATTGTTGGAACTGTGTCGTTACAACGAACAATACGTTTACACCTCTAACACTTTAATATGACTCATCAGGAATATAAAATCACTTCATTGTGATAAAGCACATACCTACTTACTTTAAATGTTACTCTGGTAGTTGGGTTACCACCAGATAAACTGTCTGTAGTCTGCTATATAAAAAAAAGAATCACTTTTGATTCGAAAATGATTTATAGAGTAAGGCTCAGACTCGAAAGAACGGATTGGTCGGCACTCCCACCACTCAAGGTCGAGCGTATCAACTCCTTCCGCTACCGTTCTGGTAATATTTCATCGTTACGGTAATTGTAAACAATAAATTTAATTTTCGATAGGCAGCGAATTCGGGGTGTGCCAATGTATGTCATTCTTGACTATTTTTTATATTTATTCAAGATACACCAACAAAATTCACTTACACAAAAAAAATATAAACGATAAAAACTTATAAATCTACATACCGTGTGCAATACTTTATACGAGTACGATAAAAAAAAATATGAACGAAGGCGGCGGATGAGCATACAGTCCACCTGATGGTAAGTGGTTGGAGCCCATGGATATCCGCGATACATGCCAACATTAATCTAAAATGACAAACGTTGGCGCACGCCCCCTGTTTGCGCTGCCCACCTTTTGATATATAGTAATGTATTTGGAAAAAGGGTTGGGAAAATGGGGAGGGATAGAATGGGATGGAAATGGGCTCTGGCATATGTTACTCACTACCGAAACACGTACGTACATTGGGGAAATAGGATAAAGTGGGAAATGCAATACATTTCAAGATAGTATTTGGTGAGAAAGTGGACAGTCGAGCGCGCTCGAGCATGTCGAGCGATTAACATAAATACAATTAAATAAGGTTAAATTATCTACAATTTACTATAATTTAACATATAGCTAAAGAGAGCCCATCTACAATGTACTTGCCGTTTAAAGAATAATATTTCCGTAACGACGTTAACACTGAATTATAGAACATAAAATAATATTTGAGGGGGAGAGTGCACGCAGCAATCCAACAGCCGCCGGGCGCGCTCGACTGGCCACGTTACCCCTCTCTCACAGAAGACTACCTTGAAATGTACTGCATTTCCCACTTTAGGTATCTAATTTCCCTAACGTACGTTACGTGTTTAGGTAGTGAGTGAGATGTGCCAGAGCCCATTCCCATTCTATCCCTCCCCATTTTCCCAACCCTTTCTCCAAATTCATTCCTATAGCTCTGTTATCGATACGCACACTAGGCGCATCTGCCTCGCGTTTCGCGAAAGCTGCCCGAGGTATGTGCACTCGGGCCCAAGCAAACCTATTCAATATATATATCCACCCAAATGGTGGGTAAACACAATAACAAATCTTAAGGACTTACTTACCAAGGGTAGTTTGACCACGAACAAATATGGAACGTGTACCTACGCTAGTCCCTACTAGACGTGACCTACTTTACTGTGATTGAATAAATACATACATTCCCAATAGATACTTGTGTAGTAATCCAGGTCTCGTGTCCTTTGATGAGCCGGTGGCAGCTATGGTTCCGCAACTCACACACAACGGCAAATCACCCCGAGATCACTCCACGCAAATCACTCCAAAAGAAACAATCACAATTACCACAAACACAATTACAAACAAAACACCCGCGTGGCACATGGATATCCGTGATCAAGTCCAATTAATCAAGCGCGATTATAATATCAACCATCCGAGGCCGCGATGTGAACCTAACTCCCCTCGCCGCCGAGCGCGCGCGCCATCCTAAATCTCAACCCGCCTTCAATATTCGCGGACAAAAAAATGTTGCGTCTCTAAATCTTCCCGATATGCGGGTAAGCTACAAAACGCTCGCGCCAATTCCAAACAAGCTCCAAAGGTAGGCAGCGTATTTGGGGGCGTGCTGACGTTTGTCATTTTGGACTGATGTTGACATGTATCGCGGATGTCTATGGGCGACAGTATCCGCTTTCGTACATAAAAAAATTAGTTACTCTTTAGATCACTAATGCAACCAAATTTCAATAACTTCTATGGCAAACGTGTATCTGTATTAGTGCCATACCTATTAAATAATTTAACAAAATTAATCATTAAAATGTAAAACATGTACTTAAAAATATACTTTATTAGGAATAATTAAACAATATGTATATTGCAACAAGCTTGCAATTATCGTAACTACCCTAAATTGAGCTCACTTTTTTGTCTAAATTTATTGGATGTAAACCTCATTACAATTGTCTTAATATAATTATCAATATCCTTGAATTTCTATAACAATTTAACCAAAGATCTCTTTTTTTCTTAAATATTGTGTCTTGTGTCAAAAATTTTCTTTTTTTCAATGTAGGGTATATTTGTTTTATTTACTATGATGCTTTAACATAAACTGTAGGTATCGTTTCATTCGAACTAATCTAGTGAAATAATAAAAATGTTACATATACGAGGGGCGTTCTTCAGTAGCGGCACTAACCGGCCCACTGGCACGGGGGTCGTCTTCAATACTTTCTCAACCCCGTTTGAATTCACTAGACCACTTCTGAATAGTAGATAATGAAGGAGCAGAATCTTGGTAAACAGCCACCATTTCTTCGTGAATAACTTTTTGAGCCTTTCCTTGTTTTGTAAGGAATTTTATCACAGCGCGATGCTCGATTTTTTTCAACATTGTCGTATCAGTCATCCTAGTTGCCTTTTCGTAATGATATCACGAATACTAATGGTGACAATTTAATTAAATTTTATATTTATACCCTCAAAGAGTGTCTTTAACTAATGAGATAATTTAATTACCCTCATCATTAGTATATCACCCCGATACCGAGAATACATTGAACGCCCCTCGTATTTCTATATCACTAAATCAATTTACGTGTAGCTATAGCTATATTCCTAGAGAAACAATGAAAACAGTTAATCTATCTTCCGTGATATAGCTAAATTACTAGGGACATAGCTATATCTCGGCTATTTCTATCTTACTGCGACATATACATATAATGAAATCGTACCAAAGCCGTTTGAGTACCTAATATTTGTATTAAAAATAACTGCAGTGTAAAATGCAGTACGATTGATACAGAGTCCAAAACAACAATTTTTGGAATTTGTGTCTGTGTTCGTCTGAACCCACATCACGCTTAAACCGCTGGACGGATTTTAATGAAACTTATCATAGTTATCTCTATATTACTATACTACTAATATATAAAGAGGTAAAATTGTGTGTTTGTATGTTGGGGGTAATCTCTGGAACTACTGCACCGATTTCAAAAATTCTTTCACAAATAGGAAGCTACATTATCCGTATCTAATATAGGCTATATGTTATTTTGAAATTTTGAAAAAAAAAACTTATTAACCGAAGCGAAATGAGGGCGGGTCGCTATAACTTGTAAACTGTGTTAACATTCAGGGTACTTTCAAGACCAATCATAAAGTTCCCACAGGACTCACAAGTTTACGCGAACAAGTGTAGCTGGCACCGCTAGTAAATAAATAAACTGTGCCATTGAGAAACAGTTGATTTTATCTTATCAACTTATTCCCGCCATGCACAGATATAAACTAAAGTGACATAAATAAAGAGACTACAAGACGTTATTTCCTTTTTCCAGGTCTAGTAAAGCTAGGTGTCCATTGCGTGACGGGGAAGAAGGTTGCCGTCAAGATCATAAATAGAGAGAAACTTAGCGAATCAGTTTTAATGAAGGTGAGCATCTTATTGAGCGCGTGGTGTCGCCGCTTGGTCAGCGTGGCGTTTTAAGATCATACATTCCTCGTATACAAGATAATTGGTAAGATGATGTTCATGTCCAGTAGTGGATGATAAATAATGCATTTTGTCAATGCAAACTGATGGAAATATGCGAAGTTATGCAATGTGCTATTAACTCAACACTCAACTTTATAACTCAAATAAAGTTACACGCATTTTGAGGTACCAAATTCTAGAAGACTCCGAATGAGTGGCTGTCGGCAAATGTCGGAACTCTGACATTTATAAAATAAAAGTACAATTCCGAACTCGACCGCAGACTACGCACTGTGGTCGAGTTCGGAATTGTATCATAAGAAATAATTAAATAAACAACAGTAAATGATAAATTGGTACGAAATCAATGGCAGCGAATTTATAGCTGGATTAGGTGTAGGTTCTCCGGTGATAATAAACAAATAGTATGGCGATGGTGGTGGTGGTAATCAAGACTTCTCGGAGTGTTTTAACTCACTTAATCCTGCTCCGCTTGCGGATCCGACTCCTCTTAGTTACTCCTTAACTCTTTTGATTCACCTACTTATTCACCTTCCGAGAGCGTTTCATTCCCATTCCCTAGTGGCCATCGTTGCGTCTCGATTTAGAGCCCCCGACAAATGCCGATGCGCGATTACACTCATGATCATGATTGTGGAGGCGGAATCGGAATGAATAACAATTCGATGGAACAATTAAGGGATTATGCTCCGCTCGCGGATTCAACTCTTGATTCATTAGCTCCGGAGTTACCCATCACTACGACGCGAACGGCTCGACTTTTTGATGGCATTCTTTGTAATTTAAAAATATTAATTATAGTTAGAGACCTATTTAAAAAATAGTTTGTTTTGTTGATAATGTTTTGTTGTCCATTTAGTACTTGTAAATACATGCCCTAACCAATCAGACGCAAATTTGTCCTTATCTAAGGATGGGAATAACTAATTATCTTATCCACATAACGAATTCCTTGTTTTTACAATATTGTGGAGATACTTGATTTTCGGTTCGGTGTAACTTTAGAAGGTTGTATAAAATAAACTGTAATCGTCCTCCAAACTTTTTTGTAAATGGTCACTAGAATTTAATAAAAGTATAGAGCTCATGAGACGCGCGGGAGACGACTGACGAGTGCAGTGTGAAGTGACGTTATACTACAAGTTGCTGACATCGTAAAACACCGTGCGCATTCTGCGTACGCTGTGTGAACACTGTGTCAATACAATACATCGCAAATTTTAGGTAACGTTTTAAAAGTATTTGTTTAACTTTCAGGTGGAGCGTGAGATAGCAATTATGAAACTAATTGAACATCCGCACGTATTAGGGCTGTCCGATGTATATGAAAATAAAAAATATCTGTAAGTATTCCTTAAAACCACCGCGTTACAGAGCTTATAAATCACAAGTTAGAAATGAACCGCATTAGTGTATTAAAGCATCGATTTGATATGTATTAAAGACATCAGTAGCACTATAGTAGGTGCAATACAACCACGCCTGACTAAGGCTCGTTTACACAAGCGGAGTTTCTTGAACGGTTCGGACGAGAATATTATAAGTAAACGATTCTCGTATGCAACTTTTCACATGATGATAAAAACTCGATGATAACAGTTGTTTATACTATCTTTTGGAAGATGTTCGAGAAACTTGCGTTCAAGAAACTCGACTTGTATGAATGAGA
The DNA here is from genome assembly GCA_914767545.1 of Sesia apiformis. Lineage (NCBI taxonomy): Eukaryota > Metazoa > Arthropoda > Insecta > Lepidoptera > Sesiidae > Sesia > Sesia apiformis. The sequence goes on from OU611976.1 coordinate 4,218,678, forward strand.
CTGAGAGCGATAGTGCCTAATCTCAAATATTCTCAAGTTCATAGGTATCTAAGTAGCTACTCAGCTATCCGAATTGATTTTATTTTCTTAAATATGATTTTCTTCCTTCTTTAGTTGTCGATTAACCCGTAAACATATTAATTTCAAGTTTTTCGTTTTATAGAAGAGATGGCCTACGATTAACATGATGGTCAGTGGTCACCGCCGTGCATGGTCGCCAGCAACACCAGCGGGCATGAGGGTGCGTTGCCGACCTTGCAGAACCCCGCTCACTCTCTTCAAGAGCACCATGTGATTGTGTAGTTTATTCCACAGCTTTTGGGTTCACGGTATATTAATGTCTTGATGATCGCACTGTACGCAGAGAATCTTTGTGAAGAAATTGCGGATCAACCGCGCGACTTATTATTATTAGTAGATACTTCATTTAGTATCGAAAAGAAAAATAATATTAGTATAAAAATAATTAAAAGTTAGTTAACGACAAGTACAGTGGCTACTTATGTGGGCATAGTATCAAATAACGCGTAGTACGTACTCTTGGCCATTCACTTCTGGCTATCTCTAAGCCCACCCCCTGGTGTTGCAGGGGTCCATGGACGACGGTGACCACTTACTATCTTATGGGTCGATTAGCGGTCTGTCCCTTTTTCCAAATAAAAAACTACATAAATGTTACAAATACAGCTTTTCCTAAAAAATGAGGAAGAGCAATTGCAGGTATCTCAACTTTGGTCAATTTTGCAATGGGCTTGTCACATCCGTCAGTCTGTCTCTTACGCGACCTTTTTTCTGTAAACAACCTCTTCCATATCAAATAACGACGTACATGTTTCAGATATTTAGTATTAGAGCATGTAAGTGGAGGGGAACTGTTCGATTACCTGGTGAAGAAGGGTCGGCTCACGCCCAAGGAGGCGAGGAGGTTCTTCAGACAGATCATCTCAGCATTAGACTTCTGTCATAGTCATTCTATATGGTGAGTTACATTACATGATATAACTATTTTTTTTTATATATATAATTCATTTATTTCAGTTAAAGTCCATATTTCATTTTTTAGTGTTAGTAACAATTTTAACTTATAGACTATGTTAGTACTTATTATTAAGATTTTGTTATTACTAATTATATATATATGTATGAACATGTACACATGCACATGCATACACATACCCACACACACACACACACGCAAATATATATATATATATACATATATATTCCACCATATATTTCCATATACATATACACATACATATACATACATACACACACATATATTTTACATCAGACATTGGCTGTCGCCGCTCGTCACCTCCTATAGGATGCAACGTGCGACTCCACCCATTGTCTCAACATGGGGCCATCCACCCTCTCCGCAAAGATCCTCAGCAGCGTATTTATCAATGCTCGGAGTCTCTTTGCTCAACAAAAAAAAGGAAGACTTTCGACGAACAACTAAAGTTGCCGACATAGCTCAAAGAATGAGCAAGTTGATGTGACAGTGGACAGGCCATATATACCGCAGGACCGGTAACTGTTGAGAGAGACGAGTTCTCAAATGGAGACTAGGTCCCCAGGAAGTGTAGCGTGGAATGGGCTCCGACCATGTGGGCTAAAAAAAGTCGTCGGTAGTGGTTGGACGAGAAGAGCAGATGACCGTGTGTGTTAGCGGTCCTTGGGAGAGGCCTGTATCCAACAGTGGAAATACACAGGCTGACGGTACGGTATTACATGATCAATGAGCCTATTCTTGTGTCGCACATCTAAGTTTGCTATTTGCTACATACATTCCGTTCCTACTGCTCCGACCTACAACCCAAAAACCTGACGATTGACATCGCTAAAGTTGCATTTTTCCCCAGCCACCGGGACCTAAAACCAGAGAACCTACTGCTGGACGAGCGGAACAACATCAAGATAGCAGATTTCGGCATGGCATCCCTTCAACCTGCCGGGTCTTTGTTGGAGACGTCGTGCGGGAGCCCGCATTATGCATGCCCTGAAGTTATTAGAGTATGTCGTAACAAAATGCTTATACTCCAAGGTTTCCTATCAGATGGTCATACACATATGTACTTCCGACTTCCGAGCTTTCATAATTTGGCTACGCAGAGGGAAAGTACCTACTAATCAGTGCTACCAAGTGTCCCATTTTTATCGGGACATCTCCAGATTCAGGGGACGCCCCGGGTAAGGTGGAACGACATCTTGAATAAATTTGCCACAGGTTGTTTTTGTTTATAGGGATAAGGCGGCAGACGAGCATACAGTCCACCTGGTAGATGAATAAGTAGAATTGAATATCGTATGTGGTGGCAAACCTTGGGAGAAGCCTATATCAAGCAGTGGCGAGCATAGGCTGATCGTATGGTATTGTAATAACCGATCGGCGGATATGGCTTTCTGTATTCAGTACGTTGCCCAAGGAGACGCATTTCTAAGGGTCTTAACAACTGAAATATCGTACATATGTACAACGGGGAATGCTCTGAAGAATTGTTTAATATAATGCCCACCTCGGGTTTCTACAACCGCACCTCCCGTCACAGAAGTGCGGTCCATCCGCATTTCCTCGATACGGAGGTGTCGAGCACCGTCGGCCCAAAAATTATTTTATACCGCGAACCCGTAGCCTGTGGAACGAACTGCCTCAAGAGGTCTTTCCATTAAGTTACGACATGGGATTCTTCAAGAAAGCTGTGAATATGATTTTGCAAGGTCGGCGGCGCGCGCGCATACCCTCTGGTGTTGCAGGTGTCCATGGGCGGCGGTCCGCACACTTTTTTATAAAAAAAAATAAACAGTATGTCGCCTCGAGGCCAGTAATTGTAGACGCCTTTTCAGCTACCTACTGCAAATGATAAAGTGAACAAAAATCCGTACTCAGTGAGTGTAGGTACATAACGTATAACAATATAGGTACATATTGAAGATATCCACTTTTGTACGAACGAAGAAGAGTAAATAAACGAAACTATACCCATTCATCTTCTTTACTCATTCTTCGTTCAATCTATTGAATTCATTTAAACGGTCAACCAGTTACCACGTGGTTAATTATCATTCTGTCTTTACTGCTCGGAATGAGGAGCGAAATTGGTTGATGTGTTGATGACTTCAGTTTGGTAAAATTTGAGTTCCGAAATTTCATACACAAAATTAACGTAGGATTATTTTAACTACATCACAAACAAATTGACATTCGGTTTTGTGATGTGTTTATACAAGTATAAAATGACAAATATTAAGTATTATTAGAAAAAAAATTAAAAAAATATCTTTTAATGCCTGTTTCGTTGTTTTTACATTATACATCTGGCAACGCTCGTCCTAAGCCAGGGAGGGTTCTGTGATGGTTCTAACACGTGAGAGATGTGCCTACTGAAGTGATAGAAAATTCAAAGTAGGTAATGATCCTTCTAGGTTATGCGCATTGACAAGTAATTAAAAAAAAATGTGACTGTTTTAAAATTTATTCATTTTGTACTGGTATACACATGAAAAAGATAGAAATAATTAAATGAGCAGGCACTTAGCTAAAAATACTTAGTGGGCAGCAAATTTAAAGATGAGTTCTCTGGCGACAGTAAAAAAATATGAGTGGGCTAGGTAATGTCACATAAATAATCGTTGACCTGGTACCTACTGACATTATTATGGCTCATTTACACAAGCAGAGTTTCTGGAATGCGTGCAAGCAAAAAAATTGGTCAAAAACTAGTATAAACAACGTTATAATCAAGTGGTCACTGGTACCATCGAGTTTTTATCAGTATGTAAACAGTTGCAGGCTACAATCGTATGAAGTTTGGTCGTAAATGAGAATCGTATACAATATTCTCGTCGAAACTCTCCTTGTGTAACCGAGCCATTAGTAATTTAAAATTATTTAGGTACTCTATAAAATAGTTAAATTGTTTTGTTTATCATGATTTGCCGCTCATTTGGTATCTTTCTGATGCTCTTTTAAAGAATTCTGTCTGTTACTACTGGATATAATTTGTGACAACTTATAAATGAAAAATAATATTGACAAAATTGTATTTCAAATACAGGATTTTCAGTTTAGTACCTTTCTATAATATCGTAATAATGAGAACAAAATAAAGTACAAAAAACACTGAAAACAAAAAACTAAACCTTACAATTAAAAATTAAATTATGTGGGTACATGGATATGTCCTAATACCTATTATCATAGTGAAATACCTATTATCATATCGATGCTAAGCTATCACTTGTGACTAAACTAAATTAAGTACATACTTTTAGAGATTATTTTACTTATTCCAAAATAGCAAAATCGCCGAACATATAAAAAATTGCAGGACATTTTACAGGAAAGCAGCTTGAAGCTTGACTTTTATTTACCACTGAATCAGACGTCGAAATGACATTTATAGAATGCACTACATACGTTACAAAAAAAGTAATATTAGATACAGGTAGGTATTGTGCCTATGAGTAATTGTTGCAACAATTTGTTGTTTGTTGTACAAACATGGATATAATATAAATTAATAAGTATTTTGGTTATATTATTATTATATTAATAAAATATTAGCAAGGCGGATTCCAAGCAGATATGCTGTGGAAATCCTTAGAGAAATAGTTATAAAAATCTACACATTGATTTTTATAAACTGTAATGTACTGAAAAATGGGAACTTAACTGAGAAGATGGACCTTGACTGAGAAAAGGTACTTTTATCTGATAAGATACTCGTACATCATCTAAGGGGCCTTATTTGAGAACGGGAACATTGATTGAGAAAAGGGACTTTATCTGAGAAGAGACCTTATCTAAGGAGCCTTATTTGAGAAAAAGGACCTTGACTGAGAAAAGAAGTCATCTAAGGACCCTCATTTGCGACAGGGGTCGCTTTTCTCAGATTGAAGTCCCTTTGATCAGATAACGTGACTGATTAAAACAGCTGTTCCATTTATCTGGAGAAATAATATTTAAATCATGTCCATTAAATTGTAAGAATAATTTTACCTAATTTATTGCAATAAAGTAGTGCAAAAGATAATCAATTTATTAAACAAAATTACTAGAAATACAAATAATGTTAATTACATGACCAATATTAAATGTTAAATATTACTAATTCGGTAATCACTAATTATATAAGGTACAATCACTAATAATTATAATCAATCACTCGAGACATAATTTGAGAAACTTGTCCCTTTGAAATATCAATAAATTACAAAGGAAGTAATAGGTGTTCCTATTAATCATCATCAATTCTCTGTTTCTTACTCGTATTTGAAGGGGTATGGGGAGGTGAGCCTGCAGTCTCCCTTCTCTTAGATGAATGCCTAGCACAGGTTGAACCAGAAACCCTATTTGACGAGTCCCTAGTTGGAGAAAACTGCTTTAACATTTCTACATCATTGAAAATCACTTGAGCACCTCCGCCACAAGTGGGCACCACATCACCTTTATAAAGTTTAGTTTCCAATTCCCCATCAGTGTCCTGCTCTTGAGATATGAGACAGTACTTTGACGTTTTAGAATTGGCTATGTCTTTTACGGTAGTCAGTTTGTTAACTACTTTGCTGTGAGATATGCTGGGTTTCATAACTGTTCCCATTGGAACAATTTTGTTCGGAGCATGCTCAACCCAACCGCGGCCGTCTGCAGATAAAGATCGTCTATGTCTGGGATTAGACACAGCAACGCGGCTTCGGCATGTTTCTCTAGTTTGAGTATGTGAGCTCAGTTGTGTACCACGTAATCCAGAAGTAAAAGGCGTTAGCAGATGAGCTGGTAATGCTCTAGGTGTAGATCCAGGCGTGAACTCTCTTACACTAGTCTGTGCTGCCATATCACCAGTAATTTTTGGTGTATTGACCTCTGCATGATCACCTTTATTGCCTAGAACTTCGGATATCAGCCGCAAGCGATTTTGTTTTTCTTCATTCGCACTGTGGAGCCTTTCTTTCTCCGATAATGCTTCTTTTGCTTTCTCGTGCTCAGCTGCAATTTTGTTATTATATTTACGTTCTAGGATTTTCTTCTGCTTCTCTTTTTCAAGCTTATTCTGGTTTAGAAGTAAATCCTTTTCTTGCAATTCGCGTTTCAATGAAGTAGTGTAATTGGTCAACTCTGTCAGCTTTCTTTGATAAGAATGAGATCCATTTTCGGTCTCTGTTAACCGTTCCTCCAAAGCTCTGATTCTACGCTCTGATGCGGCCAACTGACTTCTTAAAGCGGCATTCTCACCTCTAACTTCGAAGAGCTCTTTTTCCAAGTCCAATAATGCTGAACGTAGTCTTTCGTCTTTAATAGCTTTGCTTCTCTTCAATGTTTCTCTACGACTCAATCTCATCTCCAAATGAGCCATGAGCTCTTTTATAATATGATCTGCTTCAGAACTGTTCAGTTCTAGACTAGGAAAGTTGGGACCTAGGCTATAAACCAGGCCCAAATCCAGCTCCAAATCTTTAGCTTCGGGATGGGCTAGGTTCTCTCGAGCTGTAGCAAAAAGTCTGTTTGCTTTACGCCTGCCTGACGATAAGCCCATTGCGGCAGCAATATCTTTAATTTGTGATTTAGGTACTTCGACCTCCGCTGCCATTTCTGCAAACCTCATAACTTGAAGTGTTTCATCATAATCATCCCCTCTAGGATTAGCACAAACAATCATGCGAACTTGACCTTCTCCTTCAAAGAAATTTTTGAAGAGATGAGTTATTTTAGACTCTCTGTAAGGGACTATATTATTGGCTGTCGCATTGATCTGATTTTCTCGTAAGGCTTCTAAGCAGGTTCTCAACGTCATTAGAGACTTATTTATATTTCCAGCTTCTTTCAATCTTTGCCCTGTGTTTTTAGTTCTGTTTGTTCTCTCACTGCCGGCTAAATCAACTAAGCTAAGCTGGCTGATTGATAAAAACTTCTTGTTTTGTATTACAGCTTCTCCTAACTCATCGACAGGTGCTTGTACAAGTCTAATAGTAAAAACTGAGTGGCTTCTGCTCGACTCAGCATTTAGATTTGTATGAGCCATCCTTTTACGTTTAAGGCCCAAATAGAAGGCATCGAAAGCTTCTTCAGCTGACTTTATTTCTATCTCTGTTACACTATGTACATACATGTTATGAGCCCCATCTTCTCTTATGATTTTTGATGTTAAATCTCGCCTCATTGGTGGGCCCTCTTCAAGCAAATCAAACACACTATTGTTATATATCTCCACATATGTAACAAACACTGCATATTGATTGTCTTCATTAATTCCATTAATTTTTGTAACCTCTACCGAATTCATAGCTAAGTCTGGGTTGGAGTTATTTTTTTTTCCACTTTTGAATTTGTGCAGTTCCTGTTGCCGTTCCAACATGGCGTCCGTTTCACTATAAATATCGAACATGTTCATTTTGTCAGGTTTAAACACATATTTGTGTGCTTGATACTCATTTATAGTTTTAAAAATTATGTTGAGACATCGCGGTAAAATACCGCAGTTGGTGGGGTCGCCGGTCATTGTAAAAGTTTTACCGCTGCCGGTCACGCCGTAAGTGAATAACAAACCGTTTTTACCTTTGATCAAACCTTCTACTAACGGTAAGGCAACTTTATCGAATACTTCTTGTTGTGTTGCAGAAGGGGGAAAGACTTCTTTGAAAGTGTATTTCATACTCTTATTATCGCTTCTGTAGTTCATTGCAGTTATTGGTGGCGTAAGTAACACCGTTGTAGGCGATATTATCTTCACACAAGCCAATTCTGTGTTGTTTTGCATAGGTCTAAGACGGCAGAAGACCTGTACTGGATCTCTTTCGCCAGAATTCAGGTTCTGCTTACTTCTAGCCGGCGTTCGCATGTCGTTCAGTCTTGGTTTCGATTTTATGGACTTCATTTTCACTAAATTTGGTAATTATACGTGATAAATTATACTTTTAGGTAATAAATTTGCAACGGTCTCAAAAGTAATGAAAGCAACGGTCATTTCTGTTTGACATAAAACGGTAGTAGAACGATATGAATATAACCAATTTTAAAATATTAGGTATTTTGCACTGTCTCGTTCACTCATATGTATATATATATGTTTGTCTCACACTGACTTTGACAGCTAACAACATTATAATTTGGAGGAGTTGTCTTTCCATGAACTTTACGATTGCCAGCGAATAATTTCAATTAACTCTTAATAAGGAATAAGCATATATATTTTTCTTAAATAATTCAAGTATGCTGCTATTATTATTTTATTATATATATATAACATATACATATATACACAGCACATACACAATATATAACATAAAATTAATATGATTATAAAACACAAAAAAACTATCAGTGTCATCTAACTAAATTCATAACTAATCTGAATTCAAACAGCCGCCATTATGTGTGATCATGAGCATAACGCAACAAAATATTTACTATTGCACTTGTTTTTTACTTTCATTATTTCATAATGAATTGTTTGTTGCAGTTTATATGTAATTAATCTCTCAGTTGAGTTGAGTACAGTTGATAATTTTCTTATAGGAGGCTGTACAAGACTTATGTGAATGATTAATGGAGTCAAAATTATCTTCTGTTTGCATAATGCTAAAGTTTATAAATGCAAAAGTTAAGGAGAAATGAAATTTGTTATTGCTCGTTAAGTGTAATGATGTATGACTATTTAATGTGAAATTAAATTTGTTATTTACAAAAATGTAGTTTTTAATATAATATACAAAAACTAAATATAAATTAATTAAAAATATTACAAAACAGCACCTACTTAATTAATTATAAATTATTAAGATAAGTAATATACGTTCCCTTTCTTTTGCTAGTTGTACCATTCCCATATATGAACGAAAAAATATCACAAATTATAATATAAAAACTTCTACCTTCTATCTTAGGATCTTGAATAGAATCGCTTCACCTTCGACTTGCTAGTTTAGAACAGTAATGAAAATTTTGTGTTTTAAATATTTTGTGGGAAAAATACCACCCATTATGTTTTATTACAATCACATAAACAAAAAAATATCAGATTTTTTTAAATGAGCAAATTTTCTATTTCATATTTCACTATAAACTAAGGAAAAGCAATCTAGTTATAAATAAAAAAGTAAAAACTGTTATATGTAGCAATTATAGATTAAGGCCACAAAAGAAAAGTCTCGTAAGCGCGGCGCTATAATTGGCCGACATAATCTTGACAGCATATTGATTTCAATATCGAAAAACTTAGAAATATGTGCCGAAATTAGGAAGTAACTTAAAAAGGGACATAATATTTATTTTGCAGAATGTCATATTTGGTTATCTTAAATTCCTCGAGACTTCATTAGTGGGACGCATTTAGATTAAAATTTGTATGGATGTCTTTTAAGATATTCAAATAGTAAGCAAAGTTCTAAATGATAGGCAATTTAGAGAATTGAAAAAAAAACAGATTAAGTTTAAAAAAATATTTTGTCAGCTTATATCTATTATGGAGAATGTCTAAAAACATGGGAAAAAATAAACAAAAGCTATTATTCTTTAGGTACAGTAAAAATGTCAACAAAAGTATCGCCATTAATTATTTTCAACTGGCGTATCTAAATTTTTATTTTTGAATTCATCTAGTTAGCAAACGTAAATAGATAAAGTGGTTAAACAGTCTCATGAAAAATGTAATAAACAAGATTTTCATTTTATTCCCAAAACAGTACTAATTTTCCCCAGAAATCGGTAAAACATTTCATTTAGCATGAAGTCATAATATCTATTGTTGCCAATATAATCACATTGAAATAACATAACGTTCCGTTATAGGTCGGTATTTTTAACACAAACAAAAGAAAATAAACAAAAAAATCTCCTTTTCTTTTGATAATCACGTAATTTTATTTGATTACGTATTTAAGTATCAGTTTATCAAAAATGCTTTGGTTTTATTTAAATCTATACTAATATATTCTTTGGTATATCTGAATAAATAAAAAAAAACAGCAGAATGGCTTAAATGAAGTGCACTCTCATTTCGCTGACTAAGCCCAGACTAAAGAAGTAACACAGCTTGCGCGGCCTACTTCAAGTGCTACTTCAATCTATAATTTTAAGGTCAAAATCGGTTCAAATCTCATAAAAAACAATTTAATGAAACTTTTATTGAAAAACACCACCATTAAATAAAAAAACTGCTCCAATTCAAACATTCTGCTTCCTTATTTTTTTCAAAACAATGAACTGACTCGACTTTTCTTCTGTGGTTCGAATTCCAGTATTCAAATTTGGAACAATAGCACATGCTGGTGAAGCTAGCTTCAAAACAGCATAAAAACTTTTTCTCTGACTTAACATTATGTTTCAGGCTTTGTATACATAAAAATACAGGTGGCTCGATTCAGGTAGTGTAATTTCTATAATATGTATTTTTCATATTTTTGAACGAAAAATAAAAACGGTTCACAGGGCGAGAAATACGATGGTCGCCGGGCAGATGTGTGGTCTTGCGGCGTCATCTTGTACGCTCTCCTCGTCGGAGCGTTGCCTTTCGACGATGATAATTTACGTCAATTACTTGAAAAGGTAAACATATTCCTTTTTTGTGCTTTTTATATTAAAAAGGTTGTGTGATTATGCTCTATCTCTTGCTGTTATATATATATTTTTTGATATTACAGTTTATGTAGTTTTCCCTTAAAGCAAGAGGCCATGAAAGTTAAAAAAAATATATGGCAATCGCCAGTCTGAATCGAGATTTTGCTATTTCTCTTAGTTTTCAGAAAAAATGCTGCTAAAATTGTAGAGCTTTATAAACCCCATTCTACGACATATATATTGTATATGTTGTCCTTGAAATTAGTAGTACTGAACTGCTTTTGCTCATGTTCAAAATTAACACGGTTTAAAAAAAAAACAGTTTAAAATAATTAAAAATATATTTTTTATGTACATTAAGTGTAAACTAAATGCTATTATTTGTATATAAAATATCTATAACATAACTAATATATTTATAATAAATTTAATAATACAGGTACTATTTTTTTATATATTGTATTAATATTTGAACCTTGTAGAAATTGTATTTTTATATTTTAAAACCATTTAATAATATCTCGCTGTGCTATGTAATAGGTTCCAGATACATATAGGACCCTTTTTTAAATTTCTTGATAACTTTACACCAATTTTTTTGGTTTTCAGGTGAAAAGAGGTGTGTTTCATGTCCCACATTTTGTCCCACCCGACTGCCAGCAGCTACTCAGAGGAATGATTGAAGTAAACCCTGAGAAGAGAATGACGGTAATATATTATTTATTAACATATCCACACCATTAGCTACTGCTAATGACTCCACTGCTGTAAATAGATCTCTCCTAAAACTCACCATCACATATGGTATGAACTCCTGGTCTTTTTTTTTGGAATGGCTGAATTCTTTTGGCCTTAATGGCCTTTCAAGAGTCACCAAACATGTTTATAGTTTAGGGCGAGCGCTGAAGGCGCTCAGCCAGGAGCAAAAGTGTGTGCAGCAACGAGCCTAAGGGCTCCCGCGCCGGTAGACTAGCGGAAGGAACGGACCTCGTCTTAGGGCGTTGCTTTGGGAGGGTACCGGGGGATTGCAAGTCGATGTGAAGCGCCCAGGCACGTGTTGATACCGCTAATACCAGGCACGTGTTGGCTGAAGGCCGGTCTGTGTTCACGGTGTAGCGAGAGGGGACGTCCTTGTCTCCGCCGGCGGGGACGGTGTATATATGTGTAGGCTATGAGTGTAGTGTAAGAACTGCATTCGCAGCAGTAATTGGGTCGTCGGAGTCGTCCAGGACTTGTCGAGGACGAACTTCTGGTATTGTTGGTAGGCACCGCACCTATTGTGATACTTTTGATCAGGTCCACGATTAGTTCATTTGAGTGCACGTTACCCCTCTCTCACAGAAGACTACCTTGAAATGCATTTCCCACTTTACCTTATTTCCCTAATGTACATACGTGTTTCGGTAGTGAGTGAGATGTGTCGGAACCCATTCCCATCCTATCCCTTCCTATTTTTCCAACCCTTTCTCGCCCATCCCTCACGCTAACATATGTACTCCGTATGGAGACCCAGTCTGATAGTCGGCTACAGGCACGACACCCACACCTGCAGGATAAATACTCCCTGACCCTATGGGAAGATAGGGGGGACTGATTACGTGATTATCCGCTAGTTTGCGTTTAGTTTGAACAATTTACCCAATAATAAAAATATTTTTTTCTTTAAATTTCACAAAAGCCAACATCTGCCAAACTGAAACCGACAATAAAGTCTTTACACGGATAATATCGCAAATGTGTGCAGAAAATCCAAAATTAATTCTCGAAAGCGTAATCGAATTGAAACATTTCCAGTTGTCCGAGATAACCCGCCACCCGTGGGTGACAGCGGGTGGACGCGGGGAGTTGGAGCAAGAGTTACCCATGATGGAGGTCGTTCAGACTAGGGTGCTGCCCACTGCCGATGCTATAGACCCAGATGTTTTACAGGTATTGTGCTATCTAATGTTCGTGTTAAACAACAGACGTATGTACGTTTTTTGTATGTACAAACGTACATACAAGAAAACTTGTTCTGTTTGTAACGAAAAAATCGGAATGCATTTCTTTAACCTTTTTACGGGTGGCAACTATTGATGTTCCACCTATTGTCATCTTTCAGTACGGGAGGCAACTATTGATGATTGTACATTGCCATTGAAAATTCATGGAATTCGCTTTACTACTAATCCGAGTGAATTTATTATATTCACAAACAAATAAATAAAATAGTCTATGGCATAACTATTTTACCGACCGGAAATGATAGTCTATCAATTGCCTTGTCTGAAAGTTTTTACTTTACTGCAATAGATGGCGCTATGATGAAAAAATATTCAAATATATTGTCTTTTTCGTGGCCGCATTAAGAGTGTGTTACGTTGAAATAACCATAACGGCGGCAATCAGTGATGTGATGTGAATGACATCGACAGGACTTTATCGACATCCTCGATAATTCAAATTTCATTTAACATCGAGCTAGCATCAAACAAATATTACTTTTAAGTGCATTTAATAATCTTGAGAAAGTTTTTTTTTTGTAATTATAATGTTATGATTTTGATTTCTGTGTTGCTAAAAATAATTCTTTAGTCGTAGTAGTGACTTAATACTTTTTGTATTATACTGGTGTACGTTCGCGACTTAGCTCAAGTAGAAAAGTTTTTATTCCTTACTTTTCTTTCACAGAAGCGATGCTTGAGGGTTATTTTCCGGTAAGGCTAGTGACGAGTCCATTAGGTCGCTGTTTAAAGAGGAAAGCCTCCTTACACTTACGGGAATTATGGAGATCTGTTTATTTAAAAAAAAATCATATGACCTACAAGGTCATATGATTTTTTTTTCAAGATATCAGTCGTATCTGTATGAAATGCTCCTTTAACACAAAAAGATGAGTTGTACTTACCATTGATTAAAACTGCAATTTTAATCAATGTCTATGTCTACCTGTATCTGTAGTGCCTATGTCTTTGGAATTGGAATATACCTATAATAAACTACCAACTAATATTAAAGACCTTCCCTATTAAATTTGAATCCCATTCGTCCCATTGGACGGGCTTATGAGGTTTATAAGCCTGAATGAGGTTTTTGTAATAGTCAAAATTGGATGTAATCATTAAACAATTTTAAAATTGGTAGGTAAATATTATAATTATGTTAAGGAATGTAAAGGTAGTACCTCGAAATTAACACTTACCATCACGTGGGACCGCTCGCTCGTCCGCCCATTGTCTAAAAAAAAAATTTAGATAAAATTGTTAAATATACCTACCCATGTTTTTTTTTATTGATTTTCAGCGGCACTAACATTAAACAATGCATCGATAACTGCAATTTTCATTCTTATGACTGCTTTTACGCAAGGGGCCATCCATAAATTACGTCACACGAATTTCATGATTTTTGGAGTCCCCCCCCCCCGTCCTTGTCACAGGTGGTCACATTTGTGTGACCCCCCCCCCCCTGTTGTGACGTCACATATTTTGGAATTTTACATTTAGAAATTATTAAATTAAATCAACCTTATAATAATAATATTGATAGAGTTGGCAATATTTTAGAGTTTTTCGTTAGAGTTGAAGTTTAGTTTTAATACTTTAGATTTATACATGTGACGTCACGAAGTTCATGACTCATCCCCCCCCCCCCCTGTCACACGATGTTACATTTACTTGACCCCCTCCCTCCCACCTTAACGTGTGGCGTAATTTATGGATGACCCCCAACTAGAGATTATATTGCATGATTGATGAGTTGATGGCGTAAAAATATATTTTTTCTTTTTTATAAATGACCACAATAATTAATTTATTATCATTTTGATTGACATATTTATCGATTGTTGTTAACATTTTTAGAAATTAATTGTGTCAATTATTTAACGAATTCGGTTTATATACTCGTATTTACAATTAAATTTTGCATTCTGTTGGGGCAGAACATAATGAGTCGTATTTGTAATTAACACCATATTTGTAACCTATGTTATTGTAAAATAAATTATTTGATTTGATTTGCAAATTTGCAACTGCCAGGATGAATCGCTACAGTGTAGTTGAAATCCTTGTTCAAGTCTTTCCAATAGTTTTGTGTTAATTTCGGACATATAGATAAACATACAGATATGTCACCGTTTTTTTTTTATTACCTTTAGGAAGTCGTCTACCTACGGGGATATGTATATTTATACATATAGACAGAATGTGTAGGCTTGAGTATTTTTCAGTTGGCGATTTGTATATTTTTAATTGTTTGTAGGCTTTTTGGGAGGTCTGGACCCCCCTTCACCTTCCTAAATGCGCGTCTGTCTTTCATCTGTCTCACAAATCCCAAAATCCTCACTAAATACAAAATATTTATTTCAGGCAATATCCAGTTTAGGATGCTTCAAGCAAAGGGATAAGCTGATACAAGGACTTTTAAGTCCAAAGTAAGTTGAATTGTATATTTATTCATTAGTATAATGTGTGTCTGTGTGTTTTCTTTCTTGCTTGTACTATGCAGCGCTAAGTTGACCCCACTATTTTTATTTGTTATACTTTAAATTATGGCCGACTCGATGGCGAGTTCAGAAGAAAACCAGTTTTTATATTAATATTCTTGTAGATAGATAAACTCTTGTCGTCGGTAGATAGATAACATTTTCTCCTGTTACAACGTTTACTAGAATACATTTTATATGTTGTTGTTTCTATGGTTACGGTAACTTTAGGTACCGTCCGTCATCGTCATAATTTTCATAAGAGCAAAAGTTCGTCGTCTACGCATATAAACTATATGTCGTTGGATAGAGCTTGTAAAGCTCTACAATTTTTATCCAAACACTTTTTTGTTATCTAAAACGTACGAAAAATGGCTAAACTTTCCTTCCTACTGGCCGCAGCAATCTGTCTTTTTAAAGATATTTTGATTTTACCAATCGATTTGTAGTATATACCCATACCATCAGCCTGTCTCTTCACTGCTGGATACAGGCCTCTCCCAAGGACTGTAGTTTAATTATGTGATTATTTTAATAGTCAAATATACTATAGACTATAGCAAGTAATTTAATCGCAGTCATTGCGATTAAATCCAGTAAGAGTTCCGAGGTGTGTCCAAGTCTCGACGGTCAATTATATGGTGCAATTTTACGGATTGCACAATGTTTTTGATCGTTTAGGGGCTGTATTGGTAATTTGTTTGGGTCCAAGACACGATTCACTAATATTGTGCAATGACATTATTGTACATTCTAGGGGCTACCTTAAACCAGAGCAAGTACTCTAAGATCGAAAAACGTCTATTTATCCGGCCCTAAATTATTTCTAAGTCTTTTCACAGACTATAACAGAAAACCCTAGTAAGAATTGTGTACTTAACCCTATATATATATAAACGTCATAAATAACATAATTTTATTTTCCTTTCAGCCATAACACAGAAAAAGTAATATACTTCCTACTACTAGAACGTAAGCGGCGTCGTCCGGCGCGAGATGACGAACCTCGTCCCCCCGCAATCCCCGCCGCCGACCCGCCGCGGAAACGACTTGACACCTGCCGGGTGAGTGGGGTAAGATGCTATAGCTGTGAAGTAAGTAAGGTAGTACTCCAGTAGGCTAAGGTTGTATACTGGTAGGGTGAGATGGTATACTAACGGGGAGAGATGGTACACCAAGGGAGTGAGTGGAGTAAGAGGGTATATTAATTGATGTTAATATCTAGTTTTTATTTCACTTAGTTTTATCATTGTCCGTGCATCTTCAAAGGCTCTACTGAAAACGAGCGCTGTGGTTTTTCAGCGACATTTGCCAAGTTGGAGCCTTTGTCCAGTATCGCAATGTACATTTTAACTATACGAGTAGAATAAGTCTCTTTTTATTGTGTTTCTTTAGTTTATTCTTTTTACTTCTTTTATTATTATCGTGTAATAGGCGAACATCATTACTGCTGGTATACCTATATTTTGTGTTAAGTATTTGAAGCCCTTTGTCAAGACTGTTTGTGAAATTGCTTGACGATTCAATGATTTCTTGTAACTTATTCCACATGTTCAATTTGTTAGTCTTTCCGTTTAATCGTTAAGTTGTCTATGTATATCGGTGAAGTAAGCTGGTACACCGGTGGGGTGAGATTGTATAACAGTGGGGTAAGATGGTGTACCGCTGGGGTAAAATGGTAGACCGGTGGGGTAATATATACCAGTGAAATAAGACGATGTAAATAATATTACAGTTATAATGCTAGATCCGGCGGTCATAGGCACTTAAGTCAGTTTTTGCTCAAAAACTGACTTAATTCACAGTACCCATATTTTTGCGTTATGCATCGACTGGAAAAAGCACGTAAGTTATTAATTAGTCACCAGTTCACCCGCAATAACCGACTGTACCATGTAACTTATGTTTTATCAACACATCAAGCGGCGACAAAAACACTTATGTTAACTTAAGTGTCAACTTAAAGATTATGGCTTAAGTGCTTATCACATCCGAGTCTAGAATGCTGAAAAGCTAGGAAAGATATTTATAACGGGGTAAGACAGAATGACATACTATTAGGCTTGTTGAAGATGACTAAAAAATATATATACAAAAATAGTGTAAAATTTCATGTTCAAGTTCAAGGAGCATTAAGTTAATTTAGTACCACCATTCCACGGTAGATGTCGCTGTACCTTGCGGAAACATTCTATCGAAGGTTAGCGTCGGAATGTGTGAGCAAGTTGGGCAATTTTTACTTTTAATTAGAAATTAAAACAGTCATAGTTGTTTGATTTACACCCAAATTAACTATAGAGGGCGCCCTAGTTGAAGTTCGGGCAAGAACAATCAGTACCTATACTAAAATTTAGTTTATTAATTTTTTTACACAAAAATGAATAATAACAATTACACGTTACGTAGGTACCTAGTTGATAGCTACTGACTACTCACTAACTTGTGTTAATGAGCACGCTATCGCTAACGCGGGACCACGGGAGCAACGAGTTTAAACAGATTGAATGCGGGGCGCCACGGGCCGTTCCCCCTGTACACTATCGGTGTACACTCACACAAACGCAAAGCTCATGTCTCGCTAACTGAGCTGTACCTAGTTTCGGTAATAATATAAGTTTTTTGAGGGGGAGAGTGCACGCTGCAATCCAACAGCTGCTGGACGCGCTCGACTGCCCACGTTACCCCTCTCACAGAAGACTACCTTAAAATGTACTGCATTTCCCACTTTATTTTATTTCCCTAATGTACGTACGTATTTCGGTAGTGAGTGAGATGTGCCAGAGCCCATTCCTATCACGTGCCCATTTTCTCAACCTTTTCTCTAAATCCATTCCTATATCTCCAAAGGTAGGCAGCGCATCCGGGGTACTGCCAACGTTTGTCATTTTGGACTAATGTTGGCATGTATCGCGGATGTCCATGGGTGCCAGTTTCCACTTACCATCAGGTGGACTGTATACTCGTCTGCCAACCTTCGTACATAATATAAAAACAAAACAACTATTATTTTGACTACATCTATTAAATGTATGATGTAACTTTTGTGTTCCAATGCATCCTCAAAAACCAAAAAAATGTGTTCTAAAAAATGTGTTCCAAAAGTGTTCCAAAAACGGATGCATCCTCAAAGAGTTACAGTTTTGGTGCGGCTTTTGATTCGGTGGGATCATGGCGACATTTTTTTTAGTTATCGGTATTTAGGTAGGCATGCCGAGGTATCGGAACATGCTACAGGAGTTTTTTCGGCACCAACTGGAAGATATGGACCTCGATCAACCGTGGTTCCAACAGGACGGTGCCAGATGGCACACAGCCGGAGAAACAGTGACTTTATTTTTTTTTCTAAATTAAGTCCGGGACATCGTTTAGATCTCGCGATACAAGCTTCGCTTTTTTTTTATAGAGAAGAGCGCGGACGAGCAAGCGGTCCCACGTGATGGTAAGTGTTACCGCCGCCCATGGACACCTGCAACACCAGGGGGTATGCGGGCGCGCCGCCGACCTTGCAAAATCCTATTCACAGCTCTCTTGAAGAAGTGTGAGAAAGTGTGAGAAAGAAGAAGTCGCTTAGTGTGAGACCTATAATTAACCACTTCTGATAAACGAGATACCGATTGTCTGTTTTTAAATAGATGGGTTTTGTTAAAATATAATATTTTCCGTGTAATGAAATAATAACACATTTGGATACAGGTGAATGGCCAGTCAGCACATTTCGGTCAAATCAGCGAAGGATCACCGATTACACCGAGACGGTCACAGTTCAGGTATACATTCATTATTGTATTATACGTGGCACTGAGATAAAGCAAACGTTGAAAATAGATCGGTCGAGTGTCGAGAGAAGAGTCGATTCCACCAGCTTTTACAATAGCTTCCAAATTTCACAACTTCAGGCTCGTTCACACAGGGAGAGTTTCTCGAACAGTTCCGGCGAGAATATTGTGTACGATTCTCGTATGCGACCAAACTACAGATAATTGTCGCTTAGAACCGTTCATATGACGATGACAATTCCATACTAACATGGATACAGTGATCAGATGATGTTTAACAGTTGTTTATTTAATTTTTTTTCATTTCACATGACAATAATATAAACAAAAACAATGTTTAATTAATGTTTCAACGAAAGATTTCGCATAAAATTATACAAAACTTTGTTCCAGTGCCTTTATAAATTCCTACCGATGTTCGAGAAACTCCCCTTGTGTAAAAGAGCCATTGGTGTTCATTTCTAATAGATCTTTTATTCCACGAGTGAACTAGACAGACTACTTGAATGGCCATGGTATGGTTCGAGCATTAGGAAAGGTATCCGGCAACGGAGAGACACGGGCCGATGGCAGTAATGACACAATTCGATGATTATGAAAAATCATTTGGTACAAGTGATTTTGTTTGGAGATTTCATTGTAACTTATAAAGCCATAAATAATAACTTCGTAGAAGGGAGACTTAGCTGGTTACCGGATACCGGATACCGGCTACCGAGTCGGCAACGTAGCGTTCACGGACAACTAGATAGCATTTGAGATTTCATCGTTTTTCCCACAACACTTATCAATTTGAACGTGCCTCAAATCGTATTTTTACCTTATTTATTTTACTCCAAGTATCGGTCTGATTGCACCCAATACCTTTATGTAATGCCTTTTCTTCTTTGGATGGCAGAGTAGTCGTACTTAGATTAGAATTAGGGCGCTGGCATATTGTCATAGGCGTGGCGTAGACGTTTTTCGAACGTTTGAACAGCGTGCGTTAGCGTCGCCTTATTGGGCGAGTTATTACTCGAAATCTGACAATGAAGGAGACTTAAAAAACACTGTATAAAAAGTATATAAGGAACAATTCGTTACACTTTAAAGACGACGCATCAGTTAAATGTGTTGGCCCCTCACAAATGTTATTTAAATAAAATTAGGAATACGAAACGCCAAATATCGATACATTTGCAGCGTCAATATGTCGCACAATTATTGATAAATTGCTTGTGTAATTTAATAAATGAACCTTATATTCTTCAAACACGGCGTCTCAATAGACTCCAGACTGGTGATTCCAACGTTATTTGATGATTAGACAATTTTGATGAATTAGTTATAAGATTATTATAATAACTACTAGCTGTTGCCCGCGACTTCGTTGGTGTGGGTCTTCAAGTACTAATTTAGAAACCTTCGTGGGCGTGCGCACCACAACTCACCAAAGTTTCATCGCAATCGGATGAATGGTATAGGCACCCATACGGGACAAACAAAGAAACATTCATCTTTATATATATATAGATAGATTACTTTAGATTTCAATGAAGATTTTCCTACCTACTCTTAATCATTTAATTCTCAATCGCTCTTTATGAGTCAACGCAGTTTAATACCGCCGTATAATGGATACGCGGCGTTCGCTTCGCGTATACTCTGTCCATACATTTTTAACAAATGCCTACACTAATGTGCCAACGCCCTTATTGATAGTAGGGTAGATTCGCACATTTGTGATAGTAAGTAGGGTAGTTGCGTAGTGTAGTAATTAATATGTGATGAGTGAGGGCAGGTTTGCCCGCAGCAGGTCGGCGTCCGGGCGGCGGGGGGAGGGCAGATCTTCTCCACAACTACCCGCAAGTCCGCCCAGTGAGTATATATTGTATTTTTATTGAATAGTGTGCAAAACCCGCACTGGGCCCGCGTGGTTGGATTACGACCCGAAACCCCCCACTGGTTTACTGGGGGAGGCCTGTGCCCTGCAGTGGGACATTTAAGGCTGTTACAAGTCCAAGAAATCCCAAATGCGCAGTCATTTCAGATTTTTTGGACTTCAAGCGATCAACTGGCCAACGCCCTTAAATGTACAACCTACATCTTTTTGTATATAGAAAGTTGTATACATACGAATAAATTGATCACCAAATATTAATTTATAATGTTTTTTATGGACGAAGGCGGCAGACGAGCATACAGTCCACCTGATGGTAAGTGGATACTGTCGTCCATAGACATCCGCGATACATGCCAACATTAGTCCAAAATGACAAACGTTGGCAAGCCCCCGGATGCCCTGCCTACCTTTGGAGATACAGGAATGGATTTGGAGAACGGGTTGGGAAAATGGGGCGGGATAGGAGCCCTTAGTCACCTTTTACAACACGTACGTACATTAGGGAAATAAGATCTTTGTCTTGATGTGGTGTACATGGAGGTGTGCAGTACATGCTAACTTTAGTCCAGACCGACAAACTTTGGCACGCCGACAACCGGATGCGCACTACCTTTGTTGATGTAAGAATGGATTTGGAGAAAGGATTGGGAAAATGGGGCGGGATAGGAGCCCTTAGTCACCTTTTACAACACGTACGTACATTAGGGAAATAAGATCTTTGTCTTGATGTGGTGTACATGGAGGTGTGCAGTACATGCTAACTTTAGTCCAGACCGACAAACTTTGGCACGCCGACAACCGGATGCGCACTACCTTTGTTGATGTAAGAATGGATTTGGAGAAAGGATTGGGAAAATGGGGCGGGATAGGAGCCCTTAGTCACCTTTTACAACACGTACGTACATTAGGGAAATAAGATCTTTGTCTTGATGTGGTGTACATGGAGGTGTGCAGTACATGCTAACTTTAGTCCAGACCGACAAACTTTGGCACGCCGACAACCGGATGCGCGCTACCTTTGTTGATGTAAGAATGGATTTGGAGAAAGGATTGGGAAAATGGGGCGGGATAGGAGCCCTTAGTCACCTTTTACAACACGTACGTACATTAGGGAAATAAGATCTTTGTCTTGATGTGGTGTACATGGAGGTGTGCAGTACATGCTAACTTTAGTCCAGACCGACAAACTTTGGCACGCCGACAACCGGATGCGCACTACCTTTGTTGATGTAAGAATGGATTTGGAGAAAGGATTGGGAAAATGGGGCGGGATAGGAGCCCTTAGTCACCTTTTACAACACGTACGTACATTAGGGAAATAAGATCTTTGTCTTGATGTGGTGTACATGGAGGTGTGCAGTACATGCTAACTTTAGTCCAGACCGACAAACTTTGGCACGCCGACAACCGGATGCGCACTACCTTTGTTGATGTAAGAATGGATTTGGAGAAAGGATTGGGAAAATGGGGCGGGATAGGAGCCCTTAGTCACCTTTTACAACACGTACGTACATTAGGGAAATAAGATCTTTGTCTTGATGTGGTGTACATGGAGGTGTGCAGTACATGCTAACTTTAGTCCAGACCGACAAACTTTGGCACGCCGACAACCGGATGCGCACTACCTTTGTTGATGTAAGAATGGATTTGGAGAAAGGATTGGGAAAATGGGGCGGGATAGGAGCCCTTAGTCACCTTTTACAACACGTACGTACATTAGGGAAATAAGATCTTTGTCTTGATGTGGTGTACATGGAGGTGTGCAGTACATGCTAACTTTAGTCCAGACCGACAAACTTTGGCACGCCGACAACCGGATGCGCGCTACCTTTGTTGATGTAAGAATGGATTTGGAGAAAGGATTGGGAAAATGGGACGGGATAGGAGCCCTTAGTCACCTTTTACAACACGTACGTACATTAGGGAAATAAGATCTTTGTCTTGATGTGGTGTACATGGAGGTGTGCAGTACATGCTAACTTTAGTCCAGACCGACAAACTTTGGCACGCCGACAACCGGATGCGCACTACCTTTGTTGATGTAAGAATGGATTTGGAGAAAGGATTGGGAAAATGGGGCGGGATAGGAGCCCTTAGTCACCTTTTACAACACGTACGTACATTAGGGAAATAAGATCTTTGTCTTGATGTGGTGTACATGGAGGTGTGCAGTACATGCTAACTTTAGTCCAGACCGACAAACTTTGGCACGCCGACAACCGGATGCGCACTACCTTTGTTGATGTAAGAATGGATTTGGAGAAAGGATTGGGAAAATGGGGCGGGATAGGAGCCCTTAGTCACCTTTTACAACACGTACGTACATTAGGGAAATAAGATCTTTGTCTTGATGTGGTGTACATGGAGGTGTGCAGTACATGCTAACTTTAGTCCAGACCGACAAACTTTGGCACGCCGACAACCGGATGCGCGCTACCTTTGTTGATGTAAGAATGGATTTGGAGAAAGGATTGGGAAAATGGGGCGGGATAGGAGCCCTTAGTCACCTTTTACAACACGTACGTACATTAGGGAAATAAGATCTTTGTCTTGATGTGGTGTACATGGAGGTGTGCAGTACATGCTAACTTTAGTCCAGACCGACAAACTTTGGCACGCCGACAACCGGATGCGCACTACCTTTGTTGATGTAAGAATGGATTTGGAGAAAGGATTGGGAAAATGGGGCGGGATAGGAGCCCTTAGTCACCTTTTACAACACGTACGTACATTAGGGAAATAAGATCTTTGTCTTGATGTGGTGTACATGGAGGTGTGCAGTACATGCTAACTTTAGTCCAGACCGACAAACTTTGGCACGCCGACAACCGGATGCGCACTACCTTTGTTGATGTAAGAATGGATTTGGAGAAAGGATTGGGAAAATGGGGCGGGATAGGAGCCCTTAGTCACCTTTTACAACACGTACGTACATTAGGGAAATAAGATCTTTGTCTTGATGTGGTGTACATGGAGGTGTGCAGTACATGCTAACTTTAGTCCAGACCGACAAACTTTGGCACGCCGACAACCGGATGCGCGCTACCTTTGTTGATGTAAGAATGGATTTGGAGAAAGGATTGGGAAAATGGGGCGGGATAGGAGCCCTTAGTCACCTTTTACAACACGTACGTACATTAGGGAAATAAGATCTTTGTCTTGATGTGGTGTACATGGAGGTGTGCAGTACATGCTAACTTTAGTCCAGACCGACAAACTTTGGCACGCCGACAACCGGATGCGCACTACCTTTGTTGATGTAAGAATGGATTTGGAGAAAGGATTGGGAAAATGGGGCGGGATAGGAGCCCTTAGTCACCTTTTACAACACGTACGTACATTAGGGAAATAAGATCTTTGTCTTGATGTGGTGTACATGGAGGTGTGCAGTACATGCTAACTTTAGTCCAGACCGACAAACTTTGGCACGCCGACAACCGGATGCGCGCTACCTTTGTTGATGTAAGAATGGATTTGGAGAAAGGATTGGGAAAATGGGGCGGGATAGGAGCCCTTAGTCACCTTTTACAACACGTACGTACATTAGGGAAATAAGATCTTTGTCTTGATGTGGTGTACATGGAGGTGTGCAGTACATGCTAACTTTAGTCCAGACCGACAAACTTTGGCACGCCGACAACCGGATGCGCACTACCTTTGTTGATGTAAGAATGGATTTGGAGAAAGGATTGGGAAAATGGGGCGGGATAGGAGCCCTTAGTCACCTTTTACAACACGTACGTACATTAGGGAAATAAGATCTTTGTCTTGATGTGGTGTACATGGAGGTGTGCAGTACATGCTAACTTTAGTCCAGACCGACAAACTTTGGCACGCCGACAACCGGATGCGCACTACCTTTGTTGATGTAAGAATGGATTTGGAGAAAGGATTGGGAAAATGGGGCGGGATAGGAGCCCTTAGTCACCTTTTACAACACGTACGTACATTAGGGAAATAAGATCTTTGTCTTGATGTGGTGTACATGGAGGTGTGCAGTACATGCTAACTTTAGTCCAGACCGACAAACTTTGGCACGCCGACAACCGGATGCGCACTACCTTTGTTGATGTAAGAATGGATTTGGAGAAAGGGTTGGGAAAATGGGAAGGGATAGGAGCCCTTAGTCACCTTTTACAACACGTACGTACATTAGGGAAATAAGATCTTTGTCTTGATGTGGTGTACATGGAGGTGTGCAGTACATGCTAACTTTAGTCCAGACCGACAAACTTTGGCACGCCGACAACCGGATGCGCGCTACCTTTGTTGATGTAAGAATGGATTTGGAGAAAGGATTGGGAAAATGGGGCGGGATAGGAGCCCTTAGTCACCTTTTACAACACGTACGTACATTAGGGAAATAAGATCTTTGTCTTGATGTGGTGTACATGGAGGTGTGCAGTACATGCTAACTTTAGTCCAGACCGACAAACTTTGGCACGCCGACAACCGGATGCGCGCTACCTTTGTTGATGTAAGAATGGATTTGGAGAAAGGATTGGGAAAATGGGAAGGGATAGGATAGGATGGGATGGGCTCTGGCGTATCTCACTCACTACCGAAACACTTACGTACATTGGGGAATTTGATAAAATGGGAAATACAGTACATTTCAAGGTAGCATTCTGTGAGAGAAGGGTAACGTGGGCAATCAAGCACGCCTAGCGGCTGTTGGATTTCAGCGTGCACGCCCTCTCAAAGCAATGTATTAAAAAATCATGAATGTTAATTTTTAATCAGCTGTTTGTCATATCAAAACATTTTACTTCATTTTTGTACGACCTCCTATAATCCATACACTAAATGAATATGCAATGTTCTCTTAATAACTAAATGTTGATTATGTTTGCAGCGGGTCACACACCACATCGGGTCTCATCTTTAGGAGGAACCCCAGCCACACCTGGATCACCTTTAGGTATACCATTTTTATTTTGTACATATTTTTTTAAACACAAGTATTTTATACAAAGTTTTTTTTATTCATTTTTGTTTATGCATATTAAAATTTTTGTTTCTCATTTTTAAATTTGATTTGAACATTTTCAATGATTTAACACAATATGTGACATTGGTTTATTTTGTGTAAGAATTACTTTATCTTAAAATTTAATTGTTTCTTGATTCTGTTGAAATAGTCACATGCTCTAACATCTGACCTATAATAATATTAGACAACTAGCCCTTTCAGTATCCACTGCTGCACATGGGCCTCATCGTGCACATTGTCCCGCGCATGAGGGATAAATGGCCTTAAAACGCAGTTGGCGTAGGGATAATGGTCAGGCGGGTTGATGAGTTCACTCTTCTACTGGTAGTTCCTCAGGGCTTGTGGTAGCCGCTATGTTATCCCTTAGTCGCCGCGACACGCGACACGCGACATGCGACATCCGCGGGAGTAGATGGGGCCGTGATGTTCTATTAAGTCTGTAATATTAATATAATAAAATCGTCACTGGACGGATTTTAATGAAACTTGACATAGTTATAAGTTATGTGCCGGGTTAACACATATGCGCAAGATGTCATGGCGGGCGCACCGCAGCGCGTAACAGCAAAAATCCTCCCGAATCATTTTCATACACTTTGTATAAACCATCGCACATTTGAGGCGGGCCGCGTCGCGCCGAAGCGCAGCGCACTGCCCGATCGCTCGCCAGCCGTATTTATGCGCTGCGATGCGGCCCGCCTCAATGTGCCTTGAACGGGCGCAGTTAACGGACGTAGTTAGAGAGCTATTCCCTGAGCGACGAAGTGAAGAATTGAATGTCAACAGCTAACCGACTTAAATTATTGCGTTGAGCTGCGGCCCGCCGACACGTCGCGCCTGTAGTGTGCGTTGTCGCAGTGTCGCAGTGCGACGAGGCTGAAATGCGCGCGTACCTTCATGGTACTTTTTATCCAGATCAATTATAAAGTTCCCATGGGAATCGACCTGACCAACACATACTGTAACGTCTACCGCACGAAGTCGCGGCCACTGTTAGTAATTATTAAACCCTACCCATATACAATAGATAGTAGGCAGTATAATGGGATGAGAGATTTGATTTTCCCATTACACTCTTCACGCGATAGGGTTGGATGGGATGGGATAGGAGGTAAGAATCCCATCGTACGTCCCATTCGATAGAGCACTAATAAATTTTTACTTTAACAGCTTCACCTTCAGTAAGGGAGCATCATCATCAAAGAGCAAACTCTACAGGACCCACAATAAGCCTCAATATTAGTAAGTTTACCTTCAACGTATAACTTTAAAATCAAATAAAACTAAAATCACAAATAAATACACGATGTGATTTATTTCTGGAAAAGAGAGTTCTGTTGTTTATCCATTTTGAAACGTGCTTGTTTATTCATTTAGAAATGAATAAATTTAATTCAAATTCAAATTTGTGTTTATTCATTTTGAAATTATTGTCTATTCTTTTTCAATTTTTTGTTTATTCGTGTTCTCTTAACTTTATTTAATTTTATTAAAATAAAAAAAATCGACTATAAAAGGAACTCTGTGGTCTTTTGTCTAAACAATTTTTTTTGTAAAACCTACGAAAAGTAGCGAAAACTATATGTATATGCGACTGGCGTATGTATACCAGTTTCTATTTAATATTCTGAATTGTGTTATCCAGGCGGCGAGCCGGGCGAGGCCGTTATAATAATAAACGAGTCGCCATTACTCAGTTCCAATGTTCCCGTCAGACCTCATAGTCCTTCACAAACACACAGAGGTATGTGTTATCCCATAAAGGTCAATCTATTAATCAATAAGCTGATCTATATCTAATCATTTATTTATCTATATCAATCAGGTTCTTCGTGAAAACTGTGAATAGGATTTTGCAAGGTCGGCGGCGCGCCCGCATACCCTCTGGTGTTGCAGGTGTCCATGGGCGTCGGTAACACTTACCATCACGTGGGACCGCTTGCTCGTCCGGCCTCTTCTCTATAATAAAAAAAAAAAAAAAAAAGAAACAGTTTGTAGATTACTTTAAATAGAGTTGAATGGTGCAACAAAATATCAAATTTGGCGTTTGGACTGCTATGCAGCCGGCAGCCGCTTTGTTTTTTTTATGAACAAATGACGGCAGACGAGCATACAGCCCTTCTGATGGTAAGTGTATGGTCGCGAGATTGGTCCTGTCCGTGATGATGGACCAATCCTTTATGGGGTTGTTTACGAGCACTGGCTCTGGTGTTTACTTGTAGTAAGGCAATCTCTGTTCTAGGACATAGTATTTCAGGGCGAGCTCTTGGTGGAGTTCCACCAAGCCCATACTGTCGCCCATAGACATCCGCGCTACATGCCAACATTAGTGCAAAATGACAAACGTTGGCACGCCTCCGGATGCGCTTCCTACCTTTTGGAGATATAGGAATAGATTAAGGGAAGGGCTTGGGAAAATGAGGAGGGATGCATCATTATCCACTTTTTACGACACCAATATTTCAACTAATTTAGGTTTTTGTTATAAAGAAATACACAAAACATAAAAAAAATCAAGAGTCATCTATGACTTTTAAAATTTACTTTGAAATTCTAGGATTTTTAGAATAAATCTGTAAAAATATGTTCTTTTTTTTAATATTTCACTAAAGTCTCAATATCTGGTAATTAGAATCGACAATAAGGACCCTTTTCTCAGTTAGTGTCACATATACGAGTACAGGGTGCAACAAATTAAATCGCGAAAATTATGGATTCTGAGTTAATTAACATATAATGTTAGGTACGTTTCTTTTTTCGTAAAAATGTAAATTTTTAAAATCTTTATATTTAGTAAATATCAATGAAAAATTTAGCGAAAAATAAATGCAAAAAACGATGTTGCTATAATTTGTTTATCTATCTTATATAAATAAAAATGTAAACGTTCGTTTGTTCAAAATCTTAAATCTCCGAAAGTTCTTCACCGATTGCTTTGAAAATTTGACACGATGTTGCATTCGAATATGCGCGTTTTTATATACCTATTACAGGGTAAAACATGCTTTTTATCCAAAAACAGGTAAAACAGGGTAAGCGCCATCTGTTGGGCAGCCACAGCAACGCGTGGCCGGCCACAGCTAGTATTTAGATAAGATCTCATTTATATATAATTTTGTTGTTCAAATAAGCAATCCTGGGAATATATAATTTCTAAAAAAATATAAAACATTTTTAAAACATTCTTGAATTATTTGGGTATTTTATTACAAACATCAGTCTAAAAATGTAAAGTATAATGATTTACAAATGTTGGGGGTAGTTTGAAAAATCACATATGGGTACGTTTTCCAGTGAGAGAGAGGTCATCATTACCAGGTCCACCTAGTACCATCCAATCACCTGCTCAACCACCACTGTTCCCCAACTTGGGAACATTAACAGGTATGTATTAAAATGTAGTTCGTACAGAAATGAACCACATTTAATAATATATGTGTTTTTATTTATTTACAATTTAATTGTGCAAAGTAAAGATCGCACATGTATTTTTGGTCCTTCGAGCCGCATTAGATCACAAACTTTTTGATTGAAACTTAAGATTCTTCAAATTTTGAGTAACGCCAGTTTATAATAATTAAGCGTGTGAGAAATGTTTATTTTTGAATCGCAACTTCTTTAAAGATTGGCAAATTTAAAAATTTTTAGGCTGTTCCGTGTCCAGC
The DNA here is from genome assembly GCA_914767545.1 of Sesia apiformis. Lineage (NCBI taxonomy): Eukaryota > Metazoa > Arthropoda > Insecta > Lepidoptera > Sesiidae > Sesia > Sesia apiformis. The sequence continues at coordinate 4,248,017 of OU611976.1, forward strand.
AAAGGACGATACAATAGTCAAATCTACTTCTCCGACTGGAGCTTGCCATCGACGTTTTTTTAATTTGCCTAACTTTTTTGCTGAAATAATGACCAGAAATAGTTATAAAAGCAGCAGAAACGGAAAAAAGGGCTTGTATTTACCATAAACAGGCATCTCTTGATGCCTGTTTATGGTAAATACAAGCCCTTTTTTATAGCCTCGTTTCATTTTCCACACTGAAATTTAACCCATTGCCACTGTTTTTTTTCTAAAATAAACGAAAGGTACTACTTGTAGGTACTACAGGGGCTAGTGGTAGTGCAGCGGCCCCCTGGAGGGCTCGACTGGCCACTATCAAAAACTCCTTCCTGGGTTCCCCGAGGTTTCACAGGCGGAAAATGCAGAGTGAGTATAAAGTGCAATTATTTAATTTTTTATTCAGGCAGTTTTTAAAACTATTGATGGCAACTGATGCTGGCCATTATATTTTTACCTCTTTTGAAGCGGTGTTCTATGTATACATTTTGTTTTCATATCGATTTATTTCTGCATCTGCCATCATCATTTTTTTCTTCACACTCGTAGATTGGTAGGGGGAGAGTGTATGCTGCATTCCCACAGCCGCTGGGCGCACTCGGCTGGCCATGTTACCCCTCTCTCACAGAAGACTACCTTGAAATGTACTGCATTTCCCACTTTATCGTATTTCCCCAATGTACGTACGTGTTTCGGTAGTGAGTGAGATATGCCAGGGCACATTCTCATCCCAACCTTTCCCTCCCAATTTTCCCAATCCATTCCTGTATCTGCAAAGGTGGGCAGCGCATCCGTAGACGTGCCAACGTTTGTCATTCTGGACTGATGTTGGTATGTACCGTGCATGTCTATGGACGACAGTATCCACTTACCATCAGGTGGACTGTATGCTCGTCTGCCGCCTTTTTTCTATAAAAAAAAACATGGCAGTCGTGCAATTAGCACATTCTGCTAGTGTCAAGTTTTCGTCGTACTAAACAACTCTTCAATTCGTCCTGTTCCGTGGAAGTAAGTCAAGATTTGCCCAATAAAGACTCCTTGGAAGCACACGTAAACATATTCTTATACTTTTATTTGATTATTATAGAGATTATGCACTTTAATAAACTATGACTACAAGGGCGTCGTCAACAGGAGGCAGGGAGTGCAGTTGCCCCCCTTCTAGACCTACAATTGCACCTACAATTCATATTTCTCCCATCCTCTCTTTCTCATCTTGCCCCCCCCCCCCCCGACCCCTTGCCACACGTTGGCTGGCGACCTCCACACTATATAACTATATGACCACACACAATTTTTATAATTATCACAAAAAAATCTCGACTTCACCTCTATCAGCGGACAATTTTTTTTTCAATGTTGTACTCGTAGGTCACGTGATCTCTCATTAGTCATTAGAAATTAGTTTACAAAAACTAATTATAAAATATAACTGTCTTTGCTCCCACAGCGTCATCAGAAGAAGTCCATTTAACCCCGGAATCGTCGCCGGAGCTGACGAAGCGGTCTTGGTTCGGTTCTTTGCTTCTATCTGCCGATAAAGAAGAGACCTTCACAGCTCTTGTGAAGGGAAAGCCCCTGGCCACCGTCAAAGCTGACCTGATACACGCTTTTTTAAGTGTAAGTTTGTTTATCACTTGCTTTATGTGTATAAGCAGGTAAAATTGGTATGTCGACTATATCAAGAAGCGTAACAGTGTACGCACACGCGTTCACACATAGCGCTCTTTGGTGACGTCACGAAGCGTAAAGGCTAGCGTCGACTAGGCTCGCCGAGTCACAATAATTCGCCTGCTATATATTAACTATGAAACAGCGTCGATTAGCAACGAGCCGCGGTGCACCGCGCCGAATCTCCCGCGCGCATCGCTCGTTATGACTCGACTCGGCGCGCCTCAGTCGACGCCGGCAAGCGGATCCATGTCCACGCGTTTACGCACGGTTTCGTCTCGTTTTTTGTTTCGTGAGGTTTCAAAATGAATTAAGAACTGTTATATCATATCACTTGTACAAAAATATTCAGAATTGTATAATCATGATAACGTATGGAATTGTATGGAGTTATCACTTCCATACTCCTCTTCTTCATCAAAAAGAATTTGAAATAGAAACATTTCTTCATCCGAGCTGTCCATCACACACGCACGAGCACGACCTACCTACTTGACGACTTGCAATGACTGACCGATTCGACTCGATTCATCTGGACGCACATGGAATAGATGTGACTCGATTCGGCGCGCCTTGATTCCACACGTTTCGGCAATAGTCAACGCCAGCCTTAACAGTGCTACGCGCGTACAAGCGTTCACACGTAGCGCTCATTGGTGACGTCACGAAGCGTAGGAGTGCTACGAGCATTCAAGTGTTTTAAATACATTTATTTTTTCCTCTTTTTGTGGTTGAATAACTTTATTCTCAAAACAAATATTAAATTTCACATAGATCTATGAAAAAAAAAATATTTAAAATTGTAATTTATTACATAGGACAGAAAGAGCCTCGATAATTTAATCTATTTTAGAAAGTTTTTCCTCTTTTTAGAGCCTGGAGCTTCTCCTTAAAGACATTTATTGGTCTAGTGGCTCTTACACGGAAACATCTGTTGGAGCACTTAGAAAAAATAAAATGTAACCAACTTGTTTTAGACTGGATTTGCTTTTATCGCTCTCTTTCTTAATAATGTATTTTTGGACACTTGACTCGTTAAAAATCTTTAAATTTAGACAAGTGGATATAAAAGTGCATACTTATAAATCCATCAATGTATTTTAATGGACACAGGGAAACATTTTAACTTTTGACCTTTTTCCGTGTCCAGATACCGGAGATCTCTCACAGCGTGCTCAGTCCGATGTCGTTCCGCGTAGAGTTCAAGAGGGGTTCAAACGCGCCCGCCATGTTCCAGAGGCACGTGCGCTTTCAGGTCAGACATTAGTATATAAATAATAATAAAGAAATGCAATGCAACTCTTCTATATATAAAAAAAAGAACCTCTAAACATTTTCAAGCGCGTCCTATTTGACTAAAGACGCGTATGTCAGCATTTGTCAAATTTGACAAACGTTGCCACAACTCCAGACGCATCTTATTTGACTAAAAACATGGCAATAGATGTGTTTTTCCGCAGGTGGACATATCGACAATCACAAAGGCACCCGGTGAGAATGGCAAGGAGTATTTGTATGCAATCACGTTCACATTACTTTCAGGTAATTATATGTTTTATTTAGATCTTTAATAAATAGAAGATTTTGACACCAGGGTTGATAGAAATCCCATTTTTTTTTAATTATAATCAGATGTTTTGCTTTTTTTATTTTAATCAAAAGATCACGATTTTTTTTAGTTAGTCACATTTCTTCTTCTAGTTTAAAACTAGTTTTGGATGTGACAACTAGTTTTAAAACTAGTTTTGGATGTGACAACTAGTTTTAAAACTAGTTTTGGATGTGACAACTAGTTTTAAAACTAGTTTTGGATGTGACAACTAGTTTTAAAACTAGTTTTGGATGTGACAACTAGTTTTAAAACTAGTTTTGGATGTGACAACTAGTTTTAAAACTAGTTTTGGATGTGACAACTAGTTTTAAAACTAGTTTTGGATGTGACAACTAGTTTTAAAACTAGTTTTGGATGTGACAAATAGTTTTAAAACTAGTTTTGGATGGGACAACTAGTTTTGGATGTGATATGATTATACATAATATTAATAAAATTGATTTAGATCACCCATCCCTGTTTGACACAAAATACGCAGGGTGTACTCAAAGCTATTAGGAAATTATATTGCTAAAAAAATATTTTTTCTTAAAATTTTACTATTACTTTCATGCAAATTAGCTAAATGCAAAACCTAAGAAATTACAAATACTCAAGAATATGAAAAAAATTACGAGACGAGACATCGGTCTCTTCGTTTATTCACGAACACATACTAAACCGCTGGAAAATCCTAAATACCCTATTTAAATTATTAAGCTGTGAATAGGATTTTGCAAGGTCGGCGGCGCGCCCGCATACCCCCTGGTGTTGCAGGTGTCCATGGGCAGCGGTAACACTTACCATCACGTGAGACCGCTAGCTCGCCCGCCCTCTTCCCTATAAAAAAAAAAAAAAATACTTTATTATAACACCAATAAAGTTCAGAATAATTGTCACATAGGTGATATATAACTTGTTATCGTGGGCTGTGAATGAGTAAGGTTTTTAAGAGTTCATAGAACATTATCTGATCAATATTATAAATTCAAACTAAACATGAATTTGCATTGATTTATATAGAGCAGTTACAAGTGTGATTTTAATCAACTAAGTGTGACAATGAAATCTAATAAGAGTAATTAATCGTAAATCATTTGTAGCACGAATCTCTATTCTCCTGTTCGTGAGGGATATATAGACGAATTTGATATATATTACGTAATGGCATCAGGTTGACAATGACCTTTTTGAAACATGACTTAAAAATGATATTTATTTTAAATTGAAGAGATTTTTTTCTTGAAATAAATAACTTGCCGCGCTTGATAAAATGAATTATTTTCCCTCTTTTAAAATCAGATGATGCCATCATTTTGTAATTTAGTTATAACTGCTCTTTATAAATATTCGTAATTGAAGGTGACCTACTCATATACTGTCTCGGAAACATTGTTGCCTTTATATCACAAAAGAGTTCTAAGAAACGAAAGTAGACGATGATGTACTATGGCCTTGTCATGTCCTCTCCATTTAGGCTTCGAGAGCATGTACTAAGCCTTAAGTTGGTCGCCGCTTATCGCATACGCGTGCAAGGTTGTACTTGTATGTCGCTGGTTCAAATCCGGCTCGAAGTACCATTAACTGCAGGCGATTGTTTCCTACATTGAGATGTTAAATTTTATGTTTGTTGGGATCCTAGGCGTAGTGTATCCCCAGTATACAGTGTCATGTTGAGGAGCGTGAGTGTTAAGTAAAATCACCCATGCTAGTTCGACACCGGTTTATGATCGATATTCAAGTACAGACCTACTCACACACTCTACCTTGTGCATGAGATGAGGGAAGTATGGCATTAAAACGGCACGGTAGTGTAGTTTCTCAGCGCTTGTGATTCATCGCCTTCTACGACATCCATGGCACGAAATGGGGTTAAATTGACTTAATATTGAACTTAAATTGTCATTTTATACTGATCTATAGGCAACATCCGCCGCTTCCGGCGCGTGTGCGAAGTGGTCCAGTCGGCGGTGTGCCGCGCGCCGGGCGCCGGCCGCGCGCCCGCCATACACCCGCCCTCGCCGCGCGCGCAGCGGCGGAACATACACCCGCACGGTACGTGTACACACACACACACAGAGAGTGGTGTCTCTCTCACACACAGAAAGAGACACAAACACGTATCAAATACACCCTCACGGTACGCGCTCACATACAAACATATATACTCATGGTACACTACAACATAGAGACATACACAATCATGGTAGGTACGTATTGACGTAGACACGTACACACTTATGGTATAAGATTACATAGTACATACTCACGGTACATCTATTACTAAAATCCTAAAAATATTACTGAGAATTATTTTTTTATGTACACTAAAATCAATTCACCGATATTACGACTTATATATCGATTTTTGTCTTTAATCGATAATTTCTGTGAGATCGATACCTCACTATGACACTCAGTTTGACACTTGTCAAAAGTGGATTATTACATTGACTCCACTATAGTTCTAAAATTGATATGGTGTTAACCTTTAAAAAAATCCAAACAAGAAAATTCGATGTGTATACAAACTATCATGTGTTTAGATGGGGCACGTAAAGGCTCTACAACGTTTGTGTAAACATTTTTTTTAAAAACTTACGCTAGATAGTGAAATCTTCCTTTGAATAGACCTATCATCGGCCATGTCTACATTTTATTGATGTAATCTATCTATTTCTCTCTCCACTATAATAACAACTCTTTCCAGCGGCAGCAGAAATTCCCGACAGTCCAGAAACTCCGGCGCAACACAGCGATCATGACAGCGATTCCTCAGTGTTCGATGCTGTCAAAAGTCCTGCAAGCCACACTTCCATCGATCAACTAGATCAGGTTATTAAATATTAGAAATCTGTTTTGTATGTCGTAACAATGCCCCTATAGTATAAATATACCTGTTTATTGTAAAAATGTAGCTCTCCATTTTAGAATTTTATCTACTATAGAAATTGACCTGTATATCGTAGAAAAGTACCTATCTATTGTAGAAATATACCTATCTATAGTATAAATATACCAATCTAATGTAGAAAAGTACCTTTCTATTGTAGAAATGTACCTATCTATAGTAAAAATGTATAGAAATGTCCCTATCTGTGGTGAAGATATCCCCATTTGTAGTAGAAATAGTAGCTGTGTATAGTAGAAATGTCTTTATCTATAGTATAAATGTACTAGCGATCATGACAGCGATTCCTCAGTGTTCGATGATGTCATAAATCCTGCCAACCACACGTCCATCGAACAACTAGTTCAGGTGAATTATCAAGTGACTCACACAGTTATTATTGGGAATCTATTGTGCCTATTGTAAAAATGTCCCTATCTATTGTAGAAATGTCCCTATTTATTCTAGAAATTGACCTGTCTATTGTGGACATGTACCTATCTGTTGAAAAAATGTCCCTATCTATTGTATACATGTCCCTATCTATTGTAGAAATGTTCCTATCTATTAAAGAAATGTCTCTATCTATTGTATACGTGTCCCTATCTATTGTAGAAATGTCCCTATCTATTGAAGAAATCGACCTGTTTGTTGTAAAAATGTACCTATCTAGTGTATACATGACCCTATCTATTGTAGAAATGTCCCTATCTATTGTAGAAACGTCCCTATCTATTGAAGAAATCGACCAGCCTATTGTAAAAATGTACCTATCTATTGTAGTAATGTCTCTATCTACAGTAGAAACTACATCTGAAAAAAACTGTAGGTAACATCTTGTTATTATGTAACTCATATTTTTTCTTGCTTTTCAGAATGGAACTCATCCTTTAGGGTCCAGTTCATCTGTCACAAGTGGATCGAGTGGATACAAAGTAAGTATTTACATCAATATATCTGACATCCTATAACTACCCACTGCTGGGCACAAACTTCCCGGGCTTCTTCATCCCGTTATACACTCTATTACCCACCTTTCCTAATCCAATCGTAAATCTCCAAAGATAGCTTATTCGGGGCCGTGTCAGCGTTTGTTATTTTCGACATATATTGACAAGTATCGCTGATGTCGCAGACCAATAGTATCTACTTAGGTACCACTGCACTGGGAGAAACGTCTGCTCTTCTGACCATTATTATGAAAATATCCTTAAACATTTTTAGGTTATTAATATTTCTCTGTCTCAATATTTAATAAATTAGAATCGACAATAAAGTCCTTTTTTCTGGATAATATCGCATAAAGTTAATAAAAAAACTTATTCAATAAGTGGGTGTGTAGCCCCAACCGCAAATATAACGTTGTAGTACAAACTTGAACATTTCGTTCAAATTCAGTTAAAATCGCAGTAATAACTCGTTTACGAACGCAAAAAAAGTTTGTAATCGTGCAAACGCTTGGTTGACCATTTCTTCAAATATGTATAGACCTACACACGTAACTTTGCCGGTGGTCAATTTAGGAACTAAATTTCACATTAAAATAATTAAATTTAGGAATCCATAAAGTATTGAACGTAACATCTTGTTTAAAATATCAATGATCTTTACCCATACATTGAGTAAAATGTTTACAATAGTAACACTGTCGTCGATAGCAACGCCATCCTTCATCGGCAAAGTTATGTGTGTAGCTCTGTATTATATAATAATTGCATAATCGAATTGTTAGTCGCCAAAATGATTAGTAATTCTTTAGTGGCAACATTTTTAAACTGACAGTCACATTTGTAATTGTGCTATAAACATTTTGATATTAATAGTTTATTTTGTAATAATTAATTGTGTGAGTTTGTAAATGTACAAATCGCATAATGTTCAAAATGATTATGTATAAACTACAGAATGAATATATAAGAGAAACTGAAGTAGAGAAGTTAAATGTCCAGTTAATTTGTCCGTAACAGCACGAGATTTTTCAATTTGTCACGTTTATTGATTTCTATGTTTAGATTTTTAAAATTTTCCACGCTATTGGCTATTTTCCACGATAGCCAGATTCAGATTCTATTTTCAAATATAGGTACCACTATTTTCTTGATGTCGATGGCCAGTTCATTAATATTTGTTACTCTTTTCTCGGTTTCAATGGCTAAATTTTCAACATTTTTGACACCAATTTTTTTCGGTGGGCAGTCTTTTAAAATTTACCACTTTTTAATTTCGATAGCCAGGTTTTTTTAAAGTAACCATTCATTGTTGTTTCCTATGGCCAGATTTTTAAAATTCCCCAGTTCTTGTGATTTTAATAACCAGATTTAAAAAATACCCCACGTTTTGTTATTTTAAAATTCACCATCGCTGTGATTTTAATTATCAGATTATTAAAATCGCCCACACTTGTGATTTTAATTATCAGATTATTAAAATCGCCCACACTTGTAATTTTAATTATCAGATTATTAAAATCGCCCACACTTGTGATTTTAATTATCAGATTATTAAAATCGCCCACACTTGTGATTTTAATTCCCTACCGCTGTGAGTTTAATAATCAGAATTTTAAAAATGGTCCCTGTTGAGGACACTTTTGTCAACTACAATCTCTTAATAGATAGAGGACAGTATTGTCCTACAACCTTATAGGTCGCCGGGGGATGTGGACTGTATATATAGGATGTTTTCTACGGTTCGGTAGAAACAATAATAACGCCTTATTTCCGTGTTGACAATCAGCAGAGCCGGGGCAGGGGGCAGAGGTACTTGTTGTTCTACTTGTCCTAGTCACTTGGTTGACCGTTTGTAGTATTCGGAGTGGTGCCGCTGATCGGAATGCCGGGAAGTTTTTTTTTTTTTTTTTTGTTAGGAGAGACAATCAGGAAAAATCCTGCATGGGACACCTGGTACCATCTAGTCTGGCTGGGTCAGCCTAGGTGGTACCAGGTAGTGTCGGACTCCTACCGACTAAAAAACCTGATTGCCTCAACATCGTGTATGTATAGTTCTTGTGGCCCTAGTGGCCTTTCAAGAGTCACCGGTCGCGTTGATGTAGGGCGAGCGCAGAAGGCGCTCAGCCATGTGCCGGGAAGCCCAAAATGGTCCGTCTTTTATTCCAAATGGGCTTCCCCCACTACTTGTCTACATGTGTACCCCTCCCGCTACCCGCGGGGGATCATTTATTCGTACAACACACATTTTATACATATTCATACATTTACAAGATTCTTATAGGATTCTTATTAGATAAAACTTAACCTAAGATGGATCTAATAAGATCATGACGCTATAACGTTCGGTTCCGAGTGGACGGGGTGCGCGGTTTGCGCGACATATTTACGTAACCCCGTCCCCCGCTTCAGGACTATAAATATTATATTCGTCCGCCAGGTGGCGGAGCGCTCAGTTGTTCCCCGAACGCCATAGCGCCCACAACTTATCCCTAGCATGCCCTACTTACCCTATTCACCAATAATTATCCTAATAGGGTAATAAAAGACACACTAGGGATCATTTTAATATCAATTACACAACAAATAATCATAAAACGGACATATAGGTCATTAAACAGACATTGTGTAAACATAACGATATTAAGAGATATTCATACATTCATAAGACACTAAAGAGAAAACAACTATACAAGCGAAACTATTATCTATACATATACAAGTACCCTAGCTTTTTACATTGTCATTTATTCCGTCGTTAACAGTCCCTTTCGATGGCCGATTTTTTAAAACTTGCCACTTTCATGTTGATATATCTCTCGTGGGTAGACGTTTCGTGGGTAGTGCACCTAGCTACAGTGTTGCATAGGCGTAGTGGGCCGCTATGTAGGTAATCAGTCGTGGGATTGCAGCAGGGCGGCCGGCGGCGGCCCGCAGAGCCAGCCTCCGCCTCGCTAGACCACGAGATCATGAGCTGCCCCAGGGATATACCCGGTGAGTGTCAACACCACACATCACTATTCATCACATAACAACACTTACACACAGAGAGTCAAAGAGATCATGAGCTGTCGCAGGGCTATAAGCGGTGAGTATATCACCATTACACACCACACGCATCAGCATTCATTACATATGATTCAAATTTAACATAACACAACACACACATAGAAAGAAACAGTATATCGCCACACAACACACTCACCAGCATTCACCACCTCTGATTCATTTTTAACATAACACAACACAGAGAGAGTAAAGCAATACTAACAATTGCGGCTAGTGCTATAGAGGGATAGATAACGTAAACTGTTGTCGCCACGTGCCCGAAGTTAGCGCTAAGATCCTACTTCTTGGGGCCGCTTGTTTAGACTGTTCCAATCACACAACACACTTATCGCCATACATCACCTCTGATTCATTTTTAACATAACACACAGAGAGAAAAGTCTGAAAACCAGCCTAGACCACGAGATCATGAGCTGCCCGAGGGACGTATGCGGTGAGTTTATCACCATTACATACTACACATGTCAGCATACATCAATATTCATCACTTCTGAATCATCTTACACGTGACATCACGCACCACACAACACACTCATCAACATTGATCACCTTTAATTCATTTTTAACATAACACAACACCGAGAGAGAGCTAGACCAAGCTAGACAAAAATTAACGTATAAACAAGGAATAAAATCTTTGTAACTACATCGCAGACAAATCGATATTCGTATCTGTCGTGTATTTATACAAATATAAATTTTCAAATATGAGATATATATAAACAAAAAAAATAAAATTTAATAAGGTCATGAGATGCCCCAGGGACATACCCATTGAGTATATCACCATAAATCATACACATCGACGTTCATCACCTCTGATTCATTTTTAACATGTCACTTGCGACTAGCGATATAAATAGAGGGATAGATAACGCAAGTTGTTGTCGCCGCGTGCCCGAAGTTAGCGCCAGATCCTACTTCACGCGCCGCTCGTTAAGTCTGTTCCGATCACACAAAACACATATCGACATACATCAGCTGTGATTCATTTATGACATAACACATAGAGAGAGAAAGGTCTAAAAACCAACCTAAACCACGAGATCATGAGCTGCCCCAGAGACACACCCGGTGAGTATATCACCGCTACATATTGTCATACTCCCCAACACTTCTCTAATATTAAATGTTACAATATCAGTCTATCGCGTGTAAACTAACATTTGTTTTACGATTTTTTTAAATTCAACACTTTTTTCACATATCACACTCACTCACTCGCGCTGCGTATGTACACTCATATAGGTGTTTAATAGTAGCGGTTCCATTAGCAGCTGTATAAGCAGCTACTAATGTTAATCGTAAGCTGTATGTGGGCAGTCATATCATTAGATACATACATACAAGCACGCATGCGCCCACACAAAACCTTCTCCAGCAGAACAACATAGCTTCGTCGCTTGCAATTCGTGCCTAATGATAACGTCGCCGTAAGACGTCAGGCACACGTTGGCGCCTAGTCGGGCGACCATGGGTCAAATTGACCCAACATCTAGTCCCGCGACTAAGCGACTAGTCGCAACCGGTCACGCCATTATACACATGAGAGTCATTATTTAAATGTCAATTACAATTACAACTCGCTAAGACACACCACGACATGACCGACCGCAATCGACCGATAAAACCATAGAGGAGTCGGTCGTACTGTCACACGTCAACATTTGTATAGAGGCGAGACCATCTGCGACCGCATGCGGACGAATATTCGCCGTGTGAACACATAAACGATGTCGTATTTTAGCCTTCGGTCGGCTGGTAGCCAGCGACACCGTGTGCTCGACGTCTGTGAAACGAAACCGCGATGCAAAAACAATCTTCCCGTTTATATGAGTTTAATTTAAGCCCTCGAATATATTAGGAACTGCAAAGATGTTCTTTTTTATTTAATACATCTTAATTGTACAAATTTATTATTTCCAACCAGGTATACACACAAAACGTTCTTCTTCAGAATGTCGCGACACAACATCATCTCCGCGACGCGGTCTCGATTCCCGCGACAACTCTATAAAAGACGAACTGAGACGAAACAATTCTCTCCGGGAGAGACGAGAGCGTGATCTCGCACCACCTGCCACGTCACTGGCGTGAGACAGGATTTTACTAGTTTAAACTAGTCTTGACATTTGAAATTTTTGTAAAGTCTCGTTATATTAAAATCCGTATTCATAAACAACAATTTGGCATAATAAATATGCACTACTTCGCTGTTTTAACCTCACTATAAAGTCAAACATGGAAGGATTAATTAAAAGGAAGGGTTACGAATTTGACAGCCTATCAAAATATCACTAAGGCAAAAAAAATATTTTCGGGACAGATGCGAACTCGCGTCGCCCGCCGTAGCCGTAGACGTATCACTAACGTTAGGCGGCATTTCACTAGATTGAATAAATTTTATCATTTATTGTAGTCCCGATATTAAAATCCGTATTGATAAACAACACTTTGGCCTTAATAAATACACACAGTTTTCCCATTTGCCCAACTGTGAAGAGTATGAAGCCAAAAATGGATTATGAATTAGACTTGATACTAAAAATGAATGATTATGATTTTTTTTACTTTTGTTATTATGGTTAAACTTAATAAATGTTACATATACAAAACGAATAACATCGTGAGTAGCCCATTTCCTTAACATTGATTTGGGTTATTAATTTGACAAGCTACGAAAAAAACAAAGGATTATTGATTTGACAAGCTACCAAAAAAAGGGTTATGAATTGACAGGCTACCAGAAAGCAGGGTAATTAATTGACAGGCTGCCAAACAAGAAGCGTTATTAATTTGACAAGCTACGGAAAAAACAAAGGATTATTGATTTGACAAGCTACCAAAAAAAGGGTTATGAATTGACAGGCTACCAGAAAGCAGAGTAATTAATTGACAGGCTGCCAAACAAGAAGCGTTATTAATTTGACAGACTACCAAAAAAGCGAGGGTTATAAATTTGACCGGGTGCCAAAAAGAAATATAAACAACCCTCCAGGAAACACGCGAGCGAGACCCTTCATTTCAGCCATTTCCAAGATTTTGTTTTCACAAATTAAATTCTAGTCTTATATACGTTCGGGCGAGCGGCTCGGCGAAACGTTCTGCGAGAAAATTACACGAGCGCCTGTTCACACGTTCGACGAGATCACAGTCGGTACACAGTCGGGAACTTTGACGTAGAAATGGTTACTGTATCAACGTTATGTTTGATAAATTTATTCAACTATTACTATTATTTATATTCCGTCGGAAAAAAGACGTAATTTTGACGTAATAAGAAACAGGAAATTATGAATGAACTGTTTGTCTATCACCGCAACAGAACCCTCGACGGAGACTTAACAGTGGCGAGCATGTAGAAACACACGCTCGTGTTTCGTCCGAACTCCCTTTGACTCGGGAACAAAAACATACATCGAGGCGAGCGCCCGAGACGAATACCGAGTCGAACCGAGCGTCCATTTACACGTTCATGTTCGGACGATCTCGTCTGGTTTCAATTATTTAATCATGTGGTTTTAATAAAAATAGTCAAATAGTTATTGTGGCCGTCTCAGAAATGTCAAATATTGTTTGTGAATACGGGATATAAGTTTTGTGCAGCGGGTGAAATTTATCAGATATGCAATGTGGTGATATTGAGTAGTTTGACGCTGCTATAGTTTTAAATTACATGCGATTTTATCGATTAAAAAATGTTGAAAGGAAGCTTGTTAGCGTTCGTGTCTATTTTTCGCCATTTCCAAATATTGCGACAAGTATATCGCATATATTTCACCTCTAATACAAACGCTCATGTAATTCAACCGGTTAGGACCTAAGAAGACGAACTGCAATCGAGTGATCCATTTCAAATTTTAATCGAAAGGAATCGATGATCGACTTTAATTTACTTGGGACAAAATTGTTGGTGAACTTTAAATTACTCCAATTGGAAAAAATCGTTGTCAGACTAACTTAATCGCAAAAATTCTTTCAGACTTTAAACAAATTTAATTATAAAATAATCATATATCGTCTTTAACATAAACAGAAAAATTTGTAGACGGTATTTAAACAACTTTTATTCAGGAAAAAATCACTGACCGAGTTTAACTTAATCGAAAGGAATGTTGACGGTCTTTGAACGATTTTAATGGAATAGAATCGTAGACCTAATTTAATTTAATCGAACAAAATATTGACTGACTATGACTGTAGCCGGAAAAATCGATGAACAACTTTAGTAGGCCATAATCAGAAAAGGTCGATAACCGAATTTTACAGACTGTAGTCGGATTAGTTCAGTAACCGACCGTTAACCGACTTTAACGGAAATGTTTGATTAACGATTTTTTTCACATTAAAATCTGTTACCGATTCTCTTCGAATAAATTCATAGATTAGTAGTCTGCGGTAACTGTGAGGAAAATAAAGAGAGACCGACACAAGCTTGTATCGTACATGTACAGAACTACACACAACTTTGCCGATGAAGGGTGGCGTTGCTATCGACGACAGTGTTACTATTATAAACATTTTACCCAATTTATGGGTAAAGATCATTGATATTTTAAGCAAGATGTTACGTTCAATACTTTATGGATTCCTAAATTTAATTATTTAATTAAATTATTTCCTAAATTTTAATCTGAAATTTAGTTCCTAAATTGACCACCGGCAAAGTTACATGTGTAGGTCTATAGGTAGGTATGTGAATAATAATTAAGAGTTGGAAGAGATTATTTATAGCCAATATCATAGACAAATTTAAAGAACGAAATGATTCTGAAAAATATATAAAGAATGTTCTTTAGGCTGATGATAAGTTATTAATAATTGTCTATGATATTTGACTATAAATGAATGTGGTTTGTTTAAAAATCATTTAACTTGATGATTTTAGTAGAATTTTATATTAAAATTTCTGTCATGGTCAATTTTAATTAAAACTATTTAGATTTTAACTTCAGTCATTTCTATCGTGTCATTGATCTGTCAACAGATTGACATTTTAAGATGACTGCTGAATAATATAAATTTATAAATGTATTACTTAAATATTTAAAAAAATCAGTTTCGTTAATTACCAAAATCAAATGATTTTTTGACAAACTAAAAATATTTAAGGTTCGGATAGTGTAAATTAAAAATGCCTTGATGATAAATTGTTTTTATTATTTTTTGTTAGTTGTTAATCGATGTTTTTTTTTTCAAATTGCCATAAATCTATCTCGTTAGTATGCAAAAGTCTAGTAATTGTCGAATTTCGCCATGTGTTGAACAAGGCGTTCAACAGATGGCGCTGGTAATTAAATAACAAATCTAGTCATTGTGAAATTTGGTTCTCGTTCAATAGATGGCGCTAATAAATAAATAACTCGCTATTGGGGTGGTTTTATATTTGAATATAGGTTCACAAAGGACTGTGGAAAAAAATATGGATATCGTTTTAATCCTCCAACAAACAAGATTAGTGACACTGTATTTGTTATGATCTACCATAATCGTTATAAACAACTGTAACTGCTAAAGTTCTTCTTAAAGATTTTTAAAAATAGAAGATAAGTTTAGAAAAGTTGTATAAAACGCAGTTCGCGCTCCGTTTTGACATTAACTGTTTTAATATTGAAAGATCTATTAAATAAAAATTTTCATTTGGGGTATATCTCTAGTGTGTTGTTGATTTTGTTTTTGGGACACTATTTCCCATTGTGTAACATTTTAGACCCTCCATTGTCCTTGATTAACAACAGTTAATCCTTAACTACTAGATACAAATTCAACGGCTAGATGGAGTTGTTATTATTGCCTTCGAAATTTACGAGAACTGTCAATTGTCACTATTTACACGTATTATTATATTTACTTTTTTTCGCAGATTTTGTGTACTAACCAATAATAAATAAATAGTATTAAACGATTTAAATTATACACATTCCTTGTTCTAAAAAATATAGACAGGACTTAGAATTATATAATGTCTTTCGTGTATCTTCGCATTCCGTGCATTGATGAGCTAAAAAGAAATAAACATCCAGACACACGTTACCTTGTAACCACTCTATGTTGTATACTCTCTCTTAGCGTTCGGTTACAGTCGAAGCCAACCGACATTATTTAATTAGTGGTACTGTACGTTACGTTGTAACCACTCTATTTTACACTATATCTCAGCGTTCAGTCACAATTTTAAATACGGAAATGATCAATGGATATTATTTAGTTGGTAGTTTCGAAAATAGAGTGATATCATCAAAAATAACCCCACCAAAGATAACTACTGGATTTTGATAAAAAAATACATGAAAAATAAAGGGATGTTTATGGTTAAAAATCGCTAGTTAAAGTTAAATTTTGTTACTAGAAATTATTAATTATAATTTAATGCCAAATGTAACAAGTTGTAAGACTTATAGGTAAAAGATGGATGTTGGCTTGTTTATGCACAAAGTTGGTTAGAAGAAAGTAAAATGAAGTACAAAATGGTCTATGGTCTGTCGCATTTTTAATGGTTATACTTCCAAATAAGAAAAAACGAAAATCAGTTGTGTTATTAGTTTTCTCGGTCAAAATTTTTACACAATTTTTTTTAAACATCTTTTAGTTATCAAAGAGTAATTTAAAGAGTATATTGTCAATGTTTGATAGTTTTAAATTCTTTGAAGAACGAAACGCGACTAATCTTTGTTATAAAAAACATAGCGTTTTGTTTATTTTCATAGCAAGAATAATGAGCTGAAACTATTTTTTTAAAACAAAAGAAGGCGCTAAAATTTTGTTTTATAAAACGTAGTTTTTTTTTAAAAACAACAGAACGCGTTAAAACTGTACAACAAAATTATGTTTTATAAAATAAGGTTTTATTTTTATTTTTTATTAATAACGCGAGTAAACTGTTTCATAAAATATTTCTTTAATTTATTTTTGTAAACAATATACAATACTATTATTTTAAAGTCTTTTTAACCGAGGAAAACTAAAAAACAACATACGAATACTTCACTCGAAATTGTAATTTATCACACAAGCTTCCTAAAAATAACACATTTACTAAACTTCCTGTCCACGAGCGCCAAAATATTTTTGACTTTAAAAATGGCGTCGGTAACCCGTTTTTTACGACTATACATAAATTAGCTGTATATTAGTAAGCTTGATTACCTGTAATTAATAAATGGATAAAAAATATATAAAAATGAAACCGGCCATATTAATATTTTAAATTAAAATGCTATTCATGTACCGATACTGTATATGTTAGTTTAGGGCCTGACAATATGTTATCTATGATTTTTTCCCCACAACGTTAAATTACTCTATGGTTATAATTACATATTCATGTGCGGCGTAAATTTACGTTTTTTTCTGTAAACGTACTGTTAAATTAAATTTTATTTCAGAAAAATGAAATATTTCACAAACCCGTTGACGTTATATCCGAAATTCTAGTTTTCTTTACTACTTATTATATGTCAAAATTAATTCAAGATAGAAATCAAAATGCAAATATTCAATTTTATCAACCTTGAATTTTAGTTGAAAGTATAAAATTATGTTTACTACTGTATGAAACAAGCCTATATATATAGACATATATATATATATACTATAACCACGTTATAATGCTGTATTTTTCAAAATAAACGTATTAATAACAACCCTTTACCTACTGCCATAAACTTAGGCAAAGCTAGCGGTAAATTAGTATGTTTAGTGTACAAATAGTTTTCACATAAAGGTAGCTACACATAAGTACCTACTTTTCAACATCATAGTAACATTTCATATTTTCGACATTTTGAGTTTTTTTTAATGATTATGTGTTCCTAATCATATACATCTCAATATACCAAAAAAAGTCTTATTTGTAAATAATAAATTTATCACGGAATGTCAAAAATAATGTTTTCATTATACGAACGGTGTTTTCATTTTAGATAACACATGTTCTTTTTTGTGTTATTCAGATGTTGAATAGGGTTGTGATCGTATAAACCTGCTTAAGAAAATCGTAATGGTTTTTGTGGTTTATTTTTACTATATGAATAGTTAAAATTCCACTGCAAGCGACAATTAAGAAAAAATATGAAATACGTTCCCTTACATTTTCATATAGAATCATCACTCCCATAGATGAATTATAAATAATGGATTTTTGATTTTAAAAAACTATTTAAGTTATCATTATGTTTCTTAATGGTTTTTTATTATGTAAATACACGTAGATTGTTAGAGACGCAATTTAGTTATGTGCAAGACATATGTATACATAGACACGTTGTAAATTTCAAATGAAAAACAAAAAACGTTTTCAAAATTTATTTTATCTCTAACGAAAAGGAGAAGAAAAAAAATAATGTTTTCTTTTTTAAATATTAATTTAGCTGTCGCTCGCAAATAAAAAATATGTTCAAAATGGTGAACCATTTTTTCAAATTTCATAAACATTGCGCCAATTCATTCGATTAATTTTCATTTAAAGTTTCATTGTTTATAATTTATTATGAACTTTTAAAAACTATTTTATAATAATGAATTCTATAATTGTTCGATGATTAGTTATAGACTTGCTCCGATCGCCATTTTGTTTTTATTTATTTGTCTTATTTTATTTGTAATAAATTTTCAAGTTATTACAAGTTTATTGTAATTTTTTGTAAACAATTGTTTTGGAAAATAAATATTTTTTCATACTTAAATCTGTTACTCAGGATTAGTTTATCAATCTTATATGTTTTTATATGCATAATAAAGAGTGTGTTGACTTAAAAACATAATATGCTCCTTTTTGTCAAAGGCGAAGAAAACACAGTGTTATCTGTGTTTCGTTAGTTGGAAAACGTTATAGCTAGGATAATTTGTAAAGGACCTCGTCAAGTGCTTTGTATAAATTTATACGTTATATATTATGTATGAAAATCATTTTGTACATGTGTGTTTGTGAATATTACTAATGTGCTAAGTTGTTTTGGAATGTCCGATAAACAATGTGTAGATTTTTACAAAATATTTTTTGTAGTTTCCAATTGATAAGTTTGTCGGACTAGACAATCGTAAATACCACTTACTGTTTCTATTTAACGTTTAAGTTTTAGTAAAAACAAATATAAAGTCCTACAAAATATTGCAGGTAAAATATTTTAATATGTCGATCTGTACGCTCAAACTATTATATGTAACTAAAAATTAACATCAATTCCATTATTTCTTTATTACAAAAATAAATGTTTTAATTTACTCGTATGTGCATGCATAACGCGACCCACACTCGCTCGCTCAGATCTTTGACCTTTGAACGCTTTCGCTTCTGTTAGTGAGCACGCGTAACTATGTATATAATAGTAAACTTAACGAGACATGAGCTTTGCATCAGTGTGAGTGCGTACCCAATTGTCCAATCCGATTGTCGAAATGGTTCACACTGTAGACTATCGGTGTGCACTCACACAACCGCAAAGCACATGTCTCTTTGAGTTTACTGTATCAATCACTTAACGTGTTATGCACGTACGAGGAAATTATTCACCAATTATTTATTTTTAATGTAATAAATACAGCATCATATATATGTCAATTTTTAGTTTGATGTAATAGTTTAAATGACAATCAGTAATTGACATATAAAAAAATTTACAGTGTTGTTGTAGGATCTTATACGTGTATATATGTTTGTAATATTTTCTAGTCAGAGCAATGTGGAAGTTGTTTTTGTTGATTTTCTTCAATATTTTTGTTATATATATCTGTATTTTTGCATATTAATCACTAAAGTATACCTGAGCCATCACATATCATGTATAGGTTTCTTCAAAATATCGGTGTAACAGTGGCCTTACTAAAAACATTACCTTTTTTGCAAATGTCAAAGGTTAAATTAAAAAAATATATATACAATGAGCATGCGAAGTGAGAAATATAAGGCTTTTCTATGTTTATCTGTAATTGAACTTAACTAAAAATAAATGACTGTCATGTTTATAGGTTCGTCTTTAACATAAAAAAAACAGGTAACAATGAAAAAAATTAAGTGAAATACATATATGTATAATCCTATCGGGTTCCATGGGCCACTATTTTACCGATAGCTTCTCATATATAATAAATTATTATATTATATATTGCAAATTCTACATATAGGTACGTACAAATATCTACACAAGAAAAGTCTTTACTTTTCCAAGAATATAGCGTAACAATTTAATGTTAGAAATGCCTTGTGAATAAACAAAATACATCCGTCAAAGCGTTATAAAGAACTTATTTTAAAGTTAGGTATCTATGACGGATGACCCAGTGTTGCCATGTACATTGTTCATTAATAGTAATAAATAATATATTTTTGTGTTCAAAGAATGTAATTTTGTACACAAATTAATATAAAAACTCCTGTTTCGATGTCTTTCTGTGAATAGTTAGTTAACTGCATCCACCTATTGTAGTTAACTTTGTGCTATATTAAAACTCTGTATGGGTTTTTCGTCCGCTACAAGTTCTGTAGAATATGTAATAGACAATTGTGCCCAATTCTGGAAAATAAAACTTGACACAAAAAAGGGGACATAATGTTGACATTATTAACCGTTCAATAGTCAGGACCAAATGAAGTTGATACTTTATGATTTGTTATTCTTTTGTACTATTGAGTAGTCTAATTAACGATTTCCAATATTTATCATGAATATCCAATATATAAACCCACACAATCAATAGATACAAAAAAATTACAAGACGTTTTAACGTGCAGTACAAATTCAACTAACACTTCGAAAATGTTGCCTATTTAAAGAATTCCGAACTTGTGTCAAGTTTCGTTAGCCGGATTCATGAGTCCATACGCGGCTTAATTATGTAACTGTTATTTTTAACAGTGACTCATCACCTGTCATTATACACTATTCATATAACTGTTCGTGTAAACTGTATAAATTCTTATTATATTTAATAATCTTTGGTCTGTGCGAGCAAACATATCGTGTATTTGAGGCGGTATATCGATTCCGTCGTCACATTAAAATTAAACAGTTGTGCTTTTTTAATTTTGCCCGCAAGACCAAAGTGTCACCACTGTAAATGACCTACGAACTAATATTACCTATGCTATGCTATCTATACTGTATTGCTTAAGGAACTCATTGGTTAATATTGAAAAAATAATAAACTGAAAAATATTTAATTTTGTGTTTTGTTTGCGCCTCCTAAATACCTATTGGAAAGAAAGAGATGATTTTATTGACATAAAATACACAACAACAGAATAAAAGTGAAAAACAACATCAGTTGCTGTGTGTACATGGTGCGTTTATTCAGAATATCGTCTCCTTGGGAACAAATTGGATTAATTATTCGTAAATTATCCCAAAAATGAGTTTTAATTAATTGGTAATATCGGTTTTCCGCTAAGATAAACTATTTCGAAGATATTGGAGTGAAAAATCCTCGATGGGAATACTATTTCCCGTTATCACACTAGTTCGTGCTGGGAAATATTTGAGGGGGAAAGCGCACGCTGCTGGGCGCACTCGACACCCCTCTCTCACAGAAGACTACCTTGAAATGTACTGCAATTCCCACTATCTTATTTCTCTAATGTACGTACGCGTTTCGGTAGTGAGTGAGATGTGACAGAGCCCATTCCTATCCTATTTTCCCAATCATTTCTCCAAATCCATTCCTATATCTCCAAAGGTAGGCAGCGCATCCAGGGGCGTACCAACGTTTGTCATTGTGGACTGATGTTGGCATGTATCGCGGATGTCTATGGGCGACAGTATCCATTTAACATCAGGTGGACTGTATGCTCGTCTGCCGCCTTCGTCCATAAAAAAAGTGTTTAATTTTTTCCTCACCAACTGCGGCGCTGTATGTGTGATAGCAACCCCCCAGGTGGAGAAACAATGATATATAGTAAATAGATATTTATTTTTGAAAATGCATATAAAAACGGCCTCTGTGCGGTTTCTTAAAACTTTTTTGACGATTTATGGCTCATTTGCCCAAGGAGTTTCTCGAAAGTCAGTTTAAACAACTGTTATCATCATCATCCGATCACTGTTACCATCATGTGAACAGTTGTAACCGAGAATTGTAAGTTGTTTGTGTCGCGAGAATCATATATAATATTCTCTCTGTCTCCTTGTGTAAACGAACCTTTATTTACTGACCAATAAACAATAAGGCTGCATTCCAAACTGATTTAATTGCGATGCAGCAAGCATGCCAATTAAATCATTATTATGCGTCCCTTTCTATATTATGAACATAGAACAGGATGCCACAGTATTTAAGTTGTCAAAGATAGTAAATTCGCACATTTTGACACGCAGCCCCGATGAGGAGTATTGAAATGAAAAGGAATAAAACAAAATATGATTTTTAAATATATTTCAGTAATCAAAATATAATAATAGGCTTACACATTAATAGTTACAAATCGTATCTCATCGCGTGACCAATTCCTTTACAAAATAAACAATAAATAAATGCTAACACACCATTTTACACTAGACACACAGGCCTTCATATTCTCCCGCCATTTTAATATCAAAATTGACAGTTAAAAAAGCGGGAAAAATACGCGCGTGTTTAGTCTGTGCGTACATTTATACAAAATGGCGGAGTTTCAAGCAATAAAAAAGTTTTGATATCACAAAAAATGCGGAAAAATTTCAACCACCTATAGCCAAAAAAATAACGAAAAATATTTACAAGCCGATATAAATTACAATTCCCATAAAGTAGTATATTTTTTACATAAATTGTTTAGTGCACTTTATTCACATTGTGGAATTCCGCGTATTTTTATTACCTATATGAATTTTAATTGAAACGCAAACCGCATACAACTCTCTTAAACGCTAAATGGTGATATTATTCTTAACATCTTGTGCATTCAACACCACTTCTCTTCGAAAACAAAGAAAATATTGGAAAATGGCAATTTTTATATAATTCAATTCAATATAATCTATAGCTATTTATTATCATCGGTTATTTTAAAAATTAATACTTTCGTCCTGTATTTTTATTAAAAATGCGTTTACACTTACAAAATATGTATATAAATTATCCAACTAGTTATATACAATAGTCTTTTTCGGCTACAATAATAAGATTTTCATAATATTAAATTTTCCTTTAAAATTATAGTTCGACTGTCGGCAAGCATTCACATCAATTAAGTCTATTTCACAATTACAAGTCGCAAATTAATCTGTGAAAAGATATTTGTGAAACAGTCTCAGGAACTAAATTAATAAAAGTGTCTAAATCAAAGACAGAATCTTTGACAGACGCGAAAATAAATCTGTCAGGAACTTCTTGAATCTAGTGAATATTTACATATTTCTATATCTCTTAGAAATAATTTTATCACAAATTAAAATTCCGAACTATTTTTATGAGCAATTATATATTTTTAATCTACTATTGGTCAAGATTTTACGATTGATAGCGAATGGTCATAAATTAAAAGCGTCATTAAAGAAAACAAGTCATAATTAATAAAGCTGAATAATATCCAGCAATAATTATTAAAAATGTGCTCCAAATTGGAGACATTACTTAAAACTATGCAATTTTAGTATATTTTTTTAGCTGCGAAATTACAAGTACAATTTAAAAAAAAAGTCAGGCGTGGACGTATCAAAATGAAAAATAATGCTGAGCATATTTTGTTTCTATATTTATGTCTATCTAATTAATTTAGACTTATATATTCTGTATAATATTTAGCATACAGTACAAATGTATACTTCAAAGCATTGTTCTATAAATAATTATGTATATTTTGATTGAATTGTACAAATTTTCAGTTGCCATGAATAACCTGTGACGTAAAAATAAACGACGGAGCATTCCTTTTAAAAATAAAACTTTGAATTGAATTAAAATTAGGTAAGTAACTTTGTAAAATGCACACCTTCGCCTCCATTTTTAAAACCATCATTTGTTTTATTTACAATTTGATCACGTTGCTTCGTTTCTTTTACACATTGTTTAGTTCCCACCTAACCTAAAAATAATTGTACAATATATGTATAAAATATGTTTTTTGGGGGGAAAAAGATTGACATATATTAGGATAACATGCTTTAAATAAAATATTTTTTGAATTGACTAAGATAAAGTACTAAGATGATTTTATTTCTTTGATTCTCAATTGTAAAAAAAAAATTAAAAGCGTAAAAACATATCAAGAACGTATGTATGTTATACGTATGTACATATAACAAAAAGAAAGAAAGAAAATATATTTCTTTCATTTGAATTTTGCCGCGCTCCGCGCTGTCGGTATAACTATCACAGTGTCGGTAAAACAGTGTAGGCGTCAAGTGAAGAGAATCGTGCTGACTGTCAAATTGTAGGTAAACATAAATAAGAGTATTGTAAGGATAAATAATAGATGTTAAAAAGGATTTGAAGAATAAACTTCATATGTCGTTTCTTTGTATATCGAAGCAACACCACATAGTTTGTTTCATTTGACAATCCTTTTGAAGAGAAAATAATCGACCTTATATAAATATGAATAAAAATATTGTAAGTTTTAGAGAACGAGAAACATTAGCTTTGTTCGCGGTAAGGATTTAGAACTGATTCGGGACTAGTACTGAACCAATTTGGAATCGTAGAAGAGCGCATGCTCGATTATAAACCGATTCGTAATTTTTATTTACCGCAAACGATTTCGGAACCAAATTGCGAACGATCTACTGTCATCGGTCATACGTCAATTTCTAAATTTTCTAATCTATATGTTTTTTGGTTATTGTTGCTGTATTTGTATTTGCATAAAAAAAAAACTATAATACATTTCAATGCTGTCACTTTTTTAGAATCTCCTTGCTGCCAGTTATAATATTCTGAGTCAGCAAAGCGATGTGCCAATACTTCTGTCTTGTCTCTGCTCAGCCGAAAATGTTCTTGGTATTGTTCCGCACTAAATTGGGGCACTATTTCCTCCAAATAATTATCAGTTTTAGGAGTTTGAACTAACTCTAACATATCCCCCAAATCTTCATCGCTGGATGGTAAATGATCAGACATTTATTATTTTTTTATATAATTTAACTGGAAAGTAAATACACCTTTATATTATTTATATAAACAACAAACAAAACTAACCATAACCAACAAAGAAAATATAGGTTAGTTAATAAAACTAATAAGTTTCTAACCAACTGAATATAGCCACAGCATGTATGTCAAATGTCGTTAGGTAAAAACTGCGCATGTCTGGAACTACGGATTCTTGCCAAAGTCATAGAACTGATAGGACTGATTCTGAATCGATCTTGAATCGAGTTCGACGGTTCCGCGAACACAGAACTGTAACTAGAAATTCTGAATTGTGTGTTCCGCGAACGGCATTATTTGAACTGCGCATGCGTATAGTTCCGAATCAGTTCTGAATCCTTACCGCGAACAAAGCTATTATAATTTTAAAGTCTTCTTTCTGTCATACTAGATAATATGTATGTATGTCATAAAGGTTTTCTGTCGTACGATATACAAATAAAATACCAAAAAAAAGAGCTAAAAATTCAACGAAAACCAAAAAAAATAGTTTATTAGTTTGTATACAACAAACTATTTTTCATATAAATATATTCTTACTACTATATACTAGGCATGTAAAAACACCTCCAAAAAAATATTTTATACATACAATAACACAATAAATAGTCTAATTTGTTTTCTAATTAAAAAAAAAAGCTGCCAAAACTCACAACGGAAAAAATACTTTATTTACAGAACGCCGATTTTTGGTAATCCACTGGTTCCAAAGAAAATCCCGCCAAAATACAATGGTATCACAACAAAAGCCACACTAAATTTTTTATAATCAAATACGCTATGAGTATAACAGTTCGATTTTTAGTGCCGTAGTATTAATAACATGTGGTAGTTAGCGCGCGGTGTCGCTAAGATTCAAAATTATGGTAAAAAAAAAAAACGTGTTGCTAAAAATGGACTCCACGTAAATCAAGATGGCCGAATTATCTTGTGTCTCTTTAATATGTGTTGTCATCTGCAATTTTTAAAGAAAATGCTTTGTAAATTTATGCCTATACATGGACTGTAAAAACATGTCGATCATTGAATTTTGAATTTGAAGCATTTCTTTGTTTCTCTTTATATTCCGCAATTATTCTTTTTATTTCACTTTATACTTTTTGCTGATATCTGGATTTTTTTTAAGTAAACATATATGAGTAGTGGAGTGGATATTGATTGTAGCAACAAATGTCGAATTTTACATGTTAATATCTCAACTTTGAATAATTTAGAAAATAAATGCTGCCAATATTTTATTACAATAGTTTTAAATGATACATTGTGATATTTTTTTTAATTATTCACGAATATACTATTAGAAGCAGTAAATAAGGTCTAGGCACGGGATATACTATTCGCAAAATGTCCAGCTCCGCATTCATTTCGCAAAATGTCCAGCTCCGCATTCATTTCGCAAAATGTCCAGGTCGGCATTCATTTCGCAAAATGTCCAGCTCGGCATTCATTTCGCAAAATGTCCAGCTCGGCATTCATTACGCAAAATGTCCAGCTCGGCATTCATTTCGCAAAATGTCCAGCTCGGCATTCATTTCGCAAAATGTCCAGCTCGGCATTCATTTCGCAAATTGTCCCAACATCTAACATAAACCGAAAATAATAAGGGTTAAAGTATGAAATTGCCGTTTTATAGTAATAGATACTTTGAATTGACATAAAACCTTCATGGTGTGAGATTTTCGAGTGAAACTTTTTTCACACGATACCTATGAGGTTCTTGTGTTAAAAAATGTGCAACATTCGATTTTCGACTTTCAATTGGTTTTTTTATTCAGCTTAGACGGGAAAGATGGATACTTCGAAAATCCGAGTAATCTTTGAATACGAGTTCCGACGCGGAACTAACGCGGCAGAAACGGCTCGCAATATCAATGCTGCGTTT
Source organism: Sesia apiformis (assembly GCA_914767545.1). NCBI lineage: Eukaryota > Metazoa > Arthropoda > Insecta > Lepidoptera > Sesiidae > Sesia > Sesia apiformis. The sequence goes on from OU611976.1 coordinate 4,275,145, forward strand.
GGAGAGGAGACTGCTAATGTACGAACCGTGCGTTTTTGGTTTAAACGCTTTCGTAATGGAAACTTCGACTTGAAGAACGAACCACGTGGAAGACCGCCCACACAGGTGAATAACGCTGAATTGAAGGAATGCTGAATGGTGGAAGCCGATCCGAGTCAAACTACCCAGGAATTAGCGGCATGGTTTAACGTTACCTTACCCACAATATTGACTCATTTGCATCAAATCAATAAGATAAAAAAATATGAAAAATTTGTGCCTCATGATTTGACTGATCTGCAGAAAGAAACGCGTGTTGAAACTTGCGTTGCCTTGTTGAATCGGTACAGAATGAAGGAATATTGGATCGAATTGTGACATGTGACGAAAAGGAAAAGTGGATTCTTTACGATAACCGAAAGCGAAAAATGCAATGGCTGACCCCAGGTCAAACGCCGCAACAGTGCCCTAAGGCAAAGCTTACCAATAAAAAGGTAATGGTAACTGTTTGGTGGTCTATTCATGGTGTTATTCACTATAGCTTTCTTAGGTCTGGTCAAGCAATAACAGCAGATGTTTACTGTGCCGAACTTCGAACAATGATGGCGAAACTAGCAGTGAAACAGCCCCGACTCGTGAATCGATCTTCACCATTATTGCTCCATGATAACGCAAGACCTCACACTGCACGAGAAACCGTTGTAACTCTACAGGAGCTGCAGTTAGAAACCATACGTCATCCTCCGTACCCGCCAGACCTTGCTCCAACGGACTACCATTTTTTTCGTGATTTGGACAATTTTTTACGTGGTAAAAAATTTTCTTCCCAAGAGGCAGGACAAAATGCTGTCACACAGTGGCATAAATGAACTTCCGATTAGATGGCAACAATGTATAGATAATGAGGGTATATAATATTTTGATTAAATAAATATGTTACATTTTAGAAAAAAACGAGTTTTATTTTTTCAGTACAAATCGGCAATTTCATACTTTAACCCCTAATATTACAAAAGTCAATCAGTCCGACAACCAAAATGTAAAATTTCTTTCAACAATAATCCATAAAAGTCAAATGGCCCTGGCAACACCGCGCCCTAAACCCGTAAATAATATGGCAACACTAAACATTGCTAGTGTGTACCGCCGCCGTATCATCTGATGGCGAGCAGCAGTGACGTCATCAAGATGGCGGCCGGCGCAACGCGGTGCGCCATGCTGTTATATTTACTACTTTGCTCGCATGTACCTGGAAAAATAGATATTTATTGTATACCAACACATGTTGTAAAAAGACAAATCTTGTTCACTTTGAAGGCAGAATCAGTGGTCGACAACTAGGCATTTTGCCAATGGCGCGTGTAAATGAATTTCAAGTAAAAATGGCGTCGCTCAGTAGAGATAGTTGGTTCACCGAGGACAGTTGGACTCCTTGCAATTACACGAAAAACGCAGAGTCTTATGCTTTTATTTGATTGCAACAAACATTGCGCTCAAATATGTGTTGTTATGAAACCACAATCTATAATATATAATTTTTATAGTAATCAAATAGAAACTAAACCGTACCCTTTCGAGCTCTCGCCAAAGTATCCAAAAGACAATTTATGTACAGATACATTAAGAAAACATTGACCATTGGCTAATCTGGTAACACCCGAACGCGTCATCCACGTCTATGTAATAAAGTATCTCGTATCGTACGCAATTAGAGGTACACTAATCCGTAAGTAATACGAAAAGTACAATAGGCGGCCTTATCGCCAAGCGATCTCTCGCAGACAGCCTTTGGGTGGTAAGGAAGAAACAGATAACAATATCAAATAAAGGTAGATGGTACAATTTTGCATAATATGATACTAATTGCATAATAATATGAGAAGATCGGGATCAGAATTGATCGAAGGTGAATGAATTTCGTTGGCAAATTTCACAGAAATCAATTCAAAAAGACGTAACAAACAAACAGACAAACGAACACACTTTCGGATTAAATAAATTAAAAGTGTGAAATTTTGGAATTACTGTGCGGTGTCGTCATCACGCCATCTCTTCCCGTTGATGTCGTAAAAAGCGACTGGGGGATTGCGCAAAGCGGCTACCACGAGTCCTGAGAAATTAGATCACCTCTAAAATAGTGGACTCGCCAACACTCTTAGCCAGCGTGCCGTAAGGCTATATATCCCTCATACACAAGACAATGTGCACGATCACTATCAACATACAATTTTGTCCTTTTGTAATGCTCACGAAGATATTCCTTCGTTGAGACGCACCACACTACGTGGGGATTCTGACTGCACAGTCGGATGTATGTACAGTAATCCCCCCTATAACACGGTAGATTGGTTCCGCGTTATAGGAAAACGTGTTGTAGGAGTATTCCCGTATAACGCGTTTTTACGACCCCCTATAACGCGTTACGTATAAATTATTCACGTTTAACTTTTCTCGCTAAAGGGGGTTTAAATCGAATATTAAGAAAAAACTATATTATGAACGAAATATGTACGTTTTATTAAAATCAAACTAAACTAAGAACATTTTAAATAAAAAACTTATGCATATGAACTAAAAAAACAGTTAATTTCAAATAAATTACACTATCATTATAAATTTCACAGTACATACAGAAATATAATGTGGGAAATCCCCGCGTTATATGGGGGAATGCCCGTGTTATACGGGGGATTGAAATCGCGTAATATGAAAATGCGTTATAAGAGTACCGTGTTATAGGGGGGATTACTGTATATGTATTATTTTTGAAGTAAATAGTATGTTTAAGTATATCTAAGTTTGATTTAATATTTAACTGGATTATGATTATACGTTCATCCTGCAAGCGTATCGATCATTCACTATTTTCTAAACGCTAACGGATTGCCTGCGTCGTGGGCTCGAGACCCAGACACGAAGGCGAACACACCGCGTGGAACAGCCGGACCGGAACAAACGGCCGCCTTTACAACAAACGATTGTCCGACCGGGAATCGAACTGGACTAATTGGTCGTCAACTAATCAATTGTGGTGAGCACTCACCGTTGATGGTGAGGTTGTAGGCCTTGTCGCCGGCGAGGCCGGGCTGCACGCTGCGGTCGCACGAGTGCGACACCGCGCTCAGTGACAAGTACTGCGTGCTGACGCCTCGCGTGTCTGCAATGATGATTAAATAAGTTCATGAAGGTACTATATAGTTCCTAGAAGCACAGCAAAGGCACAACATTGTTGTAGATTGAAATACGTGGGGATGATGGCAATTGTATTGTGCCATCGTCCCCGTTGAACGTTTTCACTGGGGACAATGGAATCAAATCTTTCTTTGTTTCAATTATAAATTTATTAAATTATTTCTTTGTTCGTTGTGGCTGTGGAACGAACTGCCTCAAGAGGTCTTCCCATCAAACTACGACATGGGGTTCTTCAAGAAAGCTGTGAATAGGACTTTGCAAGGTCGGCGGCGCGCCCGCATACCCCCTGGTGTTGCACGTGTCCATCGGCGGCGGTAACACTTACCATCACGTGGTACCGCTTGCTCGTCCGCCCTCTTCTCTATTAAAAATAGAGTATGAGGTTATAATTGTGTTTCTATAATGTGTAAGGCGCCGGCGAGGTGTTCCAGCTCTCACTCTCATCACACAGTTGTTGTTCAACACGGTATTACCATTAGATAATATCCATGTTGGGTCAGCCAGACTACGATCTGCGATAGTTCTAGTTTTGTCGTAATGGTTTAGTTCGTGTCAAGATGTCGCTGTATCGTTTCTGCATCGCGGTATTGTTTCGTTTCTGTATAAACATCTTAACTGGAGAATTTTGATTTTGTAATGCGTGTGTGTGTGTTGTTTTTACCCATATAGTGGAATTTATATCGCCATACGTAAGTCTAGCGCTGACCGTTATTGCGCAGAAGTCAACAATAAGGTATCTTGGAGGGGCTAGAGGGATGAAGGGCGGGCGTGCGTAGCGCCGATTGGCTCTCCAGTCGCATTCCGTCCCCCGTACTGATACGACGCCCCGCGGACTTTCAGTGTACAGTCGCGTTCTGAATTTTATTGTTATTGCTGTTAATTTTTGTTATTGTTTTTGTTAAGTTTGTTTGTTAAATATTGTTTTTTTAAGTTTGTTTGTGACTTTAAAGTGAATATGCCTAAAAAAAATACTGTTTTGAGAAGACAGGCACGGAAAATGGTGTATGACGTGCATTGTTTTTTGAAAAGGGAATCTAATGAATTAATCGATTCTTGAAAACAAATAAAAAGTGAGATTGGCGAAGCTACGAGTATTTTACTCAATCATTCGGACAGCAGCACTTTAAATTTAAGCCAGATAAAACAAACTGCAGAAGTTATTAAGGCGGGAAATATGAAATTAAATGGTATAATTAGTGATTTAGGGAAAATTCAAAAAAGGACAGCAGAGTCTACAAATACGTCAATTGCAACAGTAAGGAACATCTCCACTCAAGCCAATAGTTCCGATTTGATCACAGTGTTCAGAACACCTGGCAAAAAACGTTCCAGAACAAAACCGGTCACAAATATCGATAACTTTGACCAAGGAGTAATAAAAAGGTGCATTCATAATTTTCACAAGATAAATAATGAACTTCCCACCGTCGGAAAGCTGAAAAGGAAGCTAGAGGAAGACATAAATTTCAAAGGCTCGGAACGAAGTCTTCGGCGAATAATTAAGAGTTTGGGATTTCGGTGGAAAAATACTGAAAACAACCGGAAAGTGCTGATTGAGACTTCAAATATACGGTTGCAACGTATCGAATATTTACGTAAAATAAAGCAATATCGTCAAGAGGGAAGGCCTATCGTTTATACGGACGAATCTTACGTAGATTCATCGCACTCTTCTTCAAAAGCCTGGACCGATGGTACTACTAAGGGCCTCAAGAAACCTATTTCGAAAGGACAGCGAGTTGTCATTGTCCATGCAGGGACTGAAACTGGGTTTATACCCCATGCGTTGCTGACTTTTAAAGCTGGTACCAAATCAGGTGACTACCACGACAATATGAATTTCGAGAACTATGAAAAATGGCTTAGAACTCAGTTAATGCCCAACCTACCACCCAATTCCGTCGTGGTAGTCGACAACGCGTCCTATCATAATAAACAGTGGGATCTCGCACCAACCTCTAATTCCAAGAAAGCTGACATGCAAGCTTGGCTCACTGAAAAAGGCATACAGTACGAGGAAACACTAATGAAACCTGAGTTATACAATTTAATAAAAGCAAACAAGGAAAGATTTAAAACATTTTCGATTGACCGAATCCTAGCCGAACAAGGCCATCAAGTGCTGAGACTACCACCATACCACCCAGATCTAAATCCTATCGAAATGGCATGGTCCGATATAAAACAATACGTAGGCAGCAAAAATGTGAAATGGAGTGTTACTAAATGTATAGAGCTAATTCAAGAAAAAGTTTTACTGGTGGGTGCATGGGATTGGCAAAAGTTATGTAAAAAGGTGAAGGATATAGAAGAGCAATATGCAAAGAGTGACCATGTCATGGATTTGGTAACAGAAGAATTCATTATTCGCGTTGATGGGGATAGTTCAGAGGATAGCCTTGGTGAGTCTGATGACGATGACGCTGCTAGTGCTGACGACTGAAGCAGCCCCGAGCCCGGGCCCTCAACAAGCAAAAGGCCCTGTCGAGATACCATTGAAGGCGTGATACCATTGCCCGATTCAGACTAGACTAGACTTATATCTTAAATAAAAATTGTCAAATTCGATTACGTTTTTATTTTTATTTTCCCCATAAACTCGTTAAAAATTATGTCTTGGGTAACATGAAATCTTTGTAAAATTGGAACTATAACACATACACACACATATAGTTACCTATTGTTGAGAAAATAAAGATTTAAATTTGACGACTGGCACGTGATCAACTTTGTACAGAAGTAATTAACACTTTAACATTAACTATTTATTAAAGTATAATATTTGCGTGCGCGACAGTACACATGCGCAGCTATCCTTCACATTTCGCTCAGCGGCAGACTTGCTTTTTGTCATTACATTAAAATAATGTCATTAGGATTATTTAGCTATTAAATAGTTAAAGTAATAATTGTATTGCGTGCGCGACAGTACCCATGCGCAACTATCCCCTCCACGTTTCGTTCAGCGCTAGACTTACGTGCCGCTACTTGTACTTGTGGTTTTATTGGTCGCACCCTCGGATTGGAACAACACCTTTCCGTGTTGTGTGGGTCATGAAGTAGTGGACAACACAGTGTGGTTCTCATACAGTGTACTGACCGTTGACAGTGTGGTGGGTGTACATGAAGCAGAAGGTGCGCGGGTGGGTGGAGGCGCGAGCGACGGGCGCCGCGATCAGGAACCCGCCGCCGGCAGACGACCAGCTGCCGTAGCACGTGTACACTGCGAACACGACAAAATACCACAATGAGGATGATGGCGGCCCACTTCCAGTGCTCCATCCTGAGACACTGGGTGAGCTTAGTCAGTGGCAACAGTCAGTGGTTGTAAAACAAAATAGTGTATGGTGCGGTGCAATTAGCACATTCTGCCAGTGTCAAGATTTTTTTTAGCAATAAAACGTCTAAAATAAACGTATATAAACAGTCTAAAACGTATGGGTAAAATTGTTCGCTTTTGTCCCAGCCTAGATAAAGTCCTAACTACGCCCTTGGCCATAATAACAACAAGAAACTTATCAATTTTGTGGTTTGTACATACCCATGCTGGTACAACTGGATTTGAACTCGATAGTGTCCTGTGCGGCGCCACAACCAACACTTGCACTGTCATAGTCGCCGGCGACACACTCTGTCGCCGATTGAAGGTCGCGAGAGTCGCCGTCGCCTGGAAGTTTTAATTTTTCACTGTATTTCGAAAATTATCCAATATTTAGTATTTTTTTTTTTTTATGGACGAAGGCGCAGACGAGCATACAGTCCACCTGATGGTAAGTGGATACTGTAGCCCATAGACATCCGTGATACATGCCAACATTAGTCCAAAATGACAAACGTTGGCACGCCCCCGGATGCGCTGCCTACCTTTAGATATAGGACTGGATTTGGAGAAAAGGTTGGGGAAATGGGGAGGGATATATTGGGAATGGGCTCTGGCACATCTCACTCACTACCGAAACACGTACGTACATTAGGAAAATAAGATAAAGTGGGAAATGCAGTACATTTCAAGGTAATCTTCTGTGAGAGAGGGGTAACGTGGCCAGTCGAGTGCGCCCAGCGGCTGTTGGATTGCAGCGTGCACTCTCCCCCTCATTAAGCTAAGTATGTGGTTTTTAAGTAAAAATAAGTCCATCAGTGTCCATAAATGACTAGAGATGGTATGGAGATCCGTAAAGGAAATTTATCGAATACCCGTAATAAAATATTGGAAACCGTAACCGTGTGGTGCTTGCTGGCTGTCTATAGAATAACACCATCCCACCTCTTCGCGTGGGTGTCGGGAAAAGGCGGGATAACAGGGCCGCTACGACAAGCACTAACAAACTACATCACCTCTAAAAAAAACTAGACTCGCCAACCCGCTTGGGCAACGTGGCATTTAGAGGCCATACAACTCTCATGCATGAGACAATGTGCATGGAGAAGCCCGTGTCCAGCAGTCAGGTGGATACTGAAAGGGATACATCCGTAACCGGTAAAAGAGTATAAATATCCGCATCTAGATCAAATGAGTTGTTCACAGTATCGTCAATAGAATCGTTTCTAGCGGTTTTTAAAATAGATTTCTTTCGATTTATAGTACAATCCTAATATATATTTTTATTCTATGGGCGTCGACCGCGCCGCGCCCGCTCTGAGTAATGAGTCATAATGAGCATTACGAACGTTTTAGACAGGACAACAAAATCTTACATGTTTGTAACTTTTAATTTTCTCCTTAAAATATAGACATTTTTCGCTAGTACGGTTTTATATGTTTTAAATCGGTTAACATGTTTAATTGCATTATTTCAGTGACAAGTTGTTAAAAGAGTTGAAACGCCGATGACAGTGAGATGCCACTTCGACGGTAGATTACGTTATTTATGAATACAGTGTACGCCGTTGTCGTCCGTTGTAGCAAATAATGGGTAGTGCAGAGTAACAAAGTCAGAGATATCATTTAAAAAGTTAAAAAAAAATTGTAAAATAAAAGCTGGTTTTAATGATTAATTGTTAAGAGCACGCAGGTATTTTTAACCCTATATACAACGTGTCATCGAACTAACATAACACGTCAACTAATTTAAAATACTGTTCTAGCAAAATATAAAATTATTTAAGGCAATAAATCAAAAGGTATTAACATGTAAAGTTCTGTTGTTCTGTCTAATACGTTCGTAGAGCTCACTGTTCAGTACGCTAAAATATATGCTAGAAATGAAGAGTAAGTGATGAAAACAAACTTATTATAAAAACTGTTAGAATCGATTCTACCCTCTTTAATGTAACACATTGTATATAGTTTTCGAAATTTCCTTAAAAACAAATACCTGTCTATTGATTTACCAGTAATACTGACCTATTGTGATCTGCTGCCTTCGAAGGCGGCGGTCGGCGAGCGAACTCACCACCGAATACCGTCCGAAGATCGGACACCGCATCGGGTATAGAGACGTGGCTGAAACAAATAACACGGTCATTATATATTTGTTTTCATACGAGAGATGGCAAGTGGTACCGCCGGCTAGCATTGGACATTCGAACGCTGAGTAAGCGCTAATGAACTTTCAAGAATCTGGCGTTAAAGGCTAGTACAGTGAAATCAACCGAGACTTGAGGTTTGTGTGAGTGACAATCGTATTGGACAATTCGGCACCCACTCACACAGATGCAAAGCTCACTATTCATTGATTTCACTGTAAGTGTCATTATAATACAAACTTTCAATGTTTGATGGTCTAATGGTCTAAAACCCTTAGCGTTGAGGGTTCGCATTAACAGCACTATAGGCCTTTCTCACCACCTCCTGCAACTTTATCGGAAGCTTGTTAATATAATTTATTTAATAAAGGCCCCAATACTCACTAATAAGTGTGATGTATGGAGGCTGCGTGTTGTCCGCGCACGCGTCTTGCGGCGACTCCCACAGACCGCTTCCCTGTTGCAGTTCCAGTACATTCCCCTCCCGACGGTAGAACTTGAGGCACACGTGGCCAGACTCGCTGCGAAGCAAAGTTATTATTGAGACACACAACGCACAACGGTTACGTAAATAAATTTACGGTCAGTATGAAAAAAAAACATGAATAAATGAATACCTAACGCCGCCGTATTGGTTAAAATAATTACTATTGGTATTCGCCACTCGTTATTAATATTAATTATACATATTATAACTGGGACCTGGGGACGTGGCTTAATATTTATTTTAAACTAGCTGTGCCCGCGGCTTCGCCCGCATGTAATTCGGTTATCGTGGTAAATACCCTCCCTATTTCCGTCCTTGCGTTTCGATATATCTCCGTACCAAATTTCATCAAAATCAGTTCAGTGGTTTAGCCGTGAAAAGGTAACAGACAGAGTTACTTTTTATAATAAGTATGGATATCAATAGGTATCTGTTTAAATTGTAGTTTATTATAATTGTATTGTAATAGTAGTAGTTTTTGCACGCCGCGCGCCGTGTTGCAGTGGTGACATTTTTGCAAGTGAACTATTAGTATTATAACAAACTGTGTGCGGTGTGTTGCCGTGTGGCCGGCTATAGAATACCACCAGCCGATCTCTTCCCGTGGATCTCGTAAAAGGCGATGAAGGAATAGCAAAGCAATTATAATTTGTTGTTATATTCGTTAAATAAATGGTTGTGAGATCCCAGAGTGAATAATTCCTATTCCTATATATATATACATTAAATAATTATTTCAATTAAATAAATATAAGTACTCACCAGCCCCTGGTGACGTGCGCGACCAATTTGATATGCTTCTTGTCCTTTTGTTCGAGTATCGAGTGACACACTAGCCGCTTCTCCTCGAACGAGCCGTCCGTGTTCATTATCTGAAAAAGAAAATGCATCAATATCGGTTCAGCCGTGTGAATTTACCAAGTAAAGGACAAAACAAATATCATCAATAAACCAGTTTGACCCGGGAATTAAAAGAAAAATCGGTTTCAAACAGTTTTACGTCAGATTAAGGGTATTTTAGTAGGGGGAGAGTGCACACTGTATTTCCACAGCCGCTGGGCGCACTCGACTGGCCACGTTACCCCTCTCTCACATAAGACTACATTGAATTCCATTTTATCCTATTGAAGTTTCGGGTACTGTATCACTTGTGCACATGAAATTTTTCTTGTACAGACACGGCTCTTTTACGATTTTATTATATGTATACAATGTAAAAAAAGTAAATAAATGAATACAATTATATAATAATAAACCTTGAGCGTGGCGTTCTTGGTGGTGAAGTGGTACTGGTGCGAGTGGTCGAGGCTGAACCACTTGTGATGTTCTACGATCCAGCTCGGGAAGTGGCAGCGGTTGTGTTCGTCGTCGCCTGCAAACACACACATAGGTACATTCAAATCATTTATTGCCGAGTTATAGGAAAATAAAAAGATGTTTCACAAAATAACATTTTATATTTTACTTTTTTATTACTTATATATTTTTTTACATTTTATATTTATATTTTTTCGCGTTTTTCACACATTCTATTTAAACGGGTCCTAATAGATAGTCAGCTGGTGACCACGGTTGGTGCAACACAACCGAGACGACGAGTTAAATAAATATGGTAAACATTTGCGTTAAGACCCGTTTAAATATATATATAAATATGTTTCACAAAACTTATAAATCCACTATGACTTGCCGGGTCGGCATACAATACTAAGTGGTCTTATATCTAACTACATTCTTAAGATCATATTTGAATATCGAAATCATTATCTAATTCATTAATATTATAATAAGATTTATTTACTAGAATGCCAAATAACTTCTTATTAAACAATGCCATACATTTCTTTGCTTCTTTTCTTTAATTATTGGTGATTAATTCACTCGTATATGCATAACACTATCCACACTCGCTCGCCTTAGCTTTGCCCTGTGAACGCGCCCGTTCCGTTAGTGAGTACACGTAAGTAGGTACAACTAATGTGTAAAAAGGCAAAAAAAAACCAATTCTATAAAAAAATTATATAAAAACACACGTTTCATTAGTTCTGAAATGACTTTACCATAGGTTTACACAAACACAATTTCGAAACAATTGCCGGTTTTTTTAGATGCCATAGTAACTTGCACATAAAACGCACTTTCTTGTATGTATAAATATATTCGATTTTGTATTCGATAAATGAGCGAATTAATGAATGTAATAGAAAAAAAAATGAGTCAAAGGGGAATCCCCATAATATCTACACACAACATTAGCACTCTGACTTACCGGTAATTCCCCAACCGAACGAAGATCGGTGTTGCTATTAAATTTTGCTGAGGGAATTGAAAGCTACTAACTGCGGACAAATCTGTATGAAAAATTTGCAGATTGTAAAAATCTGTACAGAACTAACTCCTAATTTAAAATCTGTAGATGAATACCGATAAATCTGTATAACTGGTAGCACTGACTGCATATGTATCAGAGTGTGATGGCTCGTAAAGCGGGAACACGGAAACATAAATGTTTCCCCCCCATTCTTTGAAGCATCTTTCAACTGTATCAAAAACCTACTTAGATGTTAACGAGTGAATGTGTCAATACTGACTGTTGGTGAGGCGTATGGTCCTGCTGCCGTCGGTCGGCGAGGAGATGCCGTTGCAGGTGGCGTCGCCGGACTGCGCGATGTAGTACGTCATGCTCTTATCGCTGTGCTGGCCTTTGTAGATGAAACACCTGCCAAATACACGAATTGTAGTGTTGGACAAAACACTTTAGGGAGAATTGGCAGGATAGAAGGTACTAATAACAAACAGTAAGGGATAACAGAGCGCTTCCCGATACGTGGGGTCCGGTCAGCTGCAATCCAACAGCCGCTGGGCGCGCTCGACTGGCCACGTTACCCCCTCTCACAGAAGACTACCTCGAAATGTACTGCATTTCCCACTTTATCTTATTTCCCTAATGTACGTACGTTTCTCGGTAGTGAGTGAGATGTGCCAGAGCCCATTCTCATCCTATCCCTGCCCATTTTCCCCACCCTTTCTCCAAATCCATTCGTATATCTGCAAAGGTAGGCAGCGCATCCGGGGGCGTGCCAACGTTTGTCATTTTGGACTAATGTTGGCATTTATCGCGGATGTCTATGGGCGACAGTATCCGCTTACCATCAGGTGGACTGTATGCTCGTCTGCCGCCTTCGTACATAAAAAAAAAGGTGGACCGACGATATAAAGAAATTCGTCAGGTGGTAACTGGATGAGAAATGTCGAAATCCTTAAAAATGAGATCAGCAATGGCGTTGCCAGCCAACGCCAGCCAATGGGCCATGGGGGGGCAAGATGAGAGAGAGGGGGGCAACTAGCAATGCTAGCAAGGCAACTAGCAAGCTAGTGAATCGTTAAAAAATATCTATGTTTACTGATCTCCAAGGGCGTCACCAAGGCGGGGCAGGGGAGGGCAGTTGCCCCCCTATTGTATTGTATTGTAAAAAAATTGTATTTGTACCTACAATTCTCCCATCCTCTCTCTTATTCAAAAAGAAATTACACTTTCCTGAACAATATTTAAAAGATGAACAGAGGATTCTTCGTTGGATTTTTCGTTACTTTGTTTATTTTCTAGGGCGTTACTTTGATTTCATTTGATTGGAATGTTAGAAATGTTTGATGTGCATCATGTATTTGTAACATGTAATAAATGAGAAGAGGCGAGCATCGTGTGTGGTGGCGAGCCAGCAGTGGAGAGACATAGGCCGATGGTAAGGGATAACAAAGCGGCTACAATAAAGCCTTGAAGTACAAGGTGGCTACAATACGCCACCTCTAAAAGAGTGGACTCGCCCACCCATTTAGCCAGCGTGTCGATTTTCAAGGCCATACATCCCTCACACAAAAGATAATGTGCATGAGGAAGATCACATATAGCAGTAGACGATAAGAGGGCTGTATAATAATTACGGTATGTAAAAAATGCTCCATCCATTCCCTAAGTTACCGATGACACATTTCGAAATGTCGTTTTTTCTTGGAGATACAAATTACTTTTCATATAATGTACTAGCGACTCGCCCTCGCTTCGCTTCGCTTCGGTTTACAATATTTTTCTAATTTCAAAATAAAATATAGCCTATATTAGACACGGATATGTAGCATCCCATTTGTTAAAGAATTTTTGAAATCGGTTTAGTAGTTCCAGAGATTAACCCCAACATACAAACACACAATTTTACCTCTTTATTATATTAGTATAGATATAAATAAATAAATGTATTTGCCTTAATTAGAAAATTGGGAAATTACCATATCTTCTGTTTGTCGCATAAATATTTCTTTACCAATAATTTGGACTCATGTATTGAACCCACCGATCCACTGGTCAGCACAACTCGAGCGGGCAGGAATTCTTGAGCAAAATTCTTCCCCACGACACAAACAGTTGTGTATTTCGAAATTCCTTAATAAGTTGCAAGTCCCAAAAAACAAAAAGTAGACAAATTGTGACATGTCTTTTGCACAGAAAAGTACGTTATAATGTAAATGTCCATATACCTGTAAGTATCTTCATCGGAAGCGATGGAGTTCCTGCGGTTGACCTGCGAGATCTGTCCAACTAGGTATCTCGTGGAGCCCTCCTTCCACGTCGCGAGGCACACGAGCTCCTCAACTGAAAATTGATGGACGACAATTCAGTCAGTGAATGGTTGAAGAACTTGCCCTTGGCCTCAGGGATGAATTGAAGGATCATGAGGCCTGGGCTATGATTTGCATTCACCTCAATGCACGTACGTGGTCCGGTAATGAGTGAGACCCATTCCCTTCACATCCTATCTCTCACTATTTTCCCAACTCTTTCTCAGTATCCATAATAGGCATGATGACGGATTTTGAAATCCGCTTCTATAATGTAGATTCACGTCTACTGTTTCCGAAAATAACATTATTTCAGCAATAAAATAAGTTTTAACGCAAATTATGCATTTTTTTTCTATCTACTTTGAATTATGCGCGAAAACACTCGCAGGTGTCATGGCGTCGCTTGTGACGTCACACCTAGGTAAACGTAGGTAGGTAAATCAATCGAAGTTCAAGCGACACGGTGATGTTCACTGAGGCGTGACGTCATTCGCTCTGATTGGCGTTTTAGTTAACATGGCCGAATGCAGTATTTTATACTTTTATTTTATTGAAAATATTATCAATCTCAATGTTTACATTAAAACTGGTTAATTTATTAGAATTCTTTCAACATATATTTTTCTCTAAAATCATTTATTCTTTAATTCTTTAATACTGTCATCATGCCTATTATACATATTAGTATACTAAGTAAACATGTGCCCTGTGGTGTCGGCCGGCTATAGAATACCACCTGCTCCCTTCACGTGGGTGTCTTAACCAGGAGACCACACCATCTCTAAAAGAGTGGATTCGCCAACCCGCTGGGCCAGCGTGGCGTTTTAAGACAATACATCCCTCATGTACAAGATAATGTACACGAGGGGGCCCCATGTCCACCGGTGAATACTGAAAGGACTGGTTGCATAAGTAGACATAGCATTTCTGTATATAGTCCAACTATTCTCATACACGTGTGATCACTGTCGCCGGGTTTGCTGGAAGAAATATAAGGAGATAAGGTAACCTGTTCTACATCATGTCGTTAATCCATTTTATATATCCATTATTTTATACCGCGAACCCGTAGGCTGTGGAACGAACTGCCTCAAGAGGTCTTTCCATTATGCTACGATATGGGGTTCTTCGAGAGAGCTGTGAATAGGATTTAGCAAGGTCGGCGGCGCGCCCGCATACCCCCCGGTGTTGCAGGTATCCATGGGCGGCGGTAACACTTACCATCACGTGGAACCGCTTGCTCGTCCGCCCACTAGTCTATAAAAAAAAAAATGTATTATATATACGTGTGTAGCACAATAAAAAATATAAATGTAAATTAACAATAATAAAAACCCAATAAAAACAAAAGTAAACGGGTTAATCCCCCAATCAGCTTCGAGAGCAACCTGAAGCGGTTGGTTTCCGTGGCAGCTCGCTTCTGGCGAAGATGTAGAAGGCAGTGCTGCTCGATACCGTGCAGTTCGCGGTTTCTTTGTCTAGGGTACTGAACTCTGGCCGACTGGGCTTCTGCTGAGGATTATATCGTCTCTCCCTCATTTTTGGCTTATCGAGGGAGAAGTGGGGGAGGTTTAAGACAACAATAAAATTGTAATAATTTTCTGAACAAACTCACCGTTGCTCTCGGTGCCGGGCACGTCTGGACAGGCCATGTACCGCAGCAGTAGTCTCGAGTCGTCCGTGCACGACTCGGCCCGCGACGGGGGATTCACGCAATCGCCGGAACCACTGGAAACGTTTGAACAAAATGTTTCTATCATGTTTGCCCTTATCATTACAGGGAGATTGCATAAGAAATCTAAATATTTTCAAATTTCGGAAAAGTTAAATGTCCCCAAAACTAGAATATAATAAAATTTATGGACGGACTATTTGCAGAAGTTGGCCAGTGGTGGTTGGATGAAAAGAGACGAAGATCGTGTGTGGTGGCGAACTGTGGGAACAGCCTACATCCACCAATGGAAGGTCAGACTGATGGTATGGACAAATTAGAGAGCGACAAATTGTCAAACATTCCAGGAAACATTTGATACAAATATATATAGTTGGAGTCTATATGTTGATTAAAAGACCAAATCCGTTCTTTAGTTACAAAATTACTAGTTAACTTTTAAAAATATTCAAAACGAATACTTATGTTGTGATATACAGCGAAATATGTGTATTATTTCGCTGGTTGGATAGAGTTCATAATAAAACTGTAGAGCGTGTCTGTACATTGAATATATTTACCAAAACCTGATTGGGGGCGTTGAAGGAAGACTACCAGAATACAAATAGATGATTTTGAAAATTTTTGTCTGTTTATCTGTTCGAACATTGAACTACCGAACGGATTTTCATGGGGTTTCGACAAGTTAATTAAGCTTAGCTTGACGCCTCGAATAGGCTTTGTTTCATCGAAATCAACTGACGGGAAGAAAAGATATCCCAATTTAGTGTAAAAACAAAAAATCCACGCGTACGAAGTCGCGGGCGCAGCTAGTAACGAAATATTCTTACAACGAAATAAATGTTCATGACTGACGATTGTAATCGGAGACTTTCCTTTCTTGTCACTTTTTAAAACTTGAAACATCCAACAGGATTATTGTCATCTCGATATCTAGTACTCTGACCGCATCAAGTGTTTTTTTTTTATAGAAAGGTCGACATGCGAGCATACAGTCCACCTGATGGTAAGTGGATACTGAAAAAAGAGATGGATCCGTTACTACATCCTATAGAACGGGTATGGAAGTGTCGTCAAGTGGCGGTGGTTGATCTGTTGCAGTGGGCTTTGGTAGTGTTCGGCGCGTTTCTTTCAAGCACGGTCATTGTATGGATCCTTTTAATGAGCAGAGACCTTTATAGGCTTACCGATTGTATGTAAAGGTGAAGGGAGCCGGGTGAAAGGGACAAGGCTCCGGCACCGGTCGGGGCTCCTTCCTGAACATGGAGTAGAGGGGCGCGTCGCCGCTGATCGACTCGCATATCGAGGAGAGCGAGTCTTTTTGTGCGCAGTAAGCTGGAAAAAAAAATAAACATTAGTATTTAGTAAAGATTCACAAGGAGAGTTTATCGAACGGTTCGGGTGAGAATATGATTCTTGCACGCGAGCAGACTATATATGTACAATTCTCGCCTAAAACTGTTCATATGATGATAAAAACTCGACGATAACAGCGATCAGATGATGATAACAGTTATTTATACCAGCTTTTTTAGAAGAGAAACTCTTCTTGTGTAAATGAGCCATTATTGTTGGCCGGCTTGAGAATATCACCAGCCCATCCTCATGCCGTGGGTGTGGTAAAAAGTGACTAAGGGATAACAAAACCGCTACCACAAGCGCCGAGGAAACTACATCACCTCTAAAAAAGTAGACTCGCCAACCGGCTTGGCCTGAGTGGCGTTTTCAGGCCATACATCCCTCGTGCATAAGACAATGTCCATGAAGACAATGTCCCATCTAGAACAGTGAACGATAAAAGTGCTCACTGTTGTGCTGGCGGTCCTTGGGAGAGGCCTAGGATATAAAGTGTTATATAACTTTCAGGTTAGAGTGTCTTGAAGACGGCATAGTACACGGCAGTTCTTTGTCAGGGGAGTGTAAGTGAAATGCGCTTCGGTAAAGATCGAAGTTGGCTTCAAATTAAACGGGTCATCTGAACAATCCTTACTATACCTAACCGAAAGGTCGGCTGGTAGAGAATGCCTTAAAGTATTAAGCTCGCCTTTTGTACGATATTGTACAATGAAGTGTATAAATAAATAAATATACAGGCAGTAGAAAAAGTTGAAGTGGGATCATTGACAATACGGACAGTACATCTTTGGACGGAGTCACAATGGGTGCAGCTTCGGTACACCGGCTCAGAGGAGTTTATACTGCATGTGAGGTTTCCATGAGGTAGTAAGAAATAGATATAGTACATAAATATACTTACGAGAACTCTCCTTATACTGCAGTACATGGTCGTGCTTTTTATGTATAACCATGCATCTGTAACAGTCTTCACTCCTGGAAAGACAAAAAGAATGAAATTAGTCTAAGATAATCGACCTATTCGATATGAGTCTTTAATTTTTATATTAATAACCAGCTTTATAATAACTTATTCCCAGCAACGTCAAGTTGCCAGTTTTACATTGCGGTGACAGCCTGGAGGCAAGTAAGGCAACGTTCAGTTCATAAATAGCATTGTAGTTAGCCTAGCAGTTACTCATATCTCATTGTATGTCGTGTTGGCTGTTCTACAAAGTAAATAAAGTATTGTTGATTGCTCGCTGCTCCCGACATAAAGAGGGAATGTTGAAGAATTTGAACTGTAAGTAAACCATTGATAGAGTCATGAAAGCTATAGTAACTCTAGCAGTTGCTATGTCAACCATATTACTGGTGGATCCTGCATCCAGAATATCGAAGGACATATAAGTAAATCCTGTGATTATTTACGATTTTTTTTATTTTAAAAAATACAGAAGATATGTTTTTTGTTTATACAAAGAAGGTATCAGATGAGCAGACAGCCCCCCTGGTGGTAAGCGATACATGACAATATCAGACCAGAAAGACAAACATTGGCACTCCCCTGGATGTGTTGCATATTCCTATACTCCCTATTCCTCAGCATCCCCAAATATTTTTCCAAATCCATTCCTGAATCCCCAAAAGTAGGCGGCGTAACCGGAAACGTTTGCTAACATTTGTCACTCTTGTCTGCCTACTCTACTTTGTATAAAAAGCGTTCCGTGAGAGTGAAGTAACTCGGCCAGTCGGACGCATCCAGTCGGTTGTGAGATGGTTCTTCCCCGTAATATTGGAGGAGAATATATGAATGGAATGCAGACTGGAGAGCCACGTTACCCAGCTACGTTAGCCACGTCTCTGGCAGATGACTACCGTAGTGTTTGTTATTGCGTTTATTCGATTCCCCCAATGTACGTGTGTCACTCGGTAACGAGTGAGATATGTCAGAGGCCATTCCATCCTATCCCTCTCCATTTTCTTGACCCTTTCTCCAAATCCATTCCTATATACGAGGGCGGAGTGATAAGTCTGGTAAAAATCTATTTTGGAATAAAATTATCGCAAATTGCATGAAACCTCCTTGTTCACAACTCTTTTGAAGGACTAAATTAAAATTTTCAGCCAGTACCGCCCGTTAGTTTTTTTTTGACAGCCATTAAATAAAAACAATTAAACGCATTTTCGCAAAGATGGAGAAAAGTGAATTTCGTGTGTTGATTAAACATTATTTTTTGCGCAAAAAAACTATTACGGAAACGAAACAAAGACTTGATAAATATTATGGGGACTCTGCTCCGTCGATTAAAATGATTCATAAATGGTTTACGGATTTTCGGTGTGGTCGTACAAGCACAATTGATGCTGAACTCCCAGGACGCCCAGTTGAGGTCACTACTTCAGAGATGATCGCTAAAATCCATGACATAGTGTTGAACGACCGAAGAGTAAAAGTGAGCGAGATAGTCGAGATAGTAGGCATCTCAGACGAACGTGTGCGCAATATCTTACACCAACATTTAAATATGAAGAAGCTCTCCGCGCGATGGGTGCCGCGTTTACTGACTGTTGATCAAAAACGCATGCGAGTTACCACTTCGAAGGCAGGTTTGGCGTTGTTTCAACGGGATAAAACTGAATTTTTGCATCGTTTTATAACGGTAGACGAAACATGGATCCACCACCATACACCAGAAACCAAGCAACAATCGAAACAGTGGATTGCTACGGGTGAACCAGCTCCGAAGAAGGCCAAAGCAGTTTTATCGGCCAATAAAGTGATGGCTACAGTATTTTGAGATGCACGTGGGGTAATCCATATTGACTACCTAGAGAAGGGTAAAACGATTAATGGCGAATATTATGCCAATTTATGGGACCAATTTAACAAAATTTTACCTGACAAACGACCGCATTTGGCTAAGAAGAAAATCCTCTTCCACCAAGACAACGCACGAGTGCACACCTGCGCGATTGCCATGGCCAAAATCCATGAGTTGCGATATGAGTTGCTATCTAACCCACCATATTCGCCAGATTTAGCTCCTTGCGACTATTTTCTGTTTCCGAATTTAAAAAAATGGCTCGGTGGGAGAAGATTTAGCTCCAACGAGGAGATCATGCACGAATCCAATGCCTATTTCGAAGGGTTGCCTAAGTCGTATTTTATGGAAGGGATCAAAAAGCTAGAGAAACGCTGGATGAAGTGCATTGAGTTAGAAGGAAACTACGTTGAAAAATAAATCATAATTTTTAAATAAAGTTGACTCCTTGTTTCATTTTTACCAGACTTATCACTCCGCCCTCGTATCTAAAGGTAAGTAACGCATGCGGGGCCATACTAAGGTTTGTCATTCTGGACTGATGTCGTCATGCATCGTGGATGTGGCAGAGCGACAGTATCCACTCATCACCAGGTGGTCTGACCTTCTTTCCAAAAAATATAAATTAACTTATTACCTGTCATATAATAGAAACTTATCTCCAGACTCCGTCTCGGAGCACTCGCCCTTGGATTGTATGTGTGTGGTGTTGATGCTGATCAAGCCCGGGTAGCCCGACTGGAACCAGCTCCCTGACCACTCCTTGGAGAACTGGCAACCGCCACCTGTAACGAGAGTCGGTTTTTCATTTCATTTACTCATTTTTCTACCCTCGCGCGCATACACACACGAAATCAAGCAAGCACGCACGCACACGGTTTGAAAACCAGCGTTAGCACCTACGGCTAGTATCAATTTAACCTTCCTATTGCCACTAATTACATCAGTAATCGGATCGATTATCGATATTATTTTTATCGACTAAATCTCCTTTCTACTTATTAATGTAATGGCTGCTATCTTCATTTTTTATCGGCCGGATACGATATGTACTAATAAAAAGACAATATCTATGAACATAGGGGAAAATGATATCATTCGAGACGTAAATGTATCGATTAATTAAACAATTCATCCCAAGATATCGCTGCCGTTCAAGGAGTTGTAGGACAAGGTACAAAACTGATTTTGTCAATAAAATTAAGTGTATAACGCTCCCTTAAAATGTCGGTAATCGATCCGCTAACATACTGCATAAGTAGGTAAGATGATAGCTGCGAAATCATTCCGGTAAGGAAAACAATTCAGACATTTAACCGTCCGCGTCATATGAAACATCGGATTTATTTAAAAACAATATAAAACATTGCGGCTTAAATCAAAAATTGTTGCACCGGCCGTGGTCACGAGTTGACGTGAACATTCCTGTCAATTCCATCCTTACTCTGAGTGACACATTAAACTAAACTAATGTGTTTTTTATTGCCACGAATCAAAATAATAACTTGTGAACGGGTCTAGTACGATTATTTGATTAAACACAGGATTTTTTGTATATAGATAGCATACAGTTTACCTGGTGGTAAGTGGATACTGTCGACCATGGAGGTGTACAGTACATGCCAACTTTAGTCCAGAACGACAAACTTTGGCATGCCGATAAACCGAATGCGCGCTACCATCGTTGATGTAAGAATGAATTTGGAGAAAGGGTTGGGAAAATGGGATAGGATGGGATGGGCTCTGGCATATCTCACTGACTATCGAAACACATACGTACATTGGGGAATTTGATAAAGTGGGAAATAGAGTACATTTGAAGGTAGTCTTCTGTGAGAGAGGGGTAACGAGGCCAGCCGAATGGGCCCAGCGGCTGTTGGATTGTAGCGTGCAACAGAACCCAATTAGATTGAGAATTTGAATTAGATGAGAGCGATGAAATACGGTGGATGTTTCCAAAGTTATTGGAATTTTAATTTATCGTAACCAGCCCTTTTGGAGTCCAACTGCTGAACATAGCCTCTTCCCATGCACATTGTCTTGTGCACGAGGGATGTATGGCCTTAAGACGACACGCTGGCCAAGCGCGATAGCGAGTCCACTCTTTTAGGGGTGTTGTAGTTCCTCAGAGCTGGTGGTCGCCGCTTTTTTATCCCTCTGTCGCCTTTTACTACACCCAAGGGAAGAGGCTATATTGTACTTTTTCGATATCCACTAATTGTATGCTTTTTATCAGTCTGAAACTGGACTTCTAAGAAACTTCTTGAGGCGTCCTTTGTCGATGTACTTACAGCTCGGTTTACTTCATTCAGATCTTGGATCGATCGGCATCGTGCCACTACATTAAATGTGTTGTTGCTCTTTATTGAACTCATAATGAATTGTTACGATAAGACGTTACAATAATTCCAGTGTGTGTGTGTGTGTGTGTGCCGCGTGTACTGACACTCGGCCACTCATCAGTACCTCCACTCATCGAAAAGACATGTCTTTACTATTTTAAAGTCTATGTACTATTTTATCGTTTCTTCGTCGGTAAATTTGAACGGTTTTTTCACGAAGGGTGAACAAAAACAAAAGCCTATAAAATCAATAAAGCCTCTAGTTCCTAGCACTCATAGAATGCCTAGGTTTTAATAAAAGATTTCCATTTAATTCTAATTTACATTTATTAGTGAAAGAATAATTAGAAAAGGGTTGAGTGGTCCAAGTGACGAGCTTATGATAACTAAATAAACAATTTATTTCGAGTTACAATGACTCGTAATAATTATAACAAATTACAAAAAAAAAAAACAATTCTAGGTAAAGTACGAGCTATCCTATCTCTTCTCGCGGGTGTGTAAAAGGAGTGAGAAGGTACACCCAACACAAGCCCTGAGGAACCACTCCTAAAAAAGAGTGGACTCACCAACGCCATTGGTCAGCGTGCTGTTTTCAAGTCATACATCTCTCATGCACAAGAAAGTTTGCATGGGAAAGCCTACGTCCAGCAGTAGACGACATATAGCGTGAGCTGTCAAACAACGTGTCATGTAATCATGATTTTTTTATTCAGTTATTGACTTCGTGACATGTGAATTTTAGGAAGTTTTTAGAGTTTCTTCATTTTATGTTAATATATTCATATACAAATTTAATTGTTTCAAATGAATACACTAAATTTTAAAAAATCTGGCGTCCAGTAGTCCCGCGCCAACTTATTAAATGCCGTCAACGACTTTTTTATAGGAAAAAAATTACGTACGAACAGACAGTTCACATAGTGGTAAGTAGATACTGTCGCCCTATGACATTCGCGATAAATGCCAATATTAGTCCAGAATTACAAATGTTGGCATGCTCCGCTGTGTATACACATACCAGTGCACTCTGTTTTCCGCTCTAAACGTGTATTTTGTACCACAAAAAAACGCATTTAAAATTCATCGCCATTGTACTCATCGGCTTTGTTTATAAAGTCTAGTGCACACCAGGTGTTCGCCTGCGATTATTTCGAATAAATATTTTTTTATTTCAATGGGTCAGGCTTTGAAGACTGTGCGAATGCCGACTGTTTTTGTTTTAAGGTAACACGAGAGTTTTCATACACGCGGCGATGCAAAATGCACAAAATTTTGTAACGTATAATTATTAAGAGTAACTTGAATACGTTTTATTAAGATTACGACATGAACTCAACAAAATCAGCATGGAGATGCGGCAGTGGGCATATTTGCAGCAGGATCGATATCGGGCTAGAAGAGTCCTTAAATAGAGGCCGCATGGACCGGCCACTTGAAGAAGTTCACCGCTGGTGGTTGAATGAGAAAAGCCGGAGATTGAGTGTGGCGTCGAGCCGAGGGCGAGGCCTATATCTATCAATGGAGAGACAGGCCGACGTAAGGTTGTTAAGGATATAATATTTCAGATCTGGATACGAATATATTGTATACTCTTTTACCGGTTTCGGTTATACGGACACGGATACCGTTTTGGTTATCGACATGTTTTTAATGATTTTTTTAAGAAATGTATTACTAACTGAAAACAAGGAAAAATAAAACCAAATAGAGAATAATTGCAACTTTACTCTCATAAAAAAAATCACAAACTCTCATCACAAATGAAAAATCTACCAAATCAAATGCAAGCAGCGAGAACTTGTCAAAACTCGCCTCGTTTAAGTTCCACCGCTAATAGCAATGAATACAATTATTTGCAATAACATCCGTAGCTTTTATTTCGGATTCGGTTTCGAATATTCTTTTAATTTGGAAACTCGATAATTTCGGCTAAGGTTACGGAGCGCCATAACATCCCTAGGCTGACGAGTGACGACATGGTATGGTATTACAATTTTTAAGATATTAAGACTTAAGCCGTTAAAACAAGCCCTGAGGAAGTACACCATCTCAAGAGTTGTCTTGCCAACTCGCTTGGCCCGCGGCCTGCCGGGTCAAGGCTTTATATCCCTCGTGCATAAGGTGATGTGGACGATAAAAAGAGCCGGTTACGGAACAGGTGTCTGGACAAAGTCAGATACAAAATTTCATTAATGTAATAAAAATGAAATTAAACAATAGAAGACAAGATAAAATACAGCGTCTACTTCAACAGGCGATTAAATTAATCAATTTATTAAAATTCAAAATTGTTCTGGGAATTGCGAAAGTTTTGCTTTTGACAGACAGACGACAGTTTGTATTAATTTATGAGAAATAATATTACGACAAAAAGCATCCCTAAAAATTTTGGTGTATTTTTTAAAGTTTAAAATGGTTTATTTAATCAAAAGGCAATATATCGCTTTAATACAAAAAAAATTAAGTTACGTTTTTGTAGTAAATTAGGAAAAAAATAGGGTAATTTTTGTTTAAAATTTCATTGTTGTTATTTTGTGTATTTAAGATTTTGGATTTCTTTTTTTTAATTTATCAATGATCTGTACCTTTCGAATTAGACCACTCATGTTAATAGATATTGTCTTTTTGCTAGGACGTATCTTATCCTGTCGATTAAAAAAATAAGATGGCTGCCAAAAATGAAGCATATGTTATTTTATTATTACGAGTAATATAATTCGGCGGAGCTTTTCATAATCGCATTTCAGACGAACCGTGCTCGGGACGGTTTCATACAACACGTGAACAAGGAAAATAATGTACACTAATACTCGTATACCGTAACCAGCTCATTTTACATCCACTGCTGGACACGAGGACATGCATATTGTGTTGCGCATGAAGGATGTATGACCTTAAAACACCACGCTGTTCAAGCGGGTTGGCGAGTCCACTTTTAGAGCCGATGTAGTTCTTCAGGGCTTGTGGTAGCACTTTTGTTATCCCTTAGTCGCCTTTTACAACATCTATGAGAAGTAAAGACGTGCTGTTATTCAAAAGCTGGAAGACACCACACAGCCAATTTTCTGTATAAATTTGAATTTATGATTCATCAACTATTGCATAAAGTCGTCCCCGCCTAACGCGTAGAAAATTAATATGATTGAGTTTCATTTAGCGAATGGCTAATGAACTTCGCTCATTTGTAGCTGCTGTCTCTTTTTCAAATACACACTGCACTTGTGTTAGAAAGAGATGGGATGTCCATATACAATGAACATATGTGCAAGCAGTATTGAATATTAATGGATTTTAAATGGTTTTTGATGTAGCTTTTTGAATCTATTCTCAATTCATTTAGTTATTTTGCAAAATGAAATTATCACTTCTTAAGCGCGCGCCACGAGCAGGAAGAATTTCGGTCAGTGACATGAAGGTCAGCCAATACTGGACAGTAAAGGAGTTTGTATGAAATCGTCGATCACCGACCACTTTATTAGACCCCCTCATATTATTGAACCTCAATTACGTCCAGTCTTGGCTGATCTCAATGATCGAAGTTCTTCCTGCTCGTGGCGCGCGCTTTACTACTTGTCTATGAGCAATTGCTACAGAATAATCGTAATCAGCCCTTTTATTTAATAAATATTTTTTCGTCCACTGCTCGACATGGACCTCCTCGGGCATATTGTTTTGTGGATAAAGGATGTACGCTGGATAAGCGGGTTAAAGAGTTCACTCATTTAGATGAGTTAGGTGGTGGACTTCCTCAGGGCTTGTGGCAGCAGCCCCCTCAGTCGCCACGACACGACACCCATGGGAACAGATGATGTGGTTCTATTGTAAAGCCGGCCGACACCACACGCTAATAAAACTAGTAAAGCACGTAAAGCACTAGTAAATAAAACAAGCACGCAGAACGCGCACGGTGTTGTGCGTTGTCAGCAATTTGCGGTACAGCGTCACTGTCCACGGCAGTCGTCTCTCGCACGCCAACAATATGTGTTGTGGGATGTCAGTCACCCCGTGACCACGTCCACTGCAAAGTGTTCGAAACGTCGGGATATAAATAATGTTAAATATACGCGATTTATACCGTTCAAGGTTGTTTAATTGCTATGTATAGTAATCGTGAAAACCTAAGAAAATATAATATGTGTTGTGTATTTAATTCTTGTCATCATTTGATAAGACAGTATGGAGGACAATGCAAGTTATTTATCGCACCCTCTGAAGACACAATATACAATACCTCCGTAGGTTGTTTATTTGAATAATGAACTTTATCTCCAACGTGGAACGTTAAATTTGTATGTTCTTTTTTGGCTTCACCAAAAAGGAGGAGAGGATGTGTGAAGGAGATCTCTCTAATACAAGTTTACAAATAATAAATATTTTACGTAAGCGATCAATTTCTTCGTGTTATGCAAACAAGAAAGCGGATAAAGCTTTAAGCCGGAAATCGAATCCCATATCCTCACTTAATCCGGGCGTATGTTTCAAGGAGGAAATTTTGGAGATTAATAAATTGGTTAACTCATTCGACATCGGACACCTTTGGGAGAGGGAGGGTGCACGTCGCAATCCCACAGTCTCACGGGCGCACTCATATAGCTAAGTTGCCCCTCTCTCACGTAAAATGTACTGCTTTCCCATTTTATCCCAAAATGTACGTACCTATTTCGATAGTGAGTGAGATATCCAGAGCCCATTCAATCCCATGCTATCCCTCCCTATTTCCGGAACCCTGACTGGAAATCCATGCTTAAACTCCAAAGGTAGGCAGCGCATCCGAAAACGTGACAACGTTTGTTATTGTGGACTAATGTCGGCATGTGTCGCTCATATCCCAGGGCGACAGTACCTTTCTATAAAAAAATCTTCAACTCATCAACGTGTTTCTCCAATGGCTACACATTTCTCCTCACGTTCGCCACTACACACTCTCCTACTGGACATGGGCTTCCTCAAGCACATTATCTTGTGCATGAGGGATGTATGGCCTTATCTTAAACGCTGGCCAAGCTGGTTGGCGAGTGCACTCCTTTAGAGGTGATGTAAGTTCCTCGGGGCTCGTGGTAGCCGCATTGCATACCGCCTATGTATATAAAGCGGCTGCTGTTTAATACCTACTTAAATTCAAATTTTAAAAACTCTTCTCTTACTTTGTAGGCTCTATTATTATTCGGCATATGGCGGCAAAAGATTAAAGGATTATGAAATAAGCGGTTTTATGAGAACGGAAATTAAAAAATAAGGCAATATTGCCGAAATATTGAGTGAAATATTAAAGCCTAGCAGACAATAACGCCGTCCATATTAAAATACAATAGACAATATTCATAGCTATTTTTTCTACTAACACAATGGTATATTTTCAAGCGACAAGTAATTTTAATTAAGGGACCAGCTAATAATCTAGAAGTAACAAATTGGCCGTCTGTCTGGCTCTAAGAGAGTGGACTCGCCAATCAGCTTGGCCAGCGTGCCGTTTTAAGATCATAAAAATCCCTTATGCACAAAACAACGTTGCATGAGAAGGACAATCTCTAGCGGTCGATACTAAAAGGGCTTACGTTACAGGAACATATTTTTTTTTTACAGGAAGAAGCTGTTAGACGAGCAGGCAATCCCAGGTGGATTCCTGTAAAAAAAAAAGTAGTATGTGCATACTAAACGTTCCGTATGGCTGCGGTATGAACGACAAACATTGCGCCGCCTATATACCTTTGGAAAGTTAGGAGTGGATTTGGGAAAGGGAAGGATGGGGAATAAGAATCATAGCGGGACAGGTATCTCGTATCCAGTTAACACTCCCCATTGTTCTTCGGAATGGGAGTAGTTTTACCTTTATTAGCAAAAAGGGCTTTAAACTTACTGCACTAATTGTACTTCACTTGTATGTCATCCTTCAAACTTGTGATACTGAAGATCAACAAGCGCTGGATGAAACTAATTTTAAACCAAAAACCCTCCGCTAATAGATTGCACGACAAATTAAACCAACGGACCGTCAGAATTATGTACCAGATAAGGCATACGGAGGGAGTACTTGGGCTAATAGGGTCAAATTTAACGAGACCTACGTCTGAAAGGATTAAAATGACTGAAAAACAAGTGAACCGAGCCAATTAGGCGGGTATTTTTCTAAAATGCAGTAAACAGCGCAATCAGGCCACCCAATTCAAATAGTGAAGTAAACATCCGCCATCTTAAAAATTGGCTTTCAGTGTTTTGAAGTTGAGAACTAAGAAATCAAAATTTTGTTTTGTTTGAAAATGTATAATTCAACTAGAGCTATTCAACATTCTACTCGTATCAATCTTTGAAATGTTGTTGTTGCCCTTTATTGTAACTTAAACGAATTGTTACAATAAACGTGAGACATGTCAAGAAATAATACTTGATAAGTAAATATTATCATTGCGTTAAAATGTACTGCATTTCCCACTTTATCCTATTCCCTCGATGTATGTGCGTGTTTGGGTAGTAAGTGAGATATGCCAGAGCCCATTCCCATCCCATCTTAACCCTCCTCAATTTACCCCATCTTTTCTCCAAAGGTAGACAGCGCATCCGAGAGCATGCCAACGTTTGTCATTCTAGATTGATGTTGGGCATGTATCGCGGATGTCCAATTTGCGACAGTATCCACTTACCAGCAAGTGGACTGTATATGATTGTCTCCCACGTTTTGTAAGAAAAAAAAAATAAACTTCTTTCATTGTGTTAAAAATAAAAGTCAATTTGCGAATGTTTAATGTCACCTTCGCATGACTACTACGCGAATTTAGATTTACATTACTAACAGTTAAAGATTTGTGTACGTACACAGGCGGACACTCTTACGTATACAGTCAACATAAAAGTAGCAAAATAGTATCAAGAAGTTCGGTAAATTTTTTTGTCGAGAATTGACTCGAAAGAGTATTGTTACAATATATGTGAGTACGGCCGCCAAAAATTGTACAATAACAGTCGTGAATTTGTAACAAACGGTAACATACGTGAATGAAGGTAACACATGTGAACTTCAATAAGCCTAGTGTACATATGTAAGAGAAATTCCTAATAATTTTTGGTATGGTATTTTTTTTTATCAAAATAAAAGAAGGGTCCAGGCATGCTTTAATGGTATATTATATAACAATAATTATTAAAGTTTTTGGAAATTCTTTGTAACGTAAATTAACTTGGTAAATTACTTATAAAAAAATTACAATTAGTCTTCAAACACTTATTCTCTTCGTACCTACAAAAAATATAGACAAACGCGCATATTAAAAACTCCCGAGACAAAAGTGTCGACTACCTTGAAGACCACTTTCACAGAAACAAAATGGCAATTTCTTTCCATACTTGGCCAAGTTGGAGGTGGTGTTGCGATGACTAAAAAATATTTTTACGGCCTGGGAACCTAGCTAGTTTCGTTATTATTTATGGTAACTTACGGAAAGTATCATTCGGGAAAAAAAAGTGAGACACGTATTTAAAATTAGTTTTGTATTAATTTTTTACGTTATTTATTTAAAAGAATTAATTATAACTTAGCAAATTGACAGAATAATTCAGAAATGCCAAAATTTAACAAGTTACAAAACATTTGTACACATTTATGTGACTTCAAAGTATGAGATGTCTTAGTGGGACACACGATTTTTGTATGGATATAAAATTAACTCTTTAGAAAAAAAATAAAAATTGCTCGTTAAATGCAACCAAATAGAATTTAAATTATTTTTATGAATAAACATGATACTGCGAACCAGAATCTATTTACAACTTATCATTAAGTAAAATAACATGGAATTTTTAAAACTCTATATATAGAGGACAGATATTTTTTCGCAAATGTACAATTTTTGGAGGCCATACTCATGTACATACCTATATAATAAAATAATAGTGCATGTAATAAATAAAATAAAGGGTAAAAATTGACAATGTTACAAATAGAGGCCATATTAATATCGTGTAACTTTTAAATTACATGTTCAAAGTTTAAATATACTTTCTATCTACTAAAGAGATACTGACCTTTGACATACATTTTTTGTACTTTATATATCAAAGCTCAATATGATTACTATAATGTATGTTCAATAATTAAGGGACTACTAAGTCGAAGGAATAACAAAGCCGTTATCACCAGCGGTGAATAACTACACCACATCTAAAAGTGTGGACTTGGCCAACGTGGCATTTTAAGGCAAAATAATACATATAATTGCTGTTTGCATTGCATTGCGTGTTTGATAAGAATAAATAATTTGTATTGAATGGAGAGTCCGCCTCTGTACTTTTACTTAACTATTAATTACCCGTATTTGTTACAACTCTGTCGTCATGCGAATTGATAATCAGGTAACCTTGAAATGTTATATAATGTGAAAGTTACAAAAAGGTTTCAAAATGGTTTGCATAGAAAATTGACACGAGTATAAATTTACTAGGGATGTTCTGAATATTCGTTTTGGCGAATACTCACCAATTTACAAGCATTCGAATTCGTAGGTACTCGTGTTGGCCGGTCTCTAAACAAACACTCAAATACTAATCGAAAAGTAAAATGCAACGTGAGTGAGTGGGTGAGTGCTTGTAATAGATTTTAATATTTTAAAGAGTTTATTTAAAAAACATTTTCGTAATTTATTTCAAATTCAACTAAAAATAATTTGACAAGTACGTGCATTGTACAATTAGGTACTATTTGTATTCGTGAATAGTATTTTTTATTGAAACATGCATGTATCCATAAGTGTATACTATATCCGTATTCCGCACTCTTCATTTAATATTTTGAAGTTTTCATTTATTTTGCTAACGATGATTTTATATTATCTAAAATAATTTTGTATTAATTTTAGATATGTATAAGATAATTAAATAATAATAATGAATTAATATTTAAAGGCAGGCAGCGCATCCGGGAGGTGCGCCGAAGTTTGTCATTGTGGACTGATGTTGGCATGTATCGCGGATGTCTATGGACGACAGTATCCACTCACCATCAGGTGGACTGTATGCTCGTCTGCCCCCTTCTTCCAATAAAAAAATTCTACCAATACAATTTTCTTTGTACCATTTGTTATTTCTTTATAAATAAATTGAACAACCTCTGAGTGTCTCATATTTAATTTAATTTTCAGTATTAATAACTATTTGTAGCTAATGACTTTGTTATCCCTTGTTCGTCTACTGCTGGACGAAGGCTTCCTCATGCAAATTGTCCTGTGCATGAGGGATGTATGGCTTTAAAACGGCCCGCTGACCAAGGACGTTGGTGAGTCCACTCTTTTAGAGGTGTAGTTCCTCAGGGCTTATGTTGGGTGTAACTTTTCACTCCTTTGACGACACCCACGTGAAGAGATGGTAACAGTTGGTGTCATTGTGAAGCCGGTCACACCCCGCGGGGTGTGGTCAAGTGATGCTCCCGCCGTTCACTAGGACCCGTAACATGGATCGCCCGGGGGATTCATTTGGATTTTTTCTCCACACGGATCCCGCAATATATTGTTCGTTCTGATAACGCTAAGAGTTTCGTTCAATGAAATATTTGGAAGCATGGAAAGCCATGGGTCTTACAGAAGATAAAATATATAGACTCTATATATGAACTTATGTAGTCACGGAAAGATATCCATTTAAATGTACCAATAAAAAAAATGTTAGCATGCATGTTATTAATTGATTAAATAATGTTTAATCAAACATATATCTATAATATTAATTCATTATATACAACAATGTTTATAAATGTTTAAAAATGAATTGTGCAGACAGTTGAATCTGGGTCTAAAAAATCAACCGGTTTTTTTAGACTCAATTTCCATTTCATAATATGAGTTTTGATCCGTAATAAATAAAAAAGTGACAGGCGAACTAACAATACACTGGGGAATCCGTGTGGAGAAAAAAAATCCAAATGTGTTTCCCAGGGGATTCATGCCCGTGGATTCTAGTGGATGGAGGGTGCGATAGTGATAGTATTTATTTCTTCACAGTTTATAAAGACAACGATCCACGGTCAATACCGACATGAATAAGATAATTGATGTTATTGAGAAGTCCGATTTCGCATCGTTGCGTTAAGGTGATGTTACATTTGCGTTAAGGTTTAAAAAAAAAACGATATTATGTACAATGTGTTGATGAAATAAGACAAAACTATTTGCACACATTTAGAAAAAGCTATTAAACATCAATTAATTTCAATCTTGAAATATTTTTCTTATAATCAAATCATTAATATAACTAAAATATATTTTTTTAAAGCGACGATGTATTTAAACCTTGCAATTTACCGTCGAATACGTCCGCGTACATTGTTAGCGCAGTGTGTCGCGGCCGTTCCAAATGTGGGTAGTTGATAAAACTGCTCGCAGCTCCCATCCTGGACCACTCAACTCGTGACCACGGGTGGTGTAACCCGTGCCGTAACGTCCAGTTGGATTAAAAGGTGAACGAATATATCTTTATTATAGCCGTTCAGACCTGATTTAGAATATGAAATGTGTACAAAACGCAAAAGTTTAAAAAGTTAAAGAGTGATATTATAATACCAGTTGTACCAGTTTTTACAATAGGATTTTTTTATAATTCATTTCATTTATTTGCAATGTGAGTAAGTGACAGATGGTAATCGCATAAAAATCGTCACATTCCCCAGAATTGGCGTGAAAAATAAATATACCTAAAATTGTTATTATACATAATATCAATTAGGTATTAATTATTATTAAAACAATTCCATGATTTATAGTACAATTCTAGTTTTCTTTTATACTACGCGCGCCGGTCGAGCCTCGGCGCACAGCCTAGGCGTCTGAGTAAGGAGCGCTACGAATGTTTTAGGCAGTACAACGAAATCTTCATATTGTTTGTAATATCATATGATTTATTTTTTAAAAATGTATTTCTCGTTAGAACAGTTGAATATATTTTAAATTGGTTAACATGTTGCAGCTTTTGCGTTATTATAGGGGGAGGAGTGCATGCTGCGTTCCCATGGCTACTGGGCGCACTATAGTGACTGCGTTATCCCTCTCTCACAGACTTTCCTGCTGCATTTCCCACTTTATCATATTTTTCCAATATACATACATGTTTTGGCAGTGAGTGAGATATGCCAGAGCCCATTCCCATCCCTACCAATCCGTCCCCATTTTCCCAACCCTTCCTTCCAATCTATTCCATAATATGCAAAAGTAGGCAGCGCATCCGTGGGCGTGTCAACGTTTGTCATTCTGGACTGATGTTGGCACGTACCGCGAATGTGTATGGACGACAGTATCCACTTACCATCAGGCAGACTGTATGCTCATCCGACGCGTTTTTTCTATAAAAAAATATTCTTGTACCACTGTATTAGAAAATGTACCGGTATCTAAGAGGAATCTATAACATTTATACAGATTAGTCTGTGAAGACTGGCCGGGTGGTGTCACCCGGCTTTAAAGTTTTAAAATACGCCCCCATCTCATTCCGAGAATGTCGTAAAAAGCAACTAAGAGATAACAAAGGCGGCTACCAGGAGCCGCGAGGAACTACACCAGCTTTAAAAGAATGGACGCGTCAATCCGCTTGGCCCGCGTGCTTAGGCCGTTTATAGGCCATACATCCCCCGTGTACATGTGCAATGGATGTTAAAAGGGCTGATTACGTTGTGCGTTTATAACAACTAAAGTTGTCAGATCTCCACCATCAATATCAACATTGGCATTTTTCAAAGCATTTCAGCATTTATCTTCAGGTGAAGCTAAGATGCTATATGAGTTAGTGTTAGTATAATTATACGTGTAGAAATGTAATAATTAGCATAAGATATGATGGGACTGAGATTTATTTTATTAAACTTAATTACACAGACAAAATGTACAATAGGCGGACTTAAATGCCTTATGGCATTCTCTACCAGTGAAACTTTGGGTAAACTGAGAAATAAAAGTGGTGCATTGTAAAGTTAGTATTATATGTACTCTTAATTAGAAAATAAATAAACGTAACACATATTCATATGAACAATGCAGGTACAATAATACATATAAATATGTAAATATCTGCATAATATGAATGGAACGGAAAAGAGGAAAATGCCTTTGATTTAGGTAATGAGAGAAATTAAAGAGAGTAGAGAGATGTGGAAGACATTTGATTAGTAAGTTATCGAGAGGCAAAATTAGCGCAGCTTTTTTTGAACGAATGTTAATCTTTTCCGAATGTGAATGGGTACATTAGGAATGTGAATCCTAAAGTGACATGTCTACTGAATGAGAACAAAAATCCCTTTAAAAAATTGAAAGAAAATCAGATGTCCACCATTGTAAATGCTACTTAACACTGTAAACTATCAACTCAAGTGCATCAGTGGGTCCGGACAATTGTATTTGACAGAATCAATTGTATAATGCGACGTCGAGCTCGAGATTCCCTTCGTGATTGATGCTTGACTTCAAATCTTTGGGTGATAGTTTGTATGGTCTTGCGTAATAAATAAACTTTCTTATGTCAATGGCTTTTGTTATAAAATAAAACTACCTAAAGATCTAAGAAAGGGCAATCGAACATCTAATAATCATTCTTAACAACATTAAAAAGAGCTGTCCCTCAAACTACGCGGAAAAACAAATAACGAAATTGATCATTTATTGTAAGGCATTATACAAAATATTTTTATTAAGAAAACATCAAAAATTAACAAGTTTTGTTTTTAATTTTATATACTTTACTGTACACACAAATGATAACAAAAAACATGTACAAAGGGCGTGCGTGCAAAAAAGGTAAACTATCAATAATGGGATCTTGGTAATGTGTTGCCGCCAAATAACATTCGACAGTAGGTAAATTTTACCGCCTTGCAAATGTCACCTCTTTAGGGCTGTCTCTGTATTTTGGTCGATGAATGTTTGTACCACATGGTAAGCTCTGCTTATTTGCTTATATATGAGATGCATGTCTACCCGTGTCGCATAATAAAGAATACGTCTTATTTACTCCACGAAATATACTCAGGAAAAAGTGTAGTTACATCATTCAATATCAATAAATTTCAGAGTCTATTTCGCCCCCTCAGGATATTAGCATTCGATACAAATAAAATGGGTGTATAGGGACAGACAGACGGGTTTATTGTATATAAATATAACGTATAACACGAATTAATGCCGGTAATTGTTTCTGTGGCCCGGACGAGACACCTGCTCGGTGTAACTTGAATGGATTTAATGATTTTGGTACTTGACTATTTTTTTATATATCACATGAACTTATCAAGGTATGTGGCCTTTGATCTTCAATTATTATTTTTGTATTGGTTATTATTTCTTGTTGATCCAATACAGGCTTGACTGTTCGACAAGTTTCCAAAAAAATTATGTTATTCAAAAGTATGATGTATTTTAATCTAGATTAAATAGTTTCCTTATTTTTTTGTTTTAAAAGATTTAGTCTATAATCTTTAATTAAAATGAGTTAAATAAATCTGTCCCAAGTTTATAAAATAATAAAACAATTTATAAACTTTCGCCTTCTTTCCATAAAAAATAGAAACTACATAGTATAATCATAGACATTAAATGGTGAAAAGAAATCCTTTATTTTACCTACAAAACACGCAATAAAAACCCAAAAATATCTCAAGTATCTAGACTCTTGTGTCAGAGTACAGTCCGTCGGATGTAAGCGGTGCCCAGGTGCGTTATAAAGACGTTTTTCTTTGTCTAAGACTTGCTGCACGTCGCGATGCCATTGGGTATTTATTAATGATGTCATATTTTTGTATCGATGTCGATATTTGGTTTTTTATTGAAATTGAAATTGTCTTTATTTCTCTCAATTTTTACATAAGTACATAACAGATTTTGAGTGAGCCCTGACTGTCAAACTAGATTAAAAATTTGTATCTTGGAGGTTAGTGCCTCCCCTTTCACAGGTTTCAAACGAGAAAAATAGACATTTAGAATTTGTAACAAAGACAAGGATAATAATATATCGATAACCTCACTAAGAAAAATTAAATAACGAAAAAAATCTAAAATATGTACTATGCAAAATTTTATATAAAAATGTTGTCATAATGAAAAATAAAGTATAATAAATAACAAAATTGTAGATAATGGATATTTTAATGTAATACTAATAAGTGATTTTATTTAAATTCACATATTAATTGATTTCTTGCTAGTTTAAATGAGTTCGCAAAAATCCAATATCTATCGTGCATATAAAAAAGATGCGAATTTCATTCTGTAATTAGTTATAATGTGTCAAAATTGTTAAATGAACCTTTGAGTTTGATTAATAAACTTATTTATTATAAAAACAAAACATGATATAGGATTAAAATTATAATAACAAAAATAGTACAGTTTTTGAGATTAATAAGCAGTCTACTTGATGGACATTACACTAAATTATAATGTTTAGTGTTGGATATTGGCAGTGGCAGTGATCATAATTTTAATTTATATCAGTATAACAATTAAAAAGCGTTTATCTGCTAAAATTCTAGTTTTAGACGTTTTTTTTATAGTCCCGCGTAAGATGGACGAGCAAGCGGTCCCACGTGGTAAGTGTTACCGCCGCCCATGGATAACTGCAACATCAGGGGGTATGGGTATGCGTGTGCGTCACCGACCATGGAAAATCCTATTCACAACTTTCTTGAAGAACCTTATATTGTAGCTCAATGGAAAAACCTCTTGAGGTAGTTTGTTCCACAGTCTATGAGACTGGATTTACACAGCATTTAGGTACGCGCGATATATTTAGGTCATCGCAAAGAAAAAAAAATACCCAACCTAAAACAAAAATTCAAACTATTGCGAAAAAAATACTTTAATAATTGATGTAACATCATTATAGCGGTAGAAATAATAGTTACACAGACTACAACAAATCTCTACAATTTATATAATTAAAGTAATTATTTCGTTAGATTGCAAAAGTCCGTGCAAAATTCATACCAGAAAACTTTTCTTGGATCCTCTAAATTATATGTCGATATCGACAAAATGTTTCGTCAAGCACTACTGCAAAGGCATCTCTCAAACTATGACAAATATTGTTTATACAATGCACTGGATTTCCATTGAATTTATTGTTCGAAATACAGACGAGACGCGAAATAAATCTCATATAGGATTTCTTGCCAATTTAAGAGACCACGCGGCGGTAAAGAAGGTTATAATACATATGTCTTAAAGAGCGCTGTTTATTTTCTAAAAATGGCATGTATAAGTCAACGTCGACTTGTTTGTGCAGACTAGGCATGTTTCGAATAATTTGCCTCACTATTTGAATAACACCTAAAGCACGCACTTGTAAAGATAGTAGTATTTTTTTAGTTCAATTTAAGACCTGTCTTAGATGAAAGCAAAATGGGAAGATACGGTACGTTCTTACGAGTACATTGCGTCAAGTGAAAATGGGCTCGAATGCACAACTACATACGAGTATGTACACAAACTCGACAGTTAAAAGTTGAATTTTGAGAAATCCATATTTCATGTTTCTGGCTTCAGCGGCGTTAATGAGTCGGTCAGTCGGGACACGTTTCTTTATAGTCGTAAGTATAGTAATCCTTATTAGTCTCAGATAACAGTTCAAATTACAAATTACTGTAATTTATTTAAAAAAAAACACTTCATTTTCAATGAAACACTTAAAATACGAAGATAAAATTGAGATAATCACGCAAACGCGGCAAAATCCCTGCTCCCTATTGGCCGCCATTTTGAATCCATCCGCCATTTTATTGCCACAGATAAGCGACTGGCGGGAAGCCAGTTCCCGCCAAAAATGTTTTCCAACTTTTTTTATCGGTTCAAATTGAAAATTTTCAGTTTACTTTATGTTGCTTTTGGAATTGTCCGTGTACAGTTTATAAATGTTTAAAAAAATATGGTTTCTTATTGCCTTTGGTGGTGATTATTTTTCGAAAAACTTGTTTACGTTAGAACACAAAATATTAAAAAAAAAAATTAATACGCAAGGATTAAAGAAGGATATGCTTATGGAAATTATAAAAAAGTGGTAAATTAACATATTTTTTGATACCGTCTTGAAGACTGCTTCATTTTCGTTTTAGCAAAAATAAAGTTTTGCTTTTATGGAGGAGAATTCAACCTTTTAAGGAGTTTATAAAAAAATCAAGAATTTCAAAAAGATCTGCAAAAAAAAGAAGACAGAACATCCCAAATAATAGCGTGAACAAGACAAACAGACAGATATTATTTATGTAGTCATATATAGAGTTAAACATAATCATTATTGATAAATAAATATAAGACACTAAATGCGCTTGTATTTTATTTACCTACTTGATTATTTTATTCTTTCATAAAACACGATATAGAGTTCAATTTTTACAGTCTTTTTACATAAAACAGGTTTTACATACTAGAGTTGAGATTTAAGAAGAAAGGGAGAGGTGGTGGCACATATGGTAATAATGCACTCAGAAATACATCAGGGTTTTCATGCCTTTCATAAGGCGAAGTCCATTGTGTTGAGTGCAATGGTCATGAATGTTGTATGGACTTGCCACACATTTTAAAAGGTACTTTGGACATAAGTACAATGGGGAATGCTCTGAAGAATTGTTTAATATAATTCCCATCTCGGATTTCTACAACCGCACCTCCCGTCACAGAAGTGCGGTCCATCCGCATTTCCTCGATACGGGGGGGAGGTATCGCGCACTGTTCGGTCCAAAAATTATTTTATACCGCGAACCCGTAGGCTGTGGAACGAACTGCCTCAAGAGGTCTTTCCATTAAGCTACTATATGGGGTTCTTCAAGAGAGCTGTGAATAGGATTTTGCAAGGTCGGCGGCGCGCCCGCATACCCCCTGGTGTTGCGGGTGTCCATGGGCGGCGGTAACACTTACCATCACGTGGGACCGCCCACTAGTCTATAAAAAAAAAACATATAGGTATTGAATGGAAGATATCTAGACGCGTATCCTCATCTACGTATACAGTAAACCAGCCCTTTTCTCGTCCACTGGTGAACACGGCCCTCCCATATACATTGTCTTGTGCATGAGAGACGTGTGGCCTTAAAACGGCACGCTGGCCAAGTGGATTTGTGAGTCCACTCTTCTCGATGTGTGTAGTTCCATAAGGCTTGTGGTAGCGGCTTTGACACCCACCACGGGCAGAGACTGGTTGGTGTTACTCTAAAACCGGTGGATACCACACGGCCAATGTCTTATTATTATAATCGAAAAATTATCCGCCATGTTTATAGGCTGATTTGT
This sequence comes from Sesia apiformis, assembly GCA_914767545.1. Lineage (NCBI taxonomy): Eukaryota > Metazoa > Arthropoda > Insecta > Lepidoptera > Sesiidae > Sesia > Sesia apiformis. The sequence continues at coordinate 4,314,306 of OU611976.1, forward strand.
TTGCCTTCGTCCTTGGATATTTTAGCATTGCGGGATTTTTTTTCAATTCACTTCGCTTCCGCAAGTTTTGACGTATTAATCAAATAGTACGTTTCTAGCTCAGGACCTAGTTCGAAGAAAAAATTTTAAAGAATTAATTCAGGATTATTCGTTTCCGATACTGAGACTTTAGGGAAATATAAGTACATATTTAAAATAAATAAATATTAATAATTAACAATTAACTTTTTAATAATTAACATTTTTTTTGCTTTATCTAAAAAAATAATGTTAGCGCACGCTTCTAATTAATCAGAATCTTAAACCAACGAAATATTACTTTGTTTTAAAATTACAAACTTAACCGCGAATCGTATTATTTCAATATAAATGTATTGAAATAATTCGTGCAGTGTGGCGTCTATAGAATAGCCTCCACTCCATTTCTTCACAAAGCCGCTACACTGAAATCAAGGAGACATGAGCTTTGCGTTTGTGTGAGTAATTTTGTAACTATGTATTTACCATCTTTTGTAACGTACATTGCAAATAAAGCGATTAAATTGAATTGAGTACACACCGATAGTGTACAGTGTAAACCGTTACGACAATGGGATTGGACAATTCGGCACCTACTTACACAGATGCAAAAAGCTCATGTCTCGTTGATTTCACTGTACCACAAGCCCCGATGAACTGGACCACCTCTAAAAGAGCTGAACTTGCAAACCCGCTTGGCCAGTGTGCATGAGGATACTGAAAGGGCTGGTTGCATTGCACTGCACTGTATTGAAATTAGTGCTGATTTCTACGATAGGTAGGAGGATGTGTCTCTGCAATCCTATAGCCACTGAGCGCACTCGACTGGCGACATTATCCCGCACTAACAACAAGACACTATCGTAAAATGTACTACATTACCCACTTTATCTTATTACGTAACATTGGCGGATTACACGTGTTTCAGTAGTGAAAGAAATATGCCAGAGCCTATTCTCATCCTATCCCTCCTCATTTTTCTAACCCTGTTTCCACATCCATTCCTAAATTTCTAAAACTTGGTAGTGCGTCTGGGTGCGTGCCTGCGTTTGTCTTCCTGGACTGATGTCGGCATGTATCCCGGATGTCGCAGGGCGGGCAGGTGTCCACTTACCAACAGGTGGACCGTCTGCTCGGTTGCTAAAGGAAAAAGGTTCTTCGAAATGTCCCTCATATGAATGTTCATGATTGAAAAACGCGAATCAATGGACAAATTAAAATGTCAAACGGACGCGATATATACGACGCGACTCGTGACGTCATCGATATCTGTCAAGAGTACGCGTCGAAATTAATTTCTATTTCCTTCGCGAATACATTTTTTTGCCTTCGGTGTCTACCACCCCAGGTACGTGGGGTTCTAATGAGCTTTCGTTTTTCAAATATCTTTCAAAGCGCCTGGGCGACCGTAGGGTTGGCCATTATCTCGCGCAACGCATCAGCCTTGCCATCCAGCGAGGTAATGCCGCCGACATGCTGGCTACCTTGCCACAGGGACCAGATTTGTACAACATGCTCAACATGATTTTTTAAAAACTCAATTTTCTGTCAGCTTATATCAAAGTTATTTTCGTACAGGTACGTTTCAGTCAGTTTTTAGCCATTTAGGGATATTTCTCGACAATATTTTACAATACTTCCACCGGTTTGGGATCGCGTGACGCAAAAGTTTTAACGCTAGACTAGTATGGACGTTACAGTTGTGTAAACGGGCCATTAGGCGCAGAATGTGCACTTTTAGGAAAATTCATTAAACAAACAATATACTGTCATTTGTGTAAAAAAATAACACAATTAAATATAGTAGGATTTCTAAACAACCTGCTGGAATGAGATCTTTGAAGTAAAAAATAATAAATAATATTTTACTTTATTTCTTGAGGAAATGGAGCACTGAAGTTATTAAAAAAGATGTGTTAATTGATTGTTTTTTGTATTCAGAATTGTTTATGTTTCAAAGGGTTAAATGTTATTGCTTTTGTTTAGGTAATGTCCAGATCATTCTTTCGTTGGCAGTTCTATCGGTACCAGTCTCACGTATTGCAATCATGCGCAATAAACATTATATTTTGACTATTCTCTATGAATAGTAAAGTTAAGAGTTTGAAAGCCGCTTTAATTTGCAAATCGAATTATATGACATAAATCAGTTTTATTTCGGAACTATAAAATCGACATCTAACCGATCTTGGCAATGAAGAATTAAGTAAAATAGTGAATAGAAATACCTACTTAATTTGCAGCTACGGATTTATATGCGTAGGTATACTACAAAACAACATACAATTTCAACAAGTTCGTTTGTTTATTGCAAAAGCGATAGAATTTCAAAATTGGTCCAGTATTTTAGGATTCTAGAAGAATTTGATTGCGGAGATTACGACTTTCGAATTTCGGAAAAAAAAAAACATTAATTTTTTTAGAGGGAGAAGGTGGCATTCAAGCGTATAGTAGTGCCACTTGGTGTACGTACGTGTTTCGGTAATGAGTGAGATATGCGAGAGCCCATTCCTACCCTATCCTATCCCCATTTTTCCAATACTTTCTCCCAATCCATTCCTTAATCTGCAAAGGTAGGCGACGCATCCGGGGCCATGTCAACATTTGTCATTCTGGACTGATGTTGGCATGTATCGCACATGTCCATGGGCGACAGTATCCACTTACCATCAGGTGGACCGTAAAAGCCCGTTAGTCGCCTTCTTTCCATAAAAAAAAATCTTCCATGACTGTCTCTAAATTCTATTGAAAAGGTCATTAGATAAATAAAAAAATATTTCCAAACGAACTGAATGAGTTCATTAGAAACAAAAGACTGTGGACATTTAAAAGGACAAACATCTGCGTTCGAGACACGAAAAATGAAAAATTAACCGTTCATTTCCATAATGAGCCTTTATTATTGTCCAAATGACGGTAATTAATGAAGTGGAAACGTCAAAGTTAAAGGAAAACAAGGTCTGTTTACGTTTGAACGGGTATGAATGAAATAACATTTTTTCAAAACTCTATCCTCGTCCACCGCTGGACACGAGCCCCCTCAGGCACGAGGGTTGTATGGCTTTAAAACGGCACGCTGCCCAAGCGGGTTGGCGAGTCCACTCTTTCAGAAGTGGTGTGTAGTTCCTCAGCGCACACCACTACACACCACTTCTGAAAGAGTGGACTCGCCAACCCGCTTGGGCAGCGTGCCGTTTTAAAGCCATACAACCCTCGTGCCTGCGCTGTTATCCCTTAGTCGCCTTCCTTATCGGCCAACGCCACACGACACGAATGAAGGAGTGACCGAAGTTTATTTCGTTAAAAATGTTACTTATGCCCTTTCCCCTTGGCGGGACAGAATAAAATTGTATTATTTACATTACAGTTTTATGACATTACGTAAAAAGAAAAAAAATACTAATCTATATATATATATAAAAGAATGTTTCTCTGTTTGTCCCGTGTGCGTTCCTATACCATTCATCCGATTGCGATGAAACTATAGTGAGTTGTTGTGCGCACGCGCGCCCGCGAACGTTTCTGAATTAGTATTTGAAGACCACGTGAACGAAGCCGCGGGCAACAGCTAGTAATAAATAAAATTATAACTTAAAATTGAAATATTTAATCGTAGAGTAGAAACACTTATCAATTAGTATGTTGAAAGAGGCTTTTTTGAAACGTTTCAATGGTACGTAGTGTTTTGATACTTTTGATGGATGATGGTCAATTAATACATATTTTTATACACATCATATAAACACTCTTTTGTCTCACTTTAAGTTCACTTGCGGGTCATATTAAATTGTGTTTATTACATCTTGTATTTCTTGGCCTCAAATCATCAAACTTATCAAAGAGATTCATATTTTGTTGAACAAATACGGCCGTTTCAAATATACTCGTATACAAGCGGGGGGTGGTAGTGAAATTTTTATTTTTTTTGTATCATGGCTTACTGGTGCCGCGATATCCGACACCGCATATAGTGCGATACATTTTTTTGTGCTTTAAATAGTCTGTCAGCATCTACTGACCCACTCCATAATACAATGCCGTATCTCAGCTCAGATCCAATATAAGCAGGGTAAGGCATAGCCCCGGTTTTTGTAGAAACGGTACGCTTTAGCCGTCAAGGAGCAAAAAGGAACAAATTACTTACACGTTTCTTCCAATTACAGTGTGTCAAGTGTAAATCCTAAAAAATTGTGCCCGTGAGCTCTTCTGTTTCAATATCTTGCTGCTTTACATGTAGCTTACGATGTAAATTTCATAAATTTCATATTATTTACATTTATTTTAAGGTCATTGTTTTCAAGCCAGTTAACAATTTGATTTAAACAACTGTTTATGTCATGTTCAAAATTATTGAGATCATTATATTTCACCACTGCAGTTGTATCATCGGCATATAGTATACATTTGTGAGTAGTGAAGTCGGGCAGGGCATTTAAATAGATACGGAATAAGAGAGGCCCTAGGATACTACCTTGTGGGACGCCATATTTATCAAGTTGATTAATAGGTTTGCGTTAATTTATCTATTAATTTGCGTGCATTGTTTCCTATCTTTCAAATAGCTCAAAAATCATTCATATGCTGGACCTCTAATACCATATCTACCTAATTTGTTTATTATACATTTGTATTGTCTATTTTATAGTAGACGATGGTAGACACGTCAGTCGCATCGTACCCTATTCTAATTACATTCCCACGCACACCATCCCACGCATTCTCCTCCTCCCATTCTGCGAAATTTGTCTCCTAGTGTATACAACTTATTAGTGTATACTTTATTTGCCAATACATATATGAAAAGTTGGCAGCATTTATTCAATAACTCCTAAATCGTTTAATGAACATTTGATGTCGAAACGTTCAAAATGAGGTCACTCATTTTGAACGTTTCGACATATTTTCCCATGGCAGTTATTCGCCGATAGATAAACAAACTGACAGCGGGTAGCGGAAGTGGCCGAAATCGCGCGAGTCGAGCAGGCCCTCTATCGAACCATTTGTCATCGATTAAATATGACGGGACGGTTTTGATAATTGAATCAATTTTACAAAAATGAGAACTCTTCAAAAACTATTTGTGTAAACGCAACCAGAAATGAATGAATAAATGATAATAAATGATGATAAATGAATGATCCTTTCTTCGCATCCAACGGGTAGTAAAATGACTTAGGAAGTGGTAGGCTATGCAATAAAGTAATACAAAGTACCTGAAATATTATTAATAAACAATTACGAAACGTATATTGTAGTTAAGTGGGTATGTATGAATGTATGGGCATGTACGTATGTATATGTTTATTTATATTCGATTATGATGAGATCAACGAAATATGAGCTTTGCAACTGTGGGTGCCGCATTATTGGATCCGATTGCCGAAATAGTCCTCGCAACGGGACATGCTCTTCATCTGTGTGAGTGGGTGCCGAATTGTCCAATCCGATTGTTGAAATGGTTCGCATTGTATACTATCGGTGTGCACTCACTCAAACGTAAAGCTCATGTCACGTTGATTTCAGTTTTCAGTTTCGGTGAAAACAGTTGTTTCGGTGGGAACCTGTCAATTTTGTCGATTTAGAAAGATCGCTATGATTTCAGGTAAATAATTTTATAACATCACATAGGTATTAAAATGTTGGATCCAACGGTGGCATTACCTGAGAAAAGGGACCTTACTTTCAGTTCGAGACCTTAATAAAATTAAAAAAGCAGCTTCTATTCCTTTATCTTAATTTAAAAAACAAATGTCAGTGATCTTGAATCTTGGAATCTAAACGGAATCTTGAAAGAATTCAATTTTAAGTTAGAAGTTACCGACCATAAGATGATAATAAAATATAATCAACAAATATAGATAAACGTTTCTCCCTGATTTATGGATCACTATTTAAACTTATTCCAATTACAAAGTTTTAAATTCAAGTATCAAAACCCAACCCACCCGCTATACCCCCAACGAGTCTGATCGTCACCATGCATCGTTAAGTGATTGGCTCCACTGGACAGACAAACTGAATTTATGTATTACGTTTGGGTATACTTTATTACGTAACACCACTACTATTTTTTGTCATTTCTTATGTGGCAATTCGTAGACCGCAGACGGGTATGCAATCCACCTGATGGTAAGTGCATACTGTCGACATCCGCGGTACATGACAACATTTGTCCAGAACGACAAACTTTGGCTTGTTGATGTAAGAATGGATTTGGAGAAAGGCTTAGGGAAATGGGAAGTGATAGGATAGGAATGAGTTCCCGCCAAAAAGTCGTTATGTACGTTACTTATATGCTTGATATTTTTATAGAAAGAAGGTGGCAGATAAGCAGATAGTCCCACCTGGTGGTAATTGGTACTACAAGTTGATATGGTTGATACTAGAGGGTGATTTAGTGGCTTGTGCCCTACAAATTACTAGGGAGCTTCGGGGCATAATCCACCAGGCAGGCCCAGTGCGGATTGGTGGATGCAGATATGCTCCAGGTTTTATGTAACTTCTGAAACATACGAGGTAGTGTTAACTTTTTTCAAATCTCTTTACCATAGACTAGTATCATTCCATCACTTGCCGTGAGTGTAGTGAAAGGCGACTAAGGGAGAACAAAGCTGCTACCACAAGCCCTGAGGAAGTACACCACCTCGAAAAGAATGGACTCGGCAAGCCGCTTGGCCACTTGAAGGGCTGAATACGATAAATGAAAATAAATCATAATACTTTTATCGTCTTCAACGCAAAAAATGGTCCTCACAAATTTGCCTACAGAACTCTGAAAACGTCCGTAGGTTAGCATACATCCCAATGGAGCGAAGATACAAGAACTTTCCATTTGTATACGAGATACGGCCCCACGGGATTGAACCTGTTTACCTACAGCCCACAATCTATAGTAATAAACATTGTAGCCAGGCTATTTCTGCACTTTGTCTTGTGTATTTTTGTATGAATGTTCCATTTTCAAAACACATAATGATTTGAAGAATTCGAGAGCTACTGAGCATGAAACACTATTAGATGTATGTATTCTCAAATCGATGATTAGGACGAGCGCGGCTCGAGTCGTTAATTCCAGAAAATTGTAAAAAAGAAAATGATATCGTAATCAGCCCTTTTAGTATCTACTGAGCTTCCTCACGCACCTTGTCTTGTCCACGAGGAATGTATGACCTTACAACGGCACGCTGGCCACCCGGGTCGGCGACTCCATTCTTTTCGAGGTGTTCTAGTTGTTCAGAGCTTTTGGTAGCCGCTTTGTTATCCGTTTGTCGCCTTTATGACACTCCAGGGAAGAGATGGGATGATGCCATTCTAAAGCCGGCCGACACCATGCAATTAATCAAATCCGTTTATTTGTGTTTAGTTCTGCCGTAATGCGTACAAATATATCACATAATTATTATGTTATAAAGCTTGAGTACAATCATTAAAATTCAGTATAGGTCCGAATAATTTGTATCCGAATAATAATAATAATAATTTGTTCCGAATCCCCATTAATCTATATCGCTTTATCGGGTGTACTAAACTGAGCCTCCGTCCACTAGGATCCGCTGAGGAATTCAAGTGGACTTTTTGCACACTCAGATATATTAATGGTTTTCAATAAGCTGGCATGTCCACCGGATTCCATAAATTCCATAAAGTGATCTGACTTTTAGTCTGTACCTACAGAAGAAAATAATAATTGTTAATATTTTTCTGGAAGCACTATACAAATACACTGTAATTCCAATGGATAATTTTCCAGATATAAAGGTGTAATGATACTAATCTACATCATTATAAAAAGGGGGCATTGCAGACACTAATACGTTCAATATCCGTTGTTCTAGCTGAATAAACATGCTTGTTTTACAATTTTATGTTTGCGGTTGGTATAACCTACCTAACTATTATTTATACTAAAAATAGATTATAAATAGTAGACATGTACACATGTACACATGTAGGTATGTAGAGCGCACAAACGCTCTACAAAACTGAAGCTAGCCGATCATAGTCGATGTGTATTACTTTCGGCCGAGATTTCTACAGTAACTGTGTAGGCTAGTATGACCACATTTTACTTTCAATGAGGACAGTAATCAATATTTTGAATAAAATAAAAATCGTTGACAATCGATGAAATAGTAATGTAATGAAATATTAATTTTATTACACCATATTGTATATCCAATGGACAGTAACATAGCCATATTAGTTTGTGTTCCATCGATCGAGCTATATTTATCCATACTGTTGTCATTAGCATTCTCTTTATTAGCTCGGCGATAAGGTCGATAATAGATATTACCAATGATCATAATAGGTACTGTTATTACGCGTCAGCGAACTTATATTCAGGAGACATACATAGGAAGGACTACCGTAAAATGTAGCTACCACATTCCTCACCATATCCTCTGTTGGGTTTTGGGATCGGCTAAAAGGCAAAACCTACCCCGCGGCATCGGTTCCACACCAAAAAAAGTGTGACCGGCAGTAAAAAAAAAATACCGCAATACAGTGGTAATGATCTATGTTCGCGTCGAAGAGTGTGCTCGCGACAGAAATTCACGAAAAATAAGAAAAAAAAAAACTTGGGCCAGCGCAGAAGGTGGGAATGTGTGTGTGTAACCCTTAAGCCCTCATCAGCTGAGCGATCTCAAGTAAATCGAGCCCATAGAATTAAATATTTCAATTAATTACGTCCACATCCTCTTCCCACAATGTACATTGGGGGTATACGTAAGTTTTCGGTAATGAGTGAGATATGCCAATGCCCATTCCCATCTCATCCTATCCCATCTAATGAAAAGTATAATTAATGGAATAAAAGTAACTCATACCGTTATACTCTTCATCCAACCCCTATTTGCCCCTAGGAAAATTAGTAGGTATAACAGGATGAGGAATACCCGTTGTCCCGTTATACTTTTTACTTCTCTTTTTCCCAATCCTTTCTCCAAACCCATTCCTAAAAGTCCAAATGTAGGCAACACATCCGGTGACAATGTTTATCATTCTGGACTGATGTTAGTATGTATCGCGGGTCTCCACGGGCGGCAGTATCCACTTACCACCGGGTGGACTCTATGCTCGTCTGTTAACTTCTTTTGATAAAAAAAATCTGTGCTGGAAAGAAGAGATTGAACGTTAGCTTTAGCTTGTCACTTAAACCATACACAAACCTGCGTTTAAACACAGCGTCTGCAAATAATGAGCCATTCGTGAGCGAATCCGCTAATTCGAGCATTGTATTCAACCTACAAGAGAGGGTAGTCAGCAAAATTGTGTGGTGAACTGCAGGACTTGTTTATACAAGAGCTCGCCTGTGTCGGTTGAAAAATTTTAAATAAACTATACTAGAACCAGTGTGGTGTGGGCTTCAGAATATCACTAGCTCACCTGTTCCCGTGGCTGTTATAACAGACGATTAATGGCCGCCACACGATCAGTTAAAACTGTCCTTGTGTAGTATTAAAAATGGCTGATTTCCGAATGCTCCTGGTCAAAATGAAAAGTAAGATGACCAAAGGTTCCGAGCATGCGAAGCCACGAGCAAAGTATTGTATTAAATAAAATAACGCGAACTAAAAATCAGGTGTGGGCAGCCTTTAAAAGGTTTTCCTTGTTGCCTACCCGACAGCGTTTCATTGAAAATATATTATTGTGAGGTTTCCCGTATATATAAAACCTATTCCGCACCGCTTCCAAAGTAAACAATATCTTTTTTAATATCGTTTTTCGTCAAAAAAACGTCGAAAAATAATGTATTGTACTCTGTGCACCGACAAAATAAAAATATTCGTTTTTAAAAAGATTTCCAAGAAATCTACCTTTATGGAGATGACTTCCAAATTTCGGAAAAATTTTAATACATCTGGAAGCTGAATTAAATACGCACCCCATCCTTGATATATCGATTCCTAGCACGAAAACGTTTATTACGAACTGCGATGGTTTATATAGAACTTCAGCGCTTTTCAATGCGCAAACCTGAAGAATTATAATGATATTGGTACAATCAAATATACAACCTTGTCCATTAAATAGTTTTATGTGGGTGTTCCCTCCATTAGTGGCTTGTTCTTATTCGCTATCGAATAAGTGTTTTGTAGTAAGTTTTACAAGTTACTTTTGCTCATCAAAGATTTTACAATTAAAACTTCGCAAGGGTAAAGTTAGGAGTAGACGCCCTCAGATTCGAGATTTATACAAAAGGAAAATGCGTTGAAAAACATAGAAAAAGGAGACAATTTAGTCCAATGAACCACACGCTTTAAAGTTAATTCATTGGAACCAACAATTTAATGACGCCATTAGATAGTACGATCATTAAACAACTATAATCGTACAAACATGATAGCTTATTCTTTTTAATTACAATATAAATATGCTTCCTGACAATTATCGGGATAATTCTCATGATAATCATCTTGATATTTATCGCTTCAAAACCTGTAGATATGATCTCTTCACTTTTATCTTACTGTCGTTATAAGATAGATAGTAGTGTCGATATGCAATGCAACCAGCCCCGTTAGTATCCTTCGCTGGTCATGAGCCTCCTCATGCACATTGTCTCGTGTATGAGGGATGTATGGCCTTAAAACGCCACTCTGGCTAAGCGGGTTGGCGAGTCCACTCTATGGTATGGTACTAAAACGTGGTCTCTGACGGTAGGCCTAGTTCAAAAATACAAAGACGCTCATCGAGCGATGGAGTTCTTTGCTGGTCAAAATCCGCAACGAAGAAACTCGACGAAAAACTAAGAATCAGAAAGCTGAAGTGGCGGTGGGCAGACCATATATGCCGCAGGACCAACAACCTATGGTCCTCGAATGGAGATCACGTACTGGGAAACGTAGCGCGGCACACTCTCCGGCCTAAAGAAAAGCTAAAAACAGTGTGTGGTGGTGGTCCTTGGGAGAGGCGTATAGATGCAGCAGTGGAGAGACACAGACTGATGGTACTTAAAGTGCATTTTAATATTTTATTGGCGTTTCTTTTTAATTTCGGACAAATTTCATTTCAATCCGTTATGAAATAAATTCCATATAAACGTGGGTATAAATAAAGTGATACAGAGATTTTAACGTGTAACTATTCTGACCTCCTTAGAAGAAAGACACACGTATGAGAAAATATGCAAAAAAAAATAATAATAATGTAGAAACTTTTGGATAAAAGAAAAAAAATATTCTTTATTCTCTTTGTTATTATTTTTTACTCCGGTTAAAAATTTTACTAAAGTCTTTTCTTATTGTGACGTCAGTGTTATATTATTTCTATAATATTTTTGAAAAGATCTTTAAGACTATTGGGAATAAATAAGTTTCAACAACTTTACCGTCTGTCAGTGCTACGTAACTTCGAAACTAAAGTTAGAAATAATATCTACAGGAGAAGCCTCTTATGACTTTTATTACAAAAAATAAGTCGGCTTTAAGTTTTTTCAGTGGCAAACAGAAAAATAATGACTTCTGAAACGTTATATCTGTACCAGTATATTTATTTTATTACTAGCTGTTGCCGGCGGCTTCACTCGCTTTTATTTAATTGAGATTAATTGTAATCAGATACAAAATTTGATACCCTGTACAAGTATTTTAGTAACTGAGAAAATTAAAAAAAAAACGGTTAAACAGGCGTTTAATTATGTAGATACTTAATTATGTGTTTCATTGTGTATTGTAGAATGTTTATACCAAGTTTCAAGTTAATAGAACTATAAAATATTTGTTTCTGCAGAAACTTCGAATCAGAACTGACATCTCCAAATTGGCCACGGTTCTTCACACCGATTACATCCGGTAGAAACCCAGGGTTTCCAAGGATCTTCGCTGGGGGGGAGGGGATCGCACACTTGTGCACTGATGCATGTCGTGTCGTGGAATATGAGGTGACGTGACAGGCTGATGGTGTGGTGTGGTTTGTATTTACAAGAAGTTGACAGGACAAATGAATCAATTACACCATCTGGCGGACAGCTTTATTAATTTGCAAGTCTACTAATTAACTAAAACAGTTATATATTCAGGACATAACCCAAAATTTTATTTAATAATCCTTTTCGTTTGTACTTCACTATTTATATTATTTAACTAAGTAACTGTTATTTCCATCAAATAATAAATAGTCATTAAGTATTTAGGTTCAGGTCGTATGGTGTGGACCAGCTTCAGAATAGCACCACTTCCCGTAATTGTTGTAAAAGGTTTTTTTTTTTTTTATGGACGAAGGTGGCTGACGAGCATACAGTCCACCTGATGGTAAGTGGGTACTGTAGCCCATAGACATCCGTGATACATGCCAACATTAATCCAAAATGACAAACGTTGGCACGCCCTCGGATGCGCTGCCTACCTTTGGATATAGGACTGGATTTGGAGAAAGAATTGGGGAAATGGAGAGGGATAGGATGGGAATGGGCTCTGGCACATCTCACTCACTACCGAAACACGTACGTACATTAGGCAAATAAGATTAAGTGGGAAATGCAGTACATTTCAAGGTAGTCTTCTGTGAGCGAGGGGTAACGTGGCCAGTCGAGTGCGCCCAGCGGCTGTTGGATTGTAGCGAGCACTCTCCCCCTAGGTGGCGTCGGGATAACAAAGTGGCTATCAAAAGTCGTGAGGAACTACACCACTTCTAAAAGAGTGGACTCGCCAACCGCTTGGCCAGCAGCGTGGCGTTTGAACCCCCTTCATTCCTCATGCATAAGTGTAGTGTGTTTCTAAACAAACTGCAAAGCGCATTTATTAGCTGGTTGAAATGAAATTTGTCAGAAAAATAATTTCGGTTCATATCTCTGTTAAGTTAGAAAATGAGGCGAATCGGTTCAGTAGTTCCACAATTATAACGGTGTAACAAAACTTTAAAAAAATTCTCAAAAAAAAATTCGTTCAACGTCTAGACATACAAATCATAAATGTCGTTGGATAGGACCTTGGTTGGATAAAAGATTTACAACTTTTGTCTAAACACTTTCTTTTTTTTTAAATATACGGAATGAGCACTGAATTGCATTGAACCAGTATTTTCAGGATCCACCGTTGGACATGGGCTTCCTTGTGCATGACGAATGTATGGCCAAAAAAACGCCACGCTGTCCAAGGGGGTTGGCGAATCCTTTTAGAGCCGGTACCACACGGAACAACACTGTATAACATATAGAAGCATTGTATATTACTATAAATTGTATAAACATATATTACTCAAAGCTTAATAGATAAAGACAAATTTTGTCAATTTTGTATTTTGTCGATTGTGTGAAAAAATGAAAAGAATAAAGGAAATTGCTAACGTGTGTATAGTTTAAAACCCATACAAATATACGCAAAAATTCCAAGTCAACAAGATGCCACTTTCCCTTTACCCTTCGTCCCACCCCGGTTCTATTACGACCAAATATGGCGTCCAAGTGACGAGCGAAAGGCTCTTAACAATTTTAGACGAATTTCGAGATATTATAAAGGTAACCACTCTCGAGTTTCAGAAAGGGAAATCTCATTTTCTGCCTAACTGCCAACGTTTGTCATTCTGAACGGATGGCATGTACCTGGAATGTCCAAGAGCAACAGTATCCATTTACCACCAGGTGGACTGTTTTGTATGCTCGTCTGCCGCTTTCATTCTATATAAAAAAAGTAATAATATGGCTGGATGTAGGACTAAGTTAGTGAGACTCTCCTGCAAGCCCTGAGTTTGCTCAATGATCTTTTGCAGCAACCCCCGGATTTAGAATTATTTCACTTTACATAAAAGATTATGCAGGTTTGATAACCAACTTTCAATAATGAAGAAAGATAAGAGACCAAAATCTAAAATTTCAGTGTGTTGCTAAGTGTTTACATTAAAACACTCAACACGTAAAATTTTTCCGCTCGCGTCTTATAACTCGCACCCTATCCACCCATTCTAAATATATTAGCCAGCCGCTATTGATATTCTGGTCACAGCGGCCCACATTAGTATGTTTTCTGGCTCTCCTCGCCTATTCATTGCGTGTATACCCTTCAGTGTCAAGAGTAGGAAGCGTATATGGTATATATGTATATGTGTTATGGCGCAGAGTTAAAATGATGACATTCTCGTATTCGTGCGTGCGAGCCCGGTGACGATTATAATACTGAAATAAACCCCTAATAAACCGTCAAAAGACGATTAGGTGACGACGACGAGGTGGCAACTTGTTGGTTTTTAGCACTTGTAAATTGCACTAAACTCTCCATGAAGGATAACGGGTGATGAGGAGGGTGCAGCTCAATTTTGTCATCAGATTCAAGTTCAGCAACCCAAAAAATCTATTAGAACTCAAGCCGATTTATTGCACATAAAAGAATAGAATACAAGCTGATTACTTTTGAGGGAGTGATTTATCTCTTCCCCCACTTGAATCTAAAAAAAAACTCTAATCATTCCTTCATCTATAATGAAAAAAACAAGTCGCCATCTCATCGTGATCACCCAGTCCTCTTTTGAAGGCTTTTGGGGGGGGGGGGGGGGGGGGTTATTGCCGTACTAAAAGCAAGGGAACGCTAGAGATTGCCAGCTCTTTACTCGTAAGTAGAATATAGCTGTATTCTACTACTGAATAACATTGGTTATATTTTACAAAAGTCTTCTCTTAGTGTGAGATAAAGTCTGTTCCGACCCGTGTTATATAGAATTAGTAGAGTTCCATGCGCAAACAGGCGCTTCTGAAGCCGTGAGATATATACATTATTTAATAGTGGAATATCCAGATATCCAGATATATAGATAGTATTGACAATGAAGGCTTTAGCGGAGTGCAGTAGGCACGTTCTCAGGGATCAAAGAATAGATAGCAAATGAGTCAAAGTACAGGCTTTTGACGTTCGGAGCGAATATGAATTTAGGTTGCCATTTCCATTTCACCCCTACTGATTTACTAGGGTAGGTCTGTGCCCTGCAGTGGGACGTTATAGCTACAATCCAATCAATCCAGTGGACAATACTCGAAAGAGTATTGCTACAGTCGTAGCACGGTACATTCGCGCTTACTTGATAAGTCCCTGAATAATTTATCTTTAGTGTGCCTTATGAAAATTACTGTCCATTTTGAAAAAATACACCGTGTACTTTATGGCAATTCGTATTTATAATCATATACCTAATAATACTTTAAGCCTATACAACTATACAAAGAATTGCCATTTAAATACTTTAAGAGTAAATCGTTTCAATAATTGATAATTATTATTATTGTCAGATAAATTACCAGTATCGTATAGTATATATACCTACAATTGATGAGTTTTTAAGTGACAGATTATAAATTGAATATATTAGTTATTGACATTATAATTGGATATTATCTATGTTGACATTATACTAGTTACTGACATTTATTTTATGAAAAATTTATAAATAAATAAATGTTATTAAATTCATTCCGATTCTGACACCGACTTGAGCAGCAGAATATGTTGGAATATTATTTAAGTGTAAGATCTTGAATGTATAAGATCTTAATGTACTATATTCTGGAGAAATAAAGGATATTATTATAGTTATTAAAAAAATCTTAATTTTTGGATATATTCAAATTCTTCACAGGTGAAGTTACACACTATAACTAGTGACGTCACAAAGTGTTCTGTCCACAGACCTGTTTGCAGTATAAATAACAGTGAGAGCGTTATTAGTTTGCTTTACGGGTATAGTGGACACCGCGGGTCATGTGGGCCCAGACTCGAGTGAGGTTAAATTACTCTGTACAGTGGCGGACAATTTTGGGGGTGTTTTATTTTTCAAATTTATATTGAAAAATAAAACAAAGTAGCATGGAACGCCCTCGGGCCAGGTGGTCTGATGACTTGAAGAAAGTCGCATATAGTAGCTGGATGAGAGGAGCTGAAGACCGTGTTCGGTGGCAGTCCTCGCGAGACGCCTATCTACTCGTATATACAGCAGTGGAGCGACAGGCAGATGGTAAACAGTACTACTATATTTATCTTCTTCTTACAGTGCCGTCTTCTAACGATGGTTGGCATTCATCGTGGCTATTTGTACTTTTAAAATTGCTGCACGGAATTGTGATCGATTGCCGCTTGCCGTGCCACGTAAATTCTTCAGCCAGGATGTTCTTCGCCTTCCGAGCCTCCTGCCTTGGAACTTGCCTTGTATAATGAGTTGGAGGAGCTCACATTTCTCATTATATGACCAAAGTATCCTATTTGTCTATAGTCATATATATAAAAGGATAGGGCACTCGAAGCTCTATCCAACTCTTTTCTAAGAATCTTTTTTCTAATACGTACGGAAACATGCGGCGTGGTGTCCGTCAGCTTTAGAGTAACACTATCCCATCTCTTTGGGGGGTATTGTAAAAGGCGATTAAGGGTTAACAAAGCTGCCATCACAAGAGCCTAAAGAGAGCTGACTCGCAAACACGCTCGGCTTGCATGAGGAGACAGACCCAAATCCAGCAACAAAAGGACTGGTCGCAGTACCTTCGTTCCCTACCGAAATATAGCTTTACCTTGTACACAAACAACACAATATTGTATGAAATATGAGTGTTGTGTACACAAGGTGTGTCCCCAAGTGTACTCTGGACATTAGGAACACAAACTCGGTCTAATGTTGATATTACCGTCGTCCTGGGTTTTATTGTAGCTGCGTTTTACTTCTTATTACTTAGTTATCTATCTGTAAGTGGAAGACAAACTATAAAAGACAAAGTGATGGTAAGTGGTTGAAGGGGTATAGTCTTAGTACCTTTACGCTTTCCATATAAACGCAGTAAAATTAGGCAAATTAAATACTATATTGAAGGATATAGAAGGAACTATATTGAAGGAAGTGTGGAAAGAAATTCTTTTTCTCTATAGAAAAAAGGTGGCAAACAGTCCGCCTGGTGGTAAGTGGATACTGTCGACACATGGCGACATCAGTCCAGAACGACAAACATCAGCGCGTCAGCAGATGCGCTGGAGATTTAGGAATGGAGGATTGAGAAAATAGGGAGCGATATGATAGAATGGGCTCTGGCATATCAAACCTGAGGCCTACACTACATTTTCCACTTTATCTTAGTCCCCTTGTTTTACGGCAGTGTTCAGTGAAGAGGAATAACTTGGTGAGTCGAGTCCGCCCACCTCCTCCTTTATGACAATTAAACATTTGTACGTTATTTTTCTCGTAAACGATTAATTATACGAAAAAAAAGTTAAGGGGCCTTTATTGTGGAAAATTTCAAGAGCTATAATTTCGACAATAAACATTTTCCCCGAAAAACTAATAGCAATAGAAATGGTGAGAAAAGAAAATGTTTCTAATTTTTGTAGTGACGAACACTTTAAACGCCTATATCGCAGAAACGGTTTATTATATGAAAAACATTCATAGAATCATTTCGTGGAACAATTTTACTAATTTTACTAGGTTGAGTATTATTATGTCGGTATTGTATGTGCGTTCGCGGCGGTCGTAACAATTTATAGAAATATATCTCACGAAATATACGCAGTGCGCCAGACTTATAATAATATGTTTTTGGGGCACAAAGGCGTCCAACGGCGGCGTGGACTGTGGGAAGCTTGGAAATGGACTATGGAAGAGGGCCTACCTGATACCCCATCGAGACCTGCTGCTTCTGGGGGCACCATACTGCACTTATTCCACAGTCTAAAAGTCACTTACAAATGGACACTTTCTTACATAAAAGCGGCGCGGGCGCATATGGGATGCGGTAAAGTCGTCTCCTAAAACCTTGGAGGGCGCGGCTCGCAAGATGCGACGTGTTCGAGTCGTCAAGGCGGACTGACAAACACTTCTTTTCTCCTCAATAAAGAGATGGCTTGTATGGCAAGCGCTTAGGTGGGAAAGAGATAGGGCAATATAGTAATAGGTATTCGCCAGCTAACTAGTGAAAAATATAAATTTTCAGGTATCTACATTTAACGATACTCTAATTATAAATAATTAGTGTAATTGTCGAAACCAGTATCCGAAGGTTGAGGATTTTTTCAACGATCAAATATCCTCTACTTTATTATATTGGTTAAACACGTAATGCATTAAAATCAGGGTTCATAAAAATCCGATATTTATAATGAATATCCAAATATCCGATATTTCCGATCGGATACATATCACGTATATAAAAAAGACGCGAATATAATTCTGCGAGTGGTTTTAATATGTCAAAATTGTTAAATGAACATTTGAGTTTGATTAATAAACTTATTTATTATAAAACAAAAACAAAAAAATAAGAGTAACGAAAAATTTGATTCTTTGAGATTAATAAACATTCAACTGAATTATAATTATAATCTTTATTTATGTGAGTACAATAATTTAAAAGCGTGCGATTTGCAAAAAATCTAGTTTTGACGATAAATATCAATTGATATATATCCGCTGATATATATCAGGGAACTCTGATTAAAATACATTAAACTGAACTGGGAGACGACTGGCGACCGCCAAGTACGGGACACACGAAACACTATTCAGAAAACGCTCTACTATGAAAAACTAATATAAATTAAACAGCGCGTGGTCATGTGTCGCTACATCATTTCTCCCGACAAACTAATCGATTTCGAGAAAATTGGGAAAAAAAAAGATTAGTATGCCAATTTTTTTCCTGATGCATTTCAGGGCCCTTGACGCTTTATTTAAAACATAAAAAAAAAGAAAATAAATTAAATATTTTAGAGACAAAAAAATTCCTTACAAATGTTTTTGTTTTGTACTTCCAACACTTAGAACACCAGTTCTATTGTCCTTCCCTGGTGGGGTGGACGTGGTGGGGCAGATAGGAATAAACGAACTAAGCGACTAGTCGCTGAATTGACATCTTGATATCTTACACTCGACATTGTACCGACAGTAGGTTATCTCAACGACAAGGGTGGAGTTAAACTACTGTTACGTTTTTATCGTGCTTTGACTTCATTTAAAAAGCGAAATTATTAATTTAAAGATTCCAAGGTCTTTCCAGACGGCTCTTTGAGATGTAAAAAGCACTTTCAGACATTTGGACACTCTACTGCGGTCTACGAATGACTCGTCTGTTGAAGCTTTTAGTATGTTTTAAAGGTGAGTGTATACCATCATAAAGAATAATTTTAATTTTATAAAATTAAATAACAGCAAAGGGGTTCGAAAATTCTACTAGGGAGGTTGGCATACTCCCGAGCCTAGTATTAGCTTCTAAATAATTGTTTTAATTTTACCAACAGCTATAAACGTAAGCAAAATAGTTATTTGACAACAATTTAATTAGTAGAAGCACGTGATTTGTACGTTTTGTTTATACACTGAGGTAGGATTTGCTAAGGTCATACGATTATAAAAAGTTATTTTTTTATTTTATCCGTTATTTTTCAAAACACGCCATAGATACCTACACTCTTTTTGGAGGAGAGGGTGCACGCTGAATTCCACAGCCGTTGGGCGCACACGACTGGCTATGTTTCCCCTCTCTCACAGAAGACTATCTTGAAATGTACTGCAGTTCCAACTTTATTCTACTTCCTCAATGTACGTGTTTCGGTAGTGAGTGAGATATGCCAGAGCCCATTCCCGTCCAAACTTATCCCTCCCCGTCTTCCCAACCCTTTGTTCGATACGAGATTTATATATAATTCCAAAATAGCCAAATCTACCTTCCAACTAAAGCCTGCAATCTGCAGTTTTTCTTAGAAAATTTTATCCTCGCTCGTGTGCACCTTCCCTAAACCTAATAAATAACACACGGCTGTATGTTAACTCAATAACACAAGGTTCCATTTGGCGACGTCTCGGATTGAATGTAGAACTTTCTCGAATCAAATCAAAGCTTTAAACTCTAGTCTATATTGAATGATAGAAGCACAGTGGTCTCTCTTGAATATAATTTACGTTTCATTAAAGTGCAATTATTTAAGTTAAATATTCGCCAAAGAAATTAAAAAGTCACCGAGAGATAGCTCGTAGTATCAGCATGATAAAGTAGCAATGGGCATGTCATAGTGTGCAAAGGTTTATTGTGTACTCATAATAATAAAAATATTATTTTATAATTATATAATTTTTATATATCAAATTAAGTATGTAGATAAATTTTTATAAATTTTAGGAGTGTGAATATGCTATATGTATATATGTAAATGAAGATCTTTGTACTTCATTCCTAATTGACTATAGTGGTGGCTCTGTGGAATTTGTGCCAGTCGATGGTTACTCTATGGTTGAGCCAATGGAGGTTTGACAGAAGGGCTTGTCATTTTTATATCGAAGATTGTTATGGTTTTACAATTGGGTCTAATGACAAAATATAATAAGATAGTGAGAATTAAATTAGAGAATCAATGAATCAATAGCATTAAATGTTGTTTCTCTTTTCAGGTAAGATTTGTACAGCTTATAAATTGATGTTAATTGTATATTGCCACATTGGGCTTAATAAAAACAATCTCTTTTCAGAGCAACGCAATTTGTTTTGATTTCGAGATTTATCTCTAGTGCTTGATAAAGCACATTATATATATGTAATTAAAAATTGGTCTCTCGCGTCTCGATTTCACCGCGGGTTCCAAAATCAGCGCTGTGTGTCATCGAATCAGCGAATGCTGAGCTGGACGCCACTGGCCGCTAACGAAAAACCTAAATTCAAAACAACTTCAAACTGTTTGACTCGAAAGTCGAATGCTTTTTGATTCATTCTGCTGTCCAATTTTCGATCTGTAAAGATATTAGATGTCGGTAAAGCCTGCTGTATGTTTGTGAATATCTCATAAAAAGCTTGCAATTGCACATGTTGCTGTAATTTGGCTGTATAACAATATATTTGTAAAAAAACACTTTATCAGGTTAAGTAGTTTTTAACGGCCCGTTTTAACAGTTTGGTTTTATAAAATCAGTTTCTTAAGTGCCTTTAATTTGTTTTTTATTTTAATGATTTTGCTGATAAATAAATTGCTGGAGTGGAAACTGCTTGTCATTTATTTCCCAAGAACCCTTCTGTCGTCTGAGCAAACGTCGCAGTCTTAGGGTACTTTTTATCCAGATCAATTATGAAATTCACTCGGGAATCAAGCTAACGACTCATACGCCTTCTAACGTCTGCGCGTAAAAAGTCGCAAGGACTGTTAAAATTACTCTCGTTAAAAGGGGAAGGCACAGATTTTCGAAGCATAGGTTATATCTTATTTTGGCTAATTCCACAGTTCGTCTCATAAAAAAAAATAAGTTGTTTTGGTAGAGTCGAGTCAACATTGATAAAATTGACATTGATTGATGAAAAAATAAAAATGTAAGCTATTATTCATTTAAATAATCATGTTATATTGTAATGTGTCAATAAAGAGTTCCTTCAGCGACATGTATAAATATTCCAAAAGTCTGCATCTTACTGTCTGGCGTGTCTGTCTGTAATAGATCCTAGCTATAAAACAAATAACATACTACTATTACTTGCCAGTACTTTACGAGATCGTAAAATTGTTACGTCTCTACGATAACTTTACGATTCGTCTTTTCATTACACCCCGATATAGTGAGGTGTAATGTTGAAATACTGAGCCTTTGAACAAATAGAAACTCCTTTGCAGCTTATTATAAATACATATATTCAATATTCGGCTAAGTTGTGCCGACCGCGAGTAAGTATAAGGACGGCGCGGCGGCGGCGGCGTCTACACGCGCCGCCGCCATGTAAAGCTCTGGTTTCCTAGGATAACGGTGCCGTCACTTGACGGACGCAAAAAGACGACCGTCTTTACGGTGACGACATGTGGAAAGTTCCATCACCGTTACGGCCACCTTTTTTAAAAAAACCTAACCTAAAAACGTATCCAGGAGAGAAAATGGACGACCTTGATTTAGCATTAATAATTTACTTGGAGGATGAGCTATCATCAGAACAGGAAAATAGTCGTATGGAGGAAGATGATTTATTCAAAGCTACTTCGTTCGGTCAAAACAATACAATATTTTAAAAAATGGCTTCACCGCTATCAAGAGAAACGTCCGCGACCGTCCGACGCCGACAAGACGGCCGTCATACAAATGGCGGCACCGCTTTTTGACGTTACGCTGTTCATTACCGCTCTCTAGGAAACCGCGCCATTTTGTTTACATAGACAACGTTCTAGTGACGGCATTCACCGCTGTAAACGCAACCGCGCCGCCGCCTTTATGAGTTGTTTACCATAGTGTCGACGCGGCGGCGGCGCGGTCGCGTCTAGTCTATACGCGCCCTAACGTTGTAGAGTTACAAACCTCTACATTCAGTTACGAGTATCGAATATGAACTTAAATTTTATTTTATTTTAAGACTTTGTCAATAATATGTGTTAGTAACTATAAATTTTAACACAGTGTTAGTAATGGGGAAAAAATTGTACATAAAATTAAGATGCGACAACCCCGCATCCATGTATCGATTAGCGTGCAGTCGTGTCCATCATTGCAGCATTGGACTGTCCCACCTGGTTGCAATGGCGGTCAGGATGCTGTTAGAGCTGGCTCGCGCCAGTAGGGAGGCATAACGTTTGCGCATTACGACAAAGAAGTCATCACCAGTCGCTTCAGCAAACATTGCGGAAGGCCAGCAGGGACGTGGCAGCCCCATCAGCACTCTGAACCCATTATTATACTTGTTTACGAACGCAAAATAAGTTTGCAACTGTGTATATACGGTTGTATAATACTTTACAAACTACACGTGACTTCATTTACATATACTTTTATTCCCTACAGAAAACAAAGATATAACCACAGCAAAATTGTAGAATGCAGATTCTTAACCAATTGAAAGGATTTATCAATCCCTAAACGTTGAGCATTTTCAACGCCAAGGGGTTGAAATTGACTCTAGGCTATCACCGCTCTGACAGTAGAGAACTAAATAAATGTACCTACCTATATATCTTCCCGTGTCATAAATGGCGACTAAGAGACAAAAAAAAGCTGCTCCTACATGCCCTGAGGATCTAAAACAACCTTTAAAAGCTTGGCCAGCGTGCTGTTTTAAGGCCTACCATCCCTCGTGCACAGGACAATGTACATGAGGTGGCCCGCGTCTAGCAGTGAACGATACAAGGGTCGATCACGATACGTATAGTGGAGAAGATAAACAATAAAAATCATACACAATCCCTTATAATAACTGTGTTAGACATAGTTATACTTGTGTGAAGGCACCCGGAACACATTCAAAATCAATTAACTAACATAAAGGCACGTACACATGTGCTGATTACTGGCAACCCTATTAATATTCGCGATTCGTATGTTGGCAACACTTGTACGGCTTTCATGTTGTTAGGTTGCCGCGGTGATGAGTGCTTGTTACCGAGTATTGGGAGAACATACGGTTACGTAACTTGGAAATATAGAAAACATTTGTAGGTAGATATATATTTTTTTTAAATAACACAAAAAATATTTCTTGTGTATTCTATTGTCTACTGTCTAGTAAAACTATTTCTAGAAAAATATTCTGTATGTTGAAATGGTGAGCAGTATTAGCAGTAAGTACTTCAAGCGCATCCGGGGGCGGGCCAACGTTTGTCATTTTGGACTAATGTTGGCATGTATAGCGGATGTCTATATGTCTATGGGCGAAGGTAACCACTTACCATCAGGTGGACTGTATCCTCGTCCGTCACCTTCGTCCATTAAAAATAAAACATTTCGACATACACATAGTTTTCCTTTTGTTTTTTTATATTCATAACCCATTCCCAATCCAGGGTAATTGTTAACTCAGCAGTAGAGGCCAAGCGGCACCGTACGGCCCCTGTTCTCTTCAGTCGCCTCCTGCGCACCGATCTGTGCAACCGTTATTGGTAATTGTATTCATATAACTTTTTATACTTTCGCGTTTTGTACACATTTTATATTCTAATTTTTTTAAATTTTTTTTTGGGATGAAGGTGGCAAACGAGCATAGTGCACCTGGTGGTAAGTGGATACTGTCGCCCATAGACATCCGCGATACATGCCAACATTAGTCCAAAATGACAAACGTTGGCACGCCCCCGGATGCGCTGCCTACCTTTGGACATAGGAATGGATTTGGAGAAAGGGTTGGGGAAATGGGGAGGGATTGGATGGGAATGGGCTCTGGCACATCTCAATCACTACCGAAACACGTACGTACATTAGGGAAATAAGATAAAGTGGGTAATGCAATATATTTCAAGGTAGTCTTCTGTGAGAGAGGGGTCGAGTGCGTCCAGCGGCTGTTGGATTGCAGCGTGCACTCTCCGACCCCTCATAAATGGGGTGTGAACGCGTATAATACATTTCTTACTACGTATAATACAGTATTTCATTACCCTTTATTCCTATAAGACGTATCGACACGGGTTACACGAGCCGTGGTCACGAGTTGTCAACCACACCCGATTTGGAATATAAAATTGTATTCATGTAAAATAAAGTATTTGAAGGATATTTTTAAGTGTCTCAATAGATACACGACCACGCAATCTAACTCAATATAAATACTATACAATAACTTCTTTTTTTATGGACGAAGGCGGCAAACGAGCATACAGTCCACCCGTTGGTAAGTGGATACTGTAGCCCATAGACATCCGTGATACATGCCAACATTAGTCCAAAATGACAAACGTTGGCATGTCCCCGGATGCGCTTTGGAGATATGGGAATGGATTTGGAAAAAGGGTTGGGAGAATGGGGAGGGATAGGATGGGAAACTAAGAACCAACAATGTCAACTACCCTCTTTTTCTTTGCTGTGACGGCCTGTAAGTAAGGCAACAATTAGTTAACAGCATTGTACTTAGCCTAGTATTTATGTTTGTCTTGTTGGCTGTACGACAAAATAAAGAAATAATTCAAACAAACGTTAGAACAATTAGTTTTTATAGAAATAATTCGCATGTCAACGTAAGTCAAGAATGTCAAAGACTGACACGCCCCCGGATGCGTCGTCGTGATCAACATTACAGCACCGATTCCCCCTTCACAGAAATGGGTTGACAGTAAATAGTATAATGGTGGTAACAATTTCCTTTATCCCTGCCGTCAACCGTACTCGTGTGATTCGGCAAAGAGCGACCGCTGAACGTTCATACTTCCATTCTTCATTCTACCATCCCCATCCTTTCTAATCCTAAAAAGCAGGTAGTGCATCTGCATATGTGTCAACATTCGGCCGGCTTTAGAAGAGAACCAACGCATCTCTTTGCGTGGGTGTCCTAAAACGCGATCACAAGCCCTGAAGAACTACACCACAAAAGAGTGGGAGTTACCAACGAGCTGCAGCCCACCGATTTAAGGTCAAACATCCCTCATACATAATGTAATGTGCATAAGGAGGCCCATGTCCAGTCCAATGGGTTACGGTGGTCACTGACACACGGTAACTCCTGTGCTGTAACTCCATTGTGTATAACTGAACTGAATTACAAGAACTGTTGTAGGTTAGAGCGGGATTGCACGCGATTCGGGATCAGTGTGCACTGTTCAATACGACACGATAATACAAGAAGCGCGCGCCACGGGCAGGAAGAACTTCGACAATTGATATGAGATCAGTCAATACTGGACGTCAAACAGAATTGTAGGAAATCGTCCATCACCAACCACTTAACTAAACCCCTCATATTGTTGAATCTTAATATGAGGGGTCTAGTAGAGCGGTCAACGATAATCTTTGGATATGTTTATGAAGAGAAATGTCATCCAAGCACTTTAGTGCTGCTGAAAACAAAGACCAGGCAATTCTTTCTTGATATAAACTACACTGACCTTAATACATTATATGATAATATTGTAAACAACACACAATAGATTAAAGATCATAAATAATAACACATAAATATTGTATTAATTATCATTTCACACCACTAAACACAATTCGATAGGTGCGAATTGTTAGATTTCAAGGTCTTCTTTAATTGTAAGATACAATGTTTGTTCAAGAGATTTTATCCTTATCATAGACCCTATCGATTGGTTCAATAAAATAGTGACTGTTTATTTTTTGTATTTTTAGTTGGTTCGATTCCCGGCTCAGGTAAACTTTTTAAAAAATGTTTGAATGCGGTTATTCTTATTTTAAAAAACAAAAGAATGTTTCCTTTGAGTGAAATTTGATATCTTCAATATTTAATGCACTTTTCCTCCATGTCCCGTTCATATTTTCCACTCTGTATATAATCGTACGTATTTCGTAATATATACTTACAATAACGTTTTATATTTATTTATTATATATAATATATTTGTTACATGCAAAATTGACTGTTGCGACTGCGTTCAACTGACAGACTTAAAATCATTTGACTTCTCAAATTTAAGTCACCAATAGTAAGGCAAGGGGGTCTATAAGGACCTTCTATCGCAAACCACTGATATTTAGTCTATTGACATGTGCTCTGCTTTAAGTTTTTGGTGTTTAAATAACAGTTAACTGTTTTAAAAGAAATACAATAAAATAAAAATAATGACCGCAATTCTTCCTGTTGGTGGCGCGCGCTATAAACGGATCTGTCAGTCTGTTATTAGTATTTTTAATATTTAGTATTCGCTGGTCGTTTAGTATTTTTTGCTGCTCGCTTAAATACAAGATCAATTTTAATACCATGACAAACAAAAAGATTAATCCTGTAACTCCCCTAGTCATTTTGTGTAACTTTCGGAGTATCTACGCACATCTACATTGTTGTAACGTCATGCTGTATCGTTCTGTGAAATGAAAACGCGTACAACGCGCGTGTCGACTATCGATCCGCTCCGGAGAAAACAAATTAACCAGAGGACTGGCCCGGTACAGAGTACTGACACGATACAGAGACTGTTGTGGTATTAATAAATGATTTATAATCTATTTCTATATCAATCTACTTCTTTGACTTTAGGTCATGTGAATAATAAATAAATATATAAAAAGTTGTTTCCTATGACTGATATTTCGGTGCAATTACATGAATTGTGGTCAGTCTCGCCGTGATCACTGTTTATGTAACTGACTCAATCGTGAGTAATCCTAAATGGATTAGTAATCCTTAAGAGTAATTATCTTCAACAACGATAACAAAGTTTATCGAAAAAATTCAATCAATAAGCACCTACTGTTATTAATTTTATTTATTATACTAAAGTCAGCGGCCTAGCCAATTGTGATATTTTTTCATTTATTTAAATTTTTAATATATTTATTAAATTCGATAAGAACAGAAACAAAAACAAAAATTCCGTAGAGTATATTTATCCAATTTAACGTACCTACACCCTTCATACTCCAAAAATGTGTGCAATTAAAGATGAAAACAATACTAAATATGTATATTCCTCAGTTTTATACAACTATCGATAAATTTTACACGGAATACTTTTTATCAATATATTTAGGCATGGTGCTGAATACCATCCTGATAATTTACTTACTTCGGAAGTATAGGTATCCAGATCTAAGCGAAGTTGCCAGATAAACTTACCTGAAAGAAAAAAAAACATTGTTAATAAAACTTAAGCGATCTCTTTCAGGCAACCTTCTAAATGCAATGCAATGCAATCAGCCCTTTCAATATCTTGCGCACGAGGGATGTAGAGCTTTAAAACGCCACGCTGACTAAGCGGGTTGGCGAGTCCACTTTTTCAGAGGTGTTGTAGTTTCTCAGGACTTGTGGTAGCCGCTTTGTTATCCCATAGTTGCCTTTCAAGACAGCCACAGGAAGAGATGGGGTGCTATTCTATAACTACACGCCGACACTACACGGCGGAAAATAGCGGCCATTTTAATGGATTTTAGATTATGTTCATTATGGATTATAGTCATCGGAATACATAAATGGAAAATTCCTTGTGACAAAACTGTGTGTACATGAGTGATGTCAGTGGTATACATATATGGTATATGTTATTGGCACGATACACGAGTAGTAATAATTATGTTTTTGAGTCTTTACTTTATTTATTTGCTTGAAATCAATTATGCAAACACATTTACGAGTACCACGAAATATAGGGCAGTCCACCCTTTCCGTCGATGTCGTCAGGATACCATTGGATCGATGATTATTACGTATGTTGAAAAAATACATTAACGTATCGTTTCATTCAAATATGCTAGTCCTAAACCTAGCGAAACGCTCGATCGCCGAAGGCCGTTTTCACAAACACTGTATCTACTTTTTACTGCACTCTCTGCTTCACACATTAGTCTGTGCACAATATCGTTGTCCGCACGATTTGACCATCGTTCTTGTCATCTCTGAGGAATACACTGTGCGTATTATTTTAACTGAACATTTAAATAAATTTAATTTCATATAACATGATTGTTACACTGGATGATAATATTGGTCGATCAAAATGTTCAAAGTCCTTTGCAGTTCATTATAAACTTATTTAATATGCGGTTAGGTGGTGCGAACTGCAATCACAACGTTGTACAACAAACTTGTAATGTTAGTTAAATTTGACCGACGTTTTGGCGGAGATGGTAGTGATGCCGCGTGCTGTGCAAAAGGTCCCTGGTTCGATTCCCGGTAGGACATACATTTCTTTAATAAATAAAAAAAGACAAATGTATTTTCGGGTCTGGGTGTCTGTTTGTTTGTCTTTGTATGTGTCTCTGGACCCACGGCACGGAATCCTAGTGTGGCGTTATTTATTTATTTATTTAAATTCACGAATATGAACCTTGATGTCACTGTAACAAGTAATTTACGAACAGAAAAAAAAAATCTAATACGGACGCTTGGATTCATAATTATTTCCCGATCAAAATTAGTAATTTTTTTTTTCGATTGTTATTTTGGGAAAAATTAATTAAGTAGCAGAAATTCTTGAAATGGCAGCAAATTTAAAGGTGGGTTATATCTAAGTTCTCTGGTGCCAATAAAGTTATAGAAGTGTCCCGCGAATTCGTCGACTTCATGTTGACATTCATTATTTAAAACTATTTATTTCAGTTATACAAAAATAGTTGGTTTTGTTGATCACGATTTGCTGGCCATTTAGTATTTTTTGCTGTCCATTTAAGTGCAAGCCTTGTTTTTTTAAGACCGAGCATTAAAAAAATCTAGGGATAAGATTAAAATTTTTCAGAAGTGTTTTTTCTGTAATACTTTTAAGAAAAGATTGTCATAAACTATTGCATTGATGAGGTTTCTAAACAGTTTATCATAGTATTAGATACTAGGTACAGCGAAATTAACGAGACACGAGTTTTGAATCTGTGTGAGTGGGTGCCGAACTAACCAATCCGACTGTTGAAATGGTTCGCACTGTACACTATCGGTGTGCATTCACACAAACGCAAAGTTCGTGTCTCGTTGATTTCACTGTATATGTATTTTGTTTTTGCTTCTGTTATTAAACATAACAGTTACGTTGTTGTTAAGATTTTAAATTACGATATTATACTGTTTTGTAAGCTAAACCTAGTTTGATTTAATTAAGATTGTCTAGAATACAAATACCTACCTACATATCTGTATCTCTACTTAACAGGAAAATTGTTTGTTTATATCCCTGTTGTTTTGAGGGGGGAAGGGGAAGGGGGAGTTGCAATCCAACAGCCACTAGGCGCGCTCGGCTCTCACAGAAGACTACCTTGAAATGTACTGCATTTCCCACTTTATCCTATTTCCCTAATATACGTACGTGTTTCGGTAGTGAGTGAGTTAGGCCAGAGTCCATTCTCATCCCATTCTATCCCTTCCCATTTTCGCAACCCTTGCCCCAAATACATTCTTACATCTCCAAAGGTAGGTAGCGCATCCAGGGCGTGCCAACTGGCAAAATTTGTCATATTGGACTAATTTTGTCATATATCGTGGATGTCTACGGGCAACAGTATCCACTGTACCATCAGGTGGACTGTATGTTCGTCTGCTGCCTTTTTCCATAAAAAAAGATCGAAGTTGAGGCAAATCTGTTCACTAGGTACAAAATTACGATGAAATGAACTTTCAAAAAATCCTCAAAAGTTCCAATGTCAATACCAAAAGATATTTTGATAGGTAAGGTTTATGAAGCTATATACAAAAGACGCATAGAAAATTTCAAAATCTACGTTTTCGAGTGGTGCCTACCATTGTTTTTATGGGAAGATTTCGGCGATATCTACGTATTGCAGAGATCATGAAAAATTTCATTATATCTCTCGACTAAGGGTCACCAGCTGAATAAAACACATTATACACTGGACATAATGAAATTGGTAGACAAACTACAGGCCGTAATTCATAACGGATTGAAATGATTTGGCAGAAAAAACAATTTGTGTCTTTATCCGATGGTTAATTAAGTTAGATTTTAATTGTTAAATATAGAGATGCGGCCTCTCCTATTTGGCACCCTAACAGGCTCTGTGTTACTAACAAGTTTGTTTTGTAATTTGTAACTTTGTACATGGCGCAATAATAAATCAATAGCTCAGTTAAGTTCGAAGATGCGCCAAATTGGTTCAGAAAGGAGTTCTTAAATAAACGATTAATTTAAAAAAATAGCAAAAATAAATGACGTCTTTATCATACAAACTAGCAAGTCAATGTACACACAAGCCTTACCCAATCACACACTCACACACACAACACATACAATTTCCCCGCTGCGATTGGATAATGGCTACCGGAAATGGCGCCGCCGATGACGTCACGGGACTTCCGGGGCGCGCGGCTATACCGCCTATCTTGGAGTGTGTTAATTATGAAACAATTTTATCAATAACTGACAAACCGCCCTGACTTCGCACGGGTGGCATAGCGGTATCCCTAGGCCAAATATATACAATGTGTTATGCACTGCCTTGGTGTGTGATGGACGGGCGCAATTAATGGACGAGATCCGAGAGTTATTCGCTGTGCGACGTGAGGAATTGAATGAATGAGAACGCAAGTTTTAATTATACAGGTGAAAGTATTCGTATTATATTGCTAAGAACCAATTTAATAGGATTTGACTTGTCCCTTCCGAGTATAGATATATTATATTCGCATAGTATTTATTGAATGATTTCATTGTCTGAAACATCCATTGCACCGTTATGGACGCAAAACAATGTCAACAGCTAACTGACTTATATTATTGCGTTGAGATGCCGCGCGACGCGTATGTAATATGCGTCAGCCTTTTACTGTTCGATGTTCAGCAGCTCTCGAGTTCATTAATTCATATGACTTTTTGGCGGGAACTCGAGAAGTGATGTTGAGTTTTTGTTTGATTTTTGTAAAAATGCTGCTGCATTCCCACAGCCGCTGGGCGCGTTCGACTGGCCACGTTACCCCTCTCTCACAGAAGACTACCTTGAAATGTACTGCATTTTCTACATTATCGTATTTGGCCAACGTACGTACGTGTTTCGGTAGTGAGTGACTAATGCCAGAGCCCATTGCCATCCCACCCTATCCGTCCCCATTTTCCCAACCCTTTCTTCCAATCCATTATTAATCCGCAAAGGTAGGCAGCGCATCCGGGCGCGTGCCAAGGTCTGTCATTCTGGACTGATGTTGGCATGTATCGCAGATGTCTATGGACGACAGTATCCACTTATCAATCAGGTGGACTGTATGCTCGTCTGTCACCTTTTTCTATTAAAAAAAAGGACAATACTCGAAAAAGTATTGTTATTGCAATAGCAGCGGTTTTGTTATCCCTCTGTCGCCTTATACGACACTCACGGGAAGAGATAGAGGGGGGGGGGGGGGGGGGGGGGTGTTGTTATTCTGAAGCCAGTCGATACCATACGGCTTACTAACAGCTATTTATATATCAGAACTAAGAATATACTAGAATAGAACGCTACTTTTGTTCTGTCTATCTTTTAGATACTCACCCACAGATCGTTTGTTTTCCAATCGACAGTGTACTAAATAGCCAATCCGAAAACTGTGATCAGAACTAAATTAAAATATCATACGTCCCAAGGTTCGCTGCAAAGTTATTTTAAATTCGACACTACAGTTGCAGTCGTTGTGTTCGACCCTTTTTATAATGGGGACTACATTTACATCTCTTTGGAGATACAATATTTTGTTAAGTTGTTTGTCTACTAATATGGTATATACTATCTGTTACCGGCTTCATTCGCGTGGAACCACAATTAAATGCAATTAAATAACGAGACATAAGGCTAATGGTATTTTTCTCCTATTTTATATTATTTATATATCTATACTTATATTATCTGTATATATGTATTATTATATACAACACAATATATTGTATTTATATTATCGTATTCATATGTATGGTATATTTAATATATATTTTTAGTACGTATATTTATAACATATATTTTATCGTATAAGTATATTATGAATGTATTATTATTGTTATTTAGGGAGATGAATTAAACCTTACTATTTGAGTTCTTCTTCTCACTGGTAGAGAATGCCTTAAGGCATTGACTCCGCCTCAGAAAATACTGAATGGGCAGCAAATTTCAAGATGGGTTAAGTTTAGCTTCCCTGGAAAAATATTTATTTCAGTTATTCAAAAAGATACTTTTTTGGTGATCATCAATACATAATTAAGGCTTTGAATAATAGCTTTTATTTGTGACTCCATACAAATTTGATTTGTCTGTACTTTAGACTATATGAGTGTTGTGTCGAAATACATTTTTCTTTCTAGCTTTCTTTCAGATGTATTTATTTTTATTTATTTATTTACTTATTACCGACCAAATAGACTACCAAATAGCCCAGTGGGTACCCACCCACCACCCAGCACACTGCCTGCTGTGTAATAATAAATAGGTCCCGGGTTCGAGCGTTTGTTCGAGTATGGGTGTTGATTGTGTAGTGTTCGTATTTGTATGTCTCTGGACACACGACACAGGGAATCTCAGTGTGGGCTATTATTGAGTGTGGAGTTATTTATTTATTTATATAGATTTTCTATAGATATACTCGTATATAGATTTTCTCAAAATCGTCCTAAAATTAGTTTTAGTACCCAATGCACTGACAGCAACAAGAGAATCTCCCAATCCCTCTTTTAATACGTTTATTAGGACAAAATTTTTCACTTCGACAGACTCCGACTGGCCTGGCGCGATAATCGAATAGGAGGGAACCCGGCCAATCGAGAAATACGTTTCTAATTTAATAGTAATAATCGATTATTCGAGTGAACATTTAGTTTGTTTTGAAGTGGTGTTTTAAATCAATTAATGGTAGATTGTCTGAATGAGGAGATATATGACGTGTGCATGTGCAGTGGCGCGTAGTGAACTATTTATATTCAAAATTTCTGTAATATGCTTTTTCATTTTCGTTATACTTTTAACCAAAAGCTCAAGAATAATAAATAATACCAGTATAGAAGGGAATCTCCTTTGAGCAGTGTTGCCAACCCTACCAGCCTAAAAAGCAGCAAATTAACTTTAAAAAACAAGAGGAAACAATATAACGGTTATTTCAGAACATGAAATTTACCGTCTGACAAAAACAAGGCAAACTTCATAGAGGTCTTCTTAGAATTAGGACAAATGTTAACAAAAAATATGTTTAATTATCAAAATTGCGATTCATACCTAGGTACAAAAAATATATTGAACAATTTTCAAAGAATTATAGACTAAAAAAGGAAAAGAAAGAATTATTTTTAATTTTCATCATCGGCGTTTTCCAATTCATTTTTCCTGTAAAAAGCGTACATAAATATATTTTTTTATTACATCTCTTTGTGGCATTCGGTTATTTCGGATATTGTGCATAAGTTCGATAGTTGTTCGACTCCTACGATAGTTGTTGTGGACAATCTGTGACATAATTTGTTTTGCATTATATTAATAGAAACAGAAAGCAGCCTTTCCACGGTAGTGCTGCTATGAGGCAGGCATAGAAGTTTCTTCACCAATTCACACAATGTAGGAAATGTTTGAGACCCATCTCCATTTTTCAGTCACAATTACGAACCTGTTCGCTAGCTTGAAACAGAGAAATGGCTGAACGCAACCGATTTTCCTCAATTTCCTTTCCAAACCAAAGTTAAAGCTATCCTTGTTCAAATTATTCAGTTATGATCAAGCTATCCTGCTTCACCGTGATCAAAAAGTTTCGTCAATGAACGGGGAATTCCCTCGAATTGCCGCAACCTACATTTACGAGTAGGTACTGCCATCTAGTGGTAGTACTGATATTTGAAACAAGCTAAGTGCTATCGATCTGTGTTTTTGTTATGTTACTGTCAAATAATATTTGCATGGTGTAACACATGGTGCTAAAAGTAAAAAAAAAAACAGTACAAATACGTATTAAAACAGAAAACAGAGATTTAATTTAAAAAGCACTAAATTTACTGTTAAAACAGTAGATTTAATGCTTTTGTGCGACACTGTTTGTGCGTGTCCCAAAAGCCGCGAAATAAACACCCACTTCCCCCTGAGCCCGTAACGTCCCACTGTCGCCCATAGATGCCATGAGGGCTGTTATTTATTAAATAAGTTAATATATCCGTATACTCTTATTACATTAATTAATTGTATAGTTAATAGTTTTTTATTATTATTTATATGAGATCGAGCGCGTGGCGTCAGGAGGCGCGGCGCGGCCCTGCTTGACGCTTTAATACGATGCTAAACTGTGATGCGACCTTGAACGCGTTCGGCACGCGAGTTTCGTTTCTATTTATTATTCTTAAGTCCAAAAGTTTGGAGAAAATTTTAATGATTTTTAAATAAGAAACCGTAAAACGATATAAAATATACAATATAAAATATACAATATAAAAAATAAAATATACAATATAAATAATAAAATATACGATATAAATATAAAATGACATGTACGTGAGTTGACTGACAATTTGTAAGTATTTAAGAAAAGAAAAAATGCACGCATTTCTTGTTCACACTTTTTTACACGATAGTAAGTTGTTAATATCCAATTTAATTTCGTGGCTGTTAGTTGGGTGTGTGGTGTGAATCATTATCAAATTATGATTATCGTTTTCAATTGTATTATCTTTTAATTAATAAAATAGTGAACTTAAGAGACACTGAATATACATATTTAACAGCTTAACAAGAAATGCTTCTTATAGAAGAAAGAATGTAACATAATTTGGAATAATACATGCAGATGTTTATATACTACGAAATACTTACTATGTATTCAAATGTAATGATGGCATGTATATATATATATACGTTGTTGCAAAATTTTAGGAAATAGATTCTAACGCGGGGAGGTGGGGAGGTCGCAGTAGAGACTTATATTGAAACGGTGGCGAGGTATATTATATGTTATGAGCAAAACTTTAGTTACAGATATTATTCTTTTATTTTTCTCTCTCAAGACAACATCGTTGTCCCACTTTCGAGTTTAAAAAGGAAATAAACATATTCTTGTTTTGTGTGAGCGTGGCGGGGAATTTCATTCAGCTTTTGGCAAGTGTTGGTACAAATAAATAAAGTCGAGTAAAGGTGTGGACACAGTTCGGGCGTGGTGTGACGCGGGCATCATTAAACCTGGCGCTACAATTAAAAGCTTTCATGTTCCTTTTCATGTGTTTTAGGAAAGTTCATAAGTTATTGGAATGTCAAAACAAATGAAAATCATATGACATTTTAAATAAAATTGCTAACTTGAAACCTAGAATTCTAGCTATTGTCTATGTCAATAGCTAGAAATAACAGCATATTATCCTAGCTGTATTGTACTGTGCTGTTTTGTACTATACTTAGTCTGGCCATAATGCAGTTACAATGAAGAAAAATAAATAAATTACAATTGAATTTGGATTAAAGTCCTACTCCACTATCACTCTCACGTGAAAAATAAGTGTTTCTTCTCATTTTGGCGCCAATCATTATTAGATATTTTAGTAATAAATGGAGTAGGGTGATAATGAAAACCGTATTGCTGTAGTTGCATTACACAAAGTAGGCATGGAGCCAAATTCAATTTTTAAAACTCTCCATTCGCTTGGTATCGCTTGGCTTGTGTGCCGGGCTATTGGTAGGTACATTGAAACGTTCTCTGTTTGTTACAGAAAAAGGTCAGGCCGTCCATGCACTACTCGTACTAAACAGATGATTAAAGATGTGAAGGAGAGAATCCCGAAAAAATCCCGCCTGGAAGTAAAAGATCCAGGGGTAAATATAGCACGCAGAACCATGTCAGATATTTTAAAATATGATTTCGGACTTGCTACTTCAAAAGACATACTAGACATTTCTTAACTGATAATTAAAAGACAATTAGGATTGACAAATCAAAACAACTTCTTCGGCGGTACGCAAAGGGAGCTCACAAATAAATCTTATTTACGGACGAGAAAATCATTGAGGCATTAAAGTATTAAAGAACATAAAGGCAATTGTCGAAGAGGAGAGACTGAGAAGTCGGCTGTAGCTAAACATGCCTTGTCAGATAGGGAACACGAAATCTGCTTCAGCGACACAAAGATCTTGTCAACCGGGAATCATTATTATTCCCGTCTCAATAGGGAAGCTACTGAAATCTACAAGCATTCCAACAATTTTAACAAAAAAGAAGAGAATCTAAGACTCCGTAATATCTGGTATCCAGCACTCCGAAGACATCAAGCTCACGGGGAAGAGAGACGAGAGGGGGGGAGAAAAACAGACTCGGTACACACACAATCACAACTACCCTCGCCCACTATAAATATCGGTGCGTCGGTACACACACAATCACAACTACCCTCGCCCACTATAAATACCGGTGCGCTACAATCGTCGAGTCAGTTGCGCTCGAGAAGCCGAAGAGATAACATCTCTCCGAAAGTGAACGCAGTCGCCACTGAAGATGTAAACCGCAGTTGTTGACGAAACGTTTGGAAGAAAGAAAAGAGATTCCAGAAGACCTCGGCCAAGTAGCTCGGAAGATTCAATTAATATGGACACCGGCCGAGAAAGCCTACACTCCACTATAATAAAACATCAGTTTGTTCGTCTCCACTGTTGGATATAGGCCTCTCCAAAAGTTCACTACCGCACACAATAATCCATTCTTTTCATCCGGCCTTTACCAGCGAACTTCGTCAAGTTGTTGGTTCAATGACATCAATATATATTCGCATCGATATTTATATGCTTAATAAAAACAAAATTGCATGTTATTAATTGTTATTCACGCTTACGCTACCCGCTCCGCGCTAACTACAACCGCACCCTATGTTCCTTTGTAATATATTTTAGAGATATGTGCCAAGAATTTATGGACAATTTCTTCTAAGCAACTTTAAACAAATTTATCTATTTAAACGGATCTCAACCGAAACGATACGTCGAGAAAAATAAATAAATACAGGTAGGGATAACAATTTTGCATAATGTAACTTGTTTCTGAACGAAGGTCGGTGTGAGCGAGAAGAGAGAGAGAGAAAAAAGATAAGATGGCTGCTAGGTGAGGAGAGTAGTGGTTGCTTATTATAACTGTATTAAATTGTTAAAAATTAAAAGAAGTAAATATAAGTGGTGATAGTTGTTCCACTCGTTTCATTTTCGTTTTATCCAAAGACAATTGAATCCTGCATACATACATATGCGTTGAGACCTGTTTAAATAGATAAATATGTTTGAAAACCAACGAAAATCTCAAATGTTAACTCTACACAACACAGATGCGTAATAATTTTAAACCTCATTCGAATTTTTTTTTTCCAGAAATGAGAAAGAAGAAAAAGGAATTTAAAATCTTCGGAGGCAATCGATGTGATCTAACGTTTTACAAGCTTTTCTTAAAATACCCACCGCTTATGTAAATATACCATATCATCATGTTTCTCCACTACTGAATACAGGCTTGCCATTAGACATGATCTTCGGCTCTTCTCATCTAGCGAAAGACGAACTTCTTCGAGTCATTCTGCCAATTAGCCAGTTATGGTGGCGAAGCGTGGCCTTTAACGTCCACAAGTTCAAGGTCACTTAGTGGGCTATGGAGCGAAAGAACTAGAGTCACCCACATAGCTCGTAGAATCAGCATGCTAAAGTGGCAATGGGCCGGTTATATGTATTTTCCGCAGGACCGATATCGAACCGATATCGAAGCAGGACCGAATGGAGGTCACGTTCCGGGAAGCGCAGTGTTGAACGCTCTCCGGTCACATGACAAAAACAAAAAGAGCAAAATCTACCTCACTGAATTAGGGGTCTGAATATATCTATAATGATCTATAGGACACCTAGTTTGCCATTCCAAACAGCAAAATAAACTCTGACAGCCCGACTCCGCCATTCGGCAAATCGAATAGGCTGTAGTCTGAGAGCCGACCGTAGAAATTCAGACGTCAAGGGCTATACGTTATTTTAGAACATAAAACACCGGTAGTGTTTGTCCTAGCATTGTACATTAGACAATTTAAGTGACGAAAAAATTAAAAATGGGACTGAAATAATATGACATAATACTTATGACAATATAAATGTATTGTGTCATAAACGCGGCCGTGTAGACCTTTTCGAACTTGTAATTTCTAATTCTTGTCACTTTATATTTTAATTTTGATTTTACCATTCCGTACAATCGGCCTGTGTTCCTCCACTGCTGGATATAGACAGACCTCTTGTAAGGCTCGCCACCACACACGAACTGCTCTTATCGACAAACTTTATCAACTGTGCTTCCCGATACGCGGTATCTATTCGAGCACTCGTCTACCCCATTGGTTGTCGGTCCTGCAATAGATATGGCCTGCCCATTGCCACTTCCGCACGCTTATGCTGCGAGTTACGTCGGTGACTAAGTATTAAAGTTATTTATTTGTATATTTTCTTAGAAAATAGTGAATCACTATCAGAGTGTATTTATTAGGTTATTTGAAACTTGTCGTATATAACCTATAAATTTTAGCAGTCGGTTCCTGGGCCATATCAAATGAACTGCGCTGATATCCTATTACAGCATTACCGATGACCTAGTTCATAGTATTTGGATTCAGCAATATGATTTCGAAATGTTTACGTTGGTGATTCTTACTAAAGCTCAAAAGTTAACGCCGACATTTATTGACAATTACTTAGAACTTACTCCAAGTTAGATATTTTGTAAATGGATAATGTAGTGTTAGGTATTATTTTTGTTGTTGAGTGCATGTGGCTCCTTATTTGTTTATTATTTTGGCATTTTCATGCATATTGTTTAGTGTTGTGCATGAGGAATGTATGGCCTTAAAACGTCAAATCTAGCCAAGCAGGTTGGCGAATCCACTCTATTAGCAGTAGTGTAATTCCTCGGAGCTTGTGGTAGCCACTTTGTTACCACGGTAGTGTGTAGGGCTTGTGGCTTTGTTATCCCCAAGTCGCCTTTTACACCCTCGAGAAGAGACGGGGTGGCGTTAACTTAACGCCGGCCCACCGACACGGCACTTTACAATTGATGAATTAAACAGAAAATAATAATCAGAATTCCCCTTAATTTCAAGCTACTTTCAAGAGGTCATGGATTTTTTTATAATTATAGTAAAACATACTTAATCAGAGCGGTGATAACCCAGGGGCTCACGTTTTCACATTCGTGTGATCGTGTTCTACCACTGAGTTTCTACTTCAGTACGGATTTTTTTTAAATTGTCACTAGCTCGGTGGCGAGGAAAACATCTTGAGGAAACCCGCATGCTTCAGAAAACATACTCAGGAGTATGTGTATCCACCAATCCACACCCGGCGCGCATGGTGGATTACGGTCCAAAACCCGTCAGTGATTTACTAGGGGAGGCCTGTGCCCTGCAGTGGATTAAAGGCTGATAAAAGTACAAGCTCTTACATAACCGTTTTTATATGCGCATTTGAAAAG
The DNA here is from genome assembly GCA_914767545.1 of Sesia apiformis. Lineage (NCBI taxonomy): Eukaryota > Metazoa > Arthropoda > Insecta > Lepidoptera > Sesiidae > Sesia > Sesia apiformis. The sequence continues at coordinate 4,354,027 of OU611976.1, forward strand.
TTTTATTAAGGTTCCCCCCAACAAAATCAACCCTCGATGATTCTTTGTTCGTAAAATTGAGAAATAACATAGAAATAATTCGAATTCATTCAAGTGGTATTTCATTGAGCTTTCTATTATTATGAATGCGGGGGAACTGCTAATTTTTTTGTCATGGTCTGTGAGTGTGGAGTGTCTCGGAGGCCACGATACTTAGCCTCCGCAGAGATGTATCATCTCTGTGTTTTCTACTGCTTTTAGAACAGAAAATATTCTGAAGAGTTGTGCATTCAATTACATCGAACTTACGGTTTTCGCTATCACACCTCTCTTCATCAACGCGCAGTTCATTACCACTTCTTTGATTGAATCTCTGTGTACAGTCAGGTCTTCAAAATACTTTAAACAGCGCACCTGAAAGTTGTGAAATGAACTGTTTATTGATGGTCTTCCACGACGTTATGACACGGGTCTGGTAGATTTCCACGACGCTACGACATGGAGCTCATAGGTCTTCCACGAAGCTACGACATGAGACTTGTATCTCTTCTACGAAACTACGAAGCGTCGTCGTAGCACTAAGCTGTGACAAGGTAGCCGTCAATAGGATAGACCCAAATAGACCTTGGTCGGTCGTCAAATTTGTCAGTAGGAAATTCTAGTTTTTTACATTTATATTTCACAAACATCCGTTCCAACTTCGCGAATTCACAAAAAAGGATTTTTCAAAAAGGGACTTTTTCATTCAACCCGTGACATGCAACTATCGGCCCTTTGTCCTTTGCCGTGTTTTAATATCATTTCGGTTGAAACGGCAAGGCATACTCTCAACTCGACACGTCCGAGTTATAAGATACCATATAAAGGAGTGAAAACCAACAAAGGTTCTCACGCTTACTTTTTTATGTTTCTTCTTTTGCATAATCTAGCTCCTATATATCTTTATGTTTAGACATGCTCAATTACTTGTAGCTTACAAATGAATATTTAAAGTGTTAAATAGTAGATATTTAGACTTTAATTGTTGAACGAATAAATGCCTTCGCTCAGAAACGTATGTGAACGGGAGTCCCCATAACACTTTACAAACGCAAATAAAAAAAAAATCATGCAAATTTCTCCGTTGACCAATATTTTTTTAACGGCATCAAATCGATGATGGCAAATATAAAGGAGGGTTTAGCTGGTGGCTTTAAATATAACTGGTGATACCATAGAAACAGTCGTGCCGCGAAGCGGAACTCCATCGACTTTGTAATGACATTCTTAGTAATTTGAAATTATTCATTTCAGTAATTCAAAAGTAGTTTTTGTTGATTATGATTTACTGCTCATTTTGTATTATTTTGCTGCCCGTTTAAATACAAGGTATAGATTTTTTATAGATGAAATGGCAGACGAGAGGGCTACTGACCTTACGGAATCCTGTTCAGTATTTTTTTATAGAAAAATGGCGGCAGACGAGCATACAGTCCACCTGATGGTAAGTGGATACTGTCGTCCATACACATTCGCGGTACATGCCAACATCAGTCCAGAATGACAAACGTTGACACGCCACCGGACGCGCTGTCTACCTCTGTAAATTAAGGAATGGATTGAGAAATTGAAGGAGAGATATAATAATATGGGAATAGGCTCTGGAAATATCGCACTCACTACCGAAACACGTACGTACATTGGGGAAATACGATAAAATAGGAAATGCAGTACATTTCCAGGTAGTCTTCTGTGAGTGGGGGGTAACGTGGCCAGTCGGGTGCGCCCAGCAGCTGTGGGAATGCAGCATGCACTCTCCCCCTACACAGCTCACTCACTGATCTTGATCTTGATCTCACTGTGTCTTGATGACCGCAGGACAATTATTTTTCGTATGTTATCAGTTGTGAAGAGTCGAGTCGGGAGTAAGCCACCGCCGCGGGTCGCGCTGCGTTGACAGCTCAATTTGGCGAAAACAACATGGCCTCGTGGCTTTTTGCGTATTTGCGAACATTATCGTCGGTGCGGGTATATTGGATTCATAATCTTTTTTGACGGTAGATTATTGATCCACGAGTTAAAATTAAAACGTGAGACGATACACAAGATAATGTTTTGAACAGATTCATGGACTTTTATGCAATGGAATATGGAAGTTTGGTAGGGGGAAGGGTGTACGCTGCAACGCCATAGCCGGTGGGCACGCACACTCGATTGACCAAGTGACTCCTCTAGAAGATTACCATAATATGTACTGCAAATCCCACTTAGTCCTATTCCCTCAAAGTACCAAACGTGTTACGGTAGTGAGTGAGATATACCACAGCCTACTCCAATTCCCCTCCAATCCTATTTCATACAACCCTTTCGTCAAATCCATTCCTAAATCTCCAAAGGTAGACAGCGTACCCGGGGCGTGCTAGTTTGTTATTCTGGACTGATGTTGCATGTATGCCCATGAGCGACAGTATCTACTCACCACTAGATGGACTGTATGCTCGTCTGCAGTATTCTTTCAATAAAAGAATAAATTACTATTACCAAACCGATATTGATTAACCTTTATCAACCGGTATTTTTTAACCAAACCTGGACCTTAACGGTCATCTTAACTTAAACAATCGACTTGTGAATACACACTAGATATATTATACAAGCACTCTAGGGCAGCCACGTTATAGTCTAACAGTGTTCTGTGTTCATTAGCTATAGAATTATTTAATTCATATGTGTTTTGAAAATGGAACATTCTTATTACGTAGTAATAGTACATAAGTTTCAAATTTGACTGTTTAATGAACGCCTCCTCATCTGTTTCCGAAGTTGTCAACCCGGTTTCTTTGATAAGAACGTATGATGTGTCATCCTAGTCTATTCCCATACAGATGACTTAAACCTAACCGGTGTGTCACCCATCCGTACTGATAATATTTCAATAATAATGAAAGGTACATTTTATACACAATAATTACCACCTGGTTAAACTGTTACTTAAACTGTTGTAACTTAGTACTAAGAATAGATGTAAGGGACGGAACTGACAGCTGTCAAACAGATTATTCTAGTACAGATGTCAGCACACATTTGCCTTATGTATAGGTATTTGTAATTTTGATTTTTCGCAAACTACATTATAAGTGACAATTACCTTATAGAAAATATGTAAATGTCTTTAAAAAATAAATAAACTGTAATATATGGCACCAACAAAACACAGCTGTTCGAGTAGCGCTTTACTATCAAAATGACACTTCGTAACAACATTCTACAATTAATGGCATTACGTATTTGACTTATTATTTAAGTACCCACCATACACACTAATTCCAAGCCTTTGTCAGGGTTCATAGTTAAACTTATCTGTAAAATTTATCAAGTAGTGACTAGAGTCGCGTGGTGCACTTACACATATTAACCAATTCATCTGTATCATGTAAAATACGACATTACTGTCGTTGTGTGTCGCGTCCGAATGTATATCTTCAAAACACATTACAGAGGGCTTTTCAGGGGAAATACTCAGGGGAGGGAAGGAGGAGTTTACACTGTGTGACGGATAAATTTATTGACGGACGAACGAACGGGTGGACTAAATAGTTTTGAGGGTTTAGAAGCAAAATGTGCAATTCTCATAATGGCAACAAAGCATTTATTTTTCAAAGTATGTACATACTATAATTAAATACAGATAGCAGTCAATATACAAAAAAACATGTGTAATATTTAAGTATTCGTACTAAAAACACTGAAAAATAACTACTCTGTTGTCATTTAGTCATTAGATTTGCCATTATGAGGTTTTGGCATTTAAAGAATTTGTCATTTTGAGAATTGCACATTTTACTACCAAATGGTTTTGAGACGCTGAGAAAATCCCCACCATAATTATTAAATCTGGAAACCAGCATTTGATTACATTAAGAACAATCAGGGTACTGCATTTCCCACTTTATGATATTCCCCTAATTATACGTGTGTTTCGTTAGTGAGTGAAATATCTCACTCACTGACAGAGCTGGGAAGTATCTAAGTCGTAAATGTAAGTATGTAAGTCAGTGAGAGTAGTCTGTGTAAAACAAAGTGATGTATTTTAAAAAGTAGCACATTAGTGTGATCGTGAGTTAAAATCCTCGGCCCGTATCACGGAATTTCTACATAAGTACGGATTTTAATAATTGTCACTAACTCAGCGGCGAGAGGAATACATCTTGAGGAAACACGTATACTCCAGACATAAAGATAGAATATGGGTATCCACCCAGTGATTTACTAGGGAAGGCCCGTGCCCTGCAGTGGGACCTTAAAAGTTGATACAAGTATAATTCTTCATATAACTCTTACATTTCTGTACGGGTGTGTGAATGTTCTGTTATGTTGCCGTGTGTGGACAGTGAGCACGCTCCCTAAGGTGCGGGCGAATACATTTGGGCAATATTTCTTGCATTTTTAAAGACAGTTTACTGTACGTCTAGACGCGACATTTTATTATTATTGGCGCGAAAATGTTTTAACCCTTACCCCTTGAAATTGGAGTATAATTTATTTATAAGACTTGCATATAAATTTATGAGCTATGTATGACTCGAGACTCGGTGTGGACTTTGACCTTTGGATTATAACTGTTTTGGGTCATATTCTTTAAACAGGAAAAAGAACTTAAGATTCTTTTAATCTTAAATTAGTCTTAATCTTACGTGGTGGATTTAAGATTTCAGATTATAGGCAATTGACGATAATCATTTAAAATCCCACAGACTAAGTCGGTATTCCGCTACAGGATAATATTTCAAAGCGTTGTTATTGACAGTGACAGGGGCGTAGCTTTTAATCGGGACGGGATAAGTTCAGATAAGGCGTTAAGTCGGAGGAACGCTGATTAAAGCCGCTTGTGGACTTTTCCAAAGAGTGAAAAACAATAACAAAGTCCCCTTTCACAGGCTAATAGTTTGCAGTTCAGTTTGTCGGTGTTACAAGTCATATAAGTGGAAAATTTTAAACAAAGTCAATAAATATCACCATCATTTATTCATCATCAAGCTCAGCTTTTTTTATTCAGCCCACTTGTGGGTATAAGCCTCATCTCTTCTACGCCATTTGCCTCTGTCTTGTGCTAGTTGCTTCCAGGTCTGGGCTTGCGACTCAATTAATGTCATCGACCCACTCCTGGTTGCTGGACGGTATATACATACTTGTTTTTACAGCTTTGAGCCGTCACTTAGGGTTTTGCTTCATCTGTCATCACCACATCTGGCTACGTGTTCTGCACATTGTATAGGAAAATGAAAAACTGAAATGGGTATATCCAATAACAGATTCAAAATTCAAATTGTTTTTGTATTAAACATACATGATACATATTGTAATGAGCAGCCCCGCCCCGGCTTCCAAACTATAAAAAAATCTGTATCATGGGATACAGTACATTCCCAAAATATGTGTTCTACTTTAATAAAAGTTATTTTTTTTTTATAAACATGCAATCCTGACATATAAAAATGAGGAACTGAAAGGCGTATATCCAATAATGGAAAAATAAAAACTTATGCTAGCTATATATACAATGTACTTCACCCCTGCGTACTCAATCAACTAAGAGTAATTTCAGAGATAGAGCTATTCAAAGTTTCAAACGCGCTACTCGCGACGATGACGTGAGAATATATGTAATCCTTAAAAGGCCTTCTTACTAAACAATATATAATGAAGATGCAGCGATTTCCCGTTTGTTTAAAGAAATGTTTAAACTAAAATTGTTGCCCTTCATTTATTTATTTAAACTTACTTGCACAAGTATTTGACGTGTACAAAAGTCGGACTTAATGCGTGTAACGGTATTCTTTACCAGTCAACCACCAGATCAAATAGAAAACAGAACACGGGTATATATATATATATATAATAAACTTTAATAAAAATAAAGATATAGATAAAATAGTAAATACAGACATATGTACATAAGAATATATTTCATATGTAGATATGCATACAGACTATTTTTATTTCACTTCATGAACACTATTCAACGATATATAGTTTGTATGCAAATGTATGGTGACGTCACACCCTGCTCGATCAACATTGAAAGTCTAAAAATCGTCATTTATAAAGATAACTTAAAAAAAATCACCAACTTTTTGTTATTTTCCAAATCATTTTTAGGTAAGAAATAAAAGTGGTGAACCATTATTTATGACTATACAAACAAACAAGATAATTTAGTCCTCACCTGCGTGATTGCTTGCGCTCCGCGCAATTCTCGCGTTGCACCAGCCTTTGTGCTTTGTGTTTGTGCATTTATCTTGTTTGTGTATAATCGATTAGTTTAAATTGTTTCAGAATTAAATTCAAAGCTTTTCTCATCGCTGTCCAGAAAAAAATGCTATTCCATTGCAGCTTAATCTTGCCGAACCACTGCGATAACGGTTATTTGTACCGCAAGTCGTATATTATGTCGTATTTATACTCGTACGAGTATTTGATTACTGATTGCAGCATAAAAGTAAGTATACATATATGTATATATCTATATATAAGTCTTTGTCTTCTCGAATTATACCGCGAACCCTAGGCTGTGGAACGAACTGCCTCAAGAGGTCTTCCCATTAAACTACGACATGGGGTTCTTCAAGAGAGCTGTGAATAGGATTTTGCAAGGTCCGCGGCGCGCCCGCATACCCCCTGGTGTTGCAGGTGTCCACATGGGCGGCGGTAACACTTACCATCACGTGGGACCGCTTGCTCGTCCGCCCACTAGTCTATAAAAAAAAAAAAAATATTGTAATTGTAATGTGTACATATTTTGTCACAATCAATAATTTTCAAAATATTTTTCTACACACCCTATCTATAGGCTTAAAGAATTGTGTCCATCGGCGCATCCCGCTGTTACCGGGAGTAACAGCGGTGGTTCCGTCTGAAAATCAGCGCTGTGTGCAGTTTTTACGGAATACAGCTTGTGCTGAGATGGATGCCATGTGGACACACAGGGATCGCGCAGTTTTATCGGCTTAATTTTTATTCTTTGTTTGGTCTGGTTTATTTATGTTTAAGACATCTTAGTATTAGAAATTGTTATGTATACGATAACTTGTGTATAAGAATTAAAATTTCTATCTATCGTTAATAATCACGCACGCTCAAGATATATTTGTGTCGCGTAAAATTTGACTTGACAATCCAAATATGGATTTTATTGCTCGTCAACCTGTCTGTCAATGTATACGAAATAGTGCTGCCAAAATATTTTATCGATACAACACTCTAATCCCGCAATTCCTCTCCACACCGGGATCAATGCATAATCCTTAGCTGCCAGAATAGCGATCAGTATAATCTGGGGATATATCTTTTGTTTCATTCTGTTGTGACAGAGTAATTAAGAAGTGGATCGTAGTGCGACTACACAATTAACACAGTTTGATTGCTATCGTTACACATGGATTTCATAGTAGTACGTACCTTATTTTATACCAGTTAGAATATGCAAGAAAGCACAAAACACTTTTTTTATCGAAAGAGATCAGACGAGTACACCAGTCTACCTGGTGGTAAGTGGACACAATCACCCTTCGACATATGGGTACATGTCGACATCAGTCCAGAATGGCAATCGTTGGAACGCATTTAGGCATGGATTTGGGAGAACGGGTTGGTAAAATGGGGAGGGATAGGATGGGATAGGCTCTGGTATATCTCACTCAATACCGAAACACGTTCGAGTATTACGGGAATAGGATAAATTAGGAAATGCAGTATATTTTACGGAAACAAAACCAAATCAATGAAATATCTCAACATAGTTTTAAATCTAGAGCAAACTAGTCTCGATGAAGCAAATTAGGTATATGTGAACAATTCTCACCTGGCTATTTAATTTAAGGGCGTGTCGGTTACCTGAGGCTGCCCATGTTTGTATACTTTTTTTTGACAAATTGGTTTGGAACGAGGTATATATGAGCTGAAGTTTGAAAGTCATATAATGTCCGTTTCTAAATAGAAACAATGATTTAAGTGTTATTCCAACAAAAATGGCGGACGGGAGACGCAATATCGTCTGAACCCACGCCCGTGTCGCCACCTTGAATATAGGAAACAGAGCGGTGTCCGGTGGGAAACGGTAGGGTTGCCACAAGTAAAAGTATATTTTTTTTAATACAGGCTTGTAAATTGTAAAAAAAAAATGGAATTCAGAGACACCCTAAATAGTTAAAAAAGTAGAGTTAATTCGGGTTAGGCGACGAATATTGCAATTTTGCAAAATGTCCACCTGACCCTAAACATTACTTTAATTGGGTTGGTAAAGGAGTTACCATACCCATTTAGGAACAATTTGATATAGATTTACATTTTACTTACATTAATACAAAGAATTAATATTGTTAAAGATGTTAGAGATTAATTAATAAAATAATTGTGTTGTTATAATTATATTATATGATATATATAATAATTATATGAAGTCACATTATTTCAGATAATATTGTAACCCATATTTTTTTGCAATAAGTTGTATCTGACAGAAATTTACACACTTCAGGATAAAGTTTATAGCAAATTGTGGTTTTTAACCTGTTCTTTACACTATTACTCCTATAAGTGTGGGTGTATGTTTATCAATGTGGTCATAGTTGAGTATAACTGCAATTACACTTTTATTATAGACTAGTGGGCGGACGAGCAAGCGGTCCCACGTGATGGTAAGTGTTACCGCCGCCCATGGACACCTGCAACACCAGGGGGCATGCGGGTGCGCCGCCGACCTTGCAAAACCCTATTCACAGCTTTCTGGAAGAACCCCATATCGTAGCTTAATGGAAGGACCTCTTGAGGCAGTTCGTTCCACAGCCTACGGTTTTGCGATATAAAATTATTTTTAGAAAGAACAGTGCGCGACACCTCTGTATCGAGGAAATGCTGATGGACCGCACTTCTGTGACGGGAGGTGCGGTTGTAGAAACTCGAGGTGGCAATTATATTGAACAATTCTTCAGAGCATTCCCCATTGTACAGGCGGTAGAACACACATAGAGAGGCAACGTCTCTCTGAATGCTGAGGGGTTCTAAACCGCCCGTGAGAGTGAGATCGTCGACAATACGAACAGCACGTCAAATGGACGGATGGAGTCAAATGGGTCCAATTGGTATTTCGGTGCACCGGCCCAGAGATGTGAGCAGTACTCCATATAGGGCCTAACCTGAGCTTTGCAAAGCATTAGGAGTTGCCCAGGGGTGAAGTACCGCTTCACTCTGTTCAGCATACCAAGCTTTTCTTTGTGTAGTAAAAGAATACTAATTATGTACTAATTAAAAAATAAAGAAGTGTGTAAATCCGTTGGAAATTTGTCCCTCTCGTGCCCTTTGTTACACCTTCCTGCTGGGTGATTCATGTACACTGCGGCACACTTAGCATCGTCTCAAGGCACACCAGTGTGTTGTAGCACACCCATTGCAGAGCACTGGTAGGTAATACGAGATATCCTTAAAAGTTCTTGATTGTGCCAACCCTACGCTCACTCCTGGTCACTTACAAGTATTGCGTCGTGGCGCGCCATAAAAAATATAGGAAACAGGAATACATTATTATTTATGTCGCAGTTCGGGCGTTCCGCGAGACGCCCGCTTTACGAGTTGCAACGCGACGTGACGTCACGGGGTGTTAGTGTAATGGAATATAATATTTTTATTTCTAAACTGGGCAAGTTTTAAAATACCATTCCCGCAAGTGCAGTGGAATGGATTGGTTGATATATTTATATTTGTGTAACTTGCATGAGCGGGACATTTCATTAATAGAAATTATTATGTGAATTATGACAGTAAAGCGCGATTTGGCCCAATACGAAATACGAAATTTGTATGAGAACATTTTTTTAATTTACTTTTTTTTAAATAAAGCGATTAACGAGCAGACTGTCCAAGTGATGGAAAGTGGATACTGTAGCTCGTGGATATTTGAGACACATGCCAATATAAGTCCAGAATGACAAACGGTACCACACTCCCGGACTCGCTACCATGGGAGATTTAGAAATGGGGTTAGGAAAGTGGGGAAATATGGAGTATAAGTATGAAGTATATAAAGTATAATGGGGAATATGGACGGGGAATTTTCCTCATTCCATCACACTTCCCAATCCTCATTGTGGTGGGATGGTAAATCAAGAGTATAATGAAATAAGGAATTTCTTGTATTCCATTATACTCCCCATTTTTTTTGGATTGGAAAGGACAGTGATGGAAATGGCTCCGGCGTACTTCAGTCAGTACCGAAGCACGACTTTCATAGCAGAGACTAGAGAATAGGAAATGCACATTTTAGGATAGTCTTCTGTTAAGGTACAAACTTGATGTAGTTGATTAACTTATCAAGTTAAAGCGCGCGCCAAGAGCAAGAATAATTTCGGTCAATAATAGTGGTCGACGACGTCTTGGCTGATCTCACGTCTGCCTGTTCGTAGCGCGCGCTTTATATGAGTTTCAGTGGACTTTTACTCTGAATTGAACAAACGTATAAAATTGTAAGCAGCCCTTTTAGCATCACCTCTTGGACTCGGGTCTTCTCATGTCATGCACATTAATTGTGCATGAGGGATGTACGAGCTTATAACGCCACGCTCGCCAAGCGCGTTGGCCAGTCCACTCTTTTCGAGGTGGCGTAGTTCCTCAGGACTTGTGGCAGCGGCTTTGTTATCACTTAGTCGCCTTTTAGGACATTCAAGGGAGGAAATGGTGCGGTGCTATACTAAAATATACAACCACACAGATATATAATTAAAAATACTGACGTATATATATATTTGACATAATATATAAATTAAATAAAAATACTCTTATGAAGTAATTCACAGGGATGGACGGTGTTTTTTATTTCAATAAAAAAACCATGTTTGGAACATGTTAGAAATGTTTGAAATCCACGTTAGTTACAAGCAAAGTTTTTTTTTTTTTATAGAGAAGAGGGCGGACGAGCAAGCGGTCTCACGCGATGGTAAGTGTTACCGCCGCCCATGGACACCTGCATCACCAGGGGGTATGCGGGCGCTCCGCCGACCTTGCAAAATCCTATCCACAGCTTTCTTGACGAACCCCATATCGTAGTTTAATGGGAAGATCTCTTGAGGCAGTGCATTCCACAGCCTACGGGTTCGGTTAATGTAGGTAACAAGTACTGCCTACTTACATTATAATCTAATACATATATGGTGGCGTAGGTATGTACCTGTCGGTCGATACTCTATTTCGCCATTGATTGGTCTTTGAAAGTACCGAGTACTGATACCTATGTATTTTACCTGTGTGTTAAAACAACAGTAGAATTGAACCTTATTTTCAGAAGATTATTAATTTCAGGTATCCAATAAATCAATCAAACTCGATGCTGATGTCGGTTATGAATATACTCTAAGCGGCTTACAAAAGTTCGATTCACGGTATGAAATGGCAAGGACACCAGCACATTTTGTAGCAAATTTATTGTACCCAATGCCATGCAGTACATAGAAACTTACTATAAAGAAGCAATGCCAGATGTAATTAAATGCAAGGCAATGACAGCGCCATTCCACAGCTTTTTATTTAAATACGTCGTCAAAAACGTAAATGCCTTACAATGGTGGTTGTCTTTAAGGGACAAATCAAGAACACAACTATACAATTGGGTAAGCAGCTGCATACCGCTGTGGCTTCCAGCGTTGGAATAGAAAAATTGTTCTCAACGTTTGGCTTCATACACCCTGACCTAGTCTGAAAAAGCTGCAAAACTTGTCGCCGTGTTTAAACATTTAAATAAGTAATAAATACGTTCTTGTCTTTCATAATTTTATATCTTAATCATTTTTATAATCTTTGTCTATTTTTAATACATGATGTTTGCATTGGGTACCTACAAATCTTGATTTTTTATTAAAAAAATATATCTTATTTTTAATTATAGATTTTTTTTTTATTATTTATTTATTATCTTCGTTAGGTAACAACTTAACATTGAAATATAGGTTACACCAATAGTATAAAATAGAGCCTTTATTTCTTTTAGCAGCTTCGATGCCGATCAATTTTGTTCCTTGATATTTTTCATTACGAACGTAGCTAAAACCTAATGTTGACAGACTTGTTTAAAAGTACATTCAATGAACTTAAAGCAAGCCAGTTAACATTAGATTTAGCTATGTTGGTATTGCAAAAATCAAGGTACAAGGTTTGGAACGGAAGTTGCGTGGAAATAGAAGCTCATAATACTAGGGCACATATGGTAGGTCAGTTACCCTGTTTAGTTATAATACCTACCCTACACTACATAATAAAGCTACATATCATTTGCTCCCACATTATGTACATATTATATGAGAACTGCAAAGCAAAGTCATTGTCCTTAGGCAAAACTCACAGGTGTTTGAAATGTTATTTTTTCATGTTTTTATTTGTTACAAACAGTGTTTTAAACAGTGTTTCTGACACATTCTGACAGTCCACTTTAAACTTGTTTTTAATAAATTTGTTAGAAACATGTAATTTAAAACACTTTGTTAGAATTATGCCATCCCTGAGTAATTCTAAATTACGCCGTGCAAATCTGGGGCGTGTCACTTGCTTAATATACTGTTCATAGCAAAACACTAAAAAGGTAGGCGCGTCAAAGGAACGCGCGACTATTAAACCGGTCGTTTTAACGGTCATTTCGCGGAATTTACGATTTATTAGTTCGACTGCCGCACGTAAAAGCAGGCTTTGATGCTGTTTTACGACATATTTGATGGGTTAGCTTATTTATTACTTGCGGTTTTAGAAACTTCGTGGACAGTAAAAAATCATCGTGGTCATCAGTTTGGCATTCGGGTCCAATTACCTAAAATGATGTCAGCTATTAGTAATTACCTAACGACAGTGGCGTGTGGTGTCGGCGAGCTCTAGAATAGCACTACTCCCATATCTTCCCGCTGGTATCGTAAAAGGCGACTAAGAGTTAATAAGCTCTGAAGAACTACACCACATCCAAAAGAGTGGACTCGTCGATCCGATTGATCAGCGTGGGGTTTTAAGGCCATAGATCCTACGTGGACGAGACAATGCGCACGAGGAGGGCCATGTGCGGCAGTGGAAGATAAAAGGTCTGGTTACGGTAATTAACACCAATTAGAAGTTTCTTTATTACCGTCATAAAATGTGTTTGATAAACTTTTTCCGAAGTCTACTTGGCAAGCGAATATCCAAGGATTAAATGCGATAAGATGGAATAGGATAGGATTAGGGGGCACGGCAGTGAGAAATCCAGAATGGGACGCGCTCTAGCCAGGTGTACCCACGACTTGATCAAGTTCGCCGGTGGTCGCTGGATAAGAAGAGCTGAAGATCATGTGTTTTGTGGTGAGCCTTGAGTGATGTCTATATCCGGTAGTAGTAGAGACTCATAACTACAAGAAAGGAGATGGCAGATTAGCAGAGATTCCACTTGGTGATAAGTGAATACTGACGCTCATGGCTATGTAACCTACTTTTACGAAAATAAATAAATAAATTCATTCATTTATTCAAAAAAAGTGTGGTCTGGTTGTAAATCTCAATTTTACATAAAAAGAGCACTTAAACTAAAAATCATCAAGCAATCGCCATATTGTTTAATTGATTTAATTTAATAAAATTATAACTCGAACACAATTTATATAAACTTCTAACTTTACCAATAAGTCTTATTCATAACGAAGTAAGGCTCTCAATTCCACGTCTAATTTAAGAACTGGAATAACAATACAATTGTACGCACTATCTCACTCATTCGAATGACTTGCACAAGTTAATCAGACGTAAAAACGCGTATCAATTTAGGGATATACCGTTATAGCTACTGGCCATATGTCGTTAACTGGGTACCACGCACTGTGTTTGAAAAATGCTACGTTACAACGTTGAAGACCGCTTGCTTAGATTTAATAATTAGTGTGGTAATGAAACGCATATTTTCCGGTGCCCTCTCGCCCCCCGTACCTCAGCTCAGTCTTGTGACAGTTTTTATTTATTTATATACTTTATTATGTCCACAAATGATAAAAATAGTTACAAAAGAAAATACATACAAAAGGCGTGCTTATCCCCTCAGGAGATATCTATTAGCAAACCTGCGAGAGCGACAGGTGAGCAGTGAAATGGGCAGACAGTGCGTACCTAAATACACTACTATAATCACTGTTTAATTTCTTTGACTCCTATTGTGGCATTCAACTTAAACAATATTGTCTCAATTTGTCATAGGAGAGCATTATTTTGTCATTTATCGATTGAAGCATTCTCTACTAGCCATCCTTTGATGTATGTTCATAAGGAGTTGTAAGATTTACAAAGTTAACGTTCCATTAGTATTCGTTACAATACTCGCTTTTTATATGGATCAAGCAAGCATTATATAAACGCCACAAAAGTGCAACGTTTACTCCAGCTAGTGCGTAAACGAAAAACCTAGGCAAATTTTAATTGATTCTGCCGCGATTTCTCCCTAAATGGGGTCAAAAACGCATCGTCATAACAATTATTGTGATAACTTGATTCGTTTATATTTTGTGCTGTAATTGTTGGGGTTGGGGTAAGCTGAGGTCGCGGCTTCGATTCTCGGTTAGGGATTAAGCCAAAAAGGATATTGTATTCAGCATAGGTTTGTCTTTAACATTTATTTATTTATATAATGACTATCGGTGCCAGCGACTCCGTTTGCGTGAACTTTAATGATTCCCAGGCGAACTCTTTAACGGATCGGGTATACGAGTGTAAGTTCTGAGCTATAACTGCGCCATGTTTCATTAAGTTCATGTTCATTCAGACAGACAGATAAAATATCTAAAAGTAGCTGTTTTGGGTTCTGTATAGTTTATAGAGTACACTGCAGCAATTTATTTAAATAAATATAGCATGTACAGACATGTTCAAACACACACATGGATACACGTATAGATATTTTATACGATTTTATTATATGTATAGATTTTTTAATGTCCATTTATATTTTAATGACACTAGTTATTTTTTCTATCGTCTATATTTGATACATTTATTTACTTCCCTACCACTTCATGTCCTGCAGAGTCCAAAGGTTGACTGGGAGATTGCTGCAAGGCATTTAGTCGACCTTATGTAATAATTATAAAAAATAGTATCTATGTAATATATATGGTGAACACGTTGCATCCCACAGTCGCCTGGCTGTAAACGACTGATCGAGTTACGTTAAATATAAAATAAAAGTAACACCCTTCACACATCATAATTCATAGAACCACTCGATAATTAGTGCTCCAAAAAGCGTGAAATTATTATAATAAGGGCTTCTGTTATTTAAAATTACGTGTCATGCTGGTCAAATAAAAAATATATAATTATGCCCGCATTATAATCAAAATTTTTTTTTAAATAAAATTGCGTGTGCGGTCAGGGGACTCCGTTAGGAACGAAGATCCTCGCGCATTTTTTTTTAAACTCCGAATGTAATTCGAAACAAAATCTGTATAGTTCACGTATTTTTTTTTTATTTTGTATCATATTTTCAATGCAAATAATTTAAAATAAGGAATCAAATCTAAAATCAAAAATTTAGGTTATACAACCGGCCACGCATTAGTCTGCACGTCTGTTATTCTGCTTGAGTCTCGCTCTCGATACTCGCACGCACTCACTCACAGAGAACGAGAAAGGCAAAAAAGGAGGTAAAAATCTTATGTGACGTTACATTTTCTCTCGAATCACATCTACCGCAAGCCGCGTAAAGGAACTTCGTTCCAAAAAAAAATGATCGACGATATAAGCAAATGGGAAGGTGATGGTATTATTACGTATTTACTGTCTTTTTGGGGGGAATCCGAGCACTAAAGTTGGGTTTTCGTTTGATTATTGTAAAAAATGTGTATGTGTAAAAAATTATGTAAAATTGTGAGATTTGTGGTTTAATAGTGATAGTTTATTAAACTTCAAAGTGCCTAGTGTTAGTACATAATGTTTGTGATAATTAAATAAAAGCATGAGACTGCATTTTTCGTGTTCTTACGTAAGGAGTCCAACTCTAGTCCTCAGTGCATGTACTACCAATTTACTGAGCGACTGCCGACTTACTTGGACGAGAATGGAAAGTGACGTGATAACAACAATTCTGTTTTCTTATTTGCTATGTGTGTGGGACCAATGGCTAAGCCAGCGTCCAAATAAATTATATAAAACATGTATTCACTGTATATAGTAGGTATGTACGTATTTGATGTATGTATATTGATTACAGTTTATGTACGTATATTTTATGTGATATTTTTTTATCCACCTCCGGCCGGGTGGACCGACGGCTTAAGGAAATACGCCGGTGGTGGTTGAATAAGAGCCGAGGATCGGAGGTGGTGGCAGGTCTTGGGAGAGGCCTATATCCAGCAGTAGAGAGACATAGGCTTAGGGTATGGTATTATTTCATACTTAGTCTTACTTTGAATCAGCAATGCACGATGGTGGTGCAATGGCACCACCATTTCTGGTCTATTTCTGTGTATTTCTGTTTAACCAAGGGTTGACTGGCAGAAAATGCGTTACGTCCACCTCCTGTACAACTTCATTTTGCTATCTAGTTAATATGATATCAACCCCCTTTAGTGCAGTAACACATTTTTTTTTTCTAGAATTAGGTACTGAAAAAGTAAGCAGACGAGGAAGCGGCCCAGATGATGGTAAATGGGGGTATGTGGGTGCGTGCTGCCAGCCTGGCATTCATAGCTTGAAGAACTCCATGTCGTAGCATAAGTGGAAGACCCCACGAGTTAGCTCGTTCCACACAGTGTACGGGTTGGCGGCAAAAAACGATTTGTAGAAGAGAAGAAATGCGGATGGACCGCACTTCTGTGACGGGAGGTGCGGTTGTAGAAACCCGAGGTGGGAATTACATTGATCAATTCTTCAGAGCATTCCTTCCCCAATGTACAGACGGACGCTGAGTGGTTGCAAACCGTCTCTGAGAGTGGGATCATCAACCATTCGTACAGCGCTTCGTTGGATGGAGTCAAATGGATCCAACTGATACTGCGGGGCACCGGCGGAGATGTGAGCAGTACCTCCATATGTGGTCGGACCTGAGCTTTGTAGAGCGTCAGACGTTGCCCCGGGGTGAAGTATCGCCTTACTCTGTTCAACACACTGAGATTTCTGGAGGCCATTTTGGCCTTGTTTTCCAGATGACTCCTAAATTCGACTCTGTTGGAAATGTCGACACCAAGAATGCCGATATAGTCTCCGAGATCTTAAGGGGTATACTCCGAAAGCCAGGCGCTACGACAAAAGGGGCTTTATATAAATGTCAATGACGAATTTTTAAAGACTCAGGTTGTATATAGTTGATTAATTGCTTTACTATGTATTGTTAAGCAATTCATTTTTTTTTTCAATACGTTAATATTCGTTCTCTTTGACTTGACTCATATAGTTGGCTTCGTTACACTAGTTACAATTTTCTATAGCTCATTACTCATGACTCGTGACACACCTCAACACATGTCCGACCATATGTGACACGGTAATTGTTTTTTAATTGTTCTCCAAACAAAGGCGGGCCGGTAATTTTTTATGCATTAGTGTGGTGTAACGAATAATTTGATTGAACATTTAGTTAGTGATGATGGATATTGACATATTGCCAAATTGATATTTAATGGGGTAGGTAGTGAGACAGATAGGCGGCATATCGTTTTTGAATTTTTTCATTATTTTTCTTATATGGCCTGTACAATTAACACTTTGTGAGTTTTCGTCGTAATGAACAATTCAAACGCATCTCGTACATAGACGAGTCCCGTCGAAGTAAGTTAGGAGTCATTCAATTTATTGATAATAGGTTTACTGAGGACAGAAGAGCACTCCTTGGAAGCGCGCGTAAAACGCAGTCTTATGTTTTTATTTGATTATCACAAATATTACACACAAAAAACACTTTGAAGCTTAATATACTGTTACTATTAAACGACAAAACCGATAATACACATTTTTTTATAAACAAAAACTGGACTTCACATCTTTAGTTTCGAGCCTTGTTGGGTGTAACGGATTCAGATTAATATGTACTTTATTTGCCTGAGTACCGATTGATTTCAATAGATGGGTACAATGCAATAATTTTTGCACGTGACAGGGTACCGTAAGCCACGGCTCACGGGCCGTAAGCCACGGCTTACGGCCCGTGAGCCGTTCTTTGAGGGGGAGAGTGCACGCTGCAATCCAACAGCCGCTGGGCGCGCTCGACTGGCCACGTTACCCCTCTCTACATTAAAGACTACCTTGAAATCTACTGCATTTCCCACTTTATCTTATTTCCCTAATGTACGTACATGTTTCGGTAGTGAGTGAGATGTGCCAGAGCCCATTCCCATCCTATCCCTCCCCATTTTTCCAACCCTTTCTCCAAATGCATTCCCATAGCTCCAAAGGAAGGAGGCAGCGCATCCGGGGGCGTGCTAGCGTTTGTCATTTTGGGACTGATGTTGGCATGTATCGCGGATGTCCATGGGCGACAGTACCACATACCATCAGGTGTACTGTATGCTCGTCTGCCGCCTTCGTACATAAAACAAAAATACTAAAGTATTTAAGGGTCCTGATACACATGCGGTGTTACTCGCACAAAATCATACCAAAACGGCACGCTTGCCAAACGGGTGGGCGAGTCTACTCTTTTAGAAGTGGTGTAGTTCCTCACGAGCTTACGACGGAAGAGATGGCTAATTAACCTTTAAAACTTCAAGAGAAGTCGATAGGCTGGCCATTGTCACTTCAGTTTGTAAAATTAAAAGGTAAATACTGAGAGAGCAGCAAATTTAACGATGGGTTAGGTTCTCTGGTGACTAAAGATTTACGAGTCCGTCGACATTGTGTTGACATTCTTAGTTATTTAAAAATTGTTTATTTCAGTTATTCAAAGATAGGAAGAGAGACCGGTATATTACTGCTACCTCGTCTCCTCGTAGAAGCGAGCTTCCGCGGGCTGACAGAGTTTGCAAACCGCTGGCTCGAGAAAAGGAGCCCAAAAGAGCTGCTCGGCGCTGAAGTCACGTAATGTGGAGTAGAACAGCCCCAGAAAGGGGAGAGTGGCTAAGGGACATGGGAAAAGAAATTACTTGTAGGGAGACAGAGCAGATACGCGCCGGAACATAGCCCTTAGCAGGCGAGTGCGGCGCGTACCTGCCGACGATTCGGTCCGTATAACCAAAAGATTGGTAGGACCATGGGCGGAGGTGGGTTATTCAAAATAGTTTGTTTTGCTAATCGTGATGTATTTTTTGTTGTTCGTTAAACGAGTCAAATTAAAATAACACTGTTTATTTATTTTTGTTCTAGGAAATAAATCGTGGGTAAGATTGAATGTTTTTCCTCAATACTTAGTTTCGGTGGTAACAACAATAATGTTGATTTCTATCGGAGCACCATTAATCACTCACCACTGGGGACCGAGAGCAGGGGGACGAAAGCAATTCCAAGCGACATATTGCATTTCGGCCTTTGGTTAATAATTGTTTAGGAAAATTATTTAAGTATCTAATTCTGTATATCTGAGGAAGATTATTTACGTCAAAAAAAAAATGCAATTGGAATAGATTTATTACGATTTAATTTGAAGGCATATTAGCTGTGTGGTGTTGGCTTCAGAATAGCATCATCCAATCTCTTCCGGCGGTTGTCGTAAAAGGCGACTGAGAGATAACAACCGCTACAAGCGCTGAAGAACTACACCAGCAGTGGACGATAAAAAAGGGATGGTTACAGTTAAAGCGGTGTTAATTTTCGCGACACATACTCTTTTTGTTTTTTTTTCTTCATATATAGCAATGGTGCAATTAGCACATTCTGCTAGTGTCTTGTTTTCTCCATAATAAACAATTTCAAAGTCTATAACCTATCCCGCCAATGTCCAGGCCCGTAGAAGTAAGGCAGGAGTCGCTCAGTCAAGCGATAGTAGGTTTACTGAGGACACAAGAGGACTACTTCCACACGAAAAACGCTTTTATTTGTTTATCACAAATACTACGCACAAAAACACATTGAAGTTTAATTAACTATTAAACCACAAAACGCACAAATACACAATGTTTATAATAAATCAAACAGAAACACAACTTCACTTCTTGAGTTACCGCCAAGAAAGTCCCCGACACATACTTTGGGAAATATTGGCGTATATTGGGAAATAATTTCTTACAAAGGTTCAATTTCTGAAGGGTCAAGTAACAATAACATTTTATTTTAAGTGGCTTTGCATGTAGCACATGAAAAGGGGAAGTTAGAGAACAATTTCAATCGGTGTATGATTGAAAGGTGCATGATTGGAATGACATTTTTCAATGAGAAATGATTTGCACATTTTTGTATCGATTTGTGAAACGAGCGCGTGATTCCATAATTCTTTTGCGTTCGTGAACGATTTATTGTGGCGACTTTCATGTTCATTTTCGTTGGTATCAGCCTATAACGTCCCGCTGCAGGTCGCAGGCCTCCCCTAGTAAATCACCGATGGCCATAATCCACCACGCGGGCCCAGTGTGGATTGGTGAATCACATATTCCAGTTTATTGTATTTCTGGAGCATGCGAGTTTCCTCACGATATTTTCCCGCACCGGCGAGCTAGTGACAATTTTTTAGTAACTTAGTGGTACGGGCTAGAGATTTGAACTCACAGTCACGCGAATGAGAGTCAGGATAAGTTGGCTATCACCGCTCTTATGATATTACAGTAAATCGTTTTCGTTGTTCGAACTAAATTAATAAGCGTATTCTGCAACGTTATATTTGCAGCTACCTAACCGCTTATTGGATAAGTTGATGATGAGCTGCGAAGTTGTATGTATTAGTTCGAATGGTTTGAATAATACTATAGTTGTTAAACAACTTTGAACGGTTTAAATCGCGTATACGGGGTGACGTCCACTGCAAAGTGTTCGAAACGTCGGGATATAAATAATGTTAAATATACGCGATTTAAACCGTTCAAAGTTGTTTAATTGCTATGTATAGTAATCGCGAAAACCTAAGAAAATATTATACTATAGTTGTGTTAACATTACGCACACTAATAAGTTTGAATCATAATTCAGGCATTTGTAGGAAGTTAATTTATTTGTTACTAACTTTTGTACACGGCTTCGCCCGCGTACTCACTATCCATTTCACGGTAACCTGACGTGTCGTTGGAGAAATAACACAAACGCTGAAAATATTCAAATATGCTGAAACTTTTATTCACAGTATCGAGATTTATTTATTTCTAGTATATATTTTATTCTATAATCGCATTCTAATCGCGTCGCCCGCGGCGCACCCGGTCATTGCCCTATCTATACCGAGTAAATGAACGCTGTTAACGTTTTAGATAGAACAACAAAACTTTACATGTTTGTAACTTTTCATTTGGTCCCTAAAACAATTTTATTTTTCGCGAGAACGGATTTATATATTTTAAATTAGTTGACGTGTTCCGAGTTTCGCATTATTTCCGTGACACGTTGTATAATCATAAGGTTTCGCTATGGTTCGTTCAACTTCGATATCTAGCCTTTACACCCACGGCGAAACCAAAATATTTTAGTTCGGAAAAGCATTATGTACTTCCAGCGACGCACCACCTACGTTCTTACCCACGATATAAAAAGAACCATGGAAATCGTCTTATCCTGGGTAGAGTATACTCGTAGCTTTAGCTGCTTTAAAAGCACCTTAGGCTGTTAATATTTAATTAGAAGAAAAAAATACTTTAAAAATTAAGCTGGTCACCCTTAGACATTGTAAAAGTCGTAGATTTCTCCCAAAATCTATCTAAAAATTAATATACGTTTATTGTACAAACATTTTATACTTACATTCATACATTCCTAACTTTACCGAGTCTCCCCCGAATCACGTGACAGCGGCCGTAATTAAAACAAAGATGTCCGCCGCTTGCCGCCATCTTTTCCCGCCAAATTGAATTAACATAACAAATCGCTGATGTGTTTTGTCTTTAGGGTAGATCGTGTTTTATTGACTACTAGCGGTGCACGCGACTTCGTTCGCATGTACTTTAGAGTGATTCCCTTGGGAACTCTATAATTGATCTGGATAACAAGTACCCTAAATGTTAACCCGATACAGAAGTTATAACTATGCCAAGTTTCATTAAAATCCGTCTGGTCGTTTTGCGCGATGAACGTACAGACAGACGGACAAACAGAAAAAAATGTTGTTTAGGGGTCTCGTCGGTCCATTCATAGTGTACTTTGCAATGATTTTTAAAAAAAAAAATGTACAGAGATGCCTCTGTTACGATTTTATTATATGTATGTATATATGTAGGAATGAATAGTCTTCTTTAAACTTGAAAATACACTTTGATTTTTAATTAGGTGAATCAAAAGATGTTTTAAGATAAATTTTGTAGATTTGTGGTTTCACGAATCCTATCCACTATATATATAGTTTGTATATATAGATAAACGTTTAGGTTTTTTCTTTATATTCTCTTCCAATCCAATTTGTCCAAAATGTAAACAAACATGGCGGCCCGCCGTAACCGACACGGTCTTAAATTAAATAGCGAGGAAATAATTATTGTTTACATATATCCTTAATTTGATTCATCGAGACTGCAACTTTGCTCTAGATTTAAAGCTAAATGTTGTGATGATTTTTTTAATTTAAGGCCGCCATGTTTGTTTACATTTTGGATAAATTGGATTGGAACGGAATATATAAGTTTACACTTTATGATTTTTGATTACATTTTTTTTTCTAAAACATACGTGCGGAAAATATTGAAATCTTCCTTTGTCTTGGGGTCTACTTTGATATTATGCTCCCGAAGTTCCGGGCCCGAGCGAAGTTCGAACGGACGAAGTGCTATAATAACCCTATATTTGACTTTCCTTTGTTCGGAGCTCTATTTAACAGGTATCTCCGATTATTTCAAGATGAGATATTGTTATCGTGTTTGCCGTTTGACCTCGAGTATCTCTTGTCAAAATCCATATTTGGATCGTTGACTTGTGAGATCGAAATAATTTCAAATGTCAAATGAACTAAGTGAGGCCCCATATGGAGTATTGCTCTCATGTCAGGGCCGGCGCACCGAAATACCAATTGGACCCACTTGACTCCATCCAACGACGTGCTGTTCGTATTGTCGACGATCCCACTCTCACGGGCGGTTTAGAATCCCTCAGCGTTCGGAGAGACGTTGCATCTCTCTGTTTGTTCTGCCGCCTGTACAATGGGGAATGCTCTGAAGAACTATTTAATATAATGCCCACCTCGGGTTTCTACAACCGCACCTCCAGTCACAGAAGTGCGGTCCATCCGCATTTCCTCGATACGGAGGTGTCGCGCACTGTTCGGTCCAAAAAATATTTTATACCGCGAACCCGTAGGCTGTGGAACGAACTGCCTGAAGAGGTATTTCCATTAAGCTACGATATGGGGTTCTTCAAGAGAGCTGTGAATAGGATTTTGCAAGGTCGGCGGCGCGCCCGCATGCCCCCTGGTGTTGCAGGTGTCCATGGGCGGCGGCAACACTTATCATCACGTGGGACCGCTTGCTCGTCCGCCCACTAATCTATAAAAAAAAAAAAAAAATTCGGACCGATATTTCGGAGTGAACGTTTTCGTGGAACACGAAATATCGGCCGTAACTTCATGTTGTGTGATTTCGGAGTAGATATCGGCGATTTTATTAATTTTGGAAAATTCTAAAATAACATTATTAATATTGAACAGTTAAAGTCAACTAATTAGTAAAAGGCTCAAAAGTATTAATTTATTATAATACAATAATAAAATAATTTATAA
Organism: Sesia apiformis; assembly: GCA_914767545.1. Classification (NCBI taxonomy): domain Eukaryota; kingdom Metazoa; phylum Arthropoda; class Insecta; order Lepidoptera; family Sesiidae; genus Sesia; species Sesia apiformis. The sequence continues at coordinate 4,377,797 of OU611976.1, forward strand.
AGTGGGTAGAAGAATAATGACGGTAGAATAAATTACCTGCAATAATAAATAAATACGACTACTTTAATATTGTCAGAGCGATTAGTAATCATTTCCGACGGATAAGGTTGGGGGTACACTAGTGCAAGTTATCGATTCAATTATTGTATCATAGATGTTCGGGAAAAGGGGGGATTAACCGTAACTAGCTCGATTAACGTCCATTGCTGAATATGAGCCTCCTCATACATATTATCTTGAGCATGGGGGATGTATGGGCTTAAAACGTCACGCTGGTAAAGCGGCTTGGCGAGTCCACTCTCTTTAGAGGTAGTGTAGTTCCTTCGGGGCTTGTGTTAGCGACTTGATTAATTAGTTGCCTTTTACATCCACGGGAAGTGACCCACGGTAGTGCTAGTCTAAAGTCGGCCGACACCTCACCTCATACACATCTAAACGGTAAGTAGTGCTTAAGTTTTAGAAAAAATATTTAAATAAAGAATACTTTATACTCCTATCCAACAATATATTATTGGGATTTTTTAAAGTTTTGAATGTGTAGACGTTGTGAAATTTCCGAAATAATTCATGAATATATATATGGGTCAGACAGTTGCTCTCCGCAATTCGAAATATGCCCAACACTTACTGTATGCATAAAAGGTACATAAATCGACTATACATAGTCCGTTCCAGTCCAATTAGCCGAAAACAAAAACAAATCAATGATATATTTCAAACATTTAGCTTTAAATCTAGGGCAAACGAACGAACTCTCGATGAATCAAATTATGGATATGTCAACAATTATAACCTCACTATTTCATTTAAAGTCATGAAATTACCTCAGGCCGCCATGTTTGGTTACATTTTGGACAAATTGAATCGGGATTGAATATACTTATTCAGCTCATTGTATCCACAACCTTATCCCCATCTCTCAACATTAGTATTTTGATGCCCCGCGTGAATAATTCACAAATTCATAATTCACCCCCGGTCCACCCGCGCGCCCCCTCGCCTATCTATCTAAATCATCTCCGAGATAATTTTATTTAACAACGACAGATGAAGGCTACTGCGCATCGAGGCGGAAAGTAGGTCGGCGAAAATTCACTAGGTTTGAAAATACGTCGATGTTAATTACGCTGAACTTATGGTTGACAGTGGAGGCTATAACTTTGACACTTGTTAAGTCGTGGATGAATTTAATTTATTCAATCCAGATACAGTCCAAATCTTGTTAGTATATAAGTCTTACAAGCTAAGTAAGAAGATAATTACATACGACAATAATATCGTAACCTACTGACATATGTTCGAGGCTCTTTCTTTTATTATTTAGTTCCAGTTATCTTTTTTAATAATAATTGTCTTTAGTTCCAGTATGATTTATATCTTTCTTAATTTCTATCATCACTTGTATTTACCACTTTTCCTCTATATCTAGCTATCCTACTGCTTCTACTAAATATATAACTACTTTCTTAATTATGTATGCTGTACACAATCTACCTGCAATCAATATATTTATTTTCTAAAGAGGACCTCGGGTAAAGACCCGAGGGTGTTGTGTGGCAGAGTTCACTTTCAGCGATAAGACCACCTTTTGTGCATTTTGTGTCTACACGGTCTGTTATTTGGGTATGCAATAAAGAACTTTATACATCTATCTATCTCCACCTTCCTATGGTCCCACCAAGCTTACGGTTATAAGAACCGAATCGAGGGAGGCAAGTGCCGTACTGCGTGGGCTCTTTTTCGACGCGCATCTACTCTGCCTCCCATACTCTTATTCTTTGCCCGTGTCCCTGAACCCCTCTCGCATTTCTGGGGCATGGACTCCAAATTCACATCCCTCCGGTACCGAGCAGCTCATTTATTGCAGGCTTCCTCTATGGTGCTAGTGGTGTGCGAATTCTCGCAGCCTCCTAAAGTTCACCTCTGAGCTCACGAGGTCGCAGTACCAGCATACCAGGATGCTATCGTTAGTTATTTGTTTCTTATGATTTTTATATTAAAAAAAAGGTGGCAGATGAGCAATCCTCCTGGTGGTATTACCCTGCGACTTCCGCGATACATGGTAACATGCTGGACAGATCAGCATGCATCGCGGATGTCCATTGTCGACAGTATCCACTTACCATCAGTGGTATTTACGTCTGTCGCCTTCTATATAAAAAATAAAAGAAGTTGAATTACGTAATTCGAGGCACACGTCACCGTTGTGGTAGAAGAAGCCCCTTTCGAAGGCCTGACTCAGCGTCAGGTTTACTCTGTTATTAATAAATCGATATTAAATCCGTGTCAGTCTATCGGTGATTCATTTGACGCACCGATGCGTAACACGGTAAAAATATGAGAGAACAAAAACAGCTCTAATGCGCGTGAACCACAGGCGAGGAATCAGATGTTTTTCCTCGGAGAGACTTGATGAAGTTTGCACAACATTTTTACAATGATTACGGTAAATTAAAGGACGGAAAACAACATTTATTGTCATTATTTGTACTGGCTTTTATATACGTATTTGTATGTATACGTAAGTACTAGAATTTACACGCGTTTTCGCCTGCTTGGATGTTGACTTACAAATATTGCTGGATTGCTCCATTGGATATAGGCGTCTCTTAAAGCTCGCCACCACACACGAACTTCGGCTCTTCTCATCTAACCCAACTTATCCAAGTTGTCGGTTCACGTGGTCGAAGGGCCTCCCACTCTGCGCTTTCCGGTACATGACCTCCATTCGAGGACTCGTCTAACCCACCATGGGGTTAACTGTGGCAAACTTAAACATCACCACTCCAGCACGATGGTTCTGCGAGCATTTTTTTATATGAAATAGCTTCAATTAAATTTAAGGGCACCACTTACTTGAAGGATTTCAGAATTGTTTAAAGATTAAACTGACGCTTACCTGAAAAAAAAATGTATTACAATTAATTAATACTGGTGCCGTGTGTTGGCGTGTGGCTATTCAATAGCACCATCCCATTCCTTCCCGTGGGATAACAAAACGTCTACCACAAGGGTCTACTTTGGTAACCGCATGATCGTTACTTTCTCTCCACGTAGGTACCATATTAAGAGTTTTATTATTACTTAGTTTCACAACGATATTTTCAGTTCGTTTGGTTTCAGTTCATAACCCACGTTCACGTGACACGAAGTCTGTTCATTTCGCACTTGATTTCACTGCAGTTTAGTACAGAGTAGCCTCTTAATGCAGAGCGATCAATTTATATTGTACTAGCGTTTGCCCGAGGCTTCACTCGCGTGGACTGAGCAGTTGTAAAAGATTTTAATACCCGTGAAATTTTAAAAACTACTGTTTTTGGTTTTGTAGCTACACTATTTTGTATTTTTTTTTATTAAGTCAATGTACAGACGCATCCCTTTTAAGTACCTACTGCTTTATTATATGTATAGATTATATTTTAAGCAAATCTTCTCTTGGAAAAAAGTTACAACACATTGGACGAATTTTTATTGACTCAACAATTAATAAATATTATTCAAATAATTATAATGAATTTATATTAACTTTATTTATAATATTAACAATTAACAATCGGGCGGGGAGGGGAGGGGGGGGGGGGGTTGAAACAGCTACCTTCGTCCATGAGAGTTATCTGTCAGCACCTTATACATGATCCGGTAGGTACCTGCTAAATGCGCAACAACACAACGCCGAATATCTTATTTTTAATGTATTAAGTGAAAGCTCCCATCGTAAATTATTTAGGGTAACGTATGCTACGCTATCAAACGCACACTGTAGAACTATTTGGTGACAGGAGTGCCTGGACTCCTAATTTGACGGCACACGATTTTAGGTTACTACTTTTCCTTTCCATTTATTTCATCTTCCGAACGGTAAGTACATTTTCCGTTCATTTCATTCATAAATGTTATTACTTATCATGTTACAGCTACAAATAAACTTTGTATAGCAAGCCGTTCCATTTAAAAGTGAACCTTGTGGCTGAGAAGTTACGGTCTAAAATATGTAATTTATAGTTATACCTATCGCCTTCTTAATCGAAACCGAACATATAATAAGAACTGTGAGTACTAGGGATTTTAGGCGGGCCTTGGATCTTGAACAATAATGTCATTGCACAATATTATTAATGAAACTTAACAATATTATTAGCACCCAGTAATCAAACGCCAACTGATTTTATAAGCAAAAAATTTGCCGGTTCACATTCGTCACTGTTTTCCAGTGAGCAACCTGACAAACATTTGGCTGCCAATGTCGCGTGACTGTTGCGGGTAAACGTAAAAGACAAAAGCGTCGTTGGTCGAAACATTAGTACAAAAATAAGGGCCATTTATGAACAAGACCTTCTCAAAGACCTGGTAGTGCAGGGAATAGAGACATTGCAGAGTAGAATAAATAGGGGAAAAATGGATTTTTACAACTTTTCGAATCGAATTTTCTCGAAAACCGTTAGTCTTAGGAAAAAAAGTAATAGTATGTTTTTTGTAGGGAATTTTATAAGCTACAAATTTGATGGCCATTATTTTTCGATAAAAGTGACCGTTAACGAGATTTTCGCGAAACCCCGTTTTTTTGTGACCTTTGAGCCCGAGTAGCATTTTTAGCGGCACATGTATCGATGGGGACTTTTGGGATATTGTTTAGAACCACAAAAGAAAGGTTCATACAAAAATCTAGCTTTCCGGGAATTTTTCCTAAATTGGACCTTTTTTTGTCTTTATTCCCCCGTATTTACGAGCGAAGGAAGGCGACTTTAAAAAATTATTTGAGAATGGATATTGTAAAATTTCAACATTGCACAATATGTATAATCAAATACAGCGCAATCAAAAATGAAATGAAAATCATTGTACAATTAATTTTAAACCAGCTCAAACTTTCGTTCAATCGTTTCAATACTGTAATTTTATTTTTCTATTGAAAATTTAATTCTTTTCGGCTGTTTTACTTTTAAGCCATGTTGTCGTCGGCTTTAAGTAGAGTGATATTTATATATGTAATTAACATTCTTGCATGTAACTCTTTCATTTATATGATGTATGCTCTGTTGGTGTATTATAAATACACTCCCTAAATGATAGAAAACATGCAATTCGTAAAATTGCACCTTTATACCTTATGTACATTTTTTTTTACTAAGGTCAAAAATAACCTTGCTCTATACTCAAAACTACTCTATCCTGTCGGCGTATGAGGGTAGTTTTAATTTTTTAAACTCGCCGCGGTTAATGACCCTTTGTTTTTGGTCGCATTGTCCGTTCCCGGATAATATGTAGTACTGCATGCACACATACATTCGTTAGGGAGGGGAATTCTACAGAAAAATGGTATGCGGTTGTTTTTTCAATTTACATTATTTGAGACTTCAGTCGTGTTACCTCACTATTCCACCAATAGACAATAGATAATGCTAAGAAGCAAAGGCATTACTAAGTCCTTTAACGAAAGAATAAATAACATTATATTCTTCAATTAAAAATAAACAATGGACTTAAAGCGGCACGCTAGCCAAGCGGATTGGCAAGTCCACTCTAGGTTTAGAGGAAGAGATGGGCCCATACATGCCTCATGCACAAGACAATGTGCATGAGGAACCACATGTTCAGCAGTGGATACTGAAAGGTTTAGAATGAAAATTCTACCTAAATTTCTTGCATTTTTCTCAATGTCATTAAAAAAGTCACTTGGGTCTTTTCTTCTACGGAGGGTGGTAGATCATAGACAACGCAAGTTTTGTGGAGCTGTGTGGAAACCGCGCGTGTGACGTCACGAGTATATCCTAGTCATGTGAAACTACTCACCGGTGAAACGAAACATCTCCGTAGACTCGGTTCGCCACCTTTTGAATAATTTTTACAATTAATTATAGGGCAATTAGGCATTTTTGTTTTTTGTAACAACGACTCGCTAGCGACACGGGTCGAAGCAGACTGAAAGAGCGGCGCGAGAAGTAGGAAGAAGTAGTTCTTAGCAGCAACTAAAGGCACGCAGCAAGGGACAAATTGCGTTATCTATCCCTCTATATTAAAGAAGGAAAGAAACGTTTATTCCACAGGCACATAAAGGAAGAGAAAGTGATAACAGACAGAAAGAATGACAAAAAATAAATAATCACAACGATTTAATAATTTGAAGAAATATTGACACTGGCAGAATGTGCCAATTGCACCATTGCCATATAAATATGAAGATTTGACGTTCGGAGCAAATTTGAATTTAGGTTTATATTTGTGATTTAGCGGCCAGTATTGTTAGGGATTTAGTGAAGTTCGGCAAAGGACAATATTGAAAGAGTATTGCTACCTCCCTCAGGCTGCCCTCAAGGACGGACCACTTGAAGAAGTTCGAGGGTAGTTGGCTGGATGAGAAGACTGTGTGTAGTGGCGAGTCTTGGGAGAGGTCTGTATCCAGCAGTGGGGTGACAAGCTGATTGTATGGTATACTATTATTTATTTGTATACTCATAATTTGTGTCATATTGAAATGCTTTGTGACCATCGAGTTAATTTTTTTTTGTGACTAAGCGACATACAGCTAAATTAAGAGACAATTTACTTCCATTGGTTTAATTGTGGCCGTTTGTCGCTTTGTTTGTTTTAATTAACCGACTGCAATAAGTAACAATACATGGAAACCAGTTCAATGTTCGTCCGCGGCCTAAGTCTTTAGGGACATTTCGTAGTTAACTTAATATAAATTTTAAAATTTACCGTTTCATTTTGATTAACTAATTCACTACATTTTTTTTTATAAACTAGTGGACGGACGAGCAAGCGGTGCCACGTGATGGTAAGTGTTACCGCCGCCCATGGTCACCTGCAACACCGGGGGGTATGCGGGCGCGCCGCCGACCTTGCAAAATCCTATTCACAGCTCTCATGAAGAACCCCATATCGTAGCATAACGGAAAAGACCTCTTGAGGCAGTTCGTTCCACAGTCTTACATGAAAAAGAACGACGGAATAACACGTTATTTCCTGTATACAGTGACAAGTGTCAGGTTCATTACATTACCTATGAATAATTCAACTACAGTTTATTTTTATTCAAAACAAATATGAAGGTAGTTAAAAAAAGTAGTATCTTAATACCCTCAGTGATAGCACATTAATGTTTAAGTCATTCATGTGCTCAAGTATTCTGTTACTAACCGTCGCCCCGAAACAATGATCGTAGAAAAGTGAAGAAGGATTGAACCGTAGAAAGTTATAGTTATAAATAGAGATTGAGATAGGAGGAGTTACAATACAATGTGATTTTCGAAGTTAATGGCCCTCCCACAAGTCTAACGAATAATAGAAACAAAACATGCAAGAACAAAAAAGAAAATTTATATACTTAATTGTGTCACTGTTACGGGTAATGGGTAGCTTACTCGGCATGATGCTGCAGCACACACTGCGGCGCTGATATTCTGTAAGATCCCTAGTAATCGACTTAGTAGTCGGAATGGTAGTATGGAATGGTAGTAGTAAGTAGTAGCCTACTTACTACTACTATTACCATTATGTATTTATTTTATTAGGTTTGCCACCAAGCTACCATACATTTGCATTTTACATTATACATTATTATATACAGAGTATTATTATATAGCAGCTCCCATACAGAAGAGCACAGGATTCAGAAAGTGTTTTATAAGAACAGGTGGAGGTGCTGTTAGGAAAAATAATCTAAATCTAATTAATTGTCAAAAACAACTGACCATATACAACGGAAGAGTAGAATTATTAAAGTATCAATAACAAGGGTAACTTTGAAGCTACTCTTTTGCTTCATCGGCGTTACAACCCGTTGTGGGTCTTGGCCTCGTCCACAATCCTTCTCCATTTGGTTTTATATCTGCCCTTTGTCCTCCATGATGTTACTCTCCTCATGCTCCACAGATCTTCCTCTACACACTCGTTCCTCATTCGTAGTCTGCCTCGAGGCATCTTTTATTGCGAAATCCAGCCTGTCATGATTTTTTGCACTTTTTCTAGTGACATACGCTCTATATGTCTAATCCATCTCACACGCTATGATTTGTAGAATCCTATCAGGGCGTCCTTCTTAATCAGTCTATGTATTTCGTGATACACCAGTGACCAGTTAAATTCCAAATTCAATTAAAATCTAAAATTTGTCATTTTTAACAAACTATTATTGACATAGCTTAACTTTGTAAATGTAAAAACATATAAATGTACAATAAATAAGACCTGTACAAAAATACAATTACGGATATTTGGTTTAAGTATTTCAATTGTATAGTACTGTCAGACAAACCATTTTGAATAATGTATTTGCATTCTTAAAATAATGTAAAAAAATATGTATTAAGTAAATTATTATTGATATTTTTTTAACATTGTAGCCATATATTGTATTAATATCCATTTATATATACTAGCCATAATATACTAGCCACTGAATTATTATTAAAATGTAGGTAACAATAAAATTTTAACGCGGAACATAATAGGAAATATAATAACATCATTCACAAGTCAGCCAGTGGAACGCGCCCAGTCTGCTGGGATGTTCCCCAGTCAGCAGACATTTTCTAACTTATTCCAATGCATAGGGAAAGCAATATTAAAAATTAAACCTTCCACACAAGGATAGGTGACAGGACCTCAATTTCTGCTATCGATTCTCTCCCATCAACAATTCCCGCCATATTCAAACGATATGCAAATTTGACCTCTACGGCCTACGAATCGCGCCTCATTTCACTTTGTCAACACGGCTTTTATGACCTTTTAACATGTAGATTAGATCTAAAACACGCGTTCAAGTTGCAAAGAGTGGTTTCTGTTCTAAATAGAAATAAGGTTGGATTTTAAATGGTTTGTAAAAGGAGAGAAGGTCGTTTAGACGTGGGCAAAGCGGATTCCCCTCGACTTAGCATTGTAAACAAAACGCCTGTTATAATGGGACAGGACCGAGGTAGTGATGTTTAAAGTGTTGGTTTTGTCGATAAAATAAAATTCAATTGTGTGGTATTAATTTTAGTGTTTCATTCAAATTGAGTAGTTTTACGATGTAATTTTGAACAAAGAATAAAATAGTATTTGAATTGTTAAGAAAAATATTATTTAAAGCGAGCTATGGAGACAGACCTATACGGCTTAAACGGGATAACGGCTTAAACCTATACGGATTCTTTACGGGATAAAATTCTAAAAGGACAGCTTCGACACAAAACAAAAGTCATCGATATAGCACATAGAATTAGGACAATGGAATGGTAATTATAGTATCAACGAAAATGCTGACTGATGTTGGCAATGGCGGCAATGGCGGCAACGGCTTACAAGCAAATAAAACAAGCAAAGTCTGCCACTTTCTTTCTAAAAAAATTAACCAAAGAAGACGCAGATGTTTGTTAACTGGAAAATTTTACATTCCACATATTCTACAGTTTTTAGAATACGAATAAAATGCTTGTGTGGAATTTCATATCCAAAAACGTTCAACAATAATCTGCGGAATAGCCATTCTTTTGATATGTCTCTAATAAAATTGTATTTATTTATTTAGAAGCTTTAGGGGTCATAAAGTAGGCGAACTTAATGTCATGTGCCATTCTAGAGTCTAGAGATCTAGATTCTACATTCTAGATGTCTAGAGTGTACATCTTAAATTCCTTGTTTGTACTGATTATTTTATAGTATTTAATTATAGTATTTAATATTACTTATATATTATCTTGTAACGATAAATTTTAAGGATTATTAAAATAAAGGGTTTATTAAACTTCAATGTTTTTAGTTCATCGACTAACGCACCGCACTATTTCGTAAAATTGTGTAATTCAAACCGTTACGTCCCAAGATATATTGTATGTATTATTTGATTGTCGCTCGATTCCCAATAATTGCCACCGTGTGACGTACGGACGGAAAATATTACTGTTTTACATCAACAGATCTTTATCTGGTAATGTTTGAAACTACCGTTTTTGACCACCAGCAACGATTTTAGGAGGGTATAAGAGGTCCGAACCATTGTGAAGAATTTTCTTTTTATATATGGCAATAGCGCAATTAGCGCATTATGCCAGTGCCAAATTTTTAACAAAGTAATTAACAATTCGTCAATGTCCAGTTCCGTCGTTCAAGTCGGGAGTCGCTCAGTAAAGTGATAGGTTTACTGAGCACAGAAGAGTTGGATTTCTTGGTAGAATGCGAAAAGGGCAGTCTTACGCTTTTATTTGATAATCACGAACATTACGCACAAACATCAGACACTTTGAAGTTTAATAAACTATCACTATTAAACTAAAACAAAAAAAGAATACACAATTTTTATATTAATAAAACGAAAACTCAACTTCACTGCTAGAGTTCTGGAAAAAAACTGTTGTAATTCTTTTCGAGAATTACAATGTGTAGTCAGTTTGTGGTATAGGATCATCCAGTGATGATTGCTGATCGTCATGTTATACTAGCTGTTGCTCGGGACGACTGTGCTCGCCTTCTAAGTCAAATATAAAAAAAACAGCAGCAAAATAGATGGTGACAGTTACAAAATAAAGACAATTGCATTAAATATTGAAATTCATTAGTAATTGTGTATTCTATGGGTTGAGTATATATTTTTTATAATAAATACCATTATCTATACTATACATATAAAGGTATACAGTAAAAGGGTTGAGACAGTACGACATATTTTTAAAAAAAATTGGAGTCTTGTTAGAACCAGTATTTATAATTTAGCAGCAGTACAGATGCATAAGTAACGAATCACTATTAAATGTAGGTGAAAATTGCGAAAAAGAGGAATATGTCGATCATCTTATCAATAGTACATAATTCATATATGACATTGAGATGTACTGATATAAAAATTGAGTCAGTAATCTACAGCTTTATCTGAAGTATAAATTTGATTTAGATAATAACAACAGTGCTATAGCCAATTACAGATTCAGATTCGGTGTTGCAGGTGTCCATGGGCGGCGGTAACACTTACCATCACGCGGGACCGCTTGCTCGTCCACCCACTTGGCTATAAAAAAAAAATAACAAAATATAGAATTTATCGAAACATAAAAATAAGTAGGTGCAATACGTTTGCTTTTGTGCGTTTGTTGCGTGGGGGACTGTCTGTGTGTGCGTTTGTGTGTGTGTCCTGTAAACTCTGCAAGTCATGCAGCCTCGGGAAGAGTAATTTTTGTATACCGTTACAATTTTGATTCAGTGGATAAACAATTTCGATGTTCTTGGTATGCGTAGTTTGATGTACAGTTAGTAAATATTTGAGGGAAATTCATTTGTTGTTAAAAACATGATTACTTGATGTTCATTTAAATACTATCCTTTTAAATTTAACTCTTTAATACTGAAGCAACTAACTGATCATCGAATACATGAAAAAAAAGAAAAAACATAAATGAATACGAATACATTGCAATTTATTTAAAAGGTGGTTTCCTCTTTCGAATACTCGTGAAATATTTTTTAAAATTCACAACCCTATCACATTACTTAGGGCTGTCAAAATAGATTACGTACCCTCCGATATTAAAAACCGACAAATCGAATATTTCATTGTAAATACAATTAAGTATAATGTATTACTTTGGACCCCAAATTTAACATACAATAGTATAAATTAACAATGTTGTATTAGATAATACTATATATGTAACTAGTGGGCCAGATGCGTTTTAAATTTTCATTTTGCACTTATATCGTCCACTGTTGGACATGGCCATCTTTATGTACATTGTCTTGTTCATGAGAGATGTATGGCCTTAAACGTCACGCTGGTCAAGCGGGTTAACGAGTTAGAGGTGGTGCAGATCCTCAGGGCTTGTGGTAGCGGCTTTGTTATCCCTTAGTCGCCACGATACGACCACCCACGGGAGGAGATGGGATGGTGTTATTTCAAAGCCGACCACACGACTGAAACTTTGTATGGAACCATTTAAATCACCAATATCTCTGTACATTTATCGGTTGACCTGCTGCTACATATCCGTTACATCCTATTAATATTATAAACGCGAAAGTTTGTGAGGATGGATGTATGGATGTTTGTTACTCTTTCACGCGAAAACTACTCAATGGATTTCAATGAAACTTTACGATAATATGGCCCATACATCAGAATAAAACATAGGCTATATTTTATTTTGAATTTTTGAACAAAAAAAAACTTATAAACCGAAGCGAAGCGAGGGCGGGTCGCTAGTATTATAATAAAAAAGTAACAGAGTGATGTCTGTACATGAAATATTTTTTTTTAAATTCATTGCAGTACATGTGACACAGATCGCAAAACATTTTTTTGGAATTATTGTCTGTCTGAACGTCAAACTGCTGGACGGATTTTAATGAAACTTAGGATAATTATAATTTATATGTTGGGTTAATATTTATCCAAATCCATTATAGATTCCACGGGATTCACACTAATGTTCACGCGAACGAAGTCGGGGGCACCAGCTAGTAATAAATTGAAATTTTCCTGCGCCAAATGCCAAGCGATAATTAAATGTAGTTAAATCCAAGCGAGCAAAAGCTGTAGGCAACTAGGGGTGGGGTCTCCTTTGATTTTAGGCTTCCGAAGTTTCGGACCTGACCGAAGTTCGAACGAACGAAGTGCTGCTATAAACCCTACTCTGACATTCCTTCGTTCGGAGTTCTATCGGGTATCTCCGATTATTTAAAAGGTGAGATATTGTTGTCGTGAAATTTGACGTTTGATCTCCAAGTATCTCTCGTCAAAATTTGTATTTCGATTTGTGACTCGTGCGACCCGAGTAGCTTCAAATGTCAAATGAACTTCGTTTAGGTCGATATATATCGCAGTGAACGATTTCGTGGTAGGAATCTACCGAAATATCGTTTGAGATTTCCGTTTTTCGTAGTATACGCAGAATCACAGAATCGCTTTTAGCGTTACATTGATAGCCAGTAAGATATCTGAGGAACTTAGAAGCAAGAAGGTCAGTAAATTGTAATGATTGTAAAACGTATTGTTACATGTGGTGGGCGTCATATTTATGGTGAGTGCAATGTAATCCTCTCTAAAAATAATCTTGCTAATGAGGTTTATCCGTTTCGGACATCCGTTTACTCTTTCTCTCGTAATGAACGCTACACGATCTTTATAGTTTCTCTTAGCATAGTAATTAACATACTAGTAGGTTATAGTCATATAAACGGACGAGTAGCGGTTTGTGTACAGTACACAAGCACTTTTCGATAGGGCTTTGAAAGCTCTACATCTTTTGTCTAAACATTTTTTCCCTATAACGCAAGGAAAATAGCAAAAACTGCCTTCCTAAATGGCGCATGTAATAAATAAATAAATGTAATAAATGCAAATGAATAAGCATTACAACTGACGTCATTATTTTATAATCAACAACGATGTCCACGTATAGGTAAACAATGGTAATTTAGGTGAACAGCCTTATCGCAGACGTATGTAGTGCATACAGTAAGGAGTTTACTATGAATCTAAAAAAAAAAATTTTTATTTATCTTTGAAATAAAAAAAGAAAGAAAATACACTCCCGGACATCTGAATCGAGCCACCGTGTATTTTCAGTTTTGATGGCTTGAGTCTTAAAAAAATGTTTGATAGATCAAAAAGTTTTTATGCAGTTTTGAAGCTGGCATACTAACCATCATTTCCGTATGCCACTATTCCAATTTTGTATTCAGAGTGTGTGTGCCTTTCTCCTGTGGAAGACTTGTATTGGATTTTTGAAATAAACAATGGTTTACCTAAAAAATCGTTTATTTAGTAACTTGTATTGCTTCCAAAAGCGTTTACAACGGCCGTCATGCGGTTTGGCACGGAATCAATCATCGTCACTATGACGTGGTGTGGAATGTCCTACCATTCTTCCTCGATGACAGTTTTCAGCTCCTGCACGGTCTGCAGAGTTAGGTGGTGAGCTCGAACACGCCTTTAGCTGTAGCTTATCCCATAAATATTCTATGGGATTTATATCTGAGCTTCTTGCTGGCCATTAATGACTGTGGTACCGACGTTATGAAGGTATTCCCTGACGATTCCTGCAGCTGACGACGAGCTCGTGTCAGTTTGGGGCCATTAGCTGGTTTATGTGGTTTTATATGACGTTCTTCGAGTCTTCTTCCTTCGAGCCACTCTATGAAAGTCTCGAAGGTGTTCTAGGATCTGTACTGTCAGGTGGCGATTTTGTAAGCTAAAGATGAACTGATCTCGTCTTTTTTGGAATCGTGGTCCTCCTGGGCGGAGAACGAAGCCGCCAGTCTCTAGGTATCGATGGTACACTCTTTGAACAGCAGAACGGCTTAAATGAAGTCGTGCACTCACATTTCGCTGACTAAGCCCATACTGAAGATTTGCCACAGTTTACGCGACTACTTCAGGCGCAATATCCAGAACTTTAAGGTCAAAATCGGTTCAAATCTCAAGAACAACAATTTAACAAAACTTTTATTGAAAAACAACACCATTAAATAAAAAAAACCCGCTCCAATTCAAAGTTTAAAAATGCAGGGTGGCTCGATTCAGGTGAACGGGAGTGTATATTTGTTCGTTGTCACAACACCACAATTATGTACGTACAGTGATACATTAAATAAAGATATACCTTATATACATATATTGTTTGTAGCGACAACAAAACACACCATATAAACATACTCCAATATTTATTTTTTTAACATAAATGCCTGTATCAAAAAATCATTAACCACGAAATACAAAGTGGAAAAACAACCTCAAAAATACTAACCTAACATTAAACCAAAACTGAACGTAATCACCCAAGCTGTGAGGCCGTAAGAGCCTCACCGTAAGGCCCTTACAATCACTTAAGCACCGCTCATGGTATATCACTTACTGCGTCCATCAAAACCTTGTTTGCATGTATAATTTGATAAAGACAGCTTTGGGAGGATCTTGGGGAAGTTCCGGTGTACATACGGGTGGGTATTACGGGCGGGAACGCGGCTCACGTAAATGAGTTTTAACACAACTGGGCACAAATGTCTAAAATGAAACATAACGCAAATGGCACCCCGTAGCGTCGACTTGGATGACAGTTGCCCCGGGGGGCGGGGGGCGGCGGTGCTTTTGTGAATCGATGGGGATTCACCGCGCGTAGACGCACCTATTCTGCTTTAACTAGGTCTATTGTGATCTTTGTTTTAATTATTGACCGTGTACCTTGCAAATACATTTTAGGATAACGAATTTTTATCCATTTCTGGTAATCTCGAGGCACCCACATGAAAATTGAAGGAGTCACGCTCACTGGTGTCGTACAGAACCATTCTGCGATATGTATATCTTATGTGTATAATATCTTATTAAATACAAGTTTATTTTATTATATATAAGTACATCATGCGTGTTCTAAGTTGGACACCGTAAGCATGGACGGGCAGTCGGGGATGTTGGGACTAAACCCATTCACTCACTACCGATGTCGAAACAAGTAAAACACCCGCAGCGTTTCCACCCAAAATACTGACCAGTATATCTCCAAAGTGGAATTTCAGTAAACTTCCAAGGTCTCTGGAGTATCGCCTTGGTTCAAGCGCTGAGGTTGATTCGATTATTAATGGGTCACTGGCTTAAGTATTTATTTGTATACCTTGTGTTAGAATAGTTGGATATGGGTTGCGTACACACTTATAAACCCAATAAAAAAACAACTGAAAGATGTTTCTACACTAGGTTCATCGCTAAGGCTTTGTCCGGTTAGCAGCGCGTTGCGACACGTCGTGTCGAGTTTTGCGGTGAGGCGCGTTGCGTGGCGGTCGTGTTTGTGCTACGTGGGAGTCGTGGACGCGCAATTGCCGTCATTACTATTCCAATTTTAATATGGAAACACAAACTTTGTCGCTTATTATTATTACTCAGTGAAAACATTTACTTAAAGTAATTAATTATATTTAGAAAGGCAAGGAGTAAATTAAGTCGTAAACGGACGCGCGTCACGCGTCGCGACGCAAGACGCATTGCTCAGGGCACACGGGTGCGCAGCGAATGTTTGATATTTTCGCGAGGTAATTAATGCTCAACACGACGCGTCGCTTCGCTCCACCTTAAGACAAACATAGAATAAGTTTCAACTGACGCGTGACGACTAGGTATGTTGAAATAATTCTTTGTAATATCAAATAGTTTTAATCATATTCATTTTTGCGTCGAACAACTTATTGTAGTGACTTTAAAGTTCATGTTCATTGATCTAATCTATCTAACTTTAGGGTTTGTTCTACAACTATGTATTTGCGGTTGGCATCATCTAGCCGCCTATTAAATATATCGATAATGGGCTACAAGGGAGAGTGTATTCGTTGAAACAATTTTTATTGCTAAAGACTTGTTATTAATTTTTCTCCGCGACAGAACACAGCTAGTAAACGATAAATAAATTCTCCGTACATTTCAGAATACGTCGATGCGACGTATGTACGTGACTGTATTAGTGATGCGACGTAGTAGATAAATTTATTATCGATAGTTCATATGCCTCTCATCTAAATCAGGAGTCATTTGTCTTTGAAGTAATTTATTATTCTAGTTATTGAATTGTATTTTCTATGTTCTATACTATAGAATCTATACAATATAATCGAAAGCTTTTATGACATATATATGTGGCATTTGGCAGTGTGGTGTCGGCCGGCTTTAGTTTACAACACCCTATCTCTTTCCATGGGTGTCGTAAAAGGCGACTCCTGTTTGCATCGTTCTACTCATTGCCGAGGGTCGTGACCACGTGCGTGGATTAGAGTCCATGGGTGGTTTCCTTGGGAAAATAAACACGGTGGGTTCCCTCGTCCTTCCGTGTTTAGTACCTCATGGCCACGAAGACCGCTCCACGTACGCGGAGTTAGTTACAGCCGGCCCGGTATTCGACGTCGACATACGTCGGCATTGCATACTCCTGACCAACACTCCTCCTTTTGCATGCGGGGTTGGCGGCTAGGGGATAACAAAGCCGCTACCACAAGTCCTAGGGAACTACACCACCGCTAAAAGAGTGGACTTACTACCCTGCTTAGCCAGCCTGGCGCCACTCGTGCATAAGATGATGTGCATGCGAAGCTATGGTACGTGCTTATCAGTGTATGATAAAAGGGCTGGTGGCGTTTCTTTTACGGGTTTATCTGATAAAAGGGACCCTTTGTCGGTTCGAGTTTCCAAGATTTAGTGAAATCTTTAAAAAAAAGTATTATTACTAATTGTTTATATCTAACGAATCAAATGTTAGAGCATGTTTCTAATTAAACAGAATATTGTAACAACGAAATTTTAAGTTAAAAAATCTTAATCAAAGTTAATAAGATCATACCGACCACATATAGTTGTAATGTTAATGTACTTTCGGCATTATGTCAACCTATACCTTTAGCGCCTTAAGGAGCTAGTAAGAAAACCTAGAATGCATTGATTAGTACATTTAGGTACTTGTTGTCGACTGCACGTTGGATAATGTCAACAGAATCATCTTTTCTGACAATTAATCGATAATACTACGACGGGGGAATTCATAAGGAGGGCGATGGGTTAATCGCACAGTCGACTGGGCTCTTCCGGGAGTTACGCCACTCTCACAGAAGACTGCTATAAAACGTATCGCCATGTTTTGGAAATGAGTCGAGGTTCTAGGTACTCGTTTCCCTTTGCATCACATCGAGACCAATACCGTCCAATCAATCCCTCCCTGTCCTTTCTACCTTACTGAATAGGCAGAGTTTGATACTCAACTGATATTCAACGAGATTGGACAATTTCTTTGAGATGAAAAATATACAATATAAAGGAAATCATTTATCCCATCGTACTCGCTATTCCATTCCCTATGCTTTTCAATCATTTTTAAAATTTTGTATCTTAAATTCCCACAAGTATACAGTTTTGCGGATATGTCAACATTTGTAAATTTCGACAGATATTGACATGTATCACAGATGCCTATGAACAATGGCATCTGTTTATCTTTAGGTTGTCTCGCTTCGTTCGTTAATTACACTCTTATAAAAAATATATATATGTTCTATAGTATCATATTTTATCTCGAGCGAAGCCGAGAGACAGTCGTTAGCTACAGCATATTCGTCACGTAGCTCGTAACGGCATCAAACGTCGGGTAAACAAAGTATATTACAAGTTTTTCGTGCAACACACCTCAATAGAGCATAGGGTTGTCACAATGTTGGTTATAAGAGCGGCTATCGAAACAGTAAATAAAAACAAGGTCAATTTCCAAACGTAGCGTCTGACAGTAGCCTGAAGGTTTGGTGTCTCTGCAGGAAAAACAGAGAAATTCATCGAAGTTGTCGGTAGAGGCTAAAAGAGAAGAGCGAGATATCGTGTTTGTATTTGTTATTTATTAATAAGCTTTATAAAACCTTAACAAAGAAAAATAATTATTGTAGTTTTTATAAATTTACTAAGATACTTTATTTAAGGATCCTTCTTTGGGTAAAAGCCCCCTCCATCTTTTTTCCAAATCTTCCTATCTTTTGTTGTATTTTCTCAGTTCATGCCTATCACACCACCTCGTCAACCCAGCGTTTCCCTTCCCGTTTTGACCTTTCCCTTTTGTCACTATTTTAGTCCATTTCCTGTCCTTTATGCGTGCCATATGTCCTGTCCATTTCCATTTTAATTTTAGTGCATGTTGTAGTGCATGTATAACTTTAGTTTTTTCCCATATTTCTCGTTTTTTTTTATGATTTAATTTTACGTTTTAATACTCCGCTCCACGTGTGAAGCCTATACTGGGCAGTATCTTGAGAAGAAAGACATTAGTAACATTTTAATATTATATTTGGAAATTAAAAATGAACAAAGGGAATAATAAACAATGATTATTCTTCTGGTCTTATCCAAAACTCCAGGTTTCTAGTTTGGTTTTAAATTAATGAAAATTTTACCAAATTATTTTTGTACTTTTCTCAAATGTCATCAAGATGTACATGTGCTATTTTTCTAAGGAGGGCAGTATATCCAACAGTGGAGAGTCGTAGGCCGATGGTTTAGTAACGACCTGCAAGACGGATCTTCAATTGCCCATCTTTTCAACATTCATTTATTCAAAGACAGATGTTAGTTCGGATCCGGGTGGCTTGTTCGTCTTTGTATGTGTCTCTGGATCCACGACACAGGGAACTGTAGTGTGGGATATAGAATGTGGCGTTAGTTAATTTATTTAATGTCTTATTTCCGACGTCGACAACCCTAAGACGCGAGTGGTCTACAAGATCGCAGCACGATACAGCTCGCAACTTATTTCATTACAAGGGGCACGTGCACAAGGACCAGTGTTGGGAGACATATCGATAAGTGCTGTGTCGATAAACTTAAGCATGCTTGTAATAAATTCGGGAACTATTGATAAATCTAATAAAATATCGGTTTTATACGAAAGAATCCGAACCAAAAGGTTTCTATATACTTTTTTAAAAGGCGATTTCGTTTTAAATATCTATTTAAATCTATGCCCTTAACCTACTTCATATCTCCGTGTTATCTAATAATCAAATATTGATTCCTATCGCAACATTCTCTTCTTTGGCTCTACAGCCCGGCGCGCGGCGTGAGCCTTGGCCTAGTCCAACAAATTTCTCCAGATCGTCCTGTACATGGCCTTCATCCTCTAATGTGCAATTCTAACCGCTTTAAAATCTTTGTCCACTCCATCCAGGCATCTCAACCAGGGCTGTCACGATTTCGATGTCCCTCCGGTCTGCTCGTTAAGACTTTTTCGGCGGTCTCTCCTCATCCACGCGCTGCACGTGTCGAACCTATGGCATCCGACTAAGTTTAATACGTCTGGTTCTGGATACATGCCATAGAGCTCATGGTTGTAGCGCTATAGCAACATAACGTGCATTTCTTACATAAGGATACGTGTTAATTTGCCTGTAACATCAATTCACTGTATTAATTGTAATAATTTGTAAATTGATCTAAAATCTTACTTAATTTCAATAATAAGTTTTAGATCGTCAATTGTCAAGGTCACATGATGCCGTTGTCACTTGCTCGCTAGAGTCCGCCAAATTCGAATTATGCCACCTATGTCATTTTGTACGTATATGTCATTATGTACGTATTTTTTTTTTTTATAGAGAAGAGGGCGGACGAGCAAGCGGTCTCACGTGATGGTAAGTGTTACCGCCGCCCATGGACACCTGCAACACCAGGGGCAATAGGTATAATAGGGTAGGGGTAGGGTCCCCTAGGTATAATATATATTATAATAATATATATATATATTATATATATATTTTATTTTAATATGATAACTTGTGAACCAGGCCTAACGTCAGAGACCACGTTTCGACACCATACTCGTATGTCATTCATTACGGGTAGGACGCATTGAGTGAACTTTCGTCTTCAAACATTGTGGTACAGTCGACGATAAGAGGTGACGCACTTTCCCGAATGCTGCCCAGCCGAGCTCAATGTGTCTATCGGGCTCTCGACTGAAATTGGACTTATCTAACAGGATTGACTGTCCAAGAAAGATCTTAGTCGACAACTTCTAGTGATAAAGAATTTATTTATTCATTACATTAAGTGATTTTTTCCGAAATTTGAAAGTCTTCATCCTTGCAATAGGTAGATTTCTCAAAATTGCCCCATAGAGATAGCTCGTTTAATAATGAAGTAGAAAATAAAAGGTACAATAATAAGCTGGAGGCGTCTTAGACTTCATTTCATATTCTAAACGCAAATTTCATGAAAAAATACAATTTCAGCGCTTCAATGTAAGTATTTGGACAGGCTGGTTTGGTTAGTGTTAAGTTATAGAAGGTAGCGGAATTCATACCATATCATCAACGTATGATGTCGCTACTGCTAGTTATAGGCTTCTCCCGACGCTAGCAAATACACAACTATCTTCTACTGTTCTCATCCAGCCACTACCTGCAAACTTGTAGTAAGCGGTCCACGTGGCCGGAGCGGGACCTACACTGTGCTTCCCGGTCTGTGGTCTACATTCGAGGACTCGCCTACCCAATCGTCTGCAGAGATCACCTGACCCATTGATACTTTAACAGGCTGATTCTGTGAGCTAAGTCAGCGAGTTTAGTTCTTTATTTAATTTCATCGTTTAGGATTTAATTCCTTTGTCTATAATTTGCTAAAAGTTTCAACTTATGCTTATTAAACGTATTCAAATGCTGCCGTGCGCGTCGCTTGTTGTCAATTTTAAAACGCTAACGCTGACAACTTGGGCCAATCTGTTTAAACTTTTTTTATTCTGCGAGCTATATTTTTACTGTTTCTACTCGATAAATTAAGTACGTTTTCATTTTTGACTGCAGAGATTTTTACACGGCATGTTTTTTTAGGGCGACAGAAATACGAAGAAAACGCCAACGTAATAAAGGAAATCGACTATGTATTCAAATAGGTATAACAATAAATTAAAAAAAACAAAACGAAACAAATATTAGGCAGATTTTAAATATCAGTAAAGAGTAAACGAATGATTTCATAAATTATAACTGACGAAGTCAGTCCAAAAATTTATAAAATTATCGCTAGATCAGCGGTGAACGCTCGAGAATTTTAAAAAAAATTGAGTATGTGTATCCGGGGGTCGTGTGTGCCTTTAGAATAGCACTATCTTGGAGGGCGAGAGTGCACGCTGCAATCCAACTGCCCGCTGGGCGCACTCGACTGCCCTCGTTACCCCTCTCTCACAGAAGACTACCTTGAAATGTACTGCATTTCCCATTTATCATATTCCCCAATGTATGTACGTGTTTTCGTTGCGAGTGAGATATGTCAGAGCCCATTCCATTCTTTCCCCATTTCCCCACCCTTTCTCCAAATCTATTCCTACATCAACAAGGTAGCCAGTGCATCCGCGGGCGTGCCAAAGTTAGTCGTTCTGAACTAAAGTTGGCATGTACCGCGCGGGTGACCATGGGCGACAGTATCCATTTACGTACCATCCATTGGTCCTTCTTCCAGATTATCCAGCAGTGGCTGATAGTATGGTAGAGTATCTAGTATACGGGGAAATTTTCTAAGAGACGTCTAGACTCAGAACTCGAGTCCCAAGTGGAAGATCAAGACTCGAAACTCAGTCGATAATCGCAACACTAATTGGGTTCATCGATTAAATTGTAGATGGGAAAATCGATTCAACAGTTTTAAAATTACGACAGAGAATATTTTCAAAAAAAAAAAAATAGTGATTTTTGAATGATGATATAAATAAATAATTTTAAATTACTAAGAATGGCAACCATCACCAAGTAGACGGTGTCTCGCTTGCTATTTTTTTACCGTCACCAAGAGAACCTAAATGTAACCACACATTTAAATTTGTTGCCAACGGTTGGCTGAAACTTCGGTATTTTTAAAAAAATAATAATAAAATCTTTATTTGCGTCAAACATGGTATATTACATGTGTCACTGTGCACGTGTATGTTTCGCCAGAGTATACATGTGACGGGCAAATATAATTTATGTTTAATAGAAACTTATCATTATACCTACAAAAATATTATGACAAATGTATAATATATGTTTGAAATTGGCGCGAGCGTCTTTGCATACCCGCATACATTGATTATTTTGAAGCAACATTTTTTTGTCCCCGCCATATTGAAGGCGGTTTGATATATTTTTGAGTAGTAACACGCGCTCGGCGGCGAGCAGAGTTAAATTGAGATAAATTCACACCGCAGCCTCGGACAGTTGTTTTTTGCTATTCGCGCCTAGTAATAGGTCTTGTTTGGAATTGGCGCGAGCATCTTTGCATACCCGCATACATTGATTATTTGAAGCAACATTTTTTTTTGTCCCCGATCTATTGAAGGCGGTTTGAGAATTTGATATTTTTTGAGTAGTAACGCGCGCTCGGCGGCGAGCAGAGTTAAATTGGGTAAAATTAACACCGCGGCCTCGGACAGTTGATTTTGTGATTCGCGCCTATTGATTGGATTTGCACGCGGATATCCTTGTGCCACGCGAGTGTTTTGGTTGGATTTGCTTATTGTGATTGTGCTTGTATTGGAAGTGATATCTCGAGGTGATTTTGCTGCCGTGTGTGAGTTGCCGAACTGTAGCCGCCACCGGCTCACCACAGAACGAGACTTGATTACTACACAAGTATTTATTGGGAATGTATATATATATTCGATCACACTAAGATAGGTCACGTCTAGTAGGGACTAGCGTAGGTACACTTTCCAGATTTGTGTGTGGGCAAAACCACCTGGGGTAAGTGAGACCTCTAAATTGTATAAATTGTTCTATATTGTGCTTACCCACCTCCGGTGGATATATTGAGTAAGTTTACTACATTTGGGCCCGAGTGCACATTCCTCGGGCTGCTTTCGCGTAACGCGAGGCAGGTGCGCGCCTAGTGTGCGCATCGTAAACAACTGGTAGCAGAGCGTGGTTGATACCGTTATCAACCATTCTTGTTTTTTGTCATTATTCATTTTTTTGATAATTGTAAATTCACGTGTTAAGGGCCTTGCGTATATTGGGTCCACGCTCCTGCTACATCGATAACATCTGGTAGCAGAGCGTGGTTTGATACCGTTACGTGATATTGATGATATTGATAATACCGTTAGGTAGTTAATGTTGATGACCTTTTGTATTGTTTGTATATTGGTAATTTGGCTTAAATATTTGGTTTTGATTTTTATTTTACGTTCACGGTTTGAAGGCTGGGCCCTACGTATAATTTGTATTCTGAAGATATTTTGAATCCACGCGTGCGACGTTTAGTAGCTGGCTAGTTACCCACACGCGTTAATAATTTTTTTGGATATAACGCTTCACGTTTTTTTGATAGCTGGACATTGTGGTTTTATTGAGTCCACGCTCGTGTACATTTTTGGTTGCGTTTATTTAATTTGATAATTTAATTTGTTTTTTTTGTTGTTATTTTGTCAGGTAGTCTTAATTAATATTTTGGACGGTTATACCTTCTTGAAGACACATACGCACCCCTTTTGTTTTTTATTGTGCCTCCACTGCATTTTTTGTTTTTTTTATTTTGTTATTTTTTTTATCATTGTTGTTTTTTTTACTTTTATTTTTGGTTTTTGTTTTGTATTGCGTGCGTCCTGAGGTGTAGACATGTCTGTCAAGGTGACCTTTTCCACACATCAGTCCGCAATGACGCAATGACAAAGCTGAGATGGTTTTCTTCTGCGGTTGCAATGGTCAACCGCCCGGACCGGAAGCAAGCCTTACTCGCCCGGGCGAGTGAAATGCCGGCCCGTTTGGTGGCGTTAGATAGGAGTTTTGCTGAGGGCTTGACATTTATGGCGAATTTGGAAACGCCTGTACCGGACGAGCAGAAGCAGCGATATGAAGCGGACTTTGGCCAAATATACGAGTTTGTGGACACCATTAACGAGGCGGTCTCCCACATCTCAGCTCCCTCTGGTGGGGCTTCCCTTGTTGCACCCCACGCCTTGTTGGGTCGTCTCCCCACGCTCAACCTTCCCACCTTTGACGGTGATTTGGACCAGTGGTTGAGCTACTATGGGATGTTCAACAGTTTGGTGGACTCCCATTCCGACCTGTCAGCTGCACAAAAAATGGCGTACCTGTTGGCCTCCTTACAGGGAGAGGCTCTAGGCCTGGTACAGCACCTGAAGGTCGATGACAGCACCTACTCGACAGCCATGGATTTGTTGAAGCGCCGTTACCACAACGTGCGACTTTTGGCTGACACCCATGTGGGGCAAATTTTGAACCTGCCTAAGGTTGCCTGTGCGTCAGCCTTACGGACAGATATTGTTAACCCGGTTTTGGTGGCTGTTAACGCCTTAAGGCGATTGGATTTACCTGTGGACCAGTGGTCCTTTTTGCTGCTCCATATTGTGTTGGCGAAACTGCCTTTGGAGATGCGGCTGCGCTTTGAGCGACATTATGGTGGGGACAGCTCCACCCACTTGCCTTCCTATGAGGAACTCGAAAGGTTCCTCGAAGACGAGTGTCGCAGGGTGGATACCGTGGAGGGTTCCACTCTCTTGATGCCGCAGACTAGCGTTCGCCGAGAGCGACCACTGGCCCGACCGCAGGGTCCGCCGGTGAATAAGCAGTCACGGCCGAGATATGGGGTCTCCCAAGAGGAGTCCGTGGCTTGCAGATTCTGCAAGCGCTCCGGCCACCGGATGACTGCTTGTCACAAAGTTGTGGCTTTGCGCGTAGCAGCGCGTCGACACATCGCCAAGGAGAGGCGATTGTGTTACCACTGCCTGGAGGGTCACTTCCAGCGAGAGTGTCCTCAGCCTCGTCCATGTGGACAATGTGGTGGTGCTCACCACATTCTTTTGTGTGCGAACCGCAACCGGGAGGGTCCTGGTGTTCGCGATGCTGAGCGACATTTGGCTGCTCGCGCTGGTGGTGACAGTCCTGCCAGGTCCAGCGCCCAGGATCGAGCCCTTACGGGCGGGGGTAGGCGTTCGCCACCCCCTAGAGGCGCTGTTGGGTTTGCGGAGTACTCACCAGTCTACCGCAACCGGAGATTCTCCCCCCCGCTGTTGGAGCGACCGAGGTTGGAACAGCGTCCACCCCGCCTAGGAAGGCAGGCTGCAGCCCCCCTCTCATCCGCACATGTTGTGCAGGGTCGTCGCGGTGAGGGCAGGGTAGACAGTTATCGTCCCCTGCCGCACTCGGGGAGGGAGCCCTCACTCCGTAACTTCTCCCGCTAGGGACTCGCAGCTCACCACGCTGAGAACCCAGAGACAATCCTCTTGCCTACGGTCTCTGTGCGGGTATGGGACCCGAAGGGCAACTCGATTGTTGTTCGTGCCCTTTTGGACTCGGGTGCCCAGGGTTGTATAGTCTCAGCTTGGTTGGTGAGCCAATTGGACCTCTGTGTCGGTCCTTCTCCTTTCCCAGTCTACGGAGTAGGAAACGTTAAGGTGACCAATAGAGTTGGTCACACCTTTGTGGAATTTTCTCCAGTACCACTTGGAACCAGGAAAACCAAGATTCCGGTTATTGTGCTGGAGAATATTTTGAGTAACCACCCGCGCATAAAGCTTCCTCCACCTGTCATAGCTTTGACAAAGGGTTTGGTTTTAGCTGACCCCATGTTTCATACTCCAGGTCCTGTTGACCTATTGTTGGGGAGTAATATTTTGGGACAGGTTTGTTCGGGGAGTTGGAGAGCTTTGCAGCCTGGTGGTTTGGTAGTGGTCCCCACGATTTTTGGTTCGGCATTGTTGGGCCCTATCCTTCCGGTTTCGACCGTGTTTTTTGCTGAGGATGGGCTACGTGTGGGATCCACGCTTTCTGACGCCGTTCAGAAGTTTTGGGAAGTGGAGGAACCTCCCTCTATGCCTAGATTGTGTCCAGAGGACGAAGAGTGTGAAAGCTTCTACCAGAGCAACACAGGTCGCCTCGCCTCTGGTCAGCTTGTCACCCGTCTTCCCTTTTTGGCGAATAGGCCTCCGCTTGGCGAGTCTCGGCAGTTGGCTGAACGAAGATTGGTCTCCATGGAACGTCGCATGAAGCGGGATCCGGAGCTTCGCCGGAAATATATTGAGTTCATGCGAGAATATGAGGACTTGGGACACATGTCTGTGTCGAATATTGGTTGGCGCTCAGTGGAGCATTACTTCCTTCCTCATCATGCCGTTTTGAAGACGCCAGGTGGCAAGATACGTGTAGTTTTTGATGGGTCAGCGCCTACTACTTCTGGTGTATCTTTGAATCAGTGTCTCCATGTCGGACCTAAGCTACATCGAGACATTGGAGATATCCTCACTGGGTTTCGTCGTCATGCAATTGTATTCGTCGCTGACATACGTCAGATGTTTAGACAGACGATAATTCATCGCGATGACCGGCGATTCCAGCTGATTTTGTGGCGAGAGCATCCTGACGATCCCATGGTTGTCTATGAACTTCGTGTCAACACCTATGGTTTGCGTTCTAGTCCCTTCATTGCGATCCGCTCGCTCTTGGAGCTAGCTGAACGAGAGCGGATAAGGTTTCCTCGCGCGGCTGCCATTTTGAAAGAGGATATTTATGTTGACGACTGCTGTAGTGGGGCAGCAACTGTAGAAGAGGCTCTCGTCTTGCGGGACGAATTGATTGACCTCATGAAAGCTGGTGGCTATGAATTGCGAAAGTGGCTGTCGAATTCACCTCGGCTCCTTGCCGATTTGCCGGAGGAGCACCAGCAGAATCCCCACATCTTCCAGAATGTAGACAATCCTGACATGTTGGCTGTCCTTGGTGTCCAGTATAGACCAGTCCAGGATGTCTTCACTTATCATGTGGACCTACAGTCCCCGAAGACTTGGTCGAAGCGATCAGTGTTGTCCACTGTCGCTCGGACTTATGATCCGAATGGTTGGATCAGTCCAGTCATTTTTTGGGCGAAATGTTTTTTGCAGAAATTATGGGCTGCTGAATTGTCGTGGGATGAGCCTCTTCATGGAGAGTTATTATTGGAATGGCTAGAGTTTGTGTCATCCCTCCCAGCTCTTAATCGGGTTTCCTTGCCCAGACGTTTCCTTCCGTCTGGAAAATATCGAGCTAGCCTTCATGGCTTTTGTGATGCTTCCGAGCGAGGATATGCAGCGGTTGTTTATCTACGCACAGTGGATGCTGCTGGACATGTTTTGGTCTCGCCGGTTCTAGCAAAGAGCAAGGTTGCGCCTATTCGCTCGCGTATGACAATACCGAAGCTAGAATTGTCAGGCGCCACTCTCTTGACTCGTCTCTTGATTCATGTCGTCGCTACTCTAGGGCGTTCCATAGAGTTAGTAGACGTCTTTGCATGGACAGACAGTCAAATTGTGCTTTGTTGGTTGCGAGCTTCTGTTCACACCTTGGAGGTGTTTGTGGCGAACCGTGTTTCCCAGATCCAGGCGTCGCAAGCTCGATTGATTTGGCGACATGTCCCTGGCGATATAAACCCAGCTGATTGTGCCTCACGTGGATGCTCAGCCCTAGAGATTATTGGACATCCGTTGTGGTGGGGTCCGGACTGGCTGAAGGGACCAGTGTCAATTTGGCCGGCCTCACGGATCACTCTAGTTCAGCCTGCGATAGGCTTTGTAAGTTTACCAGTGGCCGATGGTGCCGGGAGCAGCGAAGCAGCGGAATCATCATGTGATCCCGATGTTTTGCTAGCCAGGTACAGCTCACTGGATAAACTTTTGAATGTGACATCTTGGGTTAGACGTTGGCGTCACAATGTTAAAAACCCACAGAATAAATTGTCGTCAGCCTTCATCTCGTCTGAGGAACGACATGAAGCGCTATTGATTTGGATTCGCATAGTACAGTCTGTTAGCTTCGCTTCAGAGTTAAAATCTATGAAGGAAGGTCCCGCTAAATTGAAAGGCGCTATTGTGCGATTGAATCCCTTTGTGGATCCTTCGGGTCTACTGCGTGTGGGAGGTCGGCTTAGACATGCCAATTTGCCTCATGGTGTCCGCCATCCTCTTCTCTTGCCGAAAGATGGACATTTGGTGCGGTTGCTGGCGATTGATCGACACATCAAGAACTCCCATGCAGGCTGTAACGCACTGTTGGCGATTTTGCAACGCGAATTTTGGATTTTGTCGGCTAGACGACTCGTCCGGGGAGTCATTTTTCGTTGCATGTCTTGTTACCGAACTAAAGCTTCTACCATGCAACCCCAGATGGGCGATTTGCCCGCGGACCGAGTCTCTGAGTCTAGACCCTTTGCCACAGTTGGTACGGATTTTGCTGGTCCTTTTTTGGTGAAGTCATCTCAGCTTCGTAATGCCAAATCCGTAAAGGCATATTTGTGTGTTTTTGTGTGCCTGTCTACTAAGGCCACACACTTGGAAGTTGTGTCTGCTCTCTCCACAGAAGCCTTCGTAGCGGCCCTCAGCCGATTTGTATCTCGTAGGGGACTCCCTACCTTGATTAGGTCCGACAACGGAACTAATTTTCAGGGGGCCAATAACTACTTAAGGGATGTGTATGAGTTTCTTGAAGAGCAGAAAATGAATTTGGGTCATGAGATGGCCCTCCGTGGGATAACCTGGCGCTTCGATCCGCCAGTTTGTCCGCACTGGGGTGGAATTTTTGAGGCCGTAGTTAAATCGGCAAAGACCCATTTGAGGCGCGTTATTGGTGAGACGATTCTCACATTTGAGGAACTCGCGACCGTGTTTGCGAAAGTTGAGGCCGTCCTCAACTCTCGACCGCTATGCCCACTTTCGTCGGATCCGAATGATTTGGAAGCCCTAACGCCGGGCCATTTTTTGATTGGTCAGCCACTCGTCGCTCTACCAGAGTACCCTTGGACTGATGTGCCCAGTTCTCGTTTGTCGCGTTTTCAATTGCTCCAGCAACTCACTCAGAGTTTCTGGAAACGCTGGCACCTTGAATATTTGCACACTCTGCAGCAGCGCGTCAAGTGGACGGACAAAACGAATCCGCCGAAGGTTGGGGACCTCGTGTTGGTTAAAGATGCTAACCTACCGCCCTTGTGTTGGCGCCGGGGGCGCATTGTTAACCTTTTTCCGGGCTCTGATGGTGTTCCCAGGTTAGCCGAGGTCTTGGTGGGCGATTCTATTTTGAAGCGGGCCGTCGCGACATTATCCCGCTTACCCATTGATTAGCGACCCGAATACTTCGGCTCGGGACGGGGGATTGTTTGGAATTGGCGCGAGCATCTTTGCATACCCGCATACATTGATTATTTGAAGCAACATTTTTTTTTGTCCCCGCCCTATTGAAGGCGGTTTGAGAATTTGATATTTTTTGAGTAGTAACGCGCGCTCGGCGGCGAGCAGAGTTAAATTGGGTAAAATTAACACCGCGGCCTCGGACAGTTGATTTTGTGATTCGCGCCTATTGATTGGATTTGCACGCGGATATCCTTGTGCCACGCGAGTGTTTTGGTTGGATTTGCTTATTGTGATTGTGCTTGTATTGGAAGTGATATCTCGAGGTGATTTTGCTGCCGTGTGTGAGTTGCCGAACTGTAGCCGCCACCGGCTCACCACAGAACGAGACTTGATTACTACACAAGTATTTATTGGGAATGTATATATATATTCGATCACACTAAGATAGGTCACGTCTAGTAGGGACTAGCGTAGGTACACTTTCCAGATTTGTGTGTGGGCAAAACCACCTGGGGTAAGTGAGACCTCTAAATTGTATAAATTGTTCTATATTGTGCTTACCCACCTCCGGTGGATATATTGAGTAAGTTTACATTTGGGCCCGAGTGCACATTCCTCGGGCTGCTTTCGCGTAACGCGAGGCAGGTGCGCGCCTAGTGTGCGCATCGTAAACAGGTCTTGTTCGCGATATCCTTGTGCCACGCGAGTGTTTTGGTTGGATTTGCTGTGATTGTGCTTGTATTGGAAGTGATATCTCGAGGTGATTTTGCTGCCGTGTGTGAGTTGTCGAACTGTAGCGGCCACCGGCTCACCACGGAACGAGACTTGGATTACTACACAAGTATCTATTGGGAATGTATGTATTTATTCAATCACACTAAGATAGGTCACGTCTAGTAGGGACTAGCGTAGGTACACTTTCCAGATTTGTGTGTGGGCAAAACCACCTGGGGTAAGTGAGACCTTTAAATTGTGTAAATTGTTCTTTATTGTGCTTACCCGCCATTTTGGTGGATATATTGAGTAAGTTTACAGTTGGGCCCGAGTGCACATTCCTCGGGCTGCTTTCGCGTAACGCGAGGCAGGTGCGCGCCTAGTGTGCGCATCGTAAACAATATATAATAATTATATACCGAATTTACATAAGTTAACATATCTGTAAATTATTATAAATGTAGTTATTAATTAAATGAGATCATTATGAA
Source organism: Sesia apiformis (assembly GCA_914767545.1). NCBI lineage: Eukaryota > Metazoa > Arthropoda > Insecta > Lepidoptera > Sesiidae > Sesia > Sesia apiformis. Next base: position 4,408,572 of record OU611976.1, read on the forward strand.
AATATTGTTTACATTTTAATTTTAGATGCTCATTTAATTCTCCTCTTTTTAAAAATTCTCAGAAAAATAAATTTTATTCACCCTCCAGTGAGGTGATCAGATAAATTAGAAAATATATCCCACAATAGAAACTCAAGACGACACAAATGCAAGTAAAATATATCCATATTTTTAAAGTTGGTTCTAGACTGACACCGTGAATTACGGCGAGAATTCACGAGAACGCGCCCGCGAACCCTTTGACGCGGACCGGGAAACAAGAGCCGTGAACACGCGAGAAGTTCACGAAAACTATCTACACTCGCAGCGGGGCTTTATTACGGCGCGAGTCTAGAGCCGGCTATATGATATTGTAAGAAGATAGCTGAGAGGGCCGTTGTTCCTGGCTGCTTGGGGCTGATCTGCGGGAGGGGAATTGCGCTTGCGTCCACTACGCCTTAGGGTCTCGATGCGAAACGGACGCGCGCGTCGTTACATTAAGCTTAAAATAATTCGGTGTTCGTCTGGTGTTCGATGGAGCGTTAATAAAGGAAAATATCGGTGTCATTCGAAGTGTTTCTTTCGTTATTCCACCATTGATGTTAACTTTCCCTATAATATAATAAATAATTATGAAAAAATAATCGCTGTGTTCCAATTCGCAGAAAATACGTAAGGTATTTGAAGAGATTATGTTTCAAAGTAAGTCATCTGAACCTTTGTGTACTATTCTTAGAAATTGTTACATGAACAATAGTTGATAAGAAATAATGAATAAGCCGTGTTTCGTAATGTGACCGACCGTGCTCTATTATTATTACTAGTACAGTCAACGAAAAAGAAAAACGCTACATGATCTGAGAAAACGGACCTTATTGTCGATTATAAAACAGTCGTCAAGATATTGATATTCAAAAGAATTGTTTAAACAATCAACAGAATTTTTATATTCTTCTTTCCCTATCAAATCCTCTTCGTAATTAACAACTCGTCAATGTCCAGTTCCGTTGAAGTAGGTCAGTAAAGTGATAGTAGGTTTACTGAAGACTGAAGAGTTGGGACTCCTTGAAGGAACAGGATAAACGCAGTTTTATGTTTGTATTTGATTATCACAATCATTTGGCACTTTGAAGTTTAACCCTTAACTGGTATCGTAAATTTGGCATACGTAACTGGAATCGTGCGGGCCGCGCGGCCCCCAAACAAAGTTTGCTTCTAGCAAGCAATTTTCAACAATGTGCCTGGATACATGTTTATAAATGATAAATAATAGACTCGTTTTATGTAATCAAGTAGTTTTTTTTTATTTATATAATTCTTCTTACTTAGTTACTACAAGAGATCAAAAAACTGTTACAACTTTTTGGTATTTTTTTTCTAACGTTACAAAAATCTAAAAAACTTACTCTTTTGAAAGTTTTTAACAAAAATATTTATTTTTATGTTATTCTGTATCAACTAATCTTTAAAAAAAATAACTTTTATAGCCTCTAATTAACATTTTACAAAAAATTACATGCAATATAATCATCTCTAATTGTAGGGCTCAGGAACATTTTAAGGAAATAGTTCAGTCTTGACAGTTATCACATAATATTTTTATGTTACTATGCACTTTGCAAATGAATTTCGAGCAATTGTTGCACTTTGTAGCAAATTTTCCGTCTTTTTTTTGTCACATAAGTGGCAGCGCCCCTCTTTTCGGGACGTTTTGGCTCGGGCTAGCAACTTCAGACGTCGAGGGTAAAGGCGCCGTGTTATAAGCCGTATTATACCTTCGCCCTGGCAAGCGCTGCAGTGGAAAACGTCCGGCAACCGCCGCGAGTCGCGACGTCATGAGATTACTAAAATGGCGGCTGCGTACGATGCTCAGATTCTTAGAAAATCTTAAAAACATAATGCGTGGGGGTCGCGCGACCCCCATGATACCAATTAAGGGTTAATAAACTATCAGTATTAAATCACAAAACCAATTAAATACACAATAATTGTTATAATGAATAAAAATTGTTTGATTTGATTAGTGACTAGGACTACAGAATGCAGTGGGACGTTTAAAACGTTGTCATTCAAAGTGTGAATGACTGTACTTACCTACAAGCACAATGTATGAAATATGAATCATGTTTACTTCACAAAAACATAGGTTACTTGCGTCTTATGAAACTGTTTACTTTCATGTAAACAAACACATAATTATGCCGTCATCACATGCCATACCATACCGTCAGCATGTCTCCATTGGAACTGCTGAACATGAGACTTCTCATGAATACGCCACGCTGGCTGAGCGGGTTAGTGGCCAGCGCTTGTTGGTGTTGTTTTTGTTATCCTTTAGACACCTAGGGAAAGAGATTGGGATGGTATTATTCTAAAACCAGTCGACACCACACGGCACCGACACACTTTAGTACATGAAGAGGAAATCTCCTTTTAGTAATATTATATGAGAGACAGTTTAAATAACCAGAACACTTCGCTTTGATCATACAACATGCCAGTTAATTATTAAACAGGGTTTAAGTTTGGAACAAGAAATAATATGGAAGCAACAAATACCTAAAATAGTGATTCGCGAAAAATAATGTCTAGCTCTACACGCGACTCCAATTCGTTCGGCAGTTTGATAGTGCCAATGGTGTCCTAGCTACACGCGACTCCAATTCGTTCGGCAGTTTGATAGTGCCAATGTTGTCTAGCTACACGCGACTCCAATTCGTTCGGCAGTTTGATAGTGCCAATGGTGTCTAGCTACACGCGACTCCAATTCGTTCGGCAGTTTGATAGTGCCAATGTTGTCTAGCTACACGCGACTCCAATTCGTTCGGCAGTTTGATTGTGCCAATGGTGTCTAGCTACACGCGACTCCAATTCGTTCGGCAGTTTGATTGTGCCAATGGTGTCTAGCTACACGCGACTCCAATTCGTTCGGCAGTTTGATAGTGCCAATGTTGTCTAGCTACACGCGACTCCAATTCGTTCGGCAGTTTGATAGTGCCAATGTTGTCTAGCTACACGCGACTCCAATTCGTTCGGCAGTTTGATAGTGCCAATGGTGTCTAGCTACACGCGACTCCAATTCGTTCGGCAGTTTGATAGTGCCAATGTTGTCTAGCTACACGCGACTCCAATTCGATCGGCAGTTTGATTGTGCCAATGGTGTCTAGCTACACGCGACTCCAATTCGTTCGGCAGTTTGATAGTGCCAATGTTGTCTAGCTACACGCGACTCCAATTCGTTCGGCAGTTTGATAGTGCCAATGGTGTCTAGCTACACGCGACTCCAATTCGCTCGGCAGTTTGATTGTGCCAATGGTGTCTAGCTACACGCGACTCCAATTCGTTCGGCAGTTTGATAGTGCCAATGTTGTCTAGCTACACGCGACTCCAATTCGTTCGGCAGTTTGATAGTGCCAATGGTGTCTAACTACACGCGACTCCAATTCGTTCGGCAGTTTGATTGTGCCAATGTTGTCTAGCTACACGCGACTCCAATTCGTTCGGGAGTTTGATAGTGCCAATGGTGTCCTAGCTACACGCGACTCCAATTCGTTCGGCAGTTTGATAGTGCCAATGTTGTCTAGCTACACGCGACTCCAATTCGTTCGGCAGTTTGATAGTGCCAATGGTGTCTAGCTACACGCGACTCCAATTCGTTCGGCAGTTTGATAGTGCCAATGTTGTCTAGCTACACGCGACTCCAATTCGTTCGGCAGTTTGATTGTGCCAATGGTGTCTAGCTACACGCGACTCCAATTCGTTCGGCAGTTTGATTGTGCCAATGGTGTCTAGCTACACGCGACTCCAATTCGTTCGGCAGTTTGATAGTGCCAATGTTGTCTAGCTACACGCGACTCCAATTCGTTCGGCAGTTTGATAGTGCCAATGGTGTCTAGCTACACGCGACTCCAATTCGTTCGGCAGTTTGATTGTGCCAATGGTGTCTAGCTACACGCGACTCCAATTCGTTCGGCAGTTTGATTGTGCCAATGGTGTCTAGCTACACGCGACTCCAATTCGTTCGGCAGTTTGATAGTGCCAATGTTGTCTAGCTACACGCGACTCCAATTCGTTCGGCAGTTTGATTGTGCCAATGGTGTCTAGCTACACGCGACTCCAATTCGTTCGGCAGTTTGATAGTGCCAATGTTGTCTAGCTACACGCGACTCCAATTCGTTCGGCAGTTTGATTGTGCCAATGGTGTCTAGCTACACGCGACTCCAATTCGTTCGGCAGTTTGATAGTGCCAATGTTGTCTAGCTACACGCGACTCCAATTCGTTCGGCAGTTTGATTGTGCCAATGGTGTCTAGCTACACGCGACTCCAATTCATTCGGCAGTTTGATAGTGCCAATGTTGTCTAGCTACACGCGACTCCAATTCGTTCGGGAGTTTGATAGTGCCAATGGTGTCCTAGCTACACGCGACTCCAATTCGTTCGGCAGTTTGATAGTGCCAATGTTGTCTAGCTACACGCGACTCCAATTCGTTCGGCAGTTTGATAGTGCCAATGGTGTCTAGCTACACGCGACTCCAATTCGTTCGGCAGTTTGATAGTGCCAATGTTGTCTAGCTACACGCGACTCCAATTCGTTCGGCAGTTTGATTGTGCCAATGGTGTCTAGCTACACGCGACTCCAATTCGTTCGGCAGTTTGATTGTGCCAATGGTGTCTAGCTACACGCGACTCCAATTCGTTCGGCAGTTTGATAGTGCCAATGTTGTCTAGCTACACGCGACTCCAATTCGTTCGGCAGTTTGATAGTGCCAATGTTGTCTAGCTACACGCGACTCCAATTCGTTCGGCAGTTTGATAGTGCCAATGGTGTCTAGCTACACGCGACTCCAATTCGTTCGGCAGTTTGATAGTGCCAATGTTGTCTAGCTACACGCGACTCCAATTCGATCGGCAGTTTGATAGTGCCAATGTTGTCTAGCTACACGCGAATCCAATTCGTTCGGCAGTTTGATTGTGCCAATGGTGTCTAGCTACACGCGACTCCAATTCGTTCGGCAGTTTGATAGTGCCAATGTTGTCTAGCTACACGCGACTCCAATTCGTTCGGCAGTTTGATTGTGCCAATGTTGTCTAGCTACACGCGACTCCAATTCGTTCGGGAGTTTGATAGTGCCAATGGTGTCCTAGCTACACGCGACTCCAATTCGTTCGGCAGTTTGATAGTGCCAATGTTGTCTAGCTACACGCGACTCCAATTCGTTCGGCAGTTTGATTGTGCCAATGTTGTCTAGCTACACGCGACTCCAATTCGTTCGGGAGTTTGATAGTGCCAATGGTGTCCTAGCTACACGCGACTCCAATTCGTTCGGCAGTTTGATAGTGCCAATGTTGTCTAGCTACACGCGACTCCAATTCGTTCGGCAGTTTGATAGTGCCAATGGTGTCTAGCTACACGCGACTCCAATTCGTTCGGCAGTTTGATAGTGCCAATGTTGTCTAGCTACACGCGACTCCAATTCGTTCGGCAGTTTGATTGTGCCAATGGTGTCTAGCTACACGCGACTCCAATTCGTTCGGCAGTTTGATTGTGCCAATGGTGTCTAGCTACACGCGACTCCAATTCGTTCGGCAGTTTGATAGTGCCAATGTTGTCTAGCTACACGCGACTCCAATTCGTTCGGCAGTTTGATAGTGCCAATGTTGTCTAGCTACACGCGACTCCAATTCGTTCGGCAGTTTGATAGTGCCAATGGTGTTTAGCTACACGCGACTCCAATTCGTTCGGCAGTTTGATAGTGCCAATGTTGTCTAGCTACACGCGACTCCAATTCGTTCGGCAGTTTGATAGTGCCAATGTTGTCTAGCTACACGCGACTCCAATTCGTTCGGCAGTTTGATTGTGCCAATGGTGTCTAGCTACACGCGACTCCAATTCGTTCGGCAGTTTGATAGTGCCAATGTTGTCTAGCTACACGCGACTCCAATTCGTTCGGCAGTTTGATTGTGCCAATGTTGTCTAGCTACACGCGACTCCAATTCGTTCGGGAGTTTGATAGTGCCAATGGTGTCCTAGCTACACGCGACTCCAATTCGTTCGGCAGTTTGATAGTACCAATGTTGTCTAGCTACACGCGACTCCAATTCGTTCGGCAGTTTGATAGTGCCAATGGTGTCCTAGCTACACGCGACTCCAATTCGTTCGGCAGTTTGATAGTACCAATGTTGTCTAGCTACACGCGACTCCAATTCGTTCGGCAGTTTGATAGTGCCAATTGTGTGTAGCTACACGAGACTCCAATTCGTTCGGCAGTTTGATAGTACCAATGTTGTCTAGCTACACGCGACTCCAATTCGTTCGGCAGTTTGATAGTGCCAATTGTGTGTAGCTACACGAGACTCCAATTCGTTCGGCAGTTTGATAGTACCAATGTTGTCTAGCTACACGCGACTCCAATTCGTTCGGCAGTTTGATAGTGCCAATTGTGTGTAGCTACACGAGACTCCAATTCGTTCGGCAGTTTGATAGTGCCAATGTTGTTTAGCTACACGCGACCCCAATTTATTCAAATGTAAACAAATATAGCTGTCTGAGGTAACAGCCTCGGCTCTAAATTAAAAAAAAATCTGAGCATTACCTTTAAATCTAGGGCAAACTTGCAGTCTCAAGGAATCAAATTATAAACAATTATTATCTCACTATTTAATTTAAAGCCGAGTCACTTACCTCAGTCCGCCATGTTTGTTCACATTTTGGACAATTTGGATTGGAACTGAATATAGTTATTTTATGGATACGAAAAGTACTTACTTACGTATTCCAATGATTTTCTATAACTATTAAAATTCACATACCTGAAACAAAATGAAAATATACATTAATTTAAAAAAGTATTATAGAAAGTAATACAACTTCGGGTGGTGAGAGTCCACGCTGCAATCCCACAGCCGCTGGGCGCACTTGACTGGCACAGTTGCCCCTCTCTCAAAGAAGACTACCGCAAAATGTACTGCATTTCCCACTTTATCGTATTTCCCCAATGCACGTACGTGTTCCGGTAATAAGCGAGATAATCTACAGCCTATTCCCATTTCTCCCACTTGTGCCAACTAACCCTGTCTCCAAATACATTCTTCAATCTCCAAAAGTAGGCAGTGCAACCAGCGGCGTGCCAACGTTTGTCATACTGAACTGATGTCGCCATGTGTCGCGCATGACCACGGGCGACAGTACCCACTTAACACCAGGTGATATGTCTGCTCTCCTGAAATCTTCTTCGTAAGGTCCTACAAAAATAGTGTAATTTTTTAAATTATTTTATGATTAAGATGTATTCATGATTTTTTTAACAAAAGATAAATATTTGTGATTAATTTACTTGTATGTGTGCATAGCACGTTACGTGGTTCATACCTGCTTACACGTAATAGAAACGGGCGAGTTCAAAGGTCAAAGGCCTAAGCGAGCGAATGTCGATAGTGTTATGCACTAACGAGTAAACATCAATTACATATTTATTTTTAATACATACATATAATAAAAAATAAATAACGAGATAGTTAAATGTTTAGTGTACCGATTGACATATTAAAATATTCTACACCATTTTTGTGAGACCTTGTATAAATAATAACTTAAATGAATTCCTAACTATGTTTATGTATTCGTCAATCTGTAGCGTAGTTACCGCGTGACGAGGAAGACGTGTCGCGGCTTAGGGCCGCCTCTAGGAAATACGCTGGTTTGTTTAGAGGGTAGGAAGTTTGTTCTAGTGCTTATAGAGTACTGTAAAGTTACGTACATATTACCCTTTAACCAAGGTTTATTATACGAAGTGTTATTAAGTTATTATGTTAACAATTATTCTTATAAGTGGATAATTTATATTGATAATTTTAATCTCATTTTAACCGACGGTCGACCGGCAGAGAATGCCTCAATCATTAAGTCCGCCTCTGGACAATATACTGCAAAAAGCGTAAGTAAATAGATAAAATAAATTGTTCTTAATAAAGAATCAAAACAATTTATCATTCTTATTCTTCGGGGACACTTACGGGGACTGAACTTACGTACGTACGTCATTCACAATTTAATATTATATTATATATATTTATACAAAAACGGCGGCAGAGGAGCATACAGTCCGCCTGATGCTAAGTGGATACAGGATGGTGGTAAATGGATGGTAAGTCCATCCTCAGTACATGCCAATATATGCGCGATAGATGTTATATAACAAAAAAACAGGCGAAGCCAAACAAACCATTAGTTTCGATATCAAAGACTTCTTGTAAGACATTGTTATTGCACTTATGGCACGTTGAAAATTCTAAGCGGTTCATTTAAAATGAAAGCAACTTTGTAAATCAAACGATTCCACCGTGTCAACAATAGTATTTATTTTAAGTCTTCGCCATATTGAAAATAAAGCTTCCTGTAGACGGTTTGTTTTTATTTCTTTCGGTTTATTCTTAGGAAAGAAAATATGTCAAGTTTTGGATATTCTAACGACATTTGACGACCAATTGGCCCAGTTGGTAGTGCTCCCGACTGCTGTGCAAAAGGTTCCGAGTTCGATTTCCGGTGGGACAATGATTTGTTTAAAGACAGGCGTTTGTTCGGGTCTGGGTGGTGTTGTGTTGTATGTGTTTGTATGTATCTCTGGAACCACAACACGGGGGATCTGGCGTGGGGCATTGAATGCGACGTTATTTATAAAAACAAATATTTATCGATACTATTCGATAAAGATGTGTTGTGACGTATTTATTGATCACTTATACTGGCAGCATGACAAAGTTTAGATCTACCATTAGTTAGTTAGTAACTCCTGTAATAAAGTCTCTATTAAATTATTGCCCAGTTTTTATTTCGTGTTTATAACTAACTTTACGAACAAAAAGCATATAATTCATAATTGTATTTAATTATTTTTTTTTATGTACGAAGGCTGCAGACGAGCACACAGTCCAACTGATGGTAAGTGGATACTGTCGCCAATAGACATCCGCGACACATGCCAACATTAGTCCAAAATGAGAAACGTTGGCACGCCCCCGGATGCGCTGCCTACCTTTGGAGACATAGGAATCGATTTCGAGAAAGGATTGAGAAAATGGGAATGAGCTCTGGCACATCTCACTCACTACCGAAACACGTACGTACATTTGAGAAATACGATAAAGTGGGAAATGCAGTACATTTCAAGGTAGTTTTCTGTGAGAGAGGGGTAATGTGGTCAGTCGAGCGCGTCCAGAGGCTGCTGGATTGCAGCGTGCACTCTCCCCCTCAAAAATAAACCTTATAATATGTATAACCGACATGTAAACAGTGAACAAATTATATTTTACAAACATTTATTTAATTTATATTTTAAATTCTTATTAGTTTATAAATACATTATTTATGCGATTTGTACATTTGCAATCATTAGATATAAAAAAAGAGACATCAAATATCAAGATGTTCATGGTACACTGTAAATGCAATTTACCGCTCATGAAATTAAATCAAACAGATCGTAATCAAATACGATAACTTGTTACATTTGACAGAATTCAATATAAAATATAGACTTCTATTTTAAATAGTTGTTTTATTGGTCGATATATCAATAACTTTATAATAAACAATTTGTATGTCTATGGGCGACAGTATCCACTTACCATCAAGGTGGACTGTATGGTCGTCTGCCGCCTTCGTCCATTAAAAAAATATTAATAAACAAGATGACAATACTGCTATAATCAAACCTATCATTATTAATTCAGTAAATAAATGTTATTCGATAATATTATTAAGTCTAAATGTTCATTAATGCTCAATATTAAGTAAAGTTATGAATTTCTATTAATTATTGTTATTAATTATGAAATCATTGATATGATTTATTGATAACTAAAAATCATTTTCCAAAATAATCTAATAAAATACGTATCAAACAAACAGCCACGTAATGAATTCTGATTCTATCGTTGTGCCGGATTCTATTAAAACTATTTCTATTAAACCGCTTCTAATTTGACAGCTGAAAAATCGCATTCTTCCGCAGTCCTCGTAATGTCACAGTCGACAATTCATTTTAATCATTTTCCGATTTCAATCTATCCGTCAATAGCGCGCTTTACTTCGATTCTAAATGTGAAAAGCGCGCCACCTCTTCGAATGTCAAATTAACTATTTCAAATCGTTCAGGAGCGAGCACAAAGATTTTTATTGTATTTATTAATCGTCAACAAATTCTAGAGATTAGTTGGAATTTTTATTGTTTCCGAACGCAGTTAGAGCTTATTTGAGCATTTCCGTTAACTCGTGACTTCAAAGAAAGAATGAAACGAGGGAGGGAGTCATATAGACATAATGTGACTCTTTATAATTATACCCTTATTTTATTTATTATTTATATGCGACATTATCCAACTATAATCGCAGTGACTAATCTGAGATTTCAGGGGGCAGGGTGCACGCTAAAATTCCACAGAAGCTAGGCGCACTCGACTGGCCACGTTACCTCATAATCACAGGAGACTGTCATGTAATGTACTGCGTTTCCCACATTATCATATTCTCCCTACATACGAATGTGTTTCGGAATTTCCATCATATCTTATCCCTCTTCATTTCCCTTCATCCTAACCCTTTCTCCAAATCCATTTCTAAATGTCCAAAGGTAGGCAGTGCATCCAAGGGTGTGCTAACGTTTGTCATTCTGGACTGATGTCGGCATGTATGGCGCATGCCGCAGGGCGACAGTATACACTTATCCCCAGGTGGACCGTCTGCTTCTTCACGTGACGTTTTCTTTAAAAAAAAATAATGTCAAACGATTTTTCAATTAAAAATTAGAAGCAGTATTATGGGCTGATATGGATATAAATTTGAAATGAGGCATCACGCTACTCACGGGTGATACAATTACTCACCAGCGAGGAATTAACTCATTTCCACACCTCCTAATTTATGAGGCAGTGTGAGATTGATCACTTTTGTAAGCTTTGTGGTTTCCGAACGTTTTTTATGCGTTCATAAATTCTTTTCTCGATATTTCTTTTTCTCAATAAATCGACGGTTTTAAAGGACAGTTTTATAGCGGAATGGGATAGATGAGTTAATGGTGATGACCGACAGGTAACCTAGTCCTTTTATTTGCCACTGCAGGGCATGGCCCAAACGGGTTGGCAAGACCACTCTTGTAAATAGTTTTTTTGACACTTTTTTACTGGACTCGCCAACTCGCTAGACCAGCGTGCCGTGTCCAGAAGTTGGACAATAAAAGGTTAACGGTTATTAGAGCACGCACGTCCGAACCATCTATTACACAATACAGTTCACCGTACGCTATACCTGTGTGTCCCTCACATTTTCAGGCTTCAATATGATATTTCACCCTTCAATAGCCCTTTAATAGTATACCATTACTCAATACTTATTTTTTCCTATGAAGCCCTAAGAGTAGGGGGATGAATAGGACATGGGAAATTGGTTCCATGTACTCTTTGTAGCAAGTGTCATCGACTTGTTGTTCACATGATTAGTGTCGTGTAAAGCCGGGAATCCATTAGGCAACGTTTGCTGGGCAACTTGTAGCCCAACATGTTTCTCAACAACTTTTGTTAATATGAATGAAATTATTTATTGGTAAACATAGGTGGTAGACATGATGATGTTGAGATACGCTTATAATATACTCTATGTTTTGCCGTGGAAGGCGTACAAAGGCCTACAAGGCATAAATTTGACAGGCATTTAAACAACCAATTATTATGTTTTTGTTTCAACATGCCTCATTCAATTATATTTAAATATCACAATAAAAATAATAGCCTTAATGTCACAATAAAAGCAATTTCCCAACTTGTCGCACGAAGAGCCAATGTTGATCGCCGCTTTATTTCGTTAGACCACAGTACAAACAATGACATTATTGTGATTTGACTATGGGAAGCAATTATTTGACTTATTGATTATTGACTTGAAATGTAAAATTAATGACCTAAAATGTCAAATTATTGATGTACACATAATTATTTTGTAAAATATTGCGATGTATATATATCGATTTCAAAATTTGTACGCCAGAAATGGTAGATTCTTAGAGATTGATTTATTTTTTAAGATCTTACTTAAAATGGTAAACCGTAGAGATGTGATTACTTTTTTAGGATCTTACTTAACAAGGATTGATTTATTTTTTAAGATCTTACTTTTGTATCTATATGATCAGGAAATAAATTACCTTTCACGCCAACATTTGATGCGCAGCTGCATGATGCGCGCGGCAAGCTACACGTCGCCAAACATTATTCGCCACGTGTTGCGCTTTAATTGTTCCCTAGTGGATACGAGGCTTAAGGATAACTGCTATGAACTTATCAGTGTGCGAGAGCTATCAAAATAAAGTAACAAGTACCGAAAACGAAATTTTACAGGGCGAGTAAAATAAGGACCGCCACCAAACTGCTGGATATACTCGTAGATCGCTTTCAGGGCACCACACACATGAAATACGAAATTTGGACGGTAGCTTCCTTTTATGTATACATGTATATTTACTTATATTATGGTATTTAATTAATAATGCGTCACTCTATTAACTATAGTTTTACTTAATCTTACCTGTCATTGCCTACCGCCAAAGGTTGACTGGTAGGTAATGCTTCGAAGCATTATTAAGTCCGGCTTTTGTCACTTTCAGTAATAAAGAATAAATAAATAAAGATTACTAATAGGGATTCCTTGAAATTTGAAAATTGAACGGGGTTACAAAGTTTGTAGGGAAAAAAATAATTGATGAACTTGAAACTTGGTACAAATATTGTGCAATACAAATAATTAAACCGCCATCCGCACCGGTCCCAACCCGCCAGTATTCAATAGGGGAGTAAATACTTGTCTTGCAGTGGGACGTTATAGATTAATCCAAGTACAAGTACATAAGTAATAAATAATATCCTTATAGAGATTTTTTTTTAAATTGTGTAAAGGCAGTTAAATTCACGCGAACAACAGCTAGTCGAGTAATAAAATCGAAATAAAATTTATTACATATTTGTCTAGATATCTCTTTATTCATATCTCAGTGCAAACAAACAGCAATCATACATACAGATAAATAATAGGGAGCGTGCATATAGTTCAAGCGACACAACAAAGGGCATAAGGCAGTGTACACACCGCAGCGGCGCACCGCCTAAGGCTGTGTGTAGTGATGGGAGTCAATGTCGATAGAAAAATATTTTTAAACAAGTTATCTGAACAAAGGGTATATCGATATGGTCTCATTGACTTCGGTTAAGATTTTCTAACTTAAAATTTCGTTGTTTTAAGATTATGAACATAATCATACTCCAACACGTGATTTTTTCCATGTTCCACTTGCATAGTTTCCAGGATTTTTACTAATGTACCATCATACCTCCTTGAGAAGTTAAAGTTTCGATGTCCGCGTCTTAGCTCTCGAGACAAATCTGTTTTTGACTCACCCTTAACCCGAACTAAATATGCTGCTAATTCTTTCATAACCTATTGTAAGTCAGAGCCTTTTTACTATTAATTAATACCCAGTTAATTAGACACATTTTACCTGTCCCTTCCTAAATTTAAATTTGAGTGTATTAAACTTATATAATTTTAGTTATATAAGTTATATATATATAGCATATTATATATATATAGCAGCTATATATATACCATTATTACTAAGGTTAGTGGATGTACTTATAATCTATTTTCATTTTCAATGATCGATAGGATTATAAGTTATTTAAGTATGTATAAAAAAAGCAAATACCTAATAAAAATCTGGGACGTAGTAGACTGATATCGAAGCATTGCCTTTATCGGTACAGAAATCGTTAGATAAGTACAACACTATCGAATACAATCGGTTAACGGTCGAGCTCCGAATAATCCTGGGAAACAAGGGCTGCGGTGGCGATCGATTATACTGGACTTGCTTACTGTCACCATGATTTACGAAGAACTTGGATACTTATTTGGAATTATACAACATTTTTATGTTTTTTTGTTCTCATCACTTCTTTTGACATTGTTTTTCAGTAAAACTTTCATTATTTTTATAATATTATTTAACAATAACAATGCGTTACTCTTTCGTGTAGCGTTCCATGTTGACTAATTGCAACTGTCATATGTGACATCTATAAACAAACCAGAGTTGCCAATAAAATAAAAAAATAAAAATAATAAAATAGAATTTAAATCCGGCGCTCAATCTGGCCGTAATGACAGCCTAGAGTTCGTAATGAGGATATGAAGAAAACTGAATTAGGTTTTAAAAAATATATTTGTTACAGTAAATTCAATTACATAGCTATATAAACTTAGGTAGGTACTTAGAATATGATAGCAGGAAAACGGGAATGTCCATATTCAAATCACACTGCCTATATAGAAGTTGGGGAACCTCTGTATGTCGCCCACTCCCGAAATGTACATTACCATGTAATGTGTATTTGTAATTTGACGGCAAATTTTATCATATTTCTGTGTAAATCATGGTCACCCTAGCCTATTATCCACATCTACTATAACACTAATAGATATATTGTCTGTACGTCCACACGTCAACAGATTACGTTTGCTAATCACGGTATTATAACTATACCATTCTATACCTTGCTGATAGGTATATGGTGGTATAAGTATACAGGGTATAACCGAACTTCTGAAACCACAGATTCAGGCTACTGATACGTGATTCTGAGTTCATTATCTTGAAAACATAATAACTCTTTTCGATTTTTTTTTGTAACTTTTATCAAGTATTGTGCGATTAACGCACAATACTTTGTACTGAGCTCGTTGTACTGCGGTTGTATATAAATGATTAAATCGTATACATATTTAAAAAAAAATCCCAACACGAAAATGTTAAAATCATTATACCATATAAAATATCATTAATATGAGAACAAAAACCAAAAAAAATATGTACTTACTTTAATTTGAAATGAAATTACGAGTATTACTTCGGTGACACCTATAGTTTTGTTTCCATTACTACTGAGTAGCACTCTAAAATGTAACGATTTATACATAAATACATTATGAAATAAAAAACATAAAAAAATGTTACAGACAAAAAAATACATGAAAATATAATCATTCGTGAAAGAGATACGCACCCACCCATAAATAGACGGACAAACATACTACAGGTCCTTATAAATATATTGTATTACAAAAGAGAGACCAATCATTCAGATAACACATTTGTTGAGTACTTAAATTGCTTTTTGATTTTTTTTTTCATTAATATTATTGTTTTTTTATAGTCATATATTATATATATATATATATATATACATAAATGAATGTTGTGGCTGCGTTAAACACTTAAGGTTATTTTGTATGATACAATACTAGGTAAGCATTAGTCTAATTATTCTAATTAACCACTGACTGTCGCGTCGCTAAGTAAATAAATTTTCATTTTTCTCAATTTTAATTTATTTATTTCAAAAATTAATAAATAAATAAATAACACCCCTGCTTCTTTGAATCGGTGTTTAAAAGGGGTTCCTTTATTGAACCCAAAACACGGCAGCCATCTTTATTTTTTTTCCGTTGGCACGTTTAATGAAAAGCTAACTTTGAGACGATGAGAAACTTTATAATTGGCACACAAATATTTGTCCTGGCCACCTCCCAGAGGCAAAGTCGTGATGTTTTTGTCCCTTTTTGTTGTTTTTTCTACTGTTTTATGTGGTACCTATTTAATTTTGGCATATAATTTTTATGACACCAGATAAATGATCGAGCAATAAAAGCAAGAGAATTTAATAACAGCAAATAATTTATCCCGTATGCATCCTCCCGTCCGTGAGCTGCAAAATGATCCGAAAATAAAAGCAAAAATGTATACCAAATTTGTATGTGACTTGGCAGCAAATATAAATATACTTAACTGCATTATTTTCATTTCTGCCTTCTATTTGTCTTCAACACAAAAGTATATTTCCGACAACATTTAAGGAAACATTAAAATTTTCTTGGGATTCCGAAATAATGCATATAATTTCATTTTTTATCTCAGTACATCTGATTTCTTGAAAGAGGGAAAGGGGAAAGGCGTCGGATGACGTCACCACAATGAGAAATAATTAAATGAGCGAGACAGATAATACCGAATGAGCAGCAATTCTATAATAGCAAAAACGATGGGTTAGCTTTAGGTGACAATGCAGAAACAGGGATCCCGCGTCGAGTCATGTGATGTCATTCTTACAGTAGAGTAGCGTAGAGTAATTTATGTCAGAAATTAAAAAAAAAAGATTCCATTGCTGATTATAATTTGCTGCTCATGTAAGTGATATTTTTTGACATTAATTCATTTTAAGAAGTGCAGTTGAAGCTGAATAGGTCATAATTATAGATCGGATATTCGGGTGCATATTTACCAAAATTGAGGTGTTGGATAAGTATGGAGTGTACTTTTGTATCGGGCGAATGCCGCAATCCCGGGATCCACAAATTTTATGTTCCGACTATAGAATACAATGCATATACCTAAAGTTGTAAAGTTAATCCCTAAGATCCTACTAATTGCCATTAGAACTAAGAATTTGAGTCCAAATAGTTTATATCTTCAATAATGCCTTAGATCCTATCAACTCTGTCCTGGTCACCATCAGACCTTCAAAACCGCTGAGGAGCTTCATAAATAAGCATCCTATTGTGAAATTCCGGCATTTCGGTTTTCAAATAAATTATTTTATGAAGCAGCTCCCATACCTTGTATACCTTTTATACATTGTATAGGTAAATATGCACCCGAATATCCGGTCTCTAGTCATAATTGCTATGTGACATTAATTGCTGTACGAATTAAAAAATAAGGATCTAAACATGAACATTATAGATGCCTATTTTTAGTAAAATTGATCCTATCTGATGGCACATTATAAATTCTAAAATGAATTTGTTTTCAGCTGATTTCCCTTATTAATAGCTGCCTAAACTAGTAAAATTCTGCAGACAATAAGAGCATTGTAAGCCGATAAGGAATTGAATTGCTGCCAACCTGTTATTTTTGCTACCATAGGTATATTTTATGGCTGACCAAATTGCTATAAAGCCGCTAGTTTAAATACATGCTTTTAATTTACGATTTATAGCACGGAAAGCTATATATATTTATGCAATTATCATTATTTTATCACCCTCTAAAGCGCGCACCACAAGCAGGATGAATTTCGGTCATTGAAACGAGGTCAGCCAAGACTGGACGGTAAAGAGATTTGTATAAAATCGTCGATTAACGACCATTTAGAGTTATACGTTAGAGTATGTGTGGTTTATTTGATACCCGTGGGAACTTTATAACACATTATAACAGACGGACATACGAAAATTCCAAAAAATGTTGTTTTGAGCCTTGTATCACTCGTACTAGAAACTGAAATGACGTTTTTCCTTTTAAAAACTATAAAATGTACAGAGATATAATAATCTTATAGGTATGTAAAGATCAGGCGTCATTGAGAATACATGATTAACATGCTTAATAAATGTATTATTACTCCATTCTATTCACTTTGTAAAGTTGCCTTTAGCAAGTCTTTTAGAATATTAAGACTGAATCCCACTAGATATCTCACAAGGAATATTTAATATGTTCAAATACTCTCATTGCTTTAATATAATAATCTAGCTTTCGTTCGTGGCTTCGACCTCTAAGAAGCCACAGCATTAAGATCTCAAGATACACGTATATTCCGTTCCAATACAATTTGTTCAAAATGTATACAAACATGGCGGCGTGAGGTAACTGACACGGCCTTAAAATAAACAGTGAGGTGATAAATAATTTGATTCATCTTGACTTCGAGTCTGTTAAATGTTGAGATATTTCTTTAAACTGTTACCTCGGGCCGTACTCGTACGTTTTACATTTAATTACACTGATAAATTCCTAAGTCGTATTTTTCTTAAGTTGTTTAAAATGTATATCTAGCTGTTACTTGACATCAGCTCGGGAATTAAGGGAACTCTCTCCCCTTAATTCGCACCACTCGTACGTACTACCCCATCTTTCTATTACCACTCGCATTTCTTTTGTCTGTAGTTTACTGGCTCTTAATATCCTTGTGTTTCATTCGTCTTGTATGAGTATTTATTGTATCTTGATTTACCTAGTATAACAGTATTATTGTGTACGGTATTTATAATATGTATTAGAACAATTATTTGAAATTTATTTCATGGTTTACTGATATGTAGTACGTAACTATTGTTATTAGAGATTTGTATCTAGTAATTATAATATGTGCACTATCTACCTATTTTTTTTGTGTTCCTGTCGTCCTGTCCAAAGATTGCCTGGAGAAGGTGGCTTTCGCGATCTCCTCCTACTTAACGCTATAAATCCTACTTTTTGTACACCTCAATATTTAAACTTTCATATTACTTTCACTGTGTTCTTTAGTGTGCAATAAAGTGTACTTACTTACTGACAAATCCTTTTAAAACGTTCAGCTCACTTGACTAGAGGGTTCTCCACACTGAACAATGTTTGTACAACGCCAAAACCAGTGCGAAACAGCCCTAACAGTATACAGACCAACAAAAGGTGTCCCGGCAAACACAGAGTTAGTTACTAGTTTTAATTGCCTCCGGTTAGTTTTAACTGGATCAAACTGGTTTTGGAACTTTTGTTCATTATCATTTGAAAAGTTGGCGTTATGTTCACCACGTTGTTAACGGGAAGGTGACGGTTTTGCGGTTGAAGGGCTGATGGTTGAGATGATGGTAAATGGCTATTATTGAAATTTTACATTTAATTACATTGCATTATAGTGTTATTATAGTAATTATAGTGTATTAATTAGATTGCAGATTCTAATTAATACACCTAAAGTACTCATTTACGGAAATATATACAATGTGTCACTGAAACGTAAAACCTGAAACACGTCGACTAATTAAATATATATATATATATATATATATATATATAATATATATATATATAATGAAAAATAAAACTATTTTAGGGATTAAATCAAAACTTATAAATGTGTAGTGTTAATGCCGCCAGCATGCTAGGCACCTTAGCACAGGAATCAAAACTGAGTGTAATTAACGAGACATGAGCTTTGCATCCGTGTGAGTGGACGCCGAATTGTCCAATCCGATTGTCGACATCTTTCGCACCGTACACCATCGGTGTGCACTCACACAAACGCAAATCTCATGTCGGGTTGATTTCACTATACAAGATGCTCATTATATAACCAGTAACGTAACTAGCCCTTTTATCGGCCTCTATTATACATGGGTTTCATGCACATCATCTCGTGCCTGAGGCACGTATGGCCTTAATCAGCAAAGGTATGCAGCGCATCTGAGAGCGTGCTAACGTTTTGTCATTGTGGACTGATGTTGGCACGTACCGCGGATATCCACGCACGACAGTATCCACTTACCATTAGGTGGATTGTATACTCGTCTACCGCCTTTTTTTCTATATAAAAAAAATGTATAATTAATTGTTTGAATGCACACAGAGCAACACACAATTAATTAAATCTTAATTTGCAGTACATAAAACTCGTTATGACCTCAACGTAATTTAATAGCTTGCTGAGCACACACAAAATATGTGACTATCGTCCCCCCTCCTATAAGGAAACGTACACAACGTACGGAGCTATCAATTAGAGTATAATAGTATTAATAGTATATTAAATGTTTCGCTTGTGTCTTTATTTACTTCGTTAACAGTTAGTTTCATTAAAAAATAAATCTTAACAATTAAATATATTTTAGGAACATTTTGAACAATTCTAACTATTGAAGAAATCCCAACTTTTGAATTTTGGAAAAAATTCCGTACAAATCGCTAAATCAGTTCAGTAGTTTAAAAAATAAAAATGTTTTCCAAAAAATAATAATTAAATACTATTTACATATACAAACGATATACCTACTCGGTTTACATGCAGCCACTGCCGCTCCTACATCCCAAAATATTTCTGCGGCAGCGTCGAAGCGTGTGTGTACACATTCGCTGCCCTATACTTCTTTCATGTTCAACCTCCAGCGGTGGAGGAAGCAGAAATTGCTGCAGCGTCAGCGTTATCAATAGTATGTTGTATAAACTCAATAGTGTTTTAAAAAGAAATCAAATAGAAAAAGATGTCGTCGCGGGAGCGATGGTGAACGTTAGCATTTCTTTAGAAAAAAAATCTTTATTTTATTTTTTCCCTTTTCGTCATAAAGATACATATATATACATAGTAACAGAGAAAATTCATGTTACGACTCTTTGAAAATTTTGCGATTGTAGTTAATATGTAGTTCTTATCACTAGAAAGTCCGACGACCCCCTGTCCTGCATTTAAATTCACTGTTGTACGATAAAGTGTAATAAAGTTTGTTAAAAATAAAATAAAAATAACCGCTCTGTTTATAATCGCCCTTAGATTGTAAACCTCTCGTGTGCATCCCCGTAAGTGATAGCTACAAGAATTGGATCCGCTAGATTTATGTTCGTTTGTGATTAAAATAGGGGCCCGATTTGTCCGAGATAGAAAGAGATAGGAAATAGCAGTTTGCAATAGTGTTGCTGAATCAGTATATTATTTGATAATATACTGAAGCTCCATTGTACAAGTATTACACAAGTTGACATGTAAAAAAGGGCGGATTTAATACCCAACGACATTCTCTACCAGATGAAACTGAAGGCGGGTGTAATAACAAAATCATCGATTTGAGAATACATGCTACTAGATAAGAGTTATTTTTATGGACGAAGGCGGTGACGAGCATACAGTCCACCTGATGGTAAGTGGATACTATCGCCCATAGACATCCGCGATACATGCCAACAGTAGTCCAAAATGACAAACGTTGGCACGCCCCCGGATGCGCTGCGTACCTTTTGAGATATAGGAATGGATTTGGAGATAGGGTTGATAAAATGGGGAGGGATAGGATGGGAATGGGCTTTGGCACATCTCACTCACTACCGATACACGTTCGCACATTAAGGAAATAAGATAAAGTGGGAAATGCAGTACATTTCAAGGTAGTCTTCGGTGAGAGATGGGTAACGTGGCCAGTAGAGCGCGCCCAACAGCTGTTGGTTTGCAAGCGTGCACTCTCCCCCTTAAAAATACGAGAGTATGAGTATGTTATACGAGCTTTCTAAGGGCTCGTATAACATACTCTATTACTCTATTCTATGATCGGTAGCTCTCGAATTATTTTATTTGAAAATGGAACTTTCTTATTACGTAGTACTTAAGTTTCAAATTTGACTTTTAATGAAATCCTCGTCGCCTGCTTCACAGAGAAGTTAAGAACCAGGTTTCCTTAATAAGAAATTATGATGTGTCATCTGGTCTACTCGCATATCGATGCACTAAATGAACAACAAACTTTTCTTTTAATTTATTTTTATTTTAATACCAATAGAAACGAAAAATTTCCAGATACCCCCCCAAATAATTATGTGAGCAACAGGAAATACTGAATGGACAGCAAATTTAAAGGTGGGTTAGATTTAAGTTCTCTGGTGACAAATAAAAATATAGGAGTTCTGTCGATTTTAGACGACATTCTTAGTTATTTAAAATGATTTACTTAAGTTATTCAAAAATAGTTTGTTTTGTTTGATCATAATTTGCTGCTTATTCAGTATTTCCTTGCTGCTCTTTATATACAGGTGCTCGTTTAATATGGTGTATCGCTATAGTCCATGTTCAAAGCCTAGTCCGAATATCCCATCAAAATAACATCAGATTAACTATTGACATCTTTATTTATCCTATTACACGTATCCCTCTTTTGATCTTCAAAAAAATGCCATAAGAAAACGATATCAAAGAGAAAACATTTCTTTATTAAGATGGCATTCCTATACCGAAGTGTTAAAGTCTATAACGAGTAAAAAAGATAAAAGAAATGATATCTTTTTCGAGCCGACAACTTGTAGGTATCTTCGACTCATCCTTTATCTGGTCTTTAAAGCCGTCAACGGAATCGGTAATTAAAATATTGTTTTGTTTTGGAAAGGTGTGGAGTTGTTATTAGCTTCTTTAGTTTTTAATAAGAGGTGGCAGCAGGCTCACCGCCGTTCGTGGACACCTGCAACGTTTTGTATCCACAGCTGCACAACACCAGCCCATGTTGGTTGGTCGGTTGGTCTCTTTTAGGTGTAGTTCCTTAGGCCTTTGTGTTTTCTCTTAGGTATTTTTCAATAACCCTGTATTTAGTCCTATCGATTGTAGATAAAAACCCTTGCACGAATTTTCCTCTGACTAGCAGGTCATGAAAATTAGTCACCTAGCACAGCCATTCAAAGATAATATTAAAATCGCCAGCGATGAGTAATTTCCTTACGAAGAACTATTCTATTCCCGTTTCTGTTCCCAAACAGATGGTTAGCACGTGTGTACAACATACTCGGATGCTGTATCAGACGTGAGGAAATGCCTATGAAATATTAATAGTTTCCACACATAAAGTGTGGGGTGTGTCATCAATATTATCATCATAAATGTATACTGCTTAATTTTAATTTGATGCACTGAACACCATTACGTCACGGCGCCGCGCCGGGGCAATGTCTCTAATGCTTTGTGAAGCTCAAGTAATAACTCCAGAAATGGAGTACCTACTGCTCATTTTTTCTAGGCCTACGAAACATAAGTTGAACCCATTTGACTCCGTCTAACGAGGCGCTGGTCGAAATGGTAACGTTATTATCACTCTCAAATGCGGTTTAGACGTTTAGAACCGCTTAGTATCGAGACACTGCGTAGAATGCTACGATGAATTGATCGACATAATTCCCACCATGGATTTCCGCATCTCCTGTCACAAAAGTATGGTGCATCCGCATTTCCTCAACAAGGACACTACCATATGCACTGTGAGGTTCAAAAGCAGTCTCAATATTACAGTTATTTTAACAGCATTTCAACGAGTATTTCATGATTGACCAATGTCACTGATCGTGCGAATCTTCAAGCCTGTTCGCTGTTGAGGGGTGAGTTCACGGGTTGCGCGGGCGCGGATCGCCCGTAGATTATTAACTCATAAACCCTTACGCATTACGATTACGCTTCGTGACAGTAATTGTTTTGTTGCGCAAGTAGGCTGCGTACTGTCTTAATATAGTTCATATATTGTTTTGAGATTGTTACATAGTTTTGTTTAATTATGCGTGTAATTAAACGTATTTGTTTAATTTCATTAATTATGGTGACTAGTGGTTTAAGCGAAACAGTGTTTTGTCCGAACTATTGTGACTTGGTAGTGTACGGAAGACCTTCCAAAGACGACATTAAACGAATTCCTGTCCAGCGTTTCCGGAGGTCGAGCCCGGGAAATTGAGAGTGGGTGAGAAGGACGTCACCAGGTCGGAACACTATTCATTTAGTTAATTTGGTATTCTGAGGCTTAATAGTCGCTCAGCGACCTACATATCTCCGTAGTTTCTTCGTGATATAATATCGAAAACGATGACATACGTTAAACAACGAAAGTCAGCGGACATGGCTCATAAATACAGAATACAGCATGGTATAGTGATAATGCCGTAGGACCGACAGCCGATGAGGTAGAAGTGTCATTAAATGGAGGAGATGCTATGTGGGAACGGTGTTCTGACTAATTGCACGGACTACTTAAACACCTTCGTCGGTATTGACTGGGTGAGAAGCGCGGACGATTGTGCGTGTTGGTAAGCTTTGGGAGAGGCCTATATTCAGCAGAGAAAGACAAGGGCTGATGGTATAGTACAGACGTGTGATGGAGGAGTGACCCGGCCAGTCGGACGCACCCAGCGGCTATGAGCGGCTAAGTTTTGCCGACGGTGGTTAGATGAGATCGTGTGCAGTGTTAAGCCATGGGAAAGGCCTATATCAAGCAGTAGAGAAAACCAGGCTTTACGTATAGTATTAGTGGAACGCTAAGGTGTGCTCGACTGGCTCCATAAATGGCTAAAGTCAACAGCGAAATTTCAAAAGACAATTTAAATAAATGCGTTTCATAAATACATTTGTATATATCATTTCTTTCAAATACGGATGCCCGGTGTTATCTGTAGATAAACTCTCATTACGGCGACATGGGAAAAGCATTAGCGATAATGATAACTATTTTTTATCGAAAGAGAAATAAATTTGAATACAGAGAACGGGTTATTGATTTCTATAGATATCTCACACTGTTTGTATATTAAGCTAGTTTCAATGCGTGCGTTTACCTGAAGACGTCAAAAGGAGGGCAATGTTTTTAATGTGTGTGGAACTATGTATGTGTATATTAGGGTGTCCCTTATTTTTCAAAGTTTTTATTTTCTAACGCATAGGTCTTAGTTTTGTTCATTTGCTCTTAAAACAGTCGGAAATAAATTTTAACCTTATTTGGAGTACGATAACCCGTGCCGACTTGCATCGAATCATGTTCATATAAGTTGCGCGAAAGTAGCAGCGCGTACTCGCGGTATTTGTCATTTGTTCTCAGTTATTCTCGTGATTAACACGCATTGTTTTACATTTAGAAAATGGCAGTGGAATTAAGAAGCAATAAAAAAGGTATTTTCTTAGTTGGTGAGGTAAATTATCAAATAACAGGCGCAAAGTTACCGTCTAAACGTCAAGTTCTTGCAGTACTTTTTTTTAACATTCGCGACGTTAAATTGACTGTTAGTGAAAGCGCAAATCTCGTCATTCGAGAGTGTATTATATTTTGGGAAAAAGGTAGAATCCCTACCAGAGCTATACCTAACTGTGTAAAAAAACTTGTGAATCTTCACCATGCTGGGAGAGTTGCAAAAAAATTTCAAAAAAACACAAGATGTTTACGAGCGCCGTGAGGAGAACTTTCAAAACAATTTAGATAATTTATTCGATATAGCACACGCCGATGCTTTGGAACGGATGAAAATAGAGGAAGATAAAATCTTTTTACAAAAACAAAGAGAACCAGGGCGTTCAGGATGTTTAGCGGGTGTAGACAAAAAGTTAGCCGAGAAAGAAGAAAGGGCAAGACAGAGAAATTTAAAAGAAGAGAAAAAAAGACATGAGCAAATGTGTTCCAGAGTTTATCATCATCTCTTACTACACAAGATTTTATACAAACGCAAGGACATCACTATCAACCTACCAGCTCTGATGAAAGCCTTGAGGATCCCTTGCCATCGACATCTCAAACGGTAAGTTCTGGAACTACTACAAAAAGAGGAAGGAAAGACTTTATCACGCCTAAGTTAGTTGCAGCTTTAGATAGATGTCAATTGAGCATAAGGGATTCTGTCTATATACTTCAGGCTGTAGTAGAAGCACTAGATCTTAGCTGTGATGATTTCCCGATAAACAAATCGTCCATTCAACGCATTCACACACAGAGTAGAAAAGATAGAGCGGAATCTATAAAATCAGATATTCAGAATAATATGCCTGAAATGGTGACCGTTCACTGGGATGGGAAATTATTACCTGGACTGGACGTGAGAAGTTCTAAAGAAGAACGCCTGCCAATTCTTATTTCATTTGGAGAAAGGGAACAACTTCTGGCTGTGCCCAAACTGGAGAGCTCTTCTGGTCAAGATCAAGCTAAAGCTGTGTTAAACGCACTTTATGACTGGAACCTCGATGACAAAGTACAAATAATGTGCTGTGATACAACTACGTCTAATACAGGGCGATTGAAAGGAGCTTGTGTACTTTTACAACAAAAATTAGACAGGGAATTAGTACTCTTTGCTTGCCGCCATCACGTTTACGAACTGGTTTTAAAATGTGTGTTCGAAACAAAAATCCACCAAATCACAAGTAGCCCTGATATCCCGATGTTCAAAAAGTTTAGAGACAACTGGAAAACTATTAATCCTGCTGCTATTGAAACATACACCGATATCG
The DNA here is from genome assembly GCA_914767545.1 of Sesia apiformis. Classification (NCBI taxonomy): domain Eukaryota; kingdom Metazoa; phylum Arthropoda; class Insecta; order Lepidoptera; family Sesiidae; genus Sesia; species Sesia apiformis. Next base: position 4,434,409 of record OU611976.1, read on the forward strand.
TCACACAACATTTTTGTAATACAACAATAGAAGAATTGTTGACATTTTATAATCAAGAACTGCAAAAATGTATTGTACGTGACGATTATCGGGAACTGATTGAACTATCTTTAACTTACTATTGAACTTACTCTTTAAAAATATGTTTGTTGCAATCCCAGCACAAAATTAGCGACAAGGATAAACGAGCACTTCAAGACGTTTGTTTATTCATTGCGGTTATATATGTGAAACCATGGCTTGGATGTAGTCTGGCGGTGAAGGCCCCAAATCAAGATTTGTGCTTTTTAAAGAGGCTTAAGGAATATGAAACTGTTGACAAATTGATCTCCAAAGCAGCCCTGAGCAAGTTTAGTCAACATCTTTGGTACTTGTCAGAAGAAATTGCCGCTTTATCACTCTTTGATAATGAAGTTGATGAACAAACCAAGGGAAACATTGTAATGAACTTACAAAGAGAGAGTTTGTATGATTCTGGGAAAAGATATATTCCATCGAAAGAAGATATGTCTGATTATTTGTATGGAATACATAGTTTACACTGTTTTCACTAAACTGATAATAATACTGCCTTATTTATTGTTGCAGGAAAATTATTAAGTGATTTTGTATCTGTCAAGAGCTCAAATTTATTTTCTCGATTAAAAATTTATGAGAACTTCCTCCAGAAACCCGTTTCTACATGGGAAGAAGATGTTGCCTATTTAGAGGCAAAAAGAAAGGTTATTTTTTTAAGGGCAGTTAATGATACAGCTGAAAGAGCTGTAAAACTTATGCAAGATTTTCATGGTTTGATCACTGCAAAGGAAGAAGAAAAACAAATTTTTGCTACGCTGTGTGCAAGAGCATAGAAATCTGTATCCAGACTGTAAAAAAGAGACCCTCAAAAGAAAATATCCTGGTGGATCTGTAATTTTATCTTCTTTTAATAAATAAGTACCTATTTACTAACTTTCTTTTTGATTATTATTTTTATAAAATACAAATATTGATTGATATAAATCAATTGATGATTTAGCTACATAACGGAAAGGGTTAAAAACAGCAATTTTCAAAATCTTCAGAGCCCTGTCGGCACGGGTTAATGTTGACGTAGGAAGATAAAATTTTGTATTTGAGTAAGTCTGGGTAGTTTAAAAAGAATTAGGGGGTATGCATTTCGATATCCGAAAAAAAAATTTTTTCACCCATATAAGGGACACCCTAGTGTATATATGTATATATGTAGTGGAGTCTAAAAATAGACTTTCGCGTATTGTATATGTTTTATATTGTAATATGTATATATCAAGGCTTTTATTTACCTTTTATTTCTATAAACGTTGCAGCCGAGATTTCACTGTTTTCCGTACTTGTATCAGCCTATAACGTCCTACTGCAGAGAACAAGCCTGTCCTAAAATCACTGGGAGTTTTCGGTACCCAAATCATTACGGGGCACTGAGTTTCCACAAGTATGGATTATTTAGCTAGGCGCTAAATCTGTAGAAAATCTGTATTTAGACAAAAGTTCATGAGCTAAACCCTATCCAATGACATGTAATTTGAATGTATAGACGAAGAACTTTTTTGAGATGTATTTGTAAAATTAGATTTGAGATGTAGTCAAACATCTCAAATGTAGTGACATTTTTCGAGATGTAGAATGACATTTTTCCGAAATCCGAAATTCCCTCACCCACCGAGCGCGCTCGGCTGGCATCGTACCCCTCTCTCACCACAAGACTACCTTGAAATCTACTGCATTTTACCCACTTTACCCTATTCTCCAATCTAAGTACGTGTTTCGGTTGTGAGTGAGATATGCCAGAACCCATTCAGATCCCAAACCTCTCCATTTACCCAACCGATTCAAGGTAGACAGCGCATGCGGGGACGTGACAACGTTTGACATTCTATACTGAAGCTGGCATGTACCAAGCGGGTGTTCATGGGCGACATGATTAGGTGGACTGTATGCTCGTCTGCCGCCTTCAACCTATAAAATACGTGTAAAAACAAACACACAATCATTATAATTTTAGTGTAGATAATAAGTCCCTTTATTATGTAACTGTATTCTTTAACATTAAAACATAATTTCGTGATTAAATTCTTTTTAGCAGACACTTCTTTTTACATTTTAAATTTATTTTCTCTAATAATAGCTGAGGTGTATTCGTTTTTTTAATTTTCCTTCAAGGCTTCTAATACAAAATGGCAATTACTTTTCAATTAAGGACGTCCACGTTTTGAAGAAATTATTAAAATAAAACGAATACAATTAAAGTTAAATTAGATATTTATTATGAAAAATACAGAGAAAAATTAAGAATTAATTTTCTACGCCCGTCTTACGAAAGAATATTTATGAGAAAGGTGAATATTAAAATAAAGGTCATTTGTCTAGTAAAATTAGAATATAAATGGAATATAAATACCAGGGAAGAGTTTCGCGACGAAGAGTTTTTATCTATGGAGCACCGGCTGGTTTTGATGTCAATTAAAACTATGACTATCTTATACTAATTACGTCTCGGTGGGCATAAACTTTTTTGTACGTAAAACCTGTTATTCAGATACCGAATAAATTTATCACCAATTATTTATTGTTTGTCTAATAAGAAAATCATGAAATACATGTAAGTGTACATGTAGATACTAATTAACATATTAAAACACTATTTTTTGTAGGAACTTATAATGTTTATACAGAAATTGAGTTGAATTAATTTAGAATAGTTATAGGAAATATCGAGCGCCTAGCCTCCATCATTCTTTACCCGCACTCCACGTCCCCATAGGGGGTTGGCGCCACTGTACGCACGGCCACTGATGGTAATTTTTTAGCGGGCGGTGCTTCCTAAGTTGCCGCTTACGCTGGTCGCTGGGCTCCACAAGCGGAATCTCCCTGGTGGGTTAGTACCGCGAGGGCAACTTGAGGAATCCAGAGCACCACGGCCGACGGGCTACGTGGCGGTAAGTGGTTACCACCGTTCATAGCTGCGAGTGCGCCGCCGACCTTACAGGATCCTATCTAGAGCCCTCTTGAGAATCCCATCTTGTAACTTAGTGTCGTGTCAAGCGCGACGACTATTTTGCCAATGTCGGGTGAAAATGAACTTCTATCAAGCCTTTTCTCCGTCGAAGTAAGGTAGGAGGGCGACGTTCAGTATAATGATACAGTGAAATCAACGAGACATGAGCTTTGCATTTGTATGAATGGGTGCCAAATTGTACAATCCGATTGTCGAAATAGTCCTCGCAACGAAACAGGCTTTGCATGTGTGAGTGGGTGTCGAATTATCATATCCGATTGTAGAAACAGTTCGCACTGTATACTATCGGTGTGCATTCACACAAACGCAAAACTCATTTGACATGCCTCGTTGATTTCACTGTATCACTATACTGAACGACTCCTACTTTACTTCGGAAATTATCACTATTAAACCACAATACAAAATGTTTACAGTATCCAAACGAAAACTCAATCTTTAATTCTCGAGTTCTCGCCAAAACAAGTTTTTTTAGGGATGGCTAAATTCTTGTGGCCCTAGTGGCCTTTCAAGAGTCACCGGTCGGTCACCTTCATGGAGAGTGTACTTAGTGCAATTTACAAGTGCCAAAAAAAGTGGGAATCGTTATAACACCTAAGAAAAGTCAGGGCGACAAACTAGTGTGAAATCAAATTTTAAATGTTTACCACTTGTATGTAATACAATAATCATCTTTGCCAAAGGCTACATCCCTAAACCTTTGAAGTGATACTCCGAAATTAAAACATCTGAATGTAGTGTACAAATGGGCATTTTAATCTTGTTTCTTAAGATATTCTCACGGGCAGTTTAGAACCCTGCCCGTTTCTACCGCCTGTACAATGGGGAATGCTCTGAAGAATTCAGTTCAATTCCCACCTCGGGTTTCTACAACCGCACCTCCCGTCACAAAAGTGCGGTCCATCCGCATTTCCTAGATACGGAGGTGTCGCGTACTGTTCGGTTCAAAAATTATTTTATATCGCGAACCCGTAGGCTGTGGAACGAACTACCTCAAGAGGTCTTCCCATTAAACTACGACATGGGGTTCTTCAAGAGAGCTGTGAATAGGATTTTGCAAGGTCGGCGGCGCGCCCGCATACCCCCTGGTGTTGCAGGTGTCCATGGGCGGCGGTAACACTTACCATCACGAGAGACCGCTTGCTCGTCCGCCCTCTTCTCTATAAAAAAAATATTGTTTATTTTGTAAATTGTAATTTTATAATTCACTCGTGTCGAATTACAAAGTAAAAGTTTATTTGTATAATCACGTTGCGCATGCGGCGTCTAAACGCGTACATTTACTTTAGTTTACCTTTTATTTGTACTCGATGCAGTCTAAAAATATTAATCGTGTTTTAAAAATTAATTTACTGAGGGAAATTTTGTTTTATAGAAAGAAGGCGACAGATGAGCAGACAATCCATCTGATGGTAAGTGGATACTGTTGCTCGTGGACACCCGCGGTACATGACGGCATCAGTGCAGAATGACAAAAGTCCTACTGAACCCTCAGATGCGTTGCCTACTTATGGAGATTTAGGAATTAATTTGGAGAATGGAAAGGAATGTGAGTGTTAGGAAAATAAGGAGGGATAGGATAGGGAATGGGCTCTGGCATATCTCACTTACTATCACTATCGGGCCATGTTGGCTAGTCGTGTACGGCCAGCGGGTCGGCCGTGGAATTGCAGCGTGCATCCCCCTCTCAAAACGACATATACTTACATTTCAAAGATCGATTTGTAGTACCTTTATTTATATAACAATACAGTTATTTAAATATTCAACGCTATGATTGATTGATCTTGTGATTGTAAGGCGAAGTTTATGCTTTGCAGCAGAACGCTATAGGCTCATATATATGACCTCAGAAGCCAGAACAGCTTACTAATAGAAAAAAAAATAGCGCCTAAAAACGATCTCACTTCACCACTTTTGTCAGCGAGCTGTCACCGCCTATCGACGCGACAAACGTTCGAAAAAAGAACAAATTTTAAACGTCGCAGCTTTTGAACGTCTCCGCCAATGAGGGCCGCATAAATAAATCGAAAACTCACGACTCACGAATACCTCAGGAGGAGATATAAATCCTCAATTTTGAGGTTTCGTTAACAATGTGATAATTGTGCACGATTTCAGATAGTTAAGTTGTTTAATAAATTGTTTGCTCATTTGAAATCTATTGTAGGAACAACGTTTTTAAGAACTTAAGAAAAATGTTGTTCGGTCGATTAATGTCATTATTAATAGTTTGACATTTGATTGCGACTAGCGACTTTTTTATTAATAAAACAAAATACGTATAAAACATGACAGACAAAACCGTGCAAACAGGTCGAAATACCGAGAAAAATAAAATAGATAACTTACAGTAGACATAATATTTTCTTAGGTTTTCGCTAATAGGTTACGAAGGCTAAGAATGTTACGCGAGGCTATTGAAATCAAGAAATAGCCAAATTTCAATAGAGAAGATGGTTGGCAAGTACCACCGGCTTGGGATCCAGTCATTAAATTAATTAAATCCCAAGGCCAACGCAATACTGCAAGACCTCTGGACACCGTGAGCGAATACTGCGTGCATAGGGAATGTTATGATTAAAAAAAAAATTCAGACGGTAGTTCAAATAATTTCTTAATAACTCAAGTGACAAATAAAATCAATTAGTCACCCCGTGACCACGCCCACTGCAAAGTGTTCGAAACGTCGGGATATAAATAATGTTAAATATACGCGATTTAAACCGTTCAAAGTTGTTTAATTGCTAACTTACAGTAGAGTCAATTTAATAGGCCACTTTTGACATTTCATTGACTTTGTGACGATATAACTTTGCATTGGTCCCATAAATCAATTTAAGTTTATAAATGCTTCAGTAATACTGAACACTAAAAATATGTAACATTTTTAATAAAAAAAATATAAACTTGTCTTTTTATATCAAAAATTTAATAAGTTCGAAGGTTAATTTGGTTGCTAAACCTCATTATCAATTTATATTTCAAGAAATTCGAATCCCACTACAAGGTTACGCCTGTATACATTTTTTCTTTTTTAATAATAGGGATGTGATCTTTATAATCGAAGTAACTTGTAGAGAGAAAGGAATATCGAAGAAAATTACCGTTACGATAAATAACAAATTAACAGAACAATAAAATTATTAAATAATTGACATAATTAAACATTAAAAAGATATATGTATTTAAATTAATATATCTATACCTCATTTAATATATTAAAACAATATCTGAAATTAAAAAGAAAAAGGAAGAAAAGGAAAAGAATTATGCCAGTTGTCTATGTCGATAGTTTTAATGCCGTTGCAATTCGCAACCACATTTATGGTTATTTGTGATTGTGAAAAGAGTATCCATCTAGAAAAAAACATTTGTTCATTAAAAAAAGCAGGGTTATTTTCTGGTGGAATATCATTTTTAATAAAAACTGCTTGTACAAACATTTCCAAAGATGATTGGAAGAAAGTAGTAGAAAAAACAAAAAAAATATAATGGAAGATTTTTAATGTGATTAAAGAATTGATAATAATAGCTTTGTTCGCGGTAAGGATTCAGAACTAGTACTGAACTAATTTGGAATCGTAGTAGAGCGCATGCTCGGTTATAAACCGATTCGTGATTTTTATTTCCGCGAACGATTTCGGAACCAAACTGCGTACGATCTACTGTCATCGGCAGTGTTACCAACTCTCAAAAATATTTATCCCTAAAGCTTAAGTCAAAAACACCCAAAATCGCCCCAATTACTTAGATCTCCCCCTAAAAAAATTTATAATAAAAGAAAAAATATAAATTACAAAAATGCAATGAAATTTCTTTACCTTTTAAATCTGGATCTGTTTCCCAACTCTACGTGTACTTCTGACTGTACATTTTTTTATTTTTAGTTTATTTAGGCATCATTAACAAATTGCTTGTCGGCACAGCAGTACAACAACAAAATCGAATTAAACAAGTAAACAATAATCAACGTACATATGTATTTCCAGTAAGCATAGGCACAATAACCACCAGTCACCACAGAGTAGTTGTAATATATTTGTACTAGATGTCGTTAAGTCGCTAGGTCAACAAATAAATATGATTAGCTATTATAGTTTGGATTGTCCCAGGGCCTATACTTTCACATAATATATGAAAAATATATATTCAAAAAAATATATGAAGAGTCATAAAATCCCTAAAAATACCCCTAAAAATATAAAACCCCTAAAAGAACCCATCCCACTTATTTACCCCCTAAATTTGGGGGGAAAACCCCTAAGTTGGCAAGTATTTAAGTGGACCCACCAAAACACATTACTGCGCATGTCTGGAACTACGATTATTGCCAAAGTTATAGAACTGATAGAACTGATTCTGAACCGATCCTGAACCGAGTTCGACGGTTCCGTGAACACAGAACTGTAACTAGAAATTCTGAATTGTGTGTTATTATTTGAACTGCGCATGCGTATAGTTCCGAATCAGTTCTGAATCCTTACCGCGAACGAAGCTAATAGCAACGATAGCAGTTTCAACGAATGTGATAGTTCCAACTAATAAATAATAATTGATTACATATATAAACTGGTTTCATTATATTTCCCATAATTACACTTAACTTTGAGGTCATGTGGAATGTGTAGAAGGTTTCTAATGCTGTGTATACTCTAAAATATTACTGGAGAATTATTTTTTTATGAACACTAAAATCGATTCACTAATATTACGACTTATAAATCGATTTTTGTCTTTAATCGATAATTTCTGTTAGATTACCTCACTATGACAACCAGTTTGACACTTGTCAAAAGTGGCCTATTAAATTGACTCTACTTTAGTAGGCATTTAAGACTCATTTCATTTATAAATAAATATGTGTGGGACATTGATAAATGGTACCTTTTTACTTAATTATTTTGCTACTTTGTCTCCGACGCACCCGTTATTAATATTTATGTCTTCATAATTTGTACTCGTTCCTTTCAACCCAAATAAAAATTATACAAACTTTTATTTCTCGCCTTAATACCCCAGGATTCATATTTATTTTATATCATTTTACTTTGGCCTTAATATTTAATGATGGTCTTCCCTCGTCCTCAATTATACGAGTCACCTCGATGAGTAAGTAAGTATCGATGAGTAAGTAAAGGCGGAGCGCACGTCTATCCAAATTACCCAGAACGGGCGGCCAGTAATTGATGACGACACTGAAATAAGTAACGTCATGTCAGTACTGGCTGTCTGCGATGTTCCATTGCCTTCCTTTTTTACCGCGTTCGAAATTAGAAAACTATTTATTGATGAGCAAAGGGTTGTGTCTTTGGAATGGCAATTGGGTTTAAATTTGGAACGCTTTTCAATGCAGTATTCATTTTTAAATTACAAACAGACTCAAAAGTACACTCATTAAGATTATAATAAGAGAGATAATTAAATGAGTAACAAAAAATACTGAATGGATAACCAATCGATGTTGGAAAATGTAAAGGTCAGTTAGGTTTAGGTTCACTGGTGATAATAAGAAATAGGAGTCCCGCGAAGTCGACTTATTGATGACATTCTTAGTAATTTAAAATTATTTACTTTTTCTTTCATTTAGGACAATGGTGCAATTAGCACATTGTGCCAATCAATGTCAAGTTTTTTTCGTAACAAACCAATTTCAAAGTCAAAGTAAGTCAGGAGTCGCTCAGTAAAACGATGTAGGTTTACTGAGGACAAAAGAAGACTCATTGAAAGGACGCGAAAAACGCAGTCCCACGCTTTTATTTGATTATCACAAATACAACGCATGATAAACACTTTGAAGTTTAATAAACTATCATTATTAAACTACAAAACGCCTAATACACATTTTTTACAATAATCAAACAAAAACTCAACTTCACTTCTCGAGCCAAAAAGTCCCATTTACTTTAGTTATTCAAAAATAATTTGTTTTGTTGATCATGATTTGGTGTTTTGTTGATCATGGTTAGTAGGTTTTGCTAATTGTTTAAGGACAAACATTATTATAGCAGCAGAAAGTCATCATCCTTTGATGACAAGAGCAGAAGAACGGATAAGGAGAAAAGCTTATGTCCCGCGAACCCGTACATTAAGGAATGAACCGTTTCAAGAGGTCTTTCAAGAGGTGAAGCTACGGCATGAGATTCTTCAAGAAAGTTGCTAATAAGATTCTGCTAATGCCTCGTCCAACAGTGGAACGACCAACATTCATTGTATGTCCGATGTGCCTTTTGCAAGCTCATATTTAATAACAAAAAAAGTAATTTAAAGATTTATTTAATACAGGGACAAGTCGAAATGACGTAAGCTACCCCCAACTTATGTTATAAATATATCCAAGCAATGTTCTTTGGAAAAGTAAATAAATAATTCAGGGCAGGTAAGACTAACTTATGTTTAAGTTACTTAACTCAAATGTCGCGGTGCTTAACTGTAAGTAAGTTGAACACCGATTGTCATAAATTCGAGGAAGCCCCGCCTTAAGTAATGAATCAATGGGAGAAAAACTATGGAGTCGTTATTTATGCTACGATTTATTTTTAAATGGCAATAGCGCAATTACCACAATGTGCCAATGTCGAGTTTCCTTTGCAATTAATAATTTTAATATTAACAAAATTCAAAACACATTATACATTAATTGTTCAATTCTCACTTCGTTCACTTTTAACATTTAGGCCCATAATACTGTACCAATTGTAATATTAAGTCCTATGGGGGCATCCATTTATTACGCGAGGTGTTTTTTTTTAATTTGGACCCCCCTCCCTCTCCCTTGGTGAAAGATGTGATGGGACGACACCCCCCCCCCCCCTCACGTGAGATTTACCCTATAATTTTTAATTAATTAAATTTATAGCAATTAAACAACTTTGAACGGTTTAAATCGCGTATATTTGACATTATTTTTATCCCGACGTTTCGAACACTTTGCAGTGGACGTGGTCACGGGGTGACCATAATTAAATTTATTTGATATGTTCATGTATTTTGCTACATACCACTAAATACCTAAGCGTTAATAGTGATGAAATAAGAGGAGAAAAATAATACTACGTTTAACGTGCAGTAACTCCCCCGAATTTAACTCCCCGAATGGAGGTCTTGTGAATGACACATGCGCGGCACTTGTCTCAATTCGGGGAATTCCGGGCATAGAAAATATTTAATATTGTCTATGCCAGGGATTGATTTGATGAGATTTTGCCGGAAACACTTACAGAAACTGGACACTGTCCAAAAATAATAATACAATTTTTAAAATGTCCAAATATTTTAGACCTCAGCGTACTCCATTCTCGTCTCTGTTTCCTTCAAACTGCATTTTAAACTCCTTGGATTCATTTTAAAGTTATTTCCGTTGCTTTGCAAGCTTTTTTTTTTCGTTACACCAAACGAATTTTAGCTTTATTGCTCCTACTCCGTGATAAGGTAAATTTTGAAATACCTACAAAAAAAATATGTACTTGGGTTACAACACAAAATTTTATTACTTATCGAAATACTCTCCATTAGTCTTTATACAGTGATTCATTCGTTTAAATGAAGATTTAAAGCACTCTTTAAAAACTCTTTTTAGCGAAGTCTTCAACAGCTGCCATAAAAGCATTACAAGCATTATCAGGGCTGTTGAAAAGAACGCCACGGAGTCCAAGCCTCACTTCTGGAATAAGAAAGAAGTCGCATGAAGCTAAATCGGGGCTGTAAGGAGGATGGCTCAATTCTTGGATCTCTGTGGTCTTCAAAAACTCTTGGGTAAATTTGGTTTTGTGAGATGATGAATTATCTTATCATGCATGATGCAAGAAAAGCCATCTCAAACCTGTTTTAGGACGTTATTGTTTTAACACATACAATACAGTTGGTAAACACACTTCACTGTACCATTGGGCATTAACAGTTTTTTGAGCGTCTAAAGAAATTGTTATAATGTTGCCATCATTTTATTGTTCACACTGCGCTCACGTTTGACGTTCCTGGGACGCTTTTCGTCTGGAAATACCCAAACTGTTGATTTGATTTGATGAGATTTTGCCGCTAGATTTTGAGTGTCGCTTAGTAAGGGGATCATACTGATAGTTCCATCTTTAGCATACTGATAGATCTATTAGCCAAGTTTCGTTAAAATCCATCCAGTGGTTTTTGCGTGGTTCAGACACGTGTGTTTCTCATAAAACACATGTGTTTTATGAGTGATAGGTACAGAGAGGTTTCGTCTGTCAGTCTGTTTGTATGGCTGTCTGAACCACGCAAAAACCATTGGATGGATTTCGTCAACAACTTTTTTCGAAAATATTAAATTTACAGACACGCGTATTTGGCACGTTTCTGTTAATTGTATGGATGTATAGATTGCTTAACATTCCCACTCTTTTTCCAAATTCACTAATAACTTCATATGGGGTTCTTCAAGAGAGCTGTGAATAGGGTTTTGCAAGGTCGGCGGCGCACCCGCACACCTCCTGGTGTTGCAGGTGTCCACGGGCGGCGGTAACACTTACCATCACGTGGGACGGCTTGCTCGTCCGCTCACATGTCTATAAAAAAAGGGTAGATCATGTCAATGTTTGTCATTATTGACTGATGTTGACACTTACTACGGAAACCCACGGAGGTTGCATACTGTTAAAATTGTGCTTAATTTTTTCAACGTTCCAATATTTTTAGTGGAAAAAATCTGTCACATTTCTGTGTTTCTGTCATCCCTTTCGGCTGACATTATCTTAATGAATTCAAATCTTCAGTGAACTGCGAAAAATGATAAGGGTTGAAGGTTTACAAAAGAGTTTGTTTAGGAAATACTAACCACCTCAACCTCACCCCTTTGAAGGTGAATAAAAGAGAATAGTGAATTTTTTGAAATGTAATTATAGACTATGAACTCGTCACTCAGACCACATCAGATGTGAATTGATGTATTAATTATTTTTACGGAAATAAGGCGGCAGATGAGCATGCAGTCCAGCTGGTTGTGAGTGGATACTGTCGTCCATAGACATCGGCGATACATGCCAACATCAGTCCAGAATGACAAAAGTTGGCACACCCCCCGGATGCGATGCCTAACTTTGCAGATTTAGAAATAGATTTGGAAAAATGGTAGATAATGGAGAAGGAAGGAGATAGAATGAGATGGGAATGGGCTCTGGAATACCTAATTCACTACCGAAACACGTACATTGGAGAAATATGATAAAATGAAAAATACAGTATTTTTCAAGGTAGTGTTCTGTGGGAGAGGGGCGGAGAGGGCGGCGAGTCGAGTGCACCCAACGAGTGTGGGATAGCAGCATGCACCCTCCTCCTAGTACAAAATGTGCTAATTTCATGTGTCAATTTAATTTAATATTACATCTCATGTTGACGCCTTACTTTCATAGATACGACATGTCTCTATAGTCTATAGTGAGCACCAAATTAAATTTGTTAAAAAAAAACAGTATACATTTTACTTACAATTATTGAAAACGTTACATTGTAAAATACCTTTTTCATGGACATAAAAAAGGAAACAAACGTCAAACAGGCGTCACCCATTCCATATTTAAAATATTTTAAAATCGTAACACTTCGCTTAATAGCCGAAACGTGCCTCCTTACCTCTTTACTTAATTTCGAATATGTACGTTCAAAATGGCGGCTAGTGATGGCTCGTCATCAAATGAGGATTGAGTTTATGCGATTGAAATAATGACCTCAATTACTTAAATAATACTCGTATTTAAAGTTATTATTTTAGGTAAATTTCGAAGAATGCGGAGATAACGACTTTGGAATTTTGGAAAAATATCACTACATATAGACTAAGGATCACAAACAATAAAAACTAACCCTTTTAGTATCCACTGCTGCAGATGGGCTTTTCCTCATTTACTTTGTCTCGTGCGTCAAATCAAATCAAATAATTTTATTGTGGACCATGGGTTATAAAGTCGTATATTATATGTCCCATAGCTGTGCTATATAAATTTTAGACATAGTACATACAACAATTATACACCCTAATGGCATACAATAATTATAATTACAAACAACGATCTTACATCTAGTTTTACAAAATTGACAACAATTTATATTTTATATGTTTCATATCTATATGTTTATTAAATAATATAAGGGATGCGTGGCCTTGAAACGCCATGCTGGACGAGCCGGTTGGTGAGTCCATTTAGGTCACAGTTCACAGTTTTCTCTCAGATAATGCCATATATTTCTGAGAGCGACCTCATTTTAAACTAGTGTCACGTCACTAAAAGGCGGCTTTCCACAAATCCCGCCTTATCCCGGCAGCGCCATCTGTCATCGAGTTTGACAGTTGACAGAGGCGATGTAAAAATAAACGTTGGTAAGCTACCGACTTAAAGCGCGAATGAGTTTCAAACTTTTTTTGTTTATCAATTGGATTCCATAATGGAATATTTGGAATGGAGTTTCTGCTTCAAGTTTTTTTTATGAAATTGGAGACAGACAGTCAGTCCACTAGCAATTAAAGACAATTAACTTATGCCCGCGACTTTGTTCGGGTAATACATATGACTATTATAGAATGTACCGAGTTACATTTCAATGGATTAAGAAATGCGTTGTTTGCCCTAATTTCGATATGTAACTTTCAAACTGATTGTTGTTTTAGATTCAGTTATCTTTAATTGAGATGTACTTTTTGGAGGGGATAGTGCATGCTGCTTTCCCGCAGCCGCATAGCGAGCTCGACTGGCCATTGTACAACTCTCTCACAGAAGACTGCCTTGAAATGTACGGCATTTCTCACTTTATCCTGTTGCCCCGATGAACGTACGTCTTTCGGTAGTGAGTGAGATATTTCTTATCCCATCCTAATCCTTCCCATTTCACCGACACTTCCAAATCCATTCCTATCTCTCCATAGGTAGGTAGAGCAATCTGGGGAGTGACAACGTTTGTCATTTGGACTGACGTCGGTATGTATCACGAATGTCTATGGACGACAGTGTCCACGCACCATCAGGTAGACTATATGCTCGTCTGCTGCCGTTTTTCCATACAAAAAATATTTTTCCAAAATATCTCTAATAATAAATATAGGCAGTATATCAGTAGTGAATATACCAAAATCAGTGAATATACTTTTGGTATATCCGAAGTGTTCATCAACGCGTCTCGCCAGTTATGACGTGTGGTACCGAAACGTAGCTTCTAACGGCAGGCTCGATCTGTAGGTTCCAAGTCGCTTAGCGAGCTGTGTATGGAGAGCTCGGAATTTCTTTGCATAATAAGAACCGAAACGAAGTTTCGCCAAAGAACTAAAGTCGCCGAAGCGCCTCACAGAATTTTAGCACGCTGAAGTGGCATATCTGCTGCCGGACCAATAAACGATGTGGTAGAAGAGTCCACGAATGGAGGCCACGTACCGAGAAGCGCAGTGTGGGACACCCTCGGGGCACGTGAACCGACGACTTTGATAAAGTTCGCCGGCGGTGGTTGAATGAGAAGAGCCGAAGATCCAACAGTGGAGAGATATAGGCTGATGGTATGCTCGTTTGCACGTCTGACATCTTTCAAAAATCAATTGTCAGCAAAAGGCATTAAGTGCGTTTTTCCTATGAAGTTGACACGCTCTACCCCCTTATGGAAAATGTCCGAGTAGATTTAAATATAGAACGGGTTGAAGACGCGAACGCCTCGCCGGTTAACGAGATAATATATCGCTACTGCCATTAAGAACTAATTTTAATTCGGTATTTTAGTGCATATTAGTGATTTCGTCTAGAAAAATTAGGGCGCATTTCTTTCTAATTACATTTGAATCAATTTATTTTCAATTTTAGAATTTTATCTAGAGTCTAGACATAATTCTAGATTCAAGACAGATTGTTGGTCTATACTGATATTAACGGATAACAAAGCCGCCACCACAAGCGTGAGGAACTACACCAACTCTAAAAGAGTGAACTCGTCAACCTGCCTGACGAGCGTGGTGTTTAAGGTCATACATCCTTCGTGCATAAGACAATGGGCATGAGGACGCCCATGACAGCCCATGTCACGATCACGATCAAATTATGATCACGGTTCTTCGCACGGCTACTAGAATTCGCGCACTCCTGCCATCGAAAGTGTTGGCTATTAGAATTGCCTGGCGACGAACCTGTGTTGTGTGTCGTCGGGAAGGGGACAAGTGTTAAATGGAGAGAGATGAAAGAGCTTTGTAGGGAGTAAAGAAAATGCGTACCGGAAAGAGCCCACGCAAGAACGGCACGCACCTCCTACGATTCCGTCCTTATAATCGTATGGTTATATGGTTAATCTGGTAGGGCCATAGGTGGTGGAGTGCTGTACGAATTCTGATTTTGTTTCACTCCTGTATCTTTATCGTCACCAGAGAACCTAACCCATTTTTAAATTTGTCGCTCATTCACTATTTTTTGTTGCTCAATTAATTATTTCTCATTTAATGTCTCGCCGCCCTAACTGCGGCATCTAAACCACGCTTGGAATGCACGCAATGTTTCTCGTGGCGTGTTAGCTATGAGAAACATGTGTAGACATGTCACTACATTGCATTGGGTAGGTAAATCAAATCCCACCACTATGTATATCACCAAAGGTTGGTACTGTATCTGGAGTTATGCATGCAGTATAACAGGGGATCGATTATTTAGGGAAATTCTGAGAAGGGATTTATACACTTATTTTTATGTACCTTAGAACGGCAGCCATTTTATTCTTTTAATCGGCCCAATAAGATATGCAATAATAAAAAGACAATAACTATGAATATAGGGGTTGTAGAAACATGAAAATTGTTGAAAATTCAAGACGATGCTAGAAGTGCGGCAGTGTAACCTGAATCACCCAGCAAGGAAGTACCCATATCAAGGCTACGAGCGTCACACATTTCCAAGTTTTACACACTTTTTCACTTATTCAGTGATTTTTGACTTTTTAGTTAATAAATTAGTAGAATATTAATTTAGTTGGTAAGTAGTTTTATTTAGTTCAATTTTTGACATTTTAGTTTTAGTAAATTTTTAATATTTTTTTATCCCTATACTTTCAATTAGATATTTTTGTGAATTATTCTGAATTCAAAAATCATGTTCTCGGCAATAGGTACATTTTTGGAAACTCCCAGAAAGTGGTTTTATTGAAAAACTATAGCAGTGCCCACAACTTCGTTAGCGTGAAGGCTACCAGAAGCCCTGAAGAACTGCACCATCTCTAAAAGAGTGGACTCGCCAACCCATTTAGCACAAGACAATGTGCATGAGAAGGCCATGTCTAGCGGTGGATACTAAAATGACTAGTTATGGTTAGATATAAAATAAAACTACTTTCCAAAAATATATACAACAAGCATTAAACTCTCTCTAATAAATCCCAAACAACACGCCATTACAATGTGGGACAAAAAAACCGGGCACACAATGGCGGCCTAATAAATACCATCGCCACTTGTAAGCATGTGGGCAATAAAAGGAATTGGATCTCCGTGTCTGTTTTTATACGATTTGTGGACAATTACGTATTATTTGGTATAATTTCTGGGACGGCCATTATCTTTTATAGAGCGAAAGACGGCTAGAATTGCCTTGATTATTTTTTATATGAAATAACGTACAAATGTGACATTGTCTGAGAAAAATTACCTTATATAATGTTCTAGTTTCATAGACAGTACTAAATTTAAAAACAACACATATTTTTCTTTCTTTATCCTTAGAGCGTGTTTATATTTAAACACAATCTTGAAACAACGAAGTTTTAAGTCAGATAATCTTAACCAAAGTCAATATAAATGGATGGGTGAGAAATTAATGTGACGAGCTTTGGAAAAGGCCTATATTCAGCAGTGGAGACAATAGGGTGATGGTATGGTGTGTCAGTATGATAAAAACTTGTCGAATTTCAATCATTTTATAATATCAACAATCATGTACTTAAGCAAATTTTATGCAAATAAATTCATTAATTCTATAAGTACATAACGATAAGTTGGTCCCTTTGCTCAGATAACATTGGAAATAATTCAGAGGTCTCTGTGACATGAGCAGTCCATACCATATGTATGTACCTATTCATATTTGAAACTAAGTAAGTAATTTTACAGACAACATCTTACTTTTCGCTATTGCCAAGTTTGCTGAAAGAAATTTCCTAAGGACATTTGCTTATTGTATATATATATTTTTTAATACTTTTTACGTACTACAAGCAACCCGCTCGGGTTTTGCTCAAGTAGCAAAGAAAACAAATATTTTTCAAAATTGGTTAAGTATTTTGAGTTTATCCTCATACATACAAACAAAACAAATGTAATTTTGGCATAGATGTTACTTTGACACAGATAATGCAACTTCTAAAAGTTTCTGAACTCTATAGTTTAGATAACGTATTTTAGATGAGGGCTGTAAAAAATGTAAAAAGGAATTCTAATGTAACTCATTGTATGTTGTATACTCGAGAGTGGCATGTAATGTAATGAAAACCGGCAATTTGTAAAATGAATGTGCGAGGGAACAGATTAAAAAAAAGTTAAAATATAATGACGCAACGATAGTGTAAAATCTTTTGAGGAATTTAATTCATATAAACCTTGTATGCGTTGTATGGACGCGTTTGCGGGGTAGACGAATCCTTAGACATAAATGTCTAACGATAATTTCTTACTTAGTGCACGCTCCAAAGCTGCAATCTCTACAGCCGCTGGCCGCGCCCTCCTGTTGAAGTTATCTGTCTCTTAGAAGTCTACTGACCTTCATTCGAGCATTCGTCTTTAAATTTAACAGGAATTAAATAGCAGAAATTAGCAGCAGGTTTACTTTAGCGGGAATTAAAATTCCTAACCATCCTTTGATTTCTTTCTTAACATTTGATTTCTTTTTCTATCAGATACATATATGTATATTAGTAGATGTATGCCCCACCTATCCCTAATAAGGGGAAGACATCCCGTGTACTCTCGACTACTAATTAACGAGAAATAGGATAAAGATGTCCCTTCGCTATCCTCTTACCTATAAAATAACTGTTGAAATGTCTCCAGTCTATATGTAAAAGCATTCGCTTGCTTTACAAACTTATTTACGTTCTTGAAAGAGTTATTACAGTGAATATAACGTTCAATATCCGTTGTTCTAACTGAATAAACATGTTTGTTTTACAATTTTTTGTTTGCGGTCGGTATAACCTAACTATAAGTAGCAGTTGATTATGAGCTGCAAAGAAGTTTGTATTATCGCGAACGGTCGATCGGTCGAGATTGTGATGAATGTGCGCATTGGTTTTTATAAAACTGTAATGTACATACTGTTTAAGTAAATAAATGAATTTATTATATGTTTAGGCAAGGTTTGGTGTATAATGGGCACTGTCTCTGCTGTGGACAGCCCGTGGTCACCGGTCTCTGCCGTGGACAGTCCGTGGTCACTGGTGCGTCTTCAACTGAAAACCAGCGTTACAGTTCACGCTGCGACATATGCTGGGTTGGTGGCGATTGGCAAAACATTTAATATTCTTTTTGTTTTCAATTGACATTTTATTTCATATGTTGTTGTCAATGAAATAATATTAAGCTTTAAGAATTACACACAGAAAACAATACACAAAGTTGAATAAAGAAAAAACTCACCATAAGAAGAATAAACAGCTAGCGTCAGCAGCAAAATGACCCTCGCGATGAGCGCGCCAAATTTCACTTCAAAATAAATGACGCCCATTTTATATGATGGCCGACAGCACTACACTGGACACTTGTCACATAATAAACTAAATTTTAAAGTTTTTGGACTCGGTGAGTCGTGTGGTGAAAACATTCGCGGAGATGCTGCTTCTGTAAAGAAAGAAAATGATAATATTAGCATACATGTGTATAAAATATTAATACATATATATATAGATAGATAAAACTCAATATGTATTGCATACGAAAACAAAATAATACAATGAAATTGTAAACGCATGAGATGCACAAAGGGTGATCTTGTCGTCAGCTATATCTTTGGGTAGAGAGGAAATAAACATATATATATTTTTTATGGTAAGAAGGCAGCAGACGACCATACAAGTCCACCTGTATGGTAAGTGGATACTGTCGTCCGTGGACAGCCGCGATACATGCCAACATCAGTCCAGAATGAGATGGGATAGGGTTAAAGTCCACGCAGATGTTGTCACGGGGCAACTAGTGAATAATTACCATCAAACGCTGACGGCTATATGTAAGTATATATCTTTAATTTTTAACTACAAAATGACAATCGAATAAAAATTATAAAGAATTAAATCTTAAAAGTACAACAGCGCCCCCTGGTGAATTAGAACCACAACACCTGTGTGTAAAGTGTGGTTAAATGTTTACAAAAAAAATGTATCGAAATCTGTTCGAGCGTTTGAGAGAAAAGTGGTAACAAAGGCGTACACAAACAACCACATTTTCTTACTCGAAACGCATACATACCATCTACGTTCCGCAGTGGGTAAAAATGAAATATCAAGTTGGGAGTTTAGCGACGAGAACTAAAACAACATGCATACATAAAACACATTAGCAAATGAAAGATAATAACAGTGTATCATATTGTGTTACCCGTAGTTGAGCTTTTGCGCGAATAGGCCGGGAGCTGGGCGACATTTTAAAAGGCAATTCTTTTTACAGAATAATCACTAAAAGTGGTTCAAGTGAGTTAGTGGTCACCGTTAGTTTTGTTAGTGAAAACCCCGTTTGCAAACAATATAATTTATTTATAATTTATGAAATAAAAATAGTCTTTATTTACGAACTTCTACTCTCAAAAATATTAATATTAATATTTTTTTCCTAATATTTTTCGGCAGCCTTATTATCATGTAATAATAACTTTATTATAATTTATTATTGAATATTCATATTATTTATATTTTTTAATAGGTAAGTTATTTTTTTAATATAATTTCCGTACATTTCTGTACAGAAATTAGTCACGTTCCAGTGTAGGGGGATAGGTTTTTAAAAGATGTCTTTACCACATGCGGCTATTAATTAAGTAATTCTACTTTCTTATTTCTAATACCAGGGGGTATTAGCCTTAACCTAAACATCCGAAATGCAACGTTGCACCTAAGTACTGCTAAGACGGATGTTATGGCTAAGTGCAGTGTCTTATCGATGGCACAAGTCAGTACGTTTTGAGTTTACTTCTTACTTACGAACAAACAAAAAAACTTACGATTGCCTTTATAAAAGTATAGATTTCGTACCCTTACTCCTGGTATACAAGAAAAGTAGGGGGGCATGGCTAATGCAATAATTACTGCACTCCATTTTGTCGGTATTTTTGTTTCATCAGTGCCTTCCCTCCGGCGGGACCGACTCGGCAAGAGGGGAACAAGAAAAAATAATATAATTGTTTGCCCTTTTGCGCTTGAATAAAAACGCGCAGGTAGACGAGATGTCTTTGTAAGGATGTGTTTTTTTTTGTAAGTACACTTTATTGCACACCAAAGAATACATGAGGTGTGATATAAAAGTTTAAATAAATGGTATAAAAAAGGTAAATCGATAAGCAAACTCTTTCGGGCAACCGTTGGGCGGCAGGAAATTGTTGATTGATAAAATTTTTATGTGATTCTTATTCCTAAGTATTAAACAACATTTTTGTGTACGTAAATGAGTTAGTTATTTTAAGAGAGGCACAGGCTAGTTTTTAATAACGATTTTAATTTTTAATAGAACACACTATTTCTTAGGGCAGTGATACACACATGCGTGTTACTCGAAAAGCAGTCAGACAGTCAGAACTCAGAAGCATGCATTTTATGCCATTGCACGCGTCACAGTAGATCGCAGACTGTTTGATTTTTTGCGTGCGTGTGTCCCGCGCGAGCAAGCGGAGAGGGAACTATAGTAAAGTCAATATAATCAGCCACTTTTGACAAGTGTCAAAGTGGATGTCATAGTGTGGTAATCTAACAGCAATTATCGATTAAAAACAAAAATCGATATATAAGTCATATATTAGTAAAACTATCGACATCGACAACTGGCTTACTTCTTTTCCTTTTCTTCGCCGTATGTAAAATAGGCCAGATAGGTCGTACTTTTTCTTTTTTAATTTCAGACATAGTTTTAATATATTAATATAGTAAATGAGGTTTAATTAAATTAAATATTAAATTAAGTTTAATTAAAATAATATATTAACTATTTATTTAATTACTTATTTTTTAATGTATTTACTAATTAATAACTGTATTTATTTAAATTATGATATGTCAATTATTTAATAATTTTATTGTTCTCTTAATTTGTTTATTTATCGTAACGGTAACTTTTTTCGATATTCGTTTCTCTCTACAAGTTACTTCGATTATAAAGATCACATCCCTATTATTAAAAATGAAAAAATGTGGACAGGCGTAACCTTGTAGTGGGGTTCAAATTTCTTGAAATATAAATTGATAATGATGTTTAGCAACTAAATTAACCGTCGAACTTATTAAATTTGATAGAAAAAGAAAAGTTTATTTTTTTATTTTTTAAAATGTTACATATTTTTAGTGTTCAGTAATGAATTTATAAACTTAAATGGATTTATGGAACCGATGCAAAGTTATATCATCACAAAATCAATGAAATGTCAAAAGTGGCCTATTATATTGACTCTACTGTACGAACTCACGAGCCTCCATTTTGTGGTTTTCAACTGGTACTTACGAAACGCGTAACTGTGATGCTTCTTACTGGCATGTGTATTGAGTCGTCATCACTTGCTAGTTATTAGTATGCCAGGCATTTCCGCGTGGCATACCTTTTACTGTCACGTGTATCACGGCTATAGTGCAGTCCGCCATTTCTGATTTTTATTTTAGGCAACTAAAAAGAGTCTAACCAGATCGAATCATAGGGTAGTTTTCAAAGGCAACAACAGTATTGTTGACGGTGAAAACATACTATGAATGTAAGAAGGAAAGAAAGAAAATACATGTATTTGTCACACATATAGATGTGTACATGTCAGACTGGATCCCGTCAGAAAAGTTCCGAAAGTTTTCTCCAATAAAAATAAAAAGTGTATTAAGAGTAATATTTGAATATTTTTGTTAACTCCTTGTGTAATGTAAGACGTAACACAATTAATCATAATTCAACAGCATACGGTTACCTAACTAAATACATATATATGTTAAAATAAACTGGCAACACAGAAAAATATTCTTGGCTCATTACAGCATAAACACGTTCAGGATTACGCCTCGGGCTGTACGTGTACGGTCTAATGGAAGCTAAAATCACACAAAGGTAACAGACAGACAAACAAAATGTTCCGACGGAGGATGAAAACTGGAATAGGGTCCTCAGATGTTCTGTCCTTTGTTCTGGCCCATGTGTCATTTTAAATGAAAATCTGTACATAATAAGATTAATGTCTGTGTCTAAACACAAACTGGAGCCCGCGGGCCGTTAGTGGCCTGCCAAGTATATAAGCTCGAAACATATTTTTTAATTAATTAATTAACCATTTATTAAATATAACAACTTACCTAAACTCGGTTCGCGTTAAGAATTTAGTTAGTTATCGATCGAGACAGTAGGTGTCACTGTTTTCGACCAGTAGGTAGTATTAGAAATTCGGTTTGTTTCTAGCTCACCACATTCTTATTGCGAACGCATAGTACAGTTTCAATTTTGGAAAAGCATAATAGATTGGAAGACCATTTGGGAGGGAGAGAGTGTACCTGAAATCCAAAAGCCACTGGGCGCACTCGACTGGCCAAGTTGCCATTCTTTCACAGAAGGCTACCATAAAACCACTGCATTACCACTTTATCATTTATCCTATTCCTCCAACGTACGTATTATACATGTTTCGGTAGTAAGTGAGATATGTCAGAACCCATTTCCATCCTATCATATCTTATCCCTTCCCATTTTCAATTTGCCTTTCTCCAAATCCATTCCATCCATCCGGGACACGCCAATGTTTATCATTCTGGCCTGATGTTGGCATGTATCGCGAATGTCACAGGGCGACAGTATCCACTTACCATCAGGTGAACTGTCTGCTCGTTTGCCACTTCCTTTTAGTCCAAGATCCCACCGCGTGATTTCTACGTTCATCTGTTATTTAATCAAAACACAATTTTTATAGATAATTATTAATAGTTATTAATAGGTTCTGCCGGGTTGCCTATCAAAATATGGCCGCAAGTACTTTTAATTAAAATTTAATTAATTATTTTTTTTGAACAATTTCGTTCACTTGTTTTGAAGATAAAATATAATCCATTTCAAAGAGAGATATGTAAATTAAAAAGTTTGGGTTGCCGTTTCTCACTTGGCCGCAACCCCTTGCCAGCCAGGTGTAAACAGGTATAACTTCATTAAATTTATACGTTCATAACGTATCTTAATAAATTATATATCAAATTAAAGCTAATTTTTATCTCTACACGATGGGATACGGTTGCTTATGTAAAAGAGCCCGCAAATAGGGGTTGCCAACTGTTAAAGATACATAAGAGCGAGAGAGGGTTAGCGCACCACATCGTCTATCAGAAAAGGACGCAGTGTTCCAGCTATCCGTCGCTTTAAAACTATTGCGGCCAAGTGGGAAACGGCAACCCAAACTTTCGTCGTAACAAAATGCAAATAGCTCACCAAATGAAAGTATGAATTATAAATATTAAACAAACCGCATTTACAATAATTAAAGTACAGACCGTCTGTCCGTCAAACGGATGATTTATGTTTTCCCGCCATTTTGTTCTTATTCCCCTTTCCCGCCTGTGTTGTGATCGCCGCTAATGTCACTGAGCTAAGAAAATACGAATTAACTTTCATTTAAAAATAATTGACTTATCTGGTAAAGAACCTTTAGTCGGTCTTACTTTATCAAAATTCTATGTTTTTAATAATTATTTACATAAAGTTATATTAATTTTAAGTAATTATATTTATAGTTACAGTTGTATATCTTTTTAGAAACAATTATGTAATGATATGTGAATTATGTGATGATAATTATGTGAATAACAACTGGCCCGTGTTTAAAGATCAAAAATGCTAGAAAACCAAATCCTTTAGGTACAATTAATATTTTAAACCCTAAGTATCAAAAAACAATCATTTTTTTTATTTGTGATCACAATTAATCATGGAATGGGTGGGAGACACGCATTTGTGAGTATGAACTTTGAATTCGTATTTATTTTTAAAATATGTATAAATTCCTGTCATATAGGTATATTTTCATAAATGTTACGCGTTAAAAGCCACAAGTAAGTTAAATGTAAGAAAAATATACCTTTACCCTTGGTTTTTAGAAAACTTTCGTTGTAATTCAAGTGGACAAGATTTTTACAAAAACGGGGTAATTTTTTGAAATTCATTCTAATACCTAGTAAAAAAAATATTCTAAGGAAAAATCAGACACCGACGGGTATCGGTGTATCTAATTCATTAAAGATCTTAATTATACATAACGTAGCCCAAATGTTGAATAACAAAGTAAGCAAATTAATTATGATTAGTTTCCACAAGTTAACTCCAAAATTACTAACTCCACACACACCGAATAAAGCTTCGTAGCTCCGAGTTGTATTTGTTTTATTTGCCCCACACGGGCGTCTTTGAAGTGTCCACGCCTGCGTTTGTAATTTAAATTTACGACTTAGGTTCTGGGAAGATGATCAGAGGGCTAATATTATGGTTACTGCGGTTATAGACAATAATGTTTATGGTTATGGACAGTCGAAAATATTTTAGTTACTTAGACGACACGAAACTATAGATAAACTATAGCAACGCGCCGTATCTATGAAAATAAGTTGCATAAACTCTTGTACAAACATGTTCATAGCTCTCTTGAAAGAACCCCATGTCGTAGTTTAGTAGAAAAACCTCAGCTGGCAGTCAATTACTTTCGGTTTCCCGGTATAAAGTGTCTTGAAGACGTAAAGTGTGGATATATCGCGCGTCGATGTGAGGTTCAACAGAAACTTTGTGTGCTTGGTATAACAAGCCATAGCCCATGTTTTTGCACTGCTGGAATAGGCCTCTCCCAAGGCTCGCTACCACATATGATCTTCGGTTCTTCTCATCCAACTACCACCTCTTTAAGTCGTCGGGCCACGAGGCCGGAGGGCGTTCCACACTGCGCTTCCCGGTACGTGGCCTACATTCGAGGACTCGTCGACCCCATTATTGGTCCCACAAATAAGTACATACAGTGAAATTAACGAGACATGAGTTTTGCATCTGTGTGAGTGGGTGTCGAATTGTGCAATCCGATTGTTCAAATGGTTCGCCACTATACACTATCAGTGTGCACTCACACAATCGCAAAGCTCATGTCTCGTTGATATCACTGTATCTGGTGTACATTAAGCTAATTTTTGAAAATATTTTTTTTTTCATTTGTATATTATTTCTTCAAACGCTGAGCGATCCGCCGCCTGTGAGAGTAGAATCGTCGACAATTCTTTTTGCTATAAAACGGTCTATCATCCTTAGTCAGCCGAGCAGTAGGGTTACAAGATCTGTCATCGATGATCAAATATCAATCAGTCCAATTAAAATATAAAAAACGATGCCACTGGAACGAATCTGGTGTTCGGTATCAATTCTTGAGCTGATGACGTTGATTGGGTAACAATAGATCATTTAGGAGACGAGGTCAGTGACAGGCGAATGCATGATGCCATTGTATAGTTTATTTTTAACATTTGGTGTACTAATTTATTTTAGTTTATTTTAGTAACATTATGTAACTAAAAATTACCATGTATTTTATTATTTTTTTATTCCATTAAACCTTGAATAATTAATTAATTACTGATCGCTTAGGTTTTTGGTTTGGGTTTACGCAGTTCATATCTAATTACGAGTAGTTAGTTTCTATCGGTTGGTAGTTTGATTTTGATTGTTTTTATAGAATAGAGGGCAGACGAGCGCGCGCGCCACCATCAAACACCAACCACACCATCTGCAACACCAAGGGAGATGCGGGTGCGTTGCCGACCTTGCAGGGTCCTGCTCCCAACTCTCCAGAACAGCGCCATATCGTAGCGTAATGGAAAAACGTCGGCTGGCTGTTCATTCTTTCGGCTTTCGGGTTCGCGGATTTGTGATTTTCCATCACTTTTTCTGTCTTACCCTACAGTGGGACGTTATACATTGATAAGAAGCCACTTACAATCAATCGTGCTGTATAAATCTCCGACGCGTTCCTTTGAAAACATCCTGTAAAGTTTTTATGAAAATCCGTAGGGGATTACGGAAAAATTCCTCCTTTGTCACACAATAGTTGGCAATTTTCTCCGAGCTATGAACTAAACGGTATATGTTGGAAGCAGTGAAGAATAAAGGAGACACCTAAAGGGGTCGCCGGTGGAGAGCTCTTGAGACGAGGGCCCTTCAAATTATACAGGTGAATGTGTAGGGATGGGACGATCGCTGTATCGATATCGATGAAAAAATAAAATGTAACTATAATATTCATAGAAAGGATGACCGAAGGTGGCTGCAGACCTAAGCGCTTGGAAGAGATTGGGGGAGCTATTTGCCCAACAGTGGGACACAGTATAGAGCTTTTAGAAAAAAAAAAATTGAGGATTATAACACATAAGCGAAGCCAGGGTTTATAGTAACTTAATCATACTGTTTACATTATTATTGTCAGCTACGAATATTTATCGCACGTCAAAAAGTTCGATACAATTATACCGACAACAGCCACATCCCACCTCTAGACCACTCATATCGCGTGGAGCGGTAGCAAGATTTTTTTGCTTACATCGCTTATAAAAGAAAAAGGTCACGGGGTCAGGAGTTTTCGGTTACCGTCCGGATTAAAATTTGTAATTTTTATGCATTTTCTCGGTTATCTTCTATAATACGAGGTGTTTATCTTCAACAAGCAGCAGTGCTCTCCTTAGCAAAAAGGCACAAGTGCATTTTGACGACACTAAAATGTTACTAATGCCTTTTCTTCTTCCTAAGGAGGGTAGAATAAATATTCCAGGTGTAACTATTTTTTTATATATAAATAAGGCGACAAACGATCAGACAATCCACCTGGTGGTAAGTGGATACTGTCGCCATGCGACATGCACAATACAATGATACATGCCAACACCAGTTCAGCGAATCAGGCCGCGAACGCGCTGCCTATCTTTGCAGATTTGGAAATGAATTTAGAGGAAGGGTTGAGGTTGGGACGTTGGGATGGGAACATTGGAGTACATAGTCAAAATGGAATGACATTCATATATAATTAGAAAGTAGAGATTATAGTTATAGTTGAATAACCACAATTACAAAAGTTATATTTTTTTTTAGATATAGAATAAATGGCAGAAGAGCGGGCGGGTCGCATGATGGTAAGTGGTCACCGCCGCCGCCCATGGACACCTGCAACACCAGGGGACATGCGGGTGCACTGCCGACCTTGCGGACTCCTGGTCACAGCTCTCTTGAAGAGCCCCATGTCGTAGCGTAACGGAAATACCTCAGCTGGCAGTTCATTCCACAACTTTCGGATTCGCAGTATAAACTGTTTTTTGACGGCACTGTACCATACTCGACTCCACTTAAATAAATACGGTTGAATATAGGCGCAATATCTGCCCTTTACTCTCTATTTGTTACATAAACGCAAAATCAATACCTTATGCAAACGAACGGATAATTAACCTCGTTGGCCTTTCATAAATTAAGATCAGTTTAACATTTAACCGATGAAAGTTAAATATCGTTTCGTTTTAACGCGGAGAGAGAGGGTTATACAAGCCATTAGGGTTATTATATACTGACAGCTCATTATATACTATTACTTTCTTTCTATTGTAATGAAAAATTTAGCGTTGTGGAAATAAAGTACATAATCTATACTAATATAATAGAGAGAGAGAGTGCGAATTTTGTGAGTTTGTGTGTATGTGGAGGGCAATCTCCGGAACCATTGCACCTATTTGAAAAATTCTTTCACCATTTGAAAGGCACATTATTCTAGTTGGACATAGTATATATATATTATGTGCAAAAAAATTGACAGGCATGCAACGCACGCCGGGCACAGCTAGTAGTATATAATCTGACGAGTTTATCTAGAATTAAAACTATCACTCTTTAAAAAGACTAAAAAATCACAAATCGTATTATGACATTATTAAATATCTTATTAGAACATACTAATATTATTCAATTTCTTCTTTTGACATATATCAGTGTAAAATTGGCATTATTTAACGTTATATATCTATTTAAGCTACATATAATAATTGTTAGTTCATACAAAAAAATATTAGTTATGTAATTTCGTGCAACATCTAGTAATTGGTGACATTTTGTTGTGTTTGATATCAATTGTTAATTTTGAAACTAATTTTATTAATAATTATGTCCTTTGGTAGATACTGAGTTTTTTTTATAGAAAAAAAAAGGCGGCAGACGAACATACAACCCACCTGATGGTCAGTGGCAATTGTAACCCACGAACGTCCGCCATACATGCGCCAACATCAGTCTAGATTCTAGAATGGCAAACGTTTGCACGCCCGCAGATGCGCTGCCCAACCTTTGCAGATTAACGAATGGATTGGGAGAACGGGTTAGGAAAATGGGGAGGGATAGGATAGGGCAGGATGGGAATGGACTCTGGCATATCTCCCTCACTACCGAAACACGTACGTACATTGGGGAAATACGATAAAGTAGGAAATGCAGTACATTTCAAGGTTTCTGTAGGTACCCCTCGGTAACGTGGCCAATAGGCATGATGACAGTATCAAAGAATTAAAGAATAAATGATTTTAGGGAAAAAAATATGTTGAAAGAATTCTAATAAATTAACCAGTTTTAATGTAAACATTGAGATTAATAATATTTTCAATAAAATAAAAGTATAAAATACTGCATTCGGCCATGTTAACTAAAACGCCAATCAGAGTGAATGACGTCACGCCTCAGTGAACATCACCGTGTCGCTTGAACTTCGATTGATTTACCTACCTACGTTTACCTAGGTGTAACGTCACAAGCGACGCCATGACACCTGCGAGTGTTTTCGCGCATAATTCAAAGTAGATAGAAAAAAAATGCATAATTTGCGTTAAAACTTATTTTATTGCTGAAATAATGTTATTTTCGGAAACAGTAGACGTGAATCTACATTATAGAAGCGGATTTCAAAATCCGTCATCATGCCTATCGAGTACGCCCAGTGGCTGTGGAAATGCAGCGTGCACTCTCCCCCTACAAAATATTGTGATCAATAGTCAACCGCTTATAATATTGTAATGTTATCCATCAATATCAATGTAATTATGTAGTATTAAGCTTACGAACGTTGCACGCCCAGTATGGATACAACTGCTGAAATTAATTTCAAGTACCTATGTTATCTCATGTGTACCACAGTTGATTGCAATAAATAAATACAGAAAATAAGAAAGAAATAAATGTATTAGTGCCAGGCAACACTACACGCTATTAATAATAATATTTAAACTATATTATAGTCCACTTAACACAAAGCTGTGTATTATCACTCGTCTAACGGGCCACAACTCAGCGTGTTTTGCAGCAAGAAGTCTCAGTTGTAGCCGCTTGCAGTGACTCGCGGACTGCCCACACATGGGCCATGGGTAATTACTAATTAAATCATTACTATTTTTTCAATGCACTTCGACATCGTTTATATTTTACAAATCTAAGTAATCGGGTAAAAATGATTTCTACTTTTAATACGCCATAGAGTGCCATAGACAGACAAATCGATTTAGCAATACTTCAACATATGTCGCTCCATTCGCTGGATAATGCACTGAGCTGAATAATGGCTTAAATTTCAAAAATCTAAATAATACAATAGTTAGTAATTACAATTTTGATATTTAATAAATAACATTATTTACCATACCATAAACAGTTGACCCGATTCATAAATTTAAAGTAGCTCAAGTTTCCTTCAGGGAGAAACGAAAAAATTCGACAAGAAAACTAATGTCACTGATATATCTTATAGATTTACCGAGTTTACGTGGCAATGAGCAGGCCATATCTGGCGCAAGATCGACAACCGATAGGGAAGACAAGGCCTAGAATGGACACCGGCCAGCGTTGTGTGCGAGGATCCCCGACCACGTGGACCAACGAATTGAAGAAGTTAGCCGGTAGTGGCCTGATGAGAAGAGCTGAGGACCGTGTGTAGTGGCGAGCCTTAGGAGAGGCCTATATCCAGCAGTGGAGACAGATTGACGCCATATACACAGTTACGCAACCCTCAAATCAAAGTTACTATAATATACATTAGTAGCCCGGCATGGCTCGTATCAGCTCGTAAAAGTGAGTATAAAATGAGAATCGATCGTAACGCACACCCGAAACTAATAAATGCGTCGTATAGACGGTTTGCTCCCGTTTGGCGTATTTCCATTTGAACCAATACGGTTTATTACAATTTGTGCAGGTCGCTGCCGATAGGTCCAAATGGCGGACAATGGGGGAGGCCTATGTCCAGCAGTGGACGTCCAAGGGCTGAGAAGAAGAAGAAGAAGAAGTGCAGTTTTAATAGTTTAGGAACTGGTAGGTACTTGAAAGCGTAAAAAGTAGATGGAATAGAATATTCCCGGTAAGAATTTAAAAAAAAATGAAACACAATTAGAGAGTCCATATTACAGAACATTTTACTAAAAAAAAACTAATGGTATGTTTAATACTGATGATATTTCGCGACACTACGTCGTATTTTGGCGGGCAATACCCTGGTAGCACACCAAACGATTCAGAAAAAGGTACGAATAGTTAGTGAGATAAACCTATTCGAGCAGGTTTGCCTCATTGGGTAACTACAAAATGCCTCAAATTCGCTGCCATTCGCGGCATTTTGTTTCACCTGGCGTGTCGTGCTGTTTTTAGTGGGGCATAGCCTGAGTAGGTTTTCCTCGCGAACTACAAAACACGTCACAGTAATTTTTGCAATGTGACGTCTGACAGTCCACGTCGCGTCAAATCTTCCGTCCGACGGAAGAACGGCAACGTCGCGTAGAATACACTTTCAAATGCAACGTGACAATTTCGGCCTATTCTCTGCAAAGAGTCCGCACGTGGAAACAGACTGATAATCTGCTATAGAAAATGGTATGTGGCTGCTACGCTCCGTCGCCGATTTGCTACTGTCGAAGATCGACGACGAAATTTTCGCAGGATATGACGCTGGCCTTAAAGCATGTATTAAAATCTACATAATACGGTTAACGAATTTACAACCTTACGCATTAGAGTCAAAGTTCGTTCAACATCGTCTTCTCATCGAAGACCACCTTGAAATGTTTCGTACGTGTACGTACGTGTTTCGGTAGAGAGTGAAATATGCCAGAGCCCATTCCCATCCCATCCTATCCCTCCCCATTTTCCCAACACTTTCTCCCAATCCATTCCTTAATCTGCAAAGGTGGGCAGCGCATCCGGGGGGGTGCCAACATTTGTCATTCTGGACTGATGTTGGCATGTATCGCGGATGTCTATGGACGACAGTATCCACTTACCATCAGTTAGACTGTATGCTCGTCCGCCGCCTTTTTTTCGATAAAAAAAATCATTAAAACGAGGTATGTACTCCCGTTATGCTGTTAACAGACAATATATCCACCCTCCCATAAATCGCTCCATAAAGCGCATATACATCGTAAACATTTTATACTTCACTGGACCCTGTGATATAAAATTCTATATTTAGTCCTGGTTGTACTGAGATTTGTACTTTAGGGCGCAACAAAATTTTGTTCAATTTTGATCGATGTTAGCATGTATTGCAGATGTCGAACTCCGATTTACCTATGTTTATGTCCGTAAGTAATTATGGTCCAACCATAGTTACTCGCAAATGTATTTTCTGCGGCACTTTTTATCCAACCAATTAACGTTTAAGAATATCTAGTCGTACGTCGATGGAATTTTTGTAGAGGCTTAATATTTGAATGAAAATTCTTTTATTGCATGTCTGTTGTGACTGATTAATTGATTACATTAATTTTTCCGCACTTTTGGGGATGTGTACATCACAGCAAACAATATACAAAACAATAGACACGTCATTGCTTGACAGGTTAGACATAATACTCGTAACGTATTATACAGAAACAATAGGTTTATAGGTTTAAATTGATCTGTGTGATCAAAAATATGAATTTCATTTTAGGTTATTAAATATTGTTTATTTAACTTCTTTTTTTTATTAATATTTAGAATATTAAATTTTATTATATTTATATATTTTTTAATAAATAATATTTATTATCTTAAAGATGAAAGACAGAACATATATATTAATTATTATAGTAGGTATATAGTATTCTTTGTCTATTAATTTAAAAAAAACAAACGCAAGTTAAAGCAGAGCCCTAGGCCTTGGTGTCAAAGAGTTGAGAGGCGAACCGGCAAAGGTAGAACCGGATCTGTTGACATTTGGCCTGGGGTTGGCCTAAGGCATAGAACATTGCGTATCATTTTTAGCACGAAACACGAGATATTGAAGTTAAAATAAAAAAATGGCGCAGCATCTTTGTCTTACGATAGGCCAACCTGTCACCTGCAAATTTGTATACGCAAATGCAATGTTCACTAAATAATTACACCGTATATTACTTATCAGAAGGCACGAGATAGGTCGTGGGCTATAGAATCGGACAACGTGCTTCATTATGTGTGCATATTGGATTGCGAAGCTTCACGGATATTCATTTTTTTAAATTTGTGAATCAAAAATGTATGCAGTTGTCTTTTTCTACTCGTATACGAGTATGTCGTTGCACCACAGTGAGTACAAATACATTATTGCCAGTATGTACTTGTATTCGCGTAAAAGTAATGGCTACAATATGGTATTTAGTCTGTTTCAATCATTTGCAGAAAAAGATGTTTTATACATTAGGGCTCTGTGATGCCACAATAATACATTTATTTCGTCTAAGCCTTGATTAATTTTAACGCTCATTTTCATTAGAAATCATTTCATTATATTCAATGGTAATGTACACAATCCGCTTAAAGTTTGTCTTTTGGCCCACACTACAAAACTGACCCATGTCACATAAGAATTGTCAACAACCTGTCTTGTACAGGACGCGTTCAAAGTTAAAAGCGTACGTACGTACATATTTAATGTTTTTACTAACACAGATTTGTGAAGTCAATTAAACTTAACTATAAGCTAATAAGGCCGCTGCCACGAGTACCGAGAAGCTACGTCACCTCGCTATCCCGCTTGGCCAGCGGGACGTTTTATGGGCACACACGCCTAATTCACAATACAATGTGCATGAGAAAGCCCATCTCCAGTAGTGGGCGATAAAAGGGCTGATTACAGTATACAACTTCGGAACCAGCGGCAGTTTTGAGGTCTGTGGATCGCCCGTTAAGGCTCGTTTACACAAAGAGTGTCTCGAACGGTTCAGACGAGAATATTGTCTACGATTCTCGTATGCAACCAAGCTACATACAATTCTCGGCTGCAACTGTTCACATGATAAAAATTCGAAGATAACAGTAATTAGACGATGATAACAGTTGCTGATATGCTATCTTTTGATTGATATTTTTCTAAAATCTCTTTACAATCATCACTATAGCCTTAGTGATTTAAGATTTTTTTTGCTCGCCTGTTCTTTACTACTTCATTTACTCTTTGGGCAGGTATTTTTAATTTTTCAACCTTTAATCATCTGTTTAACTTATATTTTTACAATTCCATCACACCTTCCAACGTGCCTCTGTACAACCTAAAGGTTGCCAGGTAGAAAATGCCTTCAGGCCTATTAAGCTCGCATTTTGTAAGACTAAGTGCAATAAAGGTTATTAAATAAATAAATAAAATCATAATGTAACCTTGAGAAGGCGGAGTGAGATCACTTGTAATGTAAGTACTAAAAAGATAGTTCAAGTAAATGCAGTATAATTACCAAGTAAAGAGGCATCCAATTTGGTTTAAACGGTCATGTTATAGTGAACCAACGTAGCGTGGTACACTCGAGCACATAATTACTGTAATTTGGCGCAATCGCACCCTTATTAGCGGCCAACTGTACACGGTAAATGGAGCAAGAAGTAGAGTAAGTCAGCGAGCGAGATAATCACGTTCGCCCGACAAAAACTAGGGTTGTCGCACATTCGATTTTGAATAACTCTCGTCATTGCATTACGAGAGCAAGGGCTAGAGAATTAAAGCAAAATTTGTAACAATTATAGGTACCTGTGAAGGCCGGTTTTAGTATAGCACCACTTCATTTGTTCCGGTGTCTTAAAGCGCGACTAAAGGATAATAAATCCAAGCGTTGAGGAACTACACCATTTCTAAAAGAGTGGACTCGCCAACACGCTTGGCCAGAGTGCCGTTCCTCATGCTCATGCATGAGGAGGCAGTGAACTATAAAAGGGCTGGTTACGGTGGAACTTAGGTACTAGGAGTTATGACTTTTATTACAATGTCATTGGACTATTTGATCGTACGCGATCATCATCACATCATCATCGTTGTAAGCTACGATTCGACATCAGCCTATAACTTCAGGGCATAGATCTCACATATGCGAAGAGTGCCCAAGTACACGCTGACAGTATACGATGTAGTAAGCAATGTGTAGTGACAGTAAGCTTAACCACTAGCTCGGTGGTGAAAGAAAACATATATTTCAGAATTTAAATAAATCTGACGTTTATGTATCCTCCAATCCGTACTGGGTCCGCGTGGTGGAATATAGCCTGAAATCCCCCTAGTAATTTAGTCCCTTGCAAGCCTATGCCATTATGGAAAACCTAATATTGTAGTTGCGAAAAAAAAACGGTAAAGTATTTCGTTTAAAATCGTTCCAATAAGAAAAAATGTCGTCTAAAAGAAATTGCTGCTATCATAAGACCGCATATTTCTTCTTCATGTCTTTAAATATCTTTAAATGGTAAATTTACACGAATGTTTTAACTAAATCAAAACAATGAGTTTTCTTTCATTCATCCAATTGAACATAATTATTTCGCCAATTGTGACTGTGATTTTACTTACTCTGGTACACGTGGCACATGTATCGTTTACAAATGCCACACACTTCGTGTAAACAAGGCGTTTTTGTGCGTGTGCGAGATATATCATACTGTCTCTTTTCCATATTATGGGCCCGTACCAACTAGTCATGGTTAGAAGTTTCGGTTTAACCCTTGCGGGATTGAGGTTTATGTATTTAGGGGGTAGGAATTCACCCGATTATGCAAGGGGGTATTTTGTGGTTAGGATATTGTTAAGGTAATTATGGTTCAACACCTTAAGGACGATAATCGCATGAGCGGTCGTGTCATTGATAGTAATAAAACAATACACGTACTGATTTTAAGTGCAAGCGATGTAAATTATAAATTGTAAATCCTCGTACCACCGGATGGATTGTCTGTTCGTATGTCACTTTCTATCTATAAAAAAACTCCTGTAACCAGCCCTTTTATCGTCCTCGGCTGGACATAGGGCGTCCTATGCACGTTGTCTTGTGCACGAGGCCCTACAACAACACGCGGGCCAGGTGGGCTGGCGAGTTCACAGGCGAGAGATTTTATAGAATTATAGAGAGAATT
Source organism: Sesia apiformis (assembly GCA_914767545.1). Taxonomy (NCBI): domain Eukaryota; kingdom Metazoa; phylum Arthropoda; class Insecta; order Lepidoptera; family Sesiidae; genus Sesia; species Sesia apiformis. Next base: position 4,470,021 of record OU611976.1, read on the forward strand.
ATTAGAGAGTTTATAGAATGACATACGAAATTTTACGTCAAATGGCGAGTATAGGGTGTCCCTGCGCTTCCGATGTCGTAGCCTCCATTCGAGGACTCTTCTATCTCATCGGTTGACAGTCCAGCGGCAGATATGACCTGCCACTTCAGCTTACTAATTCTATGAGCTGTCTGTGACTTTTGTTCATTGGTGAATCTTAAGTTTCACCCTCCGGGTAGATGGATCGATGATTTGTCAAGTTCTCCGGTAGTGGCTGGATGAAAAAAAAAACGGAATGGGAAAGACATAGGCCAATGATATGGTAATGATTATACACGGTTCTTAGAGGATTTGATAATTTTTCACAAGCTATATGACTTTTGACCGCAGACATAGACAACGCAAGTTCGTGAAAGTATACGGTAACCACGAAACCAAGCGTGTCACTTCACGAGTAAATTGTATGGAAACCAAGCGTGTCACTTCACGAGTAAATTGTATGGAAACCAAGCGTGTCACTTCACGAGTAAATTGTATGGAAACCAAGCGTGTCACTTCACGAGTAAATTGTATGGAAACCAAGCGTGTCACTTCACTAATAAATCATAGTGGTAGATATAATATAATTGATATTTTCGTTATAAAAATAAAACACTTAACATCAAAATTAACGTTTACAATTCTCACGGGGTACTTGCTAGCGACACGGATCAGAACAAGTAAGGAGCGACGCGATAAGTAGGAGCTTAGCGCCAACTTCGGGCACGCAGCGACTGATAGCTCGCGATATGTATCCCTATATATCTGTGCTTTTGATCTTCAATTCCTTTTATGTTAATGGTCTCATTGGGCCAAGCCGCGCTTGACTGGTCAAGTGTTCCTTACAGCTTACCTTAACTAAAGGTTAGTGAGTTACCGATCAATCCTGAGAACCGGGAAAGTACGACGGTTAACGGTCAAATAAATAAAATTACGAGTAAAAGTGGCTCTTACTTGCTTCCAACAATGGATGAATAAATTAAGTGAACCGGTTAAAAAATAATGACCAGGTTTCGAGTTCGCGAAATTCAATAAGCAATGAAATTATGTATTTGTGAATATTTACGAGTCGAGTGGGTACGCGTATCCGTTACTGAATGTATAATATTTTGTACGCCATTGTGTTCATGTCGTGTGGTACCATCCTGTCTTCCCATTGGTGTCGTTAAAGGAGACTGAAGGATACCAAAACGGCTACCACGAGGTCCACCAGCTCCGAGGAACTACACCACCTCTGATAGAGCGGACTCGTGGTGTGGACAGCGTGGCGTTTTAAGGCCTTACATCCCTCATGGACAAGACAATGTGCGTGAGAAGATCCGTGTCAGGAAGTGGATGATAAAAGGGCCGATTACGATTATTTATTTATTGCGTTAATGCATTTTTAAGGAGATTTCGAAGATATACCTGCGGGGATCACAATTTTCGAATTTTTACTATACATACATTACATAATCCACTACATCTCGACTAAGGGTCATCAGGTAAAACTAAAACACCAATCGGTTTCGAGGTTAAAAAGATATTTGTAGAAAAATAGTATCTACATATATGTCAGTTTAGTCTGAAGCCAGTTCTTAGAATGACGTTTTTTTTGGTTGTAAGATAGTAACATATTAGTTCCCTTACTCAAGAAGCTATATGCAACTCTACCTATCAAAAAAACGGTCATTTAAACAGATGTTCATTAAGAAAAACTAAGTGGTCGGATTAAGGACTAGGTCAGTATTAGGCAGCTGAAACGTGCACGTTTCAGAAATAAAATGTATCGATAAAAGTAGAGCTTCATATCAATGTGAGCTTCATTAGCGGCCCTCGGAGTTTGTGCACTGCAGAAGGCTGCTGCACGGTAAGCCACTTACCATAAGGTCAGCGCCGTGCATTGATTTTGAAACCTGATAAACAATAGTTAGGCGTATGCAAGTATCAAAATAAAAATTGTTATTAATAGACTTAAAAATGTGAGTAGTGATCGCAAGACTTGCGATCGCCGGTGGCTTCGCCAGCGCTAGCGTAGTAGTCGAATGGTAAGCTCCGAGTATTTGCTCACATGAGACCACGCGCTCCTGTATCAGGTAAATTGCAATTCACAAATCTCGCAACGTTCAACAACGGACACGTTCCGCGCCATATACAATGACTACGCGATTTGATGATTCACTGCGGTACCCGCAAAAACTGTACTAATTGTAGTTCGCGGGTCTGCGGTACCCTAATTAGGCAGGGTTGTTACGCGTACTATATTACAGTAGCTGTAGGTACACAATGTTGACCACAGATATATAAGGCCCTACAAAATTTGTGTAAAATATTTTTATATGTCAATCAGTGTACTAAAACTGATTTCACTAAAACTTAGCATGTATTTCATGACATTTTTTATTAAATTATAATTAAATATTCGTCGATTAATTCACTTGTACTCGTATGTGCATAACACATTACGTGGTTCATACCTAGTTTACGCGCATTTACTAACAAGCGGGCCAAAGGTTTAAAGGTCCAAAGACCCTTAGTCTGTATACTGTTATGTAATACGAGTAAATTAATGGATAATTATATATTTTTAACACAATAAAAAAATCATGATATACATGTTCCGTATATATCAGGGTTCGCTGATATATATCAGCGAATATATGTCATAATATATATCAATTACCGCCAAAACTAGAATTTTGGCAGATCCCACGCCTTTGAATAAATAGTTATACTGGCATAAATAAAATTATGATCACTGCCAATAATCCAACACTATATTTCCATAATTATATGTAATTTAGTTGAATGTTGATTATTAATCTCAAAGACTGTAATTTTTTGTTTCTCTAATTTTACTCTTATTTTTGGTTTTTATATAAGTATTAATCAAACTCAAACTTTCATTTAACAATTTTGGATATTTTGATATGTATTAGAGGTTAAAGTATGAAATTGCCGATTTGTACTGAAAAATTAAAACTCGTTTTTTTCTAAAATGTAACATATTTATTTAATCAAAATATTTACCCTCATTATCTATACATTGTTGCCATCTAATCGGAAGTTCATTTATGCCTTTGCAATAGAACTCTGGGGATGTAGATTCGACAAACTGTGTGAAAGCATTTTGTACTGCCTCTTGGGAAGAAAATTTTTTACCACGTAGAAAATTGTCCAAATCACGAAAAAATGGTAGTCCGTTGGAGCAAGGTCTGGCGAGTACGGAGGATGACGTATGGTTTCTAACTGCAGCTCCTGTAGAGTTACAACGGTTTCTCGTGCAGTGTGAGGTCTTGCGTTATCATGGAGCAATAATGGTGAAGATCGATTCACGAGTCGGGGCTGTTTCACTGCTAGTTTCGCCATCATTGTTCGAAGTTCGGCACAGTAAACATCTGCTGTTATTGCTTGACCAGACCTGAGAAAGCTACGAGTATAGTGAATAACACCATGAATAGACCACCAAACAGTTATCATTACCTTTTTATTGGTAAGCTTTGCCTTAGGGCACTGTTGCGGCGTTTGACCTGGGGTCAGCCATTGCATTTTTCGCTTTCGGTTATCGTAAAGAATCCACTTTTCCTTTTCGTCACATGTCACAATTCGATCCAATATTCCTTCATTTCTGTACCGATTCAACAAGGCAACGCAAGTTTCAACACGCGTTTCTTTCTGCAGATCAGTCAAATCATGAGGCACCCATTTTTCATATTTTTTTTATCTTTGATTTGATGCAAATGAGTCAATATTATAGGTAAGGTAACGTTAAACCATGCCGCTAATTCCTGGGTAGTTTGACTCGGATCGGCTTCCACCATCTCCTTCAATTCAGCGTTATTCACCTGTGTGGGCGGTCTTCCACGTGGTTCGTTCTTCAAGTCGAAGTTTCCATTACGAAAGCGTTTAAACCAAAAACGCACGGTTCGTTCATTAGCAGTCTCCTCTCCAAACGCAGCATTGATATTGCGAGCCGTTTCTGCCGCGTTAGTTCCGCGTCGGAACTCGTATTCAAAGATTACTCGGATTTTCGAAGTATCTATCTTTCCCGTCTAAGCTGAATAAAAAAAAACAATTGAAAGTCGAAAATCGAATGTTGCACATTTTTTAAAACAAGAACCTCATAGGTATCATGTGAAAAAAGTTTCACTCGAAAATCTCACACCATGAAGGTTTTATGTCAATTCAAAGTATCTATTACTATAAAACGGCAATTTCATACTTTAACCCCTATTATATATGTGCCGTTTTGTTCTATAACTTGTTGCCATCTTGTAGGTAGTGACATGATCGCGTTGCTGTAGAAATTTTAGGGTTTTTAGCCAAAAAATTGCGACAAGTAGTTTTGACAGTCCTCTCTTGATGTTAAACTTACACTATCTAAAAAATTCTGAAGAGACCGAAACAAGTGGAAATCTGAGGGCGCAAGGTCAGGGCTATATGGTGGGTGCATCAACATTTCCCAACCAAGCTCTCTCAATTTTTGTTGAGTGGCCAAAGATATGTGAAGTCTGGCGTTATCATGATGAAAGACTACATACACCCTTTCTGTTGATCAATTCCGGGCGTTTTTTCTCAATTTCTTGCTTTAGTCTCATCAGCTGTTGACAGTAGAGATCCGAATCGATGGTTTTGCCCTGCGGTAAAAGCTCATAATGAACGATGCTCTTCCAATCCCACCATATACACAACATCACATTATTGCGCATTAATGCGGATGTCGCCACAGTCTGTGGAGCTTGGCCGCACTTAAACGATGACCTTTTCCGCACGTTCTTGTCGTAAGTGATCCACTTCTCATCACCAGTGATCAATCTTTTCAAAAATGGTTCGGTTTCATTGCGTTTTAATAGAGAATCGCAAACGAGTACACGGTTCATTAGGTTTCTTTCAGTGAGCTCGTGTGGTACCCAAATATCGAGCTTTTTTGTGAATCCAGACTTTTTCAAATGAGTCAAAACTGTTTTGTGGTCAATGCCCAGTTCATCAGCAATGTCGTAACTACTTATATGCCGATCTTGCTGCACTTTTTCACAAATGGCATCAACTTTATCGGTAACAGGGCGACCGGAGCGAACTGCATCTTTAACATTAAGATTTTCTGACTGAAAACGCTTAAACCAACTTTGTGCTACTCTTACTGACACTGCATTAGGTCCATAAACGGCACAAATTTTTTTCGCGGCTTGTGTCACATTTTTCCCTTTTTTGGAATAAAACTTTAAACTGTATCGAATTTCTTCGTTAGATTCATTCATTTTCTTGGACAGAAAAACAATTGAAAAATGGCGGAAAACAGTTTTTTATTTTTTTATTTACTTTTTTTAAATGTTACCTTTTTAATGGTATCATAACCAGCCAGGTCCAAACAGTTCAATCAAAGATATTGGATCACAACTTCATACATACAAAATACGAAAAGACTTTCTCCCGACCTATTACATAATATGTTATGTATAAAAAACAAAGTTAATCGTAACAAAGCTATTTCTGCACATGAAATATTTATTGAAGTGATTGCAATATAAAGTAAGTACAAGGGATATATAATATAGAGCCCAAAACAATATTTTGGGAATTTTTGTCTGTCTGTCTGCATGTTGCATCACGCAACATCTACTGGACGGATTTTAATGAAACTTGGCACCGTAGCAGCTTGTGTGTCGGGTTAACATTTAGGGTACTTTTTATCCAGATCGATTATAGAGTTCTCACGGGAATGACAATTTCACGCGAACGAAGTCGCATCCACTGCTAGTAATAATGTTATGAATGAAATATTGAGGATTAACAAATGGTTTGGTAATCTACTATCAATTTTATAAAAAATCGCAAACAATTTCCAAATTTTAATTTCGATCTGAAACTGATGCGTTTGGAATAGTTTGGATACACGGTAGGGTTGTACGAAATCGGATCTTGACGCTAATGCGTTCCCAGTAAATACGGATTTGGATGCATTCAAATTTGAGCCTGTAATGGAAACGTCAGATGAGGTTTTCGGTTGCGTTTTCTTTTTAATTTTATACCTTTTTAGCGTGGCCACGATCTAGTTCGGCTCTGGGGCTCAATTTAGAACTATTCTACCGTTACAATAATTTTATCGCGTTAAAGGCGGTACAAAACCAGACCTCCTTACCACCCAAAGGTTCTGGAAAGAAATCGCATTATCGATAATTACTTGTATTCCAATTACTTGTACTTTGTATTTCTCTGTTAAACTGTATCTATCTATGTACCTAAAGCCAGTCGGACCATCCGGGGGCATGCCAATGTTTGTCATTCTGGACTGATGTTGGCATAGTGTCCATGGGCGACCATTCACTTACCTGCTGACCTGCTTGGACTATCTGCTAACACCTGTTTTCCGTAAAAAAAAATGAGTAATAATTTCAAGAAAGCGATAATTATGATAAAAATTAGTCTGGCATTGAATTCGAGTCGAATCAAAATTGTTTTTAACAACTATTTTTAGTGATAATGATAACCTATTGATATTGTTTGAATTTGCGCCGCTTTTCCAGTCTCAACTTTCATTTGCCAGACTCTAGATTTAATTCGATTGATTTTTTATTAAAAAAAAGTGTTTTGGTGATCTTAATCTACTAAGTACTTACTGCCGAAATAAAAAAAAGTTTAATTAAAGAGGTTAAAAAGTATGGGTCTATTTCACTTAATTATAGAATAACGATAATTATGAGAAAAATTTCAATTAAATTCTGCTCTCAAAACCGATTATCATTTTCTACCTGGCAACTTCGTCGTTTAACAGCTCAATCATCGTTTAAAATTATCGCCAAAAATACATTTTCCATGAAAATCGTAATACGTTGTTGTAATAATAACAAAATACGCTAATTAAAAGTATCGAAAAATCCAAAAAGACTATTGTTATAAAAGCTCAAAGGTTTAATTTGAACGTGAGATTTTTACTTTATTTACAGGTAAGTACGAGGGGAGGTCCAAAAGTTCGTGGAATGGAGGGGATGGAGTGGGGATAGGTGCGCTCGCTTAGTGTCATACTAATTGGGGACTCATCATTAGTATATAAATTGAGTTTCAGCCTTATTGCGTCATTCGTTTACGAACACTCGCCTGCTAAACAAGTCAATCCGGAAGAAAACTGAAACTATGGAGAAAATTGGACACCGTGCTGTGATAAAATTCCTTACCAAGTAAGGAAAGAACGCTCAGACCATTTTGAATGAAATGGAAACCGTTTATGGGGAACAGTGCCCTAGTAAATCAATGATTTACAAGTGGCATGGTCTTTTCAAACATGGTCGGGAGTCGATTGAAGACGACCCTCGCTCAGGAAGGCCAGTTGAGGCCACCACATCAGACATCATCGAAAAAGTGGAAAAAATTGTACTGGAAGATACCTGTTTGAAGAAAAAACAGTTATCTGCATTAGTTGGAGTATCAGATACTACCATTTTGCGAATCCTACATGACCATCTGGGTATGACAAAAGTCAGTGCAAGATGGGTACCGAGAATGCTCACGCCGCTTCAGAAACGGCAACGCGTCGATGCGACAAACCAATTTTTGGAGTTGTGTGGAGACGAACCTGCACAGATTTTGGAGCGGATTGTTACCGAAGATGAAACATGGGTTCATCACTTTGAGCCTGAGTCCAAACAAGAGTCCATGCAATGGCACAAAAAGGGCACACCACCGCCAAAGAAATTCAAAGTGTCGGAGTCGGCGGGAAAGTTGATGGCTACTGTTTTTTGGGATTGTGAGGGGATAATACTGATTGATTACAAGGAAAAGGGAAGGACCATAACCGGAGAATACTACGCAACGATACTAGAAAAATTAAAGGAGGCCATCAAGGAAAATTGGTGTGTTGCTCTTGCAAGACAACGCGCCGGTTCACAAGAGCAGAGTTGCAATGGCTGCTCTGCACACGCATGGCTTCGAATCACTAGTCCACCCACTAGTACAGTCCAGATCTGGCCCCAAGTGATTTTTATTTGTTCCCCAATTTAAAAAAAGACTTAAGGGGAAGGAAATTTTCCGACGACAATGAGGTAAAGGAGGCAATTTTGGCTCATTTTGAGGCAAAAGATAAAAAATATTTTTACGATGGTTTAGAAAAATTAATTCATAGATCTAATAAATGTATTCAGCTTAAGGGTGATTATATTGAAAAGGAAAAATAGATTTGTTGTTTCATTTTATTTAAAACCCTTTCATTCCACGAACTTTTGGACCTCCCCTCGTATTAAAAGGCTGTATGCGGTGTGTGTGTAATATAAAAATACAAGTAATGTTTTGATTTAATTCTTGTATTTTTGGCACAATTATAACTTATATGCTGGGTTAACATTTGGGGTATTTTTTATCCACATTAATTACGAAGTTACCACAGGAATTACAAGTTCACATGAACACAGTTGGCTGAAACCGCTGGTAAGAAAAATAAAATGTCCAAATCACTAGTAGGGAAAGAAAAACGAATATTTATACATCATGCATGACATGGGGAATAGATACTTCTAAACTATATCTGTTATGTATGTCATGCATGTATGTTTATATTTATGTATAACGTTACCTGAGCAAAGGGATCATATTGTCAATATTAATTAATTATTATTGACTTTGGTTAAGATTTTCTAACTTTAAATTTCCCTGTTTCAAGATTCTGTTTAAACAAAAACATGCTATAACATGTGATTTTTAAGATAAATCAATAAAAAATTGTGTTTTTTAAGAATTACAACATAACTATAGATATGTACCTGCATAAATGCAGCAGTCATCAATCTAATAATTGAATGTGACTCATGACAATGATTAGATAGAATATCTTAGAATGGTTGATGAGTTATAATAACTGATAGACCATATGAAAACTAATTCAATAACCCTGATACTAATCAATGGGGGAAATAAGTCCTCGAATTGGAGACCACGTACCAGGAAACAGCGTGGGACACCCTCTGTCCAGGTGGACTGACAACTTGAAAAAAGTGGCCGGTAGTGGCTGGATGAGAAAAGCTGGAGACCATAGAATACAAAGTGAACATCATACAGAACTGGACTCTGTATTATTATCATGCTGCAATGCAGTGAATGACTTTTTCATGACTTTTGGTTGCCTAGAGGTATCTATACTATACTCACATTGTAAGTTGTAAGTTTAAATCCTCACCCTGTATCACTAAGGTTCTACTTAAGTACAGACTTTTAAACATTGACACTAGTTCCGTAGTGAGGGAAAACATCGTGAGGGAACTCACATGCTTGTGAAAAGAAAAAACAAATCTGGAGTATGTGTATCCACCAATCAGCGCTGGGGTGTGAAAACACTCAAGTAAATAATTAGGGGAGGCTTGTGCCTGCAGTTCAACATTATAGGCTGATACAAGTATAGATTTGTGTTATCTGTTCATGGTGGTTCTGACAATGGAGAGTATAAAAGTTGTTCTTATGACAGGCAGAATAATGTATCATGATAAAGTCCTACCTAATAGTAAATTGTAATTTATCTTTATTTAATTGTATTTGTATTTATTCTAATCTAATTTTTAATCTGGTAATATTTTATCATAATTGCATACCCTTTGTTTTTGTTATTATACACTTCTTAAAGTATTCCACACTGTATGTAGAATTATTTATAAGTATTTGTCATTTATATATTTGTGTAAATGCTGTTGGTGTATCTATGAACAATTAAATAAAATCTGTAAGGAAACAAGGAGCAAAAAATAATATGTTCCAAAAATGAAATATTACAAAGACATCAGCAGGCAATTTTATCATTGAAATGCACAAGACTCTTGCATAAATAATTTATTTCTTTTTAACTTTTGAAATTGCCACATTTTACACACATTTATTATGTGGGTCTTACATTGAATGTAAAACCAAAAAAAAAAACATGAAGATAAAAAAGATAAATGTAAAAATGTGTTCATTTCTTCTTCTTACCATAAAGTAAACTTTTGGAAACGTAAATATAACAGTAAAAATATGAATTAAAAAAATAACTCATTGCCACATGCTATATAATCCTAATTATTGTCCTTCATCAACTACAGAAATATATTTATTGATTAATGCTATCTATATATGTACATATATATTTTTTAAGAATTAAAATAAAGATCAGATCTAAAATGACTTCAAAATCTCATAGAATTTTTCATAGTGTACAGGGTATCTTTATTTAAAAATAGAAGCAAATATTGATAAAAAAACTTAAAAAGAAATAAATGTAAGAAGCAAAGGCATTTGCTTTCTTACAGCCAAATAAAAGGTTCTTTACAGTGAGCACAGAGACCAAACTATACTGTATAGTTTGTAATTCAATATGCTGTATTTGAAACCTGTTCCTCTAGTCAGGTTCTTTGAGACAGGTCTTTGCTATTATTACTTTGCCAATGTATAAATGAATAGAAAATTTTAGTATTTTTTGTGCCACTTGTTTCATGTTTAATGTTGTATTAAAAATAAAAAACTGAATCTTTTCTCAATAGGTTTTTAATCATTATGAATTGCTGTGATGCTTATGAATATTTATTTTTATTTATCTAGAGCAGATATGTTAGATTTATATATTTTAGATGTACCGTGTACAAGATAAAATTATTCAGTCATTAAAAATAATGGTGAGGTTGTCATGTTTTCTATCACATCTAAATGATTTATATTATTACATTGCTCTATCAGAATATGTCACTTAGGTACAAACTTATTTTTAACATTAAACATTAAAAATAATATGACACAATAGAACTACGTTCAAATGTTTCATGTGTCAAATGGCAGGCAACAATAGACAAAGATTTTGGCATCGATAAAAAAGTGTATTCACGCGATCAGATACCCAGATACCGTTGTTGTTGTCAATTTTATTTTTTATTGAAGCATTTAGAATGCAGCTTTATTTATTATTCATATCCGTTTCGTGACGTTCAAACACCATTCATTATTTTAGACACGAAACTCGTCAATTTATTGTTTTTAGCGTTATGTAGGTATTACAAAACTATTACAGGTGGCCGATTAGAAAAAATCTTTGTTCTGAAATTAAAACTACCTCCTTGGTCGAATTGAAATTGAATTGTAAATAAAAAAAATATTCCATCGATTCGAATTTCAATAGAACTATACCGCCTTTTGTTGTAAACGTCAAATTATTTTTTAAACAGTGAAGTAAAGTAAGTGAAATGTATAAAAGTGTTATAAATTTATCTAAATAAATGTAATGAGATTTGTTTACTAACCTTTACGTGCTGATGGGAAATCCAATGCACAGCACAAGAGTTAGTACCTTTAACATCACCATCACTTCAACAATAAACTCAATAAAACACTGCAGTTTCTATTTCTTTGTCAAAAGCACATACCAAAAAGCAACATTTGCGATATTTGGAGCCGGCAGCACAGTATTGACCCATTCCTTTATAAAACCATGGGGAAAATATGCATTTTTTATTAACTTATATCGATTCTAAGCCCGTCACAGCCCGAGTAAGAACGAATGCTGGCGGTAACGGGAGGCCTGGAGAACTGGTTTCTTTATGTAACAATATCACCCACAAGCACCTTAGTAATTTCATTAATAACACCTAAAAATCGATTCCACAACAAGGTTCACGACAATTCGAACAGAATACTGCGGTGGCGTGGTAAATTCATTATTTTACTACCTAATAGCCTGATATAACACGGCGTTGCAGAATTTTTTGCATAAATACACCTTCTTTAAGCTACAAAGTGTGAGTTATGATCGTGCCGAGTAATTTTACGAGTCATTTTCTCTGATACAAAGGTTGCAAACAATACGGTACTGAAAAACACGGACGACCAAACGCTACGCACGTTCAGGATGACACTAAAATCGAGATAGATGTCGCATTACTCGCGGCCATCTTGGAAAATGGCCGCTGATACTAGCCGTCAAATCACCTCATTGAAATATCCACCATATGCGTAGATTATAAGGTTGAAAATAAAACCTAAATTTTTACCCCTCGATACTATTCGATCGTATAAGCCGACCGATTCAAAAAGTTCAAAACAAAGCGGTACAGTGGGGAAAGGAAGTGCCCTTTATATTTTCGAGTTATGAAAGGAAAGTTTTTAAGTGTCTCTCTTTCTTCATTGGCATTTTGCGGTGAATAACAAGGACATATATATTTATTGTACGCTTGCGTGGAAATGTTAAAATTTTTACGTTTAATTTTGTTTTGGAATACTAAGCTTTATTTATAGTCAGCTACGGTGTATAATAACGGCTAAACGGACAGGCGTATTCATTTGTTTTGATTACTGTTATAAATTGTAATAAAAACGATTAATAATATGGTAATAAAGCTCTAATAAAGTAATATCTAATTATGACTATGAAAGTAATTTTATAATATTGTGAAATCCGGGGCGATTTTACTTTGAAATTAGTAGGTAGACGAAATAGCGACGATATTTAGGTTTCAGAACTTTATTTCCCAAAGACAACAGATAATAATTCCTAGCCTATAATAGCCCTTTAATTCCCTCTCACAGACAATGCTCTGCGTTTCCTCTCTATATCAGCGTCGTATCCAAGGTCTTCGGTAACATGCCCTAAATTTTAATTTGCTCACTCTGCTTAAAACGACTCCATTTAACTTTATAGTGGGCACTACGGACCGGCAGTGAAGTCCATAAACTTTTATCTTGTAACAAGCCATGCGATTCAGCGTAGGTACTTACGAGTATGTCTATTAGCCTATGTCTTTCAGCCTATTGAAATAGACATCTCTCAAGGCTCATCACCACACACGGTCTTTCGCTCTTCTCACCAAATTCTTTAAGAAATCGGTCTAACTTAGAGGCCAGAGGGCATCCCGTACTACATTTTATTGTACAGGATTCCCTACGCATCGGCTGCCCCATATTAGAAGACAGTAAAGAACAAATTTATGATAAAAATGTATTGGAAACTTTGCAAAAACACCCATATATAAAATCTTTCGTATTTATGGCGATATACCTCGAAATTTAATGAGTTTAACACGTGATGCTCATAAATCGCAAAAAGTCGTAATAAAACGTAGGTAATATATGAGATAACTATAATATTTTAAGTATTCATGTTTGTATGTTTTAACTTGGCCGTTTGAATGATTTTGCGCACTGTAAAATTTGTTAAAAATACTTGCACGACCGAGTGGAAGTCATCAGCTCGTTTTTTTCTTTCGAAATGGCTAAATTCTTGTGGCCCTCTTCTTGTGTTCTTGTGTCTTTCAAGAGTCACCGAACATGTATGGTTTAGGGCGAGCGCAGAAGGCGCTCAGACAGGAGCAAAGAGTGTGTGCAACTAAGGGCTCCCCCGCCGGTAGACCGGCAGAAGGAACGGACCTCGGCTTAGGGCGTTGCTTTGGGAGGGTACCGCGGGATTCTACTAGGGGGTTGGGATGGTGAGGGACTCTGCCATAGTAGCGTCGGGCGGAGCCTTTCACATATTTGACGATGGATGGAAGTTCCAAGTTCTCGTGGGGGTCGCACGGCTTTACGCACGAATCTATTTTGGAGAGTTTGGAATATTTTAATGTTGGAGGGGGCTACGTGTGCAAAGACAACGCTATCGAAGGTCATTATGATACGTACACAGGTTTTGTACAATGTCAGCTTATTTCTAAGCGATATTTTACTTCTCCCGCCTATGAGAGGGTTGAGACGATTGAATACAAAAGGCGGCTCGGTTTCGGACAGTTTGTATGTGTTATCAGAAGGTCAGCCGATGGTCTAGGGTGACTATAAGATATTTGGTCTTCCTAGCCCAAGGGATAGTTTCACCGAAAAGGGATATAGGGACTGGACCATCAGTTCGTGTCTCTGCAAACAACCTGAACACTAGTGTCTTGGCAAACTTATCAGCGTCCTAAACGTGTTATTATACTGGACTCGAAAGGCGTTAAAAACCTTCTGGGTATATCCTATACATATATTCCATATATTGCAAGATAACTGACAGTAGGCCTTAAAAAGGGTCACTTTTACATCCTTGGAACTGCGTGAATCTACGAGTCGGTATATTACCGGCAAAAGCCCTTCTAATAAGTACGAATGTAAACTTGTTTCAACAATGTTTCTAAAACGTATCAAAATCTTCCTTTTTCCCGTTGAACCGCTTAATAGATTTACTTGATACCCTGTGACAGAATATTAAACAAGACATCTTCAAAAGTAACCTCAAAAAATCCCTTACAAGCAGTTTGAACAATTACCTAACTAAGCGGAATAAAGGGCTTTCAGATATTCTTTAATCGGAGAAACGGAAAAATGTACAAAGGGAATGGAGCCTCGGGCGGCAAGTGGTTGAACAAAAATAAGTTCAAACTGGCCAAGCTTTGTCTAAAACGTTTGGAAAATAGTCTTTGTAACAGATTGTGGAACTCCTTTGAAACTGAAAGAAGATAAAAATAAAATGATGACGTTAAATCTGGTGTTTTACTATAAACAATTTTGTTATTATCATAAGCTAATCATTGAATTGGATTTTTAGGTACTGTACCAACTTTATCAACCCAGCTTGGCGTTTTAAAGCCATACATTCCTCAAAGTGCATACATCTCTCTTGATTCTATACGATCCAAGTTATCCAGGTTATTTGAGATGTTTCATTTCCTGGCTGATACTTATGACCGTTTTCTTCGCTCTGTCGATAATTCTATTCTCCAAGTCTCTTCTTACCATAAATATTGGTTTTCTATCTGACTCTTTCGCCGCGCAGGCAGTTACTCTCTGGAAATCAATTCCCACTGACATTAGAAAGGTTCCGAACAATAATTCTTTTAAGCGGAAGCTCCAGGCACATTATCTTGCATCATCACAGGTTTAGTGTGTCTGAATGTATATGTTATTAAGTAAACAAATCCTAGTATCGATATATCCGCGTTTAAAGTTAAAAAAAGAACTTGATTTGTTTTCTTTTTTTTTTTCATTATAAATAGTAATAGGATGGCATTACGGGGATCTTTTATACAATAGCATAAATGTTTCCGGAAAAGCTACATTTATAGAGAAAACTATTTATCGCTCTTACAAAATGTACAAAAAGTGTTGAGGTAAAATTGTCTACTTCTTTGGCTGTCCGTGAGCATATATGTAGGTATATATTATGTGCTGGCAGAATATCAGTGCTCCATTTTGTTGTCGCGACAAACAATCTTTCTTTCTTTTCCATGCAGTTAGTGAGTATTTAGCGTTTCAATTTTGCTATTTAATCGTAGAGAAACAATACTCAAAGGATGTTGATGATTATTTACTTATTTATTTTACATGCATGGCAGTATTTGAGTTTGATATAATTTTCAGTCATCAAAATGCCTTGGTTAATTTTCACTTTGGTAAAGTGAGTGCGTTGATATTTAAATATAGGCACTTAGTCATTTATTGCATGAAACATTTGTTTTGAAGGTGTCAAGGAATTGCTTTACAAATAAAGTCGATATATCGACCCCGTAGAGCGAAAAGTCATAATATGATACTGACCGAAAATTACTTTCGAAGCCTACCTTACTTTCTTTTTAAATATGCTTATAGTTTCAAGGTTATAAAAAATTGAAAACTATTCAAGAAGTATACATAGCAATTATATTTTAAGTAAAAAGCAGTTAAAATATTTTAATTAGATTAAATTTGGGTATTTTTCGTTCATCTATTACATCTATTCTCTTGTTCACATATAAATTACCTAAGGTCCTGCCATCTATAGTTGTTTTAGAGGTAACTATACGTTTCTTCACAATTGTATTACAAGCAGTGGATAACAGATGGCGCTAATAACTGGAATATTTGATAGTTCTCTGAAACCGTAATGTTTCAAGTTAAGCGGGGAAGATGGCGTATTTTTGTAGTAAGAGCCAGTGTAACCAGATTTAATAGATTTATACTTTTTTGGTAGATTAAAGACTCATGTTTAAAAGATTGAAAATAAAACTTATTTACTATATCCCGCTTCCCTTTGCGTGAGAAGCTCGGCGTCTACAAGACCTACCTGAGACCCCGCCTCATGTACCTACGCTGCACTGGCATGGTACGCCCTGGTGCAAGAAAGCAGACAATCCCAGCGAGCAGAGCAGTCCCTAGCCCTGCGTACCATCGTCGGTGCCTCACGCTACGTGAAGAATGCCACGATCCAGAGGAACCTACACACCGAGAGCGAGTCTGGAAGACTTCATTGGCCGCCCCGCCACAATCATGTCCGTCCGCGCTGATGCGTCGCGCCTCCCTCACATCATTGGTCTAGCGCCCCTGCACGCGCGGCCGCCCGATGGCAAGCCCTTTTCAAGCGATCTGATCGCGACCGGGGGCGCGTCGACTGACGCGTTCTTAAGTCGCCGCCGCCTACGCTGGTCGCTCACTGGGTTTCTCCTCCTGGTGGGCTAGTACTGCGAGAGCGGCGTGAATTATACTGAGGCGGAACCACGGCCCAAAAGGGCCTCTCAAAGGACCTGTCCGTATTGACGGACAGAGGCGCCACCACAAAAAGGGAGTAATCCGAGTATCGTTTCCTCCGCTCCCCGTAAGGGGGTGCGCGAGATGGTCACGAGACTTATTTAAGTACTTTTGGTTTTATTTCATGAAAACATTGTAAAATATCATAGATGCAAAAAAAATTAAGAGAAAGAATTTTAGTAGGCGCCTACGCGCTCGGTCGGAGTACTTAATAAGCGCTACGACGTTTTAGATACGACAACAAAACCTTACATGTTTGTAGCTTTTGATTAACTCATTAAAATAATTTTATTTTTCGCTAGAACGGATGTACATATATACTTATTTTAAAATGGTTGACATGTTTTAGATTTTGCGCGATTTCGGTGACATAGATAGATATTTACATAGAACTCAATGAATATAGTGGTAGTATACTAGATGGCTAGGAACAAAACCAAGTTCAGCATGACAATTCTAATTAAAGTCTAGGGGGACAATTCTGTTTGTAGGGGGAGAGTAGACGCTACATTCCCACAGCCGCTGCGCGCGCTCGACTGGCCACGTTAACCCTCTCTCACAGAAGACTACCTTGAAATGTACTGCATTTCCTACTTTATCGTATTTCTCCAATGTGCGTACGTTTTTCGGTAATGAGTGAGATATGCCAGAGCCCATTCCCATCCCATCCTATCTTATCACTCCCCATTTTCCCAACCCTTTCTACCAATCCATTTCTTAATCTGCAAAGGCAGGCAACGCATTCGAAGGGCGTGCCAACGTTTGTCATTCTGGACTGATGTTGGCATGTATCGCGGAGGATGCCTATGGACGACAGTATCCACTTACCACCATGTGGACTGCATGCTCGTCTGCCGCTATTTTCTATAACAAAGATACTAGCTTTAATTTTTGAGAGGATCAAAATCTAAATTGCTTACTTAAATTTATTAATGTACTAATTATCGATTAGGTAGAATTTTAGTGGATAACTTAGTGGATTCTCCAATTTAAATCTGGATACTCTGGTAAGAGTCCTCTAACCAGTGGTCGTCAAACTTGTTTGATCAAGGGCCAATATAATTAGTGTGGGGATGGCACCTCGAGCCGCAATTAGTCGCATACCCATTTTTACTTATTCTTACTTTAATATATCTATTATCCTTATATACACAAATGAAACGATGTCTGTTTGTTTGTTTGCTATGCTTTCACGCATCAACGTGTGGACAAATCGTGCTGAAATATTGCGCCGACCTACTTAGGAACCATGAAAGACTACCTGGCAAAATAAACGGTTTCTGCGGAATTAGATCCGCGTGTATGACGGCGTGTCGTCTAGTCTAATAAATATATGTAAGTATTAATTTATTCACCATTACTATATTGTACTGAAAATCAGTTTTTGCAGGTGGACTGGCCAGGGTACGTCTTAGAAAAATACGACTGCGCTCCGAAGGACGCCCTACACGATCAATTACTTTGTGCAATTTTACGGTTTGTTTACAACATTTGCGATCGTTCGTTTGTATTCAAGGCGCGATATGTATGTAATAATATCGTACAATTTATGTAAAATATTCGTATTGTATTATAAGTGAAATTGCATGGACTTTAAAATGGTTTATAGTAGTGTATTTAGGTACATAATTTAGTTGAAAAGTTAATAAACGCCCTTTATAATGAATTAAATAGTTCCCACCCGTACAGTAATTCACCAACACGATTATCATCCCCTATTGTTTGCAACAAAAGAAATTGTCGTCCACTTATATGGTGTATGGACACGCAAGAGAAGGGGCCAATCTTCTTAACACACGTTACTACACACTGTAGAGTTTTAGATAAATTTTAGATATACCGAATTAATATCGAACAGATCGCCTTAGCGATAAGGTCGCTTATTTAAAGTCACTTATTATTGTCTCTGTCATTTAAAGATATGTGCACAGGTAATAACTATTTATACGCAATAAAGATTATTTATTATTAATAATATATCTATTGTGAAGAACACGACTTTCGAATTTCGAAAAAATAAACGGAATGTTCTGAAGAGCTGTTCGTTCAATCGGAAATTTATCATCGCACTTCCTTGACAAAGAGTTACTGTATACAGTGCGGTCTTCAAGACACTTTATGCCGCAAACCTGAAAGTTGTGGAACTCTGCCCCGCTTAGGAAAAAAAGGCATAAGTGCATTTTGATGACATTCGAGAAAGAGTCAAAAAAAATTGGTAAAATTTTCATTGACATCAAATCAGAGAGAAACTTGGAGTATACGATCAAATAAAAAGAATAACCATTGTTAATCACTCTTTGTTAATTTTAATTTCCGATTATAACGTTACTTATGTTTCGTTAAAAATGTTACTGTGCCGTTTCTTTATAAGAGCGCAGAGCAGACAGCTAGTTTTTATGTTTTTTTTTTCTCTTCGTGTATGGCAATAGTGCAATTAGCACATTCGGCCAGTATCAAGTTTTCTTCGTAATAAACAATTTCAAAGTGTAAAACGTATCCTGTCAATGTCCAGGCCCGTCGAAGTAAGTCAGGAGTCGGTCAGTAAAGCGAGAGTAGGCTTACTGAGGACAGAAGAGGACACCTTGGAAGCGCACGAAAAAAGCAGTCTCACGCTTTTATTTGATTATCACAAACAGCACGCACGAAAAACACTTTTATTAAACCACAAAACGCCTAAAGTCGATTTTTTTATTCCCGTCGGGGATATGACATGTAGAACTGTCAATAAAGTGTCATCTCCGTGCAAATTTAACGGTTCTACATGCCATATCCCTGACTCGAATAAATAATCCGTCTATAATACACATTTTTTTACAATAATAAAACAAAAATTCAATTTTACTTCTCAAGATCCCGCCAGAAAGCCTTAGACTAATGTTACATATATCAACAAAAAAGTCTTTATATTTTTTTCATTAATTTCGCTTCAATTTTGTATGCAGTGTAGGACGGGACATGTACTATATAAATGCAACACCATTATAAACACATGACATAAATAAATTTAATATAATTATGTAAATTAAGTTTATATATCCACAACTTAACAGTTAACCTTTAAAATTTTAACAAAGAATGAACCTTAGTGTGAAATATAAATTGTTCCCACCGAAGTATCTAGCTCTACTATTGTAGGTACATGAAGGACAACTAGGAAATCCCTCGATGTACTCCTAATTCAAAGAGATAAGGGACAACTGAAACATACCATTAGTGAAGAGGGAGAGGGTTCCAGAAAGTGCGTCTCGAAACGCAATGTGATCATAACAATTATTCCACTTTCGATGTAATATGGTAGTTTCACGCCATACCCGTGGGACATTTGACATTAATGTCCATAGATGGCCCGTGTCCTTTGAAAGGGCATTAGGGTCATTATTTAGTATCTACTCCTGCAAAAAAATACTTAAAGATAATAGGGGTTAAAGTATGAATTTGCCGTTTTATAGTAATAGATACTTTGAATTGACATAAAACCTTCATGGTGTGAGATTTTCGAGTGAAACTTTTTTCACATGATACCTATGAGGTTCTTGTTTTAAAAAATGTGCAACATTCGATTTTCGACTTTCAATTGTTTTTTTTTATTCAGCTTAGACGGGAAAGATAGATACTTCGAAAATCCGAGTAATCTTTGAATACGAGTTCCGACGCGGAACTAACGCGGCAGAAACGGCTCGCAATATCAATGATGCGTTTGGAGAGGACACTGCTAATGAACGAACCGTGCGTTTTTGGTTTAAACGCTTTCGTAATGGAAACTTCGACTTGAAGAACGAACCACGTGGAAGACCGCCCACAGGTGAATAACGCTGAATTGAAGGAGATGGTGGAAGCCGATCCGAGTCAAACTACCCAGGAATTAGCGGCATGGTTTAACGTTACCTTACCTACAATATTGACTCATTTGCATCAAATCAATAAGATAAAAAAATATGAAAAATGGGTGCTTCATGATTTGACTGATCTGCAGAAAGAAACGCGTGTTGAAACTTGCGTTGCCTTGTTGAATCGGTACAGAAATGAAGGAATATTGGATCGAATTGTGACATGTGACAAAAAGTGGATTCTTTACGATAACCGAAAGCGAAAAATGCAATGGCTGACCCCAGGTCAAACGCCGCAACAGTGCCTTAAGGCAAAGCTTACCAATAAAAAGGTAATGATAACTGTTTGGTGGTCTATTCATGGTGTTATTCACTATACTCGTAGCTTTCTCAGGTCTGGTCAAGCAATAACAGCAGATGTTTACTGTGCCGAACTTCGAACAATGATGGCGAAACTAGCAGTGAAACAGCCCCGACTCGTGAATCGATCTTCACCATTATTGCTCCATGATAACGCAAGACCTCACACTGCACGAGAAACCGTTGTAACTCTACAGGAGCTGCAGTTAGAAACCATACGTCATCCTCCGTACTCGCCAGACCTTGCACCAACGGACTACCATTTTTTTCGTGATTTGGACAATATTCTACGTGGTAAAAAATTTTCTTCCCAAGAGGCAGTACAAAATGCTTTCACACAGTTTGTCGAATCTACATCCCCAGAGTTCTATCGCAAAGGCATAAATGAACTTCCGATTAGATGGCAACAATGTATAGACAATGAGGGTAAATATTTTGATTAAATAAATATGTTACATTTTAGAAAAAAACGAGTTTTAATTTTTCAGTACAAATCGGCTATTTCATACTTTAACCTGTAATATATGTGACAAATCTCTACATAAGCTATGTTCGCAAAGAAACATATAGGTAGTTATATAGATAAGTCATTTATTTAGAACAGTTTTAGGATACTTTAATTTAAACACATAACAGCAGAGTAACTTTAAGAAAGTGAAAAAAAAAATGTTCAGTAGAGGTCTGTCTGACTGCCTCGTGTGGGCGTCCAGCTCAGCTTTAGCCGTGTGTCTGTGGATCATACACGGCGCTGATTTTCAGTTGGAACCCGTGGGGAAGTTGAAACGCATCACGCGAGGGACTAATTTTTAGTGACATATATATAACATATAATATTCATATATATGTTATATATATAGCCTTATATACATATATTTGCAACAGTACATACCATACTCTACCATCAGCCTGTCTTTAACCACTACTCCACACACGGTCTTAGCCAATAATACATATTTGTGTAGCCAACAATACATATCTGTATAGCCAACAATACATATTTGTGTAGCCAACAATACATATATGTTCAGCCAACAATACATATTTGCATAGCCAATAATACATATTTGTATAGCCAACAATACATACTTAGTTGTATATCCAACAATACATATTTGCATAGCCAATAATACATATTTGTATAGCCAACAATACATATTTGTCGCAATATTTCTTGTTGTAATTATTTTTGTACTGTGGCAATGAACGTTGAACTAGTCGGACATGTTTTCTTTCCATCTCCTGTGATGGAAAGTGATTTTTCACACAATTTTTTTCACAAAGTGACACACATGTGATTTTTACATATTTATTACTGTCATGTGCGATTTTTAACGGACAACAGACGACACTTTATTCCGGACAACACAAAACACAATAATTTGTAACATCAAAAATAAAAAGAAAACAAAAAAGAAATATATACGGAATAAGTGGCGCAGTACAGTAGGAAATATAATCGTGCCGATGTGCATTGCGATCTCGGAAATGGACTCCAACTCAGCATAAGCTGCAGCGAACTACAGCGCTGGTTTTCAGTGGCGCCATCACGTCGCCACGGACGTCGGACAGCAGACAGAGAAGATTATCACAAATAAACAAATAGGACTTATTATTTATTTTCTTACATTTATGAATATTATGTTTAAAAATATAAGCATTATTTGATTTATGAATAGTTTATTAAATTGTAACTTAAAAACAATAGAAAATGTTAATACATTTTATAATCAAATTACCTAAAATCAAAATCCTAATTTGATACCATTCTACGTAACTGATCCAAGTGATTAAAATGAAATTTTACCGGAACGAAGATTTTATATTTGTGTTTGGACTAGATTGCTTTACAAGGCCCTTACTACTACTAAAATATCGTGTAAAATATAAGTGAAAATAAAAACACAAATATCAAATATGGCGCTTGGACCAGTGACCTATACGTAATTGAATTCAAATAATGTTAAATAAAATTAAAAATACATATGTTAAATAAAATTAAAAATACATAGGATCGTCATATGTGTACAATTTGTAGTAACTTGGTGCGTTACATATTAAAATTTTATATTTACTTTCGTATTTCACAATACGCAGGTTCGACATAAGTACCATCCTTCTTACGACCATCCTTAGTATTAGCATACGTCTGTCCACTGAAAACGTTGTAATAGCCTTCTTTAGCTTTAGCGTATTCATCATGCTCATTAATAGGTTTTACTCTCATACTCTTAGGCACGACCTGACTGTAATTTGGCGTCACTTCACTGTAAACACCTTCAGGATTACCTGCTGATTCATCAGGTGCGTTTTTAGGTAAGATTTCAACATAATGTAGGTCAGCTACTTTATCTCTGAAAGATTTGGGAGTCGGTTTAGCGTATAGTTCACTCGGATCTTTGGGTTTATATGGAATGGTGTAAGTATCCGCTTCTGGGTAGATTATGTTCTTGCTGCTAGCGTAATGTTGACTGTCGCTGGGTTCCGAGTAGACGCACTCTTGGATTCCGCGTGGGCCTTGATTGAATCGTTCATTTGTGAAGTTCTCGTAGTCAACTTCTGTTTCTGCCTCCTGTAAGTTACATAAACATCATTCGTAGATGTTACTACCAAATTGAGTCGAAGGCATTACATATTAGTTTATGTGAAAAATTAAATAAGCAGTAGAAAATACAGAATGGGCAGTAAATGATGGCAGTTAATTTGAAGGTGTGCTACGTTTAGGTTCTCCGCTGACAATAAAGAAATAGGACTCCGTCGATTTGGTGATGACAACAATATTAGTATTGGTAGTTTAAAATTATTTATTTCGGTTATTGAAAAATAGTTTTTGTTGATCATGATTTGCTGCCCAATTTGTATTTTTTGCCACTCGTTTAAATACATCCTTAGGTTATTTACAGGCTGTGCAGAATACTTCGGAAGACTAATTGTTATAGATTCCGGTTCATGATTCCGGAATTTCTTTAACCTTTTGCCCTACTGACCAGCAGTCTTTTTATTAGGAAACTGTACCTTTGGTAGTGTCGTGGGGATGAAGGGTCACACCATTATCAAATATAACCACGAGAACATTGGTAAGTAGTGCAAAAGGGGAAAGAAATTCTCCACGACACTACTGGTAGTGGGGCTTAGTAGTGTCGTGGGCAATGAGGCGAATTAAACATACCTTCTTTTTCCTCGGCTTCTTCTTGCTACACTTAGTAGCAATGACGGTTATGACACAGAGGACAGTTATAAAAGTGAGAATGACTGCGCATGTAAGAGACACGTACAGCCAAAAGTTAAAGTTTTCTGTTTCATCTGGAAAAATAACGATTTTATTCCATCTATCCGGTTTCGTAGACTAACCAAGGCTACAGAATATCGCATTATTTTTGTTTGGGCGACACATTAAGTTTATGGTCCAGCAATATATGAAATCCGAATGACAATAGAGTTACGGGAGTTTGCTTCGAATTGGTCATGACATTTTTAGGAATATAAAATTGTTTATTATTATTATTTTTGTATTAGGCTAGCAGCTTTCGATGATGCGCCTACGTCAATGCACTTGTACTGCCTTATTTCTGTCTTATGAATTTATTAACTCCTTCTGCTTTAACTGTCTCGTGTGCTAGATTATTCCATGAGCTTGTTTACTTCAGTTATTTAAAAATATTTAAAAATTTGCTGCCCATTTTGTGTTTTCTGCTGCTTGTTTTAATACAAGCTAAGTCTAAATAGGTGTATTTGATTACCATTGTTCATCAACGGGGAAGTAGTGGTGGTGGTGAGATCTTTGTATCTAATTTTCACTTTTATCTCCACATGATCTGGATCTGTGTCGTCTTCGCTGGACTTCTCCTCATCCGCTGAGCATTTTATAAAAGTGTCCTCTTTAACTTGAGTGAGATTGATATATTTTATACTTAAAATGTGGGTAGAATTTGTGATTTGCTTCTCCGAAGATTGAACATCTGCAAAGAGACGTATGGCATTATTTAAACTGGAGCTTTAGAGCGGGACCTTCCAGCTTATCCTTATGAACCTGGTCCAGTAGGGCTTACGGATTACAATCCCACAGCCGCTGAGCATACCTGACTGGCCAACATTCACCAAACTCACAGAAGACTACCGAAAATGAACTACTATTTCCCCTCTCGTTCCCATTCCCTTCGATGTTCCTACATGTTTCTGCAGTGAGTAAGATATACCAGTGCCCATATTTCCCATCTCAGCTCAGATATTCCATTCCCCCGCCCCCCAGGAAACTTAATAGAATTGGAGTATGTTAAACATTTAATATGCTCGTCTCCCTATGAGTTAAAACGTTACATACAAGTTTCTTCAAAGTCTTGTTACCTATATTTGACCACCATAAGACATTATGGTTATTAATATTCAGATCAGGATACAGTAACCAGCCCTTTTATGGTTCACTGGACCATAAAATGGTCATGGTCATAATGACTATAACTTTTATGGGCAGCTAGACATGGGCCTCCAAATCGTGCACATTGTCATGAGGGTTGGCGAGTCCACTATTTTAGAGGTGGTGTAGTTCTTCAGCGCTTGTGGTAGCGGCTTTATTGTTTCTTAGTTGCCTTTTACGACACCCAAGGGATGAGATGGGATGGTGGCGGCTGACATCACAAGGCCCGAGGACAAGACACTTACCCATAAATTCCCAGGTCAGCTTATAATTGGGATGAATTGATTTTGTAAAATTCAAAACACATGTCAAATTGAATTGTTGTGGTGCAGTAAATTCGTAAATATGGTCGGACACACCGGTTAATTCTGGCGGGAAACCAGTTATGTGGATATCTGAAATAAATAAAAATGAATGAAAAATTCAACGTTTTATGTTTATTCTATTTAAACCTTATTAATAATGGATAAATAAATATAATAAATACCTATGTGTGAAAAATGCGAAAATCGCAAATGTTATGTTTATCAATATGTTTTCTATGTGTGGAGTTATTTATTTATATATCTTTACAGATAATAGAATCGTAACGTGTCTGTACATGAATTTTTTTTTTATAAAAAGTCATTGCAGTGTAACAACATTTTTTATCCATCTGTCTGTCTGAATGCGCATCACGCAAAATCCGCTGGCCGGATTTTAATGAAACTTGGCACAGTTATAACTTATGTGCTGGGTTAACATTCAGAGTACTTTTTATCCATATAAACTGTGAAGCTCCCATGGAAATCACAAGTTTACGCAAACGAAGTCGCTGGCGCCGATGGTTTTATTTATAAATTCACACAATAAGAAACATGTTTATTTCTTGAATGTGATGTGGTGACACTTGGAAACATGAATAGTCATAGAATTGATAACACCCCATATCTTATATATATATCTTCTTGTAGTAATAATATATCGTTCCAACCGTTAATTTTTCCATACATTTTTCATATCATCTGCACAGAAATATCGAACCAATTTTTTAATTGTTTAGTTCATTAAACCCGATATATTTACCTGTGCACACAAATCCCAGAGACAACAGTGCAACGAGAATCTTTAAAACATACATATTGACACGTCAATACACGAAACGGACAAAAACGCGACTTTAAAGTTTAATTTTCCGCTTAATGTCATTCTCCATTAAACCAAGCCCATAATCATGAAATAAACTGATCCATCACTTTTATTAATTGCTATTACATGTTAACACACACATCACAATAATAATTGTTAATATAACAAGAACATATTCAGTATAAGAAGAGGAAAATCGGTTCTTGTGTACTTTTCAGTAGTGCAGGGGGCGCCACTGTTACGAGCCGGATGGAAGCAAACTACAGAATCACTTTTATCGGTTTGCCGTTGTGCCCACAGAAATTTATGTTCCTACGGACAATCCCCGCTGGTGGAGACAACGGCAATTATGGACAAAATCGTTTCCATTGACTGACATCAATTGGGAGAATTGAAATTAATTTTGTGTTGAATTTTCGTTGT
This sequence comes from Sesia apiformis, assembly GCA_914767545.1. NCBI lineage: Eukaryota > Metazoa > Arthropoda > Insecta > Lepidoptera > Sesiidae > Sesia > Sesia apiformis. Next base: position 4,496,631 of record OU611976.1, read on the forward strand.
CCCCGCTATAGTTGTTACGCTATACCCTAATAAAGGCCAGGTTGAGTATTATACTATAGGTATCGCACAGTAAGCTAATGTTTATAAACGTGTAAATGAAATAACGCAAATTCCGTTAATAGGTTGTTCAATATACAATAGGTTTTTTGTTGATTTTTCTATTATATCTTTAATTCTATGCGCCAGTGGTATTCTAGGCGTGTCGCGCGCACCGCGCCTTTGCTGTAATCATTAATGAGTAGTGAGCGCTATGAATGTTTTAGATAAAACAACAACACTTTACATGTTTGTAACCTTTGAATTAAGTTTTTGCGTTACTTAGATGACACGTTAGATATCACGGATATGTAAACTGTAATGAATTTTTACTCGGTTATAAAATTCAGTGTTATTGATGACTAATAATCAAATATCCTCATTCAGTTATGAGGATATTTGAATTAATTACATTTTTCCTGTTATATTTGTTTATTGTGCAATTATGACGTCATCAAAGCAATCGGACCTCATTGTCGGTATGTACTTTTTTTTATGGACGAAGGCGGCAGACGAGCATACAGACAGTCCACCTGATGGTAAGTGGATACGGTCGCCCATAAACATCCGCGATACATGCCAACATTTGTCTAAAATGACAAACGTTGGCACGCCCCCGGAGGCGTTGCCTATCTTTGGAGATATAGGAGAATGGGTTTGGAGAAAAGATTGGGAAAATGGGGAGGGATTGGATGGGAATGGGCTCTGGCACATCTCACTCACTACCGAAACACATACGTATATTAGGGAAATAAGATAAAGTGGGAAATGCAGTACATTTCAAGGTAGTCTTCTGTGAGAGAGGAGTAACGTGGCCACTCGAGCGCGCTCAGCGGCTGTTGGATTGCAGCGTGCACTCTCCACCTCCATCTTTGTGAATCTTTTGTACTCATTGACTTTGGTTAAGATTTTCTACCATTTTATTTACGAGATTCTGTTAAAATAAAACCGTGCTTTATGCTCTATGTTGCAAGGAGTGGCCGTATGTTACCACCACATGTCTTCCCGTGGGTTGTAAACGGCGGCTAAGTGATGACGAAGCAGCTAGACAAGCCCCGAGGGATCACATTACGCCTAAAAGAGTGGACTCTCTAGAAAGTGGCCCACTTGACCAGTGTGGCCTTTTGAGGCCATTCATCCGTCATGAACAGGACAGTCTGCAGGAGCAGGTCCAAATGGATAATAAAAGGACTGACGGTTGTAAGGAGATAAAATTCAAACTTTTTAAAGTGTATTGCCTTTTTATCGAGCAGTCCATGGGTCAGGTATACCCAACGAGACTACAACACCCTGCTAATACAATATAAGAAAGCATTCGAAACGTTGCTATGTTTGAGGAGGCACGCACAGATTGCTTTCAGTCAACGGTGTTCGGTTTATTTTTTTTCTTTTTTTTATAGAGAAGAGGGCGGACGAGCAAGCGGTCCCACGTGATGGTAAGTGTTACCGCCGCCCATGGACACCTGCAACACCAGGGGGTATGCGGGCACGCCGCCGACCTTGCAAAATCCTATTCACAGCTTTCTTGAAGAACCCCATGTCGTAGTTTAATGGGAAGACCTCTTGAGGCAGTTCGTTCCACAGCCTACGGGTTCGCGATATAAAATAATTTTTGGACCGAACAGTACGCGATGATGAGATGATCATCCTGATGAGCAGGACGAGGCGGAGCGGCAATGGCATCTAGAGGACGTTTGTGGCCACGGTTAACTGTCCTGGCTTACAGACGCAGTGGATGAAGCTGATCTTAAGTATAAGTTAATTTTAAGCACTAACATTAGTCTAGCTAGACTATTTGGCGGGAACTCGAGAGGTGAAGTTGTTGTTTCATTGTTATAACCAATGTGTATTAGGCGTTTTGTGGTTTAACAGTGGTTTAGTATTTTTTGTGCGTGGTGTTTGTGATAATCAAATAAAATCGTGGGACCGATTTTTTCGTGCGCTTCCAAGGGGTCCTCTCCTGTCCTCAGTGAATCTACTATCGCTTTACTGAGCGACTCCTGACTTTGACTTACTTCGACGGGACTAGAGATGGACAGGGTACGTTTTAGACTTTGAAATTGTTTATTATGAAGAAAACTCGACACTGGCAGAATGTGCTAATTGCACCATTGCTATCTATATATATAAAAATGGATGATGGTATATCTGAAATTAATAAACTTCGACACCGTTGGAACAATCACCATAAAAGTTGGCACATATATGTATTTTTTCATGGAGAAGGTTTTTATGCTATCCACTTTGTTGTATCTCGCCACTAGATGGCGCTGCAGCACATCAACTTCTACGGCAGGACAACGTTTGCCGGGTTTTGCTAGTGTAATATAAAGAAAAAGAAACATTAGTTTAAATTTATATTACTAACAACTCTATGGATATTGATGTCCGAAATAAGGAGTCCGAATGAATTATCTGAAAAACTTACTTTTGGAAACGGCCCTGCCACTTATGTATTCATAGTAAAGAACTATTTTAATAGCAGATTCGTCAGATTTATCATCAGCTGCTTTACAACACAGTTCTGTTGCATTGAATCTGGGATGTCCTCTAAAACTGTACTCTCCTTGTTCAGACGGGTGTCGTGCTGTAAAAATAAAAAAGTGTTATTTTTTTCGGAATTGTTAAATTCTTGTGTCCCTAGTGGGCTTTTGAACCGGACATGTTTAGTTCAGGGCGAGCGCAGAAAACGCTCAGACAGATAAGTGTGTGATCAATAAGCCCAAGGGCAGTGTGGGATTGCGAATTGGTGAGAAATGCCCAGGTACGTGGTGATTGATACCTGGTAAAATTTCCACTGCATGCTGATTCTATGCGCTATGTCGTTGACATTCGTTCTTTGGCGAATCTCTTCTCGTCTCTGTTCTTATCTCGTAAAGAAACTCTCCGAGCACTCGTCTCTCTGTAATTCGCCGAACGACTTTGAACTTACGGATCAGGCCAACAGTCATAACCCTATGACGTCATAGCTGGCATGACGCACTGACGAAAGTTTTCAACTTTCGTCATCAAGCATTGTGGTATAGGTGACGAGAAGAGCCGAAGCATTTTCTCAAATGGTGTCCATACGAGCTGAATGCGTCTATCGACCTCTTTGCTAATATTGAACTTGCCTAGTTGAATGGTCTGGTCTATCCAAGATAGAGATAACACTCAACAACTTCAATTGCCACACCTTCGACGCTTACCGGTCCCGGAAGAACATGTTCCTTGAACATGATTATTGACTTATCTAAGTTCATTCCAAGACCTTGGATCTTTATGGATCCCGTCAGAGTCCACGTTTCGCCACCGTACGTCATAACTGGCGGGATGCACTGATTGAAGACATTACATTTACTTTACTTACATTTACATTTATCAAATGTAACGGTTCCTTTCTTTCTGCCGCAAATTAAGGTAACATCTTCATTATCGTGAAAATAAAAGGTATATATGTTCGCAGTCACATACTTCAGGGCGTCTATATTACTTGCTCTTATTGAAAAAGGGTCTGGAAAATAAATAAGTTTTGTTATAAACAGAAAGGTGACAGACGAGCAGACAGCTTACCTAGTAGTAAGTGGATACTGTCGCCCCGCGACATTCGCGATACATGCCGATACATTAGTCCAGAATAACAAACGTTGGCTCCCGGATGCGCTGACTGGATTTTTGGAGATTAAGGAAAAAAAACATGTACCCTGCTGCTGTGATCTGCAGCCTCTCCAGACCCTGCAGGATTGTTGCTAACCATTGAGTCTCGTTACTTGCAAATAAATAAAAATATTATTTTTATTTCTTTTGTGGTACGAGTATTTCCCATTTAGGGACGTCAAAGTTGAGTTCCGTCTATCACAATGCATTATCGTAATACATAATATGCGTATCGTAAATAAGTCCGCCCTTTCATTGTGAGGATATCAGGCATAAGGGACAGGATACAACACCAACTCTACAGCATTCTCTCGCCGTTTTTCTCATTTTCGTATTTTTCTACAGCTACAGCTACACAGAATTCTACACACTACTCTACTCTACACAGAACTACAACTACTACTGGGAACAAAGGTGCACATCAAATCTCACAGGACACAAACTTTGGCAGAGAAAAGAGCTGTGCATATATCGTATTTATTGGTTAGGTAGGTACTCGGTATAAAATGTAGCCATCGAGTTACAATAGGAGCCGGGCTGAATACGTCACGTTTATATCTTTTTATCAAAAATGTACATTGAAAATAAAAACAGTTTATATGTTTTTCAATAGGAATACTACATTGGATTATGCACAGCTTTTGGTCTAGGGGCGGGGCCAGTCTGACGTACATTTTCATGTAGCTAATCGTAAGACGAAATCACGATCTTGATTATGTCGTCCTTCTCTGTTACGTATTAGATAAACAATGAGATACGAGTTAAGATTCTTGTACGTAGAGAATCTGGTGACCTGCTCGCAATCGATAATTTAACCTGTATATAATAGGGGTTAAAGTATGAAATTGCCGTTTTATAGTAATAGATACTTTGAATTGACATAAAACCTTCATGGTGTGAGATTTTCGAGTGAAACTTTTTTCACATGATACCCATGAGGTTCTTGTTTTAAAAAATGTGCAACATTCGATTTTCGACTTTCAATTGTTTTTTTTATTCAGCTTAGACGGGAAAGATGGATACTTCGAAAATCCGAGTAATCTTTGAATACGAGTTCCGACGCGGAACTAACGCGGCAGAAACGGCTCGCAATATCAATGCTGCGTTTGGAGAGGAGACTGCTAATGAACGAACCGTGCGTCTTTGGTTTAAACGCTTTCGTAATGGAAACTTCGACTTGAAGAACGAACCACGTGGAAGACCGCCCACACAGGTGAATAACGCTGAATTGAAGGAGATGGTGGAAGCCGATCCGAGTCAAACTACTCAGGAATTAGCGGCATGCGTTAGGAATTAACTTGCGTTGCCTTGTTGAATCGGTACAGAAATGAAGGAATATTGGATCGAATTGTGACATGTGACGAAAAGTGGATTCTTTACGATAACCGAAAGCGAAAAATGCAATGGCTGACCCCAGGTCGAACGCCGCAACAGTGCCCTAAGGCAAAGCTTACCAATAAAAAGGTAATGGTAACTGTTTGGTGGTCTATTCATGGTGTTATTCACTATAGCTTTCTCAGCTATAGTGAAGTCAAGCAATAACAGCAGATGTTTACTGTGCCGAACTTCGAACAATGATGGCGAAACTAGCAGTGAAACAGCCCCGACTCGTGAATCGATCTTCACCATTATTGCTCCATGATAACGCAAGACCTCACACTGCACGAGAAACCGTTGTAACTCTACAGGAGCTGCAGTTAGAAACCATACGTCATCCTCCGTACTCGCCAGACCTTGCTCCAACGGACTACCATTTTTTTCGTGATTTGGACAATTTTCTACGTGGTAAAAAATTTTCTTCCCAAGAGGCAGTACAAAATGCTTTCACACAGTTTGTCGAATCTACATCCCCAGAGTTCTATCGCAAAGGCATAAATGAACTTCCGATTAGATGGCAACAATGTATAGATAATGAGGGTAAATATTTTGATTAAATAAATATGTTACATTTTAGAAAAAAACTAATAATAATAACCCCTAATAATAACGGGCTAACCTACCTTCTTCAAAGAAAACGGAGGAGACTTTGTCAGCGGCGCTCGAAGCGAAGGAGGAGATATTGTCAGCGACATTGGAAACCAGATCGACTGCGCCTTTGACTAGTCGTGTGCCTTAAAATATTTTTAATAGAATGAACGTGACGAGCAGACTCACTGGTGGTGAGTGGATACGAGGTCTGTTCAAAAAAAAGTGTCTTTTCAAATTTCGCGGGCTACGTAGGTACATTCTATTTTCGATTTTTTTTGTTATGTTAGTACACATGTCCTCAACATATGTTGGTTGACATCATCAGCCATTTTGCATGTTGAGTTTCTTTTTGACAGATATAAAGGTTAGACGTGTTTTTATGTGCTTGGCGATTTTTTGCTATCGAAAAAAATGTATCGAAGAATCTGTATTAAATTTTGTGTGAAAAATAAAATTAAGTGCTCCAAGGCACTTGAAATGTTGAGTGTGGCATTTGTCGAGTCTACTTTGAGCAAAAAAAGTATTTATAAGTGGTACAAGCTCTTCACAGAAGGCCGAGAAGGTGTTAATGACGATGTTAATAATGTTAATGACTTGGCTCATGCCATGCAATTTTTACGAATGTTTTGGACCTGAAACGTGTGGCAGCGAAATTTGTTCCGAGATTGCTAAATTTTGACCAAAAGAACCGTCGCATGAACATCGCTCAGGATTGGCCAAAACCAACACCGTAATCATGCCTCAGCCACCGTATTCACCGGCCACCCCTGCGACTAATTCCTGTTCCCAAGACTGAAAAGTCCCATGAAAGGACGACGTTTGCCACGATTGAGGAGATAAAGACCGCATCGCTGCCTGGAAGAGCTCAAGGCCATACCAAAAAGCGCATATCAGAAGTGATTCGAGGATTGGAAAAAACGCTGGCACAAGTGCATTATATGTGAGGGGGATTACTTTGAAGGGGACACTATAGATATTGATGAATAAATAAATATTCTTCGACAAAAATAAAAAGTCACCTTTTTTTTTAACAGACCTCGTACAGTCGCGCATGAACATCCTCGATACATACCAACATCAGTCCAGAATGACGAATATTGGCACGTCTCCGGATGCGCCACCTACTCTTATATTTAATAGTAATAATAATAATAATAATAAATACTCTTTATTGCATACAATTGGTTATTACATGTGCACAAATAATAAATGACAGAATACATTAGGCGACCTTATCGCTGAGGCGACCTCTTCCAGGCGACCTTAGGATAGAGAAAAACAAAAGGGATATAGGTAGTGCAAAAAGACCGAAATCCACAGAATGGATCATGTTCAATATATACTTACCGACAATATCGATAATAAATATAGTATAATGAATACATATAATAATAAATAGCTTAATAATATATAAATATAAATACATGTACACTGCACCCAATATCAATTCGAAAATAAGATTAAAGTTTATAAGGAAAGCAAAATTAGGAGGAGTTGAGGTCTCCAAGGGGCGAAATAAAACGAACAGGTTAGAAACAAAAACGTAGCGAGAGGAAATCATTAGGTAGAGAAAGAAAATCTAAAGGAACTAACTAATAGAATAATGATTTCTAATTTGCCTTTTAAAACTAGACAGCGACTGAGCACGTCTAATAACAACTGGCAAGGAGTTCCAAAGCCTAGCAGCCTGCACTGTGAAAGAGTTGGTAAAGAAATTTGGGTGATTTAGGAGTGGATTTAAAATAAACGGATATACCTTTTAAAAGAAGCGTTTATTAAAATGATTGTTGGACACTTGTGAGAAGTATGCAAGTAGGCACGGATTAAAATATTATGCGAACAAAAGCGAATTGCTTATTTTAGAACTCTGCATAGGGTTGTGGAAGACGTGTTCCCAGTTAAACTGTATGGTACTGATCTGAAGAAAGTCCAGCGGTTCAAGTATCTATGACACATTGTTACAGATGATCTGTTTGACGACGCAGATATTGAACGTGATTTATCGGTTCTCTCGCTATACAGAAGAGGTCAAAATTACAATATTTAAATCTTAGTATCAGTCTTTCTAGTCGAACGTCCTATGACTTAACTATACCCAGCGGTCCTACATCGCTTTGCGTGGTCAATATAATAATAATTTCAGAATGGTGTTAGCCCGTTTCTGTAGCGCATCCAGTATGTTCCCAGAAACGCGAACTGATGGATTTCACATGTAAGAAAATCGTTTCTTTATTAAACAGAACGAGATGTTAAATACAACAGCATTGTGAGCTTTATAGCGGACAAATACGATTGTCCGATAATCAGGCACTGGGTGGGGATGTTGATCAGGTAGCCATCCTCTCGACTGATGAATTCGCCCCACCCATGTCTCATTAGTTTGTAAGATCTATTAACACTTAGTTCATAAGATAAGTTTTACTAACACATCTAATAGATTTTTTAATCTAAGATATTAAATTAATTAAAATGATGAAAATAAAAATAAAAGTCAAAGTTTTCGTACAAATTTAATTAATTTGAAATTTCGAATTACTAATTAAAGCGACAAGATTTTAAATCACATAAAAACATTAACGCAATTATTAGATAAAATAATAATTTTATGTTAAATAAATAAATCGCACACGATTTATTTAACTTTATTTAAACTTAACTTACGCACACTTTATTTAACTTACTTTGACTTCTGTGTTTATGTTCTTCATTTTTGTACATTTTAATAAAAGCTCGTTTTAAAAGTTTTTTTACGTTCTTAATACGTTTTACGTTAGTGCCTTGTGTCACTAACTTTCTGTCAACATGCGAACCCATCATAACGAGCCCAAATACTACGTGTCTATTGTTCGCCGTTGAGGAGTACTACAGTGTGCTGACCTTCCTAGCAGCAGCATCAGATTAAGGTCATGACACTGAGGTGTTGTCATTAAAATTACGGGCAATACGAGCCAAACACGACATTTCCAAAGTTCGCCGTTGAGGAGTTCCACAGTGTGCTGGCCTTCCTAGCTGAAGCATCCAGTGGCAGATTTACATAAGGGCACTTTGGGCACGTACCCAAAGCCCCCACAAGCCAGGGGCCCCCTCAAATTGAATATCTCATTTTTCTGTCTCCTACATTTTCGAAAAATCAAAAAACGTGGAACATACACATTGATCATTCAAATAATAAAACTTCTTTGAGAAAATATAATATTTAATAACCGTTGCAACAAATTGAAACGCTTTATTTAATGTTGTAAAATGTTTATGTATTACTTATTGTATGTATTATTTATTTATCTTGATACTGTTTCATTTTTTTGTATGATTAAAAATTTTAGAGAAATTGGAAATATATAAAATATATTGATCAATTCGCTTTTGATTTCCTTACAAGGGGGCCCCCACAGCCTTCGTGCCCAAGGGCCCGTTAAGTATAAATCCGGCGTTGGCAGCATCAGGTCAAGATTATCAGATTATTGTATTGTCATCGGTTCTATGTACATGTGTGAAATTGTAAGGCAGTAGTACTAGTGGAAGTGGGTTAAAATCGACTTGCGATGATTTGACCTAAACAAACTAACTAACAAACATGTACACATATTGAATAAAAGCTTGTAAAAATGTGCTGCGTGGTGTCGGCTGATTTTAGAATAGCACTACCTATTCCCGTGGCAACTGAGGGATAACAAAGTCGCTACCACAAGCTTTGAGGAACTACACCATCTCTAAAAGAGTGTATTCAGCCCGCTGGTCAGAGGTGCCGTTTTAAGGCCATACATCCTCATGTCCTCATGGACAAGACAATGAACTTGAGAAGGCCCGTCTCCAGCAGTGGACGATAAAAGGTTATGGTTTAACCAAAAAAAATCACATACCCACTCCCGCTTCACAACCTGTAAACACAAAAATGTAATTAATACATTTAAAAACAAAATGATAACTCCTTGTCATGCTATACTCTTAATTTCCCATGTCATCCCCCCAAGGGTGAATGGGAAGTGTAATGGGATGAGAAAAAAACTCCTCATCTCGTTATACTCAGATATATCCTTTTCCTATCTCATCGCATCCCATTCTATCCTATCTCATTGAATGAAGAATATAACGCTCGGATAACATCACGTATATAATCTAACCTATATGAGTAAGTCAGTAAATATTTTTTTTATTGTACACCACATATAAAAGTACAATGTAACACAAAACACTTACAAAAACAAGCAGTATACAAAAGATTTTTTGTGTGTTCCAAGGTTACCTGGAAGAGATCGCCTTAGCGATAAGCTCGCCCATTGTATTATGTTATTTAAAGATATGTAATGTAATACACATGTAATAATGTAATAATGTAATAAGCACATGTAATAATTATTTGTATAGTGGAGTGTAGGCTTTCTCGGCCGGTGTCCATATTAATTGAATCTTCCGGGCTACTTGGCCGAGGTCTTCTGGAATCTCCTCTCTTTTTTCCAAACGCTTCGCCAAAAACTGCGGTTGACATCTTCAGTGGCGACTGCGTTCACTTTCGGAGAGATGTTATCTCTTCGGCTTCTCGAGCGCAATTGCAATGAATCTTCCGGGCTACTTGGCCGAGGTCTTCTGGAATCTCTTCTTTTACCCAAAGGAAAAAAGAGAGGAGATTCCAGAAAACCTCGCCCAAGTAGCCCGGAAGATTCAATTAATAATTATTTGTATGCAATAAAGATAATTTATTATTATTTTAAATGGCTCTAAGCCATCTCGTCTCTCCCTGGGTGAGCCAAAATGAGGGAAGGACGGTATAACCCCCGGCGAAGCACAGTCGGCCGGGATTCAGGGAGAGAAACCGGCGGGAGATGCGCGCGGTATCGAGTAGCACCGCCTTCTGCATCTTCGCTGAGAGCTAGCCACCACAGAAGTCCAACCGCCTCAGGTTGGGCTTGAGGCTAGTGGGGATTAACCCGTTACGGACAAGACGACTAGAGTGATTATTATTATTAAAAGACGGATCGCTAACAGCGATCTCTTCCAGACAATCTTAGTGTTAAGAGTTGTTGAGAAATAACTTCCAGGTCAATGGTGTACTTACATACATACCTACCTATATAAACATATAATTATATAATATAAATACTAATAATAAACATATATATACGAGGGCTCAGCGCCTTGTCCACGAATTACTACCTACAAGCATTTCGCAGGGTGGAAGAAGGTTTTCTCTAGTGATTCAAATTTAATGATTGGCTGTCGGTTTTTACATTTGTAAGAGGGTCCCGAGTACGCGAATTGGTGGACAACACTGTAAAGCCTACTAAGATAACAAATAAATAATAATATAACCGTACACATCTATATAAATATACCTACACTTAAATAGAAACAGAGTAACAGAGACCGATAAAAAGCATTTTGAAATAAGTTATGGAAGCTACTTACCAAAACTAAAAATCCCAAAAATGTAAATGCACATTATTAATATTCGTGTTGAAAAACGCATCACCCACATGTACGCATTGCACATGTCACTATTTTTCACAATGAGTTGTTTTTATTCCTTCACAGCTAAAATAATAATAAAATCTTGAGAAATGTTTGTTTGTAATGAAATTATTTTTAACGTACTTTGAATAGCAGTAATCCATCTCTTCCGGTGGTTGTTGTAATAGGCGATAACAAAGTCGCTATCACAAGCTTCGAGGAGCTACAACATCTGTAAAAGAGTGGACTCTCCAACGCTCTGGGTCAACGTGCCGTTTGAAAGCCAGACAATCCTCATGTGCATGAGGAAGACTACACAAGGACCGGTCCTGATATATAAAGAATGAAAAATTTAACAAGAGCCAAAGGTTAGCGTGCTGCGCTAACACGCGCACAAAATGCGTTCTGCATTTTTTTTTTTATGGACGATGGTGGTAGACGAGCATATAGTCCACCTGATGGTAAGTGGATACTGTAGCCCATAGACATCCGTGATACATGCCAACATTGGTCCAAAATGACAACGTTGGCACGCCCCCGGATGCGCTGCCTACCTTTGGATATAGGAATGGATTTAGAGAAAGGGTTGGGGAAATGGGGAGGGATAGGATGGGAATGGGCTCTGGCACATCTCACTCACTACCGAAACACGTACGTACATTAGGGAAATAAGATAAAGTGGGAAATGTAGTACATTTCAAGGTAGTCTTCTGTGAGAGAGGGGCAACGTGGCCAGTCGAGTGCGCCCAGCGGCTGTTGGATTGCAGCGTGCACTCTCCCCCTCATTGTAAAGAGGCTTTTAAATCATTAATATTAAATTCACTGTTATATATGTAATATGCGGCGGTGAGCCTTGGGAGAAGCCTATGTCTAGCAATTGAGAGACATAGGCTGATGGTATGGTATGTATTGTTGCATAGATAGATGTCCATGCTAATATAGTTCGCCGTTTTAAACTATGTCAACATGAGACTAAGCAGCAGTTTGATAAATTTACCAAAAAAATTCTAGGCGTTGAAGTCGCGGTCAGAAGTTAGTCAAATATAAAGGAAAAGGTGCTTGCATACTGTCGGAACGCTTGTTCCGGTCGGATAGATCGGTCACGAAGAAATTTGCCTGTAGTGGCTACATGAGAAGAGTCGAGGATCGTATGTTGTGGCGAGCCATGATAGTGGCCTATATGCAGCAGTGGAGTGACATAGGCTGATGGTAACTAGATACTACTCGATTCAATTGGACATTACTCTACGAAATTGAACATTAATTACACAATTCAACCAAACATTAATCGATTCACCGTAACTCGACTTGACTAGACAGTGTAAAATACTCTAAAAAGATAACTTCAGTTACAATTACTCATGGCCATAAGGAAAATCAGTTAGAAGTACAAAGTTTTAATACCTATAGGAATTATCGCTTACAGTACTACTGGTTAAATAAGGATTTTAATTAATTACATTGAGGAGGAGAGTGCACGCTGCAATCCAACAGCTGCTGGGCGCGCTCGACTGGCCACGTTACTCTCACAGAAGACATGTGTTTCGGTAGTGAGTGAGATGTGCCAGAGCCAATTTCCATCCCATCCTATCCGTCCCCATTTTCCCAACTCTTTCTCCAAATCCATTCCTATATCTCCAAAGGTAGGCAGCGCATCCGGGGGTGAGCCAACATTTGTCATTTTGGACTAATTTTGGCATGTATCGCGGATGTCTATGGGTGACAGTATCCACTTACCATCAGGTGGACTGTATGCTCGTCTGCCGCCTTTGTACATAAATAAAAAACAGCAGCAAAAAATACTTAATGGGTACGGTACCAAATCATAATCACTGATCAATAAAATAACCAATTATTTAACAACTGAAGTGATTCATTTTAAATTACTAAGAAGTCATCACCAAGTTGACGGAGTCTCACTTCGCTGGACTGAAATAGGTCATAAGAGAACCTAAACCTAATCCACCTATTTGCTGCCATTGATTTGCTGTTCATTCAGAATTTTCCGTTGGTAATTTAATAATTTCTTATTAAATAACGCCATCGTCACCTCCTCGTACTAATCATACATAGCAATAGAAACAAACATTGCCAGAATAAGCTTATTCTTGCAGGGACACACAGGGTGGGTATCTACCCTTATAACTTTTAAACAGTGAACCGACTAGTTCTGATTTTTAACGACTAATTCTGGGAGCAAAGTAGTGCTCGAGATACAGTGGTGGCCCTGCCAACAATACACGCTTTTAACTTTCAAATTGGGAATTGACTAATTCTGCTATTTTGCAACTATATATCGACTTTTTATTTGTCTAGTCGGAATTCAAATCCATCACTATGTCCCCGCTGTAAATAGGGACGCATCTAAAGACTCGGAGAGCTCGTTGCGTTACACTGCAATAACAGCTAGATCCATTTGATTCCGTCCAACGACCGATGCGCTGTTCAAATCACTCACTGGATTAAAATCACTCAGCGTCCGAAGATATTTTTGCATATGCATATTTTGATATGCATCTCTCTGCATTTTCTACTGCCTGTACAGGAATTCTCTGAAGAATTGTCCAACATAATTCTCCCGTCACAAGAGTGCGGGGCTCCTTACGGAGGTGTTACTGTGGAACGAACTGCCTTTAGAGGTCTTTCCATTACCCGACGATATGGGGTTATTTAAGAGAGATATGAATAGAAAGGTCGGCCTCGTACCTGCATACCTCCTGGAGCTGTACGTGTCCATGGGCGGCGGTAACCACTTACCATCACGTGTGTCGCTTGTTCGTCTGTTGATGTTGCAAAATGGAGATGTTGCACCTCTCTGCGTTTTCTACCACCTGTATAATAGGAAATGCTCTGAAGAGCTGTTCAATTTGATGTAAATTTTTATCATAGCATCCATCGTCATCGAAGGGCAGTTCATTCGCACTTCTTTGACAGAGAGCCACAGCATACAGCGCGGTCTTCGAGACATTTTACACCACGAACTCTGAAGTTGTGGAAAGAATTGGCTACCGAGGTTTTCCACTGAGCTACGACATGAGGCTCTTCAAGAGGGGTCGGCACCATACCGACATCCTGATGTTTCAGGTGCCCATGGGCGACGATTGCCACTTACCATTATATGGGTTGTCGCCCGTCTTTCATCTCCACTATTAAAATATTGTGTGAGTGAAAGAGTCCACTTGGTGGTTAAGTGGATAATGGCCCCCTGCGACAATCGCGACACATGTCGACATCAGTCCAGAACGATAACCATTGGTAAGCACATTGATGCGATGCCTACCTTTGGAGATTGAGGAATGTTTTTGGGGAAAGTATTGAGAAATGAGGAGGGATAGGATAGGGTGTGATAGGAACGGGCTCTGGCGTATCTCATTCACTACCGAAACAGGTTACGTACGTTAATCGATAGTTAATGAGATATGCATTTGGGGAAAAGTTAAAATGGGAAATACAGTATATTAGACGGTAGTGTTGAGATATCTTTGCCAGTGGTGATTGTGGGATTGCAGCGTGCACCCTCTCCCTCCCCAAATAAAAAAAAAATAATTGCAAAAATATATTTATTGAGTAAATACATAAATGTAAATTTATTCACAGCGCTAAAGTTGGAATTGTATTATTGTGGTGTGGTATTACACCCACGTGATCGACACTATTAATAGTGCAATGTAAATAAATAGTGCAATCACACACACACTCAAACATATATAATATATAAGGATATCGTTTAATATTGTAAGGAATTTGAATTTGGACAACATAGCCTCTTAATAGATTGGCTTAACATTGATTTCGTATTAATTATCAAATTTTCTTTTCTTTTGGCACTTAACAGGAGTCAAAGTTTAAGAGTTGTGTCAAAATAACTAATAAATTAATAATTAAAAAAAAAAAATTAATGCTAAGTCGTATTAATTATCAAAATTTTCTTTTCTTTTGGCACTTAATTCCTAGATTGGCTTAACATTGACTTAGTATTAATTATCAAATTTTAAGTTATTTTGACACTGAACTCTTAATTTTGTTTGATGAACTCCCGTTATTATAGCATGAACTCTGACAACCGATAGTTGAAGAAAACCACAGTGATGAGAATTTATTAATCGACTTTTAAAATTATTATTGATTATAATATAACTATGAATACAAGGTTAATCGACCCTTGATAAGGAAGTTAACTTTTCTACTCGACTGTCTTTTCTACCCAAATATATGTAAAGAAAAATCTATTTCTTTGATAATTTGAATTTGCCGCGCATTACGGGCGCGGTCGATATGCAAGGTTATCGATCTTGTATATCGATGTTCTATGTAATCTGTGGTCTATAGTCTGTGGTATATCACCGTAGGTAATCTGTGGTGAGATGGCGATGGCGTGATTGATTATAACGCAAGTTCCAATATAGTTTTTTATTGTGAATTTGTGTGTCTTGTGATAGGGATTGACATTGATTGAGGAATAGACATTAATGTCGTTTCTTTTGTTACAGAGAAACTCAATATTGTTTATTTAATCGTGTCAATTCCCTAAAACACTATATATATACCTTTGCTCACCTTTGCAGATAAAGGAATGGATTGGGAAAATGGGGAGGGAGAGGATGAGATGGGAATACGTAGTGGGGAAATACGATAAAATAGGAAATGCAGTACATTTCAAGGTAGTCTTCTGTGAGAGAGGGGTAACGTGGCCAGTCGAGTGCGCCCAGCGGCTGTGGGAAAGCAGCGTGCACTCTCCCTCTCAATGTACCTAATTACATAATGTGTAATTAGTACGTGAATAATGTGAACGATAATTTGAGTACACATATTAATCGAGGAAAATGAATTTATCCGTTGTATCGAACAAAATTATGTTAAAACCTACAGTCATTGTATATTACTATAAATTGTGCGACTCGTAGGTACCTATATGTCATTTTTTTTTTTAATTTTCGATTAAGGGCGCGTTCCCACGGCCGTCCAGTTTAGCAGTTCACAAAACTGACTGGCGTGTTCACACACAGTAGTTTGCATCCTGTTTTTCGCTGGATAGAGCGCGCAGACGTTTACGTGGCCGGGGCGCGCGGGCGGGGGGCGGTTTCCCCCGCGCCATACTCATCCAGCAAAGAACCGTATGCAGGACGTTGTTGTGAACACTTCCTAATGCGTTACGGAATAAAAATGTTTTGCGTGGAATACACAACGCCCCAATCTGTCACGAGCCATGCTATAATAACCGAATCGTAATTTAATTTAATGGTAAAATTTTGATTCTAATTTATCAACATCCATCCTACACTAATGTTAAAGTGTATCTGTTTATTACATCTTCGCAACTAAATTACTGAACCAATTTTAATGAAATTTGGCGACATACATCAGTCCAAAATCTGGAGACTCACATAGAATAATTTCTATTCCAGAAAATCGATTAGTTTTCCCAGGCGGAGTCAATTACTTTTATAACGAAAGCTGCGGACAATAGCTATTTGTTTCATATTTATCACCTAAAGCTTCAAAATTGGTCGTGTCCATACTTTGACCGACCGATTGGCGCAGTTGGTAGTAGTGACCCTGTTTACTGTGCAAAAGGTCCCGGGTTCGAATCCCGGTCGGATATACATTTGATTAAAAAAAGAAATGTATTTTCGGGTCTGGGTGTGTGTTTGTGTTTGTCTTTGTATGTGTCTCTGGACCCACGACACGGGGAATCCCAGTGTGGGCCACTGAATGTGGCGTTATTATTATTATTATTATTAAATTGATTTGCAATGTGATGTGGCGCCACACGAGCGACAACAGTGTAATCACGACATACCCACAACACATAAATATAATTCCAACTGTGTTACAGAATCAGTACTGTGTTACTCTACATTTGTACTTTAAACGTACTTGAGGGCTATTTTTAAACATTATGGATTACAGCTCGTTGATTTTTTTTTTTGGAAATAGGTTCACTTATTGATTCTTTTTCAAATAGCGCCTAATACAGACATGATATCGAACTTTAATTTTATTAGCGCCAATTTAAAAACATAGCCAAGTCCATGGCAGAATATTAACGCCAATAAATTGTATAATTTGTAATTCATACACTACAGTAAATAATAGATCAATTAAATCAACAGTATTTAATTGTCAGTGCCATTGAAGATCTACATTGAAAATGACAGTGCCAATTAAAAACGCAATGACAGCAGGATCTGTGCTAATTAAGTACTATCAGTGCTATAAGAAATATACAAGTTACTTTAATACATCTACTTGGAACATGTCAGAGCCAATTTAAAACGCAATGACAATACAGAATAAAAGTTAGATTAATTGACACATTAAACCAATTGTCAGTGCCGATTGAGGTCTATACCGAAAATGTCATTGGAAATTTCAAACGAAATGGCAGAAGTCAGTGCCAATTAATAACCTACTTTAATTGTCAGTGCCAATTGAAGTCTATACTGAAAATGCCATTGGCAATTTCAAACGAAATGGCAGAAGTCAGTGCCAATTAATAACCTACTTTAATTGTCAGTGCCAATTGAAGTCTATACCGAAAATGTCATTGGCAATTTCAAATGAAATGGCAGAACTCAATGCCAATTAATAACCTATTTTAATTGTCAGTGCCAATTGAGGTCTACAACGAAATTGTCAGCAGTGAAGTAAAACGTAATGTCAATACTGTAGAGTAATGGCATTAACAGTTACTGCCAATGAAATACTTTAATTAACATTAATGAATACACTACATTAATAAAGTTTAATTGTCAGTACAGACAAGAGCGTCGCCAAGGGATGGGGGGGGGGGGGGTGAGGGCGGTTGCCCCACTCTAGAGAATCGAAAAAAATTGTATTTGTACTTACAATTCATATTTCTCCCATCCTCTCTCTCATCTTGATGGGCCATTTTGGCTGGCGACGACCTTGGGTAGAGTGTCAGTTAAAATCTATTTCGAAAATATCAGTGAATTGAAATGAAATTGTCATTTATTTGCTTCAAATTTGCGGTAGATAGGTACTAGGGATGTTTCGAATATCAACATGTCACTATTCGCGAATACAAACAGATACGAATACAAATGATTTACCCCAGTATTCGCGAACACAAATAGTACCCAACCTAGTAATCACGCACTTGTAAATGTAGTAGGTAAGTAGTTAATTTCCCGTTCAATTTAAAGTCAGTGCTATAAATATTTTTTTAATTCAATCAGTAAAGTACCTTTTTGGTTTAGTCAAAAGTTAACAACTAAAAAATCACTTACTAATTAAACTAAAAAATCACATACACTTCCCGGCCGAAGTAACACACATCGGCCTTTAGAAAGAGACTGTCGGCTAGCTTCGGTTTTGTAGAGCGTCGTTTCTGTCGTGTGCCTGTACGATAGAGACAACGCTCTACAAAACCGAAGGCTAACCGATCATAGCCGATGTGTATTACTTTCGGCCGGGATGTGCACGTAACTGATTTTCAAATTAATGTTTACTTTTAAAAGTATTTCTTTATGTAGACAACCTATTTCACTACTATTCACATTGGGCTTTTACTATTCGATTAGTGTTCAGGTATTCATTTAATACGAGTACGGATACCAATAGGTATTTGAAAATTGGCGAGTATTTGCCAACACGAATATTCAGAACTTCCCTAATGTACTTAAGATGTTAATAATTGTTATTACTATTTTCCTTCAAAATCTGTTTACATTAAAGTACATTAAATGTCGCTAAGATTTCATTAATAGACCTCTATTGTGGGCGACACCAATTAAATATTATTTTTTTATTTATCAGTAATTATTTAATGTAATCTATTGTTATTATTACATTATATTAATAGTGATGTTATATGAAAAAAGGACCTTATTATCGGCTTTATTTTCCTATATACTGAGACTTTAGTAGCATAAAAAAATAACAATTTTATTGCTTCGTCTTAATAATCATATGTTAGAGCAAGTTATATTTAAACAGAATTTTGAAACAACAATATTTTAAGTTGGAACATATTAACCAAAGTCAATGAGACCACACCGACAATAAGGTCTCTTTAGATAACGTCACATTATAGACCTTAATTGTCAGTGCTAATTAAGGTCTAAATCATAAACGTCAGTGCCAATTAAAAAGGCAATGGCAGGACAGTAAATACACGGAAGCGACTAATAAATTGCCGATCATGATTGGGAAGCCGATCTTTAGGTATTGTAAGAAGGTGAATCTATAGCCATGCTGTTCTGCTACTCCTGCACAGACCACGTTTGCGCTTGCTCCGATTAAAGTGCCATTGCCTGAAAAATAATTCACTTTAAAAAAATATCTATTTTCCGTACGTTTTAGCATTCTCTATTACAACGACTTATTCACAACGTTTTGTGGATTTTTTTTGAAAAATCTCCTACGTCATCATTTTGCAACTACTGAACCGACCTTCGAACTTAAGCGACATATAGACCCGAAGTTAAATTCAAATAGGTTAAGAGATGCGCCCTACTGTTTGTCCACAAGTTTCTTTAGGTCCCTAATGGCTCCTCTTAACGTTGGCCAATATATGTGCCAATGGTATCGCACACGTGTGGCTAAAGTGTGGACGCGGCGGCCATCATTTCACCAAAACCCTTTGATCTGTGTTGAAAAACCAACACTACTCGGAACTCACGCCAACGTGTGGGCCAACACTCCAATTCCTACCAAGGTGACCACAAACCCCCCTTCTACACGATGGCCATACGTATTGGCCACAACCATTGGCACATATATTGGCCAACGTGAAGACGAGCCATTATACAGCACGCATGCGTATAGGTGCCTATATACAGGATGCGTTAGAACCTGAAACGATGGATTCCGTTCATGATTTTGAGTTACGTAAAACACAAAAAATATACTTATATGTCAGTTAATCAGAATCAATAATCAGAATCCATGTTACAATTGACGTTTTGAATTGCATTTTTCCAAAAGGCGTAAGTTTGGACTCTCCCGGTTAATAAGCGGTTAAAAATTCTAATTTGCAATAACACTTTATTCTTAAAGTAATAACTTCTAAATACCTCACCTCCTAAACAAGCGCCGAAGCTTAAGGCCCAGGCCAAAGGGGCCAGGGGCAGGGCCAGGCCCTTGGGGTCGGCGAGGGCCGCCATCACGCGCACCATCATTGTCGTCAACGGTATGTTGTCTATAAATGCTGATGCTATACCTGATACCTGCAGT
The DNA here is from genome assembly GCA_914767545.1 of Sesia apiformis. Lineage (NCBI taxonomy): Eukaryota > Metazoa > Arthropoda > Insecta > Lepidoptera > Sesiidae > Sesia > Sesia apiformis. Next base: position 4,516,914 of record OU611976.1, read on the forward strand.
ACAAAAACAAATGCATCTTAATATTTATAAAATGGTTATTTTTGTTCACAATGACATATCCAAACGTATCCACATGTATCCAAAAAATATTGATGTATATAATGCAATTAGTACACATAAATACAAATTATATATCCGACCCCAAAAAAATCAACATCTCTATTTATATAAAACTGTAGAACCAGCGTGTCTGTACATTGAATATATTTACCAAAAACTGATTGGGGGCGGTGAAGGAAGAGTGTATCAGAACACAAAAAGACAATTTTGAAAATATATGTCTGCCTGTCTGTTCGAACACATTAATCTCCAAAACTACTGCACGGATTTTCATGGGGTTTCCATGGGTTAATTAAGCTTAGCTTGGCGCTTCGAATAGGCTTTGTTTCATCGAAATCGGTTGACGGGATGAAAAGATTATTATTATTATTTAATTTAGAGTTTAATAATGGAAAACGGTACTTTCAAAACTTCAACAGATGGCGGTCCATTTTCTAAAATTCCACGCGTACGAAGTCGCGAAGCACGAAGTTTACAATAAATTACCAGATCGATTTAAGAATACAAATGTTAATTTGTTTAAGAAAAATGTATTCAAATTGTCACTGGATAAATGTTATTACAATTAATGGAGAATTTCAGTTCAGAACTAGCAGTTTTTTTGTATTTAAATAAAAATATTCCAACGATAAAATAGTTAGTATGGTAAAAAAAACTTTTTGAAAATCCGTTGGAAAATTACCGAGATATAGGTATTCAAAGTTCACCATCATCATAGTGGTAGCTGGTAGGTGGTAGACAGATGCTGATATTATGCAAATGCATTTGGAGTGCACAACACGAATACAAGTTATTTTTTCTGGTGACTCTTGAAAGGCCATTAGAGCCACAAGAATTTAGCTATTCCGAAAAAAAAAAACAGATGCAAATACACTTTGTCAAAAACGTGGATCCAATTAAAAACAACAGCAACGAACTGATGGATTTCACAGATGAAAATCCATTCAATAGTCCATTTAATAAACTTTCTCTCTCTCACATTTTTCCCTGTGTCATATGAAGATGACACATATACCAATTTTCCTTCTGGATACTCAGATAGACATTAGTGAAAACCTGTTTGAAATCCTTTAAGTAGTCTTTACGTGATGCTCAAACAAACATGGAGACCTTTTTTTTTTAAACTATTGTTTTGGGTTCGTTATATAGGATGTCTAGGTAAATGTTGAGTCTAGGCAAATTTCAGAATGAGAACTCATTTGAGCTGTACCGTTTTTAAAACATAACTTGAAATTCCGATTTCGAAAGTTCAAAAGTCAAAACGTAAAAAATAAAAATGGTGTATTCACTTTTTATTGCATTTCGCGCGCTTTTCTTTGCAACAATGGAATTCCAACGAGAACACTGTCGTGCAATGATGTTATACGATTTTAAAGTTGGTATGAAAGTGAGTGTAAAGATAGATTAGTATCAGCTTTTGGGGACCTCGCACTTTTGAACGAGGAAAATTGTCCTTGAAAAGTGATGAGAGAAATGGCCGTCCTGTGAATTGTCCTGTGTCCTGTGTAACGTGTGAAAGCATCGAGGCGGTAAGGAAACTGTTGCACGAAGACACAAAAACTACCTACAAACAGGAACTTAAGATTTCTTCGCCAGTCATTGATGAAATTTTACACCAACACCTTCAAGCCAAGGAGCTTTGTTCGTGTCGGGTTCCTCATTCACTAACGAAGGCGAGCTCGTGTGACATGGGCCAGGGAAACGATTGTAAAACTCGAAAATGAATAGGGAAGGAATATACCATAGATTATTACTGGAGATCTATCAGTATGAACTACTAACTAAGCGGCAATCGACGGTTTGGGTGTTCCAGACGAAAAGCCTCCCAGGAAGGTCAAACGTGGGCGCAGTGTGGCAAGTAATGATGGCCACATTCTTCTCTGCGGATGGCCATTTAGTGACAATTTCTTTAGACGCTCAAAAAACTGTTAATGCCCAATGGTACAGTGAAGTGTGTTTACCAACTGTATTGTATGTGTTAAAACAAAAACGTCCTAAAACAGGTTTGAGATGGCTTTTCTTGCATCATGACAATGCATCATCTCACAAAGCAAAATTTGCCCAAGAGTTTTTGAAGATCACAGAGATCCAAGAATTGAGCCACTGACCGATTTAATCCTTATTTAGCTGTCTTGATTTAGCTGCATGCGACTTCTATTACTTTCCAAAAGTGAAGCTTGGACTCCGTGGCATTCTTTTCGACAGCCCTGAGAATGCTCGCAATGCTTTTATGGCAGCTGTTGAGGACCTCGCTAAAGAAGAGTATCGCCGGTGCTTTAAATCTTGGTTTAGACGAATGAATCGCTATATCGATACCAATAGAGAGAAATTGAGAAGTTTTAATAAAAAATTGCGTTGTGACCCAAATATTTTTTTGTATCTCAAAATTTACCTAATCACCCATGCAGTTTAAAAATACGAGTGAGTCAATGTACAAACTCAACCCTTTTACCATTTTATATGTATAGAATATACGTTTACCCATAATATAAGCATGATGGCAACTGCGAGACGAGACTGTTCATCCACTTTAAGTATGACTGATTCTGTTAAACCTCCTATCCATGATATCAGCCCCAGCTTCGAGAGAACCTGAAATTACAAGTATAATAAAAAGACGAAGCGAACGTCTAGTACTAACCTCCAACGTAATGTACCAGTGTCATGCTATATGAGGACCCCAGAGGTAAAGGGGTTTAAGTGACAAAATTTATGTTTTGAGATAATTGAACCAAAAGTCAACAAAATTTTGTAAGAGGGAAAGTTATTTTTTTTTGTTTTGACCATTTTAGGCCAACACTTTGGCCATTTGCTTCTAATTAGTACTAACAATAGATTATTAAAATCACCTGTGTTACACTTACAAATTTTGTTGACTTTTGGTTCACATATCTCAAAACATAAATTTTGTCACTTAGACCCCTTTACCTCTGGGGTCCTCATATGTTATGTTAATAACATGTTAGCGAGCCATAGTGACTTTTTTTTTATATAGAGTGAAGTGGGCGGACGAGCAAACGGTCCCACGTGATGGTAAGTGTTACCGCCGCCCAACACCTGCAACACCAGCTTTCTTGGAGAACCCATATCGCGGCGTAATAGAAAGACCTTTTGAGGCAGTTCGTTCCACAGCCTGCTAATAGGGATAGGGCTAATACATGCTAATAGGGAGCTGGTGGCAGAATTTTTTAAATGATTTGCTCGTGTGCCAGAAGTGGAAAGTGGAACATTAAATGACCACGTCTGGCATTAGGTTATCGCTGCGTTATCAATTAACAGCTCATTGAAAATGTAAAAAAAGGGTCAGTGAGTCATATATTTATTACATTAAACGTTAGACTATAATTGATATCGATAATTAGCGTTTTTTGCAATTTCGAATATAATTAATTTAAAAATCACCGACATCGGAGCTTGAATTCTAATTTTACCAAGTCGTTATTCTCTAAGACTTCATACTTATAATTTTTAACGACAAGCCAATCATATAACTAAATTGCCACCAACTCCCTGACTATAATGCACTGACTGACACATTAAATACTCTATTTTTGTACGACATCATATAAACACAATACCCACCTCCATCAAAACGAAGAGAGCAGCGAAGAACAGTAGCGTGGACCACTCGACCCTCGCTAGTACCGGCTCCAGGTCATTCCTCTCAGCCAGCAGTAACAGCAGTAATGCGCCCAGCAATGCTGTCCACCCGAGGGATAGACGCTCTGAAATAACAATGGACCAAATAATATGAGGTATCGAAGAAATTGTGAAGACGTTTCCGTTTGGAAAAATACTTTCAAAAATAACTGTATAATCCGCACTTTAGTGCCGTGTGGTGACCGTCGACCACCAGCCCATCCCATCTCTTATCGTGGGTGCCATGACAGGCGACTAAGGAATAACAAAGCGGCTACCAGAAGCCCTGAGGAGCTACATCATTTCTAATTGAGTGGACCCGCCAACCCGCTGTGGCCCCATCCCTCATGGACGAGACAATATCCATGAGAAACCCATGTCCAGTAGTGGATACCGACATCTATTTATATCTACACATAGAAAACATTGTATAAATTGCTCTTAAAAAACTAATGCAATTATTTCAAAGGTGGCAGTGAGAGACGATGCCGTATCCTATACTCATATTAGCCTGTTCTTCTGTAAAAAAGAAACTCTTCTGTCTCTTCTCTTCATAGAAATATACTTGATACTTACGTAACTCGGGTAACGCGTGCAAGAAGAACACGATTACGACGAATGAGACGGACACGACTGATTTGATCAGAAGCGGCTTGTCTCTTATGCGGTACTGTGAAATAAATGTTAGAACGTGAAAAATGAAGTATTTCTTTTCAGTTTCAGGAACCTAGTCTCTGGTCAGAGGCGATCCCGAATCGTTTGTTCCTATCTGCCTCACCAGGGTTTATTTTTTTTGTTTTTTTTTTTTATGTAAGAGAGACAATCAAGGAAAACCCTGCATGGTCACCTGGTACCATCTAGTCTAGGTGGTACCAGGTAGTGCCGGACTCTTACCGGCTAAAAAACCTGTGGCCCTGGTGGCCTTTCAAGAGTCACCGGTCGTAATTGATGTGGGGCGAGCGCAGAAGGCGCATCCTCACCAGGGTGTCAGAACGGAAATGTAATGAAAATTAGATCATTCATGGCGAGGAAGAAAATCTTTACGATTCCATTCCACCTCACGGTGTACCATGACACGAAAATGACAAACGTTGGACAAACGCCCCCGGATTCGTTGCCTATAGTAATGCAGATTGAGGAATGGATTGGGAAAATGGGGAGGGATAGGATGGGATGGGAATGAGTTCTGGCATATCTCACTCACTACCGAAACACGTGCGTACATTGAGAATGGAGGATTTGTTTAGAAACTAGTCTCTGATCGTAGAGGATTCAAAGTCAAACGGTACCAGAATACCAATTTCTTGTTTACGTATCAGTATCTGTTCAAAAGATACGAATAAATCGCCGATTTTTTCCTTTCAGCTCGACAATTTCCCGAACAAGTAAATAACAAATGTTTTCCAAAAAGTACGTTCTTTCCACGTAAGTACAATTAATGATTGTCAAGGGGTTCGGACCCTCTGGATCCTCTAAATAGATGCCTGATATGATACGTACCTTTTCTTTCATCTGTGCCAAAGTGGAAGAGAACTTGGGATCCGTCTTCGAAGTGCTACCACCGGCTTCTCTCTTCTTCAGCACTATGTTCAGTCTTTCTACCTGTAATTTGGAAAATGTTAAAAGCCATTTAACAAAAGTAACGTTTCTTTTTAATTAGGGGGTAGCAGACAGTCCGCCTGGTGGTATGTGGATAATGTCGCTCATATACATCTGCGATATATGCCAAAATCAGCCCAGAATGACAAATGTAAGCACGCCACCAGATATGCTGTCCACCTTTGCAGAAATCTACAAAAGTATAATCTCCTAAATAGAAGTGAGTTTAAAAAGGAGTAGCTATGATGGGAAATAAACATTGCGTTGTACTTCTCCATTTTTCCTCCTTTCCTCGAGGAGTTTTCCTGGAGGAGTACTTGATTTGTTTGTATTACTGATAATAATTGAAATTAATAATTTTAATAATAAAATAATTGAAATTTAATAATTAATACCATAACATCTTTAAGATTTTTTAAATATTCTAGATGCAATTTTGTAAATAGGCAAACGTTGCTTATGTACATACAAGGCAAAGGTAATATATTTGTTTTTTTTTTTTAAATAAAGGTCTCCAGCTATCCGTGAACCAAACATATGTGATTGCAGGAACACAGTTTTTGAAGCCTAAATGCTCTTTCTGCATTAACGAAGTTTCCCTACAAGATCAATCATAGTTTAGGAGTCGTGATACGTGGCTGTAACAAGCTGTAGTTGTAGCTTCAGCGCAAACACGTTTTCGAAGTCTTCGACATTTCGACATCACAATACGATCTAGTTTATTGCAGTCAATGTATTCTTTCCAATTCAAGTATTTGTCAACATTTAAACCTAAAACTTAAGACTACTACTGGTCACCATTACCGTCACTGGTCTTTATAATTGACGTTTAATTATTATGGTTTAGTTTAATACCAATGAAATTAAATAAAAGTCTTGGTTAAATTTATATCTGTATTATATGTTTCATCCAAGTTATTATATCTATCCAAGCGTTATTTATATTATGTTCATATACATTTTTGTCATTACCCTTAACTATGAGGGTCGTGTCGTTGGCAAACAGTCATTTACGTGACTTGACTTGAGGAAGATCATTAAAATACCAGTATATAAGAAATAACAGTGGTCCTAAATTGCTTCCCTGCGGTACACCCGAAGCATTGTTACGGAACTTAGATCTGTAAATTTGCTTCACACGACTATCATCTATGTACCTAATTTTTGAAACTTCAGTCAAATGCTTTACCCCTGATCCCATAAGAGTGTAGTTTAGAGATTAATTTTACATGCTCAATGAAATCAATCGCTTTACTCATATCGAGGAAAACAGACATTATAGGTATTTTTTCATTGATAGCTTCCGTTATATATATTATTATTATTAATACATTTCATTAGGATCTTATAATAATTTTTAATAATAATATATAATTTTTGATTTCATTTTTATCTGTGATTTTATTATCTCGCCTAGTTCCTCTATTTCATAAATAATTTACGTTTAACTTGACATGAATTCCTTATGTCTTTAGTAATCCGTTTTACATTTTTAAATCGAATGCTAACCATAACCTTACTTGCTGGAAAGCACAAATTATATATAGAACAGGCTTATCAAATCATAGAATACACTGAAAGCACTCTTCAAATCGTTACTCAGAACCTCAGAGAGTAAGAAAGCCGGGAGACATTCACGAATCTTACGAACATTGCCAGTACAATAATCTCTTTTGTATTCGATTTGAACCAAGTCATAAACATAAATTAATTTGAATTTGAATATTAACTGCGAATAGCCGTCCTTTTATGTGATCTCGTCGGTTATGGAGATAAAGGCGTATCCTTATAGTCTATGGTGAAAACAAAATTAGAACAAAGAATTTTCAGTTAATTTTTAATCATAGTGAAAATAAACACTACCTTTTTCTCCAAAGCTTTCTTAACAATATCTTCATCTCTAGAATACGGCGATAGAGACGCTGCTGCTCGCCGCCACACCGCTACCTCCTGACGCATTTCTAGAAAATAACGGAAGATTACAGGAGATCAGCTTATAACGTGTCACTGCAGGGCACAGGCCTCTACTAGTAAATCACCGGGGGGTTCCGGGCCGTAATCAACAACGCGGGCCCAGTGCGTATTGGTAGATCACATACTCCAAATTTTTTTTCTGGTGCATGGTGGTTTCCTCACGAGGTTTCCCTCACCACCATGCTAGTGACAATTTAAAAAAAAATCCGTACTATGTAGAATTTCAGTGGTACGCGCCGAGGATTTATACTTACGATCCCACGAATGTGAGTCGATTGTAGATACCCCTAGACTATCACCACTCTTGAGAACCTACTCTACCTTAATCACAAAAATCTATCCATTGACGCGGTCGTGACTTTGGATTTTCAGAAAAAATAACTACCTATCGACTAAGGCTGAATACTTAAAATAGTGGTTCAGTTCGTAGATGAGTCAAATCAGTTCAGTTTCTAAAATTACTACGGTGCAATCACACCGCACTGAGAGAGCATTTTTGACTGATTTTACTGTAAATTATTGCGGATTCTCATGAATATCATGAGGTGCCATCTTCGAAATGAAGTTTGGGAGTCAGCTTCAACTCATGGTACTTGAGGGCAGAGCATTCCTTAATGTCGTCCATACATTTCCTTCTCGAACGACCTGGTTGTCTCTTTCCAGGGATCAACCCTGTTTTCTAGGATCAACCTTTGGCACTCGTAAGGTCTCCTCTTAATTAAACTTATCTCGTATAGGTAATCTTGGTTTCTGGATGTCCATGAGTGAAAATATCTACATATTTATTTATAATCTAGACTGTCCGTCCGCCTAGGTAGATAATATTTTCGTCAGTCACAATACAGGACAAGGAGGGTTTTGCGAGGGGCAAACCACCCAGCATGGCAAAAAGTCTTAATATTAGAATTCCCCTGAAGATAATTCCGACTATCGATAGTCATTCTCAAATTCAAATGTTTATTTCTATAAAATATGGTTCATTAGTTGTTATAAATATTTATTTATTGAGGATAGTTAAGGATTTGTTAAGGATAGTTTTACATAGTGTCTCCTTTAAAGGTTTTGTTTTGAATTTAAAAAGGGAATGTCCTTTTAGTTAGTTGTATGGCCTTAAAACGTAACGCTGTCCATGCCGGTTGGCGAGTCCACTTTTTTAGGGTGGCGTAGTTCCTCAGCGATTGTATAGTTCAAGCCGTGTGGTGTTTAGAACAGCACCAGCCCATCTCTTCCCGTGTGTGTCGCAAAAGGTGACTAAAGGATAACAAAGCCGCTACCACAAGCCCCGAGGAACTAACAAAGTATTGTAATTAGTTGTATTATTTTATATGTGACAACCCTTGCGATTCACGTACGGAGTGTCATTGTGTGCGTGAAATTCAGCGGTTCAGTGTAATATCACCTAATTCCGATGCGCGTAGAATTCAATTCGGCTCGCGCTGAACGAAATTTTATTTTGTGGATATATTTTTGTACATTTATGGCGCGTTCTTGGGGAGTGAGTCTTCTGTACCTATTAGTTATTCTGTGACAGGGGTTCGTTTTGAAACATTAGTACAAGACCACTCACCCTGTATATCTCTGGGTACGCTGTGCCTCAGAGTGTTGATGTCTCGGAACATATATCTGAGCTGTATGTATGTCTGAACGCAGACCAGCAAAATACCCACGCCCATGTGCAGTGTGAAGGTTGTGAAATTAATGTTCTGAAAAAAAAAAGTTTTGTATTAAAATGCGTAGAAAAAAATACTAAATACTAATTCACGATCAACAAAACAACCTATTTTGAATAACTAAAGTAAATAACCTTTAATGGGAAATAATTAAACGAGTAGCAGAAATAGTGAAAGTGATCAAATGAGTAGCAGAAATAATGAAAGTGATTAAATGAGTAGCAGAAATAGTGAAATTGATCAAATGAGTAGCAGAAATAATGAAAGTGATTAAATGAGTAGCAGAAATAGTGAAAGTGATTAAATGAGTAGCAGAAATAGTGAAATTGATCAAATGAGTAGCAGAAATAATGAAAGTGATTAAATGAGTAGCAGAAATAGTGAAAGTGATCAAATGAGTAGCAAAAATAATGAAAGTGATCAAATGAGTAGCAGAAATAATAAAAGTGATTAAATGAGTAGCAGAAATAATGAAAGTGATCAAATGAGTAGCAGAAATAATAAAAGTGATTAAATAAGTAGCAGAAATAATGAAAGTGATTGTTTGTAGGGGGAGAGTGCACGCTACATTCCTACAGACGCTGGGCGCACTCGGCGCACTTGAAATGTACTGCATTTCCTACCTTATCGCATTTCTCCATTGTACCTATGTGTTTCGGTAGTGAGTGAGACATGCCAGAGCCCATTCCTATCCCAACCTATTCCTCTCCATTTTCCAAAACCATTCCTTAATCTGCAAAGGTAGGCAGCGCATCCGGGGGCGTGCCAACATTTGTCATTCTGGACTGATGTTGGCATGTATCGCGCATGTCTATGGACCACTTACCTTCAGGTGGACTGTATGTTCGTCTGCCGCGTTTTTACAATAAAAAAAACTAACCTCTCGGAGTACAGAAGGGTGACTAGCGATAATAACATTAGGTGGGTCACCGACAGGCGTCGCTGCCCCACCAACATTGCTGAAGATCACCATCGACATGAGCACTGGTACTGGGTTCAGCTGCATCACTTCGCATAGCCTAGTAAAAATGATTTTTTTATATAAATATCACAAAATATATGGGGAGGTTGTGAAAAAATGTATAAAGAGTAAAAACAGACAAGCGAGCGGACCACATGATGGTAGGTGGTCACCACGGCCCATGGACACCTGCAACACCTTGCAGAATCCTGTTTACAGTTCTCTTGAAGAGCCCCGTATCGTAGCGTATCGGAAATATTACAAAATCGATATTGTTGATTGACCATTAATTGAAGACTGCCTTGAAATGTAATGCATGTTTCGGTAGTGAGTGAGATATGCTAGAGCCCATCCCATCCAATCCTAAGTTATAAATTTTTATTTATTTATTTAGGCACAGCAATGTTATACAGGGTGTCCGATTTCGATGCAACATGAAATGAATGGTACTTTAAATAATGCAGATAGGAAATTTCACTTGATGGAGACTTCATTTTATTTTTAAATATAAGTACAACTGCAATGAAAGATTTTTGAAAGATTCTGTCTGAATCGAACCTTAATTTGAAAAGCTAGATTTAAAAGACTGTAAATACCTGATTGTGACAGGCGTCATCAACAGCACGGTGGTGACGTTGTCGAGGAACGTTGAGCAAATGGCGGTGAAAAGGCACAAGCAGTTGATCAACGGCCATGTGCGACCTCCCGTCACCTGGAACCAATATCGTGTTATTCTGGAGATTGTGTGGTGGTTGGTTTTTGAGCATAGTTTTTGGAACGAAGTTCCTTTACGCGGCTTGCGGTAGGTGTGATTCGAGAGAAAATGTAACGTCACGTAAGATTTCTCTTCACGTCACGTCACCCCCTCCATACGCCTTTCTCTTTCTCTCTGTGTGTGCGTGCGAGTATCGAGAGCGAGACTCGAGCAGAATAACAGACTAGTGCGTGGCCGGCTGTATAATCTAAATTTTTGATTTGTGTTTGAATGTTTTGACTATAATACGAAGAAAATTTCCAACCAGGTATGCAATGCAATGAGCCCTTTCAGTGTCTACTGTTGGACATGGGCTTCCTCGTGCACTTTGTTTTGTGCATGATAGATGTATGGCCTTCAAACAGGCTTAAATGCTTAATGGTTAACTCGAGGTTAACCAGTTCTGGCCAAGCTGGTGTATGAAGAATTGGCACAACTAAAAGTAGTACCTAAAGTCGGATTTTGTATTTGAGTCAGGGATATGACATATAGAACTGTCAAACAGAGTGAAATTTGTACGTAGATGACACTTTATTGACTATAGGTACTTACGTATTTGAGATTGGACAATTCGCTCCATCCAAAATAAATACTCAAGGTGGTAAAGAACAAAGAAAATTGTTTCGATATACTCAATACCAACAGGCACTTAATTACAATGGCCGAAGGCAATTAGGTACATGCTTTTATAACTACAATAAACAAAATAGAAAGTCTCCTTTAACCACGATTTAACTTAGTAAGTAATCTCTTCAGCCTGGTTATTCACATACAATTAATTCAATAGTTTATCATAACCTGTTAATTCACACTGGCAGAATGTCCTAATTGCACCATTGCTATATATGAAAAAGAAGAATAAGCTTTACCTCAAAAGCCTTAAGAGCAAGGTAATCGAACACCCCCGTGTCAGCCAGTACAGCAACCAGCAGCATCATACTGAGCAGCAACAGCAGCGTCTCCGAGTCCAGCCAAGACACGAGCTCGCTGAGGGTCGGTCTTATGCCACATGCGCTCAGTACCGCGATGCCGAGGGATGACGAAAGGAGGGCTGCTATTGTGCGGTTTACTATCTGGAAAGGAATGACGATGCACACAGCTATAAAGGGATAGTCCATAACACGCGAAACATCATGACTAACCCAAGGTCGTTTTGTCAAAATATGATGAGTGGTTTAGGAGCTACGAGGTTTATTGTATCTTAGAGAGCTTTATAATATACTCGTCCATAGACTGATCAAATCAGAACCATCTTTGGTTTAATTGAATTTAATTTTGAGGGGGAGAGTGCACGCTGCAATCCAACAGCTACTGGGCGCGCTCGATTTGCTATGTTACTCCTCTCTCACAAAAGACTACCTTGAAATGTACTGCATTTCCCACTTTATCTTATTTCCCTAATGTACGTACGTGTTTCGGCAGTGAGTGAGATGTGCCAGAGCCCATTCCCATCCTATCTCTCCCCATTTTCCCAATCCTTTCTCCAAATCCATTCCTATATCTTCAAGGTAGGCAGGGCATCCGGGGACGTGCCAACATTTGTCGTTTTGGACTAATGTTGGCATGTATCACGGATGTCTATGGGCTACAGTATCCACTTACCATCAGGTGGACTGTATGTTCATCTGCCGTCTTCGTCCATAAAAAAAACAAATTGATATTAGCAGATTATAGAAAGTGGATTTTGCTACTTTCCCAACAATTTAGCAAAAAGTGTTTATACAAGTATTATAAAGCTTTATGAGCCCTATCCAACGACATATAGTTTGTGTGTATAGACATCGAATTATTTTTTGGAATTCTTTGAAAGTTTGCCCCGTCATAGTTTTCAATCAATCTTATTTTGAAGAAATGACGGTTCCAATCCAGTGATTAATAAACGTAATAAAATTAAACTTCGCCATTTTTCATCTGACGCTACTTCAGACATTGTCAGTGTTGTGTGCTGCAACTTTCCGCACTATGAAGACCAAATGCGGGTAGTTGATGAAACTGCTCGCAATTCTCGATGTGAACTACCCGCCTTTTCAGTCAGCTCGTGACCATGGCTGGTGCATCTTAACCGAAACGTCGATTGAAATAAATAAGGTTACACCCGTTTAAACAGATAAATAGAATTATTTTATAATAGTTACCTCAAAAATAATCAATATGTATAACGTCAACAACAGAATAGTGGCGTATATTAAGCCCTCTTCTTCATCTATTGGGTCCATTTGGTAGGTTATTGTTAGCGGCACTGTGCTACTGGTTGTGTTCATACACAGTGTCGTATCTGTAATTGAGATAAACATTATTAATATTAAGAGTTCTTCGGGAGTTAAGTATTCGAAAATAGTTTGTTGATCATTATTTGCTGCCCGTTTAAATACAAGCCTTTTTTGGAACGAAGTTTCTTTACGAGGCTTGGAGTAGGTGTGATTCGAGAGAAAATTTAACGTCACGTAAGATTATTACCCCCTCCATTTTTTTTTTATATAGACTAGTGGGCGGACGAGCAAGCGGTCCCACGTGATTGTAAGTGTTACCGCCGCCCATGGACACCTGCAACACCAGGGGGCATGCGGCCTCATACTCCATATGAGGCCTCACCTGAGCTTTGTAAAGCATAAGGAGTTGCCCAGGGGTGAAGTACCGCTTCGCTCTGTTCAGCACACCGAGCTTTTTGGAGGCCATTTTGGCTTCATTTTCCAGATGACCCCTAAATTAGACTTTGCTGGAGATGTCGACACCAAGGATCCCGATACTCTCCGAAATCTTAAGAGGTATGCTATGAAAGCGAGGTGCTACAACAAAAGGGGGCTTTTTAGCGGTGAATGCACAGACTTGCGTCTTACTGGGCTTGAAATCCACTAGGTTCAGAGAACCCCAAATCGAGACCAGATCTACAGAGTCTTCGATTTCAGACACAAACCTGGCGCGACTCTCTACCACTTCGACCCGAGGGATGTTGGCGCGGCCCTTGTACAAGGCGTCTCCAGTACTGTCATCTGCATAGCAACGTATGTCACCAATTTGCAACAGGTCGTTGATATGCAGAAGGAACAGAGTTGGGGACAGCACGGAGCCTTGCGGGACGCCAGCGTTAATAGACATGGTGTCGGAGCAGCTACCATCGATAACGACTTTGATGCTCCGTCCAGTCAGGAAACTGGCAACCCATTCGCATAATCCCTCGGGTATCCCGAAAGATGATAACTTGGAAAGCAGCGATTTGTGCCATACCCGGTCTAAAGCTTTCGCAATGTCTAGGCCTACAGCCAGAGCCTCGCCTCTACTCTCAATGGCGTCAGCCCAGTGGTGTGTTAAATACGCTAAAAGATCACCAGCCGAGCGATTATGGCGAAATCCATATTGACGGTCGCTAATCGGCTGGTGATCCTCTAAGTACCCAAGGAGCTATGACATTATGCTGGGGACAACTCGAGAGCGCAAAATTTAAGCACCACTGCAGGAATACCATCTGGCCCACTCGACTTTCGGATATCAAGAGATGCTAGAGCCCGCCAGACTTCACGCTGGGTGGAACAGATTTCTGTCATGGAGCTTGTGCACTTCGAGATAGACGGTGGTGAGGCACCTCTATCGTCCAGAATCGAGTTTGAGGCAAAGAGATAGCCCAGGAGATCGGCTTTCTCCTTCGCCCCCATTCATACCTTTTTCCATACTTTGTGTTCTCTCTTTCTCTCTTCTCTCAGTGTTGGCGCGTGCGAGTATCGAGAGCGAGACTCAAGCAGAATAACAGACAATAAATTTTTGATTAGATACCTTATTTTAAATTATTTGCATTGAATATGATACAAAATAAAAAAAAATACATGAACTATACAGATTTTATTTCGAATTACATTCGGAGTTTAAAAGAAAAAGCGCGAAGATCTTCGTTCCTGACGGGGGTCTCCTGACCTTACACGTTTTTTTATAGAAAAAGGCAGCAGACGAGCATACAGTTACCCTGATGGTAAGTGGATACTGTCGTCCATAGACATCAGTCCAGAGTGGCAAACGTTGGCACGCCCCCGGATGCGCTGCCTACCTTTGCAGATTAAAGAATGGATTAGGGAAAAGAGTTGGGTAAATGAGGAGGGATAAGACGGGAATGGGCTCTGGCAGATCTCATTCGCTACCGAACGTACATTGGCGAAATACGGTAAAATACGAAATGCAGTACATTTCGAGGTAGTCTTTTGTGAGAGAGGGGTAAAATGGCCATTCGAGTGCGCCCAGCGGCAGTGGGAACGCAGCGTGTACTCTCCCCCTACTGTTATACCTCGTGCCTCGTCCTCAAGATCAATATATCTCGTCACCAAAATGCCTTTAAATTTGCTGCTCATTTTATTATTTCTCTTAAAATGATATATTTATATAACATTTCACTAGTCTCAATAACTCAATGAGGTCTCTTTACTCCGATAATGTAACATTTTGAGTTTATTACCATTATATACAGCGTGTTTGTTATTTTCTAATACTAATACTCTGCTGTCGGATTCGCTCGGAGAAAAGTCAATGACGTCTTCGCTTTGTAAGTAAACTGTCCAGAAGGTGGAATTCTAAAAGAAAGAAAAATTATTCGAAATAAGTTAAATTCTAATTTAGTTTAAATTCTATTTCCAAAATCTTTGGAACTAAAATCAATAAATTATTTTTAATAAGGATAAGTTACTTTCAACCACTTTTCAGCCAATTGAAGCACAATGATTCAACTGAGGCAACTGACACCGCCATAAATGAAATAGTGACGTGTAATATAAACAATATAACATAAGAGTGCAAGCTTACCCTAGATTAAGCTATATATATATATATATATAGTTCATGTATATATATTCATAAGTTCATGCTAGTTAGGCCGCCGTTTGTTTACATTTTGGTCAAATTGGATGGAAACGAAATATATACATATAAAGAAAAATGTCCTGACCGACTCCAACACCGAAATTCAAACGATATGTGTCAAAATTTAGGTGTATATAAAAATCTTTAAAATTAACCTCTAACATTTTAATTCAGACGGTAAGTAAGTACAGCCGGCAACGAAAGTCATTGAACACACTCAAATTTACAAAACATCTAAGCACGAACTGCCTCAAGAGGTCTTCCCATTAAACTACGACGTGGGGTTCTTCAAGAGAGCTGTGAATAGGATTTTGCAAGGTCCGCGGCGCGCCCGCATACCCCCTGGTGTTGCAGGTGTCCATGGGCGGCGGTAACACTTACCATCACGTGAGACCGCTTGCTCGTCCGCCCTCTTCTCTATAAAAAAAAAATATTTATTTTGTACTTTACTATGTCCAGTAGCGTAAGAAACGTTATCGTGCTTATTTGCTTGGTAAATTTGAATGTGTTCAGCGACTTTTGTTGCCAACTGTAGGTTTGACGGTAGTTTTCCGATCATTTTATTACTTTAATATTCTCGAAATGGATAGTTTTGCAAGTGTGCCATTAATACATACATATTTATGAGTTGTATGACATAATCTGACCCAGTAAGAGTAGGTACAACAGTAATTCAAAGCTCAAAGTAATTATGAGTGATTTAAATCAATTTGATTAAATCACGATAAATGTCAAGTGATTACAATAGAAATACAATAGTGGGGGCAAAATTTACTTGATTACAATAGAACATGATACGAATATGCATTAAAAATAAAATAATTCGTTATTTTACGTTAATTAATATATGCATTTATATCCAAATAAGATCCAAATCTCGTGTTTCTTTCGTCCTGCAGACATTGTCACATCCAAAACTAGTTTTTATTTGTATTGTATTTGTAAACTAGGGCTGTTGATAAAATATCGATATTATTTTTTAGAAATATCGATATTTATGAATAATATTTTTTGGATATATCGATAGTTCGATGTTAAAATCTTAGTATCGAAGTCGATATTTTTTTACACACTAACCAACGAGTATTTTTAAAAACTTACTGACAAATATCGGTACCTACACATATTTTTTTCAATCTGACAGTAACCGAGTTTTAATTGTCAACGTGAGCTCTCAACAATTTTAACCGACATGTTACTGTTTGGGGTTCTGTCTGGGTTCTTGATTAAGACTTTTTAATAGTTTGGTTATCACATTTTATTTCGTCACGTCTTACATAGTTTACAGTCATGACACGAGAGAGAGCGGAAAGGGAAGGACATAGACTAAAAATATTTTTAACAGACAAACAAATCATAGACTACAACAGTTACCAGAATCCACGATAATCCACGGACAACGACGATCCAAGTGAGCAGTGCGCGAGACACTACTCGGCACACATAACTTTATCTTTTTATATTAACATTTCCGGAAAATGCACTAATTTAACATTTTTATTTAATTATTATTTAATTTCTTTAATGAATATACTTTATTAAAAAACAATAAAACTAATTTTTGAATTGAACAATTATTTCTTTTAAATAAATCCGATATATCGAAATATCGATATTTCTAAAATTATCAACAGCCCTATTGCAAACAAACAATATGACAACGAAATGCACAGATTCTTTTTGGTAACACTCAGTTGACACGACACGCCTCAGTATTACCAGCCGCCCAGCTTAATTTACCGCCTTTAAAGCAGAAATGTTGTTTATCAAAAAAATCACAATTCTTTGCTTAAATTAAAAAATCCAAAAAATCTATTAAAATAAAAATAAATATGACTTTTATCAACCCTGTAGTTACAGAGAAAACCAAGATCAAGTCATCGGGGTCGAAGATCTTTGGATCGATCTGAAACTCTGCATCTAGACTCTAGAGAGTTGATTCTCAAAGTCGAGATATTGAATGTAGCGATTTGAGAATCATATTAAGCGAAATCCATAATTTTATTAGTAAGTCGGAATAAATAATAATAATAACGCCACACTCAATGACCCACACGAGGATTCTCTGTGTCGTGGGTCCAGAGACATACACAAAGACAAATACACACCCAGACCCAAACATTTGTCTTTAAGCAAATGAATGTGCGACCGGGAATCGAACCCGGAAACTTTTGCACAGCAAGTAAGGACCTCAGTCGGTCGCCAATAATTTTATATTGAAAGAGATTTCATTCAAATCGCTTGTACCTTTGAGTAATTTGCTATTTCTGTTGCAAATTGGTATAACCAAACTAATTTATAATATATTTTTTTAAAACTTTACTATTCATTAAACTATAGCGTTTTAAAAATATAAAAAACGTGGAGATATCGATTTTTAGATATCGATTGATTAAACCTCAAGTTTTCTTTAAATCGTTTTTTTTTTATTTATAGAGAAGAGGGCGGACAAGCAAGCGGTCTCACGTGATGGTACACTTTCCGTTTCTACTGTGCCACGTCCATTTCTAGAATATCTTGGTTCCACTACTGTTCTCTCTATATTCTGTTGTACCACCTTCGTTTATTGCCATTCATTCAAACAGGTCATTGTATCATGTTTACATAATTCGTAAACAATACGTCGTTTTGAATAACAAGACTGCATAATGGGAAGTCACATAATTGCCATCAGATGTTCTTGATTATCTTAGAGGCGGGAATTGCATGTGTCATCATATGTCCGTCACCTGCTGTTTTATCATCAAGGGCCTCCTCATAAAACGCCACTGGCGAATCCACTCGTTCAGAGGTGGTGTAGTTCCATGGGCCTTGCGGTAGCCGCTTTGTTATGTCATAGTCATGTTTTAGAACACCCACGAGAGGAGATAGGGTGGTGGTATTTTATACCACACGGCACCATGCGCCCAATTGCTTTATGCATATTGCAATTTTATGTGCATGCGATGAACGAAAGGATGGTTGATTTTTTGCTAAATACCCAATAGTATGTAGAGAACTATTGTTGATATGAGAAAATGGTATAAGGTTTTTCATAGCATTATATTCTCTACTCCCTATCTATTCCATCCCATTCCCTCCTAACCCAGTGAATACAGAGCATAATGGGGTAAAAAGGAATTTCTTTATTTCAATATATTACAATACTATTTTTTCTTACCCCGTCAAGGAGGAATGAGAGCTACAATGGCATAAGGAAACTTTTTCAATCCTTTTTGTAATTTTACTCCTTCTTCAAAGGTGCAGCGCATACAGAGGCCAACGTTTATCCTTTTGGACTGATGTTGTCATGTATTGCGCATGTCGCAGGGTGACAGTATCCACTTACTGTCAGCTGCACCGTTCGCTCGTCTGACATCCTTCTATTAAAAATTATTACAATCATAAATAAGAAATACCCCACATTCTATTAACACTCGAGTTTATATCATTAAAAATAAAATCAGTTTTTTTTAGGAATGCGCTTAATTTCCATGTGTAAGTACGGTGTATTGTGTAATTGTGCCGTGTGTTGTGAGTTGACTATAGAATACCATCATCGACTAAATGATAGCAAAGCCGACTAGCCAATCGGTTTGGCCAGCGCGCAGCATGGCGATGACAAGGAGGCCCATGTCCTGAATACTAGTACGACTACATCAAAATCTGCGCTACTCACTACAGATCGCACACTGTGTTCATAAACAGCTGCTAATGGAACCGCTACAATCAGATACCTACATGTATGTAAATCTGAGTGTACCGTTTGAAAAAACGCGTTGAATTTTAAGAAGTCGTACAACAAAAGTCGTCGGTTATCACGAAAGAATTGTTTGTTGAGAGGGCGCCATTATTTTCCATTTAACCCTGTATAAATTACCTGATGAATCCAAACTCCATTCGTTTCAACTCTTCTATGAAGCCATATTTGTAATACATTAACGGTACTACTGTTCATATCTTGGACGGAATCCAGAAATGGGCCATTCAATGTGACTAACATTTTTATTCTTTCCTTTGAGGGATGAAGGACGTATTCTGGAAAAAGAAAGTATGTTAGAGGAGAGATGCCCTGAACATGAGAACCACAAAGTTTTACTTAAAAGTACCTAGGGATACATTTTGTATGGCCTGGAAAATAAATTTACCTACAAGGTCCTACAAAAATAGTTTAATGTGTCGATCGGTGGACTAAAATTATTATATCTAACTGAAAATTAACATGAATTTCATATATTATTTATTATATTAAAAATTAATAATTGGTAATTAATTCACTCGTATTTGCATAACACTATCCACACTAGTTCATTTAGGTCTTTGACCTATGAACGCGTCCGCTTGTTTTAAGCAAGTACGGGGAAGTAGGTATGAACTAAAGTAACTACACATAAGAGAATTTAAAAAAAATTAAATTAGGTGTTAATTTTTATCTTTACTGGGGGGAATAGGATATAGTGAGAGTGCGAGGTAACGTGGTCAGTAGAGTACGCCCAGCGGTTGTGAGATTGCAGCATGCACTCTCCCCATCCTATATGTAAAAAATGATACCTTTCACTTCATTCCCTTTCACAGCCGTATGTAGAACAATATCAGTCTTTTCTCTATTCAGCATAAGAGATACGGTGATAAAGATCCAGCCCGCGACTAGAGCGGTCAGCTTCACAGTGCGCACGGCGCGGTCAAACTACGGACAAAAAATTTACTTTTTGTAACTTTTTTTAATGAAATAAAACTAATTGAATAAGACCGAGATGTTTTCCATAAAAACGACATATAGTTTATATTATCTATATGGGAATAGACTAGATGACACATCATACGTTCTTATCAAAGAGACAACTTCTAGCAACTTCTAGTGGGGGTGGGGGGGGACGAAGCAGATGAGGAGGGGTTAAAAAGATTACGCGCCTACCCTAGAGTACTTGTATAACAAATTATCAAATCGGTGATTTTTTTTGTCGATAAAGTTTACATCGTTATTATTTGGGAACTACGGAACCGATTTGGCTCATCTCCGAACTCAACGGAGATATAGATCCAAGCTATTTATCTGCCGAATTTTATTAAAATTCGTTAACAATGCGCCCGCGGTTTGCCTACAAATTTTGATACCACCTAGAAACTTGATTGGTGGTTTGTATTCAGCTGGTGATTCTTAGTCAAGGTGTAGTGGAAATTTTCCGAAATGCATAAGTCGTAATCTCCGCAATGGGTAGATTTTTCGAAATCTCCCTTACATACGATTACAAGAGTACAATATAGTAATATATATATACCTGTTTTTTTCTTGCTGTTTTACTTCTCTTCTCGTCATCTGCGTGTATTGGTTCAACTGACCTGAAATGTTAATGTCAGTATATTATTATTGCATTTTGTAAATTAAACATTATTCTTAATAATTCTCGAATATAAACGGGATATTAATATTTAAAAACGTATCTTAAACTATGTTTATCTTTTTCTAAGTGTATTATATCATTTTGTATTGCAGTCTTTAATTAGATGTTTCAATTCAATTAACTTAATCTAAATAGTTAGTACTGGAAATAAATTTGTATTGGTTTGTGTAATAAAACAAAACCAAAAAAAATGATTTAAATTTGGTACGTACCTACCTATCCAGAGCGAACTTAAATAGTTTTAACACTGTTCAAACATATGCAATTAAAGTACACAGAGAGAGTAAGTATACTTTCGCGATTTCATATAAGAACTCTTAAATAACATTGATACCGCTAGAAAAATCAAACCCGCAGATTCTCTAATTTGTACAATTTGTACAAACTAAACCTTATTCTTAATAATTCTGGAGTATAAATCGTCCATTTATAATAAAAATAGGTCTTAAACTATGTTTAGCTTCTTCTAAGTATATTGGATCATTTTGTTCTGCAATCTGTACTGTACGTATAATAATTTGAATTTAATTAGAAAAGCAAGTTTTTGTAATGGTAATAATGTACCTACTTAATCTAAATTTGTATTATAATTATAATAAATAAATTACTAATTACTACTTATAATAAATTTGTATTTGTTTGTGTAAAACAAAACAAAAAGAAACTGAATTTCAATTTAGTATGTACCTATTAATCTAACGTTACCTTTTAAAGATAAACTATTATTATTAATTACCATTACCTACTATCTCCATTGTTTATTATCTTCTCACTGATATCCTCGGAATTTTCTCTGATAGGATCTAACTCTGTCGCCGTGTGACGTGGGGTTTCATGAAGTCCCTCGTCTGCTTCATTGCTAATTAAAAAACTCTCCAACTTGCCTGAAATAAAAGTAAAAACTCTTGGAAGAAGTTTGTGGGCAACAGCAGAGATTTAAGCTGATGGTAATTTGACATAAACTGATAATATACCTAAGAAAATAATAATTGCAAGCAAGCATTTTAGGGGCGAATCTAGGTCCTAAGTTTGAAGTTATGATTTAAAAAATGATTAAATTATGCAATTAATAAAAAAACTTATGATTAAATTAATAAAAAAGCTCTGCAAAGGAAAAGCCAAAATGAATCAGAGAATTGTTTGAAATGAATGTGATTGTCATAAGGGGTGACTACGGGATAACAGAGCCGCTACCGCAAACCTTGAAGAACTAACCCCATCTAAACGAGTGGACTCGCTATCGCGCTTGGTCAGCGTGGCGTTTTAAGGCCATACATCCCTCATACACGAGACAATGTACACGAGGAGACCGATGTCCAGCAGCGAATAATAAAAGGGCTGCAGACCATTTTAAGTTACGCTACGCTATGGGGTTCTTCAGAAAGCTGTGAATAGAATTTTGCAAGATCGGCGGCGTACCCGCATTACAGGTTACAGGTGTCGATGGGCAACGGTAACACTTTAGATCACGTGGGACCGCTTGCTTGTCCGCCTACTATATTTTGTATTGGCTTTAGTTGCCTGAAATAAGTAAATAAAGTACTGAATTTACTCACCACGTTGCTGTTCGTAAAGATTCTGGAAAGGCACCAAGGAAGGATCAAATTTGATTTCATCAGGCAGGTTCTCCCATACTTCTAAACTCCCCTGCGTCAGGTCACTGCACGACACCATTGAATAAACACTGTTTCTATCATTCTTCTTTTTACCTAACGACTTTATTTTTACAAGGACATCCGCCATCTTGGATTTTTTTAGCAGATGTCATAAAATCATTTCTTTCAGTTTTGTCCAGCGAATCGCTTTGCTAACCACTGTGTATATTTTAGTCACTGTATAAACTTTTCTCTATAAAATTTCGATATTTCTCTATAAAATTCTATTTTCTCTATAAAAGGTCTTGATTGTGGTCATTTGAAGATGTTTTTTCTATAAAATAGATAATATAGTTTGGCCAAAAAAAGGTATCACAACGAATAGTTACGATTCTTTACATGGTAACGTTTTTGAGTTTTCTGTTGAATTTGCAGCATACCATAAAATATCTAGATACTTTTGTTATTGTTTCATAAATATCTATTTGATTGCATAAATGACGATGGAAAAAGTCTATGAATGTCGTCCAACAATCATATAATTAGTGGCAATGTATTTGTTATAATCTACCTAACATAAATGTTATAAACAATTATCAGTTAAATGTTATCAGCGCTGTGACTGACACCCATCACATCACGCACAACACACTCGTGCATGCAATAGCAACGTGACATTTTTTGTTATTTTTTGTATTTTTTTAATGTTTGTATTTTTCTTATTGCCTAGATTGTTTTTTTTTCTTTTGGTTATTGTTATTTGTCTTAGTGTATGTCGGAATAAAGTGTTGTCTATTGTTTATTGTAGTAACAAAAAATATCAAGTAATTTTTTCCCAATGGTAATTAGTGGATTTCATTACATCCATATGGAGTTTGCCGGCTTTAGTTTGAACCCCCTCCCTCATTTCTTCCCATGGGTGGCGTAAATGGCGATTAAAGGATTTTTATACAATAGATGGCAAACGAGCGGGCGGGCTACATGATGGTAAATGGTCACCACCGCCCACAGACAACTGCAACACCAGAGGGTATACGCGTGCGCTGTCGACCTTGCTTGAATCCTGTTCACAGCCCTATATAGTAGCGTAATGGAAAAATATTTGCTGAGATTTCATTCCACAACTTTCGGGATCGCGGTATAAAGTGTCTGTTTGACCGCACTGTACGCAGCGAATCTGGGGGTCTACTCTGATTTTACGATTCAGATGTTTCGGGCCCGACCGAAGTTCCAACGAACGAAGTGCTATAACCCTACTCTCACTTTCCTACGTTCGTAGCTCTATATATCGTGTAATACCAATTATTTAAAAGGTGAGATATTGTTATCGTCAAATTTGACGTTTGACCTCCAAGTATCTCCTGCCAAAATCTATATTTCGATTGTTGTCTCGTGCGATGGGAGTAGTTCAAATATCAAATTAAGTGCGTTCGGGCCGATATATCGTAGTGAATATTTTCGTGGTAGGAATCTACTGCAATATTGGACGAAACTTCGTTATTCGTGTTTTCGGAGTAGACCCCCTGTTTCAATGAAATGATAACAAAACCGCTACCACAAGCGTTGTAGCCACCACTTCCACCTCTTGAGGAGTGGACTCGCTAACCCGCTTGGCTAGAGTGGCGTTTTAAGGCCATACATTGTCTTGTGTCCATTTCCAACAGTGACAGATAAATGGGCTGGCTACGGTTATGATCACGATAAAAATAATACAAAGTAAGATATTGTTTCCAAATGATTATTTTGCAAGCCACCAGACCTTCCCATGACATTTTCGGTTCTCTTTTTGCATAACAACAAACAAACATACGTCACATACATCAATCAATAGTGATAAGATAAGAACAAAAACTAGATATATCTGGAACAAACAATTTTATCAACTAATAGATTAATTTTATCTGTATTAAGATCAATAAGTATTCTAAACCGATCGATATGATTATTGACATAAACATATCGTAGAGTAGGTCTTCATTTCAGTTTGATTCGTAGATGGTGGCCAAATAGGTAAAACTGACGGGGTACACGAAAAAATCTATACATATAATAAAACTGTGGAATCAGCGTGTCTGTACATTGAATATATTTATAAAAACTGATTGGGGGCGATGAAGGAAGAGTATCAGAATACAAAAAGAAAATTTTGAAAATTTTCGTCTGTCTGTCTGTTCGAATACGCTAATCTCCAAAGCTACCTAACGGATTTTCATGGGGTTTCTACAGGTTAATTAAGCTTAGCTTGGCGCTTCGAATGGACTTTGTTTCGTCGAAATCGGCTGACGAGAAGAAAATATATTCCAATTTAGAGATTAAAAACTAAAATTCCACGCGTTCGAAGTCGCGGGCACAGTTAGTCCAAAATAAAACATTCGGATGTTATTACAAATATTTTTTTTTCATTCAAGGGCGGAGTTTAAGAGAGGCGAGTTTTATATACCCACACACGTAACTTTGCCGGTGGTCAATTTAGCAACTAAATTTCACATTAAAATTTAGGAAATCATTTAATTAAATAATTAAATTTAGGAATCCATAAAGTATTGAACGTAACATCTTGCTTCAAATATCAATGATCTTTACCCATAAATTGAGTAAAATGTTTATAATAGTGTGTTACTATTATAAACATTTTACTCAATTTGTCAACATTTTCGTCGATAGCAACGCCATCCTTCATCGGCAAAGATAAGTGTGTAGGTCTGTAACGAGTTCTTGATGTGATAGATTTTTCATTTGTTCTTTTAGAGTATAGTTCCAATTATTGCCTATTTGGTTTTATTTTACAATTATTAATATCTTTCTTAAAAAGTCCATTGAAAACAAATCCGTAACCGAAACCATATCCTAAATAAAGTCATATCCTTATCTGTAAGCGAAACCTGTAAAAGACTGGACAATATATCCATATTCGGATCCGAAATGTCATATCTTCAACAATTCGCTGATAATAATTCTCCAAGCCGCTTGGCCAGCGTGCTGTTTCAAGGTCACACACATCGCTCGTGCTCAAGACAATGTCCAATCAAGTCTCATATCCTGCTGTGTATGATAAATGGACCGGCCACGATTACAGTAGTTGACTGTGCATATTACATAGTAATATGGAATGTGTGTACCATTTACGAGTATGAATGCCTGATGTAAATAATTAACCTTGCAATTCGGTGTCAATTCCACGTACAATAAATTAGATTTCCCACACGGTCCGCGCCCGTCCTATTAACATTTTCATAATTCTGTGAATTTAAACTTATTTAAACATGAGCATTATAACAATAATACCTATAAAATATAAAGATTATATAATATTATGAATTAGATTTTTTATATTGTACTAGCTGTTGCCCGCGACTTTGTTCGCGTCGTCTTCAAGTACTAATTCAAACACGTTCAAGGCGCGCGCGCACAACACCTCACCAAAGTTTCATCGCAATCGGATGCATGCTATAGGAATGCATACGGAACAAACAAAGAAACATTCATTTTTATATTGTACTAAATAGATGAATTATAAAAAATATGTAATGAGCTAACGAGATGCGCCAACTATTCGTTAAGATATATATATAAGATATATATATGTTAAGATATATATAAGATCGTTAAGATATATATATATACAACATATACACAGACATTCCGAAACAACAAAAATAGGAATAAACACATAAGGGTGACACTTGAGAACATAAGAGCTGTCACTCTTTTGCACACTTATGCACAGAGTGACAAAAGACTGACATGCTTTAAAGTATTATCTCCCGGTCAACCTTTGGGTAATTTTACGACTTTATTTAAAAATATATATAATAAAGTGGAAGTCAACTTTAGTCGGAAGTTAGTCGGAGATTTCCCGTACAATTTTAGAAAAAATCTGTTTACAGAAAAGTTGTAGAGTTTTACGAGTTCTATCGAATTCTACTAAATGGTTAAGGGTGCCTATACGAAATCCATCAAAAACCAACGTCTTACGGTTCATTTATTGGGTAATCTATCACTTATGAAAACAAGTTTTTAATTTATATGGGTAAATAAATCCTTTAACTACAGTTTATTAACGCTTGAAAATGAAAATTATCTTTTTAACCCCTTCTAATAATTTTTTTCCCAAAAGCATTTTCGAGAAAACGGCTAAAACAGTGTCTGTTTCGGTAAGTAGATCTGAATAATTAGAGCATTTAAAAAAACAATAAAATTACTTACGGACTGCCTATAAAGTCTATTTTAATTTGTTGTTGCAAAATATTACAAGGCCTAGAAACTAGTCACTAGTCACTAGGCCTAGTCACAGAGAAACCCGCGTGCTCGAGAATAAAAATAAAATCTTGACCACAAAAGCGCACGGTGCTGGTAACAGCGTAGTTTTCTTTTTTATAGAAAAAAGGCAACAGACGAGCATACTGTCCACCTGATGGTAAGTGGATACTGTCGTCCATGGACATCCGCGACACATGCCAACATCAGTCCAGAATGAGAAACGTTGATACGCCCCCGGATACGCTGCCTATAATGCAGATTAAGGAATGGATTGGGAGAAAAGTTTGGTAAAATGGCGAGGGATAGGATGGGATGGGAATGGGTTCTGGCATATCTCACTCACTATCAAAACACGTACGTACATTGGGAAAATACGATAAAGTAGGAAGTGCACATTTCAAGATAGTCTTCAAGAGTTATGGCCCGGAATCTCTTGATAGCAAGGGAAGATCTGTGGCACGCAGTGGGACATTAGTTGTTAATTTTGTCTATATGCTTTTCGCGGTCCCCAAGAACTCGTGTAAAATTTCCACGTTTAAGTTTTATATATTAGTTAGGATGTCTATAATTTTTATACATTAGTTGGGATGTCTATAATTTTTATACATTAGTTAAGATGTCTATATTTTGTATACATTAGTTAGGATGTCTATAACTTTTATATATTTATTAGTTAGGATGTCTATAATTTTTATATATTAGTTAGGTGGGTAGTAATTCTACCCACCTAAGAATTATTTAAATTTAGATTAATATTCCTAACCAACTGTAATGCAGTCCACCTGTTCTTATACTATAAAACACTTTTTGCATGCTCTGTTCTTCTGTAAGGGAGCTGCCATATATTTCAATGTATAAGTAATTTATATTTATAATGTAATATTTATATTACATACATAAATCTAATGAAATACATACATAAATAATAAAAGCCATTATTAACACTTTTAACAAAAGCATTTGTAACATTTGGAAATAATAAAAAAAAAAAATGGTTATTCTTTTTGTTTTATCCAAGTCTCCAAGTTTGTAATTTCAATTTAAAATTAATGATAGGAGAATGCCCACGAAAGTATGGTTCTGGGGTCCCCTTTCGAAAGTATAGTGTTCTAATTTTCATAATAAGATGTGTATTTCAATCATGAATTTAGTATATATTTGTGTAATTTCAATATAATATGAATACATATTTTTTGATCTAATGTGGAATTACGCAGAAAATAATATAGGAATAATATACGATCTTTAAGTTTTTGTTGTTATGACAACGCCGACAACATTTACGAAGTATGCTATTTATTTTATGTTTTTGTGTAATAAGAAAAAAACGGTACATATTATCACAGAACCAAGATGAAATTCAATATTAACAAAACGAGAAACGTTTTTATTCAACATTGTAAAATAATATTTGTCAAAATACGAGTACAATAATCTCAAACAACTAACTTTGTACACATTTTATATTCTAAATCTAGAGTCTGAAAGCGTATAATACAGGTATTTGTTTACCTTTTTTTCCTACTCTACGTTCCGGCGCGGGTTCACTTTGACTCTAAAGTAGCATTTACGAATGTTGTTTGAGATTTTATATCTCAATCTTTATAATCTGTGTCAATACAATTCCTAACAAAATTAATGAAATATTATCCCCACAACCCAATTGCGTAAATCCTTCTCACGGACTCCCTTAAAATATGTTTCAAATTTATATTATAGTTACCCTACTATACTCCATCGTAAAATTAGTGGCTTACAAATGGGCATTCCTAGTTTCACCAATTTTTTATTGCATTTCTCTCGAACGTCATCAAAATGCACTTGTGGCGTATTTCTAAGGAGTGCACAACTCTGTTACCAAGTAGGTACTATTTGTATGCTTAGATATAAAAATAAATAGATCTATCTATTAATATGCTGTCGCTGCTACATTGAGATATTTTTAAAATTTTGTGGTGACTTAGCAAAAATACTAAAAAGACTAAACAATGAACATGAACCTCATTGAACTCGCTTGTCGGGTTGTAACCGGTTTAACAGTTATTCTGACCTGTGTAATGGGCCATTTTAACATTGTTTTAGAGAAACAATAAATGCATTTAAATCAATTACACGGATACTGTAACATACTATGGAGCCACTGCTGGATATAGGCCTCTCCCGAACCTCGTCACCACACATGGTCTTCGGCACTTCTCACCCAGCCACAAGCGGCGAACTGTTTCAAGTCGATCACTTTGTATTAAACATATTTTAATGGTTTTAGTTACAAGTACCTACTGGTATCCAGCCTTTAATGTGCCACTGCAAGGCCCAGGCTTCCCCTAGTATATCACTACGGGGTTTCAGGCCGTAATCCATCATGCGGGCCCACTTCGGATTGGTGGATTGCACATACTCCAGATTTTTTATTTTTTATTTCCTGAGCATGAGACAATTTTAAAAATTCCATACCTAAGTAGAAACTCAATAACGTTAGGGGGCGAGGATTTGAACTTAAAATCACACAAATGTGAGTCGAGTATAGATACCACTAGGTTATCACCGCGGAATTACATTTTATACTTTTATAGAAAAGTAAATGGTGTAAGTGGCAACTGTCCATATGGTGATATGTTTTTTTTTTTATAGACTAGTGAGCGGACGAGCAAGTGGTTCCACGTGATGGTAAGTGTTCAACGTGTTCCCATATACGGGTGGTATATGGTATTCAACTACAAACTCAACTGACAATTCAAAAATATTGCTAGCTATATAAAGAATTCCGAATATTTCGTTCTGATGGGTTCCAAATACCTCACAACTATGGTACCCAGTGATCTAGCCGCGCTAACGCTAAACGACGCGTCGCGAAAATATCAAACATTCGCCGCATACTTGTGTGTTCTACGTGAGCGGTGGGTCTAGACGTCGCGGAGCGTGACGCGCGTTCGTTTACGACTTATTTTGCTTCTTGCCTTTCTAAATATAAATACTTTATGTGACACTGAGTAACAAGCGACTTTTACGTGTCATATTAAATTCCAATAATACTGAACGGTGCTCGCGCGTCAACGACTCCCACATACGAGATGTCCGCGACTCGAGGCACCGCGCCGCACGCGATACGTGACGTGTCCTGGGGTACCGAAGCGGGTGAGATATGATAACATGGTTTTATCGCATGGCATAACTTAGATTACCTTTGAAAAAACAGACCCAAAAGGGTGACGTTATCTCAGTGAACGGACCTTATAGTCGGTGAGGACTTATTATTTGCATTTCCCACTTGATTCTATTTCCACAATGCACGTACGTGTTGAGGTGGTGAGTGAGATATGCAAGTGCTCATTGCCGTCCCGCTATATCCCTCCCCATTTTTTCAAGTCATTTTTAAATCTTCAAAGGTAGACAGCGCATCCGGGAGCGTGTCAATGTTTGTCATTTTGGCATGCATCGTGGATGTCCATGGACTGTATGCTTGTCTGTAGTCTTCTTTCCATAAAAAAACTTAACTTTGATTATGATTTTCTAACTCAAACGGACATCGGTAATGTATTCCAAAAATATGTATCAAAACACTAAAGATATACATCAAACGAAAGCATTCATTTCATAGATCCTCTAATGTTAAGACAGTTATTGTCAAAACAAAGACAGAGTAACAGAGTTCAATTTTTTTTACAGGCGAAGCAAAGGCGAAATCACGGTGGCTCTCTTAAGTTTCATTAAGCTTGTAAGATTTTCTAGATTTGGAGTTTCTACTAACAATTACTATGTATCAATGTATGTTTAAAATAAATGAACTAGATTAGACGAAATTAAAGGCAACGGTCATTTACACTGACAGTTGGTAAATGAAGCCTCGCTTTTTTAGAAGAAGAAGGAGAAATATTTATTTATCACAACACGTCACACAATACACAGGAAATGCTTAGTAACAAACAAATAACATAAAGAGAAGTGTACACGAACAAAAAAAATGGTAAATACGCGAATGTGTGTCGCGATGACAAGAAGGAAGCTCAGCATGAAGCTGTGGAGCAGAAGGGAATGAAGCACAGCGCTGATTTTCTGTTAGGGCCCTGACTACAACAATGACGAACAACGACGAGAAGTGGATTAAATCAAGTGAATATTTGTAAAACAAAAATGATTAAATAGGTAGGTAAGTTAACGCAATTTACTGTTTATTTGTAATCGAATAGAGAAGAGAAAAAAGAATATAATGGTATAAAGTGAGTCAATGACTTGTGAAAATATGAAATTGAAAATACTGTTTAAATAGAAGGAGAATAAATACGAGTATAATGTATGTATATAATTTATAATACAGCAATTAGCAACACTATAAGAAGGTGCTTAAATTTGTTAAATGTTAATTAAAATAAATACTTAAGATAATTATAAATAATCAAATGCTATACGATCGAAATCAAGGCAGATCATACTGTTAATTTTTTTTTATAAACGAAATCAATAGGTACAAAATACAGTGTTATATGGCGTTTACAGACTTTCTTCTTTTCATATGGTAATGGTATACATTCCGCCAGTGTCAAGTTTTCTCCGTTATAAACAATTTCAAAGTCTAAGAACATTGAGGTATTATGTACTACATAAGTACATTATACTTCAATGGTTTAAAACGTATCCCGTCAATGTCCAGTCCGATAGAAATAAGTCAGGAGTCGCTCAGTCAATTGATAGTAGGTTTACTGAGGACTGAAGCACATGTAAAACGTAGTCCTATGGCTTTTATTTGATTATCACATACATTAGGCACGAAAAACACTTGAAATTTAATAAACTATCACTACTAAACGCCAAAACGCACAATACACATTTTTAATAATAATCAAACATAAACTGAACTTCACTTCTCGAGTTCCCGCCAAAAACTCCTTTTAATAAACTATCATTTATATTGGAAGTTATACAACTGAATTAAACTATACTAAAATAAATTGTATTTAAACAAATTCCCGCTTTATAGAGAAAATAACATAGGTTTAAAATCTCTACACACAATACTTTTTATTAAAATACAAAAGAATTTAACCAATACAAACATTATCAAATACTAAACCCTTTTATGTTTTTTCACACAGAAAACTAGTTTTAAAATAAATATTAGACCGCGAAATCAAGATGGCGTCCGAATGGATGGCGCGCACATTGTTGACTGATACAACGGAAAAATGTTTTAACCATTCCAAGCTAACTTGTCTGTTACCTGGTACGATAACTTAAAATAGGGACGTCTGCCTTTATCCATTGTTTACTTTACAGTGTAATTAACAAAAACGCCCAGGACAGACCGACATTTATGATCTTTTCTTATATGGCAATAGGGCATTGTGCCAGTGTCAAGTTTTTTTCGTAATTAAGAGCTCGTATGATAGTAGGTTTACTGAAGACAGAAAAGTTGGATTCCTTGGAAGCACATAAGAAACTCAGTCTTATGCTTTCATTTGATTATCACAAATATTAGGCATTCTGAAGTTGAATAAACTATTGCTACTATACCACAAAACCCACAATACACAATTTTTATAATAATCTATCAAAAACTCTACTTTACTTATGTAGTTCCTGCCAGAAAGTCGACAGAGCAGTCGGAAGTGACATTTAGCTATAGGTATTCCGTAAGTTTGAAAAATAATTAATCAATTGTTGTAGTTTCATGAGTATTATCCAATGACATAGGGTCCAAAAATAGCCTTCTGCATGTTATGAAGGTCTAGGTTATAAGAAATTCTATAAATACAGTTTATACAACACAAACTGGGAAATTCATAATTCTTACTTTTTGATTTCGCCGTATTCGGGTGAAGAGAAGATTATAGCAGCGCTTTAAAAAGGTTTAAATTGTAGGGACAGGTCACAGGTGTTACAAATTTAAAATAATTTTAAAATTGGTATAAATTTGGTGATTTGGTGCAGTATGTGATATACTGCAGATTTTTTTTTGATTTCTGGAACATGCGAGTTCCCTCCCTGTCGACATTACCCCTTTTTCTTGTTGATAATTATCGGATAATCGCACCGCGTCTACATTTAGTAGTCCTTTCTCTTTATCTTCGCACACCCGCATTCCCGCTGATCCTTCATGGATCACATTGTACTTACTCGTACATCTAATGGCGTTATGGTTTAACCCGCTGCTCACGCGTCAACAAATACAAAATTCAATAAATGCCAATGTTATTATTTATTTCTGATGACTGTACTTTAAAGAAAAACTAGTAGCGGGACAGGTTGCGACCAATTTTTACAGTTGGGACAGGACACGTGGGCACTATTTTAAATAAATATTTAAAATGGGCCAGGTTCGAGGGACAGAATTGAAATATTCGGATGGCGGAGTAATGGAGCAATTAGTACATTCTGCCAGTGGCAAGTAATACCAATTAGACCCATTTGACTCCATCCAACGACGTGCTGTTCTTATTGTCGACGATACCACTCTCACGGGCGGTTTAGAATCCCTCAGCATTCGGAGAGACGTTGCGTCTCTCTGTGTGTTCTACCGCCTGTACAATGGAGAATGCTCTGAAGAATTGTTCAATATAATTCTCACCTCGGGTTTCTACAACCGCACCTCCCGTCACTGAAGTGCGGTCCATCCGCATTTCCTAGATACGGAGGTGTCGCATACTGTTCGGTCCAAAAATTATTTTTAAAAAATTATCGCGAACCTGTAGGTTGTGAAACGAACTGCCTCAAGAAGTCTTCCCATTAAGCTACGATGTGGGGTTCTTCAAGAAAGCTGTGAATAGGATTTTGCAAGGTCGGCGGCGCGCCCACATACCCCCTGGTGTTGCAGGTGTCCATGGGCGGCGGTATCACTTACTATCACGTGGAACCGCTTGCTCGTCCGCCCTCTTCTCTATAAAAAAATAAATAAAAAATAAACAATTTCAAAGTCTACAACTTATCCTTTCAACATCCAGTCCTGTCGGAATAAGTTAGGAGTCATTTAGTAAAGCGATGTAGGTTTACTGAGGACAGAAGTGGACTCCTTCGCAGTACACGAAAAACGCAGTCCTATGCTTTTATTTGATTATTACAGCATACTAGCTGTGCCCAGCATGCGTTGCATGCCCGGCAATTTTTTGACAGGGAACCCTGTCCTCCACGCTCGGTCTGTGACCGGGTCGCGCTGACGAAAACCGACACCAAATAATAAGCACGTTTGACCGCGTCCCCTTCAGACGCCCGCGGGCCGAGCACCGCGCAAGAAGTGTCTATTGCTCGAGGAGAGTTGCGCAATCACACAAAGAACAATTGAATTCGTATCCGGTAGTGACGTCACAAGTTATTAGTCATCGCATACAAGTGACTTTTTGCACTATATCTATGTCCATCTGGAATAATGTACCTTGCAAATGGTGCAAGGATTTTTTAAATAGGTGCAATGGTTCCGGAAATTACCCCCAACATACACACAAACTCACAAAACTCGCACTCGCTCTTTATTATATTAGTATAGATTTGATGTTTAATAAACTATCACTATTAAACCACTTAACTCACAATGCACAATTTTTATAATAATCAAACAAAAACTCAACTTCACTCCTCGAGTTACCGCCAAAACGTCCCAAGTTTATAATTTATGCAGTCACAAATCGCAAAGCCAACCGAGGAGGAAAATTTGTAATGAAACAATGTAACTTGTAATCTACGAGTACCTCATGTTTAGCATTACTGACGAATCGGGAAGGTATGCAAATAAAATAAATTATATTTACCCCTCGCAATCGATGACAGATATATCCGGGTCGGAGTGGTTGTTAACCGAGATCTTCTTGAAGATGGATCTATTTCTTCTATATCGTTTCTCTTCTAAGCTGGTGTTAATCATAGACGTCGAAGGTAACAGAGAGGATACGCTGCCGGTACTCCTTTCCATTTTGTAAGAAAATCTGAAGAATACACTACTAGTGAAGAGAGCCGGTGAAGAAAGGGGTGTCGGCTGGCTTTAGAATAACATCACATCCACTCCTCAAGTGCACCTCAAGTCCCCAACTCCTCAACCTCAAAAGGTGACTAAGGGTTATCTCAGCCACGACTACAAGCCCTGAGCCGGTTTAAATCCACACGTCCCTCATGCTGAAGTCATGCATCAGACAGTGTGCACTAGGAAGGCCGTGTCCAGCACTAGACGATAAAACTGCTGGTTACGGGAGGTTCGCATGCTGCAAACTTAGAGATGGTATTTAGATATTTTTATTTACTACTTACCCAATTAGGTGCAGATTTTGTAAAAAAAATCTTGCATTTCATACAAAAACACAAAATGAACACAAAAACGCAATACAAAATAAAAAAGACGCTTTTACTGTTACATTTTTAGTTTTAAAAATACCCACTTCACAAAATATTTCCTGTCAGTGTGTACTTAAAACGATAAGTTGCGCCACCATCGCCCGGCCAATATTAGAACTAATTAATTAAATCTGTATTAAAGTTTAATCAATAAATTGAAACCCTATCAGTGTTCTAGGTGTATTAATCTAAAGGATATTTTATGTACATGATCTGTGGGATAACACAAAGTTGTCATTTTAATGAAGTTATTTATAACATACTTGTTTCACGGACTATATGTACACATGCCATGTAAAAGTAAATAAACGTTTTTAAATAATGAAAAAACTTATAATTGTTTCTTTTATATTATTGAAAAACAAAATAAAGTAAAGAAAACTTATGTAATTAAGAATAATTTTAATTATTTTTGTCATCATATTATTATGTTATAATGATAATTAACGTGTTGCTATCTATTGAGTAGTAGTAAAACTATTTGCCATTGAATTATGCATCCAATGCAAAGTAGCTTTAAATTCATAACAATTCATAGATGGCGCTAGCATGAAAAATATTTTTTTTTTTTTATAGATTAGTGGGCGGACGAGCAAGCGGTCCCACGTGATGGTAAGTGTTACCGCCGCCCATGGACACCTGCAACACCAGGGGGTATGCGGGCGCGCTGCCGACCTTAGTAATGATTTGTCATTATAATAATTTTGGGTTACTTTTTAAGTAAAGGACATATTTTACTTTTATACTACTTGTTTTTAGTATGTAATTTACCTGTAGTTTTCTGCTTACTATCCATTGTAAATGAGTCAGTTTATCAGTAAATACAATTTTGCTTAGCTTCAGCTACTAAGCAATAGATGGCGCTATAAATAATCTTGCTCATGTTTTTAATCAATCGACAGAAAAGATAGATTTTTTATCCCGCTTTTACCCATTATATAGAAGAAGAGGACTGATTTCGTTATTTTCCTTGTTTTGTGTTCATGGGATTGCGTTCGTCGTTACTCGTATTTCACATATTGTTTCGGGTGCGCGACGAAAATGTGCATTTCCACTATTTTCCGAAACAGGAAATTCTCGAATTTTCTTTATCCGTGACTAAGAAAGTGTTCGCAATTTGTTTCATAAATAAGTGAAGTTGTGAGATACCATGTTTCAAAATGTTTTTGTTTCAATTATCGATTTCTCTTTAGTTCGTGATGTGTGGTTTTGAGAACAATAATGGGAATGTTATAGAAGTTTAGAATAGGTAAATATTTTTTTTGTGCTATACAAATATGAATAATTTTACTTATAGAGCTAGGTACCTACATCATTGGTTCTTTAAAAAAGTAGCATAATAATGTAAAGAAATAAAAAGTGCATAACTAATACGAACTGTAAAAAAACATATAGGTACCCACCTAAATAATTTTTATTTCGATAATGGATAGGTATATCATACAATAACAGGACAACATGAATTATGAATTCTAATAATAATTTACCTACAACGTTTTATATTATAATAATACAATAATTATTTATTATGTAGCTATTTATTATATTGAAATTGTATACAATTGCGATATGAGCCCGTGATAATACCATAAGCTCAAAATATGCAATGTGGCCCTATAATACGCATAAATGCCATGTGAACCCATGAAAAGCTCGATAGCGACATGGCCTCATAAAAGTAAGCCCAAATGCAATGTGGTCCCGAGATAATAAACACAGTTGCGATGTGAACCCGCGACATTAAGTGCAATTGCAATGTGGTCTCGTGATAACTAGCCGACTGCAAATTGAATTTGGGCTTACAGAATAATTATTATATATTATAGAATAATAAGCCCAAATGCAAATGCTCAAATATTCCGAGATAAAAAAAAACGCAAAAGCAATGTGAGCCGGTGTTAATAAGCTCATTTTGCGATGTGGCCCCGTGACTATAAGCCTAATTCGGCTGTTCGATGTCGTAACACAGTACTAAGTATTTTTAACCAGTATTTTTTCAAAACAACCAACAGTAAATCAAAATAATTTTTTATCGTTATTATATTACATACAAATATTACATTATAGATATATCACATCTACAATATTATACTTATTTACCACTAGACATAGGATTATATGTACTTACTATCAAAGTGCACTATCACTACGCATGCAAATATGCACCAAAAAAGGTCTAAATATGCATTATACATATATGCACTATCAGAAAAGAAACAATTTGGTATGAAATCATTTTTTTTTGCACAAAATACTAGCTCTGACATAAATTTAGGTACACAATCAATCATAGGTAGGTTATTATGATAATACACTAAAATACACTTCTCTAAATTATCAATAACAAACTTGTGACGTTTGTCAGTTAGAATTAATTTGTAGGCCGAAAGCGAACGGTCTACGTCGACCGACAAGACCGACTAGGGTTTCTCGTCGAGACTTCTCGAAGCGAGAATTCCCGGGAAATCTGGCCTTACTCGAGACGAGAAAAACGTGTCGAGAAATCGAGAAATCGCGTCTTGATTGTGCTCGTGGCCTCCCCTCCCGCGCGCCCCTCTTTAATCAGGTACCTTTACAACCCAACGGCATTTCAGAATGATAATGAAAGAATTATACGCAATTGCAGCAAAACTGCTTCGATCAAATTTACAGAAGAACTGTATAATAGATTATTTCCCAGCAGCTTCAATTCAGCCGAAGATGACGTTCAAACCTAAACACAAGATAATGAACACGGTCCTAATACAATAAGTCTTCTCACAGAAGACTACCTTGAAATGTACTGCATTTCCCATTTAATCTTATTTCCCTAATGTACGTACGTGTTTCGGTAGTGAGTGAGATGTGTCAGAGCCCATTCCCATCCTATCCCTCCCCATTTCCCCAACCCTTTCTCCAACTTCCAACTGAGTTCCAGTCCTATATCCAAAGGTAGGCAGCGCATCTAGGGGCGTGCCAACGTTTGTCATTTTGGACTAATGTTGGCATGTATCACGAATGTCTATGGGCTACAGTATCCACTTACCATCAGGTGGACTGTATGCTCGTCTCCACCTACGTCCATGAAAAAAAAAAAACGGTCCTAATACCACAACTTCCGAGTTCCAACTGAAACGGGCTATCGAGACAGCAGCTACTGCTAGTAATGTCCAAGCTCACATAACCAGAAGCTTAATAAAAAAAGAATTTGCGCTCTTTGAGTCCACAGGTAAAAAAACGCAAAACCTTGAAAATTTATATAAAGCTTTAATGACAGTAAAGCCAACATCGACAGAAAATGAACGGGTTTTCTTGTTATCTGGAAACTTCGTAACTAAGATAAGAAACTGTTTATCAGATAATGCTATTAATGCAACACGACCGGTGATTCTTGAAAGGCCACTAGGGCCACAAGAATTTAGACATTCCGAAAAAAAAAGCTATTAATGCCCTCGTATAAATTCATTAAAAGCATAATTCATTAAAAATAGATACCAATAGATTAGCGGTTGAAGCGGCCCTGCCCTGTAATAATAAGCCTATCATAAAAATATATTTATTGATTTCGTCATCTCCTCAGCGTCATCATGAAGACTCGCCTCACTTCGGTCACCTATCTTGGCTTCACAGTCATGGATAGGCGGTTCTCAAACGCCATGCTGCCGTGGCTTCTGAAGGAAATTAGAGCTACTAGCGTTAGAGATAAGGTTGGTTTTACTTTAAACTGGCATGGGCTATGAAAAGATCTTTGCAATTCATTATGAAGTTTTTGTTTATTTTATTTATTTATAAAGTACACATAGCAGAGTTAAGGCAATCAATACATGTAAGAAACGTAACCAATCATAAAACAAATAACAACTAGCCAAAATTCCTAATAATGTCACACTGAAGATTTCCGGAACTGGCCACTTACATAAACAATATTTAAAAAGTAATTACAATATTTGAAAATGGAACTCTTTGGCTGTAGAATAAAGTTTGTTTTTCCCCGTCATAGAATTGCGGTCCATCCGCATTTCTTCGATACGGAGGTGTCGCGTACTGTTCGGTGCAACAATCATTTTATACCGCGAACCCGTAGGCTGTAGAACGAACTGCCTCAAGAGGTCTTTCCATTATGCTACGATATGGGGTTCTTCAAGAGAGCTGTGAATAGGCTTTTGTAAGGTCAGCGGCGCACCCGCATGCCCCCTGGTGTTGCAGGTATCCATGGATGGCGATAACACTTATCATAACGTGGGACTGCTTGCTCGTCCGCCCACTTGTCTATAAATAGAAAGTAAGGAGAGTTTCTGGAATTGTATATACGATTCTCGTATACGACCAAACAGCTACATATGATTCTCGCCTGCAACTAATGATAAAAATTCGATGATACCAGTGAGAACAGTGATCACTTAATGATAACGTTGTTTACACTAGTTTTCGCCTGCATGCGTTCGAGAAACAATCCACGTGTAAGCCTTTTTAGGCAACATTTAGATAATAGTATTGTATCTAGCTAAGCACCTACTCTACATTTAATGTATGCCTTGTTGCCCGTTTTACAAAATGAATAAATAAATAAATAAATAAATATTTTTCACATACATACATATATTATTGCGTTTGTTATTGCTTCCAGTTAAGCATAACCATAGAGGATGGGTGCCTGAAAGCCTTCAATGGGAACTTCGAGCCGGTCATTGTTCATAGACTAGTTGATATCATAAGGTAATTTATGACTGTCGATTTGGACTTATTCTAACTTGAAATTTCCTTGTACGTATATTTTGTTTCAACACAAACATGGTGTGTAACATCTGATTATGAAAAAGCTATAAAAATGGCATTATTTTTATAAGATTCTTATTTAAAGCCTCAATATCTTGAAACTAGAACGATAATAATGTTTTTAGGGCCAGCCAAGTGCCAGGTGTTCCAGAAGAGCTCTTCTACATACTGCTCAATGAGAAGGAGGGCTTATTGAACTGCTACCTCTTCAGGGCATACACTGTCCAAGACGTGAGTACATAAATTTTCAACTCCATAATATATTATATAAGTTCGCCATATTTTTTTATTTCTTACATAAAAAAAGGTATGTAAAATTACAAAAAATCTCATGATTTTTTTTGGAATATCTTTAATAATGACGAAGTTATAGCCTTTCAAATTTGTATATTGATCGAGGGCCGTGTGACGTCATCATTGTGACGATGTTATTTGTATGTCATTTAAATACAAGCGATATATCGTTGAATAATGTTTATAAAACTGCAACGTTTGTCTAAACAGTTTTTGGAACGAAGTTCCTTTACGCGGCTTGCGGTAGGTGTGATTCGAGAAAAAATGTAACGTCACGTAAGATTTTTACCCCTTCCATACGCCTTTTACTTTCTCTGTGTGTGTGTGTGCGTGCGAGTATCGAGAGCGAGACTCAAGCAGAATAACAGACGTGCAGACTAGTGCGTGGCCGGTTGTATAACCAAAGTTTTTGATTTTTGATTTGATTCCTTATTTTAAATTATTTGCATTGAAAATATGATACAAAATAAAAAAAAATACATAAATTATACAGATTTTATTTCGAATAACATTCGGTGTTTAAAAAAAAATGCGTGAGGATGTTCGTTCCTGACGGGGGTGGAGGGGGGTCCCCTGACCGCACATTTAATTTGTTTTTTGTAAAACGTACGGAAAATAACTAAATCCAAATTGTAAGGCTTTTTACGATTTGTGTATATTTTTGAAGTCATAATCGCGAGTAGCGCGTTTGAAATCATCAATAGCTACGAGTATATCTCGATCAATTTCCAACGGATTTCAACATTTTTTCAGCATACGTACTGTTATAGCGTATATTTCTATTTAAATACGACAAAATCCCCTAGTTCTAACTAAACCTAGCGAACTTTCTGTACTAGGTTTATTAATAAATTTATACCTACACTTAATTCCACAATATCGCCCAAAAGGCGAGCTTAAGGGCATTCTCTACCAGCTAACCTTATGGTCCGATTAGAGTGGTTCAAGGAGGTGCATGAAAAACTCAAATGTGATAGTGCGATAAAATAAATATTCTACGTGTATTATTACTTAAAATTATTATTATGTCTACGTGGATACAAATCTACATACATAAACTAATGAATACGTTATTTAAATAAAATATCCACATATCCACTAGTTTAAGGAATTCTTACAAATATTCTATTTACTACCGTGTTATAGTTTGTTTTCATATAATAATGACATCATGAAAACAATCCGTCTCTGTCATACGATAACAGGAACAGCTACTGTAAACATTATGAAAGCGTAGTTGGTCTAAAAAATGTTTTCGGTCAGTCACTTTGTTTTATTATAATCAGTACGAAACAGAAGGACAACATAACAAAACAATACAGAATAAATAATTTGCCAAAAAAGCTAATT
Organism: Sesia apiformis; assembly: GCA_914767545.1. Lineage (NCBI taxonomy): Eukaryota > Metazoa > Arthropoda > Insecta > Lepidoptera > Sesiidae > Sesia > Sesia apiformis. The sequence goes on from OU611976.1 coordinate 4,558,358, forward strand.
GACCACCCTGAAATATTTACTGACATCAAGCCCAGATAACAATTTATCAGTGATGAACTACAAAAGATTTAATCTAGCAAAAAGATCTATAGAACTATCTATAAAACAGTAAAAGGTTTCAGTCTGTACATTGACTTGAAGGTTCTGTTTCGTCAGTCTTGTCTGTATGTATGTTTGTTTGAGCATCACGTAAAAACCAATGCACAGATTTCGATCGGGTTTTCACCAATGTATAGCTAAGTATCCACAAGGAAAACTGATATATGTGTCATCTTCATATGACGCAAGGAAGTTGAGTTACAGAGAAAAATAAAAAGAATAGTTTTAATAGAATTATACAAAAACTACTGGATGAATCCACCCGTGAATCCACCAAGTCGGTGCTTTTACAGGTGTTAAAATCTTTTACAGCTTCTTAGTCCACGCCAGCGAAGCCGCGAGTAGAAGCTAGTTATTATATAAATAGATCAATTTCAATAAACTGTGTAAAACTATGAAGTGGATTAGAATTTTATTATGTTAAGTCTGAAGTTATCAAAATTCTGGTCGAATAAATCAATGGAAGACTCTTTTTTAATAGTTTCGTCATAAGATCGGCGCATGCGCACAATTGCGCACGCCACGCCGCGCTGGTGGCGGTAGGCTGGTTAGCGAGTTCACTCTATTAGAGCTGGTATAGTTCTTCAGGCTTCTGTAGGTCTGTGGTAGCGGCTTTAATTGTGGCGGCTTTGTGGTAAGGGATGGGACAGCACACTTTGTCACCGATTAGGTATTCACGATTACGGTAAGAAGGATTCTGATTTGAAGGGCTCTGATAAGGGTTTTGATGTCAATTAAAACTATGACTATGACATAAAATCAAATTTCTTTACATATTTTTTTAACGAGCTGAATCTAAATAACGTGTCTTATTAAAAAATCGATATTCGACGGGAACATTTTCGCGCTAAGATTTTGTAGGATTTTAAATGTTTTTTAAAACCTGAGGATTCTTTTAATATACTTCAAATGTCGTTTGCAGACAAGTGTCCTTTTAAGGCAACTGTGTATCGTTGCTAAAATGAATTCAAGTGTGGTCGACTAAGTTTGGCTGACGAAGATAGAATTGGTCGACCTTTAACGGCAGTTACGGTAGAAAACGTAGCGGCAGTGAAAAATTTAATTTGTGTGAAAACAGGTGAATTGGACATGAGGAAATTCAGGAGAGATTTCAGATTGGATCGGAGAGTGTGTATGAAATGGGCATCTACGAGCCAGTAGGATTTTTTTCACTTTAACTAGATACCTGATATCTGTACCTTCACGAAACCAATGCAGCATTAGCGCAGCCATACATAGTACATAGCCACGTGCTTGCTAAACATTTTTACTGCAGTGAGTAACAACCGAACAAAAACGAAACTGCTCCGTGGATTGCTGCGCAACACGACAACGCGCCCGCTTACTCAGCGCTTAAACAAAGGATTTTTTGGACAGTACCCCGGTTAAAGTTTTAGGTCATCCTCCTTACTTACAGTCCCTACTTGACATTTTGTGACTTTTTTATTTTCCAAAATTGAAACTAAAAGTAAAGCAGTTTTCATCGCCGGAAGACGCGCTCGCTGTGGAGACGTTCGAAGAGGCTGTGGAAGCGGTAACCGAGAGGGAGTGGATTTTTTTTTTCAAAATTGGTTCAGACGCATGAAACTTTTTATAGGTGCAACTGGAGAGTATTTTGAAAAAAAAAAAAACAAAGATATTGGAAGCCGTAGAAAATTTTTCTTCCTCTTCGCGAAACTTTCCGAGTTCCCCACGTAAAAAGTGTGGGGTAACTTGGTAAGTCAGGCACGCCCAGTGGCTGTGGGATAGCAAAATATCTCCTGTAGAATTATTTGTAAAAACTATTATACCTGTAAAATAGATAGGTATGAAAATAATAAATTGCCTTGGACAGTTTTAAATTTAGAATCTCTATATTCGCATATCGACTTCAAAGTTCGCTTGTTCAGCTGCCAGTTTGATTCGTGACGGGACCTAAGTTTCATCTTATAAAAGAAAATCCTTAAACAGTTGATGTAAATATCGAAAACAAAAGAATTTGGAATTCGTTTGTAACTTTTAGAAACAGAACAGTGTTTTTTAGAAAAGAATTTTAAACTCCAAACACGATAGTTCGCGAATTTCAAGTGCGTTTACATTTAGTCTTTCTAATAACGTGATTTTTATAACGGCCGTTTTAGTTTTGTGTATCTACAGAGTGAAGAATCTTGATTCCTATATACTTATATGGATATCCAAGAGGTGTTAATGAGATTTGTAACAATAAGCTACATAGTTTTAAATCTGCAAATAAGAAGTTGTTCAAAGGTTTTCAAGCACGTTTACAACAACTGATCAAAATTCAATAACAATAGTGTTGTTCCAATTTGAGTCATGCGAGATTTTGTCAAAAGTAAATACAGTTCAAAATGAAAACATATTTAACTGCATAGTTTACGTGAGAGGACAGATTTTTGAGTCCTTAAAAGATAGTCTTGTGACTTTGATGACTATATTCTTTTCTCAGGGTTTATACCACCTTTTATTCTTTTCATCAAGTGATACTTAGAAGAAATTATATAGACTTAGGAAGTCTAGTGTAGGACATGGACTTCCTCAAGTAGTCACGAAGGTGGTTAAAGGCGTTAAAACGCTATGGGCCTTTGCGAGTCGGCTAGTTCGCTCTTCCGGTGCTGAGAGGTAACTTCTACGGAGGCGAGTAACAGTTTCAACCCAATTAGAAGAATAAGAAATATAGAATATTCATACTTAGAAGATTAAAAAGACCAGCTGATTCCTGATTATTTCCCTGTAATTTGATTACAATTGAAGGTTCTAAAACCAGAATTGTTGACAATCTATCAGAGAATGGAAATTGTTATTCGAAAACATTATATCAAACCTCTCTTGAAAGATAGATAGATATACTTTATTGTATACCAAAACATACAGGGAAACACAAGATACAAGTAGTTAGAAGTATTAAGTATAGTTAGTACAGGTGGCCTTATCGCTGAAACGATGTCTTCCATGTAAACTTTGAATGGTAAGGAGAAGTCGGTAGACAAAATGGACGCAGATGGTGCAATAAAGAAATAAAGTTCTCCCGAGGCCAATCAGATTAACTGACGATTTAAAGAAAATAAGCGAAGCGACGGTAGTTATAAATATAACTTGCAAAGAGAAAAAGAACGAGGAAAAGCTATAAATTTAAAATATTATTCGCTCTGAAATTTAATAGAGACAGAAGCGATCAGTCGATCAGATGTTGATTTGATGAAAGAATTTTAATTATACATTCTCTTTGTTACTAGCTACGAGTAGTATAGTGGTTTGAAGACAAAGAGTTTTGAATATTTTTCCTCATCCTAAAAAGACAACACTAAAACACACTTGGAACAAATGCCAAGTGACGTTCAGAAACGTCATGTACAAGATGTTGAATTCAGTCTGCATGCCGTTGTCGCGCCAAACGCTCGTTTTCCAAACGGTCTCGCAAATATCCAACGTCGAGTTTTGGCTTGGAGCCGTTTTAATTCTAGTCGCTTGTGAAATGGACTTAATATATTTTCACATATTAAACAGCCTGAATGTGAACCTTTTTTAATTATTACAAAGTTAAAAACTGTATCTGAATGACGAAGATCTTGTTTTGAAAATAGAACGCACGGGAGCCAACCGCGCCAACGTCGTAACGTTTAGAAATTGGATGCATTCACAACTAATGTAAACAAAAACATATGATAGTCGCGTGCGTGACCCGCATTTCTAAACGTGAAATTGAATGCGTTATTTTTTTAAATGGTGATAAGCATGGTCTGTTTTCGATTACACAAGTGATTAATGAACAGCAAACAAAGCGAGTTTTTAATTTAAAAATTGTAAATGTGTTAATCGTGGTTAAAAATGCCATTAAGACCTTAATTGTTAGCTAATTGTGGAATGTCGCTAATGTTTTTATAATAGTTTAATTATAAAATGACGCCAGTGACTGCTTTTTTTTAATTTTATTCATTGAGACAATAGTCTGTGGTTTAGTGAGAATCCCTATTTTTTGCCGGATTGCATAATTAATGCAAGAAGCCTGTTTTGAAAACTAGGTACGTATGTTATTATCGTTTTTATAACTTATGTTTTTTTTCTAGGGCGCTGTTGTTATTTAACTAAAATCTTTACAATGAACATTAGAAGTCAGTGTTGTGTTAAAACGAGCGCTGAACGTTTTAGCGCCCGTGCGCTGGCGCGCTAAGTTATTGTTAGTGAGCCTTAATCGTTTTACACTCTAGCTTTTTGGCGAGAAGGGATTGGGAACTCGAGAAGTAAAGTTGACTTTTTGTTTGATTATTATAAAAATTGTGTATTGTACGTTTTGTGGTTTAGTAGTGATAGTTTATTAAACTTCAAAGTGTTTTTTGAGCGCAATGTTTGTGATAATCAAATAAAAGCGTGACACTGCGTTTTTCGTGTGCTTCCAAGAAGTCCACTTCTGTCCTCAGTAAACCTACTATCACTTTACTAAGAGACTCCTGACTTACTTCAATAGGACTGGACATTGCCAGAATTCGTTTTAGACTTTGAAATTGTTTATTACGAAAAAAACTTGACACTAGCAGAAAGTGTTAATTGTACCATTGCCATATATGAGAAAAAAAACGCTGGACTCTGAAAAGTTCATTAGCGCTCACTCAGCGCTCAACGCTCGTTTTTACAACACTACTACAAGTTTTTGTACAATGTTTACGCGTTCGTTGAGTCCGTCACGAAAACTTAATTTAAATTCATCAATTTTATACCGCTAAATAGGTAGGTACAACTATAGATCGACAACTATTCCGTTGCTATTGAGAACTATCTACCATTATTTTTAATTGATGTTTTTAAATAGGTATAGTTTTATTTAAAGTCGCATTTTAATAACTGTAGGTACTCGTAACTGTAATATCGTAAGTATCGTTCCAACTCAATCCGTCCGAAATGTAAACTTACGTGGTGTGGTGGCTTGAGGTAACTGACACGGCGATAAATCAAATAGCGAGGCGATAATTGTTACAATTATCATCGACTTTGTTATCAGTTAGTCGCCCTTTACGCCACCCAAGGGAAAAGATAGGGAAGAGATGGTGCTATTATATAGTCGGCCAACACCACAGGACACAACGATTATGTACGACAATAATAATTGTAATGATTAGTTGAATCTTCCGGGCCACTTGGCCGAGGTCTTCTGGAATCTCTACTCTTTCTTCCAAACGTTTCGTCAACTGCTGCGGTTGACATCTTCAGTGGCGACTGCGTTCACTTTCGGAGAGATGTTATCTCTTCGGCTTCTCGAGCGCAACTCGGCTAGGACCTCTAGAAGGCCTCGGCCAAGTAGCCCGGAAGATTCAATTAATATGAACACCGGCCGAGAAAGCCTACACTCCACTATAATGATTAGGTTCACAATAATAATTATTAGGCTCGATAACTATTCAAATAAACCTTGGACTATTGCTGATTCCATAAGTTGCGTGAATATCTATCTAGGAAGGCAAAATTTCTCTTGGTCCCGCTTTTTTCAGTCCTGTGCCGCATTTAAATTGCCGGTGTCCCGTAATTGGCAACCCTAAACACAATTTAAGCTTTTTAAACTTTGACCACCTGCTGCGTAGAGGTCAGGAAAGAAACTTTGTTGTTTGTTGAGAATTTTATTTTTAGAATATCTATTATCGGCTATTAGCACAGCCAGTATGTACCTAATTGGTTTTTTTTTCTTTAGAAAGGAATTTTTGGCGGGAACTCGAGAAGTGTAGTTGATTTTTCTTTGATTATTATAAAACTTGTGTATACCTAGTGTGTTTTGTGGTATAATATTGATAGTTTAGGCTCGCTGCTGCACACACTTTTTGGTCCGGGCTGACCACCTTCTGCGCTCGCTCTAAACCATACATGTCTCTTGGAAGACCATCAGGGCCACAAGAATTTAGCTATTCCGAAAAAAAAATCATCTGAGAAGTTCCTGGACTACCTCCACCGCTCTTAACGTAATAAGTATGAATACAATACAATAGTAATTAACTTATTAGAGTCTGTTCTATACATTGTGTATGAAGAGCATAGAAGTATTAATAAACAAGGAAAACAAAGTCATAGCCTTGATAAGTAAAACGTTGTAAATGACAAAATAATGTGTATTATAATGGCGTGAATTATATATGCATATTTTATTAACTTCACGTAATCGGGTCGTGTGGTGTCTGTCTGTCGGCTTTAAATTAAATTAGTCTTGGATATTCACGACTCCTCGGAGTGTTTCGGCTCACTTAATCCGGCTCCGCTCGCGGATCCGACTCCTCTTAATGATTCCTTGACTCCTTTGATCCACCTACTTATATTTTACAAGAGCCTGAGAGCGACTCATTCGCTTTGTATCATGTTCGTTCATGTAACTCTGCAATCCAAAAATGAACGAAATAAATAACTCCTCGGAGTCGATAACAGCTCACCGGAATCATTAAGAGTTTCGGCTCCACTCGCGGTTTCGGATCTTTTGATTCATTGAATCCGAAGTTACCCATCGCTAGATTAAATAGCACCATTCCATCACGTCCCATTCACTCGTCAACCCACTTGGTCAGCGTGCCGTTTTAAGGCCACACATACCTCGTGTTCAAGACAATGTGCATGGCATGGGGACGCTAGAGTCCAGTGAACGATAAAGGACTATACCTCCTAATCTTTGTTTAAAGTTTAAACCATCAATATGGGAATAGACTAGATGACACATCATACGTTCTTATCAAAGAAACCTGATTGGCAACTTTTAGGAAGGGTTCATTAAAAAGTCAAATTTGAAACTTAAGTCGTATAAGAATGTTCAATTTTCAAATTAAATAATTCGAGAGCTACTGAACACAGAACACAATTAGACCGCAACACGTATTCTCAAATCGATGGTTTAACTCAAAGGTAATAGTAGTAATAAGGAATGCCTTATTAAGTTCGCTTTTAAATAAATATAATTAAATTTAGATAAATTAGGTAGGTATGTATTTTCTATATACTGCTTCGTAAGCAGTTTTGCGTCATACTTATTATTGAACCTTTTAAATTAAACATATCATTTTCCTATTGACAATCAACATAAAGCCCTCAACTTAGGTCGACAACCTTGTCTATGGTTGTGAGTGTGGTATGTCATGGTTATGTTTGCTCATAAGGCCACAACTTATAAGTACACGACACAAGCCACGATGAGGCTTGCCAACTTTCCAGTGTCTCACGACCGGACGGGACTAGGGAGCCGGGGGTTGATTTAAATTGATTTTATTTGTATATACCACCGTTTTATAACTTATTTTATCTACTCTCATATCGTGAAATTCGAATTACAAACTTCAAAACGAATTTATATTGACATACTTTATAAACACAATACCGAAATTTAAAAATAGAATCATATTATAACACTTTTTCTCAAACAAAATAATGTTGTAAAATAATGTTTTTTTTCATTACGATACAGTTTTACTTGTCTGTGACAGCGCCCACTTTAGCGCATGCGCGGTGATATGCTGGGTTTTGGCGCCATTCATATGTTTTGTTGTACTGAATTTCGTGGAAATATTGTTATTTTTGCTTAAAAATGTCCGATAGCAGTGATTGTGAAGAAAATTTGACTCCGCCCGATATTTTAAATGCGGCGACGGAAATGACTAATAATCTATTACCAGCAAAGTCGAGAAAATTATATGATAAATGCCTGCCCAGCAATACATATACAATTCCATAATTGCAACATACAAAACTTGAATAATTATTATAAATAATAAATTATTTCTTACTCTTTTAACTTTGATCTTTTATTTAGTAGGTTCAACACCAATGTATGAGAGTAGATAAAGTGGTGTATGAAACCTCACATAACTAGGTATTAAAACACTCGTGTGATATGGTACTATTAAAAACCTCGGCTACGGCTCGGTTTTTAAACACACACTCGTGTTTTAATACCCCTCAGTATGCAACAGTTTCATAAACTACTATTAAATGAAAATAATTATATCTACCTATATATTTTTGTTATTTAATTTATAGAGAAACTCTATGTTTTTCGAAAGTACCTATATGCTTGGGTTGCTGTTTGTGTGGATGTATAAAGAACAGTTTCCGCGGAAAATTTGTGAATACACCGGACAATTTGAATCCGGTCGCATGTCGAGAACCGGGACACGTACAAATCGCGTCAAACCTCGACTGTCGACTGTTGGCAAGCCTGGTCTTGATATATGTCGTGCGATTTGTATATAGTCTCATCCACACGAACAACATTAATGTCAGCATTAGTTGCGGAGTATTCTGTAACACACCTGTTTTTTTTTTATTGAGAGTGTGTGGCGAACGAGCAGACGGTCCTACTGATGGTAAGTAGATACTGTTTTCACGGACATCGCGATACATGCCAACATCAGTGCAGACAGAGAAACGCCACCCCCCGGATGCGCTGTCTTCCTTATGAAGATTTAAGAATACATTTTGAGAAAGGATTGGGAAAATGGGGAGGGGCTCTAGCATATTGGGGGAATAGAATAAAATGGGAAATGCAATACGTTTGACAGTAGTGTTCTGTGAGAGATGGGTAACTTGGCCCGTCGAGTGCTCGAATATCGGTGGAATATCTTGCTCGATTCCAGTTTGTTTCTATAAAAAAAGTGGTATGGAAGTTGACGAAACGTTTGGAAGAAAGAGAAGAGATTCCAGAAGACCTCGGCCAAATAGCCCGGAAGATTCAATTAATATGGACACCGGCCGAGAAAGCCTACACTCCACTATAATTATATATTATTTCAATACTGAAATCTCAGGTTTTAAGTCTGGATAGCTTCATAGTTAGCTTCATGACTTAGTTCCTCCTAAGTCAGGACTACCTTAATAGTGATAGTTTTTTTTAAATTTCTAAGTCCACAATTTTTGTGGTAATCAAATACAAGCATAAGACTGAGTTTTTCGTGCGCTTCCACACTTCTTGTCGTCAGTAACCTTATCATCTTGGAACTTAACAAATTGGCTGGGGAGAATGCACGCTGCATTCCCACAGACGCTGGGCACACTCGACTGACCACGTTACCCCTCTCTCATAGAAGACTACTTGGAAATGTTCTGGATTTCCCACTTTATCCGATTTTGCCAATGTACCGTACGTGTTTGGGTAATGTAATGAGCGAGTAAGTGATAACAAAGCGGCTACGACGAGCCCTGAGGAACTACAGCACCTATAGAAGAATAGACTCGTCAACCCGCTTGGTCAGCGTGGCATTTTGAGGCCTTACGTCCCTCGTGCATGAGAAACTCCATGTCCAGCAGTGGATACTGCTTCAGCAAGCAGTGGATCTTAGAAATCAGGTGTTCTATTAAAACAGAATCTTGAAACCACGAAGTTAGCAAATATTAACCAAAGGCAATAAGTCCATATCGACAATAAGGTCCTTCTGCTCAGATAACGTCGCATTTACTGTCCGGAACTAGTCTAAATAAATTCATGTTTTATCAACGTAAATTTAGTTCTTCCCAGAAAAATACCTGTAGAGTGACGTTACCGAAATAATTTTGGATAATTGCCAGTTACTTTTCATTGTTGAGACTCGGAACTTGGCTTTTGGACTTTCCTTTATTGTTTTCATCAAGCGGCAGTTTCAGGGTATTTTCGTGAGATTGTGAATGGAAATTCCGGCTCGTACTACTGAGTTACAGGTATTTTCAACGTGGTATAATAGTATGATATGACTGGCATATGGCCCGGTGTTAGAATAGCAAAACCTATCCAGCGGGTAAAAGTAACCGTAAAAGGCGATTAAAAGATAACGAAGCGGCTACGACAATCGGTGAGGCGCTACACCACTTCTAAAAGAGTGGTCTTGCCAACGCGCTTGGTCAGCGTGGCCTTATCACACTGATAATTTGCGAGCGTGTTTCCAGCGAGGCAATTGGTGAATGTACTCGCAGCGAACTCGCCACGTGTACGCAACGAGCTCGCCGCGACAACGCTACCCGGCCGCCGATGTGGACCGTCGATGTTTTCGCTTTCGTTTCCTACGCAAACGTCTTCTAAGTAATAAAGCCAACGGCAGTGTTTCCTCGTCGGAATCCATTCTGTTGCTAATTGTCCGAAGACGCTATCGCACGCCGCGCGCAGGTAACCACCTCGTTAGGCACACGTTCACGAATCGCCTCTCTTGAATCACGCTCGCAAATCGCCAGTGTGACAAGGCGCTTAGAGTCCAATTATAGGTGTAGCAATTTTAAGAACTTAAGCTCCGGGTTGCTGCAGGTCATCAGAAGCTGTTCCTCAGTCGTTTGGCCAGAAGGGGTAGTGTTCCCACGCTTTAGGGAAGCGAGACCGAGCAGGAATAAAATTCCTATTACAGTAGTTGTTAAGTTTATTTTATTATATGTATTCTAAGTTAAGGTATGTATTGAATTGGCCTTAGTTGTCTGAAATAAATAAGGACGCCCGCGTCCAACAGTGGGCGGTAAAAAGCGTGGTTACGGTTACTGTAATTAGCTTATATTCAACACGTCACTGAAATATGAGGGGGAGAGTGCACGCTGCAATCCAACAGCCGCTGGACGCACTCAACTGGCCACGTTATCCCTCTCTCACAGAAGACTACCTTGAAATGTACTGCATTTACCACTTTATCTTATTTCCCTAATGTACGTACGTGTTTCGGTAGTGAGTGAGATGTGCCAGAGTCCATTCCCATCCTATCCCTCCCCATTTCCCCAACCCTTTCTCCAAATGCATTTCTATATCCAAAGGTAGGCAGCGCATACGGGGGCGTGCCAACGTTTGTCATTTTGGACTAATGTTGGCATGTATCACGGATGTCTATGGGCTACAGTATCCACTTACCATCAGGTGGACTGTATGCTTGTCTACCACCTTCGTCCATAAAAAAAAAAAAAAAAATAGCGTAGAAGCTGAAAATGGATTGTTGAATATTGAGAGTAGAAACGATTCTACAATGAGTTTTGTTCGTGTTTTAAAGTCATTTCTAGTATATCTTTTATATCTATGGGCTTTGCCCGAGCCGCGTCACGCGCGGCGCCCAGTCTGAGTAACGAGCACTATTTTTCCCCTGAACGGTTTTATATGTTTTAAATTGGTTGACATATTTTAGATTTTGCGTTAATAAAATAAAAAAAATAAGCATTTTAGGCTTATGATAATAACAAACATGTGTATTGTGTTAACAGATTTACCCAAATTTCAGATTAGGATGCCTGTTTTCGTGATAAACACGGGAATAACAGATAAACAAACCGTCATGTGTGCATTGAAGCGTAGTCATTCTATATTGAACGTGTTAGCATAATCTTACCCGACGATGTGATTTTGTTGGGGCGTAAACAGTTCAATCAAAATTGTTTATGTGCATCGATGTGTAAAATGTTATCAGTAAGACATTAATTACAGTCTTATTTAGAGAGATTTTTCGTTACATAAAGTTGGCATGGCATATTTATTTATTCATACTTTATTGCACAGAAATATTGCACAAAAGGCAGCCATAACGCCTTATGGCATTATCTATCAGTCAAACTTTCGGCAAACAAAGAAGAAAAAAGTGCATAATATTAATAACAAAATAAGTATTGAAAGTACAATGGCAAGTTTATAAAGTAAAAAATAAAAAATGTCTTGTGCTTGATGTTTTTGTTAGGATCACGTCCAGTTGACGATTTTTGTGGAATACTACTTTCTTGTTGACTGGCACGCACGCGTGACGTTTAGTATTTTTCGTCGGTGTAGAAGAAAAACAAAAGACCGTTGGCGTTTTGCGTCACCCGGTATACACCAGCATATACATACCAAAATAGAAGAAAAAATATTAAAGGTGGAATTTGGCGATTTGTGCTAACTTTATGTTAGTACTTTATGTTGATTTTGTGCAATAATGCACAGCGTTGTTTTTTTTTATATACAGGCAGTCCTCGTTTTTACGTCATGTTAGGTACCAGTAATTAGTGACGAAAAACGAAACGCCGTAAAGCGAGGACTGCCTGTAATTCCTTTTGTAAGTTCCTACCTTGCATACAAACTATGTGACATATGCCTATGTAGCAATGAAAGCTAAGAAATGTGTAACCGTAACCAGCCCTTATAACGTCCACTGCTGGACCTGGTCTCCTCGTACGTACGTACGATGTATGGCCTTAAAGAGCCACGTCGCGTCGAAATTATTCTTTTAGTGGTGGTGAGGAACTGGGCTTCTGGTAGCGACTTTGTTATCGGTTAGTCGCCTTATACGACACCCTAGGGTAGAGATGGGGTAGTGCTGAATGAAATTTCTGAAATTTACATGGCCGACATTAATGCGTCGGACCAGAAGGAAGGTTACCATAACTAAAAACTAATTGTATACGATGCATTAGCACAGACATAAAATGTAATACTATGCTTTATTTGGTGCATGTGGCACAGACGTTATAATCGTTCAGTCGCATCATGACCACTTCTCAAAATATACAACACTGCTATTTTAAGGATCGTGGGAAAATAGTAAATTATGTGAGCTATGGTTTACTAATTTGTGGAAAATGAGTACAAAAGTGAGGCACAATTCAAAAAAAATATATTCAAATTAACATTATACTTAAACACATATTTTTCCAAAGTTGCGGCAAGAAGTCTGCAACATAATATGTGCAAGTATGTGCACGATTTATTAAATTACTATTTAATATCATTCTACAGCTGGTTTCGCCAGGTGTAGTGACTTCCTTTCAGCTAGATAGATAAAGGGCAATAACTTTGTAGCGGATCTGGATAAAATGTACCTATCCTATATAATATGTAGATATGGAAAAGGAAAGTCAGGCGTTTAAATCTGTACGAGATAAATACAGGATGTGTATTGTGTCAATTGTGTGCGTATGAACTTCTAATTGCCCTGTAATCTTTAAGAGGGTTTCGGAGAATGCACCGGTTACACAGATTATGACTTACGGAATTCAGAGAAATTTCATTCGGATAGGAAGGAATTTTGCAATAAAAAATAGCTCGGATATAATACCGGTTAATATTGTGGTTAAAAAGAAAAATCAAAGTCAATTTTTTGTCGGAGAGAGACAGTGAATTTCTACAAATTTTCCGAAAAATAGCGTAATCTTCCTTTCCGACTACCGCGTATTTGTAATTTTATTAAAATAGATCTGTTACATTAAAACTATTATTAAATGTTTACAAATAAGCGTATTATATTTTCCTTATAAAAGTTATTTCTGGTTTTATGACATTTCTATACTCCGATTTTTTAATCTGTGGAATTCTGACATTTCTTGATGTTACAAGATGCCAATAATGCTACCACAAGAAAGGAAAGAAATTCCAATAACATAGAAAATATCTGACTGTGGTTTCTAAGGTTTAAATATATACATATAAGAGTAATTTTGTAATTTAATCTTAATTACTATAAAGTTATTTTAATTTTAAATTAAACATTTTAATAAATATCAATGTCGAAACAGATAGTTCGGGAAAAAAATAAATTGTGACTGGTATCTTTCTAACTTCTGACATGTACTCGTATGTTTTCTATAAACCTTTTTTACAAAATTAAAAAAATATTTTGTTATTTCTTCAACGGCACATAACGGAGGCTATATCGCAAGTCGATAGAGTAAATAAAATTTATATTTTATAATATGAGATATAATTAAATAAAAAATAAATAACTGATTAACTACCAATAATTAACTACTACTAATTAATTAATTACTTACTAATACCAATAATTAATCATTAATAATTAACTACCAATAAAAACGTGTTGCCAGAAATAATAAGACGTATAAGATGACGGAAGAAAAACAGTTACTAGTTAAAGGAGTTAACAATATTGCTACAATCAATGATAATATTGTATAGCATATGTTATAATAAAACAAGAGGGTAAGCTATGCATATACTTTACTCGACATAGAAACGCTGAGATTTTTCCATTACGCTACGATATGGGGCTCTTCAAGAGAGCTGTAAACAAGATTATGCAAAGTCGGCGCGCCTGGTGTTGCCGCCGCCACATGATGGTGACCGCCGCCTATAGACACCCACCCGTCTATAGACGGCGGTCACCATCATGTGGCCCGCCCGCTCGTCTTCCAACTATTCTATAAAAAGAAAACTCGACCACTTACGTCCGCGACACTTACGAGTACATAGGTAGTGTATGACGATGATGATGATGGTGACTCTACGTTCAGAATAGAATGTTCCAATACTTATATATGTTTATTATTTTTCCCCTAGTTATCCTTTCCAACAAAAATTATACATAAATTGCTAGAATTATGGATAGATTGCTGAGTTATAGATTTAGCAAAAATGAAGTGGTTATAATGTTTGGGAATTTGCTTATTCTTATACAAAATAATTAAAAATTATGTTTAATTAAATTATATTAATATATAAATATTAAATTATATTATATTAAAATTAAATTGCATTTAATTGAAAAAGTAGCAAATAAAAAAGGCCTAAGACAACTGGAATGTCATAAATTGACAAATGTCAGATTTTCATGCAATTAAGAATTGGATTATAATTCATATTTTTCATATATGAATTGAGAACTATGATTTTGTTCATGTTTATTGATGTTTAACGATGTTGGCATTTCATGTTTGGCATTGCTAATAGATGTTACAGGTGTGAGGGAATTATTTACTTTAATATATTCTATGGGCATATAATGACTTTTTATTACAATTATTATGTATTACCTAATTCTGGAATAGAAAGAAAACAGTGATGACATTTCTTATTTAATTAAATGATCTATGATGATAACCGCATCAAAGTTCATTCAGTAGAACACAAGTTATGAGCGAACAGACCTAAGGATAGACTAGATGTTGCGTTTTGTAAATTTCGAGATTTTAATTATTAATTCTCTTTTGTTCTATTGTGATGTTGAATTGTATAGTTTTGTTTCGTATTTCAGTTACTTTGTTTATTTTTCCAACAGATTATTGAGCAGAAAAAATGAATTCAAAACCGAATATACCACTTTTCGGGTCTCACTCTGACACATCGGCCATAAATTTAAAAAATATGGTAAGATTTATTCACTATAGAGTATGGCCTTGGATTTAATAAATAATAACCGCGTGACAAAGTTATGTCGTTTGGAAAATAACACGTATTATTCCACTTTTTAATTATAGGGCTGTCAGATGCTTTATTATTTTATAATTATTACAATGCATGACGGCGTTTGCCATTTTATTTGAAAATAATAATATATGTGTTTAACACAAATATACTTAATTCAATTTGCTATGAAAGAATAATGCAGTATGTTGTTGTGTTTATTTATTACATAAGTATTATTTTCGATACGCAAATTTGTTATGAAAATAATTATTCATTAATTTTTCCTTTCATATTTATTGTTTTTCAAAGAAAATCTTTTGATTTAGACGAAGATTGAAACCGTGAATTCCGCTCATGATTTTTAGTTAAATGACATAAATGTTACGTATTTTTTTAGATTTTTTTTTGTGTGCTTATATAAAGCAAATATGTATGAAAAACTTTAAAAAAATATTTGAACAGATGCGAAATAACTCAAAATAATAAACAAAATTCATGGATTTATAGATAAGTAGACTTTATTGTAGTTACACCAGAAATATACGGACAAAAATATACAAAGTGAAAGTAATTAAAAGTATAAACGGCGGCCTTATCGCTAAAGCGATATCTTCCAGACAACCTTTAGGTGCTGAGGCTTCTCCTATAGAAGATTAGAGCTCAAGAATACATTTATTCTTATAAGTCTTTTTACGTTTTTTCCTTATATTGTTTCTTCATTATTTCTGTAAAAAAATTGAAGGAAAGTTAACGTCAGTACCGAAAAAATAAATAATTCATACCTACTATTGAAACACAGACTAAAAACAAACTTTATATCCAATACCGTAATAATAGCTATAATATACATAATAATGAATATTATTATATGAATAATATAATGATAATAATTTTGAATTTGTATCTGACAACCCTGGAGAATTTGCATGTCAAGGCTATCTTATTGAAATCTATAAATAAACATAAGCGTTCTTTTCCTTACCTGTATTTATTTAAAAATACCTCCGAAGACAACTACCTTTTCTTTTCTATCGTGTGCTATTTCAATTTTCTATCTTCTCTGTTTTTTATTTCTTAAAAGTCCTTGTGTTTTCTGGTTTTGTTTTTCCGTTTTTTTTTTGTATTCGTTGTGATTGTGATTTTTCTTCTTATATTTCCTTAATATTTCCTTTTAAATTTATATTTATATTATGTTATTACATAATCCTTATTAATATCATAAATGTCCGAGTTGTTTATTTGTTTTTAATATAATAACTTTACAACAAACAAGGAATCGCCATCAAAGGATAATTCCTAATTACTAGGACGGGCAGCAGGTAGTACACTATAACTGTACTAACAGACAGGTAAACAGACGGACACACAAACAAGAATTATAAAAAAATGTTGTTTCAATTGGTTTCTAAACCTTTCGTAAAGTTTACAGCAGAAATTCTTTTAAAATAATATTTCATGTACAGATAAGACTTATCTACGATTTTATTATATGGAATATGAATATGAGAAGATTAGTAAGTCATGTGTGATGTGGGGCCACGGGACAGGCCTATATCCACCAGTAGAGAGACGCGCTGATGGTGTAATTACTATTTAACATAGTTCGGCGCTGACGGCCGCGGCGGTCTTTGGTGTTGTATGACGATTAAAGGGATTGAGCGTGCTGCCCTGTGGGACGCCATACTAACTGCGTACAAATCTGTAACGTGGGAGCTCTTGTCAACCTATGGTCGCCTGGTACTTTTGCTTAGAATGTTAACTGATGGTATGTTGGCGACTACGTGGTGAAATGTTAGTGTGGGATCGCCGGAGAGGTCTATTCTATCTATATCCAGCGGTGTATGGCTGATTTAGCCAAAAGAGTGTTTAGTGTAACAGTTATAATAATGTGTGCCAAAATTTAGCTAACTAGGATTTTTTGAGAAGCAGAAATCTAAAACGACTGGGCTGGTGGTGTTACGTGAGACTAATGTCCACTTCTATCATAAGGCTATCATTTCATTGTGTGCACTCGACCGTGCACCCACTGCAATCATCATAATGCGTCGCTTGCAATATGTACTTTGTTTGTGATAATCTTTGCGATAGGGTTGTCAATTTCTCATACATTATTATTACTACTAGATTATATCAAAATTTAAGTAAATACTTGAAATCAAAAGCCTTTTTAAAATCACCTACGAGTAAGGAAGTTTTGTGCTAGATGGATTCCTCACAATTTAGGCGAAGCTGAAAAACACTGCTGCGTGAAATGGTGTCAATCAAATCCTGTTTCTGATATAGTGACAGGTGATGAAAACTGGATTTACTGCTATGAGCCGGTAACTAAGAATCAATCTATGCAACTGTTCGTCGGCAACTCTTCGAAAGGCAAGACCCACGACCCACGAAAGGACGGAGTGCTGAAAAGACCACGATTGCCTCCTTCTTTAACAGAACGGGCCACTTTGCTAGTATAACTTTAGAAAATAAAAGAACAGTAACAACGGGCTGGTGTGTGAACAACTGTTTGCCTTCTATTTTGGAAAATATCGAAAAACAGAATGATCCTCCATTACGACAATGCCCCAGCTCACTCCGCCAGACAAACGTAGCAATTTTTTAGTACTGTAAATGTAGACTTAATAGGATTTTTATTTATTCCCTAAAATTAAGGATAAAGTCAAAGGAATACCTATGTTTCATGAATAAGAAGAGGCAGTAACGGTCTTCCAAACGGATTTCGAAGAGGTGCCTAAAGAAGAGTGGGCTGCATGCTGAAGCATGGTTTCATCGCATGAAAAAGTGTATCGATTGTCCCGGAGAATACTTCGAAAAGGAATAAAATACCTTCCATATTTATTTTATTTATATTTGATTTCATGTTCGAGATTCTAAAACATTCAGTATCACGTATGTAATCTCAAATCGATGACACGTCGCTACCAATATTTACAAAACTTGATAGGCGTGTAAACGTCAAAAGCGTCATGATATAGTGTCGCGAGTTTAATAACAATTGATTATTATTAAAACCTTGACTCAAATCAGTACCTTGCATTTGCGTCACAAGTCAATAGATGGCGTTATTATAAATTGGTCATTACGTGACTAATGCATTGATTGGCTCGTTTAGAAACGGCGCGTGTTCAGTTGCAGGGTTGTTATTTTTATTCAGCTGTTCGGGGCTTTATGCGTAGAGCTGAGGAAAGCCCTTCCACCTGGTGCGAGCTTTGGGAGAGGCCTATATCCAGCAGTGTACAAATGGTACTCGTAGAAGTTCGCTGGTAGTGGATGAGAAGAACAAAGAACGTTTGTGGTGACGAGTGTTGGGAGACGCCTATAACCAATAGTGGAGCGATGGTATTCGTATGTATGTTTGCTCTTTGCACAAAAATATTATTATCTAGTCTTTCGACCGCTACCCCGCTCGCGTGGTACATATGGTATCTCTTACACACCTACATATAAAAAGCTTCTGGAAGAAATAAACACAGATAAATAAAAAAAAATCTTAAAAATCCATTTGTTTCAAAATCTGAAAAATTGAAAGCGAAAATAAACTTGAAAAAAAAAAACCGTAGTCTATAGAGGTAATTTATTAATATTGAAGTTGACGTAAAATTTCGCTAGACATTTTATGGGAGTATGTAGTGTTGTGACTGCTGTCTCATGAGCGCGATTTGTCGACAGTTTCACTTCTGAAATGAGTAGATAATTTCATTAAACAGCGATGAACATAAAAACGCCGCAGCTTGACGTGAACAAGTGAATTCTGTGATTGTAACAAAAAAGCATTTAGTGTAAAAATACTATGTATGCATATTATATAAACTGAATGTGCGAAGTATAATAAGAGCACTAATACTAATGATATTTGGCTGGCAAAATTCAGGACGAAGAAATTCGACAATGAATACGACACAATTATCGAGTTTTTTTATGTTTTTTAATGTTAACTATTTACAATTACTTAGTTAAATTGTAATTGTGAATTATGCAAATAAATATGTATATTCATCGGTTGACTAGTCGAGTGAAGGCAGAGGTGTGTTATTATGTCTACCTCGGTAAGTACATGGTATAATACAAATATGTAAATAGATTTTCTGCTGTGCTAAATACTTCGTAACAAGAAATCGCAATTAAATCCGCGGGAGCGAAACCACGGTCTTACAGTTAATATAAATATAAGTGCAAAACCTAGAGTCCGTCGCCAGCCTTTTCATCATCCACACCTGGACACGAGCCTACTTATGCAAATTGATTTGTGAATGAGGGATAGTATTGTATGGCCTTCAAAAGGCAAGCTGTCCAATCCACTCTTTTAGAGTTGGTATAGTTCCTCAGGGTTTGTGGTAGCGGCTTTGTTATGCGTTAGTGGCCTTTGCCGACACGTGCGAAGGGGCATGGGGTTGTGTTTTTCTAGAGCCAGCTGAAACCACACGGCCAATCCTACTTAGTAAGCATTTAAAATTGTTAGTATCTACATTTTCATTTTTTAGTTGATAAATAATGTAATAGTTCGTAAAAATCCGCTATTTATAATTAGTATCAAAATGTCCAATATTTATAATTAATATCAAAATATCCGTTATTTGATATATGTATATCCGATATATAAAAAGACGCGAATGTCATTCTGTAAGTGGTTATAATGTGTCAAAATTGTTAAATGAAACTTTGAGCTTGATTAAATAGACTTATTTATTATAAAACAAAAAAATAAGAGTAAAATTAGAGTCTTTGAGATTAATAAAATCAGTCATAATCATAATTTTTCTAGACTATAATTATAGTCTTTAGTGTTGGATCATTGACAGGGGCAGTGATCATAATTTTTATTTATGTCAGTATAATCAATTTAAAAGCTCAGAATCAGGTCTCAGGATCAGGTCTATAAGAGGGACATCATCTTTTGGCTCCCAGTCCAATTGACTTGGTTTGAATTTCAATAAAAAGCTAACCATGGTTAGCTTTTACGTACGTAATATGTGGAACCCCCAAAACTTCTATAAGATTGCCACTTCGGTAAAAATAATTTCAAATTTTAGTTATTGTCAAGTGTTGCCAAAAAGTGTGGGATCTGCCAAAATTCTAGTTTTGACGATAAATATCAATTGATATAATATACCAATATAAATATCAATTGATATATATCGTGATATATATCAGCGAACCCTGATTTTTTTACAATACAATTACCTATTTTGATTTTTCAAAACTTTTCATCGACATCGCCCCATCATTAGCAGGCAATCGGAGCAAGGTTGTAACATATCGATCTTGCAGGCAATCTACATAATGGTGACACGCGATGCCACTGTAGTTATGCTGTAGCGCCTTGTATGGTCAACAACACACGCTATCCTAAATCATTCAAATCATTCTGGTGTACCTATATAATATCTCCTCCCGCCCAAAAGTTTTCCGGTAGAGATCGCTTTTGCGATAAGGTCTCCCTTTTGTATCACGTTAACTGTATTTTTGGTGTGCAATAAAGTATACTTACTTACTATGGACTAGTGATGTTCCAAGTATTTGTATTCGTAGGCACTCATATATTGGCCATTTTCTAAACCGATACTAGAATACCATTCGAATAATAAAAGCCCAATACAAAAAGAACGAATATAAATAGTTAACATTTATTTGAAAATCGGTTACGATCTGATTTTTTTTAGTTTAATTAGTGAGTGATTTTTTAGTTCTTAACACTAGACTAAATCAAAAAGGTACTTACTGATTTTAACCAAACAAAAAATATAGTACCAACTTAAAATTCAACTACACATTACCTACTTAATAATTTTACAGTACGTGCGTTTGGTTTTGTTTAATTGAAACAAACAAAAAATATAGTACCAACTTAAAATTCAACTACACATTACCTACTTAATAATTTTACAGTACGTGCGTTTGGTTTTGTTTAATTGAAACAAACAAAAAATATAGCACCAACTTCAAATTCAACTACACATTACCTACTTAATAATTTTACAAGTACGTGCGTTTGGTTTTGTTTAATTGAACCAAACAAGAAATATAGCACCAACTTCAAACTCAACTACACATTACCTACTTAATAATTTTACAAGTACGTGCGTAGGTACTATTTTTGTTTGGTTAGGTACTATTGGTATTCGCGAATACCGGAGCGAATTATTCGTATTTGTATTTGTGTTCGTGAATAGTGATTTTTTGCCATTCGCAACATCCCTACTATGGACATAGCCCGACGTGTTCCATGTTAAGATGATGTTATGGGTAATTCTCTAGGACTATACATAAATTTATGACTAGACCCACTTGAAAATAGCTTTTAACGAAGCGAATTTTAGATAGAATATACTTAATTGTACACCAAAATGTACAGAAGAGAAACGCATAAATACAAGTAATTAGAACTACAACCGGGGCGGCCTTATCGCTTAAGCGATTTTTTCCAGGTAACCTGTGGGTGGTAAGGAGACGTGCAGTAAAGAAATTATTTATATATAAATACAGTTATAAATATAAATACGTATTATATACACACCTACATAAGTTTTAATTACCCTTTTTTAAACAAAATATTCATTACTGTGAGTTACTTCTAAAAATACCTCTACCTCTCATTTGTGCGTGCCTCAGATTGGAGAATCTCTTTAAAAAAAAATACTCACGAATAGTTTAATAAATATACCAACAGAAGTCCTAAAACTGGTAATGAAATATTTATCATTCTAAGAACTAAGAAAATCTCTAAGAACCCTTACTGGGCGCTAATACAAATCTAAATTCAAATCCGTCTCAAGACTTTGTCTTAACTGGATAGCGCGTTGCGATGCGATGCGTTGCCTTGCGTCGAGCATTGCGACGCGTTGCGTCATTTCGCGGGCGTGTTGTCCTGCGTGGGAGTCGTGGACGCGCGATTGCCGTCATTCGAAATTTAAAATAAAAACACAAAGTTTGTCGCTTATTTATTACTCAATGAAAACACATGCTTAAATTATTTAAATTTGGAAAGGCAAGGAGAAAAATAAGTCGCAACCGGACGCGCGCCACGCACCGCCACGCTAGACGCACAGCTTACGTAGAACATACGCGTTCGCAACGAATGTTTGATATATTCGCGCGCCCAGCTAGGTCATGGAGTTACAGAAGAATGAGTCAGAACAGACATTTGGCGGTCGGAACGAATTTGAACGTTGATTTGATTAGTAGTAAGAAGTTGGAAAGAGTATTGTTACATGGCTACCGGCGATGAGAAACCGAATAAAGTTAGTGCTCCAGAACAGTGGATGTAATGTGAATTTTGGCAACGCCAATTGCCGCTGTCAGGGGTATTTGCCAAAACATGGAAGATGCAGCTTTAATATATCATGTTAAATTACATTATGGCATCTGTAAATGGAGCAGCTGGTGTTTATAGAGTTACTAACGAAAATAAATCTTTAACGTTTTTTATATAGACACAAGTTGATAGATAGACGAGCGGACAGTTCGCCAGGTGGTAACACATTCATGCCCTGGCGCGCGCACACATGCGCTTATATAATCACACATACATATATACGCATTTATAAACATACATTCTTAGTAATAACTAGTATAACAATAAATAGTATCTACATTAGAGCGATTCGACATCACATTAAATCTTAAAGGTTTCTGTGATGCTTACATGAGTCACACTGAAAATTCCCGGAACTGGCCACTTACATAAACAATATTTAAAAAGTAATTACACAATATTTGAAGATGGAACTCTTTGGCTGCAGAATAAACTTTGTTTCATCTAACAATCATTTGTTTTATCATTCTGGCGTTATTTTTAAAATTGCGTGTCTGCATTAGGATGGATTTAACTCGTGAAAATTTTTGATTTTCTACAATTTAGAAGTGTAATTTGACAGCTCAGCATAGCCTCGCTCGGCTTAAAACTGCTTTTAGCGATGAAGCACCGAGCACGACGACAATTTATAGCTGGTTTGTAGAATTCAAGCGCGGTTGTGTCAATCTCAGAGACGAATTTCGTGAAGGTCGCCCGTCCACCGCAGCTGTCAACAACAAAAACATCTATGCTGCCGTCAACGCCAGCCTTACGACGCTGCGTAGATGCACTGCCATACACACGTGGATCTTTTTCTTTTCGTATATGGCAATTCTGCAATTAGGCCATACATTCAGCCACTGTCCAGTTTTCCTCGTAATTAACAATTTATAAAGTGTAAAATGTTTCCTGTCAATGTCCATGGAAGTAAGTCAGGAGTCGCTCAGTAAAGCGATAGTAGGTTTACTGAGGACAGAAGAGGACTCCTTGGAAGCGCACGAAAAACGAAGTCCTATGTTTTTATTTGATTATCACAAACATTACGAACAAAAACACTTTTAAGTTTAATAAACTATCACTATTAAACCACAAAAACGTACAATACACATTTTTTTATAATAATTAAACAAAAACTCAACTTCACTTCTTGAGATCCCGTCAAAAAGTTCTGGAACAAAAGTCGTTAGTTTTCAATAAAGAGATTTACGGGTAAGATTGTGCGGGTACTTATTTTTTATTAAACCCTCTATTATGAATATGGCGATGTAATATTGACAATTTTTTGTTTTTTAGGTCATTACAAGACTAAGGGCCTTTCTCACTACCTCGTGATAAAGTAACTGTTAACAATCTGATAGATAAATTATCTGCCAATTAAAACTAGCCGATACTGACTTCCCGCTGCCTGTTGATACCTTATCAGAAAGGTGGTGAGAAAGGCCATAATTTTCATATCTTTTCAGTTGACGGACCTCTTCCACCAAATGCGAGAGCCGTCACCGGGGGCCCCAAGCCCCCGAGGTTCCACCAGTTCCTTGACCAATGGCTCCGTCACGAAGAACATCGGCTTCCAGCAGTTCAACAGTTCTGAACACCTGCCGTGGAACAGTCAAGCTGTGGCTTTATCGGGGAATTGCAGTTCCAATCTGTAAGTGGTCCAACTTTATATTTGTCGGTTCTGGTTTTTGTAGATCCACAACCCAACCTTATAATGGGGAATATTCTGAAGAGCTGTTCGATTTGATGCTTACTTATGATTTTTATTTTCGCACCTCTCATCCGCACTTCCTTGGTAACGAGCTATTGTGCGGTCTTCGAAACACTTTATGCCGCGAACCCGAAGGTTGTGGAGAGAACTGCCTACTGAGGTTTTTCCACATAGATACGAGATGGGGCTTTTCAAGAGGGCTGTGAATAGGAGTCTACAAGGTAGACAGCGCACCCACAACTCCCTGGTGTTGCTGGTGCCCATGGGCGGCGGTGAACATTTACCACCTCGTGAGCAGCCCGCCCGTTTGCCACCTCATCTATAATAAAGGTCCAAAATGTGGTGTTTGTTGGCACCACAATGAGTGAATACAAATGCAGAATCGTGTATTTATAATGTGTATTATTACGTTATTTTCATTAATTTCCACATTTTACAGACGAAACCATTTTGAAACAATCAATTCTCTCTTATATCTGACCATTATTACAATAATAATTGTTATGTAACCGGGTTACTCACGATTTATTATAGCCGATATTTGGGTCCAGTTACATGAGTCGTGGTCGCGGCGACACTACGGAGGCGGGGGGTGAAGGTGTTGTTGCTATTGACAGACAAATCTGTCTACCCTCCGTAGTGCTCATTTTTGATTCACCTACCCACACTGAACTTGTTTTAGTTCATTAAGTTCCTTGCACACTATACTAATAATATCACCATACACACACACACGCGAGTTTGAAAACGCATCTAGTTTTCTGGGTTTGCAAAGTAAAATCCAACTTAAATCCATCCTCGCGATTGATATTTTGGCAGTTTTTAATTTCTATTGCCTCTCGGAGACTTACAATTGTGTTAAGATCACACATCTAATATTTCTACTACCGTTAAATATATAGAGCATGCGAGAAAGAATATAAACCAAAGCACGTTTACCATAAGCGAGAAAGAGTCAGCAGAAATTGTCAAATGAGTCACGATTTCAGTGGCTGTATCCACCTTAACGCCCTATCAAACGGAGTGGTCAGTGGCGTAGCTACCTAGGGGCTAGGCGGGGCAGTGCCCCAGGGCCCTCAAGCTCAGGGGGCCCTCGAATCCTTACCAGAAATCTCGATCGAACTGAACTTTTGGAAATTTCTCCCATTTTCAAAATAAATACGACAGGTTGCAACCCCACTTTAATCATGACAACTCAGTTGAGAGAAATTCAAAAGTTATGCCTAGGGAATTCCCCTAAATTCTTTCTGTAGGTTGGCAGTGTTGTCAATTTAACGGATAGTGATATGTGCGTTTTATTATTCATCGATGTGCGTTTTATTGTGAATTCGAGTTAAGATTTTTTTTTCGAGAACGGTTAAAAAATTAATGCTGTATCAGGAGTAAGTAAGCTAATGTCAATAAACTTTTTTGTACTGGTCAATATAGTGGTTCAATTTTATTTGATTTTACCACTCATATTGATGTCCGTTAAGTCAATAAATCGTGTCAAATCTATAGATTTCGGCTACAGCTCATTGTATAACGCGAAATATCGTGAAAAAATGCAAGTCACCTGCAGTAGGTACATTAATTCAGGTCCGCGGGCAGGAGATCGTTCATGGTCTCCACCGTTAAATGTAGTAACACTAACGGTGATAAATTTTTTTCCGGGGATTCCCCAACGACACTTGTAGCGTATCATTGTGTTTCTCTTTCCTTTTATTTTACTTTTAACGTCGTCAGTGAACAGTGAGTACCTACCTACTCGAGCACAATCTAATATTGTATTGTTTAAATAAATTAGAAAACTAAAATTATGGATAAAAAGAAGAAACCCAGTGGTGCATTTAAACGCAAACAACGCCAAGAAAGAGAAGATAGTAAACAAAAATTGCCCAAAATTGACAAGTTTTTTAGTCAGCCTTCTGCAAGTACATCTGGCCAAAATATTTCTATTGATAGTGACTCAAATAATGTGGTAACTGCAGTGTTGGTTGAGAAGCCTACTGAAGAAGATTCGACAATTATTACAGTTGGAGATACCTCCGCCGCCGATCATGTGAACGTGGATGATGTTTGCATGACACACATAAGAGCGGAGGGTTTGGAGGAACCACAGACCTCTACATTTTTCGAAAATGTGTACGACAAATCTTCTTATGACTTGGGAAACTTCACGAACAAAATATTAAGTGATAACGAAAAACGTCAAATTCTTGATATGGGGCCTTTACAGCCTTCAGGACCTTTTCCAACAGACATCAACCAGAACAATAGGTGTTTTTCAAAATCGTACTACGTTTCGTGTTCTAAATATGGGCCAGTTAATCGTTTTTGGTTGTGTTATTCCAAAATACTAGACGCTGCCTATTGTCAACCCTGCTGGTTATTTGCTTCACAAAGAAATAATGTTTGGTGTACGGGAATTCGAGATTGGTAGCATTTATCAGAAAGAATTAAACAACACAGTTGTTCGAGTGGCCATTCGGAAGCATGTGCTGTGTATGAATTTTGGAAAAAAAAACGATATTAATACTATCGACAAGGAACTTGAAAATGAAATTCGCAAAGAAGCATCATTTTGGAAAATGGTTCTTCAAAGGTTATTCGATATCATACTTACCCTAGCAAAGAGTTCTTTGGCTTTGAGAGGACATCAAGAAGACTTAAGTCAGGAAGGATACCACGGAAATTTTCTGTCCTTTGTAGAGCTTGTCGCCCGATATGATCACATTTTGCGGCAAGTTTTGGATATGCCCAAAGGTAATAATAATTATTTCTAAGTTTTTTTATCGTTTTATTTTGTTTATAATTATTAACTGTTTAATATCAGGACTTTTTTGAAATTGTGTTTTTTTATGTTTTTAGGATCTACAAGATATCTGAGTGCAACAATTCAAAATGAAATGATTGAGAGCTTGGGGACCAAACTCGAAACCCATCTACTAGAACAAATTAGAGCGTCACCGTTTTTTGACATCATAATGGATACGACACAGGACATATCAAAGGTAGATCAGCTAAGCATTGTTGTGAGGTATGTAGTAATAACCAGATCGGAAAATGGACAGCCAATTGATATAGAAGTAAAAGAAGTGTTTCTAGGCTTTTATGCAGCCATCAAACATGGCGCAGTAGATTTAGTCAACCAAGTGACAACATTATTTATCGACAAAAATATTGATTTAAAAAAATGTGTGGGGCAAGGCTATGATGGAGCCAGTGTGATGAGTGGTGTGTATAATGGTGTACAAAAACATATTAAGGATATCCAGCCTAACGCAGAGTACGTACATTGTGCCACTCATAATTTAAATTTGGTGATAAATGATGCCGTTAGCAGTTGTGTGGAAATACAGATTTTTTTCGCAATGTTGCAAGATTTGTATAACTTTTTCGGAAACAGCATCAAACGTTGGGATCTACTGTCAAAATTCACTGGCGAATCGGACACCACTCTAAAAAAACTAAATCCGACTAGATGGTCCAGTAGGGTCAATACGATATCTGCAATAAAACTTCGTTATTTTGATATTATCAAAGCATTATCAGAAATAGTTCTAAAGAGTCCTAATAAAGATGAGCGTAGTGAAGCAGAGAGTATTAAAACAAAAATGCTAAATTTCGAGTTCGTGTTGCTTTGCGAATTCATGCACAGTGTATTGAACGACATCAATTATGCATCCAAAACTTTACAAAAATGCGACATCAATTTGGGCGAGGCGAGGAAAGTTTTAGCAGAGACCAAAGCAAAGTTGCAAATTTATAGAAATGATTTCGAATTATTCAAGTGCAAAGCCAGTGAAACTGCAAGAAAATATGGTATTGATACCCATTTTCAAGAAAAAAGGCAAAGAAAAGTTAAAAAACATTTTGATGAATTAGCTGCTGATCACCGATTTCCAAACCGAGAAAAAATATTTAAAATTGAGATTTTCAATAATGTACTAGACACAGTAATATCTCAATTAGATACACGTTTTATTGGTATGAGTGCAGTCTGTCATATATTCGATTTTCTAACACCAACATTTTTATTACATGTTGATGAAGCAACTTTATTACAAAAGTGTGACGAATTCCAAAGAAAATATTTAGATATAATAGGCCCTAGTTTTTCACTTCAATTTATTAATATTTACCACCTAGTTTTACCTCAACTAACTCAAGCATGGACTGTTCACCAATTATGTAAGGAAATAATGAGAAAATATGGAGTGCTAGAATGCGACCTAACGGAAGTATTTACAGCAATGTTATTATTCTTTACAATTCCTGTCACTTCTGCAGCAGCTGAAAGGTCATTTAGCAAATTAAAAATAATAAAAAAATATTTAAGAAATAATATGGACCAAACTCGACTCCGACATTTATCGCTAATAGCAATTGAAAACAAAACCGCATCAAGCCTGGATTTAAACGAAGTCATTGATACTTTTGCGAAAACTAAAGCTAGGAAAAAATTGTAAATATAATTGTTATTTAGTCAGTTGGTAGGCCCGACCTTTATATAATAAACCCTTGAATCTTCTCTATTTCGTTTCATTAGCCAAACCTACACCAAGTATTAATTGTAATTTATGTTGTTACTGTTTAATATTTTTATTACCTGCCCTGCAGTGCACAAAAAAGAGCTTAAGTAGCTTAGCATTTTTAAAGTATTTGTATATTTCATATTTTTATTTGATAAAACCTAATCAGTTTACATAGCAGTGGGGCCCCATTTTTTAATTTGCCCCAGGGCCCTTGGTTACCTAGCTACGCCACTGGGAGTGGTCCGATTATTTTTAATATTTTGTGCTTGTTTATTAGTTTACAAGGAAAATAATATAGTTAACTATAATGGTATCGTGTTTTGTATATACAAAACACAAGTTACTTTTACTTTGCAACTTACATTTTACTTTGCAATCATATGATTGCAAAGTTACAGGGTTTAACAATCCATAGGCTATGAAGGCAGCCCTTTGGCAGGCTATGGACGAGTGTGGTCCTCAATAACTGGCTCCGAGCATACCTATACAATGGGAAACTGCGGACTACTGTCAGTGGAGTAGTAGGATACAGTGTGTCTCCATCGGGTCCGTATTTGGACCGGTTGGGTACATCGTCACGTCAATAGGATGTGTAATGTGGTCAAGAACTGTATGCAGATGATACATGTTCGGTGTATTGATTGATGTTCTTCAAATTTAAGGTCAAGAAGACCAGGACAATATCAGTAAGTGGGGGCATGACAACGGCATAATTTTAAACATTAAAAAGACCAAATGTATACGCTCACCTTATAATGAGATTCATGGGAGAAGCATTCGGATAACTGGACACGATTACGACTGCTTGCACGTTTCTGGTTGTAACTGTGCATAGTAATATTGTAGATACCTAGATATAATAAAGAAATATAGGTATCTTGGGCTGACAGTAGACTGCAGCATGTCGTGGAAGTGGCATGTGAGTAAGGCGTGTACAAGATTGATATCCGTGTTAGGTAAAATGTGGCATTTAAAAAAAGTAGTAGGCAGAGGCATTTTGTATGCATTATATCACGCGCTAGCTGACTCCATATTGTCACACGGTTTAAACAGCTACGGTCTTACTTTCAAGATATACGAGTACTTGGATCAAATTGAGCATGTCATAAATCTGATTAAACAAATTAGATTTAGAAAATATTTAGTAGATGATAAAGTAAATAAAAAATGTGTACAAATTTATTAAGTTACTTTTTCAATGCTGTAAAACTATACCAATCCACTTGAAGGTGGAATATCTGCTGGCTGTGGAGGAGTTTAATGAAAATGAATAATTATGAGGGGGAGAGTGCACGCTGCAATCCAACAGCCGCTGGGCGCACTCGACTGGCCACGTTACCCCTCTCTCACAGAAGACTACCTTGAAATGTACTGCATTTCCCACTTAACCTTATTTCCCTAATGTACGTACGTGTTTCGGTAGTGAGTGAGATGTGTCAGAGCCCATTCTCATCCTATCCCTCCCCATTTCCCCAACCCTTTCTCCAAATCCAGTCCTATATTCAAAGGTAGGCAGCGCATCCGGGGGCGTGCCAACATTTGTCATTTTGGACTAATGTTGGCATGTATCACGAATGTCTATGGGTTACAGTATCTACTTACCATCCGGTGGACTGTATGCTCGTCTGCCACCTTCGTCCATAAAAAAGAAAAATGTCTCTCGCTCGTATTCGACAAGGCAAAGAAAAAATATGGCCCTGGTCGTTCGAAAATCGGGCAATTACTTTGGGAAAAGAACAAGAAAATACCGGGTGCCCCGAATTTTGAATGAATTTCCTTGTGGGTTAAGATTTCCCCGTGTTAACTAGTTAAGAGTTAACACAGCTCTATGCGATGTTATGAAAGATATACCTATTAAAAATATATTTTAATGGGCTAGATAGGCTGTAGATTGCTGGGAGTCTTCTCACCATATATACTGGTGAGGAGACTCCCAGCAATCAATGCACAATATATATTTGTCATAGTAATGGTTCGGTGTATGTTGTTTTTTGGATTTAAATACACTAAAAAAATACAATTTTCACAGGTAAATATAAAATAGGGACACTGAACGGACACTTATTTCTATTTTTATAAAAAAAAATAAAGATTAGGTTATAAAAAAAACATTTTATAAATATGTGAAAATTATGCTTTGTTTACTCAAGTTCATATAACCCGTTAACAATTTTTATCGATAACAATGTCTCGGTGTATGATTGGAGGAAATGCACTCTAAATGTGTTCTAGCGTACTCCTTTTTTTTAATATTTAACCCAGTTATATTTACTTTATTAATATTCGTCTTGAACTTTTCATAGATTAGAAGATGTTTTTATACGAGTACATTTTGTGGAAGCGTTCTTATTTATTAGTAATTAACTCAAAAACAATCTCTTAAATTTCTCTCTTAAATGCGCAATATACATGCGTGAGTAATTGATTTGGTCATGGAAACCTACACATTAGGTAATCAAGAATCATTATTTTTTTACCGTAAAGTAAGATTTTTTTCTTTATATATGGCAATGGTGCAATTAGCACATTCTGCCAGTGTCAAGTTTTCATCGTAATAAACAATTTCAAGGTCTAAAACGTAATCTGTCAATGTCCAGTCCCGTCGAAGTAAGTCGGGAATCGCTCAGTAAAATGACAGTAGGTTTACTGAGGACAGAAGAGGACACCTTGGAAGCATACGAAAAACGCAGTCCCACGCATTTATTTGATTATCACTATTTGTAACAAACACCATGCACGACAAACATTTTGACGTTTAATAAACTATCACTATTAAACAATAAAACGTCTAATACACAATTTTTACATTAATCAAACAAAAACTCACTTCACTACTTAAGTTCCCGCCAAAAAGTCAAACTAAGAATTGTTACTATTTATTTTAGGTTCCAACTAATCCAGTAAAAGTGCCCGAACAAATGCAGCGTGCTGTTAATCGCTTAAAATGGACTCGAAAACAATTCTGTAGTGTTTAGTAAACACATACTAAGAAGGAATTTCTCGACCCCTAACAAGATGAAACTGGGTATACAATGTTTTGTTCAAAATTGAACGAATGAATGGTACAATATTGTATGAATTAATGTAATGCATATTAATCTGTGATTATTTAAATTGTTAGAAGCTTTATAATTAAGATTTAATGTTAAATAATACTAAGATTTATTGTTATCGATAAAAAATTAAATATAATGAACAAAATGAGATTTTTTAAAATGTAATTAGTCACAATTGTTTTCAAACAATTTGATCTGTGACAGATATGAAGTTTTACAAAGAATTTCAAACTGTAATTATGTTTAATTTTCACTTATTTTATTAAACAAAATTGTAACGAAGACCTTACAAATCTTATTGTTTACAGAGAATTATAATAATTACCCAATATATGTGGGTTATTAAACATTAAACATATTTTAATAAGCAAATTATAATGAAAACCATTTTGAATGATAATTCCACGTATTTCACCCATTTAAGATTTTGAAATTTATTGTTAGAAAAATATACACATTAATTTTATCTCGGACTATATGAGAACGAAATATTTTTGAAGGGATGAAACGTCATCACTCATCACATGCCTCGATTAAACCCGTTCCGAGTATCTACGTGGAACAGTCGTGCTGTGGTCTTATTGAGGAATTGCCGTTTCAATTAGTGTTATTTAAAATAAAATCCTTATTAAAAAACTCTCGAGTTTGAGCTGTTTTGTTAAGAACGCAGTGTTTTAGCATTACAGTCTATGTGGGACAAGGATTCTAGATACATTATATGGCAGTATTCTGTCCTCAAAGACAGTCCACTGCGCCCAGCAGCCGTGAGATTACAGCATACACCCTCGACCTCAAAATTGTTCCAATTTGCTCAAAATGTAACCAAACATGGTGGTTTGAGGTAAAGGACACCATGACATGACCTTAAATTAAAAAGTTGTTGACCTATCCATAATTGTACTCATCAAGACTTCAAGTTTGTCCTAGGTTTAAAGTTGAATGTTGAACCATTTCATTGATTTGGTTTTCTTTTCGCCAAATTGAATTGGAACGGACTTTATGGTATGTGGGTTACAACACTTGCAACCCACATAAGAATTTGGAACTCAAGCGTCACGCCATTGCGTCTAGAGTGGTGATGACGTCAAATCCAAACTTCTAAATTCGGATGCTCTTCACTTGTCAATGTCATTGCCAGTTCAAAATAGTAATGCGAATGCCATTAGAACGAGCCAGCTTGACAACAGTTCTGTCACTAACTGCGTTGTCTAAAGTATATATCTCTCAATGTGATGAGAAAAGCGTACTGATGATTAGTGGTTTGGATATATATATATTTTATTTTTATTTATGAAACTATTTCAAGAGTATTTTTTTACGGACGAAGGCGGTAGTCGCGCATATAATCCAACTGATGGTAAGTGGATACTGTGGCCCATAGACAGCCGCGATGCATCCGTCCGACATCAAGCGAGAATGATAAACGTTGGTGCCCTATGAGCTGCCTACCTTTGGATATTTAGAAGAATGGATTTGGAAGAATGGTTGGGAAAATGGGTTGGTATAGAATAGGATGTGATGGGAATGGGCTCTGGCATATCTCACTCTCTACCGAAACACGTACTTACATTGTAAAAGTTGGTTAAAATGGGAAATATGGTAAGTACATTTATAGGTCTTCTGTGAGTGGGGGGGGGGCGGGGGGGGGGGGGGCAACGTGGCAATACCGGCGGCTGTAGTTTAGTACGAATAGTGCGTGGACGGCCAGACCTTTTTCTGTCACAAACAAAAGACGTTTCAATGTACCCACTAATAGCCCGGTACACAAACATTCGGCTAATACCAAGCGGATGGAGAGTTTATAAAAATTGAATTTGTCTCCATGCCTACTTTGTGTAATGCAATTACAGCAATACCATTTTAATATTAGTACAATATTAATAATCCATTGTGCCGTGTGGTGTCGGCTGGCTATAGAATACCACCCCACCCCATCCCATTTCCTCCCGAAAGTGTCGTAAAAGGCAACTAAGGGTTAACAATGCGACTACCACAAACGCTCAGGAACTACACCATCTCTAAAAGAGTGGACTCGCCAATCCGGTAGGCCAGCAGTGGATACCGAAAGGGTGGTTTGCAATTGCATTGCATTAATAATAATTGACACCGAATAGAGAAAAAAAAAATCACGTGAGAATGACAGATTCCAAATTCAAATGAAATTTATTAATTTATTTAGCGATATTTATGGCCATACTAAGTATAATAATATACTTCAGATTGACAATGATCACAGACTAAAATTACAATTGAAGCTAGGTTGCAGGTCACAATTGAAGCTAGGTCCGTTTTAGGAAGTGTAAATAGGTATTAGTTTTGACAAAAAATTTAACAATACCGTCTCGTTTGAATTGTACATTTCTGGCTTTGTTAACATTGTATGACATCATTCTCCCAAATTCGCCGCCAATTTTTGGGAAAAAACTTGTTAAAATAGAAACGAATGAATAGCAGCCAAGGGATATATAACAAGTACGAAAAATAAAATTTTACACGACGAGTAAAAATAAACCTTCGAAGCGCAGTTTTAGATAGAGAGAGTAGAATCGATTCAACCAGTTTTTATACAATTGTTTTTTTTTTTCATAACTTATTGTTCATTTGTGGTATATCTTTCATTAGCGCAGTTACATTGTATGCGCTTCGTGACCTATACAAATGTTTAAACGCTACGAATGTTTAAGATAGAACAACAAAACCTTGACGTATGGTAGGTATACATAATAGAGTTACATATATATAGACATACACATCTAAACTGATTGTTGTTTTGTATTCAGCTGATGACCCTTAGTTTAGATGTGGGTAGTAAAAAAATTTCTGAAATTCGATTGTCGTGATTTGCCGTAATAAGTGAGTAGATTTTGAAATTTTAAAAATACTCTTAATACTCTTTACCCCTCGCCCTTTCACCTACAGATGTACCCATTTATTACGTATAGATTTATGTATTCTCAGTGGTTTACTTTCAGTGAGTGGTAAACATTAATATCAATGAATAATTGTTTTGGCTTCTATCCAATGCCCGAGCGTAACTAAGTAAGTACAAGTAACACTATTGTTTACTATATCACAGCTTACTATAGATGTCTGTCTGTTTAGTCATTTAGTTTGTAGCTACGTAGATGTTGCGTGTGCTGCGATGCGGCATGCAATGTTAGAGCTATTATGTAAAGAATTGCACTAAACCTCCTTAAATGCGGCAGATTACGGGGTATGAAGGGTGTGCAGCTTAATTTTGACACCGGATCCGAGTTCAGCAACCCAAAAAAAACTTACTATAATAGGCGCCGGGATCTTACGAATCCTACGACGTTTCATTAGTGACATTGTTAGGGATGTGAAACTATTATCGAAATGTAAAATAATCGATTCAGTCGAATTATCATAGAGTTCCGATTTTTTGTATATCTTAAGATTTTACGGAATAAAGCTTAACATATATTATCATATTTATTTTTATTAATTTCGATGTTCAAGGCAATGGTTCTGCTAAATTAATTTCAATATCAGAATAATTATAATCAGTTTCGCCTTCGTCTGTGCTGCCGTTTATAAAAAAGTTAAATTTTGTATCTACGAATTTGTCTATTTGTAAATATGTTTGACTGTCTTCAATTAATTCAATTATAGAAATAATTTTCAAGTCGATTTATCACACATAAAAAAGATAATAAAAGCGGGTAATTTTGAGGGGGTGATTTACCCCTCCCCTCACTTACATTGAAAAATCTCATATCGGTGTTTCATCTATCATTTCCACAAAAAAAACAAGGTGCCACCTAGTCGTCTTTTGACGGCTTTTTGGGGGTCGATTGCAGTACTACTAGCTTTAGCTGTGTGCCTGCGAGGACTCAGCGCGGATCCAACTGAAACCCATAGGTAATTAAGTAATAATGCTGTCAATTATCATTCCAGATCTACTGAATGTCAGTCACCGCTAGTAAGAAGCTCCAGTAACGCGTCGGCACTGACGTCGCTCTGCGCTGACCTGTCGCTATCAGACTCGCATTTTTTCGA
Organism: Sesia apiformis; assembly: GCA_914767545.1. Classification (NCBI taxonomy): domain Eukaryota; kingdom Metazoa; phylum Arthropoda; class Insecta; order Lepidoptera; family Sesiidae; genus Sesia; species Sesia apiformis. The sequence continues at coordinate 4,594,110 of OU611976.1, forward strand.
GGTAAGATTTGACTTTTTGCCAAAATTGCAATTTTCAGACTCGAGCAAGGTTAATGGTCTACCTGATGGCGTGTGACCATCGTTACCAATAGGAGATCGATGGCCTTGTAAGCCTTGTAAATAGACATCAGGCCACTTACCTAATGGAAGGCTTACCAACCCGGCCTATAGTTCTATAGCCGGTTAAACCTAGGTGTAGCTACACTTCAGCTTCTAGCTACTCTACAAGCTATATGTCGTTGGATAGGGCTCTTCAAGCTTAATAACTTTTTTTAAACACTTTTTTCTAAAACGTACGAAATCTCCCTTTCGGTTTGCGTCGGTCATCCGGATTTTTTATCAGCATAAGAGGCGTTTATAATCAGTCTTCAGGAAACGTTTTTTTTTTATATTTTTGTACCGCGCAAAAGTTTAGGTTGGTGCTACATTTTGATCCTACAAATGTCATAATTGACGGTAAACACTTATTGTTTTCAGGTCCTATACATAGGTAAAGTGCGGATATCACAGCGAAAAGTACCAGATACCCTCATAGATGACGCGTTGCACAAATTCGCACAACACGAGGCTGAAAAGGCCAAAAATTCACGACGACATAGTCTACTGTCTTCCATTGGGGTAAATGTTTGGATTTCATAGTAATCCTAACTGAAATATCTCAAAAACAAAAATTCTATCAAAAAAAAACCTATTGTAAAAACTGGTACAATCGATTCTACTCAGCCTATTACCAGCTTTTGCGTTATTTTACCGGCACGTATGAAAAAACTCAACAGCTTCCAAAACAAATTTACTGGAGATGAGATTAGGGATTGATAATTTATTTTTTTGTTTCAAAAAGTATTTTACCAAAGTATCTTTAAATATTCGTTTTTCATACTAGTAACTGCTATTTACTACGACGTATAATTAGCTTTCTTCATAAAACTAGTATAATAGTTAATACAAGAAATTAGAACACTAAAGTTCTGCTTTGTTTATTTCTTTATTATCAACATATTTATAGACCTTGAGAAGTTTCTGTTTTTATATTGAGTTCCGCGAAGTCGTGCCAAATTTTCGATGTTCAGTTGTACTTTATTCCTGAATATGTCATTTGATTATCCAAAACAAAAAACAATGTTTGAATTTAACAAAACGTTATTTAAATTTAGTATAAGGAACTTGTCATTTTCTAAAAATATATGCCCTATTTTTCAGACATCAGTATACAGCAACGACTCAACAGAAAACCTTGACGAGAAAAAGACTGAAAACTCGACCAGGAAAATAAATATAACACCAAGTACAACACCGTTGGAATCTCATAAATCATGGCAAAGCGTGGACAATTTAAAACAAGTTGAGAAACGTGCTGATAGTAGTGAAATTGACCAAGAATTTGACATGTTCAGTAAAGAGAGATCAGAAAAAATTGGTTCAAAGCAAAGTCAAAACGAAAAGAATTCTATCGTCGCATTCAATGTACCAGCCAAGAATAATTTACATACGCTTAAAGAAGACGAAGAGAACGTTTCCTCTGTGATTTCTGATACTGCGTCTTCCATTACCCAATTCTGTCAGACGAAGTTCCTAAAAGCAGTAGTAGAACGAAAGGAAACAGTGGTAGAAAAAGTTATAGATTTAAAAATAGTAGAAGAAAAACAAGTAGTTATAAATAAAGATATTGATTCCAAATCATTAGATGAAAAAGAAGTACTCGTAAATAAATCTGAGGGTTCTTTAAAAGGAGTAGACCAAAAAGACTCACTTACAAATGAAGCGGTAGATCTTTTTAACGTAGAAGTTCAAAAAGAAATAAACACTGTAAAAGATCAAAAACAAAATGCTGCAACAGGAACCAGTAATCCTTTCGATAGTAACTTGGCAGAAACCCAAGCTAACGAGAATATAAAGCCTTCACTTATTCCTTTAGAAAATAATACGATTAATGAGTTAAAAACAGAGAAGAAGCTCCGAGAAGACAGTCCAGCACCAAGTCTTAGTTTTGAAGAGGATTCCTTAAAACCAAAGGTCTTTTTGAGGAGCAAAACCGGTTTGGAAACAGTAAAGTTGCAGGCTTTGCCAGAAAATAAACCGTTTTTGAGAGACCGTTCGGCTTCTATAGGTACATTGAATTTGAAGACTCCAATAACTCAATTAATCGGGGAACAAAATAGAACCATGTTGTTTCAGGTATGATTTTTAGTACTGGTTAAAACGTTTTTGGGGAAATTTTGAAGAATCTAAAGCTGATCCCAAATTTGAAAATTGACATAATAAAAATGTGCGCACGAATTGGAATTCGCAATTCTTAGCTGATTAAAAATTAAAGACATAATATACCACGATATATATGCCTATACCACGGGATACACGAATGTAGAAAATCCCAGTTATATACTATTCTAGTTTTTACCCCCATTTACTTTTTACCTCATTCCCTCCAAGGAGGGATAACAGTAATACTCCTCGTCCTTTCCAAATTTATTCTCCATCCTTTTCCTCCCATGTCGTCGAATGAAGAGTAATAATTGAATAAAAATAAAAATGTCCCCTTATTTCTCTTTTTTCAGTCTCGACTCCTTATCCCCTCAAGGAGAATTAGGACATGCAATGGGATGAGCCCTTCGTCCCAACCCTTTCTCTAAATCCTTTCTTCTATTCCTAAGTGTCCAAAGGTGTGCGGTGCATCAGGGGACGTGCCAACGTTTGTCATTCTGGACTTATGTTGGCATGTATCGCAGATGTCTATGAATGACAGTATTCACTTACCACCAGGTGGACTGTCTGCTCGTTTGATATATTCTTTTCTTTTGTTTATAAGATTGTATAAAAATAGTGTAAAACATTTAGCATATCAATCAGTACACTAAAACTATATCTAACTAAAAATTAATATTTATTTCATGATATTTTATTGCATTTACCTCTCAAGCGATGACCTTTTGACCTTTTAGTGTTTTTCTATTGTTTGCGGTGATGTAAGAACTAGGATTCCTACATATTATAAAAAGTAATAAAATAATTGGTGATTAATTTACTCGTATGTACATACCTAACACTATCCACACTCACTAGATCAGGTCTTTGACCTTTGAACGCTCCCGCTTCTGCTAATGAGTACGCGTAAGTATCAACTACTTAACGTGTTGTGCACATACGAGGAAATAAATCATGAATTATTAATTTTTAGTTAGATATAATAATTTCAGTGTGCCAATTGACATATTAAATTATTGTCACACGATTTTTGTATATAAAAAGTAAATACCCTTTCGTAGTAAAGCGTTTCCTTCGACCTTTCAGGTGGGTCGTTCAGAACTTCGCCTGATAAGTCCAGACCGAAAACAGATATTACTGCATAGAGCCTTCAAAGACGTGGCAAGCTGTGTCTTGGGTCGTGTCAATAAGGATCATTTTGGCTTCGTCTGTAGGGAAACTAATGAGACATATGCCTGTTATGTGTTCAAGTGTGAGAGCGATTCGGTGGCTATGGAGGTTGTTAATGGTCAGTAAAATTCTTATCACATTAATTTCTATCCCATCTCACCTCATTCTGTTCCATCCCATTTCACCCCGTCATCAAATCTTACCTCGTCACATCAAAAGCCTGCGTAGTCAGAGTAACAAATCAAATCAATTATTTTGCAAGAACATAGCTAAACAACGTGACATGTGACAATACAAATATTTCGCATTACATGCTGCCTGGCGTGCAAAATTTAATGTGTAGTTAACACTAAATTTATTTATAAGGCACGCCAACACGTACACACAAAAATGTAACAAAATTTTAATAGGGGTTAAAGTATGAAATTGCCGTTTTATAGTAATAAATACTTTGAATTAACATAAAACCTTCATGGTGTGAGTTTCATGGTGTGTGAACTACCATTTTTTTCGTGATTTGGACAATTTTCTATATGGTAAAAAATTTTCTTCCCAAGAGGCAGTACAAAATGCTTTCACACAGTTTGTCGAATCTACATCCCCAGAGTTCTATCGCAAAGGCATAAATGAACTTCCGATTAGATGGCAACAATGTATAGATAATGAGGGTAAATACTTTGATTAAATAAATATGTTACATTTTAGAAAAAAACGAGTTTTAATTTTTCAGAACAAATCGGCAATTTCATACTTTAACCCCTAATATATGTGATACATAAATCACGGCACCAATCACGATGTGTTCCCTAACCGAGTGACATTTTTTTTTAAATTCGCACCTAAATAGAAACTTAGTGGTGCGGACCGAGGATTCGTGCTCACAATCACACGAATCTGAGTCGAGGACAGACACTCCTGGGCTGTCCCTAGTCCCTTTACCGGATAATAGGAATAATCAATTTTTAAATACTTTGTTTTATTTCCAGCGATAAAACAAGCATTCGTAGCGCATGCGGAATTGTTGAAGAAATCCAGAGAGAAGTCCCCCAACATGACCTGCGAGCATTGTCCGATGCTTTGGTACCACAGACTGTGCCATGACATTGAAGGTAATTATGTTTTTATTTTCTCTATTTAAAAACGTTATTGCGAACAAAATGTACAAACGGTGGACTTAGTGCTTCAATCTCTACCAGTTAACCTTGGGCAAACAGAGAATCAAGTAATCATTGATTTTTTATTAGCATTTAAAGACGCAATTATTATGAATTTTGTAGCATCCTATAGCTGCCGCACGTGAATGCTATAGCACGCTGACAACCCGTGACTGTGTGCCTGTCACATATCTACACACTGTATAATATTTTAATTTATACCCTCCTTTGCAAATAAAAAAAAACAATATTTGTTATTTGTGTGTGGTAGTCAAGGGCGTAGCCAGGATTTTATCCAGGGTGGGGCAACAGAAAAAAATTTATCCGGGGTGGAGCAAAAGCAAATAATTTTCTTATAATTTAAATAGCGGTAGTGTAATGCAGACAGTCTGTTACATATTCTTCCCTGTGCCCTGCAAGCACCCCAGCCTGCCCCACCGTGGGTACGCCCATGGTGGTGGCAGTTCTTAGGACGGGCCTATATCCAGCAATGGAGAGACAGGCCTATGGTATGCTTATATTTATATATCTTTTTATAGGTATGAACGAAAAGAAAACCCACGCTTTTATACTCCGTCGCATTGAGCAGTTACCGGATGATGAGCAAGATCTCATTATCACCAAGTATCAAGGCGGCACCAACCACATGTATGAGGTAATGATGAAATAAATTAGGAAAATTGGCAAAACATGTGAAAAGTTAAGTTAAATGAAGAGAAAAGTTATGTTAAGTTAGTTTCAAGATGGTTTCTCTCTGTGTGTTCTACCGCCTGTACAATGGGGAATGCTCTGAAGAATTGTTTAATATAATTCCCACCTCGGGTTTCTACAACCGCACCTCCCGTCACAGAAGTGCGGTCCATCCGCATTTCCTCGATACGGAGGTGTCGCGCACTGTTCGGTCCAAAAATTATTTTATACCGCGAACCCGTAGGCTGTGGAACGAACTGCCTCAAGAGGTCTTTCCATTGAGCTACGATATGGGGTTCTTCAAGAAAGCTGTGAATAGGATTTTGCAAGGTCGGCGGCGCGCCCGCATACCCCCTGGTGTTGCAGGTGCCCATGGGCGGCGGTAACACTTACCATCAAGTGGGACCGCTTGCTCGTCCGCCCCCTAGTCTATGAAAAAGAAAAAAAAAAAAAAGATTACTAATATTTACTAAACAAGGTTACTGAACAAGTTAGATTAACAGTTAGGTGGATAGTTTTCAGTTATGCGCTCAACGCCATCTGTTGGCGGCGCTCGAATGTTTAAATGATTTGCGTTGATTCTAAACACAAATTTAATTGCTGATGAAAATATATATAAAGAAAAGAATGTCATTATTATACTTAAAAGAAAATGTTTCATTATAATAAATTTATTGCATGTTTATTAATTATAATAACTATCCTTTCGACCATTGGACTGATGTCCTTTGGTGGTATGGATCTCACAGGATATCAGCGCTGTATTTTTACAGAAACATGCTAGATATAAATGTCAGTTTCCAGTGATTTAAATATATTAACAACACTGATTAACAAGTACAATACTTTCTTTTTCAAATTTTTTACTAATCAGTGTTAATAATGTTGTTGTTCACAGACAAATGAACACAACGGTTTCCTTATGATGTTACTCCGAGCTCACTGCGAGAGAAAACAGCTAAGACATGTCCACGATACAGCTGAAAACAGGTGAGTAATTATTATTAATTGATTTGATTTTTATTATTTGACTAGTGACAACTTTTCATTAGTTTGACATTTTATTTTCTTTATATTGATTTTCGCTTTAGTTTTTATATGATTAATTTTAGACACAATTTATTAATTGTTCTTAATAAGAAATAAAAATAACAAAATAAGCGCCATCTAGCGAGTCGATCTCGCTACGTTTAAATCAACTAGCATCTAATAAATGTGACAAAAACATACTTCTTTTGAGGCAATCGATGTGTCTATAGCAACGCTAAAGTCACTTTCACACTTCGTAATAAACAGGCTTAAACAAAAACTTCTTTTTTATTTAAGCCTGTTTTAAGACATTGAATGTCTATCATTAAAATTAACAACTTTTATTTAACGACTAATACTTCTGAAATTCAGTTTGCCTAAAAAAGTTATGAAGTTGTCACTCTGTACAAACTAAATTATTTGTCACTCTGTACAGATTCAGTTATTTGTCACTCTGTACAGACTCAGTTATTTGTCACTCTGTACAGACTCAGTTATTTGTCACTCTGTACACATTCAGTTATTTGTCACTCCGTACAAACTCAGTTATTTGTCACTCTGTACAAACTCAGTTATTTGTCACACTGTACAAACTCAGTTATTTATCACTCTGTACAAACTCAGTTATTTGTCACTCCGTACAAACTCAGTTATTTTTCACTCTGTACAAACTCAGTTATTTGTCACTCTGTACAAACTCAGTTATTTGTCACTCTGTACAGACTCAGTTATTTGTCAGTCTGTACAAACTAAATTATTTGTCACTCTGTACAAACTCAGTTAGTTGTCACTCTGTACAAACTCAGTTATTTGTCACTCTGTACAAACTCAGTTATTTGTCACTCTGTACAAACTCAGTTATTTGTCACACTGTACAAACTCAGTTATTTATCACTCTGTACAAACTCAGTTATTTGTCACTACCTACAAACTCAGTTATTTGTCACTCTGTACAGATTCAGTTATTTGTCACTCTGTACAGACTCAGTTATTTGTCACTCCCTACAAACTAAATTATTTGTCACTCTGTACAAACTCAGTTATTTGTCACTCTGTACAAACTCAGTTATTTATCACTCTGTACAAACTCAGTTATTTGTCACTCTGTACAAACTCAGTTATTTATCACTCTGTACAAACTCAGTTATTTGTCACTCTGTACAAACTCGCTACACACTGCTACATTTATAACCAGTCGGTAATGGAACCGCTACTATTAGATACCTATATGTATGTGAATATCGGTGCGAGTGTACTCATGAAGGAAACTCAGTGTTAAAATTATGCAGATATTTTTTATATCATTCTGTATAACATTCTTGCCAAAAGTCTCCAAATCAATGCAATCCAATCAGCCCTTTACAGCATCCACTGTATCCACTGTGATACCACACAGCATCCCATATATAAACAGAAAAAATTAAATACTGACATCAAAATTGTTTTCATTCCTCAGATCAGAGTTTCTGAATCAATATTTAGGTGGTGGCAGCACAATCTTTATGAAGGCGAAACGCTCACTGTCTTCTGGATTTGATCACCTTCTAAAACGCAAGGCAAGCCAGGTGGAGGCGCATACTAAAAAGGTTTGTGAGTCATTTTACATGTTTAACACTAGATTTTAGGAAGATTTTTCTAGGAATCTACCTATTGCGGAGATCATGACTTTCGAATTTCGCAAAAAAATCACTATATCTCTTCTAAGGGTGAGCAATTGAATCTAAGATTGCTGTTCGTTGAGAGGTTTATATAATCATATGGAATATTACGTTTGTGTACGACCTGAAGGACGCATTTCTGAAGAAACTGTAATGAAATATAGTAATTAAGAACAATAGTTTGTGTATGTGTATGAAGAATAATAGTATGTATGACGTGTATGTGTATAAAATTATGACTGTGTGAAATTTCAAAAATATCTTCAAAAAATCCTACATCTATACGTATAAATAAACATGTCGTTGGATAGGGCTTGTAAAGCTTTTCAACTGTTGCATAAACACGTCTTCTTTTCTAAAACTTACGGAAAACAGTGACATCTATCTGCCGATACTCAACTATTCTCAGTCGATATCGATAGGTAATGTGGAATTGATCATCCATCTATCGTTTGTTGATCAATCATCGATCGTCCAGGACTTGTCGATCAACGAATGTACCCGATTGTGTGCTTGACCGCAATTTAGGTACATCTAATCTAATACAATCGTAATATAGCCGTGTCTGTACATGAAATGTTTTTTGAAAAAGCCGTTGCAGTGTAAAGTATGAGTCCAAAACAACATTTTTTGGAATTTTTGTCTGTCTGTCTGTCCGCTTGCCTCTCTGTATGTTTTAACGTGCATCATGTCTAAACCACTGGATGGATTTTAAATAAATTCGACATAGTTAACTTATAACTCAGGTGCCGGGTCAACATTTAGGGTAATTTTTATCCAGAACAATTATAGAGTTCCAATGGATTTCCAATTATAGAATCACCCCGAAGTTCGCGCGAATGAAGGCGCTACATTCATATTATATTTATAATAAAATCATAACACAGCCGTGTCTGCACATTTTTTTTATAAAAAGTGATTGCAGTTTAAAGTACGAATGGATACAGAACACCAAAATAGCATTTTTTGGAATTTGTGTCTGTCTGTCTGAACGCGTATCGTGTGAAAACTACTGAACGGATTTTAATAAAATTTAGCATAGGTTAGCTTGTACCGGGATAACATTTAGGGTACTTTTTATCCAGATGCTTTATAGTTCCCAAGGGAATAACAGTAAAGTCCCGCTGGTTTTAAATAAGTACCCTCGATTCGTTTGAAATAACAGACAGTGATAAAGTTCAATGTCTGTCTGTTGCACAACCAATTTAGATGTCCAAGCGAAAGTCACTCTTACGTTTTAGAATCGACCGTATGGCAAGTTGAAATTAAATTTTGAAGCGCTCAATATTCTCATCGCTCGATCGTATTTTGGGTGGGGCGACAGGCTCTGAAATTTGTTCTGCAGTTTTTCACGATTTTCAGGAAGCTTCCCCCATCCCCGCCCCTGTAACTCCAGTGCTGGAGACGTCTTCGGAACCTTCAGTTCCTGAATTGCTAACACCAGATACTACCAGATGCAAGTCTATGTCGCCTATTAACGGTAAGTGACAATACTCCCATAGGGTATTGCATGAGTTCTTGAATTAAAAAACGTCAACTTAGAGTCTCTGAATAAAAAGGAGAAAATACCAGCAAATCAAATGTCAGTACTGTTTTTATTTCTTTTCATACATGGCATTGGTGCAATTACCACATTCTGCCAGTAGCACGTTTTTCTTCGCAATAAACAATTTCAAAGTATAAAACGTATCCTGTCAATGTCCAGTCCCGTCGAAGTAAGTCGGGGGTCGCTCAGTAAAATGATAGTAGGTTTACTGAGGACAGAAGAGGACGCCTTGGAAGCACGCGAAGAACGCAGTCCTATGCTTATATTTGATTATCACAAACATGACACAAAAAACAATTAGAAAGTTTCTATCACTATTAAACCACAATACGTACAATGCACAATTTTTATGATTAAAAAAACGAAAACGGAAGTGCCTACAAGCAGACAGTTCACCTGGTGGTAAGTGGATACTATCGTCCATTGACATCCGCAATACATGCCGATATCAGTCCAGAAAAATAAACGTTGGCCCCTAGTGGCGCCGCCTACCTTATGCCTTCTGCCAGGGATCTGTGAATGGGTTGGAAACGTAAGCAGGGATAACCTAGGTTACGATTAGATGGTAATGGGTTTTGCCATATCTCACCCACTATCGAAACTACCAAACGTAACATTGGGGGATAAAGTGGAAAATGCACTTTTCACGGTACTGTATTGTATGTGCGAGGTAACTTGGCTGGTCGAGTGCGCCCAACAGCTGCGGGATTGCAGCGTGCATTTTCATGAATATAATATCAACTTCATTGTCTACAGAACCCTCACCATCGCTAAAAACGCTGACAATACCACCACCTGAGGAAGAGAGTGATGAAACCAAGGAGTCTACACCAGTTAACTCACCTATGATGGATATGTAAGTTATGATTACTTTTTGGACGACTTCCAATTAACCCAGTTTTCTTTATAGGAAGAAGACGGCAGACGACCACACGATTCACCTAGTGGTAAGTGGATACTGTCGTCCATGGACATCCGTGGTACATGCCAACTTCAATCCACAACGACAAACGTTGTCCCCGGATACGCTCTCTGCTTTTGAAGATGTAGTGAATTTGCTTTGATCTGTTGTACTAAAGCTTAGGGTATAAAAACAAGCGCTTTTCAGCCGTGAGCTATACAGTATTAAATAGTGGAATAATCTTGTGGCTATATTTGTATATAGGCCGTATTAACACTAGGTTGTAGTGGAGTTTAGTAGACCCGTGCTTCCGGGGATCCAACGATAGATAGCAAATGATTCAAAGTTGACGTTTGGAAGGAATTTGAATTTAGGTTTGCATTAGCGGCCAGTAGGAGTTTTTAAGGATTCAGTAGCAAGAAGTCCGGTGAAGGACAGTATTCGAAAAAAGTATTGTTACAACGGGAAGCACGTGAATGTTTGTTGAGGCTCGCGCGAACTGTTTCCATGGAATTGTGCTCAAAAGAATCGCCTCCCTGATACTCCGCGTGCGGGGCAGCATCAACGGCATTTTGAGCATCTTAGCGGATAAGCTGGACTGTTCTATATTGAGGTATTGGGTTGGGGTACATGTACGCTAATTCACAGTCTCACTATTTTATTATTATTATGCATTTAGGAGAAATTGCAGAGAGACATATATAATCTTTGTCTAATTACTTCCTCAACGTCTTTTGTAGCAGAGAATAGTTTCAACATAAGTAAATATAACTTCTATGGACATTATTGGCTTTAAAATAAAACAATAAATGTCAAATTAATATTATTCTTTCAGTTTCCTAAAAGTATCCGACTCCAGACCTTCGGTCAGGGAAACTGGTGACGAATCGGATGCGACGTGGAGACAGGCGATCTACGAGAAGGTGGTTCAGCCTACTGACACTCAGGAAGGTATGACTTTTGATTTGTTTTAAAAAACAAAGTATCATTTTAGTATTTTGTTTTAAAATATAACGACAAATCGTAAAAATACCTATTTTGGTATCCGCTTCCGTTTATCCTCCCCTCTTAAAGGGGAGAGGTTCTCGAACAACTCGGGTGAGAATGTTGTGACCAAACTTCATACCATTCTCCTCTGTAACTGTTCACAGGTGTTAAAAACTTGAAGATAGCAATGATCGTATGATGATAGGCAAGCATATTTTTTAGCGATTTTCTCTCGTGCACACGTTTGAGAATCTCTCCTTGGGCTCATTTGAGCCTTAATTCAATATCTACCATATATCTATCATTTAGTTCCACGTCGTGATTTTCTCTTTTCTTTTTTAGGAGAACTCATCCCCAAAAATCTGCTGGGACTACCGTCGGCACATCCGGGCAAAAGAAGCAAAGAACAGCTTCGGCAATTATGGAAGATGGCCATAGATCAAACCATATTACTTGTCAGGATGGAAAGAGAAAATGCTAGGCTTAAAGGTAAGAAGATTTACGAAGTATTAGGGTCTATCTCACCTTCACATCTTGGTGAAATGTATCTCGAGATAATGTTTACATCCATATCGGAATAGTAAAAAATAACAATAAACCAGTAAAAAATTCGAGATATATATATATATCGTATTAATGAAAGTCACCTGCTAGGGTAAGCACATTTAAAGTATTAAAATAAAACATGTGGTAATAAAAAAAAATTCAATTACCTTTTTAATTTTGTATAATAGAATGTAACTAAACATAATAATAAAGGTTTGGTCAAAGGTATTTGTAAACTATCTAGTGTATTTTTTTCCAGAAAGCGAAGAATCGTCAGCGGTACGTCGTATTAAGCTAGAATATACCGAACTGGGCTCTTGTGAGACAGTCATACAAATGTGGGAGACGTTACTGGCTCGTCGCGACGCTTCTCAGCCCCTGGCGAAGGTCGACCGGCACATGCTGACGCAGGCAGTCAGACAAGGTAAAATTAAAAATGAGCATAAAATTCCCCAAAATGAAAGTGTATGATTTAATTGATCACTGTTTTATTCGAGCTTCATCGGTCAAATTACAGATTGACAAGCGGAAATGATTGATTGATCAGCGATATGTGATCAGCGGACAAATCGAAAATGTCAACTCCTATTTTTTTCGTGAACTGTTCTAAAATTAAACTATTAACAAAAAATATAATCTAAGTGCTTAAAATACTTATAGATAGAACGTGGAACTACAAAAAATACTTTTATAATCAGCTCTAGTGATTATGCAATGCGAAAATAAAAATATGTAGTGATAAAAAACGTCTGAATACTTTGTGAAGTCTCACTTTTTTATGATTTTTACAATAATTAAATAAAAATGCAATTGTAATTTAAAAAGTAAATGTAATCAAATACTAGAGAGAGCAAAATTCTTAACACCAATTATTGTTAGTACATCAATTGATTATTCGCGGCCTTTGATAATCGAAATTCACCAGTATTTTCATTAAATGGACCGATCAGGAAACTTTTGGGATAGTCGAACAGCTTTAACCGTACAAAGATAAACTACGTAAATCTTACTACAAAACCCGAAACAAAACGGTGTATAGGAATTTAAAGTTAAACATAATAGGTGTATCGCTCGTAAGTGCTCTCCCAACCTGTTCCTTTGTTAATCTCTTACGTAATTTTCCTCTAGAGGAAGGACAGTTCTTTCTAAATCAGCAATAGTTATTGTCAAAATTTCAGTTATTTTGCCACAATTGTACTTATGTGAAAAACACCAAAAATGTGTGAAAACCGTGAGCGCCCTCTTAATAATAACCAATCAAGTGAAATTAATTCTGATCACCGATTAAATGCGTCTGATCAATCAATAATTTGTTCGATACAATGATTAAAATTGTAAACGGATTAGATTTTCGAATAATCACGAAGTTTATTTAGCTGTTCAAAATTTAAATTAAATTTATTAAATCGTGATAAAGTGCCGATGAAGTTTTGACAGTAAAATAATTTTAATACTGGTAGAATATTATTAAGTCTGTTAAATATTTATTAAGCTGATTTAATTACACATCGAAAGTTAAAATATTTGTTGAGGACACTTTTGTCGACTGCGATCTCTTCAACAGATCGAGGACAGTATTGTCCTACAACCTTATAGGTCGCCGGGGGATGTGGACTGTATATATAGTGCTACGCCCGCCTGACGGCGGGTGCAAATAAAAAAAACACAATTACGATTGTCAAAAATGTATAATAAAAACATAAAAAAAACAATAAAAATAATCAAACAAAACTAATGGAATATGAATAATTTATAATTAGAGAATTAGATAAGTCACGAAATTAAATTTTAAGAACGAGCGCTAATTTCTCGACTACTACACCCGGGGTGTGGATTCGCGGCACAGGGAAGCCCTCCCGTACTCAATAAAAAAAAAACCCTAAGTGCACTGGGAACTTAGCTTCGGCTTCGCCATCGCGTGACGCGTGGGGGGCCTCGGCGAGGAAACCTCCACCGGCCCAGTGGGGAACCCGGAGCCGCACAGCAGCTCACGGCGACATCACTGAAGGGGCTCGGCTGCAGAGGCCGGCCGGAGTCGACGGGCCGAAGAGCCGCCTGCCGGTCCATGGTGCGTCCCGTACGGTGAACGTGCAGCCCTGCTTCTCACTCCGCACGGAGAACCCCCAGTTTCAAGGGGGTTGAAAAAATGATGCACTTTTAACTTTCTTGCTTATTTAAATAACGCACTGATTTTAATTTATAGTTTATAGTTATAGAAAATAAACTGGTCGAAAATAAACTGGCAGCAACACTATATTAATTGCCTTCAATCGTCGTGCGAACCGTCCGGCGTCGAAATTTCTCTGTCTCCTCGCCCTGCCGCGAACTCACGTTTTATGGCCGCCTGGTATTATTCTTTTTTCTAGTCGCCAGTTGATTATTATATTTTCGGGACGGCTACTTCCTCCCTGAGGCGGTCATGCGCACTTCCGGCTTCTAGACTTTCTGTATCAGGCGAATTAGAGATATTTTGACCGAAGCAAGTCACGCCCTAAACTATTGTTTAAATTCTTGTGGAACTGAGATTGCTACTCGAACAGAACGAGATGTAAACATTCGCTATTGTATTCTTTCTCGATGTTTCTTTTTGTGGGCGTTTGTTATTAAATGTTCTAGACGGAATTTTCCTTCCTGCACCAAACGAATACCTTATATGGTCATGTTGACGCTAATACTAGTCAAAGCGCGCGGTTTCCGTTCTACTGTGAAAATTAGTTATTTTGTCTGTTTGTGTGTAAAATTTTTATTTTATATTTTTATTTTAGAATCTTGTTACAACGTAACAATAGGATGTTTTTCTACGGTTCAGTAGAAACAATAATAACGCCTTATTTCCTTCTTGATAATCAGCAGAGCCGGGGCAGGGGGCAGAGGTACTAGCTTGTTGTAGTAGTCACTTGCTTGACTATTAGTAGTGTTCGGAGTGGTGCCGCTGATCGGAATGCCGGGAAGCCCAAAATGGTCAGTCTTTTATTCCAAATGGGCTTCCCCCACTACTTATCTACATGTGTACCCCTCCCGCTACCCGCGGGGGATCATTTATTCTCATAATATTCTTATTACACATTATACATTCTTATTAGACATATTAGGATTCTTACAAGATATAAAACTTAACCTAAGAGGGATCTAATAAGATCATGACGCTATAACGTTCGGTTTCGAGTGGACGGGGTGCGCGGTTTGCGCGACATATTTACGTAACCCCGTCCCCCGCTTCAGGACTATAAATATTATATTCGGCCGCCAGGTGGCGGACCGCTTAGTTGTTCCCCGAACGCTATAGCGCCCACAACTTATCCCTAGCATGCCCTACTTACCCTATTCACCAACAATTATCCTAATAGGGTAATAAAAGACATACTAGGGATCATTTTAATATCAATTACACAACAAATAATCATAAAATGGACATATAGGTCATTAAACAGACATTGTGTAAATATAACGATATTAGAGAGATTTGTACATTCGTAAGATATTACATAAGCGAAATTATTATCTATACATATATATAAGTACCCTAGCCTTTTACATTTGTTATTTATTCCGTCGTTAACAATATTATTCTTTGTACATTAAAGTATAAAACAAATCACAAGTCAAGTTATTTGTTCTTAAATGAAAATAATACGAGAGAGGTAGTAGTTAGAACTCGTAGTAACGCAGCCCGTACCACGTGACGTCTCCAGTGCGAGTGTAACTCCGCCCGCGCCCCGCGCGGCACCCCGCATGCACTCCTACTACGTGCTCCATTTCACTAAAATAATTATTTATCTTTTAATCCACCTCGATTTTTATATTGTATACCTTTCTTGATCCTTGCGTGTTTTAAAGTAAGTTTCCATTTATAAATAGCTAAGTGATGTACACACTTGAGACACGATCCAGATAGCAATTGAACAAAAAAAAACAATCAAATCAAATCAACAATCAAATCGCATTTAGAAATTTTCTCGCGAACAACACGATGAGATGATTAGCGAACAACATGTGTATGATTGTGTATTGATAGTAATTCCTTAATAGAGATTACGTCACGTCTCTAAAACCATTGAAATTTCAGCGTGAATTTTAAATTAATTGACCTGTTTCAGGTTTTACGAATTATCGGTAACACATTGAATAAAAGCATATCATCCCCTTCAGGTGTTCCTCGCATGTCTCGTGGAGGTGTCTGGTACTTCCTAGCGGAACAGGCGTGCTTACGAGCCGCACCGCCAGATGTACGCGCTTTTCCCAACTACCACATACCGTACCGTACACTATTGGCTGGACTGACGAAGCATCAGCACGCGATACTTATCGATTTAGGTAAGTGGCATTACTCAGAATTCTTTACATAGCAGCATTTCAAGTCAAATTTTGTTCTGAAGACATCTTGAAAGTTTCGATTTACTGTTGTCGCTGACTATCACAAGCCCTGAGGAACTGCATCACTAAAATATTGGACTCCCGCTTGGCCAGCGTGCCGTTTTAAGGCCATACATTCTTTATAAGACAATGTGCATGAGGAGATCCATATCCAGCAGTAAATGGTTTAAAGGTTGGTTACTTTTACAGAACTTATGTAAGGTATCGCCCAAACAAGTGTGTAATCACAAATACAAACTCCTTTACAGTTCATTATTAACTTAATCAATGAGGTGATCGGTAGTGTTTGATTGTTTTAATAGTTTTTGGAAAAGGGGCCTGGAAAAATGTTTGGGAATCCCTGAGTTAAAGCGTCGATATGGAAATAGAACAGATGACACATGATACGTTCTTATCAAAGAAGCTGGCAGGGTGAAGCAGGTTAGGATAAGCGCTCCTTAAAAAGTCAAATTTGAAACTTAAGTACCTACTAAGTAATAGGAATGTTTGATTTTCAAAACACATATGAATTAAATAATTGGAGAGCTAGTGTTAGACTATAACGTGGCTGCCCGAGAGTGCTTGCATAACATATCTAGTATGTATTCTCAAATCGATGAGTTAAAGTTTTAGATGCCAATATGTCTATATATTGACATATTGTACAAATTTG
Organism: Sesia apiformis; assembly: GCA_914767545.1. NCBI lineage: Eukaryota > Metazoa > Arthropoda > Insecta > Lepidoptera > Sesiidae > Sesia > Sesia apiformis. Next base: position 4,611,019 of record OU611976.1, read on the forward strand.
GTCTTTATGGCAAGGTAGTCAGGCATGCTGGCTGCATTACTTGTGCGACTTATGTGAGGTAATGTCGACCGGTGCCTTGGCAGGCCCTTAAAGTAAAGGACCTAGGACCCCATGGGCCGTGGGTCTCGACACCGAATGCAATAAAAATATATTCGGGGCCGATATCCCTGTATTGTACTAATTGAATTGGAATAGGACATAATTATTTTCGTGTTTCGATTACAGGTCGCACGTTCCCCCAACACTCATACTTCGCGTCGGCTCTAGGCCCCGGCCAACTGGCTCTCTACAACTTACTTAAGGCTTACTCGTTATTGGACCCCGAAGTGGGTTACTGTCAGGGACTCAGCTTTGTGGCGGGCGTGCTGTTGTTACATGTAAGTTGACGATGTATTATATATTACAACAACGTTGAAAAAAATCAATAATTGTAGAATTGAATAATACAACAACTCTTTAGTCTCCGTGATTACATAGGAAATAAAATTCTCTTTTGATCCTAATATTAGCTTGTTTTTTAGAATAAATAACCCCACAGATTAGTCTCGTATTAGTTGAAGAAATAATTAACATTTTTTAAAACAAACTTTTTTATGTATAAATGCTTTTAATCTATGGATGATTTTTTAACACACATCATTATATCAAATCATTATAATTATAACAGATAATAAATAAAGAATAAGACAACAAATAAATAGCTAAATAATAATTCATTAGAAAATACTTAATAATTCATTCATAAATGTATCGTATGATTTAATTATTTAATATTATAATTTAATTTAAGGCAATTAATAATGTACGTATTTTAAAAAAAGTGCTTATTTGAATTGCTGTGCCCGAGGCAGGGCGCTGTGTGTCGTTAGATACATACAATGATATACCGTTTAAAATCTCATTAACGTTATATCATGTACTGATGGAATTGATTGTATCGTACGGATTAACAAGTTCCTACTCAGATACATTATATTCACTACAAATTAAAATACTAATAACTATAGTTATACTCCTATATTACATACCTGGGCTATATAAATATTCTAAAATTCTTCCCATATACATGATAAATTAAAATTAAAATCTCATCCCATAATTACGCGTAATTATCCCATAATAATACCCGTAATGCGCAATGTTACTACTAAAAAACTGGTAGTAAAAATGACAACATTTTTTATGGAATACTTACAGCTGAATATTCGCAGTTCTGATAAACGAGATATGAGCTCTGCATCTGTGTGAGTGGGTACCGCATTGTCCAATTCGATTATCGGAACGAGACATGAGCTCTGCATCTGTGTGAGTGGGTACCGAATTGTCCAATCCGATTATCGGAACGAGACATGAGCGCTGCATCTGTGTGAGTGGGTACCGCATTGTCCAATTCGATTATCGGAACGAGACATGAGCGCTGCATCTGTGTGAGTGGGTACCGCATTGTCCAATTCGATTATCGGAACGAGACATGAGCTCTGCATCTGTGTGAGTGGATACCAAATTGTCCAATCCGATTATCGGAACGAGACATGAGCTCTGCATTTGTGTGAGTGGGTACCGCATTGTCCAATTCGATTATCGGAACGAGACATGAGCTCTGCATCTGTGTGAGTGGGTACCGAATTGTCCAATCCGATTATCGGAACGAGACATGAGCTCTGCATCTGTATGAGTGAGTACCGAATTGTCCAATTCGATTATCGGAACGAGACATGAGCTTTGCATCTGAGTGAGTGGGTGCCGAAGTGTAAAATCCGATTGTCGAAATGATTCGAACCATTTCGGTGTGCACTCACACAAACGCAAAGCTCATGTCTCGTTGATTTCACTGTACCTAATTAACTTTCGTTGAAGTCCCTAATCACCAAGCAAAGAAACTTCAACTATAGATGCTTGGAAGCGTAAAGCCAATATCGTTAGCAAATTTAAATATGGATTATTATTCAGAAACGATTTGGCTGGTTTAGGTTACTTCCTGGTTAAGCGAAAATCCCTCCACCTAGAAATAATGTTGTTAGAGATAATATATATAACGCAAAACTTCTTGGGCTCTGGCGATATCACGTGATAAACCTGCGCAGGAGCTTATATTTAGGTCCGTTTGGTGGTGCGGGCTGGAGTGCGAAGTAGCGGTATATTTACAATTTGTACGTGTTCGCAAATTCGAGCGAGACGCAACAATAACTTCCTACTCGCGCTGCTGTAATATGTCTGTAAAAAAAAATACTACTCTCGATATTCAATAAATACCCTTCAATATTCTTCAAGTATAATTAAACTGGTGTTCTAGATGGAGGAAGCTGACGCCTTCATACTACTCCGCCATCTGATGTTCCGACGTGGCCTCAGAAAACAGTATCTACCTGATATGAGCGCTTTGCAAGTCCAGGTAAGTTTTATATCACAAAATATATCTGATTAATGAGCAAAAACAAAAAAAGAAATTCAAGTTTATTGCAGGATCATTTTCAGCTCGGTAAAGGATAATCTTGAAAATAATTCACCCTTATGTGTATATGGCTAGGTATTTCAATTGATGGCTTCCAATACGAACCAGTTATACCTATAAAGATACCCCCAATTTTTTTTAATCCAGCTCCACCCTGTTACTGTTTTATTATATCTATACACTATATATGGGGAGGGGGGGGGGGGGGGGTTATATTATTATATTATATGAGTCCAAAACAATAATTTCTGAATTCCAAAGTTCACACAAAGGAAGTCCCCGGCAGTAGCTAGTTTATTATAAAAGGGGTATTATTTTTCGACCATTTTAGGTAGATATAGACATTTTTTTTTCCAGCTATACCAACTATCCCGTCTCCTGCGAGACCACGAACCAGAATTACACGCGAAATTAGAATCATTGGATATATCCCCAGCTTTATACGCCGCGCCGTGGATGTTGACATTGTTCACTAGCCAGTTTCCCTTGGGATTCGTCGTGAGGGTATTTGGTGAGTTAAAGTTTTGACATGTTTTGATTTAGAACGAAAAAAAAGAGACAAACAAGTTCTTCAGATAACGGTTTCCGAAATGAAGGGGGAAAACGGGGTTTCACAATATTACAAAAAGGGGTAACGGGGTATTATTATATAACAAAAGAGATAATGAGGTATCATGGTAATTTATTAATAATAAGACATATATCTCACTTATTGTATTATTAACTTATTAAGCGAATTACATTATACTAAGTTTGCTGTAGAAAGGGACAATAAAAAAATATGAAGATAAATATCCATAGGTATATGGAAAGTATAATGAAACAACTTCAAGTAGCTATTTATCACAAAGTGGTAACGGGGTATTAACTTAATTTTTCCAGACCTAATATTCCTGGAATCAATGGAAGTGGTATTCGCTGTCTCACTAGCACTTCTATCTGCTCACAAAGACGGTCTCATGCTGTGTGAGAGTTGCGAGGAGGCTGCTGAGTATTTGAAGCACAAATTACCGGATATTGACAAAGGGTTGTATGAGAAGGTCATGAAGAAGGTAAGTTTTGTGAACAGAAGAATGTGTTTGGATTTGTGCAGCTTGTGTTGATTCTTGTATGTTCTTGCGCCTACAATACAGGGATTTATCAAGGACAACCAGTGGTTTATAATTAGAGATCGGTTATTCGGGTGCCTATTTACCTAAAGTTAGGTGTTGGATAAGTATGGAGTGCACTTTTGTATCGGGCGAATGCCGCAATCCCGGGATCCACAAATTTTATGTTCTGACTATAGAATACGATGCATATACCTAAAATTGTAAAGTTAATCCGTAAGACCCTCAGAACTGCATTCCTAAAAATTGCCATTAGAACTGAGAATTTGAGTCCAAATCCGAAGTTAATATCTTCAATAGTGCCTTAGACCCTATCGACTCTGTCCTGGTCACCATCAGACCTTCAAAACTGCTGAGGAGTTTCATAAATAAGCATCCTATTAGTTGTGAAATCGCGGGATTTCGATTTTCAAATAAATTATTTTAAGAAGCCACTTGCATACTTCATACTTTGTAGGTAAATATGCACCTGAATACCCGATCTCTATTTACAATCAACAGTGTTTACATTTGATCTCGACCTTTTGGTTAACATGAAAAAGTGTAAGACTTATTTATGGCAGCTCCAAAATGATCTGTAAATAATAACCGTAATGAAAACGTATGTAAATTAAAAAAAAGGATGTCTAGTGAAAGCGAGTAGGGGGTATATTGATATGATATGCCATTCCCATATCTTTCTTATCCCATTACACCACCTGGTGTGAGGGAACTAAAAAATGTGATGGGATAAGTGCGGCCCATCCGCATTTCCTCGATACGGAGGTGTCGCGCACTGTTCGGTTCAAAAATCATTTTATACCGCGAACCCATAGACTGTGGAACGAACTGCCTCAAGAGGTCTTTCCGTTATGCTACGACATGGAGTTCTTCAAGAGAGCTGTGAATAGGATTTTGCAAGGTCGGCGGCGCGCCCGCATACCCCCTGGTGTTGCAGGTGTCCATGGGCGGCGGTAACACTTACCATCACGTGGGACCGCTCGCTCGTCCGCTACTAGACTAAAAAAAAAACCCTTTAATCCATTATTTATATTAATACACTATACATGTCCGGTGACTCTTAAAAGGCGATTAGCCCCACAAGAATCTAATTATCCTGAAAATAAAAGGTTTTCATCGGCGGAATAACTGGGAGTTAACACGTGGCGATGTAATAGTTGTTTTCAGTAATAAACAGTCAGCGTGCACCTCTAGACTCTCCAAGCCGCTGTATCAGTGTGGCGTTTTGAGGTCTTACATCTCTCACGTACGAGACAAAGTACACTAGGGAGGCCCGTGTTTCAGTGGTTACTGACAGCGCTGGTTGCACCGTGCACACACGTGTATTATTTTATCATCTTTATCATATCATTATCTTATTATCATTATCATCATCATTTATCATTATCATATCATTATCATTATCTTTTATCATATCATTATCTTCCCCGCTCCAAATACCACAAACAAGCGGCCAGAAAATCCCATTAATATAAATGAATTGTCAGGTGCACAGCCTGGATATATCGCGTCAACTAGTGGAGTACGCAGTGGAATACGCGGTGCTTCGCGAGGAGATGCCGCGGCTCGCCGCCTTGACCGAGGACAATCGGCGTTTGATTACAGACGCACGGAAAATGGGCGAGGAGCTAGATGTGAGTATTGGTCTAATCATCATCATATTGTGTACCATACCATCAACCTTCAGCCCGTGTCTCTCCACTGCTGAATCAGCAGTGCTCTGCTGGAGCTTAAGACCACACACGGTCTTCAGCTCTTCTAGGATATTTGTACACAAATATCCTAGAGTGCGTGTGTGATAGGATTTTTTTTCTTTATGGAATGAGGGCAGCAGATTAGCTAACAGTCCACCTGATGGTAAGTGGATACTGTACTCCGTTAACATCCGCGCTACATGCCAACATCAGTCCAGAATGACTGAACGTTAGCACGTCTTTGGATGCGCTGTCTACCTTTGGAGATTTATAGGAACGGATTTGAAGGAAGGGTCGGGAAAATGAGGAGGGATAGGATACGACGGGATGGGAATTGGCTCTGGCATACGTCACTCACTACCGAAACACGTACTTACATTGGAGAAGTAGGATATGGTGGAAAATTCAGTGCATTTCTTCAAGGTAGTCTTCTGTGAGAGAGAGGTAACGTGGCCAGTGGGATTCATGTTGATATTTAGGTTGAAATAAAAACGTGAACTTCGAGAAATGCAAGAAACGTATAATTTGTTGGGACAAGCTTACATCTTAGACAGTGTTGCCAACTTAACATACCTATATCGAACTATACCAACACGAAAAAATGGTTGTCCTATGTCGAAAAATGTCCAAAACTATGGTTGCGTTCTTAATTCCCAACAATTCAGCGTGCTCCGTGTGGGTATATGTGTGTTTGTGAAGAGGGGGCGAGGGTGTATGTGTTACAGTTTTCTTGCCAAAAGGCATCTGTCTTAAGTAGCACACTTATGGTCCGCCATTTTTAAAAATTCTCAATTTTGCGGCCGCCAACCAAATCTTAATAAATCGATAAAAGACATGGAATCCAACGAAAAATGTATGTAAAAAGTATAAGTTATTACTTTCAATATTAGTTATTTTAGTTTCTAGATCATTCAGCAGTTTTAACCTAAAGACATCTGTTGTTTGTTTCGAATGAATGAAGGATGACTGAATGGTGAATGAGTGACCATGACACAAATGACGAATGTATGATTAAGTTATTTGCGTAAAACTCGGATACATAGTTGTTATAAAATCCAATTCCCAACACAATTTTACTAATTTAACATCCAAATAATGTATCACAATTGAATAACTCATCTATTAAATGTCTCCCTTCACAGTCTGCAATGGATGCGATCACAAACTACCAAAACCAACAATCGCGTTTAGAATCTACCAACAAAATAATGGAACAACACCTAACTCTCCTCAGTCGGTACATATCCGCGCACCACCGGCAGGACATGCCCATAGAAATAAAAAAAATAGTTCACACGTACAGCAAGAAAATATCATTCGGTCATAAAATCACTTCATTCTCATCAAAATTCACCTCAAATGACGACGACGACAGCAAAAGTCGTTCAGGAGTCAGCTCACCGAACTTATTTTCCAAAATTTCGAGAGAAGACGTCCTGAACGCTTACAACAAAGACAAGTCTTCGCCAGAGAACGATAAGAGAGGATTCTTGATGAAAAAATCTCAGTCAATCCATTCAGGATTGATAGCGAAGTATCCGCCTAAAGTAGTGGAGGAAACCGAAGTAGATGTAAGAAAGAGGAATAACAAAAGCGAAGTTATTAGCGAATCTACCAAAGAGTTACGACAGAAATCCTTCGTGACGACTGAACAAGAGATCCAACAAGAGAGAATGTTCGAGCACATGTTGAAACATAACTTTGACGAAAATTTAAAGAAATTGGACCAAAAAATCGCACCGAAATCTTACATGAACGATTTAAACTCATTTCAAAGCAGAAAAAGCATGTCTTTAAATCTCAGTACAAAGCAAGATATCAAATCTGATAGCGGTTTCGTCACGCCTTTGACTCCACATGACGATAGAAAAGACGATTCCGCGTCGATAATATCCCATCCCCTAAGCGATTGCGATGTCGATATTAAATTTGACGGGCACTCAACTAAATTGAAACAGATTAGGCCTATAAAGCATAATGGAAGCGCGATTGATGCTAAGCAAGCGTAGTATTTGAAGTATTTGTACCTAAAATACTTTTAAACGGTTTCATTTTTCAATTTAAGTACCTTGTACTTAAAGTGTATTTGGTCAGTTTAAAATTTATTCCGTCTCAGTAAAATGCATATATTTATAATCAATTTCAATTCTTCCGTTTAAATACTTTGTATATCTATTAAATTTTCAAGCAGTTTGAATTTTCAGATGAAGTTCTTTGTACTCAAAATATGCAAGAGGTAAAAGATATCTTTTGCGTTTTAAAATAGAGCTCTAAATACATATATTGACGCGAGAATAATTTGTTCGCAATATATGCTTTATACACACGGTCTATTAATCTTGTTTGTGTTTTTGATATATGGCGATAAAATGCAGTAAACAGAAAGTCATAAAACAACAAATGTTTTATAGTAAAATAGTTCATGATTATATTTAGATTAAGTTCAAAGTCGAACCAAATAATTTCAGTAGTTCCAAAATGATGACGGTGTAAACTTTTGAACAATTCCTAAAAATATCTCCAAATTGAACTCGTCACTGAAATAGCGGTAAAGCTGAAAATAGTTTGTTTAGTATCCAGGCTAGAATCGAGTCTAACAGTTTTTGACAATGTGATTTTTTTTTCATAACTCATTGTTCATTTCTAGTGCCTATATCTTTTATTGTACGTGCAGTTGCATTGTACGTACTGAGTTGATGAGCGCTTCGTAGCGCTTCGTTTTAAATAAAACATCAAAACTTTACATGTTTGTAATTTTTATTCCCTTTATTCTCTAAAATGTTGTTTTTATTTTGAGCTAGAATAATTTTGAATATTTTAGATTAATAGACGTGTTTCATGCTTTGCGTTATTTCGGTGACACTTTGTACCTCCTATATTATTATCTCTTTGTATTGTATATTATTATCTCTTTGTATTGTATATTATTATCTCTTTGTATCTTATTTCTTGATGACAATTATAATAAAGTACTGATATAGTACCTATATAATTACAGTATTAAGTTTAAAATAACAATGTATTAAACTATTATTAAACAGATCGTTTATTTTTAATAACAAAATTCATATTCAGTTTTAATTATTCGTTAAATCCGCCTTTAGTTTTTAAAATTACATATTATTTAATTAATATATGAACAAAAAATATTATTATCATTATAAATATGAATACAGAAATTACATGTAGAGTATTGTACAAAAAATCTATAATTTTATTTTCGAAAATGGCTTACATATGATGGTAATAATTATTGTTTTTTTTTTAAATATAGATATAAACATACTATATATTGAATACACGAACATTTCGTTTAATGCCTTTTCACACTTATCCTAATAAAAATATATTAAATAAAATTAAGGGGCCTTATTCGAAATGGATATCTTTTATTTATTAATTACAATGTCCCAAAAATGTAAAAAAAAAGATGTATCCATGTATCAATTTGTAGCTCTCAATAAATAAATGAATGATAAAGTTCATTAAATAACGTGGAGTTGTAATATTTTCTATATTATTGTCAAAGTGTAGCTGGCCGTGGGTCGATGCGATGCCGTTACCCCGACTGATGGGGACAACGCAATTTATACATATAATCATTCCCACTGATAAAATATTGGAGCGCGACGGTACTAAGAGCACTAAGAGCAGTGCAGTAAGTAGTCTTTAGTGAAACAGCGCGTGCGCTTGCTCAATCTCCTTTATACTTTATTTTCCGCGAACAAAGAATATTTGTCAATTTTTACGGATCTTCGATCAATACCAGCTTTAAGTGGGGAGAATGAGCAGAAACGGAATGACGACAGCAGCATATTGTCCATGCAAACGTATTCTACTGAATTCTGCCAATAGGGTAATTATTTTTTAATATGTTACTGATATCTACCACGAGCATGCCTCTATGTTTATTTTTTTTTGAATAACTGTTTATTATAGGAGTCCAGGGGCATCAAAAAATAAAACAAAAAGTTGTGTTGAACAGCTGCAAAAAAGAAGCCCAGTGTGTTTCTTATTTGAAAAAAGCAAAACGTACCGACATAGAGAAACTATTCTTTATGCAAATCAAAAAAAAAATCGATCCATTTTCGAAAAGGAAACTGGAGAATACGAAACCTTGAGTTTCTTGAATTATTATAGGTATTATCAGCGCGACGTGCAACTGTCCCTTTCTCTCAAACAAGTTGCACCGCTCGCTGCCGAAACAACAACAAATTGTAAAAATAATTATTTTTTAAATCGGCTTCCGCTCTTACTATTATGGCAATTTGATCTCTACGAAGTTGGTTATAAAGATTTTGTTCTCCAATGCCGGCAATGCGACTTATATGCCCTATTAGAGAAATAATAAATTAAACCTTAGAAACGTTAGCACGTAGCACGATGCTATAAATGATTTAGCTACACGTAGAAATACGCGAACATAAAATATCAAATGCTATTTCGTAAACTCACATGTATCTATGAAAATGATTAAGTTTCGATTGATAATCGCAAGAAATACATGCTGAAATTTTAATGATTTTATAACCGCGACCTTTATTAAAATAAATGTAACATAAATGGTCTAATTAAAAACATGAACATAAAAAATCTACCAAAATTTAACAATAAGTATACGTGGGCACATGTCGTGGGGTCTCAAAAAATCTACCAAAATTTAACAGTAATACGTGAGCACGTGTCGTCGGGTCTCAAAAAATCTACCAATATTTAACAATAAGTATACGTGGGCACGTGTCGTCGGGTCTCAAAAAATCTACCAAAACTTAACAATAACTATACGTGAGTACGTGTCGTCGGGTCTCAAAAAATCTACCAAAATTTAACAGTAATACGTGAGCACGTGTCGTCGGGTCTCAAAAAATCTACCAAAACTTAACAATAACTATACGTGAGTACGTGTCGTCGGGTCTCAAAAAATCTACCAAAATTTAACAGTAATACGTGAGCACGTGTCGTCGGGTCTCAAAAAATCTACCAAAACTTAACAATAACTATACGTGAGTACGTGTCGTCGGGTCTCAAAAAATCTACCAAAATTTAACAGTAATACGTGAGCACGTGTCGTCGGGTCTCAAAAAATCTACCAAAACTTAACAATAACTATACGTGAGTACGTGTCGTCGGGTCTCAAAAAATCTACCAAAATTTAACAGTAATACGTGAGCACGTGTCGTCGGGTCTCAAAAAATCTACCAAAACTTAACAATAACTATACGTGAGTACGTGTCGTCGGGTCTCAAAAAATCTACCAAAATTTAACAATAACTATACGTGAGCACGTGTCGTCGGGTCTCCGGATGCAGATTCATTTCCGGATGCATCGACTTGTAAAATGATTTTTACTACATGTTAAAGATTTATATCTGCTGTCAGAGCTCTTCCTATTATAACTGGATCATAGTGGCCGTAGCAGTAACAGTATTTCTACCATTTTCTTTCTAAAAGAAAAAAATAAATCAAGAAGGCCTATACCACTTTCAGGTTTTATTGGCATAACTGAGGTTATTCACAATCAAGTATCTTTGAGAATGGTAATTAAGAATTTTAGTATATGTAATAAATGTATCATTGAGGCGGTTAAATTGGTTATGTAGTGACTTAGAAAAGAGTAGTTTGTGTCGTATGAAATTAAAGTTTGCTCAAAATTGATTTAGTCAAATTGGAAGTGTTTCAATTAGTTGCATATTCTGTCATTGTGTAGTGCAAGAATGTAATCCCCTTACAGAAATAATCAGATTTTAAATACAATTTCCTAGGGTTCATTATAGATATAGAGGGATAGATAACGAAAGCTGTCCGTCACTGTGTGCCCGAAGTTGGCGTTAAGCTCCTACTTCTCGTGTTGTGAGGTCAGTCTATCCCGACCCGTGTCGCTAGCAATTCGTTACAAAACACAAAAAATTCCGATTGCGATATTCGCTACTTCCATTGTAAAAATTCGACCGAATTCCGTGCGTATGGCCGAAAAGATTTAGATTATTATTAGTAAGGGAATTATTTTCTAATATTGGCTTGTGATGTGTATTATTATATTACTTACAGTATTTAATAAAGAAAAAGTATTTACGTACCTAACTAATATACATATAATGCCACATAATTTGTGAGTAAATATGTACAACCTTTGGCAGTTCTTATACGTTTCGAAGACAACAAAAACAACGCCATCTAGTGGCTTGTTTCGTATCTAGCGGTTAAGAGTTTACTGAATGTGTTAATGTTATTTGTTAGGTTTAATTATGAAAATAATTTGGAAGAAACTAGAATAATTATTTTATGTTAAATTTTCTTTAATTTACAATTCCGGCCGTGCGCGGCGCTAGCGTCGCTCACTGACAATTTTAAAGCCAATGTTGTGCGTAGTTACTCCTAGAGTACCTACCTATTTTATTTGAATAGGTTGAATATTTGAATTTATTTGAATATTGAAAGAAACAAAAAAATACAATTACTTTGCTTCTTTTTTTTAGATGTCTAAACATGTTGTAATTGGCCAATAAATTATAATTTTAATAAAAATAACACATTATTTTTATTTAGCAAAAATGAATGTTTGTAAATGTTTTAGCTGTTATAAAAAATAAAACGATTATATTGAAAAAAATATTACTTTTATTTTAAATCCTTTACATTGTCGACTCGTGGTTCCCAAACTTTTCCCGATTCTCGATACCCTCGAATATTCGCTTCAAGGGTATCGGGGTTCAAATCGATACCCGCTGAATACATATTTTCTATGAGAACTTCTGTGTTAAATTCTAACAATCACACACTTTACAAAAGAAATAAATATATAATACTCTTTATTGCACACTAAAATATTGTAAACACAAAAAATGCACAAAAGCAATCTTTAAGAGAGGAAGTAAGTATTTTAATCATAGGTAGATGGTGTACAGTAGACCTATACATAATTACGTATTATATAATACACACATATCTGATACACATATACTTAGATAATATACATATGTAGGTATATACATACGAAATATAAATATATTTTTTGCTGGGGTTAAGTAAATATAAATAAAATATGACTTATCATTAACTACCTAGTTCGCATCAGCTCCGCTAGATGTCGAAGTCCTTGAATTGAAAATGAAAGTAATATTGGGAAAATTTCGTAATATTTCGCGGCACCCTACATTGCGGTACCCCAAGGCTTCGAGGTGCACAGTTTGAGAACCACTGGTAACTCATACAAATTATGTCATTTTAGTTAACACAAAAGATATGTATTAACAATGGAAATTGCACAGAAACTGCATATCAAATGACGCGAACTATGTTATGAATTTAAATAATTATTTATTATAAACATGTTATTTATTATCGGAGATAATTCATATTTCAGCCGAGAATGAACATACGACGTTTGCGTTTCTCCGAGCTTGTGGCGTCTACTGACTTTAGTGGAAAAGAGTCCAGCTGAACGGAATCAAGCAATCCTCCTAAATATTACACTTGATATGGCTTCTGTGCAAGAAAGCTTAATTAAAGTCCTTAATTAAAGATTGTTCAATCTTACTCTCTAAATACAGGATGTATACGATTGTCTACATGGAGGCCTGAAACAATTAATGAACTCAGAATCATAAACGGAATTTATGAATCCTTTTTTTGTTAAACAATTCAATTTCTCAACATTTTAGCCGATTTTGCATATACATTTGTTAAAAACAAAATCTGAAAATTGGTATTTATACAAAAAAATACATAACAACAGGTATATTATGTCAATTAGCTCATCGTGAGCAGGATTCACAGTTCGGGAAAGGTTCCGTTATACCTTATATACTTAGTATATTTAGTTACTGTACTTATGGATATCACAATTAGTTTTATTTTAACCTTAAACTGGTTTCATATTTACCGACTATTTTAGGTTAAATCGGTCTTTTTCTTTCCGTTTCGTTCAAACAAATTGAACGTAGACAAAATTGTAAAACGTTATCTAACCGGTTACTTACAAACGATTTGCATTAAGTCCCGAGAGAGAGAGAGAGAACCAACTATTCAATTATACTATACTATATTCAAGCATGCCATTTCAAGGCCATAATATTCCTCATGTACAAGACTATGTGTGAGAAGGCCCGTGTCAAGCTGTGGACGTTAAAACTGTAAGGTTTATTCTGGGTTGAAGCTTGCGGCTTTGAATGTGGTAAGACTAAGTTGTGGCCAACTGCGAACGGCTACACCTAGTTGTAGCCATTAAGAAAAAGGCTGCACATAGATTTAGTCGGCTACATTACCAATTATATAGGTACCTTGTATATACCTTAAAAGGATAATTTTAATTGCAATACTTAATACTACTATTACTTTAATACTTATCAATTTATGTAAAGCATTGGCCAACCGGGCGTTCGCACGATTACAACCTTTTTGCGTTAAGAAACGATCTATGGTGGTTATTTTACAGTTCATTTTCGACGTTCTAACTGAATAAATAAGTTTGTACTACGTTATATTTGCGGTCCTATTGAATTAGTTGTTAATGGGCTGCAAAGGAGTTTGTAGTTGTTGATTGGCCGTGATACTTTATGAGAAGAGGGACCTTATTGTCGGTTCTAATTTTCTAGATATTGAGACTAATTTAAATCTTGAAAAAAAAAGCACCATATTTTTTTATTGATTTACGTTAATGATTTAGGTTTATATTTAAACAGAATCTTGAAATAACGAAACTTGAAGTTCGATAATAAGTCCGTATCGACAATAAGGTCCCTTTGTTCAGAGATAAGGTCAAATATATTACAATTAATTTTAATAATACTAACACACATTTTGTTCGCAAAATACTGTACAAAATCACTTTTAACTATAGGTACAATGTACAGTTTATAAAGTACTCAAGGGCGTCGTCAGCCAACGCCAGCTAATGGGCCAAGGGGTGGGGGGGGGGGGACGACGACGTCAAGATGAGGAAAGGATGGGAGAAATATGAATTGTAGGTACAAATACATTTTTGTTTCGAATCTCTAGAGGGGGCAACTGCCCTCCCCTGGCAATTAGCTACGCCCTTGAAAGTATCTACTTACTAGTGCCTGTGTTTTATCGACAGGCTTTAGAATATCATTCATTATCCCATCTGTTCCCGTGGGTAACGTAAAAGGCGACTAACGGATAATAAAATGGCGACCACAATCCCTGAAGAACTACGTCACCTCTAGCAGAGTAGACTCGGCAACCGGCGTAGCCAGCGTGCCGTTTTAAGGTCCATACATCTCTCATCCACGAGACAATGTGCATGAGAAGGCAGCAGTGGACGATAAGAGGGCTGGTTATGGTTAGGGAGTACACGTTACGTATAAGGAATATAATAAATTTTCACACATTCAACGTAAAAAAGGCAAAAAATTCGTATACAAAATACTGTATAAAAACTATCAAGGACTTTTAACACTGGTTACGATTATAGTAAAAAAAAAACAAGTAGGTTATCTCGTGTAGGGATGTAACGAAAGTATACCGACACTGTTTATATTTCATTGAAAGGTGTGTTTGGTTGATCTAATATGCTTGTGTAATGTTGTATTTAATTTTGAAATCGAAAGCGATTAAAATCATAAAGCGAAAAAAATATTATCTTAGTCTTTAAATTTAGTTATCTTATCACAAAATGAAAAGTTGTAAGTTTTCGTTATTTATTATATATATTTTTGTTAATCTAATAAAACATTATTTAATAAATTGCAAAAAATATTTTTAAATGGGCTTATTTTCTTCTTTGGTTGTTGAATAAAAAATATCAATTTCAGGGACATTTAAATATGTACTCTCGACGGCTTAGGGCCGGAGTAAAGCTACTATTATTTTTTTACTATGATTGGAGGCAAAAGCGTTTTTAACGATATAAGTACAAGCCAAATTAATCATAAGGTTTCACCTGTCACAAAGCCAGTTTCACATTAAAAAAGTGTATTTTTTATATTGTAAGATTGTGAAGTCTCAATGATGTCTCTACAATAAACTCGTATAAAGTACTGGCTAATTGACGTTCGCATGATTACAAACATTATTTGCGTTTGTAAACGCGTTATTAAGGTGTTTTCAAAGTTGTTAAGGTGTTCATATTCGGTTACTACAACCGAATGAATAGATTTGTTGTTCTACAACGTTATACTTGCGGTCGGCGCTACTTAATCGCTTATTGAGTTGGTTGGCCTTAATCAGAGCCCCCATAAATTCTCGTCATGTTTTTTATTAATGCAAATACATTAGTATTAATACTTCACAGTGAAGTGTTGATTTCTTTTTTTAGACTAATGGGCTGACGAGCAAGCGGTCCCACGTGATGGTAAGTGTTCCCGCCGCCCATGGACACCTGCAACATCAGGGGGTATGCGGGCGCGCCGCCGACCTTGCAAACTAAGCGTACAGTTGCGGAAAGACTCAAGGAACACATCACAGTTGTATGAAACCGCCAAACCTGGAAATAATCACTGGATAAAACTCTGCACTCCAGAAATCCTCTCCACTGAACGTCACTATTATCCCAGGATTGTAAATGACGCGATTGAAATATAGGAAATATAAACATTTCATTCGAGAAGATGGATATAAACTGTCGTCGACGTGGAATCCAGTGATTAACAAATTTAAATCGTCAAATACGTGCCTTTCCTAATGTGAAGATCAAATGTGGGTAATCGATAACACTGCTCGCAGCTCCCATCCCGGACTACCCGCCTCTACAGTCAACGCGTGACCACGGCTGGTATAACCCGTGCCAAAACGTGCTGTACAAATAAAAGGTAAACAAAAATCTTTAATTTTACGCGTTTAAATACGATTTACAATATAAAATGTGTACAAAACGCAAAAGTTTAAAAATTACAGATGAGTGGTAGTAACATTCACCGTAGACAGTGAAAAAAATATATTAAGAAATTTTGAGAAAATCTTTCATCTTTCCACTTATGACCCGATTGACGTTATCGACCCGTAATTTTTTCGTAATGAAACAACGCTTTGGATTTAACCATGGTTAAACATCATACGAAACTGTTAACTTTTAACGAACGTAACTTACGTTAACGGATAGTTTGATGCAACCCGTCTTAAATCAAATAATCGTGACGACAAACACATGAAAAAAAAAACTAATGCCAAGCGAACACACAGTGACATAATAACAAATAAGCCGATGCGACAACAAGATGGCCGATCATAACCGGGAAGCCAACTTTGAAGAATTCCATAAAGGTAAATCTATAGCCATGCTGTTCTGCAACTCCTGCGCAGACTACGTTTGCACTGGCTCCGATTAGTGTACCGTTACCTGAAAGGTGAGAATCATTTTAGTTTTGGAGTGATTTCGAATTTCGGAAAAATTTCACTACAGACTAATAAAGTAACAACAATTCCAAAATTTGTATATCTATATATATATATATATATATATATATATATATATATATATATCCCTATTATATATATCTAAATTTATATATCTATATATACATATGTCCCTGAAATAACGCAAATGTTGAATGCAGATTGTTAACTGTAAGAGTAGAATCAATTGAATCGATTTTATCAGTTTTTGAAATAGGTTTCTTTCTTATGTTTTATTTGTAGGATATACTTTTTATTCAACGCGCATCAACCGCGCCATATCCGTTCATTACCTTGTATTGAATAATGAGCGCTACGAGCGTTATAGATAAAACAACAAAAATTTACGTTTGTAAATTTTGACTTATTCCAATAATTTTATTTTTCTCTAGAACAGCTTTGTGTATTTTAAATTAGTTGCCGTGTTTCTGATTTTGCGTTATTTCAGTCATAAATCATAATTTATTCATTCGCTAAACAGTAGTATAAGAAGTTATACATATCTGTTATAAAAATGACCTGCAAAATTTAAATGTAAGGAATAAATGAATTTAGCATAATATGAAAATTTGTACAATTACATAATTAATTATGATTCAGTACTGAAAAGCAGAAAATGTCATATTGATTAAATGTCATGTCATGTGAATGTCATAGTAACAAATCATAATTATAAATGTCAATTGGCATAATAAAATATCTCCCAATCAACCTTTGTACATATAATTGTATCATTAGATCTTAAAGTTTCACGGGTGGCTACAAAACGACAAACGGATACAATTATTACTCACCTCCCAAACAAGCTCCGAACGACAACGACCAGATCAAAGGCGCCATCGGTAAGTTCAGAGCGGGGTTGGAGCCGAGTGAAGTCACCACTCTCACCATCATCGTGGTAAGTGGTATGTTGTCCACGAACGCTGACGTTACGCCCGATACCTGGAAGATATAATTATTAATGGTTGTGGAAAGGAAAAGGATTTATTACTACATACAAAATAACAAAATATATTATTTAAATGTGTGTGTGTCTACAAAAATAATGTAAAATTGGTATATATAATTAAAAATTAACATGCGTTTCATGATTTATTATTACATTAAAAATAAATAATCCATGATTAATTTCCTCGTATGTGATGTGTACTAGCTGAGCCGCGTTCAAAGGGCAAAGACCTGAGCGACTGTGGATAGTGTTATGCACACACGAGTATATTAATCACCAATTACTAATTTTCAATGTAATAAAGAATCATGAATGTTTAATTAGATATAATTATTATTCAATAAATGGTCTTAAACCTTCTCTTCTCTCTGTCGATAAGACAAAATGAGGGAGAGCCCGGCGGAAGTACAGTCGGCCGGGGCTCGGGACCCTAGGGAAAGAAATCGGCGGACAATTCGCACTGTATCGAGCAACACCGCTTTCTACAACTTTGGCGGAAGCGAGTCGCCACGGAAACCCAACCGCCTCAGGTTGGTCTCGAGGCTGATCGGGATTAACCCGTTTACGGATAAAACGACTGGGATGATTTCAGTGGACGCACGCCCCACATGTCTTTGATCTCGTGCGCCAGATCGAGATATTTCCTTCCGATGGCGGTGATGGTGATGTCCACTAGAAACACTCTGGACTGCGCCCGGTTCATTAACACGAAGTCAGGCTTATTCGCTAGAATAGTCCTGTCTGTGATGATGAGCCGGTGCCGCTAGAGCTTTGCGCGGTCGTTTTCGAGCACCGGCTCCGGTGTGTACCTATAGTAAGGCAACCGCTGTTCTAAGAGACCGTATTTCAGAGTGAGCTCTTGGTGAAGAATTCTGGTCGCTCGGTTGTGTCTGTGCAAGTTCTCAGTGTTGGAAAGAGAACAACCCGAAGTGATATGTCAGAGTGACTCGCCGGGATAGCCGCCCGCCCGACATACGTCTTCGGTGCCATCCTTCAGTATGTACTTTTGGCACCTACATTATTTATTTCAAATTCATAGGTGGCGTTAGTAAAAGATTTATAAACTATACTAATAAGAAACAAACTGAAACACTATTTATCTATTTTATCATTAATCCCACGCAAAGTCCTGTTTGCAATGACCATCAGGATTCTGTAGGTGCTTTCACACAATCCCAATAAAGTCATCCGTGCTCTCGGCAGTACCCAATTAGTGTACTAATTGACCTATTAAAATATTTTATATTATTTTTGTAGGACCATATATAGTAAAATGTAAAATTATATGCGATCTGGTTTTCCAATTATTAAATAAATAAATAAGCATTCAATAGCGCCATCTGGTGAGGACGAGCGAAATGCGCGGCTTCTCGAATTTTATAGAATTTCAACTTACCCACAATATAAGCACAATAGCAACAGCTAGTCTGGCACTTTCATTGACGCTCATGATGAGCGTCTCCGTCAGACCACCGATGAAATCGATCAGGCCTAGTTTAGAAAGAGCCTGAAAAGTATTCCACACATTATACATCACATATGTCGGTCAGGATCTCAGACCTGTTAGACTAGTTAAAAACATGTGCCATTTGATAGTTGGTTTGATCTTTACGGTTGGTAAAAAGGTCTAAATAAGTGTAATTCTAATCTATGTAATTCAAAACAACTATTGTACCTCAAAATAACTAATACTTACCTCCATCAACACAAAAAGAGCAGCAAAGAACAACAATGTAGACCATTCAATTCTATGCATTATCGGTTCCAATTCCTCTCTATCAGCCAGGATCAAAAGTAATATGGCGCCCAACAGTGCTGTCCAGCCGAGGGACACGCGGTCTGAAAAATAATGTTATTGAAAAACTTGTTAAATAAATGTTATTTTTATTACTTTTTAACGAAGCAAAATAGACATACACTTTAGACGTTTCTCTATTAAGCCGTATTTTTTATTAAATAACTTCGCTAATTCTTGTCTCATTTCTAATTTTTATGCCTTTGTTCGTCACTGTCCACTGACATACAGTGAAATCAACGAGACACGAGCTGTGCATCTGTGTGAGTGGGTGCCGAATTGTCCAATCCGATTGTCGAAATGATTCGCAATCTACACTGTTTCGTTGATTTCACTGTACCATGTTTACATATTTACATGAGATTGATAACATTTTGAAAGAGATTTTTTTAAATGTCCATTCATCATATTCAGTAGTTTAGTTGTCTTTCAAAGAGCAAAATGTTTCGTTGCTTTTCAAAGCGTTTCAAACAATATTTTTAAAACTTGTGCATAGGTACACACATCTTTAAAAATTTTGACTAGATGTTATTGGAGTCTGCTATTTTTTTTAATTGATCTCCCTATCTGATATTTAGTTTTACATCGTAGTACAAAAGACCAGCTCGGAATTCTTTACCAGCCAACCTTTAAGTTGATTAGACGTTTATTGGGATGTATGAGAAATACTCACATTATGAGAATACTCACATGATTATTATATACAATACATACATACAAACTTTTATGTACTTTTATATTTCATGATTTACATATAATTTACAAATATGCCATATACTTTTTGTCCAGATTAATTATACAGTTCTCACGGAAACCAAACTAATCATACATATTGCGACTACGTCTGCACTGCTAGTAAAATTCAAAAGATTCAATGAAAGGAGATGTTCAGAATACAAAACTTACGGAATTCTGGCAGAGCGTGTAAGAAGAATACAGTCACTACGAATCCTATAGCAACTAAGGTCTTCAACAGCAGAACTTTGTCGCGAATTTTGTACTGGAAAGAAATGAAGGAAAATTGTATATTATTGAAAGAGCTTAAATAATAATTATAACTCCACACTCAATGATCCTCTCTGAAATTACCCGTATCGTGGTTCTATAGACCACATCACCAGACCTTTATTACCTTTTCCTTCAACTCCTTGAGTGTGTTCTCGAAGGTCTCCCTGGGAACGGCCCGAGAACTTCTCTCCTTACGAAGGGCTTCCAGTTGAAGAGTCAACTTTTGGACCTTTTTCTCGAGCCGCTCTCTCACTATGCTCTCGTCTTTGCTAATATGCGGAAGGGATTCGTACGCCCTACGCCATACTGAGATTTGTTTGCGGAGATCTGGGAAAAATAAATAAGTGTTTTAACGTTTTGTGCCGATTTAGGTTCAAAGTAACAGAATTTACAACAGAATTATAACAGAATTTACAACGTGTTAATGAAATAACGCGGAACCTTAAGCGTGCTAATAAATTTAAAATATATAAAATGGTTCTAGCGAAAAATAAAATTATTTTAAAATGAAGCCGATTGACAGAAATACTTAATCATGTTTTCGAAAGCATTCGAAATTCGAGACATTTATTAGTTTCCGATAATTTCATTAACTCGTTTTTGTGTAAAAAGCCTTTTCAATGTTTGTACATTATTAATTGTTACTTGCGGTTTTGAAAGATATGGCAAGTGCAAGTGGCTTATTGCTGCATGTGGTAAAGGGTTCATGGCTGGCATATTTTTTTATTTCTCTTTTATTATTTAGTTCTAGTTATCTCTTTTTCAATATCTCCTTTATTTATAAATTTATTTATATCTTTATATTTTATTATATCTTCAATATTATCATCGCCTGTATGAGCAATTGATCACTTTATTCTAATGATCCTATTGATTTTGTTATATATTATTTTTTTATAGAAAAAGATGGCAGACGAGCATACAGTCCACCTGATGGTAAGTGATGATACCCGATGTCGTCCATAGACATCCGCGATACATACCGACATCAGTCCAGAATGACAAACGTTGGAACGCCCCCGGATGCGCTGCCTACCTTTGGAAATATAGGAATGGATTTGGAGATAGGGTTGGGAAAATAGGGAGGGATAGGATGGGAATGGGCTCTGGCACATCTCACTCACTACCGAAACACGTACATATATTAGGGAAATAAGATAAAAGTGAGAAATGCAGTACATTTCAAGGTAGTCTTCTGTGAGAGAGGGGTAACATGACCAGACTAGTGCGCCCAGCGGCTGTGAGAATGCAGCATATATTTAGATTTATGATATAAATTACGTAATTATGTCTACCCAAATCCCAATGGTTATCTGGCAGAGATCGCTTTTAATGATAAGACCGCCTTTTGCGCATTCACGTATTTCCAATATCTGTTATAATTTTACTTTTTTCTTGTACAAGAAAGAGTTAATTTAATTATGAAAGAGTTAACTTAACACTGCGTTATCTTAATTACCTTCTATTTCCCTCGGAGCACCGAGTCGTAACTTGTTAGGATTCCTGTACATGACATATCGAAGTTGTAAGTATGTCTGTACACAGACGAATAGTATGCCAATCGTCATGTGTGCGGTGAAATTCGCGAAATTTATACCCTGAAAGGAAAAGGAAAATAATATAATGTCATCCATGTACACCACACATTTTAATAAATTGCATTTTTACAAATATAAAAATGAATAAATAAATATAGACAAGTGTAATATGAACAGAATTATATTTCTACAATTTAAATAATGAGTCAATGTTTTGATTACACGAATGTGCCTTTGTAATGACTACATTCACTATAGAGTGCAATTTGTGAAAAGACGGAATGAAATCTAAGATTTCAAAACAAAAGTACTATATCGTACACTTCTACTATACTCGTACATATTATGAAAGGTATGCTTTCTCTATCTGTATATTTGATCATTTATTTATTTATTTATACGTATAAAATTGCTAAAATTGCTAGGATTCTGATAAAATTCATCAATGTATCAAGATTTATTTAGAAAAAACTGATCTGAGTCTGCTATCCGTACTTATAAGAAGTCGTGATTATATAAAGGTTCGACATTTGAAAAGAGTCATAGCGAATTATACAAAGAAAAAAACGATTTTTGGAATTATTATCCGTCTGAATGATGCGAAAACCATCACCGCACTTGAATAATTTACAGTTTGCGTCCTGGATTTATATATACGATACATTTTGTGTAAATTAAGTTAATGTGTAATTAATGTGTAAGTTACAAAATTCTTGACGGTTACAGAAGACGGTTAGAAATTTAAAATGGGCAGCAAAGCAATATAAAATGACCAGTAAATCGTGGTCAGCAAAAGAACAGAGCAACTACAACTACAGTACATAAATAATTTTTCATCCCCCTATCTCGGAAAGAGTATTTTTGCTCTTCGATATCTGAGTGCAAAAGCCGTTTTTATCCGCTAGAGGCTAAATTGAATTTAGAACATCGTGTGCACTAAGTTTGTGAATTCAAAACATCATTAAACCTATTTACTTCTACCTCCA
Source organism: Sesia apiformis (assembly GCA_914767545.1). Lineage (NCBI taxonomy): Eukaryota > Metazoa > Arthropoda > Insecta > Lepidoptera > Sesiidae > Sesia > Sesia apiformis. The sequence goes on from OU611976.1 coordinate 4,633,902, forward strand.
TGGTGCCGAATTTATGATACAACCTTTTTTAATTTGTTAAAAACTCAGACTCGGAACCTTCTTGGTGTACTTATTTTTTAATTTGCTTTGCGCGCGCCATTTTCTTTCCGAGATAGGAGGATGAAAAGTTACGTGTTGCACTCGAGTGTAAAGATTTTTCACCTCGTGCTCTTTTGATTCCCTCGCTAACGCTCAGGATTCTAATTTTTGAATCACTCGCTGCGCTCGTGATTCAATTTTAGGATCCTTCGCTTGCGCGGTCATCAAGATTGAGCACGCGGTTAAAAAGCAACTTTGCACTCTTGTATAACATATAACTATTAATATAGGTACTTAGAATGTCATTACCAAGTCTAGGGACTTTCGCGTTTTGTACACATTTTATATTCTAAATCGGATCTGAACCCGTATAATAAAGCTATTTGTTTACCTTTTATTCTCACTCGACGTTTGTCCATCCGTGACCACGGCTGGTGAAAACCGTGCCCATGTATAATCATCAGATTTAGAATATAAAAAGTCGACAGACTGTTTCTTTATTATCACCAGAGAACCCCCAATCCACCTTCAAATATTCTACCATGAATTTCCCGCTTGTTCAGTATTTACTACAGTTCATTTAATTAAGTAATTTTCTTAAAAAAAATCTTATTATTGAATATGTAAACAAAATTTGTGATAATTCAGCTCAGTAAAACTTATTGGTTAGGACTTACAGAATGAATAACGTCCTTGTTAGAGGCAATGATGACATTAGGCGGATCACCCACGGGCGTTGCCGTACCACCAATGTTGCTGTACAGCACCATCGCCATCAGCACTGGTATCGGGTTCATATCTGTCACTTCGCATAGTCTGGAGACAAAAGATAATGGATCATCAAAGTTTTTAATTTATCTAACTAAAGTCATTTTATTTTTACGGTGAGAGACAATTTATTTGCCTTTCACTGACGCAAACATTAGTGCCGATTAAATGCAATTAAAAAGTCTGCAAGTGCAGACTTTTCTAATTTAAATAAAATAATTTAATTTGTGCGATTTTTATTTTCGTATTTAGGCTTTCGTTGTAATCAATTCCTAAATACTTGTGTGAGAACCCATTTCACCAATCTTATAAACAGCAAAATGGCAATGAAATTATTTTTCTAAATGCTGATTCCCAAATTTCGCCCAACGATAACTTTTGTTAATGATTAATGTTAGCATAAAGATTAAACGAACTAAACAGTTCTTCTTTCTATAAAAGATGGTTGACCCTCTGGTGTTGCAGGTGTTCATGGGCGACGGTAACACTTACCACCACGTGGGACCGCTTGCTCGTCCGCCCATCAGTCTATAAAAAAAAAATCGAGCACGGTTTAACATCTACCACATTCTATAGGCGGAGAGTGCATGCTGCATTCCCACAGCCGCTGGGCGCACTCGACTGGGCACATTCCCCTCTCCCACAGAAGACTACCTTGAAATGTACTGCATTTCCTACTTTATCATATTTTCCCAATGTACATGTTTCGGTAGTGAGTGAGATATGCCAGAGCCCATCCCATCCTATTCTATCCTTCCTCATTTTCCTAACCCTTTCTCTCAATTCATTCCTTAATCTGCAAAGGTAGGCAGTCCATCCGGGGGCGTGCCAACGTTTGTCATTCTGGACTGAAGTTGGTATGTATCGCGATGCCCATGGGCTACAGTATCCACTTACCATCAGGTGGACTGTATGCTCGTCTGCCGCCTTTTTTCTATATGTATGCTTTATATATTTATGACTATTCCGAACACTATATATATATATATATATATATATATATATATATATATATATATATATAAAATATGGTTTTCATATTTTAAAAGAACTGTGATCATAATATTTTTGCTTATAGATGTTCCTGAGATATTAAAATATTTACAGAATTACAAGTATACACTTCTACTCATATAACTCACTTGATAGTAACAGGCGTCATCAAGAGAACGGTGGTGACGTTATCCAGGAAAGTAGAGAGCACTGCCGTTATTATACACAGCAGATTCACCAATGGCCACATTTTGCCTTTCGTGACCTGTAAAATTGGAAAAAAATCTTCAACATCTCAGATAAGCATTTTGCCCTATTCGTTGTGTCCTTTATTCTGGTTGGACCACAATGTTGGAGGTAAAAGGTCGATCATTAGTCGCAAAAAAGCAGAATTAGCTGCGATTAGCCATTTAAAACTGATAAGGGTGATTTGGTGGCCATGCCAGAGCATGCTTATTCTGGCAGAGTCACCGCTGTATATCGATAACTACAAACTTTATGTAGCCAAGATCTGATTGCTCTCGGAATTAATTGATTATTAGTCGAAATTTAGTCACCTGTCGATTCGGGGTTTAAAACTTATAAGTGATACACATGGGTACACAGTATACCCATACACATTGGTTACATTGGCTGTCAGAGCAAGTTTATTCAGAACAAGGATTTACTTTACAAGTGAAGTTGAGTTTTGGTTTGATTATTATAAATATTGTGTACCTATTGTGCGTTTAGTACTTCAATACTGATAGTTTAAATAAACTTCAAAGTGTTTTTTGTACGTAATATTTGTCATAATCAAAAGAAAACATAGGACTGCGTTTTTCGTGTGCTTCCAAGGAGTCCTCTTCTGCCCTCAGTAAACCTACTCTCGCTTTACTGACCGACTCCTGACTTACTTCGACGGGACTGGACATTGACAGGATATGTTACAGGCTTTGAAATTGTTTGTCTAATTAGACAACAAAAACATGACACTGGCAGAATGTGCTAATTCCACCACTGCCATGTATGAAAAAAAAAAACAACTGCTCCAGAATTAGTTGTGACGTGTACATAATCTGTAAGTTCATAAAGTTCCTTTGTTCATATAAAATCACATTTCACTAACTTTATGGAGTCTGTAATCATGGATGACTACTGAGATAATAGACTATTTATTATCCTTCATGCCTTATAAATTTTCTCCGCTCGTGTAAACAAGACTATTTATGACTCAGAAGTCAAAAACAATTAACTTGGACACGCTTATTATGTTAACAGTTTTTACGGTGTTCAACTTAGTTAAATGATAATTGAAGATGTCATGCACAGAATGGCATTAAAACATTGTAGCTGACGAGTAACCTTCACAACACAAAGCGGCGATTGTGTCCTTTTAACTGAACTTTGAAGAATAAAAGAGCTTAACCGACAATAAGATATTCCTATGAGTATTGTATGTTTTCTTTGCTGTAAAGGCGCAAGCTGAAAATCAGCGCTGTGTAGGTGAGTACTCAGCATATGCTGAGCTTGCGACCTTTTACGTTCCGAGCTGTATATATTTTATTACCTTTTTATATGACTGTATGTTTTGTGTTTATATTGTATCAGCGTGACAAACAAACAATTTGTTTATTTATATATTTATTTATTACTAGCTGTGCCCGGTATGCGTTGCAATGCGTTAGATTTTTTTTGTCAGAAATCTTTGCGCGCCCGCGCGCTCAGCAACTCATCAAAGTTTCATAGAAATCGTATGAATAGTTTAGGAACACATAGAAGACGAACAAACAAACATTATTTATTATATAATAGATGTGTTTATAAAATTCTGCATTTAATTTCGAAACCTTTAATGCCAACCATAATGTCAAGTTATCTAATGCTCGCATTTAAAGTAAGATAAATTAAACAGAGACCGTAGGCGGCCTTATCCCTAAAGGCGACCTCTTCCAGGCAACTAATGAACAGTGAAATGATTTTAGAGAAAGAGGTAGGCGATGCAATGAAGTAAAACAAAATATTATTAATAAACCTGTATATACATGTAATTATATTAGAAAGAAAGAAAGAATTTAGTATTCATACAACAATAAGGAAAAGCAGCCTAGTTAATTTCGCAATTAAGAAAACTGTGAATAGGATTTCGCAAGGTCGGCGGCGCGCCCGCATACCCCCTGATGTTGCTGGTGTCCACGGGCGGCGGTAACACTTACCATCACGTGGGACCGCTTGCTCGTCCGCCCACTTTTTTATACAAAAAAAATAGTAAGGCAAACACAAGAAGTACCTACTTGCTAGCGCCAGAAAATTAGTGACATCTCAGTCGCTGCACTATGCATGCCTGTGTCGCAGTGACCGGTATCTTATATTATATATATATATACCTATACATAAGTGAAAACAATAGGAAAAGGTAAAGTACAAGAAAAGTTACATAAAAAACAAATGCACTACGTTTAACACAGTACAATAAAACTGTACAATAATGTCATTGTACAATATTATTGAAACGTGCACCCAAAACATCAATTGTTTTTACATACAATTAAATTGTTATAAGTGGAAAGCGTGACTGGAAGAATGATTGTTACAACAGGGGCGAAGTATACACAAGAAAACTAGGTGAGGAAGGTGAGTTAAAAACATATTATATTAAATTTGATATAGTAAATGTAAAAATAAATGAAGCATAATTTGAAACTAGGGGGCCATCCATAAATTACGTCACACGAATTTCATGATTTTTGGAGTCCCCCCGCCCCCCGTCCTTGTCACAGGTGGTCACATTTGTGTGAGCCCCCCACCCCTGGTGTGACGTCACATATTATGCAGTTTTAAATTTAGAAATTATTAAATTATAACAACCTTATAATAATAATGATACAGTTGGTAATATTATAAAGTTTTTCGTTTGAGTTCATGTTTAGTTTTAATACTTTTAAGTCCCCCCCCACCCCACCCCAGTAACGTGTGACGTAATTTATGGATAATCCCCTAGCCCAATATTTTGTTCAATCATTGCGCGAGTTTCAATACACTCCCTAAACTTAACTCTCACTTACCTGAAAAGTAAAAACAGCCAAGAAATCAAACAGCCCAGTTTCAGCCATGATAGCCACTAGTATCATCATGCTGAAGAGCAACAGTAGTGTTTCCATGTCCAGCCAAGAAATGAGCTCTTCCAGAGAAGGTCTCTCCCCAGCTAAGGCTAATACTGCTAATGAAAAAGTTGCTACCAGAACCGCTGCTAGAGTTCTATTGATTATCTGGGGGAGATAGGAATAATTTTTATTAATAATTTAGATAGAAGTCTACAGACGAACAATCTCAAAACAAAGAAAGATCAATAAATTATTTAATATTATATTATTCTTCTTCTTCTTCTTCTCAGCCCTTGGACGTCCACTGCTGGACATAGGCCTCCCCCATTGTCCGCCATTTAGACCTATCGGCAGCGACCTGCATCCAGCGGGTGCCCGCAACCTTTATGAGGTCGTCTGTCCATCTAGCAGATGGACGTCCAATATATTATTATAATTATATATTATTATATTATTATTAACTATAAATTATAAGTTCACACTAAAGTAAGCTGTAAGTTGTTCAAATTATCTTGTTGTAACCTACGGTCGACTGATAGTTCTACAACAGGGGTGGCCAACCAGTCGATCGCGATCGACCGGTCGATCGCCAAAGACAGACCGGTCGATCGCGAAACGAAATTAAAATTTTTGGGCGGTATCAAAATTTTTGTTAAGTTTGACATTATCAAATTATACTCCTGATTTTGTTAATTTGACAGAAGAAATGAAAGCACAAACTTCTCATTCTTTTTTTTTGTTATCTATCGATATTAATTTTACTATCATACTATTGATCATTCATAAAAAGCTATCTAGTTATTGTTTTATTTATCACAGTAAAGCACAATTAAATCGATCGCAAGAGGCCAGATTTTTCAAAGTAGAACACTGTTGTAAACAAGTTGGCCACCCATGTTCTACAATATAGTGTAAAAAGAGTAGATCAACTGATACTGACAATATACCTTTACTCATATAAAATCCTATATTTACCTCAAAAATGATCAGTCCATATAAGGCCACCAACAAAATGCACGCGTATAAAACACCCATATTTTCCTCCAAAGGATTCATCGTATAACTTATAGAAAATGGTATAGTTTCTTCAGAAGTCGTGTTCATTTTGATGGCGTATACTCTGGTTTCATTCAAGTTGAAGCTGAATGATGATTTTAGGTGTAATACTGTTGATCTTGGTTCACCTTCGTTGAAGTCCAGATCATTTTCTTGTAGAATTATTGACCAGGGTTTAGATATCTGGAAGTATAATGAAAATACTTTAGTATAATGATAGTGTGGTGTTCAGGCGACTATATAATTGCATCACGGCATCGCTTCTCGTGGCTATCTTAAAAGGCGACTAAGGGATGACTAAGCGACTACCACAGGCGTTGATGAACTACACCACCTCTAAAAGAGTGGACTCGCCAACCGGCTTGGCCAGTGTGCCGTTTAAATACCATACAGCTGATACAGCGCTCGTGCGCAATTTAATGTGATGCCAAACAGCCCAGCAGGGAAACCGCAAATTCTTGCGTAAATTTATTTTCTAATTGTGACAGCTTTGTTTAAGCTATTGACTATATCGATCACGCATATAAAATACCCGCTACTTCGTTCGAGTGATCGTTTGGACTTTAATGTGTGATTGATTTGATTAATTCATTAGATTATAATTATTAGATCAATAAAACTAGTAAACTAGTCTGCTAATGAATAGTAATGAACATCTGAAATGAAAGAAACATCTGATAGACGAATGTCCACAGTCCTTGGATTCTTAAGTAATCACAGATGATATGACAATTATCTAAAACACAGCCGCTAGCCAAAGTTTAGTATAATATGTAACTCTAATAAAATTCATGCCAGACTGTCAGGACACTGACAGCGATGACACACTCGTACAACATATAATATTGGTAGGGTAGAAATGTTATTTAGGTATGGTTCCATCAAGCCGACTATCCCTCCTAGACTTTGGTTTTTCAAGTATCATAACATCAATAAATTGGTCACGTCAGTTATAATTCGTTTAAGATTAGGTCACGTATGCTCGCCGGCTTTCTTGGCTAAGCTAAGGATTCGGGATCATTCCTTGTGTGAGTGTGGACTTGAAGAAGGAACTCTGGAGCACATTTTTTTTAGTTGTCCCCGCCTCGCAACACCTCTTTACGATATACTTCCCCCATCTTTTCCTCGCCCTGTAAATGTGAATTACATACTAACCCTTGTCTTTTCCTCTCATATTAATATTCTTCACAAATTCATTAGAGTTAATAACATAATCCTTTAATTATTTTTTAACTATTACATCATGTTCATCATCAGTATTCTGTTAAGTGTATATTATTAACCAAAAACACTTTTTCTCTGTCTTCATATCGTCATACTTTTATAAAACTAATATCTAATTTAATTTTATATAGGGGAAGTACATATAAAATGACATAGAGTTTTGTTTTTCAGTCATAACTTTTTTATTTATTTAGTTAGAATCAGTAATTTTAGGAATAATCTTCTTTGGCTAATTGAGTTATACTTAATATATCTGAAAATCAAATAGGAACCATTGAAAAAAACTTATTGAGATCAATCTTAACTGCTAGCAAAATCCGTTTTGTCCATACTATATGGACAAAATGACAAAAGGTTACGGGCATAATGACATAGAGCCAAATCAAAGGCACAGTTCACAAGCGAAGTTTTTGGTCTTCTTAGGGACGTCAGCACACGACGCATAAGCCCAAAGAGAACACTTGGAACGCGAAAAAAGGTCATTACAATAAATGCACGCAAAGTCTTCTTTATCGTCTGTGGTATCAGTGGGAAAATCTTCATCTGAGCTATCATCGCGAACAGGTTTCTTCACCACCCTCTTCCTTTTCTTTTCAGGTCCTTTAGAAGATGACGGTAGATTCTCATCAGCATCAAAAAGCGTCTTTGTAACTTATTTCTTTCTCTTTTCAGATGGATTCTTTGGTGAATGTTTAGCTTTCACTTCTTCTAGGTTGGGAGTAGAAGTCAAATGCCAGTCAGACTTGCGGGCTTTCTGCTTTCGTTTACCTTGCCCTTGAGGTACTGGAGAAAGAACTTCAATGGGGAACTGTAAATCCATTGACAACGTGGGCCTTTTTTTTGTTTTTTTGTCCACTTCTGTCTCTTTCTCTATTTGGAACAGTGTCGCCAAGAGTTTCTAGGATTGATGGAGATCCAGCAGTTTCATCATTATGTCCATTGTCAGTTACATTTTCTTGGGTTGATGGAGCTCCAGCAGTATCCTCATCAATATTACCATTTTCAGTTACATTTTATTGGGCCGATGAAGTTCCAGGAGTGTTCTCATCATTACGTCCATTGTCAGCTACAGTTTCCTGGTTCAACGGAATGTTTGTTGTCTCTGCAGGTTCGAACATATAGTCAGGGAAAATATCTGGATTAATGGGCCACAGGCCTGTGTTTTTAAAGCCACTGCAAGCATTTTGAACTGTTGCTGTCTTCCCATATGCTTGGTTGAATAGTTGTCCAATTTGCAAATGAGTCACGACTCGGTCTGGGTGGTTTTTTAGCCACTTTGATATTTCTTGATGGAAGTAGGTCTTTAGAGGTCCATAGATACTCATGTCTAGGGGCTGCATTCAGTGAGTACAGTGTGGAGGTAGACAGAGTATAAAAATTTTGTCCATTAGTCATTTTGTCCGTATATGTCATTTTGTACGTACTTCCCCTACTTATATATAAATTTGGGTATTATTTGTTTTAGTGAGCTCATCTGGAACCAGCATAATCTCTACGTGTTTTTATCTTTTTATCAATGTTTTTTTACTGTTTCATTCAACCTTGACATTGGCAGAATCATCGAAGTCTCGATGGGGCCATATTAAGAAATTGGAATTAGATTGGAATGTTATTTAGGATAAGGGCACTGCCCTCGTAGTGGTATTTTATTTTTATATTCTGCTGCATAGGGTCACAGCAATTCAATTGCTGAAATCCATTGCTAGATGTCCAAAGGTGCTTTGTAACGACTTGATAGAGATGCGGATCGGCACAGAGAACGAGAGGCGCGAGAAATGGGAGCTTAGCGCCAATTGTTGCATCCTATTTGGCATAGTTAAATATAAACAACTTAGTTATCTCTTTAACAAATTGGCGTGGTTAGGGGAACATGCCGGACGAAACATTCGTCTCTGTGCACCACCACTTTGTGTTCCGCGAAACAGTTGAACTGCATTCAGAGGAAGCTTCAAATAAACCGCGACCAAGTGTTGGAACAATATTCCCCCACCGATTGCTTCAGAGTTAAATTCAAAGCTTTTCTCACTGACGTTCAAAAAAAATTTGAAAACTATAAAACTGGCAACTATTCCATTAAAGCGTGATGTTGCCGAACCACTGCTATAATGGTTACTTGTACTGCAATTGATATTTGACTATTTGAGGTAAGTATTACTATATTACAGCATAAAAGTAAATGTATTTGTTTATCTCTATGTATTATGTATATCTATACATATATAGATATTCGTCTTCTATATTTTAAATATTGTAATGTAATATGTACATATTTATTTGATCACTCACTCTCATAATTTATAATTTACACAATAGTTATCTACACATCCTGCCCAAGAATTGTGTTCAACATCGCACACAGCTGTTTACACCCGCAATGCTATTCTGTAATACACCAATTCGTCGCTGTACTCGACGACGAGCTCGACAACGAAACATCCTTGAGATCGACTGTGAGCGCAGCGCTGCGCGAAACCGTATTCACGATCACGTACAAGCTAAGGTTTCCCGCAAATTTCTTCACATCATAGTCGATATTTCCTAGACTTCATTTTGATCGGTTTAAAATTATTATTTTATTAGAATTATTAATTTATTTGGTAAAATAGAGTGAAAATATAATTTTACATACTACATAATTTAAGGCTCATTACATTTTTTTTTAAATTATTCTTTTGGCTGAATGTTAATTCCTTTGCCAAGTCGTCATAAAAAAATACCGTTCCCGCGTCTTGGTTCCGTCTGAAAATCAGCGCTGTACGCTGTTTGTACGGTATACAGCGCTGTACGCTGTTTGTACGGTATACAGCTTGTACTGAGACGGATACCATTTCCACACACATGGGACACCGCGCAGTTTTTATCGCCTTGTTTTAATTTAATTTTTTTTTACTTTAATGACTTTTAGAATAAGAAATAATCATGTTACGCGATCACTTGTGTGTGTGAAATAAAAAATCTATCTATCTAATTTCGGGCACGCAGCGAGGGACAGTTTGCGTTATCAATCCCTCTATATCTGCGGTGATAATAATGTCAAAATAATGATGAAACTATAAAAGCCCACGCTATAAATCGTGTTCGTTTGTTTATATAGAGAAAGAATATATAAAGCGTGGGATTTTATCATATCTTTGTAGTTGATAACAGACGTTAAAATAACATTTGCATTAGCTTTATTATCTTCAATTAAAGATAATTATCAGGGTTTAATTGATAACGTTAATGATAAATAACTGATAATAGGTATTTAATTAATTTTATCAAATTAACCTTGTTTGAAGTTAGTATGAACAGACATGTATGATATATGCCAACGGAAGTCAGAAATGTCCAATGGCAGCGTCAGTCGGAAGAAAGAAGTATATATACAAAAAATGAAGAACTTTACGAGCCCTATATAACGTTATAGAGTTTGTATGTATGACATACAAACTATAATAAAACGGCCATTATGACCAATAAAAAACTGTTAAAGGGCATTTTATGAGTGAGGGTTGATAAAAATCATGATTTTATTATATAGGCAACGTCAAATATAAACATGGATTTACTTTGGGATTCATTGAAAATATGACACCGTCATAATTTTGAAAATACTGAACCAATTCGACTCATCTTGGAACTTAACTTAGTTATAGTCCGGAGATGTAATGAAATTTTTTCGAAATACGAAAGTCGTGTCGTCTGCAAAATAGGAAAATTTCTTGAAAATGTCCCTAAAGATGACGAATGACGAACGTTAGCAGATACGCTGACCTATAAAAAGGATAGAGAATAGTAGCAAACAAGCAGACTGTAAACTTGATGGTATGGTAGATAACGCATTTACACATACACCAACATTATCATTAGCCTGTGTCTCTTCACTATTGGATATAGTTCTCTCCCAAGAACAGCCACCACACACGGTCTTCGCTCTTCACATGCAGCCAGTGCACGCGGAGCGTGATCTCCATTCGAGGATTAGTCTACACCATCCGTTATCGGTTAATATATGGCCAAATTACTGATGACTAATTTGAAACTGATTGATGAAATAAGCTGCATGATACAGTAAGTATGTTGAATAACATTATTATTATTTTGTATCATTTATTACGTATCTTATTTGAAAATATTCATTTATAATCATCTTGTTCTGTGTGTCTCTAATGGTTCCATTAAATACCATCGCTGTGGCTTGTTCGCAGCTAATGCTGAGTTGGAGACCACTTCCGGCATCGCAATGCATATCTAAACTCTCCAATGAGTCGAGTTATTTTACTTTTTATTATTTTGTGTTTCTTATTTTCTTATGTTTCAATCTTCTATGTGTTTATTCGTATTTTTTGTTGTGTCGGAATAAATCTCCTGTGTTTATTCGTATTTTTTGTTGTGTCGGAATAAATCTCCTATGTGTTTATTTTTTGTTGTGTCGGAATAAATCTCCTATGTGTTTATTTTTGTTGTGTCGGAATAAATCTCCTGTGTTTATTCGTATTTTTTGTTGTGTCGGAATAAATCTCCTATGTGTTTATTTTTTGTTGTGTCGGAATAAGTCTCCCTGTGTCGTGTGTCCAGAGGCACATACAAAGATAAAACACACCACGTGTAAAACCCAAACCCGAACAATAACCAGTCTTGAAACAAATGAATGCCCGACCGGGAATCGAACCCGGGACCTTTTGCACAGCAGACAGGCTAATTGGTCGGAGTAAGTTTAGGAGTTGGTGATGTAGTTAGGTAGATACCTCTTTATTATTTCCATTAGGCCTCGTCCAACTCTCCAACCACACGTGCATTCTGTCCATCTTCTCCTTCTGGGTGGAGTTAAACTCTTTCTCTTCTTGCTCCGTCAAGAAGGGACCTAACAGATCCACCTGTAAGGTTAGCTTGTTCTCATTTACGTTTAGGATGTAACCTAGAAAAAATAAGAAAAATGAAATAATACCAAATCGCAATTTTAAGGCGTAAAGTGACTGTTAATAACATTTTCTATAGACCCCTTGATATAATAAACAATGTTCGTCTCTACTATATGTCTATTTGCCTGTGTGTATGTTTTCACATATTAATCTCAATATCTACTAGTGCGATTTTTTTTTGGGATGGCTAAATTCTTGTGACCCTAGTGGCCTTTCAAGAGTCACCGGTCGTGTTTAATTTAGGGCGAGCGCAGAAGACGCTCAGCAAGGAACAAAATGTGTGCTGCAATGAGCCTAAGGGCTCCCCCGCCGGTAAACCGGCGGAAGGAGCGGGCCTCGGCTTAGGGCGTTGCATTGCGCGGAATCGCCAGTCGGTGAGAAGCGCCCAGGCACGTGTCGATTCCTGGTAAAAGTGTTGGCTGAGGGCCGGTGTGTGTACACGGTGTAACGAGGGGGACGTCCACGTCTTCGCCGGCGGGGACGGTGTATCTGTGAAGTCTGTGAGTGTGGTGTAAGAACCGCATTGGCAGCAGTAACCTGGTGCGATTTCCTTGCAGTTTTCACTTTTATACAGCTTATTTATTCAGGTAACTTTAGGTAATTTTTATATAAAATTTGGATAGTAGTTTCGGAATATATATATTATGTTTATATGTTTATTATGTGTATTTATTATTATGTATATATATATTATTATGTATCTATACATACATAATAATATAATAAAGAAGCAAAAGGATTGAGTTTGTACATTGACGTAATTTAAAAAAAAATTGTAACTAGTAATTTTTAAAAATTATGTATGTATGTATTTCTGTATGTCATTTTGTTTGAGCATCATGTAAAAACTATGGAACGGATTTTGATCGGGTTTTCGCTAATGTCAGTATCCAGAAGGAAAACTGGCATATGTGTCATCTTCATTTGACACAAGGAAGTTGAGTTATAGAGGAAAATAAAAAATGACTTTTATGGAATTACTCGAAAACTATTGGATGCATTTTCATCCGTGAAATCCATCATGTCCGTGCTTTTACAGGTATTAAAAGTCTTTTACAGCTGCTCAGTCCACGCGAGCAAAGCCGCAGGCAGAAGCTAGTTTTTAATATAACACAATACAAATGCAAAAAGTACATTATTTTGTTATTCAAAATAAAGAAAAAAAGGAATCAATCGGTACCCACTCACTTTTAACCTCTCCCGATGAAACTGCAGATTTTCTGACAATTTCTTTTTTTTCATTGTACATCATGAATACCACCGTGAAGAATATCCACGCTGCTATTAATACTGTTATCTTGATATAATGCTTTGCTTTCGCCATCTGCAATCAAGAACACTGTAGTTTTACCGAAGCTTATTTTTATGTATGAAGGCGGCAGACGAGCATACAGTTCAGCTGATAGTAAGTGGACGCTGTCGCCCATAGACATCCGCGATACATGCCAACATAAGTAGGGTTACCAGATACGACAATGAGTTTTCCTGGCGAAATCCCTGACTTTTCAATAAATTTCCTGACATTTTGTATCAATGTTATATTTATGGTAGTTATTTGCATTTGCTGTTTTGTATTTGCAATTCAAGCACAAAATGCGAATGTAGAGCGAGTGTTCTCATTAATGGGCGCACCCATGAGTGGACAAAGGAGAGAAATAGACTGTCCATAGCTTCTGTTAAGGCTTTTACTGTTGACACAGTTCAATCTGAAGAACACATCATGTTAAGAGTTTCATAAAATTGCTATAAAAGACCAGCAGTTGCTGAAAGCAATATCAAGCAATACAAAGTAAGAGCCAGATCAGATTGAATGGAACTTAATTTAATTGTTGAGATTTGACTATTTTATTATTATTATTTTGTGAACAAACTGCTCAATATTTTAATTTTTATTTCTTATATTTTTCTCTTTCTATTTAAAATATTCCCGATAATTTCAAATTTTCCCTGTTTCCCTGACAGAGGGCTAAAATTCCGGACATGTCAGGAAAATTTCTGTCATCTGGTAACCGTAAACATAAGTCCAAAATGGCAAACGTTGGCACGTCCCCGGATGCGCTGTCTACCTTTAAGGAGTTCCTTTTTCCCACCTTCGGCTTCAGCATCAGATGTTGATAATTATATTTAGAAAATACCCACCCCTTTAACTATTAATTACAGAAAGACACATTGATATACGCCAGTCGTTTGTGAGAGTGAGATAACACGACCAGTTGGACGCACCCAGTTGGCTGTGGGACACAGTATCTTTCTCCAATATGTATAAGAACTGTTCATGAGTCCAAACAACTCCAAAATATGAGTCCAAACACCATGGTTGTGCCGTCAAATTTCAAGAAGTTACCGACCTTCGGCTCCAGCGTCAGATGCAGATGATTATATTTAGAGTATATAGTCTAAATCTCTCGCTCTAAGAGTAGGTATACTCTAAGAGGTATCTCTTTAATTATTAATTACAGACGCATTCGAATAAGTATATTAAATTACAAAGCATTATACTTCTTCATTTGGTACAGCAGCGCCCTCTGTAGTGTTAAAACCACTACACGTCCCAAAGTACAATAGAAAGTTTACAAAAAATCGCTTCAAAATGGCTCAAGTCGGTTGAGAGAACATTCACATACATTCAAATACACACATTCTCATACAAGTGGGAAATGCATAAATTTACGGTAGTCTTCTGTGAGAGAGGGATAACATGGCCAGTCGAGTGAGACCACTTGCCATCTCGTCGGCCTGTCTGCTACCTCTACTATAAAAAAAAAAACGTTTCGGACTGAACATGAGAATGGATCTTGAGAATAGGTCCTGAGATTCTCACGTATCCTATTGAGATTCTTTTTAATTCTTACGGATACTAACCTTGCTTTCTTTTTCTTCATTTTGGACGCTGAAAAAGAAAAAAGATACATAAATGTTGTATCAAAAGACATTGTTGAACAAAAGTTGTTAGTTTTATTGATAGATATTCAATGTTAAGAGTGAGCAGGCGCTTTTTATTTAAGCCTGTATAAGGTATTACAAAAATAGTGTAAAATATTTTAAAAAAGTAAGGAAAATATATGAAATAGCAATTAAATACAAAAAGAAATTGAATGTTGTGCCAATCGACACCAACTGTCTATAACATGTATTTTATGATTTTTTTACAATATTAAAAATAAATAATTGGTGATTAATTTGCATAACACTATCCACACTCGTTCGCTTAGGTCTTTGACCTTTAAACGCGCCCGCTTCTGTTAGTGAGTAAAATACGAGTAAAATGATCATCTTAATTTATAGTTATTGAAAAGTTTTAGAAAGAAAAAGGAAAACATTTATTTGTAAACACCATAAGATAATCAAATTTAACATAGAACCACTGAAAAGACATACAAAAATGTTTAAAGCTCAGCGTAATGACATTATTAATAAATAATTTACAGTATTTTTGTAGGACCATATGTGCTAAATCTTACGTTTTAACATCCGCCGGGGGATTCTTCTTGACGTCAAGGTTGCTGACGATATGCCCATTTTGTCCGTTGCCCAACAGTACAGCATCGTTGTTCAGATGAGGCGCTGACTTTACCAGCGGCAGTCTCTTGACTCGCCGGTCTGAGTTGTTCTTCAACTGGATGTTTTCTACTTTGTCTGTAACCCAAAAATGACGTATTTATATTTTAATAGTTTATTGTACTATTTGTATTTATTGTACTTACAATTTGTACACACATAACATGAAATGAATGAAAAGGAAGGAAAAGGAAAGATGTAGGTACAAAAGGGAAGCTTATCCCCTGCGGAGATTTCTTCCGGCAGACCCGGGAAAGTGAAGTATTGATCAAGACAGAAAGGCAGGCATAGTGTGTAGGGAAAAATTGTATGTGTAGGGGAGGGGTGTGTCAATAGTTACATTTTTTTTAAAATCACCATAACCTTTTAATGATACATAACAATATCAAAATTTCTGGACACAAGATAGGCACACTTATCATTTATTAATTAAACCATATAAAAAAGAAATACAATTACACGTTATTACTACAATTGCACTTCAGGAGCTTAAGTCGGATTGTAACAATTGTACCATCAGGTGGGGCAGTTGTGACGTTACCCAGGGGCAATAGTTACAGACTTGTACATTTGTTTTGTAGTATATGCAATAAAAATTATTACTACTGTTTAAAATATGGTTCTAAACCATCTCGTCTCTCCTTCGATGAGCCAAAATGAGGGAGCACAGTCGGCCGGAGTTCAGCGGTATCGATGTGCGGTTACGCACGGTATCGAGCAGCACCGCTTTCTGCATCTTCGCTGAGAGCCAATCGCCGTGGAAACCAAACCGAGGCTGGTGGGGATGAACCCGTTCACGTACAAGACGACTGGGATGATTTCAGTGGACGTCACGCCCTACATGTCGGTGATCTCGTGCGCCAGGTCGAGATATATTCTTCTTTTCTCGGTTTCGGCTTTCACGAAGACCACGTCATGCGGGACGGTGATGATAATACACACACCTAAATAATTAATATCGTAAGCTACGTATATCTGTGCCAATTTTCCGTCCAGTAGTTATTGCGTGAACGTGTTCAAACAGACAGACAGACAAAAACTCGAAAAAATCCTTGTTTTTGGACTCTATATTATATATCATTCGTACTTTGTATTGCAATCGTTTTTTTCAAAAATTTTTTCTTATACATACAATTACGAATTTATTGTACTCAAACGTTTAAATTTGTGAAGCCACCGATTAAAATTAGAATGTAATGATGATAATTATAAAGTAATTCAGAAGTCATTACATTAATCATTAATGTAATGACGCTTGACAGGTATCAACGGCAAATTGTATAAAATTACCATAAATATGGTCATTTTGACGATTTTTAAATCATTATCCTTTTTGTCAATAATGCTTACTGATATCATCGCTACACGGTCATTTGTCCGTCTGTTTCGTTAATCTCGGAGACTATATTACTGTCGGAAAGTAACCCGCAGTGGTTGGGAAAATTTGAAAGTCAAATTATGACAAAGAAGGACGTAAAGATAATTGAATTATGTTACCGTGCAGTGGTTTTCGTGATGACATTTCAAATGTTGTTGCTTTCGTTTCTCTATCACTTTACACGTACTTTATACTAAAAGTACAGACACGGCTCTGTTACGACTTTATTCTATGTATAGATTGGTTCAAATTGATAAATAATTGATAGTGATTAAATGCAGGATCATCACATTAGCCAGAATTGGCTTGGAAATTTATATTCAGTTTCTAACCGCTAACAGCTGAAGACTTCCGGCAGTTAGAAGTGTCTGCTAAACGAAACAGTAATATTAAATAGTTTGTAGTAATCACACGATCACGCACACACACACTCACACACGCACGCACGTACGCACGTACGAATATACATTCATACGCACATCGAATATATGATAATATTATAGGTATTATTTATTACGGTTTTGTATTAAGCAGATACGAGCGACTGCAGCTTGCTGTTACCTCAATACGTTTAGTAATAGATATGTTTAATAACTATTTAGTGTAACCTTATAATGACCTTGGTTTTTTAAATTTATTTTTGTCTATGTGTTGTGTATGTATCGCTGTTGGGTTACCAATACCTATTATTGTTTTTTATAGACTAGTGGGCGGACGAGCAAGCGGTCCCACGTGATGGTAAGTGTTACCGCCGCCCATGGGCACCTGCAACACCAGGGGGCATGCGGGTGCGCCGCTGACCTTGCAAAATCCTATTCACAGCTCTCTTGAAGAACCCCATATCGTAGAATCATGGAAAGACTATATTAGTATAGTAATCAAATAGTATAGTATATATTAGGTTATTATAATTGTATATTAGTTATTTAAGGAATGCCTGTAAAGTTATTTGTCAGGAGAAAAGTGCACGCTGCAATCAAACAGCCGCTGGGCGTGCTTGACTGGTCACGTTACCCCTCTCTCACAGAAAACTACCTTGAAATGTACTGCATTTCCCTAATGTACGAGTACGTGCGTGTTTCGGTAGTGAGTGAGATGTGCCAGAGCCCATTCCCATCCTATCCCTGCCCATTTTACCAAGCCTATCCTCAAATCCATTCCTATATCGCCAAAGATAGGCAGCACATTCGGGGGCGTGTCAGCGTTTGTCATTTGGGACTAATGTTGGCATGTATCGCAGATGTCTATGGGCGACAGTATCCGCTTACCATCGGGTGGACTGTATGCTCGTCTGCCGCCTTCGTCCATAAAAAAAACAATTGTTATAAATGGAAGTGTTGGTGTGTCTTAATAAATTAATTAATTAAAAAAAAATAGATATTTAATTATTATAGATTGTCCTTTAATATACACATACAATACGAGTATAAAAGTTTTCTATGACGTATTTTTAAACCGGTCGTCACAATTTGCATCGCTTATATGTATTTCAAATTATTAACAAGTCAACGAGTATTTTCAAGAACTGCTATGTGTTAATTACTTCTTTAAAAGGAAATTGTTCATTAACATTATTTTATTTATTTTAACACATCTATAAAAAGATTGTTAATGACTGCGAGGTCGAGGTAATAAAGGTTTGTTCATACACCTTACAATCGAACATTATAGTTTACAGGGATAGATAACGCAAGCTTTCAAAATTCCCACGGTACTTGATTATAAAGATTTTAAATAAATCAATCATATAGTATGAAAGACCTGTTACCTGTACAGTTTTCTCTTTAGTCGAAACATCATAAGCCAGTCGGTCTTGCTTGGGATAAACCCAGTAGCAAGAATGTAAGTCTCTCTCAGAACCGGTAATATGAGTCGATATTTTGTTGCTAAAGCCTTTTTACAAACACCGTTCGGTTCAGTGCCTTTCTAGAAATGGTAGAATAATTAATGCATATCGCAATTATTTGATAACTGGAGATTATATATAAATTTTTTGACATTTATTTTTTCTTTATTGATTATTATTTTAAAGATGACATGAATTGTATTTTTTTTTAATTTGTATTCTTTTATTGTTTACATTTGCATGCTTTAGATTAGAGATAGAAAATGGCAGCCAATTGAATATTGATAACTATTTAAGTCATCTATATATAAATAAAAATGGATGTTGGTATATCTGATGTTAATAGACTTCGTCACCGTTTGACCGATCACCATGAAAGTTGGCACATATGTATATGTATTTTTTCATGGACAAGGTTTTTATGCTATCCACTTGGTTGTAACTCGCCAATATACAGAGGTAAATAAATATACACAGGCAGGATAACGTCTGCCGGGTGCAGCTAGTAAATCATAAATTTGTTTCGTTAATATAATTATACAATTTTATACGCGTGGCGTGTCACGTGATACATATCACGTGATCTCCTTTTAACTACAAGAAATACCTCTAGGAAATACCGATCTTCCATAACAGATTACATCGTTATACATGATTAATATGATAAAAGTACAAAATTTAAGTAAGTAAAAGATATTAAAGTACAACTATTTATGTACCCATATTCGGCATATAAACGATTTGATTGATTGATTGACGATGAGAGAAAATGTGTGAGTGTCGTTCCAAGTCATCAACAAACATGAAATTAGTGGCAATGTAGGTATTTTTTTTTTCTCTATATTTATTTAGGGGCTTTTACACTGTTGTGTATGTCAGCCCCATGGTACCCTAAAAGTTACCATTTCACTATCTATCTATCTGTCTTACTTATCTACATATATCTATACTATAATTACGTCTGTCTGTCTATCTTACATATCTACCTTATTATCTATCTTAATTTATATGTATATGACTCTGATGGCGACTCGCAAATTCGCACAGAATGTTTGCAGCTTTCGATGTTGATTCGGACAGAATTCTATGGAACATCCCTACATCACACCTGCTCAGATTTAGAGTCTCCATCAGAGCCTTCCTCTCAGGTTAGTTCTGGGAACACTTCAACAACAAGTGTTGGACATCTTCCACCACAACTTTCGCAATTAGGGGAGTTATTTGTTTTCATAAGAAAATCAAACTTGTTTAGTGGCATATATCCAGACTGCAACCTGAAAGCTATGACAACCAGGTTCCTATTCAATTTAGAGTCCAAAAACCACGGTATATGAGGCGGCTCGGACTGCATACTTTTATACCGTAATGTAGGTATTTGTAATGATCGACTACAATCTGGGACAACCTCTATGTCACAAGTGAATTGCTTTTTGGACATGTTTACTTCTCATTTTTGCAACATACATACATACGTCATCTATTATGTGCGTTATGACGTACGGTGTCGAAACTTAAAATCTGACAGTGGGCCTGAGTTTAAAGACGCTCAGTAAACGATGCAAAGCATTACTCTCGATGGGTCTTTGCTTGACAAAATCCGGAACGAAAGAAATTCACGAAACAACGATATCAACAGTCTTATTTCATGTACGACCGGTGACTCTTGAAAGGCCACCAGGGCCACAAGAACTTAGACATACACGATGTTGAGGCAATCAAGGTTTTTAGCCGGTAGGAGTCCGGCACTACCTGGTACCACCTAGACTAGCCTAGCTAGACTAGATGGTACCAGGTGACCATGCAGGGTTTTCCTTGATTGTCTCTCCTAACATAAAAAAAAAAATAAAAAAAAAAAGTCTTATTTCACAGAACACAACAGAAAAATGAACTGCATTTTCCATTTTATTCTATTCCCCCAAGGAGAAAATATTATTATGTATGTACCCACCGGTGGGCCATTCAAAATTTCGCGTTCGATTCGTTTGAAACAACAGACAATGATAATGTTGCGAATATACTTTGATAAGTTCGATTTGCAAGCGAAAATCGCCCTAATGTTTTAGAAATGTCAAAGTAACCTTGAGGTGCTTAAAAATATCGTTGGCCGACTGAAGTAGGTACGTGTTTCGGTAGTGAGTGAGATTTGCCAGAACTCATTCCCATACCATCCTATTGTATCCTTTCCCATTTTCCCAACCCTTTGTCTAAATTCATTCCTAAATGTTCTAAGGTAGATAGCGTATCCAGGGGGGGGGGGGGGGGGTCAACTTTTGTCATTTTGAATTGATGTTGGCATGTATCGCGGATGTTGCAGGGCGACAGTATATATTTACTATCAAGTGAACTGTCCGTTGGTCTGCTGCCTTTTTTCTATAAAAAAAGTTCAACGAATGCAATTTGAACGATAATCAAACTACATATAAAAAAGGGTGGAATGTCCTCCGGTCATCTGTTGGAAGAGGCGAAGATTATGTGTGATGGCGGGCTTTGGGTGATACATACACAGCAGTGGAGAGACATAAGCTGATAGTATGATGTGGTATTTATTAACAACCCATTTCATTTCTTTTTTCCATATATGGCAATGGTGCAATTAGCACATTCTGCCAGTGTTAAGTTTTCGTCGTAATAAACAATTTCCAACTATAAAACGTATCCTGTCAATGTCCAGGCCCGTCGAAGTAAGTCAGTAGTCGCTCAGCAAAGCGATAGTAGGTATACTGAGGACAGAAGAGGACGCCTTGGAAGCGCACGGAACACGCAGTCCTATTCTTTTATTTGATTATAACGGACATTACGCACAAAAAACACTTTGAAGTTTAATAAACTATCACTATTAAACCACAAAACATGCAATGCACAATTTTTATAATAAATCACACAAAAACTCAACTTCACTTCTCGAAAGGTGCAAAGGTGCAAAAGGTCCCGGGTATTGAACCCGGGTATTGATATTATAAATTAGTTTGGTTATACCAATTTGCAACAGAAATAGCAAATTACTCAAAGGTACAAGCGATTTGAATGAAATCTCTTTCAATATAAAATTATTGGCGACCGACTGAGGTCCTTACTTGCTGTGCAAAAGTTTCCGGGTTCGATTCCCGGTCGGACATTCATTTGTTTAAAGACAAATATTCATTTGGGTGTGTATCTGTCCTTCTCTTTGCCTCTGGACCCACGACGTAGGTAATCCTAGTGTGGGCCATTGAATGCGGCCTTATTTATTTATCTATATCCTAACGTCTATGCGCACGAAGTCGCTGAACATAGATGTATTTTTTTTTTATAGTATGTGGGTATTTTCGAAAGGTAGTCTAGATTTTCCATTGTCATATGGCACTGGTTGTATGTATGTCATTATGCTACCAGGGCTAAAAATCATTTTATTTTCACGTATAAATACTTCTTTCTTTCAATACGTATGGTAGGAGTTATATTATTCACCTGCGTCTAGATTCTTAGCATCTGTTTTTTGTTTTTGACTCGCATCCAACTGGATGAACGCACATGCTATTTTAAACCAGTCTAAACTGGTTCAGCCAGACGTAAACATATACAAAATGACTTCTCTACACTTACACGTATATGTATTCCGCATCGTAAAAAATACTTAAGTTTAAGGAAATATAAAAGAAATCTACTTATTACACACATAGCGACTTTCTATTTTTTTTTATTTATAAAGCACACAGGGCCGAATTTAGGCAATACATTTATGAAAAGTAATCAAACAGTGATAACTGGCCAAAATGCCTAATAATGTGTACCTAAAAATACACAAGTTAAAATAAAATATAATATAAACTATTTTTTTTTATAATTCTGAAAATATTAACCACTCATACGATTGACCTTTGACCTTTTAGATAGATAGATACACTATTGTACACCAATAACATACAGAGAAATACAAAGTACAAATAAATACAACAACCGGCGGCCTTATTGCTAAAGCGATTTCTTGCAGGCAACCTTTGGGTAGTGAGGAAAAGTCAGTAGATGAAATAGAGATCGATGGTGCGATAAGGAAATAATGACTTTATATACATACATAGATACATACAGAACATACATACATACAGAAATACACATACATATACATATATACATACATACACAAACGGAAAAGAAAAGAGCGTAAGAGAACTGTTAATCTGCGAGATACTCGTAGTGTTCTCCCACGAGTGTTTTAAAACTTGCCAGAAATGGCCGATGGCTGTCTGCATTAAAATTGCAATGACTTTTAATCAATATAACTTCAATATAAGATTTGAAACAATCCAGAAACCCCCTTTCAAGTATTAAACTATATTAACAAAAAACTGTTTTGGAGATGCCGCCATTTCGGGTTGGTTCTACATCTTCGAGGGATAGGCTGAAGAATTTCATACGAAAATATTAATAACTAGCTAATACCCGCGACTTTTTAAGACTTTAGAATATGTTTGGTTAGTTTGATTCCCGTGGGAACTCCATAATTTATCTAGATCAAAAGCACACTAGGTATTGGCCCCTTATATAAGCTATATATAATCATGGCAAGTTTCATTGTATCCAGTGGATCTTGCGAGATGCGAGTTTAAACAGACGGACGGACGGACAGACAAAAAACGTAAAAGTCGGTTATTTTGAGCTGTGTATCGTTCGTAGAGTAAGTACACTGCTATGAGTTTTTTTAAATAGTTCGTGTACAGACACGGCTCTGTTACAATTTTATGATATGTATAGATTGGCTGAGATACGGCGAGTCAGCGTCGGACTGGCCATATAGTCGAGATGGCGTTTGCCAGCCGGGCCCCAGCCTGCGCGGGGCCCCCCACGGGGCTGGCTTGCGGGGCTTGCCGCAAGCCAGGCGGTAGGTAGGATAGGAGGCCCGCGCAGGCTAGGTCCCAGCTCTTGCAACTTAAATGTAAACTAGATCAGATAGTTCGTTCATACAATTAGAGAGAAATGAAATAGATATTTTCCGATAGTATCCCATCTACCATTATCCAGTCTCGGGCCCCGGGCGGAGCCACCCGGGCCCTTCCGGCCCAGTCCGACCCTGCAGCGAGTTGAAGTTAAAATTTGTCGAAATAGCGTTACAAAAATTTGTCGTTTTGCGATTTTTTATATGGTTACATTTAAATAACTTTTCGTAACTTTTACTGTTGGTGCTTCTCGATATATTCATTCGGAAAAAACGACTAACTGCAAATGGCAGGGTTACGTGCTAAAAATAGGGGTACACCGCACACCTATATTGCATAACTTTTTCTACAGAAAACTAGCTTTGTATGTGATTTAGTCTGAGTGGAAGTTTTATTTATTTTACTTACTAAAATAACTTTATTTTAGTTAATCGTAAAATAACAAAATAACTTAATAAAATCTTAACAAACATTTTGATCCTTAATCGAGATGAAATATTTTTCATTTTTAATTTGGAAGTCGTGATCTCCATGATGCATTGCAATAGATAGATTTCTTTGAAATCTACATATAACACGACTCCATCCCAGTTCTTTGGCGGTATCTCGAATGAGTTATAATATAACTTATATTAACTTATACTTAACTTAACTTATACTTATATTCTCGTCTCATTTGCCACCTTGTATAAAAAATATACGGCTTCAAGGAAATACGAAGGCGAAGACTGGTCTTCTACTATCTGCCTGAAAATTAAAAACAAAGGACTCACCGTGTTCTTTCTCGTAAAACCTCCTGAAGAGCGCCAACGAGGAGTCGTATTTCACTTCTTCGGGCAAATCCAGCCACAGCTGGACAGCTCCAGGAGTCAGCTCGGAACACGACACCAGAGAGTACTGACTCCTCGCCAATTCCGGGGTCGAAGTCCTGCCGGTAGTTAATTTCTTGAGAAAATTCATGGTTTTGCACTTGAACGAATTTTTCAGATTCACTTTTTGGAATTTGTGTCGAAGGAACAGTTTTTAAGCCACTTTTTGAGTTTTTTCGAGCTTAGAGTTACTTAAATCCTACATGAGAAAACTCTCAACTTTCTTTTACGGCATTCTTATTTTATGCTGCACTCTCTTGTGACTTTTTTCGAAAAGAACACGTGTCTCTCGAAGACTGGTTTTGGTTTCCACATTAGACTTAAATTCGACAGTTTTCAAGAATTCACTTCCTCCACTGCACTTTTTGAGTTAACTTCAGAAAAAAAACAACTTTTTAAGATCGTAGCTGCACTAGTTGAAAATTTAAATATTCAATATGTTTTGGTAAATAATGTGTGAAAGAGACTGTTGATAAAACGTTAGTTTTGTCTTCGAATGTTAATTTAATAAAACAAGAAATTTATGTTTTGAAACGGAATTATTAGATACAATGTCAATTGTCATTGTCAATTGCCAGATTAAGTACATCTTTTTAAATTAAAGACTAATCAAAGGATTCCTCTTGAACACATAGCCTATGTCCGAGAAGGGTGTATAGTTTTTGTCAGTTTGTGATGAGTATAATCGTATTTTAAGGTACTTAACTATAGAGTTACATATATTTACAGATAAGGAAGGTAATATATATTTATTTATTCCAAATAAAAAAGTACACACATAAAAATAATGTACACTGTATAGCAATTCGTATTTATAATCATATACCTAATAATATCTACGAATTGCCGTTTAAATAGGTACATTAAGTGTAAATTCTTCCAATTATTGTTGGATAAATTATATTATACTATTGGCGAGTTCTTAAGTGACAAATTATAAATTGAATATATTAGTTATTGCCATTGAAGATTATTTAAATAACAGTGAAATATAAATAAATATAAAGGTATTAATGACAATGACGTAGAAATAATAATATAATGACATTCATTCATTTTTTTTGTTTCGTTTCGACACTAAATATAATTTGACATTTAACATCGAATTATTTTTTTAATTATTTTAATTAAAAATGTAAAATTGTCTTTTTAATGTAAACTTGTTTTTAATGTGATTTTGTATTGTAAACATTTGCACGCCAGTTAGCTGGCAGAATATGTCGAGCTTGTATAACTTATCATAAAACCTGTATGTACCCTTTTTTTAATTAAAAAACAAACAAAAGACTAAATTATTTCTAACAATGTAATTTGAGAAGATTGGTTGAACCAACCTTTGTATTTATGTAGAGTGAATATCACTTAATTAGGAGTATTGTTTTTTTTTTTGCACTAAAGCGGCAGACGAGCATACAGTCCACCTGATGGTAAGTGGATACTGTCGCCCATAGACATCCGCGATACATGCCAACATCAATCAAAAATGACAAACTTTAGCACGCCCCCGGATGCGCTGCCTACCTTTGGAGATATAGGAATGGATTTGGAGAGAGGGTTGGGAAAATGGGGAGAGATAAGATGGGAATGAGCTCTGGCACATCTCACTCACTACCGAAACACGTACGTACATTAGGGAATTAAGATAAAGTGGGAAATGCAGCACATTTCAAGCTAGTAGTCTGTGAGAGAGGGGTAAAGAGGCCAGTCGAACGCGCCCAGCGGCTGTTGGACTTCAGCGTGCACTCTGCCCCTGGCTCTCTCCCAATTTTCTGGAGAATTAGTCGAATTAGTTGAACTCCTCATAAAATACGTATACGCTTTCGCATCGGCTTCTGTACCTATAGTGGAGAAGTTAGTGATTTAAATATATTTTTTCTTCATTATATACAATACTTACCTACTATTTATTAGACTTATTCCATAAGTCCCTACTTACACCCATTAGTGGGGACTTTTGGTTTTCGCTCCACTTATCCCCAGCTGCTACATTGTAACACTTGAGTGGGGACTTATGGAAAAAAAAAGATCGTGACCAGCCCTTTTTGTATCCATTGCTGGTAATAAGCTTCCGCGTGCACATTGTCTTGTGCACGATAGATGTACGCCCTGAGAACGGCACGCTAACCGAGCGGGTTGGCGAGTCCACTCTTTTAAAGCTTAGTCGCCTTTTACAACGCCCATGGGAGGGGATTGGGGTGGCGGTGCTACTCTACAGCCGGTCGACATCACACCGCCAAACATTACTTATTATTTCTCTTTATACAACATGCAAAGCGAAACAAGCGACGACATTACAGCCACCGACTTGTGACTAATAAGGGGCGATGCACACTTGCACATTATAGTGTTACCACACGCCACAGCCACAGGCTTGGAGAATTGCATTTTAACAAGTTTAATAAAGTGTCATAATTTTTTTTTGTTGTATCTTTATCGATTCATTCAAACGTAGTTGTGGACAAACTCTTAATATCTACAAATATATTGGGAGAAGTGATAAAAAACAATTGCAAAGAAAACGTGGGCTTAAACTAAAGTAATTGTTTTATTAATTAAGTAAATAAAGTACTTATTCATACTGTGATATCGTAGAGATGACATCTAACTGTGTCTCTTCAACCATGACTGGTTAGAACTGGTTTGAACTGTATTTGAACTGGAATTATGCGGCTTAATCGGGTTACTTTCGGATTTTAGGCTGTGGTTTCGAATAAGCGTTTTTTTCTTATTATTGCCGAGTTTCTGCTAATAATTATATTTATTTATTTTATTTTTGAGGAAGATTAGAGACATGGTAAAAATATTATAGTAATAATGTAACGAAAAAAAAAATTATTATATTATTTAAAATCTCCCAAATTTGTGCAGCTGTATATTAAGGTCTAAACGTTATTATAATAACAAAAAAAAACAATATATAAAGAAAAATACCTTGGATTAAACGGTATTCGTGCAGTGGATTTACTTTGGTCTCGTGCGAAAATAGAAAAGAAAACGAGTCATTAGTCATTATTAATGGCCGGGTGGGCTGATGGCTTGAATGTCGTCTTTAGTGGATGGATGATACAAATGGAGGATTGTGTGTTTGACTAGCATAAAGAGAGGTCTAACTGACTATTTTCTAAGAAAATTACGCCAGCGTCTACTAACACTATTATTTAAAATATAGCAATTCTATTTTTTTTCAATACATTGTAATACAAAGTACAAAGTAACAACTAGCTTACTTCCAACTTATTGTAAATATTGCTGTTATTGTAAAAACTGCAAGATGAACTAGTTTCGCCATACGAATTTACGGTTTATTTCTGTGACACTTTAAATAAAAAAATCGCCCTAAAGAAACCATAGCCTATGCAAAGATAAGGCAATATTTACTCGACGTACACTACCCGGGGGTGGTACAATGCGACTAGACTTGAAACAATCACATTTATTTAGGTAAAGTTATATAGGGCTGAATTTAGAAAGGTATAATCTAATAGAAAAGTGCTTAACATTTTTTTTTTTTTCTTGTAGGTCGTTGCGTACGGTAATCAACATGCTAATGTACCTAATACGCAAAACCATACAAAACTAGTTCTTATTAGTAGCGCGTTAAGGTATCATCGGGTATAGGTTGACCTGTCGCTGGCTGTACCTTCAGTAGAAACTAGAGTTTAGTATTTCGAAACTGTTTTATTACATCTCCACACCAGCTGAATTTAAAATACCAATCGTATTCTTAATATCTTAATGGGTGCATTTGTAATGTTTGTCAAAAAAATAGCTTGTATCTACATATGTATATGTAGGTTATACTCAAAGACGAGCCAAATCGGGTTAGTAGTTCCAAAATTATGACGGTGTAAATTTTATTTTATAAGACACACCAACACTATACATATAACAATATTGCAATATAAGACTAATCCTATTAGAGCTTCTAAGAATACCTATTACAGGTGACAGGTGTACACGACATCATAATAAAGTAACATCGTCGCTTTAAAATAGATATATTAATGTTTTGACTAAAAATTAAAAAAAAATCCCGAGTAAATTTTAACTAAAATTTTAACGTCTATACATACAAACTAGATATATGTCGTTGGATAGGACTAGTAAAGGTATATATATATAACTGTCGTCTCACTGTGTCGCCAGCCCTTCCGGAATACGAAGATGGCCAACCGACATACTGTAGGTAGTTAGTAATGGGTACTTAGTGGGTTCTTATCAAAGCAACCTGGTTGGCAACTTCTGGGGGGTGAAGCAGATAAGGAGGGGTTCATTAAAAAGTCAAATTTGAAATTTAATTGCTACGTGAATCTTAAGTAATAAGAATGTTCCATTTTCAAAACACATATGAATTAAAGACTTCGAGAGCTACTGAACACAGAACACTATATAAGACTCAACCGTGGTTGCCCTAGAGAGCTTGTATAACATATCAGCTCATATGTATTTTCAAATCGATGATTGAATTATATATGTTTGTTGAATACTGCTAAATTAAGATAGTGGCTCACCAATTAAATATTGCGACTGTTCAATTTTTTTTTATTTCACTATTTTGTCGACGACTGTACTAAAAAGTTTTTGCCGCCAAAATCCGATAAGGTCAAATGCTCATGTTATGAGCAAATAATCACAGGTTAGCCCGTGTTAACACCACGAAATCTTATATTTATATCAAATACGATTTTAACGATGCGTTCCATGTGAAAAGTCTTTTAGTGTACGCGAGACGATTCACGACACGATTGTGTTACAAAAATGACTACAAAAAATATAGATTTGAGAAGGGGATTCAATTAGTGACCCTTAGTGGATATGTAGATATATATCGAATTTCGCTATTCGTTATTAATATATGTGTGTATAAAGGTATATGTAGGTATAATAAAAACTCATTTCATATGTGTGTGTTATTAATTTTAAAATAAGAGATTTACTACTGTACTGCGGGATATAGGCCTCTCGCAAGGCCCGCCATCACTTTTGATTTTCCACTCTTCTTCTTAAAGTCAATGGTATATTTCGCCAGGGCGCGTCCCACACTGCACCTCCCGGTATCAATTCCATGACTCATCTATCATCAGACAGATAACCCCATCAGTTATCTGTACTGCGACAAATATGATCAGCCCATTGCCACTTCAGTATGCTGATTTTATAATATATGGTAGCCACACAACTGACCATAAAATTCGTTACAAAATACGTGTTTTACCTTCTTAACTGAAGTGGCCATAATTATACATTGACACACTTTTATTCTCTCTTCGTATTTGTCAACACCTTAATATGTACTCTTATATTACCTTCATTTATTTTTATTATTTCATTACTTTATTATTATTACTTTATAATTTATTATTATTCTTTAATTTAACACGCCATATATGACTATTTAGTTATTAATTTATTAAATAATATACTTTTGTCCGTGTGTCATCAATAGCTCCATTGAAAATCAGCGCTGTGACTGACACTTACTCACAGCATATGCTGAGTTGGGGACCATTTTCGATATCGCAACACACAGATGCATAAAAATACCAATGCGTCATTTTATTCTTTTTTTAATTACTTTTTTTTTCATCGTTATGGTGTGTGGCGGGCTTAAGCTGTATCAACGACTTTAGTACTTTAGTCAATCCTTTCGTTTCGGATCTTATCTCGAAAAGATATTCCGAGCATAGCTGCCTCCATAGCTCGTTGAGCAACTTTGAATATCAAAGGTCACGTTTTTTATAAATACAGATTAAAATCCCGTGAGAATTATTATTCTACGTAGGTACTAAATATCGTGAGGTATAAAGAACCCTTGTGTATAATGACGTTTTAATTTCACACCTACGCTTTGACACGCCAACTACATTACAATAACATTTATTGCGTGTAATGTATAATGATTATACAATATTTACATGTACATATGGTCATGATGATTGATAACTGGAATGATACCTACAAAATGATCACAGAAGACTGCTTGATAAAAACGTGCCCCATCCTCTCCTAGGTTGGGAGTGCAAAGAGATAACGAGATTTCATTTTATTATTATTATTTGGTACACAATATCGATTTGAGAATAAATACTAGATATTATACAAGCACTCTCGGTAGCGATGGGTAGCTCTAACTCCGGATTCAATGAATCAAAAGATCCGAAACCGTGAGCGAAGCAGGAACTCTTAATTATTCCAGCTAACTGTTATCGACTCCGAGGAGTTATTTATTCCTTTCATTTTTGAATTGCTGAGTTACATGAACGAACATGATGCAAATCGAATGAGTCGCTCTCGGGCTCTTATAAAAAATGAAGTAGGTGAATCAAAGGAGTCTAGGAATCGTTAAGAGGAGTCGGATCCGCGAGCGGAGCCGGATTAAGTGAGCCGAAACACTCCGAGGAGTCGTGAATACCCACGACTAACTCTCGGGCAGGTACGTTAAGAGTGCAATAGTGTTCTATATTCAGTAGCTCTCGAATTATTTAATTATTTATTCGAGTATTTAAGTTTCAAATTTGCTTCACCCCTCATCTGCTTCACCCCCCCTCCCCCACCCTCAAAAGTTGCCAAGCAGGTTTCATTGTTAAGAACGTATGATGTGTCCATCCATCGATGGTATCGATGGTCCATATAGATGGTACACAGCAGTCAAAATACATTCATCAATAACAATATTTCTTGGTTTATGTAGGCATATTTCTAGTAATTTCTAGTAGCTTTCTAGTATTTATAATATGCAATTTTTTGTAAGAGGAAAGTGCACGCTGCATTCCCACAGTCGCTGGGCGCACTCGACTCTCTCTCGCACACCCTCTCTCACAGAAGACTAACTTGAAATGTACTGCGTTTCCTACTTTATCGTATTTCCCCAATGTGCGTACGTGTTTCGGTAGTGAGTAAGATATACCAGAGCCCATTCCCATCCCATCCTATCCCTCCCCATTTTCCCAACCCCTTCTCCCAAGCCATTCCTTAATATGCAAAGGTGGGCAGCTCATCCGGGGGTGTGCTAACGTTTGTCATTCTGGACTGATGTTGGCATGTATCGCGGATGTTTATGGACGACAGTATCCACTTAACAACAGGTGGACTGTGAGCTCTTCTGCAGCCTTCTTTTCTTAAAAAAAATAATCTATCAATTATTGTTGTGTTCGCACAAGATTGGCTGGAAGAGATCGCATTAGCGATTTGAGTTTTGTGCTATTCACTGTACTCTTTGGTGTGCTGTAAAGTGTAGTCACTTAGTTCTATTTAGGATTGGGATAGGGATATATTGTACTCTTCAACCGGTTTCAGATACGGATATGAAATTATTTCGAATACGATTTCGGTTACGGATATGTTTCAGGAAATGTATTACTAATTGAAAACTAACACCAAACTGAGAACAATTGCAATTTTACTGTCACAAAGAACGAACGAAAAATCTGTCAAATCAAATGCAAGCGCCAAGAAATTCGCCTCGTTTGAATTCCGCAATGAGTAAAATTATTTGTTGTCCGTTTCTAATACTTTTTTTTAATTCGGATATACCTAGTTCTAGTAAATAACTTAGAGTATATACCTACTCCTTCGGCTGGTTTTAACTAACGATTTCCCGCCATTCCTTTGCCTACATTCATATCCAATTAGTTGTAACTGGATCGCTTATAACAAGATTTAGTTAACAGTTCTAACTATAATTTTGTTATACAGAATTTTAGAATTGTCGGCCGGTTTCGGAATAACACCATCCCATATCTTCTCGTGGGTGTCATAAAAGGCGATTAAGGAATTACAAAGTCACTACCACAAGCCCACTACACCACCTTTTAAAGATTTCGAAAACCCGCTTGATCAGCATGACGTAGATGACGGAGGCGATATATCACTCATGCACAATACAATGTTCATAAAGTGGCTCATATTCAGCAGTGGGCGATAAAAAGGTTTGGGATGCTACAGTAATTATTACAGTACGAGTATGTAGATAGTGAAGGACAACCTTCTGTTGGATATGGTGTTAGTTTATAATCATGGTTAAATATGAAGCAGAAACGCAGCGGTAGGTACGGGCCGAGAATATAAATTTATGAGCACACGCATGTTAGTCGATTATAGAAACTGGGGTTCGCTGATATACTCATATATCAGCGATATCACGATCTATATCAATTAATATTTATATTGACATATATCAATTGATATTTATCGTCGAAACTAGAATTTGGGCAGATACAACCGTTTTTAAATTGTTATATTGACATAAATAAAAATTATGATCACTGCCGCTGCCAGTGATCCAACATTAAATTATATATAATTTCGTTGAATGTTAAGTTCACTGATTTATTACTAATCTCAAAGACTCTATCTTTTGTTACTCTTATTTTTTATTTTGTTTTATAATAAATAAGTCTAGTAATCAAACTCAAGAGTATCATTTGACAATTTTGACACATTAAAACCACTTACAGAATGAAATTTGCGTCTTTTTTATATATAACAGATATCGGATATTTTGATGTTTATTAAATATAAATATCGGATTTTTACGAACCCTGATAGAATCACTGCTTTTAATTGTCACTATCTCGACGGCGAGAGGGAAATATCATGAGGAAACCCGCATGCTCCAGAAATAAAAAAAAATTTGGAGTATGTGATTCACCAATTCGCACCAGACGAGCGTGGTGGATTACGGCCCGAATATTGATCCCCAGTGATTTACTAGGGGAGGTCTGTGACCTGCTGTGGGACCTTATAGGCTGATACAATTTTACATATTCGAAGTTGAGCCAAATGGATTTAGGTACTTTCAAAATTATTACGGCGTATACTTTTCAATTAATCCCACAATATATACAACTGATTAAACACGTTATTTTTAAAACGTAAGGGAAATAGGGAAATCCCCCTTCTGGCACTGCCATTGATCTTTTTTACAACACGTTGACTTAGTGCTTGAATGGCCAATCAACCTGTGACCAAATTTTACAGGACAGGTTTCTCTCGTTTGATATTGTTAGTAAAAGATATTCATTAAAACCTGTGATGATTTAGAAATTATGTGGTATATATACCACATGATTTCTAAATCATCACAAGCTCTAATAGATATCTTTTACTAACAATATCAAACGAAAAAAACCTGTCCCGTAAAATTCGGTCAAAGGTTGATTGGCCATTCAAGCACTAAGTCAACGAACAGTAGTCGTATTCCAAAGTATATACAAATGAGATTTCACCCGTGTACCTACTATTATTATTCCCTAGTATTTGGATATTTTCAAACGCTGTGACGTCATGGAAAGATTATTAAAATCAATACTTCAACAGATACTTAATTGGAAGTTTAGAAGAGGTAATTGTGAAGTGTGTATATTTGTATATTGACAGATCAATTTACAAATACCCATTCGTGAGAACTCCTGACCTCAAGGGGATGACGTCACCATGAACCTTTATAACGAGGTCCTAGTAGCGGCAGTGACGCCAACTTACCGTAAGCGCTAGATCTGGCGATTGTTTAGCTCTGTTAGCGCCAAACATATTTAACGCCTAACGCCAATTCTAGCGCTTGTTTAATAACGTTCCTCGTCATTGAAATGAGAAAATCTAACCACATACGTGTAAGGAAATAAAATTGTTTAAATTAAATATAGACTGGCTCAAAAGGACAAGAAACACGAGCCGTAAAAAAACTTAGCTATCTAACACGTCGGTCAAATACTTAATAGTTATCCTTTCTTTTCATATAAGCTCTGATAATTTTTGATAAAAAAAAGTCGCGTCGAGCTGTGTCGGGGGCACACGGCCGTTGGTTTAACGTGAAACGTCTATGTCGGCGAGTCGTTTTTATCTCGCTGGTATCTTCACTCGTTATGTCCATTGGTACAGGTACAGCAGAGGTAGAGGTGCTCGTGGAGTCGGCGTCGTTCACTAAGCGTGCCGTGGCAGTTTTGCGACGCTCCCGAAACCGCCTCGCTCGCTCGGCGCCGGACATTGGGGTACCTGTGCGTGGCCCATAACCTCCTCTTTCCAACGATAGGCGTGATTTATATTTTCGACTGGCTCTTGCACGGGCTGAGGCCGACATATTGTATTTCAATACTTTTTTATAGACTTACTTGTTATTTTTACCTATAAATATTGTCCAAATTACACTATTTTTTGCTTAAATCAATCGATCTAGATAAACTCTATACACAACCGCACGAATCACCGCGCTATCACGTCTGAGTCGTGAGCTACACTGAATATAAAGGAGCGAAAGCGCCGGTTTCGGCTATTCTGCGCGGTGCCTACTTCCCCGCTAACCCGCTCGGCCCCTACGCAAACTCAAGGTCACAACAGCGAGCTGACTATATAAGCTAAATAATGATACTAGATTTATATCTCTAAGACTAATAGTTTTGTAATTATTAAGGTAAGACGATATATACCTTTTCGTTAAGGTTCACTTTTCTGACCTGGTACTCGTATGTTTCGGTGTGATTTTAAAGACGTTTCACGTCAAAATTGATAATATGAAAGTTTCCTTTCATTATTTAATGTTTTCTTTGATCTAGCGCGTTTTTCGTAAAAACATGCCAATCTAGCGCTTTTTTAACGCCAATTCAGTGCGATTTTATTAAAGAGTACCGGCAACACTGCCTACAGGTCCACGGGCAATTAGAGTTAAGCTGTAGTTAGGATTTAGATTTTTTTTAAGTAATTGTAAAATAATGTTTTTTTTATAACAATTCTCGTGTTGGCGTTGTTATTTTCGAGTACAATACCTAGGGCATCATTTACGTATCCGGTACCTATTAGGTACTTTCGCTTACACAATAAACAAAGGACACTCCGGCAGAATAATAACATCCTGCGGTTGCGTAATACGTGATTAAAATAAATAAAATACAGTCTAATACCTAAGTATAACAAGGAAAAATATAATAAGACCTCGACTATAAAAATCGGTCAAGAGCGTATCAAGCATAAGTAGGGTTCCGTGGCCGTTTCAGACACCATTTCTTCGTACTCATACTTGTTTGTCATACTGGTGTGACCACGGGGATTCAATGCAATGCAACCAGCCCTTTCAGTATCCACTGCTGGAGATGGGCTTCCTCGCGCCTCCTTGAGCCGTGTGGTGTCGGCCGTTTATAGAATATTGAATTGAATTAATTATTATGGCGCGTTTATATATAAGTTTCAAAAACAAACAAACAATTTATATTTTAGTAAATAATTAGTTTGTATACGAATGTGCAGTGCCTGCGCAAACCTTCTAGGTTTACGCAGGCACAAAGTAGGCAACGCAACATAAATGTATTGTTTTTAAATAAATTAGAAAAGCAACATCAGCCAACACTCCGCGTGGGTGTCTTAAAAGGCCATCAAGAGATAATAAAGCGGCTACCTAAATGCCTGAAGAACCACACCACCAGTAAAAGAGTGGAATCGCTAACCCTCGTGGCCGGAGTGGTGTTTTATGGCCACATGGGACGATAATGTGCACACGCACATGATAATGTGCATAAGGAGGGCCCGTGTTCACGGGGATATGCGGGGTTGAATAAAAAGATATCTGCATGGTCTTAATACTGAATTTGGAAGAAAGAACGAATATAAATTTCTTTTATGAAAACTATCAACTTTGATACGGGGTCCATATCTCGGTTATGCTAAGATTGGCGATTAGGTTCAGAAAATCGAAAATTATAACAGTGTAGACTTATCAAACAATCCTAAAAAAATCGACGTCTTGCATACAAACTATATGTCTATACATACAACTATAAATAATAACTATTTATTTATTTATTCAGACAACACAGATCCATAGAAATGTTAGTACTCGTAAGTAACTTAAAAACTATGTTAGTACTCTATAACAAAGGTGGATTTAGTCTTTTTAATAAACGGCTCAAACTCATACTGAAAATACATATTTATTGCAACAGTAGGTATGAGTTGTTAATTATAAAGGAACAGTTAAACAAATGACCACGGCGCAGACGCAGCAATCGAGGGGGTGACATGAAAGACCGAGGTTCATAAAATTTATCGTCGTAATATTATTTTAAACCATAGTAACGTGTTTCTACTAGTAATTTTGTTACTAGTCATTTTTTATTAAATCTTTTGTCTTTATTTTTTAAATTTGCGGGCATTTTATTGATACTACAGCGGTTTTAATGCAAACTATGCAAACCCCGCGAACTATGCAGTCTTAATTTAGATTGTCGTGTTATTAAATTATTTTTATATCGTGACTCGTTACGTAGCGGCTGGTCGCCTACGTTTGGAAAATAATGTTTATATTTAGTTACGAATTAGCAAATTTCTAAGATATCGGTTTCTTGGACGTTACACTATGAAATGTATACATTTTTTTTGGAAAATAAATATATCTTATACGTTGGTTCTATTTCCTCAGAGTAAAATGCTTTATTTTAAGCGTAATAAACAGGACAGTTAAATTTCTCTGCAATCATCTTCAGGATGCTGTTGGAGTTGCCGCTCGTTCTGCTCAATAGTGAGGCGGTCCGCAGGAGGACCTCAAAGACATCCGTACGGTTTTCGGTGAACAGCGAAGACGCGCCGCGAAACCGAGGCAACCCCAACAACGCCCTGAAGGCGGTACTATACTGCATCCGCAGAAAATTGTACGACTTTTGAGTATAGCGAACCCATAGGCTGCCCGAGTAAAATGAAAAAGCTTTGAAAAGCATTCGTTATAAAACCTTTGTTTCTAATACGTACGAAATCTCTCGACGTGCGCTCACATCGCTCTTTTTTATATATTATATAACATCGCACAATCGATTTCTAAAATTAACAACAACAGACACTTGCAAAACCGCTATAGATTTTTGTCTTAGTTTCAAAGAAACAATTGGTTTAAAAAACATAGCCTTCAAATAGCGAAACGATACCCTTTTTTACATAATCATCGGGAATGAACCGGTTCTGAGCGTTCCATATCCAAGGTTCAAATGAAACGTTATTGCGGTTTTTTTTTCGTTTGTTAAAATAATGTTGTAAACATTTGGAATAGATTGACATAAGAAGTGGTGGATTACTCAACAGTGAGGATTTTTAAATCGAGGCTAAATAATGGATGAGTCTCTCTGTTATGTTTATGAATATGTTATTAGTATGTAATACCTAATCGTGTATTTAGGTACGCACTATGTCTGCCCATTTCATTGCCTACCAATCGCTCTGGTCGAAATCTCCTAAAGGGATAAGCACGCCTTTTGTATGTATGTATTTCCTTTTGTAACTATATTTATCATTTGTGTGTAAATAAAGTATATAAACAAATAGGATTAATGCATACCACCGGCAC
Source organism: Sesia apiformis (assembly GCA_914767545.1). Classification (NCBI taxonomy): domain Eukaryota; kingdom Metazoa; phylum Arthropoda; class Insecta; order Lepidoptera; family Sesiidae; genus Sesia; species Sesia apiformis. The sequence continues at coordinate 4,671,854 of OU611976.1, forward strand.
AATATATAGAACACATACATAATAACAACGTTGTTTCAACTATCTTTGTAAGTGTAACAAAGAGAACTGATTGATTACATTTACGATTATAATTTTTGTACCAAGCTGAACCGGTATCAAATGTATAATTATGATTCAACATCTCTATGCTTTGATATTCATTAATTTTATCATTCACTGTCTTACATAAACGAAGAACTGAGTGCACGGAACCACTTCAGCATGAGGTTAAATCGCCTGGTTTTTTACCAATGTATCCCAAGGTCAAACATAACAAACGCTCATAAAAGGTTATGTTCTTTATCATTGTAATTCGTTACAACGACTTTTGCTGGAAAATTATATTGTAGGAGTCCAAACAAAAAGAGTTTGGATTGGCCAGATTTGGATACTAGAATAGATGCCTGACCACAAGTGAAAAAACGAGATTATCACATTGGTTTTACATTTTTTGCTGCTACATTAATTTTATTATATTATCCACAATCATAGGTATAGTACGTCTACTGGGAATTGACAACATTCCACACGAGAAAAGGTCTGGGGCTATCTTTTGTTAAAAGATAAGGAGTAAAATAATTGATGACGATCAACGGGGGAAATATGACAATAGACAATAATAAAACCTAGCCAGTCTTGATATTTGGGATAAATGTTAAATGCTTCAAAATTGTTTATAGGATTTTTTTATTATTTTAACTACACATCCACTATTTACACTAAATATCATTCCGAGCTGGGATCTTCAAAATGGACATTTATGACAAATCTATCTACGAGTACATGCGCTTGCGATAAAAGTGAATTTCAAACGTCAACGGTGTATCTAAAACAATCGCGGAATTACGATTTTTCGTTTTTAAAACTTCTCGTTTAATCAGTTGATTGTTATTACACAAACAATTATCAGTTATTGTTTGTTATTGTTATCAGTTATTACACTTGAACCTTGTGTTGGGCATTATAACAAAATATATTTACTGACATAGAAGTACAGGCAGGTAAAAAGGGTCAAGATTAGTTGTTCCGGGAATTGCAGACGTAGTCGGCGGTGTAGTGATTTTATTATCGGCAATCCAACAAACAATAGGCAACTTACTCACCTATATTGAGTGGAATGATTCAAATTCCTAGTGGACGTTCATTATTTACACATAAAACACACACGCATATTTATCTACAGTACAGGTACTTGAGTGTATATAATGAGCGAAAAAATAAATTGTTAACAATAGTGTCTTATATGTTTTCTCCTCAAATGAGCGGCTTCTGAGCACCTGCTTCTCAAATGAGCGTTCATTTGAGAAGAATACCTATTCTATGGAATTGTTAGAGAAATCGTTGTAAAGAATGTACGCACTGGTTTTTATAAACTGTAATGCACCTTCTGTTATGTTTAAATTAATAAATACGTAATGTATTGCGCGTGTATTGAGGAAGCACTATCTTTTTAAGTTATTCTATATACGCAATTTGAAATGATTTGATACCGGTTTTATTTTTGGATTTATTTTATTATAAATTTGCCAAAACAAAGAAATAAAACATTTCCATGAACATGTCGAACATTATTTATATACTGTTACGAAGATCCTCTACTGATTGTTCATTGTACTGTGGCATGGTTTATAGTAAACAAAACTCTACACTGGCATAGCTCTGTTATCGGTTGCATTGTTAAATTGAAACTTGACGCCGGAATTAGTTACTTGCATGCTCCTGGGAATTTTTGTATGTATAAACATATAGTGGGTATAATTTTTGTATGTATAAACATATAGTGGGTATAATTTTTGTATGTATAAACATACAGTGGGTATAATTTTTGTATGTATAAACATACAGTGGGTATAATTTTTGTATGTATAAACATACGCTGTCGTACAATAACTATAGCTTTATGTGCGCCGTGTGGCGTCGGGCGACTATAGAATACCACCACCCCATCCCTTCCCGTGGGAGTCGTAAAACGCGACTAAGGGATAACAAAACTGCTACCACAAAAAGTGGACTCGCCAACCCACTTGCTCAGTGGAGCGTTTTAAGGCCATACATCCCTCATGCATAATACAATGTGCATGGGGAGCCCGTATCCACCAGGAAATAATAAAAGGGCTGCTTACTTTTTACATTATATACTAATTTATGACTGTTTTTTATTGTAACGATTACGAATTGTGGGACTGTTCTATCTTTTTCTATGGATGAAGGCGGCAGACATTCTACCTGATGGTAAGTGGAAACTGTAGCCCGTAGACATCCGCGATACATGCCAACGTTAGTCCAAAATGACAAACGTTGACACACCACCGGATGTGCTGCCTACCTTTGGAGATATAGGAATGTGATTGGAGAAATCTAATTTAGTTCTCAGAACTACGAAATCCCTTAAGGGTCATTTTGCATGCAAATATCATGCGTGTGTTACTATCATATTAACAGTGTAATAAAAACAAAAGGGTGTGGGTAAAGAGTAATTAAATCAAGGTCTCCACTGTCACGGCATCGTAGACAGTTGTAAATATTATTTTGAAAACTCTAAATCCACAGCGGGACATGATATTGAGAAGGAGAGAAAGAAGGGTCATTTCCAGAAAATATGTACCTTTGAGATTTGTTAGTCATCTGATAAGTAACAAAACTGATAATAATTGCTAACGAAACTGGTGTTCTAAGGCTTTGTACACATGCAATAAAAATATATACAGAACAATCTCACCTGGTTTTCTTACGCATAAATGCGAAATTAAAAAATCTTTACAAAATTACTTATTTTCGTTTATTACTTTTAAATAAATTCCGACATGTTTTTGGAACGAATATATTTTACTCGGTTTGCGGTAGGTGTGATTCGAAAGAAAATGTAACGTCACGTAAGATTTTTACCCCCTCCATACGCCTTTCTCTTTCTCTCTCTTTCTGTGAGCAGTTGCGGCGCACAGCTTGGCATGTGCGCAATATATTTAATGAAACTTTCTGTTGATTTATTGATTTAGATTTTATTTAGAATTACATTCGGAGTTTAAAAAAATGCGTGTCGATCTTCGTTCCTGACGGGGGTCCCCTGACCGCACACGTTTTTTTTTTTTATAGTCAAGTAGGCGGACGAGCAAGCGGTCCCAAATGATGGTAAGTTTTAACGCTGCCCATGGACACCCGCAACACCAGGTGTTGACCGGGTACGTCGTTGACCTTAAAAAATTATGAGGGGGAAAGTGCACGCTGCAATCCAACAGCCGCTGGGCGCACTCGACTGGCCACGTTACCCCTCTCTCACAGAAGACTACCTTGAAATGTACTGCATTTCCCACTTTATCTTATTTCCCTAATGTACGTACGTGTTTCGGTAGTGAGTGAGATGTGCCAGAGCCCATTCCCATCCTATCCCTCCCCATTTCCCCAACCCTTTCTCCAAATCCATTCCTTATTCTGCAAAGGTAGGCAGCGCATCCTGGAGCGTGCCAACGTTTGTCATTTTGGACTAATGTTGGCATGTATCACGGATGTCTATGGGCTACAGTATCCACTTACCATCAGGTGGACTGTATGCTCGTCTGCCACTTTTGTCCATAAAAAAAAAAAAAAAAAAAATTCTATTCACAGCTATCTTGAAGAACCCCATATCGTAGCATAATGGAAAGACGTCTTGAGGCAATTACCGCAGCCTTCAGTTTCGCAGTATAAACTGGCTTTTGAACCGAACAGTACGCGACACCTCCGTATCGAGGAAATGGAATGCACCGTGATGCACGGCACTTCTGTGCCGGGACGTTACTTTATTGATAATAATATTATTATTACAAGTACAAGATGGGATTAATGAATTGTAATAAAATGTTAAATGGTAAGAAAAGCATAATTAGGACCTAATTATTAGTATTTAGGTCGTGAGGTTATCTACTTTGTTTTTAGCAGGGGGTTGCGACACTAAAAGGGTTGAGGAACGATGCACAACGAAAACCACCCGAGCGAAGCCGGGGCGGGTCGCTAAATGTGCCAGATTTGCATGAGAAACTGTGTCGATTGTTTACTCCTGACAATTACCGCCGTAATAGAAGGCACCAGCTGTTTGCCGTGCCAGCTTGTCGCACATCAGCACGTGCTAACTCGCCCATACCGCGCTCCCTCTGCGCACTCAACACTCTCCTGACCGCATATCCTGAAAGCGATCTGTTTGCGGATGGTTGGCTGGACATCATGTCAAAGTGTCTGAGCTTTTATGAGCATGTGTGATTGTGGCTCTCATTTTTTCAGTTGTTTTTATTTTATTTTAATTTTATTTTCTTTTGATGTGTTCTTCTTTATTTTATTTGTTTTGGTTATTTACTGCATTATTTGTAATTGTTTATTGTTGTATTTAATTGATCTAATTGGCTTCGGCCGTTTTAATTAAATTAAATTAAATAAATAAATAAATAAATAAATATGTATAATATGTGCAATGTGCAAGAGCTGAATTGCAAGCTGGTTGCATTGCATTGCATTATAGTTTATATATATATATATATACATATATATATATAATGGGATATGAGGAAACTTGTATATAAACTGCAGGGCGCATTTCTTTACGGATTGAAACGAAGTTTGACAGAATAATTGTTTGGGTTTTTACGTGGGTTAGGACTATATAATCTGTCGATAAGGCTCGATTAAGTTAGATAGATAGATAAAACTCTTTATTGCACACCAAGACAAAAACAAAATACAACATTGTAAGTGAAATGTGCAGGAGAGGCACAAAAGTTCGAAGATGAGCTAATTCGGGAGGGGAGGAGTGCACGCTGCAATCCAACAGCCGCTGGGTGCGCTCGACTGGCCACGTTACACAGAAGCCTCTCTCACAGAAGACTACCTTAAAATGTACTGCATTTCCCACTTTATCTTATTTCCCTAATATACGTATGTGTTTCGGTAGTGAGTGATATGTGCCACAGCCCATTCCCATCCTATCCCTCCCCATTTTCCTAATCCTTTCTTCAAATACATTCCTATATCTCAAAAGGTAAGCAGCGCATCCGGGGGTGTGTCTACGTTTGTCATTTTGGACTAATGTTGGCATGTATCGCGGATGTCTATGGGCGACAATATCTACTTGCCATCAGATAAACTGTATGGACTGTATGTAATGCATTATTTAAGAAATACTCATTACAATGTGTATACATACATTATTGTAATAGATATTTTATCTTAATTCGTTGACTTATTGTTAGTTGAATATTTTTGTAAAACTATAGATGTAAGATTCATGTTTACTTTTATATAATTATTGTGCTGATGACTGATGCTATAGGTATAAATTTTTAACAGGACAACGTTATAAATAACGTTATGAGTTATATTGTAAGCATTATAATTATGACCTATGACGCTACAGGATAAAATATAATTATTTTAATATAGTGTGTACAGAAGTATTAAATCAAAATGACATCTCAATACTGTGACGATAATACGATTGACATACGATTTAGTAATAAATTTAAATGTAAATAAGCTAGTCATTCAAAGTATATAAGAAAAGAAAGTAAAATGAATGAGAACAAAACAAAGGGAGACGTAACTGCGAGTATGACGCTCCATACACAGAGCGCGTTTGACTTTGTAAATGAAAGTCAGCAAAACGAATTTATTTAATAAATTGAAAATGATTTGATTTGACATTTGTACTGCCAGCTTTGTACAATCTATTTGAGAAAAATATCTAATTAAGGAGAAAATCGGATGTGAAACGAATTTCAGAGGTTATTACAAACAAACAGATGTGCTCAATTAACCGACGGTAGAGATAAGAAACTGGGTGATGTTTACATAAATCAGCTGGGAATATTTTGCTATTTGTTTTGTTTTATTATTATGTTTAATTTCAATTTTCTGTTATTGTACTATCAAAAACAAATTTAATCAAAGATTATTTAAAAGGTAGGTAGGTATTTTAAGATATTTTAGTATTAGCATTAAAATATAATATTTTTAAGAGGTACCAAAGTATTTTAGTGTTAATATTAAAAATTAAAAAGGATTTTATAAGACCAATAAAACTAAAATAAAAAAAACTGACAAAAATGTGGCGAAAGTCAATAAGACAATACCTATTTGCAATTCAGGACCATTTCACAATTTCTATAATTATTTTGTCACAATGGAACATATTTCGAATACATTGACACTACAGTAGAGATATGTTGAAAAATACAATAACGTAATAGGAAGCATTGTACTTTGTTTTCGAGGTTCTGCGACGAATTTATTGAAGTTGTAAAATGTTTCTGAATTAAGCCTCTGTTTTCTTTTATGATTCAAATGAATAGTAAATAAATAATTAATGTATAGAGTAATCTAGCAATCGCGACGGTAGTTGGCACTCGTCCATGTTTGCGCAATACACAGGCGTATTCACACAATATTTACTAACAACATTTAAAAATAAACACGAGATAAGTAAAAAAAATCACACACACTGTCACTTTTAGCGCGCAATGAGTCGCGGTTTTTTTTTAATTTTCAAAATGGCCACTGACGTGCGGTGTGATCGCAGCGCGACGAGAAACTGGCTTCAAATGGTATTATATCAGTATTATCAGGAGTTTTGCGTCGTTATCAGTAACACAATGAATTTTGCAATGTTAGGAAGTAACTGTAATAGCTACACAGTGTAAATAATTGTTGTTTATTAAAATGGTGATTGATAAAATAAAACAGTCTGATATAATAATCACATTCATTGTTGTCTTCATTGAGTATGTACTATAGATACATACCTAATTCTATACATACAGAGAGTATGTAGAGAGTACTTATCTTCCACGTACTAAGTTTTATTTTGTCCTTCGTAAATGGCTAATCCGAGAGAAAATATCCGTGTGGCGTTTATCGGTTAATAGCGGAGATGATAAGTTAGTGATAAGCATAGGTAGGTAACTAATTTAATGATATAACTACTCGTATAATGTATGCTTTAAGTTTCCTTTTTTTTCTTTTTATTTAAAATATGTCCGTCCGCGAGGGCAAAAGAGCTCTCCAATAATTTTAATGTCATCTGTAGTACACATCCCGGCCGAAAGTAATACACATCGACTATGATCGGCTAACTTCGGTTTTGTAGAGCGTCGTCTCTGTCGTCAGTCAAATCAGTGAATTTGAATTTTGTTTTCTATCATTTTGCTTTTCTTAAATGGCAATAGCGGAATTAGCACATTGTGCAAATGTCGAGTTTTCTTCCTAATTAACGATATTAAAGTCAAAACAAATTAAAGTAAGTCAGGAGTCACTCAGTAAATTGATAGTGGGTTTACTGAGGATAGAAGTTTGGTTCCTTGGAAGCACACGAAAAACGCAGTCGTATGTTTTTATTTGATTATCACAAACATTACGCACAAAAAACACTTTCAAGATTAATAATAAACTATACTAATCAAACCACAAAACCCAGAATACACAATTTTTATAATAATCAAACGAAAACTCGTCTCCACTTCTCGAGTTCCCGCCAATACTACGAGTATACTCCAATAATAGTCCAAGATATACTTATAGATATCGAATAATCATTGGCTATAAACCAGGGGTGGCCAACTTGCTTAGAACAGTGTTCTATTTTAAAAAATCAGACTTCTTACGATCGACTTAATTGTGCTTTACTGTGATAAATAGAACAATAATTAGATAGCTTTTATGAATGATCAATAATATGATATTATTGACTGGCTACACACCCTCACACTGGGTACACACACACACACACAACACACACAAACGGACACACCAACGCAAACATTATTAATAATAAGGAATCATCCTTTACTTGCCCACAATATATTAAATGTCAGTGTAATCTGTATTGGCCATTAGCATTGGCAATATAATTGTTAAACAACATAAAAGTTATATAAAAGGCTGTAGATTACATAAATAAATAAATAAATAAATAGTAAACTTCATAGATAATATATTCATGACAGATCAATAATATATAGTAAAGTCAACGTTTATCCATTAGGTTATACGGGAGAAAAGCATAATACAACAGTAAACGAGGCCACGTACTTATACCAAGGATGTAAATAAATGTATTGCGTGACACATTTCAAGCGGAAAAATTTATTTGCTATTACAAAAACATACCTCTACTCGTACCTACACAAATTCTATCAATGTATCATAAACATATTCTATCATACAATTTCCTTTCTGTGTTAAAAAAGTACAAATGGACATTTTGGCGGGAACTCGAGTCTAGAAGTTGAAGTCTAGTTGTTGTTTGATTTAAGTATTATACAATAAAACTGTGTAGATATTATGAGTTTTGGGGTTTAATAGTCATAGTTTATTAAACTTCACAGTGCCTAAAGTTTGTGCGTAATGTTTGTGATAATTGATAATGAAACAAAAGCATAAGACCTCGTTTTTCGTGTGCTTCCAAGGAGTCCTCTTCTGTCCTCAGTAAATCTACGATATCCACGACCACAGATATCTACGAAGTTCTGAACATTCCTGTTGTCATAGAGAAGAAGAAATACCGCGTACGATTTGTGGTTCACCCAAATCCTCTGGCAAGCATACTGTTGTAGTTCCTAGCGGCTTTCTGGTCCGTAAAAGAAGTTTTACCACTAGACATGTTATGGAGACGTTATGTCATGATATTCATAACCGATCAAACCACTGATCAAATTTTTTGAGTGGGGAGAGTGCACGCTGCAATCCAACAGCTGCTGGGCGCGCTTGACTGGCTACGTTACCCCTCTCTCACAGAAGACTACCTTGAAATGTACTGCATTTCCCACTTATCTTATTTCCCTAATGTACGTACGTGTTTCGGTAGTGAGTGAGATGTGCCAGAGCCCATTCCCTTCCTATCTCTTGCCATTTTCACAACCCTTTCTTCAAATCCATTCCTATATTTTCAAAGGTAGGCAGCGCATCCGGGGCCGTGCCACCGTTTGTCATTTTGGACTAATGTTGGCATGTATCGCGGATGTCTATGGGCGACAGTATCCGCTTACCAGCAGGTGGACTGTACGCTTGTCTGCCGCCTTCGTCTATAAAAAAAAAATCGAAACTATCGGATATCTGAAATAAAAGATTATTTGAAACCAAATCCGAAGTTTTCGAAACACATAATTTTGTTTCGATGATAGCAGTAACTGTGATTGTTAATCGTAATACAATTGTAAAGTTACTAAAGTTGACACTAAAGTTGCAATTACTCCTTCGTTTTATTTTCCTTCGCTTTCAGTAACTGATATTTTATCTTCGATTCTTTGGCTCGAGCTCGATTGTTGACTTTTTGTTTGATTACTGTCAAAAAATATGTAAATATTATGGGCTTTGTGGTTTAATAGCGATAGTTTATTAAAGTTCAAAGTGTCATGTTTGTGATAATCAAATAAAAGCATAACTTCCAAAGAATCCAACTTTGTCTCTTGGGGTCCTGAGTCAAGCATAAATTTATAAATTATATAAATTTATATCATAAATTTTAATAAATAAATTAAAAAGTTTTATTTTTCCTTAATAACATATTTTCCAAGAGATAGGTAAAATTACAAAGAAATTGACCCCCTAGAGTCTAGAGGAATCCTGTATCCGCGCCTGATCGGTCGCGGTGTAGCGCTGCGACACGCGGAATTGTCAAACTATTTCTCTGTCCTTGTTCTGTGTACTAATTCTTCTGTGTGCTGTGCCGTGCTGAAATAAATGTTCCTTCTTTCTTTCTAATGCTAAAATATTACCTAAACTAAAACTATTATTTCATTAAAGAATGTCAATGTGTATCTGCCAAATTATTTACATTGTTTGAAAGCTATAGGTATTGACGTAAAAGTTTATGCATTTAGATATAAATTTAACACGCCGGCGTTAGACATTGCATAAAAGGTTATTAACCTCGCGCAAAATGTATATTTAGGCATCAACAAACTAAATTTAACTAAACATAAATTGTTTCATTGTTACCATTATCTAGGGATGCGACAGTAGAATATCAAAACCATTTTTTAATTAATAATTAATACGTCTGTTAATATTTGTGCGATCGTTCGTATCTAGATGAAACATTGATATTGTACGAAATATCTTATCTATATACACAAGTATAATAAAACAGTAGAAGGGACGAGTCTGTACATTGATATACCTAATTAAAAAAAAAGAAGTCTTTAGACGCTACAGAATCTAAAACAGTAGTTTTTTTAATTTTTGTCTGTGTTTGTCTGTATATCTGTATGTCTGTTTGTTTGAGTTTGTTCACTTATCATTACTGAACTGATTTTGATCGGGTTTTCACTAATGAACAGCTAAGTATCCAGAAGGAAAACTGGTATATGTGTCATATACTGGTATAAGTGACACAAGGATGGTGATTTATAGAAGATAATAATAAAAAAATACTTGGAATTACTCGAATACTACTGGATGGATTTTCATCCGTGAAATTCAATATGTCGGTGCATTTACGGGTGTTAAGAATCTTTTACAGCTGCTTAGTCCACGCGAGCGAAGCCGCGGGTAGAAGCTAGTCTATAATAAATCGAATAACTCTTGAAATGGAATCTCACTAAAATGTGACTATTTATTACATAGGTACTTATTTTTGTTATTTTATTTCATTTACACGTACCTATTTAATTTATATTCGCTGTTATGTTCCGTCTTATACATATGTTTTATAAATATCAAAAATTACACGTTTAGTGACATTGTCTGCATGTTTAGTGATATGTTTGTCTGACGTTATCAAAAACTTTTTTTTGTTATAGGAAAAGGCGGCAGACGAGCATACAGTCCAACTGATGGTAAGTGGATACTGTCGTCCATAGACATCCTGCAATACATGCCAACATTAGTTGAGAATGACTAGGCAGATTAGGGAATGGATTGGGAGAAAGGGTTGGGAAAGTGGGGAGGGATAGGATCGGATGGGAATGGGCTCTGGCATATCTCACTCACTACCGAAACGCGTACGTACATTGGTGAAATACGATAAAGTAGGAAATGCAGTACATTTCAAGGTAGTCTTCTGTGAGAGAGGGGTAACGTGGCCAGTCGAGTGCGCCCAGCGGCTGTGGGAATGCACTCTCCCCCTATCAAAATGACGTAATGGTCAGTACAGACTTATTTTAAAGTTTTCTAATTTAAAATTCAGTTGCTTTAAAATTCCATTTAAACGGAAACAATATGTTTTAAAATTAAATTTTTAGGCCAAGAAATAAAAAAAATGTTATTTTTTTAGATTTCAATAAAGTTAATATACCTATAACAAAATGGAACCGACAATAACACGAAACAATATACATATTTCTTTTTATGAATGTTTTTTTTTTGTATAATTAAAATTATCATTACAAGTCGATTATTTATTAAATAAAGAATTTTTTTTTATTGTTACAATATTATTAAAGACTAGAGTATTAAAGGCTAACTTATTAACTAAAATATCTGTAAATACGAATATAATAAGGTACCCAACATACTGGCGGCGTTACCTGGATTGCGATGCTGATTCGCTGTGCGAGGTAATGGCCAGCCCTAGAGTCGCCAGTACTGTCCAAAAAAAAAATTAAACATATTCTAACGTTTCATTTTTAAGATAAAACAATATGTTACTTTAATAAAAGTCTTATTTATAAAAAAAAAAATTTTTGAAAGCCAGAACCGTCAATATGATTTCTCAGATTTTATGGTAAACTGTGTAATGATGTTTAAATTTTATGACAAAATTTTGTTAATTGGCAGATGTATATCGCATGCAAATAAATGAGTAAATAATATGTTTACTTTGACCTTTGTGTGCAGACGTCTTTAAGCATAATTATATTTAAGTCTTATCTTTTATTATCTTAATATAATATAAGTAAAGATAACAATAGCGTTGTGTCTATGTAAATAAGAGTTATAATAATTAGCAAAGGGCAGATGATCGCCTGATAATGAATTGTCAAAAAGTAGAGTATTTTATGAAACAAAACAAAATATATCTGTATGCAGTAGATATGTAAACATAGTGGTTTTATGTAATACAAGCATTTTAAATGAAGCAATAAGTCATACACAACACACGTATAGTTAATAATAACATATATTAATCAATACTTTATTGCATTTCACGATATATTTATACATTGGTGAAACTAAAAACTACGAGAATATTGTGGACGCAATAAATTGTATATGAAATTAAATTAATAATCCATTGTGAAGTTAATAGAGGAAATTTAATCAGTTCACTTGTTTCTTGCCGTGTGACATATAATAATCAATACACAATACTTTATTGCATTTCACGATGCATTTATACATTGGTGAAATTAAAAACTACGAGAATATTGTGGACGCAATAAATTGTATATGAAATTAAATTAATAATCCATTGTGGAGTTAATAGAGGAAATTTAATCAGTTCACTTGTTTCTTGCCGTGTGACATATATTAATCAATACACAATACTTTATTGCATTTCACGATGTATTTATACATTGGTGAAATTACAAACTACGAGAATATTGTGGACGCAATAAATTGTATATGAAATTAAATTAATAATCCATTGTGGAGTTAATAGAGGAAATTTAATCAGATCACTTGTTTCTTGTCGTGTGATGCCGATCGGCTTTAGAACAGCACCCGTCCATCTCTCTCCGTAAGATAGTCCATCTTCTCAAAGCCGCTAACCCAAGCCCCGAGGAACGGTCACCACCTATAAAAGAGTGATCTCGCCAGCCCGCGTAGTTTTTGTTTTATATTTTAATCGCTCATTAAACTCTCCAGGTGTCTTTTAGTGTTCATAAATGTTGAGTAAACAGCAGACACATTGCATTGTGTATTGTAAACAATCTATTCTATTTTCGTACTAATTAAACTAGCATTTGGTTACCACATGTCGTTAGTTGACCAACGGACTTTGTTTAGAATAACATGCATAACTTAAAATTTCTTTGTTTCAAGATTCCCATTCAGTTCATAATATGAAAATAATATAAAAAAATTATGCATTGTTTTGTTTAAGAGGGCAGCTGACAATACTGAATAAGCATCAAATTAATGGCAGCAAATTTAAAGGTACAGCTCACTCAACGAGGCGTGAGTTTCGCGTTTGTGTGAGTGCGCACCGATAGTGCACAGTGCGAACCATTTTGACAATCGGATTGGACAATTGGGCTCTTACAGACTCTTCAGCGGGGTTTAGGTTCTCTGGTGATAAAGAAATAGGAAACTGGGCTCCAAAAATATCTAAAATAGCTTGTTTTCGTTGATCGTGATTTGCTGCTTATTTAGGTGTAGGAAGAGAGTGCCCGCTGCATTCCCATAGCCGCTGGGCGCACTCAACTGCCCACGTTACCCCTCTCTCACAGAAGATTACCGTTAAATGTACTTCATTTCCTACTTTATAGTGTGTCTCCAATGTACGTACGTGTTTCGGTAGTGAGTGAGATATGCCAGTGCCCATCCCACCCTATTTCTCCCCATTTTCTTAACGGTTTCTTCAAATCCAGTCCTATATCTCCAATGCATCTGCCCATCTGGGTGTGTGTCAACATTTGTCATTCTGGACGGATGTTGGCATGTATCACGAACGTCTATGGACGCCAGTATCCACTTACCATCAGGTGGACTGTATGCTCGTCTGCCGCCTTTTTTCTATATGTATGCTTTATATATATATGACTATTCCGAATACTATATATATATAATATGGTTTTCATATTTTAAAAGAACTGTGATCATAATATGTTTGCTTAACTTAGTGTTGCTTAATAAGTATTTGATGAAATAAAACACAAACTGATGTCGGCATGTCTATGGGCGATAGTAACCGAAAGCACCACAGACAAACAGTCGACACACACCTTCTTAATATTAGTATTAATTTATATATTAATACCTAACTATAAAAAGTTATTATAAAGATAAGTGTTCTGACTTACAGACTGACGGGCTTTTTGGCGGCCACGCGAGTTTATATTTGATTATTATAAAAATTATTGCGTATTGTACGTTTTGTGGTTTAATAGTGATAGTAAACTTCAAAGTGTTTTTGTGCGTAATGTTTAATACTAATGCCTAATACCTACGCGGCGAAGCAGGTTGTTTTGAATAAAATATACTTACGGTGCCAAAGTAAACTCCAAATTGTCGAAACGCCTTAATGAAGAAGTTCTTCTCCATCTTTTCTCTGTTACTCTTCTTCTAAAGCCACTATTCATTGTCATGTATCTTAAACGTTCTCTTCTTACTAAACATCTGGAATCCACGTGTAGTAACTTCGTATGAGTATTAAATTTTATATTTCTTTTTTTTTCATTGGATTCACTTTTTTCTTTTCCCGGACTAATTTCATTGACAATCACTTCTATATGCCCATCTGAATCGTCATCAATATTAGAATCTGAATCAATATTTTCTTCTATTGCTTTAGAATAATTTTCTGCGTCACTATCCTGTACTTTTTCAATTAACTCTATTTCTGTAAATGCTTGACTATCATTTGACTCTGATACTTCTTCCACAGAATTATTATCAGTTACTTCTTCCACAGAATTATTATCAACACCACATATTTTTCCTTTCAAGTCATTATTTGAGTGAATATTATGCGATTTATTACTTATCATATCATTGTCATTTTCAAAATCATTAGCAAGGTCGTATTCTGTCTGAGCATTGTCGCTTTCTTGGAGTTCAAAACCTTCATTACTAATGCCTTCCCTTAACATTGACATATTGTTGTTTCTAATTAGTTGAGGTGTTACACTCGTAAACGTAAACATATTACGATGTATGCCTATAAATTAAACGGCATATTCAGTTTATGGTATAACTTTAAATTTAAAAAAAAATCAATTAAAAAAATATCACAATTATAAATTATTATAATGGTATCACACAAACTTCCTCTCACACAAAACAATTTCATCATGTAAAGGTATATCAGCTGTCTCTCCACTGACTTTACCGCTCTCCTTTCCTCGTCACCACACACGGTCCACACTCACCCACAACACCGAACACGTACAGCTCGTTACATCAGTGTGTGTCTCTCCACTGCCTGCACCGCTTTCCCTACACTCGCCACCACACACGCTCCACACTCAACACAACACCGGACACCTACAGCTCGTTACATCAGCGTGTGTCTCTCCACTGCCTGCACCGCTCCCCCTACACTCGCCACCACACACGCTCCACACTCACACACAACACCGGACACCTACAGCTCGTTACATCAGCGTGTGTCTCTCCACTGCCTGCACCGCTCCCCCTACACTCGCCACCACACACGCTCCACACTCACACACAACACCGGACACCTACAGCTCGTTACATCAGCGTGTGTCTCTCCACTGCCTGCACCGCTTTCCCTACACTCGCCACCACACACGCTCCACACTCAACACAACACCGGACACCTACAGCTCGTTACATCAGCGTGTGTCTCTCCACTGCCTGCACCGCTCCCCCTACACTCGCCACCACACACGCTCCACACTCACACACAACACCGGACACCTACAGCTCGTTACATCAGCGTGTGCCTCTCCACTGCCTGCACCGCTTTCCCTACACTCGCCACCACACACGCTCCACACTCAACACAACACCGGACACCTACAGCTCGTTACATCAGCGTGTGTCTCTCCACTGCCTGCACCGCTTTCCCTACACTCGCCACCACACACGCTCCACACTCAACACAACACCGGACACCTACAGCTCGTTACATCAGCGTGTGTCTCTCCACTGCCTGCACCGCTCCCCCTACACTCGCCACCACACACGCTCCACACTCACACACAACACCGGACACCTACAGCTCGTTACATCAGCGTGTGTCTCTCCACTGCCTGCACCGCTCCCCCTACACTCGCCACCACACACGCTCCACACTCACACACAACACCGGACACCTACAGCTCGTTACATCAGCGTGTGTCTCTCCACTGCCTGCACCGCTTTCCCTACACTCGCCACCACACACGCTCCACACTCAACACAACACCGGACACCTACAGCTCGTTACATCAGCGTGTGTCTCTCCACTGCCTGCACCGCTCCCCCTACACTCGCCACCACACACGCTCCACACTCACACACAACACCGGACACCTACAGCTCGTTACATCAGCGTGTGTCTCTCCACTGCCTGCACCGCTTTCCCTACACTCGCCACCACACACGCTCCACACTCAACACAACACCGGACACCTACAGCTCGTTACATCAGCGTGTGTCTCTCCACTGCCTGCACCGCTCTCCTTTCCTCGTCACCACACACGGTCCACACTCACCCACAACACCGAACACGTACAGCTCGTTACATCAGCGTGTGTCTCTCCACTGACTTTACCGCTCTCCTTTCCTCGTCACCACACACGGTCCACACTCACCCACAACACCGAACACGTACAGCTCGTTACATCAGTGTGTGTCTCTCCACTGCCTGCACCGCTCTCCTTTCCTCGTCACCACACACGGTCCACACTCACCCACAACACCGGACACCTACAGCTCGTTACATCAGCGTGTGTCTCTCCACTGCCTGCACCGCTCTCCTTTCCTCGTCACCACACACGGTCCACACTCACCCACAACACCGGACACCTACAGCTCGTTACATCAGCGTGTGTCTCTCCACTGACTTTACCGCTCTCCTTTCCTCGTCACCACACACGGTCCACACTCACCCACAACACCGAACACGTACAGCTCGTTACATCAGTGTGTGTCTCTCCACTGCCTGCACCGCTTTCCCTACACTCGCCACCACACACGCTCCACACTCAACACAACACCGGACACCTACAGCTCGTTACATCAGCGTGTGTCTCTCCACTGCCTGCACCGCTCCCCCTACACTCGCCACCACACACGCTCCACACTCACACACAACACCGGACACCTACAGCTCGTTACATCAGCGTGTGTCTCTCCACTGCCTGCACCGCTCCCCCTACACTCGCCACCACACACGCTCCACACTCACACACAACACCGGACACCTACAGCTCGTTACATCAGCGTGTGTCTCTCCACTGCCTGCACCGCTTTCCCTACACTCGCCACCACACACGCTCCACACTCAACACAACACCGGACACCTACAGCTCGTTACATCAGCGTGTGTCTCTCCACTGCCTGCACCGCTCCCCCTACACTCGCCACCACACACGCTCCACACTCACACACAACACCGGACACCTACAGCTCGTTACATCAGCGTGTGTCTCTCCACTGCCTGCACCGCTTTCCCTACACTCGCCACCACACACGCTCCACACTCAACACAACACCGGACACCTACAGCTCGTTACATCAGCGTGTGTCTCTCCACTGCCTGCACCGCTTTCCCTACACTCGCCACCACACACGCTCCACACTCAACACAACACCGGACACCTACAGCTCGTTACATCAGCGTGTGTCTCTCCACTGCCTGCACCGCTCCCCCTACACTCGCCACCACACACGCTCCACACTCACACACAACACCGGACACCTACAGCTCGTTACATCAGCGTGTGTCTCTCCACTGCCTGCACCGCTCCCCCTACACTCGCCACCACACACGCTCCACACTCACACACAACACCGGACACCTACAGCTCGTTACATCAGCGTGTGTCTCTCCACTGCCTGCACCGCTTTCCCTACACTCGCCACCACACACGCTCCACACTCAACACAACACCGGACACCTACAGCTCGTTACATCAGCGTGTGCCTCTCCACTGCCTGCACCGCTCCCCCTACACTCGCCACCACACACGCTCCACACTCACACACAACACCGGACACCTACAGCTCGTTACATCAGCGTGTGTCTCTCCACTGCCTGCACCGCTTTCCCTACACTCGCCACCACCCACGCTCCACACCCCACACAACACCGGACACCTACAGCTCGTTACATCAGCGTGTGTCTCTCCACTGCCTGCACCGCTCCCCCTACACTCGCCACCACACACGCTCCACACTCACACACAACACCGGACACCTACAGCTCGTTACATCAGCGTGTGCCTCTCCACTGCCTGCACCGCTTTCCCTACACTCGCCACCACACACGCTCCACACTCAACACAACACCGGACACCCACAGCTCGTTACATCAGCGTGTGTCTCTCCACTGCCTGCACCGCTCCCCCTACACTCGCCACCACACACGCTCCACACTCACACACAACACCGGACACCTACAGCTCGGTACATCAGCGTGTGTCTCTCCATTGACTGCACCGCTCTCTCTACCCACGTCACCAAATACAAGTGTTCATCCTACACTCACTTATAACACTGACACTCAACTCGTTTCATGAATACGAGTATGTTCATATATTCTCTCCACTAACCGCATTTCTCTTTCAACGCTCACTCATACGAAATAGAACCAATTTTACTTACACGATACACTTATTTTGAATAGAAACACTAAATATATGTTTAATATTTTTACGAATTAATAAAAAACCGTTCACAAATGTTCACTGTCAACGTCACACTTACAATTACAATTATACTTACAATATGTTAGTACGTGATTTTCATTACGTAATACTTTTATTATTCTGCAACATTTCACTGCGTTGATTATTTGTTACAAGTTTATTATTTCCACCTGATAATAAGCATGTTTGGCTATAACGTGACTTATCAGTTCATTGCTTGAGTTGTTGGTGGATCAAAATTAAACTGCGTCATTCTAAGTGGTCACTATAAACGACATAACCTTCAGTAGCATAAGGTCGGAATCGCAAATGGTCGGAATTGGAATACGCCATTATTTAAGGGATGAAACAGTGTGTCGAAGTTTGTGTGGAAAAAGCTAAACGAAGTCGCGATCAAGGGCTACCTACAGTAGTGTCGCATATAATTACTCTTAAACAACATACTCGTAATATTTGTTTTTATTTATAATTTTAAATCTTTATCTTTTTTTATCTTTTAATCAAGTGTAATACCTACGTTTACATGTTTTAATAACTTAACTATTTACTTTATTGTTTATTACTTTATTATTATAATAAATTATATTACTTATATAAGAAATATACATTATTATATAGTATTAAAACTGGGTTTTTCGTCATTGTAATTATTTTAGTTGATATGTTTGCAATTTTGCAAAAAAGCAGCAATAGGAGGATAATTTTGGGAAAATTCAACATTTTAAGAAGTCAACGTATGTGTAGGTAATTGCCCAGATATTGAGACTAGCGAAATCATAAAAAATATTACGTTATTTCCTAAATACAGTGTAAAGATCCTTTGATGAGATAATGTCACATAACATGTACCTAGAGATTTAATAAAGTTTTAATAACTTTTGTTACAGAATAACGCACCACGAGGTTGAAAATACTTTATTATGAAACATATCACCGGAGTTTTGCTTAAAACGTATAAACACAGTTATGCCTTAACGAACTAGCGATCTGACCTGAATTCAATTGGATGAGTGATTGGATTGCATTGTTAGTGTGTGGTTTGTAATCTGATATATATCTACGATCATCTACATATATATAACATTACGCTCTTCAAGAGAGCCATGAACAGGATTCTGCCAGGTCGGCAGCGCACCCTCAAGCCCCCTGGTGTTGCAGGTCGGCGGTGACCACTGCCATCATGTGGCCCGCTGGCTCGTCTGTCATCTATTCTTTATAAAGAAATCTATGTTACGCTCAAACAGCGAAATATTACTTGGTGAAAAATACGTCCATTTAAGATCCGTTTATAACGTGCTAAAACAACGCGAAGATCCTTTTTACCCAGAAACAATTTGGTTGAAATATCCAGAACGGGTTGTGAAAGTTTTTTTTTTTTTTTATAGAGAAGAGGTCGGACGAGCAAGCGGTCTCACGTGATGGTAAGTGTTACCGCCGCCCATGGACACCTGCAACACCATGGTGTATGCGGGCGCGCCGCCGACCTTGCAAAATCCTATTCACAGCTCTCTTGAAGAACCCCATGTCGTAGTTTAATGGGAAGACCTCTTGAGGCAGTTCGTTCCACAGCCTACGGGTTCGCGATATAAAATATTTTTTGGACCGAACAGTACGCGACACCTCCGTATCTAGGAAATGCGGATGGACCGCACTTCTGTGACGGGAGGTGCGGTTGTAGAAACCCGAGGTGGGAATTATATTGAACAATTCTTCAGAGCATTCCCCATTGTACAGGCGGTAGAACACACAGAGAGACGCAACGTCCCTCCGAACGCTGAGGGGTTCTAAACTGCCCGTGAGAGTGGGATCGTAGACAATACGAACAGCACGTCGTTGGATGGAGTCAAATGGGTCCAATTGGTATTTCGGTGCGCCGGCCCAGAGATGTGAGCAATACTCCATATGGGGCCTCACCTGAGCTTTGTAAAGCATTAGCAGTTGCCCAGGGGTGAAGTACCGCTTCGCTCTGTTCAGCACACCAAGCTTTTTGGAAGTCATTTTGGCCTTACTTTCCAGATGACCCCTAAATTCGACTTTGCTGGAAATGTCGACACCAAGGATCCCAATACTCTCCGAGATCTTAAGAGGTATGCTCTGAAAGCGAGGTGCTACGACAAAAGGGTTTTTTTTAGCGGTGAATGCACAGACTTGCGTCTTACTGGGGTTGAAATCCACTAGGTTCAGGGAACCCCAAATCGAGACTAGATTTAGGGAGTCTTCGATTTCAGACACAAGCCTGGCGCGACTCTCTTCCACTCCGTCTCGAGGGATGTTGGCGCGGCCCCTGTACAAGGCGTCTCCAGTGCTGCCATCCGCATAGCAACGTATGTCACCAATTTGTAACAGGTCGTTGATATCGTTGACATTTCGGCCGTAAACTATTTTTGAGAAATGGGTAAAAAGTTATACTATTTAATTACCGTATCAAGTTTTTGGAACGAAGTTCCTTTACGCGGCTTGCGGTAGGTGTGATTTGAGAGAAAATGTAACGTCACGTAAGATTTTTACCCCCTCCATACGCCTTTCTCTTTCTCTGTGTGTGTGCGTGCGAGTATCGAGAGCGAGACTCAAGCAGAACAACAGACGTGCAGACTAGTGCGTGGCCGGTTGTATAACCTAAATTTTTGTTTTTTTAATTTAATCCTTATTTTAAATTATTTGCATTGAAAATATGATACAAAATAAAAAAAAAAATACATGAACTATACAGATTTTATTTCGAATTACATTCGTTGTTTAAAAAAAAATGCGTGAGGATCTTCGTTCCTGATGGGGGTCCCCTGACCGCACACGTTTTTTTTTATTTCCTGTGTTAAATGTATGACAAAATAAGTATTTTGTATAATTAAAATAAGTAATTATACATCAACATTAATATTTACTTTTTGACTTTCGACTTTGTAACTTTTTCATTCAAACAATTGAAAATGTAGCTTTTTGTGCTGACTCTATTGAAAAATGTTACTCTTAGACTTGACCATGCTTGGAAATGTGCTCTTTTGTGATAACTTTGAAATAAGAAGATTATTATGTATGTACTTACTTTTTTATTTGCTCAATGATGACGAACTAAACCAATTATATTTTCCATAATGTAATAGAAACAAACCTTAATGAAATTAATAGAATGAACATTCTATCTTTTCATTCTATTTCATACATCGCCATCTGTCGGAAGATCGCGGAACTCGAATATCGCCGATCAAACCGCCCATCATCGCCACTATCGCATAAGATTGAACACATAACAAAATATACCTACAGTATAAACAAGTAGCAAGGATAAGGGCATAAGATACATATGAATTCCTTTTAAAAAACAAATCAGTATTAGGTTAGGTAAATACAAGAAGCTACAGGCGACACAATAAATTTCGAAACGTGTAAGCCGTACCATGCTACATGAAAATGATTACAGTGTCTTTATTTCTTCTTCTTTTCTTGATCCTTTTCAAATTTAGCGTAAACGTCGGCCCTGTATGTGTTGATAATGTCGAATTCCTCTCTGTCTTTTCTCAATGGAGAATTCTTTATAAAGAAATCTACGTAGAGCTTATAATCCTGTAACAATATAGTAGTTGACTGTGTTCTAATAGTCCAATCAAATAGGCCTTTAAATCAAAATTTTGGAGGAAATGCAGGAATTTTTGATATAGGTTACCTTGAAGTATATAAAAACGATGAATCAAAGAAATTTTTTTTTCAAGCCCCGAGAAGGGGTGAAAAAAAATAAAATAAAGTGTTTTTTTTAAATTATTCAAAAGGGGTATGAGGTAGAAAAAAAAGTTGTAGATAAAAATTGTAGAGCATGGAATTTTACATAAAAATGGTCTTTTGACTTTTTTTGACTTTAATAAAATTAACAGAGTTAGGGCGGTTTGTTCAAGACGATGATAGATTTAGTTCACCAAAGTAAACTAGATGGCGCTGATCGGGTTCTACATCGCGCTATCATTGTATTCGCAGAATGTTAGTATATGTGATGAATGAAAAATGTATTGCAAGCCTTAGAACAGATACATAGGTGGTTTTACTTAGATCACTCTATGGTATCCCGCTTATAGTCGCGTTAGTACAACCAGTGAAGGGTGCACACCCTTAACATTGTTAACATTGCCCTTAACTTTGTTAAGAGCGTGTACCCTTCACTGGTTGTATTAACGCGATTATATGTGGGATACCATAGAGTGATCTAAATAAAACCAACTATGCATCTGTTCTAAGGCTTATAATACATCCTGATGCAGTCTCCCGCGCCTCCCTATAAGGGAGGGATTTCTCCCTTAATGTGGTTTCGCCTCTGTCCGTTAATACGGACAGGTCCTTGGGGTGACCCTGTTGGGTCATTGGTCGTTTAGCCTTGATGGTGATTTGCGACTTCGTTGCTAGCTCCCGTCCCTTTTTGGGCGGCGGTGCCTTAAGGGGCCCCGACGTTTGACTCGTCCGTGGGCGCGATCAGGTCGCGTGGGGCGACCTATCCATCGGGCGGCCGCGCGTGCAGAGGCGCCAGCCCTCTGATGTGAGCGAGACGCGATGCATCAGCGCGGGAGAACATAGTTGTGGCAAGGCGGCCGATGAATCCTGTCAGGCTCTCCATGTGTAGGTCACTCTGGATCGTGGCGTTCCTCACGCAGCGTGGGGCACCGACGATAGTACGCAGGGCAAGGGATTGCTGCGCTTGGAGGGCTTGTCTGCTAGTTTTCTGCACTAGGGCGTACCATGCCGGTGCAGCATACGTGAGGCGGGGTCTTAGGTAGGTTTTGTAGACCTCGAGCTTCACATGTAGAGGAAGTCGTGAGGAGAGCACTGGGCGGAAATGGTACCGCGCGACTCTTTGCGAGGCGATCGTCTTCTGTACGTGGGGCTTCATAGTGAGGGAGCGGTCGATGGTCACCCCCAGGTATTTCACTGTGGGCGACCAGTCGACGTCCTCTCCGTGGAGGTGTAGCAGTGGCGGAAGACGCGATTTACCGGTGATGATGGCCTGCATTTTCCCAATGTTCACTGAGAGTCGCCATTTGGCTAACCATGGCGGGAGGGTATCGAGCGCGCGCTACATTTTTCGAGCGGCGTGGGCGGCTTTGAAAGAGCTGGTATAGTACGCCGCGTCGTCGGCGTACAGGGCTAGTGACACCCCCTCCACCGTGGGGATGTCGTCTGTGAACCAGGAATAGCAGGCTGGCTAGAAGCAGCTGCCCTGGGGAACACCGGCCTCCAAAGGATGTTCTGTTGAGATCGTATCCTCAACCACCACCTGGAAGCGGCGGCTCTCCAAGAAGGAGGCCACCACTCAGATGATGCGACGGGGCGCCGTGGACTTGGAGAGTTTGTACAACAGACCGCTATGCCAGACGCGATCGAACGCCTTCCAGCCATGTCGAGGAATACTGCCAGAATTCCTTCTTGTTTCTGGCTGTTGCCAAGTGGTACAAGTGTCAAGTGCAGTACCCTCGACAGCTAGAGGGTCGTGCTGTGTTCCGAGAGGAACCCGAACTGCTTCGCGCGTGGGTTGATGTGCGTAGCGAGATGTCGCAGCAGGAGTTTTTCGAATACCTTCGAAATCGTTGATAGCAATGTGATTGGCCGACAGTTTTCGGGTCTCATAGATTTCTTCCCGGGTTTAGGCAACATGATGACGTGGCCTAGTTTCCAGGTAGCCGGGTAGTGGCCCGTGCGCAGAATACCGTTGAATAAGCGCGTCAGCGCCACGATGGTGCGTGGCGGTAGGTGACGCAGCACTGCATTCGTGATGCCGTCTGCGCCCGGGGCTTTCCTTGGTTTTGTATTTAGGATCATCCGGCTGACCTGGCCCGGGGAGAGGACAATGGGTGTCTCTTCCGTGGCTATCGGTTCGGCGAAGTAATCGCGAAGGTGTTGCTCGACTGCTGCGACGTGGACTACGTCGTTGCAATACTTTTTTCATTCATCACATGTACTAACATTCTGCGAATACAATGATAGCGCGATGTAGAACCCGATCAGCGCCATCTAGTTTCCTTTGGTGAACTATCTATCATCGTCTTGAACAAACCACCCTAACTCAGTTAATTTTATTAATGGCAAAAAAAGTCAAAAGACCATTTTTATGTAAAATTTCATGCTCTACAAAGTTCTATAAAACTACAGAGTCTGGTCAATCGCTCTAGTCCACGGCTTCTCCCTGTGCTTCTAGTCCCCCACACTGCACGACAGACAGTCTCAAAGTTACAGGACTGGAACTTCTTCATCATCTATCGTACTCGCCAGACCTTGGCCCTACTGATTTCCATTTTTTTTGGAATTTAGATAACTGTTTACAGGGGAAAAAATTGAACTCCGATGAGGCAGTGAAAAACGCCTTGAGAGAATTACTCGATTCTCGTCCCCACGAGTTCTATAACAGAGGCATCAATCAACTTCCATTAAAATGGCAAAAGTGCATTGATAACAAAGGACAATACTTTGATTAATTAAATAATACGTAGTCGGAAATGTTTGGAAAGTTTTGCCTTTTTTAACCTACCGTTTGACAGCTGCTTTTTTGAAAGGGATATAAATTGAAATTACAATTTTATCTTTCATATTTTTTTACAATTTTAAAATGGAAGTTAATAAGGAGAAAATTAGAAATGTTCTACTTTTTTTCGACAAGGATATGAATGCTTCAAATGCTCGAAAAGAGATTTATGTTGTTTATACAGAGGATGCTTTATCTAAAACTAATGGAAACAAATGGTTCAATCGATTCAGGTCTAGTAATTTTGATACGAACGATGTTCCTCGCTGTGGTCGTTCTATTAAGGTTATCATTGAGGTTATCTATTAAGGTTGACGTTATAATTGAAAAAAATGAAGCAAAATAGAATTTCCATATGCAAGATGATTGCTATAACGAAATGAAATCGATCCATTTCTGAAGATATTAGTAACAGGCGATGAAAAGTCGATCACCTACGATAACAATGTTTATAAGCTTGGTATAAGCGAGGTGAGCCATCACAAATAGTCCCAAAGCCAGTCCTCACTCCGAAAAAAGTCATTTTTTGTGTATAGTGGGACTGGAACTTGGCATTGTGTATTACGAGCATTTGCCACATGGCCAAACGATTAATTCTGATGTCTACTGTCAGCAATTAGTAAAATTGAAACAAGCACTTGAAAAAAGCGAACAGAATTAGGTAATGAATAGAAAAGGTGTAGTTTTCCATCACGACAATGCTCGACCGCATACATGTTTGATGACTAAACAAAAATTGATGGACCTTGGCTGAGAAGTTTCAATGCATCCTCCATACAGTCTAGAGATACCATCCTTGGATTATCATTTCTTCCACTCATTACAAAATACTCTAAATGGAGTATTCGAGTATTACATTCGAGAGAAGCCTGTATGAACCATTTAAATCAGTTTTTCGCTCAGAAACCCAAAATATTTTATAGTGATAGGACAATGACTCTACCAGAAAAATGACGAGAGATAGTCGAATGAAATGGACAATATTCCATTCAATAAATATCTATGTAATACAAAAAAAGTCTTTATTATTTTCACTATAAAAAGGCCGCGCACTTATCCGATTACCTAATATATAATTTTCACACAAAAAAATATATTTGAATTTTTCAATATAAAACGGCAAATTCTTAGGTTTTCTTTTTAATAGAGACGTGGGCGGATAGTAAGCGGTCCCATGTGGTGGTAAGTGTTACCGCCGCCCATGGACATCTGCAACACCAGGGGACATGCGGGTGCGCCGCTGACCTTGCAAAATCCTACTTACAGCTTTGTTGAAGAACCCAATATAGTAGCTTAGGACGTATATCGTATCGTATCGTAACGTCCATATCGTAGGTAAAGACAATACATACGATATGTCGTTGGATAGGGCTCGTAAAGCTCTTCAATTCAAGATTTGGTTAGACTTGTTTTCTCCAAAACGTACGGAAAATAGTGAAATATACCTATATATAAGTTATACCTATTACATGTTTACAAATAATAAGTTGTTCACTTACCTCCAAAGCAACTGGTTCCAATTCCTTCTCAATAATAATTTCCAAAAATTCGCTTAACGACAGCGGCGTTACATTTAATCTGAAAACATGATCTTTTTTACAACAACTCCACATTCAATGACCCACGCTAAGATGCCCTGTGCCATGAGTCCGGAGACACATACAAACGAAAACACCATTCAGACAGCTGGGCGGGCCTCTATTTTTTCTTCGGTGTGGCTGAATTCTTGGGGCCATAATGGCCTTTCAAGAGTCACCGGACATGTATGGTTTAGGACGAGCGCAGAAGGCGCTCAGCCAGGAGCAAAGAGTGTGTGCAGCAACGAGCCTAAGTGCTTCCGCTGGTGGACTGGAGGAGGGAACGGACCTCGGCTTAGGGCGTTGCTTTGGGAGGATACCGCGGGATCGCGAGTCGATGAGAAGCGCCCAGGCACGTGCCGATACCTGGTTAAAGTGTAGGCTGAAGGCCGTTGTGTGTTCACGGTGTAGCGAGAGTGACGTCTTTGTCTCCGCCGGCGGGGACGGTGTATATGTGCAGTCTGTGAGTGTAGTGTAAGAACCACATCGGCATCGAGGATCACATCGAGAAGCACATCGAGGATGACGATGACGATGGCAACGAGGAGGTTTATTCCTATCGAGGACATAGGCTAGGCTCTAGCAGTATGGAATGATTGTGTGTGGTGTGGGGCCGGGAGAGATCAATATCGGGCAATAAAGAGGCACGCGCTAATGCTATGGATACGATATTCACCTGATGATTCTCTCGGGAGTCATAACTGTATTGTATAACTCCATAATAATTCCGAAACCGTATCCCTGCAGTACTTGAGCCAGGGACTGCGCGCAGTAGTCTCGTTGCATGCTTTTTATGCTGTTAAATGAAATAAACCTTAGAAATATTCTACTTCAAATAAGAAACGGTGCGTATTTTTTAAAGAAAGTAGTAGCATATAGCGAGTAAGCACAGGGTAACAAAGTCAGAAACTGCATTTAAATAAAAACTTTTTTTTTTCAAGTTCAGAAAAAAGTCAAAAGTTGTTACTTTTTTTCATTAAACCTGTATAATGAATTTAAAAAAAAATATCAAAATTCAAAATAAAACGTTACTAATGATTTATTTTATATGTCCTAATGACAGAGATTTTATAAAACAATTGAAACAATTATTGCTTACAAAATGTTAGTACCTATAACTATGTATATCTTTTTAGTGAATAGATTCTTTACAAAATATTAACAATAACAGCATACCTAATTGCCTAAATGCTGTGCTCCAACTAAACCCCCACCCCCCCTATTTGCCGTGCCCTACAGGAAAAATATTAACCATAACAGCATACCTAATTGCCTAAATGCTGTGCTCCAACTACGCCGCCCCTATTTGCTGTGCCCTACAGGATCCATAAAGATCTCATACTTTTAGGTTTTATTATGCAAAACATTATGGAATACAGTAAAGTATTGAGTGTTGGATATTGAATTTTAAAGCCGCAGGTATGTTATGGAATTCGCCAAAGAACGAGTGATGAGTCCTTGAATGGGGACCACGTACCGGCAAGCGTAGCGTGGGTCACGCTCCGGCCGCGTGGACAACTTGAAGAAGTTTGCCGGTGGTGGCTGGCTGTGAAGAGTGAAACGGCGTGTGTGGTGGCGAGCTGCGAGAGAGGCAGTGCAAAGACATAGGCTGATGGTATAGCATGACATACTTACCTCTGAAAGTTGTCATAAAAGTATCTTTGTAAACTGCCATAGTCTGTTCTCGGAACTAGAATGATTTCATTGAACGGTGCCATCAGTGGTTTTACAAGAGCTGCGAATGGATTTGTGCAAGTTGCTAAAAAAATAAACAATTATTTAAAAAAGAGAAATAACTATTTGAGCAACAGAAAATACAGAAGATACAACAGCAGTAAATAGTAGCAAATTTATAGGTGGGTTAGGTTATAAGAATAGTAAATAATACAAGTAAATAATACACGCACAAAGGAGACTCTCTCCTAGACAGTTATGCACCCTACACTAAGGCTATGTTCACATGACAAGCGTTTATAACTACACGAATTTTATTCAAGGCGTACACATGCTAACGCGCGTTTTGATAACGCTCGTTAAGCGCTTATCATGTGAACATAGCCTTAGGTATAACATCCGCGTCAGCAGTACCTGATTGCAACATTGTATAAAGGACATTCATGTCAAGAGTATCTAATGCAACGTTGCAATAGGATGTTGATTGTTTAATCTAAGTCGCCCACCTGCGAGTGGACCTTATACCAAAAGAAAGCATTGTAAAAACACTTAGGTACTAAAGAACGGTCGTACTGTGAAGACGTGTCGTCTTTTTAAAAAGTCAATCCCTCGACTCTCAAACTTGACTAGACAGTTTCCTTTGTGCGTGTTTGAAAAGAAGCTAAATAAACATCAACTTCCCCCCCCCCCCCCCTCAACACGTAACGTCCCTCTGTCGCCCACAGATGCCGTGAGAACAAATACTTATTGATTGATTGCGCAAATAATTGATTACATCCTTATACCTATTAGGTTAGTTAAATTGTATAATCATTAAAACATTTAATTAATTATAAAAAAAGATGAAATCGTTTTTTTTTAATTTTAGATATTTTTTCTGTGTTTAATATGTATCTAACATATCGTTTTCTAATCATTTCTTATTATATTTCTTTTAGAACATAAAGAAATCATGCAACAAATACACAAAAACTTGTACTAAAATAACAAAATAACTACTCATTATAATAAAATAACGCAGAAGATGAAAATAGATTGTTTGGTATCGAGAATAGAATTGACTCTTATTGCAATAGGTTTACAATCGTTTTTACAATGAGATTTTTATTATAGTACCTACATTTTAAGTACATTATTCTCTTATTTTCTACGCGCATCGACGGCGCCGCACCTTCTAAGCGGCCGGTCATTACCCTGTACAAAGTAACGAGCGCTACGAACGTTTTAGATAGAATAATAAACTTTTGATTTTTGGTATTCCTTACAATAAATTTATTCCTTTCTAGGACGGCTTTAATTCGGTTATGTAGTCTAAATTAGTTTCTCGTTATTTCAGTAACACGTACATACAATTGACACGAATATTCAATGTTATGTGGTCAGACATCTATTGACGTTCCTACATCTGTTCATATCTCTAGTACCGTCCATCTGGACCCTTTTGTTTGGACATTCACATTTATCCGTAAGCAAGGTTGCACGAACATTTTAGAGCAGTTTTTTTCTATAGTAATGACATACTCCTACCAAAACAACCAATCTTAACAAAAACTATCCTATACATCTAATAAAAGGGTTGTATTTGTGCCACGCTTTAGTTTAAAAAAAAAAACAATAAATTGCGGGGTCTCGTTAGAAGCTACAGAACCCAAAACAGTAGTTTTTATAATTTCTGTCTATATGTTTGTCTGTATGTCTGTTCGCTTGAGCATCATGTAAAAACTACTGAACGGACTTTGATCGGGTTTTCACTAATCCATAGGTAAGTATCCAGAAGGAAAACTGGTATATGTGTCATCTTCATATGACACATGGAAAAAATGACTTATAATAGAATTACTCAACAAGTACTGGATGGATTTTCATCCATAAAATCCGGTGCTTTTGCGGATGTTAAAAATCTTTAACAGTTGCTTAGTCCACGCGAGCGAAGTCAAAGAGAGAGGCTAGTGAATAATAAAAAAAATATTACCAATAAGTATAACTTTATCATCTGCAGATATTTGTTTTATTTGCTTGCCTAGAACGGTTTTCAGTGTCCTTGCATTTAGGTATTTTTGTGTAGGTGGAACCTTTAAAAAAAAGTATTTATGTTAAAAGCTTAATTTAATATTTCTAAGAAAATACTGGTTAATTTTAAATATTTTCTTTTAATCGGGAAGGCTGGAGGAGAAGCCCAAAAGACCGTATGGTGACGGTCTTTGGGAGAGGCCTATATCCAGCAGTGGGGAGAGGCTTGATATGTTATATATATTTTCAGTTCTAAAATTGGCTGTTCTGATCTCGTGGTCCCACTAAATTGTCCTACTAGTAGAACCACGGTGGACAGTTATTTCTTGTGATCTTACTACTATACAGGGCGTCTCATTTCGATGCAACATGAAGGGAAATCGGGTACTTTAAATATTGAAGATAGGAAATTTCAATTAATGGGAACTACATTTAATTTTTTAAAATAAGTAGAACTGCAATTGAAGATTTTTGAAAAGTCTCCCGTTTGAACCGGAAATCGAACCTTAACGTTCAATTTAAAATTTTGTTCAACTAAATAAATAGACTTTTCCGTACTTCTAACAATATCGGCATTATCATTTCATAGATAGCTACTTACATTATTTACCAATAAGTCCCCACTTAAGGAATACGATTTCCTTAATATTGATGCATGATCAATAATATGATTATCCAGTGCATGATGCACCAGAGATGTATGCATCTCTGGTGTGAGCTAATAAGGCGATTAATCTATACATATAATAAAAATGTAACTGATCGCTGTTCGTACATAGAAGGTAGGGGAACCTGTTGTACCTTGACACCCTTTGTACCTAGAGCCACTTATTTTTTTGAAATGTTCGCGCCTTTTTTCCGTCTCTTTGTCTATGGTATAGTGAACTTTGACAAGACTAATCAACATGAAGTTAGTTGCAGGCGGCCATTGCATCGAGTTTGCATGGGAGATTACTTTAACGTTTTCGCTGCAAAAAAGTAAGATATTCAATATTTTTCATTTCTTTCATTACTTCTGTTATTTACTACATAAATTTTTAAAACCATTTGATTTAAACAAGTACTTTAGCCATGTTTAGAATGTAGTATGCTTATTTGAGTTAATCATAACCTCCATATTTACATGTGCGAATAAACATAAAAGGGTAGGGGTGTTGTACTTTGACCATAGTAAAACAGTTGTACCTTGGTCATATGGTCAAGGTACCTACATTCAAATGTATTCTTGTTAATTCTGTTTAGGAACGCACATACTTATTATTTTGTTGTTTTTTATACAGGTAAAATGCCTCGTAGCAAAAACAACATCAAACGGACTCCTATTGCTAAAACAGCACTTGCTAGTGCTATTAAACTAGTTAAAGAAAAAAAATTCTCCATAAGAGGGGCTGCCAAATATTTTAACTTGTCAAGATGTACTTTAAAGAGGCATTATGAACACTTCTTGAAGACTGGTAAAGATGCGAGCGACCTTCATGATAATTTAGCCGTGAAAAAAGTTTTTACAGGTGACGAAGAGCTCTTGCTTGTGGATTACGTACAAGAAGCAGCAAAGTTACAGTATGGACTCACTTTAAAGGACGTTAAGAGGTTGGCATATGAGTTCGCGACGAAAAACAATAAAAATATCCAGCTCAATGGGACAAAGACCAAATGGCTGGGGAGTACTGGTTACGTCTTTTCCGTAAACGACATCAAAAGCAATTAGCTTTACGCAAGCCTGAAGCCACTAGCCTTGCCCGTTCTACAGCATTTAATAAACAAAATGTGCAATTGACTTTTGAAAATTACAAAAAAGCTTTGTCCAAATGCCCACAATTAAGAGCGATTGATATTTGGAATGTGGATGAAAGTGGCATTTCAACAGTCCATGTTCCACCAAAAATATTAGCACCCAAAGGTGTCAAACAAATTGGTGCAATGACGAGCGGAGAAAAAGGAAATACAGTCACAATGATAGCTGCAATAAATGCAGGAGGTGGATTCATTCCTCCTATGCTCATATTTCCGCGTGTAAATTTCAAGGATTTTATGCTTGTTGGAGCTCCTGATGGAACTATTGGTGGAGCTAATCCTTCTGGATGGTCTAATGAAGCGTTGTTTCTACAATTTTTCAAACACTTTATTCAATATGTAAAACCATCAAAGGATTATCCAACCATTTTACTACTTGACAATCATGAAAGCCACATTCAAATACCAGTTATAGAATTGGCCAGAGAAAATAGCGTCATCCTTGTAACTTTCCATCCACACACGAGTCATAAATTTCAACCTTTGGATAAGACTGTATTCGGTCCTTTTAAGAAATACTATAACACTGCAGCAAATGAATTAATGTTGACACCCGGTCATGTGGGTAAACCACTGACAATTTATGATATTGCCGGTCTTGTTGGAAAAGCTTTTCCACAATCTTTTACTCCCTCAAATATTATTCAGGGTTTTAGGAGTACAGGATTACACCCACTAAATGAAAATATATTTGGAGAACATGAGTTTATGCCATCAAACGTAACTGACCGACCCTTCCCTGTATGTGAAAACGAGCCTCATGCTGGGACCTCATCTGAAGAAACGAATGAAATTCTTGAACAGCCAGATTGTAACGAACAGCATCTTCCTGGAGAATCCACTCAAAAATGCAAAGAAGTTCTTGAAACCTCGTTGCAAGAAAACACACCAGGATGTTCCAATGTTGTAACGCCATCAATGATTAGACCGCACCCAAAAGCTGAACCAAGAAAAGAAATTCGAAAAGGCAGACAGAAGTCAAGGATACTAACTGACACTCCGGAAAAAAATGAAATAGAAAGAATAAAGGCAGCAAGACAAAATAAAAAACTTAAAATAGATAAGAAGGTAAAAGTACAGAAACTAAAAGAAGTTAAGAAAAAAATTTTAAAAGAAGAATCAGAAACATCAGAAGATGAAAACGAAAGCTTTTCTGTGCGAGATTCAGATGCTTCAGAAGGGTTTTTATCTTCTGAGGAAGAACCATTAAGCAATTATTTTGAGGGAAATAAAGAGAATAGACACGCAAACAATTTTGAAGATGGTGATTACGTTATCTTTATATACGAAGGTGAATACTTTGTTGCCCAAATAGTGTCTGTCAGTGAAGAGGGTGCTCTTATAAAATCCATGAAGAAGTCGTTAAAAAACTGGAAATGGCCAGAAAAAGAAGATCTCAACTTATACCAATGGTTAGATAATAAGGAAAAAATAAAAAGTCCAAAAAAAACTAATTCCAAGAGGGAATATTACTCAGTTCCTGAAATGAATAAATACTCGGAGTTTATTGATTAATTAAGAAACGCTTAGTCCAAATATTAGTCAGTACGAAGTGAATAAAGACTTGTTGCTAATGTGATTAAAATGTTTAAGTTAGGTGTTACGAAAAATACTGATTTTATTCATATCATCATCATCATCATCTCAGCCTTTAGACGTCCACTGCTGGACATAGGCCTCCCCCATTGTCCGCCATTTAGACCTATCGGCAGCGACCTGCATCCAGCGGGTGCCCGCCACCTTTATGAGGTCGTCTGTCCATCTAGCAGATGGACGTCCTCGGCTTCGTCCGCCGGTACGTGGTCTCCATTCGAGAACCCTTCTGCCCCATCGGCCATCGGTTCTTCGAGCTATGTGCCCTGCCCACTGCCACTTCAGCTTGCTAACCCGAGAGGCTATGTCGGTGACTTTAGTTCGTCTACGGATCTCCTCATTCCTGATTCGATCACGTAGGGAAACCCCGAGCATAGCCCTCTCCATAATTAATTGATATGTCATAGATATTAGATAAGCTTATAAAGATATTTATAGACGTGTTGAAGCTGGAAATAATAAAAATATTTGCTATTTGTCGAGAAATATGGATTTTATTTGATGAGTTCTAACTATGACCAAGGTACAACATAGGCGGATCTAGGTACATCACCACTGTTGTACCTTGATCAACATTCCAAACTTTTTTTAGTTTATGTAAAACCTGTAAAAAGGATGATCTATGCTTTTGTATAATTTATATTATGAACCACATTAGTTCGTCTAACAGCTAAAATTTGTTTAATCGCAATAGTTATAACCGCTTTTTTTCAAAAAATCGTTGAATGAAAAAGTGACCAAGGTACAACAGGTTCCCCTATATGAGAAAAACTATTATTGGGGGCTGTGGTATCCCTAGATCTCTCTCGATCTCGCTCTCTCGGGATGTCTCGCTCTCTTGACCCGGTGGTTGATTACAAGTGTTATGTCTACTTCATTAAACTCGTGATTAATTAATTTACGCGGTTTTATAGAATACTTAATATAATTAATAGGGGCCTTTATCAACGAAATAGAACCCAAACCAATGATTGTTAGAATTTTTGTCTGTTTGTCTATGCGTTTGTACGCGCTAATCTTAGAAACGGTTTAACCAATTTGGGTGCGGTTTTCAGTAATGTATTGTGGTAAGCTTCACTTAAAATTTAGTGTTTGTTTTATTTCAATCAGTTTATGAATAAAAAAGTTATATCAATTTAAAGAATCATGTCGAATAAAGACGGTGTTCGGACGAAGTCGCTGGCAACAGCTAGTACATAATACATAAAAACATATACGTGGACTTTGATTCATACCATTCATTTACGTTTCAGATCAACATAGTTTTATAAAAAAAAATATAAAAGTCACTTTTTCTATTTAAAATGTGCGATATTGATTCGGCTGGCTATATATGACAATTGTTTGTCGCGACTCCGGGCCTCTCCAACTAGACTGTACAACTAGACCAGTATGTAAATAAATTTGTATTATACAAGCAATGTAGGGCAGGCACGTTAGAGTCTAATAGTGTTAGAGTCTAATGATTGGTAACTCTCGAATTCTTTAATTCAAATGTGTTTTGAAATTGTAATATCCTTATTACGTAGTAATTAAGTTTCAAATTTGACTTTTTAATGAAACCCCCTGTCATCTGCTTCACACACAACCCCCCCCCCCCCACCCTCCCTCAGAAATTGCACACCAGATTTCTTTGATAAAACCCTATGATGTGTCATCTAGTTTATTGCCACATCGGCGACTTTAGTCTATTCCCATCCCATCCGGAGCGAGTGACTCACTCACTCCCGATAATAGAGCATTTTACGATAGTCTCCCTGTGTGGCTGTCAGTAACGCCTTTTGTGCATTTTGTGTCTACTATGAAATTTACTGTTTTGTTTTGGTGTATAAAGTATTGTGGGTATAAAGAGTATTGTCTATCTATTGAGCCTTTGCACAGATTATCATACTCACCGTCTTACAAAATACCCTCTCAACATTTCTCATAAAAATAACGGCAGGTTGGAATAATTTTGCCGCCAGAAACACTAGCGGTAACACTTTCACTGGATTCTTTTCTATTACTGCGCTAAACACTTCTGGTGATATGTCGATTTTTACTGCATCTAAAGAATACAACATATTTTGTTACATCATCTGGGAAAATTCTGCATTTTTTATGGTAACAAAGTGACAAACGTGGCGACGATCCACATAGCGGGAAATGGATACTGTCGCTCTGCGTACCTTTCGATATGTAGCCAGTGGTTTTGGAAGAAGGGTTGAGAAAATAGGGACGAGGAGTTCTCCCATTTTCTTCATCCAATTACAACTCCCAATCCTCCTTCGGGGAATGGAGTGGGAGGTCAAGAGCATAACCGAATAAGGAGTTTCTTTTACTCCATCAGAAGGAGGCTATTCACACTGCTATGCCACAGCCACTGGCCACTCTCGGAAGACTATCTTGAAATGCACGGTATTTCCTACTTTATCCTATTTTCTCAATGTGCTTCGATGGTGAGTGCGATATGCCAGAGCCCGTTCCCATCCCATCCTCTCCAATCCTCCCAATTTTCCCTTTTTTACCTTTTATAACCCCTTTTTCCAAATACATTCCTAAATTTCCACTGGTCATTCGGGACGCGTGCTAACATTTGTCATTGTGTAATGATGTGGTCATGGATTGCGCATGTCACACCGCTGCCATCAACAAACACCACCATTTGGAAGCTGGTCTGTCGCCTTCTTTCCATAAAAAAAATACTCTCCATTTGGTGGGTTAGTCCTGACATATTTTGCTCACTAACGAAACACGTACGTACATTGGAATAAATATAAAAGAGATGGGAAATGTCGTACATTGTACTACAATCTTCTGTGGGGCAACTTGGCCAGTCGAGTGCGCGCGCCCAGCGTCTGTGAATATGTGACGTTATCTGAGCAAAAGTATCTTCGTTGGCAGATTTATTGACTTTAATTAAGATTTTCTAACTTAAAATTTCGTTATATGTTTTCAGATTTTATTAGTATCTAGAAAATTCTAGCCGACAATAATGTTTTATTTATTTTATTGTATACAAGAAACAATATAGCTAGGCATGATTAAAAGAGAGAAGATATATAAAAGGTAAGCTTATCCCTCGTGGAGATCTCTTCCAGCAGACCCCTTAAAAAGGAGATATTGATCGAAACAGAACAGGGGTGCAACAGAATGACTGTAGGTGAATTTAACAGAATTTTAACAGAACCAAATTCAAAAGCTGCTCAATTATTGTACAAGTTTGTGCAATATATGTAAATATTGCAATTATGTAATAGAATGGTATTTCTTTCCTTTATTTCTAGAAAAAAGACGGCAGACGAGTACACATTCCACCTGATGCACACGTTGGCAATATATGCCAGCATCAGTCCAGAATGACAAATGTTGGCATGCCCCCGGATGCGCTGCCTACTTTTGGAGAAATAGGAATTGATATGGAGAATGAGTTGGTAAAATGGGGAGGGATAAGATAGAATGGGAATGGCATATCTCACTCACTACCGAAACACGTACATATATAGGGAAAATAGGATAAAGTGGAAAATTCAGTATATTTCATGGAAGTCTTCTACAAGAAAGGGGTAACGTGCTCAGTCGAGTGCGCCTAGCGGTGTGGAAATACAGAGTGCTCCTACTACAGAAAGCATCTTACTCATCTCTCCAGCTACAGCATCCACCATGAACGACTTTCCATTCCTCTCCTGTCCCAACAACATCACAGATTTCTTCCTGGCTTCAGGTTCTACTCCTGATCCAAACACGCACGAAAGAATCAGGCGACGTCTTATGTCTCCGTAGCCTGGTAGAGGGAAACTAGAAGAGACGAGAAGAATTGGCAATTAAAACATATTTACTATTTTCTCTACCAACAACTGGGAAAATGTATTATAG
This sequence comes from Sesia apiformis, assembly GCA_914767545.1. Lineage (NCBI taxonomy): Eukaryota > Metazoa > Arthropoda > Insecta > Lepidoptera > Sesiidae > Sesia > Sesia apiformis. Next base: position 4,709,296 of record OU611976.1, read on the forward strand.
AAGAGCTCAGAGACGAGGAGAATGGCCACCAGATGGTAGTGGTCATCACCGTCCAAGAACATCTGTAACAGCAGGAGACATGCGCGAGGACTGAAGACCTTGCAGAATTCTGTTCACAGCTCTCTTAAAAAGCCTCATGTCGTAGCTCACTGGAAAAACCTTAGTGGGCAGTTTACTTCATAACTTTCGTGTCCGCGGTATAAAATGTCTTATAGACTGTACTTTGCGCAGCTACTATTTACGAAGGATCAACTGCGAAGGATGACGAGTGAGATGGTAAAACCGAAATTTGAATCCAATTGAACGACTCTTCAGAACATTTTCTATTATACTGGCAGTGGAAAACGCAGAGAGATGCAACTGTGGCCTGCCTTTTATAAAGAAGAGGCGGCAGACGGGCGCCAGGTCCACACACCTTTCAGGTTCGTGGTATAAAGTGTCCCAAAGGCAGTGGCTACAATCACTAAAGACATGATGGTATAAATCCGAACTTTCAGAACTTCTCTTCAGAACTTTTCGGGATAAGATCCAAAACGAAGAGATTCGCCGAAGAACTATAAAGTCATATAACTTCAGCATGCAGACTCTACTAACTATGTTGGCATAGCTCGTAGAATCTGCATGCTGAAGTGGTAATAAACAGATCATATTCATCGCAAGACCGGGAGTAACGGGAAGCGCAGCGTGAGACGCCCCCCGGTCACGAGGACTAACCACTTCAAGATCGTACTTCTTCATGTCTTGGTGAAAAGTATTTTTCGCTGGTGGTGGTTGGATGAAAAGAGCAGACATTGAGAGAAGCCGATATCCTGCAGTGGAGAGACATAAGCTGATGATATAATATGGTAAAGATTATTACGAGGCATCAGGATCTTTCAGGTTCAGCTCATATGCAGCGTAGTTGTAATCGCCTATTATATCTTTGATTTTTGCTGAAGGCTTCGTTATAAGGCCCAAGTCGAATAATATCTGAAATTATTACAAATATTTTTTACTCATTTAGTCACCAATCAGTACTGGACCGGTGTAGTTATAGCTCGAAACCTCCTGGTAACTTCAAGAGGAGGCATGAGGACGCTATTAATAGGGAGATATCGGTATGGATCAATAGAGACTTTTTTTATAGGCAGAAGGCGGCAGATAAGCATACACTTGGTGGTAAATGTATACTATCGTGCTGCGACATCCACGATACATGCCAATTTCAGATCAGAACAACAAACGTTGGCCCCCGGATGCGCTGCCTACCGTCAGAGATGTAGGAATTTGGAGAAAGGCTTGGGAAATGGAGGGGGGTGCGATAGGGTAAGATGGGAATGGGCTCTGGCATATACTGAAACACGTACGAACATTGGGGAATAATATAAAGTGGAAAATGCAATATATTTCAAGGTCAGACGACTGCGCCCAGCAGCTCTTTCGGTAGTGAGTGAGATATGCCAGAGCCCATTCCCATCCGATCCTATTGTATTCCTCCCCATTTTCGCAACCCTTTCTCCCAATCCATTCCTTAATCCGCAAAGGTAGGCAGCGCATCCGGGGGTGTGCCACCGTTTTTTTTTTTTTTTTTTTTATAGAGGAGAGGGCGGACGAGCAAGCGGTCTCACGTGATGGTAAGTGTTACCGCCGCCCATGGACACCTGCAACACCAGGGGGTATGCGGGCGCGCCGCCGACCTTGTAAAATCCTATTCACAGCTCTCTTGAAGAACCCCATGTCGTAGTTTAATGGGAAGACCTCTTGAGGCAGTTCGTTTCACAGCCTACAGGTTCGCGATATACAATAATTTTTGGACCGAACAGTACGCTACACCTCCGTATCTAGGAAATGCGGATGGACCGCACTTCTGTGACGGGAGGTGCGGTTGTAGAAACCCGAGGTGGGAATTATATTGAACAATTCTTCAGAGCATTCCCCATTATACAGGCGGTAGAACACACAGAGAGACGCAACGTCGGTCCGAACGCTGAGGGGTTCTAAACTGCCCGTGAGAGTGAGATCGTTGACAATACGAACAGCACGTCGTTGGATGAAGTCAAATGGGTCCAATTGGTATTTCGGCGCCGGCCCAGAGATGTGAGCAATATGGGGCCTCACTTGAGCTTTGTAAAGCATTAGGAGATGCCCAGGGGTGAAGTACCGCTTCGCTTTGTTCAGCACACCGAGCTTTTTGGAGGCCATTTTGGCCTTACTTTCCAGATGACCCCTAAATTCAACTTTGCTGGAAATGTCGACACCAAGGATCCCAATACTCTCCGAGATCTTAAGAGGTATGCTCTGAAAGCGAGGTGCTACGACAAAAGGGTTTTTTTTTTAGCGGTGAATGTCATTTGGACTGATGTTGTCATGTATTGCAAATTTCCATGGGCTACAAGTATCCACTTCCCATCAGGTAGGTGCATTGTATGCTTCTCTGCTGCCTTTTCTCTATAAAAAAAAGATGGGGTGGTGGTATTCCAAAGTGGGTGTCGGCCCACTTTAGAATACCACACGACACTCACTACTAACGAACATCATCAAGTCCACTTACTTCCAGATCCTTCAAATTATCGTTAAATTTAAAAGGCTTTGGTACTGCTTGTACTTTAGGTCTTGGCCTCGTCTTTAATTTTGGATACTTCCAACCAATGCTCTTGTACATTTGCTGTTGGGCTTTAATGAGCAATTTTAATTCCAATCTAAAAAAAAAACATTAATACAGAAAACATTTATTCTAAAGAATTATTGTGATCAGTGACCTACCAAGTTTCATGGAAGTATCATAATATGCCTTAAGGCAAAGGGCGAATTAACCTTTGAGTTAAACAGAGAGGTATTATACATTGGTTCGAAGGAAAGTATAAACATTTAACTTAAACGACAAACAGTATACATAATATATCTATAAATAAATATACCCGATAGATACATACAATATACATCAAACATATATCTTATATCATCATATACAATATATAATAATGTCATAAGGCAAAAGGCGAGCTATCTTTGAGTTGAACACAGAGATATTATACAGTGGAAGGTGCGAAGAGAGGTATAAATATATAACTTAAACGACAAACAGTATATATAATTTACTTATAAATAAATATACCCGATGGATACATACAATATACATTTATATATCATCATGTATCAAGTCATGTGTTAGTCATGCACTAAGTCTCTGATCACAAAAGGTAATGTTCATTAGCTTCCGTTTATATTCTTGTTAGAAGTCTTTCTAATGTTAGTGGGGGTCGCGTTTCAAAGAGTGACTGCTTGGCTGCGAAAGAGTTAGAAGAAGAAAAGAAAAGTCGGTATGGAAAGGAGAAACATGGAGAACAGAACACCGGAGAATGGACTTTACGAAAATCTTCTAACCTCATCAATTCGTCCACAAATTTCCTACAGTCCTGATGTATCTGACACATGAGGTCCTCCTTCAGTACGTCCTGTATGTACCCGTACACCACGTCCGCTCGTCTCTCAGGAGGAATGTTATCGTATATCGACCAGGATGCTTGGTATTTTTGAAAAACCTAAACACAAACGTAATTCTTAGCCATCAGGCCTTATAACTTTAAGGAAGGTAGTTGTGATATACACCAGTTTCGTCAAACCTCTTTCAAAGTACTCTTGTGCTCGGAAGTCTTCGGCTTGTAGCCAGGGTCCGCAAATGGGTTGCATCTCATTTTGAACAGTTTCTCGGCATCATTAGCTTCTTTATCTCTTTGAGCCTCCGCTGCCAGCTTGGCATCCAATTTAGCTTGTTCTTTTTCCTTTTGTATCTGTTGAAGGGAGATTATAAAACCTGTAAGATTATAATTCTCACAGAAGAATAACCGTAAACTACATTTCCCACTTTATCTTATTTTACCAAATTTTTCCAACGTTCGTATCAGTATAGAGTGAGATATGCCAGACCCCATTCTCATCCTAATCTATCCCTATCCATTTTAACAATCCTTCTTCTAAATCGATTCCTTTAAATCTCCAAAGGTATGCAGCGCATCCGGAGGTGTGTCAACGTTCGTCATTCTGGACTGATGTTGGCAAGTATCGCAGATGTCTATGGGCGACAGTATCCACTTACCATGAGGTGGACTGCATGCGAATTTATGGAAGAAGGCGGATTGCCGCCTTCTTTCCACAAAAATAAACAATATAAGAGAGGTCTGTCCTATTATAAGAGATGGGATAGGGGGTTGAATAGACAATGAGATAAAGGAATCTCCTTATGTCATTGTACTCTTCTCCCCACTCCCACTTCTCAAGAAGGAATAGGAGGTGTAATTAGATAAGAAAATGTCCTAGTCCCGCTAGACTTCCTATCTCCCATCCGTCCTAACCTTTTTTCTAAATCAATTCCTAAATATCCAAAACTAGGCAGCGCATCCGGGGATGTGCCAACCTTATTTGGTCCATCGTCCACATTGAGCAATAATTATAATCAGTGGCCTCCTAGACTTGTAGAATTATTTAAATGAATGAAGAGAAAGTACCAAGGAAAAATTGGCCTTCAAAATTTCTAAAAAAGAAATAAGGCGGTACTATTGTAAAGGCGGCCGACACCATACGTCAAATTTTATTAGTACCAAATCTATGTAAATCGATGCTAGTGTACATACGCGGTTCGAGTGAGTGTTAGCTGTGTAAAACAAAAGGTAGTTTTCACGAAAGAAATTAGCTGTTAGGAAGATGCAGATATTTTTTATTTCACCCTGTATACCCTTCATAGGACTAATTTTGGACACGTTCATTAGACTCCTGTGAGAATATACCTGTTCTTTCGTCTTCCCTTTAGTCTCGGCCATGTATTTTTCGTCTGCTTCAATTTTCTCTTCGACTGTAACGTAGTCTCCCCTCACCAGCATTATGGTGCCACCTTCAACGTCGTATGGATAATCGGGGAAGAAACCGTATCCGTAATACCTAAAGATAAAAATAAGAATTTTTCGAGATCATGGGATCGAGATTCTACAATATACCATCAAGGGCGTAGTCAGAATTTTATCCAGGGTGCGGCAGAATCAAACAATTTTATCCAAGGTGGGGCAGAATCAAACAATTTTATCCAGGGTGGGGCAGAATCAAACAATTATATCCAGGGTGGGGCAGAATCAAACAATTATATCCAGGGTGGGGCAGAATCAAACAATTTTATCCAGGGTGGGGCAGAATCAAACAATTTATCCAGGGTGGGGCAGAATCAAACAATTTTATCCAGGGTGGGGCAGAATCAAACAATTTTATCCAGGGTAGGGCAAAGCCAACAGTTTTTTCTTATAACTTAAATGGAGGTAGTGAAATGCAGAAAGTCTGCTACTTAATCTTTCTTATGCTGTTGCAAGCGCCCCAACCTCACTCACCGTGGCTACCCACGCCCATACATACAATTGAATCAGTCTATGTCTCTTCATACGAATACCTTTCCCACGGCTCGCCATTACACCCGATCTTTGACTCTTCTTACCCAGTCATCACCGGCGAACTTCTCCAAGTGGTTAGACCACTTGGCCGAAGGGTGTCTTACACTACGCTTCCCGGTACGTGCCCTCCATTTGATGACTCGTTTACTCAATTTTTAACCCTGACCATGGCCATTTTAGCATACTAATTTTATGAGCAATTGTTTCTCATAATATTAATTGGTAATTTAGTTATTAGGTAATTTATAAATTATTTGTCTTTAAATTTAGTAGTAATATTGTCAACCTACTCTATAAATTGTAGACGCGAACTTTGTAAAAAATCGCTTTGTATTGTTTGATAAACTCTTGTACCTGTACATGTTGCAAAAAGACAATTTAAGGAAGTAACACGAAAAGTACAATACAATAGGCGGCCTTATCGCCAAAGCGCCAAATTAATAAATAAAATATAGAGTTGTACGTGTATATACTTTTCATACTCGAAAACCGGGAACAATCAGTGTCCCACATCTAATGGTCACACGGATGGAAAATCTTTTGGGGAATGGTAGAATATAATTTTAAGAACTACACCAACTTTAAAAGAATGGATTTGCCAACCTGTTTGGCCAGAGGGGCGTTTTTGCATTGGCATTTTTGTACAATCCTAGGTCAAAGTAAATCGTCTACTAAAACTTAGTTTATACAGAAACGTTAGCTGTGCGTATTTGTAGAAATGGCTCTGTAGTGTATGTAGGTAGATCGATAAATAATATCAAGTAATCTATACCTATTCTGTTTAGTGCGCGCGGTGGTGGGGCGTCACTTCAGATAGAAAGCGTAACGTCAAGCGTCAAAACAGCGCGAACAACCGTCCAGTGCTGACGTGTGCTTGCACCTCGCGTACGTTTCCGACCCAGAGATATTACAGACGCCCCTGATGATACTGATCTTAAATCTTACCATTCTTTAAACCACTCCTGAATATGCACAGTGATGTCCATAATTTGATCGTCTTTCCTGTACAGAAGCTTCTTATTGTGAAATTCTAAATCTTTCTTGTACATATTTTCTATTTCCATTCTCTTGTTGCGTCGCATTTCATATACCTGTGGACGATAGAATATAATCTGTTAGTGTGTTCTAGTAGACGTGAAATTTTATTTTGGGATTTTTGATAAGTTTACACCATCATAGTTTTGGAACTACTAAACCGTGTTGGCTTATCTTGGAACTTAACTCAGATATAGACCTATTTTCTGTCATTTTTTTTTTATGGACGAAGGCGGCAGCACTGTACACTAGCATACAGTTCACCTGCTGGTAAGTGGGTACTGTTGCCCATAGACATCCGCGATACATGCCAACATTAGTCCAAAATGACAAACGTTGGCACGCCCCCGGATGCGCTGCCTACCTCTGGAGATATAGGAATGGATTTGGAGAAGGGGTTGGGAAAATGGGGAGGAATAAGATGGGAATGGGCTCTGGCACATCTCACTCGCTACCGAAACACGTACGTACATTGGAGACAGACGATAAAGTAGGAAATGCAGTACATTTAACGGTAGTCTTCTGTGAGAGAGGGGTAATGTGGCTAGTCGAGCGCGCCCAGCAGCTGTTGTATTGCAGCGCCCTGTAGTTTGTCTATAAATTTCGTTATATAAATCTAGAAACTGATTGCTGTTTTGGACTCAGCTAGTAACCCATTGTAAAGATGTAGTCAATTTAATCTTTTGAAATTTGGAAATCAAGCAAGTACTTTATTATTCTCCTCTTCATATGACAAGCGCTCATATTGATTGGAAGGGTCTTGAACCAGCCCTAGTAGCACATCCCTTTTAAAATCCACATGACGCTTCCTCTTAACTTTCATGTACTCACTGAAAAGGAAGAAGTTATTTTAATTAATCCGTAATCGTAATCCTCTCATCGTCCACTGCAGGACTTGGACCTCCTCATGCATGCACAAGCGGGTTGGCGAGTCCGCTTTTTTAGAGGTGATGTAGTTCCTCTGGGCTTGTGATAGTAGCTTTGTTATCCTTTAGTCGCCTTTTACTACACTCGCGAGAAGAGAATAGAGTGGTGCTATTCTAAAGCCATCCGACATCATACGGTCACTGATGGACCTATATCCAGCAAGGAGAGACACAGGCTTATGGTATGATTCTTAAGGTTTGCAAATAAAATTTCCTTCTTTAACCTGTATACTGTTTGTATTAATTTAGCAGCTGCAGCTTTAATCTCTGATGGAACTTCTTCTACGGATGCAGCATAATATATTCTTTTGGTCATGCATTTAGCCCTGAAGTCTACCATGAAGAATTGCCTGAAATATTACAACAATAGGTTATTTTCATAGAAACATACAAGATATAGGATATAGACTTGAAAGATAGCTTAAAGGTATGATTCCGAGGCATGCTGCAGACGGCAGACGGCACTGGCCGAACGGCCGGGTGTCACATGCCGTCATTATGTACTCGGAAGCCGACGACAAGCGACAATTGCAGCGCAGCATACATAACCAGCGGTAGTGTTCTCCTACTTTCTACTCTCTCGAGTCTCAACAGTGAATATATATATATATATAGAGAGAGAGAGAGAGAGAAATAGGCGGACGAGCAAGCGGTGTCACGTGATGGTAAGTTTTACAGCCGTCCATGGACAACTGCAACACCAAGGGGTATGCGGACGCGCCGCAGACCCTGCAAAATCCCATTCACAGCTTTCTTGAAGAACCCCATATCGTAGCTTAATAGAAAGATCTCTTGAGGCAGTTCATTCCACAGCCAACGGGTTCGCGACATAAAATGATTTTTGGACTGAACAATACGCGACACCTCCGTATCGAGGAAATGCGGATAGACCGCACTTCTGTGACGGGAGGTGCGGTTGTAGAAACCCGAAGTGGGAATTATATTGAACAATTCTTCGGAGCATTCCCCATTGTACAGGCAGTAGAACACACACAGACAGAACACACAGAGACGCAACGTCTCTCCGAACGCTGATGGGTTCTAAACCACCTGCGAGGGTGGAATTGTCGACAATTCGAACCGCACGTCGTTGGATGAAGTTTAATGGGTCCAATGGAGCAGTTTCAATTAAAAATGTACCATTTCTACATAAAAGGAAGAAAACGAATACTACAGTCGAATCATTGAGACACGGTTTCAGGATCTGCGTGAGTGCACGTCAAAAATCGGAGCCACTAAGGGGGCGCCGAGGTCTCGACGGCGCCGGGGCGTAGAGGGCGCCTTGAATTGGAGAGGCGCTCTAGTGCCTACACAGAATACGGGCACAGGCAGACACAAGGAAGGGGCGCTATCAACATCTTGTATGGGGCGGTGCCATCTACAGCGTGCCTCGGAATCGTACCTTAAAACCTTCCTGGCATTATAAAGATAGTTTTATAAAAATATCGTGTAAGTCGCCAATGGCTTGGTAGAAAGGCATAATGGCTTAACTTACTTTGAAAAGTATACTTTAATGTCATTATAAATTACGGTCTACATTTTGAAGTACATACATGTCGGTTAAACCATTTTGCCTTTCATTCGTCGCAATGAACATATCCACCTTGAAATCCTTTAAATATTAATTCTATATAATTGTGAGTATTCATAATGGGAAACGCACACAAAAAAGTCGTGATATGTTTAAATTTTTTCCTTCTTAATAATAATTTCATAGATACCTAAATCGTTCATGTTTTTGGATGATAACAGATTGTATGAATTCTTCTGGTATAATCGTTTTCTGGGAGACTGAAAGAAATTAATGTTCTTTACTTGATGATTATACATAATAATAACAGAAAGTCAATGCATTAATATTACTATTAATATATCAATATACAGTAATAGGCCAATGCTATTACTATTACTAGATATTAATAGTAACTGCCACACAGTAATAATTAATAAAATAATGCCACGTAATGCTATGCACAATATAGTGCCTAATACTCCCATACAATAATACACTACACAATAATGTGTATAGTCGGAGTATTTATTCTAGTCAGGGATATGACAAATAGAACTGTCAAACAGTGAAATTTGTACGGAGATGAAACTTTATTGACAGCTCTACATGTCATATCCCTGACTCAAATAAATAATCCGACTTTAGTAGATACACAGAAACAAAGTCAGGGTCTTCGTTTAAAACATTTAACTTCTATGTATTTGGGAAACATGTGATGTTCAGAAAAAAGACAAAAATAGTTAATGATAGAAATTCATTGTTAAGAATGTGCAGATATTTTTTATTTCATCCCTGTATAATAGTTAAATACTGCAGACGGTCGTAACTTATGATGAATTGTTACAATAAGACATTACACGGAATCTCCTTAGACGGAATCTCTTCCAGACAACTTTAGAATAATCGAGAGGAGTTATTAAAAACTAGGCTACCAACATATAATAAGAAATAGGAGATATCTTTCTAACATATATAAACATAAATATGAATATCATTAGACATTAGTAGGTACATTTACAATACATATACATACATGCATATAGATAGTTAATTACGTTGTGATGTGTCAATAAACACGTTTTAGTTTTACTTTACTAACCATCCTCTTCCTCAGAAGACGCTTGTTCATCCTGTTCCTGTGGTTCCTGGGGCTCATCTTCATTACCAAATTGTATCACTTTTGGCTTAGATTTCTAACGAAACATATTTTTTTATGGGCGATGGCGGCAGACGAGCGTACAGTTCACCTGATGGTAAGTGGATACTGTCGCCAATAGACATCCGCGATACATGCCAACATTAGTCCAAAATGACAAACGATGGCACGGTCCCGGATGCGCTGCCTACCTTTGGAGATTTAGGAATGGATTTGGAGAAAGGTAAGAATGGATTATAGGTAGGTATTTTTTTATATTTGAACTACTATATGGTACACATAATAAAACAGTAAAAAGGTTGAGTCTGTGCAATTAAAATTAAACAAAATTTAAAAAAATAAATTGAGGGTCTCCTTAGAAGCTACAGAATCCAAAACACTGTTTGGGTTAATTTTTTTTGTCTGTACCCAGAAGGAAAACTGGTATATGTGTCATCTTCGTTTGACACAAGGAATTTGAGTTATAAGAAGAAAATAAAAAATGGCTCATAATATAATTACTCAAAAACCAGTGGTGAATCTGTGAAATTCATCATGTCGATGCTTTTACAGGTATTATTTTATTAATTACTAGCTGTGCCCGGCATATAGCCTATGTCCATCTGGAATAATGTACCTTTCTAATGGTGAAAGAATTTTTCAAATAAGTGCAGTGGTTCCGGAGATTACCCTCCACATACACACAAACTTACAAAATTCGCACTCTCTCTTCATTATATTAGTAGGTATAGATTTATTAATTATTATTATTATTAAATTATACAGTAAAACTTACAATGGCACATTTTAATCATAATTTCACATCTATCGTACATTTTTAACGATTTCTTTCATAATAGCCAGCCATATTAATTTACCCATTTGAATTTATTTTTTGATATCATATTGGTTTCCAGCGAACATACCTATGTAATTTTGAGCACAATATCTTTGAAATTCACCGAATTATTACGGTGTTTATCCAATTTTTATAAAAAGTCAGCCATATTGAATCAGCCATCTTGAATTTTTGATAACATATTCTTTTTCAGCGACATTCAAACCCTGCATATAATGTTATGTAATTTTGAGAACAATATCTTTGAAATTTACTTTATTATGGTTTTTATGTATTTTTTTATACAGAAAGCGTATGTTTCATTAAATAATTAGAAAGCAATGAACGTACAATTCGAAAAAATAAACTTTTATTTTTATTCTATTTATAAGTAAAATTAAAAGGTATCAAGTCAATAATTCGTGGATAGGGTAATTATTCCGAAATAATGCGTATTTCCATGCTAACCTTACTCCACTATAGTGATAGATAAGTCACTTTCGGGACAATGGTCTGTTTCTCTTCATAAGGGGTCATCCATAAATTACGTCACACGTTAAGGGGGAGGGAGGGGGTCAACAAAGTGTGACAAGGGGGAGGGGACGAGTCATAAGCTTCGTGACGTCACATGTATAAATCTAAAGTATAAAAACTAAACTTCAACTCTAACGAAAAACTTTAAAATATTACCAACTCTATCAATATTATTAATTTATTATAAGGTTGTTTTAATTTAATTATTTCTAAATTTAAAAATGCCAAAATATGTGACGTCACACCAGGGGTGGGGGGGTCACACAAATGTGACCAACTGTAATAAGGGGGGGGGGGGGTCTCCAAAAATCATGAAATTCGTGTGACGTAATTTATGGATGGCCCCTAAAAATAATAGGACATGGACTCTAACCTGTTTGGGGAGAGCCTGTTTCCGTTTTACAGCATCAGTCCACATTTTTTGGAGCAGTTCCTCCACTGTATGTGGACGGGATTCTAATGGAATATGGTACGGTACCACTATCTGTAAAGAGAATATTTTCACTGCCTGTTTTCTGTAATACGTTGACCGCGTGATGCTGGCCGGCTAGAACAGCACCACGTCATCATTTTTGGTGCATGTCGTAAAAGGCGATTAAGGAATAAAAAGGCCGCTACCACATGCCCTGAGGAACTACACCAACTCTAAAAAGAGGGAGCTCGCCAACCCACTTGCCCAGTGTGACGTTTTAAGGCCATACATTTCTTGTGCATAAGACAATGTGCATTAGGAGGGCCATGACCAGCAGCGGACGATTAAGGAGTTCATTTATTGATTACTGTTACGGTTGTAGGAAACACATACCATATTTAGAGTTAAAAATATCTGGTGAATGACCGACGATTCCATTCTAGGGTACAGAAAAAAAAACGGTTTTCAAAGTACATCGTTATTTCTCCATTCAAGTCTGGCATCATTTTTTTTTTTGGATGCAGCCAGCATTTATATTTGGAGGATTGAAAGACTATTGTAAAACCGATTCGAATGGTACACAAGCGAATTTTTTATTTTAGGTAAAATAAAAAATTATAAAATTCAAAGAAATGATGCCGGATATAATGATGTCCTTTGCATCCGGTGCAAAGCCCTATTCGTAGTCGTGGTAGCATTTCTTCGAAATTCACCTAAAGACTACGATTTATTATAGAAGTCCTCACTATTGGCGGTTTTTTGGTCTTTTTCCACTTATCCAGTGGCGTATTTACCCTAGGGCTATGGGCGCCATGGCCCGGGGCGGCAGGTCAGCTTTGGGCGCCTTTCATAATCGTTACCTATCTTTTATTTTATTGCTTTTTGACTTGACTTGCCTGAAGAAATTTAAAAAGCCTACCTAATTCCCATATACGAGTAAGCGAAGAACGTTTGAACAGTTTAGCCATCCTTAATATAGAAGCTCACTTAACAATGTCCGTTAATTATAACAGTGTCATTGACGAATTTGTCAACCAACTTGTGCATCGCAAAAAAATGTAAATATTTAATAAATGGTGTTTATTCTTTTGTATGGCCTGTTTCATTATTAAAAGATATTTGCTTTTTTTTCTTTAATATATGGGGCGGCAAACCTTATAGGCCCAGGGCGCCAAATCTTAAAATACGCCACTGCACTTATCCCCACTTATTATTAACGGAGTTATGGAATGACTCAAAGCTACGAACCATCAGGTGGGAAACTCACTTGAATATCCATTGGAGTTAATTCCATTTGGTTCAACGCGGCGTCCACGTAAATGTAGTCGTTTACGATGACGTGAGCTAGTTCATTTCGGAGCTCATACATTCTGAAAAATAACATATCAATTTTTATTTATAGAAGTGGTGGCAGACCGGTGAACGATCCACCTGATGGTAAGTAGACCTTGCAGAGTCTTCTTCACAACCCTCTTGAAGAGTCCCATGTCGTAGTTCAGTGGAAAAACCTCAGCTGGCAGTTAATTCCACAACTTTCGGGTTCGCCGTGTAAAGTATCTTAAAGACCGCATTGTACACAGCATCAAGGAAGTGCAGATGAATCACGCATCAATCACGACAGATGCGATTGTAAAAATCCGTAGTTGGCAGCATCAGATTGAGCAGCTCTTCAGAACATATTCACCATTACACAGGCAGTAGAAAACGCAAAGAGATGTCATAGGTATATTTTTATATAGAAGAGATGGCAAACCACCAGGCGGACACCGTGAGACATAAGAGTACGCTGTCGACCTTGCAGGATCACAACTCTCTTGAAGAGCCCAGTGTAAGCTTAGTGGAAAAATCTCAGTAGACTGTTTATTCCACAACTTTCGGATTCGCGATATAAAGAATCTATGCAGCGACTATCTGTCAAGGAACTGCGGATGAACATCGATGACCAAAGGTGCGCTGGTAAAAGCCAAAAGCTGGCATCAGATTGAACAGCTCATCAGAACATTCCCCGTTATACTCAATCCTAAATCTCCAAAAGTAGGCAGTGCATCCGAGAGCACACCAACGTTTGTCATTCGTAAGTATTCAGATACCACCCGGTGGACTCTCTCTTCGTCTGACACCTTCTTACTATAAAAATCATGACGCTGGTAGGTACAAACTTAACTTCAGATTACACTCTTTTTTTATATAGAAAAAAGGCGACAGACGAGCATACAGTCCACAGTCCACCTCTGGTCCGGTGCACCAAAGTACTAGCTGGACCCTCTTGACTCCGTCCAACGACGCGCTATCCGAATTGTCGACGATCCCATTCTCATAGCTGGTTTAAAATCGCTCAGCAGCTATAGAGATGATGCGTCTCTCTGCGTTTTCTACCGCCTTTATAATGGGGAATGTTCTGAAGATCTGTTCAATTTGATGCCAACTTCGGGTTTGTACCATCGCACCGCTCGTCAGCGTCGTGCGATTCATCCGCACTTCCTTGACATGGAGTCGCTGCGTACAGTGCCGTCCAAAAGACATTTTATACCACGAACCTGAAAGTTGTGGAATGAACTTCCAGCTGGGTTACTCCGTTACGCTATGATTTGGGGCTCTTCAATAGAACTGTGAACAGGTTTCTACAGGAGCGCACCCACAAGCCCTTTGGTGTTGCAGGTGTCCATGGGCGGCGGTGACCACTTACTATCATCTAGCCCAACCGCTCGTCTGCCATCCATTCTATAAAAAAAAGAAAAACATGATGGTAAGTGGATATTGTCGTCCATAGACATCCGCGATACATGCCAACCTCAGTCCAGAATGACAAACGTTGGCACGCCCTCGGATGCGCTGTCTACCTTTACAGATTAATAAATGGATTGGGAGAAAGTGTTGGGAAATGGGGACGGATAGGATGAGAATGCGAATGGGCTCTGGCATATCTCACTCACTACCGAAACACGTAAACACGTATTGTATATTGGGGAAATACGATAAAGTAGAAAATGCAGTACATTTCAAGGCTTCTGCCTTCTGTGAGAGAGGTTGTAACGTGGCCAGTCGGGTGCGCCCAGCGGCTGTGGGAATTTAGTGTGCACTCTTCCCCTACAAAAGGAAATTAGGAATGCTCAAACAGTTATTATCAGTGAATCAGTGAAAAACCAAAATACCTCTTCATAAACACTCCAATAATCTCCTTCATATAAGCGGATCTCTGCAAGTGGACACTATTTAGGTAGGCGTCATACATTTTGTTGATGAGGTGACAGTATTCAGCGTAGATACGACCCAGGACTTCCGGTGGTAGCCGACGCTCTTTTATCCTTAGGCCATTTTCTGCTTTTTCCTAAACAAGCACTGTATTGATGAGGTCTCGTTTAAATGTAACAATTATAATCTAAACCAGAGAAGTTCAATAGTTTTAGAAGAATTTAAATCCACTTTGATTTAAAATTTTATCTACACTAATAATATTACAAAGAGGTAAAGTTTGTAAGTTTGGATGTAGGAGGTAATCTCAGAAACTACTAATCCGATTTCAAAAATTCTTTCACCATTTGAAAGGTACATTATTCCAGATGGACATAGGCTATATATTATGTGCAAAAAAAATTGACGGGCATACAACGCATGCCGGGTACAGCTAGTACTCTAATACTTTGAATTTAAATCCCGATTATTGTGCGTTAATATCTCATTTTTTTTTCACACATTTTTTTTTTTATGGACGAAGGTGGCAGACGAACATACAGTCCACCTGATGGTAAGTGGATACTGTAGCCCATAGACATTCGTGATACATGCCAACATTAGTCCAAAATGACAAACGTTGGCACGCCCCCGGATGCGCTGCCTACCTTTGGATATAGAACTGGATTTGGAGAAAGGGTTGGGGAAATGGGGAGGGATAGGATGGGAATGGGCTCTGACACATCTCACTCACTACCGAAACACGTACGTACATTAGGGAAATAAGATTAAGTGGGAAATGCAGTACATTTCAAGGTAGTCTTCTGTGAGAGAACGTGACCAGTCGAGCGCGCCCAGCGGCTGTTGGACTGTAATCCCCTCAAAGGGGGAGAGTGCACGCATATAGAGATATTCTATGTTTTATCTGTAATTATTTACTAGTTAGTGCCCGCGCCTTCTTTAACGTGAACTCTAGAGTATGTACCTACTACATACTATGTAGTTCATTGTATTTCCACCTTATATCGTACATTCCCCTGGGGACTATTCAATGGATTAGTATAAAAAGTATCCCAAACCTTACGATAAGTACGATCTTACGATAGCGATGGCAAATTTCATTAAAATCGTCCAGTGATTGTTAAGGGAAGGCGCTGACAGATGTAAAATAGATTATTCTAGTACAGATGCTGTTAGCACACATTGCCCGTGTGAAAACCTACTTGTAAATTTGATGTTTTTGTAAAGTACACTACAAGTGACAATTACCGCATGGAAAATATGTAAATGTCTTAAATAAATAAATTATTATTATTATTATTGAGTGACAGACAACAACTCCAAAAACTGGAACGTTTATTTGTTAAAAGGGTTAATTCCAGAAGGTGTAAAACTGTGTACTATAAAAATGATATAGGTACTGAAATATTAAATTGAATAATTTGAAAATAATTTTGGGATATTACGTATTTAAAGTTAGGAACTGTGAACTTTGGGAGAATAAAAATATTGGCTTTTACGATAGCGGGAATTGCCCCATTTATTCACTAAACAGTGTAATTCAATGAGAAAATTGAAACACAAATTACATTGAATCGTATATTAAATAGATACAGGCACAAATAGGTAACTTATATTATTACAGGAACTAGATACCTCACTCTGTATCGGAATCACTTTCTCTATCTACACCACTTTGCCACTCAACGATATTATTCTAGAAGTCCGTATGTTCGTGAGGAATGCGATATTAAACTTTCTTCAAACTTTCGGTCCGACCGAAGTTCGTATTACGTTCGGGGCTCTATATATCGCATATCTCCGATTATTTAAAAGGTTGAGATATTGTTATCCTGAAAGTCGTTCGATCCCCAAGTATCACTTGCCAAAATCTATATTTCAATCGTTGTCTCTTGCGATCGGAACAGTTTTAAATGTCAAATGAACTTCGTTCGGGCCGACATGTCGGAGTGAACGCTTTACTGGTAGGGATCTACCGAAATATCGGCCAAAACTTCGTTTTTCACATCTTCGGAGTAGACCTCCATAACTAATGACTTTCAATTAGCCCCTTTATACAACAACCGATAAATAATTGAAGTCCCTTTAATCACAACGTTTTTCATACGAAGTTAACATTTACTTAAAAAAAATGTAATTTACTGAGAACAAAGAGAACAAAACATGAAAAAATTACTTACATTTTGGTAGATTTGGTCATTAGCCCCTTTGAAAAACAAACGATTCTATTGTTATGGGCTCTGCATTGCTCATAAAAAGTCGTTGCTGTGTAATTACTAATTAGTACATTGCGTATGCGTGTATTGCGTGCCAAGGTTTGTCATTCTGGACTGAGGTTGGCATGTATTGCGGATGTCTACGGACGACAGTATCCACTTACCATCATGTTTTTCTTTTTTTTTGTAGAATGGATGGCAGACGAGCGGTCGGGCTACATGATGGTAAGTGGTCACCGCCGCCCATGGACACTTGCAACACCAAAGGGCTTGTGGGTGCGCCCCTGTAGAAACCTGTAGGTATAAAATGTCTTTACGACGGCACTGTACGCAGCGACTCCATGTCAAGGAAGTGCGGATGAACCGCACGACAATGACGAGCGGTGCGATGGTACAAACCCGAAGTTGGCATCAAATTGAACAGCTCTCCAGAACATTCCCCATTATAAAGGCTATTGTTTCTATTGTTTTGGGCTCTGTATTGCTCGTAATTAGTACATTACACAGCAACGAGTTTTTCAAAAAATGTTAACTGTACCTACAAGCACAGCTGTCTTCTTGTATCAGCCTATAACGTCCCACTGCAGGGCACAGACCTCCCCTAGTAAATCACTGGGGGTTTTCGGGCTTTTATCCACCACACGGGCCTAGTGCGGATCGGTGGATCAATACTCCTTTCTTACGATTTTGTATTATATGCATAGATTATTCGTACGCACTACGCCCGCTTTCTCTCTCGACTTATACTCATATTTCAATTTAACAGGTCTGCTGGAAGTAATCTCTGCAAGAGATTTACATCAAGCTTGCCTTTTTACATCTTCTCTACTTCTTAAATAGGCTTTGGCTATCCTTACAAAAATAAACGCAAAAAGGACACCAAAGTATTTTTAAAATACCATAATAGACTGTACCTACCTGAAGATCAACATCCTCATCGACCAGTTTCTGCGCTTCTTTTACTATCTTTAACCATTCCTTGTGAGCGTCCGCAGTGGACTTTATGCCCGTGGGGATTTTTAGATTTAGCATTTTGTAGTGTTAATTGTATTTTCACTTACATTCCAAATTTACTTATAAATCTACAAAATCAAAATACAATCAAATACCATAGCAACTTCTTTTTTATGGACGAAGTCGGCTGACGAGCGTACAGTCCACCTGGTGGTAAGCGGATACTGTCGCCCATAGACATCCGCGATACATGCCAACATTAGTTCAAAATGACAAACGTTGGCACGGCCCCGGAAGCGCTGCCTACCTTTGGAGATATAGGAATGGATTTGGAGAAAGGGTTGGGAAAATGGGGAGGGATGGGATGGGAATGGGCTCTGGCATATCTCACTCACTACCGAAACACGTACATACATTAGGGAAATAAGATAATAATGGGAAATGCAGTACATTTCAAGGTAGTCTTCTGTGAGAGAGGGGTAACGTGGCCAGTCGAGCGCGCCCAGCGGCTGTTGGATTGCAGCGTGCACTCTCCCCCCCAGGAAACTAAACGGAGAATATTCTTAGTGTCTATGATATTTCGTAGTTTCTAAGATTATCTATCCTAAGGTACGCACGCATGTTTTGCTTGTAGTGGGAAGTGTCCGTATTCATAAAGATACCATATTTCTTCACAACAAACCTGTAGTGTACGTAGGTAAATAATATCGATCTAAACAATACTCTGCTACATGCGCATGCGAGGGAATTTGTTGTCCGATAATGCTTTACCACACCATTAGTCTGTCTCTTTACCATTTTGGTATCTCCACTGTTGGATATAAGCCTTTCCCGCGGACCGCCACTCATAAAAAATGGGCAAACGTATTGAAGTGACTTATTTTTAATGCCTATTGCCTTCTGTTATTCTTATCCACCCATTACCAAAGATTATCTTCAAGTCGTCAGGCACCTGGCCGGAAGGTGTCCTACTCTGTATTTCCTTGTGCATTGTCTCCATTCGAAGATTCATCACGAGGTATCGATCCTACGGGATAATGGGCTGGCTGCCTTTTTAGCTTGTTGATTGTTTGAACAGTGTCGTATAGGATTTTGTCCAGTAAAAAGACTGTGTTACTCCTTAAATTTCCACCTGAAGTATTAATTTCTGCAACAGTTAGTAGCTCGGCAGTAAAGGAAAACATCGTGAGGAAACGCACGTGCCCGATGATTGAAACAAAACCGTAGCAAGTGGAACATTCACTAATAATCTGCAATTGACTCGTTTGGTGGTACGAAACCTTCTGGAGGTGGGATGTAATAGGCTGAGTAAAATCTGCAACTCAGTTACAGGTGGGCCTGAATCCCCCGATATTGTAGCCGTATCTAAAATACTAACCACTATCAAGCGGTCTTCCTACTGTCTAGGTAGTTATGAAACAGCAAAAAAACCTTACGGGTGGGTACTGCAATTTGTAATATCAATGTTTACAAGTAAATTTTACGTTACATTTATTATTTTGTATGTTTCGGATATGGGTTATTGCCTGAAATAAATGCTTATTATTATTATTATTATTTTACTAGGAATTTAGGCAATAATCCAAAAAAAAATCACTGAAATTTTGAACCCTCACTCCTATGTTACTTTACTGAAATATTGACGTGTGTTGACAAAGATAGACGTACCAAAAAGATTTTTATCCATATTCATCTTCTAAAAAGGTAGATATTTCAAGATCTTATAGGTATTGTGACATCTTGACTTGAGAATGTTGTGTTGTTCACTACTTTATGGACGGGGTACACATTTATAAGAATAATAGGGTTTGCCACACGAGACGTGAGGATAGTCCGCTCCACAGTCCATTCACATGACGGTCGAGTGCATAATGACTTAATGAGAGCGGGCGCGCCCCACACAAGGCATTTTTTAAACATCACAGCTATATACGATTTTTGACTCGTGGTCCCACTAGTGGTGGGCTCGTAGACCCACTGCTTGGTGGAGCCGTAGTCATGGCTATTGTGTTAGTTATGAGATCTAATTATAAAATGTACTAGGACATTTTAATATTATATTGATTGAATCTTCCGGACTACTTGGCCGAGGTCTTCTGGAATCTCTTCTTTTTCTTCCAGAGATTCCAGAAGACCTCGGCCAAGTAGCCCGGAAGATTCAATCAATATGGACACCGGCCGAGAAAGCCTACACTCCAATTTAATATTATATTCACAAAAGATACTAATCAACAATCATATTACCATAGATCATTCTCATTACCTATAGAAGCTACGATATTTAGCGTAAGAAAAAATATTTCCTAATTTCAAGTCATTTTGTTTTATATTTCGTGAAGTCCATGCTCGTATTTTTTCATTTCCCATTATTTTATGATTATGAATTGATATTTATTACTGGTAGTAACCACAGAGCAGTGGGAGCACCAATCTACTAAATCAAGACACTGTCCCACTGGTTGGTCAATTAATGGTAGCTGGATGACACGAGCTGAAGATCGTGTGGTGTGACGAGCCTTGGGAGAGGCCTATATTATATCTAGCAGTGGAAACAGACTGATGGTATGTTTCATAGGCCTATTTTGTATTCGCTATAATCATTCAAATAAAAACATTTTTTTTTTGTACTCATATAAAAAATTTAATAAAGATCCACAAATAAAAAATCCTTATAAAATAAAACAGTAACAGTGAAATCACATTTGAAACGATGGTACAGAGACAGACCGTCATTTATATACACTTTGGATTTCGATCCTCTAAGGCGAAGAGTGGAATTTTTTCGTAATAGATTGTACCTATTTACGTTATACCTATACAATGTGTCATTATAATAACGCAAAGGCTGAAAATAAGTTGTTGAGTAGTTCTACAAGTTTTTACAATAAGTTTTTTTTCATAACTTAATGTTCATTTCTAGTATAATTTTTATTCTACATGCAGTTACGCAAAACAAATGACACTCATTGCAACTACTGGGCACGGCGCCAGATCCTAGTGACCCAGACTACTTAGTCGAAGACTAATGACCGCTGCGAACGGTTTAGACAGAACACCAAAACGTAACATGTTTGTAATTTTATTTTGTACTAGAACAGTTCTATATGTTTTAAATTATGTAGTTGACCCTTCAGGTTTTGAGTTATTTTGTTAAAACAATAGTGTAAATAAATAAATAAAAAATGAAAAAGTGTATTTACTTTACTGTATACAAATAAATGTTCGCTTCTGTACAAAAATATGCAATATGAAGTATGTTCGAATCCAATTTGTCGAAAAGAAACCAAACCAATGAAATATCCTCAACATTTAGCTTTAAATCTAGGGCAAACTTGCAGTCTCCGTGAATCAAATTATGAATATGTAAAGAATTAACACCTTACTATTTAATTTAAGGCTGTGTCCATTACCTCAGGCCGACATATTTGACTATATTTTGGACAAATTGAATTGGAATGGAATATAGTGTTGAGTATGTATTTGTTGTAAGGCATAAGATATTTATTTATTATTTTTTAACTAAGATTACAGACATGTTAAAAATATTGTTGAAGCAATATAAATAGAAAAAGAAATTAGTAGACATGCCATTTTCTTATTGATATTTTTTTCTTATTGATTTTGTCTTTAATTTATTTAAGGTTATCAATAATAAGCTTCTTATATTCCACAAAAATATAAAAATTACAGATTTTTTAGCATCTTTTCAAAATCATCCCATAGACAAAAGCCTTCAATATCTACTGGACAATCTGTCAATTCAAGCAAAGAGAATTCAGGCGGATTAACCAAACTCAATTCTACTGCATTTCTCATTTGGTAACTAGACATGTATATGTAATGTATTTTCAGCAAATCCCTTTTATTTTGTACATCATACCATGTTTGGAAAACTATTTTTCCTCCTACTGGAGTTATTTCATGCTGATTGCGGAGATTATATGATTTAAAACTCATTCCATTTAATAAAGTGTACATATTTGCATCATGACCCATAAGTAAAGTTACTTTTGCGGCGGTTTTACTCAAAAATAGATCAGCCATATATTTTATTAAAGGTGTCGCTATATCTCTAGCTACTAAAGTAGTATTGAAGATTACATTATGATAACCTCTGCTTATGTTCATTATTATGTTCCACTGCTCTATTTCGTTTAACTCCCCCCACGCTACATTCTTGAGGCCTTCATAATATTCCATTATAAAGGCGTCTGTTACAGAATTGCCTATTTTCAACGGACCGAGAATATTCGGTTTCACACCGACGGCAAAACTTATTGTGTTCTTATCAGTTGTTAAGTTACATTTGAGACCAATCTTGCAAATATCCGAATCTTGGTAATCTATAACATTCTCTAAATATTCATAAGAATTATTTAACTGCAGAGATTTTAATCTTTGCTCCATTTCTTCTAAAGCAACTCGCTTAAATATTTCAGTTGTATTGTGAATAATTGGGTTGAATAATGGATCCATACTGCTTGTATTGTTAAAATGTACAGTAACATTGCAGTTAGGAAATGCTTTTCCTACGAAAGCATTGGCCGAAGCGACAGTTCTCTGCTTCGTATTGGCATAGACATACACATCTTTTTCTGTAGGACAGCCTTGAGGAAAAAGCCCTTCTTTAAACAGCCATTGAGAAAAATATTCACCCATATACCCTTCCAATAATGCTCCTTTAGATGTCAAATAGCCGCTTTTCTCCTTCCAATGTGGCCAGATTTTTGGCGTCATCCGCGATAAGTCTTTAGACAAAGGAGTCCGCACATTATGCCTACTTATGATTAAAACCTGCTTTAATTTATATTTATCCACTGCACTGGCACAAAATATAAAAACAAAAATGAAGAATATTTTAGTAGCTTCCATGTTTGATTATCTCAAAAAATCACTTTTTATTTATATCACTGGACACGCACTTTGGGTAAAATAAATTACAATATTAATTATTGTGTCCGTCGTGGAATTTTGAGGCTAATCACGTGAAGGTTCAAAGATTAAAGTTAGTCAACCAGAGGTTATGCAACATAAAGTATATATGCAAATATATAGTATATAACATAAGAATATGCATTCGAGTTTTAGAGAAAGTAGAACACTAACATAACCTAACTCCGAAATACAGCGACGCTAAGTAACATAAATTCTTCTAAATATTATACTTAAACTAAACGACTAGAATTATCACTACCACAGGGTTATTTGTACATCACATAATTATTTCCTTTGTTACATTTTTTGCTCAATCAGCAAACGAAAATAGTCACTGATAAAAATAAAAAATGTTTCGTCAAAGATATAAACAGATGTCAATGACATGACATTTGAATTAACTGGTGCGTTTACGAAATTACTTTACAAAAACAAGTAGCTACTCACGTTTTAGAAATGTATTAAAATGTGTATATTAAAATTATAATAATGAATAGATTATACTTACTGTTTATTCACAATTAAATAATTAGACGAAAATTATTTAATAAAAGTATTTTGCATTTCTTTGCGAAAATAGTAATAAAAACATACTTTGTAAATGATTTTGGTTGAAATTGACGATTAAGGCGGAGTTCCAAAATATGCAAAGATTACTCTTTGATAATCTAATTTGTACTTCCTTTTCTGTGTTGTAAACATAGAAAATATACACCAATGAGCACTTTTCAATGATCTAAACAGGATTTATCCTTTTTAACACGTTGACTGCCAACTACGAGATAACTCGTAGATTGCGTTCTTTGCTAGGACGCCGACTACGAGTTATCTCGTACTATGTTTACTTACCATTTTCGCGCAGCTACAATTAAACTCGTAGCATATCAGTGCTAATATGGATAGATGGCTTCTGGGAAGAGAACAAAAAATCAATGCTGGCTACATGAACAGAAATTTTATTAATAAATAAACAGAAAATATAATTATAGAAAATTTATTCAAAATCAAGAAGTAAAAGAATATTTTTATTGTTTGTGAAACTTTTTAAAACAATCTTCCACACAAAGGGCTGGCTTCTCTTCACAGGTCGGACAAAAATAACGCGTTTCTCGGCGTTTTTTTGCTTGGGTACATATACGACATGGCTTTGTCGGACGTTGTTTTTTTTCGGTAGGTGGCAGACTCTCTAAATAATGAAGCTCTTGCAATCTCATCTTTTTCGAAACTGGTTGAATCTCTTCTCCAATCAACGCGACGACGAATTCTTCTCTAAACTTTATCAGTTTTATTTTAGAAGAAGTTACTTTTTGAAAAATTTTGTGCGCATTGTGTATATATATCTCTATAATATGTAGTGAAACCTTTTTAGGCCATCTAATAGTCTTTCTTAGAGATGTGTAGTACGACAGCATTTGATCTGATCGGTCAATTCCAGACATTCCTTTATTGTAATCTCGAATTATATTCGGTTTCATAGAAAGTTTTCCATTGCGATTGGACACCTCTACCATTTCAACAACATGCATGTTTGAAATGGTAAGGACATCTTGTTTGTCCTTCCATTTGCACACAGTAACAGGTCCATTTTGCTGCCAAATACACTCTCCTTTTTTCAGTTTACGATGTACCACATCTCTGGGGTTTCCCTTTCTGTTATTTCGTAGAGTTCCACACACGTAAGTTTTTCTTGTATTTAGTAATTTAGTTAGAGTAACAGAATTATAAAAATTGTCCATATAAAGCGTGTATCCCTTATCGAGTCCTCGAGTAAATGTAACACAACATCAGTAGTGTGACCTAAATTATGGTCAGTTTCCTCTGATTTTCCGCTGTAAATTTTGATTTTCATTACAAGACCGTCGGACTCACATAGTTCGTACAGTTTGACACCGTATTTGTGTTTTTTATTTTTTATGTACTGGCGGAAATGCAATCTTCCACGCCACAGCATCATGGATTCGTCAATACAAATATTTTTATCTGGTACATAGTTTTCACGCATAATATTGTTGAAATGAGTTAGAATTGGTCTCACCTTGTATAACCTGTCGGCAGATGGTATTGTGTTATCAACCAAATGAAAATAACGAAGTAACAACTGGAATCGATTTCGACTCATATTTGAGCGCCAAAACATTACATTATATAGCTTGCTTGTGCTCCAGTAATGTTTAATTGATGGGAAAGAACAAGGCCCCATTTGTAACAAAAGTCCAATAAACACTTTCATCTCTGCAGCACTGACGTCTATCCACTTTGATACCCTGTTAGATTTTTTTATTGCTGTGCGTTTTGCAATTTCTTGCGCAGCATATAAATTAGTTTGTTCGACCAGTAATGCAAGAAACTCTTCCAAAAAAAATAAGTCCACCAGCGTTTGCACTGTAAAATTTGACGTATCCAATTTCAAACCAACATTTTCTTGGAAAATAAATAGTTCAGGATTTTGTTGAATGTCTGTCCACAAATTATCATTCGGATTTGATGTTGTTGCTTGGGGTTCATCATCATTATCATCGGGATCGGGAACAACTTCATCTTCAGGTTCGGAGACGACTTCATCGTCACTATCACTTGAATTCTCAGAAGGTTCATAATCGCTACTGTCGTTACCATCCTCGCCGAAAATCACGTCAAATTCTGAATCACTTAGATTAGCGTAGTACTCAAGTTCATTTTCAGTCATTGGTCTTTTCTTATCCATATTGGTTTCTTGATAATTTATAACAATAATTATAAAACAACACACTCAAGAAAGACGTAAATGTGAAGCACTCGACAATATCTGATATACTACTGACGAATATGGACGCATATATCTGATTCAGCTTTAGCGAAGCGACAGGTCTAAACGTGTCTGAGTACGAATTAACTCGTAGTTGGCTTCCGCGAAGAGATTTCTGTTACATAAGCCAACTACGAGATAATTCGTAAGACCTTTTTTTTTTAAAAAATACATTTTCTATGCTTTTTGATGATTACTATGTAATATAATTAGAGTTTTTAATAATATAAAATGATTAAATGAAATTGGCTTTTTAGACCGGAATTCTGAAAATTGCCGTGGCAGCCAACGTGTTAAAGACATTTTACGTCAAAATTGATAATATGAAAGTTTCCTTTCATTATTTAATGTTTTCATTGATCTAGTTTTTCGGAAAAACATGCCAATCTAGCGCATTTTTAACGCCAATTCAGTGCGATTTTATTAAAGAGTACCGGCAACACTGCCTACAGGTCAACGGGCAATTAGAGTTAAGCTGTAGTTAGGATTTAGATTTTATTTAAGTAATTGTAAAATAATGTTTTTTTATAACAATTCTCGTGTTGGCGTTGTTATTGTCGAGTACAATACCTAGGGCATCATTTACGTATCCGGTACCTATTAGGTACTTTCGCTTACACAATAAACAAAGGACACTCCGGCAGAATAATAACATCCTGCGGTTGCGTAATACGTGATTAAAATAAATAAAATACAGTCTAATACCTAAGTATAACAAGGAAAAATATAATAAGACCTCGACTATAAAAATCGGTCAAGAGCGTATCAAGCATAAGTAGGGTTCCGTAGCCGTTTCAGACACCATTTCTTCGTACTCATACTTGTTTGTCGTACTGGTGTGACCACGGGGATGCAATGCAATGCAACCAGCCCTTTTAGTATCCACTGCTGGAGATGGGCTTCCTCACGCCTCCCTGAGCCGTGAGGTGTCGGTCGTTTATAGAATATTGAATTGAATTAATTATTGACGCGTTTATATATAAGTTTCAAAAACAAACAAACAATTTATATTTTAGTAAATAATTAGTTTGTATACGAATGTGCAGTGCCTTCGCAAACCTTCTAGGTTTACGCAGGCACAAAGTAGGCAACGCAACATAAATGGATTGTTTTTAAATAAATTAGAAAAGCAACATCACCTAACTCTCCCCGTGGATGTCGTAAATGGCCATTGAGAGATAATAAAGCGGCTACCTAAATCCCTGAAGAACCACACCACCAGTAAAAGAGTGGAATCGCTAACCCTCGTGGCCGGAGTGGTGTTTTATAGCCACACGGGACGATAATGTGCATAAGGAGGCCCGTGTCCACGGGGTAATGCGGGGTTGAATAAAAAGATATCTGCATGGTCTTAATATTGAATTTGGAAGGAACGAATATAACTTTCTTTTATGAAAACTATCAACTTTGATATGGGGTCCATGTCTCGGTTATGATGAGATTGGCGATTAGGTTCAGAAAATAGAAAATTATAACAGTGTAGACTTATCAAACAATCCTAAAAAAATCGACGTCTTGTATACAAGCTATATGTCTATACATACAACTATAAATAATAACTATTTATTTATTTATTCAGACAACACAGATCCATAGAAATGTTAGTACTCGCGAGTAACTTAAAAACTATGTTAGTACTCTATAACAAAGGTGGATTTAGTCTTTTTAATAAACGGCTCAAACTCATACTTAAAATACATATTTATTGCAACAATAGGTATGAGTTGTTAATTATAAAGGAACAGTTAAACAAATGACCACGGCGCAGGCGCAGCAATCGAGGGGGTGACATGAAAGACCGAGGTTCATAAAATTTATCGTCGTAATATTATTTTTAACGTGTTTCTACTAGTAATTTGGTTACTAGTCATTTTTTTTGTCAAATATTTTGTCTTTATTTTTTAAATTTGCGGGCATTTTATTGACACTACAGCGGTTTTAATGCAAACTATGCAAACCCCGCGAACTATGCAGTCTTAATTTAGATTGTCGTGTTATTAAATTATTTTTATATCGTGACTCGTTACGTAGCGGCTGGTCGCCTACGTTTGGAAAATAATGTTTATATTTAGTTACGAATTAGCAAATTTCTAAGATATGACGTTACACTATAAAATGTATACATTTTTTTTGGAAAATAAATATATCTTATACGTTGGTTCTATTTCCCCAGAGTAAAATGCTTTATCTTAACCACGCGTAGGCGTATGCGTAATAAACAGGACAGTTAAATTTCTCTGCAATCATCTTCAGGATGCTGTTGGAGTTGCCCCTCGTTCTGCTCAATAGTGAGGCGGTCTTCTTCCGCAGGAGGACCTCAAAGACATCCGTACAGTTTTCGGTGAACAGCGAAGACGCGCCGCGAAACCGAGGCAACCCCAACAACGCCCTGAAGGCGGTACTATACTGCATCCGCAGAAAATTGTACGACTTTTGAGTATAGCGAACCCATAGGCTGCCCGAGTAAAATGAAAAAGCTTTGAAAAGCATTCGTTATAAAACCTTTGTTTCTAATACGTACGAAATCTCTCGACGTGCGCTCACATCGCTCTTTTTTATATATTATATAACATCGCACAATCGATTTCTAAAATTAACAACAACAGACACTTGCAAAACCGCTATAGATTTTTGTCTTAGTTTCAAAGAAACAATTGGTTTAAAAAACATAGCCTTCAAATAGCGTAACGATACCCTTTTTTACATAATCATCGGGAATGAACCGGTTCTGAGCGTTCCATATTCAAGGTTCAAATGAAACGTTATTGCGGTTTTTTTTTCGTTTGTTAAAATAATGTTGTAAACATTTGGAATAGATTGACATAAGAAGTGGTGGATTACTCAACAGTGAGGATTTTTAAATCGAGGCTAAATAATGGATGAGTCTCTCTGTTATGTTTATGAATATGTTATTAGTATGTAATACCTAATCGTGTATTTAGGTACGCACTATGTCTGCCCATTTCATTGCCTACCAATCGCTCTGGTCGAAATCTCCTAAAGGGATAAGCACGCCTTTTGTATGTATGTATTTCCTTTTGTAACTATTTTTATCATTTGTGTGTACAATAAAGTATATAAACAAATAGGATTAATGCATACCACCGGCACAATATATAGAACACATACATAATAACAACGTTGTTTCAACTATCTTTGTAAGTGTAACAAAGAGAACTGATTGATTACATTTACGATTATAATTTTTGTACCTAGCTGAACCGGTATCAAATGTATAATTATGATTCAACATCTCTATGCTTTGATATTCATTAATTTTATCATTCACTGTCTTTCATAAACGAAGAACTGAGGGCACGGAACCACTTCAGCATGAGGTTAAATCGCCTGGTTTTTTACCAATGTATCCCAAGGTCAAACATAACAAACGCTCATAAAAGGTTATGTTCTTTATCATTGTAATTCGTTACAATGACTTTTGCTGGAAAATTATATTGTAGGAGTCCAAACAAAAAGAGTTTGTATTGGCCAGATTTGGATACTAGAATAGATGCCTGACCACAAGTGAAAAAACGAGATTATCACATTGGTTTTACATTTTTTGCTGCTACATTAATTTTATTATATTATCCACAATCATAGGTATAGTACGTCCACTGGGAATTGACAACATTCCACTTGAGAAAAGGTCTGGGGCTATCTTTTGTTGAAAGATAAGGAGTAAAATAATTGATGACGATCAACGGGGAAAATATGACAATAGACAATAATAAAACCTAGCCAGTCTTGATATTTGGGAAAAATGTTAAATGCTTCAAAATTATTTTTAGGATTTTTTTTATTATTTTAACTACACATCCACTATTTACACTAAATATCATTCTGAGCTGGGATCTTCAAAATGGACATTTATGACAAATCTATTTACGAATATATTCGCTTGTGATAAAAGTGAATTTCAAACGTCAACGGTGCATCTAAAACAATCGCGGAATTACGATTTTTCGTTTTTATAATTTCTCGTTTAATCAGTTGATTGTTATTACACAAACAATTATCAGTTATTGTTTGTTATTGTTATCAGTTGTTACACTTGAATCTTGTGTTGGGCATTATAACAAAATATATTTACTGACATAGAAGTACAGGCAGGTAAATAGGGTCAAGATTAGTTGTTCCGGGAATTGCAGACGTAGTCGGTGGTATAGTGATTTTATTATCGGCAATCCAACAAACAATAGGCAACTTACACACCTATATTGAGTGGAATGATTCAAATTCCTAGTGGACGTACATTATTTACACATAAAATACACACGCATATTTATCTACAGTACAGGTACTTGAGTGTATTTAATGAGCGAAAAAATAAATTGTTAACAATAGTGTCTTATATGTTTTCTCCTCAAATGGGCGGCTTCTGAGCACCTGCTTCTCAAATAAGCGTTCATTTGAGAAGAATACCTATTCTATGGAATTGTCAGAGAAATCGTTGTAAAGAATGTAAGCACTGGTTTTTATAAACTGTAATGCACCTTCTGTTATGTTTAAATTAATAAATACGTAATGTATTGCGCGTGTATTGAGGAAGCACTATCTTTTTAAGTTATTCTATATACGCAATTTGAAATGATTTGATACCGGTTTTATTTTTGGATTTATTTTATTATAAATTTGCCAAAACAAAGAAATAAAACATTTCCATGAACATGTCGAACATTATTTATATACTGTTACGAAGATCCTCTACTGATTGTTCATTGTACTGTGACATGGTTTATAGTAAACAAAACTCTACACTGGCATAGCTCTGTTATCGGTTGCATTGTTAAATTGAAACTTGACTCCGGAATTAGTTACTTGCATGCTCCTGGGAATTTTTGTATGTATAAACATATAGTGGGTATAATTTTTGTATGTATAAACATACAGTGGGTATAATTTTTGTATGTATAAACATATAGTGGGTATAATATTTGTATGTATAAACATACAGTGGGTATAACTTTTGTATGTATAAACATATAGTGGGTATAATATTTGTATGTATAAACATATAGTGGGTATAATATTTGTATGTATAAACATATAGTGGGTATAATATTTGTATGTATAAACATATAGTGGGTATAATATTTGTATGTATAAACATATAGTGGGTATAATATTTGTATGTATAAACATATAGTGGGTATAATATTTGTATGTATAAACATATAGTGGGTATAATATTTGTATGTATAAACATATAGTGGGTATAATATTTGTATGTATAAACATACAGTGGGTATAACTTTTGTATGTATAAACATATAGTGGGTATAATATTTGTATGTATAAACATATAGTGGGTATAATTTTTGTATGTATAAACATACGCTGTCGTACAATAACTATAGCTTTATGTGCGCCGTGTGGCGTCGGGCGACTATAGAATACCCCATCCCTTCCCGTGGGAGTAGTAAAACGCGACTAAGGGATAACAAAACTGCTACCACAAAAAGTGGACTCGCCAACCCACTTGCTCAGTGGAGCGTTTTAAGGCCATACATCCCTCATGCATAATACAATGTGCATGGGGAGCCCGTATCCACCAGGAAATAATAAAAGGGCAGCCCTTTTTTAGTTTTTACATTATATACTAATGTATGACTATTTTTTATTGTAACGATTACGAATTGTAGGATTGTTCTATCTTTTTCTATGGATGAAGGCGGCAGACATTCTACCTGATGGTAAGTGGAAACTGTAGCCCGTAGACATCCGCGATACATGCCAACGTTAGTCCAAAATGACAAACGTTGACACACCACCGGATGTGCTGCCTACCTTTGGAGATATAGGAATGTGATTGGAGAAATCTAATTTAGTTCTCAGAACTACGAAATCCCTTAAGGGTCATTTTGCATGCAAATATCATGCGTGTGTTACTATCATATTAACAGTGTAATAAAAACAAAAGGGTGTGGGTAAAGAGTAATTAAATCAAGGTCTCCACTGTCACGGCATCGTAGACAGTTGTAAATATTATTTTGAAAACTCTAAATCCACAGCGGGACATGATATTGAGAAGGAGAGAAAGAAGGGTCATTTCCAGAAAATATGTACCTTTGAGATTTGTTAGTCATCTGATAAGTAACAAAACTGATAATAATTGCTAACGAAACTGGTGTTCTAAGGCTTTGTACACATGCAATAAAAATATATACAGAACAATCTCACCTGGCTTTCTTACGCATAAATGCGAAATTAAAAAATCTTTACAAAATTACTTATAAATTCCGACATGTTTTTGGAACGAAGTTATTTTACGCGGTTTGCGGTAGGTGTGATTCGAAAGAAAATGTAACGTCACGTAAGATTTTTATCCCCTCCATACGCCTTTCTCTTTCTTTCTGTGAGCAGTTGCGGCGCACAGCTGGGCATGTGCGCAATATATTTAATGAAACTTTCTGTTGATTTATTGATTGAGATTTTATTTAGAATTACATTCGGAGTTTAAAAAAATGCGTGTGGATCTTCGTTCCTGACGGGGGTCCCCTGACCGCACACGTTTTTTTTTTATAGTCAAGTAGGCGGACGAGCAAGTGGTCCCAAATGATGGTAAGTTTTAACGCCGCCCATGGACACCCGCAACACCAGGTGTTGACCGGGTACGTCGTTGACCTTAAAAAATATGAGGGGGAAAGTGCACGCTGCAATCCAACAGCCGCTGGGCGCACTCGACTGGCCACGTTACCCCTCTCTCACAGAAGACTACCTTGAAATGTACTGCATTTCCCACTTTATCTTATTTCCCTAATGTACGTACGTGTTTCGGTAGTGAGTGAGATGTGCCAGAGCCCATTCCCATCCTATCCCTCCCCATTTCCCCAACCCTTTCTCCAAATCCATTCCTTATTCTGCAAAGGTAGGCAGCGCATCCTGGAGCGTGCCAACGTTTGTCATTTTGGACTAATGTTGGCATGTATCACGGATGTCTATGGGCTACAGTATCCACTTACCATCAGGTGGACTGTATGCTCGTCTGCCACTTTTGTCCATAAAAAAAAAAAAAAAAATTCTATTCACAGCTATCTTGAAGAACCCCATATCGTAGCATAATGGAAAGACGTCTTGAGGCAATTACCGCAGCCTTCAGTTTCGCAGTATAAACTGGCTTTTGAACCGAACAGTACGCGACACCTCCGTATCGAGGAAATGGAATGCACCGTGATGCACGGCACTTCTGTGCCGGGACGTTACTTTATTGATAATAATATTATTATTACAAGTACAAGATGGGATTAATGAATTGTAATAAAATGTTAAATGGTAAGAAAAGCATAATTAGGACCTAATTATTAGTATTTAGGTCGTGAGGTTATCTACTTTGTTTTTAGCAGGGGGTTGCGACACTAAAAGGGTTGAGGAACGATGCACAACGAAAACCACCCGAGCGAAGCCGGGGCGGGTCGCTAAATGTGCCAGATTTGCATGAGAAACTGTGTCGATTGTTTACTCCTGACAATTACCGCCGTAATAGAAGGCACCAGCTGTTTGCCGTGCCAGCTTGTCGCACATCAGCACGTGCTAACTCGCCCATACCGCGCTCCCTCTGCGCACTCAACACTCTCCTGACCGCATATCCTGAAAGCGATCTGTTTGCGGATGGTTGGCTGGACATCATGTCAAAGTGTCTGAGCTTTTATGAGCATGTGTGATTGTGGCTCTCATTTTTTCAGTTGTTTTTATTTTATTTTAATTTTATTTTCTTTTGATGTGTTCTTCTTTATTTTATTTGTTTTGGTTATTTACTGCATTATTTGTAATTGTTTATTGTTGTATTTAATTGATCTAATTGGCTTCGGCCGTTTTAATTAAATTAAATTAAATAAATAAATAAATAAATAAATATGTATAATATGTGCAATGTGCAAGAGCTGAATTGCAAGCTGGTTGCATTGCATTGCATTATAGTTTATATATATATATATATACATATATATATATAATGGGATATGAGGAAACTTGTATATAAACTGCAGGGCGCATTTCTTTACGGATTGAAACGAAGTTTGACAGAATAATTGTTTGGGTTTTTACGTGGGTTAGGACTATATAATCTGTCGATAAGGCTCGATTAAGTTAGATAGATAGATAAAACTCTTTATTGCACACCAAGACAAAAACAAAATACAACATTGTAAGTGAAATGTGCAGGAGAGGCACAAAAGTTCGAAGATGAGCTAATTCGGGAGGGGAGGAGTGCACGCTGCAATCCAACAGCCGCTGGGTGCGCTCGACTGGCCACGTTACACAGAAGCCTCTCTCACAGAAGACTACCTTAAAATGTACTGCATTTCCCACTTTATCTTATTTCCCTAATATACGTATGTGTTTCGGTAGTGAGTGATATGTGCCACAGCCCATTCCCATCCTATCCCTCCCCATTTTCCTAATCCTTTCTTCAAATACATTCCTATATCTCAAAAGGTAAGCAGCGCATCCGGGGGTGTGTCTACGTTTGTCATTTTGGACTAATGTTGGCATGTATCGCGGATGTCTATGGGCGACAATATCTACTTGCCATCAGATAAACTGTATGGACTGTATGTAATGCATTATTTAAGAAATACTCATTACAATGTGTATACATACATTATTGTAATAGATATTTTATCTTAATTCGTTGACTTATTGTTAGTTGAATATTTTTGTAAAACTATAGATGTAAGATTCATGTTTACTTTTATATAATTATTGTGCTGATGACTGATGCTATAGGTATAAATTTTTAACAGGACAACGTTATAAATAACGTTATGAGTTATATTGTAAGCATTATAATTATGACCTATGACGCTACAGGATAAAATATAATTATTTTAATATAGTGTGTACAGAAGTATTAAATCAAAATGACATCTCAATACTGTGACGATAATACGATTGACATACGATTTAGTAATAAATTTAAATGTAAATAAGCTAGTCATTCAAAGTATATAAGAAAAGAAAGTAAAATGAATGAGAACAAAACAAAGGGAGACGTAACTGCGAGTATGACGCTCCATACACAGAGCGCGTTTGACTTTGTAAATGAAAGTCAGCAAAACGAATTTATTTAATAAATTGAAAATGATTTGATTTGACATTTGTACTGCCAGCTTTGTACAATCTATTTGAGAAAAATATCTAATTAAGGAGAAAATCGGATGTGAAACGAATTTCAGAGGTTATTACAAACAAACAGATGTGCTCAATTAACCGACGGTAGAGATAAGAAACTGGGTGATGTTTACATAAATCAGCTGGGAATATTTTGCTATTTGTTTTGTTTTATTATTATGTTTAATTTCAATTTTCTGTTATTGTACTATCAAAAACAAATTTAATCAAAGATTATTTAAAAGGTAGGTAGGTATTTTAAGATATTTTAGTATTAGCATTAAAATATAATATTTTTAAGAGGTACCAGAGTATTTTAGTGTTAATATTAAAAATTAAAAAGGATTTTATAAGACCAATAAAACTAAAATAAAAAAAACTGACAAAAATGTGGCGAAAGTCAATAAGACAATACCTATTTGCAATTCAGGACCATTTCACAATTTCTATAATTATTTTGTCACAATGGAACATATTTCGAATACATTGACACTACAGTAGAGATATGTTGAAAAATACAATAACGTAATAGGAAGCATTGTACTTTGTTTTCGAGGTTCTGCGACGAATTTATTGAAGTTGTAAAATGTTTCTGAATTAAGCCTCTGTTTTCTTTTATGATTCAAATGAATAGTAAATAAATAATTAATGTATAGAGTAATCTAGCAATCGCGACGGCAGTTGGCACTCGTCCATGTTTGCGCAATGCATAGGCGTATTCACACAATATTTACTAACAACATTTAAAAATAAACACGAGATAAGTAAAAAAAAATCACACACACTGTCACTTTTAGCGCGCAATGAGTCGCTGTTTTTTTTAATTTGCAAAATGGCCACTGACGTGCGGTGTGATCGCAGCGCGACGAGAAACTGGCTTCAAATGGTATTATATCAGTATTATCAGGAGTTTTGCGTCGTTATCAGTAACATAATGAATTTTGCAATGTTAGGAAGTAACTGTAATAGCTACACAGTGTAAATAATTGTCGTTTATTAAAATGGTGATTGATAAAATAAAACAGTCTGATATAATAATCACATTCACTGTTGTCTTCATTGAGTATGCACTATAGATACATACCTAATTCTATACATACAGAGAGTATGTAGAGAGTACTTATCTTCCATGTACTAAGTTTTATTGTGTCCTTCGTAAATGGCTAATCCGAGAGAAAATATCCGTGTGGCGTTTATCGGTTAATAGCGGAGATAATAAGTTAGTGATAAGCATAGGTAGGTAACTAATTTAATGATATAACTATAATGTATGCTTTAAGTTTCCTTTTTTTCTTTTTATTTAAAATATGTCCGCCCGCGAGGGCAAAAGAGCTCTGCAATAATTTTAATGTCATCTGTAGTACACATCCCGGCCGAAAGTAATACACATCGACTATGATCGGCTAACTTCGGTTTTGTAGAGCGTCGTCTCTGTCGTCAGTCACATCAGTGAATTTGAATTTTGTTTTCTATCATTTTGCTTTTCTTAAATGGCAATAGCGGAATTAACACATTGTGCAAATGTCGAGTTTTCTTCCTAATTAACGATATTAAAGTCAAAACAAATTAAAGTAAGTCAGGAGTCACTCAGTAAATTGATAGTGGGTTTACTGAGGATAGAAGTTTGGTTCCTTGGAAGCACACGAAAAACGCAGTCGTATGTTTTTATTTGATTATCACAAACATTACGTACAAAAAACACTTTCAAGATTAATAATAAACTATAATAATCAAACCACAAAACCCAGAATACACAATTTTTATAATAATCAAACGAAAACTCGTCTCCACTTCTCGAGTTCCCGCCAATACTCGTATGTCCAAGATATACTTATAGATATCGAATAATCATAGGCTACAAACCAGGGGTGGCCAACTTGCTCAGAACAGTGTTCTACTTTAAAAAATCAGACCTCTTACGATCGACTTAATTGTGCTTTACTGTGATAAATAGAACAATAATTAGATAGCTTTTATGAATGATCAATAATATGATAGTAAGCTTCATAGATAATATATTCATGACAGATCAATAATATATAGTAAAGTCACCGTATTTATCCATTATGTTATACAGGAGAAAAGCATAATACAACAGTAAACGAGGTCACGTACTTATACCAAGGATGTAAATAAATGTATTGCGTGACACATTTCAAGCGGAAAAAATTATTTGCTATTACAAAGATATACTTCTACTCGTACCTACACAAATTCTATCAATGTATCATATACATATTTTATTCTATCGTACAATTTACTTTCTGTGTTAAAAAAGTACAAATGGACATTTTGGCGGGAACTCGAGTCTAGAAGTTGAAGTCTAGTTGTTGTTTGATTTAAGTATTATAAAATTGTGTAGATATTATGAGTTTTGGGGTTTAATAGTCATAGTTTATTAAACTTCACAGTGCCTAAAGTTTGTGCGTAATGTTTGTGATAATTGATAATGAAACAAAAGCATAAGACCTCGTTTTTCGTGTGTTTCCAAGGAGTCCTCTTCTGTCCACAGTAAATCTACGATATCCACGACCACAGATATCTACGAACTTCTGAACATTCCTGTTGTCATAGTGAAGAAGAAATACCGCGTACGATTTGTGGTTCATTCAATCCTCTGGCAAGCATACTGTTGTAGGTAGTTCCTAGCGGCTTTCTGGTCCGTAAAAGACATTTTACCACTAGACATGTTATGGAGACGTTATGTCATGATATTTATAACCGATCAAACCACTGATCAAATTTTTTGAGGGGGAGAGTGCACGCTGCAATCCAACAGCTGCTGGGCGCGCTTGACTAGCTACGTTACCCCTCTCTCACAGGAGACTACTTTGAAATGTACTGCATTTCCCACTTATCTTATTTCCCTTATTTATATTATTTCCCTAATGTACGTACGTGTTTCGGTAGTGAGTGTGATGTGCCAGAGCCCATTCCCATCCTATCTCTTCCCATTTTCACAACCCTTTCTTCAAATCCATTCCTATATCTCCAAAGGTAGGCAGCGCATCCGGGGGCGTGCCAACGTTTGTCATTTTGGACTAATGTTGGCATGTATCGCGGATGTCTATGGGCGACAGTATCCGCTTACCACCAGGTGGACTGTACGCTTGTCTGCCGCCTTCGTCTATAAAAAAAACCCGAAACTATCGGATATCTGAAATAAAAGATTATTTGAAACCAAATCCGCACACATAATTGAAACACATAATTTTGTTTTGATGATAGCAGTAACTGTGATTGTTAATAGTAATACAATTGTAAAGTTACTAAAGTTGAAACTAAAGTTGCAATTACTCCTTGGTTTTATTTTCCTTCGCTTTCAGTAACTGATATTTTATCTTCGATTCTTTGGCTCGAGCTCGATTGTTGAGTTTTTGTTTGATTACTGTAAAAAAATATGTATTATGGGCTTTGTGGTTTAATAGCGATAGTTTATTAAAGTTCAAAGTGTCATGTTTGTGATAATCAAATAAAATCATAACTTCCAAGGAATCCAACTTTGACTCTTGGGGGCCTGGGTCAAGCATACATTTATAAATTTATATCAATTTATATCATGAATTTTAATAAATAAATTAAAAAGTTTTTTTTCCTTTATAACATATTTTCCAAGAGATAGGTAAAATTACAAAGAAATTGACCCCCTAGAGGAATCCTGTATCCGCGCCTGATCGGTCGCGGTGTAGCGCTGCGACACGCGGAATTGTCAAACTATTTCTCTGTCCTTGTTCTGTGTACTAATTCTTCTGTGTGCTGTGCCGTGCTGAAATAAATGTTCCTTCTTTCTTTCTAATGCTAAAATATTACCTAAACTAAAACTATTATTTCATTAAAGAATGTCAATGTGTATCTGCCAAATTATTTACATTGTTTGAAAGCTATAGGTATTGACGTAAAAGTTTATGCATTTAGATATAAATTTAACACGCCGGCGTTAGACATTGCATAAAAGGTTATTAACCTCGCGCAAAATGTATATTTAGGCATCAACAAACTAAATTTAACTAAACATAAATTGTTTCATTGCTACCATTATCTAGGGATGCGACAGTAGAATATCAAAACCATTTTTTAATTAATAATTAATACGTCTGTTAATATTTGTGCGATCGTTCGTATCTAGATGAAACATTGATATTGTACGAAATATCTTATCTATATACACAAGTATAATAAAACAGTAGAAGGGACGAGTCTGTACATTGATATACCTAATTAAAAAAAAAGAAGTCTTTAGACGCTACAGAATCTAAAACAGTAGTTTTTTTAATTTTTGTCTGTATGTTTGTCTGTATATCTGTATGTCTGTTTGTTTGAGTTTGTTCACTTATCATTACTGAACTGATTTTGATCGGGTTTTCACTAATGAACAGCTAAGTATCCAGAAGGAAAACTGGTATATGTGTCATATACTGGTATAAGTGACACAAGGATGTTGATTTATAGAGGATAATAATAAAAAAATACTTGGAATTACTCGAATACTACTGGATGGATTTTCATCCGTGAAATTCAATATGTCGGTGCATTTACGGGTGTTAAGAATCTTTTACAGCTGCTTAGTCCACGCGAGCGAAGCCGCGGGTAGAAGCTAGTCTATGATAAATCGAATAACTCTTGAAATGGAATCTCACTAAAATGTGCCTATTTATTACATAGGTACTTATTTTTGTTATTTTATTTCATTTACACGTACCTATTTAATTTATATTCGCTGTTATGTTCCGTCTTATACATATGTTTTATAAATATCAAAAATTACACGTTTAGTGACATTGTCTGCATGTTTAGTGATATGTTTGTCTGACGTTATCAAAAACTTTTTTTTGTTATAGGAAAAGGCGGCAGACGAGCATACAGTCCAACTGATGGTAAGTGAATACTGTCGTCCATAGACATCCTGCAATACATGCCAACATTAGTTGAGAATGACTAGGCAGATTAGGGAATGGATTGGGAGAAAGGGTTGGGAAAATGGGGAGGGATAGGATCGGATGGGAATGGGCTCTGGCATATCTCACTCACTACCGAAACGCGTACGTACATTGGTGAAATACGATAAAGTAGGAAATGCAGTACATTTCAAGGTAGTCTTCTGTGAGAGAGGGGTAACGTGGCCAGTCGAGTGCGCCCAGCGGCTGTGGGAATGCACTCTCCCCCTATCAAAATGACGTAATGGTCAGTACAGACTTATTTTAAAGTTTTCTAATTTAAAATTCAGTTGCTTTAAAATTCCATTTAAACGGAAACAATATGTTTTAAAATTAAATTTTTAGGCCAAGAAATAAAAAAAATGTTATTTTTTTAGATTTCAATAAAGTTAATATACCTATAACAAAATGGAACCGACAATAACACGAAACAATATACATATTTCTTTTTATGAATGTTTTTTTTTTGTATAATTAAAATTATCATTACAAGTCGATTATTTATTAAATAAAGAATTTTTTTTTATTGTTACAATATTATTAAAGATTAGAGTATTAAAGACTAACTTATTAACTAAAATATCTGTAACTACGAATATAATAAGGTACCCAACATACTGGCGGCGTTACCTGGATTGCGATGCCGATTCGCTGTGCGAGGTAATGGCCAGCCCTAGAGTCGCCAGTACTGTCCAAAAAAAAAATTAAACATATTCTAACGTTTCATTTTTAAGATAAAACAATATGTTACTTTAATAAAAAAGTCTCATTTATAAAAAAAAATATTTTTGAAAGCCAGTACCTACCGTCAATATGATTTCTCAGATTTTATGGTAAACTGTGTAATGATGTTTAAATTTTATGACAAAATTTTGTTAATTGGCAGATGTATATCGCATGCAAATAAATGAGTAAATAATATGTTTACTTTGACCTTTGTGTGCAGACGTCTTTAAGCATAATTATATTTAAGTCTTATCTTTTATTATCTTAATATAATATAAGTAAAGATAACAATAGCGTTGTGTCTATGTAAATAAGAGTTATAATAATTAGCAAAGGGCAGATGATCGCCTGATAATGAATTGTCAAAAAGTAGAGTATTTTATGAAACAAAACAAAATATATCTGTATGCAGTAGATATGTAAACATAGTGGTTTTATGTAATACAAGCATTTTAAATGAAGCAATAAGTCATACACAACACACGTATAGTTAATAATAACATATATTAATCAATACTTTATTGCATTTCACGATATATTTATACATTGGTGAAACTAAAAACTACGAGAATATTGTGGACGCAATAAATTGTATATGAAATTAAATTAATAATCCATTGTGAAGTTAATAGAGGAAATTTAATCAGTTCACTTGTTTCTTGCCGTGTGACATATAATAATCAATACACAATACTTTATTGCAT
This sequence comes from Sesia apiformis, assembly GCA_914767545.1. Lineage (NCBI taxonomy): Eukaryota > Metazoa > Arthropoda > Insecta > Lepidoptera > Sesiidae > Sesia > Sesia apiformis. The sequence goes on from OU611976.1 coordinate 4,750,657, forward strand.
TTCACGATGTATTTATACATTGGTGAAATTAAAAACTACGAGAATATTGTGGACGCAATAAATTGTATATGAAATTAAATTAATAATCCATTGTGGAGTTAATAGAGGAAATTTAATCAGTTCACTTGTTTCTTGCCGTGTGACATATATTAATCAATACACAATACTTTATTGCATTTCACGATGTATTTATACATTGGTGAAATTACAAACTACGAGAATATTGTGGACGCAATAAATTGTATATGAAATTAAATTAATAATCCATTGTGGAGTTAATAGAGGAAATTTAATCAGATCACTTGTTTCTTGTCGTGTGATGCCGATCGGCTTTAGAACAGCACCCGTCCATCTCTCTCCGTAAGATAGTCCATCTTCTCAAAGCCGCTAACCCAAGCCCCGAGGAACGGTGACCACCTATAAAAGAGTGATCTCGCCAGCCCGCGTAGTTTTTGTTTTATATTTTAATCGCTCATTAAACTCTCCAGGTGTCTTTTAGTGTTCATAAATGTTGAGTAAACAGCAGACACATTGCATTGTATATTGTAAACAATCTATTCTATTTTCGTACTAATTAAACTAGCATTTGGTTACCACATGTCGTTAGTTGACCAACGGACTTTGTTTAGAATAACATGCATAACTTAAAATTTCTTTGTTTCAAGATTCCCATTCAGTTCATAATATGAAATTAATATAAAAAAATTATGCATTGTTTTGTTTAAGAGGGCAGCTGACAATACTGAATAAGCATCAAATTAATGGCAGCAAATTTAAAGGTACAGCTCACTCAACGAGGCGTGAGTTTAGCGTTTGTGTGAGTGCGCACCGATAGTGCACAGTGCGAACCATTTTGACAATCGGATTGGACAATTGGGCTCTTACAGACTCTTCAGCGGGGTTTAGGTTCTCTGGTGATAAAGAAATAGGAAACTGGGCTCCAAAAATATCTAAAATAGCTTGTTTTCGTTGATCGTGATTTGCTGCTTATTTAGGTGTAGGAAGAGAGTGCCCGCTGCATTCCCATAGCCGCTGGGCGCACTCAACTGCCCACGTTACCCCTCTCTCACAGAAGATTACCGTTAAATGTACTTCATTTCCTACTTTATAGTGTGTCTCCAATGTACGTACGTGTTTCGGTAGTGAGTGAGATATGCCAGTGCCCATCCCACCCTATTTCTCCCCATTTTCTTAACGGTTTCTTCAAATCCAGTCCTATATCTCCAATGCATCTGCCCATCTGGGTGTGTGTCAACATTTGTCATTCTGGACGGATGTTGGCATGTATCACGAACGTCTATGGACGCCAGTATCCACTTACCATCAGGTGGACTGTATGCTCGTCTGCCGCCTTTTTTCTATATGTATGCTTTATATATATATGACTATTCCGAATACTATATATATATAATATGGTTTTCATATTTTAAAAGAACTGTGATCATAATATGTTTGCTTAACTTAGTGTTGCTTAATAAGTATTTGATGAAATAAAACACAAACTGATGTCGGCATGTCTATGGGCGATAGTAACCGAAAGCACCACAGACAAACAGTCGACACACACCTTCTTAATATTAGTATTAATTTATATATTAATACCTAACTATAAAAAGCTATTATAAAGATAAGTGTTCTGACTTACAGACTGACGGGCTTTTTGGCGGCCACGCGAGTTTATATTTGATTATTATAAAAATTATTGCGTATTGTACGTTTTGTGGTTTAATAGTGATAGTAAACTTCAAAGTGTTTTTGTGCGTAATGTTTAATACTAATGCCTAATACCTACGCGGCGAAGCAGGTTGTTTTGAATAAAATATACTTACGGTGCCAAAGTAAACTCCAAATTGTCGAAACGCCTTAATGAAGAAGTTCTTCTCCATCTTTTCTCTGTTACTCTTCTTCTAAAGCCACTATTCATTGTCATGTATCTTAAACGTTCTCTTCTTACTAAACATCTGGAATCCACGTGTAGTAACTTCGTATGAGTATTAAATTTTATATTTCTTTTTTTTTCATTGGATTCACTTTTTTCTTTTCCCGGACTAATTTCATTGACAATCACTTCTATATGCCCATCTGAATCGTCATCAATATTAGAATCTGAATCAATATTTTCTTCTATTGCTTTAGAATAATTTTCTGCGTCACTATCCTGTACTTTTTCAATTAACTCTATTTCTGTAAATGCTTGACTATCATTTGACTCTGATACTTCTTCCACAGAATTATTATCAGTTACTTCTTCCACAGAATTATTATCAACACCACATATTTTTCCTTTCAAGTCATTATTTGAGTGAATATTATGCGATTTATTACTTATCATATCATTGTCATTTTCAAAATCATTAGCAAGGTCGTATTCTGTCTGAGCATTGTCGCTTTCTTGGAGTTCAAAACCTTCATTACTAATGCCTTCCCTTAACATTGACATATTGTTGTTTCTAATTAGTTGAGGTGTTACATTCGTAAACGTAAACATATTACGATGTATGCCTATAAATTAAACGGCATATTCAGTTTATGGTATAACTTTAAATTTAAAAAAAAATCAATTAAAAAAATATCACAATTATAAATTATTATAATGGTATCACACAAACTTCCTCTCACACAAAACAATTTCATCATGTAAAGGTATATCAGCTGTCTCTCCACTGACTTTACCGCTCTCCTTTCCTCGTCACCACACACGGTCCACACTCACCCACAACACCGAACACGTACAGCTCGTTACATCAGTGTGTGTCTCTCCACTGCCTGCACCGCTCTCCCTACACTCGCCACCACACACGCTCCACACTCACACACAACACCGGACACCTACAGCTAGTTACATCAGCGTGTGTCTCTCCACTGCCTGCACCGCTCTCCCTACACTCGCCACCACATACGCTCCACACTCACACACAACACCGGACACCTACAGCTAGTTACATCAGCGTGTGTCTCTCCACTGCCTGCACCGCTCTCCCTACACTCGCCACCACATACGCTCCACACTCACACACAACACCGGACACCTACAGCTCGTTACATCAGCGTGTGCCTCTCCACTGCCTGCACCGCTCCCCCTACACTCGCCACCACACACGCTCCACACTCACACACAACACCGGACACCTACAGCTCGTTACATCAGCGTGTGCCTCTCCACTGCCTGCACCGCTCCCCCTACACTCGCCACCACACACGCTCCACACTCACACACAACACCGGACACCCACAGCTCGTTACATCAGCGTGTGTCTCTCCACTGCCTGCACCGCTCTCCCTACACTCGCCACCACATACGCTCCACACTCACACACAACACCGGACACCTACAGCTCGTTACATCAGCGTGTGCCTCTCCACTGCCTGCACCGCTCCCCCTACACTCGCCACCACACACGCTCCACACTCACACACAACACCGGACACCTACAGCTCGTTACATCAGCGTGTGCCTCTCCACTGCCTGCACCGCTCCCCCTACACTCGCCACCACACACGCTCCACACTCACACACAACACCGGACACCTACAGCTCGTTACATCAGCGTGTGCCTCTCCACTGCCTGCACCGCTCCCCCTACACTCGCCACCACACACGCTCCACACTCACACACAACACCGGACACCCACAGCTCGTTACATCAGCGTGTGTCTCTCCACTGCCTGCACCGCTCTCCCTACACTCGCCACCACATACGCTCCACACTCACACACAACACCGGACACCTACAGCTCGTTACATCAGCGTGTGCCTCTCCACTGCCTGCACCGCTCCCCCTACACTCGCCACCACACACGCTCCACACTCACACACAACACCGGACCCCTACAGCTCGTTACATCAGCGTGTGCCTCTCCACTGCCTGCACCGCTCCCCCTACACTCGCCACCACACACGCTCCACACTCACACACAACACCGGACACCTACAGCTCGTTACATCAGCGTGTGCCTCTCCACTGCCTGCACCGCTCCCCCTACACTCGCCACCACACACGCTCCACACTCACACACAACACCGGACACCCACAGCTCGTTACATCAGCGTGTGCCTCTCCACTGCCTGCACCGCTCCCCCTACACTCGCCACCACACACGCTCCACACTCACACACAACACCGGACACCTACAGCTCGTTACATCAGCGTGTGCCTCTCCACTGCCTGCACCGCTCCCCCTACACTCGCCACCACACACGCTCCACACTCACACACAACACCGGACACCTACAGCTCGTTACATCAGCGTGTGCCTCTCCACTGCCTGCACCGCTCCCCCTACACTCGCCACCACACACGCTCCACACTCACACACAACACCGGACACCTACAGCTCGTTACATCAGCGTGTGCCTCTCCACTGCCTGCACCGCTCCCCCTACACTCGCCACCACACACGCTCCACACTCACACACAACACCGGACACCCACAGCTCGTTACATCAGCGTGTGCCTCTCCACTGCCTGCACCGCTCCCCCTACACTCGCCACCACACACGCTCCACACTCACACACAACACCGGACACCCACAGCTCGTTACATCAGCGTGTGCCTCTCCACTGCCTGCACCGCTCTCCCTACACTCGCCACCACACACGCTCCACACTCACACACAACACCGGACACCCACAGCTCGTTACATCAGCGTGTGTCTCTCCACTGCCTGCACCGCTTTCCCTACACTCGCCACCACACACGCTCCACACTCAACACAACACCGGACACCCACAGCTCGTTACATCAGCGTGTGTCTCTCCACTGCCTGCACCGCTTTCCCTACACTCGCCACCACACACGCTCCACACTCACACACAACACCGAACACCTACAGCTCGGTACATCAGCGTGTGTCTCTCCATTGACTGCACCGCTCTCTCTACCCACGTCACCAAATACAAGTGTTCATCCTACACTCACTTATAACACTGACACTCAACTCGTTTCATGAATACGAGTATGTTCATATATTCTCTCCACTAACCGCATTTCTCTTTCAACGCTCACTCATACGAAATAGAACCAATTTTACTTACACGATACACTTATTTTGAATAGAAACACTAAATATATGTTTAATATTTTTACGAATTAATAAAAAACCGTTCACAAATGTTCACTGTCAACGTCACACTTACAATTACAATTATACTTACAATATGTTAGTACGTGATTTTCATTACGTGATACTTTTATTATTCTGCAACATTTCACTGCGTTGATTATTTGTTACAAGTTTATTATTTCCACCTGATAATAAGCATGTTTGGCTATAACGTGACTTATCAGTTCATTGCTTGAGTTGTTGGTGAATCAAAATTAAACTGCGTCATTCTAAGTGGTCACTATAAACGACATAACCTTTAGTAGCATAAGGTCGGAATCGCAAATGGTCGGAATTGGAATACGCCATTATTTAAGGGATGAAACAGTGTGTCGAAGTTTGTGTGGAAAAAGCTAAACGAAGTCGCGATCAAGGGCTACCTACAGTAGTGTCGCATATAATTACTCTTAAACAACATACTCGTAATATTTGTTTTTATTTATAATTTTAAATCTTTATCTTTTTTTATCTTTTAATCAAGTGTAATACCTACGTTTACATGTTTTAATAACTTAACTATTTACTTTATTGTTTATTACTTTATTATTATAATAAATTATATTACTTATATAAGAAATATACATTATTATATAGTATTAAAACTGGGTTTTTCGTCATTGTAATTATTTTAGTTGATATGTTTGCAATTTTGCAAAAAAGCAGCAATAGGAGGATAATTTTGGGAAAATTCAACATTTTAAGAAGTCAACGTATGTGTAGGTAATTGCCCAGATATTGAGACTAGCGAAATCATAAAAAATATTACGTTATTTCCTAAATACAGTGTAAAGATCCTTTGATGAGATAATGTCACATAACATGTACCTACAGATTTAATAAAGTTTTAATAACTTTTGTTACAGAATAACGCACCACGAGGTTGAAAATACTTTATTATGAAACATATCACCGGAGTTTTGCTTAAAACGTATAAACACAGTTATGCCTTAACGAACTAGCGATCTGACCTGAATTCAATTGGATGAGTGATTGGATTGCATTGTTAGTGTGTGGTTTGTAATCTGATATATATCTACGATCATCTACATATATATAACATTACGCTCTTCAAGAGAGCCATGAACAGGATTCTGCCAGGTCGGCAGCGCACCCTCAAGCCCCCTGGTGTTGCAGGTCGGCGGTGACCACTGCCATCATGTGGCCCGCTGGCTCGTCTGTCATCTATTCTTTATAAAGAAATCTATGTTACGCTCAAACAGCGAAATATTACTTGGTGAAAAATACGTCCATTTAAGATCCGTTTATAACAACTACAACGCGAAGATCCTTTTTACCCAGAAACAATTTGGTTGAAATATCCAGAACGGGTTGTGGAAGTTTTTTTTTTTTTTTTATAGAGAAGAGGTCGGACGAGCAAGCGGTCTCACGTGATGGTAAGTGTTACCGCCGCCCATGGACACCTGCAACACCATGGTGTATGTGGGCGCGCCGCCGACCTTGCAAAATCCTATTCACAGCTCTCTTGAAGAACCCCATGTCGTAGTTTAATGGGAAGACCTCTTGAGGCAGTTCGTTCCACAGCCTACGGGTTCGCGATATAAAATAATTTTTGGACCGAACAGTACGCGACACCTCCGTATCTAGGAAATGCGGATGGACCGCACTTCTGTGACGGGAGGTGCGGTTGTAGAAACCCGAGGTGGGAATTATATTGAACAATTCTTCAGAGCATTCCCCATTGTACAGGCGGTAGAACACACAGAGAGACGCAACGTCCCTCCGAACGCTGAGGGGTTCTAAACTGCCCGTGAGAGTGGGATCGTAGACAATACGAACAGCACGTCGTTGGATGGAGTCAAATGGGTCCAATTGGTATTTCGGTGCGCCGGCCCAGAGATGTGAGCAATACTCCATATGGGGCCTCACCTGAGCTTTGTAAAGCATTAGCAGTTGCCCAGGGGTGAAGTACCGCTTCGCTCTGTTCAGCACACCAAGCTTTTTGGAAGTCATCTTGGCCTTACTTTCCAGATGACCCCTAAATTCGACTTTGCTGGAAATGTCGACACCAAGGATCCCAATACTCTCCGAGATCTTAAGAGGTATGCTCTGAAAGCGAGGTGCTACGACAAAAGGGTTTTTTTTAGCGGTGAATGCACAGACTTGCGTCTTACTGGGGTTGAAATCCACTAGGTTCAGGGAACCCCAAATCGAGACTAGATTTAGGGAGTCTTCGATTTCAGACACAAGCCTGGCGCGACTCTCTTCCACTCCGTCTCGAGGGATGTTGGCGCGGCCCCTGTACAAGGCGTCTCCAGTGCTGCCATCCGCATAGCAACGTATGTCACCAATTTGTAACAGGTCGTTGATATCGTTGACATTTCGGCCGTAAACTATTTTTGAGAAATGGGTAAAAAGTTATACTATTTAATTACCGTATCAAGTTTTTGGAACGAAGTTCCTTTACGCGGCTTGCGGTAGGTGTGATTTGAGAGAAAATGTAACGTCACGTAAGATTTTTACCCCCTCCATACGCCTTTCTCTTTCTCTGTGTGTGTGCGTGCGAGTATCGAGAGCGAGACTCAAGCAGAACAACAGACGTGCAGACTAGTGCGTGGCCGGTTGTATAACCTAAATTTTTGTTTTTTTAATTTAATCCTTATTTTAAATTATTTGCATTGAAAATATGATACAAAATAAAAAAATAAATACATGAACTATACAGATTTTATTTCGAATTACATTCGGAGTTTAAAAAAAAATGCGTGAGGATCTTCGTTCCTGATGGGGGTCCCCTGACCGCACACGTTTTTTTTTATTTCCTGTGTTAAATGTATGACAAAATAAGTATTTTGTATAATTAAAATAAGTAATTATACATCAACATTAATATTTACTTTTTGACTTTCGACTTTGTAACTTTTTCATTCAAACAATTGAAAATGTAGCTTTTTGTGCTGACTCTATTGAAAAATGTTACTCTTAGACTTGACCATGCTTGGAAATGTGCTCTTTTGTGATAACTTTGAAATAAGAAGATTATTATGTATGTACTTACTTTTTTATTTGCTCAATGATGACGAACTAAACCAATTATATTTTCCATAATGTAATAGAAACAAACCTTAATGAAATTAATAGAATGAACATTCTATCTTTTCATTCTATTTCATACATCGCCATCTGTCGGAAGATCGCGGAACTCGAATATCGCCGATCAAACCGCCCATCATCGCCACTATCGCATAAGATTGAACACATAACAAAATATACCTACAGTATAAACAAGTAGCAAGGATAAGGGCATAAGATACATATGAATTCCTTTTAAAAAACAAATCAGTATTAGGTTAGGTAAATACAAGAAGCTACAGGCGACACAATAAATTTCGAAACGTGTAAGCCGTACCATGCTACATGAAAATGATTACAGTGTCTTTATTTCTTCTTCTTTTCTTGATCCTTTTCAAATTTAGCGTAAACGTCGGCCCTGTATGTGTTGATAATGTCGAATTCCTCTCTGTCTTTTCTCAATGGAGAATTCTTTATAAAGAAATCTACGTAGAGCTTATAATCCTGTAACAATATAGTAGTTGACTGTGTTCTAATAGTCCAATCAAATAGGCCTTTAAATCAAAATTTTGGAGGAAATGCAGGAATTTTTGATATAGGTTACCTTGAAGTATATAAAAACGATGAATCAAAGAAATTTTTTTTTCAAGCCCCGAGAAGGGGTGAAAAAAAATAAAATAAAGTGTTTTTTTTAAATTATTCAAAAGGGGTATGAGGTAGAAAAAAAAGTTGTAGATAAAAATTGTAGAGCATGGAATTTTACATAAAAATGGTCTTTTGACTTTTTTTGACTTTAATAAAATTAACAGAGTTAGGGCGGTTTGTTCAAGACGATGATAGATTTAGTTCACCAAAGTAAACTAGATGGCGCTGATCGGGTTCTACATCGCGCTATCATTGTATTCGCAGAATGTTAGTATATGTGATGAATGAAAAATGTATTGCAAGCCTTAGAACAGATACATAGGTGGTTTTACTTAGATCACTCTATGGTATCCCGCTTATAGTCGCGTTAGTACAACCAGTGAAGGGTGCACACCCTTAACATTGTTAACATTGCCCTTAACTTTGTTAAGAGCGTGTACCCTTCACTGGTTGTATTAACGCGATTATATGTGGGATACCATAGAGTGATCTAAATAAAACCAACTATGCATCTGTTCTAAGGCTTATAATACATCCTGATGCAGTCTCCCGCGCCTCCCTATAAGGGAGGGATTTCTCCCTTAATGTGGTTTCGCCTCTGTCCGTTAATACGGACAGGTCCTTGGGGTGACCCTGTTGGGTCATTGGTCGTTTAGCCTTGATGGTGATTTGCGACTTCGTTGCTAGCTCCCGTCCCTTTTTGGGCGGCGGTGCCTTAAGGGGCCCCGACGTTTGACTCGTCCGTGGGCGCGATCAGGTCGCGTGGGGCGACCTATCCATCGGGCGGCCGCGCGTGCAGAGGCGCCAGCCCTCTGATGTGAGCGAGACGCGATGCATCAGCGCGGGAGAACATAGTTGTGGCAAGGCGGCCGATGAATCCTGTCAGGCTCTCCATGTGTAGGTCACTCTGGATCGTGGCGTTCCTCACGCAGCGTGGGGCACCGACGATAGTACGCAGGGCAAGGGATTGCTGCGCTTGGAGGGCTTGTCTGCTAGTTTTCTGCACTAGGGCGTACCATGCCGGTGCAGCATACGTGAGGCGGGGTCTTAGGTAGGTTTTGTAGACCTCGAGCTTCACATGTAGAGGAAGTCGTGAGGAGAGCACTGGGCGGAAATGGTACCGCGCGACTCTTTGCGAGGCGATCGTCTTCTGTACGTGGGGCTTCATAGTGAGGGAGCGGTCGATGGTCACCCCCAGGTATTTCACTGTGGGCGACCAGTCGACGTCCTCTCCGTGGAGGTGTAGCAGTGGCGGAAGACGCGATTTACCGGTGATGATGGCCTGCATTTTCCCAATGTTCACTGAGAGTCGCCATTTGGCTAACCATGGCGGGAGGGTATCGAGCGCGCGCTACATTTTTCGAGCGGCGTGGGCGGCTTTGAAAGAGCTGGTATAGTACGCCGCGTCGTCGGCGTACAGGGCTAGTGACACCCCCTCCACCGTGGGGATGTCGTCTGTGAACCAGGAATAGCAGGCTGGCTAGAAGCAGCTGCCCTGGGGAACACCGGCCTCCAAAGGATGTTCTGTTGAGATCGTATCCTCAACCACCACCTGGAAGCGGCGGCTCTCCAAGAAGGAGGCCACCACTCAGATGATGCGACGGGGCGCCGTGGACTTGGAGAGTTTGTACAACAGACCGCTATGCCAGACGCGATCGAACGCCTTCCAGCCATGTCGAGGAATACTGCCAGAATTCCTTCTTGTTTCTGGCTGTTGCCAAGTGGTACAAGTGTCAAGTGCAGTACCCTCGACAGCTAGAGGGTCGTGCTGTGTTCCGAGAGGAACCCGAACTGCTTCGCGCGTGGGTTGATGTGCGTAGCGAGATGTCGCAGCAGGAGTTTTTCGAATACCTTCGAAATCGTTGATAGCAATGTGATTGGCCGACAGTTTTCGGGTCTCATAGATTTCTTCCCGGGTTTAGGCAACATGATGACGTGGCCTAGTTTCCAGGTAGCCGGGTAGTGGCCCGTGCGCAGAATACCGTTGAATAAGCGCGTCAGCGCCACGATGGTGCGTGGCGGTAGGTGACGCAGCACTGCATTCGTGATGCCGTCTGCGCCCGGGGCTTTCCTTGGTTTTGTATTTAGGATCATCCGGCTGACCTGGCCCGGGGAGAGGACAATGGGTGTCTCTTCCGTGGCTATCGGTTCGGCGAAGTAATCGCGAAGGTGTTGCTCGACTGCTGCGACGTGGACTACGTCGTTGCAATACATTTTTCATTCATCACATGTACTAACATTCTGCGAATACAATGATAGCGCGATGTAGAACCCGATCAGCGCCATCTAGTTTCCTTTGGTGAACTATCTATCATCGTCTTGAACAAACCACCCTAACTCAGTTAATTTTATTAATGGCAAAAAAAGTCAAAAGACCATTTTTATGTAAAATTTCATGCTCTACAAAGTTCTATAAAACTACAGAGTCTGGTCAATCGCTCTAGTCCACGGCTTCTCCCTGTGCTTCTAGTCCCCCACACTGCACGACAGACAGTCTCAAAGTTACAGGACTGGAACTTCTTCATCATCTATCGTACTCGCCAGACCTTGGCCCTACTGATTTCCATTTTTTTTGGAATTTAGATAACTGTTTACAGGGGAAAAAATTGAACTCCGATGAGGCAGTGAAAAACGCCTTGAGAGAATTACTCGATTCTCGTCCCCACGAGTTCTATAACAGAGGCATCAATCAACTTCCATTAAAATGGCAAAAGTGCATTGATAACAAAGGACAATACTTTGATTAATTAAATAATACGTAGTCGGAAATGTTTGGAAAGTTTTGCCTTTTTTAACCTACCGTTTGACAGCTGCTTTTTTGAAAGGGATATAAATTGAAATTACAATTTTATCTTTCATATTTTTTTACAATTTTAAAATGGAAGTTAATAAGGAGAAAATTAGAAATGTTCTACTTTTTTTCGACAAGGATATGAATGCTTCAAATGCTCGAAAAGAGATTTATGTTGTTTATACAGAGGATGCTTTATCTAAAACTAATGGAAACAAATGGTTCAATCGATTCAGGTCTAGTAATTTTGATACGAACGATGTTCCTCGCTGTGGTCGTTCTATTAAGGTTATCATTGAGGTTATCTATTAAGGTTGACGTTATAATTGAAAAAAATGAAGCAAAATAGAATTTCCATATGCAAGATGATTGCTATAACGAAATGAAATCGATCCATTTCTGAAGATATTAGTAACAGGCGATGAAAAGTCGATCACCTACGATAACAATGTTTATAAGCTTGGTATAAGCGAGGTGAGCCATCACAAATAGTCCCAAAGCCAGTCCTCACTCCGAAAAAAGTCATTTTTTGTGTATAGTGGGACTGGAACTTGGCATTGTGTATTACGAGCATTTGCCACATGGCCAAACGATTAATTCTGATGTCTACTGTCAGCAATTAGTAAAATTGAAACAAGCACTTGAAAAAAGCGAACAGAATTAGGTAATGAATAGAAAAGGTGTAGTTTTCCATCACGACAATGCTCGACCGCATACATGTTTGATGACTAAACAAAAATTGATGGACCTTGGCTGAGAAGTTTCAATGCATCCTCCATACAGTCTAGAGATACCATCCTTGGATTATCATTTCTTCCACTCATTACAAAATACTCTAAATGGAGTATTCGAGTATTACATTCGAGAGAAGCCTGTATGAACCATTTAAATCAGTTTTTCGCTCAGAAACCCAAAATATTTTATAGTGATAGGACAATGACTCTACCAGAAAAATGACGAGAGATAGTCGAATGAAATGGACAATATTCCATTCAATAAATATCTATGTAATACAAAAAAAGTCTTTATTATTTTCACTATAAAAAGGCCGCGCACTTATCCGATTACCTAATATATAATTTTCACACAAAAAAATATATTTGAATTTTTCAATATAAAACGGCAAATTCTTAGGTTTTCTTTTTAATAGAGACGTGGGCGGATAGTAAGCGGTCCCATGTGGTGGTAAGTGTTACCGCCGCCCATGGACATCTGCAACACCAGGGGACATGCGGGTGCGCCGCTGACCTTGCAAAATCCTACTTACAGCTTTGTTGAAGAACCCAATATAGTAGCTTAGGACGTATATCGTATCGTATCGTAACGTCCATATCGTAGGTAAAGACAATACATACGATATGTCGTTGGATAGGGCTCGTAAAGCTCTTCAATTCAAGATTTGGTTAGACTTGTTTTCTCCAAAACGTACGGAAAATAGTGAAATATACCTATATATAAGTTATACCTATTACATGTTTACAAATAATAAGTTGTTCACTTACCTCCAAAGCAACTGGTTCCAATTCCTTCTCAATAATAATTTCCAAAAATTCGCTTAACGACAGCGGCGTTACATTTAATCTGAAAACATGATCTTTTTTACAACAACTCCACATTCAATGACCCACGCTAAGATGCCCTGTGCCATGAGTCCGGAGACACATACAAACGAAAACACCATTCAGACAGCTGGGCGGGCCTCTATTTTTTCTTCGGTGTGGCTGAATTCTTGGGGCCATAATGGCCTTTCAAGAGTCACCGGACATGTATGGTTTAGGACGAGCGCAGAAGGCGCTCAGCCAGGAGCAAAGAGTGTGTGCAGCAACGAGCCTAAGTGCTTCCGCTGGTGGACTGGAGGAGGGAACGGACCTCGGCTTAGGGCGTTGCTTTGGGAGGATACCGCGGGATCGCGAGTCGATGAGAAGCGCCCAGGCACGTGCCGATACCTGGTTAAAGTGTAGGCTGAAGGCCGTTGTGTGTTCACGGTGTAGCGAGAGTGACGTCTTTGTCTCCGCCGGCGGGGACGGTGTATATGTGCAGTCTGTGAGTGTAGTGTAAGAACCACATCGGCATCGAGGATCACATCGAGAAGCACATCGAGGATGACGATGACGATGGCAACGAGGAGGTTTATTCCTATCGAGGACATAGGCTAGGCTCTAGCAGTATGGAATGATTGTGTGTGGTGTGGGGCCGGGAGAGATCAATATCGGGCAATAAAGAGGCACGCGCTAATGCTATGGATACGATATTCACCTGATGATTCTCTCGGGAGTCATAACTGTATTGTATAACTCCATAATAATTCCGAAACCGTATCCCTGCAGTACTTGAGCCAGGGACTGCGCGCAGTAGTCTCGTTGCATGCTTTTTATGCTGTTAAATGAAATAAACCTTAGAAATATTCTACTTCAAATAAGAAACGGTGCGTATTTTTTAAAGAAAGTAGTAGCATATAGCGAGTAAGCACAGGGTAACAAAGTCAGAAACTGCATTTAAATAAAAACTTTTTTTTTTCAAGTTCAGAAAAAAGTCAAAAGTTGTTACTTTTTTTCATTAAACCTGTATAATGAATTTAAAAAAAATATCAAAATTCAAAATAAAACGTTACTAATGATTTATTTTATATGTCCTAATGACAGAGATTTTATAAAACAATTGAAACAATTATTGCTTACAAAATGTTAGTACCTATAACTATGTATATCTTTTTAGTTAATAGATTCTTTACAAAATATTAACAAAAACAGCATACCTAATTGCCTAAATGCTGTGCTCCAACTAAACCCCCACCCCCCCTATTTGCCGTGCCCTACAGGAAAAATATTAACCATAACAGCATACCTAATTGCCTAAATGCTGTGCTCCAACTACGCCGCCCCTATTTGCTGTGCCCTACAGGATCCATAAAGATCTCATACTTTTAGGTTTTATTATGCAAAACATTATGGAATACAGTAAAGTATTGAGTGTTGGATATTGAATTTTAAAGCCGCAGGTATGTTATGGAATTCGCCAAAGAACGAGTGATGAGTCCTTGAATGGGGACCACGTACCGGCAAGCGTAGCGTGGGTCACGCTCCGGCCGCGTGGACAACTTGAAGAAGTTTGCCGGTGGTGGCTGGCTGTGAAGAGTGAAACGGCGTGTGTGGTGGCGAGCTGCGAGAGAGGCAGTGCAAAGACATAGGCTGATGGTATAGCATGACATACTTACCTCTGAAAGTTGTCATAAAAGTATCTTTGTAAACTGCCATAGTCTGTTCTCGGAACTAGAATGATTTCATTGAACGGTGCCATCAGTGGTTTTACAAGAGCTGCGAATGGATTTGTGCAAGTTGCTAAAAAAATAAACAATTATTTAAAAAAGAGAAATAACTATTTGAGCAACAGAAAATACAGAAGATACAACAGCAGTAAATAGTAGCAAATTTATAGGTGGGTTAGGTTATAAGAATAGTAAATAATACAAGTAAATAATACACGCACAAAGGAGACTCTCTCCTAGACAGTTATGCACCCTACACTAAGGCTATGTTCACATGACAAGCGTTTATAACTACACGAATTTTATTCAAGGCGTACACATGCTAACGCGCGTTTTGATAACGCTCGTTAAGCGCTTATCATGTGAACATAGCCTTAGGCATAACATCCGCGTCAGCAGTACCTGATTGCAACATTGTATAAAGGACATTCATGTCAAGAGTATCTAATGCAACGTTGCAATAGGATGTTGATTGTTTAATCTAAGTCGCCCACCTACGAGTGGACCTTATACCAAAAGAAAGCATTGTAAAAACACTTAGGTACTAAAGAACGGTCGTACTGTGAAGACGTGTCGTCTTTTTAAAAAGTCAATCCCTCGACTCTCAAACTTGACTAGACAGTTTCCTTTGTGCGTGTTTGAAAAGAAGCTAAATAAACATCAACTTCCCCCCCCCCCCCCTCAACACGTAACGTCCCTCTGTCGCCCACAGATGCCGTGAGAACAAATACTTATTGATTGATTGCGCAAATAATTGATTACATCCTTATACCTATTAGGTTAGTTAAATTGTATAATCATTAAAACATTTAATTAATTATAAAAAAAGATGAAATCGTTTTTTTTTAATTTTAGATATTTTTTCTGTGTTTAATATGTATCTAACATATCGTTTTCTAATCATTTCTTATTATATTTCTTTTAGAACATAAAGAAATCATGCAACAAATACACAAAAACTTGTACTAAAATAACAAAATAACTACTCATTATAATAAAATAACGCAGAAGATGAAAATAGATTGTTTGGTATCGAGAATAGAATTGACTCTTATTGCAATAGGTTTACAATCGTTTTTACAATGAGATTTTTATTATAGTACCTACATTTTAAGTACATTATTCTCTTATTTTCTACGCGCATCGACGGCGCCGCACCTTCTAAGCGGCCGGTCATTACCCTGTACAAAGTAACGAGCGCTACGAACGTTTTAGATAGAATAATAAACTTTTGATTTTTGGTATTCCTTACAATAAATTTATTCCTTTCTAGGACGGCTTTAATTCGGTTATGTAGTCTAAATTAGTTTCTCGTTATTTCAGTAACACGTACATACAATTGACACGAATATTCAATGTTATGTGGTCAGACATCTATTGACGTTCCTACATCTGTTCATATCTCTAGTACCGTCCATCTGGACCCTTTTGTTTGGACATTCACATTTATCCGTAAGCAAGGTTGCACGAACATTTTAGAGCAGTTTTTTTCTATAGTAATGACATACTCCTACCAAAACAACCAATCTTAACAAAAACTATCCTATACATCTAATAAAAGGGTTGTATTTGTGCCACGCTTTAGTTTAAAAAAAAAAAACAATAAATTGCGGGGTCTCGTTAGAAGCTACAGAACCCAAAACAGTAGTTTTTATAATTTCTGTCTATATGTTTGTCTGTATGTCTGTTCGCTTGAGCATCATGTAAAAACTACTGAACGGACTTTGATCGGGTTTTCACTAATCCATAGGTAAGTATCCAGAAGGAAAACTGGTATATGTGTCATCTTCATATGACACATGGAAAAAATGACTTATAATAGAATTACTCAACAAGTACTGGATGGATTTTCATCCATAAAATCCGGTGCTTTTGCGGATGTTAAAAATCTTTAACAGTTGCTTAGTCCACGCGAGCGAAGTCAAAGAGAGAGGCTAGTGAATAATAAAAAAAATATTACCAATAAGTATAACTTTATCATCTGCAGATATTTGTTTTATTTGCTTGCCTAGAACGGTTTTCAGTGTCCTTGCATTTAGGTATTTTTGTGTAGGTGGAACCTTTAAAAAAAAGTATTTATGTTAAAAGCTTAATTTAATATTTCTAAGAAAATACTGGTTAATTTTAAATATTTTCTTTTAATCGGGAAGGCTGGAGGAGAAGCCCAAAAGACCGTATGGTGACGGTCTTTGGGAGAGGCCTATATCCAGCAGTGGGGAGAGGCTTGATATGTTATATATATTTTCAGTTCTAAAATTGGCTGTTCTGATCTCGTGGTCCCACTAAATTGTCCTACTAGTAGAACCACGGTGGACAGTTATTTCTTGTGATCTTACTACTATACAGGGCGTCTCATTTCGATGCAACATGAAGGGAAATCAGGTACTTTAAATATTGAAGATAGGAAATTTCAATTAATGGGAACTACATTTAATTTTTTAAAATAAGTAGAACTGCAATTGAAGATTTTTGAAAAGTCTCCCGTTTGAACCGGAAATCGAACCTTAACGTTCAATTTAAAATTTTGTTCAACTAAATAAATAGACTTTTCCGTACTTCTAACAATATCGGCATTATCATTTCATAGATAGCTACTTACATTATTTACCAATAAGTCCCCACTTAAGGAATACGATTTCCTTAATATTGATGCATGATCAATAATATGATTATCCAGTGCATGATGCACCAGAGATGTATGCATCTCTGGTGTGAGCTAATAAGGCGATTAATCTATACATATAATAAAAATGTAACTGATCGCTGTTCGTACATAGAAGGTAGGGGAACCTGTTGTACCTTGACACCCTTTGTACCTAGAGCCACTTATTTTTTTGAAATGTTCGCGCCTTTTTTCCGTCTCTTTGTCTATGGTATAGTGAACTTTGACAAGACTAATCAACATGAAGTTAGTTGCAGGCGGCCATTGCATCGAGTTTGCATGGGAGATTACTTTAACGTTTTCGCTGCAAAAAAGTAAGATATTCAATATTTTTCATTTCTTTCATTACTTCTGTTATTTACTACATAAATTTTTAAAACCATTTGATTTAAACAAGTACTTTAGCCATGTTTAGAATGTAGTATGCTTATTTGAGTTAATCATAACCTCCATATTTACATGTGCGAATAAACATAAAAGGGTAGGGGTGTTGTACTTTGACCATAGTAAAACAGTTGTACCTTGGTCATATGGTCAAGGTACCTACATTCAAATGTATTCTTGTTAATTCTGTTTAGGAACGCACATACTTATTATTTTGTTGTTTTTTATACAGGTAAAATGCCTCGTAGCAAAAACAACATCAAACGGACTCCTATTGCTAAAACAGCACTTGCTAGTGCTATTAAACTAGTTAAAGAAAAAAAATTCTCCATAAGAGGGGCTGCCAAATATTTTAACTTGTCAAGATGTACTTTAAAGAGGCATTATGAACACTTCTTGAAGACTGGTAAAGATGCGAGCGACCTTCATGATAATTTAGCCGTGAAAAAAGTTTTTACAGGTGACGAAGAGCTCTTGCTTGTGGATTACGTACAAGAAGCAGCAAAGTTACAGTATGGACTCACTTTAAAGGACGTTAAGAGGTTGGCATATGAGTTCGCGACGAAAAACAATAAAAATATCCAGCTCAATGGGACAAAGACCAAATGGCTGGGGAGTACTGGTTACGTCTTTTCCGTAAACGACATCAAAAGCAATTAGCTTTACGCAAGCCTGAAGCCACTAGCCTTGCCCGTTCTACAGCATTTAATAAACAAAATGTGCAATTGACTTTTGAAAATTACAAAAAAGCTTTGTCCAAATGCCCACAATTAAGAGCGATTGATATTTGGAATGTGGATGAAAGTGGCATTTCAACAGTCCATGTTCCACCAAAAATATTAGCACCCAAAGGTGTCAAACAAGTTGGTGCAATGACGAGCGGAGAAAAAGGAAATACAGTCACAATGATAGCTGCAATAAATGCAGGAGGTGGATTCATTCCTCCTATGCTCATATTTCCGCGTGTAAATTTCAAGGATTTTATGCTTGTTGGAGCTCCTGATGGAACTATTGGTGGAGCTAATCCTTCTGGATGGTCTAATGAAGCGTTGTTTCTACAATTTTTCAAACACTTTATTCAATATGTAAAACCATCAAAGGATTATCCAACCATTTTACTACTTGACAATCATGAAAGCCACATTCAAATACCAGTTATAGAATTGGCCAGAGAAAATAGCGTCATCCTTGTAACTTTCCATCCACACACGAGTCATAAATTTCAACCTTTGGATAAGACTGTATTCGGTCCTTTTAAGAAATACTATAACACTGCAGCAAATGAATTAATGTTGACACCCGGTCATGTGGGTAAACCACTGACAATTTATGATATTGCCGGTCTTGTTGGAAAAGCTTTTCCACAATCTTTTACTCCCTCAAATATTATTCAGGGTTTTAGGAGTACAGGATTACACCCACTAAATGAAAATATATTTGGAGAACATGAGTTTATGCCATCAAACGTAACTGACCGACCCTTCCCTGTATGTGAAAACGAGCCTCATGCTGGGACCTCATCTGAAGAAACGAATGAAATTCTTGAACAGCCAGATTGTAACGAACAGCATCTTCCTGGAGAATCCACTCAAAAATGCAAAGAAGTTCTTGAAACCTCGTTGCAAGAAAACACACCAGGATGTTCCAATGTTGTAACGCCATCAATGATTAGACCGCACCCAAAAGCTGAACCAAGAAAAGAAATTCGAAAAGGCAGACAGAAGTCAAGGATACTAACTGACACTCCGGAAAAAAATGAAATAGAAAGAATAAAGGCAGCAAGACAAAATAAAAAACTTAAAATAGATAAGAAGGTAAAAGTACAGAAACTAAAAGAAGTTAAGAAAAAAATTTTAAAAGAAGAATCAGAAACATCAGAAGATGAAAACGAAAGCTTTTCTGTGCGAGATTCAGATGCTTCAGAAGGGTTTTTATCTTCTGAGGAAGAACCATTAAGCAATTATTTTGAGGGAAATAAAGAGAATAGACACGCAAACAATTTTGAAGATGGTGATTACGTTATCTTTATATACGAAGGTGAATACTTTGTTGCCCAAATAGTGTCTGTCAGTGAAGAGGGTGCTCTTATAAAATCCATGAAGAAGTCGTTAAAAAACTGGAAATGGCCAGAAAAAGAAGATCTCAACTTATACCAATGGTTAGATAATAAGGAAAAAATAAAAAGTCCAAAAAAAAACTAATTCCAAGAGGGAATATTACTCAGTTCCTGAAATGAATAAATACTCGGAGTTTATTGATTAATTAAGAAACGCTTAGTCCAAATATTAGTCAGTACGAAGTGAATAAAGACTTGTTGCTAATGTGATTAAAATGTTTAAGTTAGGTGTTACGAAAAATACTGATTTTATTCATATAAATTCTGTTAATTGATATGTCATAGATATTAGATAAGCTTATAAAGATATTTATAGACGTGTTGAAGCTGGAAATAATAAAAATATTTGCTATTTGTCGAGAAATATGGATTTTATTTGATGAGTTCTAACTATGACCAAGGTACAACATAGGCGGATCTAGGTACATCACCACTGTTGTACCTTGATCAACATTCCAAACTTTTTTTAGTTTATGTAAAACCTGTAAAAAGGATGATCTATGCTTTTGTATAATTTATATTATGAACCACATTAGTTCGTCTAACAGCTAAAATTTGTTTAATCGCAATAGTTATAACCGCTTTTTTTCAAAAAATCGTTGAATGAAAAAGTGACCAAGGTACAACAGGTTCCCCTATATGAGAAAAACTATTATTGGGGGCTGTGGTATCCCTAGATCTCTCTCGATCTCGCTCTCTCGGGATGTCTCGCTCTCTTGACCCGGTGGTTGATTACAAGTGTTATGTCTACTTCATTAAACTCGTGATTAATTAATTTACGCGGTTTTATAGAATACTTAATATAATTAATAGGGGCCTTTATCAACGAAATAGAACCCAAACCAATGATTGTTAGAATTTTTGTCTGTTTGTCTATGCGTTTGTACGCGCTAATCTTAGAAACGGTTTAACCAATTTGGGTGCGGTTTTCAGTAATGTATTGTGGTAAGCTTCACTTAAAATTTAGTGTTTGTTTTATTTCAATCAGTTTATGAATAAAAAAGTTATATCAATTTAAAGAATCACGTCGAATAAAGACGGTGTTCGGACGAAGTCGCTGGCAACAGCTAGTACATAATACATAAAAACATATACGTGGACTTTGATTCATATCATTCATTTACGTTTCAGATCAACATAGTTTTATAAAAAAAAATATAAAAGTCACTTTTTCTATTTAAAATGTGCGATATTGATTCGGCTGGCTATATATGACAATTGTTTGTCGCGACTCCGGGCCTCTCCAACTAGACTGTACAACTAGACCAGTATGTAAATAAATTTGTATTATACAAGCAATGTAGGGCAGGCACGTTAGAGTCTAATAGTGTTAGAGTCTAATGATTGGTAACTCTCGAATTCTTTAATTCAAATGTGTTTTGAAATTGTAATATCCTTATTACGTAGTAATTAAGTTTCAAATTTGACTTTTTAATGAAACCCCCTGTCATCTGCTTCACACACAACCCCCCCCCCCCCACCCTCCCTCAGAAATTGCACACCAGATTTCTTTGATAAAACCCTATGATGTGTCATCTAGTTTATTGCCACATCGGCGACTTTAGTCTATTCCCATCCCATCCGGAGCGAGTGACTCACTCACTCCCGATAATAGAGCATTTTACGATAGTCTCCCTGTGTGGCTGTCAGTAACGCCTTTTGTGCATTTTGTGTCTACTATGAAATTTACTGTTTTGTTTTGGTGTATAAAGTATTGTGGGTATAAAGAGTATTGTCTATCTATTGAGCCTTTGCACAGATTATCATACTCACCGTCTTACAAAATACCCTCTCAACATTTCTCATAAAAATAACGGCAGGTTGGAATAATTTTGCCGCCAGAAACACTAGCGGTAACACTTTCACTGGATTCTTTTCTATTACTGCGCTAAACACTTCTGGTGATATGTCGATTTTTACTGCATCTAAAGAATACAACATATTTTGTTACATCATCTGGGAAAATTCTGCATTTTTTATGGTAACAAAGTGACAAACGTGGCGACGATCCACATAGCGGGAAATGGATACTGTCGCTCTGCGTACCTTTCGATATGTAGCCAGTGGTTTTGGAAGAAGGGTTGAGAAAATAGGGACGAGGAGTTCTCCCATTTTCTTCATCCAATTACAACTCCCAATCCTCCTTCGGGGAATGGAGTGGGAGGTCAAGAGCATAACCGAATAAGGAGTTTCTTTTACTCCATCAGAAGGAGGCTATTCACACTGCTATGCCACAGCCACTGGCCACTCTCGGAAGACTATCTTGAAATGCACGGTATTTCCTACTTTATCCTATTTTCTCAATGTGCTTCGATGGTGAGTGCGATATGCCAGAGCCCGTTCCCATCCCATCCTCTCCAATCCTCCCAATTTTCCCTTTTTTACCTTTTATAACCCCTTTTTCCAAATACATTCCTAAATTTCCACTGGTCATTCGGGACGCGTGCTAACATTTGTCATTGTGTAATGATGTGGTCATGGATTGCGCATGTCACACCGCTGCCATCAACAAACACCACCATTTGGAAGCTGGTCTGTCGCCTTCTTTCCATAAAAAAAATACTCTCCATTTGGTGGGTTAGTCCTGACATATTTTGCTCACTAACGAAACACGTACGTACATTGGAATAAATATAAAAGAGATGGGAAATGTCGTACATTGTACTACAATCTTCTGTGGGGCAACTTGGCCAGTCGAGTGCGCGCGCCCAGCGTCTGTGAATATGTGACGTTATCTGAGCAAAAGTATCTTCGTTGGCAGATTTATTGACTTTAATTAAGATTTTCTAACTTAAAATTTCGTTACATATTTTCAGATTTTATTAGTATCTAGAAAATTCTAGCCGACAATAATGTTTTATTTATTTTATTGTATACAAGAAACAATATAGCTAGGCATGATTAAACGAGAGAAGATTTATTGACTAAGCCTGACTGACTTTAAAAAGGTAAGCTTATCCCTCGTGGAAATCTCTTCCAGCAGACCCGTGAAATGGAGATATTGATCGGAACAGAACAGGGGTGCAACAGAATGACTGTAGGTGAATTTAACAGAATTTTAGCAGAAACAAATTCAAAAGCTGCCCAATTATTGTACAAGTTTGTGCAATATATGTAAATATTGCAATTATGTAATAGACAAGTATTTCTTTCCTTTATTTCTAGAAAAAAGACGGCAGACGAGTACACATTCCACCTGATGCACACGTTGGCAATATATGCCAGCATCAGTCCACAATGACAAATGTTGGCATGCCACCGGATGCGCTGCCTACCTTTGGAGAAATAGGAATGGATTTGGAGAATGAGTTGGTAAAATGGGGAGGGATAAGATAGAATGGGAATGACATATCTCACTCACTACCGAAACACGTACATATATGGGGAAAATGGGATAAAGTGGGAAATTCAGTATATTTCATGGAAGTCTTCTACAGGAAAAGGGTAACGTGCCCAGTCGAGTGCGCCCAGCGGTGTGGAAAGAGTGCTCCTACTACAGAAAGCATCTTACTCATCTCTCCAGCTACAGCATCCACCATGAACGACTTTCCATTCCTCTCCTGTCCCAACAACATCACAGATTTCTTCCTGGCTCCAGGTTCTACTCCTGATCCAAACACGCACGAGAGAATCAGGCGACGTCTTATGTCTCCGTAGCCTGGTAGAGGGAAACTAGAAGAGACGAGAAGAAATGGAAATTAAAACACATTTACTATTTTTTCTACCAACAACTGGGAAAATGTATTATAGAAGAGCTCAGAGACGAGGAGAATGGCCACCAGATGGTAGTGGTCATCACCGTCCAAGAACATCTGTAACAGCAGGAGACATGCGCGAGGACTGAAGACCTTGCAGAATTCTGTTCACAGCTCTCTTAAAAAGCCTCATGTCGTAGCTCAGTGGAAAAACCTTAGTAGGCAGTTTACTTCATAACTTTCGTGTCCGCGCTATAAAATGTCTTATAGACTGTACTTTGCGCAGCTACTCTTTACGAAGGATCAACTGCGAAGGATGACGAGTGAGATGGTAAAACCGAAATTTGAATCCAATTGAACGACTCTTCAGAACATTTTCTATTATACTGGCAGTGGAAAACGCAGAGAGATGCAACTGTGGCCTGCCTTTTATAAAGAAGAGGCGGCAGACGGGCGCCAGGTCCACACACCTTTCAGGTTCGTGGTATAAAGTGTCCCAAAGGCAGTGCTACAATCACTAAAGACATGATGGTATAAATCCGAACTGTCAGAACTTCTCTTCAGAACTTTTCGGGATAAGATCCAAAACGAAGAGATTCGCCGAAGAACTATAAAGTCATATAACTTCAGCATGCAGACTCTACGAACTATGTTGGCATAGCTCGTAGAATCTGCATGCTGAAGTGGTAATAAACAGATC
Source organism: Sesia apiformis (assembly GCA_914767545.1). NCBI lineage: Eukaryota > Metazoa > Arthropoda > Insecta > Lepidoptera > Sesiidae > Sesia > Sesia apiformis. Next base: position 4,775,049 of record OU611976.1, read on the forward strand.
ATATTCATCGCAAGACCGGGAGTAACGGGAACCGCAGCGTGAGACGCCCCCCGGTCACGAGGACTAACCACTTCAAGATCGTACTTCTTCATGTCTTGGTGAAAAGTATTTTTCGCTGGTGGTGGTTGCATGAAAAGAGCAGACGACCTTGTATGGTGGCGAGCATTGAGAGAGGCCGATATCTTACAGTGGAGAGACATAAGCTGATGATATAATATGGTAAAGATTATTACGAGGCATCAGGATCTTTCAGGTTCAGCTCATATGCAGCGTAGTTGTAATCGCCTATTATATCTTTGATTTTTGCTGAAGGCTTCGTTATAAGGCCCAAGTCGAATAATATCTGAAATTATTACAAATATTTTTTACTCATTTAGTCACCAATCAGTACTGGACCGGTGTAGTTATAGCTCGAAACCTCCTGGTAACTTCAAGAGGAGGCATGAGGACGCTATTAATAGGGAGATATCGGTATGGATCAATAGAGACTTTTTTTATAGGCAGAAGGCGGCAGATAAGCATACACTTGGTGGTAAATGTATACTATCGTGCTGCGACATCCACGATACGTGCCAATTTCAGATCAGAACAACAAACATTGGCCCCCGGATGCGCTGCCTACCGTCAGAGATGTAGGAATTTGTAGAAAGGCTTGGGAAATGGAGGGGGGTGCGATAGGGTAAGATGGAAATGGGCTCTGGCATATACTGAAACACGTACGAACATTGGGGAATAATATAAAGTGGAAAATGCAATATATTTCAAGGTCAGACGACTGCGCCCAGCAGCTCTTTCGGTAGTGAGTGAGATATGCCAGAGCCCATTCCCATCCGATCCTATCTTATTCCTCCCCATTTTCGCAACCCTTTCTCCCAATCCATTCCTTAATCCGCAAAGGTAGGCAGCGAGCGCATCCGGGGGTGTGCCACCGTTTGTCATTTGGACTGATGTTGTCATGTATTGCAAATTTCCATGGGCTACAAGTATCCACTTCCCATCAGGTAGGTGCACTGTATGCTTCTCTGCTGCCTTTTTTCTATAAAAAGAAAAGATGGGGTGGTGGTATTCCAAAGTGGGTGTCGGCCCACTTTAGAATACCACACGACACTCACTACTAACGAACATCATCAAATCCACTTACTTCCAAATCCTTCAAATTATCGTTAAATTTAAAAGGCTTTGGTACTGCTGGTACTTTAGGTCTTGGCCTCGTCTTTAATTTTGGATACTTCCAACCAATGCTCTTGTACATTTGCTGTTGTGCTTTAATGAGCAATTTTAATTCCAATCTAAAAAAAAACATTAATACAGAAAACATTTATTCTAAAGAATTATTGTGATCATTGACCTACCAAGTTTCATGGAAGTATCATAATATGCCTCAAGGCAAAGGGCGAATTAACCTTTGAGTTAAACAGAGAGGTATTATACATTGGTACGAAGAGAAGTATAAATATTTAACTTAAACGACAAACAGTATACATAATATATCTATAAATAAATATACCCGATGGATACATACAATATACATCAAACATATATCCTATATCATCATATACAATATATAATAATGTCATAAGGCAAAAGGCGAGCTATCTTTGAGTTAAACACAGAGATATTATACAGTGGAAGGTGCGAAGAGAGGTATAAATATATAACTTAAACGACAAACAGTATATATAATTTACTTATAAATAAATATACCCGATGGATAGATACAATATACATTTATATATCATCATGTATCAAAAGCACTGTCTCTGATCACAAAAGGTAATGTTCATTAGTTTCCGTTTATATTCTTGTTAGAAGTCTTTCTAATGTCAGTGGGAGTCGCGTTTCAAAGAGTGACTGCTTGGCTGCGAAAGAGTTAGAAGAAGAAAAGAAAAGTCGGTATGGAAAGAAGAGACATGGAGAACAGAACACCGGAGAATGGACTTAACGAAAATCTTGGTCAATCTTCTAACCTCATCAATTCGTCCACAAATTTCCTACAGTCCTGATGTATCTGACACATGAGGTCCTCCTTCAGTACGTCCTGTATGTATCCGTACACCACGTCCGCTTGTCTCTCAGGAGGAATGTTATCGTATATCGACCAGGATGCTTGGTATTTTTGGAAAACCTAAACACAAACGTAATTCTTAGCCATCAGGCCTTATAACTTTAAGGAAGGTTGTTGTGATATACACCAGTTTCGTCAAACCTCTTTCAAAGTACTCTTGTACTCGGAAGTCTTCGGCTTGTAGCCAGGGTCCGTAAATGGGTTGCATCTCATTTTGAACAGTTTCTCGGCATCATTAGCTTCTTTATCTCTTTGGGCCTCCGCTGCCAGCTTGGCATCCAATTTAGCTTGTTCTTTTTCCTTTTGTATCTGTTGAAGGGAGATTATGAAACCTGTAAGATTATAATTCTCACAGAAGACTAACCGTAAACTACATTTCCCACTTTATCTTATTTTTCCAAATTTTTCCAACGTTCGTATTAGTATAGAGTGAGATATGCCAGAGCCCATTCTCATCCTAATCTATCCCTATCCATTTTAACAATCCTTCTTCTAAATCGATTCCTTTAAATCTCCAAAGGTATGCAGCGCATCCGGAGGTGTGTCAACGTTCGTCATTCTGGACTGATGTTGGCAAGTATCGCAGAATTCTATGGGCGACAGTATCCACTTACCATGAGGTGGACTGCATGCGAATTTATGGAAGAAGGCGGATTGCCGCCTTCTTTCCACAAAAATAAACAATATAAGAGAGGTCTGTCCTACTACAAGAGATGGGATAGGGGGTTGAATAGAGAATGAGATAAAGGAATCTCCTTATCTCATTGTACTCTTCTCCCCACTCCCACTTCTCAAGAAGGAATAGGAGGTGTAATTAGATAAGAAAATGTCCTCGTCCCGCTAGACTTCCTATCTCCCATCCTTCCTAACCTTTTTTTCTAAATCAATTCCTAAATATCCAAAACTAGGCAGCGCATCCGGGGGTGTGCCAACCTTATTTGGTCCATCGTCCACATTGAGCAATAATTATAATCAGTGGCCTCCTAGACTCCTAGAATTATTTAAATGAATGAAGAGAAAGTACCAAGGAAAAATTGGCCTTCAAAATTTCTAAAAAAGAAATAAGGCGGTACTCCGTCTAAAGGCGGCCGACACCATACATCAAATTGTATTAGTACCAAATCTATGTAAATCGATGCTAGTGTACATACGCAGTGCGAGTGAGTGTTAGCTGTGTAAAACAAAAGTTAGTTTTCACGAAAGAAATTAGCTGTTAGGAAGATGCAGATATTTTTTATTTCACCCTGTATACCCTTCATAGGACTAATTTTGGACACGTTCATTAGACTCCTGTGAGAATATACCTGTTCTTTCGTCTTCCCTTTGGTCTCGGCCATGTATTTTTCGTCTGCTTCAATTTTCTCTTCCACTGTAACGTAGTCTCCCCTCACCACCATTATGGTGCCACCTTCAACGTCGTATGGATAATCGGGGAAGAAACCGTATCCGTAATACCTAAAGATAAAAATAAGAATTTTTCGAGATCATGGGATCGAGATTCTACAATATACCATCAAGGGCGTAGTCAGCATTTTATCCAGGGTGCGGCAGAATCAAACAATTTTATCCAAGGTGGGGCAGAAACAAACAATTTTATCCAGGGTGGGGCAGAATCAAACAATTATATCCAGGGTGGGGCAGAATCAAACAATTATATCCAGGGTGGGGCAGAATCAAACAATTTTACCCAGGGTGGGGCAGAATCAAACAATTTTATCCAGGGTGGGGCAGAATCAAACAATTTTATCCAGGGTGGGGCAGAATCAAACAATTTTATCCAGGGTAGGGCAAAGCCAACAGTTTTTTCTTATAACTTAAATGGAGGTAGTGAAATGCAGAAAGTCTGCTACTTAATCTTTCTTATGCTGTTGCAAGCGCCCCAACCTCACTCACCGTGGCTACCCACGCCCATACATACAATTGAATCAGTCTATGTCTCTTCATACGAATACCTTTCCCACGGCTCGCCACTACACCCGATCTTTGACTCTTCTTACCCAGTCATCACCGGCGAACTTATCCAAGTGGTTAGACCACTTGGCCGAAGGGTGTCTTACACTACGCTTCCCGGTACGTGCCCTCCATTTGATGACTCGTTTACTCAATTTTTAACCCTGACCATGGCCATTTTAGCATACTAATTTTATGAGCAATTGTTTCTCATAATATTAATTGGTAATTTAGTTATTAGGTAATTTATAAATTATTTGTCTTTAAATTTAGTAGTAATATTGTCAACCTACTCTATAAATTGTAGACGCGAACTTTGTAAAAAATCGCTTTGTATTGTTTGATAAACTCTTGTACCTGTACATGTTGCAAAAAGACAATTTAAGGAAGTAACACGAAAAGTACAATACAATAGGCGGCCTTATCGCCAAAGCGCCAAATTAATAAATAAAATATAGAGTTGTACGTGTATATACTTTTCATACTCGAAAACCGGGAACAATCAGTGTCCCACATCTAATGGTCACACGGATGGAAAATCTTTTGGGGAATGGTAGAATATAATTTTAAGAAGTACACCAACTTTAAAAGAATGGATTTGCCAACCTGTTTGGCCAGAGGGGCGTTTTTGCATTGGCATTTTTGTACAATCCTAGGTCAAAGTAAATCGTCTACTAAAACTTAGTTTATACAGAAACGTTAGCTGTGCGTATTTGTAGAAATGGCTCTGTAGTGTATGTAGGTAGATCGATAAATAATATCAAGTAATCTATACCTATTCTGTTTAGTGCGCGCGGTGGTGGGGCGTCACTTCAGATAGAAAGCGTAACGTCAAGCGTCAAAACAGCGCGAACAACCGTCCAGTGCGGACGTGTGCTTGCACCTCGCGTGCGTTTCCGACCCAGAGATATTACAGACGCCCCTGATGATACTGATCTTAAATCTTACCATTCTTTAAACCACTCCTGAATATGCACAGTGATGTCCATAATTTGATCGTCTTTCCTGTACAGAAGCTTCTTATTGTGAAATTCTAAATCTTTCTTGTACATATTTTCTATTTCCATTCTCTTGTTGCGTCGCATTTCATATACCTGTGGACGATAGAATATAATCTGTTAGTGTGTTCTAGTAGACGTGAAATTTTATTTTGGGATTTTTGATAAGTTTAAACCACCCTAGTTTTGGACTACTAAACCGACTTGGCTCATCTTAAACTTAACCCAGATATAGACCTATTTTCTGCCATTTTTTTTTATGGACGAAGGCGGCAGTCTAGCATACAATTCACCTGCTGGTAAGTGGGTACTGTTGCCCATAGACATCCGCGATACATGCCAACATTAGTCCAAAATGACAAACGTTGGCACGCCCCCGGATGCGCTGCCTACCTCTGGAGATATAGGAATGGATTTGGAGAAGGGGTTGGGAAAATGGGGAGGACTAAGATGGGAATGGGCTCTGGCACATCTCACTCGCTACCGAAACACGTACGTACATTGGAGACAGACGATAAAGTAGGAAATGCAGTACATTTAACGGTAGTCTTCTGTGAGAGAGGGGTAATGTGGCCAGTCGAGCGCGCCCAGCAGCTGTTGTATTGCAGCGCCCTGTAGTTTGTCTATAAATTTCGTTATATAAATCTAGAAACTGATTGCTGTTTTGGACTCAGCTAGTAACCCATTGTAGAGATGTAGTCAATTTAATCTTTTGAAATTTGGAAATCAAGCAAGTACTTTATTATTCTCCTCTTCATATGACAAGCGCTCATATTGATTGGAAGGGTCTTGAACCAGCCCTAGTAGCACATCCCTTTTAAAATCCACATGACGCTTCCTCTTAACTTTCATGTACTCACTGAAAAGGAAGAAGTAATTTTAATTAATCCGTAATCGTAATCCTCTCATCGTCCACTGCAGGACTTGGACCTCCTCATGCATGCACAAGCGGGTTGGCGAGTCCGCTTTTTTAGAGATGATGTAGTTCCTCTGGGCTTGTGATAGTAGCTTTGTTATCCTTTAGTCGCCTTTTACTACACTCCCGAGAAGAGAATAGAGTGGTGCTATTCTAAAGCCATCCGACATCATACGGTCACTGATGGATCTATAGCCAGCGAGGAGAGACACAGGCTTATGGTATGATACTCTTAAGGTTTGCAAATAAAATTTCCTTCTTTAACCTGTATACTGTTTGTATTAATTTAGCAGCTGCAGCTTTAATCTCTAATGGAACTTCTTCTACGGATGCAGCATAATATATTCTTTTGGTCATGCATTTAGCCCTGAAGTCTACTATGAAGAATTGCCTGAAATATTACAACAATAGGTTATTATCATAGAAACATACAAGATATAGGATATAGACTTGAAAGATAGCTTAAAGGTATGATTCCGAGGCATGCTGCAGACGGCAGACGGCACTGGCCGAACGGTCGGGCGTCACATGCCGTCATTATGTACTCGGAAGCCGACGACAAGCGACAATTGCAGCGCAGCATACATAACCAGCGGTAGTGTTCTCCTACTTTCTACTCTCTCGAGTCTCAACAGTGAATATATATATATAGAGAGAGAAAGAAATAGGCGGACGAGCAAGCGGTGTCACGTGATGGTAAGTTTTACAGCCGTCCATGGACAACTGCAACACCAAGGGGTATGCGGACGCGCCGCAGACCCTGCAATATCCCATTCACAGCTTTCTTGAAGAACCCCATATCGTAGCTTAATAGAAAGATCTCTTGAGGCAGTTCGTTCCACAGTCAACGGGTTCGCGACATAAAATGATTTTTGGACTGAACAGTACGCGACACCTCCGTATCGAGGAAATGCGGATAGACCGCACTTCTGTGACGGGAGGTGCGGTTGTAGAAGCCAGAAGTGGGAATTTTATTGAACAATTCTTCAGAGTATTCCCCATTGTACAGGCGGTAGAACACACAGAGAGACGCAACGTCTCTCTGAACGCTGAGGGGTTCTAAACTACCTGCGAGAGTGGAATTGTCGACAATTCGAACCGCACGTCGTTGGATGAAGTTTAATGGGTCCAATAGAGCAGTTTTAATTAAAAATGTACGGTTTCTACATAAAAGGAAGAAAACGAATACTACAGTCAAATCATCGAGACACGGTTTCAGGATCTGCGTGAGTGCACGTCAAAAGTCGGAGCCACTAAGGGGGCGCCGAGGTCTTGACGGCGCCGGGGCGTAGAGGGCGCCTTGAATTGGAGAGGCGCTCTAGTGTCTACACAGAATACAGGCACAGGCAGACACACGGAAGGGGCGCTATCAACATCTTGTATGGGGCGGTGAAACCGCTAAAGCCGGCAATGCGTCGGCGGCGGCAGCTGCCATCTACAGCGTGCCTCGGAATCGTACCTTAAAATCTTCCTGGCATTATAAAGATAGTTTTATAAAAATATCGTGTAAGTCGCCAATGGCTTGGTAGAAAGGTAAAATGGCTTAACTTACTTTGAAAAGTATACTTTAATGTCATTATAAATTATGGTCTACATTTTGAAGTACATACTCGTACATGTCGGTTAAACCATTTTGCCTTTCATTCGTCGCAATGAACATATCCACCTTGAAATCCTTTAAATATTAATTCTGTATAATTGTGAGTATTCATAATGTGAAACGCACACAAAAAAGTCGTGATATGTTTAAATTTTTTCCTTCTTAATAATAATTTCATAGATACCTAAATCGTTCATGTTTTTGGATGATAACAGATTGTATGAATTCTTCTGGTATAATCGTTTTCTGGGAGACTGAAAGAAATTAATGTTCTTTACTTGATGATTATACATAATAATAACAGAAAGCCAATGCATTAATATTACTATTAATATATCAATATACAGTAATAGGCCAATGCTATTACTATTACTAGATATTAATAGTAACTGCCACACAGTAATAATTAATAAAATAATGCCACGTAATGCTATGCACAATATAGTACCTAATACTCCCATACAATAATACACTACACAATAGTGTGTATAGTCGGACTATTTATTCTAGTCAGGGATATGACATGTAGAACTGTCAAATAGTGAAATTTGTACGAAGATGAAACTTTATTGATAGCTCTACATGTCATATCCCCGACTCAAATAAATAATCCGACTTTAATAGGTACACAGAAACAAAGTCAGGGACTTCGTTTTTAAAACATTTAACTTCTATGTATTTGGGAAACATGTATGGTCAGAAAAAAGACAAAAATAGTTAATGATAGAAATTCATTGTTAAGAATGTGCAGATATTTTTTATTTCATCCCTGTATAATAGTTAAATACAGCAGACGGTCGTAACTTATGATGAATTGTTACAATAAGACATTACACGGAATCTCCTTAGACGGAATCTCTTCCAGACAACTTTAGAATAATCGAGAGGAGTTATTAAAAACTAGGCTACCAACATATAATAAGAAATAGGAGATATATTTCTAACATATATAAACATAAATATGAATATCATTAGACATAAGTAGGTACATTTACAATACATATACATACATGCATATAGATCGTTAATTACGTTGTGATGTGTCAATAAACACGTTTTAGTTTTACTTTACTAACCATCCTCTTCCTCAGAAGACGCTTGTTCATCCTGTTCCTGTGGTGCCTGGGGCTCATCTTCATTACCAAATTGTATCACTTTTGACTTAGATTTCTAACGAAACATTTTTTTTTATGGGCGATGGCGGCAGACGAGCGTACAGTCCACCTGATGGTAAGTGGATACTGTCGCCAATAGACATCCGCGATACATGCCAACATTAGTCCAAAATGACAAACGATGGCACGGTCCCGGATGCGCTGCCTACCTTTGGAGATTTAGGAATGGATTTGGAGAAAGGTAAGAATGGATTATAGGTAGGTATTTTTTTTATATTTGAACTACTATATGGTACACATAATAAAACAGTAAAAAGGTTGAGTCTGTGCAATTAAAATTAAACAAAATTTAAAAAAATAAATTGAGGGTCTCCTTAGAAGCTACAGAATCCAAAACACTGTTTGGGTTAATTTTTTTTGTCTGTATCCAGAAGGAAAACTGGTATATGTGTCATCTTCGTTTGACACAAGGAATTTGAGTTATAAGAAGAAAATAAAAAATGGCTCATAATATAATTAGTCAAAAACCAGTGGTGAATCTGTGAAATTCATCATGTCGATGCTTTTACAGGTATTATTTTATTAATTACTAGCTGTGCCCGGCATATAGCCTATGTCCATCTGGAATAATGTACCTTTCTAATTGTGAAAGAATTTTTCAAATAAGTGCAGTGGTTCCGGAGATTACCCTCCACATACACACAAACTTACAAAATTCGCACTCTCTCTTCATTATATTAGTATAGATTTATTAATTATTATTATTATTAAATTATACAGTAAAACTTACAATGGCACATTTTAATCATAATTTCACATCTATCGTACATTTTTAACGATTTCTTTCATAATAGCCAGCCATATTAATTTACCCATTTTGAATTTATTTTTTGATATCATATTGGTTTCCAGCGAACATACCTATGTAATTTTGAGCACAATATCTTTGAAATTCACCGAATTATTACGGTGTTTATCCAATTTTTATAAAAAGTCAGCCATATTGAATCAGCCATCTTGAATTTTTGATAACATATTCTTTTTCAGCGACATTCAAACCCTGCATATAATGTTATGTAATTTTGAGAACAATATCTTTGAAATTTACTTTATTATGGTTTTTATGTATTTTTTTATACAGAAAGCGTATGTTTCATTAAATAATTAGAAAGCAATGAACGTACAATTCGAAAAAATAAACTTTTATTTTTATTCTATTTATAAGTAAAATTAAAAGGTATCAAGTCAATAATTCGTGGATAGGGTAATTATTCCGAAATAATGCGTATTTCCATGCTAACCTTACTCCACTATAGTGATAGATAAGTCACTTTCGGGACAATGGTCTGTTACTCTTCATAAGGGGTCATCCATAAATTACGTCACACGTTAAGGGGGAGGGAGGGGGTCAACAAAGTGTGACAAGGGGGAGGGGACGAGTCATAAGCTTCGTGACGTCACATGTATAAATCTAAAGTATAAAAACTAAACTTCAACTCTAACGAAAAACTTTAAAATATTACCAACTCTATCAATATTATTAATTAATTTATTATAAGGTTGTTTTAATTTAATTATTTCTAAATTTAAAAATGCCAAAATATGTGACGTCACACCAGGGGTGGGGGGGTCACACAAATGTGACCAACTGTAATAAGGGGGGGGGGGTCTCCAAAAATCATGAAATTCGTGTGACGTAATTTATGGATGGCCCCTAAAAATAATAGGACATGGACTCTAACCTGTTTGGGGAGAGCCTGTTTCCGTTTTACAGCATCAGTCCACATTTTTTGGAGCAGTTCCTCCACTGTATGTGGACGGGATTCTAATGGAATATGGTACGGTACCACTATCTGTAAAGAGAATATTTTCACTGCCTGTTTTCTGTAATACGTTGACCGCGTGATGCTGGCCGGCTAGAACAGCACCACGTCATCATTTTTGGTGCATGTCGTAAAAGGCGATTAAGGAATAAAAAGGCCGCTACCACATGCCCTGAGGAACTACACCAACTCTAAAAAGAGTGAGCTCGCCAACCCACTTGCCCAGTGTGACGTTTTAAGGCCATACATTTCTTGTGCATAAGACAATGTGCATTAGGAGGGCCATGACCAGCAGCGGACGATTAAGGAGTTCATTTATTGATTACTGTTACGGTTGTAGGAAACACATACCATATTTAGAGTTAAAAATATCTGGTGAATGACCGACGATTCCATTCTAGGGTACAGAAAAAAAAACGGTTTTCAAAGTACATCGTTATTTCTCCATACAAGTCTGGCATCATTTTTTTTGTATGGATTTATATTTGGAGGATTGAAAGACTATTGTAAAATCTATTCGAAAAGTACACAAGCGAATTTTTTATTTTAGGTAAAATAAAAAATTATAAAATCCAAAAAAAATGATGCGAGATATAATGATGTCCTTTGCATCCGGTGCAAAGCCCTAATCGTAATCGTGGTAGCATGTCTTCGAAATTCACCTAAAGACTACGATTTATTATAGAAGTCCTCACTATTGGCGGTTTTTTGGTCTTTTTCCACTTATCCAGTGGCGTATTTACCCTAGGGCTATGGGCGCCATGGCCCGGGGCGGCAGGTCAGCTTTGGGCGCCTTTCATAATCGTTACCTATCTTTTATTTTATTGCTTTTTGACTTGACTTGCCTGAAGAAATTTAAAAAGCCTACCTAATTCCCATATACGAGTAAGCGAAGAACGTTTGAACAGTTTAGCCATCCTTAATATAGAAGCTCACTTAACAATGTCCGTTAATTATAACAGTGTCATTGACGAATTTGTCAACCAACTTGTGCATCGCAAAAAAATGTAAATATTTAATAAATGGTGTTTATTCTTTTGTATGGCCTGTTTCATTATTAAAAGATATTTGCTTTTTTTTCTTTAATATATGGGGCGGCAAACCTTATAGGCCCAGGGCGCCAAATCTTAAAATACGCCACTGCCCTTATCCCCATTTATTATTAACGGAGTTATGGAATGACTCAAAGCTACGAACCATCAGGTGGGAAACTCACTTGAATATCCATTGGAGTTAATTCCATTTGGTTCAACGCGGCGTCCACGTAAATGTAGTCGTTTACGATGACGTGAGCTAGTTCATTTCGGAGCTCATACATTCTGAAAAATAACATATCAATTTTTATTTATAGAAGAGGTGGCAGACGGGTGAACGGTCCACGTGATGGTAAGTAGACCTTGCAGAGTCTTCTTCACAACTCTCTTGAAGACTCCCATGTCGTAGTTCAGTGGAAAAACCTCAGCTGGCAGTTAATTCCACAACTTTCAGGTTCGCCGTGTAAAGTATCTTAAAGACCGCATTGTACACAGCATCAAGGAAGTGCAGATGAATCACGCATCAATCACGACAGATGCGATTGTAAAAATCCGTAGTTGGCAGCATCAGATTGATCAGCTCTTCAGAACATATTCACCATTACACAGGCAGTAGAAAACGCAAAGAGATGTCATAGGTATATTTTTATATAGAAGAGATGGCAGACGACCAGGCGGACACCGTGAGACAAACGAGTACGCTGTCGACCTTGCAGGATCACAACTCTCTTGAAGAGCCCAGTGTAAGCTCAGTGGAAAAATCTCAGTAGACTGTTTATTCCACAACTTTCGGATTCGCGATATAAAGAATCTATGCAGCGACTATCTGTCAAGGAACTGCGGATGAACATAGATGACCAAAGGTGCGCTGGTAAAAGCCAGAAGCTGGCATCAGATTGAACAGCTTATTAGAATATTCCCCGTTATACTCACTCCTAAATCTCCAAAAGTAGGCAGTGCATCCGAGAGCACACCAACGTTTGTCATTCGTAAGTATTCAGATACCACCCGGTGGACTCTCTCTTCGTCTGACACCTTCTTACTATAAAAATCATGACGCTGGTAGGTACAAACTTAACTTCAGATTACACTCTTTTTTATATAAAGAAAGGCGACAGACGAGCATACAGTCCACAGTCCACCTCTGGGCCGGTGCACCGAAGTACTAGCTGGACCCTCTTGACTCCGTCCAACGACGCGCTATCCGAATTGTCGACGATCCCATTCTCATAGCTGGTTTAAAATCGCTCAGCAGCTATAGAGATGATGCGTCTCTATGCGTTTTCTACCGCCTTTATAATGGGGAATGTTCTGAAGATCTGTTCAATTTGATGCCAACTTCGGGTTTGTACCATCGCACCGCTCGTCAGCGTCGTGCGATTCATCCGCACTTCCTTGACATGGAGTCACTGCGTACAGTGGCATCGAAAAGACGTTTTATACCGCGAACCTGAAAGTTGTGGAATGAACTTCCAGCTGGGTTACTCCGTTAAGCTACGATATGGGGCTCTTCAATAGAACTGTGAACAGGTTTCTACAGGAGCGCACCCAAAGCCCTTTGGTGTTGCAGGTGTCCATGGGCGGCGGTGACCACTTACCATCATTTAGCCCAACCGCTCGTCTGCCATCCATTCTATAAAAAAAAGAAAAACATGATGGTAAGTGGATATTGTCGTCCATAGACATCCGCGATACATGCCAACCTCAGTCCAGAATGACAAACGTTGGCACGCCCTCGGATGCGCTGTCTACCTTTACAGATTAATAAATGGATTGGGAGAAAGTGTTGGGAAATGGGGACGGATAGGATGAGAATGCGAATGGGCTCTGGCATATCTCACTCACTACCGAAACACGTACGTACATTGAGGAAATACGATAAAGTAGAAAATGCAGCCTATTTCAAGGCTTCTGTCTTCTGTGAGAGAGGTTGTAACGTGGCCAGCCGAGTGCGCCCAGCGGCTGTGGGAATTTAGTGTGCACTCTTCCCCTACAAAAGGAAATTAGGAATGCTCAAACAGTTATTATCAGTGAATCAGTGAAAAACCAAAATACCTCTTCATAAACACTCCAATAATCTCCTTCATATAAGCGGATCTCTGCAAGTGGACACTATTTAGGTAGGCGTCATACATTTTGTTGATGAGGTGACAGTATTCAGCGTAGATACGACCCAGGACTTCCGGTGGTAGCCGACGCTCTTTTATCCTTAGGCCATTTTCTGCTTTTTCCTAAACAAGCACTGTATTGATGAGGTCTCGTTTAAATGTAACAATTATAATCTAAACCAGAGAAGTTCAATAGTTTTAGAAGAATTTAAATCCACTTTGATTTAAAATTTTATCTACACTAATAATATTACAAAGAGGTAAAGTTTGTAAGTTTGGATGTAGGAGGTAATCTCAGAAACTACTAATCCGATTTCAAAAATTCTTTCACCATTTGAAAGGTACATTATTCCAGATGGACATAGGCTATATATTATGTGCAAAAAAAATTGACGGGCATACAACGCATGCCGGGTACAGCTAGTACTCTAATACTTTGAATTTAAATCCCGATTATTGTGCGTTAATATCTCATTTTTTTTTCACACATTTTTTTTTTTTATGGACGAAGGTGGCAGACGAGCATACAGTCCACCTGATGGTAAGTGGATACTGTAGCCCATAGACATTCGTGATACATGCCAACATTAGTCCAAAATGACAAACGTTGGCACGCCCCCGGATGCGCTGCCTACCTTTGGATATAGAACTGGATTTGGAGAAAGGGTTGGGGAAATGGGGAGGGATAGGATGGGAATGGGCTCTGACACATCTCACTCACTACCGAAACACGTACGTACATTAGGGAAATAAGATTAAGTGGGAAATGCAGTACATTTCAAGGTAGTCTTCTGTGAGAGAGGGGTAACGTGGCCAGTCGAGTGCGCCCAGCGGCTGTTGGACTGTAATCCCCTCAAAGGGGGAGAGTGCACGCATATAGAGATATTCTATGTTTTATCTGTAATTATTTACTAGTTAGTGCCCGCGCCTTCTTTAACGTGAACTCTAGAGTATGTACCTACTACATACTATGTAGTTCATTGTATTTCCACCTTATATCGTACATTCCCCTGGGGACTATTCAATGGATTAGGATAAAAAGTATCCCAAACCTTACGATAAGTACGATCTTACGATAGCGATGGCAAATTTCATTAAAATCGTCCAGTGATTGTTAAGGGAAGGCGCTGACAGATGTAAAATAGATTATTCTAGTACAGATGCTGTTAGCACACATTGTCCGTGTGAAAACCTACTTGTAAATTTGATGTTTTTATAAAGTACACTACAAGTGACAATTACCGCATGGAAAATATGTAAATGTCTTAAATAAATAAATTATTATTATTATTATTGAGTGACAGACAACAACTCCAAAAACTGGAACGTTTATTTGTTAAAAGGGTTAATTCCAGAAGGTGTAAAACTGTGTACTATAAAAATGATATAGGTACTGAAATATTAAATTGAATAATTTGAAAATAATTTTGGGATATTACGTATTTAAAGTTAGGAACTGTGAACTTTGGGAGAATAAAAATATTGGCTTTTACGATAGCGGGAATTGCCCCATTTATTCACTAAACAGTGTAATTCAATGAGAAAATTGAAACACAAATTACATTGAATCGTATATTAAATAGATACAGGCACAAATAGGTAACTTATATTATTACAGGAACTAGATACCTCACTCTGTATCGGAATCACTTTCTCTATCTACACCACTTTGCCACTCAACGATATTATTCTAGAAGTCCGTATATTCGTGAGGAATGCGACATTAAACTTTCTTCAAACTTTCGGTCCGACCGAAGTTCGTATTACGTTCGGGGCTCTATATATCGCATATCTCCGATTATTTAAAAGGTTGAGATATTGTTATCCTGAAAGTCGTTCGATCCCCAAGTATCACTTGCCAAAATCTATATTTCAATCGTTGTCTCGTGCGATCGGAACAGTTTTAAATGTCAAATGAACTTCGTTCGGGCCGACATGTCGGAGTGAACGCTTTACTGGTAGGGATCTACCGAAATATCGGCCAAAACTTCGTTTTTCACATCTTCGGAGTAGACCTCCATAACTAATGACTTTCAATTAGCCCCTTTATACAAACAACCGATAATTGAAGTCCCTTTAATCACAACGTTTTTTATACGAAGTTAACATTTACTTAAAAAAAATGTAATTTACTGAGAACAAAGAGAACAAAACATGAAAAAAGTACTTACATTTTAGTAAATTTGGTCATTAGCCCCTTTGAAAAATAAACGATTCTATTGTTATGGGCTTTGTATTGCTCATAAAAAGTCGTTGCTGTGTAATTAGTACATTGCGTATGCGTGTATTGCGTGCCAAGGTTTGTCATTCTGGACTGAGGTTGGCATGTATTGCGGATGTCTACGGACGACAGTATCCACTTACCATCATGTTTTTCTTTTTTTTTGTAGAATGGATGGCAGACGAGCGGTCGGGCTACATGATGGTAAGTGGTCACCGCCGCCCATGGACACTTGCAACACCAAAGGGCTTGTGGGTGCGCCCCTGTAGAAACCTGTAGGTATAAAATGTCTTTACGACGGCACTGTACGCAGCGACTCCATGTCAAGGAAGTGCGGATGAACCGCACGACAATGACGAGCGGTGCGATGGTACAAACCCGAAGTTGGCATCAAATTGAACAGCTCTCCAGAACATTCCCCATTATAAAGGCTATTGTTTCTATTGTTTTGGGCTCTGTATTGCTCGTAATTAGTACATTACACAGCAACGAGTTTTTCAAAAAATGTTAACTGTACCTACAAGCACAGCTGTCTTCTTGTATCAGCCTATAACGTCCCACTGCAGGGCACAGACCTCCCCTAATAAATCACTGGGGGTTTTCGGGCTTTTATCCACCACACGGGCCTAGTGCGGATCGGTGGATCAATACTCCTTTCTTACGATTTTGTATTATATGCATAGATTATTCGTACGCACTACGCCCGCTTTCTCTCTCGACTTATACTCATATTTCAATTTAACAGGTCTGCTGGAAGTAATCTCTGCAAGAGATTTACATCAAGCTTGCCTTTTTACATCTTCTCTACTTCTTAAATAGGCTTTGGCTATCCTTACAAAAATAAACGCAAAAAGGACACCAAAGTATTTTTAAAATACCATAATAGACTGTACCTACCTGAAGATCAACATCCTCATCGACCAGTTTCTGCGCTTCTTTTACTATCTTTAACCATTCCTTGTGAGCGTCCGCAGTGGACTTTATGCCCGTGGGGATTTTTAGATTTAGCATTTTGTAGTGTTAATTGTATTTTCACTTACATTCCAAATTTACTTATAAATCTACAAAATCAAAATACAATCAAATACCATAGCAACTTCTTTTTTATGGACGAAGTCGGCTGACGAGCGTACAGTCCACCTGGTGGTAAGCGGATACTGTCGCCCATAGACATCCGCGATACATGCCAACATTAGTTCAAAATGACAAACGTTGGCACGGCCCCGGAAGCGCTGCCTACCTTTGGAGATATAGGAATGGATTTGGAGAAAGGGTTGGGAAAATGGGGAGGGATGGGATGGGAATGGGCTCTGGCATATCTCACTCACTACCGAAACACGTACATACATTAGGGAAATAAGATAATAATGGGAAATGCAGTACATTTCAAGGTAGTCTTCTGTGAGAGAGGGGTAACGTGGCCAGTCGAGCGCGCCCAGCGGCTGTTGGATTGCAGCGTGCACTCTCCCCCCCCCCAGGAAACTAAACGGAGAATATTCTTAGTGTCTATGATATTTCGTAGTTTCTAAGATTATCTATCCTAAGGTACGCACGCATGTTTTGCTTGTAGTGGGAAGTGTCCGTATTCATAAAGATACCATTTTTCTTCACAACAAACCTGTAGCGTACGTAGGTAAATAATATCGATCTAAACAATACTCTGCTACATGCGCATGCGAGGGAATTTGTTGTCCGATAATATCGGACGCTTTACCACACCATTAGTCTGTCTCTTTACCATTTTGGTATCTCCACTGTTGGATATAAGCCTTTCCCGCGGACCGCCACTCATAAAAAATGGGCAAACGTATTGAAGTGACTTATTTTTAATGCCTATTGCCTTCTGTTATTCTTATCCACCCATTACCAAAGATTATCTTCAAGTCGTCAGGCACCTGGCCGGAAGGTGTCATACTCTGTCCTGCATTGTCTCCATTCGAAGATTCATCACGAGGTATCGATCCTACGGGATAATGGGCTGGCTGCCTTTTTAGCTTGTTGATTGTTTGAACAGTGTCGTATAGGATTTTGTCCAGTAAAAAGACTGTGTTACTCCTTAAATTTCCACCTGAAGTATTAATTTCTGCAACAGTTAGTAGCTCGGCAGTAAAGGAAAACATCGTGAGGAAACGCACGTGCCCGATGATTGAAACAGTTATGAAGTTATGACTAGGTAGGTAGTTATGAACTAGGTAGTTATGAAACAGCAAAAAAACCTTACGGGTGGGTACTGCAATTTGTAATATCAATGTTTACAAGTAAATTTTACGTTACATTTATTATTTTGTATGTTTCGGATATGGGTTATTGCCTGAAATAAATGCTTATTATTATTATTATTATTTTACTAGGAATTTAGGCAATAATCCAAAAAAAATGACTGAAATTTTGAACCCTCACTCCTATGTTACTTTACTGAAATTTTGACGTGTTTTGACAAAGATAGACGTACCAAAAAGATTTTTATCCATATTCATCTTCTAAAAAGGTAGATATTTCAAGATCTTATAGGTATTGTGACATCTTGACTTGAGAATGTTGTGTTGTTCACTACTTTATGGACGGGGTACACATTTATAAGAATAATAGGGTTTGCCACACGAGACGTGAGGATAGTCCGCTCCACAGTCCATTCACATGACGGTCGAGTGCATAATGACTTAATGAGAGCGGGCGCGCCCCACACAAGGCATTTTTTAAACATCACAGCTATATACGATTTTTGACTCGTGGTCCCACTAGTGGTGGGCTCGTAGACCCACTGCTTGGTGGAGCCGTAGTCATGGCTATTGTGTTAGTTATGAGATCTAATTATAAAATGTACTAGGACATTTTAATATTATATTGATTGAATCTTCCGGACTACTTGGCCGAGGTCTTCTGGAATCTCTTCTTTTTCTTCCAGAGATTCCAGAAGACCTCGGCCAAGTAGCCCGGAAGATTCAATCAATATGGACACCGGCCGAGAAAGCCTGTAGGCTTTAATATTAATTATTTAATATTAATATTAATTATTTTATATTAATTTAATGTCCAATTTAATATTATATTCACAAAAGATACTAATCAAGAATCATATTACCATAGATCATTCTCATTACCTATAGAAGCTACGATATTTAGCGTAAGAAAAAATATTTCCTAATTTCAAGTCATTTTGTTTTATATTTCGTGAAGTCCATGCTCGTATTTTTTCATTTCCCATTATTTTATGATTATGAATTGATATTTATTACTGGTAGTAACCACAGAGCAGTGGGAGCACCAATCTACTAAATCAAGACACTGTCCCACTGGTTGGTCAATTAATGGTAGCTGGATGACACGAGCTGAAGATCGTGTGGTGTGACGAGCCTTGGGAGAGGCCTATATTATATCTAGCAGTGGAAACAGACTGATGGTATGTTTCATAGGCCTATTTTGTATTCGCTATAATCATTCAAATAAAAACATTTTTTTTTTGTACTCATATAAAAAATTTAATAAAGATCCACAAATAAAAAATCCTTATAAAATAAAACAGTAACAGTGAAATCACATTTGAAACGATGGTACAGAGACAGACCGTCATTTATATACACTTTGGATTTCGATCCTCTAAGGCGAAGAGTGGAATTTTTTCGTAATAGATTGTACCTATTTACGTTATACCTATACAATGTGTCATTATAATAACGCAAAGGCTGAAAATAAGTTGTTGAGTAGTTCTACAAGATTTTCAATAAGTTTTTTTTCATAACTTAATGTTCATTTCTAGTATAATTTTTATTCTACATGCAGTTACGCAAAACAAATGACACTCATTGCAACTACTGGGCACGGCGCCAGATCCTAGTGACCCAGACTACTTAGTCGAAGACTAATGACCGCTGCGAACGGTTTAGACAGAACACCAAAACGTAACATGTTTGTAATTTTATTTTGTACTAGAACAGTTCTATATGTTTTAAATTATGTAGTTGACCCTTCAGGTTTTGAGTTATTTTGTTAAAACAATAGTGTAAATAAATAAATAAAAAATGAAAAAGTGTATTTACTTTACTGTATACAAATAAATGTTCGCTTCTGTACAAAAATATGCAATATGAAGTATGTTCGAATCCAATTTGTCGAAAAGAAACCAAACCAATGAAATATCCTCAACATTTAGCTTTAAATCTAGGGCAAACTTGCAGTCTCCGTGAATCAAATTATGAATATGTAAAGAATTAACACCTTACTATTTAATTTAAGGCTGTGTCCATTACCTCAGGCCGACATATTTGACTATATTTTGGACAAATTGAATTGGAATGGAATATAGAGTGTTGAGTATGTATTTGTTGTAAGGCATAAGATATTTATTTATTATTTTTTAACGAAGATTACAGACATGTTAAAAATATTGTTGAAGCAATATAAATAGAAAAAGAAATTAGTAGACATGCCATTTTCTTATTGATATTTTTTTCTTATTGATTTTGTCTTTAATTTATTTAAGGTTATCAATAATGAGCTTCTTATATTCCACAAAAATATAAAAATTAGAGATTTTTTAGCATCTTTTCAAAATCATCCCATAGACAAAAGCCTTCAATATCTACTGGACAATCTGTCAATTCAAGCAAAGAGAATTCAGGCGGATTAACCAAACTCAATTCTACTGCATTTCTCATTTGGTAACTAGACATGTATATGTAATGTATTTTCAGCAAATCCCTTTTATTTTGTACATCATACCATGTTTGGAAAACTATTTTTCCTCCTACTGGAGTTATTTCATGCTGATTGCCGAGATTATATGATTTAAAACTCATTCCATTTAATAAAGTGTACATATTTGCATCATGACCCATAAGTAAAGTTACTTTTGCGGCGGTTTTACTCAAAAATAGATCAGCCATATATTTTATTAAAGGTGTCGCTATATCTCTAGCTACTAAAGTAGTATTGAAGATTACATTATGATAACCTCTGCTTATGTTCATTATTATGTTCCACTGCTCTATTTCGTTTAACTCCCCCCACGCTACATTCTTGAGGCCTTCATAATATTCCATTATAAAGGCGTCTGTTACAGAATTGCCTATTTTCAACGGACCGAGAATATTCGGTTTCACACCGACGGCAAAACTTATTGTGTTCTTATCAGTTGTTAAGTTACATTTGAGACCAATCTTGCAAATATCCGAATCTTGGTAATCTATAACATTCTCTAAATATTCATAAGAATTATTTAACTGCAGAGATTTTAATCTTTGCTCCATTTCTTCTAAAGCAACTCGCTTAAATATTTCAGTTGTATTGTGAATAATTGGGTTGAATAATGGATCCATACTGCTTGTATTGTTAAAATGTACAGTAACATTGCAGTTAGGAAATGCTTTTCCTACAAAAGCATTGGCCGAAGCGACAGTTCTCTGCTTCGTATTGGCATAGACATACACATCTTTTTCTGTAGGACAGCCTTGAGGAAAAAGCCCTTCTTTAAACAGCCATTGAGAAAAATATTCACCCATATACCCTTCCAATAATGCTCCTTTAGATGTCAAATAGCCGCTTTTCTCCTTCCAATGTGGCCAGATTTTTGGCGTCATCCGCGATAAGTCTTTAGACAAAGGAGTCCGCACATTATGCCTACTTATGATTAAAACCTGCTTTAATTTATATTTATCCACTGCACTGGCACAAAATATAAAAACAAAAATGAAGAATATTTTAGTAGCTTCCATGTTTGATTATCTCAAAAAATCACTTTTTATTTATATCACTGGACACGCACTTTGGGTAAAATAAATTACAATATTAATTATTGTGTCCGTCGTGGAATTTTGAGGCTAATCACGTGAAGGTTCAAAGATTAAAGTTAGTCAACCAGAGGTTATGCAACATAAAGTATATATACAAATATATAGTATATAACATAAGAATATGCATTCGAGTTTTAGAGAAAGTAGAACACTAACATAACCTAACTCCGAAATACAGCGACGCTAAGTAACATAAATTCTTCTAAATATTATACTTAAACTAAACGACTAGAATTATCACTACCACAGGGTTATTTGTACATCACATAATTATTTCCTTTGTTACATTTTTTGCTCAATCAGCAAACGAAAATAGTCACTGATAAAAATAAAAAATGTTTCGTCAAAGATATAAACAGATGTCAATGACATGACATTTGAATTAACTGGTGCGTTTACGAAATTACTTTTCAAAAACAAGTAGCTACTCACGTTTTAGAAATGTATTAAAATGTGTATATTAAAATTATAATAATGAATAGATTATACTTACTGTTTATTCACAATTAAATAATTAGACGAAAATTATTTAATAAAAGTATTTTGCATTTCTTTGCGAAAATAGTAATAAAAACATACTTTGTAAATGATTTTGGTTGAAATTGACGATTAAGGCGGAGTTCCAAAATATGCAAAGATTACTCTTTGATAATCTAATTTGTACTCCCTTTTCTGTGTTGTAAACATAGAAAATATACACCAATGAGCACTTTTCAATGATCTAAACAGGATTTATCCTTTTTAATCTTCACAATATAAAAACATGCCTACACAGCAATCTTTGGATTCTTATAGAGCAATAATCTCACGTTTTGGAACGCAGTATAAAACGCTCTGATTTTTTTTTTTTTTTTTAAGCCAAATCAGTTAACACCCGAACATGTCATTCACGTCTCTAATTGATTATTTTATTACGAGGTACTTTATTACTGTATTGCATACACTAATATATAAACATGCGTTTCATGATTTTTTTATTACATAAAAAATAAATAATTGGTGATTAATCTCGTATTTGCATAACAATATCCACAATCGCTGGCCACAAATCATCTCCACAAAGACGGGGATGACGCGTTCGGGTGTTTCCGGATTAGCCGATGGCCAATGTTTTCGTAATGTACATCTAACAATAAGCCAAAAGTCTAAAAATGACACTGGGTCCACTAAGATTCCCTGAGGAAGTTAAGTACGGTACAATACTTGTAGTGTAGTTTCGTAATAGGTACTAGGGATTTAAACTTTTTCTAAGAACATAGTAATTTAAGTTAATGGACTTCTTGGATAAAATGCAGGTAGGTACCTATCCAAAAGATTTTCTTTTCCCTTTTGAGCCACAAAAACTTGATTTTTTGTGAGAATTTCTAATATTGATCGCATAATATACTTACTATTGATTTTAGATGATATTATCACGTTGTTATTGTTGGCTTCGGAACTTTAATGATGCAACAGTGACCACGATCATTATACGCATCATATCAGCGTATAACGGCTCACGGCAGGGGACAAAGGGTTTGGGGCCATAAACCAGCATACGGGCCCAACGTGAATTGGTGGATATTTAAATCTATTTTTTTTTTAATTTTCCAGCAAGAGGGTTTCCTATCGCTGTTTTCCTTCACCGTCATGCTAGTGATATTTTTTAAATACATTAATTACTATAGACATCATACATTTTACTATGTAATCCATTAACCGTCGATTCATGTTAATGACAATTAAATTCCTAAAATGCTAAAATAGGTCAACCCCTTTCAATTTCCTGTACGTATCAGTTTATTACACAACGTGTTTATTTGCTCATTGATACTTAGTAGGAGATCCAAGGTATCGAAATAAATTTACGAAACAGCAACCAAAAATTTATTAAAAACTTCTCAAGAGATTCATAAAATCGTCCCATAGACAATAGCCATAAACATTTACATTGCAGCCGTCAATCTCCAAAGGAACCCATTTTGGCGGATTATCCAATGTCAATTTTTCGCCATTTCTCAATTGCTCAGTAGTTTGATAAACATAATGGATTTTTAAAAACTCTTGTTGATTCTCTTTATCGAACCATTTTTGGAATACTAATTTCCCTCCGATAGGTACTTTTTCGTACTGCTCCGGTAATTCGTAAGGCTTAAAATTCAATGCAGCCATGGTGGAGTATATATTTGAATCATGGCCGACGAGTAGTGTAAAACTTCTCGTTTCTTCCAGAAATATATCAGTAATGTATTTTATTAACGGCCTCGCGGTGTCTTTGGCTATAACAGAGCTGTTAAACCTTACGTTATGGTTTTGTTTGTTGATTTCCATCAGTTGTTTCCATTGATGCGGTTGACTTATTTCGCCCCAAGCCACATTTTCTATATCCATCCCGTCGTAATGAGCCATCATGAACGGATCTACGACAGAATTTCCTATAGCTAACGGGCCTATTACATTCGGTTCCCATCCTGTCTTGTAGAACACTTCACTCGTTTCCTCTGCTAGATCACATATTGAATCGATTTTACACATATCCGAATTTTTTATATCTATAATTTTATTTAAAAACAAATAGGCTTCGGTTAGATCCTTCTCTTCAATTTTATTTTTCATGATTTCAATAACAACGTCTTTATAAATATTTGTATTGTTTTGTATCACAGGATTAAATATGGGATCCATCCTCTCTTCTTCATACTTATAATGGACTGTAACATTGCAATTTTTAAAAGCGGTTCGCGCAAACGCTTTCGCAGTTTCTCTCGTTCGTTGTTTAGAATTCGCATAAATCAATACCGATTCTTTAGGGCATTCTGTAGAAAATAATTCCTCCCTTTTCAACCATGCTGCTAAATATTCGCCCATTAACTCTTCTAGTAACACTCCTTTAGGTGTTAGATGACTGATTTCTGCGCTCCACTTCGGCCATGATTTCGGAGTTACCCTTTCAAGATTACTAGTCAAAGGCGTTCTGACGTTATGCCGACTTATAGCCACAACCTGTTTCAGTTTGTACCTGTTTGCTGCAATGCCTCTGTACAAAACGAAGATTAAAAAGAATATCAAGAATTTCGCTAAGAATTTTACATTCCTCTTTCGCGCCATTTTTTCACACTTGACACTATTTTTTCTCACTCACTATTACTGTTTTTTTTTACGCAAGCTCTATCGGAATGTTACGGCATTTAATTTATATTTCATAACATTTGTTTGCTATTGGCAGTACGAACTTCGCTACTCGGTGTTACAAAGAGCACTGGGCTCGTTTTCACTCCTTATTTCGTCATGCGACGAAACGAGATTTAAGGACAGTTTGTTACACCACTACGCAACAGCTATTATTCATTGATACCCGTAAATGCAGTTTAACTGTTTATATTTTGATGATTCATTTGCGCTTCTTACCCGACTACGGCAATTACAAAGGAGGGTTATGATTTTAGCAGTCTGTTAGTATGTATGTATGTTCATCTGTTCCCTCTTAGAACCTAAAACTACTTATAATATTTTGATAAGTGAGGTGTCGTTGGATTCGTCTTGATGTTCCGCGTAAAATGGGCTATATCACGTCGCTTTAAATCCAATATGGCGGATATGAAACACTAAAATACACGTAGTAAAATAAATAAATGCAGATAAATGTATTGTTTAGTATGAAATGAAAGGTATACACCAAAAAATATATACATATAGGTACATGACAATGTACCACTTCTTGAAAGTTAAAAACCGCGTGGAACGTGGATAAAAATAATTACGTACACCCCAAGATAGTTAAAAAAAATAAGTTTAAAACTAAAATCCGACAGCGCAAAAGTTTTAAATAAGTTTTAGGTTCTAAAACTTTAGGTTTTAGGTTTTAGGTTTTAGGAGGCCATTGACGTTTACATATGGCGTAGTCGCACGTTTACAAACTTACTAATATTATATAAATGACTCTCGTTTATATTAAAACTTATTTAAAACTTTTGCTTAGTTTATAAACATCATTTTTAATCTGTAATAGTTAAACATTTAATTTATTCGTCATAATATGGATGACAAATCGCCTAAAAATATGCGAGATATTTTGGCAAATTAATCGCGTGATCGAATGACGTTATAATAAGCGACTCAGCTATATGGTAAGCTATGAGGCTTAGGTCGGCCTCATTAAACGGGTCATCAAATTAACGAGATTTTGATGGTCAGAGTTTTGGATCATTCGCATATTTTTTCTGAAGTTTAACTTATTAAAGTTGAATCAATGGTGTGTGGTAGCATCCGGTCGTATTTTATAAGATCTACCTAGGCCTAGCTACAAAAACAGATTTTGAATACAATGAATTTCGTCCACACTTTGATGTGTGAAATTGATGTGTGTGAACAGACACCGTTTCATTTTATTTTATATATTATGGAGGATAAGGATGTATGTGGTTCGAGATGCAAGAGGGCTTTCTTTCTATGGCCCTTGAACAATTTTGACAACTGTGTGGTGGAGTTGGTGATTTGATGATTTAAACGACGTCGTGCTGTTAATGTATAATTTATAGTGTGAACACACAAATGCACAAGTGACGCCATTACGATCGACCCGGGAGAGTGACATATAATGTGTTACACATGCGCATACATTAAGGAGTTACCATACGCCACAACCACTGTTCTAAACAGTACAGCACGGTGTGATAGTCAGCCAGCTGGTTATGTATTTGTTTCCGGAGATAAAATATTGATTATTCTTTATCTTCAACTGATGCTATTATTAATTGCTTGCAGCTTTATAGTTAGGTACTTGTGTGATAAAACTGTCGATAAATTCAACGTTTTACTGATGCAACAAAACACAGATAATAATTAATAATAAGCAAGTCGAGTTCGAGACATGATAATAGTGTAATTTTTAGACGCTTGATAGCGTTGATTATAATTTGCTGATACTTGCCACGCGCCGATCAACAGGTACTCTATCTTTACGCTACGATAAGGAGTTCTTCAAGAGAACTGTCAATAGGATTTTGTAAGATCGGCGGTGTGGTATTGCAGCGGCTTACGCTATGGGCAGCGGTAACACTTACCATTACGTGGGGCCGTTTTCTCGTCCGTCTAATTCCGAAAATTATTATTATCCTTAGGAGGATTACCCCCCTTTATTGGATTTCTTCCCAAATGAATTATTATTATTTTTTTAATAATAAATAATTTATTTATTATTACATTTATTTTTATCCTAAGATTAATTACATTATATTTTTATATTCGAATTTTATATTTATAGCTTACAGAAAATAGCATAGCATAATCTTGTATATACTTACTCGTACCCCTTCACATTTTTCGGAATTAGACGGACGAGCAAGCGGCCCCACGTAATGGTAAGTGTTACCGCTGCCCATAGCGTAAGCCGCTGCAATACCACACCGCCGATCTTACAAAATTCTATTGACAGTTTTCTTGAAGAACTCCTTATCGTAGCGTAAAGATAGAGTACCTGTTGATCGGCGCGTGGCAAGTATCAGCAAATTATAATCAACGCTATCAAGCGTCTAACAATTACACTATTATCATGTCTCGAGCTCACATTTTTAATACACAGTACAAAAGCAAGCCTACGAGCCACAGTCGTCGAGTCAGTTGCGCTCGAGAAGCTGAAGAGATAACATCTCTCCGAAAGTCAACGCAGTCGCCACTGAAGATGTCAACCGCAGTTGTTGACGAAACGTTTAGAAGTAAGAGAAGAGATTCCAGAAGACCTCGGCCAAGTAGCCCGGAAGATTCAATTAATATTAATTCTTTTTGATTAACTTTATTTATGTTGAAACTATTTTTTTGTTAATGACGCTCAATAAGCAACATCACGAACACACGGGAATTGGACTAACATTTTGAAGGAGTCAGTAGATATTCATCGGATGAGAGAGCGGAAGACGGCGCCCGTGAAAGGAAACCGATACACAATAAATGTTAGATAATTACATAAAATTTAATTTTAATTTCACATTTTCAACAATAATAACTTAGTTCAATAGCTGACATGTTTTTGAGTATTGAAATTTTGACATGGGATTCGAAATTATAGATTCTGACTTAGGATTCTAAATTCAAAACTTTTAAGTGCGGGCATGGATTTAGAATCCTTCTCAATCCTTTTTCCAAATGTAAAAAAATCAACCTGCCCTTTCAATATCCACTGTTGGAGACGTTGGAAAGTTGGCAAGAACGTATATATGAGGGATGTATGACCTTAAAAGGCGTGGTCAAACTGATTGGCGAATCCACTCCTTTATTATTACCTATACGAATATACAGTCTTATATATACATTCATATTTTAAATATAACAGAGTTAACGTGTACTGATTCTCATGAGAGTGAGTGTTGCTTTTTTAAGCGAGACTGGAAAACAGCGATCGATGGACTGTCTCGTATCAGGGCGAGAAGAAACTTCCAGAGACACGAAGCTTTAACCGTAAACGAATGCAGAATGAAGTATCAGTAACACACCGCGCTATATAGGCTATATCTACTTTCATTTTATGCAACGGTATTTTTAACGATAGTGTCATAGTATACCTATATCAGTAAAGTTAGTCAATCCGTAGCCGACCGTAACGGCTTCGAGGGCCCATAAAATTTTGTAATGGGTCACGTTCAGTTCCCATATTCAAGCAGTTATGGCATCTGTTATAATTAAAGCGATGTCGAATGTTGGCTCATCTTTCCTAATAGTCCTAACTGATATTACTAAAAGTATTCCTCGCTTTTGTTTAACTCAATTCTGATCTGTACCTTACGATTAGTTTGTTATTCCCCAGTGAAACATAGTGGTCGAATGCGTCGATGCAATGTGAGACTGTGGGGCCTTGTCCTCATGAGAATATGTCCATCTGCGAACGAAGCAATTAGAGGCTATCCCTGACGCGGTACATATATGCACCTATAAATAGTTCGTTTTTTAATCCCGGAGATTAAATTGACAAGTACAAATGTCAAACTTGAAAATAATGTTGCTAATTAATTATCGCTTTGCATAGTGTGTGGTCGTTTATGGTTCCTGTTATTTAAATGGTAAAATTTTAAATTTGTTTTTTTTTTTTTGTATATTGTGTATATTGAGGGCATTAATTAACTAATTTGTTACATACAATATATTCGAAGATAAACTATTGTCATTTATCATTATCATACTTACGATATTTTCACCATATTAACATTTCAAATTCGAATTTTTAATTGTAATGTAATTCTATCGATTCCCACAAATTTGATCCAGCACCACGCGATTTTCCAAAAAAAACTTTTTTTAAACAATATCAATATGGTTTTACGATTAGTTTAGATTGCTTGTCAATCACTATTTTAAAAATGCCAAAAACTAGCAACATTGAAATGTCAATTTGTTACAGGCA
Source organism: Sesia apiformis (assembly GCA_914767545.1). Lineage (NCBI taxonomy): Eukaryota > Metazoa > Arthropoda > Insecta > Lepidoptera > Sesiidae > Sesia > Sesia apiformis. Next base: position 4,804,040 of record OU611976.1, read on the forward strand.
TTAAAAAACGGAACTAAAAATAAGTGACTTCAATACGTTTGCCCATTTTTTATGAGTGACGGTCCTTGGGAGAGGCCTATATCCAACAGTGGAGAAACACACGACTGACGGTATGGTATTCTGGCCTTACTTAGGATATGTCGTAACAAATACAGTGGGGACAAGTAAAATTCATACACAAAACTGATTTCCATTGTCCCCACTGATGTCAGTGGAGTCAATTCCCCTTGTCCCCACCAGTGGGGACCGTCAGTGGGAACAACGGTAACAAATCTTGTCATCGGCATTGTCGATTAAAAAAAACACATTAACGAGTAACTGTTAATTGTAATAATAATTACATACATATATACATAAGAATATTGCATTCATTAATTTAATATATACTAACAGAGCGGTTACAGATTAAGTGTATACGTGTCACTTAAATAACTCAAGCTGACAATACATTCAGTGTCGAGAGTAGAATCGATTCTACCAGTTTTTACAATAGGTTTTTTTTCCACAGCTTACTGTTCATTTCTAGTATATTTTATTCCACACGCAGTTGCACTTTACGGGCGTCGGCCGCGCCGCACCTTCCTAGGCGCCCGGTCACTACCCTGTAGCGAGTAATGAGCGCTACTAACGTTTTAGATAGAACAACAAAACTAACATCTTTGTAAACTTTAGATTTATTTCCTAAAATCATTTTATTTTTCACTAGAACGGTTTTGTATATTTTAAGTGAGTTGACGTGTTTCAGATTTTGCTTCTATTTCGGTGGCACGCTGTACACTCTCGATTCTAGCTCGCGGGTGCAAAAGTCGGCTCGTACCGCTGACTCTTCTGAAATAAGCGTAGAACGGCGTCACTAACTCGGCGTAGAAGAGAAACCTCGTGAGAAAAGCCACGTGTCCGCGAAAAAGAAAAATGTAGGTCATAATATCCACCACTCCTCACTAGGCCCATGTGGTGAATTATGGCCCGAAACCCGCTTATGATTGATTGCAAGGAAAGCCTATGACCAGCAGTGCGATGTCATAGTCTGATATTGAATGCATTTTTTTTCTTCATATACAGGGCGTCCCAAAATTCAACGTCAAGCGGGAACCAGAGAGTGGACCACCTTATGACTACCCCGAGAAAAATAAGAAAAAAAATCTGCGTATATTTTTTTTATGATATAAGCATTTTGTTGATAAACATTAAAAAAATACCTCCTGTGCAACATTTTTAGGTGCTACGTTTACAAATTTGCAGATATGACTCGGATTTCTATTGTATTATTAGCCTAGATAAACCTGCTATCAATTACAATCCAAAATAAAACCAGAACGGGTGCAGTTTTTTTTTTTTAAAACATTGAATCGAATATTTTTCTTAAAATTTTGAGAAGTTATTATTTTCAGTTAACTTTTGACACTTCATGGTGTAAAAACTGGCACTATACACCTACACTACCATGGCAAGTTATCACAAAAGTTGGCACAACTAATCAAGATTTTCAAAATGATATAATACTTCTTACGCCATGCTCTAAAATAATTTTTTTGGTACTTTTTTGAACAAGAGTAAACAAAAAATTAATACCCTTACCCTGTGAAAATGGCATTCCGAGCTTTTAGACAAGATTAAGGCTTACAGATCCATAAAATTTGAGTTATACAGTCGTCAGCGGATTTTTTGAGTAAGAGTAAAATAGATAGTGACGCCATTGAGGAGTTAAAGTGAGATAGATAGTGACGCCATTGAGTTAAAGTGAGATAGATAGTGACGCTTTTTGCTCGTTTTCGATTGGTTTGTCTTTCGGTATGACAGGAAACTGAGTAGTCGTCATCGCTACTCTCACTCAGTACGCTACGCTCCTTTGTTTATTGCGTATCTTTTCGTATTCACGTTGCTCTTGTACTGACGACTTTGGCTTTGTGAATTTTGGAGTTTGGATCCTGTGATTTGCAAACTGAACTGACTTGGCATTATTGTGGATTTTGTGTTTTGTGAAATAGGACTTGTTTGCCGTTTTTTACACCATGTCATCTCCATACACTGCATTAGAATACGCTAATATGCATTTATTTTATGGAGAATGTAGGTGCAATGCTAACGCTGCAAGCAGATTGTACCGTGATAGATATCCGAATGCTCAACGTTTTCCGGATCATCGAGTAATCGTGAATGTGCATCAAGCACTATCGGAAGGTCGTTTACCTAGTGAACGAACAAATGCAGGAAGACTTATCACTATTAAACTACAAATCGTACAATTAATACAACAACAACGTAAACTTGTACAATTAATCAAACTAAAACTCAACTTCACTTCTCCTGTTCCCGCCAAAATGTCAGTGGGTAGTAGTCTGGTATTGAATGCATTTTCACTGACAACTGTCGAACTGTTTTTTCTTTCTTATACGGCAATAACACAATTAGCGCATTATGCCAGTGTCAAGTTTTCTTCATAATTACAAATTTCAAAATCAATACAAAGTCACGTCTAGTCACGTCGACGTAAGTTGACTCGGGACTTTTTGGCGGGAACCCGAGAAGTAATGTTGAGTATTTGTTTGATTATTGTAAAAATTGTGTATTGTGGGATTTGTGGTTTAATAGTGATAATTTATTGAACTTCAAAGTGCCTAGTGTTATTAGTGCAGAAAGTTTGTAATAATTAAATAAAAGCGTAAGACTGCATTTATCGTGTTCTTCGAAGGAGTTCTGTCCTCAGCAAACCTACTAACACTTTACTGAGCGACTCCTACTTCGACGGGACTGAACAATGACACGATAAAAACAATTCTGTGTTATTTGCTATGTATGTGGACCAATGGCTATGTCAGTGTCCAAATAAATTTTATAAAAAAAAAGCCGTGAGTCGCTCAGTAAAGTGATAGTGGATTTACTAACGACAGAAGAGTTGAACTCCTTGGAAGCACACGAAAAACGCATTCTTATGCATTCATTTGATTATCACAAACACTGGGCACTTTGAAGCTTAATAAATGATCACTATTCAGGCCCGCGCATGTAACGGTGGGTCGCAACGCATAACATTGCATAAATCCTCCGGGATCACTTTCACACATTTTGTAAAAACTGGAACACAGCGCACTGCGATCGCTCGCCTCTCGGTATTCGCTGTGCGATGAAGTGAAGAATTGAATGTCAACAGTTAACGGATTTAAATTATTACGTTGAGGTGTGGCCCGCCGCGTCTATAATGTGCGTTGTCGCAGTTTTGTGGTGCAACGCGCTGCGATAATAGACAATTTTTACAATAATCAACAATAATCATACAAAAACTCAACTTTACTTCCCGAGTTGCCGCCAAGACGTCCCGAGTCAACTTACGTCGACGTGACTTTGTATTGATTTTGAAATTTGTAATTATGAAGAAAACTTGACACTGGCATAATGCGCTAATTGTAGTGTTTTTAATTTTACAATGAATTAATGGGAAGACAAAGGATTTCAGTTCATTCAGCCAACATTTCATTAATTTAAATATTTATAGTGCTATAAATATTTAAATTAATTGGGAAACGTGGTTTTGTAATTAGGATTAATAACTATTTATTCCTTATTTAATACTATCTGTTGCTCGTGGTTTTGCCTGTGTGGATTTATACTGTATTCGCATTCAGAAAAAAGTAACGTCATCCGTCACTTTGCTACATTGTAGCATAACACAGCGTTAATTGCTTAATCGAGGAACACTCTCTCGTAATTGGTCAATAAGTGAAATTACGTGACTGATAAGGATGACATAACTTGAACAGAGTATAATTCCCCTGACACAATTTTAGAAAACGGTAACATCGTGTATTATTTATTAATGTAGTAAAGTATATTTATTTATGTAGTCAGTCAGGAAATTTCTCTTTGTATTTATAGATATATTTTTCATTAAAAATAAAAGTATACGTTTAACACAAGCTTTATCATAGACAACATTGATTTTTTTTCTTTCCAAATATGACAATGGTGCAATTAGCACATTCTGCCAGTGTAAAGTTTTCATCGTAATAAACAATTTCAAAGTCTAATCTAAAACGTGTCCTGTCAATGTCCAGTCCCATCGAAATAAGTACTTACAGAGGACTCCTCGGAAGCACACGAAAAACGCAGTCCCACACTTTTATATGATTATCACATATATATTTTTTTTATAGAATAGTGGGCAGACGTGCAAGTGGTCCCACGTGATGGTAAGTGTTACCGCCGCCCATGGACACCTGCAACTCCACGCTAAAAAACGCATTGAAGTTTAATACACTATCACTATTAAACCACAAAGCACACGATACATATTTTTTATAATAATCAAACAAAAACTCAACATCGCTTCTCGAGTTCCCGCCAAAAAGTCCGACAACATTGATTTGACAACAAAATTGGCAGGGGACTTTTTGGTGGGAACTCAAGAAGTGATTTTTGTTTGATAATTGTAAAAATCGTGTATTAGGAGTTTTGTGGTTTAATAGTGATAGATTATTAAACTCGAAAGAGTTTTTCGTGCGTGGTGATTGTGATAATCGAATAAAAGCATGGGACTGCGATTTTCGTGCGCTTCCAAGGAATTCTCTTCTGTCCTGAGTAAGCAACTCCTGACTTACGTCGACGGGACTTAACAGGCTACGTTTTAGAATAGACTTTAGGCAGAATGTGCTAATTGTACCATTGTCATATATGAAGGAAAAAAATTGGAGGCAAATCTGACAACTGTCATTAGGAATGTTTAGATACTAGCACATTAAGTCACTTATTTTACACAGATTATGTCGTGGCTCTATCTAATTGCGTTAGCTGATGTGCTAGCCTCTCTTCTCTGGCTCTTCTCGCTTGTCCTAAAGCCCTTTTCTCTGCAAATTTAGCTATAAAGGTTTCTACTGGGATATTACCTGAAAATTAAATAAATTCTTGCTCATGTATGTCACAGTCACTTGCATTTTTGTATGTAATTTGGCATTTTATGAATAGTCTATATAAGCTTTAAGTGTAGCACTGAAATAACGCAAACTGAAAATAAGTTTTTCAGTGATGAGAGTAGAAGCGATTCTACCAGTTTTTAGAATAGGTTATTTTTTCATGATTTATAGTATAATTCTAGTAGATCTTTTATTCTTCGTAGGTCACCCGCGCCGTGCCGCGCGCACCGTATAGGCGTCCGGTACGTATGAGTAACGAGCGCTACGAACGTTTTAAACCAGAATTTGCTGATATATATCAGCAGATATATAACAATTGATATTTATCGTCAAAACTAGAATTACTAGAATAATAATCCCGGGAACCGTAATTTATTGCCAATAGTATATTTATTAACTATCTTAAGGTACCGTGATTCTAGTTTTCACGATAAATAATGTTGGTAAATCCCACGCTTTTAAAGTGTTATACTGACATGAATAAAATTATGATCACTGCCACTGCCAATGAACCAACACTAAAGATTATTATTATGATTTAGTTGAATGTTGATTAAGTAGACCGATTATTTATTAATCTCAAAGATTAGAATTTACTCTAATTTTACTCTTATTTTTGTTTTGTTTTGTAATAAATAAGTTTATTAATTAAACTCAGTTTTATTTAACAATTTTGACACATTAAAACCAGTTACATAATGAAATTCGGGTCTTTTTTTATATACGATCAGATATACAATCCGATATTTACGACTCTGTTTTTTAAACTAGTCAATAAAACCTTATACATTTGTATCTGCCGATTTATTGCCTAAAATCATTTTATTTTTCGCTAGAAAGATTTAATATATGAAGGTCAACATGTTTTGAAACATGTTGACTGATTTAAAATATATTAAATCTTATTTAAATATATCTTATTTAAATCTTTAATTTATATTTAAATTTAAAATTTAAATCTTATCTTATTTAAATTTAAAATATATTTATGTTTTGCATTATTATGGTCACAGGTTGTATTCACAGTGTAATAGCAAATGCCTATAATGTATAAAGGGTTAAAAATAACAACTTTTGTTGTAAGACATTCTAATTGAGATCTAAATGATTAATACCCTATACTGACCTAAAGTAGACAGACATTTAATAGTTATAATTATTTTATTTGACATTATTATTATTTTAAATTATGATTATTAATATTGTAATTATTTGACATTGGAACTATTTGGTATTAAGCTTGGGATTATAATTTGTAATCACACACATTAATATTATCATTTATCGTTGACATTGTAATATTATCATTTATCGTTGACATTGTAATATTATCCATTTTTTTGTTCTTTCTATGTTTATTATTTTGTTTAAGATGAATATGACACTAATATTATAATGTAGATTGTCCAGAATATGTATGTACATTGTAATGACTAAAATAAAGATTTGTACACCCTTTGGGTAAATCATAGGAGAATTTATTCTATGATTACAAATAAATTATTTTAATTTTTCTGAACTTGATAATTTCCCTACAAAAAAATAAATAAATAAAGTCTGTCTTTGTTACCTTGTACACACTGCAGCTGCTAATTGAACCGTTACTATTAGACACTTACATGTATGTACATCGATGCAAGTGTTTGTACGCGACGTGAATGAGTTAGGAGTTTGTTAAAAAAGTGCTGAATTTTAAATAGTAGAACAATAATTGTGAGTTCAATTCCTTCAAATTCAAATTCAATGTTAAAGAATACAATAAAATGTTTATTTAGTGTGTTTTCTTTTTAATTTCATTTGAAATGTACTAAAAAACTGTCTGGACTCACTGCGAATATGGACCTACTACATCTGAATGAACTTGTGATTTGGACCAGACCAGTAGGTCTTAGAATTATTAGCAGTAGCTAATAATTCTTTTTATCCAATACTGATACATACCAAGTAAGAACTGTTCAGCAATCACCTCAGCATCTTCATCTGCCTTTAACGCAGCTTCCTTCAAACAATCCCTTATCCGATGAGGATCGTACATCTCAGCTAACCTCTGATGCTTCCGATTCAATTCTTCATAGTTCATTTTCATTTGAACAATAGTTGATATACCATTAATAATATCAGTTTTCAAGTCATCCAGCATTTGTTGTTTAGTGATATTGTCTTGGGCAATCCTTTCTATGCTGTTCATCAGTTCTTCAGTTTCTAGGTCTAGGGCAATCAGTTGTGGACTGTTTTCTAGGAGTCTATCCTGAAATTTTAATTATTACAACTTATATTACAGAATGCTACAATATTGCAAATGACTGGGCATATTAAACTGATGGAGAATACACCCGTATATAACCATCACATCTTTTAAGCCCTATCAGAATAGAGTGGTCATCACATGGAATAATCAACCCCAAAAGACAGTTAAATAAGGAGTGAATAAATTCAAAAACTGTGTAGACAGAAAGAAGGCAGCGAAGTATATTGATATAGGCGCATCACTGTGAGCTTCTAGCCTAATACATAAATAAGGATAATAGTACAAACTGACTGCATTTGGACTACCAGCTAGTTTAAAACTGCAGTTTGAATGTGGCCTCTGTGCAGTTTGCTTGCAGTTCTAAAGACTGCTCTTTTTGTACTGACACTAACTATCCTAAGACTTTACATAACTTTAGTTTAAAGTTCTGTTTTATCCCAATTGCAATTTACACCATCAATATGTAGGTACTCACTTATATACTTTATTGTTATATTCTGTACAAATAACACATACCTGCAAATCCGTATTATCCAATATCTCATGCAACTCCTCAGTCGTTAACTCACTCAACTCAGGAAACATAAGTGACTGTCCACTCAAATGTGACTGGGGACTAGAGTCAGTACCAACTTCTTCACTCGAGAAATTTGCCATAGACCTCTGAAACTCCCTTATAATAGCTTGTACTATACGCCCTAAGTCTGAATGAGGAGAATAATGTAACAAACCGGGAGCATCCGTCACTTCATTAGAATTTTCTTTAATCCAAGGATGTGTTATTGGCGGGTTTACATATATAGCAGGTTTTTCAGTCGGAAAATCAGGGCATAGTACAACATTCAAGCTTACATTCATACCTCGAATTTCGAAATCTATTTGATATTCGTCATTCTCTTTGATTTCTATAACATGGTCATTGAAGATTTTTAATGTATCAATTTGATGTTTTCTCGTATTCTGTTCGCTGTAGTATGATCGCGGCAGCATGTTTTACAGCTGAAATATTTTATACAAGTGTTTTTGTATTATTTTTATGTAGGTATATAGCGATCATTAAAAAAATATTGGCATATTAAAAAATCGAAAGTTGTTTGGCCATCTGTGAAATGTAAGAAATGAGGGGAATTAATGTTTTAAGAGTATGATTTATTTATTACCTGTAACTTCCTCGACTATTCAACGGAAATAATTAATTAAATTGTTAAAACTTTAAGAAGAAAATTGGACATTCAACAAAATGTACAAATCAATAATAACATTATGTTTTCATTGCACATTTTCAATGACTATCTAACTTCAAAAGGTTCTTTCTTCGGATTGGTGACGTTATATAATAGTTTAATTTATAAGCCAATTGGAAACGAGCACATTTTTAATGATTGGATGGAACTAAATAGATGGAAATAGAAATAGAGACTTTTTGGCGGGAACCCAAGAAGAAAAGTTGATTACTTTGTTTCATTGCTTCATTATTGTAAAAATTGTGTAATTTGTGGTTTAACAGTGATAATTTATTAAACTCAAAGTGCCTAAATAGTGCATAATGTTTGTGATAATTAGATAAAAGTGTGAGATTGCATTTTTCGTGTTCTTCCGATGAGTCCAACTCTGTCCTCAGAAAAGCTACTATCACTATAATGAGCGACTCCTACTCGACAATGATGTGATAATAACAAGTTTGTTTATTATTTGTAGTGTGTTGACCAATGACTGTGCCAGTGTCCAAATAAATTATATATACAAAAAAAATTTACGGGAACTCTTAAGTTGACAACGTCACAGTCAACTGTCAAAAGGCTTTTGTTTCGTTTGGAAATGGTATGACAAAATAAAATGATTTGACCAAATACCAAAGACCAAGACGTCCAAATACACGCTATAGCACTTAAATTCCACTTGTTTTAGTCTTCTCAAGAATATCATAAAATATAAATAGTTGAGTTATATAAAATAAATTCCAGTAACAAAAATCTTGGGAATTACTCAAAAAGTGTTGTACGTACAGTAATTATTATTTGTAAATCAGCTATATGAAACTTTTTACAGCTCATTTATATCTATACTCTATACTGATATATATAGAGGTAAAATTGTGTGTTTGTACGTATGTAGGTACGTATGGGGTAATTAATCTCTGGAACTACTGAATCGATTTCAAAAATTCTTTCATAAATAGGAAGCTACATTATCCGTGTCTAATCTAGGTTATATTTTATTTTGAAATTTTGAAGAAAAAAATTGAAAAAAAAAAAACTTAAAAACCGAAGCGAAACGAAGGCGGGTCGCTAGTTATCAATATATTCTATAAGTAGCTAGGTTACGCCAACCGCAAATACAATGTTGTGGAACAAATCAGCAGAGAAATTTGTTAAAAAACATCCCTCTGGGTTTTTCAAGGTTTTAAAAACAATATTCTTTATTATTATTGGTTCTAATTTTTTTCCGATAAATGCGTCCAACAACAAGCGATTTTGTTTTGTTTAGCTAATGGCTACCCTTAACGGTTCATTTACACAAGGACAGTTTCTCGAACGAGTTACTCTTACGATTCTCGCGACCAAACCATAAACAATTCTCGCTTACAACTGTTTACATGGTGACAAAAACTCGATAACAAAAATATTAGCTTTTGACAGATATTCGAGAAAATATTCTTGTGTAAATGAGCTTTTAGTCAAAGCGTAGTGATCTTTATCCAAATTTGAAATCTCTAAAATTAAGTAGCTTTCCAAACTAATAGTCAAACCTATTTATAGTTTATCGGCCATGAACCCTAAGCACATGCAATAAAAAAATAAAAAACAATAAAATAAGAAAAAGAAATTCTAGTAGTTTTTTTTTACAGGAAGAAGACGTCCGACGAGCATACAGCCCACCTGCTGGTAAGTGGATACTGTCGTCCATGGGCATCCACGGTGTATGCGGTGGTGGTGTATTTCTCGGGTTTCCCACTCTACTGCATATTTCTATGATTTTTCCTTTATAATGCATAATGCGAAATAAAAAGCATTTTTGAAAAAATCCGGAACAAGTTAGACGCCGTTCTTGTCAAAAATCCGGGTCTTGACGTAATTAAACAAATAAATGCATCCATTAATGCCACAGTTCAAAGCTAGCTAATTTCTGCGGACGTGGCAACAAATTTTAAATTTTGTCCTGTCATCTCATATTAATTATAATTAATTCTAAAGTCGGATTTTATATTTGAGTTAGGGAAAAATTTGTACTGAGATGACATTTTGTTGACAGTTCTACATGTCATATCTCTGACTCGAATAAAAAATCCCGACTGTAACTACATATTAATTCTAATTGACAAACGTCACAAGTTTGAAATTGATAATTTAGAGATGTGTTTTCTAGTGTATTGTCTTAAAAACTATAATTTATTGTGTAAATTTATATCAGAGCTTCTATTTTGTGCATTAAATATTTGATATCACTTCAAGTTGTTACTCTTCTGATAGTGCATATTTAGATCTTTTTCCGTGCATATTTGCATGCATATTCTGGCACTTTGATAGTACATACTCGTACAATCCTATGTCTAGTTATTTTATTTTTTATTTTTACTTAAAGACAACAAAAAACGTCTAGTTAAGTTTACACTCGACGAATATTTATTAGATGACGAATATTTATAGACTTATAATTTTATATTATTATCTATAATTATTAATATTTTTAGATGTGTATATACAGGGCCGTCTTAAGTCTATTCTGCGCCGGGGTGCGGGAGTGTATCCTAAGACAGTCAAACATCCTATTGTGTATCCTATGACAGTCAAATATCCTATTGTGTATCCTATGACAGTCAAATATCCTATTGTGTATCCTATGACAGTCAAATATCCTATTGTGTAATTGTTTACTATAGCGTTATATTTTTTCATTACCTTTAAAAGGTGAGCGCCCGGGGCGCACCGCACCCCTTGCACCCCCTGGTAAAGACGGCCCTGTGTATATAAAAGAGGATGTTGGTATATCTGATGTTAATAGACTTCTACACCGTTTGACCGATCACCATGAAAGTTGGCCCATATATGTATCTTGTTATGAAGAAGGTTTTTATGCTATCGACTTTGTTGTAACTCACCACTAGATGGCACTGCAGCGCATCAACTTCTATATCGTTCAACCGATCGCCATGAAAATTGGTATACGTAGGTATTTGAGGTATACGGAGAATATTTTCGAGCTATCGACTTTGTTGTAACTCGCCACTAGATAGCGCTGCAGTACATCAACTTTTATGGCAGTACAACGTCTGCCGGGTTTTGTTAGTATTATATAAGTTTAATTTGTATATGCTGAAATTTAATCAATGTTATAAAAATTGCACGCAGACAGTGGCAAGCTGCAGTGATACTACATAAACTTATTTATGTTTACTACAATAGCGGCCTGATGTGTCTATAGGCGGCGGCGACCACATGCCCACTATCCGGTGTGCAGGCCATTAGTATGCCAACTCTATATAAAAAATAAATTTGCATAGAATGTTATTATAAACTGATCAAAACAATTTTCTAAAAGCGTCATATGATTAATGTATATGTTTATACTTCCCACATTCATAACAGGTTAAAAATCAAATCAACAGGTTAAACAGGCCAGTGAACTGATTGAAAATATTAACGAATGTAGGAACTCGTACTTAAAATAACTGATCATAAAATTTGAATGAAATATAACTTTGTTTTTGAACATTGCGACGGGGATTTTTTATTTTATCTGGCGTCTGCCTGCGGTTTTGCCCTTATGGAGACATTAAAATAATAGCCATTCTTTTACATAAGGGTTAAAAAACATTTACTAAAAAAAAGTCGGCGGAGCACCCGCATGCCCCCTGGTGTTGCAGGTGCCCATGGGCGGCGGTAACTTACCATCACGTGGGATCGCTTGCTCGTCCGCCCACATCCATATAAAAAAAAATACTTAAAATGTATAATGTTAATGTATGTATGTATTTATTTATATATAGAGCATGGAATTAAATTTAAATAATTTATTCCCGTTATTTAGTGGGTAGGTAAGTACTACTATATTTTTTTGTAACGTTAACTGTTATTTTTTTTTTTATAGAGGAGAGGGCGGACGAGCAAGCGGACTCACGGAAGACCTCTTGAGGCAGTTCGTTCCACAGCCTACGGATTCGCGGTATAAAATAATTTTTGGACCGAACAGTACGCGACACCTCCGTATCTAGGAAATGCGGATGGACCGCACTTCTGTGACGGGAGGTGCGGTAGTAGAAACCCGTGGTGGGAATTATATTGAACAATTCTTCAGAGCATTCCCCATTATACAGGCGGTAGAACACCTGTTTGGGATATAACTCTAGACCTTTTGTCACTCTGTGTCTGTAATAAAGGAGTAATTAATAAATAAAGCGGTGATAACCTAGTGGTATCAGTACTCGTGTGATTAGTGCGATCGTGAGTTGAAATCCTCGGCCCGCACCCACTGAGTTTCTAATTGAATACGGATTTTTAAAAATTGTCACTACGTTGGCGGTGCGGAAAAACATCGCGAGGAAATCCGCATGCTAGTTAAAATTGAAAAAAAAAACTTTAATATGTGTATCCACCAATTTGCAATGGGCCGCATGGTGGATTATAACCTATTTACTAGAGGAGGCCTGTGCCCTGCAATGGGATATTATGAGGCAGCTCACGGTTTTCAAATAAATAGAATGCGTATTGTTATTTCTTTTACACGAGCAACCTGTGGATGCTCTATAATCAGAGGGCTTGCAATGCCTTTCGTGCCCAATATAATAAAGCTTTCTGGGTGCTGTTGGGTTTGTCCCTCTATTGTGGTACAAAGTAACTAATTGAGAAATTTAGCATAAATAAACATTGGTTTATCAATTTTGATCAACCTGTAAGATCTTCGCTGTCGTGAAATGTTTTTTTTTTTTTTAATTTTTACTCACCACGGAATGGAGATGTTATATTCATTTGGGGTTAAAAAAATGTATGGTTGTTCACCATTTAATTAGCACTTTTCAAACGGCTGGCCCGATTTTGAAGCGTTTCTTTGTGTACATTTAATTCTACCTTGGCGCGTGTTTGAAGATGGGTGTTGTGGCTATAATTCATCAGCGGGCGCTGCTGTATCACGTTAAACTTATAATGCTCAGTAACATCTAAACCAATGTACTTATTAAAATAAATCGTGAGTAACCAGTTTACATAACAATCATTATGTTTAACTACGATAACAAAAGTTTAAAATCTTACCCACAAATATTTCAAAGCTCATCACACACACATACACAACCTCCCACTCGCCCACACACACACGCACGAGCACACGCACCCGGACACACCAATGCAAGCATAAATCTATTTTAATAAAAAAAAATCACCTATTACTTGCCGAAACCTATTAAATACTGTTTTTAAATGTCACTTTAATCTGTATGTTTAATCTTTAATGTAATTTTATCTGTTATATAAATTACATAAAAGGCTGTAGATAACATAAAGAAATAAATAGGGAAAAGTTGTAGAGCTTTACGTGCCGTATACAACGATATATACTTCATATACAATGCCGTGATTTTAAAACTACTGAACCGATTTGGCTTATATTCTAAACTAGCTGTTGCCCGCCACTTCGTCCGCGTGGACTTTAGTTTATAAACACCGTCTTTATTCGACGTGATTCTTTAAATTGATATAACTTTTTTATTTATGAACTGATTGAAATAAAACAAACACTAAATTTTACCATAAGTGAAGCTTACCACAATACATTAGTGAAAACCGCACCCAAATCGGTTAAGCCGTTTCTAAGATTAGCGCGCACAAACGCACAGTCAAATAGATAAACAGACAAAAATTCTAACAATCATTGTTTTGGGTTCTATTGCGTTGATAAAGGCCCCCAATAATAGTTTTTCTCATATATCTTCCATGTACAGACAGCGATCAGTTACATTTTTATTATATGTTTACAGATTACAGGTTATCCTGTAGATAAACTAAAACAATTTTTCTACTAAAATTCCATTTAATCCTCAAGTATGTCTACTATGGTTATATCCTTCGTAGCTGATTGTTCGTAGCTGGATTCATTTGGTGACCGTCAGTTGAGATCTAATGACTTTTTCCGAAATTCGATAGTTATCTCCACAATAGAAAGATTTCTCGAAAACTATATAAGCCACGTATTGACTCATCTTACAACTAGTGATTCGTCCACAGATTTCTCCTTAGCATCTAAAGGTTGCCTGGAAGGAATCGCCTTTAGCGATAAGGCCGCCGGTTGTACTTCTAGTTACCTACTTGTATTTTGTGTTCTTTTGTATGTTTTGATATACAATAAAGCATGGTTTCTCAATCTTTATGGTGTCGCGACCCAAAAGCCAAAAATAAAATGGATGAACTCACGAAACCCTTACTAATAACTAATTAATTAGGTCATAATTGTTTTCTACAGTTTTACTTTTGATTATTAATCATTAATTAATTAATAAAATGTTTTTTTTACTAAGTGCTTAATTTTTTTACAAACTGGCGACCCCCTTGGGATCGCGACCCCCAGGTTGAGAAACAAGGCAATAAAGTATCTATCCTATCTATTTTACTAGGGTAAGTAACTGGTTTAATAGTAGAATGCAGATTGCCTTTATAATTAGTTAGTTTCATAAGTAGGTACTAATTATTGTTAGTTTTTTTTTAATTGTGAGTTTTTCCGTTAATCGCTACCACCCGAATGAACGTTGCGATATAACGAAACTATAAGGTGTTCTATAAATAATCGTGACGAATTTAACAGTGTACACCAGACATTACAGGAAAGGACAAAGATAATCTTAAAGCAAATAAGAACTCTGTTTGCCATCCTTCGCGAAATACGTCATTGACATTTCCTTTACACTTTTTTATTTGTTACTATTTACTGTGGTCGAACCTTTAAACAAAGAAACATAGGATATTACTTCAAGGTCTGAAAAAGCCTTAACCACGATATCGCTGAGTTGGATATTGACGAGCCCTTATAGAACTATGTCTACAATGTAATACAGGTTTGTTATAAACAGGTTGTTATATAATCATTGTTGTTAAAAAGAGAATTTATTTGGCAACAAGTAATAATTGTAGAAATTATGAAAATATATTTGGAACATAAATCTAATAAAACGCAATTATCAGACCATTTCAACTATTGTTTTTTGGATATGAGTGGGTGGGCACGTTATTATCAACCGGGCGCATTTATCTAACCTCCAATCGTGGTACGAATAAGACTTAAGTTCTTCGAAACCCTGCCGGTGTATATATATATATATATATATATGTGTGTGTGTGTATGTATATATATATGTAGAAAAAACAGAGTTTTTATATAAAATTATCTGTAATTTTATTACAGTTATTAGTGTAACAGTGTATCGTTTTAATCTTAAGAGATTTAAGATTAAAACAGTGCAACTCTAATATTAAAAAAGTGAGAAAGATTTTTTAAAACAGTGTAGGTAGCTCTAATACTAAAAAAGTGACAAAGATTTTTAAAAACAGTGTAGGTAGCTCTAATACTAAAAAAGTGACAAAGATTTTTTAAAAACAGTGGAACTCTAATACTAAAAAAGTGACAAAGATTTTTAAAAACAGTGTAGGTAGCTCTAATACTAAAAAGTGACAAAGATTTTTTAAAAACAGTGGAACTCTAATACTAAAAAAGTGACAAAGATTTTTAAAAACAGTGTAGCTATAATACTAAAAAAGTTACAAAGATTTTCAAAAACACTGTAGCTCTAATACTAAAAAAGTGACAAAGATTTTTAAAAACAGTGTAGGTAGCTCTAATACTAAAAAAGTTACTAAGATTTTTTAAATAAAAAATAGGGTTTCACTTAACATAAAATGTCTCTCCACTGGTGGATATAGGCCTCTCCCAAGGTTCGCTATCACACACGATCTTTCACTCTTCTTGTCCAGTCACCAGCAACAAACTTCTTTTAAGTTGTCAATCCATTTGACCTGAGCGCGTCTCACACTGAGCCTCCAGGTAAGAGGCCTCCATTCGAGGATTCGTCTACCTCATCGGTTGTCGGCCCCACGACAGATATGGCCTGCTCGTTGCCACTTCAGCTAATTGTATAAATTAGGAATATTGATTAAAAATTAAACCATCGCGTCTCGATTTTACCACGGGTTCCAACTGAAAATCAGCACTGTGTGTCATCATCACAGACACACAGCTAAAGCTGAGCTGGACGTCCATTCAGGGACAGTCTATTGTTGTGCTTAAAATATGTGATAACAGTAGTAGATAACAGTAGTGCTTATAACAGTAGTGTCTTGTAACTGTTTTTTTGATTTCTTTATCTATTTATATATCTATGTCGGTGACTTGTCATCTAATTGAAATTTCCACTATCGATATATTAACACAAATTAGTTTTTGACACTGTTTAACAGACATATTTAAATCTCTTTGTAATCATAACAGAGAATTTTCTTAATCCTCAGGCACACACAGCCTAGCAATATTATTCTTCCCCGTCAAGTTTGTGATAACTGATTAATAGATCCATGTGAATAAATTCAATACGTAATCTATATTTCATGAATTTCATTCGTGAATGAATGAGAACTTAATTTTCGTGAATCTATAATTAGTTTCAAGTTAGTTAAGCTTTTAATTTAGTTTAAGGTATATTGTAATCCTATAATGTCACATGGTTTAAGATGATTCCCATGGGAACTGTATTATGGATCTAGATGAAAAGTGTCCAAAATTTTAACCCGCCATATGAGCTGTAATTATGCCAGGTTTCATTAAAATCCCTCAAGTAGTTTTTGCGTGATGCGCTTCAGACAGACAAATTGTGGTTTTGGACTCTTTCATTCATATTTTATATTGCAATCACTTTTCAAACAAAAAAATCATTGTATTGTACTGTGTACAAACGATTGTATTGTGTATAGATGTTTTTTTTTTTAATTTTGTAGTCGTGAAAATAAATTAAACAGTATCGAAAAAAATATTGATAAGTAAAAATTTGTTTTAAAGGTAAAGTACAAAAAATAACTGATATAACTGTTCCTTTCAAAGTCGAAATCGTAAAATCACACCAGAGCAGTGACGTCATCTACGTATTATTTAACGTTGTACGTATAGATTTGTATGCATTCAATATTCCACCGCAGTATCGTGTTAACGTCTTACAGTCCCCACTTCTGTGACCAAGAGGAGGCGACGACGGGCTATCAAAGAACAGTAATACATCCACAAATCAGCTCACATACAGACCAACTTTCTATCAGGCATAACAACTGATCGCCTTTGCCATTAAAAAAGTTACAATTCGCGCGCAAAAGGACGCATCCAATAACCTAAAAATCCGCGAGAAATCTGACCATTCTTTGCATAATATACGGCCAACGAATGCCAGCGGCGATTTTTATGTAATATGCTGTAATAAACTATTACATAACCTATCATTTTGGCCTCAAATTTTGGCGGTTGCAATAGTCCAGTGCGCGCCATGGCTGCAAACGTTCGCGCGCTTTCCAATTGAGTGTGTTCCATTTTCGAATACGATATTTTGTGTGTGCCAGTGTTTTCCTAGAATTAGTGCAGTGGGTTCTTTTTGATGCAGATTTTCGAGAAGGATATTAATTAGGTGAGTTGTGTAACATATTTTGTAATTATGTTATATCATTGTATGATTTTAATTTATGCGATATTTCGAAAGGTTTTTTTCTGGGTTTAATAAACACGAGTGTTGTGAAAGTCGCGGCATCGCTCGCGGAAATGCGTCGGCTTCTTTCCTCTTTTTTACTATCTGCATTAATACAGATAAAATAATGCTGTCCGTTTGTATATTTTGCTTATAAAGCTTAACAGGGCGGTATAATTTAGATTTAAGCATTATTTAAATGTTCGCATTATACTGGTAAGCTAATTTTTTTTTTAAATTTAATCGTTAAATTTTAAGAAAATGATGGCCAGAAATTCGTTTTAGACGTTTAGTAAAAAATAATAATAAATATGTAATAGAAATTATTAATAGTGAGGTTTTTATTATTTTAATGATACAAAAACTCATAGGAAAAATAATGAAAAGTTATCCTTGGTTTTTTTTTTGCTTTACTGAAAAGTTACTATTTTCGGGTTATGACTTCATTTCACTGAGGCTGTGATATTACATCACTTTAATGTTATATAGTAAGTAAGTACACTTTATTGGAAACCAAAAATACCTATGTAGTAAAAGTGATACCATAGCTTAAATAGGTATACAAATTCTGGTCTTATAGCTTAAGCGAGCTTTTCAAGACATCTTTTGGGCGAGTACAAGAATAATGAATAGATGTTACATAAAAAAAGGTAACACAAAGATACCTTTAACACAAATTGTTAAAGGTAGGTGTTACATGTTTCATTATTTCTAGAAATAAATACGTAATAAATACTACTATATACCGATAAACATAAAAATAATTATCAAATAATAATAATGTTAGAATAATATGTTTCTTAGAATTATTAAAAAATTGTCACAAAATAATAGTTTTCATGACGTTCGCATAAATTATTGTTAATTCAACTCAAAACAAAGCGTTAATAAAAAAATACTTCAAATACCGAATATCTAATTAATAAATAAAGGATTAATCACAATTATACTAATTATAAACATAATACGATATCATTAGTATCATCTATATATATATATAAAAATGAATGTTTGTTTGTTTGTTTGTCCCGTATGCGTTCCTATACCATTCATCCGATTGCGATGAAACTTTGGTGAGTTGTTGTGCGCACGCGCACCAACGTTTCTGAATTAGTACTTGATGACCACGCGAACGAAATCGGCGGGAAACAGGTAGTACAAGATAAAAAAATAATATACAAAGGATGTATATTGAATTATTACTTGTCGTGTGGTGTCGGCGGGCTATAGAGTACCACCACACCACCCCATCCCGTGGATGTCGGAAAAGGCTACTAAGGCGTAACAAAGCGACTACCACAAAAGCTACCGCAACCGCTTGGCCGCGCATAAACAAAACAATAAAGAAATAACACCACACTCAATGGGCCCCACACGAGGATTCCCTTTGTCGTGGCTCCAAAGATCAACACTCAGACCCGAATAAACACCTGTCTTTAAACAAACGTTTGTCCGACCGAAAATCAATCCCGGCACCTAATTAATGTACAGCAACTAGAATGCATTGTACTAATGCACCCCATTCGCGAAACTGTCTGACAGTGAAGAAACTTATACGTCTTATACCTATAAGACACATACAAATCTTTGTATGTAATCATACAAACAAACCCATAAGAAATAGCCAGTGTCACATAAAAGTTAAGCCGGTCAGTGTTACATGTAAAGCTATTTTGTATTATTATAATGGTCACGTGTTACACAATTTTATTTCCGTTACGAATTTAGAGTAATTTTAACCTACTTTTTAAACCCACCTTGGAATATTTAGACCATGAATAATGACTTCTTTTAGTAATTCAATGACATACTCGTACATCTTTTAATACTTCATACTTTTTCAGAAATAAATCCGATATGTAATCTAGTACTTACTTTCTTTTTATAGACTAGTGGGCGGACTAGCAAGCGGTAACACGTGATGGTAAGTGTTACCGCCGCCCATGAACACCTGCAACACCAGGGAGTATGCGGGCGCGCCGCCAACCTTGCAAAATCCTATTCACATCTCTCTTGAAGAACCCCATATCGTAGCTTAATGGAAAGACCTCTTGAGGCAGTTCGTTCCACAGTCTACGGAATCGCGGTATAAAATATTTTTTGGAGCGAACAGTGCGCGACACCTCCGTATCGAGGTAATGCGGATGGACCGCACTTCTGTGACGGGAGGTGCGGTTGTAGAAACCCGAACTTAATCATTAATTGTAGTTAATAGAATATAATTAATTAAGTTTTGAGCTGTCTTCAACCGTAACTAATCCTTTTATTGTTCACTCGTAGCCACGGGGCTCCTAGTGGACATTATCTTATGTATAAGGGATTCGGTCTTAAAATGCTACGCTGGCCCAGCGGGTTGGTAAGTCCACTCCTTTAGAGTTGGTGTAGTTCCTCAGGGCTCATGGTAGCGGCGCGGCTTTGTTATACCCTAGTCGCCTTTTACGGCATCCACGGGAAGAGATGGTTTGGTGCTATTCCAAATTCAATCATTCTAAAACGAAAGTTGGCTTCAAAAGCGCGCTAAAAGGTCATCATAGAAGTTAGAATAAAAGACATCAACGCGTCTTGTAATTTGAAGAAGCAGAAAGTTGAAAAAAAAAATTGTCTACGTTTTTATCTCAGACATTTCCCTATTTATCCCATTCCCTCGATGTACGTACGTGTTTCGGTATTGAATGAGATATGCCAAAGCCCATTCCCATCTTATTCTATCTTATCACTGCTCATTTTTCAAACCCTTTCTCCAAATCCGTTCCTATATAATTCTCCAAAAGGTAGGCAGCGCAGCGTTTGTCATTTTGGACTGATGTTGGCATGTATCGCGGATGCGGGCGACAGTTTCACTTACCACCAGGTGGACTGTATGCTCGTCTGCCGCCTTTTTCCATTGAAAAAAAAATTAGGATGCCAAAATAATGTAACAGACATATAGCGAAACCAGGGCGAGTCATTAATAAAATATATAAGAGATAATGGTGTCAAACGGCAAGTATGCCTATCTCACACTACTATTTCAAAGTCACGGTTGATTACATAAAGTCAATCATTAATTAACTACGTTCGTTTTACTATAGACCTTAAGACAATGACTATACAGTTCATTTTGGAGAACTCCATTCGTATGAAAGTGCAAGTTTTACACTACACTTATGTGATTCGTGATGTTACACAACTTATTGTTATAATGAAGGTATGATTGTGTGAAGTGTTAACAATCTTAGTAATTTAATCGTTATTAAGGTTGTATGGACGATGTATTAAAGCTAAAGCCTATCAGATTGAAAGGGCTGAATATTAAAAAAAAAACAATTTTAATCATGATATGTCTAATCTATACATATAATAAAAATGTAACTGATCGCTGTCTGTACATAGAAGATATTTGAGGAAAATTATTATTGGGGGCCTTTATCAACACAATAGAACCCAAAACAATGATTGTTAAAATTTTTGTCTGTTTATCTGTTTGTCTGTGCGTTTGTGCGCGCTAATCTTAGAAACGGCATAACCTATTTAGGTGCGGTTTTCACTAATATATTGTGGTAAGCTTCACTTAAAATTTAGTGTTTGTTTTATTTCAATCAGTTCATAAATAAAAAAGTTATATCAATTTAAAGAATCACGTCGAATAAAGACGGTGTTTATAAACTAAAGTCCACTTGGACGAAGTCGCGGGCAACAGCTAGTGTTTAATATATTTTATTGTCTTGTAAGTTCCAACAAGTAAACAATAATAGTCTCCTCTTAATTGAATTCCACAACTTTAAAAAGTAAATTCGAAACCAAATATTCACTCTGTCCCAAATAGACGCGATATACCGATCGGTATTAACACAACGCGATATTGACATAATTAGTATTGCGGCTCTCTACTTTTACCGCAGTGTGATAATCGTCGCTGTTTGTAAGATTTCATATCATACAAAATGTACTAAGACAAATTGTGGCATTATCGCGTTACGATATTACCGGCCGGTGCATCGCAGCTGTGTGGGAGAGCCTTTATAGTTAACGTTCATCGACTAACCAAAATACAGAGATACATTACGAGCTTAAATTGAGCCATTTGCAAGGTATTGCAAGATTTTACGTTTTAGTCTAGAGGCAAGGTTTCCCTAACAAAATTTATAGCTTATCACCAATAATAGCAATTAACTCAATAAAATAACTTTACTTTTTTTAAGGATTATTTTTATAGAAAAATAGGCGGCAGACGAGCATACAGTCCATCTGATGGTAAGTGGATACTGTCGTGGATAGTGGTAAGTGGATAGTGGAGTGGAGTGTGGATATTCGCGATACATACCAACATCAGTCCAGAATGACAAACGTTGGCACGCCTAAGGGTTGCGCTGCCTACCTTTGCAGATTAAGGAATGGATTGGGAGAAAGGGTTAGGAAAATGGGGAGCGATAGAATGGGATGGGAACGGGCTCTGGCATATCCCACTGACTACCGAAACAAGTACGCACATTGGGTAAATACGATAAAGTAGGAAATGCAGTACATTTGAAGGTAGTCTTCTGCGAGAGAGGGATAACGTGGACAGTCGAGTGCGCCCAGCGGGCTGTGGGAATGCAACGTGCACTCTCCCCCTCTCCCTCGGGAAATTTATAAAGCATCGGAATAAAATGTACCCTAAATGCATGCTATAATTACGTTAAGTTTCATCAAATTCTGTCCGGTAGCTTTCGCGTGATGCGTGATGTCCGAATAGACAGACAGACGGAAATTCTTAAGAAAACATCAAACTTTGAGCATAAAATTCTGTAGCATTGGTCGCTAATAAATAATTGTTAGTAAGTAGATACTTAATTGATCCAATACTACAAAAGAATAAATCAATGCATTCGTCATCACAAATGAGTTTAATGCAGTATATATTGCCTCAAGAGGTCTTCCCATTAAGCTACGACATGGGGTTCTTCAAGAGAGCTGTGAATAGGACTTTGCAAGGTCGGCGGCGCGCCCGCATATCCCCTGGTGTAGCGGG
This sequence comes from Sesia apiformis, assembly GCA_914767545.1. Classification (NCBI taxonomy): domain Eukaryota; kingdom Metazoa; phylum Arthropoda; class Insecta; order Lepidoptera; family Sesiidae; genus Sesia; species Sesia apiformis. The sequence goes on from OU611976.1 coordinate 4,826,887, forward strand.
TGTCCATGGGCGGCGATAACACTTACCATCACGTGGCACCGCTTGCTCGTCCGCCCTCTTGTTTAAAAAACAAAAGATTAAAGGATATGTACAGATTTACCATGTCTTTTTAATAGGCAAATAAACTATTCAACTTAAACTATTTTTCTGCCAAAACTGAGCACCCTGTACTCTGAACTGCTTAGCCGCCTATTGTGAAGCGCCGCTAAAGATGTCAACGAGGTGAATGTATCGAAGTCGCTACTTCACAGCGGCGGTGACCCATTTCACTAACCTTGTAGGGCTGGCACGCGGACTGCATATGCTTGTTGAAGTTACACCACGATCAGTGTTGACTTGGGACTCTGACCGTAGACGCAAATATTTATATATTTATCCATTAATTTGGAAAAGTAACCATTCTACATTATTAATTCTACATTAATTTAAATCATTTTATATAAATATAATCTACGTAATTTTATGTGGGAAAATAGAAGAACTGTTGTAAAGGTCTTGAAACATTAAGAATAACGTCTTCTGCCTCAATTACTTTTTAGGGTTAAGTTTATTTACTCATGATCTTTTCCTTCACTGCCGAGCCAGTGATACTTTTTTAAAATCCATACTTGAGTAGAAACTTGTGGTATGGGAAGAGGGTTTGAACTTGCGACCTCACGAATTAAGCCGAGAGTGAATACCTTTAGGCTAGAACCAAATGTAACATTTTTAACAGCTGATCACGTGACCGGGTACTGTATATACGGGTACCGGGTACTCGTATTTTTTTTTTATTTAAAAAAAACGGCTGCAGCCGAGAATACAGTCCACCTGATGGTAAATGGATAATGTCGTCCATAGACATTATCGATACATGCTGACAACAGTCCAGAATGACAAACGTTGGCACGTGTGCCCACCTAGGATTGGGATTGGGAGAAAGGGTTGGGAAAATGGAGAGGGGAGAGGGAGAAAATGGGATGGGAATGGGCTCTGGCATAACTCACTCACTATCGAAACATGGTACATTGGGGATATACGGTTAAGTAGGAAATGCAGTACATTTCAAGGTAGTCTTCTGTGAGAGAGGGTTAACGTGGCTAGTCGAGTGCGCCCAGCGGCTGTGGGAATGCAGCGTGCACTTTTCCCCTATAAAGGTCTCAAAAGCAACTACTGTTTCAAAGCCAACTAATTATGATTCAAGTAGGTAATTGCGAAAAAAGGACTAAGAAACAAAATTAGACAATAATTACTATTAACAAAAGTACGATGGTTATTTCAGATACATAACGAAGACATTGGCCATCGGCTAATCCGGTCATACACGTCTATGAATTACCGTACCTCTAATTGCAATACTTTATTACGACATTCTTTATTGCATAGACGTAGATGACGCGTTCGGGTGTTTCCGGATTAGCCGATGGCCAATGTTTTCGTAATGTATCTGTACACATTGTATGAAATAAATTTCATAGACGTAATGTAATTTTTGTAATGTATCTGTAAATCGGTGCGATAGAAGTTCGGTGTGAAAAAAAGTGGTAAATTTTGAAAAATAGCATAAAAATTTTTGGCTAATATCTATCACGAAAGAAATTTGATATAAAGAGGGTGCAGGGTTGAGAGGTATTCAACCCTGCACTATAGATTTGCAGATCTGATTTTTGTATGTCAGAGGGCTGTGAATGGCGTAGTTAATCACTTATCGCCTGATAGACCACCTACCCCTTCGTCAGCATAAAAAACACATTATTTTTTATCATCAACCTGTGTCTCTCCACTGATGGATATAGATCGCCACCATACACGGTCTCCATGGAAAATTACGAACGTTACGTGCAGTGATTAATTTGATACATTATGATGATTATGATTTGATTATGATTACGCACACAAATATGAAACAAGTCCAAAGTTTTAGCGTCACGGCGTACGGATTTCACCTGATGTTTCGCAACAAGTTATGGAGGGCGGATCTGTTCGCTGATGTTACATTACATACAATACACATTACAATAGAAGCAAATGTTTGTAATAAACTACTGTTGCAACCCGACTTCATATAAAAGGTGATTCTTTTTTATATAAAGATGTATTTATACAAAATAAGATGAGGACAAACAAATATATAGATTAAGACACCGAATAATATTCTGGGGCAACTCAATTAAAAAAGAAATCGTTTTTAAAACTAAAATAAATGTGTGAGAGCTATATACTCGTATGGTCCAGTTTTTTTTTTATAGAAAAATAGGCGGCCGACGAGCATACAGTCCACCTTGTGGTAAGTGGATACCGTCGTCCATAAACATCCGCGATACATGCCACCATCAGTCCAGAATGACAAACGTTGGCACGCCCCCGGATGCGCTGCTTTACCTTTGCAGATTAAGGAATGGATTGTAAAAATGGGGAGGGAGAGGTCATCCGCTGGTAATGGGCTCTGGCATATCTCACTCACTACCGAAACAAATGCGTACATTGGGGAAATACGATAAAGTAGGAAATTCAGTACATTTGAAGGTAGTCTTCTGTGAGAGAGGGGTAACGTCGACAGTCGAGTGCGCCCAGCGGCTGTGGGAATGCAGCGTGCGCTCTCCCCCTCGCGCTCGGTAAATTTATAACGCATCGGGATAAAATGTACCCTAAATGTATGCCATAATTCATCAAATTGAATTGAATTTATGTATTTCTTTTGAATGAAACGAAAATATAACAAATAAAACATCCAAAGGTTGTCTGGAAGAGATAAAAGTTTGAGATCCCAGGTGTACACCAACACATGTTGCAAAAAGACCATTTAAACAAGTAACACGAAAAAGTACAACAGGCGGCCTTATCGGTGGCAGCCGTGGTAAGGAAAGAGCAGGTAACAATATCAAATACAGGTAGACATACATACATACATAAATACATTAATGCGTACATACAAACATAACATATATAAATACACGCATGCGCATTGGTTGTTTTTAGGGAAATCATAGGGGTTAAAGTATGAAATTGCCGTTTTATAGTAATAGATACTTTGAATTGACATAAAACCTTCATTGTGTGAGATTTTCGAGTGAAACTTTTTTCACATGATACCTATGAGGTTCTTGTTTTAAAAAATGTGCAACATTCCATTTTCGACTTTCAATTGTTTTTTTTATTCAGCTTAGACGGGAAAGATGGATACTTCGAAAATCCGAGTAATCTTTGAATACGAGTTCCGACGCGGAACTAACGCGGCAGAAACGGCTCGCAATATCAATGCTGCGTTTGGAGAGGAGACTGCTAATGAACGAACCGTGCGTTTTTGGTTTAAACGCTTTCGTAATGGAAACTTCGACTTGAAGAACGAACCACGTGGAAGACCGCCCACACAGGTGAATAACGCTGAATTGAAGGAGATGGTGGAAGCTGATCCGAGTCAAACTACCCAGGAATTAGCGGCATGGTTTAACGTTACCTTACCAACAATATTGACTCATTTGCATCAAATCAATAAGATAAAAAAATATGAAAAATGGGTGCCTCATGATTTGACTGATCTGCAGAAAGAAACGCGTGTTGAAACTTGCGTTGCCTTGTTGAATCGGTACAGAAATGAAGGAATATTGGATCGAATTGTGACATGTGACGAAAAGTGGATTTTTTACGATAACCGAAAGCGAAAAATGCAATGGCTGACCCCAGGTCAAACGCCGCAACAGTGCCCTAAGGCAAAGCTTACCAATAAAAAGGTAATGGTAACTGTTTGGTGGTCTATTCATGGTGTTATTCACTATAGCTTTCTCAGGTCTGGTCAAGCAATAACAGCAGATGTTTACTGTGCCGAACTTCGAACAATGATGGCGAAACTAGCAGTGAAACAGCCCCGACTCGTGAATCGATCTTCACCATTATTGCTCCATGATAACGCAAGACCTCATACTGCACGAGAAACCGTTGTAACTCTACAGGAGCTGCAGTTAGAAACCATACGTCATCCTCCGTACTCGCCAGACCTTGCTCCAACGGACTACCGGACTACCGTCTTTTTCGTGATTTGGACAATTTTCTACGTGGTAAAAAATTTTCTTCCCAAGAGGCAGTACAAAATGCTTTCATACAGTTTGTCGAATGTACATCCCCAGAGTTCTATCGCAAAGGCATAAATGAACTTCCGATTAGATGGCAACAATGTATAGATAATGAGGGTAAATATTTTGATTAAATAAATATGTTACATTTTAGAAAAAAACGAGTTTTAATTTTTCAGTACAATTCGGCAATTTCATACTTTAACCCCTAATATTTATCTCCGGTCTCCGACTAACCTGAATTTCAAATAGCAAAATATTATGATAACGGTTTTATATTGTACAATCACGAATCGCTTTCTTTTTGTGGAACCTTGAAAATGGAGGCGACCGGGTTAGGCTTTTGTTAGCGAACTTTTTGTTACGTTACGAAATTTGTTTTAATATTCATTCACGTAAGAAACCCAATATAAGGTTTTATAATGAATGAGTAAGGTTTTGTTCGTACAAAACCTTCGGAGGTGCTAAAAATAAGTAAAAACGAAAAACAAATGCAAATTTTATTCGTTAACAGTTATAATACGATATAACTAATGCAAAAATACTTACACGCCGACGGACGCATAAACTGCATCAAAGTATTAAATGAATTTCGATCTAAAATTCTTAGCTAAGAATATATTTAACTGTTTTAAATGAAATGTTAAATACTGATTTGTAACCTTTTAAAAGTAATCGTGTCCTGTGTGTAGCCAGTTTCGCTTATTAATAAAACCCCGTTTAAAAATGTTATAAAAAAAAACGAGATTAGATGTGATGGTGTTTAATAACATGGCGGATTTTTTATTTTAATAACGATTACCTCTGCGTTTTATGGCACTCACGGAAAGAGATGACATGATTTGTTATTTATCACTTCGGTGATTATTACAAAGCGGTTATCACACACCCCGAGGTACTATACCACCTTTATAATAGTGGACTCGCCAACCCGCTTAAAGCCATAAATCCCTCATGCACAGGACAATAAGCATGAGGAAGCCCGTGCCCAGCAGTTACGGTTTTCCACCGCATATTAACTAGAAATTATATTTCGATATCCAGTAATTTGATGCAGTTTGTGTGTCCGCCAATGTAAAGTAGTAAGCAGATGTCGTGCAGACTATCCACCCGGTATTAAAATCAATAATAATAAATACCTGAATTATATAAATAGATAATTAATATTTATGTATGAGAATCAATAAGCAAATTCGCCTTTTTTTTGTTTTTTTAGTCACATGAATAGATCACCGAATCAAACACAAATGCCGTTTATACAAATTATTAATCATTAAAACGTCTCTGTTAACGGTCGGTTAACCATAAACGTAACTGGTTCATGTTAACGGTTAAGGACATTGATTTTACTTCCCATGAAGGTGACTTACCTAAACTTTCACTGTCAATGTGCATTTTTATTAGTGGACAACAACAAAACGAAACAGAATAACTCGACAAAAGTCAAGTTATCTTCCTAAACGACTTTAATTAACTTTAACGCGAAACGTTTAATTTTCTATTAATCGATTTAATATATACGTACAAAATATGCACTTACCTATAACAAATAAATATATGCATATTTAAATTAACCTACAGCTACGTAGTATTTCAATTATTTTCTGGGTGTGGTCTCATTCGACTGCAAAGATGACATCCCTATTATTAAAAAAAAATATATATATGAAGGAGTAACCTTGTAGTGAGGATCCAAACTCTAAAAATGTAATTCATATTTTTTTATCAATCACTGCTGGAAACGGACATACACATTGTTTTTTTAAACAATGTGCATGTATGGCCTGTAGGGGATGTATGGCCTTGAAACGGCACTTCGGCCAAGCAGGTTGGCAAGTCCACTGTTTTAGAGGTGGTGTCGTTCCTCAGGGCTTGTGATAGCTGTTTTGTTAAACCTTAGTCGCCATTTATTTTACAACAAAAGATGAGGTGGTGTTGATAGACTGTTTAAACATATTGCATATAATGTAAAAAAGACGATTTTCTTTACAGACGTAAAACTGTTAAATAATAACTCTTAAAATATATATATATATATATATATGACATTATATGGCCGCCGATGCAAAAGAGATGCCGATGAATCTCGTTAAAAAATAATAAAATGTTTCAATGCCCGTTTCGTAGTCATCAAAAAAAATATAGAAACATAGGATAAAAACGGGCAAATTAACAAAACCTTTATTAGATTTAGATTATAGATAATTGTATTTAATTTATAAAGTAGGCAGCTATTGTGTTTTAAAGAAACATATTTTTAATATCGAAAATAGAGATAATGCATCCCTCCATTTGAGGCGCGAGATATAAACAATAAAAAATGTTAATTAACGTCTACTCTTCACCTTGTGAAACATGTGACATGTTATATACAAGCATTATTTCATTTGCTAATGTAATGTCTTTAACAGAACTCAATTTTTTCTACAGTCTGTGGGCGCACTCAATTCGCCACGGTGCCCCTCTCTCACAGAAGACCACTTTGAAATCTACTGCATTTCTTTATCGTACTTATCGTACTATATCATTTCTTTACTTTATCGTATTTCCACAATGTGCGTATGTGTTTCGGTAGTGAGTGAGATATGCCAGAGCCCATTCTCAATAATTCTTATCCCATCCTATCCCTCCTCATTTTCCCAATTCACTCCTTAATCTGCAAAGGTAGGCACGCATCCAGAAGCATTCTGTCACTCTGGACTGATGTTGGCATGTATCGCGGATGTCTATGGACGACAGTATCCACTTACCATCAGGTGGACTATATGCTCATCTGCAGCCTTTTTCTATAAAAATCTACTATTAAAAATTACCAACACACATTTAAAAAAATGTTTACAGTATTAACGATTATTTGTAATTAATTTGATTAAAATAATTTATATTTTATTTTTATTTATTTATAGACTTTATTGCAGATAAAAGGCGAGTTTAATGTCTTATTAAGGCATTCTCTAATAATAACCTGTGAATAATGATGTTAATGTTATAATTAATAATATATAATTTAACAATTATTGTTCAAAATTATTTTTTGCACGCCAAAAACATAATGAGATATATGCATGTATTGAAACATTATATGTATAAATTATTATGATTACGAATGTTACCTATATACTGTTAATACTCGAAAATAATGCTGAATTGTATACGACATTTAGCATTATGCTGACGTATTATTAAATATTATACGGAAGTGAAAGATTGAAATTGTCATGTCTAGAATCTGTGCCAACTCATATTTACTTTGACTTGCGTTTTTATTTTTTTATTTTATATAATTACCTGTTTAATACAATGATTCTTGTGGTGTTTGCCGGCTCTTAAATACCACCACATTTATTTACCGCCATATTTGCCTGTAGATGTCGTAAAAGGCGACTAAGAATAACAAAAGCCATTACCACAAACCCTGAAGGACTACATGACCTCCAAAGGACTGGCCAACCCGCTTGGCCTTAACGTTTTAAGGCCATACATCCCTCATGCACCAGATACCTAATGTGCATGAAGGCCTCTTCAATATCCAACAGTGGTTGACAGAAGAGCTGGTCACGTTACGTGTGTTGTTATTAATTAATAACACTACTAATATCGTCTTTTGTTTGTCCACAGAAAAAATGTCAACGTAGCCGAAGAATAAAAAATAAATCAATATGGCCGCCATGCAAATTCTCAACTCAGATGCGACAGAAAACTTTAAAATTTTAAACAATCTAAACAGCAACTGTCTAAAAATGTACGATATTGTACAGTTGGAGACGAGTAACAAAGTAATAGAAGATGAATTTAAGAATAAGTTTTGGGCTGATTGTACAAACGACAGTTTTAGAGATGTACAAAAACTAACGGATATACAGAAGTTCTATCACGGAAAGAATGTGCTGATCACTGGTGGCACGGGTAAGATTTTTTTTTAAATTATGTTTTTTTAAATATCAAGGTGTCTGACGAGCATACAGTCCACTTGGTGGTAAGTATAACAACCCGTGGACATTGGCGATACATGCCAACATCACTCCAGAATGACAAACCAGTTGACACCTTTGGAGATTTAGAAATATATTTTGAGAAACGATTGGGAAAATTGTGAAGGATGGGATCGGAATGCGCTCTGGCATATCTCACTCACTACCGGAACACGTACACATTCCGGCCGAAAGTAATACACGTCGACTATGATCGGCGTCGGCTCTGTCGTAACGGCACACGACAGAGACGACGCTCTACAAAACTAAAGCTAGCCGATATGTAGCTCTTTTTAAAGGCCGATGTGTATTACTTTCGGCCTGGTAGTGTGCGGCGTGCGTATATTAGGGGAATCGGATAATATGGGAAATGCAGTAACTTTCAAGGTAGTCTTCTGTGAGAGAGGGTTAACGTGGCCAGTCGAGTGCGCCCAGCGGTTATGGCATTGCAGCGTGCACTCTCCTCCTCCAGTTTTATTTATTTTTATTTATACAATTCTATATATATATCAATTTATAAAATGAAATAATTAAAGTTAAGATAAACTCAGCAGTCCGATACGCGCCGAAAGGGCATCTCTCTTAGGCAGAAGCTGTGACAACGACAAAACTGAAGAATACAATTACAGTTTTGACAAATGTTCTGCTGGAGCATTTTTGCTTCCGCAACTGCCTAGTTAGGGCCAAACGACCGTTTAATATTAACAATAGTTTGAACTGAGTAGGAAAATAACAACTTAAAAAACAAGACTCATCTAAATATCGTTCGCATCGCGTTCGGAGAGACGTTGCATCTCTCTGTGTGTTCTACCGCCTGTACAATGGGGAATGCTCTGAAGAATTGTTTAATATAATTCCCACCTCGGATTTCTACAACCGCACCTCCCGTCACAGAAGTGCGGTCCATCCGCATTTCCTAGAATCGGAGGCGTCGCGTACTGTTCGGTCCAAAAATTATTTTATATCGTGAACCCGTAGGCTGTGGAACGAACTGCCTCAAGAGGTCTTCCCATTAAGCTACGACATGGGGTTCTTCAAGAAAGCTGTGAATAGGATTTTTCAAGGTCGACGGCGCGTCCGCATACCCCCTGGTGTTGCAGGTGTCCATGGGCGGCGGTAACACGTGGGAATCATCACGTGGGAAAGCTTGCTCGTCTATAAAAAAAAATGGACTTGCCAAGAATACAGTTCATTTATTATAATTATCTTCATTAAACCACTTTAATTAATCTAGGCGATTAAGAAAAACTTATTGGCAGTGTGGTGTCGTGCTGCTCTGGAATAGCACTACCTCATCTCTTCCCGCGGGTGTTGTAAAAGGCGATTAAGGAACATAGATCAAAGAAAAATGGGAAGATACGGTACGTTCTTACATTTCGTCAACTGAAAATAGGCTCGAATGCACAACTACATGCACACAAACTCGTACAGCTATAATCTAAGTCACGTGGTACTACACCGAAAGACAGAGATAGAGCGATGAGCTTGAACAGTAGCAAGAGTGAGACAAGCTAAACGTGTCGCTCGCACCTGTTTCGTATAGTTTTATCTCGCTCACTCATTAATGGCCGAATGTAAACTAATAATTTAAAAAAAACTTCTAAACTATTTTCAAGTTTTACGCTTACGCTTAAGTCTACTTACGCGTTAAAACTGATTCCATGTGTCTTGATTTTGCTCCTTGAATGATTTATTCATTGAATAAATGCACAGGGCATTTTAAAATATATTTTCTACTACAAAACTGTGTTCTACTACACCGTGTGAGCGTATCACGTGTCAGCAAGTTGCTGTTCTATCGGTGACTAAACGAATCAGGTCCATTGGACTCAGTTTTGTAGGACCACGAGTAAGTCTAGGGTTGCCAGATGATAATTTGAAAAAGGAGGATTGATCGGTCTAAAAAGGAGGATTTTCTAAAAAAAAGGAAGACCTTTCACAATTAAACAAGTTTTTTTATATAATTTCCTTTATTTTAATCATATTTAGCTGAACTACAAATTTTCGAAAGAAGTTCTAGGTTTTTTAATAAATAAGTATGAAAATATTCACATAACTTGTTTTTAAAATTATATTGTGTAAGAATTAACGATTTTACTGATTCCACACTGAGTCTGTTTCTTTTTTTGCTTCATTGGGCATTAATTAGCGAGAAAACTCTTTCAACATTCGCGTTATGTGCGTTATGTGTGCGTTATGTATAAAAAAGTAAAATTCGCAGATCTTGAGCAGTTCCGAGATACATTCAATGTTTTTAACAGTTTTACAGACATATAGCAAAATGAGGACATACAGTAGTTAAGGGAGGACGGGAGGACAAATCATAGAAAAGGAGGACATGTCATCCTTTAGGATACCGTCTGCTAACCTTACGCGTAACGTATCTCCTTCCTTTTGATTTGATCTAAGCTATGGAATAACAAATCCGCTAGCTATCACAAACCTTGAGGAACTACACCATCTCTAAAAAAGAGGATTCGCCAATTTGTTTGGCTAGACTGCCGTTTTAAGGTCATAATATCCCTCGTGCACAAAACAATGTGCATGAGGAGGTCCACCTCCAGCCGTGTACGAAAAAAACGGCTGGTTAAAGTGCGATAAATGAAGACGATGAATTTGACTAAATATTACAGGTTTCCTCGGCAAGATCCTAGTAGAAAAACTGCTCCGTAGCTGTCCAGGGATAGAAAACATCTATCTGTTGGTCAGACAGAAGCGGGGGAAGGACATCTACACGAGGATAGAAGAGATATTCGATGATGCCGTGAGTATAATCATTTCTACATTTAGGTACGTTTGAATTTCGGAAAAAACTCTTCATTTTAACTAAGGGCGTTAAGCCAATTCTAAAACTCCCGTCTGTATCAGTTCTGAACTTCACAACGGGATGACATACGAGTATGTGGAGAACATGGAGGACACGTTTCATAAATAATTGAAATGTTTGGCACAAAAATGGCTTGGGCTTATACCTCGGTTATGTTCGCGGTTGGGCTAAATCAATTCAGCATATTATGTCCTTAGAATAGAGTTCAACTCTATAACTTTTTTTTAACATTTATTTTTCTAGAACGTATTTAAAATATGGATCGCATGGATGTATGAACATTTATGATATATGGCGAATATATGATAGGTAGATAATAATACTTTATTTATACACTAAAACAAAAATAAAACAATAACAAACATTGTAGACATAAAATAAACAAGAGGCGGTCTTATCGCTAAAAGCGAACCAATCCCTGTGGGTAGAGAGGAGGTAAGTATTTTAATCACAGGTTGGGATCTAAGGGCTTAAAACGCCACGCTAGCCAAACAGGTTGGCGAATCCACTCTTTGTAGGCGAGGTGGCGAAGATCTGCAGGGCTTGCAGGCCGATTTACTCTCCCTTAGACGCCTTTCACAACACCCAGGAGATAAGATGGGGTGATGCTATTCTATAGAGCTGTAGTAGATAGTGTCGATACGAGGCCTCTGTCGGTAGCCCTGATCCATAAAGTGAAATTCTAAAACGAACTAAAGAGAGAACGCTCGGTGTTTCTTTGCGGGTTAAGATTCGAAATGAAGAGATTCGTCAAAGATCGAAAGTCACCGATCAGGTGGACTGATGATGTGAAAAATGTTGGCGGTAAAGGCAGCATTTGAAGAGCCTAGACACGTGTGGTGGCGAGCTTTCTGTCATCATTACTTTCTGTAAAGTGATATTTTTATGCTTATGAATTTCTTTCTTTTTTAATTTACATAATGAAATAAACGAATTTTAGGTAATAAATTTCTCAGGGATTCAGTCATTCTTGTATAGAGCCTTTCATACCGACATTTTGATAAAATTTCGAAATCGTCTACACACCGAGACAATATTGAAAGTTATAATCATTCCATAACTTTGATTATCTCAATTCAGAGACGTTTTAGGAGTATTTGCCTAAGTATGTCTCCTATCGATTTGTTTAGGTTTGGTTGGCGGCTACAAAATCAAGAATTTTTCAAATTTAAGGATATGCCACTTTAAGTCAACATACCCACATATTACGATAAAATTATGAAGAAAAATTGTCTTGTTTTTGTTCTGTGACTATTTTAATGTTTACAATATTTTTTACCTAAAAGGTTTGAAAAAATCCAAATAAATAATGAAAATTGTATTACAATATCTTTCAAAAAGTTTCAAACCTTTCAAAGATGGTTGTTGACCGAGCAGCGTGTGACGTCATTGTCGTTGAATAGCGATCATAAAACTACAATTTTTGTTTATGTTTTTCTTCATACACAAAATAGATTCTACGTTTTAAAGTTTGTAACGTGAGGCTCTTTAAGTATTGTGTTTATTATGACATCATTATCGGGAATAGAGCGTTTAAAACTTTAAATCTCGATTATTTTGCGACGGATTTTAAAAATGTTTCCGTAGTATATATCAAATCAATATTAATTTATTATTTATAGTAACTCTGGTAAACGGTTAGCACAAATTAGAAGCTTAAGAGGGGAGAATGAGCTGAAGCGGGATGACGACAGCAGCGCTTGTTACATACAAACGTATTCCCCTAATTTCTCCCTGACTTCTGGCAATAGGGCAATTATTTTTTAATATGTTACACATATCTACCATGAGCATGTCCCTATACGTTTGGATTTTTTTGTTTAAGTAGTTATTTCTTATAGGAGCTAGGACCCTCCAAAAACAAAAGAATGCTCCGTTAAAACACTGCAAAAAGAAGTAATTTAACTACTCTTGTGTACAAAAACAAAAAGTAACCGATATTTAAAATATTCTTTAATGCAAGCCAGAAAAAAAATAGTTTCATTTTTGGAGGGAAAAACGATGATTTCCTCGAAATATTATAGGTATTATCAGCTCGAAGTGCAACTGTCCCTTTCTCACATAGAAGTTGCTCGCTGCCGAGACACCAACTGTAAAAAAAAATCTATTTTTAAAATCGGCTTTCGCTCATACGAGTACTCTCCTCTTAATGCGAACACTGCCTTACTTAGCCGTACCTCAGCGCAATGTTTACGCACCTATTGAGTTTTTAAGACAATTTTCCTTGACCACCCCAAGGTAGACTTCTTATTCTGCATTTTATTATATTAATTTATTTCGCAAACTTAAAAATATATTCAAGGAAATGCTCAAAAAGACGTATTCCAGTTCAAGGTAATTTTGTAAGTGTAGGAAATATTGTTTTAAGTCTTCAAAGCGTGCTCATATATTATATGTATATGTAGAGTTGTATGTATGCATACAGAATGAATCAAACGAAGGGTCCCCTGGGAAAAAATACCTGAATATTAAAGATTGCAAATTTTACTCACAGGAAACTTTATTTTATTTTTAAAGGTAAAGAAAACTGCTTTCATGGATTTTTGAAAAGTTTGTCTGAGCCACAACCAAACTGACACAAATGCGAAAAAAAATATCCTGTATTTTTATAACATCAATCGATTAGTATGTATTAAATTAAAACAAGAATATGAAATCGAGCAGGATCCTATAATATTTAGGGTACTTTCCCTCAACGGCCCATTGGTTTTATTCAATCTGTATGTATACCTACAGTCTTTTTTTGAGACGGGTCGGTAGGGAAAAATATAAAACTATTTGAAACTAGCTGACCCGACAGACGTTATCCTGTCCAAATTTCAATAAAAAAATTCCATAATTTCAAATTTCAACAAATATTTTTTTTCCTGAAAACTTTTACAGGACCATAACGATCAAAACAAAAAAGAATTACGCATATCCATCGTTCGAATCGTGAGTTATGGTCTTGAGTTCATACAAAAATCCTATAGAAAAAAGCACTTTAGTTTTTCCCGAATTTTATAATTTTCCGGGCAACTTTTACATCTTTTCTTTCCCTAAAAACATTATTCGGACTATTACGAACATCTTTAAATAAAAATTAGTCACATCGGTCGAGCCGTTCTCAAGTGATGCGCTTACCAACGAACAGCATTTAATTCTTATTTATATAGATAGAGAAATTCGTTCTAAGGGAATCGTGGCGTCAATTTTAGAGTTTAGAAAATATGCAATCAAAGATTTTCAAAAACTTCTACACAATCGGGACTCGAACCATTTATTTCCATTGAAAGAAGTTTTGTTTTGTTTATTGATTATTGCATTAATCGATAGTATAGATTGCTTACTCTAAAATCAACACCATGGTTCCGTTTCTCTATTTCTAATAGTTTCAAATGTTTCCATACTAACGTCTCAAATAAAGATTCCGTGTAATGATATAGTATACTTGTATATTTATATCATATATTTTAGAATACCCAATTGAACCTCTCTGATCAGCGAAAAGGTTGGCTGCCAGAGAATGCCTAAGGTATTAATCGTACCGTTTGTACGATCATGTAAAATAAATATTAATGAACCCTAACATGGACCATTATAATTGAACGCTAAAATGCAAAAAAACTTGGATGTCTGACCAGTATTTTATTGCTTTTTCAAGGAAAAATCTAATGACCTTTTGGGATCTTTTAAAACTTGAAACTAGAATTGTAACTATACACTTCTGGTGTCTATGGTCCGATTATCATAGGAAGTTCTTTATTTAATTCATTTTATATAAATACCGTTTCTTTCTTAAGTGATAAAATAGCAAAAAAAATAACCTTAAAGAACTATCGAGTTGTAAAATGATTTTTTACTAAATGTTAAAGATTTATGTCAGCTGCCAGAGCTCTTACTATAATAACTGGAGGCTAAGTTGTAGGATTGCGGCCGTTTCTTAAATGACATGTAGATACACAGTGTTGACACAGCGCACATAGAACACGCACCGTGTTTGTGCTGTTTTGCGGTATAGCGTCGTTGTCCAATGTTTTTCTCGCCAGTCGTCTACCACACTCCACGCGATCTGTACTTTTAGTTAATTCTTGTGATCATTTAATAAAATTGTATGAAGGGCAATGGAAGTTATTTAATAAATAAATAAAGGCTTTATATGTATTGTAAAACGTTTGTTTTAAAGACACGTTATTAAACTCCCATAAAGTACCTATATCTAAAATCAACAAAATCATGCATGTTTTTTATTTATGATTAATAATAATAATTCATTTGTTTGAGACCACAAGATCCATATTTCATTCTATAATTAGTGTTAGTAACAATTTTAACAGACTATGTTAGTAGTTATTATTAATATTTTATTACTAACTAGCAACTTTTTTACACATAATATATAGCCTATGTTCATCTGGAACAATGTACCTTTCAAACGGTGAAAGAATTTTTCAAATAGGTGGTTTAGGAGACTACCCTCCACATACACACAAACTCACAAAAACGCACTCTCTCTTTATTATATTAGTATAATCTAGCTTCTGCCCGCGGCTTCGCCCGCGTGTAATTACATTATCGCGGTAAATACCTTAAGTCAGTCTCTGGGTTTAGATCTATTTCCGTACCAAATTTAATTAAAATCGGTTCACTGTTTTAGCCGTGAAAAGGTAACAGAGAGGAGTCACTTTTTCGAATTTATAATATTAGTATAGATTATAGGTATATATACACACATACATAAACATACATCCACACACACATAATATACATACATATCGCATATTGTATGTTAATATATCGTGAATTAATGACATGAATATATTTGTGTTCCATTGCTATTCTGCAAGAGTGCGCACAGCAGTTCTCAACAGTGCGCATGGCTCGCTGAGAGTGCGCAAGTAGGTACATTTACTGGCATAAATCGTATTTGTATATTTTTTTATATAGGAGAGTATATTTTTTATATAGGAATTTTGTAGTAGACGAATGAGCAAGCGCTCCCACGTGATGGTAAGTGTTACCGCCGCCCATGGACACCTGCAACACCAGAGGGTATGCGGGCGCGTCGCCGACCTTGCGAAATCCTATTCACAGCTTTCTTGAAGAACTTAGTGTCTTAGTGTCTACTTTGGTTTTCTTAGTGTCTACTTTGGTTATCTTAGTGTCTACTTTGGTTTTCTTAGTGTCTACTTTGGTTTTCTTAGTGTCTACTTTGGTTTTCTTAGTGTCTACTTTGGTTTTCTTAGTGTCTACTTTGGTTTTCTTAGTGTCTACTTTGGTTTTCTTAGTGTCTACTTTGGTTTTCTTAGTGTCTACTTTGGTTTTCTTAGTGTCTACTTTGGTTTTCTTAGTGTCTACTTTGGTCTACTTACAATTAATTAAACTTTATATAACTAATTATTTTACTTTTCTCTTCACAGATATTCGACCGTCTCAAAGAAGAAGTACCAAAGTTCAGGCACAAAATCGTGCCTATCCCAGCAGACTGTGAGGCCACTGGGCTGGGGCTGTCACTCAGTGACAGACAGATTCTAACGGAAAAGGTAACCAGAAACAAAAATAATTAAACAAAAAATATTACGTACCTATGTCTGCTGATAGGTAAATGATTCTCTAACTAACCTAACGGTATAGGCAAGTGGTTTCCACCGACTATGCCATCGAAAGTCCTCTATCTATATTTTAAACTAACTCTTAAATCCTTATTAGATGTTGTCTTATTAGTCAAAGTCATATACGATACGATTCCCTTTATATTTTTTACACTCAAATTCATCCTATCCTTTCCATACCGTCTCATCGAGTAAAGAGTGTAATAATCCCAATCCCATCACCAACCCCCTATTCAAATTACAGTAATATTTGTATAAAATCTACCTATTCCGGGCGATCATGATCTTCGAATTTCGGAAAAAAAATCAATCCAGGTGTCTAAAAAACACCAGTCATATGAACAAACTGCGCGGTGCAAATTTTAATGGATTGATATGAAATTTGGCACAAGAATAGTTTGTCATTATATCTCAGTATAGTTCGAACATAAGCTGAATCGGTTCAGTAATTTTAAAATTATGACGGTGTAAACTTTTCAAAAAATCTCAACAAAGAACAATCGATGTCGATACGTACAAACTATTTATAAAAATACGGAAAACACCGAAATCTCCTTTCCAAGTGAATGAACAGTAAAAAACACTAAATATGGAGCAAATGGCGATCAAGAAAATAAAATATTTGTGAAAAATTGAAGTAAATAATTTTAAATTACTTAGAATATCCACCACAAACTTACTAAGAATATCCACCACAAACTTACTAAGAATATCCACCACAAACTTACTAAGAATATCCACCACAAACCTACTTAGAATGGATATTCTAAGTAAGTTTGTTTCTAAGTAATTTGGTAATTTGTAATAGTAATTCTAAGTAATTTGGTGGTGGATACCACAAACTTGACGGGGTCGAGCTTCGCTGGACTTCTAATTCTTTACTGTCACCACAGAACGTTAACCTTAGGTTACGGTTAGGTTGGGTTAGCCCACCTGCCATCAATTTGCTGCACATTCAGTTTTTATGTTGCTCATTTCAGTATTTCAAATTCAGTTTCTCCAGTTTTCAATTTCTCCTATTAATTCGAATTCAGTAAATAAGCTGTATTAGGTATATGAATAAATAGATACGTTTTATTAGAGTCTTTTTAAATTGTTTCAAGGGAATTATTTCACGTGAGCCATGTCGATACTTGTTACCAGTTGTAAGGGATGTGATATTTCGGATCTGAATTCGGACACGCATATATTTATACTCTTTTTCCGGTTTCGGTAACGGATATGTGTTTAATGATTTTTTTTTAATGTGTCACTGACTGGAGGCAAAGGAAAATAAAACCAAATAGGGAGTAATTGCAAGATTGCTTTCAAGTAATTATATTAACAACCAGCTGACCCGTCAGACGTTGTCTTGTCCAAAGTTCAGTTTCAATAAAAAAATTCCACGATTTCAAATTTCAATAAATTTTTTTTTTTCCTGAAAACTTTTCCAGGACCATAACGATCAAAACAAAAAAGAATTACGCATATCCATCGTTCGAATCGTGAGTTATGTATGGTCTTGAGTTCATACAAAAATCCCATAGAAAAAAGCACTTTAGTTAATCCCGAATTTTATAATTTTCCGGGCAACTTTTACATATTTTCTTTCCATAGAAACATTATTCGGACTATTACGAACATCTTTAAATAAAAATTAGTCAAATCGGTGGAGCCGTTCTCAAGTGATGCGCTTACTAACGAACAGCATTTAATTTTTATTTATATAGATCACGTCATTTACTGCTATCATCAAATCAAAATTATTTATATTAACATTCGAAACTTTTATTTCGGATTCGGTTTCGTAAAATCTTTTATTTCGGATATCCGATAGTTTCGGTCACCGTTACGGATCTCCTTATCTAGAAAGTAACTAAAATGAACTAGAAAATAACTAAAATGTTGTCATTTCCCAGGTGAACATAATCTTCCATTCGGCGGCGACGGTGAAGTTCGACGAACACCTGCGATGTGCGTTGCTAACGAATGTTCGCGCTGCGCTACACCTGTTGCGACTTGCTAGAGATATGAAGAGTTTAGATGTGAGTTCAGTTTTAAATTTTTCATTCAAAATGTCACTGATATATAACGCAAAAGTTGACTGACACACATCAACTAATTTAAAAATAAAATCATTTTACGAAATAAATAAAGTTAAAAACATGTAGTTTTGCTGTTCTATCTATAACATTCGTAACGGTCATTATTCAGTATAGTATATTATGTAAAATGACTGGGCGCCAGCGGTGCGTAGAATAAAAGATATACTAGAATAAAACAATAAATTATAAAAAAAATAAAATCTATTATAAAACTGGTACAATCGATTCTATTCTTGATACTAAATAATCTATTTGCAGCGGCGGTATTTCTATTTATATATATTTACGTATATTGTGGTATTTAATTATTATGCGTCACTCTATTAACTATAGTTTTACTTAAGCTTACCTGTCATTGCACCTACCGCCAAAGGTTGACTGGGAGATAATGCTTCTAAGTATTAAGTCCGTCTTTTGTCACTTTTGTCAAATAAAAAAAAATACTTCTTCATCCAGGCCCTCATGCATGTGTCAACAGCATACTCCTACTGCCATCTCCCCCGGATAGAAGAGCGCTTCTACTCCATGGAGGCGGATTCAGAACAGCTGTTCCAGGCGATTGAGAAGTTGAGCGATAAGGAGGTTGAACAGATTCTACCGAAGTGAGTATTTTAGCTTAGTCATGTGCATGTGAAGAGTTGTAGATTTTAAGTGATGTAGATTATTAAGCGTTACGTTGTTCAATTGTATAGAGACCATGGGAGATGATTGTATCTAGCAATGGTGAGTGGAGAGACAGAGCCTTGCTGCTTGCTCGCATTTGCTGAATTATGCCTGCCTGGTAGATTTGCATGAGACGCTATGGTTCTTTTGTATGAATGGCACTTGAGTTAAGGACAATAAGTGGTTAGAGATGAGTAAGCCATTTCGTAAGAGCGTTAGCGTTAGCCGCGGGAGAGGTTTATATCCAGTAGTGGAGAGACATACCATGTTGGTATTATAATGTGTAATCACCAAACTCAGCGCAGATATGCGATGTTGTATAACGGAGGAAAGGGCTGAGCGTGCTGCCCTGTGGGATGCCTTACTTACTACATACAAACTATAAGGCGGAGCTTTGGCTGAGATATGCTCGCCTGGTACTTTTGCTTGAGATACTATATGAACTGATAGAATGATGACGTCATCCACTTAGTAATGAAGTGGTAAAACAATGTTAAGTCGTTTGGTGATCGTAACACCGTGTGTGGGATACATCTGTATCCAACAGTGTAAAGACACGCGCTGATAGTGTTAATATACTTGTAATTGTACAGCTGAGTATTTGGTGGCGTTGTTGTACGAGGAACAAATGTCTGAGCGCGCTCTGGGATGCCATACTTACTGCATGGAAATTATAAGGCGTATTTTTTGCTGAGATATGCTCGCCTGGTATGCTGGGATTGCTAGGTAAATTAAAAGCACCCGCGGACCACGATGATGGTAACTGGTAAAACCTCATGTTTATTGGATTAATTGACATGAAACAACTTTTTTTCGATTACTGATTGCATTTTTGGCAATACAAGGCTTAAAAAATTAAATAAAAAAAAAACGTAAATCTTTACGAAAATTGACTTTGAATCACGATAGAAATTTTCAAGAACAACATAATTTCAATGAACAATGGATAGATGCAGGCTGGTGATACTGTTATTTCTCATTTTCAGGGTATTGGGACTGTGGCCCAACACATATACTTTCACCAAAGCGTTGGCGGAGAAAGAGTTGAAGGAAAATGCTGATGGCATACCGCTCGGCATATTCCGACCAGCTATAGGTAAGCATTTATCTGTTTACGTATTGTATTCATCTCAAGTAAGTGTCTATGTATAAAATATTATCATCATTAAGTTATAATATGTTGATTTGAGATATTCCCCATTCCCATCCCATCCTCTCCCTCCCAATTTTCCCAATCCATTCCTGCAAAGGTAAGCAGCATGCCAGCAGGCGTGCCAACGTTTGTCATTCTGGACTGATGTCGGCATGTATCGCAGTCGGATATGGACAACAGTATCCACTTACCATCAGGTGGACTGTATGATCGTCTGCCTTTTTTCTATAAAAAAAATATATCAAATTGCACAATCTACCCTTATTTGACATTGTTATCTGTTTCCTCCTTATCACCCATAGGTGCCCTGGAAGAGATCGCTTTGGCGCTAAAGTCGCCTGTTGTACTTTTCGTGTTATTTGGTAATGTCAATATCAATTAGAGATGTCAATTAGATTTAACACTTCTGTACACACTAAACTAAATTGTGCTTTGACATGTAATAAATATACAATAAAAAGTACAATACTACCGGGCTTTTAATGAATGTGAAGGATGGCGTGGCAATTGAGTATGGGTTGTCACGCTTAGGTATCGTCACATATCGTTTTAAGTCACGTAAAAAGAGCGCTGGATGTCTGTGGAAGGGATGTGTCTGCGCATCGGTACAGTTGCGCACAAAATTACATGACGTCCAGCGCTCTTTTTATGTTCGATACCTATACAGCTGTTATATTTTAGGGTAAACGGTTCTATGTTTTTGACGATGTCGAGTTGTACATTGATTAGGTTTAACCAAACATTTGTATACTTCATAAGTGTATTTTGAATGAATGGGGTATTTAAATAAAAACATAGTAAGTAATGTTTCTATTTACAAGATATTTAGAAAATAGGGTCCGAATAGTCCAAAAATGTGTGCATAGTTGTATTCTCTCATGACATCCAGAGTTGAAACTGACACTAGACTGAGGTTTCAAGATGGCGGCAATTACCTAGTTCCCTTTCGACCATATTCATTACGAGTTTGATCGCACAATAGTCTTCAACAAAATACAATAACACCGAATTGACCTCAACATGTGCCGTGTGGTGGGTCGGCTATTCAATAGCATCATCCTTCTCTTTCCGTGGGGTGACTGAGGCGACTAAGTAGTAACAAAGCTGCTACCACAACCCATGAGGAACTACAATACCTCTAAAAGAGTGGGGTCGCCAATGCGCTTGGCCAGCGTGGAGTTTTAAGACCACACCTCATACCCTCATACATACCTCACGCATGGGCCTTCTCAGGCGCGTAATTTAGGAGGCCCATGTCCTGCAAAGGACACTGAAAGGGCCGGTTGCATTGCATTGACCCCAACACGACGGGACTTGACACGCGGCACGAAATACCGCTAATTATGTATTTCGATAAATATTGATTTATTACTTTGAAATAAACGTTTTTGTTTCTTGTTACAGTGACATCAACGTATAAAGAACCTTTAAGATGTTGGATCGACAACATGTATGGGCCCACTGGAGTCGCTGTCGGCAGTGGTGTGTCTTAGTTTTCTAGTTAAAATATTATAAGGTCCTACAAAAATATTTTTATATATCAATCAGTAGGCACTCTAAAACTACTTACAATAACTAAAAAAATAACATGTTATTTCATAATTTTTTAGTTAAAAAATAAGTAATAGATGATTAATATGCTCGTATGTGCATAACACTATCCACACTCGCTCAGGTCTTTACCCTTTGAACGCGTCCGCTTCTGTTAGTGCGTACGCAAAAGTAGTTGTATCAACTACGTAATGTGTTATGCGCATGCGACAATTATTTATTTTTAATGTAATAAAAAAAGTCTCTTTATTTACTCTTATGTAATAACCATTACTAATATTATTACAAAATAATTTAAAACTAGCTTGAAATAACTATTAAAAATATAATGCGTGTCTATTGTAAAATTATTGTAAAAAATCGCTCAAAATATGGGATATCGGGTATAAAAGTAAGTGTATGGGGAATTTTAAAGTTGTCTGTGTATACGTCTGTTAAAATAATTAATTAGTAGTAGGTATGTATATAGGAGTAACCTTTTGCTGGCTTTTGTTATTTATTTCGTTATTTATTCTAGTGACGGGCATCCTGCGCACGATCCAGTGCCACGAGGACGTCGCGGCGGAGATCGTGCCGGTGGATTTCGTGGTCAACTCGCTCATCGCCGCCGCACACAGTGTCCACGGGGCTTATGCACAGAGGTTAGTGTTTGCGGTTCGAGGAAAGACTGAATAATTTTGAGTTTAGAAAGGTGTTCTCGGGGCACGCAGGTTCGCGATGTGAATCCTGGCCGTGATTTCACGGCGTGAATGTAAAACAGGCATAACAGGATTGTTTCACAAACGCTACAAATACTTGCTAGGCCAGAAAGTTCGGCCGCAGTCGCCACGCTAGGCCTGCCTATGTAGCAGGGACCGGTCGAAAATATATCGAAGCTGACGGTGAGTGTGACTGTGTGAATGTATGTACATATATGCATCTGAGAAGGTCTGCGGATATATGCGCTCTTTTGTGTGAGGGCGTGAACAAGGGGAAATTAAGTACAAACGGCAAAATAGATAACTTTGCATTCAATATATAGATTTTGTACACAACTGATTTATACAGCTGTGAAAGCCGTTAGTGAAATTTTGTAACACATTCAGTGAATCGGTTAAAGTCGAATAGTTATTATAAAAGATGTAACGTAGTGAATCGTAAACAATGTTACCTTATAAATTGTATAGATTTACACAAAATTAACGTAGAATAAGATCCTTTTAACTGCATCGCAGATAAATCCACATTCGGTTTTGTGAAGTGTTTATTTATCCAAATATAAAATGTCAAATATTAATATTGGAAATAAATAAATATATCTATGTGTGCGCGTGTATTGTTGCACGTAGTAGTGATGGGTAACTCCGGATTCAATGAATCAAAAGAGCGATCCACACTATAGTGCCGATCACAGTTCGTTCTCGGTCCGATCTCGGTCTGGTAAAATATTCTTAAATAAGAAACAATGTGTGCATTCATACTATCCGTAACAGTTAAGTTCCGGTCCGGTCACACTCCAGTAACGATCGGTCTCAAAGATATTTTGACGGATCTAGATCGAACTTGTCACGACATGTATCGATAGTGTGAATACTCTTCTGTTTTCGGTTCAGTCAGTTATTATCCGTGTGTGTGACAAGTGACACACGTGTCGCATGGTATTGAAATTAATGTAAATTTCAAAGTTATTCCTAGTTAATAATTAATATAATTATTATAAATATTTAATCTAATTAAATATAATTCATTATTTAATATATGACTCAAACAAAATTAATTATTGAAAAAGGTAATTATGTATAAATAATTGATTATTTACATGATTTATTATAATTAAAAAAAAATATTTATGTATCTAATTACAGGTTTACGAAAGAAATAACTTAAAAATAGTACTACTTAACTGAATTATATTACAGTTGTGAATGATATAAATTTAAATTTCAATGACATTTTTCGTCACAAATATTGCAAGCAATTTTTACTATAGCGCTATAGTGTGGATCGACCCTTAATTGTTCCACCGAATTGTTAGTTACTCCGACTCCGGTGCCGTGTGATCGCGCATCGCCACTTGTCATAGGCCCAAGCAAAAGCGAGATGCAACGATGGCATGACCTTTTTTTTTACAACCACCATTATGGAAAGGGAATGAAACGCTCTCGGAAGCTGAATAAGTAGGTGAATCATAAGAGTTAAGGAGTAGCTAAGGGAAGTCGGATCTGCAAGCGGAACAAGATTAATTGAGCTGAAACACTCCGACTCTGGGAGTGGTGACTAGTACGTAGTAAAGGCCAGTTGCCTGCAAACTTATCTATTTAGCCGTGTATACATATGTAGTTTAATGGAGATTGTTTTTGAACAGGTTCATAATACGTTAGTTGTCTGCTCCTGAAATGTTTTGTTTTGATGTTTTATTGTGATTATTGTTCTCAGTTCACCGGCCGAGCCGCCCATCTTCAACTACGTGAGCTCTATAGAGAGCAAGATCACGTGGGGCGAGTTCTCGAGCATCAACCAGGCGCGTGTCGCACGATATCCCTTCTCTAATGCCATGTGGTGAGTTCTACTTTATTCCTTTCCATTTATGAACAAAAATCCACATCAAAATAGGGATGTGAAGTTTATATGTGGTCAAAATGCATTTATTCATGCGCGACATCTATAGGGATTGTTAAACATTGCTTGATTAATTGATTTGCTTGTTTCGTTGTTATAAATACTTGCTGACAGCGTAGTTTCGCCTGAGTTCTGTAGATGGCGCTACCGCGCTTCTAACGACTTTTCATCGATTCAGTCTGTTATTGTTAAGAATCCCTGTTTTTATTTGTACTGTGAGAAGCAACATTAAAAATCAACAGTTTAAAAGTTTCCTTTCATAAATTACACCACCAAACCAATATGTAAATTAAGCTTATTGTCAAAAATGGATTTTAGATTGATAGCATTGATAGCAAGCACCCTTGGTGGTGCGTGTAGGTATATTGTCGTGGTGCAACATCCACGATACATGACCACATTAGTACACATTGGCTAACATTGACACATTGGCTAACATTGACACATTGACTAACATTGACACATTGGCTAACATTGACACATTGACTAACATTGACACATTGGCTAACATTGACTAACATTGACACATTGGCTAACATTGACACATTGGCTAACATTGACACATTGACTAACATTGACACATTGGCTAACATTGACACATTGACTAACATTGACACATTGGCTAACATTGACACATTGGCTAACATTGACACATTGACTAACATTGGCTAACATTGACACATTGGCTAACATTGACACATTGACTAACATTGACACATTGGCTAACATTGACACATTGACTAACATTGACACATTGGCTAACATTGACACATTGACTAACATTGACATATTGGCTAACATTGACACATTGACTAACATTGACACATGGACTAACATTGACACATTGGCTAACATTGACACATTGACTAACATTGATACATTGGCTAACATTGGTATATGGGAGGAAAGTGTCGTGGGAAATACAATATATTTTACGATAGTGTTCCGAGTGCGGAATCACTTGGCCAGTCGATTGCAGTCCAGCGGCTGTGGGAGTGTAGCGTTACACACACACACACACTCCCAGTTTTGCTTGTGGACGAATATTCTCAAATGTTCTTTCAGATATCTTTGCACAGATGGTGATCGTGTCTTTTCTTTTTGCAGGTACCTATCCCTGCGGATGAACCGGACGGCGGCAATGAACAGTATTTACGTATTCTTCCTACATTTGATTCCCGCAGCGTTGATAGATGGACTCGCTATTTGTATTGGAAAGAAACCAAAGTAAGTGTGATTCTACTATTATACCTGCATTCTTCACGAAATGTGAGTTTGGTATGTATATTGATAGGCAGGGCATTGTAAACCCTTTGAATATAGTGAATCCACAGGCTGCTCGTGTAAAAGTAGGTACTACAATATGCCTTAACTTTTACGGTGGCGATGGCGTTAGAATTCCTGCATCCCAGAAAACAATAGAATAAAACAATAAAGGGTCAAAGGTCGTTACTTCATTGGATAACCAACACTGATACCAGTAAACAATGGACAAACAGTAAAAGGTCAAAGGACATTGTGTAATTGGATGATCAATACCATGGCGTCGGGATTCCTGCATCTCAGCAAACAATAGAATTAAACAATAAAGGGTCAAAGGTCATTACTTCATTGGATAACCAACACTGATACCAGTACTGACACTGATACAATGGACAAACAGTAAAAGGTCAAAGGACATTGTGTAATTGGATGATCAATACCGTGGCGTCGGGATTCCTGCATCTCAGCAAACAATAGAATAAAACAATAAAGGGTCAAAGGTCATTGCTTTATTGGATAACTAATACGGGTGCGTTAGGATTCCTGCATCCCAGCAAACAATAGACAAACAATAAAGGGTCAAAGGTCATTCCTTGATTGTATAACCAATACGGGGGCGTTAGGATTCCTGCATCCCAGCAAAAAATAGATAAACAGTAAAGGGTCAAAGGTCATTCCTTAATTGGTTAACCAATACTAGGATTCCTGCATACCAGTAAACAATATACAAACAATAAAAGGTCAAATTACATTGTTTGATTGGATGACCAGGATCCCAGCAAACAATTGAATAAAACAATAAAGGGTCAAAGGACATTTCTTGATTTGATAAAGAGAGATATCTTTACTTTTTGTGTAGGTACAGCGGGCCAATCTGTCTGCCAGCATATTACTTCTGACTGTCAACGCCCTGAGTTTCCTTACATTCTATTCATCGTTCCTGAGGTCGCTAGTGACGTCACCAACATTAAGATACTATCATAATCTTGAATGTCCCCTCGAACAGTAAATAGAATGGAGAACAATAATAAAATATTGTCAAACGTTCCTTAAACAGGATGCTAAAAGTGTACCGCAAAGTGCACAAGTTCGCGGGCGTGCTCAACTACTTCTGTACGAGAGAGATCAGCTTCTGCAACCGACGCACCAGGCAGCTCTGGGACGAGATCTCCGAACAGGACAAACAGGTATTTTTTTTATGGAGAAGTGGGCGGACGAGCAAGCAGTCTCACATGATGGTAAGTGTTACCACTGCCCATGGACGCCCGCAACACCAGGCGGGTGCGCCGCCGATCTCGCAAAATCCTATGCATTACAGAGACTTGTCAACGTTTGATATTATTAATCATTTTATAATAAAATAATATCACAAGGTTCTCTTGTATCTTCCTTCAGGATCCAAGCTTCTCCTTCTCTCCAAATTAATTCCTGAAGGTCGATTGGAAAAAATTATGAATGTTATTCCAACCCACCAACAAGTAAAATGAGTGACAATGCATTTGTTATGATCTACAATAAGAGTCGGTTGTCACTTGGTCTGACGACACATTGCCGTCAGACAATCAGTCAGTGTCGTGGCTTGTATATTTAAAGGGAACTGTTCATATATTTGTCAAGACTTTCTGTCGTGTCGTA
Source organism: Sesia apiformis (assembly GCA_914767545.1). NCBI lineage: Eukaryota > Metazoa > Arthropoda > Insecta > Lepidoptera > Sesiidae > Sesia > Sesia apiformis. The sequence continues at coordinate 4,854,272 of OU611976.1, forward strand.
GTGAGTTATTGGCATTTTCTTATTGCACTGTTCACACTTGATCGTGACGGCACATTGTCATTCCAGTAGAAGTGTCGTGGTTACGATAAAACTGTCGTCGGCGACAGTATCCTTGTCGCGCCAACCGCATAGACTAGTGACGGTTCTAGTGAAAATAAAATTATTTTAGGCAATAAATCAAATGATACAAACGTGTAAAGTTTTATTTTTCTGTCTAAAACATTCGTAACCGTCGTTACTTAATACGGGTGCGGCGCGGCCGACGTGTGTAGGTACATTGCAACAGCGCGTAGAATGAAAGATATAATAGAAATGAATAATAAGTTTGGAAAAAAACCTTTTGTAAAAACTGATAGATTTGATTGTACCTACTCTCGATACAGAACAACCTATTTTCATTTTTTGCGTTATTTGACTTACACGTTGTATAAAAAAAATTGGTTATCCCACAAAAATCTACTAAAAATATGTCTCTATTCCCAGATATTTCCGTTCAGCATGTCTGAAGTGCGGTGGGAGGAGTACTTCGACGATTATTTCCTGGGAATACGGCGGTACCTGTTCAAGGAAAGTGATGATACTCTTCCGCAAGCCAGGCTCAGGTGGAAAAGGTGAGAAATTAATCAGATCATTTTTATTTTATTTCTTTAAAGTTTACATCTTTAATATCTTTTTTTTACATAAGTCATTTTCACATTACATAAATCTTCCATTTTTTTTTGTTTACATCTATTGGATGTGGGCTTTCTGCTTTAAACGAAAACTTAATTTATACAAACGTATACATTTTTAGTAAACTTAGTATATATACTAAGTTTACTTTAGTCTTGTAGTTATAATAGTCATAGTAATCAATTTGTACACATTGTACAATTTGTTTGTTGTTATTGTTAACTTTCCATTCATGTACATTGTGATCTAATCATAATTGAGAGGACACTGTTGTTTATACATTCCTTAATTTAAGAAAAAATGTCGTGTGTCGGTACCTCTCGCTGGAAATCCTATTTTAAAAAATAAATAAAAAAATATTATGAAATTTTAATCTTTAGGATTTAGAGATCATTAGACTAACAATGGGTGTCCTAAAAAGCTACCAGAAGCCCTGAGGAATTACACTACCTTATAAGAGTGTACTCACCAACCTGCTTAGCCAGTGTCCCTCATGCACAAGACAATGTCCATGAATAGGCCCATTCCAGCAGTGCATTCCAGCACGCCCATTTGCAGTGTTCAATACACTGCAAACTAACAAGACACATCCCAGGACTCTAAAGGATGAAACTTTGTGGTTACATAAATACAAAAACAGGTCTTGGTACTTACTTTCCTCTCATCGAGTATACAATTACTAAATTATGTCTAACATTTCTATTATTCTTTTCCAATTATACCCAAAATTCCTTTTATTCTGTTGCAATTATTATTCATATTCCTTTTATATTCTTTCTAATTATCACTAACATTTACATTATTCCTTTTCGGTTTTCCTAAACATGTCTAGAACACAAAGTTTTACTCACACTACTATTATTCTTTTCCAATTACCTCTCATATATCTATTATTCCTTTTCAATTACATCTCAATATTCCTGTCTAATTATCTTTCATATTCCTAATATACCTTTCCAATTATCTCTATTTAAACGTAATATTCGAAATAAAAACAAATGGAGCCTTATATTTCCAGACATAGGTGAATATCATTTTTTAAAATTGACGTTTTTTTACCATTGTTTCTTGTTACAGGTTGTACTATCTACATCAGATAGTGAAATGCATTTTCTATACGTTGGCGCTATATGCTGTATGGACAATTTTGTCCACCATCTTTCAATTATTATAAATTAATCAACTGGATTTTGCGAAATAAAAATGTTTCTTAGAGTCTGGCAAAGAAAACGTGGCATAATGTTAGAATCAAAATTCTTTATATGACAACTTTTTTAAATAAATAAATAATATGTTATGTTTAAATAAATAAATAATATAAAATAACTAGTAATTTGAACAGGCTCAAACGGACTTAAATCCAGAGCTTGAAAACATAATTCCAAAAAAGTAACTTGAATTTATAGTGTACTAGGAAAATCTTGATACGTACTGTTTATAAAGATTTGCAAATGCACGAATCGTGTAATAAATGTTGAAATTGAACTAGGAATTAATTTACCAAACAAAGTGGATTATAGAACTTATTAGTTATTATAGAAAATGAAAATAAACTGTATTAAATGAAAAGACTGTCTTCAAAAACGCGCTTAAAATTTTAACTCCATGTCCTACTGAGTGGCGCGTCGCGTCGCGAAAATATCATACATTCGCTGCGTGAGCCGCGCGTCTAGCGTTGCGGTGCGTGACGTGCGACTGTCTTCTGTTTCCGCTGCTTTGGAGCGTAATTTTATATTTAACTGCGATATATCTTTTTAAATAGAAATATTTTTAATGAATGTTTTCACTTAATAATAACCGTCAAATTTTATATTTTACCATGTCAAAATTTGAACTATTATCTATTGACAATGAACTGGGTGATCGCGTCCACAACTCCTACGCCATGCAAGACAAGTTGGTCGCGACGCGCCGCAACATAACGGTCGACGCGACGCGTCGCGCTGCTAGCGGGACAAAGCCTTAGTATCAAGTTCGTTTTTTGTAATTTTTATTTGTAAAGGCTTGAATGTAGTGTTTAAGCCTATTTGACATTTGGTTTCAATCGCAAATCGTTTTTTCGGATTATAATGCGTGTTGTCAGCACAAGGTTTTGGTACATTTACCACATTTCTTTTGTCAGACTCTAAAAAAATCCAATGGTTTAATGAAACTCCACCTTTAGTTAGACGTAGGCTACATTGTAGCTGCAATTAATTGCTAGATGTGCAATATTGCACAAAAGCTGTGCAAATTAACGCACAATTTTGTGTAAATTTAATATTACTGTAGGAAATGACCGATCGTGCGTTTGCACGATTACAAAATTACTTTTGCGTTGGTAAACAAGTTATTACGGTGACTTTAATGTTGGTTCAACTGAATTAATGTTTATATTTGTTATATTTGCGGTTGGCACGACTTAGTCGCTTATTGAATATGTTGATACTCAGCTGCAAAAGAGTTTGTTTTTATTCAAATACACGATTAGTCAATAAAATTCTACTCGAACGTTACAAAATTTCAATACAATACAATTACAATACAATACAAAATGTGTAGGTACAAACGTGAATGTTTAAAAAGTAATCTTAAATGTATATTATTATTATAACCATTGTGTAAAATAAAATTAAGAATAATAAATATTAATGACGATATTTGTGATGTTATTTGAAGGGACCTTATTGTCGATATGGAGTTGTTGACTGCTTAATAATTTCTAACTTAAAATATCGTTATTTCAAGATCATGTTTAAATATAACATCTGATTTTTAAGTCTAATAAAAATGTTATTTTTTTTAATTTTACTAGTCTGGAAAACAAATGGTATCAATAAATTCTACAGATAATGTCACATTTTTGTAAATCCATTCGAAATGGTGTTTTGTTGGTAAAAACGTCAGGGCCGCTCTTAGCGGTTTCGCCGCCCTGTGCGAGATATTCGATTGCGACCCCTCCATGTGTTTACGCTCATTTTTGTGAGAGCGCCTCTTCAATTCTAGGCGCCCTCGGCGTGCGGCGGCACCCCCCAAGCCCGGACCTCGGCGCCCCAAGCCCACCGATGCGCGGCCGGCGGCCATCGGACCTCCCGGTGGCCCGTGCGGTATCGTAATCGATATTCGTATTTTTCTTGTCTAAAAAATTTTTAATAGCGAAAAAAATACGTCCAAAGGCTACATTTTTCGCGCCCTCTTTTGTCTGCGGTCGGTCTAATTTTGTAGAGTGCCCCTCGGACCTTCGCGCCCCATGAGGCCGCACACCCCTAAACCTTGATACGAGTGATTTATGTACAAAATATTATTTTAATATAATTTCAGTCTGTGACTTCATAAGCATAAAGTACCTATCAATTTAATTAATGTTAATTTGCATCGTTATCTGAGCAAAGGAACCTTATTGTCGGTAGGTACTTATGGGACTTAGGTTAAAATTTTCTAACTGAATATTTTATTATTACAAGATTCCGTTTCAAAAAACATGCTCATACACCTGATTCTTAAGATAAAGAATTAATATTTTTAAAGATAATACTTGTAAAACCAGAATGGATAACACGAATAAGGTGCTGTGCAGACGTAACAATATTAAGTTGCCGCCACCGGCAACTAAACACAGTTGCCAGTGGCTACTACCACAACTTCAGGTCAAGCTACAAAAAAGCGAGAACAGTCAGTGACGATGGATCTCGAAGAAATAACACTTGCCGCGCTTATACGTCGACGTCAACAACATCGACTTAGAGGTTGTTGTTGCGTGTTCGCTATAAGTCACCTTAAAACAAATTTAATAGAAACACTTTTTAAATTAATATTTTCTTAGGTTTTCGCGATTACTATACATAGCAATTAAACAACTTTTAACGGTTTAAATCGCGTATATTAGACATTATTTATATCCCGACGTTTCGAACACTTTGCAGTGGACGTGGTCACGGGGTGACTAATTGATTTTATTTGTCACTTGAGTTATTAAGAAATTATTACTACCGTCTGAAATTTTTATGAACTACCGTCTGAATTTTTTTTAATCATAACATTCCCTATGCACGCAGTATTCGCTCACGGTGTCCAGAGGTCTTGCAGTATTGCGTTGGCCTTGTGATTTAATTAATTTAATGACTGGATCCTGGACTAGATTTAATGACTTTTTAAATTGCTAGTTGAGGCAACTAGAAACTTGTGAGTTAGGTACCGTGTTCGACAATCGGCAACTGTCGTCGGTTGCCGCAACACATACCTAACTAGAGTTCATACGGCTGGCAGTAAATTATAAGTTCCAAGTACTAACAGTACCTATTTTAGTACTAACAGGCAATTTCGTTAACCTTAAGCGACAATTTTTCTAAATCACGACGTTGATCGCAAGCTATATTTATAAACGTGTACGCACGTCGTACCCTTGCTAATAATAATAATAGTGAAAAAATGGATCGGCATTACCTAACTATCACGTTGTAACTAATGCCATTATACAAATACTAGCGACCCGCCCTCGCTTCGCTTCGGTTTGTGTTTTTAAAAAATTTCAAAATAAAATATAGCCTATGTGCTATTCTGATGTTATGAGCTATATTATTGTAAAGTTTCATTAAAATCCATTGAGTAGTTTTTGCGTGAAAGAGCAACAAACATCCATACATACGTCCTCACAAACTTTCGCGTTTATAATATTAAATAGGAAATAGGATTATAAAAAACCCAGTAAAACTTGATAAGTCGGCGGTTAGGAGTAGAGATGAAACGGATAGTCGTTTGGCCGGATACCGGATATTTGGCGAGCTGCAGTCGGATGGCCGGATATCCGGCGACCGGATTTACGAAAACAAGCGAAATAGCCAGTTGCCTGCGAACGCTGAAAATTTAGTCTTTATTCACCATAATCTACCACTTGTTAATTTTGAGTACCTACTAATTTTAAATATTCTCTTTGATGAAAAGAAAAAGAACAAGAAGAATGTCTTTATTGAAATTATTATAGCTTCTATATAAATAAAAAGATCCAACAGTGAGATGTTCTTATTTATTCGTAAGGTCTAAACGTCTTGCAGTTACACACAGAGAGATAGGACACACAGTAAAACAGAAGGGGATAAGTGGTGCCACCTAGCGTTATAAAATTTCAAACCTCAACAGCCTTTGTGTTATTTACGTTTTCTAATTCACTATTATGGTGATTATGATTTTGAAAATCTGCGAGGTTTTTGTAAGTTTTCAGTTTAAATATTTATCATTAAAGTGAATATTTCGGAAGGTAATTTTAATTTTTTGGAAGGTTAATTTTTGTAACTTTTTCACCTTTAAATAAAAGCCGTCATAATTATAAGCCATTTTATTATTATTTACCTCACAAAGATTCATTTATTAAAGTTGATTTTAGGAAAATATCATAGTTTTTGAATATCCGATATCCGGCCGGATATTGAGTTATTATCCGGTAACCGGCCGGAGAGTATCGGATATCCGTTTCATCTCTAGTTAGGGGTCGATATGAAAATCATTCATATGTGTAGGCCTGCACAGCGTCTAAATACCTTTTCTCAGATAATAGCTTTGTTCGCGGTAAGGATTCGGAACTGATTCTGGACTAGTACTGAACTAATTTGGAATCGTAGTAGAGCGCATGCTCGGTTATAAACCGATTCGTGATTTTTATTTCCGCGAACGATTTCGGAACCAAACTGCGTACGATCTACTGTCATCGGCAGTGTTACCAACTCTCAAAAATATTTATCCCTAAAGCTTAAGTCAAAAACCCCCAAAATCGCCCCAATTACTTAGAAATCCCCCTAAAAAAATATATAATAAAAGAAAAAATATAAATTACAAAAATGCAATGAAATTTCTTTACCTTTTAAGTCTGGATCTGTTTCCCAAATCTACGTGTGCTTCTGACTGTACATTTTTTTATTTTTAGTTTCTTTAGGCATCATTAACAAATTGCTTGTCGGCACAGCAGTACAACAACAAAATCGAATTAAACAAGTAAACAATAATCAACGTACATATGTATTTCCAGTAAGCATAGGCACAATAACCACCAGTCACCACAGAGTAGTTGTAATATATTTGTACTAGATGTTGTAAGTCGCTAGGTCAACAAATAAATATGATTAGCTATTATAGTTTGGATTGTCCCAGGGCCTATACTTTCACATAATATATGAAAAATATATATTCAAAAAAATATATGAAGAGTCAAAAAATCCCTAAAAAAACCCATCCCACTTATTTACCCCCTAAATTTGGGGGGAAAACCCCTAAGTTGGCAAGTATTTAAGTGGACCCACCAAAACAGATTACTCTTATTAGAGTATTATATAAACTTATTTATATAAACAACAAACAAAACTAACCACATTTTATTTAACCCTTAATAAATTAATAAAATTTATATTTTATTTAACTATTTAACCAGTTTATTAGTTTCTAACCAAGTGAATATAGCCGCAGCATGTATGTCAAATGTCGTTAGGTAAAAACTGCGCATGTCTGGAACTACGGATTCTTGCCAAAGTTATAGAACTGATAGAACTGATTCTGAACCGATCCTGAATCGAGTTCGACGGTTCCGCGAACACAGAACTGTAACTAGAAATTCTGAACTGTGTGTTCCGCTAACGGCATTATTTGAACTGCGCATGCGTATAGTTCCGAATCAGTTCTGAATCCTTACCGCGAACGAAGCTAATGTCACTAATGGATTTTCATCTTCCAACTAATGTCATTTTTGACATAGTTATAGTCAAACGAATATTATGACAAAGGTTTACTGTTTGTATAAATAGAATTAGGTACCTAATAATGTACCTACTATTTCAGAGTTAGTAATTACATAAAGTTTGTAATTATAATACAACAATTTGAGTTTGCCGCGTATCCCAAAATTATGGAATGAACTGTCATCAGAGGTTTTTCCATTACGCTACGATATGGGGTCTTCAAGAGAGTTGTGAAGAGGATTCTGAAAAGTCAGCAGCGCACTCACAAGCCCCCTGGTGTTGCATGTGTCCACAGGGGGGCGGTAACCATTTACCATAATGTAGTCAGGTCGCTCGACTGGTATCTATTTTATAAAAAAAAAAAAAATATTGATGTAACTAAAAAAATGAGTTTGATCTACAAAGTTGTGATTTCAGACAGCGATACTTAGCAGCCTTTGTAATTATTTGATAATGAATTGGAAAAAAGGTTTATAACCGGGTTTCGTTGACACCTTGTTAGCGATAAGGTTTTCTCCTGCGGTACGGTGAGCTCGCCGCGCCGTAGTGAAACCATATATGCTCGTTAACGGCACGGTTTTCCGCCGGCGGAGGGACGGCTGACGTATTTTTGGTGCGGACTTCGTGTGTCATTTAAGTCCGAAGGCTAAGAAAAAATTATTAAAATAACACAAAAGTCGAATCAGCACACGTAAGCGGTCGTTATTGATGTTTTATTTGAAGCTTAAGAGAGTAAAACAAGTACCTACATTAGATAATAGTTATTGTTAAATGTTTTTGATATTACTTATGCATTTTAGAAATGGGTATTTAAGCAATATTTGTTATTTTAGTTATATAAATAAATGTATGTTATAATGAAATAAAATTATTTAGAATTTTTAATTCGATAATATTATTTTCCTTCTTTCACTTCCATTAGAAAAATAGCATTATATAAGATGTGACAGATATGATTGAAAACTGAAATCATAAATTAGGAACGTAATTTTTTCAAAAATATCATTTGTTTAGTGTTGGCACAAAGCTTTCCTTCGTTGCTATAAAAACACACAAAAAATATATTTTATATGAAAATTTTTACTCTAAAGTATCTTATCCTAAGGTCTTTAGAATTACGACGGTAGTGACAGGATGAGAACAGCGAAAGATAGTGTGTGATTACGAACTGCGGGAGGCGAGTCGGAAGCTGCCGTTAAAAAATCGATTCCGTTTCTCTGGAAGGCCTCCAAAAGTTCCTTAGGAGTGCGCTACTCGTACACTTCGCTGCACACTTGAAAGAAGTTTTGTCATCCACCTTGCACTAACTTTATTCATATGAAGATGTTCATGAAGAATCCTAAGACTGTAGCTTTTGAAAGCCTTGTCCTTGCTGCTATTTCTTTCGTCTTTAGGTGTCGGTCGCTCAGAACGTCTTCCAGTAATTTGATGTTGTTTGTGAGTGCCTCAACGGGTCGACCAGGGCGAGGTTCATCGTCGATTGACTCGGTCCTAAACGAAATTGCTTACACTAATCATTGGCAGTGGAAAATGATGGAGAAGAAATCCCCGTACATATAATCCAACCTTTGTTTGATATCGGTCGGGCTTACACCTTCCTTTGTAAGGAATTCAATCACGGAACGATATTTCAGTTAAAACATTTTGAGACTTCTGGAATCGACTCTTAGAACAGGAAGTTCTAACTAACGATGATTGAAGTCTAAAAATTATACACGAATTGGCAGGATAAATGACAATTACGTCTAATGTTTTTTTAGACGTCTAGTAATATGACGGGACAGAAACTTTTTATCTATGCATTATTTGTACAATTTCTATTTAAAATTACAAAAAAAAAATGTTGCCTCTCCCTGGATAAAATCCTGACTGGATTACTCTGGAGAGGTCAATATGTGGAGTCTGTGTGGCAGCAGCGGAGCGACGGACTGATGGTAAAAAAAATACCGTTAACAATCTGTTATTTTATATTAATGTTTGAATAAATTAAAGAAAATTTACTTCATATCTTTTGTAATGTAATATCTATATCTTTAGTAAAGATGTCATGTTTAATTCATAAGATATCCTTTATTTGTATGTCTGTATGAGAATATTGGCATATTTATTTAAATGCATATAAAAATGATGGCGCGAATGATCTATCAATGTCCTGCATTAGTAGATAAACCTTTAAATAAAGGTATTAAAAACAACAGATATCTTTTATATGCTAAATAGTGTTTGAACGCGTATAGTAAAGCTATTCGTTTAACTTTTATTCCGTTCAGACCCGGTTTACAATGTAAAATGTGTACAAAACGGAAAGGTTTCAAAATAAGTTATCTTTTAACAGGTTTAAAATAAAACAACACAAATCTTCTAAAAGTTTATTTAACAAAAAAACTACACTAAGATAAGTTGCAAGTCGGAAGAAAACGTGAGATTCTTAGCAACGCAAATATTTTACAATAATAAATTATTACGGACACACGGATAAGCGAATTCATTATTAAATGCATAGAGTATGAAAAAAGTTATTACATCAAATGGGAAAATTTGCACAAAGCTCAATTCACAGACTTGGGGCAGTCTAGTGATGGGTAACTGCAGAGTCATTGGCACTTGTCGCGGGCCCAAAATCGAGATGCAACGATGGCATGTCCTTTTTTTTGCTTATGCAAAGACTTTCGGACTCTTATAAAATCATAAATTATAAAATATGAGTAATAATCAAAGAGTTAAGGAGTTACTAAGAGGAGTTGGATCCGCAAGCGGAGCAGGATTAAGTGAGTTAAAATACTCCGAGAAGTCTTCATTACCCACCACTACTTGGCATTGTTTGTAAAAATGCCGCGAAATTGACTCTTAAGATTTTTCTTCGGAGGTTTGCAATGTCATTTTGAAAAACGAAAAACTAGGATCCTCCCAGGAAACAAGTATCACGCTACCATGATATTTGCAAATAGATAAAAGAGTGCTGATAATTATTATTTATATAGGTAAGGCCCTCCTACAAAATTAGTGTAAAATATTTTAATATGTCAATTAGTACAGTAAAATATTGTATTTTACTAAAAATTTACAAGTATTTCATGATATTTTCAATATACAAAAAATTAATAATTGGTGATTAATTTACTTGTATATGCATAACACTATCCGCAATCACTCGATTTTAGGTCTTTGACCTTTGACGCGTAAGTAGGTATCAACTACGTAACGTGTTATGCACACACCAGTAAATTAATGAGCAATTATTTATTTTTAATATAAAAAAAACCATACAAATGATGTCAAATTTTATTTATATATAATAATTTTAATTATACATTTATATACAATTTATGTATATATGTTATATGCATTAGACACTTTTGAAAGAACTTTGTGCAAATGTTAACATTAAAAATACATAAAATATCATTATATTCATCTAAAATACAAAGAAAAATAACAATACATAGCTTATAAATAACGTACATTTTGAGAAATACAATCACACTAAATAAAGGTGCAGTTTCGAAGTTAAAAACTAATACAAAAACATACAAAAATGGATGGAATCAAACAGTCCAGATAATTTCATATATTATTATGTTTTTGGAATGAAACAAAGAATAATTAGTAATAAAAATTACTGCGCAGACGTGACAGTTGATTTTAAAATAAAGTTTAAAATAATTGTGTCGCGTCTGTAAAAATTTCATTACTTACTCCATGAATTGGAATGCCGAACAAATTGTGAAGTAAAAAATCATACAATTTATACAAATAAATTATCTCGTGAGATTCTGTCATTAAATAATTTAAACCACTAGTTCCATTAAAATTAATACTAAAATTAAAACAATTAATTACTCGTCTATTGATTATATCGGCGTGGTATAAAAATATTAAAATACACTCGTATAGAAAAGTCGTACGTTTTGGTTCACGATATTGTGAAAATATTTAAACATTTCAACTTAGCTCTTTAATTACTCGTACCTTGTAATAACGGGTACAATGAAGTGTTGTTAATTGTAGAAAGGAATTTAAAATTTTAGAGTTATAAAGTGGTGTAGCCATTAGTGGAGAGACAAAAGTTTAAAACCTAGACGTTAAAAAGATCGAGGGTTTCATGTCAAACCAACAACGGTTTAATGGATACATGTTTGGATAAACTGTGAAAATATGTCTGTATTTGTGAAAAAAAAAATGCTGATGGTGTGTGGTACTCACCCAGCTCGGGGCCTGAGTGCGCTGCGAGACACTACTAGCTACTGATATTTACTGGCCCCATACAAAAAGATCTTGCGGGGTCCGGGACTAGTGACTGACGGGGGCAGTCACTAGTAACAACTCGTAATGTGTCAACAATATTTGACGTAGGCAGTTTTTTTTTCTATATAAATATAAAAGGCCGGCGAGGTTGGGGCCCGGGGCTGTAGTCCACCCAAGCCCCTAGATTAGTCGGTCACTGCTTGAGATGTTATGTTTAACGGGAACCAACATTTGATCTCGCTGTAAGACGTGGAAAAGTGTGTGGGGTTTCCCCGGGAGAGGCCTTTTATATTCAGCAGTGGAGAAAGGGTCTCAGCGTGTTACCCTGTGGGATGCCATAGTTACTGTATACAAATTGTAAGATGGAGCTCTTGCTAAGTTATGTTCTCCTGGTAACTTTCCTTTAGAATGCAATGATCGTACGCGGATAGTAGCGACCGTAATGACGGTAAATGGCGATGATGGTAATCAGAGGGCCGCGGGAGAGGACTGTATCCAGGCAACGGGGACCGGCCATTGTAGTTTTCATTGAAAATTAATCTCTAAATCAACCAACATGGCAACAAAGGTAAATAATGATTAGGATTACACTTTACAAGAAAGAGTAACTCGGAACAAAAATAATAAAGATCATTTTCGGGTTAGTGGCTTCATTCCACTGACATGCTTTCGTTCAAGGGAGTTTGGAACCTAAAAGACTAAGTATGTGTAAACCTACAGATTCACGTATTACCATGAACCGAACCACAAAAAGCTCTATCAGATCTATTATTGCTATATTTATCTTCTAAAAGATAATTACTACTCTTTAAGTAATTGAAGTAAAACTATTCATCAGTCGTTATTTAAGTTATTCATAGGCCGCACCTGTTTGCTACTTCTAAATTGTCAAATTGGGTCTTAGAACATAGAACTTTAGCAATACTTTAGTCCAGTTGGATGGGTAGTTTAAGATTTTTTTTCCAAACGGAAATTTTCAGAAAAATATTAAGGAAAAATTCGTTATTTTTCCACTAAGTTTGTGGAAACATTTCTGAAATTAATCCATCCCTTCTCGGGATCAAGAAGACATTTATCCTATTTACTGATACTCTAACTTACCCAAGTTTTAGGTAATTTTAATTCTATTATTTCAAATATTTGTTTAAAATTTCAAAAGGTAAAATTTTATCGATCGATATTATCACTTATACGTGTTTCTAAATATTTTAAGAGTTACACTACAGTTCGAAAAATTCAGAAAAAAAGGTTGATTGCAAGTGGTAACCACCGTCTATAGTCCGCAAACTCAAGAAGACAAATGTACTGCCGAGTTACGAGTATCGTTGTGAAATAAGAAAGCGTTTACGAAGATAAATTATGTTTGAATATTGACAAATGGCACATTACAATGTCCTTTCCGGTAATTGTTAAATCATTTCGATTTACAGGATATATGGTATATAAAGTTTTAATAAAATTCGTAAAACCTCTCATTGGAAAATATTTTTTGGAAGACTAGATAATAAATTTCCAAACAAAATTGTTATTTTGGAATAAAGCTGTCTTGTATTTACCAATCAGAGTTTTTGTGAGGGTAAGTTGGAAGCAAGGAAAATGAGAACATACTGTAATTTACTGTAAAATATACGATTGTAATCAAATATAAGTCATAAATTGAGTCGAAAAGCACAAAAAATATATATTTTTGTTTTTGCTTGCGCCTTTCGACTCGCGTTTAGCTGCAAGCCTTAAAAAGATTTTTAAATTTTTACTTATTCACCATATTTTAGTGTTACACAATACCACAAATACAGAATCTTTCGTTTGAAATTGAATTTTTGTCCCTTGGATCAGTTATGCAGAATGGTATTCCATATTATGTTGGTTAATAAAGCATATTCTCACTTACCCTGATAGACTAAATATAACTTTACTGTCAAAAGATACAATTTTTTTTGTACTGATTATCATGTTTTCTCTCTAGGCATACACTATTATTAATTATACATTATTATTTATACTATTTTGTTATATGCCACTTTATGCAAGAAAAGAGACCTTATTGTGGATTCTAGTTTCACAGATATTGAGACTTTTCTTAGACATTAGCTAATACATATTTTTTATTGCTTATTTTAAAAACAACGAAATTTTTAATTAGAAAATATTAAACAGTCAATACCACAATAAGGTCCCTTTGATCGGATAACGTCTCATTTTATCTAATTTACATTGGGGTTTATTTTTAAATGTTTGTTACTATTTTTTTTAAAAAAATCTTCTTTAGTAAAAATGCATCTATTACTACTACCTAAAGTTACATTTAAGATATATATATCAAGACTTTAATTCAGATATATTACTACATGTTTATATATCTGTAGCTGAGAAGTAAACGACAATAAGTTTATTTTCTAAATTGTCATTTTTATAATTATTCGGGTTCCAAACGGATGTTCTAGGGATTCATATGACAAAATTTTCAGAAATGACTCCATATCGCGAATCTAATTCCGACCTCTGGTTATTATGTTCTGTGAGTAATTTTATATTTCTTAAAATAAAAATATAAAAGCCAATATAATAAATAAGGAGTGGGCACAGATTCTAAATAATTCGCATTTTTTTTTAAATTGTAAACGCGGATCTTCTTAGCCGCCATTTTAATTTCATTTTTAACACTTGTTATTCTTTACCTCTCAGCTATAATATAATAAAAGATAAACAAAAAAAAAAAAAATAGCTGGCTCCATACCTGCCAGTATCTTAACGTTTATCTATAGAAATTAGTACATAAAAAGTGTATATTTATTGCCAAAATAAATAATCTTAATTTGGCAGTGAAATTTTTTCTCCCGTGACATATACAGAATGTTTCTGAAACCTTTTCCAAAGTATGAAACCGCGTGGGATGTTACTCATGATTCTGAGTTAATTGATATGTGTACAGTTTCACTGAATTAACGCAGAAAAGTAGAAAGTGGGTTGTTCACGTGTCGAGGGTAGAATCGATTCTACTAGTTTTTACAATAGTTATCTTATTGTTTAATTATAATTATTTATTCGGAATAGTCCGTTTGCCCCTCCGGCGTCCAAATGTATTAAAAGGAAGAGGGGGGTGGGGGGGGGGGGGGGGGGCGCTTTCAGGGTTAGGTTTTGCGCGTAGGCAATACGACCGCTTTCTTTATCTCTTGGCCGACGGGACGTCGACCGAGACGGACGCCCCCGTAGGATTCGTGTCCAATTGAGTACTCTCCGGACGAACTGACGTCGCAAGAAGCGACACCGCGCCATAGTGAAACCTTGATATAGTCAGATAAATTGTGCAACGCCGAGTTCTTGGGTCGGCCCGTTACCCGTCGGTAGTGAAAATAGACTTCTCCTTGCCATCGTTGTGCTTCATGTGTACCTCCTGTGACCAATTGGACGGCCTGCAGACAGGGGACCCCCCCCCCCCCCCCCCCCCCGCCGAGTTCGCCGCAGCAGCTATATCAGGTCAGTGCGTAGGATTTCCAATGTATGGCAGTTAGGTGACCGTTTGTGAGATTTCTCGTTATAACGCGCGTATCGCGCTTGAATGCAGGTAAGAGGTCGGGCCTCACATAATTACCGCAAAGTATTGTACTCGTATATCTCTTATTTCATAGACAAGTTGGAGTGTACGCGCCGCGCCCGATCACATACTCTGTCCCAAGTAATGGACACTACGAACGTTTTATATAGAACAACATCACATGTCTATATAACTTTTAAAAGAAATTTGCTTTCACAACGGTTTTTATATTTTAAATAAGTTGACACATATGTTTCAGACTTTATGTTAAAACAGTGACACATTATATAATGTTACGATTATTTTTTCAAAAAATATCAATTGTTCGGGCTTCGTGGTTAGCTAATTTGTATGAAAACTTTGGTGAAAACTAAAAAAAAAAAACAATTGATGTTGTGTAAAATTCGTAACATCTTGATACCAATGAACTCAAAATCATGATTTAATAACTTCAGGAAAAGTTCAGCCTGTATACGAATTATAATACTTCATTCATTTTCTGAAATTTCATCTAATCTACTTTGGAGTTCATTCAGTAAATGTTTAATAAATTATTTTTTTAAAAATCATCATAAAAAAAAAACTGCTTTCACTACCACAGATAATTTAATAGTAGCCGCAGTTTATGACAATTCTCATACATTTAGAAGCGAACAACGCCATCTAGCGACTTGAGGCGATATATCAAGTGGTTGACAAACACAAAATTAGAGACAATTTATTTGGATCCATACATATAATAAAGTCGTAACAGAGCCGTGTCTTGCTTTGAAAAGGTCATTGAACCCAAAATAACAAAATTTTTAGACTTATTATCCGCCTCTCCGCCACACAAAAACTAATGGACTGATTTTAATGAAACTTGGCATAATTTATAAGCTTATATGTCGGGTAAACATTTAGGTTACTTTATTATCGTCCGATCACAACTTCATCCGATAGAAGTGGCTGGCAGCGCTAGCCTACCATAATCCTTATAAGTAACTGTAACTCTTAAAGCGATTGGCTTCTTTTCTACTAAAAATGTATGAAAAAATAAATGCTAAGCATTGAAACGCAGTCTACATCATGTTTCGCCCACGGTTTTGACATTAACTGCCTTAATATTAAAAGATCGATGGAATAATACCCTCCATTTGGGGTATTTATCAACTGTCGATTTTCCGGGACATTTTTACCCATCATCGTTTATTTGTTAGGTTTAGTTACACCGATCACGAAGGTTAAATTGAAAAAAAAACAGCGAGAAATTTTAATTATATGAAATTTTGTTAAATTTACAACTCAAGCCGCGCGCGGCGCTAGTATCGCTTGCTGACAGTCTTTGACTATTTAAGTCAGAACTGCACGTATCTACTCATTGATTATCTGTGGTACCTTACCATAAGTGGGTACAGTAAGAGACAACTCAGAGGTGGCATCGGCTAACCTCGTCAAACCGAACTTTAGCGAATGTGTAACAACAACGTTGAGGCGGGAAATAAATCGATTTCATCATTGGAACCTCTGAGTTGTGTCGTACTGTGCCTATAAATAAAAAATTATCAAAGGTGACACTTTAATGACTTATCAAAAGCCATAACTGGAATCCGGTAACAAAAACTTGGTACGTGATTTTAAAACACATCTTTAAAATCACTTACACACCATCGATCAACCAAAATACAAGAGATGGATAATACCTTGTGACAAAAGTGGTTGACAAGTGACATATATAAAATATTACTATTAACAAAACTACTTGTGATAATTAAGTTTTTTCTTTATATATTTACTTAATTTCGTAAACATATTTATCACGTAATAATAATAATAGATACTCTTTATTGCATACAATTAGCTATTACATGTGCACAAATAATAAATGACAGAATACAATAGGCGACCTTATCGCTGAGGCGACCTCTTCCAGGCAACCTTAGGATAGAGAAAAACAAAAGGGATATAGGTAGTGCAAAAAGACCGCTTATTAATACAATATTTGTATTTAGGTTTAAATTGTGATATGTGGGCGGACAAGCAAGCGGTCCCACGTGATGGTAAGTGTTACCGCCGCCCGTGGACACCTGCAACACCAGGAGGCACGCGGGTGCGCCGCCGACCTTGCAAAATCCTAAAATTATTTCTCTATTATATTTTTTTACATCGCCAACACCGTTACGTCAAAAATAATTGCATTTAATGAAAACAAGGAGAACTGTCAATAATACATTCTTGGTTAGTTTCTTACCACCAAATGACAGTTTGTATTGAAAGGGGGGACAAAATGACCGCCTTGCAAATGTCATATTTCTAGGGCCGTATTGCTATATCTCTGTATTTTGGTTGATCGATAGTACACAGTATTTAAAAGCTACGTTTTAACCATGTCTTTACTTTCAAATATAGCTCTAAAATCATAATGTCTACAATATGTACGTAACATATTGTTTTAAAGCTATTTTGATCATGTATTTAAAAACATAGCTTTAGAAACATGTACAAAACCCTCTTCAGGTTTCGGCAACTTTGTTTACATCCTGTTTACGTCTCAACACAAAAGATGTACAATAAAAAGTGTTATTAAAGATATGTGTGTATGTATGTCTGTGGATATGTTTGGATATCCATATATGAGCGGATCTGGTCGAAGACCGGAGAAGTTAATATCGGGTATTTGCGATTCTGGAAAGAAAGTGGTTTTATATTTCAAAAAATCTTGCAGGTATTTGTTTTTATAGATATTATGAGACTTTGGCCACAGTCAGAAACACGATAATCCAATGGAGAAGTGCACCGTTTTCTTAATATCTTAGATATTTTTTTTGAAAAATTGAAAAAAAAAAAAACCGTGATTTTTTAAAGATATCTTTAAAAATAGCGAAGTTGTAGCCTTTCAAAAGTTTAAATGTCGATCGAACAACGTGTGTGACGTCACGATACATTTACCGTTGAATAATAAATATCCTTAAATAGTGTTCATGAAACTATAACTTTTCGTCTACATCAGGCATGGGCAACCTTTGGGAAATCGCGAGCTAAACCGTCAGACGTTCATGATATCGTGGGCCGTAGGTAATAGTTGTGTATACAAAAAAAACGTTTATCTTATTTTATGCGTTTATTTAGTAAGCCAAAGTTACAATATCTTAATAGTGTATTTATTTATTTATTATTATTAACATTAATGGGAAGCTTGTAGTACTTGAACTTGAGTAACAAGATTATTAATGTCGGGATCAATCCCACTAATACACAGGCGCAAAGTATTTTGCAAATTTTCATCAGTAAGCCTAGTTCGACACTTCAATTTATTGGTTTTCATCACTGAAAAAAATTGTTCACGTTTATATGTGCTTCTAAATGCGCAAATCAGTTTTCTTGCAAATGCTCTCAGATGTGGATACCTTTCTTCAACAAGGTATGCCCTGTAAAAGTCACTCAGCGCGACATCTTCAAATTTCGACTTCAATAGTATGTCTTCTTGTAGCTAAATCAGCTCCATTTGCAGGTGTGCTGGGGCCTTTCCTACGTCACATTTTGTCGGAGTAGCAAATAGGTTAAAGCTGCTATCCATGTTCTTAAAGTCGGCAAATCTATTTGAAAATTGCTCCGACAGTAATATCAGTTCTTCAGCACATTGAGCATGAGCAATATTTTCATGACGGGATAGAGTTGAAAAATGGTAACAGTTTCCAGATCGCATTCGTGTTTCCCACAAACAAATTTTGTTCTGGAACGCTTTTAAATGGCTGTACAATTCGTTCACCACCTGACCTTGTTTTTGTAGTTTCAAATTTAAATCGTTTAAATGTCCCATGACGTCCACCAGAAATGCCAAGTCACACACCCATTTTGGATCACTGACTTCAGGCAGTGGTTTTTCTTTGATTTCCATAAAATCGGCTATTTCTTGTCTGAGGTCGTAAAATCTTTTTAACATTTTGCCTTTGCTTAGGCACCTTACTTAATAGTATGGTAAGCCACATCATCGTGTTCTGAAAAGAGGTCATCCAAAAATGCTTAGAACTGGCGATGGTTAAGCGCACGGGATCGTATAAAATTGATGCTCTTTACAACCACATTCATAACATTTTGCAATCTGATGGACTTGGAACATAAGTTTTGTTGGTGGATAATGCAATGGAGGATTATGAAATCGTCTTTTTCCACGTTCAGCTCAGCTGCTTTTTGTTTCAAAATGCCGCAAACAGTGCAAACCCCAACCAATCGACACCACTGCAAACCATACTGATCGATAGCAGCTCGAACCTCATCAAAAATGTCCAGTAGTAGTCCTTTTTAGCGGTTGTAGCGCCAGCAATTCTTCAGTTACATTAAAATCTTTATCTACACCTCGTAGGAAAATAGCTAATTGGCCTGTATCAGACAAGTCAGTGCTCTCGTCCAAAGCAATCGAAAACGCTTGAAATTCTGTCACACGATCAATTAACCTTTTCTTGATATCTTCAGCCATCATATCAATACGTCGAACAACAGTACGTCTTGACAAACTTATTTTTTCGAACTCTTTTTTCTTCTCCGGACATAGAATATCTGGAATTTCTAAGAGGCACTCTTTGACAAATTCTTCTTTAGCAAATGGCTTCGATGACTTTACTATTTTTGAACTGACTATGAAGCTAGCTTTCACAACACTGTCCAGTTGTGTCCTTTGTTTATGAAACATTTGTTGCTGTTTGTTCAAACCAGTGATTAACTTTTGAATTCTTTCTTTTCGTGACTGACCCGCGAGTTTATGAGTTGAGCAATATGTTTACTGGAATAATGCCGTTTCACATTGTATTCTTTCTTCTCGTTTACAAAGATTATGAAGCCTTTTAAGGTTTGTATATGTTATGACGTCATCATCGCGAGTAGCGCGTTTGAAACTTCGAATAGCTATATTTCGGTTATTTTCCAACGGAGTATAATTTTTATTCCACCATACATTAGCGTATATTTTTATTATACGAAAAATCCGCTAGTTCGAACCCCAGTGAACTTCTCCATTCTATTCAATTCTAGTCTTAAATCTAGCTTGATTAGAATGACAGCTGTCAAAGTGCCTCGAATAGTACTGGGACAATTATGATCAAATGGAGATGTGTTTATTTATCGACCGAGTGTTTATGCACCACACAAAACAATAAGTGCGTGGCACCAATGGCAGAAACCGTCTGTGATTTTTAGGATTTTCTACAGTAATTATTTTTATAGAGGACTTATTGGAGGCACTTAGACAGCTGTCATTCTAATCAAGCTAGATTAAAAAGACTGTAGTCCAAAGGATCGATCACTTGAAGAAGTTTGTCATCAGTGGTTGGATGAGAAAAAGGTCGTGTAGTAGCGAGAGGCCTATATTCAACAGTGGAGACCGACTGATAGTATTAGTGTTGTTGAAACGAATGCCGACCTCTTCAGCGCTCGAGCGCTGGCGCGCTTACTTAGTGCTAATAAATCTTAACCTTAAGCGTTTTGGACTCGAACTTTTGATTAAGAGGGTTCAAAACATCAAACATTTAAAATTTGTACTACAATGCTCACTAAATTTTAACGCTAGTCTTAAAAATTCATTAGCACTTCCTCAGCGCTCGTTTTCACAACAATAGGTATGATAACGTATCAATACTATAGACCACAGTTGTTATAGGAGCTACACTCCTGGTGTACTTCTCCCCCTACATGAATTAGGTGTAATTGGATGAGGAAAAACCCCTCGCCTCGTTATACTTTCTATTCCGCATTCATGCAAATTCTTTCTCCAAATCCATTCCTTTATTCTTTAACATTAAAATATTTTTTATATGCTTAAAATGAAACAAGTTACTACATACCTACATGCGTACAATGCAAAATAAATAACAAATACAATATTAATGCATCAAATAAAATGGATCTAACAGCAAAAAGTAATTTGAGTGAAAAGATCGTTTCAGAAAACTTTTTTGCAAACCACAGTGAATGGCACCGATTTGAAAATAAGGGGCCCCTCTCAGCCCCTCCCCTTTACCCCCGATCTCCCTTTGTCAGCTTTGTAAGGAAAATGTTACTTCCCCCCTCAGCCTGCTTACATAATATATGAATACTAGAGGTATTAAAGAGAAAAAAATGCGCGTGGCTAGTGTCGTTTACTGCCAAATTAAAAGCTAAAGTATCAATGATATTACTACAATTTAAATTTGAACATTTTCAAAAACGATCTTTGCAAAATTTCGCCTACCCACACTTACCTTCTAACAGCATATGCGAAATAAACAGCTGTTGCCAAGATAAGGGCGCGTCCAGACGGCGCGATAGATGCCGCGCCGCTGTACCTCGCCTGGCCGCACGCGGGCGGACACACCGGGATTATGGTTTCTATGTAACAATTACAATGGGGCATGCGTTACAGCACAGAGTATATGATGCTCTACGAAGCGGGAACGAGGGAGAATTTGGGGGAATAGGAGAAAAATTGGGGGAAATCGGTGAAAAATTGAATGAAATTTGGTAGGAATGGAGAAAAATTGGGTGAAAATTGGAGATAGGAGAAAAATTGCACAAATATTGGAAGATTAGAGAACAATTGGGCAAAAATTGATGGCTGGTAGATAAATTGCCGGACAAAATTGAATAAAAATTTTGCTATCAAAGATAAATTGGATGATAATTGGGGAGAAGTGAGTGAAAATTGAGACATAATGGTGCGTCTAGACGGCGTAATCGAGGGCATTGTCAAACTGCACAGCAGTTTGGCGGCGGACAATTCCATGCGAAATGTCTCAATGAATAAATAAAAATACAAAGCGGTCGGTGGCTAATGCGAGGATATAGAAAAGGGCACGTGATGGGTTTGGATTGGGTATGATGGGATATTTGAGGGCTATTCCGGAAGCCTGAAACCATGGATTCCATTCAGGATTTTGAATTTATCGACGTGAAAATTTTACAAAAAAATCTACGTTTTTGAGTTTTTAGCTAATTGAGTGTAAAGAGCAAACATTGTTATTTTAAAAAATAATAACTTTAAGGAATAAACTCAGGATCACGAGTAGAATCCATTTGGGAGTACTGCCCTCTTTAAAAAAAGTTTGTTTAAGTGCATTTTGATGACATTCGAGAAAAATGCGAGATTTTGGTAAATGCAAAATTTTGGAAATTAAAAATAGAAAGTTTAATAAAACAAATCCTCTTTGTTTTATTAAACTAATAAAACTAATTATTTATGTTAATAATTTTCATTATATTTGTTTATTATTAATATCCGAATATAATGTTATGCTTTCGTTAAAAGTGTTATTAATTCGTATTTTTCCGTAGGAGAGCAGTATAGTTCATACACCCTATGTAGTAAAATTCAATTTAACGCTTGCGAAACTGCATGCTTATGTAGGTACATGTACATTTTGCAAAGTAACCTTCGAATTTTTGGAAACGGCCATATCAATTACAAAAAAATATATACTTCAATAATGCATGCATAACGCAAGCATGCAACAAAGAACACAACAGAAACAAATCAAAATATTATTATCAAAGAAACATATCGCAGCAGACTCTTCAAAATTCTGTCATTTTTTTCATTCGATACTTTCTCGTTTCACTTAATATTTCTTTTGTATCTTAGTGTAGTTTGTAAACACACTGATTGTTGATAACGACAATGTTGAAATTATTGTAAATGATTCGACATTATTATCATATTGCTACAGAATAATATAACAGAAACTGAATTAGAGAACTTAATACTAGTTTTATAAATTACAAAATATCAAGATCATTTTGTCCTATACACACCGTATAAGAAGTGTTAATAAAACAAGATTCTGTAAATTTCCTCCCTTTAGAGAATGATTACAATTTTCCAAAAAAAAAAAAATTAATCATATCAAAAGTTTTTTGAGCTCTTTCTACTGCTAAAATATGCGACAATGGACAGTTTCGGATGTGTTAACGAGAAAAAACAGATTAAATATTTTTTTATTTATATTTGATTTTATTTTTAAGGAGGATTACTGACATGTTAAAAATATTGTAGAAGTAATATAACCTGAAAAAAATAATTACTAGACATGCCATTTAAAATTGCAAAAAAATAAGCATTTAAGTCCTAAATTTAAAAGGCCTAAATATTAACGTATAATAATAATACAAAAGCTATCGCCTATTTATTATTATCATATAAAAAAAACTATCATTATTGCAATATCGGTGTTGGTATGCCACCACTTAATAGGAACCTGATAAAAAATTAACAAGAAATAAAAATTTA
Source organism: Sesia apiformis (assembly GCA_914767545.1). Lineage (NCBI taxonomy): Eukaryota > Metazoa > Arthropoda > Insecta > Lepidoptera > Sesiidae > Sesia > Sesia apiformis. Next base: position 4,877,658 of record OU611976.1, read on the forward strand.
TTCAGATTACATTCCGCCTTATGGCAATAAGTTTTACTAAAAATAAATACGATAACAATACAAAGTCAATCTTAAATAGTCATCAATAAAAACAATCTCAGGAACAATAAAAAAAAGTTAAGTAATCATATGTCAATAAGGATACCTAACTGTTGGCATATAAGTACACTGCAACCAACAAGATAAGTAACCAATTACCAATCTTTAATTACCATGTATCGGACAGTCAGACCTTTAAAACTCCTTATCAATTGCGATACATTATTACATTTTTATAAGAAAAAAAAATCCTTTAATGTGTAGTAAGATTTCTTTTCGAATAAATGTAGATTTTTAATTTCAACTATTGATTTGAGAATTTAGTTGAAAACTTTTGCTGTAACTTACCGAATAATTCCACATTTCCTTCGTGAGTGCCGAGTTTGTTCTGCGCCTTGCAACTGAATAAGCCGTATTGGCGTTTCTCTATTGTGATCACTCGGAGAGTTGTGTCTGTGAATTCATCAGCTGTTGCAAAGTGGGAAATTCTGTAAAAAAAAAGTATTGTCAACAGCTAAAATTAAGACCATGTATCAGGAATGAGGAGATCCGTAGACGAACTAAAGTCACCGACATAGCCTCTCGGGTTAGCAAGCTGAAGTGGCAGTGGGCAGGGCACATAGCTCGAAGAACCGATGGCCGATGGGGCAGAAGGGTTCTCGAATGGAGACCACGTACCGGCGGACGAAGCCGAGGACGTCCATCTGCTAGATGGACAGACGATCTCATAAAGGTTGCGGGCACCCGCTGGATGCAGGTCGCTGCCGATAGGTCTAAATGGCGGACAATGGGGGAGGCCTATGTCCAGCAGTGGACGTCCAAGGGCTGAGAAGAAGAAGAAGAAGATATAAGGCCCTACAAAAATACTAAAACTATTATATCTAACCAAACATTGACATTATTTTTCATTAGATTTAAAATAAATAATTGGTTATTAATTTACTCCTATGTGCATAACACTATTCCCGCTTGCTCAGGTCTTTGCCCTCTGACCGTGTCTGTTTCTGTTAGGGATTAAGCTTACTATATTTTATTTATAATGTAATAAAAAAATATAGGAAAGACATGAGTGTATAAATCATCTACGAGTGTAAACGAACGTTTCCATTTTTATTCATATAAAAATGGAAACGTTCCTTTGTTCAAAATCTTAAATCTCCGAAAGTTCTTCTCCGATTGCTTTGTAATTTTGACACATTCGAATACGCGCGTGTTTTTATATATCTATCACAGGGTAAAAACATACTTTTTACCCAGAAACAGGGTAAGCGCCATCTCTTGGGCAGCTGCAGCAACGCGTGGCAGGGTACAGCTAGTTTGTAATATAATACTTTTAATGTACTGATTGACATAATAACATATTTTATACAATGTTTGTACGACTTTACACAAGACAAAATTATTATGACATTGATCATGTCAATTTTTCAATTTTTATGACAATTGAAATTAAAATAAAATGTAAAATCAGTTTAGAGTGAGCTTATTAACTATCGACATTAATCGTATTTACGTAAGGTAGTCAAGACATGGGCTTAGTTATGGACTGTTCTACATATGATGAGTTGGTGTCACATGATAAATTGACGTGACCAATAATGAGTCGGTGCGATATAGTGTTGACATGACCTATGAATGGTCGCTGTCACATATGATAAGTCGGTGTGGTGACTAGTTGATGTGAAATATCACCGAATAGACCTATTTCATTCTTTATTTCAATACATTACCTATAATGCTGATTATTGGATAATTGCACTTCGTCTTTGAGCCAAGTGATTGCTGGAGGGGGGTATGCTTCCACGTGACATTCCAAGTCCATATCGTATTGTAGAGCCTGAAGAAGAATAAATTTATTATACAGGGTGAAATAAATAATACCAGCACCTTCTTAACAGTGAATTTCTTTCGTAAAAAGTATCAAATTTTGTTCTACGACTTTTTAAAATTCAACACATCTGTTCACACAAACTGTTCATTCACTCGTACCTCGAATGTACCCTCGCACCAATTTACATACATGTAGTGGTTATTGAAAAATATAATATATGAAGATCATAGGCCATATGAAGACAGACTCCGCATTCTTTGCTTAACTAGTGTAAAGGAAAGTAGAGAAAGATCGAAACTTACAAGGTTCTCAATAACCACTATGATGTCTCATACCTGAACTCTATATACAATACGAAAGCAAACGAGAATCTGAGATGAGTTGAAGCTAATACGAACCACCGCTACCTCTAATCCGTACAATCACTTCCCTATTGTTGTAATGGGTGCTCTCTATATTTATTAAATAGGACACTCACTTATAATCCAAGACATGTAAATTAATTAATTACAGTCTGGGGTATTCTTTAACAACGTAGTCAGTCCGGTCTTCGGCTGAGAGCGAGCGAAAGAGATCGAGAGCGCAGAGGGCGCCCCGAACTGCGTTTGGTTACCACATTAATGGAACTACGTTTCGTTACTACACCTATCAAATAGAGTGATCAACTCATGGAATAATCTGCCAGACGAGATAGTTAAAAGCAGTTTAGTTAAATAAATTCAAAAAACGGTTTAGACAGAATTCAACACATGTGTATTGATATAGGCGCATCAGAGCAGCTAGCCTAATAATTAAATACTAAAAAGAAGTTTGAGTTCTTTCGTTTAGAAAATATCAAAAAAATGACAAAAAAAAAAGTAGATTGTAAGATTATTCTACAATACCGTATGGATTTTTCTGGATATCTTACCTGTCCCAATCTCGGCCTAGGTACAGTGACAACTGGTGCAAATTCGACTTCCAAGTTGATATTTCTTCTCGCACCTTTCCCTACTCCGTTTTCAGCAACACAATAGTATGTTCCTCTATCTGCTTTGTTCACCGATGTTATTTTTAGGATATTACCTCTGTGGATACACAAAAATAATACTGATACATTATACATATTTATACTCTTGACAGGTTGAATATAAATATATTTTTCTTTGTTCTTAAAACTATGAATTATGACAGCCCTCACGGAAAAGTTTAAAATACAGTGATTATTAAGAGGTGAGTATGAGCGAAAGCGGGATGACGACAGCAGTGTCTTGTCAATACAAACGTATTCCCCTATTTTCTACCTGGATTCTGGCAAAAAGGAAATCATTTTTTAATATATTACAGATGTCTACCATGAGCATGTCACTACGTTTTGATTTTTCTGATTAGTTGTGTCTTATGGGGACCTAGGGCCCTGCAAAAATATTAAATGTGCTGCTAAACGCAGCAAAAAGGAAGCCCAGTATGCAAATTTAATAACTCTTATTTAAAAAAGTAATATGTATCGACATAGAGAAACAAATAAAACGATCAATTTTTGGAGGAAACAGGGTAATGGGAAACCTAGATTTTCTCGAATAATTATAGGTATTATCAGCTTGAAGTGCAACTGTCCGTTTCTCTTAGAGAAGTTGCATCGTTCGTTGGTCGTTGGAAATTGTAAAAATACCCATTTTTGAAATCCGCTTCCGTCTCCTCTTAATCTTAGTTTTGATAGATGATAAAACCGTATATACTCGTATTGTCTGGCAAGGACTTGTGTTGATCGAACATTTTATATTTAGCACGAAACTATGATTTATTATTAACATTGCATTATGGATGACATGAAAACATTTTTTTTCCCTTCTTATAAATAATATATATACCTAATAATTATAATGATAATTCTTTTGGCGCCATTCTACTTCACTTTTTATTATATTTTAACAAGTTAGATAACATTATGATTATTGATACTGACATTATCGATTGTTGTTGATATTTTAAGAAATTGATTACAAGTGTTTAATTCAAATTATATGTATATTTACAATTAATTGTTGCACGCCTGTTGGGGCAGAACAAATGGCTCACGTTTGTAATTAACACCATATTTGTTACCCGTTTATGCAAAATAAATGATTTGATTTGATTTGAAAAACAGAAAATGTTGCATGGCATGGAAACCAATCGTAAAATGTTTTTTGGAAAAAATTTAAGATGAACGAACATAATATCTTAATAAATTAATTACCTGTAAATAGATCCACCGGTGGGCAAGATGGCGTTATTTTCACGACGCCACGAGATCTTTGGCGGTGGGAAACCACCGGCGTAACACTCCATTTGAGCACCTAGAAATATTATTTGTTATTGCAATATTTTTATCCGCGTTTACATGATGATAACAGTTGTTTATACTAATCAAGCATAATCTTGAACGACTTTCTCCATCTGCACGTGTTCGAGAAACTCTCCTCGTGTAAATGAGCCCGTATGGTATATTGGACGAATGTCGCTCTTTTCTTAATATGAATGAATAGTAAAAGTTATAAGTGTGTGTTTTGTACAGGTTATTAGGGTGCAAGCAATCGCAGGGGAGTTTTTTAAGCACACAATGTACACTTTGCTAGGTTTTTAGTGTTCTTTTTAAGACAACATATGCAGTTCTGAAGAACACTATTTTTTATGTCTAGATAATAAGTAGGGATGCGCCGAGTACTCGGCATACTCGGCAATTTTTTTAGTACTCGTACTCGGCCGATTAACTCGGTTTAAGTGACGAATACTCGGTTAAAATAATATAGTGTAAAAAAAAACTTGATTGTCTTAATTGTCATCTAATCCTCGAAAGTGGCTTTGCATTTCATATTGAAGCTTCTGTTTCACGCCTGTTATGTTTGGACATATTTCAAGAACTTCAGGCTTTGATAAATATTTTGAAAGTATGGGGTATCATTTCTGAAATCGACGAGAATGTTGAGCTGGTAATTTCTTCGAATGGTTTAAGTAACGTTATACACTCTCTGACAATTTGCCATTGACGTTCCGTTAACTGTTGAAGGTTTACTGTGCTGTGGCCGCACGTCGCGATCATGTTTAAACGTGTTCTCGCGCCCCATATCTGCGAAAACTGAACCGAGTAATTCGGCCGAGTTTATGGTTTGGCAAACATAAAACCGAGTAATACTCGACTACTCGGTAAAACTTGTACTCGGCGCATCTCCAATAATAAGAGACTTTTTAAATATTTAATTCTTTTAAAATTCGTTCATATTTTATGCCTGTATAGAAAAAGAAATTTATATCTCAATATAACTTACTCTCTTCCTCGCTCGCTACAATAGACCTGGTGGAATTATCAGAGATAATCGGCGGTCGACGCACTTGTAACTCCACTTCAGCAGTGATCTTGTTGCTGACTGTCATTATCACCTGACACTGGTACCACCCAGCATCGGTCTCTTGAAGATCTTTGATCTGTGAACAGAGCACCCTCGGTTAGTAATTGATGCTAAGAGTCCGCGAAGAGCGCTTACACAAAGTGTCAATGAAACAGCTTTGATACAATCATGATTATTTTTATTTTAATCAAATAGATGATTTTTTTTTAACATATGCCACATTTCTGCTATAAAGGTACATTAAGCTGGGCGGCTGGTAACACTGGGTTGTGTCTCGTCAACTGTCACCGAGTAAAATCCTCCGCAACTTTAATTTAAAACATTCGATTAAAATGAAAAAAAAAAAAAAAAAAAAAGATTTTTTTATCATCATCAAAGATTTAATCAAATTGATCCCTGCATTAAAATAATGCAAATGGTGAAAATTGATTCCTTTGAATCAAGAGGTTTCTTTTTCATGATTTATATGGTAGGACTGTTTACAGTACGAGTATATGTTTTGTTCTACGCGTGCTGCCGGCCCCCCGGTCTAACTAGTGAGCGCTACGAACGTTTTAGACAGAACAAGAAAACCTTGTTTGTAACTTTTATTTTTATCCCTTAAAATAACTTTATTTTTCGCTAGAACGATTCTATATATTTTAAATTGGTTGACATGTTACGGGTTTTGTGTTGTTTCGGTATCATGTAGTATATAAGGTGTAAAACTGTTTTATCTAATTAAAAGTCGAAATTTGTTTCATGATCTTTTTATTATAAATAAATAATTAATGGTTAAATTACTCGTATGTGCATAACACTATCCACACATTCGCTTTGCTAGATTTTGAACGCGTCCGCTTCTATTAGTGAGTACGCATGTAACATGTTGTGCACATACGAGGAAATTAATCACTTTTTACGTAATAAAAAAAATACATGTTAATTTTTAGCTACGTATATATAATGGTTTTAGTGTACTGTATAGCGGTACTGTAATGATAACTTACCGAAATAGTGTACGTAGCCGATGCAGGGTCGAATCTGAGCGAGAATCGCGAGTCCCTGATGATGAGCCCCGAGTTAGTCGAGAGGGGGAGGGACTCTGTCGTCTTGTGGCGGTCATATTTTACCTGTAATCAAAAATATAAGATAAGTAGGAGGTGGGCACATTACTGGAGGGTTCCTTTTATTAAGGCATTGGCAGCGTGTCTATGTTAAATGTAGGGTCTTTAGTTATACTTGTGAACGCACTCACTGTTCCCGCTTATTATGACATCTGTCACTTGTGTTTCATGGTTAGATTCGAGCATGGTTACTATGTAATTTGAATAAGCAGTACAAATAAAAAGAAGTTAATGATTAAATGCGCTGCCTATCTTTGGAGAAAGGGTTGGGAAAATCGGGAGGGATAGGATAGGGAGGAATGGGCTCTAGCACATCTCACTCACTACCGAAACACGTACGTACATTTCGGAATAGGTTAAAGTGGGAAATGCAGTACATTTCAAGGTAGTCTTCTGTGAGAGAGTGATTCAATAATATTGTGCAATGACATTTATACAATTTTATTGTTGGTCTAGGGGCCGCCTTCGACTATGATATAGCGTTTAATAGCAATAAAGGCTCGTGCATATTAAGGGTGTAGATTGTTGGCCTGAGATCTCGATTTCGAGCGACCGCAGCGCCAAAGTTTAATGTAACATCCGACGGGGCGGATGAATGACCTAGAGAGCGCGATTTTCAAAATGTTTTGCAACAAACGTTCCACGTTGAGAAATTGTTATTGAACTTGAATATTTACAGCATAACAATAACGTTGAATTTTTGGAAACTAGCTGTTGATTCTTTTTAATAGATTAATAAGAGTAGTTGAGACACAATTTTTATGTTTTTCTATCATTTGACATCTGACATTTTTGTATTCTACTTACCTAAAATTCCAACTATTTATTTATTTGTAATTTCACTACCAAAATTTATTCTAATTCGTAAAATATTCATTCAATAAAATAATTGCAAATTCAGTAGGAAGTGTGTTTATCTCTACGCAAGGAAATGTGCCTATTGCGTAAACTCAAATACTTACTTTTTGTTTACGATCACCTCGTCGATATCTAAAAAAAACCTAGGGTTTTAAAAAAAATGTCAATAAATGAAACACAAGTATAAAAATGATTTATTTACTACACAATAACAAATATGAGTCGCCATTACTCGCTATCTCAAAAGCGTGCTAGGGTTGTACAAAAATTAGTAAATAATTCATTTATTTACTAATTTTAACAGAAGTTTGTAAATTATTAATATACTAATTAAAAGTATGTAATTAAACAATAACGAAATATGAGTTCAAAATTCTAATGGTTTTTCATTCGATTACGGATCAAGTTCTGATTTCTGCTAATTTGATGATAAAATCAATGGCTATCACAAAACCTATCAGAATGAAAACGTTACCAGCTGCCCGATTCACGTAAGTAATAAAAACCGTAGCGCAGTGACGTCACTTCGTTTTTTGCAAATTTAGCCCTTTTAACCGACTTAAAAAAAGGAGAATTCTCAATTCGCTGTATTTTTGAACCAATTTTTATGATTCTTTACACCAGGTAACTCAGAAATTGTATAGTAATTGAGCTATTGGAAGATTTATGACAATCCAAGACTAGATAAGTAAGTGCGTTTAAAACAGAAAACCAAAAGGCGATTTCTAAGTTCCTAAGTTAAAACGACTTTTGGACTGGCGTGTTTACGTGAATCGACTGGCTGGGTAGTTAAGTTACCTGTATCTTTCAAAATCATTAGGCGTTCTTCTCTTTCATAACACGTAAAGCTCTTTCTTTCCTCTCTTTCATAGCCTCTATGATACTGGGCGCGTCACGAATGGGCATGCTTCGTGACTGCCGAGGATCAACTAATTCTGGAAGTAGGCAATCGTAATAAAACCTAACTAATTTCATCTCCATTTTCTCCTCCCAAAATTTGTCGTCCTTTTCTATAATATAAACTTTCATAGGTACAGTAGCACCAAACCAGATGCCAAGCATGCAAACGTTTCTTTTAGTAATATGTACCTGTCCCTGAATTTGGAAATACCAGTTATGATTTTTATTTATGACATAACCCTTGGAAGCCTTGTCCTTAACCCAAAAGGTATGTTTGGCCATTGCTTCATCAAGAGTCATGCCAGCTAAAGAATGTGGGCACTTAATTTCAATTAAACCGTTTGCATAAATGCCATCTGGTGTAGTACCAAGAAATTCATATTGATCGTCGACGAACAAACCGCAACCTTGTATACTAATATTCTCTTGAATTTCTAACTGTTTAATTGCGGTTTCTTCGTTTTCGATACCGTACCGTACAGCAGGCAAACTGGAGATATTACTACCATAAACGATTTTACGAACAAGAACAGCACAACTTGTGCTCTCTCGTTTTTTACAAACTTCCCCGAACGATGATGAGGTTAGTAATTTTCTCCTTGTACTCATCCACTCAGAACTACTTCTTTGCAAATGGGTCGACCTTTCAAGCTCCTCTCTTTCAGCACAAGACAACTTTAAATCGGCTAAAAAAGATGACTTGGCTTTCTCATATAATTCTGGACTCAGATCAGGTTTTTCGCAGTTTGGTCCATAGTGAGCGTCTTTCGATACAGCGCTGTGGCTCTTTTTCAATCTTAATTTAGGTTTAGCAATTAAACGGATTCTACGATTACAATTTTCCACTTTCGCGATCAAAGGATTAGGACTAGATTTAAATATTACTTCATGAGTTTTACTATGAATCGATCCTGTATTAAAAGACACAACAGCAGCTGCGCATCGGCCCGCGTAAGAACCACGGGAAGAATAATTTACACGCTTACCCCCTACTAATTTGGCAATCACTGCGTTAAAACTTTCAACTATATTACTTGTACAATTATGAATTAAACTTCTAGAATGATATGACAGTCTTTTACTTAAAATGTGTACCGCGTCCATTAATCCGCATCCAACAATTGCTGGAAGCAACCCAACAGGTTCTATTCGACGAGTATCAGGTCTACAGAAATACTCCTTGCAATATTGGTGATTACCAAATACGTGTTGTGGACCATTTAGGATATCTTCACTAAGATTTTTTATTTTTTCTTCGAGTGACTGATTTTGATCGCCCCAATATTTAATAGCGCATTTTACACCCGTTCTTAAACGCAAATACCTTTCTTTTAGGAATTTCCGCAATTCGCAAGGATACTTAGTGTCTTTCGACAGTTTCTCCAAGCTATTGCAGTAGTTTCGTAAAAGATGATTTTTGCATTCAATTTTCTCTACTGTTAAATTACCGTACGGTCGCGAATCTAATATTTTTTTATAAGTACTGGAATCGCCGTCTGCTACAAATTTATTATAAATTACACCGTGATCAACAATGGAACGTTTAAACCCCTCAACTATTATGGTCGATTCCATACCGGTAGATGATCCCGAATAATTCTTGAAACAACGGTGTTCCGAGGGCTGACTGTCGTTCTTTGCGGCTCGTGCACAAACTACGCAGTATTTATTTTTAACTCCAAAAAACAATACTTTATTAGTTTTAATGCCAATTATCGCAGCTGCGCCGGACAAGGCGGAAAAATTCTTACCATAAGATCTCTTGCTCCAACAACCGTCAACAGCAACAGATATTAATGGTGTACCATTTTTATCAACACTACCTATAGACACTGCGTACTCCGCTTCTTCCTTGACAGCTTCTGCCATGGAATGTGCTGCTGTCTTTTCCCACCAATCGCAAACCGTATTATTAATTTCATTGTATAATGAAGGTGACATGATTGGTAGGGCTACTGCGGCAGTTAATGTTTTTAACTGATAGTAGCTCCCACCAGATGATATGATACCAGATACAATTTGATGATTCACTTCCATTCTATCTTCTTTCTTTTCAATCAAACACACAGTAAATTTCATACTACACATACTACATTTCATGATGAGTTTTGAGTCCAGACCAACTTTTACTTCACCTATTATACTGAGGTAACTTAACTTACAATCCATTGGACCGTGGTCCCCTATGGCCTGAAGAGCTTTAAAAAAAAAAGAAACGTCTACAACTCTACGCCCAACTTCCATTTCATCCACCTTTCCCTCTTGGTCGTTTTCAATAACTAGTTCCTGTAAAGAAAGATAATGGCTTGATTTTTTTTATAAAAAATAATTCAAAATTTAAAAAAATGCAAAAGAATTAATACAATATTAGGTTCCTGATGAATAGAAATTATAATTTCTTTACGCATTAGGTATTGTTTTTTTATGACGTCACCTATTTGAACGTAAATTTTCTTTTGAGAAAGTAATTGAGAAGTATTTCGGTACTAAGGTGTTTGTCTCTCGATGAAAATAATAAATATTGCAAGAAAAATCTATAGGTAGGTATTGAGATTTTGTCTTCGCCCATCACTAACTAAGTAGTTTGTTTATTTATGTAACAAGTCTACAAGAATTACGTATAACAACTTACCTCTATACAGCGCGTAGCATTGTTGCTCAGAGTCTCGGCCCCAAGGTTTTCTTTATTTTCAATACTGGAAATATTATTCATCAATATTATCCACTTTTTATTTATTTTGTACAACCCTAAGCCAGACGCTAGGCGCCTCGCGTCTGTTTGGCGGTATAGGTATGTCGACAAAGTTGCGCTGTCGCCTACCTACTTCCACAATTTGATATTTAGACAATACTAGCCGACCCGGCGAACTCCGTATCGCCTTTTTTTTTTTTTAAAAATCCTATTATTTTGATATTACATACAGATACTTCAATTTTATTTATCAGTATAGATATAGATAATACAAACCAATATTTACATGTTATTGTAGGTATATGTCTGAATCGGGCGATCTAAATCATATGACATATTGTATTAGCTTTGTAATGTACCCTGTTCAAATGCGATAATAAATAAGTAGGGAGGAACTTACATTTTATTCCGAGATCTTTTGGCTTTCATATTTTTATAATGCGTACAAAACTTTCTTTTCCCTGGCATGCCACTCAAATTCAATCAGTCCTGCGAAAAAAATAGCCTATGTTACTCAGTGATAATGTAGCTTTCGAATGATAAAAGAATTATTAAAATCAGTCCAGTACTTTTTGAGTTTATTCGTTACATACAAAAATCCAAATCTTTCCTCTTTATAATACCTATTAGTGTAGATATTGTATTTTTTACGATTTATATCTAGTTCCATCATGGTTTTCTTTCAGACATTCATTATATCGATACTTTCTACTAACTGAAAATAAATTAATTATAAAAATGTTATACTTACAGTTTTTTACAAAAAACACAAATTCACAATACGTAATTCTGCTGTCTGCAGCCGACAAGCGTGGTGTCGCGTTCACTTACAGAAAGGAACTGCCGCTGCAGACCACCGAGATTGCACGAATGAAACGAACGTTTTATTTATACAGTAAATACAGTAAAAAAATCCAACAAAAATACACAATAGAAACTTTTAGGCATTTTTTTTGTTTTATCCGGCAAATGAGAGAGTACACATCGCATTATAAAATCATGATAATTAAAAACAGGAATTATTCATACCCTGAACTTGGGGTACAACTTAGATTCAAACGATATTGCTGATAGGCAATCCCTTTTTAAATACGTATTTGCCAAATACAAAGCATAATAAAATTACCTTTAATTACAAAAAAAATTCATTGTTTCATGTCCATTAACACAGAATCATCAGCAGAAGTCATGGTATTAACTTCAGCAACTAACGAGTATTTAACACATCCTGTATGAATCGTCTTTATTATTCTTTTCAATTAAATTGATTTTACACCAATTTAGTTGCAGACACCCCATGGATAACCCCATAAGCAAACATTTAACCCATATTTACACAGTACTTTGTTTGTCTATTATATTAAGTGCACTTAAGTTCATAGACACACTTAGATTGCCCCTTGACTTTGCCTGTTTATTATTGAGTTGCTTAAACATTCCTAAAGCATTGGCTAACGGAGCGTTCGCGTGATTACAAACTTTTTTTGCGTTTGCAACAAGTTATACGATATTGCACGTAAATTGTATATTGTACTTGTATTATCTCGACGAGTAAAAATAAAGATTTTTAATTTCTACTAAGTATATTTATAAAAGGTAAACAAAAACCCTTAATTTTACGCATTGAGACCCAATTTATTATACAAAACGCGAAAGTTTACAAATTTATACGACGATTTTAAAGTTCATTTTCGTTTCTCTATTTGAATGAGTAGATTTGTTCTACAACGTTGTATTATAATTGCGATTGGCGCTATCTAATCAATCACATATTGAATAAGTTGACAATGGACTTGAGGTTTATAGTTGTGCGAACCATCGATTTGAGAATACTTACTAGATATGCTAATCCAATTAGAGTTACCTATATTGGCAACACTGTAAATTAGACAGCTGTCAATAATGGCACGTGTTTGATACATCAAATATTAATTTGAAACAACACATTTACGAAATGGATCGCTTAACCACCGTTCATCGCATTAAAATTGTTGAATTGTTCTACAGAAATAACAATTCTATACCAACTGTGTATCGATGTTTACGGGAAGATTATGGTCAATCTAATCGTCTTACCGAGCGAACAATTCGTAACATAGTGAAAAAATTTGAGGAAACTGGAAGCATTGGAGATAGGGTAAGCCGTGTGCATCATCGTGGTGCACGTTCAGGCGAGAATATTGCTGCTGTGAGTGATAGTATGGCCGAAGACCCAGAATTATCGATTCGTCGCCGTTCGCAGTTTGGGCCTTTCTTATGGCTCCCTTTGGAGCATTTTGCATAAGGACTTGCACCTACACCCGTATAAAATTCAGTTAACACAAGAACTGAAGCCCAGAGATCATGGACAGCGAAGAATTTACGCAGATTGGGTGTTAGAGCAACAGGACGTTGATGCCGATTTTTCAAATAAAATTTTCTTCCCTGATGAGGCACATTTTCAACTCTCTGTGTATGTTAATAAACAAAATTGCCGCATATGGGGTGATGAAAATCCTCACGTGATACATGAGACACTATTGCATGCCCAAAAAGTAACTGTGTGGTGTGCATTGTGGTGAGGTGGCGTAATTGGGCCTTACTTTTTTGAAAACAATGAAGGTCAGACAGTAACTGTCAACAGTGAGCTCTATAGGCGCATGATAACCAATTGTTTTTGGCACAAAATCAAAGATATTGATGTGGGAGACATGTGGTTTCAGCAAGACGGCACAAGTTGCCACAAATCGCGTGTAACGTTAGCTGTTTTGCATGAAAAGTTCAGAGGTTGCATTATTTCAAGTTGCGGTGACGTCAACTGGCCGCCAAGATCATGTAATTTAACATCGTTGAATTTTTTTGTGGGGTTTTCTTAAGAGTAGCGTCTACGCCAACAAACCTGCAACGTTGGAGCACCTAAAAACTAACATCCACCAAGTTATAGCCGAGATAACCCCCGAAACTTACGAAAAAGTCATCGAAAATTACCTCGAAGGAATCAACTGCTGCAGAAGGTCCAGTGGAGGCCATTTGCCTGACATCATTTTCCATAATTAATGAATAATACCAAATATTCGATTAATAAAAAAAAACTAAGATAATGTTACACATTTTGTGTGTCTTCTTAAATAAAAGTTAGCACTTTACTTTACAAGCACTGTAGTTCAGTAGTTCTCGAATTATTGAATTTGAAACTGGAATCATTCTAATAACGTAGTCTCATCTACTTAAAATCCCCCCCCCCCCCCCCCCCCAAAGTTACCAACGAAGTCTCTTTGATGATAATGTATGTGTTATCTAATCTACTCCATATAAACCAGTGGTACCCAAAGTTTCAGTGGCCCGGGGTGTAGCGACATCCTCACAAGAATACCCCGATATATTACACAATTTTGATAATTTTATTTCCATGTTCAATTCAAAGTCACACCAGGTGACATCTAGCGGGACTTGTGCAAATATTTTTGACTTCGAAATAATTCTTAGGACTCCGGAGGGTGCACGCCGCAAATTATCAACCACTGGGTACACTTGACTGGCCGTTATCCCCTTTTCTGTGGAAGACTACCGAAGTACTACAGAAGTGTACTGCACACAGTAGTGTGCGTGTGAGAGAAATATGCCCGAGCCCATTCCTATACCAATTCATCCCTCCCCATTTTCCCAACCCTTTCTCCCGATACATTCCTAAATCTCTGACCGTAGGCGTCGCGTCCGGGTGCTAACGTTTGTCATTCAGATATGATGTTAGCATGTACCGCTGAGATGTCTATGGACTGTCTGCTTGTTTGCCATTCTCTTTAAGAGGAATACCTTCAAATTACCTTCATTGTAACTAGACTACTAAAACAATACCCTCTTCTTACTTCCACAGTTGGACAAAAATAAGGATCATATCATTGATGTGAGGAAGAATGTAATTGCAATCTATTTGGGTATATCCTTGCTTCTTCAGTAAGCTGTAGTATAAAATGAATTGTATTTTATATTTACATGGAAAATTAAATTTCAAGGAACACAATATATAAACAAGAGTTTAGAGAGACAGACAATAATTAAATCCAATAAGTTTACACAGAGATTATCTAAGGTTACAGACAAGCGTAAGGATAATATAATGGAGACAATTTGTGTGATTTTTGAAAAAAAAAACATCTAGTTAGGTGGGGAGCTGAAAAACCGATTTGAAAGTAGATTTCTTACCATAGGGGGCTTAGTATGGAGCAAATCAAGGTCTACAGATTGCTTAAAGCGCTCTGTATTCTTGATATGGTATTCGTTTACTTTTTATATTATTTCATTTATATTTAATTTATTCATTTATATATGTATAGTATTTTATTTGATTGATTGCAAGATATTTTATTCACATTGTATTCTGACGTTGCTCTGCAAAAGACTTTCCGATAGTACTGAATCTACTTTCTTTCAGTCTGTTATGTGGTCAAGTGAATGCAAGAAGTAATTTCTGACTGCACGCAGTTAGATAGACGCGCCCCAGTCACAGGACGGTCTGGTCGGTTACTGTTTTATACTTTTTGTGTATGTACCTACTAACACTACTTCATAGTTTGTTTAATAATTATTTAAAAAAAAAACACGGTTCTAAACCATTCCTTTATTATTCAAATCCGGTCCAGTGGTTTGTGTGATGTTGCATTCAGAGATTTGGAACACATCCGCCAGATTACACTTCGTTATAAATCTTTTTTTATTATTAATGGTTATTTTATTAATAATACACTTTGGTCATAAATGACGAATATGGAAAACGGCTAAAAACATAAATTGACGAAAAGATACCAAAAATTGTCCTTTTCAGCTCTATATCATTCCTACTTTATTAATTTATATATATATTGCAATGACAGACATGAATTTGTTACCATTCTATTATACATATAGATATAGATAGATATCCACGTATTTGACTATAGATATCTGGATTGAGTGGCCAGCGTTTATAACGACGAAGTCCAAACACTGAGATCGTGAGAAATTGACATTAAACTACATCCCGCCTCTTTTTATTCCAGTATAATATCTTCTAAACAAACGCACAAAGGGACTATTGCCCTCCTCAATGTCGTGATACATATTTAATTAATTGTCAATGTCCCCATATTACGGTTCGGTGACTCACTGATTTACAATGTAGAGGGAGAGAGTAGTTCAATGTGAAAGTAACTAAATTGTTTTTATGACTCTTTTGATTCTATTTGATTAGTCAAGATTCCAAGCTTGAATTGGAATCTGAGTCTAGAGTTCAGTAGTCTTCTTTATAATGACCGAGCCTTGAGTCTCGTTTGGCCAGCATGCTGCTTAAGGCCATATCTCTGTCATGCACGGGACAATGTGGATAAGGAGGTCCCTTCAATATAGTTGCGCCAAAATTTGTATAACGTGTATATAAACGTATATAGTTTTGCTATTTAGAGGGAAACGCAGTGTAGAATGACTTGAAGACGAAGACAAACTCTTTATTGTACACCAATACACGTTGCAAAAAGACAATTTAAGTAACATGAATAGTGCAACAGGCGACCTTATCGCCAAAGCGATCCCTTCCAGGCAACCTTTGGGTGGTAAGCAGAAAATAGATAATATCAAAAATGAAGACGTTCGCCGGTGGTGGCTGAATGAGAAGAATGGAAGACCGTGAGTGAAGAAGAGCCTTGAGAGAGGCTTATATCCAGCTGTGAAGGGATGATAGCCTAGAGGTATTTATACTCCACTAATATTTATGTGATTGTGAGTTCAAATCCTCAGCCTGTACCATTAAGTTTCCACATAAGTACAGATTTTTCAAAAATTGTCACTAGCTCATTGGCTAGCTCACTAGCTGAACAATCCGCTCCAGAAATAGTAAATATATCTGGAATATGTGATCCACCAATTCACACTGTGCCCGCGTGGTGGATTGTGGTCCGAAATCCTTCAGTGCTTTATGAGGGGAGGCCTGTGGCCTGCAGTGGGACGTTATAGGCTGATACAAGATACACGACATTGTTGTAATATTAGAAAATTAATGATACGTTACCCAAACAACAGGATAGTCCTGTCCATAATGCACAGAGCAATCCAAGTCGACTTGCCCACCAATGTCCCGGATCTGTTCTTGAGTGATGTGAGATATGGTTGGGGTACGCTGACTGACCACTGTGGACATACAAACAATTTTGTATACAATATGTGACTGAAATAGTGTAAAAATTGAAAATGGGTTGTTCACTATCAAGAGTGGAATTACTACTACCAGTTTTTAAAATTGTTTTTTTTTTTCATAACTTATTGTTCATTTCTAGTATGTATATGTGACCATATGTCCCATTTTGAATGGGAACATTCCGTTTTCAGGTGATCTGTCCCGTTGTCCTCAATTTAAGCTTCAGGGTGCCAAAATATGCCATTCTGCCAAGCTAAGATACTGCAATTACGAGTATGTATTTTGAAGGAAAGGCGGAAAAAACAAATGTTGACATTGGTGTTGAGAACTGAACTGCAGTTCTCAAAGCAATGCTTAATTACTATGAGTATTCCAGAATTCTGTCAGGCATTTCATTCTTATCCATTGTTCCATTAGATTGTTATTTTTAGCAAATTGCTCATGTGAAAATATCAAACATAAAAAAAGATATGATTAGGCACTTTATTTTTTTCTGTTTGATATTGTTTTTTACAAATGTTAATACTTTTTTTAAATAAATTCTTTTATTTACCAAAGATTTGGAAGGTGTCCTGTTTTGGTGTTGGTACAAGTTGGAATTTTTTACAGATGGTGGAGATATGTGTACAACATAATATAGACTTTTTATACGTAGTCGTAAGCACATAGTAGTGACATTTTAGAGACTTTACTATATAATAAGAGGATATTTGACTTCTGTAAATGAGTATCAATGGTATTATCCTTTTTAAAGTTAATAAATAAGGTTTAATTGCATATGTAAGTCCTTGGGAAAGGACTTGGGAAAGGTATGTTAGTGTACCATTTACCTGACAATTATTTCTTAACTCTCCAATCCAAAAGTTGTCTAGAAGAGATCGCCATTATAAGTGATGACTGGCTTTTGTACTGTTTTAATTTTTTTGTATTACATTGTAATCTAATCTTAATCTGACTTACTTTAAATTACTTTTATTTGAGAACCAATTAGCCCAGTTTGTAGTGTCCCTGTTGCCTGGTGTGCAATAGGTCCCTGAGTTTATATGTATAAAGACAGTTGTTTGTTTGGGTCTGGATGTTGCATGTGTTGTGTTCATCTTTGCATTTGTCTCTGGGTCCATTGCAGAGGGAATCCCAGTGTGGGACATTGTGTGGTTATTAAATTAAAAAAATAAACCCTATTCCTAATTCCCCAAAGATAGGCAGCACATACCTATGAGAGAAACAAGCATGTACCACAGATATCTATGGGTCGACAGTGACCACATACATCATAAGGCAAATTACTCTACTACTACCATTGTAATATGTATATTATAACAAACAAAAATAGTTATACTATTTATTAAGCTCGACAATATAATGTACCCATTGCTATATAGTTGTTATCAACATTACGCCGTGATTGATAACAACTACCGGTAATCTCGGTTTGGAAGTGAATTAACAACTGAAATAAAGCATAATAGTTCTAAATTATTTCATTTCACACCCCCTTTCAATTAGTATCCATTCAGGTAGAAAATATAGGACTTTAAAATACATTATCGTTAACATAAACATGATAATTACCTACTACAGGAATAATTTAAAATTCGACACCCAAATTCTAGTTTTGAAACTGACAAATGGCCAGTAATAAAAGGGTTTACACGTTTTAATTTATAACTAAGAGTACTTAATAAAACGTATCATGGGGTAGGGATCACCCTTCACCTATAGCATCCTGTTTTTTACCATTGGAGCGAAAAACGAATCGATAAAAATCGAGGGGACAGAATTCCCGCCGAAAAATAGAATTATTGCAACAATTTTGCATTGTAAACGTGTTCTTTATTTAAAAAAGAAGCGCCGTAAACAACGCTGCATTAGTCATTAATTAAAACCTTTGCCTACAGAAATATATATAAAAACATTGTGCACTGGCCGGAAAATTGAATGCCCGTAACTATTTGTAAATTTTAATGTATTAGCACATTTATATAATAAAAACTACGGCTTAAAAGGCTTAATTAACAAGGAAGGTGTTGAAAAGGGTGTGTCTATTACGTGCTAGAGGAATAAAATAATTAGCAAAGATTTTCATACAATGCATGGAAATCTTACCCTATAGCCTACCAAAAGTAAGCCAAATTATGCGTTTTTATAGCATGGGGCTTTAAGAGAAAGCAATAATAAACGGAAGTTAACTCACCAGCAGATGCTAAACACAGTAAAGCAGCAAAATATTTATTATTCGCCATTGTAAAAACACGACGCTTATAGAGATCTCACAACAAAACACTCGTTTCATTCGGGTCGGTCCGTCCGTTCCGTTTGAATGAATGTCGTTGATGAAAGGGCAAGCGACATGAGTGAATGAGGATAGGTGTTGCCTGGGTTGCTATGCATACAGTAGAATTTACTGACTCGAACGAAAACTGATTTGGAAAATTTACTGTATTTTCTACATAAATCTGTCAAGAATTATAATAATCATATAAAACGACGTACGTGAAAGAAAATTGTATTTGATAAAGAAATTGTTATAATTTGGGTCGGCGCAGACCTGGCGAAGCAGAATCCATGTCGCCGCGCACATTAGTCGCACTACTTTTTACTAATGTACTCGTATTAGAAAGTGGTTGGCGCTGCCGGACAGGCAAGACGACAAATGATAGTGGTGGCTCGCAATGTAACGCGCACGCTGGCGCAGACGCGCTCCTGCGGGCTGCGGGCTGGGCTGCATTAGGGCTGCGCCTATGTCCGCTTTACAGCGCTCAAAGTGCGTTGGTGAATTTTTGATCTTACTCCGATGTCATTGTTGTTTGTTAATGAAAACTGCGCTTCGCCAGGTCTGCGTCAGTCCTTTGTGAAAAAAACAATTTTAAACAATACAATAATAAAACATTAAATTGTATGCAAAACGTTCAAATAATTAAATTAATTATTAAACCTTTAAAACATATGATTCCATCCTGAAAATATATTAATACTGATACTGAAATACTGCCTGGCTTGAGATGTGATAAATTGCAATATCAATGACGATAATGTACATAAATTATTTTTTTATACATATTGTAGGTACGGCTGATATAATAATTAAAATTATAATTATAATGAAATAAATCAATATACTCGAAATTAGGTTGAAATACATATATACACTTAGGTTAGCACTGTCTGTTTGATTTCGAAGGAAAAAAAATTAAATCTATTTTCTTTTATTAATCTTTGCATTGCCCTTCGTTAATTAAAATGAAATGGAATTATTTAATTGAAATAAGGAATTATAGTATATTTTATCGGATTCATAACGGTGGAAGTAAATTTTAGATGTGATGTTGAGCGAAGAAAGATGTTAACTTGCAACATTTCTTTGAATCATTCGCTCAATAGATGAATGAATGATTTTATAGAATACACAAAGCAAAGCAAATTTAATTATATGCTACTAGATGGCGCCACGAGCAAATTTTTAATGAAATATAATAACTATTGCCCAATAGATGTCACTTTATTACTGGTTGAATGTATTTCCATCAAGGGACGAATAGTAAAAGGAAAGTATTCTTTCTCTCAAAAGTATTTCTTTCAGTATAAATGAATAACGCTAAATAAATGAATTGTATAAATGAATTGAGATTATACAACTTATTATTATGAAAAAACTTGTCGATGTTGGAAATTACAATTGATAGTAAGGAATACTAGTGGATAAGCGAGTACTTTTCAGAGGTAGTAAAAATCTTTCATAAATAAAAAATCTTCTAATAAGCAGACAGCCAGTCCAGGTCGAAAGAGCAGCCCAGGTTGCTCTTTGGTGTAGCGTTCAATGTTGACTAATTGCAAGTGCAACTGTCACGTGTGACATCTATATACAAACCAGAGTTGCCGACTGTCAAACAAAAACATAGTGAAAAATTTAAGTCCGGCGATCAATCTGGAACAGTCTATAGATTAAATATTTTTTTTTGGAAAAATCGATCATGGTTAAATAAATAAAACACGTGCTTTCCCATTTTTCAAAATTGTGTCAGATGGATAAAATATAGGGTGTCAAAATTTGTATGGAGTCATAATTATAAACCCATCCGACGCCGCGCGCCAGTTCAACTAGTTATTACGTAAATTATGTTATATTAATAGATATCTATTTACATTTTTTTTTGTTTTTTAACTGCGGTAGGTATAACTAAAGATGATTATATAATTATTACGTTATTATCGCCTTTGATATAACATTAGATAACAAGTTCAAATATTTTTACAAAACAGGGCAATTAATAAAATCGTTTAGATATTGCTTAGGGTGACCACATTTTATTTGTTTTAGATCTTATATTTTAATATCAGCTTATAATGTCCCACTCCAGGGCACAAACTTTCACTAGTAAAGATTACTGATTATGTCTAGGTATGACGTATAGTGTCGAAACGTGGGCGTGGCCCCTAATAGGAGACCTAGATCCGTAACAATTTACAGTCGCTTAGCGAGCTATGGACAATATCTTGGACAATTCAGCTTCTGAACTTAGTGGATTTCAACCCCAGTAAGACGCAAGTCTGTGCATTCACCACTAAAAAACCCCTTTTGTTGTAGCACCTCGCTTTCAGAGCATACCTCTTAAGATATTGGAGAGTATCGGGATCCTTGGTATCGACATCTCCAGCAAAGTCGAATTTAGGGGTGATCTGGAAAATAAGGCCAAAATGGCCTCCAAAAAGCTCGGTATGCTGAACAGAGCGAAGCGGTACTTCAAACCTGGGCAACTCCTTATGCTTTACAAAGCTCAGGTGAGGCCCCATATGGAATACTGCTCTCATCTCTGGGCCGGCGCACCGAAATACCAATTGGACCCATTTAACTCCATCCAACGACGTGCTGTTCGTATTGTCGACGATCCCACTCTCACGGGCGGTTTAGAATCCCTCAGCATTCGGAGAGACGTTGCGTCTCTCTGTGTGTTCTACCGCCTGTACAATGGGGAATGCTCTGAAGAATTGTTTATGTTAACGACGGAATAAATGACAATGTAAAAAGCTAGGGTACTTGTATATGTATAGATAATAGTTTCGCTTGTATAGTTGTTTCTCTTTAGTGTCTTATAAATGTATGAATATCTCTTAATATCGTTAGGTTTACACTATCTGTTTAATGTCCGTTTTATGGTTATGTATTGTGTAATTGATATTAAAATGATCCCTAGTGTGTCTTTTATTACCCTATTAGGATAATTGTTGGTAAATAGGGTAAGTAGGGCATGCTAGGGATAAGTTGTGGGCGCTATGGCGTTCGGGAAACAACTGAGCGCTCCGCCACCTGGCGGACGAATATAATATTTATAGTCCTGAAGCGGGGGACGGGGTTACGTAAATATGTCGCGCAAACCGCGCACCCCGTCCACTCGAAACCGAACGTTATAGCGTCATGATCTTATTAGATCCCTCTTAGGCTAGTTTACATCTAAGTTTTATCTAATAAGAATCCTATAAGAATCTTGTAAATGTATGAATATGTATAAAATGTGTGTTGTACGAATAAATGATAACCGCGGGTAGCGGGAGGGGTACACATGTAGACAAGTAGTGGGGGAAGCCCATTTGGAATAAAAGACGGACCATTTTGGGCTTCCCGGCATTCCGATCAGCGGCACCACTCCGAACACTACAAACGGTCAACCAAGTGACTAGGACAAGTAGTAGAACAACAAGTACCTCTGCCCCCTGCCCCCGGCTCTGCTGATATTATCGAAGACAAGAAATAAGGCGTTATTATTGTTTAACATCCTATATATACAGTCCACATCCCCCGGCGACCTATAAGGTTGTAGGACAATACTGTCCTCTATCTATTAAGAGATTGTAGTAGACAAAAGTGTCCTCAACAGTTTAATATAATTCCCACCTCGGGTTTCTACAACCGCACCTCCCGTCACAGAAGTGCGGTCCATCCGCATTTCCTCGATGCGGAGGTGTCGCGCACTGTTCGGTCCAAAAATTATTTCATACCGCGAACCCGTAGGCTGTGGAACGAACTGCCTCAAGAGGTCTTTCCATTGAGCTACGATATGGGGTTCTTCAAGAGAGCTGTGAATAGGATTTTGCAAGGTCGGCGGCGCGCCCGCATACCCCCTGGTGTTGCAGGTGCCCATGGGCGGCGGTAACACTTACCATCACGTGGGACCGCTTGCTCGTCCGCCCACTAATCTATAAAAAAAAGAAGAAAAAAAAAGGTAGACGAGTCCTCGAATGGAGGTCATGAACCGTGAAGCGCAGAGTGGGGCGCGGCTTGAACGCTTGCACTTGAAGAAGTTCACCGGTGGTGGAAGAGAAGAGCCGAAAGCCGTGTATGGTAACGGGAGAGGCCTGTATCCAACAGTGGATAGCACACTGAACTAATAATAATATCGTGTATCAAAGAAAATTATAATTATTTGCGTACATCGTGGCCACCCTATATTACAACAGAATATATCCCTCTTTTGTAACTAACGTGTATTTACTAGATCCGAATTAGGCATCATACACGAAGGACGAGTGTTAGTATTATTTTTATTACATTTTGAATATCCTTAATACACTTGTGATAACAATAATTAATTCAGAGAGAAAAAAAAAATACCTTGTTTGTTCATTGTGTAAAAATAACCGGTGCGTGTTTATAGAAAGCAAAAATAATTACAAAAAAATAATTAAAGATTGAATTGAAAAGTTTTTGGATTATAAATAAACTTACCGTTAAAACTAAATTAATAGTATAAATTAATTCTAATAATATAATAGAACTGAATTTACAAATAAATTGTATTAAAAATGACAATTATTAAAATAATAACTAAATTAATAGTAACTCTTGTTGACGCATTTAGAAGTTTTAATTTTATGGGCTCGATATGATACTCGTAGGTAGCTCAGTTGACCTGGAACAGACATGAACACTTTCCCGCCAATGGTGACGGGTTTCCTTCTTTCTTATTAATTTATTTGGCTGAGCTCTGTCCATTTGAAGTGAACATGGATTCAGAGTAGTTATTTTTTTTTTACCCGTTGGTCACAATTATTGTAATAGTCTGGAAACCAGCGCATTAATTGACGTTATTGACAGCGGTTATTGATGGAAACCATCTCGTCAATAACCAGTCCTGTCGAAGTAAGTCAGGTCAGGAGTTGCTCAGTAAAGCGATCTCGTAGGTAGGTTTACTGGCGACATAAGAGTTACATTCCTTAGAAGTACAAGGCACAATACACAATTTTTATAATAATGAAACAAAAACTCCACTTCACTCCTCGAGTACCCGCCAGAATTCCAATAGACAAACTTACTCATGGTCTATGTTTTTTTTTTGATAATTTCACGTATTTTTTTTTTCAGAATAACCAATCATGGAAGCTGTAGTATTTGATGGTAAAACGCTAACACTGAAATACGACAACAAGTATCCCATGCCCACAATCCAAGATGACGAGGATGTGATCGTTAAAGTCGAGTATTCTGGAGTTTGTGGAACTGACCTCCATATTATTCAGGTAACAACTGTTTTAGCAAGACAAAAAGTCCCGATATACCTCGTTCGTCGGCACGACGTCTTTGAACGAGGAGTGAAATCCAACACGTTATATACAACGCGCGTAGACGTTAAATTTTAACATGAATAAATGCTACTGTAATAGTATAACCTATATATTATAATAGCTCATGATGTGATACTATGACACTGTAAATTCTCGCAATTTGACAGTACAGTGAAATCAATGAGAATTGTCCAATCCGATTGTCGAAATGGTTCGCACTGTACACTATCGGTGTGCATTCACACAAACGCAAAGCTCATGTCTCATTGATTTCACTGTAATACACCATGCTCCTATTTCATTCCATTCCAAGGCGCGCCTTGTCAATATCCAGCAGTTGACCCAAGCCTGTGTCCAGGCTGTTAGTTTGGTAATCGTAAAGTTAGTCGGACCATCAAAAGATGGAACCTATAGTCTTATTTGCGGTTTGGTGATAATTGGGGAAAATTTGGCGGAACATTTGCATGTCTCTGGGTGGTTCTAATCCATCAGTTATCATGAGAGTATACTATAAACGATGTTTCTTCTCGTAGGGTGAGTTTCCAGCATCCAAGGAACGTCCCTTGCCATTAGGGCATGAGTTCAGTGGCATAGTTCACGATGTGGGCAAGGTATCTTCAAAAACCTTCAAGAAGGGACAGAAGGTCGTCGTAGATCCTAATCGGTAAGATTTTCGTGTTCCTTATGGTCTTTCTTATCGAAGAACTAAAGTTGCTGACATGGGACAATGAATCAGCAAGCTGAAGTGACAGTGGGCAGGCCATGTATGGCGCAGGACCGATAACCGCTGGGAGAGACAAGTCCTTGAATGGAAACCATGCACCGGAAATCGTAGGTTGGACACTTTCCAGTTAGATGGACTGACGACTTGAAGAAAGTCGCCGGTGGTGGCTTGATGAGAGCAGAAGCCCGTGTGTGTTGTCGGTCCTTAGGAGAGGCCTCTATCCAACAGTGGACAGATACAGACTGATGGTACTAGTATGTTATTTCTTATAACGCTGTCCTAACCAGCGTTTTAGGGGATAGGGTTGCCACCTTTCAAATCAAATCTTTTATTTGCAATGTGAGTAGTAACAGATTGTAATCACATAAAGCTCTTTGCCAGAATTGGTATCCAAAAACAAATATAAAATAATTATAGAATAATATCTATTATTATTAAAACAATTCCAGATAATAATATAAGAATGGACTTCACTGAACAAAACATAGATAACCTTTCACTATGTCAATATTAACATTAATTTAATATGTCAACATTTAAATTATGTCATAGCATTAGCTACTCAAATGTTTACTCGATTTCTACCAACTTTAAAACACTGATTTGCGGGAAGAGAAGAGCGGGTCCCAAAGAAATATTGTCTCCTTAGATTGACATCCATGAAACTTGTAGAATTAGCAATAGTGAAAGGTTTATTTGAATGGATATATAACTATCAACTATCAAAATACCTCAGTGCTTGAAGACGAAGGTCTTCGACCAGTGTGTGTTGCCGGTGATGACCTACGGCACCGAGACGTGGTCTCTGACTATGGGCCTCATAAATAAGCTCACTGTCGCACAGCGAGCTATGGAGAGGGCTATGCTCGGGGTTTCCCTACGTGATCGAATCAGGAATGAGGAGATCCGTAGACGAACTAAAGTCACCGACATAGCCTCTCGGGTTAGCAAGCTGAAGTGGCAGTGGGCAGGGCACATAGCTCGAAGAACCGATGGCCGATGGGGCAGAAGGGTTCTCGAATGGAGACCACGTACCGGCGGACGAAGCCGAGGACGTCCATCTGCTAGATGGACAGACGACCTCATAAAGGTTGCGGGCACCCGCTGGATGCAGGTCGCTGCCGATAGGTCTAAATGGCGGACAATGGGGGAGGCCTATGTCCAGCAGTGGACGTCCAAGGGCTGAGAAGAAGAAGAAGAAGATAACTATCAAGGGGAGAGTGTATGGGGAGAGTGCACGCTGCATTCCCATAGCCGCTGCGGGCACTTGACTCGCCACGTTACCCCTCTCTCACAGAATACTACCTTGAAATATACTACATTTCCTACTTAATTGTATTAATATAGCCAGTGAGTGAGATATGCCAGAGCTCATTCCCATCCCATCCTATCTCTCCCCATTCTCCCAACCCTTTCTTCCAATCCATTACTTAATCTGCAAAGGTGGGTGGGTAGCTCATCCGGGGGCGTGCCCACTTTTGTCATTCTGGACTGATGTTGGCATGCATCGCGGATGTCTATAGACGACAGTATCCAATTACCATCAGGTGGACTGTACGCTCGTCTACCGTCATTTTCTATAAAAAAAAGTCAAACTGCT
This sequence comes from Sesia apiformis, assembly GCA_914767545.1. Lineage (NCBI taxonomy): Eukaryota > Metazoa > Arthropoda > Insecta > Lepidoptera > Sesiidae > Sesia > Sesia apiformis. The sequence continues at coordinate 4,904,478 of OU611976.1, forward strand.
TTAATTCCAATTACTTTTTCATTTCGGTCGGTGATAGCGGTTACATAAACAAATAAAATTATTCGAATAGGTACTTAATATTTGTTTTAATTTAAAGCGCGAGTTCTCGTATAACGGGAGAATTAGCGTCCCGCACACACCTTATGTGCCGACCGGCTTTCGAATAATGCCACTTCATCTCTTTCCGTGAGTCACTAAGGTATAACAAAGTGGCTACCACAAACCCCGAGGTATAACCCCACAAACCCACAAACATCACGTCTAGAAGACTCGCCAACCCGCTTGGTCAGCAGCGTGGCGTTTTAAGGCCATTCATCCCTCGTGTACAATACATTGGCCATAAGGTGGCCCGTGTCAGTGGATAAGAAGGCTGGTTACGGTTTTATCCACAGAAATATTTTTTGTTCGTATTTCTGCAATTATTTCTGTTAATATTTGCACCAGCTTATCTCAGTGGCAACTATCTTTCTCAAGGTTAGAGATTGCTATGAAGTGATAAGCCGCTTGATGTTATTCTATTATTTATACTTTGTTTTAAATAACAATAAATAATAAAAATATATTTTAGGCAATTTTATACAATAAAGAATATATTGGACATCCCTTACGTTGCAATCCCACAGCCCGTGGGCTTGAGGTTGAGTTACACCTTTTTCACTCAAGACTTTTTCACTATCCTCTCCAATCCCATCGAATTGAGAGTATACTGAAATGAAAAAACATACTTTTTCCATTATACTTTTGACTTCCCATCTCATTCCATCCCCCCAAAGAGGATTAGGAGGTCGTCTTCGTCCCGTTAAATTTGCTATTTTCCTATCCGTTTTTTAAAACCATTCCTAATACCACACAGATATGCAGCGCATCCGGGGCGTGCTAAGGTTTGTCATTCTGGACTGATGTTGACATGTATCGTGGATGTCCATGGACGACAGTATCCATTTACCACCAGGTTGATTGTCTGCTCGTCTGGCACCTGCTTTCTATGAAAAAATCTATTCTGTCATGTTCTAATCCGTTTCATTATCTATTTAAATTTCTTTTTTTTATGGAAGATATGGCAGACGAGGAACGGCCACATGATGGTAAATGGCTACCGCCGCCCATCAATGTCTGGGGGTATGCGGGTGCGCTGTCGGCCTTGCAGAATTCTGTTGACAGTTCTCTTGAAGACTCCCATGTCGTAGTGTGATGAAAAAACCTCAGCTGACAGTTCATTCTACAACTTTCGGGTTCGCGGTATAAAGTGTTCTGATGACCGCACCGTACGCAGCGACTCTTTGTCAAGAAAGTGTGGCTGAAAGTCAATGCGATCTCCACACATCTCAACTTCAACTTACTGTTGCAGTGCCTGCAATCTCTGCGAATTCTGTCGCAAAGGCAACTACCAGTACTGTCTGGCAGCTGGTATCAACAGCACTGTGGGCATCTTTAAGGACGGAGGCTGGGCGCAGTACGTCAAGATTCCCCAGGATCAGGTCTACGCGTTGCCTGATGAAGTTACTACTGAACAGGGTAAGTTATAGAAGATATATTTTTTATAATATGAACCTGCATGAGAAAGTTGAGCGTCATGACGTCGTTAGTTATAGAATCATGACGTTGAGTTATATTTGCCACTCGTTACCCAGGAGCCGTTTCAAAATCAAGGTCTTTGGAAAATGTAATATCAATCACATTTATTCTTTTTCACATTCACGAACCCATAATCAAAGATTTTAGAACATTGTCTTGAGAACGCACACTGATTGGAACGCATCAGTATCTGATTTGTCACAATGTGCCGGATAGTGTGGTTAGCTGTAAGGAATCCCTCGCTACCAGATCCATTGTTCTCTTTCTCGTGTACATGCTACGGTATTCTTCATGCCTCTTGCATAACATATCAAAATATATCTACATTATTCTACATGAATACTGTTACGACAATTGAAACAGTCATAGACTAACAACAACAAGATAAATAATACAAGTTTTTAACAGCGTGCAGTAGTCAGGTATCCAAAATAAGAAACTCAAGAAATTCGAAGAACTGAAGTCACTGGCGTAACTCACAGAATTAGCAAACTGAAGTGGTAATGGGCAGGTCATATATCCAGTAGGACCGACAACGGATGTTGTTAGACGAGTCCTTAAATGGAGACCACGGACCGACCAATTGAAGAAGTTTACCGATTTTTGAGAAGAAGTTTTTAAGAAGTTCTTCCGGTCTTCTCATCCAGCAGAGAAGACCGGAAGATCGTGTGTGGTGGCGAGTCCATGTTTAAGTAGACACAGGCTGATGGCATGGTCTACTTGGACTTCTGGACTTGGGTTTGGGATAAGAAGGAGAAATAAAATCAAATGAGCAGCAAATCGATGGTGATGACATTCTTAGTAACTCAAAATTATTTACTTCAGTTTTAAACAATAAGTTGTTTCGTTGATCTTGATTTGCTGCTGTGTCCTTATCATGTTCGTTAGTTTCCTTAGGTCAAATCTTGCAAGTCGATATTAACCCACGTCCACTTGTACTTGCTGCTTTGAAATTTTGATACATTCAATGCAATGCAATGCAACCAGCCCTTTCATTATTCACTGCTGAACATGGGCCTCCTCATGCACATTGACGTGCAAGGGGGATGTAAGGCCTTAAAACCTCAGATTGTCCAAGCGGGTTGGTGAGTCCACTCTTGTAGAGGTAGAGGAACAGTTGCTCCACCACGCCAAGTCACGCCGGTAAGATGTAGTCAATAATAATTGCTTGTTTTCCAGCTGGTCTCTGCGAGCCATACTCTTGCGTGTCACACGGGTACGACCGCGCTGCCCCTCTGTCAGTTTGCGAGAGTATACTTATTGTGGGGGCTGGTATTATTGGTGAGTACACCGCTGAAGATATGTTTTTCGAATAAAGTATCATACGAACCGCACAGGACCGATAACCGTTCCAATATGTTCAACTTTTTGTTCAATCAATTGAACATTTTGGATTAACTCTTTCCACTTTTCAATTAATCGATATTAGTTGAACAGTGTAGAGAAAAAATGTTCTTCTAAAAATTATTAAAAATTTGAAATATTAAAAAAAAAACATGCAAAATGTTCAAATAAATTCAAATAGCTGTTCGAAATTATTATTAAATCAATGAAGTCATGGTAAAGCGCCGATCAAATGTTGTTAATAGAATAATTTTAATACTGTCAGAATATTAAGCCCGTTAAATATTTATTATGTTGATTTTTAACACTTTTCACAGAAATAGTAGGGCAAGAGTGCACGCTGCATTCCCACAGCCGCTGGACGCACTCAACTGACCACGTTACCTCTCTCTCACAGAAGACTACCTTGTGTACTGCATTACCTACTTTATTTCCCCAATGCACGTACGTGTTTCGGTAGTGAGTGATATATGCTAGAGCCCATTCCCATCCCATCCTTAATCTGTGAAGGGAGGCAGCGCATCCGGAGACGTGCCAACGTTTGTCATTCTGGACTGATGTTGGCATGTATCGCAGATGTCTATGGACTATCCACTGACCATCAGGTGGACTGTATGCCTGTCGGCCGCCTTTTTCTATAATACGTACATACATGTATATATATATAATTTACAGGTGAATTGATTTGTTTCCTTGAAATTATTTCGATTCCTTAAAACTGATCGCTGAACATTGATATTTAAATACTGTAATGAATATACTTCAGTGCAGTAAACAAAAGAATTTTATCTGAACAATATATAATTGTCACGTAATGCTTTAGATATACTAATGCTTTAGTTAGATATACTAATGCTTTCCTACACATATATGTAAACAGATTAATATATTTAATCTTTATTAGATTAATCGCTTATACGTGTATAGAAAAATGTGGCAATAAAGATTACATACTTTTATTAACAAGGTTAGCTATAGGTCGGTTTTATAGTGTGGTCAGCCCATCACTTCCCATGGGGATCGTAAACGCTACAAGCCGCTATGGGGCCTCATACACATTGTCATGTATCAGAGATTTTCGCTTCTAGATACACTTTATTGTACACCAAAAACATACAAAGTAAAAGTTACTAGAGGTACAACCGGCGGTCAGGCCCCTCTTTTCCATTGGCCTCTCTGGGCAAGTGCCCAGGGCCCCGCGATGGGGCCCCCTAGTTCCTGCCAGATCACCAACCGTTAACCGATATTACCGATAAATATATTTATCTTGCGAAAATCAAACGATTTATAATAACAGATAATTACTGACTATAATACCTACTTACTTATTCGCTTTTTGGTGTTCTAATGAACAGCAGTTGCAAATGGAATGGCTGCATTTAACAGAATACTACTTGAAAATTGTCCAGTCTAGTGAAAATGAAGAAACTAATAGTATCTCAGGAATATATCGTCTTTTGAAAGAAAACAAAATTGAAGACACATTTTCAAATGTAGAAATTGCATTGAGGATCTTTTTAAGCATGATGGTAACTAACTGCAGTGGGGAACGCTCCTTCTCCAAATTGAAAAGAATAAAAAATGAATTAAGAAGTACAATGCTTCAAGAAAGATTAACCAGTTTGTCACTGATGTCCATAGAATGTGATGTGCTCAAAGACATAGACTTTGAATAACTGATTGACGATTTTGCTTATCTCAAAGCTAGAAGGGCACCTCTTCAATCAATATAGATTTCTAACCACTAACCTGCGTATAGTGAATGCTAAAAGAGTTACTTTTCCGGATTATAGTATAATTACCTATTCATTAAATGTGATTGTAAAGAAATAAAAATAACAGTTGAATAAATCTAGAATTTCGCTTTTTTTTTTTATAGATTAGTGGGCGGACGAGCAAGCGGTCTCACGTGATGGTAAGTGTTACCGCCGCCCATGGACACCTGCAACACCAGGGGGTATGCGGGCGCGCCGCCGACCTTGCAAAATCCTATTCACAGCCCTCTTGAAGAACCCCATATCGTATCTCAATGGAAAGACCTCTTGAGGCAGTTCGTTCCACAGGCTACGGGTTCGCGGTATAAAATAATTTTTGGACCGAACAGTGCGCGACACCTCCGTATTGAGGTAATGCGGATGGACCGCACTTCTGTGACGGGAGGTGCGGTTGTAGAAACCCGAGGTGGGAATTATATTAAATAATTCTTAAGAGCATTCCCCATTCGCTTATCCGCTTATCTACTCCTTGTGCCTGTTTTAATTAAATAGTCCTCTGTCTAGTCATAGGGGCCCCATTATCCTAGTGCCCAGGGCCTCCAATAGGTTAAGGACGGCCCTGCCGGCGGCCTTATCGCTAAAGCGTATCCTTCCAGCCAACCTTTGGGTGGTGAGAGATGTATGGCCTTAAAATGGCACTTTGCCCAGCGGGTTGAAAAGTCCATTCCTTTAGAGATGGTCCATAGCTTCTCAGCGCTTGTAACAACGGCTTCATTATTCCTTAATCGCCGTTGACGACACGCACGGGAATAAATCGGGTGGTGAGATTCCAAAGCCGGCCGAAATCACACAGAACTAAGCACCTGCTAATCTACATACAAACATATCCGTTTGATAATATTATCTCTTTATCTATACTAATCTTATATATAAATATATTCTATATATTGGATATAAAAGAGGATGTTGGTATATCTAATTAATAGACTTCGACACCGTTTGACCGATCACCATGAAAGTTTGGCACATATATGTATGTATCTTTTCATGGAGAAGGTTTTTACGCTATCGACTTTGTTGTAACTCGCCACTAGATGGCGCTGCAGCGCATCAACTTCTATACCGTTCAACCGATCCCCATGAAAATTGGTATACATATACATTGGCGTATTTGAGCACGGAGAATATTTTCGTGATATCGACTTTGTTGTAACTCGCCACTAGATGGCGCTGCAGCACATCAACTTCTATGGCAGGACAACGTCTGCGGGGTTTTGCTAGTATTATATATGCGAAAAAGTAACTCTGTCTGTTACCTTTTCACGGCTAAACCACTGAACCCATTTGGATGAAATTGGTACAGAGATAGATCGAAACTCAGGGACGGACATAGGGTACTTTCAAGTGACGGACTTAGGGTATATACCGCGATAACCGAACTCCACGCGGGCGAAGCCGCGGGCACAGATAGTTCGGTATAAAGCCACACCTGGTTGATATTTGACGTGGTTTTGTTATTATAAACAACGATGTAGATTATATCAGTTGATAGGCGAATTTTGTAGATAACAAAATGAAATCGTTAAATTTTCTGAAATAAAAGAGTTTGTCAGCGTCAGACGGAAAGCAGATTTCGCTATTTTTCATAAGTTTTAGAAAAAAAGTATTTATACAAGAGTTGTACAGCTTTACAAGCCCTATACAACGACATATAGTTTATATATATACACATCGTATATACTGTGGGATTTTTTGAAAACGATTTTGGGTGATATTGGCTCATATTCGAACTTAAGTGAGATACAAACACCTATTTATTTTGCGAAATTTCTTTTCAATCCGAAAAAAAATGATGACGAAATTTTGCAGACAAACTGCATGACACATTCCTTATACCATTTTAATTTTGACAGGCAACCTTTGGGTGACTACACTTCATCACCTTGGTCATCGTGACGTCACCGTCTCCGAACTGAACAAGACCAGACTGGAAATTGTTAAAAGACTGGGTAAAAAAATTATGCACAGACACACACACATTAAAACATACATAAATATTAATAGACTAGGTCAAGGGAGAAGCCAGAGTTTTATACAGAGTGAGGCAAAGCAAACGATTTCCTTATAATTTAAATAGAGATGGTTTAATGCAGGAAGTCTATTCCTATGCCTATGTCTATGCCAGGGAAGAGGGGGAAAGCACCCCATCTGCCCCACCGTGGCTACGCCCATGGTTCAATAAGAAAACGTGACCCCAGATGTTAAGCCTGATTCATAAGTTCAAAGTCGCTCAGCGAGCGGTGAATAATGTTGGTGTTAACGAAAGCGCTGAGTTGGTGTTAAAAAAGCGCTAGATTGACATCCTTTACGGCTAGCGTTAGACCTAGCGTCGAAAGCGCTCAGTTGGCATCACTGACTATGGAGAGAGTTGTACACTCAGTGATTCTTTGCAGGATAAAATCCTAACCTAGCATTCACCAAAGAATTCAAGTTTTAGGGTACCTCTAAACACTATTTTAGAGATCCACTCGATTCATTCATTCAAATAACATAATTTATTATTCATTTCAGATACCGGTTTCAGAATAGTTAGTCCGGACGTTTTGGAAAAAGAAAAGAAGTTGTATGACGTGATTATTGATTGTACAGGTAAATTATCGTGAATTACAATAGCCCTTATCCTTTTGCCTTAACAAACTGAAACATCTTTAATCCTGTTCATACAAAAAAAGACTGTTTTCTTATCACACTCCCAAACAACGTACGCAGAACTGGGATTTCTTTGTAAATATAGGTACCTATTCCGTGACAACATACCTACAATTGACGATACATAATTGTATCCTTTGTCTCCCTCAATTTAATTTATTTTGTTCGTGAACACGAATCTACAGCGAAACATAAAGAAATAACTTTAATAGATTTGACGTCAGACATTTTTTCTTAGAAATGTAGCCGTGATATGACGAAAGTATCGTTAGAAAGCGATAATAAAATTGTTTTCTTTTTTTTTCAATTTTAACGTTTCTCTATGGGTATTTTTCTACTAATGGGAAAGTTGAAGTGTTACAAGAAAATTTCTATTTTGATTTATTAATTTTGATTAGTTAATTTAGGTGAATTAAGTGCATCAACATATTTTTTGTTATGCTTATCAATAAGTGTATGAAATACACCAAAATAAAATAATTTTATTAAGTGTAATTTTACTAAGTTCTCCCAAGTAGTTTATTCACCCAGGTGATTTGTCCCAGGAGAATTAAGTTTGGAATTGACTAAGTGATTATGGGAGGGGAAGAGGCTGTTGGATTGCATCCAACAGCCTCTGGGCGCGCTCTACTTGCCACGTTACCCCTCTCTCACAGAAGTCTACCTTGAAATGTACTGCATTTCCCTTATTTTATCTTATTTCCCTAATGTACGTACCTACGTGTTTCGGTAGTGACTGAGATGTGCCAGAGCCCATCCTATCCCTCCCCATTTTACCAACCCTTTCTCCAAGTCCATTCCTATATCTCCAAAGGTATGCAGCGCATCCCGGGGCGTATTAACGTTTGTCATTTTGTACTAATGTTGTCATGTTTCGCAGATGTCTATGGGCGACAGTATCCACTTACCATCAGGTGGACCGATGGTGCTTAAAAAAAGTGCATCGATCGAATAGATTAAATAACAGATAAGGAAATAACCCATGTTTAAAATATAATAAACTTACGGTATAAATTTATGGTATCATGTGATTCTCATATTAATTATAATCTGAAAAAAATCTGTAATTAATATTGTATGCAGATTAAGGAATGCACTGGGAAATTTGGGATAGGATGGGGATGGGAATGGGCTCTGGCATATCTCACTCACTACCGAAGCACGTACATACATTGGGGAAATATGATAATAGGAAATGCTGTACATTTCAAGGTAGTCTTCTGTGAGAGAGGGTTAATATGGCCAGTCGAATGCGCCTAGCGGCTGTGGGAATGCAGCAGGCACTCTCACTCTACAATCTATACTCGTAATTAGAGGAGTATCTACAGTGTAATTTGAAATGTTAACTTTACTTTTATATAGCTATATATAATTTACCTAAATAAATAACACCACATTCAATGGCCACACACAAGGATTCCCTGTGACGTAGGTCCAGAGACATATACAGACGGACACACCACCCAGACCCGAACATTTGTCTTTAAACAAATAAATGTCCGACCCGCGGGCGGATCAAATCGTTAAAAGCAAATTCTATAATTCAGTTTCTGTTAAAATATTCTATAATTTATACATTAATATCAATTTAATTGAAATGCATTCGTACATTTGCAAACTTATTTATGCATATTAAAATGTCATCTTCTGTCAAGGTGTTGGCAAAGTGATGGAGGTCAGCTTCAATTACTTGCGGCATGGTGGCAAGTACGTGGTGTTTGGATGCTGCCCTCCCACGCACACGGCCACGTAAGTATCCATATCGAAATATGTAATGTCCCAATGCGAAACATAAAGCTCCCCTTATAATCAAGGGGTTTTGGGCCATAATCTACCACACGATTTCAATGATTGGTGGACACAGTACAATAAAAATACAATACAATGCAATGCATTGGACACGACGCGATACAACCAACTGTAATGTGTTCACTTTAGTACACAATATGGTACAAATCAGTACAATATAGTTAAATACATTTATTTGAAAAATTAGGTACAAAATTATAGTGGCAAAGCCAAAGAAGGGTTATGATTTTAGTAGTCTATGTTAGTATGTATGTTCATCTGTTCCCTAGTAGCTTCTAAACTGCTTATCACATTTTGACAAATAAGATGTCGTTGGAGATGTCTTAATGTTCCGCGTAGTATAAGCTATATGATGACGTCGATTTAAATCTAGTATGGCGGATATGAAACACGAAAATATACAGCAAAAAAAATGCAGACAAATGTATTGTGTTTAATATCAAATGAAAGGTTTTATTATGCACAGCCTAAAAATATATAAATTATACATTATATAAAACCATACATAAAAATGTGCCATTTCCCCCTGAATGTTAATTAATCGGGCGAAACGTTGATAAAAATTATTACATAGTCGTAGGCCCAAAAACAATTTTAAATAATAAAACTAAAACTCGACTATGCAAAAATTACAAATAAGTTTCAGGTTGTTTAGCAAGGAGGATATGTAAAGGTACATATGGCGATATGTAAAAGTCTTCCTTAGAACCTAAAACTTATTTAAAACTCTTGCGTAAGTCGGGTTTTCAGTTTTTAAACTTATTTTTTATATGATTAATTTAATTTCAGTCAATTTAAAAATGCACCTACAGCTTATCCACAAATTTTGTTAGACTCAAAAGTTTCATCCAAATGTACCGAAGAGTAATGATTTATTTTTCAGAGTGAACCCGTTCCAAATCTACAGCAAAGAGCTGACAGTTATCGGCGTCAAGATCAACCCGTTCAGTTTCGTCAAAGCCATCGGATGGCTGAAGGCCATGGGCAATAGGTATGTTTTTTACATAGGCACACATAGGTATCATTGTTACATAGGCACACATACCATAGGTAGGTATAATTTTTTAAATAGGCACTCATAGGTATCTTTTTTACATAGACACACATAGTTATCATTTTTTATATACACACGCATAGGTATATTTTTTAAATAGGCACACATAGGTATCATTTTTACATAGGCTCACATAGGTATCATTTTTAAATAGGCACACATAGGTATCATTTTTACATAGGCACACATAGTTATCATTTTTATATAGGCACACATAAATATAATTTCTTATATAGGCTCACATAGGTATCAATTTTAAATAGGCACACATAGGTATCATTTTTACATAGGCACACATAGTTATCATTTTTTATATAGGCACACATAGATATAATTTCTTACATAGGCTCATATAGGTATCATTTTTACATAGGCACACATAGTTATCATTTTTTATATAGGCACACATAGATATAATTTCTTACATAGGCTCATATAGTTATCATTTTTACATAGGCACACAAAGGTATGAACTCATGAACGTTCTAGTAATAATTCATTTATTTCGGACTTCAAAAAAGATCCACATTTTTATTAGTGTCAGTGACAATTTAACTTATAGGCTATGTTAGTACTTATTATTAGGATCCTATTATTATTGCAGTTGCAATTGGACCGAATGCAGTAGAACTGCATTCAAACTGCACAGCAATTGCTCAGAATTTTTATCGTATCACTCATTCTATTGTAGTTTGAATGCAATTCTATTGCAGTCTGTCGTACTGAATTATATTATACATTATACTTTTTTTCGTTACCGGGGATTAAGGGAAATGTATTGCGCTATCGCCCCTGTTGAATGTTTCCACGGGGGATGGCACTTTGTTTCTCATCGTCTCGGGGATGAGCCACCGGGGACGATGGGATTAAACCAATAAGTCCATACGGGCAATAAGGTCAAATATTGTTTCATACATTTTTAGATTGTTAACAATAATAATGTGCCGTGTGTTGTCGGCATCTCGACTCTTCGCGTGGGAGCCGTAAAAGGCGACTAAGAGAGAACAAAGCCGCTACCACAAGCGCTCAAGAACTACACTACCTCTAAAGGAGTCACGTGACTCCTTTACGCTTATCACGTGACGCTGGTCACGTGGGTTGACAACCCACGTGACCAGCGTGTCGTTTTAAGACCATACATCCCTCATGCACAAGATAATGTGCATTAGGAGGTCCGTGTCCAACAGTGGTCAATAAAAGAAAGTATCTCGATCTGACGCAAGAGGTCAAAGACGTGTGAGGCGTGACGTCGATTGAAATCATCCCAATCGTCTTGTCCGTAAACGGGTTAATCCCCATGAGCCTCGAGACCAACCTGAGTCGGTTGGGATTCTGTGGTGGCTGGCTCTCGGCGAAGATGCAGAAGACGGTGCTACGCGATACCGCTCGTAGCGACCCCTGGTTTCTCTCCCCGAACCCTGGGCGTCTCTCGTTTTTTTTGGCTTACGCAGTTAGAAACGAGATGGTTTAGAATCATATATTAAAATCACATTATTATTATTATCTCAGGTATCTGGACTACGAGAAGCTCGGCGTGAAGACATACTCTTTATCTCAGTATCAGGAGGCTCTGGACGATCTGAGAGCCAGCAACATCGCTAAGGCTATATTTAAGATTGACTAATTTCTTTTATATTTATGTTTTATATTTATTTTGTTTTAATTTTTTGATTTCTGTTTTATCGTAATAAATATGTTGAAAATCTAGAAACAATTATTTCTTTTAACCGTTTATTTTCTTTATACAATATGTCACAATTCTCTTCTTCTTCTTCTTCTTCTTTTTCAGCCCTTGGACGTCCACTGCTGGACATAGGCCTCCCCCATTGTCCGCCATTTAGACCTGTCGGCAGCGACCTGCATCCAGCGGGTGCCCGCAACCTTTATGAGGTGGTCTGTCCATCTAGCAGATGGACGTCCTCGGCTTCGTCCGAATCCTTGTTCGAAGCCCTGGTCTCTTAATAACAACTTAAATATTAAAATTATACTAAAGCCAATATGCAAGAATAATCTTCAATTTACTGCTAAAAATAAAATATATGATATGTTTAGTATGTAGGTTAGAAATTTCTACATATTGAAAACGTTGTACAAACTTGGCCCTGTGGCAAGATACCTACCCTCAATGATTCTTAGGGGCTTTCTTACCACCTCCTGATAAAGTAACTGTTAACAATCTGAATAAGTAATCTGTCAATTAAATTTAGATGATATTGATAAGACATTTTATCTGCCAGATATAGTTATCTGACACTTGTGAAACAGAATATAACAAATATCCTTCGGATAAATGCTAGATAGATGGCCTTTTCATTTCGTTAAACGATGTTTTTTTAATTTTTGCCCAATTAAATTTTATGACGGGTGAAAGTGTCCCAAAAATAATTATCGTGTACCTCATATGAAAATTGATTTCATAGATCTTTTAATCTCAAAAACTTCTTATCTTTTATTTGTTTCAATCTTTTTCATACTTTTTTTTAGTGAGATTGCATTCATCGTCATTGCATTAACAGTTACAATTGCTTAAAACGATTAAGCACATACATTGCCACAAATTTTATGTTCACTATTGTGTTTTATGTTACGTTGTCTGGTTAATAAATGAATTATTATTAATATAGATTTTTTATCGTCATGGAAAAAAGGTGGCATACGAGTATATACAGTCCACCGGATGGTAAGTGGATACTGCCGTCCATAGACATCCGCGATACATGCCAACATCAGTCCAGCCAGAGTGACAAACGTTGGCGCGCGCCCAGATTCACTGCCTACCGTTGAAATGGGTTTTTAGAATGGTTTGGGAAAATAAGAAAGGATAGGATGGGACGGGATGGGAATGGCCTTTAGCATATCTCACTCACTACCGAAACACATATATTGGGGAAGTTGGTTGAAGTGGGAAATTTAGTACATTTCAAGGTAGTACGTGGCCAGTCGATTGCGCCCAGGTGCTGTGAATAATGCAGTGTGCACTCCCCGCTCCAATAGATAAGATTTTATTACAATTTTTAAGATAGACTGGCAGAGAATGCCACTAAGCATTAAGTCCTCCTTTTGTACAATGTTTCTTTATGCATTAAAGTTTAAATAATTGAATAAAATAAGTAGATGTGATTAAATAGGCTGTTTATATCAAGGAAACAATTAAACACCACGTAACACTTGCTCCTAATTGAATGAAACAAAACTCGATTGTTATTAATTGATCGAACCCACGACTACGACATCTCGGTCACTGTGTCACCGGGATCATCTGTACAATCAGTGTAAGTACAACACTATTGTCATGGTGCGCGTGGGCGCATGGTGAAAATGTATGGTGACATTTGATGATCATAGTTAAAATGTGGTCAACGAAATGTAACACATTTGATTTAGAGAATAATTAATATAGAAAATACCGAATGGATAGCAAATCGATGACAGTAAATATAAAGATGGATTGGAAACAGTCAGTCGACTTAGTAATGACATTCCTTTTTAGTACCTATTTAAAAATTAGAATGTTTATTTAGTTAGTTGGAGTGATGACTTCAAGAAAGTCGCCGATAGTAGCTAGATGAGAAGATCTGAAACCCGTGTGTGTTGGTGGTCCTCGGGAGTGGCCTATGTTCAGCAGTGTAGAGACACAAGCTGGTGGTATGGTATTCTATACATAGAAGGCGGCAGATGAGTCCATAGAAGGCGATACATGCCAACATCAGTCCAGATTGACAAACGTGGACACGCCTCCGGATTCGCTGCCTACAACCAGAGATGTAGAAATGAATTTGAAGAAAATGTTGGAAAAATGGGAAGGAATGGTATGAGAGAATGGACTCTGGCATATTTGGTTCACTATAGCAACACGTACATACCATTTCAAGGTAGTCAGTCTTCTCTCACAGTGGTTGGGGAGACCAGTAGAGTACGCCCAGCGGCTGTTGGATTACAGCATGCACCCTTACAACAAATTAATTGTTAATCATGATTCGCTGCTTATTTAGATAGTGTTTTTTTCTGCTCATTCAAATTGGAGCTTTTAAGTAATGTTATCAAAATAATAATTAAATTTTAATAATATTTTCTGTTTGAAAACGGCTTGTATTTAAAGTTTAAACCAGCAACTAAACAAACTCTTTGTGAAGCGGTTGTGGAGGGGTTCATTAAAAAGTCAAACTTGAAACTTAAGAACTACGTAATAAGAATGTTCCATTTTCAAATTAAATAATTGGAGAGCTACTGAACATAGGACACAATTTGATTCTAACGTGCCTGCCTTTAGAGTGCTTGTATAACATATCTAGTATGTATTAAAAAATGTATGTGGAGTGTCAAAAACCGAAACAGAATTAAATTTGTTTTAACGAATATTAAATAGTGATGCTAATGTATAATATTAGATAAGGTTTTAAAATGTTGTTTACATGTGTCAGTTAAATTGCCCAGTCGGTCTGTTTAATATTACATATTGCCCTAACACATCTCTTTTGGGTTTTAAATACTGACTCTTTATTTTTAGAATTGCCCCAATTCGTCTCTTTTTATAATAATACTAGCTGCCCTGCAATTTTTTTGCACATAATATATAGCCTATGTCCATCTGGAACAATGTACCTTTCAAATGGTGAAAGAATTTTTCAAATAGGTGCAGTGGTTCCGGAGATTACCCTCTACATACACGCAAACTCACAAAATTCGCAACCTCTCTTTATTATATTAGTATAGATTATGTACATGTGTCATGTGTTTTTTGTTATAGTGTAGGTGGCAGGCGGGGATGCGGTCTACGTGATGATAAGTGGCTACCGCTGTCCATGGACACGTGCAACACGACAACACGAGGGGGTATGCGGGTGCGCTGCCGACCTTGTGAAATCCTATTCGCAGCTTTGTGATAGTACCCCATGGCGTAGCGTAGCGTTCCACAACTTTCGGGTTCGCGATATAAAGTGTCTTGATGACCGCACTGTACGCAGGGATTCTTTGTCAAGGAAGTGAAACCAGAAGAAAAAATATGTGGCCTTATGGTATATACTGATATAGAGTGAATAATCTTCGGCATGCACCCAAACAATAAAACGGCTTATGAAATGAATATGACATTCTGTTTTGTCATAATAACTGGAATTGATACTGATTCAAAGCCAGTGCTCGTGAACCTTTGGCTCGAATATTAATGACAATTATTTTGTTGTTAATAATGATATGTGGTCATCGTCGTCTATGGACACCTGCAACACCAGGGGTATGCGCATACGCTGCCGATCTCGCAGATTCCTATACATGTACGGATTTAAATGAAATTAATAATGGTTTAAGATATATTTATTTGATTTTTAAAATTTAAAAGGAAATTGCAGCGCAATGGTTATGGAATTAAATCTTTTCGTGATCGGTAGGGGCGAAATCTGAAAAAAAAATCACGAACTTATCTTAATTATTAGTCACTATGACCAAAAATATCTTCAAACTCGTAATTGGTGAATAATCACTAAAAAAAAATCATAACTCGTAAACTATAAAAAATCGCGAATGGGGGTGATTCGGGTACCCCTGGTGGTGCTCCACCTTTGGACACCATGACACCGCTTGACACCATTTCTTGGGACAGTCTGTATACAGGCTATGCCTGTATATCTATACAGGCAGTTAAGTTTAATAATGTTCAACAGTATCAAAATTACAATAATATGAAATTTTAAAGGCAATGACATTTTTTAGTGTCGAAGGCTAAAGACCATTTCGGATTGCTAAGCTAGCCGTGATATTCTATAGCCGGCCGATACCACACGGGTCTCAAATACAAAACAAAAAATCGCGAGTATTTGATTAAACAGGTTCAGTTATGAAGTTCCACAAATTTTATCTAAACAGTTTGTTTTCAAGGAAAATGGTGAAATCTTCCGATTGGTTCATGCCATCGTTTTTTTTTAACTTAACTAAGAATTAAAGAAGCTTAGTATAGCTGTAGAAGTAATTATTATTAGTGAATTTAGTTGATATGTGAGTAGATGCAATTTCTAAACTTCGATTTAAGTACGGATTTTCCACCCAATCCACACTGGGTCCGGATGGCGGAGAGTTCATCAATCTTATTATCTATTTATCTATTAAGAAGGCAGTAGTTGTTAAGACTAAATCAGAGCTCTACAAATGCACTTATTACTTTTCCTTTTAATCATTGATTAAACTTTCTTGATACCAAATGTTGCCCACCCCCGCCCACCGCGTCGCATTGTATGCAAGTACAGATCAAATCTGCGGTACAGTTAATCTTACAAAATGTCACACACACAGTGATTCATCAGTGTTGCGTCGGGAAAGTGTGTCGACACCAACCGAGCTTTTGGGTATGTAATATGAGGAAGAAACAGAATATTTTGAAGTTCAATATACTAACCAATTAAATTATAGTGTTCAATATTCATTACTTAAGCGCTCCAACCTGCCCCACGCCCATACCTCCATAGCCCCACTGGCTACGCCCAAATTTCCAAAGGGCATTCCAACGTTTGTCATTTTTGACATATGAATAAAGGTGAATAATGAATAAAGTTTTGGAGGGGGAGAGTGGATTGCTGACTCTCTCTCACTGAATACTATCTTGAAATGTACTGCATTTCCCACTTTATCTTATTTCCCCAATGTACGTATGTGTTTCGGTAGTGAGTGAGATGTGCCAGAGCTCATTCCCATCCTATCCCTCCACATTATCCCAACTCTTTTTCCAAATCCATTCCTATATCTCCAAAGGTAGGCAGCGCATACGGGGGCGTGCCAACGTTTGTCATTTTGAACTAATATTGGCATGTATCGCGAATGTCTATAGGCGACAGTATCCACTTACCATCTGTATGTTCGTTTGCCACCTTAATTTCTATAAAATTAAAAAAAAATGAAAGAGAAAATAACTGACTGACTCATTAACGGCGATCTAAATCGATAAAACATACATACATGAACTTTGGTGACTCATTATTGCCGTGCCAAAAATTACGGAAGCTAGATATGAGCTTCCTTTTATGATCTAAAGACTTATGTAACCAGATTTTCTAAAGTCCACCGCTGTACATGTGCCATTTCATCCATGAGAGATGTATTACCTTGATGTATTGGAGAGGTAAGTGTATTGTTATGAGGTATGTATTAAAACGCCACACTAGGAAAGCGGGTTGGCGAATACACTTTTTTGGAGGTGGTTTTTAAGCGTTTGTGTTAGCGGCTTTAATCTCCTTTTGCCACACCTACCGAAAGATATAGCAAGGTGCTATTCTAAAGCCGGTGGACACCAAACAGCCACACTCATTCTATTCTTGGAAAATTAATCATTTGATTTGATTTCGACCGATAGCTGGTTCTCGGATCTTCACACTACATACCATTCCTAAATGTCAGTATGTCACTAACAGTGATTTTTATCAATTGTGTACAAGCATTGAACCGATGCGTGGGCGGAGGACTATCGAACTATCGACACATATAGGGCTGGCTCGCTTTTTTTATCGACAATAGATTAACATGTGTCTATTTTTAGGTACCTGTCTTGTTTATTTTCAGACACATTTAATGTTTAATTTTTATTTCAGTTACACATAAGTGGCAGTTATGTGGTGTCGGCTGCGGTCCCAGCCGTAAAATGGGACCACCACAAGCCATGAGGAATTACACCACCACTAATCCGCTTGGTCATCGTGCTGTTTTAAGGCCATGTATCTCGTGTGCACAAGACGATGTCCATGAGGAGACTCGTGACCACCAATGGACGATAAAAAAGAGTTGGTTACAGTTACAGAATTAGTTCAGTCCTGTTCAGCCTAGCTGTGAGATACATACAGCATTAAATTGTAGAATATCCACAAATTTAAGTAATAATGATTGCTCTAGTGGAGTGCAGTAGGATTACGGATCGAAACGATACATAACGAATCAGTCAATTTAACTCATTCGACTACTCATTTGATGCATTTGACGTTTGGAGCGAATTTGAATGGTTTTGCATTATCAGTATTTTCTTAGGGATTTAGTAGTAAGAAGTTCGGTAAAGGACAATTTTCTATAGCGTAGGTATTATAAATAAATAATAAAAAATATTTATTTAAGACATTTACATATTTTCTATACGGTAATTGTCACCTAAAATGTAGTTTACAAAAACATCAAATTTACAAATAAGTAGGTATACAGACAATGTGTGCTGACATCTGTACTCGAATAATCTGTTGTACAGCTGTCAGCGTCTTCTCTTACATCTATTCTTAGTAGGTACTAAGTTACCGCTATTTAAGAAAACAGTTTAATCAGGTGGTAATTATTTTGTTATGCACATTGTGTGTGTTTTATGTAAGTATGTATGTATGTGAATGTGTGGGAGTGTGGTTTTAGATATCCGATTTTAAACAAATTAGCTTAGAGTCAATAATGTTTGTAATTGAGTGTGAGTTTATATATGGATTTGTGTGAGTAAGACTCACTCAACAGATTGTTAAGAATAATTTAGCGCATCGGTATAAGTGAGGATTTAGTGTTATTATAATCGTGGTTTAATAGCCAGTTATTGATTTTGTTTTTAGATTGACATCTAGTCAGATGATGAATCTAGTCACTGTAATTTTATTGTATACTAACTGTGCCCGCGAATACGTACGGTTGGAATTTTAGTTTTTAAACTCTAAATTGGGATATCATTTCTTCCGGTGAGCCGATTTCGATGAAACAAAGCCTATTCGAAGCGACAAGCTAAGCTTAATTAACCCGTGGAAATCCCATGAAAATCTGTTCCGTAGTTTTGGAGATTAACGTGTTCGAACAGACAAACAGACAGACAGAAAGATAAAAAAAATCAAAATCGTCTTTTTGTATTCTGATACTCTTCCTTCATCGCCCCCAATTAGTTTATGGAAAATATATTCAATGTACAACCACGCTGGTTCTACAGTTTTATTATATGTACAGAAGAAGGGTATAAATACAAACATCGCTGTGATTGTTGTACAACACTATATGTAATCGAAGTTTTAATTAATCATGAAGTTTTAAATTACTGTAAATGTCCTCGACATTATTTTATGGCGTATCATTGAAATAACGCAGTACCTGAAAATAGATTTTAATATAGTATCGAGAGTCAATTCTAACAGTTGCCACATGTCACCGCCAGCACCGCGCCGCGCCCTGGCGCCAGACCATTATCTTGTACTGGGTTAACCAACAAAAACTTATATGTTTGTAAACTTTGATTTATTTTGATAATTTGAGTAATTTCGATTTATCCTACGGAAAAGCCTTATTGCTATCCAACTCATTGAGTTATCCTACGGAAAAGCCTTATTGCTATCCAACTCATTGATTTATGCAACGGAAACGCCTTATTGCTATCCAACTCAATTGTTGTAAAAAGAAACAAATTTATTGACTGTTATAAAGTCGTATATTAAATCGTTAATTCTTAAGTTCCACCGAATAGTCCTGTTTATAAGACAAGTGCACCTGTTTTTGGATGGAACATTCCCTTTCGATTGGAACTAAAACAGTATTTCATCAAAACCATTTACACTAAGATGAATAAACAGCTCTCAATTAGGGGCAAATCAAGACATGTGTGTACGTAAAAAAATTATCACTAAATGGCTTTTGGGATTCACTTTTACAAATACAGAGCTGTTGTTAAGAGTAGTTAAATGACATTACCTTGAATAAAATGCACTCAGTCACACACACACACTCACTTATTCACCATCAAACAAACACATAGACACACACAAACGCACATACATACTTAAATTGGCAATATAGGTAGGTATAATTGAATGTAAATTAATTTTATTAAATAAAACAGATTTATTAATAAAAATATATGTAACTATTCCTACATATGCATTACATTTTTTTATTCTTAGATTTTCTACAAATTATATACCTATATTAAAATTACATAGGCACTATAATTAATTAATTTTAATCTAATCACGTGAGATGGAAGCCTGATGAGCCCCATAGCACAGGTTTAACCAAGTTTGAGGTTCAAAGTAACAAGTATTTTTGTTAACTAATAAAGAATTATTATTATTATGACCTAAAATAATTTCACGGTGGAAGGGTTTTACATATTTATGGCTTTACGGCCGGCTAGAGAATAACACCAACCTATAACCTCCCATGGATGTCGTAAACGGCGACTAGCGGATAACAAAGCCGCTACCAGAGAGGATCTACACTACTTCCATCAGAGTGGACTCGCCAACCAGCAAGCGTGGTGTTTTAAGGCCATTGTGCACGAGGAAGCCCATGTACAACAGTGGATACTGAACGGACTGGTTGCAGTTGCAAAAATTAATTGACGTGTGTCAGATTTTGCGCTCTTTCGGTGACACATTGTATATACGGGAGACTATCTTTGTGTAATACTTATATGTTCACACCTGTGTCCTTTGCCCAGATGTTGGTTATTGTAGGTCAAGATTACACCATTAGCCGATAGCGAATCATAATTATGCTAATTATGCTATAAGTATGCTTAAAATGAACTGAAATAGGCCAGTTGTTAAGGCGAAGATTATTTTTACAGTTGTAATATTATGATTTGAATGAACCTTTTTAAGAATATGCAACCGTAACCATAAGAATAATAAATGCCATGTAGAAATGAAACTCGCACGCCGAATGCGTTCAAGGTCTCGCTACACTACAGTTTCGCGTCGTATCATACAAGCCGTCCGTCAGGGCCTGACTGACGCCGCCTGCTCGATTTAACACATTGACACCTTGCTTTTTTATAAATTGATTGATAAAAAAACAATTTTATGTTTTTTATTAATAACTATACCATCGGCCAATGTCTCTCCACTGCTGAATATAGGCCTCTCCCAAAGACCGCTACCACACACGGTCTTCAGCTATTCTCGTCGAACCACTAGCGACTTTCTTCAAGTTGTCAGTTCACGTGACCGGAGAGCGTCCCACGATGTCACAGTACGTGGTCTCAATTCGTGGACTCGTCTCGCCCATCGGTTATCGTCCTGCGGCATATATGGCCTGTCCACTGCCTGATTTAATTAATAATTATGCAATTTAACTAACCCAATAAGTATACGGATATAATACATTATTAAATAAGTAACAGCCCTCACGGCATCCGTGCGCGATAGAGGGACGTTGCGGGCTGAGGGGGGGAGGAGGTGTTTATTTCGCGGTTTTTGGGACACGCACAAAGGAGATGTCTTTCTATACTACCATTACTTTTTTTTTTGTATGGCTTCTGGGCAAGCGGGTTGACGAATCCACTCTTTTCGAAGTGGTGTAGTTCCACATGGTTTGTTGTAGCGCCTTAAATTAAGTAGTGCGGTGATAATTATTTGCATTTATTTATAATTTGATTCATTGAAATGCAAATTTACCCTAGATTTAGAGCTAAATGTTGAGATATTTAATTTGTTTTATTTTGTTTTAGGCCATTTGCGAACTTTAATGCGTATACTTTGTTGGAAAAATCTGCTTCAGCATACGGGGGAGTATACAGTAGGTTATCAGTTGACATTGATAGGTGTGGCGCACACGGGATTTGTTATGGAAATGTATTCGGAGATATGTTTAGTAGATATTTAGGTCGAAGATCAGATATTATGAATACCTAAAGATGTTGATGTTAAGTTTGTTACGTCATACAGCCAACTGGGTGAACCGACCAGTCTGCTGTTTCACAGAAGTTTTGAGAGAAA
The DNA here is from genome assembly GCA_914767545.1 of Sesia apiformis. Taxonomy (NCBI): domain Eukaryota; kingdom Metazoa; phylum Arthropoda; class Insecta; order Lepidoptera; family Sesiidae; genus Sesia; species Sesia apiformis. Next base: position 4,926,386 of record OU611976.1, read on the forward strand.
GTTTGAGAATTTTCATAAAATCGAGCGGTTTAGTGTTGATATTTCTAAAAATCCTTTTGGTACTTTGAAACTTTCCTTTAGCATTACCCAGAGCTAACAATGGTACAATTTTTTTTTGTTTTGAATTTTCGGTCATTGTAAAATACAATCTGAAGAACTGCTTCTATTTGATGCCAACTTCGTGTTTTTACCATCGCACAGCTCGTCATCGTCGTGCGGTTCATCCTTGATATAGAGTCGCTGCGTACAGAGCGGTCAAAAAGACACTTTATACCGCGAACCGGAAAGTTGTGGAATGAACTGCCAATTGAGGTATTTCCATTACGACATGAGGCTCTTCAAGAGAACTGTGAACAGGATTCTGCAAGGTCGGCGGCGCATCCGCATGCCCCTTGGTGATGCAGGTGTCCATGGGTGGCGGTGACCACTTACCATCATGTGGTCCGCCCGCTCGTCTGACATCTATTCGTTAAAAAAATCATTGCCTCTGCAAATTTGGCGTCCTGGGCGATCGCCATACGTCGTGACCCCTTAAGAGTGCACGCTGCAATCCAACAGCCGCTGGGTGTGCTCGACTGGCCACGTTACCCCTTTCTCACAGAAGACTACCTTGAAATGTACTGCATTTCCCACTTTATCTTATTTCCCTAATGTACGTATGTGTTTCGGTAGTGAGTGAGATGTGCCAGAGCCCATTCCTATCCTATCCCTCTCCATTTCCCCACCCCTTTCTCCATACCATTCCTATATCCAAAGGTAGGCAGCGCATCCGGGGGCGTGCCAACGTTTGTCATTTTGGACTAATGTTGACGTGTATCACGGATGTCTATGGGTTACAGTATCCACTTACCATCAGGTGGACTGTATGCTCGTCTGCCACCTTCGTCCATTTAAAAAAAAAATTGCATACAGAACACTAAATGAGTGATTTAACAATAGCTATATATCAGTATATCTATTAGTTTAATCTATGCACATATAAAGAGAAGTATATAAAATATATATATAAGTATATATATAACATATATATAAAGTTTAATGACTCCCCAACGCCGAGCCTAGAAACCTAACAACACGAAGTTGGGACAGAAGCTTCCTTTTATGACATAAAGACTCGCCGAGAAAGGATTTTTCGAAATTGAACCCCGAAATGTGTGAAACGGGGGATTAAAGTTTGTATGGAAATAAATATTTGATGGTCCTATTAATTTGAAACTTGGTATGAATATTCTATAACACATATTGCAATTAAACGTTTACCTCTAACAAACTTCTTTGTAATTCAGTTAAACCTCCCTAATTTCTTTTCTGTCTGTCAAGAAAGGGCTGTGATATAATACAAATAGGTATAATAGGTATGCCAAATACCACGGAATAATTAGACGCAACTGAATCTATGCGAGCGAAGCCACGGGTAACAGTTAGTGCATGTTCATTACAATTTTAGCATTGATTCAGTTAAAGGTTTTCAATTTTATGTTAATATAATTCGGTTCCAAGCTTTCTTGGAGCCCTGCGTGAATAGGTATGTGAATATCCAGAATTTTTAAACTTAAAATTTCGTTGTCACAAGATTCTGTGTAATGTAGAAACATGCTCTAACATCTGAGTTTTAAGACAAAATAAGATTTCTATAAGGACTCCTTTAGCACACATGTTCATTAATTAATACATTTAAATTTCTGTTCGGTTCAAAAATCATTTTATATCGCGAACCCGTAGGCTGTGGAACGAACTGCCTCAAGAGGTCTTCCCATTAAACTACGACATGGGGTTCTTCAAGAGAGCTGTGAATAGGATTTTGCAAGGTCGGCGGCGCGCTCGCATACCCCCTGGTGTAGCCGGTGTCCATGGGCGGCGGTAACACTTACCATCACGTGAGACCGCTTGCTCGTCCGCCCTCTTCTCTATAAAAAAAAAAAAAAAATTAATACATTGATTGGTTTGTTAGCAAACTTTCTTTTAGAAAAATTAGCAGACAAGCATACAGTCCACCTGGTGGTAAATGGATACTGTCGCCCGTGGACATCGCAATACATGTCAACATCGGTCCGGAATGACAAACAGTAACACGCCCCCGGAAGCGCTGCCTAGCTTTTGAGATGTAGGAATTGATTTGGAGAAAGGGTTGGAAAAATGTGGAGGGATAGGATGGGATGGGATGGGAATGGGCTCTGAGGTATCTCACTCACTACCGAAACGCGTACGTACATTAAGGAATAGGACAGTAGGAAATGCAGTACATTTCACGGTACTCTTCTGTGAGAGAGGGGTGAATAGGGTAGCTTTGAAGGTATAAAAGATAAACAAAAGACCTTATTTCACCTTGACATTCCTACCCAAATAGAAAGAAAAGAGAGAAATGATTCTATTTCCGACTTCAATTACGAGCAATCGTTGGCCATTGACAATCGTTTTTTTTTCAACACAAAAGATGCATCTTCAGTTTGATCCAGTGACCCACATTTTCCTGTGTACCTACATGCGTCTATGGCATTGTGAGCGATACCTTCGCCTCGTGTGTGCTCAAAACAATTAATCGACTCGAACTGTTATACGTCCTTCACTCCGTATTTGGTAGTCGATCAGTGAAGACGTATTTATTCTTTTCAAAATAAATTGCTTTAAACATATTTCCATATTTCATCAATAGTAAAATTGCTGTAACTTAATAATTTATAACAAAAAAACAAGAACAAGTGAATTTATTCTTTTTAATTTAAATCCAAACCAAAACAATTTGAAAATCGAACAGCCTCACATTGCCAGTGACAAAAAAGTGCTAAAAAATGTTTACGAAAATTTTCCCGCTAATTTTCTTCATTAATCTATCGGAAAGCGAATATTTCTTGAATCGTGTCAATCATATGGAGTACTATAAAAACCGTACTCGCCCGTCAAAAGCATTTACCAGTTTTTCCACGAACTATTTTAACCAGAATTTGCTGCCAAAACCTGAGAAGGGCGAGAAGGTTCAATGTGGTACTAGGATGGTGGATTTCAACCCTAGGAGGACTGGAAAAATTGTTGGAGGGTCTGAAACACCGTATGGAGCTTTTCCTTGGCAGGTAAGCCTGATTTTCTTTGTTATTTTTCGCTTTTTTTGGTACCAGTCAATTTCAGCGACGAGATTAATAAACTATTAGAACTTTTTAGCAGGAACTCGAGAAGTGAAGTTCAGTTTTTGTTTGATTAATTCTAAAAAAATGTGTATTACACGTTTTTTGGCTCAATAGTGATAGTTTTTTAAAGTTCAAAGTGATTTTTGCGCGTCATGTTTGTGATAATCAATTAATAGCATAGGACTGTGTTTTCGTGTATCGGATTTTCCCGCATTACTGAGCGACTCCTAACTTACTTCAACAGATGGAAGTAATGGATGATGGAAGTATTGGATGGATGTTGACAAAGTACTTTGACATGGTTTGTTACTAAGGAAATTTGTCAGTGGCAGAATGTGCTAATTGCACCATTGCCATAAAAAATATATTTTCCTATTAAATCTTCTAATACTAGAAATAATACAGAATAAATACAAAATTTTATTAGTATTATTAGTTATACACGACTAATTATACTAATACAATAAAATCTTATGAAATATCTACTAATGTTTTAAAGAGTAAGTTTAAATATATATTTATATTACTATAATAATCAAAATTATATCCTATGAATTTATTATTTCGATTTTTAGTATTTACTATTATAGTTATAGATATTTTTTACGGAAAAAAAGGCGGCAGACGAGCATAGAGTCCACCTGATGGTAAGTGGATACTGTCATCCATAGACATCCGCGATACATGCCAACATCCGAATGACAAACGTTGGCACGCCCCCGGATGCGTTGCCTACCTCTGCAGATTAAGGAATGGATTAGGAAAATCGGGAGGGAGAGGATGAGATGGGATTGGGCTCTGGCACATCTCACTCACTACCGAAACAAGTACGTACATTGGGGAAATACGATAAAGTGGGAAATGCAGTATATTTCAAGGTAGTCTTCTGTGAGAGAGGGGTAACGTGGTCAGTCGAACGCGCCCAGCGGCTGTGGGAATGCAGCATGCACTCTCCCCCTACCAGATAGATATTTTATATATTAAATTAGTCTTTAATACAAAATAAATATATAAATTGAATTTAATTGTAATTATTGAGTTAATTTAACGACTTTTTATACTGGCTAAAATATCCATATCGAACAATTGCAAGTACAAAAAAGAAAGCTTTTTGGCGGGAACTCTATAAGTGAAGATCGAGTTTTTAATTGATTATTATAAAAAAATGTGCATCGTAGATTTCGTGGTTTAACGGTGATAGTTTAATAAACTTCAACGTGTGTAATGTTTGTGACAATCAAATAAAAATATAAGACTGCACTTTTCGTGTACATCCAAGGAGTCCAACTCTTCTGTCCTCAGTAAACCTGTGGCTCAGTAAACTTACTTGGACCGGACTGCATAACTAAATTCTGACGGGACAAGTTGTTACGAAGAATAACTTGTATTCAGCTCTAGCAACTTTAGTTGAGATATATTGGATTTATTCCTAATTGATATTTTTTACATTATATACATATATAGGAATGTATGATGTGGCAATAAAATATTGGTAGTACACATGTCTATGTGTGGCATAGTGTGTTAATGTTTTCTTCAAAATATGACAGCGATTTTAGATAACATCTTCATTTTATTGTTATTGTTACAATTAAATAAAAAATGGAGCGAAATACACACAAAATAACATTGTACCTAGCTTCAATTAACATTTTCTATATTCATCTTTTTTCAATAAATACCTATGTAGCTACAATTGTTATGCATCGAATGTAAAACAAATCCCTGTTACGTCAAACTTAAAAATATTGCACCATAAAGAACCTTTTAAAATTACATAACAAAATTAACTTCTTTTAAAAACTCCGACAAAGCCCCGCGGTAACGCACAAAAGCGCGGCAAATGTAAACGTCAAAATTTGACAGACGCAACGACGTTCTGAAACGGTCTTCATTGTGTGGAACACTTTCACTTATGAATCAATTTTCTTTTGTTTTTATGCAGCTTCCACGAAGGCCAGGATTATGCTGATTCATAACGAGATGCCTCAAAGGATTTATTACACTTTTGTGATTAATTTATTATCTTCAATTAATTTTTAATTATTAGTCGAATTAAGTGGAGGGATTATATGGAATGACTACGGTCGTGACTGATAAGAGAGAAGGGCTTTGCCTAAGATATATTTAAAAATAGAAAAAAAAATAGGGAATAGAACTTTGCGTGGAACGCCCTCCGGCTAGGTGGGCTAATAACTTGACGAAAGATGGAGGAGTGGCTGGAGGAGAAGAGCTGAACACCGTGTATGGTGGCGGTCCTTGGGAAGGGCCTTATATCCAACAGTGGAGAGCAGGGTAGTCGTGGTCGGTTGCGGTTTCGCTGCCTTATGCGAGATATTCGATTGCTATTTGCGCCCTCTCCTTGTGTCTGCGCCCGTTCTTTGTGAGAGCGCCTCTCCAATTCAAGCCCAGGCCTGCCCTTGGCGCCCCATCAATAGGTCGGCGCCCAGTGCCGTATCGTAATAGCGAAAAGAAAAAAAATCGTTTCCTGATACTCATTACATAGGAAAAAAACGTCGTCACCCCAAAATATTTTTCGCGACCCCTTTTTTGTCTGCGTCTGTCTGACTGTGTAGAGCGCCTCCAATTTATAGCGTTCCCCGCACCTCCACGCCCTGTGCGGCGGCACCCCCAACGCCTGCACTGGTTAAGACACAGGCCGATGGAATGGTATGGATAAAACTTGTCTCAAAAACCGCTATTCATACATCCGGACATTCTACATAATACACACACCTACATTGTAGACAAAAAAATCTGAGAGGGTGATCGAGATCATACAGATTAAACTCGCATCAAAACATTCAAAGACAATCGATATTGATCGATAATAATTGAACGGAAAATTGGCAGCAGTGCTTTTAATGTATACCTAACGGTCAACGGTAGATATGTGAATAAAGCTAGCATTATCCAGATAAAGAGTTCTGGGGAAAGCGCAAAATTCAACAAAAACCTTTCTAAAGGCTTTCTAAACACAAAGAGAGTTTGTCGAATGCGTACAGGCGAGAATCGTAATCACACGATAATCAACGGAGTTCAAGAAACTCTTCTTGTGTAAGTGAGGCATAATCAGAAATCTGTCCTACCCAGAAACTTTATTTGGTTTAGGTTAGAGCGTAGTGGAGCGATCAGTTCAGACTGTGTGGTTATTTTATTAAACAACATGAAAAATGCTCGTTTGTGTACTACGAGAGGTCCTGGCAGAATATCAGTGCTGTAGTTCATTTTCTTTTGTACCACAGCTTTATGTTGAGTCGGGCATTCTATTTGTCGCTGCCATACACATTCGCGCACTTATTTTTGTTTAAGCACACTTGTTGTAATGTTATTATTAAGCATTTCCTGTGTTTTGTGTGTCGAGATACAGATACTCTCACAGAAGACTACCTTGAAATATACTGCATTTCCTATTTTATCGTATTTTCCCAATATACGTAAGTGTTTCGGTAGTGAGTGAGATATGCCAGAGCCCATTCCAATTCCATCCTCTCCTTCCCCATTTCCCCAATCCATTCCTTAATCTGTTGGCTTAATCTCAATCTTATGTTGGCATGTATCGCGGATGTCTATGGACTACAGTGTCCACTTACCATCAGGTGGACTGTGTATTCGGTTCTTTCTTTCAAAGTCCTTCCTACATACAAACCTGCCCTACAAACCTGAACCGTACACCTATTGTCCCGTTACTAAGCTTACAGGGAGGGGACTGAACATTGATGTGATGTATTTTGAATTTGTTGCAAAAAAAACTCGACACTGCCACGATGTGGTGATTACACTATTGCCAAATATGAAAAGAAAAAAAAAACAGTCCACGGCATAAAATTTTTAGTCCAGTGTTTTTCTATATTTTTGTAGGTAACGATTGTAACCGCTTTCCAAGAGTCACTCGTTATCCAACATTATGTCATATGACGTCACGCGACAGTTAGGCGAAAGTTTGTGCAATAAGGATCTTATGCATGTAATGTTAAGCTGTCAATCTCAGTGCCAGGTATTGGGTTCAAGTTGCGAAATACGGATTAATTTTTTTTCGAAGCTACATGAATGAGCAATTTTGCTATTGACATGTGTTGATGGCGGAACTAATTATCCATGATAACTTACGTCAAAGCGTGTCTGAGGAATTCAGATAAATGTTATGTGCTGAATTAAATCTGCTCTATACAACCTCGTCAGTAAACATGTTTACATCATACATCCCCCATGCTCTCAGGTGTTCAACAACGGGAAATGTTCTGAAGAATTGTTAAACACAATTCCCATCTCGGGTTTCTACAACCACACCTCCCGTCATAGAATTGCTGTGCATTTTCTCGATACGAGAAACCTGTACTGTCCAAAATTCATTTTATACCACGAACCCGTAGGCTGAACAAACTGCCTCAAGAAGTCTTTCCCTTATTGTGATACTTTATGGCGTTCTTCGAGAAGGCTGTGAATGAGATTTCGCAAGGTAGGCGGCTCACCTAGTGTCTATGGATGGCGGTAGCCACTTACCATGATGTGGGCCGTCAGATACATAGCAATGGCTTTGTCTGATGGCTTCTTTATGTTTCCAGGTGGAAATTCAAATGTTGGATGCGAACAAGCTGACGTTCGAGCACCACTGTGGGGGCGCTGTCATAGCTGAACGACTCGTTCTATCTGCGGCGCATTGTTTCGATAAGGTAAGCACTATACACTTGCAAACTAATCATCTGCGATGAAATCTATAGTATTCACTGATCTAGTGTTCCAGATATTGAGAAGAATCTTAGAAAATATCTCTTTTAAAAACATAACCGGCCCATTTGGACTGTCCAACAGGGCTGTTCAACGTGTCCAACTCCTCATACACATTTTCTTGTGCATGAGCGATGTATGACCTCAAAACGCCACACTGGCCACTCTTTTGGAGGTGCTGTATAGCTCCTCGACGCTTGTGATAGCGGCTTTAGTTACCTTTTATGGCGTCCACGGGAATTGAAAGGCTGGTGCTATTTTTAATCAGGCCGACACCAAACGGCCCAAAAAATATCTAAAGTATGTAATGCGAATAATTATGTTAAGATTTTTATATAGATGTTAAGTTATTGTGTAGGATTTTGTTACATGGTTTTTTTTATTGCTTAATACTCTTTTAGTAGTTCCACCAACGGAATCAATTGAACTATTGATGGAACTAGTGGGATCTAAGGCAAAATCCTAGACAGCGGCATATCATGATCACCATTGTAATGGGAGAGTGCACGTGCATTCCCACAGCTGCTGGGACCACTTGACTGGCCATGTACGTTACCTCTCTCTCACAAAAGAGCTTAAAATGTACTGCATTTCCTACTTTATCGTATTTCCCCATTGTACGTACATATTTCGGTAGTGAGTGAGATATACCAGAGCCCACTCCCATCCCATCCTATCCTATCTCTCACCATTTTCCCAACCCTTTCTCCCAATCCATTCCTCAATCTGAAAAAAGGTAGGCAGCACATCTGGGGGCGCGCCAACGTTTGTCATTCTAGACTGATGTTGAGATGTATCGCGGATGTCTATTGACGACAGTATCCACTTACCATCAGGTGACCTGAATGCCGCCTTTTTTCTATAAAAGAAAACAATACAAACTATTTTTAACAACTGAAGTAAATAATTTAAAACTACTAAGAGTGTTAGTACAAAGTCAATGGACTCCTTTAAAAGTGTGGAGTTGCCAAACCGCTTGGCCAGTTTGCCAGTTTTAGGCACAAGATAATGTGCTTGAGGAGGCCGGTATACAGCAGTAGATAACCAAGAGTTGTTTATGGTTATGTTGTGTAAATAATCGAAACAACATGTATTCCAGCAACCGCTGCAGCTGGAGCACCTGCGGCTGGTGGTCGGCGAACACCGACTGAAGGTGCAAGATAAGCACGAGCACAGGTTCTTGGCTGAGAAGGTGGTGCCGCATCCGGAATTTAGAAAGAGTACGTATTTATATTATAGGGATGGGAAAATGGAAGGGGATATGCTATCCCCTTCCATTTTCCCAACCATTTCTCCCAATTCATTCCTTAATCTGCAAAGGTAGGCAGCGCATTCGGGGGCGTGCCAACGTTTGTCATCGTGGACTGATGTTGGCATGTATCGCGGATGTCTATGGACGACAGTATCTGTGTCTATGGACGACTCTCGATGAGAAGAGCTTTAGATTGTGTATGGTGCATTGGCAGAGGCTTATATTCGGTAGTAAAAAAAATAATTGAGGGACAATGTATATCTCTTATAGTGAAGCTCTCTTGTTACAGACGGTCCTCATAGCAACGACATCGCGCTGGTGGTGGTATCTCGCGCGGGCGGCGGCGTGCAGTTCAACAGTCACGTCAGGCCCATCTGCCTCCCGGACGGCGGCGCGGCCGCCGCCGGCCGCTGGTGCGCTGTTAGCGGCTGGGGGTATCAGGCAGGTACCACTCAACTTACTGTTTATTTCAGTGGCATGTTATCTCTAGTCAGACCACAGATGAATAATACTATAGACCCAGGCACGAGTTATTCACTACTACAGTTAAAGCCTTTAAAGTTTGGGCACAATCACGGTACAATGATGTGCAGGCCTTGGAACAACCGGCGCGCAGAGTGAGATGCACGATAGCAATACTGTGTCTCGTTTTTTTACGTCATTGATACATAAGCGCTTCTCTTTTCTGTTAGATAGTAAGGGTAGGTGTCACTATGTCTACAAGCTTCTCTTTCTTCGAGTCAGACGGTCCTCACAGCAACCACATCGTTATAACTTATGTGGCGGCGCGAAGCGACATGTCGCGTCGTCACGCTCCGACGCGAAACTATCAAACATTCGCTGTGCACTCGTGTGTTCTATCTGAGCGGTGCGTCTAGCGTTGCGGCGCGTGACGTGAGTCCGTTTTGTTTTCAATGCGTCGCGTCGAGCGTTATATTTATGTTTGATGCCGCCTACGATAGTTGCCACTAAATAATCAAATCGTTTTAGGTACACAAAACGGCCGATAGTAATACACATCGACTATGATCGGCTAGCGTCGGCTTTGTAGAGCGTCGTCTCTGTCCCAACGGCACACGACGCTCTACAAAACCGAAGCTAGCGGATCATAGTCGATGTGTATTACTTTCGGCCGTTTACCGTACATTCGTGCGTATTTCTTAAAGGAAACGGAACTCTTCATACTAAAATAATGCCTTTCAAATAATTAATAAAAAATAAATAAAATAAAATGAAAAATATAAATAAAATAAAATAAATAAAAGAAATTAATAAAATATTCATAATGCCTTTCCAAATAAATAATGATAAATAATTCAAAGAGCATCAGAAATACTGCAAGTGGCAGCAAATCGATGGCAGCAAATTTAAAGGAAGGTTAGGTTTGGGTTCTCCTGTGATATTAAAGACATATGCGTCCGTCGACTTTGTGTTGACATTCTTAGTAATTAAATATATTTTTTCAGTTATTGATAAATACCTAGTGTGTTTTATTGGTCATCATTTGCTGTCCATTTAGTAGTTTTTGTTACTCGTTTAAATACAAGTCTTAAATTAATCTGTGTAGAAATATTATATTAAACGCCTAAACAAATCAATTAGCAATAGTTTTCAATATTGACTATTATTGTTACTTAATTCGTAAAGGCATGAGGAAAAATATAGTTTTTAGACTAAGGGCCTTCTCACCACCTTCTGATATGGTATCAGGGGGTGGAAAGAAAGGCTCTAAAAATTTCAAACGAATTCCGTGGATATTTTTCTGCTACATACCTGCAACTTTTGCTTAAAATTGGCAGCAAGCGATACGCGTGAGGTTGATGTTGTGAATTGAAGAAAATTTCAATAATAATTTAAAATAACTTTTAAAATTAATTTCTAAGAATATTTCAAAACTGTACATTTATATACTACCTATGTGTGCACTTGATTCGGGGATACAAAGAAATACGTAAATTCGAGGTGAATTTCAATCACTCGATCACTCACTCACGAGGTGGATCAAAAACGAGAAAAATCAGGTGAAAAAAGATAAAAAGACACTATAATGAGTCGCCTTTGGTCACCCTTTGGTTTCACGGGCGGTTTAGAACCCTTCAGCGTTCGGAGAGACGTTACGTCTCTCTGTGTGTTCAACCGCCTGTGCAATGGGGAATGCTCTGAACCCCCTCGGATTTCTATAACAGCACCTCCCGTCACGGAAGTCGGTCCATCCGCATTTCCTCGATGCGGAGGTGTCGGGTACTGTTCGGTCCAAAAATCATTTTATACCGCGAACCTGTAGGCTGTGGAACAAACTGCCTCAAGAGGTCTTTCCATTACGCTACTATATGGGGTTCTTCAAACTGTGAATAGGATTTTGCAAGGTCGGCGGAGCGCCCGCATTCCCTCTGGTGTTGCAGGTGTCCATGGGCGGCGGTAACACTTACCAACACGTGGGACCGCTTGATCGTCCGCCTACTTCCCTATAAAAAAAGTGAAATAAACATAGATATTCGTATTTGCTGTACGCACAATACTTTTTAAAGCAGTTCAATAACAATTACTACTCGGTACTTACCTAATGAAATGGAGTCTATAGTCAAGGGTAGTGTTTTAGTCCCAAAATATAAAAACAAACTTCGTTTTTATATTTCGGGACTACATTTACACCATCAATACTTTCTCTTCACCAGAAAGTGCTGAGACTTTCGCCCCAGTCCTAAGAGCGGCTGCAGTGCCAGTACTAGACTTACCCACGTGCAGGAAGAATCAGATCCTGGGCGGGAGGCAACAGCCGATCCTCGACTCTATGATCTGCGCAGGTAAGTATAATTTGACTTATTTATTCTACTTATTTATTTTGTACAATCAGAAGCAGTTTTGTAAAATATTATTCAATCATTTTTATCTTATTTTAAAGACCTTATTCTTACCTTTAGTTAGTTAATTTTTGAATTAAAAATCCTAAGTAAAAATAGGAATAAAGTAGGACTTTTTGGCGGGAACTCAAGAAGTGAAGTTGAGTTTTTTCTTTGAATATTATAAAAATCCTGTATTAGGCGTTTTTTAGTTTAATATTGATAGTTTATTAAATTTCAAAGTGTTTTTGTGAGCAGTGTTTGTGATAATCAAATAAAAGCGCGGAACTGCATTTCCCAATGTTAGTTGCAATATCTAAGTTGTCAATTTTAATAATGAATAGGTATGCAAATCTTATTTATAATACGAAGGTACCACTTTATTTTCTTCTCCAGCTGTCAATTGGGCAAAGAAACATAATTTCAAGCGTTTAGACGTTTAATGTGCATTTCCAAAATGATGCCAATAGTGGTACAGACATACAAAAATAGACACCGTCAAATTATTATATTCCAAAAATATTTTATTCTTTTTTTCTTCATATATGGCAATGGTGCAATTGGCACATTGTGCCAGTGTCGAATTTTCTTCGTAATAAACAATTTCAAAGTCTAAAACGTATCCTGTCAATGTCCAGTCCCGTCGAAGTAACTCAGGACTCATTCAGTAAAGTGATAGTAGGTTTACTGAAGACAGAAGAGGACTCCTTGGAAGCACACGAAAAACGTGGTCCTATGCTTTTATTTGACTATCACAAACATTACACACAAAAACACTTTGAAGTTTAATAAACTATCAACATTAAACCACAAAACGTACGATGCACAATTTGTACAATTAATCAAACAGAAACTTGATTTTACTTCTAGAGTTCGCGCCAAAAAGTCCCATTGGCTAAATGTAACTGTTTGAAATGCTAAATATCTGCTGACAAGCCACTTCGATAATCAATTTATAACTTAAAAAAGCCACGTAATAATTATTATTCAGGTCGTACCTTGGCCACGCTGAAAATTATAAGGTTCTAGACAAATTATTTTACGGTAACTTGAGATTGGGTAAAGATTATTTTGTTTGCTGTTAGGTTCAACAGTAACGACTGGATCTTTTTCGCCCACAGGAGGTTTTGTATCCAAAAATATAAAGTTGTTTGTGCTAAATAGCACTAGCTAGCATATTTCTTAAAAATGTTCTAGAACTTACTTAGATACTTATTTGTGACCTTTTTGGACCTTGAATCGCTGTCTTTGTCAATCACACGTGAATGTAATGGTAGTACTATGTTAGTGACGTTATTAACACAGTAGTAGCTTGGTCTTTTGTATTTTTGCTACCTTTGGCTTCTAAACCATATTCTTATTCTAAGTACCTAAACCATATTCTAAGCACTTTATCGTATTTCCCCAATGTACGTACGTATTTCAGTAGTAAGTGAGATATGCCAGAACCCATTCCCATCCCATCCTCACCCTCCCCATTTTCCCAATCCGTTCCTTAATCTGCAAAGGTAGGCAGCGCATCCGGGGATGTGCTAGTGTGTGTGTGGGTGGGGGGGTGTACATTATAACTGGTAGGACGCATAGATTAACTGAAGATTTTTTTGGATTGATTGATATTTTATTTAAACAAACTTTAAATTCATGTCTTAGACTAACATTTATAATAATGTTTTTTTTAGGAGTCCTCTCGGGGGGTGTAGACGCTTGTGGTGGGGATTCTGGCGGTCCTTTGGCCTGCCAGGGCTCCAGCCGCTGGCAGCTACAGGGCGTAGTGTCTTGGGGCTCAGGCTGCGCACGGAAGGCTCGCCCCGGCGTCTACACGAGGGTGGCTTCCTACGTGGATTGGATAAAGAAGACAGCTGCTTCTTTGGGGCATAAGATTGCGTAGAGGAGTGAAGTAGAAATAATATATTAGGACGAATGAAGAGTGTATCCACGTGATAATTTGAGTTATAAGTTTTAAACATTATTATGTCTGTAAAAACGTGAAACCTTAATATGACATAATAATGCTTATAATAATTAGCGAAGCATTGTATAAAAATGTAAAATTATATGCTATTTAATTAATTAATAAATATATCTTATTGATTTACGCTGGACCGTAAATTGAAATATCGTTTTAAGCAATATTTTAATTAAGTTTTAACGCCAAAGATTTAGTAATCTAAACTAAAAATGTAGTACGGTAAATATCTTTTATATTTTAAAAGTGTATGAATAATAAAATTAATGACTGTAATTAGTTAAAAATACGACATATATTTAAGTTATTACTTTAAAACGAAACGGTTATTGTTCTGCAAGAAAAGGGTTGAGAATATAACCTTTAGGAACGCCTGTTCTTATTTAACAAAAGCACTGATGAGGCTCTGTATGAGGAACTCTCTGTCTTTTTATTCAAAAGATAAGACAATGTAATGTTACAAGATCGTCAATCAACATCACTAGGATGAAATTTATTAATTTACTTCATAGCTAACACAATCAAATGCCATAGAAAAATCACAGAATATCCTCAATATTTTTCATCTTCTAAGTGCAAAATATGCGAAATCTTTCGATATTTTCATATATTGTATAATGTAATTTTATAGTTAAGTATAAAAACTATTTGTAACAAAGATTTTGTGGAGCAAAATAAAACATTCTTACGATGATTGAAGTCTTGTAATAAGAGACAACGCATAATCGTGAAGCAATTGTAATAATCACGTATATTTTGTAAACATTTTTACGTATGTATTTTGCTATTATAGTTTAACCTTTACTTTACTAGTACCTAAATTACCCACTGTACACTCACTTAGTTAATTTAACTAAAAACTTTTAATTAAGATATGTAATTATTTACATTTCTTAGTTAAATACTTATTTATAAGTAGATACTTTAGTATTACATAATTATAACTTTCTCTAGCGTATATCCATGTTATCATGTTACCAATTTTTTATACGTTTTTAGTGAAATATAAGTATTATTTTATATTATTTCCATTTTTCTATTCTACGGTCTGGAATCCTTTCTCATCTCTATCTACCAAAACTAATTAGATATCTACCTACTCGTTCAATGATCGTTACCCAAATATATCCAGTCGTTTAAATTTATCTACTTATATAGAAGGATGTGGCAATACCCCACCTTTGCTCATATATCTTTAATTTATCTTTATATTCACTGACGTAGTGATCGCACTACGTCAAGAATTTGGAAATGTTAAGGCACTAAATAAGCAACAACTCCTAATGCTACAATGAAAGCGAAAATAGTCTTGAGCAAGCCAAGACAACTTACAAAAGTCAGCTCAAAAAAGTCACAATTAAAAATTAAGCGGTTCATTCGTATCTTCCTTGGCATTGCAGGTGTCCATGGAGGGTGATAACCACTTACAAATATATAGGCTACATGTCTGTTTATGCCTCACCTTTATAAAAAAAATTATGTGAATTACTAAGGGAAATAATTGTAAAAGTAAGGACCCAATCGAACCTACTTAGCTTTCTTTAAAGTCGTAGCACTGCAGCATCTTGCCAAAGTCCATTCGTATCCCATCCTATCCCTTCTCATTTCCTCAACCTTTTCTCAAAATCCATTCCTAAATCTTCGAAGGCAGCGCATCCATGGCTAACGTTTGTCATTCTGGACTGATATCGTCATGTATCGCGGATGTCGCAGGACGACAATTTCCAGTTACCCCCGGATGAACTATTTGCTCGTCTGCAGCTTTCTTTGTATAAAAACAACTATGACTGGTATTCAATTGAAATGGTATTCAGTACATACGCCATAGAACCTGAAACCGATTAGGTATAAGAGTCTTCGAATGGAGACCACGTGTTGAGCAACAAAGCTCAACGACCGAAGATTAAGAGACAGTGATAGCCGGTAAATGTAAACCGTAATAATTCCTTCAAACATGTGGACAGGGGCCTTCTCAATCATATTGTCTTGTGCACGAGGGATTTATGGCCTTAAAACTGGGTTTTAAGGGGGTAAACTGGCCTTAAACTGGGCCTTACTGGGTGGTGATTATTAAACACAAATTGATAATCTGTGTTTAATAATTGTTAATCTGTATTGCCACCGTATTGGGTGGCCCCGTGGTCACAGCAATACTGTGATGGTAACTGTTTAATGTAACTGTAATACATAAAAATCGGGGTAACCGTTTACATAACAGTTATCATTTTAAGCGATTTCATATATGTGTAAGAGGGTTATTATATATGGAATTTATTCACCGTTAAGTGAACTTTCCTTTATCATATGTTTGTTCTAGTAACTCACGACCTGTCTCTTTAATGAAGCCACTCTCATTATCACTATTAGTAATATCGACGTGATTGTTTGCCTGTTTGTGTAGATTGGTTTATTTGAATAAGTATTTCTAGGCGCGCCTTATATCGTATGTGATGTGTAGCCGGAGGAGATCTGTATCCAACAGAGGAGCGACATACGCTGATGGTACATTTACTCTCTCGGTTCAACGCTCAGGGCTCGATGCTGTATTGTGAAGAAAAGGGCTGAGCACGCTACCCTGTGGGACGCCGTACTTACTACATATAAATTGTAAGGCGGGGCTCTTGTTAAGCTATGGTCGCCTGGTACTTTTGCTAGAGATACTACGTAAACTAATGGTATGTGGACTAACGTCGACCATCGGTGATGGTAGTGATAAAACGATGAACAGTTGTAAGTCCTTTAGTAATGTAGACTTACAATAAAATTGTGTACTGACTTTTGTAAGTGTAAGTTGTCTTGCTCATAACTATTTTCGCTTTCATTGTAGCAATTGACCACTGACGACCCTAGGGCTGGCCATTATCTCCCACAACGCATCAGCCTCACAATCGTAGCAATGCCGCTGGGTAACTTGCAACCAGGACAAAAAATTTACAACATGCTCAATATATACATGTTTAACATGCACATAGAGCATGAAATGTACACTTTTTAAATTTGTCTTTCTTTTTTAATATAAACTGAAATATGCGTTTTGTTTTACGTCAATAAATTATATAAGTTATTATTATTGTAATAAACAACATATTCGATATCAGCTTGCAGCTTGCAATTACGAGGCTGGTAAGAAACTTATGAGTTTTATGAGTTTATTGCCACTGATTAGGTTTCAAAGGCTATTGTTTAAACGTGATATTAAAACAGCTGCTTTAATAGTTTAGTTCTAGCATAGCATGGCGTCCTAAAGTTTTCTTGCGAGTTGACATGATTTTTTTAACTCACGATTTGACAATTTTTTTTCAAGTTTATTGAAAAAATGTTAGAAATAATTAAATGAACAGAAAAATATACTAAATGAGCATCAAACTCATTTAAATAAGGCGAAATATACGTAAAATCATTACGAAAGGCAAAGTCACGAATTAAAACTAGCTATCAGTAAAATATGTAACACTGTCAAAATATATCAAGTGGGTCTCCACTGTTTTGTAACGCCTTCCTGGTCGTTATCAGCGCTGATGTAGTGTGCTGTTTACATTGGAATCCATTAATGGGCAAGTAACTTGTACCAGTAACTTTCCTGATACTAAAAAATATGACTAGTTCTAATTTTTTCAGTTATACAAATTCCTAATATTTCACATTTTCACAAAATCAAAAACTCTTGCACCGATTTTGTGATCAATGGGGTTTGGCGCGTTAAAATGAACACGTAACTTGCGAATTGTTACTGAAATTTTCTCAATTCTTGTAAATTTGGTTTTCACTGTTAATAAACGTTCTTCGAACCTTTAACGCGGCATTTTCAAATATGTCAATGTTTCAATCAACAAAGTATCAAATATGGCTGACAGAACAATTGACAATCGAAAATTCTTATTGAGACAGACTTTATATAGGAATATAGGAATAGCCTTTATCCATAGGAAACCAGTAAATGTATTCTACAAGCGAGTGAAGGGCCTGCTGGATGGAAAAATAAAGAGAAATGACTACTAAGTGTATATGCGCGATGGGATGGACACTAAATGAGTCTGCGATGCGGGTTGTGAAATAAAAAGAAATGGGCTACTGAATGTGGGCGCGCGCGATGCGATGGGAGCATAAATAGTTAGGGGAAAAATACAAAAGCGATTAATTGTAGAAAATGTCATTGATACATACTCGGAAGATTCCCGGAGCAGCACATCCAGTTTGCTTGATCAACGATTGATGCAGATGTATACTGTAAGGAGCTGCAAACGAAGATGGAAAAGCTGACAACAAAGCAACCAAGTTTGGACAATCGCTCATCTCCACTTCTTCTTCATGACAATGCCCGCCCTAAAACTTCTCATACGACAGTTTTAAAACTACAAGAGTTGAACCTGGAGACTCTCCCTTACTCACCATACTCACCGGACCTTACCCCAACAGATTTCCATTTCTTTCGAAATTTTGACAACTATTGGCAAAGAAAAAAAAAATGATTCTGAAGTAGCTGTGATTAGGGCCTTTGATGAATTCATGGATACCCCTCCAAGAGACTTTTACAGGAGTGGCGTCAATCAACTGCCCGCCAGGTGGCGGGTGTGTAGATAGCATGGGTCAATATTTCGACTAACATAATAAATATTTTTATAATATTTTTTTTTTCACTTTCTCATACAAATCGGTCATTTCATAGGTAAGCACCTAATAATACTACCAAACTTACCTTTCAGTTCTTTAGACAAAGTATCTAATCCAGTTACTTGATCCAATGAACTCGATCAAAGCAATCTAAACGGAGCACAGATCCCAAAATATTTAGTGCCATTTTTTTAGTTTAGTTTTAAGTGACGCAAAGATGTCATAGGTTATGTATTATTGATACAATTCATACTATCAATTCTTATCTTTAAAAATTACGGATAATTGCGGATTGAATAACATTTGATAAACAAACATATTTATGTTATGGAAATTAAGGTGACTTATCCCACTTCGGGTGTCGGTTGGCTTTAGAATTGTACCACCCCATCCCTTCTCGTGGTTGATGTAACAGGCGACTAAGGGATACCGCAACCGCTGAGGAACTACACCATCTAAGAGTGGATTTTTCAACCAGCTGTGGCGTTTCAAGGCCATACATTCCTCATTCACATGTCAGTGTGCATGGAGGCCCATGGCCCATGGCAGTGGTTACAGGTTACAGTAGGCTTAGGTTATCTGGTGACAATAAAGGTATAGGAGTCCCATCGACTTGATGACGACATTTTTTTTACATAAAAAATGGTATACGAGCGGCTGGGCCACATGATTGTAAGTGATAACCGCCGTCCATCGACACCTGAAACACCAGGGGGCTTGCTTATTTACATTCTTAGTAATTTAAAATTATAGAATTTATTTATTCAAAAAGTTTTTGTGTTTTTAATTTTTTTTTATGGACGAGGGCGACAGACGAGCATACACTCCGCCTAATGGTGTGTGGATACTGTCGCCCATAGACATCCGCGATACAAGCCAACATTAGTTCAAAATGACAAACGTTGGCACGCCCCCGGATGTGCTGCCTACCTTTGGAGATATAGTAATGGATTTGGAGAAAGGGTTGGGAAAATGGGGAGGAATAGGATGGGAATGGGCTCTGGCACATCTCACTCACTACCGAAACAGGTACGTACATTGGGGAAATAAGATACAGTGGGAAATGCAGTAAGTACATTTTAAGGTAGTCTTCTGTGAGAGAGGGGTAACGTGGCTAGTCGAGCGCGCCCAGCGGCTGTTGGATTGCAGCGTACACTCTGCCCCTCAAAAGTGAATCAAAAATTTATCATGATTTGCTGCCCATCTAGAATTTTCTTGTTGCCCGTTTGAATACAAGCCGTAGGATGGATATGTGGTAGTTTTGTATTTTGTACTGAAGTAAGTTTTGTTAGAATTAATTCATGCGCACATAAAATTTTACGGACCGCTGCGTACTTAAGACGACCTCAAAACATGAAAGGACAACGTCAAAACCATTGAATTCTAGTCCGTATTACCAGCTATTTATGGTTCCACTTTGACAAATTGACAAATTGTTCACCAGTTCCAGCTGTCATCATTCGCGTGGCGACCATATAATGTTTCAAATCTTTGACCCGAAAGATATGAGAAAACAGACAAATAATTTTTATTATCTAAACTGACCCTTTGACTGGAATGTTGCAATTATATGTAAAGGCAATTGTACACTCTCGTCGAGTCTGCCCATTACCGTAAACATCGCCTGCCATTTCATCGACCACTGCTCGAGTTGAGCCCTCACGCATATTGTCATGATTATTATATTCAAAAATTATTAATTATTAATTTGAGGGGGAGAGTGCAAGCTGCAATCCAACAGCCGCTGGGCGCGCTCCACTGGCCACGTTACCCCTCTCTCACAGAAGACTACCTTAAAATGTACTGCATTTCCCACTTTATCTTATTTCCCTAATGTACGTACATGTTTCGGTAGTGAGTGAGATGTGCCAGAGCCCATTCCCATCCTATCACTCCCAATTTTCCCAACCCTTTCTCCAAATCCATTCCTATATCCCAAAGGTAGGCTGCGCACTGTCTACGCTTGGAGACACTGCGAGTTTTAATCCTTTGGCGAAATAAAACCCGAAAGGTTTGCTTGTATTAACTGGTTTTTATTACTAGATACAATGTTAATGCGTCTCGGCTCAAGATTTTGATTGACTGACTTTTTATACGTAAAACAAGTAGGTAAGCACCAAAAACGGCAGGTTACCAATACTTTGTGACGGTAGTTGAATAAATAAAATAAATAATGTTAAAGCGGCGATGTGGAGTCGAGACAATTTCTAATGATTGTTTTTTTTAAATTTGTTTCTGAAGACATATTTATACGTGTTCCTAGATATGTTCAAGACACACCATCCTACAGCCAACACTTTTACTAAGTATCGGTTTCTGCTCTCGCCCTAACTTATACATGTCCGGTGACTCTTGTAAGGTCATTAGAGCCACAAGAATTTAGCCATTCCGAAAAAAAAGGGCTGATAAGTGATTGTCGTCAACGCTCGCCGTGTTGCTCGGCGAGTGTGTACCGGCCTCAATTTTTTTATCGCACATTTACGAAAAGTTAACATTGTCTTGTTTACATATTTTTTTTTAGTTCATTTAACTGCACTAATGACTTATTTACCTAATAAATATTTTCCTGTGGGCTAAAGATTTATGGGC
Source organism: Sesia apiformis (assembly GCA_914767545.1). Taxonomy (NCBI): domain Eukaryota; kingdom Metazoa; phylum Arthropoda; class Insecta; order Lepidoptera; family Sesiidae; genus Sesia; species Sesia apiformis. The sequence continues at coordinate 4,947,494 of OU611976.1, forward strand.
TGTGGGCTGTCACACTTATTAATCACTCAGTACATTACTGAATGTGACAATTTAAAGGATTTAAACGATCTTGAGTTAAAGTTTTAGTTAAAATAATTTTCGTTATGGTTCAACTTCCGTCAACAGGCCTTTTATTATCCAGTGCTGGTCACGAGACCCCCTTTGAACGGCACGCTGACCAAGCTGGTTGCTGAGTTGTTACTGTTTAATATAATGTATTTCTCAAAAGATTACATAGACTTTTATAGGAATACAGATAAAAGAGTATCTAACTAAATGAGATTGGCCACAAATATATTTAAAAAGTAATCAGATAATAAACAATAGGAAAGTGATTAAAGAAAAAAACTAGGATTCTTCATGAAAGCTTGTAGGTAAGATGCCTGAGCAAAGAAAAAAAAACTGCTGCATTCGAAAATTTGCAATGTGATTGGGAAGATCATATCGATTGCAAGACTGATAACCTATGGGATAAAGGAGTCTCCGAATGGAGACCAAAGTCGCCGGTAGTTGCGAGACGTGACGAGCGGGAAGATCATGTGTGAGTCTCGGAAAAGGCCTTTATCCAGCAGTAAAGAGACATGGTAGCTACGTGACTGCCTAATCTCGGTCGTTAGTTTTTATTATGTTTCTTCTAAAAATATGTTTATTCTATTTGGTGTAAATAGTACAATTAGGTACCTTACGATCCGCATTATCTTATGTATACACAAATATATAATTGGAGCTATATGAATGTGGTTACACGATAAAATAACTTTAGACGTCATAGAGTAACGTTACAAATTCATAGATGAGTCTTAAAATTGAGATAGTGCTAAAAATCCTCGGACATCATCGGCCGAGCTCGGCTTTTTAGGTGGGACATCGGGCGCGGCCGGTGGTAGCCAACTTTTCACTCGCATAACGGACAGCGGCGCATTATCATTTGTAATTTGTATAGGACATTGGTTGTTTTTTTTTTTTTATGGACGAAGGTGGCAGACGAGCATACAGTCCACCTGATGGTAAGTGGGTACTGTAGCCCATAGACATCCGTGATACATGCCAACATTAATCCAAAATGACAAACGTTGGCACGCCCCCGGATGCGCTGCCTACCTTTGGATATAGGACTGGATTTGGACAAAGGATTAGGGAAATGGAGAGGGATAGGATGGGAATGGGCTCTGGCACATCTCACTCACTACCGAAACACGTACGTACATTAGAGAAATAAGATTAAGTGGGAAATGCAGTACATTTCAATGCATTTGTATCAGAAGGTTGATTAATTGAACGATGAAATATGCTCCAACTTATTATACTGATTAAACAGGTAATAGATTAATAGATTAATACATTAAGGGTGTAGATCGTGAAAATCACCGAAAAGAGTGTTACGATTTTTCATATTTAACCTATTTACATATGATTGATATCAATGATAATTTGTATATATTACAATCAAAGACCAATAAGTATGTTCATGCTTATATTAAACTCTTAAACCTAATAGTTGTTATATAATAAACGTCAACAAACGCACAAAATTGAGTAAAAATGCAAAAACATGACTTCGTATTTTTCAGATTTAACCCCATAAATCAACACAAATTGATAAAAAGAAACACTTTTTGAACACTGAAGAAACCAATAAGTATAGCTGTATACTTCTTTTTATACCTTTACAAACAAAGACTTCCTCTTTTAAAGCCCTAAAATCTAGATATATTTTAAGGTAAATTTTTCATACACAAATGTATGGGATAAAACGTTCGTTTCATTCGTGCAATCTCGGTGGTCTGCAGCGGCAGTTCCTTTCTGTAAGTGAACGCGACACCACGCTTGTCGGCTGCAGACAGCAGAATTACGTATTGTGAATTTGTGTTTTTTGTAAAAAACTGTAAGTATAACATTTTTATAATTAATTTATTTTCAGTTAGTAGAAAGTATCGATATAATGAATGTCTGAAAGAAAACCATGATGGAACTAGATATAAATCGTAAAAAATACAATATCTACACTAATAGGTATTATAAAGAGGAAAGATTTGGATTTTTGTATGTAACGAATAAACTCAAAAAGTACTGGACTGATTTTAATAATTCTTTTATCATTCGAAAGCTACATTATCACTGAGTAACATAGGCTATTTTTTTCGCAGGACTGATTGAATTTGAGTGGCATGCCAGGGAAAAGAAAGTTTTGTACGCATTATAAAAATATGAAAGCCAAAAGATCTCGGAATAAAATGTAAGTTCCTCCCTACTTATTTATTATCGCATTTGAACAGGGTACATTACAAAGCTAATACAATATGTCATATGATTTAGATCGCCCGATTCAGACATATACCTACAATAACATGTAAATATTGGTTTGTATTATCTATATCTATACTGATAAATAAAATTGAAGTATCTGTATGTAATATCAAAATAATAGGATTTTTAAAAAAAAAAAAAGGCGATACGGAGTTCGCCGGGTCGGCTAGTATTGTCTAAATATCAAATTGTGGAAGTAGGTAGGCGACAGCGCAACTTTGTCGACATACCTATACCGCCAAACAGACGCGAGGCGCCTAGCGTCTGGCTTAGGGTTGTACAAAATAAATAAAAAGTGGATAATATTGATGAATAATATTTCCAGTATTGAAAATAAAGAAAACCTTGGGGCCGAGACTCTGAGCAACAATGCTACGCGCTGTATAGAGGTAAGTTGTTATACGTAATTCTTGTAGACTTGTTACATAAATAAACAAACTACTTAGTTAGTGATGGGCGAAGACAAAATCTCAATACCTACCTATAGATTTTTCTTGCAATATTTATTATTTTCATCGAGAGACAAACACCTTAGTACCGAAATACTTCTCAATTACTTTCTCAAAAGAAAATTTACGTTCAAATAGGTGACGTCATAAAAAAACAATACCTAATGCGTAAAGAAATTATAATTTCTATTCATCAGGAACCTAATATTGTATTAATTCTTTTGCATTTTTTTAAATTTTTAATTATTTTTTATAAAAAAAATCAAGCCATTATCTTTCTTTACAGGAACTAGTTATTGAAAACGACCAAGAGGGAAAGGTGGATGAAATGGAAGTTGGGCGTAGAGTTGTAGACGTTTCTTTTTTTTTAAAGCTCTTCAGGCCATAGGGGACCACGGTCCAATGGATTGTAAGTTAAGTTACCTCAGTATAATAGGTGAAGTAAAAGTTGGTCTGGACTCAAAACTCATCATGAAATGTAGTATGTGTAGTATGAAATTTACTGTGTGTTTGATTGAAAAGAAAGAAGATAGAATGGAAGTGAATCATCAAATTGTATCTGGTATCATATCATCTGGTGGGAGCTACTATCAGTTAAAAACATTAACTGCCGCAGTAGCCCTACCAATCATGTCACCTTCATTATACAATGAAATTAATAATACGGTTTGCGATTGGTGGGAAAAGACAGCAGCACATTCCATGGCAGAAGCTGTCAAGGAAGAAGCGGAGTACGCAGTGTCTATAGGTAGTGTTGATAAAAATGGTACACCATTAATATCTGTTGCTGTTGACGGTTGTTGGAGCAAGAGATCTTATGGTAAGAATTTTTCCGCCTTGTCCGGCGCAGCTGCGATAATTGGCATTAAAACTAATAAAGTATTGTTTTTTGGAGTTAAAAATAAATACTGCGTAGTTTGTGCACGAGCCGCAAAGAACGACAGTCAGCCCTCGGAACACCGTTGTTTCAAGAATTATTCGGGATCATCTACCGGTATGGAATCGACCATAATAGTTGAGGGGTTTAAACGTTCCATTGTTGATCACGGTGTAATTTATAATAAATTTGTAGCAGACGGCGATTCCAGTACTTATAAAAAAATATTAGATTCGCGACCGTACGGTAATTTAACAGTAGAGAAAATTGAATGCAAAAATCATCTTTTACGAAACTACTGCAATAGCTTGGAGAAACTGTCGAAAGACACTAAGTATCCTTGCGAATTGCGGAAATTCCTAAAAGAAAGGTATTTGCGTTTAAGAACGGGTGTAAAATGCGCTATTAAATATTGGGGCGATCAAAATCAGTCACTCGAAGAAAAAATAAAAAATCTTAGTGAAGATATCCTAAATGGTCCACAACACGTATTTGGTAATCACCAATATTGCAAGGAGTATTTCTGTAGACCTGATACTCGTCGAATAGAACCTGTTGGGTTGCTTCCAGCAATTGTTGGATGCGGATTAATGGACGCGGTACACATTTTAAGTAAAAGACTGTCATATCATTCTAGAAGTTTAATTCATAATTGTACAAGTAATATAGTTGAAAGTTTTAACGCAGTGATTGCCAAATTAGTAGGGGGTAAGCGTGTAAATTATTCTTCCCGTGGTTCTTATGCGGGCCGATGCGCAGCTGCTGTTGTGTCTTTTAATACAGGATCGATTCATAGTAAAACTCATGAAGTAATATTTAAATCTAGTCCTAATCCTTTGATCGCGAAAGTGGAAAATTGTAATCGTAGAATCCGTTTAATTGCTAAACCTAAATTAAGATTGAAAAAGAGCCACAGCGCTGTATCGAAAGACGCTCACTATGGACCAAACTGCGAAAAACCTGATCTGAGTCCAGAATTATATGAGAAAGCCAAGTCATCTTTTTTAGCCGATTTAAAGTTGTCTTGTGCTGAAAGAGAGGAGCTTGAAAGGTCGACCCATTTGCAAAGAAGTAGTTCTGAGTGGATGAGTACAAGGAGAAAATTACTAACCTCATCATCGTTCGGGGAAGTTTGTAAAAAACGAGAGAGCACAAGTTGTGCTGTTCTTGTTCGTAAAATCGTTTATGGTAGTAATATCTCCAGTTTGCCTGCTGTACGGTACGGTATCGAAAACGAAGAAACCGCAATTAAACAGTTAGAAATTCAAGAGAATATTAGTATACAAGGTTGCGGTTTGTTCGTCGACGATCAATATGAATTTCTTGGTACTACACCAGATGGCATTTATGCAAACGGTTTAATTGAAATTAAGTGCCCACATTCTTTAGCTGGCATGACTCTTGATGAAGCAATGGCCAAACATACCTTTTGGGTTAAGGACAAGGCTTCCAAGGGTTATGTCATAAATAAAAATCATAACTGGTATTTCCAAATTCAGGGACAGGTACATATTACTAAAAGAAACGTTTGCATGCTTGGCATCTGGTTTGGTGCTACTGTACCTATGAAAGTTTATATTATAGAAAAGGACGACAAATTTTGGGAGGAGAAAATGGAGATGAAATTAGTTAGGTTTTATTACGATTGCCTACTTCCAGAATTAGTTGATCCTCGGCAGTCACGAAGCATGCCCATTCGTGACGCGCCCAGTATCATAGAGGCTATGAAAGAGAGGAAAGAAAGAGCTTTACGTGTTATGAAAGAGAAGAACGCCTAATGATTTTGAAAGATACAGGTAACTTAACTACCCAGCCAGTCGATTCACGTAAACACGCCAGTCCAAAAGTCGTTTTAACTTAGGAACTTAGAAATCGCCTTTTGGTTTTCTGTTTTAAACGCACTTACTTATCTAGTCTTGGATTGTCATAAATCTTCCAATAGCTCAATTACTATACAATTTCTGAGTTACCTGGTGTAAAGAATCATAAAAATTGGTTCAAAAATACAGCGAATTGAGAATTCTCCTTTTTTTAAGTCGGTTAAAAGGGCTAAATTTGCAAAAAACGAAGTGACGTCACTGCGCTACGGTTTTTATTACTTACGTGAATCGGGCAGCTGGTAACGTTTTCATTCTGATAGGTTTTGTGATAGCCATTGATTTTATCATCAAATTAGCAGAAATCAGAACTTGATCCGTAATCGAATGAAAAACCATTAGAATTTTGAACTCATATTTCGTTATTGTTTAATTACATACTTTTAATTAGTATATTAATAATTTACAAACTTCTGTTAAAATTAGTAAATAAATGAATTATTTACTAATTTTTGTACAACCCTAGCACGCTTTTGAGATAGCGAGTAATGGCGACTCATATTTGTTATTGTGTAGTAAATAAATCATTTTTATACTTGTGTTTCATTTATTGACATTTTTTTTAAAACCCTAGGATTTTTTTTAGATATCGACGAGGTGATCGTAAACAAAAAGTAAGTATTTGAGTTTACGCAATAGGCACATTTCCTTGCGTAGAGATAAACACACTTCCTACTGAATTTGCAATTATTTTATTGAATGAATATTTTACGAATTAGAATAAATTTTGGTAGTGAAATTACAAATAAATAAATAGTTGGAATTTTAGGTAAGTAGAATACAAAAATGTCAGATGTCAAATGATAGAAAAACATAAAAATTGTGTCTCAACTACTCTTATTAATCTATTAAAAAGAATCAACAGCTAGTTTCCAAAAATTCAACGTTATTGTTATGCTGTAAATATTCAAGTTCAATAACAATTTCTCAACGTGGAACGTTTGTTGCAAAACATTTTGAAAATCGCGCTCTCTAGGTCATTCATCCGCCCCGTCGGATGTTACATTAAACTTTGGCGCTGCGGTCGCTCGAAATCGAGATCTCAGGCCAACAATCTACACCCTTAAACTGAACTGTTTAGTTGCGAGCGTGGGTGACGACTGGCTAATCTGGCGATCGCCGGGCACAGCTCACATAAAGCAAAAATACAGAAAAAACTGCTATGAAAAATTAACATAAATAAAACTGTCTTAGTGTGATGAACTCTGTGTCTCTACACACAATCAGTAAACTAATTTACAATAAAAAGTAATAAAATTAATAAACTAATTTTATTATTATTCTAAATAAATGTTCTTGGAGGATTATAGCACCTCTTATTTCTACAATAAAATCGTTAATCATCAAATCATACAACACAAGAAATGCCAAGATACGCGTAAAGCGAGCGCCAGGATTGGTTCGAGATTAAGGTTCAAACATATGAGGTCTAGTAAAGTTGTCGCTGATCGACGATTTCATACAAATCTCTTTACCGTCCAGTTTTGGCTGACCTCATGTCAATGACTGAAATTCTTCCTGCTCGTGGCGCGCGCTTTATTAATTGTATTTTTCTTAATAGCAAGAAGGTGACAGATGAACTAACAGTTTACCTGGTGGTAAGTGGATACTGTCGCCTTGCGACACCCGCGATAGATACAAGCCAACATCTTCAAATGAAAAAAAAATTTGAGGAATTATCAAGTTTAGATAAAAGTTGTATTTAACCTTGTAAATATCTCTACAGGAATTATGGCCGCATGCAAATGCATATGTGCCGTTTATCAAGTTTAATAACTAATACACGGCTGATATTTACCCACTCAAGTTCAGATGTATCGTCTACGTCTATCAAGCAACATAATCTTTGACCTTTGCGTAGATTATAATATTTATATAGATCATTACTGCATCATTGGCTATTAGAATAAGTTGTCGCGAATTGTCTCTCTTTCGACGTACTGACGTTATTCTTTTTATATCGCGCGGTAATTCCAAGTGGCATTTGAGGGTTTATATTCGAACTTTTTTGGCATTTAGTGTAGAAGTGGTATTGTGTGATTTTTATTTTATGTAGTACCTATCTATATTTAAGAAAAAACAATGAGCGACGATTCGTTGGAAGAGGATTGTTTAATTATAACGTAAGTTATTTTATTTCTAATTACATAACATTGGTTGGTTTTATTACATTAAATCAACACATACTAACACATTTGAGATATATCTCAAATGAAAGCTTTTATTTCATTGATCACTAATGTTAAGGCAGTCAAAACCGTGGGCGACCCGCATGTTTTTCTTATTCAGATAAGTGCGGAATTAGCACATTCTGCCAGTGTCAAGTTTTCTTTGTAATAAACAATTTCCAACCCTAAAACGTAGTCTGTCAATATCCAGTCACGTTGAATCAAGTCAGGAGTCGCTCAGTAAAGCGAAGTGGGTTTACCGATGACAGGAGAGGACTCCTTGGAAGCACACGAAAAACGCAGTCCCACGTTTTTATTCGATTACACTGGACAACAGCCAAAATGTATCTAAAATAAAATCGACTAAATCTTACTATTTTTGGTGTGCTAAAACCGAAAATAAACTTATCTTTTTAATATTAGTTCAAGTTTTAGAGATACGTGATGTCATGTGTCCCTATATACTCGTATTAACACTGTAACCCCAAGAACGCACGCGGTATATTTGTATTGCCATAACAATAGAGGGGTGCGACGTTGCCAAATCTACGTTTTCCCCAATAGAAACAATATCCACCAACAATAATAACAACAACAACAATAATAATAACAACAAAAACAACAAACAATACCAATACCCCGTATACAAACAAATGAGAAACGCCACTATTGCGAATATTATGGAATTGAAAAGAACATTCTCGAATCTTTTCTAATATTCTCTAAAAATCTAGAAGTCGTATTTGGGTATATAAGCAGCTACAAACCGGGGAGGTTAGTCAGTCGAAGTTAGTGAGTCGAATCGAATAGTTCAGATTGTAAGATGTCTCGAAGTGTGTAAACCATCCAGATCAGTTCTGTTATGTTTGTGGTGAGGTGACTTTTGCGTCTCAGAAGCGGTCTATTATTCCATTCATAAAAAAGGCACATCAGCTTTATTTCGGTTGCAAAATAGGGGATCAAGACAAACATTGGGCGCCACATATCTGCTGTAATGCATGCGCTTCAAGTCTGAGAAACTGGTTAAATCGTAAAAAACGATCTATGCGGTTTGCTGTCCCAATGGTCTGGAGAGAGCCTGCAAATCATGTGAGTGATTGCTATTTCTGCATGATACCTCGTGTTGGGCAAGGCACAGGTATCTCCAAGAAGAAAAAGTCGGTTATCAACTATCTAAATATACCATCTGCCATGAGACCTGTGCTCCATAGTGACGAACTTCCTATTCCAGAACCCCCAGAAACGTTCACTTACGAATCAGATAATAGCGATACAGCGAGTTGTCAAGAAGATATGCCATCAACATCAAGAGATTCTGATTTCACACCCAGCACGTCATACCGCCAACTGAACAAAATAAGCCAGTCAGAATTAAACGATCTTGTGAGAGATCTAGAACTTCCGAAAAGTAAGGCAGAGTTACTAGGATCAAGACTGCAGCAGTGGAACCTATTAGAAGACGATGTTTCGGTATGTGTTTTTCGTAAACGCCATAAAGGCCTAGCACCATTTTTGGACATGGAAAATAACTTGGTTTTCTACAATAACATTAGCGGTTTCTTGGCGGCTTTAAATATAAATTACAAGCCAGAATGGAGATTGTTTATAGACAGTTCAACATTGAGTTTAAAGGCAGTACTATTGCATATTGGAAATATTCTACCGTCTATTCCTGTTGGATATGCAGTTCACATGAAAGAATCGTACGACAATATGAAGTACCTATTGACAAGCATAAATACGATGAGCACCAATGGCAGATCTGTGGCGACTTAAAGGTTGTTGCACTTTTACTTGGGTTGCAGCTAGGCTACAATCAAGTTCTACATCAAGTTTTGCTGTTTTTTGTGTGAATGGGACAGTCGGGCAAGGGCAGTTCATTACAAGAGACAAGACTGGCCCGTTCGACAATCATTAGAGCCAGGTCAAAAGAATGTACAACATATGCCATTGGTAGACACCAAAAATATTTTGTTGCCACCACTGCATATCAAATTGGGCCTGATGAAAAATTTTGTTAAGGCACTGAATAGAGATGGGCCAGCTTTTCACTACCTACATCAGAAATTCCCAAGGCTAAGTGAAGCAAAAATTAAAGAAGGTATTTTTGTTGGGCCACAGATTGAAAATATGCTGAAAGACGAACATTTTGACAGCACTCTAACAGATATTGAAAAAAATGCTTGAAATGACTTTCGCCTCGTGGTCACTAATTTCTTGGGAAATAAAAAAGCTGACAATTACGTTACTCTTGTTGAAAATATGCTGTCATCGTATCAAAAAATGGGTTGCAATATGTCTCTAAAGATCCATTTCCTACACTCACACCTGGACTTTTTTCCTGACAATTGCGGAGCTGTAAGGGATGAGCACGGCGAACGCTTCCATCAGGATATATCAACAATGGAGAAAAGGTACCAGGGAAACTGGAATGCTTCCATGCTTGCCGACTACTGTTGGACTCTTGATAGAGATGCTCCAGAAACAATTCACAAAAGAATAGCAAAAACACAGTGCATTTTGTGACTCTAAAAGTGTAAAAGTATCTATTTTTTATTATTTTGTTAAAAATAAAACAAAAAATTTTTTTCTTGAAAACTGCAACTAAGTTTTTAATTTCATTGTCATTTTTGTATTCACCGCCCCAAAATTAACAAAAAAATGCACTTTTCATACAAGATACAACAAATAAACAAAAATTTGTTGTCCAGTGTTATCACAAATAGCACGCACGAAAAACATTTTGAAATTGTATAGAGCATCACTATTAAACCACGAAACGCCTAAATACACAATTTTTACAATAATCAAATAAAAATTTCACTCCTCGAGTTCCCGCCAATAACTTAAAATTCTACTTATATCTTTGTTGAAAAAACAAACCCAATCGCTTCGGGAGTTAAGTTCGAACGTGGGCCAAATCGGATGAGTTGTTTTTTTGTTCTTTTTTTTTTATAGACTAGTGGGCGGACGAGCAAGCGGTCCCACGTGATGGTAAGTATTACCGCCGCCCATGGACACCTGCAACACCAGGGGGTATGCGGGCGAGCCGCCGACCTTGCAAAATCCTATTCACAGCTCCCTTGAAGAACCCTTAATGATTTTGTCATTTCCATTCGTCTGCCATGATAATTCTTACAATGTACGATCAATTTGCAATTAAACATAAGGATCTTGTTATTTATAATCGCGGTGTTATGTATGTGTATAATTTTAAGGGGATTTCAAGAAAATATACTTATGGCAGAGATCACTTTCTAATTTAGGAAGAAATCTTTAATATTTCGAGTTAGGGTCACCAGCTGAATCGAAAGATACCAATCATCTACTTGTGATTATTTTTTTTTTATGTACGAAGACGGCAGAGCATGTATAGTCCACCTAATGGTAAGTGGATACTGTCGCCCATAGACATCCGCGATACATACCAACATTAGTCGAAAATGACAAAGGTTGGCACGGCCCGGGATGCGCTGCCTATCTTTGGAGATATAGGAATGGGTTTGGAGAAAGGGTTGGTAAAATGGAAAGGGATAGGATGGGAATGGACTCTGGCACATCTCACTCACTACCGAAACACGTACGTGCATTAGGGAAATCAGATAAAGTGGGAAATGCAGTACATTTCAAGGTAGTCTTCTGTGAGAGAGGGGTAACGTGACCAGTCGAGTGCGCCCAGCGGCTGTTGGATTGCAACATGCACTCTTCCCCTCCCATAATATTTCCATATTTATTTCCTCTCTACCCAAAAGTTGTTTAGCAGAGATCGCTATTAGCGATAAGACCGCCTTTTGTGCATTTCATGTGTTACAACGTCTGTTACTGTCTTGATTTGTTTTGCTGTGCAATAAAGTGCTGTAACTATCTTCCTATCAATCTTGAAATTTGAAGCAAAAGTCGTTCAGGTCCATATTTCGATAAAATTCTAAGTCCAGTAGCTCGAAAATCATGACGGTATACCTTTACATATGACAGTATAAAACAGTATAAAAAATTACAAAATACATATAATTAATTTGACGTTTATACATACAGAGCGATGATAGCCCAGGAGTATCTATACTCGACTCGCATTCGTGTGAACGGGGGTTTAAATCCTCGCCCATGCCACTGAGTTTTTACCTATTTTTACATTGCACTGGGCCAGCGTGGTGGATTACGGCCCGAAACCCCCCAGTGATTTACTATGGGACAAGTGTGCCCTGCAGTGGAACGAATATAGCAGCCAGAACCATGTCGCGTATTTTAAAAGATGATTTATGACTTGCTGCTTACAAAAGACCTACTGGTGATTTCTAAACTGATAATTTAAAGAAAAATAGGGTTGACAAATCAAAACAACTTCTTCGGAGGTACGCAAAGGGAGCTCACGGACAAACCTTATTTACGGACGAGAAAATATTCACAATTGAGGAACACCAGTCATTAGGGTGCAACGCGTCCATTACCCACTAGCTATTAAGGAGTGATTGAATCATATTTTTGTGAAAAAGGTATTAAAACGTCGGCTCAAGTGTAGCAAGATACGATTCTTGAGAAGATCGTAAAGCCTCTTAACAACACCCTGTTCCATAACCAAGAATGGTCGTTTCAGCAAGTCTCAGCACCGGGTCATAAGGCTCTCGCTCAACACAGGCGTGGTTAGAAAGGCATATTCGCTGAAGCCTGGCCAGCTGAAGACTGGCCGTCATCTAGTCCCGATCTTAATCCTCTCGATTGTGATTTATGGTCTGGTTTAGAGAGCATGGCATGCTCTAAACGCCACGATGATATTGAATCCGAAAAACATTCCTTAAGTGGCAATTGCCAATTTTTCCATGGAAAGGGACGCACCCTTTCCATGGATGTTTTCCATGGAAAGGGTGCGTGTTTCGATTGGAAACAGGCCAAAACGTTTGAAATATTACTTAAAAGCAAAAGGTACATAACCATTTCAAATAAACGCTATATCTTTAAAATACTTTCCTATTTGTTTCTAAAATAACACATTCTTCTAATGTAATAATAATGGAAAAATTAAAATATCAATGTTTTCTTTGTAGCAATATTTACGGTTATAAATGTTATAATGTACTATGTATACAATAGGTCGGGGAGAAAGTCTTTTCGTATTTTGTATGTATGAAGTTGTGATCCAATATCTTTGATTGAACTGTTTGTACCTGGCTGGTTATGATACCATTAAAAAGGTAACATTTATAAAAATGAAATAAAAAATAAAAAACTGTTTAAAGCCATTTATCAATTATTTTTCTGTCCAAGAAAATGAGTGAATCTAACGAAGAAATTCGATACATTTTAAAGTTTTATTACAAAAATGGGAAAAATGCGACACAAGCCGCGTAAAAAATTGTGTCATTTATGGACCTAATGCAGTGTCAGTAAGAGTAGCACAAAGTTGGTTTAAGCGTTTTCAGTCAGGAAATCTTAATGTTAAAGATGCAGTTCGCTCCGGTCGCCCTGTTACCGATAAAGTTGATGCCAATTGTGAAAAAGTGCAGCAAGATCGGCATATAAGTAGTTACGACATTGCTGATGAACTGGGCATTGACCACAAAACAGTTTTGACCCATTTGAAAAACTCTGGATTCACAAAAAAGCTCGATATTTGGATACCACACGAGCACACTGAAAGAAACCTAATGAACCGTGTACTCATTTGCGATTCTCTATTAAAACGCAATGAAACCGAACCATTTCTGAAAAGATTGATCACTGGTGATGAGAAGTGGATCACTTACGACAAGAACGTGCGGAAAAGATCATGGTCTAAGTGCGGCCAAGCTCCACAGACTGTGGCGAAACCCGGATTAACGTGAAATAAGGTGATGTTGTGTGTGTGGTGGGATTGGAAGAACTTCGTTCATTATGAGCTTTTATCGCAGGGCAAAACCATCGATTCGGATCTCTACTGCCAACAGCTGATGAGACTAAAGCAAGAAATTGAGAAAAAACGCCCGGAATTGATCAACAGAAAGGATGTAGTCTTTCATCATGATAACGCCAGACCACACACATCTTTGGCCACTCAGCAAAAATTGAGAGAGCTTGGTTGGGAAGTGTTGATGAACCCACCATATAGCCCTGACCTTGCATCCTCAGATTTCCACTTGTTTCGGTCTCTTCAGAATTCTTTAGGTAGTGTAAGGTTAACATTAAGACTGTCAAAACTACTTGTCGCAATTTTTTGACCAAAAATCCCAAAATTTCTACAGCAACGGGATCATGTCACTATCTACAACATGGCAATAAGTTATAGAACAAAACGGCACATATATTAAACTTCTAAAAAAATTGTCTTGAATTTGTATATAAAATATGAAGAAACTTTTGCCGCGACCTTATACAATATTGATACTGAAAGTAGATAGTGAAAGGGCTGGTCGCAAATGACAGTTTAAATTGAAAGGCGGACAAAATGACCGCCTTGAAAATGTTACATTTTTAGAGCCGTGTTGGTAGGTACATCTCTTTTTTTTTAATTGATCAATGTTTATACCGATCGATCAACCAAAATACAATGCAACAATTACTCAAGAATGAACTGCTGAAGTGAGATCTGATTGTATTCATTTCTCAAAAGCCTCAAGAGTTTCCCTCTACCGCAAACTCACCCCGCAACTATATTTTTTAACATAATTGAAATTATGTTATTTTTCTTTTGTTTCAGATCAAATGACACTATAGATGTGAAACAACAACACGAGACATTTTCAAAATATATCCTAACCTAAAAATAATATAAAGTTACCAAGTACAGCTTAGGGAAACATAATTATCTTTTATATCCTGTAATAATAATGTATCATAATTAGGAACGTTTTGAAAACAAAATAGTGTGAATGATTAAAATTAAAATTACTAGATAAGTGTTTAGAATAATTTTGAAGAAGAGAAGAATATGTATTCATTTACACGTAAGTACTTTTATACTGTTTTTATAGTAAGCAATGGATATGTTTTTGCGACTTCGTATAAAACGACTTAACGAGGGGGAGAGTGCACGCCGCAATCCAACAGCCGCTGGGCGTACTCGACTGGCCACGTTACCCCTCTCTCACAGAAGACTACCTTGAAATGTACTGCATTTCCCACTTTATCTTATTTCTCTAATGTACGTACGTGTTTCGGTAGTAAGTGAGATGTGCCAGAGCCCATTCCCATCTTATCCCTCCCCATTTCCCCTATCCCATTCCCCATTTCTCCAAATCCATTCGTATATCCAAAGGTAAGCAGCGCATCCGGGGCGTGCCAACGTTTGTCATTTTGGACTAATGTTGGCATGTATCACGGATGTTTATGGGCTAAAGTATCCACTTACCATCAGGTGGACTGTATGCTCGTCTGCCACTTCGTCCATAAAAAAAAAAAAAAGAGATTTGTAGTACCTATTTGATTAATGAATAAATAAGTCAGTACAGCTTTTTGTTTCACATTACAAAAAAAAATCCAAACTTTGTCCAAAACGTAAACAAACATGGCGCGGGAGACAACTGACGCGGCATTGGATTAAATATTGCGGTGATAATTATTTATATATCCATAATTTGATTCACGGAGACTACAAGTTTGCCCAAGATTTACAGGTAAATACCTAAATGTTGAGATATCTCACTGTTTTGGTTTTGTTTCCGGCATATTGGATTGGAACGGATTGTACATTAAATAAATTAATAATATAACCTACATTGCTATTAACTCCCTTTAGCTCAATGAGTTTTTCGATGCCTCTGCGATAGAAATCTCCAAGTTTCGACTTGAAGTCTTCGTCCAAACAAGCCCTCAATTCAACGTTATTATTAAAAATGAAATTTCTCCAACGCCGCATTACACTGGGTGTCATGAGCGTTGCAAATTCACATGCTTGAGAACAAAATCACCGTCCTTGAAGCGCTTATACCACTATTGAGCGGCCCTTTCAGAAATGTCGCGAGCGGCTTTAGCGGCCCTAGCACATTGATTAAACGACAAGACAAGGTGACGAAAACGCTCATACATTTTGTCGATTTGGCACTCCAATTTAAGAAGGTGGTAATGTTAAAAATAATTCATATGATGTGGCAATATAAAAAAATAAGTCAGGATAAAAAACCAATGACATTATCTTGTAGAGCAATTAATTCTCTTTCTAACGACATATAACATAATGCCAAACAAATTTATTTTGACTTGAAATTAAAAAAAAAAACCTCTATGACTTTAGCACCACCAACGTTACAAAAAACTAAAAAAATATCCATTTGCATTTGTTCTGGGAATAATCATTAATAAGACAATATCTAGTACAAATTACTGCTAGATTAAGTCTAGATATCGGTAGATATGAATCTAAACACATTAAGTGATCTCATTATGTGGGTGGGCATGTCATAATGACGTGTGGACCTGCCCTTGCGCATGGAGCACATTCACGGTGGATAGTGATTAACGGTATCGATGAAATTCGAAACAAATGTAGTGACTTATTTATTTTACTTCAAAAATGTTATTTAGTTATTATTATTATTATCCCAAATAAAGGACGATGGGTGAAATATTCCAAAATAAAACGGGTTTTTCCCGGCCATCCGACCGATTCTTCGATCAATCTGACCAGTGGGAAGTTTTAATCCCGTTTGTCATCCGCAGTCTAATAAATGGGAATTCGTGTTCCCATTCATCTGTCCAATATTAAGAAATGTACAGTCGCCATTAAGATTAGTATTATGAAAAATTTGTATTATTTCACAGTTTCCTTTTAAACAAATTATATTATTAAATGTCCTACTTTTTGGCGATGACATGACAATGTACGGAATCCCCACTGTTATGAAAAGAAATTACTATAAATGTACTAATGAAACAAAATAAATGTACTAAAAGGTTCGTTATGTCACCTCCAGAAGCCTGCTTCTTGAACCTATTGTCAAAATTAACATTGATATAAAACAAAATTCAATTCAATTCTAACTCGGAATCATACAAACGTGAGATTAACATGAATATAAAAGAAAACTAAATTCTAACTCGGGTTCAAACAGACGTATTTAGAATTTTTCTATGTAACTGTACAATATGAACCGAGGACCAGTCAGACAAACGGCATTAAAACTTCGAACTGGTCAGATTCAACCCGGGAAAACCCCGAAAAAACAATTTGTACTAACACACTTGAGATTTATCACAAATGAAAGCTTTTATTTCATAGATCTTGGGCGAAATATGGTATGAACAACATTTATTATTCTTACCTTTGATTTGTTAAAATATTTTTCATACTTTTTAATAAAAAAAACATCGCTTTAACCGTTACAATTGTTTATAACGATTATAATCATAACAAATACATGTTTCTTGGTAGATTAGGAGGACATGTATACATTTTTTCCCATCACCCTTTGAATATGCGTAATACAAATTCATTCTTTGTGACATTATTTGAGAAAAAGAACCTTATTGTCGATCCTAGTTTTCCAGATATAGATAATTCGGTGAAATCTTAAGAAACAACAACTGTCTTTATTGATTTATCTTAAAAATCAGACAGAACGGAAATTTCTATTTGAACGGAATCTTGAAACATCGAAACTTTCAGTTGAAAAATCTTAACCAAACTCAATGTTCGAAGAGATGTTGCGTCTATCTGCATGTTCTACCCCGTACAATGGGTACAATGGGGTATGCTCTGAAGAATTGTTCAACATAATTCTCACCTCCTTCCTGGGTTTCCTGTCACAGAAGTACGATGCATCCGCATTTTCCGTATTCGCATGTTGTTCAATCCAAAAGCCATTTTATATTTTGATCTCGCAGGTTTCGCAGGTCGTGGAACGAACTGCCTCAAGAGGTCTTTCCATTACACTACGATATAGGGTTCTTCAAGTAAACTGTATGGAGGGTAGATTTTTAAGTGGACTGTAATTTTGGGATTTTATTTATTATTTTTGATTAATTGCCGTAGCCGTACAATAATAAAGCTTCACTGACCTGAAAGCTGTCTGGTGCACGAAAGTCTTCTGCCGGCGCCAACCCTTGGTACTCCTGCGTTGACACTTAAAGAAACACTAATACACGCACAATAAGGAATTTGGCGACACAAAATAGAAGAATGGATATAGCGTAGCGGGAAAATATTTTGTTATTATATTTGTGGTAATTTATCTAAACTATCCGGTAGAAAGTTCTTACGTATGTTGTGTAACCGAAGTTCGAGCACTATTGTCGCGTCGCCGATCACAGCGATATCTCTCTATTTTATATCACTTCATTGGGACCTGCTAATAAATCAATGAAGCTGGTTCTTGACAAGCGGCAGCAATCAATCTCTCGTCCGCTGTGAATAAGATTGTACTACGTCGGCGGCGTAGCCGTATACCTCCTAGTGTTGCAGGTGTTCATGGGCGGCGGTAACACTTATCATCACGTGGGACCGCTTGCTCGTATTCATATTGACAACAGGTCCCTTTGCTCAAATGACGTCAAAGATTTAAGAGCAAATGCTTTAACATCGATAAAAATCATCAATAAAATTATATGCCACATCACTATATGCTGTGTCATTGTGTTACTAGACAACATAATAACAGTACACCTCGTTGTTACATGACTAAATTGAAACATAGAACACGTATTTTCCATGTTATTTTACGTCACCATTTTTTATCCGGGTTATACTTGAATTCCAATGATCCTTAGTCTACCTATGCAATGTATTTAAATTAGTTAATAGGTCAGCTTACGGTGGTTTTTAGTAACAGTATTTTTCCATTTAAGATTAATAGAATTTTCTCAGTCATGGATTCTGAAAACAAGTCGAATATGAAAAAACATGATTAGAGCAAACTTCGTTTTTCCAATGAAATCCCATTCTATTATATTCAATTCCATTTTATCTCCTAATACATATTCCATTCTATGGAATGGGATTCCCCATTCTATGAATATCTTGACTCTTTGTAAATAATTATGTAATTTCTTTTCATAGAAAGAAGGTGGCAGATGAACATACAGTCCACTCGGTGGTAAGTGGATATTGTAGCCCATGGACATCCGCGACACATGCCAACATCTGGATATGAATAAAGAGTTGGGGAAACGGGGGAAGTATAATGGGACGAGGAGTTTCCTCACCCACTAAGTAGTGAGTGCTGAGAACGTTTTAAATAGATCTAAATTTAACTTTTAATTTAAATATTTTCTACAATAATTTTATTTTACCGTGGAAATATTTTATATAAATTTTAAATTAGCCGACGTAGTGACACTCGTTGCTGTTGTTGTTGTTGTTGCTCTTTATTGTACTTATAATAAATTGTTACAATAAGACATTACGATAACACTATAAGTACAAAGGCGGATTTATTCCTAGAAGCAATTAGGAGTTATTCAGTCAAGCTTAAAACAACATGTTTATGTCATTAAAAAGTTATCTATAACATAAACAACAACAGTATATATTATTACCTTAAAGATACCTATTGTAATACATACATAACATATAAATAATAAAATATACAAGCATAAATACACATATGTATATAATAAACTAATTCGTAATACATTGTTCATCGCTATCGATACTATCGATATTATAGTTATAATTATAGATTAACGTTTAAGCGGAAACATCGATAGTTCGGCAAACACTAGTGTTTACATAACGCGCGTTCATACCGAGAGTCAGACAAAAATAATTTGTTTTAAAATGATTGAGACCATTCGTAGTGAGTGCGGTCATTAAAACACTATAAACCGCGAACCAGAAAGTTGTGGAATGAACTGCCACCCGAGGTATTTCCGTTACGATATGGGGCTCTTCAAAACAGCTGTGAACAGGATTCTGCAAGGTCGCCAGCGCACCCGCATGCCCCCTGGTGTTGTAGGTGTCCATGGGCGGCGTTGACCACTTACCATCATGTGGCCCTCCCGCTCTTCTATGAAACGATTGGTTTTCTCCTTCATATGACAATGGTGCAATTTCAAAATTTGAAACGTATCCTGGCCAGTCGCGTCGAGTCGGGAGGAAGTCAGGAGTCCCTCAATAAAGTAATACCTAGTAGGTTTACTGAGGACAGATGAGGACTCCTTGGAAGTACACGAAAAACGCAGTCTTATCCTTTTATCTGATTATCACAAACACCATGCACGTATAACACTTTGAAGTCTAATAAACTATCACATCTCGTGTTAAGCACATTTTTACAATTAGGTACTTAATTTTTACTCCTAATACGCAATTTTTACAATAATGAAACAAAAACTCAATTTGACTTCACGAGTTCCCGCCAAAGAGTGACATAAACCCATTTAAATCTCTAATAATTAAAACAAAACGAATTAAAAAAAAAGAGTTTTTAACATTCAACGAATTAAAAACATTCAAAAAGCTCTTCTATAAAACACGGCAACGATTTTTTTTTTCAAAAATATGTGTACGGTTTAATTTTAAAATAACTGTGCATTGAAACACAACGCTATTCTTCCGCGCTTTTTTGCTTATAGCAATTACTATTTGTTTATTTTTTGCGTGTGAATGAGGTTTCAACATGTATGAATGTACCTACTTATTAAAGACCTACCACAACATTTAGAAGGTTAGGAAAAATTGTATGGCTTGTATTTACAGTTACACTAACAGCAGCAAAGTACTAAATGGACAAACAAACTATTTTTGAATAACTGAAATAAACAGTTTGTAATTACTTTTTATTTGGACGAAGGCAGCAGTCGAACATACAGTCCCCACTGATGGCAACTGGATACTATAGCCCATGGACATCCGGGATACATGCCAACGTTAGGCCAAAATGACAAACGTTGACACGCCCACAGATGCGCTGCTTTTGGAGATATAGGAGATATTTAGAGAAATGGTTGGGGAAATGGGGAGGGACAGCGTGGGATGGGACTGGGTTCTGGCACATGTTACTAACTACCGAAACACGTACGTACATTGGGGAAGTACGATAAGAATGCAGTACATTTCAAGGTAGTCTTATGTGAGAGAGGGGTAACGTGGTCAGTCGAGCGCGCCCAGCGGCTGTTGGATTGCAACGTAAAGCCGGGACTAAAAATTTGCTGCCGCTTTTTTTTTATCGACATTATTTCTGAAATTTTATTACAATATTCCAATTTGTGTCGACCAGTTCTCATGTAGCACTACTCCATCCGGTTCCGTGTGTGCCCTTAAAGACGACTACAAAACAAAACCGCTACCATAAGCCCCGAGGAACTCCACCACCGCTAAAATAGTGTACTACTCGCCAATCCGTTTGACCAATCATGCCAATCCAAGTCCACAAGAAGGCCCGTGTCCAATAGTGGTTATTGTTACTCAGATAATGTCCTTTGTTATTTCAGTGGAATAATCCATTCGACCTTACTTACAAATATAGCTGAAACCGCATTTAGAATTCCCCATTCGATGTTCCTTTCTAATGTCATAATCTTCTTACACGCTAGAAAGGGACGGCTATACATGAGTCATAGAAAACGTGAGGGTTATTGAATTTTATTGACTCAATTAACTACTAAGTTTATTAATTTATCAGTTGATAATAAGTTATTTGTTTTTAATTATTCATAAGATACCTAGCGATCCACCCTGAATTTGCTTAGTCAATCTGTGATGTAAAGAAATTTGTGGAAAAACACATTTCGGGAGTTCGGGACGTTGCGCGCTGCAATCCTTTAGCCGCTGCGCGCACTCAACTGGCCACGTTACCTCGCACTCACAGAAGACTACCATCAAATGTACTGCATTATTTCCCACTTTATCCTGTTGCCTAATGTGCGCACGTGTTTCGGTAGTGAGTGAGATATGCCCGAGCCAATTCTCATCCTCCGCTATATGTACTTCTCCATTTTCTTCAACACTTTCTCCAAATCCATCCATCCTCGAACCAACGTTTGTCATTGTAAGGGCGACTTGCTAGCGACACGAGTCGGAACAGACTAAACGAATAGCGCGAGAAATTGGAGCTTAGCGCCAACTTCGGACACGCAGCGACTGACCGCTTACGTTATCTATCCCTCTCTAACTGCGTGTACAGTAAACAGTTTATGTATCTTTCTAAAGAATTAGGTAAAAAAAGAGAATAGTTTAACGGCGTTTATCTAAGTTACAGTGAAATATCGGTCATTCGGTCACATCCAGTCGGTTAAAGGCTCATTTACACATGGAGAGTTTGTCGAATGATTCGGCGAGAATATTGCGTACGAGTCTGGTATTCGAACAAACCTCATACGATCCTCACCTGCGTAAACGATTTATGTCAGCTGTCAAAGTTCTTCCTATAATAACCGAACCATATATATATATTCTCAAATCGATGTGTACAATGAAATGTGTTTGTATGTATGTATAAATAAATAAAATCATTTTCAATATAAGTTTGTTTGCTTCTTTAATTAGACATAAAACTTAATTAATATCACGCTTAATTAACAGTATTTCGACTTCTAATCGCTTAACTATCTGACGCCATATAATATCACATAAAAAAATGACGTCCCCCACGATTCCAAAAATAACCTCCATCATTTATATAATTGGTTTTTAATTTCATTTTTACGCCATTCCGTGTGATATGACACGTTAAAGAGAATAAATAATTGTGTGTCTATTTTAGTTAATTGGTTAATACGTTAGCGGCCATCTTGCGGATTTAAAGACATTCGTAAAATTGGTAGGCTGATGACAGATTTAATGTTTACTTTGGGTTTTTACCATCGCATATTTCGTCACCAAAAAAAAAGTGCAACCGCGTTTTTTTGACAAGGAGCCGCTGCGTACATTGCGGTTAGCTATGGGCGGCGATAGCCTAGAGATATCTATACTCGACTTGCATTCATGTGACCGTAAGTTCAAATTCTTGGCCTGTACTGAGTTTCCACTTAAGTAACGGATTTTTAAAAATCGTCTCTAACTCGGCGGTGAAGAAAAACATCGTGAAGAAACCCGCATACTTCACAAATAAAAAATATATCTGGAGTATTTTTTTTTTTTTATGGACGAAGGTGGTAGACGAGCATACAGTCCACCTGATGGTAAGTAGATACTGTAGCCCATAGACATCCGTGATACATGCCAACATTAGTCCAAAACGACAAAAGTTGGCACGCCCCCAGATGCGCTGCCTACCTTTGGATATAGGAATGCATTTGGAGAAAGGGTTGGGGAAATGGGGAGGGATAGGATGGGAATGGGCTCTGGCACATCTCACTCACTACCGAAACACGTACGTACATTAGGGAAATAAGATAAAGTGGGAAATGCAGTACATTTCAAGGTAGTCTTCTGTGAGAGAAGGGTAACGTGGCCAGTCGAGTGCGCCCAGCGGCTGTTGGATTTCAGGGTGCACTCTCCCCCTCATATGTATGTGATCCACCAATCCGCACTGGACCCACGTGGTGAATTACAGCCCGGAATCCCCTAGTGACAGTGGTGGATTAACCTATAACCATTATAAGCACTTGCTTAGGGCTCTTGTTCTCCAGGGGCCTTTGAACTTTGTTTTATTCCTTTGAACTTTTTGAACCTTCCAAATACAAGCAACCGAGGGCCTACAGGGCCTCTATGCATAGGGCCTCCGAAACTCTTAATCCGCCAATGCCTAGTGGTTTACTAGGGGGAAGCCTATGCCCTGCAGTGGTAGGTTGTAGACTAATACAAGTAGTACAAAGCGGGATCCCGCAATTAGTAATAGCAATTACTTATTGTAATTAGGTACGTATAAAACTCGTATAAAATTGTTGCGAACGTGTGTCTGCGCTACGGACAGCTATAAAAAAAGATAAGAAAAATGCTGAGGAACTGAAGCTAATAAATACATCTAAGGCAGAAGATAACAAAGATTCTTTGCAAATCAATTTAACATTAACAAAAGAAGATTACAACAAAGAAACCTATCTTGATTTATATAACTCGTAATGTTATATTGTTAACAGAAACTCTATACTGGATTTTTATTACAATGAAGTTAGTTAAGCATTTGATTAAATAAACGTTAATTTTCTTTCAACTCATGTTTTAAAAACCTATGCTGGGTCGCACGGAATTGACTCTAATTCCGCAAATGTTTTGCGTGATTGAAAACACTGCAGGATTGTAATCCTTGCGGTCTTCAAGACACACCGATTGCAGCAAAGTAGAAATGGACAGATACCAAATACAGATAACTACACTATAATATACTGAAATGCCCCAATATTTATATGCTTTATATATTTATACTTTATTGTTTTAACAAAAGGTAGACTTTCGAGGAGGAGAGTGCACGCTGCGTTCCCACAGTCCCACGGCGCACTCGACTGGCCACGTTACCCCTCTCTCATTGAAGACTACCTTGAAATGTATTGCATTACCCACTTTTTTTTTTATAGATTAGTGTGCGGACGAGCAAGCGGTCCCACGTGATGGTAAGTGTTACCGCCGCCAATGGACACTTTGTCCTATTTTCCCATTCCATCCTATCCTATCTCTCGTCATTTTCTCAACCCATTCTCCAAATCTATTCCTATTTGAATAAAAACAAGGACTAAATGCTATTTTTTTAATGGAACGCCGGCGGTTTTGTTTGTTGTTACATCGACTTTGTTGTTAATTGCTTTCAATGATTTTGAAATGGAATTGCCTCTAAAATTGTACTGTCCGTGAGCGCATTGAAATGAGTTTGAAACATATTTTCTTGACCGTATTTTTTGAATAAAAACAAGGACTAAATGCTATTTTTTTAATGGAACGCCGGTTGTAGTACAATGTATGCGATGTTACCTTAGTAATTACATCGACTTTGTTGTTAATTGCTTTCAATGATTTTGAAATGGAATTGCCTCTAAAATTGTACTGTCCTTGAGCGCATTGAAATTAGTTTGAAACATATTTTTATAGCCGATTTTTTTGAATAAAAATAAGAAATAATTTCTGTTTTTTTTAATGGAACGCCGGTTGTAGAATAATGTATGCGATGTTATCTTAGTAATTACATCTTAGGATGTAATAGTAAATAAATCTGGGGAACTAGACCACCTCTAAAAGAGTGGCTTTGTGAGCGTAGCGTTTTAAGGCCATACAACCATGCACGAGACAATGAGCATCAGGAGGCCCATCTTGCGATGCAGTGGACCAACAGCAGTGCACCAGCAGTGGACAATGAAAGGGCTGATTACGCTCGTATGCTCGTCTGTTGCCTCCTTACCTTAAAAAAAATGTAAGAGACTGTCGAATTCCATCGACCCTTTCTATTTGAACAGATTTTTTCTTTTTTTTTTAAATCTAAACATTTATTGCATAGCTACAGCTGGAAAGTACATAAGATATTCACAAAATGAATAGTTCTTCCATAGCCTATCTTATAAAGTGTACAACAGTGTACATAGCATTAGGTGCACATATTCTTTTTTTTGCTCGATTACTCCCTTTTAGGGGGGGGACAGATAAATATACGGATCTAAATGAGTCAAAATATCAATGTTGTTACGACCAAACCACCAAAAGATTTATTAGGTGTCAGTATTTATTATTTCCTGTAAAAACCATTGTCTAATGCAGGCCTCCTCAAACTTTTTTGGACAACGGAACCATGTTGAAAACCTCCTCAGTAATTTATTTTACTTAGACTAGCATGCAACGGTTTTTACCTGTTTTTGAAGCTCGCACTTGCTTTGATGAGACAATGCACAGAGATGTTTGTGCTACGTATTATTTCGTATGACTCTTTTTGCTGTGTACATACAGATACAAACAAACGAACAAACAGAACAAACGAACTAACAGCAGTGGTAAGGGGACTATTTTTTTTTATTGATATATCGACTCCTAGAAAGTTCAAATCGAACCCAGAGGGTCGATATTGACCACTTTGGGAATGACTGGTCTAATGTATCGTCCAATCGAACGTTCGCAGAAATACTAACTCCTTAGCAGTTGATGATCAATTTATTCAATAAGCGGTTAGGTAGCGCCAACCGCAAATATAACGTTGCAATACAAACTTATTCATTCAGTTACAGCACGGAATATGAACTTATTCGTGTTGTGACTCGTTTACGAACACAAAAGAAATTTGTAATCGAGCGAACGTTCGGTAGGCCAACATTTTAATTGCGGACATTGTGATAAAAATACAAGTGATTCATACAAAAGTGACGAAAAGTAAATAGATCCTCTGTAGAGAGGTTTTTCCCAATTATCGTCTTTAAGGTTCATAATTTCGCGGAAAACTTATGACCTTTGTCATCGTAGGACCGGATTATTAATAGCATTATTAACCAAATCATTCGCCGGATTAATATTGAGACGGGGACATAAGTGAATTATGAAAATCCCTGAAAAGTGTCGGGCGCACTAGTGTCTCTGAAAGACAAGTGATTCAATCATTTTTGAGGGGGAGAGTGCACGCTGCAATCCAACAGCCGCTGGGCGCGCTCGACTGGCCACGTTACCCCTCTCTCACAGAAGACTACCTTGAAATGTACTGCATTTCCTACTTGATCGTATTTCCCCAATGTACGTACGTGTTTCGGTAGTGAGTGAGATATGCCAGAGTCCATTCCCATCCCATCCTATCCCTCCCCATTTTCCTAATCCTTTCACCCAATCCATTCCTTAATCTGCAAAGGTGGGCAGCGCATCCGGGGGCGTGTCAACGTTTGTCATTCTGGACTGATGTTGGCATGTATCACCGATGTCCATGGAAGACAGGATCCACTTACCATCAGGTGGACTGTATGTTTGTCCACCCCCTTTTTTCTATAAATAAAAAAAAAGTTGTAAAAATAATTTTATTTTTCTATAAAACTATTTTGTATATTTTTGAAATTAGTTGAAGTGTTGGCAGATTTTGTATTATTTCGGTAACACGTTGTATACATATACATATATGATTTCAGGATATATAAAATAGGAAATTTTAGTATTCCGCATTCTTGATACTACCAACATTTAAATGTAATAAGGGTAATTAATATAAGAAAAATGGTGAATGTCTTTTGTGACTCATTCGGTACAATCGTATTGAATGTGAATATTTTCGACACTTTCAAAACTGTATAGTTGTTCTGATAAATCAATAGCCAGCAGCTTCTGCATCCGCACCTTCTGGCTGAATAGTGGCAAAAGATTTCATTTTATACATAACTGTGTGGACGCAGCAGCTGTAAAAGATTTTTAACACCTGTAAAAGCACCCACATGATGGATTTCACAGATGAAAATCCATCGAGTACTTTTTGAATAATTCTATTAAGTCATTTTTTTCCTTGTAACGTATGAATACCATTTCCCTTCTACATACATAGCTATCTATACATTCGTTCAGTAGTTTTTACATGATGCTCAACCAAACAGACAAACATACAAATAAAAAATTTATAAACTACCGCTTTGGATTCGGTAGTTCCTAAAGAGACCCCCTATTATTTTTAAATTAAGTCAATGTACAGACTCAACCCTTTTATTGTTTTATTATATGCATAGATATATTAATTTGTTTTTAATTTACTCTATATATACCTACAGCACTAAAGCTAATGTCACGGGATCAATAAGCTAGAAATATCTAAATAAGCTAATGTTTAGAATATGTGAGAAGGCAAATGACAGATCCATTTGTAATTGACGAATATTTCAAGTTATTGAAAGCAACTTTAGAAAGCCTGAATTTGATGAACAGCCCCCTTCAAATCTGGAATTTAGATGAAACTTCCGTGTGCTTGGATCCATCAAAGACTAAGGTAGTGGGTAAAAAAGGAGCGCCCTGTTCTCGTACTACACACGGAACCGGGAAAGAAAACATATCTGTTTTAACGGCTGTAAACGCTAATGGTGTAAAGCTTACACCCCTGATCGTGTTCAAGGGCAAGTATGTTTGGGATCAATGGATGGCTGAACGCAACGAGGAATATGAGTTTGAATTATCTTACGCTGCTAGTAAGAAAGGATGGATGGAGACGGACATATTCCATAATTATATGGAAAAACTGTTAATTCCAGGACTTGGAAATGCTAGACCTCAGCTTGTTATTTATGATGGTCATGGCACGCATGTCGATGTCAAGGTGATTGAACTAGCAAAGCGTCATGACATCACCATATTGAAACTACCACCTCACACATCTCATTTGCTCCAACCTCTGGACGTAGCTGTGTTCAAATCTTTCAAAACGTCTTGGGATGCGAAATTGGTGACATGGCAATGAAAAAATATTGGGATTAAACTGCCAAAGAAAGAGTTTGCAGAAATTTTTAGCGAAATTTGGCACAACACAAAACGGGAATAATATCTAACGGTTTTAAAAAAGCGGGGATATTTCCTTTCAATTCCAATGTGATTCCCAAAAATAAATTTGATCCAAATGCTTATCAAAGATGGCAGAAAAGTAAAGAGCAAAAGGAAAAATGACTATTTCTATCCAAGATTCTTCTCAAGAAAATGCTGCCTCAGGTCTGCAGTCATCACTAATGCCCAAGACTCCAGACAGTCTAAAAACGCTTTGTATCGATATTATTAATTACTTGAATCTATCAATTGTGAATGCATCATCCTTCCAAACACCGGATGTTCATTATCTGGGTAATGCGAAGAGCAATAGCGCTAATTTGCCATTCATTGCTCTTAAAACTAGCGATATACCGGAATGCATACAACAAGATGAACACATTGATCTTTTAATTTCTGGTAACCTTCTAAAAGTTACAGAGACGACATCCCCTAAAGTAGTAATATGTTCTGACATACATATCGAGCCTGGATCTTCAAATCAGAATTACAACTATACTTTCGAAGAAATACTTCTCCAAAGAGTGCAGCAGACCAAAAGGGAAAATACTACGAAAAAAAAGAAGCGAGTGGCCCATGGAGCTGAAGTCATAACACAAACAGCCTTACAGATGACAATTGTTCCCAACAAAAAAGGAATGGAAGCGAAACCAAAGAAAGTTTTCGGAGAAATTAATATAAATAAAATTAAAATGAACAAGGACAAGGATATAACTAAAAAAAGAAAAATGAAAAGCAAAATAGAAACCAAGAAAAGAAAAAGAACTCAAAAGCCCACTTCGGTGAAATGTCGAAAAATTGGTCTTCAATCTGACTCAACATCTGAGGAGTCTGATATTGAAATGAGTATAGCTGACACTGACCATTCAGATTATGAAACTATGGAAGACTACATAGAAGCATGCTTAAAAGAGCAAGAGGAAGAAAAAGAAAATATAGAACAATTAGGAATCAGTGAAATAGAATATTTAACCGAAAAAGAGAATCCATTAAAAGAAGATGACTGGATAGTAGCAAAATTTTCTTCAAAAAAAAGTGTGAAGTATTTTGTGGGGAATGTGTTGTCACTTAAAGAGAGAATTCCAACAGTTAAATTTTTAAGAAAAGTTAAAGATTTGACATCTAAAAATGGAACAATTTTCACTTACCCGACAGTAGATGACATTTTTACTATGAAACATTTAGATGACGTTATTTCAGTATTGCCCAAACCAAAGATTTCTCGACGGGGCCAAATATTATTTAATGTGGATTTTAATAGATATAACATACAATAAGAGTAGCTGACATTTTAAAAAGTTTAATTTTATTAAAATTTTACCTAATTTGGAGGTATTTATTTTTTTATTTGATTGATACCAAAGTTTTCATTGTTTCTTACTTTCAATTATGTTTTTATTTTGTGTTAGGAATCACAACGTTATCTGTAGGTACAGTGTAAAAAAATAAACAAATTTGTTACATGCTTTCAGTATTATTTTAATTTTGTGCGTAGTTAATATTTCTATATTTGCTGTTTAGCGATTTTAAAACTTTGAGAATGTCAAGTACTCGATTGACTGAAACGGGGTAAGATCGGATTACAAAAATTAAATATAGTCTTCCTCGCTTACCAGTCCACTTTACTTTATCACATTAAAGCTCATATTTAAACAAATATACCGTCAATTGTGTTGTCAAGTGACAAATAGCTCTAATGTTAATATTTAAAGAAATGGCATAAATGCCGGTCTTACCCCACTACATTGCGGTGTTACCCCAAGGTTTTTTTTTCTATTAACTTGTTTTGTTTTAAATATAATCGTAAAATGGTACATCGAACCGCAATGAGCATTATATTTTCTGAAAATTTGTTTAATTTACTTAGGGGGAGTAATTATACATTCACGCTGAATGACAGTGACACTCAATGATAACGGCATGAAATAAACCTTCGTTATCTCGTCAAAAACCTGTCCGCTCTTACCCCAATGCACCTTATTACAATTATTTACAATCTATATCTATCTATATTTGTTACAATCTATTATTAAATGGAAAAGTATAAAAGTGAATATATTGTCTATGTGTTATTATCTCCTACTCATATCACTTGCGTCATAAGAATTCGTAGCCAAAATGCGACAAAATTATTCCAATAAGTATATCGCAAAACATAGAGAGATCGTAGACATCATTGTACGAGTAAATTATCGCTATCGGGTCCACGTAGTGTGAAATGCGCCTTACAAAATAACTAGCGACCCAATTTTGAAATTATTACTGAGATTGGCCTGGAAAGCGTTCGGACCGCAGATTTTCTTTAATCTCATTCACAGTCATCATGTTTTCTAACATAAGTTGAATACCAGTGTCATTCTGCGATTAGATATAGAAATAAATTTGTTGTGAGACAAAAACACACAGTAAATAAATTCTTTATTTGCGACACTGATGAAATTTGAATAACACAAGACTCATACTGCGTGCGTGATTTTCAGACGATATCAGAATACTGCGTGCATAGAGAATGTTATGATTAAAAAAAAAAAAATTCAGACGGTACTTCAAATAATTTCTTAATAACTCAAGTGACAAATAAAATCAATTAGTCACCCCGTGACCACGTGACCACGTCCACTGCAAAATGTTCGAAACGTCGGGATATAAATAATGTTAAATATACGCGATTTAAACCGTTCAAAGTTGTTTAATTGCTATGTATAGTAATCGCGAAAACCTAAGAAAATAACGCAAGACTCTCTCTCTCTCACAGAAGACTAACTCGAAATATACCTACTGCATTTCCCACTTTATCCTATTCTACAATGTATGTACTTGTTTCGATTGTGAACGCCAGAGTCCGTTCCCATCCCATCCTATCCCTCCCCCTTTTCCGGAATGGTCTCCAACTTAGCATATGCTGCGGACAAACCGCAGCGCTAATTTTCGGTGGAGCCATTAGTGAAGCACGGACAATGACAAAAATTAAGAACACTTATTTATACGCGATTATATTACTCACATAAATTTATAATTCTAAAATTAATAATCTATACATATAATAAAACTGTAGAAGCAGCGTGTCTGTACATTGAATATATTTACCAAAAACTGATTGGGGGCGATGAAGGAAGAGTTTCGGAATACAAAAAGATGATTTTGAAAATTTTAGTCTGTCTGTCTGTCTGTCTGTTTGTTCGAATACGCTATTCTCGAAAACTACGGAAAGGATTTAAATGGGATTTCCACAGGTTAATTAAGCTTCGCTTGGAGCTTCGAATAGGCTTTGTTTCATTGAAATCGGCTGACGGGAAGAAAAGATTTAGAGTTAGAGTTGAAAAACTAAAATTTCACGCATACGAAGTCGCGAGCACAGCTTGTTAAAGATAAATGAAATGTTGTTACAATATATGTATAATGAATGAGTTCTAGCAACAATAACTCTTAAAATTAAGGTCTAACTAAACCTTGGGGTCGTTTTTAGAATAGCTCAAAAACTAGTACATAAAATAAGTACCGAACTGGTTTTGCTTTTGCAGTAAGTTAGAAAAATAATAAAAAAATGTGTTAATTACATTATTAAAAATTTTACTTCATTTTTCCAAATATTATATACGAACTAATATGTGTGTGTTATACTTTTGTCCATTAAATGTTTTTTTTTTCACGTCGATAACACTTCAACTTCCAAAGATATTGCAGTTTAAACGCACACACTCGTAATGCGCGTAATTAAACATATTAATACTCGTAGTTGTGTTTCAACTATTAATATTGACTTTGACCCACCCCACATATTATGGATAAAATTGAGTGTACTACTTGCCCTTCAAATTTGTACAGACCGTAGCCTAATATGTACTAGCAATTTTAGGAATTGTACAATGTTATTGATCGTTTAGGGATTGTGTTGAAACTCGTTTGGGTGCAAGGCGCGATTCAATAATGTAGTGCAATGACATTATGTTACAATTTTATTGTAGGTCTTGGGAGAGGCCTATATCCAGGAGTGAAGAGATACGGGCTGATGGTATGGTACTGTAGGTCTAGCCTACAGTATATGGTATACAAGAAATATGTTTGATAATTCTGCATAAAATTAGCAAATTGAAGTGGCAATAGGGAGGCTATATCTGCCGCAAAACTTATCCCGATTATATTGCGGTAGAAGAGTTATTTGATACGGATTTAGTGATTTATTTTCTCAGTTCATCTTCTCTATTGTATATCTGGTAATATCTGGTAAATGGTACGTGTATCCATCAATCCGCACTGGGCCGGCGTGGTGGATTCCGGCCGGAAACCTCCCAGTGATTTATTAGAGGAGGTCGGTGCTATGCAGTGGGACATTAATGGCTAATACGTAAGTCTGCCTTTTGTACTAGTTCGTGAGTCAGCTTAAGCCCCACAATGAAGCTGAATACCAGCGCTGAAACCTTCCTTGATGTTGTAGTACATATGCTGTTTCAGCACTTTTTGTAGATACACAATTACATCAAACTATCTCTTAACCGTGTTATATGTTAAATGTTATGTTTTTTTTTGTTTTTCTTTTTTATGGACGAAGGTGGCAGACGAGCATACAGTCCACCTGATGGTAAGTGGGTACTGTAGCCCATAGATATCCGTGATACATGCCAACATTAATCCAAAATGACAAACGTTGGCACGCCCCCGGATGCGCTGCCTACCTTTGGATATAGGACTGGATTTGGAGAAAGGATTGGGGAAATGGAGAGGGATAGGATGGGAATGGCCTCTGGCACATCTCACTCACTACCGAAACACGTATGTACATTAGGGAAATAAGATTAAGTGGGAAATGCAGTACATTTCAAGGTAGTCTTCTGTGAGCGAGGGGTAACGTGGCCAGTCGAGTGCGCCCAGCGGCTGTTGGATTGCAGCGTGCACTCTCCCCCTCATAAACTGTACAAATAAATGTTACTCTTTCTTTCTTTCCTTAAATGGGGACTACGGAAACGCAGGCGACTTGAAGAACTTCGCCTGTAGTGACCGAATGAGCTGGAGAACGTTTGTGGTGGCGATTCTTCGTATAAACCATAAGGTTTATAGATATAAATGGATATAAATCCAGCAGTATATAGTAGAAATGTTTACAGCAGCAGCAGCACTTACATATAGTGGAAATACCGCCGCGAGAATATACCGTAATAATAACACCGCAAACCGCACAATCTATTGAACAGTTTCAAGTTTATCGTAAACATTAAGATGCTAGACTAGTTATAATTCTGTGAACGTCATCTTTTTCGTTCACTGCTGGACGTGGAACTCCTGATGCATAATGTCTTCTGGTTGCAAGGAAGTAATCTGGATATGTCCACCAACGAAGTCGCGGACATTTTACACAAACTACCTAGTTATGTAGGATACAAGCAAATGTAGTTTGAGAAATACACGCTAATGGTTAAAGAAGTACAATGACATATGCATAGATTAAAAATTATCTGGGTACTAAAGATTTTTTTTACCAAATTTATGGTATATTTTTATGAGTATGCTTTATTTTGTACGTAAACATGACAATGAAACCCAAAAATCGATATAATTATTAAGGCACGCGACTTAGTTTTATGTGAACAAATAAAACCTTTATGTAAACAATAAACCTATGCCTTATTTCTAGAACACAATTAAAAAATACTATATAAAACAGGTTCCGCAGCGGAGCGTCATTACAAGAATTACAATGTCCGTGTGTGTGCGTGACTTTGCGAAATTTTATATAAACACAAGAAGTGTACGCGGAGGGCTCATTAGATTGCCTACCAGCTGATCGAATCGGTCATTTAAGGAAATTAAATCAATAATTCTCGATTGTGTTTGACTATTTCAAAAAAACAATCCACCTTTAAAAACTACATTTGACAGATAATAAGTTGGGTCTTTCCTATGTGATTTTATGTGATAAATTTCGAAAGCGAG
This sequence comes from Sesia apiformis, assembly GCA_914767545.1. NCBI lineage: Eukaryota > Metazoa > Arthropoda > Insecta > Lepidoptera > Sesiidae > Sesia > Sesia apiformis. The sequence goes on from OU611976.1 coordinate 4,981,357, forward strand.
CTTGTCAAAAATCTAGCGGGAAAGTTTTTTTTTAATTTCTTTTTCAAGACTGAGGAAAGACTGCATAGTGTCTATTGGGTTCTTTATGCAGTGAAATGGTGACAATGTATCGTGTGAAAGAATTTATTTACAACTATAGTGTGTGACTATAATCAAAACATTGTTTATTTGTGTTTAGTCAGCAGAGTCTGAGAAAATAGAATTATTCTTGATTACCTTAAGCGCTGACATTGCCCTACTCTGTGACATTGGAACTGATTAACAAACTGTGATCAAACTGTGTTTTGTTTATGACATTTTTGAACGAAACAGAAAACTAATTAACGTTTCTGAAAACCAATTCGGTCATAGACAATTTATTTTCGATACTGTGCGGTAGTTTTATATTTTCAATCGAAATGAAAGACTTTGCCAAAATTTGGAGCAATGTGAATGGGAGGCAGTACACAACGGTAAATCCCGCGGATAGGGAGTTGAAAGAGATATCGAATAATCGATTAAAACGTAATATTGATACGTTTGAAGTGAATCTCGCGGAATGTGAAGGTCTAAACAGTAAATTTAACGACGAGTTCGATTTCAACGAGAAGAAAAATGCGATTATTAATCGATTGTTCGAGAGGCGGAAGAAGGGACAGGTGGCGAGACAACCTAAAGGTAAGTTTTTAAAACATAAGTAGTCAAGGTTGAATCGTGTAATTCCTCGTGTGTAACAAAATCCGTATGAAATTCTTTGTCGAAATTTACGAACATACTTAAGTTTTTTATCGGTAACAGTTTTTTGCAATTGTTAACGTACTTATCTCGTTTGTTTACTTACACATTTTTTTCTATGCGGGTATTGTCATATTAATGTCAATTTTCTTCTTTAATACATAATGTTTTTTATAAACAAGCTTCTTGTTTATTATTTTATTTATTTTTAATTTGTATATTAATTTATTTCGTTAAGTTAAGTAAAACACTATACAAATTGTACTCTAAATCTAAAGTACATCTGTACAATGAAGAGAAACTGTGAGTTCCTTGTTTTTTTTTTAAAGAGACAAACATAAAATCTACTGAACCGATATTGAATTTTCTTTAAATTTTGGAAAGGTAATGTAATACAGATGGATATAGGAAATAGAGAATTGGTTCTCCTATTTGCAATCAGTCAAGGTATGCAGCGCATACTTTTGGAGCGAGCCAACGTTTAACATTCTGGACTGATGTCGTCATGTATCGCGCATGTCGGAGGACGACAGTATCCATTTACCACCAGGTGGCCTGACTGCTCATCTGTCACCTTCTTTGTATAAAGAAGTAGATTTCCTTGGCCTAGCGTTAATTAAATCCAATGTTATTCGTACTAGAAAGGGAGGCCGCGCTTTTGAAAAAAAAAATTTTTAAAACACTCGTATATCAAGATCACACATGACCTTACTCGTGCCAAAAATAAATAATGCTCACAAAATCATATTTATAAAGCGCAATGTGTCCGACTGTAACGTGAAAACGACAAAATTGTAGATTTTGATGAAATTACAGGAGTATATATGCAAAAATTTTTGGTTACGTTTTCATTAACTTAAATTCAAACAAGAAGATTCAAGTTTTCGATAAAACAAAGGAAATTCTTAATCAATGTTTCTTCTTAATATTTTCTTAGGTTTTCGCTATTACTATACATAGCAATTAAACAACTTTTAACGGTTTAAATCGCGTATATTTGACATTATTTATATCCCGACGTTTTTGTTTAACTTTCAAATAATTTCAGACGGTAGTAATAATTTCTTAATAACTCAAGTGACAAATAAAATCAATTAGTCACCCCGTGAAAGCAAAGTGCAAAGTGTTCGAAACGTCGGGATATAAATAATGTCAAATATACGCGATTTAAACCGTTAAAAGTTGTTTAATTGCAATGTTTCTTCTTTTTAATTGTCCAATATAATGGTTACTTGTGAGTTTTCTTCATCAATTTGAGAATACATACTATTGTAGATATGTTATACAAGCACTGTAGGGCAGGAAAGTTACGTCTATAGATACTTAGTCATTAATAAAAAAAACAAGTAATTGAAGAAATGTTGTCCCTCTCGTTTGGAATATTTTCTGTTACAATTAATTAATTACAATTACGAAAATAACTTATTACAACCACAAATAAGCAATAGTGTTTAACTAATATCTAATTAAATGAGCACTTTTTTAAATTGAAATATGTTGCAACATATATATAGCTTCATAAGGTCCCCCGAAGTAAAACACTTTGTTCCAGGGGGTCTACTCTGATTTTACGATTCAGATGTTTCGGGCCCGACCAAAGTTCCAACGAACGAAGTGCTATAACCCTACTCTCACTTTCCTTCATTCGTAGCTCTATATATCGTGTAATACCAATTATTTAAAAGGTTGTTATCGTCAAATTTGACGTTTGACCTCCAAGTATCTCCTGCCAAAATCTATATTTCGATTGTTGTCTCGTGCGATGGGAGTAGTTTCAAATGTCAAATTAAGTTCGTTCGGGCCGATATATCGTAGTGAATATTTTCGTGGTAGGAGTCTACTGAAATATTGGACGAAACTTCGTTTTTCGTGTTTTCGGAGTAGACCCCCAGGGTTCCAGGATTGGTGGATCAGATAAGTACTCCAGTATTTTTTTTAATTTATGGAGCATGCTTCATATTTATTTATTAAAAAACACAAACTTAAACTCTATTTACACCTCAAAAATAAATTACCAAAGAAAGCGACTACTGACTGGTAATAGGCGTTTATGCTTATAGCAGCCCTTATAGACTGGGGCCTGGGCAAGGTCTTATAACCGATTACCTTAGAGTGGTGAAGACTGTAAAAATTTACAATATAATAGAAAATTACACATGGATACATGGATACAATTTTATAAAGTACCCCGTGTTTAAGTACTAAAATATATAATTAATTCAATATTTTTATTTTTAGCTGAATATGTATATTATAATATGTATTTATTGCTCAAAATTACATATGTTAATAACTATGTTGTCCCACAAGTTGAAAAGATCACGACTCATATCGTGTAAAAAACATTTTGATTAATATCTATTTACAAATACAATCATACGTAAATGTATTGATAGATAAAAAATGGATTTTTTCATAGCAATTAAACAACTTTAACGGTTTAAATCGCGTATATTTGACATTATTTATATCCCGACGTTTCGAACACTTTGCAGTGGACGTGGTCACGGGGTGACTAATTGATTTTATTTGTCACTTGAGTTATTAAGAAATTATTTGGACTACCGTCTGAAATTTTTTGAACTACCGTCTGGATTTTTTCAATTGGAATTCAATTTGGAAAATGGAAAATAACCGGGAATCGAACAAGAGGCCTTTCGTCAAATTGTGAATATTGTTATTTTTTAATTCTGTTATTTTCAACATTTTTTAAACACATTTTTTATTATGCGTTTAAAAACATATAATTTTATTAGAAAAAATATGCAAATTTGTGAAAAAACTATTCATGTGGAGAGAGAGTGCACGCTGCATTCGCACAGCCGCTGGGCGCACTCGACTGGCCGCGTTACCCTTATGCCTTATGCCAAGTAAGAAAATAAGACGAATATTGGTAAGAAAGAATTAGATAAAAGATCAATGAAGATTTTAAATTACTAAGAATAAGCAGTAAATTATGAAATGATTACTTTTCACAATCGATTTGAGAGTATATTATTTCTTTCTTTTCATATATGACAATGGTGCAATTAGCACATTCTGCAAGTGTCAAGGTTTTATTCGTAATAAACAATTTTAAAATCAGAAATGTTTCATGTAATTGTCGAATCCCGTCGAAGTCAGGAGTCGCTCAGTCAAGTGATAGTAGGTTTACTGAGGACACAAGATGACTCCTTGGATACACACGGAAAACGCAGTCCTACGCTTTTATTTAATTGTCACAAACACTACATACAAAGAACATTTTGAAGTTTAATAAACTATCACTATTAAATCACAAAAGCACTACTCAATTTTTAAAGTAATCAAACAGGAAGTCAATTTCACTTCTTGAATTCCCGCCAAAATGTTTCTTTGATAAGAAGGTATGATGTGTCATCTAGTCTATTCCCATATCGATGCATTTGATAATTTAAAAGGCGTTCTTTTAAATTAAGAATCGAATTTAGGTGCAAAGGTCGCTACATTCTCAAAGAAATATTTTAACGTCTATGGCAATGACTATAGACACTGTTTTTAAAACTTTTAAATACCATTTTTCTAACTGTTTTCTAATCATCTTTTAATTGTTCTATCGGACAACTATTGGATTGATAGTTATGATTGAACAACCGGAATTTATAAATATATTTTTTATTATTTTCCTTAATAGATACGTAGCTAATACGTAGCTAAATATAAACAATTATATTGTACATAACAAACAAAACTAGGAAGCGGTTTTTGTTAAAGCCCTGTGATTGCCCTTGGAGATTGTATAAAAGATATTATAGGTCGAAGACATTTAATACAATCACGATTTTATCGCTCAGGTGCCATTATAAACTCGGGTTACTGTTTTTCGAAAAAAGACGAATACTGATTTATAAATATTGGGATTTTCTATCGATCCCAAATATAAGAGCAGCAAGTACTTAGCAAGGTCTAAGGGGTCCCTACATCTCTGGGACCCAAGCCAACCTCACCGGCTCTTGGTGCACCCTGCCGACCAACGAACGAGGCTCTGGCGACCCGCCACCACGCACTGGACCAGCGCGGCGGGTTACGGTCCACCCCAATATGGCAGAAAAAGTAAAACGGCCCCAAGTTCCCGGCGGCTCCAGTCGCAACACCGGCGTGGACGACGGGCGCTGGTCGAGCGCTGGAGCCAGGGGTGCTAAGAATCTCCGGGCGGGATTCCACTGTCGAACGACCAGGGCTTTTAAAACGGATTACCGACGTAGGTTGTCACTGGTGACTTTCAACACGCGCACTTTGAGGACAGACGAGAAGATCGCTGAGCTGGAAGAGGAGATAGGCAAGTCGCACTGGGATATATTGGGGTTATCAGAAATCCGAAGAGAGGGGGAGGACACGATAACCCTGAAGTCCGGCAACTTGTTCTATTACCGGGAGGGCGACCAGCAGTCCCAAGGTGGTGTCGGGTTTATCGTCCACAAGTCCCTCGTAAATAATGTTGTAGCCATCACGAGTGTGTCGAGCAGGGTCGCGTACCTTATACTCAGAATATCCAAGAGATATTCGTTGAAGGTCATACAGGTCTACGCACCGACCTCGGCACACCCGGATAACGAGTGGAAGCAATGTATGAGGACATTAGTAGAGCCATACATGCTTGGAAAACACACTACAATATTGTTATGGGGGATTTCAACGCGAAACTGGGCAAAAGAGGCGACGATGAGTTGAGAGTGGGGCAATTTGGATGTGGGCACCGGAACCAGAGGGGCCAGAGGCTGGCCGACTTTCTTGAGAAAGAGGGACTCTTTATGATGAACTCTTTCTTCAAGAAGCCGCCTCATAGGAAGTGGACCTGGACGAGCCCCGACGGTTCCGTTAAAAATGAGATAGACTTCATTATGGCCACAAAGAGACAAATATTCAATGATGTCTCCGTGATCCACAGGGTGAAAACCGGTAGTGATCACCGAATGGTTAGAGGCACATTGAATATAAACGTCAAGTTGGAAAGGTCCCGCCTGATGAAGTCTACGCTCCGACCTACTGCTGCCCACATACAAAACCCCGAAAGCTTTCAGCTTGAATTGTCAAATCGCTTCGATTGCCTAGAGGATTGCGTTGCAGTGGACGATATCAACAACAGGTTGGTAGAAACTGTCCATACGGTGGGGTCTAAATTCTTCAGACATCGTCGAAGAGATGGACCCCAAAAGCTCACCGACCACACCCTCGACCTCTTGGCGGAACGACGTTCGATGGCACTGCAGACTCCTGATGACGCGGAAGCATATCGGCAGCTCAATAGACGGATTCACCAGTCCTTGCGACACGACATCCGTCTCTTTAATACTAATCGTATTAAGGAGACGATAGAGCGGAATAAAGGCTCCAAAGTGTTCGCAAGAGACTTATCTATTGGGCAGATCCAGTTGACGAAGCTGAAGAGGGAGGACGGCAGTGTCACTTCCGACAAACAAGAGGTACTGAGGGAGATCGAGAAGTTCTATGGACAGTTGTATACCTCGGTCGCTAAACCTGTTGGCAACTTGGCCAAAGACCCAAGAGCCAAGTTGACCCGACACTATACCGAAGACATCCCGGACATCAGCCTGTACGAGATTAGGATGGCCCTCAAACAGCTTAGAAACAACAAGGCGCCGGGTGAAGACGGAATCACTTCAGAGCTTCTGAAAGCGGGTGGAACACCGGTACTGAAGGTCCTTTAGAAGCTCTTTAATTCCGTCTTGCTCGAAGGTATTACGCCGGAGGCATGGAACAGAAGCGTGCTCTTCTTCAAGAAAGGCGACAAGACCTTGTTGAAGAACTATAGGCCCATCTCGCTTCTGAGCCATGTTTATAAGCTGTTTTCAAGGGTTATCACGAATCGTCTCGAGCGCAGGTTTGATGACTTTCAGCCTCCCGAACAAGTCGGTTTCCGAAAAGGCTATAGTACCATAGACCACATCCATACGCTGCGGCAAGTTATACAGAAGACCGAGGAGTATAACTTGCCATTATGCTTAGCGTTTGTGGACTATGAGAAAGCCTTTGATTCGATCGAGACTTGGGCAGTGCTACAGTCCCTCCAGCAGTGCCATATTGACTATCGGTATATCGAAGTGTTGAAGTGTTTGTATAACAACGCCACCATGTCAGTCCGAGTACAGGAAGGGAGCACGGAGCCGATTCCATTGCAGAGGGGTGTGAGACAAGGAGATGTTATCTCTCCGAAGCTCTTCACCAATGCGATGGAAGACGCTTTCAAGCTCCTGGAATGGAAAGGACTCGGCATCAACGTTCATGGCGAATGCATCACTCACCTTCGATTTGCCGACGATATCGTGGTCATGGCAGAATCGCTGGAGGATCTTAGCACAATGCTCGGAGACCTCAATCGAGTTTCCCAACAGGTGGGCCTTAAAATGAACATGGACAAGACGAAAATCATGTCGAATGTCCATGTCGTGCCCACCCCAGTTTCAGTCGGGAGCTCGATTCTCGAAGTTGTTGACGAGTACGTCTACCTAGGCCAAACGGTCCAACTAGGTAGGTCCAACTTCGAGAAAGAGGTCAATCGACGAATCCAACTCGGCTGGGCAGCGTTCGGGAAGCTACGCAGCGTCTTCTCGTCCAAAATACCTCAGTGCTTGAAGACGAAGGTCTTCGATCAGTGTGTGTTGCCAGTGATGACCTACGGCACCGAGACGTGGTCTCTGACTATGGGCCTCATAAATAAGCTCACTGTCGCACAGCGAGCTATGGAGAGGGCTATGCTCGGGGTTTCCCTACGTGATCGAATCAGGAATGAGGAGATCCGTAGACGAACTAAAGTCACCGACATAGCCTCTCGGGTTAGCAAGCTGAAGTGGCAGTGGGCAGCCCTGCTCGAAGAACCGATGGCCGATGGGGCAGAGGGGTTCTCGAATGGAGACCACGTACCGGCGGACGAAGCCGAGGACGTCTATCTGCTAGATGGACAGACGACCTCATAAAGGTTGCGGGCACCCGCTGGATGCAGGTCGCTGCCGATAAGTCTAAATGGCGGACAATGGGGGAGGCCTATGTCCAGCAGTGGACGTCCAAGGGCTGAGAAGAAGTACTTTTATTTGAAACTAGCAGTGACCGCGATTTCCTTCCCGTAAAGTTTAGAGTGATTGCTGTAGAAAGTACTAGAAGTGTTAACCCGGCGCATGTACTGTAATTATGGCAAGTTTCATAAAAATCCGTCTAGTAGCTTCTGAATGGTGCGCTTTCAGACGGAGACAAAAAATCCAGAAATGTTGTTTCGGAGTCTGTTTCATTCGTATTTTATTGCACTGCAAAGATTTTTCAAAATATACAGACGCGGCTTTGTTACCATTTTATTGTTTGACATACATTTATAAATTCGTGTATATAAACAACATTAATACTTTTATATTTTATCACTAGCGATGCCAGCGACTTCGTTCAGGTAAACCTGTGATTCCCGCGGGAACTTTAAGATTAATCTGGATAAAAAGTACCCTAAATGTTAACGCAGCGTATAAGCTATAACCGTGCCAACTTTCATTAAAATCCACCCAGCGGTTTCTGCTTGATGCGGTTTGAGAGAGACAGACAGATAGACAGACTTGTGTTTATCAAAATTGTTGAATCAATTGATTCAACAATTTTGGTTAGAATTCCAAATATTGTTGTTTTGGGCTCTATATCACATGTGATGACTTTTTTTTAAATATTTCATGTATAGATCCGGCTCTGTTACGATTTTATTATACTTATGTATACAAATGTATATATGTACCTATATGTTATATAAAGTCAATGTTATTGTATAAAGTTACTTTATATAATTTTTACCATTGACATTTAAGTAAGTGTTATTGGAATTAATTGGATATATTTATCATCTGTATCCTATTAAGTGATGTTACTTCTGATTTAATTTGACATTGTAGATTAGATAAATAATAGCCTAGAGTTGAGTACCTATAGATACTATACTCGACTCATATTCGCGTGATCTTGAGTTAAAATCCTCGGCCCGTACTGAGTTTCTACGTAAGTATGGGTTTTTAAAAAAATGATTCTAGCTCGGCTTCGTCACAGCTTACACCGTGACCACGGCAAAACAATTCGTGACCACGGTCGGTTTAAATATGCACGACGAGTTTTAATTCTTTAAAAAATTATACGCATTTAGACCTGATTTACATTATAAAATGTTATAATAACGCAGTACTCAATGGCCCACACAAAGACAAACACAAACCACTCAATTTCATTTTTAAACCCCCCCCCCCCCCCCACACACACATACACACAAAAAGAAGAGATGTGAAGGCGACTCCTAGATCTACAATAAAATTATTTATAAAAACAAGAAATCTTTATTAATATGTACTTACTGTTATATCATATGGACATATCTTTTTGTAGATTAAAAATTCAAGTTATCGACTTAGTTCAAGGTTTAAAGCATATCAAGTCAATGTCAAATTTGAAATAATTAATAAAATTATTCGGCCTCAATCTATAAATAGAAATTATTTTTGCATTTTTAAGAATATTTCAAACTAGTTTTTTATTCAAATGTTAACAATTTTATTAGATTTTATCCGTAATTTGTTTTTTTTAATAAAACTTTTTTATTAAAAGTTGCCCGACATAAGATATTTTACCATTTTTCAAATTTGCAACAATGAACTAATTGTTAAAAAAACTATTAAGAAATCATCAACAACAGTTGATATAACAATCAACAGTAATATAAGTGACTTCGAATTTACCAAGTAATGTAAGTAGGTAAAAAGAAGGTTGTTTAAGATTTGATAAATTAAAATTTCGTTAGTTCAAGATTCTGTTAACTAGAGACATAACATTTGATTTTTCTCTTCATAAAATTTACTATTGTCATAAATAATACATTGTGATTGTTTTTTAAGCAATAAAAACGTGCTGTTTTTTAACATTTCACAAAAGTTTGAGTTTCTGGAAAACTAGAACGCCTATAAGTGAATACTTTATTATGAGTATTGTTTATAAATTCATGCGAGATCTAGATATATCCACATATCAAATATTAGCTATCAAGTTACCATACGTGCTCGCATATAACGAGTTACCTTCGCTCGGTTAGGATAGGTTAGGTATCTATACAAAAACATGGCTACTTCGAAAACATTTAAAAGCGACATAAAAAGCGGTTTTCCTAATCAATGAAGGCCGTTTCTGAGTTTACTGTCCATAGAGCTTAATGAAATAGACTGGGCATGGTTTTATGACCTCGCGTGGTCGCTTTTTCCGTTATTACTTCAAAATCGCATATTAATTAACACATTTTTTTAAATTTCATCAATTAATAATTAAATTTGTAACTGCGTTGACAGTTGTGTGTTGAAAATCGAATTGTGAGTGCAATTATTAAAATAATTGTACTCGAATATTGAAATGTATTTTTTTAAAAATAAATAACGTCACGCTCAATGGCCCACACTAGGATTCCCTGTGTCGTGGATCCAGAGTCACACACAAACATAAAGACAGACACACAACCAGATCCGAACAATATGTTGTTGTATTATACCTAGCTTCACGGCAGAATTAATACGTTCACGGATAAATTGATTTGATTTGATCTCATTATCTCAGAAAAAAGACCTCTTATTGCTTTTCTTATTGCTTTATGGGAGGATAGGAGGGCGAGTGTTAGTCGAGTGACTAGCTATGGCACCTCACATTCACAGGACGCTACCGTAAAATAAGAATTTCCCACTTTATACTATTTCCCCAATGTACGCGGGAATGAGATATGGAATGCCATATTCCATATCCCACTCCCGGACTTCATTCCCATTCTATCTAATCCTATCCCTTCCCATTTCTCCAATCCTTTCTCCAAATCCATCCCTAAATCTCCAAAGGTAGATCTCCCGGGGGCGTGTCAATGGGTGTAAAAAAAAACTTTACAAGTCTTCAAAATTATAAAAGCATGTTTCTATTAAAAATATAAATCTTAAAACAACAAAATTTTAAGTTAGAAAATTCTAACTAAGTTAATAAATCCACACTGAGTGTGAATTAAGTAGACACACACAACAGACTTTATAGGATGATTCACGTTACACCGAGCCGTGCGCCGACAGGGCCAGTCATCCATGCTACACCGTGCATAACCGTGTCCGCGTATGTATCGAGTGTTGTCAAGTGTCGATCTATTCGATAATAAGATATTGATATTTTCAGTTTTTTATTATTTTCCATTTTTCGCTCGAGTGGATAATAAGACGTGCATTTTTATAATGCAATTTTCACAACTCGAGTTAGCAGCTATTGCAATTGCTATTGATGACGAAGTATTGGAAACACAAATTCGAACTACAAATAGAAGATATCCAAAAAGAAGATACTTATGATGAGTCATATCATAAACCACACGGTACTTGCGCACACATTCTAGCAATTTATCATCGTCCGTTTTGCGGTTGCGCTGCTCACCTCACTATAGTCCGTCGTCGATTGCCGTCCGGGCGTCCGGGGAACACATTCATGTTACGACGTGCCGTGGCCGGGCCGGGGCGGCACAGCGAAAAGAATACCCACCGACATTTTGACGCCGTGCCCCGGCCGGGGTACGGTCGGGGCACGGGCCTGGCCCGATGTAACATGACATGGTTCATACAAAAGTATGAACTTAACCTGAACATTCCCTGTGTAACATTCACATGTTAGAATTGTTGGCGATCGCTGACATATCGCGTCGTAGTATCGAAATAAGCGACATCTGTGGGCGAACCCCGGTACTACGAGAGAGCAAACAGCGACACTAGCGACAGCGGCTGATTCAAGAACCAAGCATCTAATGACTGGAGGGGAAGGAGAGGGCGCTGGCAGACGGTATAAAAGGGGCGAGCGCACCTTTCGAGCTCTCTTTTGCCGTTCAGCGTCGGAGTGACAACACTGTGCTATTTCCGTGTGTAGTAGATCGATATAAGTAATCCGGCGTTGTTCTACGGGTTAATAACTATTAAAGGCAACAGAATGAACTTATGAACTTATAGATCTTTAACCGTGCCCCGTCCGAGACACGGCCCGGCCCCGGCACGGTGTAACGTGAATCATCCTTAAAGTCTGTAATTAACCACACACTAACCACTAACATTACACATTGCTCAAACAATACATGCTAGTGAGGTCCAAAAGTTTCTGGCCTGACATATTTCTAGATATCTAAAAAAAAAATGTCACTGTAGTTTTTGTTTATCCTATTATTTCGTATACATATATATATTTTATAGAGTTCAACACTCGTTAGTTTTGATTATTCTACTCTTAGTACAACGGGATTTCGCAAAATCTTTAAAATGTTTAAACTGGAATATCATTCAGTGATTAAGTTCCTTACAAAGGAAGGTGTTAGGCCGACCGATATCAAACAAGGGTTAGATAATGTGTACGAGGATTCTTCTCCATCATTTTCCACCGTCAAAGATTGGTGTAAGCAATTTCGTTTAGAACGAGAGTCTATCGACGATGAACCTCGCTCCGGTTGGCCCGTTGAGGCACTCACTCCAAACAACATGAAATTAGTGGAGGAAGAAGTTCTGAGCGATCGACGGCTAAAGACGAAAGAAATCGCAAGGACTACAGTCCTTAGAATTCTTCATGAACATCTTCATATGAATATAGTTAGTGCGAGGTAGGTGCCAAAACTTCTTTCAAGTGTGCAGCGAAGTGAATGAGTAGCGTGCTCTAAGGAAATTTTGGAGGCCTCTCAGAGAAACGAAAGATATTTTTTGGAGTCAATTGTTTCTGGGAATGAAACTATGGTTCTTTACTATGATCCCCTTTCCAAAAGGGAGTCGATGGTGTGGCGTCGTTGTGGTGAGGTACTGCCTAGAAAGGCAAATGTGACTCAGTCCACTAAAAAGACTTCAATATTCTGGGAAAGTCAAGGAATAATGCTTATAGACAAAAGAACACAATACTAAGGCGACTGGAAGCTATTATGGTAACCTTATCGAGCAATTGCGAGAAACAATCAGGCAGAAACATTGTGGAAAACTAAACAACGATGTGCGGCTTCTTCATGACAATTCATCTGTCCACGTCGCCGCAGTTGCGAAAGCTGCTGTTTTTAAGTGGCTTCACGGATATTCACCACCCACCCTATAGTCCTGACTTGACTCGTAAGGCGTAAGGCGGACTTAAGATTTATCACTGATGATGATGAAGTAGCCGCTGTAGTTTTCGCCCATTTTGAATACAAAACTTCTGACTATTTTAATACTGGGATAGAAATGCTAATTAAACGATCCGTAAAGTGTGTTCAAATAGACGGAGACTATATTGAAAAATAAAAATATATTCACGAACTTGAGTGTCCTTTTTCTTTGTCAGATTGGAAACTTTTGGACCTCACTTTCCCTCGTACGACCACACATGCTTACTCCGATGGCTCAGCGACCCGAAGTAGATCTTGGCCTCCAACACCAAAAGACGCCATCTATTTCAGTCCTGCGCAACTTTGTGCCAACAGGCTATATGGAGCTCCCGCAGGTCCCTCTTCGCTTCGTCTCTCTAGCGGTGCTTGCGACGTCCGACCGGTTATCGACTACTTGGTTGTCCCTCATAGACTTGCTTTACGGCACGATCGTCTCCCATCCTCTCCATGTGACCGAGCCAACGGAGTCCGGCTGCTTTAAACTCGTCGATGACATTCGGCTAGGACACCAGCTCTTCCAACTCCTTTCTCCTTACCCTTTCCTTACTTATGCTCCTTACTATTGTTCCTAACTTCTTCTCTAGATTTTTCTTTCTGTTACTAAAATTTTCCTTTCCTCTTTTTGCATCAGCGTCCAGGTCTTTGCTAAGATGACGTCACAAATAACTCAAAGTCTACTAGCATTGGAATGTGCCTTCCCAATGATACAATTACAATCATTTAATGTTATGTTTATGAGTTAATTAGTTAAACTTGTAATTAAGGTAAATATTTAAACAGTAAACTCAATGAACGAAGTGATAAACAAAACTAATAAATAAATTTGTAATGAATGATACTTCAGAAATCACGTGCTGTCAAACGTGAAATGTTCACATTCAATGTTTTATGAAAATTAGCACTGACACTTGAAATTTAAATAACTTGAAGATATATATAGCACAGTATACAGTTGCACAGGAAAAATATAATCGGAGGGACTTTATGGTGGGAACTCGAGAATAGAAGTTGAGTTTATATCTGATTATTATAAAAATTGTGTATTTTACATTTTGTAGTTTAATAGTAGATAGTTCATTAAACTTCAAAGTGCTTTCTGCGCGTAATGTATCTGATAATCATTAAAACATTGGACATCGTTTTTTGTGTAGGTACTTAAAGGGAGAATCCTTTTCTTTCGTCGGTAAATCTACTATCACTTTGCTGAGAGTCTCCTGCCTTACTTCGACGGTACTGTATATTGACAGGATACGTTTTAGACTATTAAATAGTTAATTACGAGGAAAACTTGTTATTGACTGAATTTGCTAATTGTATCATTGCCATATGTGAAAAGAAAATAGCGTAAAATGGAGAAATGGCCTTTACTTAACAGTGGATCATAAAATAATACAAACAAAGAATGAAGAAAGACACGCTAATCGCATAATCATGCAATATGTGTAGTTATAAGTTAGACATAGACAAATTTTAATTTCATTAAATTTTAGTTTAATTTTAATTTGGTTTAAATTCAATTCTTGTTTTGAAGTTTTTAAATCTGTATGAAAAAGAAAATTATGGAACATTCTTTTCTAAAATAAATGGTTTATTATTGTTATTAAAAACTAAGCTATTCTATGCGATATTTTTCTCTATGGTCCTTTCATATATCGCACATGAGATGCGAGTATATCTTTCAAATTAAGATTGTGAAGATAGTCTTGATACAAATATTTTTACAATACAAATAAGTGAACACGTGTTTTATCGCTTTTCAAACTTGTGTCAGCGAGATTAAAATATAGAATCTTGAATTTTGAATGACATCTTTTACATATTCTTACAGTTCAATATCTGAGAAGTTAGAACCGACAATAAGGTCCTCCTCTTAGATAATGTCGGAAATATTTTAGTAATAAAACATTTTAAGCATTAATATATTAATAATAACGTCTAATAAGTAATCAACTGTCTTTAATAATAGACATATACTAGGTATTACAATTTTGTATTCAGTGGAATTGAGGTCGTGAGATAACTTGCTTGTTTTCATCCTCGAGGAGAATTGCATTATTGAAATTAAATGGTTCCCCTTTTAATTTTCATTCATATTTTTTTTCCAATGCAATGCAACCAGCCCTTTCAGTAACCACTGCTGGAGATGGGTCGCTTCATGCACATTGTCTTGCCCGTGAGGAATATATGGCCTTAAAACGCCACGCGAGTCCACTCTTTCAGATGTGGTGTAGTTCATCAGTACTTGTGGTAGTGGCTTTGGTATTCCTTAAGCGTCTTTTACGGATACTCACGCGAAGAGATCGGGCGGGGTGGAGCGGGGCGGGGCGGGGCTATCCTGTAGCCAGCCGACACTACATGGCATTTGATTAATTTGTATGACACAATATATAAAAGGTGCGAGTTTTCTCGTTAAACGTGTTATTGTGGATAATAACATTATAACTATTAACGGCCGGTAACAATTATATAATGACGTTAACACATTAGTTATCCAAACAAGTGGATAATTGTAAACATAATGTTCCCTTTAATGGAGGATAATAAAATTTTGAAATTATAAAAATATATATTTGGATTTCTTAATTTTAATTGTTACAATTTTATCTCGGTTAATTTCAAATATGAGCCGAATCGGTAAAGTATGTACCTACTTCTAAAATTTCCATGATGTAAACTTTGTTGGACGTTTTAGAAAATAATTTAATTAAGAGAAATTATTTTAATATAAATAATTAATAATACATACCTAATAATTAATGCACGATTTAAGTTTAGGGCGAGGGCTTACCTTGAGGGCGAAACAGCTGTGCTGTGTCATCTGTGGTCACCTGTTTTAAGCAAAAAAAAATAATTTGAATTTGTAGGGCTAACAACGTTTACGAAGTTAATAGGTAACAATTAACAAAGTTTAATAGGTAAAATAGGCGGCAGACGAGCACACAGTCCACCTGATGGTAAGTGGATACTGTCGTCCATAGACATCCGCGATACATGCCAACATCAATCCAGAATGACCACCTTTGCAGATTAAGGAATGGATTAGGAGAAAGGATTGTGAAAATGGGGAGGGATAGGATGGAAATGGGCTCTGGCATATATCACTCACTACCGAAACACGTACGTAGGTACATTGGGGAAATACGATCAAGTAGGAAATGCAGCACGTTTCAAGGTAGTCTTCTGTGAGAGAGGGGTAACGTGGCCAGTCGTGTGCGCCCAGCGGCTGTGGGAATGCAGCGTGCACCCTCCCCCTACAGATTATTTATAAAATATTTGCAAGTTCACTTCATGTTAACACTCAGTTATTATTTCCCGCGCGAACGGTTCAGTATAAGAGCCAATATATTATTGAGACCAAACTCTCACGTTTCCATATCGATACTTATAATCTACATTCTACATCACACCTTCTAATATACTAAATACTACATCACAACTTTGTAAACAGCGGCGATAACCTAGAGGTATCTATAATCGACTCACATTCGTATGATCGTGAGGTTGTCATGAAATTGTCGTAAGCTCGACCGCGAGGGAAAACAACATCGTGAGAATGGCCACGTGCACGAAAAATGAAAAAAAAAATCTGGACTAGGTATGGTGTATCCACCAATCAGCACTGGGTCGAAAGCCCCCAGTGATAAACTAGGGAAGGTCTGTGGCCTGCAGTGGGACGTTACAGGTGTTATTCTATATCTGTGTAATAAAATTAACAATCGAAACGTACCCTGCATACACTTATTATTACGCACTAACTTATTACATTTTTATTTACATTTACTCCTTTACTAAATTACATTAATATGTACCTAATAATTTATTTTATTACATAACACTGTCGGTTTTGTCATGAAACGTTTTACTTTTTAAATAATCGGAGATACTTGACATATAGAGCTCTGAACGGAGGAAAGTGAGAGCACTTCGTCCGTTCGAACTTCGGTCGGAAACTTCGGAAGCGTAAAATCAGAGGAGACTGACTTCTCAACAACACGGAGCCGAAACCGCTGACGTTAGAAACAAGAAATTTGGACAGTAGCTTCCTTTTGTGACCTTAAAGATTTAATTAGAAGAGATTTATCGATTCAACTAAAGGTGTGTTTACTTGAAACATCATCTTGAAACCCTAAACATCTTTAGGGGTAAAGGTGTGAACGGGTTTCTGTTCCTAAGCCATTGGGTCTTGACAATACAAACCAACAGCTAGCAGTGGATAGACGTTTCTGCGCCCGTGTAAACACAGTATAGAATGAAATGTACCTATAGTTTACTCGTGAGTAGTATCGCAAAACAGTAATATCGTTCTTATAAAAGTATCGATACCTCGATAGCCCACAATATCGATACTTTTCTTAAAAGTTTTATGATAGCGAAAACAAAAGCGTCTACAGTCCAAAAATATTGAGTTTCCTAAAGTTGTCGACAAAATTTTCGGTATCAATGTAGGTATTGTCCTCATAAGTGATAATAAAAGCATCGATTATTATTTTCGATACGGCACCCGCCTTAAAGTATCGAGTACAAAAATGTCGGTATCAAACAAAAAGTACTCGCAACCGAAAAGTATCGATACACTTTTCTGTGTACGTTTACTGGAACCGCATCGCATCTCTACAGTACAAATCTGTTCTTCTGTACCATAAATCCCTTAATCCATCTTAATAGTTTACTTGCCTGATCCTTTACTATTGAAATTTCAAAAATAAATTCGTGCAGTCACTCCTAAGTGTTACCATGTATTTATTAATGTACTTAAGAGCATAATACTGCAGTACCAGTCAATACTTTAATATCACGTGAAGAGCTACTCTATAATCATTACAAGGAAATATACAATATGTAATTTGTATGTTGATAAGTACATTATAAAACATATTTACAAGTTACACACCGTTTTATGTTGTACTTAGTGACATAAAAATGTGATGTAGTTATTACAAACAGTACCTTAATTATACTCTATTCAAAATAAGAAGAAAGTGATGTCATACGAGTACGTCCAATGAAACGTAATACAGTGGTAATTAGTCAATATGTGATCATCACGTGATCGTCATCATCACATTTTGCTCAATTTTAACAGTATAGTTGAATATACTTCAATCAGCACTTGAATTGGTATAAAAACACATTGGTATAAAAATCGACCTAAACGTCTAGATATTCTTTGGAAGCCCTTTTCTTATGACCTTGTGCTACGTGCGTCATTAAAAAGGTATTTCCCGTTTAAAACAAAGCAAATAAAAAGGAATGACACTATAATTTAATTCTCCCAGAGATGTCATTGACACCACGATACAATAAAAAGAATAGTTATTTTGGTCATCCCTAATTTAGTAATGTTAATGCTTTTTATTTAATAATTTACTTGCCGCCATTTTATAATCTTTTAACAACTTTTCGAGGTCATTTCCGATGACATTTACCAGAGGTACTGGATATAATAATGTCTATGACCTGAGTTTTATTTTATAACAGTATGAACATTGAATTAATATTTAACATTGAAACATGATTAATTTACGAGAATTTATTTTAAAATATATTGTATCTAAAATTGATAAATATCTCATATTGACAACTTAGTTTTTAGATGCCTTAGAAAGTTGATTCTTTTTCTACTTCTTTTTATAAATGTCATTGTTGATTTATCTATTAAATGTATTTATTGGTAATCATATTAAAAGGTATCGATGGCAGCGCAAGTCGGAAGGGAGACTTTCTTGTTTTCCGTAAGTACGTTTAAAAAAAAGGTGTTTAGGCAAAAGTAACAGTTTCATGAGTCCTATCTAACGACACCGTTCTATCTATCGTACTCGTGCGTGTTTCTGTAGTGAGTGAGATAGCCAGAGCTCATTCCCATCCCATCCTAGGACGTTGGCCTCGGATGGACGGGCCACTGGGAACGTTGGCATTAAACTATAAACTCTCGTACCATTGATAATCTATTGTAATTGCCACCTGTGATGGACAAGAACTGAATCATTTATTGAAAATATTTAATAAATTGAACTTACGTTAACCACAAAAGCTAAAGATTGACAGACTTGTTATTTTTCTGTAACTAAGCAACTACATATGTGTTCAACACTGTATTACTATTCGGTAATATCCATATTAGTTCGGCCAGACTACGATCTGCGATAGTTTTAGTTTTGTTGTAATGGTTTAGTTCGTGTCAAGACCAACAGATGTCGCTATATCTTTTCTACTTTGCGGTATGGTTTCGTTCCTATGTAAATCGTAAATTGAAAATTTTGGTCTGTTTTTGTTTGTTTACCAATATAGTGGAATTTATATCACCATACTTGTGGTTTTATTGGTCTCACCCTCGGATTGGAGCCGAGTTTTTACAATATGTTCCATTTAAAACGGTACCTTTTATAAGAAAAAATTATAAAGTTTGAGTATGGTCTGCGGTGTGAGGCGCTTCATACTTCATAAACAAATCATTGAATTTTATTTCGAATACAGCCCTTCTCATCCATCCACTACCAGCGACTTTCTTCAAGTCGTCAGTCCACCCTGCCCGAGCGCATGCCACACTATACGTGTCCCGGTGTGGTGGCGGTCATTGGGAGAGGCCTATATTGAGCAGTGGAGAGACACAGGCCGATGGTATGGTATATATAGGGATAAAAATATAAAATACATGCATCCTTTTAACACTAATTTATTTTCGTTAAAACTAATTCCACGACTTTTTATAATTCAACACTTTTCTCGCTTGTACTTGTATCAGCCTTTAATGTCCCACAGCCCACTGTAGCGCACAGGCCTCACCTAGGTCCGGTGCCGATTGGTGGATACACATATTCCAGATTTCTTTTTTATGATTCTCCTCAACGCCGAGCTAGTGACAATTACAAAAAAAAATCCATGCTTATGTAAAAACTCAGTACCGGCCGAGGAGTTGATCTCGCGATCACAAGAATGTTAGTCGAGTACACTCGTAGATTATCGCTGGTTAAAATATTTTTATGTAACCTAAATAATATGTAATCTTACTCTGTCAAGCAAAACAATATGCAACGCGTCAAACTTAGAAAGAGCAAATTGCAAGCAGGCGATATATTAAAAAAATATTACTTTTATACCATACTAGCATGGGCGTACCCAGCTTTTGGCCTGGGGGGGGGGGGGGGCAAATAAGAAATTTCCTGTAGGTAAATAATTCAACATAAATAGAAATGTGCATTTATTAGATTAGATACTTAAGTAATTAATTAAGTATTTATTTCAAAAGCAATCTTCGTGGATCTTCTGCAAAGCGGCTTAATATATAAAAAAATTATTACATTATTACAATTATTACTTAAACTATTTACATATAAATATAAATACACTTACATATAAATTTTACTTCATCTACAATTTCATAAATACAACAGTACTTAGGCATAGGCAATAATTAACCAGCTAAATGTATGGGAGTCAGTCCAGGTCCAGGGGGGGGCAGCTGCCCCTCCCTGCCCCCCCCTGGGTACGCCCATGCATACTAGCAAAACTAGCAAAACTCGGCAGACGTTGTTCTGCCATAGAAGTTGATGTGCTACAGCGCCATCTAGTGATGAGTTACAACAAGGTCGATAGCTCGAAAATATTCTCCGTGCTCAAATACACCAATGTATATGTATACCAATTTTAATGGCGATCGGTTGAAGGGTATAGAAGTTGATATGCTGCAGCGCCATCTAGTGGAGAAATACAACAAAGTGGATAGCATAGAAACCTTCTCCATGAAAAAATACATATACGAGTATGTGCCAGTATGTATGCGTGAGTATGTCTATTAATCTCAGACAGATATACCAACATCCATTTATATATAGATTATTATTATAGTGATTCAGTAAAAAAAAATCCTACAAAAAAAACATACACGAATTTTGAGTAATTTGAAATTTATTGCTATAGATCATGTACATATATAAAATAACTGGTTTTATTTTATTGTTGTTTCAACTTTGGTTATAACAACATTATTGAACCAGTTTTAGGGAGTACAAAAATTATACACAAGTGGTAGTATTATGGAGAATATTTGTTATTCTGTTTGTTTGTTAGCGATTTAGTATTTTCAATAAATAACGCCACACTCAATGGGCCTATGTGATTCCAGAGACACATGCATGTGTCTTCTAAGGCGGACACCAGCCAGACCCGAACATGCATATTTTGTCTTCAAACAAATGAATTTCCGACCGGAATTCGAACCAGGGACAATGCATCAATTGCCTCTCATCAATACAAAATAAACACCCATTGTATCTGCTTGTTTTTTTATGAGCGAAGGCGGCAGATGAGCATACAGTGGTAAGTGATGGTAAATGGATACTGTCGCCCATAGACATCCGCGATACATGTCAACATTAGTCCAAAATAACAAACGTTGGCACACCCCTGGATGCGCTGCCTACCTTTGGAGATATAGGAATGGATTAGGAGAAAGGGTTGGGAAAACGGGGAGCGATAGGATGGGAATGGGAGTTTTCCGGACTCTTTAAATATTCGTATATTGGCTTGTATTGTATATTGTGTACAGATACATCACGAAAACATGACGTATTTACGGTTAATCCGTAAATACGTCATGTTTTCGATGGCCAATGTTTTCGTAATGTATCCGTACATGTCGTTTGTATAAAATCATAATCATTTGTATTTATGGGCTTTATTCATTTTTTGTATAATGATTAATTTTTTATAGTACGAGTATTTGATCATTAAGTTTCAAGTTTCACTCGATTATTGTAGACTAGCGACCCGCCCTCGCTTCGCTTCGGTTTATGAGGATATTTTTTTTTGTATTTTTTTTTTAAATTTCAAAATAAAATGTAGCCTATATTAGCCACAGATAATGTAGCTTCCTATTGGTGAAAGAATTTTTGAAATCGTTTCCGTAGTTCCAGAGATTACCCCCAACATACCTACTAACACACAATTTTACCTCTTTATTATATTAGTAGATTGTGTACAAGACTGGTTTAAGTTTTAATCTACCCTTTATAAGGGTTTTTGTAGGGTCGTCCCCGACGACGGGGACAGATCGAAGAGTTTTGATTCATTCCGTCATTAGCGACAAACTGGACCTTTTTATATTCGCACTGTCCCTTCGGCATATATTTTACTGCTGGGTTAAATTAATACAATAAGTATAAAAATTGTGAATAAAATATATTTATAACTCAGCTGAACATTTTTATGTAATACCTAGCGAGAAAAATCGCACTTAAACAGCATTCCTTATTTTAAGATGATGTAATTAGAGGTTTTGTTTTTGCTAAATGTGTAATTTTATCTTTTTTTTGTTTTGTAATCATACCACCAGCCTGTGTGTTTCCACCGCTGGATATAGTTCTTACTGGATATAACTCTACGACCACATCCGATAATCAGCTCTTATAGACACTGAGAGAGGTTTTGGGAGGGGGAGAGTGCACGCTGCAATCCAACAGCCACTGGGCCACGTTATCCCTCTCTCACAGAAGACTACCTTGAAATCTACTGCATTTCCCACTTTACTATATTTCCCTAATGTACGTACGTGTTTCGGTAGTGAGTGAGATGTGCCAGAGCCCATTCCCATCCATTCTCCCAACCCTTTCTCCAAATTCATTCCTATATGTCCAAAGGTAGACAGCGCATCCGGGGGCGTGCCAACGTTTGTTATTCTGGACTAATGTTGGCATGTATCGCAGATGTCTATGGGCGACAGAGTCCACTCACCATCAAGTGGACTGTATGCTGGTCTGCCGCCTTCGTACATCCAGCCACTATTGGCGAACTTCTTCTATTGGTTAGTTCACCTAACCTGAGGGCGTCCCTTGATAAATATCTGGATGTGTGGTCTCCATTCGAGGACTTGTCTCTCACATCGGTTACCTGTCCTGGGGCATACATGGCCTGCCCAGTGCCACTTCAGCTTGCTGATTGTTTGAGCTGTATCGATAAATTTACTATTTCGTCAAATTTCTTCGTATTGCAGTTTGGAAAAATTAAAACGTAAAATCGAGCGCTTGTTTTGATATTACTAGAAACGTTTTTGACACTGTTAGTGTTACCCAGAGCTGACATTACGCAGATTTCGTAGCTTCTTATTTCTGTTTTTGAATATTTGGTCATCGGAAAATTTTGCACTCCTGCATATTTGGCGCCGTAGACAATCGCCCTACCTCTCACCTCCCTAACGCCGGTACCGTTTATAAATCCCGTCCAGTAGAGACTTTATTGGGATAGTGTTTTCACAACCTGACAATTATTTCACTAACCACCTGCGAAATTATAGACCAAAGGATCTTTAGTTCTTTTGGAACCCTAAAAACTGTGTTTGAATAAACAGCACGTTGTTATTGCAATAGTATTTTGTTCGGTTGTAACTTTCCACGAACAACATATTTAAACGGTCTTAACCGCAGAATATTTCAATCGCATATCGGTGGTCAGAATATTTTAAGCCAGTGGTTGACAAACTTTTAACAATTATTTTATTTATTTTAACGTTTGCTGCTCGCGAAAGAATAAAAAGTATCATCAGCCTGTATCATTAAAATTTGTAAACATCACAGTTGTTGTGAATAAATTATAACTGGACCTAGGCTATTGATTAAACACTATTTCCTAATTTATTTATGTTTTGTTTCGCGAGTGTCTGTGAGTTATGACGTTTTGTTGTTGATGTTCTATGCTAAAGTTAAAATTCCCCACTAAATAGTATAGAGAATTTTTTATATAAATGTCTATCATAAAATATAACTCAGTATTGTCAGTTGTAGAACTTGTAGATGAAGCATGTTCTAATTTTAATTCTAATTTTCTAATTTTACATTTAGTTCTGATTATTAAATGTATTCTTTTGGATTTTTATCTGTTGGTAATGATTAGGTTGTTAACACTGACTGTTGATTCGTCTTCTAGATACTGTCGTTAATAAAACCAAATATGAGGGTACAGAGGGTTAGAGGAAATTGTTAAATTAAGAGATTCAACTGAAATCTTTATATAATGTAATGATATATGTTTCCAGCTTGTACTTTTCACTAAAAATGTGAAACCATCTATAACCCGCGAGGGCAAAACATCGGGGTAATTTGAATGTCATCTGTAGTTTCCCTTTTAAACAAATAAATTTATCTCTCCACTTAAGATATATGTATGCCTCTGCCAAAGGTTACTAGCTTACAGGATCTGAACACCTATGCAGTCATACAGTGAATGCACAGCTGTTAGGGTCACAGAAGACGTTTTATAGATATCAACTGTTGCTATAACTGGTCGCTGCTACGCTGCAAATATCGGCAGCTGCTACGCTGCAAATATCGGTTGCTGCTACGCTGCAAATATCGGTTGCTGCTACGCTGCAAATATCGGTTGCTGAGTATTCTTCCACTTTTTTCATCCAGATAAAAAGCAATCATAATAATATAATAATAAACACTCTCTATTGCATACAAATAGTTATGAAAAATACACGATAGGCGATCTTATCGCTAAGGCGATCTCTTCCAGGCCATAACTGTAATAGTAACGGGCCCTTTTGCCACCTCTAAAAGAATGGACTCGCCAACCCGTTTGCCAAGTGTTTTCAGCAGGGCCGGATAAATATAAATGCTGCCCTTAAAGGGTCGCTGATTTTCTGCCGAGCGCGCTAGAGATGCATGATTCGGCTGGCAGTATTCATCTGGTGTCAATTAGAGTCAAGATGTGAGGGCAATTTTTGCTGAAATTCCAAAGACGTGATATCCGTATCTTCTTCAAAATTGACCTGCAATGCAACAATGCAATGCAACCAGCCCTTTCAGTATAGTATAACCTTTGGCTACGGAATTGTAAAAGCCCGCCAGACACGCGGTCAGACAATGATTGCATTCATAATTTTTACGACTAGATCCTCTATGCAGATAGACTCGCCGTAATTATTTGCGCATAATTTATTTTTAACACGTGACAATTCGTCTATGTTTATTTTTCGTATCTATTTGCGTCATACGCTATTACTTTAGGTGTTTTTATAAGGTTGTGTATATTTATTATTAAAGGTACAGTTTTTATTCGTAGTTTAGTCCGTTTGGGACATGATTTCTCAATTAATTGTTCAATAGGTATGAACTCCATTTCATTCCGACTCTAATAATAAAACTCTATCACTGACTGACTGACAGACAACGCACAGCCTAAACCGGTTGGTCTAGAAGCATGAAATTTTGCACACGAGTTCCTTATATAACGTAGGTGAGCACTAAAAAAGGATTTTTGAAAATTCGTACCCTAAGGGTGTAAAATAAGGGACGAAAGTTTGTATGGGAGAAAAGTCGGATGGTACCTGAGATGGTACGGCTGGTATGATATAAAATTATAAATTCAATAATAGTAATGACGAAACAACGAAAAGGGTGTAGAGGAAGTATGAACAGTATGAAGAACAAATGTAACGAAGTACTCGTAAAACTAAAGCGAAGTAAAAAATAAACAATTAATCTACTTAGCCTACAATTCAAAGTCATCTCTAAGGATCTCAAGTAAATATTCCCTGAATTTCTGCAACGAATCCTTAAACACATCGACTGAAATGCTATTGAGCATCGTGACTCTCTGGCTATCAGACGAGTCTGTCCCAAATTGAATTTGGATATTGGTGTGTTGAACAGCGCGACGGGACCTCTGGTATATGTATGAGGAAGTTTTAGGCCGATTTATTTGCAATGGATAGATAGATAAAAAAACTCTTTTATGCACACCGAAACAAAACAAGACAGTAACAGGCATTTTGTAACACATGAAATGCACAAAAGGCGGTCATATCGCTAATAGCGCCCTCTGCCAGACAACCTTTGCGTAGAGAGGATATAAAAATTTTAATCACAGCTAGATTGTGTACAGTATACTTGGTGTGTTGAACAGCGCGACGGGACCTCTGGTATATGTATGAGGAAGTTTTAGGCCGATTTATTTGCAATGGATAGATAGAGAAAAAAACTCTTTTATGCACACCGAAACAAAACAAGACAGTAACAGGCATTTTGTAACACATGAAATGCACAAAAGGCGGTCATATCGCTAATAGCGCCCTCTGCCAGACAACCTTTGCGTAGAGAGGATATAAAAATTTTAATCACAGCTAGATGGTGTACAGTATACATAATTACAAATTATACATACATATCAATACACATATACATACAAAACAATATATCTAAAATTAAATATAAGTAATAAAATAATTTGAGGGGAACGCGGCAATCCAACAGCCGATGGACGCATTCCACTGGCCTCGATACCCCCCTAGAAGACTACCTTGAAATGTATTGCATTTCCCACTTTACCCTATTCCCTAATGTACGTCCGTGTTTCGGTAGTGAGTGTGATATGACAGAGCCCATTTCCATGCCATTCTGTTCTATCCCTCCTCAATTTCCCAATCCTATCTCAAAATACACTCCTTCATCTCGAAAGGTAGGCAGCATATTCGGGGGCGCGCCCACGCTTGTCATTCTGGACTGAAGTTGGCATGTATCGCAGATATCCACCAGTTCCCACTGGGTGGACTGTATGCTCGTCTGACGCCGTTATCCTAGAAAAAAAGTGCAGTAATACAAGCGATAAAAAATGACGAAAGGTGTACTTTGAATAAATTTATAAATAATGAAGGCATTAAAAGCAAATAAACTAAATAATAAGAGAGACATGTGAGTAGAACATATGTGAGTAACTTATGAAAGATTACAAATCTAAAGAGTGTTTATTAAGTTGACTCCTGAAGCTGGATAGATTTTTAGATTTAGCTCCTGAATCTTTAGATTGGGCAATAATAAGGGGAATGAACTGCCTCAAGTGGTCTTTCCATTAAGCTACGATATGGGGTTCTTCAAGTGAGCTGTGAATAGGATTTTGCAAGGTCGGCGGCGCGCCCGCATACCCCCTGGTGTTGCAGGTGTCCATGGGCGGCGGTAATACTTATTACCATCACGCGGGTCCGGTTGCTCGTCCGCCCAATAGTCTATAAAAAAAAAATTGTTAATTCCACGGATAACTTTGTGACAGGAAACCATGTCGAGGATCTTTCTTCTTAATAATAATAATAATTGTATTTATTTACTCAAGAATGCGGGCACATACAGGTCTTATAATAAGTTATACAAGCCTTATACATTCTGCCAGCTAACTGGCGTGCAAATGTTTACAATACAAAGTTACATTAAAAACAAGTTTACGTAGACTACGTTTCAATTAAATTAAATAAAAAAATAATTCGAATTTAAATGTCAAACTATATCTAATGTAAAAAAAATATGAACGTCATTATATTATTATTTCTACGTCATTGTCATTAATACCTTTATATTTATTCATATTTCACTGTTATTTAAATGATCTTCAATGGCAATAATTTCAATATATTCAATTTATAAGTCGCTCAAAAACTCGTGAACAGATTAATATAATTTACTAGCTGCACCCGGCAGACGTTGTCCTGTCCCTGATATTTACCTCTGCATATAAATCACAAAGTATTCGATATTTACCTCTGCATATAAATCACAAATTATTCTGTTTTGCCGTCGATATGATTTTTGCGATCGGTTGAACGGTATAGAAGTTGATGTGCTGCAGCGCCATCTAGTGGCGAGTTACAACAAAGTCGATAGCATAAAAATCTTCTCCATGAAAAAATACATATATGTGCTAACTTTCATGATGATCGGTCAAACGGTGTCGAAGTCTATTAATCTCAGATATACCAACATCCATTTTTTTATATATAGATAGATTTAAGAATAATTGGAAGAATTTACTTTTACAGTATTTGAACGGCAATTCCTTGATATTATTAGCCATGTGATTATAATTATGAATTGCCATACAGTATACATTATTTTTTATATAATTGTATTTTTTTAATTGGGACGTATAAATCTTTATAGTTCCTAACTTGTTATTTTGGAATTAGTCTGGCAGAGACGTTTGGCAATTCGTACTCTTAAGCTATCCATTTTAAAATATTCCAAATCTATCATCATAGTTTGATAATGCATTGTATTGATCACAAATAAACACAAGATGCTAATTTTATATTTGGAAAGATATGCAAAGGCATTTTTGCTAGGGACGTAATGATTTTTTTTCCAGGTAACAGGAAAATTTCCACACAAACTACATTGAGTTTAATACCCTTTCAGTTAAATTCCATGTCAGTCTCTGACGTCCAACTGCAGGCCATAGACCTCCAATTAGGTACAATCACAGAATTAGAATTGAGAGAGACTTCAAAGAAATATATCTATGGTGACACGATTACGACTATCAAATATCCGAAAATAGTTTTGAATTTCTTTTTTGGAGATGTGTCATAACCGTTCGTTAATATACAGGATTAAATAAAAAAAAGGATTGTATTTTTTGTTATGGACGAAGGCGGCAGACGAGCATACAGTTCACCTGATGGTAAGTGGATACTGTCGCATAGACATCCGCGATACATGCCAACGTTAGTCCAAAATTACAAAGGTTGGCACACCCCCGGATGCGCTGCCTAGTTTTGGAGATATAGGAATGAATTTGGAGTAAGTGTTGAGAAAATGGGAAGGGATAGGATGGGAATGAGCTCTGGCACATCTCACTCACTACCGAAACACGTACGTACATTAGGGAAATAAGATAAAGTGGTAAAGTGGCAGTGCATTTTAAGGTATTCTTCTGTGAGAGAGGGGTAACGTGGCCAGTCTAGCGTTGGATTACAGCGTGCACTCTCCCCCTCAAAAATGGTTTAAATGGTAGCGAAAAATACTAAACGGCAGAAAATCATGATCAACGAAACAAACTATTCTTATTACTAAAATATAATTATTAAAATATAATATAATTATTAAGAATGTCAACACAAAGCCGTCGGGACTCATATGACTTTATTGTCACCAGGTAACCTAAAACTAACCAAACCTTTAAATTTGCGGCCTATTCAGTGCTGCTCATTTTATTATTGCCCAATAAAAAATATCTGCAACCTCTGGGTCAATTCCTAGGCCGAGTGGCGCGCGGTGCTGTCAAATTTGACGTATCGCACACAACAATCGAGCGCTCACGCACTCATGGTAAAGTTAAATCAATACATATATATACACCCACATATCTATATATATTACGATTTTTAACCGACCTATCCTTCGTCCTATAGTGATTGTTATCAATAATAACGTAACTTATAATCGAATCACTCGTACAGTTATAAAATTTATAGCAAATAATGAAACTAATTATATTTTATTATTATATGTGACACAATACTAGGTAATATAATTATTACAATACAATTCATTTATTGATTAATCTCTAGCAATTTATTTTATATCATAAAATTGATTGAAATTTTATTTACAATAACTTGGTCATAATTTTCTGTACTTTGAACTTTTAATTTATACACAACTTTGCGTCAGACAGACCTTCAAGGCTTATAACTCGGCAGAACGGATTCGATTTGCTCGTATTTGTGACGTCATTTGAGTAAAGGATCTAGAACCGACAATAATGTCCCTTTTGAAAAATAATGCATAATTTCGATTAAAATTAGTATATTAACTGTTAATTTGCTTCTATAGAGTTGATAATTAATTGTATTTACTTGGTGAATTATTATGTATAAACAGAGTATGCATAAATTTGGATAAAGTAGATCGAGGATTCTTTAAATTAATCACTGTTAAATACAACGTCTATGGCTCGTTTTTTTTTTTAATTTTGATACCACTGATATACTATTTGTGGATATCATTGATTACAGATAGGGACACGGTTCCGAATGAAAAGTATCGATACTTTACTCATGAGTAAGCACCGCAAAAAGTAGATAATCGCACTCATCAAAGTATCGATACCTGATACTTTTTATAAAAGTTTCTTGATAGCGAAAAGAGAAACGTCGACATTGCAACATTTTAAAAGGTGCTTTCCTGAATTTCTACTTTTCTAGTGGGACGTTCAAAAAAGGCTAATATAAAAAGGTTAATTGTTATTATTATTGTGTACTGCAGGAATTCCTATATCCTGTGTTAGCATGTGCTACAAGTTCTGCCATATCTCTTTTCCTGGAAGACAGTTGTCAAGTCTGTTCTTGAAACTGTTTATAGTTGCCGACTCAATGATTTCTTGTGCTACCTTATTCCAAATGTCCACAACTCTGTTACTGAGCACGTCATGGCCACCTTTTGTATTGGCCAGTGTTTTATTGAATCTTAGATTATTGCTACGTCTAGCTGTCCGTTTGCTTTATTATTATTTACATTATTCATCATATCAAATATATTTCATGAAATTGTGAATTGATACGCCAAATATAATTTTTATAATTTTTGTTATAATTTTTTTCTAGCGTTAGAAGAAAATTCTATGTTCTATAAACATAGAAAATAATAACACTAAGTTATAGTTATATAATCTTCTTATTATATAATTACGTAAGCGTATTTTTTTTATAGACTAGTGGGCGGACGAGAAAGCTGTCCCACGTGATGGTAAGTGTTACCGCCGTCCATGGACACCTGCAACACCAGGGGGTATGCGGGCGCGCCGCCGACCTTGCAAAATCCTATTCGCAGCTCTCTTGAAGAAGCCCATAACGTAGCTTAATGGAAAGACCTCTTGAGGCAGTTCGTTCCACAGCCAACGGGTTCGCGGTATAAAATAATTTTTGGACCGAACAGTGAGCGACACCTCCGTATCGAGGAAATGCGGATAGGCCGCACTTCTGGGCCGTAAGGTGCGGTTGTAGAAACCCGAGGTGGAAATTGTATTAAATAATTCTTCAGAGCATTCCCCATTGTACAGGCGGTAGAACACACAGAGAGACGCAACGTCTCTCCGAACGCTGAGGGATTCTAAACCGGCCGTATTCTACGTAGATTTACGACTGTACGATTATACGACAATGTATCGAAAATTTTATACTTATACCCCAACTAGCTATTTTATTATCCACTGCTAGAGATTGAATTATTTGTAAACTAAATTATTCTTATTTAAAATATGGCTCTAAACCATCTTCTCTCACCTCGGTGAGCCAAAATGAGGAAGAGAAACCAGGCGGCACAGTCAGCCGGGCTTCAGGGCCATTGGGAGAGAAACCAGCCACCACGGAAACCCAACCGCCTAAGATTGACCACGAGGGTGGTGGGCATTAACCCGCTTACGGACAAGACGACTGGGATGATTTCTTATTATTATTTATGCTATATTTAAATAATTTATGTGACTAACAAACTGATATGGGAATTAAATTTTAAGCGGGCCAAGTCATGGACGTACGTTAGTATTCAATTAATTATCCTGTTTAAAGCTAACTTTAACGTGGTCATTAAAATTCTTATAATGAATAAATACTTCGCTACATAATTGATAAATATATATATACTGAACATGACCACGAAGGTCATAATTTAAAACGTAAGATGTAAGAAGCGACAAATTACTACTCCATTCTCACAAAAGAAAGTAACTTCTCGGTATCTTTATAAAAATTATATTGTACAAAATGCAGGGCATGAAGCATGTTCTATTCCAACATCGTTCAAGCAAAATAAATACAGAGATTTACGGCCTTAAAAGTGAGGCGGTAAAATTAGCGACTTTCAATTCATTGTCTATATTCGATGTTCGCATGGCTAAGCGATAACTCCGCCGTTCAGAAATAGGCGATATTCACTAACCGCTTCGTGTAGTTAGAAAGCGGTTTAGCGGCTAGACAGTGTGACCGGTGATATGCGTGCTCGGGCGATATTCGCTCGCCCCTGACGAACCCGCGCGACTTGCGGCACTCGCACAAAATACCCGGTGAAATATCGCCTAGATATTATTGCTACCGCCAGACGGCAGCGAATATTGTTTATAGTAAAATATCTGTACAGGCCTTCAGTCTGTCGTTTCACGGCAAAAACTACCAAGAAAGTGTTATTCATAGCTCATCTATCTCTTTTAATTGAATTTGAATTGAGAGTTGAGAATAGGCTCTTTAACCAGCCCTTTTATCGTCCACTGCCAGATAGGCCTCCCTCATGCACATTGTCTCGTGCGCGAGGAATGCGGGTTGGCGAGACCACTCTTTTAGAGGTGGTGTCCTTTTAGAGCTTCCTCGGGGCTTTGTTATCTCTTAGTCGACTTTCACATTACCCACGGGAAGGGATGGAGTGGTACTTAAAACTGGCAGACATCACGTGACTAGAGGTATGTGATTGTTCTTGTTTTCGTTGTTACAGGCCTCTTCGTTTTGCTCATGCTGGGCTTCTTCGCACTCGGAACAGGCTTCTTCATACTGTTACTACATCCATATGATCTTATGTTTAGACAAGTAAGTCCAATTTAAGTCAAATCATTTATTTTGCAAGTACATAGGTAACAATATAGACGGTTTCATTGAAACTAACAACTTTTGTTCTAACATTAAAACTTCAAACTTTTGTTCTATCATTGAAACTAACAAATTTTGTTCTACCATTGAAACTAACAACTTTTGTTCTACCATTGAAACTAACAACTTTTGTTCTACCATTGAAACTAACAACTTTTGTTCTACCATTGAAACTAACAACTTTTGTTCTACCATTGAAACTAACAACTTTTGTTCTATCATTGAAACTAACAACTTTTGTTCTACCATTGAAACTAACAACTTTTGTTCTACCATTGAAACTAACAACTTTTGTTCTACCATTGAAACTAACAACTTTTGTTCTACCATTGAAACTAACAACTTTTGTTCTACCATTGAAACTAACAACTTTTGTTCTATCATTGAAACTAATAACATTTTTCTTTTAAAATTTAATGCGCAGAAATAAAAACTTCCTAAGTTACAAAAAAAATATAATATACTCTGTGAAGTGAAAAAATATTTGCGTTGTTTAGAGAGGGAGGCTGCAATCCATTAGCCGCTCGACGCACTCCACTGGCCTCGTTACCCTTCTCTCACTGAAGACTACCTTAAAATGTACTGCGTTACCCACTGAATCCTATTTTCCATTGTACGTACTTGTTTCTGTAGTGAATGAGATATGCCAGAGCTCATCCTACCTTAACCCTTCCCATTTTCCCAACCCTTTTACCAAATCCATTCCAACATCTCCAAAGGTAGGCATGCCAACGTTTGTCAATTTGGACTGATATTGACTGGTTTTAATGATTTATTTTATATAGGATCACAAACAATTGTACAATAATAACTTCACTTAAATCCTGTAATAAGACGTAGTATTTTTTATTTAACCCTGTAAATTACCACATCGTTATCAAAAGCCGTTTCGTCCAGCTACGTTTGTAGGTTGTAGGTACCATATCTAGTGTTATAATAGCGAACACTCGAAGATCGAGCGTTTAATGGCGCTAATGACTTTTAAGACTCAACCGTGAGCGAGCGCTATAGTTCAAATTTTTAATATTTGATGGCCTTGTAGTTGAAAGCTGGAGTCTAAAGCGGTTTTGTTGCTATTGCAGTAACATAGCGCGCCAATGCTCGAGATGGAACGACATTATAACACACTTCATTTTCAGAAAATAGTGCTCTCAGACGGCGGCGAAATCTTCGAGATATGGCGGAAGCCGCCGGTGGATCTGTACGTCAGGATATATCTATTCAATGTCACCAACGCGGAGGAGTTTATGGCGGGAAATCACACCAAACTGAAGGTCAAGGAAATTGGACCCTATGTTTACAGGTGAGTATTTTTAATAATGGTTTTCATAATGGAAGCGATCCAGGGGCCGAATTCCAACACGATGGTGTAAAAGTATTGTAGAGGCAACAGGAGAAACTCTACAACGATCTATTGAACTGGCGCGGGACAGAAGCAGGTGGAGACGGGTCACATATGGTCACGATCCTCATTAGTGAGGGAACGATAAAAAGAAGAAAGAAGATTTTTAATAATGAGCGTATAATATCAGTCGGCTTACGAATAGCATCCCCCTTTAAAATATACCCAAAAGGGATAAGCGAGCAGCAAGCGATAACCTCTAAAAGGGGTTTTTGCCGGTGGTTCGATCGATTGTCCGATCAATCTGACCAGTGGGAAGTTTTAATCCAGTTTGTCCGACTGACCCTCGGTTCATATTGTACAGTTACATGGAGAAATTTCAAATACAACCGTGCAAGTTTACGATAGTGCAGTTGATATGTATTAATATCAAGTACGGTAGATGTCAACCATATATACACATCTACCCTCAAACGCAAGCGGCGCTGTTCTCCGCGCCCTCAGTCGCGAATAAAGCACGTCAACCCTATGTTACGTTTATCATTTGTGGTCCCGTATCAACAGTAACTAAAATGACAGAATAATAAAAAGAAAAAAAAAAATTTCGCTTCACGTTTGTATGAATCCGAGTTAAATTGAATTTAGTTTTTTTTTTCTTTTATATCCATGTTAACTTCACGTTTTAAGACCACACATCTCTAGAGGACGAAACTGTGTAGCTACTGTGTGGTTGGACGGATACTTCTTGAACGGCTACGTTAAATTACAATTACATGTTTTTACAGGGAGGCGTTAGAACACAAAGTACTGAACTTCAACCCCAATGGCACCCTGTCAGCTATACCAAATCATCCCCTAACTTGGATGGAAGAATTATCGGAAGGAAATAAAGAAAATGATACGTTATTTTTACCACACATTGCTTTATTGGTAAGTTTTTCTTTATTATTATTCAATATTTTATTCTAATAACACTCATTGCATTTGGAAATGGTTATTGGGTTTTAAAAAAAATAGTTGGTTTCTCTTGAAAATTCAAAGTCTACGGTGTACACGATTCTTCAACAGTTTCACAAAACTACTTGAATAACATAATAACATAAATTGTGGTTAAATAACTTAATATCATAATTGTAATATAATAACTAGATAAATATTAGCTTAAATTGAGCTTAATAATTATTCAATATAACATGCACCCAACATGTATATGAAGATGTATTCTACAAAAATAGTGTGAAATATTTTAGTATATCAATCAGTAGGTACACTATAACTATTATATCTAACTAAAAATTAACATTTATTTCATTATTATTGTATTACATTTGAAATTAATAATTGGTGATTAATTTACTCGTATGTGCAAATGTGCATAGCACTATCCACACTCGATCGCTTAGGTGTTTGACCTTCGAACGCGCGAGCTATGTCAATATGTAGGCACACGTGTTATGCACATACGAGTAAATTAATCAACAATTATTTATTTTTAATGTAATAAAAAAACATTAAATACTTATTAATTTTTAGTTTGATATATAAGTATAATAATATTTTGAGAGTAACTAATTGACATATTAAAATATTTCACATTATTTTTGTAGGACCTAATATAAGTGGGTATCTTTTTGTGGCGCTACATTCCTCAGTATTTACAGGCTGTTCCAAATATTTCGTACTTTTTGAACTAACTGTCGAGTCAATGAACTCAAATAAATAAATAAAATAAATAACGCCGCACTCAATGGCCCACACTAGGATTCCCTGTGTCTTGGGTCCAGAGACACATACAAAGACAAACACAGACGCACACCCAGACCCGAACGTATATTTCTCTTTTTTTTATTATTAAACAAATATATATTATTATGTTAATATGAATATGCCTTTGAGATTCCGGGACATTGAATATTATGCTAGTGCCAATGGGCAATTCATATTTTCGGGTGAGGCAATGGATATCCAGTAGTAGAGAGACATAGGATGATGGTATTATCAGTCCAAAGTGATACAACGTTGTAGAACTTATTTATTTATATATCTCGTGATATCAACTTATACCTGGCTTACACGGATTATATCGACACCTTGCGATTTAATTGACCTAAAAGCCAAGAGGCTACTTTACGGGAGAAGCGAAAAACGAAAAAAAATACTGTTTTTAATATAAGTTTTTGTTTTTATAGCTATTAAAAAATTGTGCAGCTTGAATAATGTTTGTCTTATTGTGAACTTTAACAATATAC
Organism: Sesia apiformis; assembly: GCA_914767545.1. Taxonomy (NCBI): domain Eukaryota; kingdom Metazoa; phylum Arthropoda; class Insecta; order Lepidoptera; family Sesiidae; genus Sesia; species Sesia apiformis. Next base: position 5,017,224 of record OU611976.1, read on the forward strand.
ATACCTAATTCCATTACGTGTAGAATTATAAAACATGGATGTTTATCGCCCCAAAAAATATTATTTTATGGCGTTTACGTCCCACCAAATAGCTTTTAAGAAAGCATTGATTGACGTAGGTCAATTTTTTCATGAATTCTTTAAAAATCCATGGTGTACACACCAGTAGTATTCTGAGTTAACTCAGTCTAATGACGTTAAAGCTACACTTTATGTAGAAATTAAAACTATTTTAACAAGAAATATTAAAATAAATAACTTTATATTTACAGGAAAATCATTAGATACAGTTTATAGGGATGGATATGTTTCGAGTCATATTATTGGATACAATTTATTTAGTTTATAGATTATTATGTATTGTAAATATAAATGATTTCATCTAAATTTACTTATGCAAAATATGAATGTAACAAGAATGTATAAGTAAAAGTTACAATTAAAAGTTTTTTAAATACTTTTTGTAAAAAAACCTCTATTATTTCATGGTCGTAAAAGCCATTTGGTTTTTAGGACCATAAGTAAGGTGGCCTTTAAGACCATTTGACACTCGTCGCAAAAACGTCATATTTTCTGTGAAAATCTTGCCTGGGCTCACAAAAAAGTGCGTAGTAAAAGCCATTTCTTTTGCTAATATCGACATTTTAAATATACAGATCTTTAAAAAACTGATCAAAAAACAGTATTAATAACTTTTTCGACAAAATGGCGTCTACGCCAATTGAATCGCTAGGTGTCGATATACATATTTGTGCATTTTATTAAAATGCATTTAATGTCAATGGACAAGCCTTTAACGTGCAAACAGATGATAATATGTTCACAAGTACTATAAAGTGGCATTTGACGACCTACAAAGTTACAAAATTTATGCTAATTTCGTACTCGGTAACCACATAATGGATATTTCAAAATGTTTTGAATACGCTATGTTAGACAAAATGTATGTTATGCTAGTTTAAAACCTCAGCACCCACTGCAAAAAATGGGGTGCAGCACCCCGGTCTTCACGATTTCAATCTTCATTATTTTAGATTTTTTTAAATCTTATTTATTAAAGTTATTTTGTCCTACAATGTTTAAAGTTATCATCCCCTGATCTTACAGTAGCTACAATTATTAATTTAAAATATATTAAGAAGCCAAAGGCTTCACTGATGTATAAACATGTTAAACAATGTAGTTGTTGCATCACAATGCGGCTCTGACATGGCAATAAATGCACCTATCTTATGCCTATTTGTATTGTATTTACGCTTCGATGACGCCCTCTCTCTCTCGTTCTTGGCACACACCAATAGCAAGTGTCCACTTCGACACTCCCGCAAACTTTACAATTAGGCTAGTCTAATTTTATCATTAAATATCCAAACTTCCTACATGGATAGTGTCCGCCATGATGAGACGCCCCTGTGCAAAACCACACGATCCGCCCCTAAACCCTATAATATTAGTTCGGTTTATAAATATAGAAAACGTTTTATTTTTGAATTATTTCTTACTAGCTTCTGCTTGCGGCTTCGCTCGCGTTGACTAAACAGCTGTAAAAAAAAATTAACACCTGTAAAAGCACCGACATGATAGATTTCACGGATGCAAATCCATCCAGTAGTCTTTGAGTAATTCTATTAAAATTATTTTTTTATTTTCCTCTATAACTCAACTTAAACATGATGACATATATACCTTCTGGATTACTTAGCTATACATTAGTGGAAACCCGATCAAAATCCGTTTAGTATTTTTTACGTGATGCTCTAACGAACAGACATACATACAGACAAAATTTTTAAAAACTTCTCTTTTGGGTTCTGTAGTTTCTAGAGAGAAAAAAAATTGGAGAAGGATGTTTTGTTTTAAGTCAAGATACAGACAACCCTTTTACTGTTTTATTAAATGTATAGATATGTCTTTACATTGACAAAACCGTTAAGTCAAAAATATAGCAGTTATTGTTAAAAATGTAAAACTATCAATAATATGTTCTTGCTAATTTTTTGCCACCAAATGACAGATTGAATTGAGAGCAGGTAAATTTGACCGCGTTGCAAATGCTTTTCGCTTTTTGCGCCGTAATTTCCATATTTTTTTGATCGATGCTTATGAATTCTCGACGAGTTGCTTTCTATGGCAACACAGCTACTACTTAAACAGAGGCGTAGTCTGGATTTTATCCGAGGTGGGGCAAAAGGAAAACAATTTTCTTATAATTTAAACAGAGGTAGTGTAATGCAGAAAGTCTGTTACTTATTCTTCTCTGTGCCAGGGGGTGGAGGGGTTGAGGGGAGGGGGCAAGCGCCTCGCTCTGCTCCACTGTGGCTACCCCCATGTACAAAATAGGCGAACAACATAACATAACAAACTTAATAGTTTTTATTCCATCTGCAATTTAAATCGATTGACAAATATAACATTAGACGAATTGATTTTTACACCAGTTGCTATCTATCCATTTGTTCGGTTAATTTCGAATTTGTGTATTTTTATAATTTTAATTTTAGTGAATAATTTCTCATTCTTTGATTCTACAAATACATAATAACCGCATACTTAGTAGTAAATTACATACCTATATACTTAATTATGTAGTTTCACTCATTATTCTACAATCTGGAGCTAGTATATCTAATTTGATATTTCAAACATCCGATTTCAATTACTACCTACAGGATGTCTATATGTAATTATAATATCTCTTTATTAAGTTAATTACATTAATAAAATTAGCATAATAAATTTTATTATTAAAATCAAGTATCTACATTTTTTTTTAAGATTAGCAAAGTTACATGGCGACGATTCGTGTTTTTTCATTATCGTGATTATAACGAATCGATGTTTTTTTTATGTTGTTCATGTAGGTACGTACTTCTATGAGCGAATTCACACGCGCTTACGGCATAATTAAGAATATGGAATACGGTGAAAATATATAGAAAATTTACAACATATCGTTGAAATCAAATTACTGATGGCTTTACTTTTCTCCTGTTTGTGTCTGGTTTCCTCAAATCCTTTTCCAATCTCCGTAGAAGATCTTAAAACCAGCCGTCGACTTCCGAAAATGAAATTGAAGAATTTGGACACTCCTTACCGTAACTTATTCATTTTAGGTATCATCCGAAAGGTTCCTCAACACGAGAACAATGTTTATTCTGATTTTCTTCTGACGGAAACGGCGATGGTACCTATACCAATACAAAATCATGAGAGTATTTACGTCCAGGTTGTTGAAAGGTAGTATTAATTAAGTTCGTTTTAGAATTGTCAGTAATACGTCAAACGCGGGCCTCCGTGTGAACGGGGGCATTAGTCGTCACTAAGTTAGTTTTTTTAATAAGTTAACTTTAAATAATTATAGCATAATAAATAAATATAAAGTTACTATTTATTTAATTAAGTAATAACATAAATAAACAACTTTGCTACTAAGAATCGATAAATTCAAATGAGTATTTTGGGTGGGACAGAGAGTAGCGTTGACATGTAGAACCTAAAATATAAATGACTATACTCCGGTTATTATAGTATGACCCCTGACAGCTGACAGTTGAAAAACCCCATAGTGATGAGACTTTGTTAATCGATAGCCTAGTTAATCGTTTTACAAAATTACTTTGAAAAATACAAGGTTAATCGATCCTTGTTAAGGAAGTTAACTTTCTATTGGACTCGAGGTGGCAACACTTTGCTTCGCCGCTGCACCGTAACTGAATACCCATTGGTTCTCCTCTCGGCCAACCAGGAGAGAGGGCAATGTGCTGACAGGGTGTCAGGTGGTTATAATGTATTTTACGTTTCTTGTAAATAAATAAGTGTAAATACACTAAAGACTGTTTTTTCTATTCAATTCATTATTCAAATATAACCCAAATATAAACTAAAACTATAAAGTTAGAAGCCAGTGATTTGAGTGATTATATAAATATATTATAACACGATCAAAGTATCAACATAAAAACCGAAATTGTTTCATTTGAATACAATATTTTAATAAACTTATATAATTAATACTTTATATTACTTCAAATAATCGATCACCAACAATCGAAAAATTTATATTCCGTTACACGAAAACGTGTGAATTTACATGTTAATCGTGGAAAATGAATTTATCCATTGTGTCGAAACTACTACGTTAAAATATACTTTAAAAGAACAATAAACACTTGAAATTTGATTATTATAATTTTGCGACTGGTATATGCCAAAAAATATTTTGACGTGAAACGTCTTTAAAATCACACCGAAACATACGAGTACCAGGTCAGAAAAGTGAACCGTAACAAAAAGGTATATATCGTCTTACCTTAATAATTAGCTTATATAGTCAGCTCGCTGTTACGAACTCGAGATTGCGTCGCGGCCGGGCGGGTTGCCGGGGAAGGGGCACCGCGTAGAATGGCCGAAACTGGCGTTCTCGCTCCTTTCTATTCAGTCATCAGTGTAGCTCACGACTCAGACGTGATAGCGCGGTGATTCGTGCGTGCGTGTAGAGTTTATCTAGACCGATTGATTTAAACAAAAAATAGTGTAATTTGGACAATATTTATACGTAAAAATAACAAGTAAGTCCATAAAAAAGTATTGAAATACAATATGTCGGCTTCAGCCCGTGCAAGAGCCAGTCGAAAATGTAAATCACGCCTATCGTTGGAAAGAGGAGTTTATGGGCCACGCACAGGTACCCCAATGTCCGGCGCCGAGCGATCGAGGCGGTTTCTGGAGCGTTGCAAAGCTGCCACGGCACGCTTAGTGAACGACGCCGACTCCACGAGCACCTCTACCTCTGCCGTACCTGTACCAATGGACATAACGAGTGAAGATACCAGCGAGATAAAAGCGACTCGCCGACATAGACTGTTAACGACGGAATAAATGACAATGTAAAAAGCTAGGGTACTTGCATATGTATAGATAATAGTTTCGCTTGTATAGTTGTTTCTCTTTAGTGTCTTATAAATGTATGAATATCTCTTAATATCGTTAGGTTTACACTATCTGTTTAATGTCCGTTTTATGATTATGTATTGTGTAATTGATATTAAAATGATCCCTAGTGTGTCTTTTATTACCCTATTAGGATAATTGTTGGTAAATAGGGTAAGTAGGGCATGCTAGGGATAAGTTGTGGGCGCTATGGCGTTCGGGAAACAACTGAGCGCTCCGCCACCTGGCGGACGAATATAATATTTATAGTCCTGAAGCGGGGGACGGGGTTACGTAAATATGTCGCGCAAACCGCGCACCCCGTCCACTCGAAACCGAACGTTATAGCGTCATGATCTTATTAGATCCCTCTTAGGCTAGTTTACATCTAAGTTTTATCTAATAAGAATCCTATAAGAATCTTGTAAATGTATGAATATGTATAAAATGTGTGTTGTACGAATAAATGATCCCCCGCGGGTAGCGGGAGGGGTACACATGTAGACAAGTAGTGGGGGAAGCCCATTTGGAATAAAAGACGGACCATTTTGGGCTTCCCGCCATTCCGATCAGCGGCACCACTCCGAACACTACAAACGGTCAACCAAGTGACTAGGACAAGTAGTAGAACAACAAGTACCTCTGCCCCCTGCCCCCGGCTCTGCTGATATTATCGAAGACAAGAAATAAGGCGTTATTATTGTTTAACATCCTATATATACAGTCCACATCCCCCGGCGACCTATAAGGTTGTAGGACAATACTGTCCTCTATCTATTAAGAGATTGTAGTAGACAAAAGTGTCCTCAACATAGACGTTTCACGTTAAACCAACGGTCGTATCCGTCACAGCCCCACCAGACTTTTTTTTTTAATTATCGATTCACGGAATAAAAACGTTTTGCGTGACAACAACACCCCAATCGTCAGAGTCATGCTATATTAACCGAACTAGACCGTAGTCAGTGCAATGGTAGAGGAGCAAAGCAAACAATTTTCTTATAATTTTAATAGGGGTTAAAGTATGAAATTGCCGTTTTATAGTAATAGATACTTTGAATTGACATAAAACCTTCATGGTGTGAGATTTTCGAGTGAAACTTTTTTCACATGATACCTATGAGGTTCTCGTTTTAAAAAATGTGCAACATTCGATTTTCGACTTTTAATTGTTTTTTTTATTCAGCTTAGACGGGAAAGATGGATACTTCGAAAATCCGAGTAATCTTTGAATACGAGTTCCGACGCGGAACTAACGCAGCAGAAACGGCTCGCAATATCAATGCTGCGTTTGGAGAGGAGACTGCTAATGAACGAACCGTGCATTTTTGGTTTAAACGCTTTCGTAATGGAAACTTCGACTTGAAGAACGAACCACGTCGAAGACCGCCCACACAGGTGAATAACGCTGAATTGAAAGAGATGGTGGAAGCCGATCCGAGTCCAACTACCCAGGAATTAGCGGCATGGTTTAACGTTACCTTACCTACAATATTGACTCATTTGCATCAAATCAATATGATAAAAAAATATGAAAAATGGGTGCCTCATGATTTGACTGATCTGCAGAAAGAAACGCGTGTTGAAACTTGCGTTGCCTTGTTGAATCGGTACAGAAATGAAGGAATATTGGATCGAATTGTGACATGTGACGAAAAGTGTATTCTTTACGATAACCGAAAACGAAAAATGCAATGGCTGACCCCAGGTCAAACGCCGGAACAGTGCCCTAAGGCAAAGCTTACCAATAAAGAGGTAATGGTAACTGTTTGGTGGTCTATTCATGGTGTTATTCACTATAGCTTTCTCAGGTCTGGTCAAGCAATAACAGCAGATGCTTATTGTGCCGAACTTCGAACAATGATGGCGAAACTAGCAGTGAAACAGCCCCGACTCGTGAATCGACCTTCACCATTATTGCTCCATGATAACGCAAGACCTCACACTGCACGAGAAACCGTTGTAACTCTACAGGAGCTGCAGTTAGAAACCATACGTCATCCTCCGTACTCGTCAGACCTTGCTCCAACGGACTACCATTTTTTTTCGTGATTTGGACAATTTTCTACGTGGTAAAATTTTTTCTTCCCAAGAGGCAGTACAAAATGCTTTCACACAGTTTGTCGAATCTACATCCCCAGAGTTCTATCGCAAAGGCATAAATGAACTTCCGATTAGATGGCAACAATGTATAGATAATGAGGGTAAATATATTGATTAAATAAATGTTACATTTTAGAAAAAAACGAGTTTTAATTTTTCAGTACAAATCGGCAATTTCATACTTCAACCCCTAATATATAGAGATTATTATATAATGCAGAAAGACTATTACTTATAAATATAAGGGAATCTCTATGCGGGGAGAGAGGGCAAGTGCCTCACCCTGAAATTATGGTTCGATTCACACCAGATCCTTTCCTTTTTTTTAATGTATCAGGAAAAGGCAACCACGCCGGATCTACCGAGCCATTAATATGAAGGTCATATGCATTTCTTTTTTTTATTTCGATCACTGAACTCTCCGATGGTGACCTTAAGTTTTTATTACAGTTGCTTTCTCATTCAATTGAAGAGTTTTTTAATGATTCGAAGTCACTGATTAATAACAATATAATATGACATGGACATTAGGAATATTAATATTGAATAAACGAAACCTAATGTTTTTATTCTTCACATTCATTTCATTTGACAAATGCGAGATTTGACATTTAATTATTTCATAAGACAATTTGACATTTAATAGTTGGGAATTATTTTTACTGTGACAATGTGATACTAAAGTATAATACATAGGTACCATACCACCGACATCTTCAGTCTGTGTCTCTCCATAGCTGGATATAGGCCTCTCCCAAGGACCGTCATCACACACGGTCCTCCGCTCTTCTCATCCACCCACTACATGTGACTTTCTTCAAGTCGTCAGTCCACCTGACCGTGGTCCTCGTACAGTCTTGCACTTATCTGGCAAACTTATGCCTTGTACAGATATATTTGTATAGATATTTGTACGCCTTCCTCGCGGCAAAATGTAGAGTACATTTTTAGCGTATTTCAACATCATCAAGTGTACTACCTATTTACAAATAAATAATTTCATTTAAAATTCCCACAGCCGTTGGGCGCACTCGATTGGCTACGTTACCCCTCTCTCACAGAAGACTACCTTGAAATGTACTGCATTTCCTATTTTATCGTATTTCCCCAATGTACGTACGTGTTTCGGTAGGAAGTGAGATATGCCAGTGCCCATTCCTATCCCATCCTATTCCTCTCCATTTTCCCAAATCTTTCTCCCAATTCATTCCTTAATCTGCAAAGGTAGGCAGCGCATCCGGGCGCGTGCCAACGTTTATCATTCTGGACTAATGCTGGCATGTATCGCGGATGTCTATGGACGACAGTATCCATTTATCATCAGGTGGACTGTATGGCCGTCGGTCACCTTTATCTATAAAAAAAAAACGTCGATTAAATCTATAAAGTGGATTTCAAACATTTCTAATATGTTACAAACAAGTTTTTAAATTGAAATAAAAAAAACACCTATTTTAAGCGAAAAACAATGTCAGAAATAAAAAACTGTTTGTTTTGCTCGAAATAAATACTGCTTTTTTTCCATCCCTGGTCCAGATGACTAGAATAATGTTTGTGATCACGCAATCAAATGCAAAGATGAATATAGAAAACATGAACTTGCCCTTAATACTTCTGTGAGTTCTGATAATTTTGAAAGTGATGATGAAGATTACTTTTATTCTAATTATGATATGAAAGATATTGAATACATACCACCAGAGGATCAACCAAAATATATTAAATGATCTGTAACGTTTGATTGATCATTAGTGATTATTGATATAGAGGTGCTGTGATACAGGTGCTGATTTTTTAACATATAATGTGAATAAGGCTAATAAAAGCAATATAAATTTATATGTACATACGTTACAAAATATAGATACTTATTATAATTAATTATGCAAATATATCTAAACAAGTAAATAAGACGTAGATCTACTTAAGTATATAGCAATATAATGACTTGTTTAGTATAGTTTTTCAAGGGAAAGTAACAGCTCCATATATTTCTCTACACGGACTCGTGACATGTTCATAAAGTTTTATATTTATCTCGTAATTAAGTCGTAATTAAGTAATTAAAGGTACAGTAATTCATAGATGTGATGACGCGTTCGGGTGTTTCCGGATTAGCCGATGGCCAAGGTTTTCGTATTGTATCTGTAGTTATAATTAATATATGACATTGCTATAATGCATAAGTTTGACGATAAAAGCACTTAGTGCCGCAACCGGCCCTATTAGCATCCACTGGTGGACATCGGCCTCCTCAAGTACATTTTTTTGTGCATGAGGGATGTAGTATGCTTTAAAACACCACGCTGGCCAGGCGGGTTGGCGAACCCATTATTTTATACGTGATGTATTTCCCCACGGCTTGTGGTCGGGGCGTTGCTGTCGTGACCGTCACGTTACTAGACTCCTCGCCATAGACGTAAGAAAGCAAAATTGTCCTAAGTAACCCAAACATAATTATCAATATTAAATAATGTGAATCAGTAAAAAAATTAATCAAATTATATATCATGTCCAATGAGATATACAACGTATTAAAATGTTGCTCTAGTTTAAAACGGTTAAGGTTAAGTTTCGTTAGCGCTGACTTAGTTTTGCGAGCATTCAGCGTTCTTTCATACAATGAAAGGCTGATAAGGGGTATCAGCCCTTTTTTCGTTCACTGCTTGACACGAGCCTCTTCATGCACACTGCTTCGTACACGAGGAATGTATGGCCCTCAAACGCCACGCTGGTCAACGCCACGCTCTTTTAGATGTGATGTAATTCCTCGCCGTTTGTGGTAGGGGCTTTGTTATCCGTTTGTCGCCATGTACGACATCCACAGCATAGTTATTAGGTAAGGTCTTTATACTGTGTCCACGGCATGAGATGGGGTTGTGCTATTTAAGCATGCAGACACCATTTGTTCAATACGTTGAGTAAAACGAGCCATTAAGACCCGTTTAATATATAGATATGTCAGACCGTGAAAAGAATCTGACTTATCAGCGGTTCAGTGTATTCTGCAACAGTATGCTGGGCTCAGCAGAATACTTATAAATACCTTATACTTATCTAATACTTAATATAAATATACTTATAAATAGGGAAAGTACTTATAAATACCTATTTTCGTCATTACAATAGGAAGTGGGTACTTGGCTAAGTACCCATCTTCCTATGGTAATGACTCAACTAGGTATTTATAAGTATTTTCCCTTCTTGTTCTTGTATGTTTTCTTTTGTATAAAGGAAGTAAACTTATAGAAAGTAAGGAAGTAAACTTATAGAAAGTAAGTAAGTAAGGAAGTTCTTTGTTTCGAAAAACATGTAAATGTTAACAATGATTATAACATGTTCATCAATTTCTAAACGAAACATATTTTCTTCCAGAGCATAGCCAACGTGGTCTCCAAACAAAGCTTCATGACTCGCTTTGGACTGAACAACCTGATCTCAATGACCTCCAGCAAACCACTCGTCAAGATGACTGCGCGAGAGTTCATGATGGGATACGAGTCCAAACTGCTGTCTCTAGGCAATACGTTTATGCCTGGATGGATCTATTTCGATAAGCTGGGTCTGATTGACAGGGTAAGTAATCGGATAATGTAAAACTAATCTTTCTTTATAGCCATATTGTTTAAAGCTGCTGTTCGACCAAGAACTGGAAACACGGTCACATTACAGGCCAGTGTTAGATAGGTACTTTTGACAGCGAGTTCTTTTGACTCTCTTACCGCCGGTCGATAAAACTGAAACTTGCAATGAGACCGTTGAACTATTATTTCTATCTCGGTCTTTCAATCGTTGTAACACATTCACCATTATTAAATACCATTAATTTATCATTATTAACAGTGATCATACAAAAAAATCATGTGTGATTTTTTAATCACCTCGCTGCCGTTTTGAGAAGTAGCCATTTTAAGAATTTGTCATTGTAAAAATTTGCCGTTTTGAGAAGTAGACTGTAGACCGAGTAGATTCCGTCGAAGATGACTTTCTTAGTAATTTAAAATTGTTTACTTTAGTTATGCAAAAATGAGTTTCGTTGATCATGATTTCCTGCTTCTTTTTCTTCATATATGGCAATGGTGCAATTAGCACCATGTGCCAGAGTTGAGTTTTCTTCGTAATAAACAATTTCAAAGTCTAAAACGCATCCTGTCAATGTCCAGTCCCGTCGAAGTGAGTCAGGAGTCACTCAGTAAAACGATAGGTAGGTTTGCTGAAGACAGAAAAGGATTGGAAGCATACGAAAAACGTTGACCCACGCTTTTATTTGATTATCATAGACACTACGCACGAAAAACACTTACCTAACACACAATTTTTACAATAATCAAACATAAACTTCAACTTCACTTGTCGAGTTCCCGCCAAAAAAGTCGATTTGTTGCTTATTTAGTATTTTTTATTCTTGAAAAATGAATATCGCTACTCGCATTTAACTTGCATTTACGTTTAAAAGATGTTTATTCCAGATGTATGACTTCAAGGGCGACTACGAAACTATATTCACTGGTGAAAACGACGTCCGTACCTCCGGTCTCATCGACACCTATCGAGGTTCCACCGATCTTCCCCAGTGGGAAGGGAAGCACTGCTCAAACGTGCAGTATGCTTCCGATGGGACGAAGTTCAAGGGGGGAATGGGGCAGAATGAGAGCCTGTTGTTCTTCCGGAAGAGTCTCTGTAGAGCTGCGCCTTTGGTGAGTGCATTATTTGAAAGAATTTAGATTGACTATACTCCATTTATTAATGTGTTTGTGAAGGCTGCAATCCCACAGCATAAGAGAAATTATGAGGTTACTCGGGGCCAAATAATGTAGGGTATGTTTTTATGGACGAGGGCGCCACACGAGCATACAGTCCACCTGATGGTAAGTGGATACTGTCGCCCGTAGACATCCGCGATAAATGCCAATGTTAGTCCAAAATGACAAACATTGGCACGCCCCCGGTTACAATAATAAAGGTTTTGTAATTAAGCCTTTCAATATCCACTGCAGCACATGGTCTTCCTCATGTATATTTCCTTGTCCTTGAGGGATATGTGGCCTTAAAAGCCACGTTGGACAAATGGGTTGGCGAGTCCACTCTTTCAGAATTGGTGTAGTTTGGTATTCCTTAGTCACCTTTTACGACACCCAAGGAAATAAATGGGGTGATGCTATTTAGTTATGCTAGTCTTTAAATATTAAAGTAAATAATATAAATATAAAGTAAAGTTTTTCGGAGGGGCGAGGTTTGGAGGGGACGGGGGGATGGACGCTGTATTCCCACAGCCGCTGGGCGCACTCGACTGCCAACACTACCCCTCTCTCACAGAAGACTACCTTGAAATGTACTTCATTTCCCACTTTATCTCATTCCGCCAATGTACGTACGTGTTTCGGTAGTGATGTCAAGGACCATTTTACTAGACCCCTCATATTATTGAATCTTCTTAATATGAGGGGTCTAGCAAAGTGGCCCTTGATCTCTTTACCGTCCGGACTTGGTTGACCTCATGTCAATGACTGAAATTCTTTCTGCTCGTGGCGCGCGCTTTAGATGTGTCATCCTTGAATACCGCAACAAAGTCATTGTTTTTCCTTATTGATTACTTGGTATCATTTCATTTCCAGGTGCCAATGTCTGAAGGTGTGAAAAGTGGCCTGAGAGCTGTGATGTACACATTCCCCGACAATATGATCGATAATGGCAAATATAATGAAGAGAACAGGTGCTTCTGCAAAAAAGGTATCTCTCACCTCTTTGATTTAGATTCTCCACTAGGTTTAGAACAAACAGACTTTTCTGCAGATTTTGAACTTGGAGTTGTGATGAACATTCCTTTCTCGGGGGGATAATAAATAATAATTATGATCTTTGTATGAATTCATCTGATCAGGATCCATAATATCCATTGTTGGGGATTAGTATTTTCCCTTTTATTGAGCCATGGCCTTCCCCATAGTCAATCCACAATATCTCCTAATCGAATATTGTGGAACCTCAGCATGGATAATGGTTATGAGAGAATAATACAATTCAAACACCAATGCTTAATTAATTGTTAAAACTAATGGGATTTATTTTCCCATTAATCTTACGTTCTCTTACCATGGAATAATAGAATTAATTTAATTATGTTTTAATTTCAAGACAAAAGTGGTTTTAATCAAAAATGAATATTTTCGAAAACGAGAAATACAAAAATCTTAAAAATTAAAATCTTGTAATTAAAATAAAAAGAAAAGTCGCATTAGTGAACAATATTGTACTTGTACATAGAGGTTAAAACTGGTCGTCTGTGCCACAATTTGATTTTGTACTGGCCAACACTAAACTTTCGTCCTTCTTCTTGTGCGCGATAAACTGGAACGGTGCGCTTTGTCACCGCCTGGTTTCACTAAATATTTTAAATACAATCCATTAAGAAACTAAGCAAGATTTAATTTTATAGAAGATGAACCAGCGCTAGATCCTACTTCAATTAGTTCCACGGTAGAACTGATCAGTAGAACTAATGAGAACAAAGTGAACTGTCGCTGCGACGATGTTACCAGCGTTAAAAAACTTATTCGCCAACGATGCATTCAGATTTCGTACGTCGCGATATGAGTGGAGAACGAGAGTTTATTATGAAATTGATTAGTTACAGATTAGGAGGTATTAATTAAAATCACATGTAGAGAATGAAACGACTCAGTTAATAAGAGGAGTGGATTTCATAACCGTTTATTTATACAACGTCTCACTGCAACAGGCTGTTAGGTATAGAATCGATTCTACCAGTTATTATAATAGGTAATTTTTTTCACAATACGTAGTACAGTTCTAATATCTCTTTTACTCTACACGTATCGCCCGAGCCGCGGCCAACATGCACCGTCTACAGTCTTTCAAATCTTGCTTGGTTAAAATGACAGCTGTCAAAGTTCCTCAATAAGATAAGCCCAAGGCCCCCTCACAAACTGAAAAAACTAAAAATACCATTAATATATATATATCATTAATAACAAATCTTAATAATAATAAAAAAAAATCTTAAAAAAATAAACTCTATACTTAACAATACAATTAATAAATGTTTATGCTTTGAAACAAAAATTAAATTACCAATAAAATATATAATAATAATTAATATCAACCAATTTATTATCATTAATTAATAAATAACGTTTTTATAGTTTAAAAAAAACTTTGGTCTTGTAAACCAAAAATATGATTAATCATTAAGAACTTCAAAGAAAGAATTTTATCCTATCAATAATCTCCAAAATTATTATTTTAATTAAACTATTCCTTGAAATCATAAAAATAACCATCTCAACCTTAATAATAACAATAACTTTTATTATATTTTTTGTGAATCATCCCCTATCAATAGGATTCTTAATCCTCATCCAAACCCTTCTAACATGCCTTATTTCAGGAATTAATTATCAAATACACAACAAATAAAAAATACGTACCTGTGACAAAAACATTATTTTTTTATAGATTAATAATTATTTCATCGAGGTACTTTGACAGCTGTCATTCTAAGCAGGCTAGATTTAAATGACTGTAGGTGCACGAGCCGCGCGCCCGCGCCGCGCCACGTACTGACCGCTACGAACGTTCAGACAGGACAACAAAACCTTACATGTTTGTAACTTTTAATTTATTAATTAAAATAATTTTATTTTTTGCTAGAACGGTTTAATATATTTTGAATTAGTTGAAATGTTTCAGGATCTGCGTTATTTCGGCGAAGAGTTACAAAATAACATATAACTATCTATGTATTATACACAGACCCTCAAAGGACAATGGGAAAAAGTGTCTAAAAAAATGTCAACATGGACATACTTCAAAATTTATCAAAGTACCTCAAAAAATCGGCCCCGTTTTTGTAAGAAATTAGAAAAACATTAAAGTACCTATGCGTTATTTTTATATTCAAAGTTATTTTTAAGTCGCTTATGTCAATACAAACTCTACGTTCATATGTATAGTTTTTTTCATTTATACACATCTTATTTAAATAAGAAATAAAAATGGCTGCCATCGATGTTGTGTTGTTACAGTTACAATAAGACAATACAGTCCTCGCAACGAGAAATGAGTTTTGTATCTGTGTGAATGGGTGCCGAATTATCCAATTTGATTGTCGAAATGGTTCGCACTGTACCTATCGGTGTGCACTCACACAAACGCAAAGCTCATGTCCCGTTCAGTGAGAGCTGTACAATATTACCTCTTCAGTACAAAGGAGGACATATTCCTAGAAAGAATCTCTTCCAGTCAACGATAGAATAAATGGACTTCTTTGTACCTCTAATTATGACCTTTACCCTTTCATATATGATCGAAACCTTTTTTTTCGTTATTTCTAGGTAAATGCCTCCCCCCCGGACTGATCGACGTGACGGAGTGTTACTACGGGTTCCCCATAGCGCTCTCCTACCCGCACTTCTACAAGGGGGACGAAGTACTTTTCAACAAAGTCGAGGGATTGACGCCCAACAAGGAGTTACATGAAACTAGGTAAGTTCTTTTACATTAAATTAGCATTACTTCAGTTGATTAATTTTCTCGTATGTGCAATAACACGTTATGTAATTGGTACGTGTATCTACTAACACAAGCGGACGCGGTCAAAGGGCAACGACCTCAGCGAGCGAGTGTGGATAGTGTTATGTTGTGCATACGAGTAAATTAATCCTCAATTATTTATATTTGATGTGATAAAAAATAATGAAATAGATGTTAATTTTTACTGACTGACTCATTAAAATATTTTACACTATTTCTGTGGTACCTTATATGTTTAATTATCTGTATACCTATTTGATTGACCAACCGAGCAGCGTTCGTACGATTACAAACTTTTTTGCATTTGTAAACGAGTTGTTGCTTAGATTTTAAAGTTTATATTCGTTGATCTAACTAAATGAATTGGTTTGTTCTACAAAATGAACCGCTTATTGAATAAGTTAAAAATAAGTTGCAAAGGAGTATATATTTGTACGAATACTGGATTGGTCTGTACTATACGTAGTTTTAAATAATTTCCAAACCTATCTAAACCTTGTTAACAGGTTCTGGATTCAACCTGAGTCAGGTTTACCGCTGGACGTGAGCGCCAAGTTCCAGATCAACATAGCGTTGGAAGATATCTCCGCTATCACCAACACTGGGAGCTTTTCCAACACATACCTGCCTCTGCTGTGGTTTGATATCGTGAGTAGATCCTTCACAAATTTCCGCTCCTGGTTTCACCTGCTTACAATTCGACTACCTTTGAAGGGCTTGTATTTAAAGGGCAGCAAGTTTAACGTTTAAAAGGTTAGGTTTAGGCTCTCTAGTAACGATAAAGATATAAGGCCCCGTCGACTTCGTGATAAAGTTGTTAAGTTTCAAAGTTAATTGTTATGTTTTCAAAACTACTTTACTGATGTTGCTAAAATATACACTAGATTCTTGTGTAATGACACAATGAAATGCTCAAAATGTGGTTTTTTAATTTATAAGATTCCAATGTTCTTTCATGAAATATATATGGTATCCAATATACCTATATATTTTTTTTTATGGACGAAGGCGGTAGACGAGCATACAGTCCACCTGTAGCCGCGATACATGCCAACATTAGTCCAAAATGACAAACGTTGTCACGCCCTCAGATGCGCTGCCTACCTTTGGAGATATAGGAATGGATTTGGAGAAAGGGTTGGGAAAATGGGGAGGGATAGGATGGGATGGGAATGAGATCTGGCACATCTCACTCACTACCAAAACACGTACGTACATTGGGGAATATGATAAAGTGGGAAATGCAGTACATTTCAAGGTAGTATTCTGTGAGAGAGGGGTAACAAGGCCAGTTGAGTGCGCCCAGCGGCAGTTGGATTGCAGCGTGCACTCTCCCCCTCAAAAATAATTGAAACACTTGTCTTTCAGAGATGTCTAGTGAAAAATAAGACAAAATTGTCTTCTATTACTGCATTTCGTTATGCACTTTCGTAAATAAACTGTCGAGTCCATAAATTATACTTTTTTATATGTTTCTCTTATTACAGAGAATGTATGCTCTGCCACCGTCACTGGAAGCCAGATTTCAACTTTACCTCAACATTGTACCAATCGTGGAACAGAGCGCTATGTACACACTCTTCATTACCGGATCACTTTTCATCATCCTCACCATTTACCGTCTCACTTTCAAGATCATGTTCAAATCTTTTGACAGTAAGAAACAAAACTTTATCATTGGTAAAGATCTTTGGGTAGATGATACGAAAGATAATGGAGATAGTTCTATTTATGCTCCGTGTGAAGCTCCTGTAGATTCCGAATCAGAGTCAGATCCCCAATTTGATGATAAACATTTAAGAATTAATAAATTAAAAGAATTAAGTTCTAAATTAAGCGATAAAGTTTATGATAGTGTTGGAAGTGTTAAAGGTAGAGTAAAAGAAATAACTAGCGTTAAGAATATATTTGGTGATAGAAGTGACTTGGTAGTTAAAGATGATTCGCAAACGAATGATGCGTATAAAAGTGATTCTAATGATTCTGCTGATGATTATAATTATAATACAGTTAAGCAAATAGACAGTGATGATGATTGTAGGTATTTAGAGGTCATTGATGATGGAAGCGAATTCGATGAACCGAGACCAAAATCTAAAAGTGAAAGATCTGCGCATTTGAATAGTTTACACAGCGAAACAATATTGAGTATATCCGATTGAAAATTTTAAGAATAACTTAGGAGTTTTATCTAATTGTGGATTTCGAACTTGTCCAAATATCTTTTTGAGAGGTATTTTGGATATAGTTGGATTTTGGATTTGGATATAGGATAATATTGTATTTATGTGCAATAACTTCATATTGTGGAGAAGTGGTATGTGTTCATTTGTGACCTGTTACGTTTCGTTTAGTCTCGTTAAAACCTGAAATAACTACACTCTATTCATATTAAGAAACAAGTGACGTCATCAGTCGAATTTAGCATAACACAGCTTTAATTGGTCAACGCTCCCTCCTCGTAATTGATCAATAGGTGATATCACGTGACTGATAGTGATGCTGATGACATTACTCTTTTCTTAACTTGAACAGAGCATAATGAGTTAATGACCAATTTTATGTTTTATAAGAGAGTCTTCGAGAACCTTTACTTTAACGCTTTTGTATTTCACAATATAGGAATTAATGGCTTGATTCCAATTGTCAACAATATGTTTAGAAACATTTAGAAGTTTAGAAGACATAAGATAGAAAATGCCTTAGAAAATTACTATGCCAATGACGTCACTTATACAGTTACACTTACACTTATTACAACCACACATGATTTACTGAGATGGCAGTAGTTCCACAACTTAAATATTCTCAAGCTTCATTGTTAGATATAAATGTAAAAAAAAATCTTTGAAAAAATATTTTTATGCGGATTTCTATCCTTCATTTGTTATCAAATCAAACATCAATTTCAAATTCAGCCAGTTGGCTGACCTAGTTAGGTCGCCTTGTTTATTTTCTTATAAATCTGAGTATTTAATATAGGTCTTTAGTATTCCTGGGTCGTTAATGCACGCTCGCGGCTCGCGCGAATGCTTGAAGTCTATAGTACGTCCACTGGGAACTGACAACATTCCACTTGAGAAAAAGCTGCATATCTTTTGTTAGGTACCAAAATTTCAAAGATAAAAAATAATTATCAATGGAAAACATGACAATAGACAGTAGTAAAACTTACATAGAGTTAGACGGACTTAGCAGTCTTGATGCTTAGGAAATCTTTCAAAATTGCTTTAAAATTTTTTATTTATTATTTTAACTACACATTCACTGTTTACACTAAATATCATTCCGAGTCTAATGAGCTGGGATCTTCAAAGTTAACATTTATGATAAATCTAGCTATATGCTCTGGTGTGTATCTAATTAAATGGCACAAGGTTGTGGACAATGAAACTCACATTACGAGACTGCATTTATTTTGCGAAGGTATACAGATTAAACATTTGTACCCACATCTATACCATGCTCTTGCGATTAAAGTGATTTTTAACGTCAATGGTGTGACTGAAACAATGACGGAATAATTGTTTTTTTTAATACTTTTCCTTCAATCATTGCGAATAAAAATCCAACTTGCTCGTAGGCTATAACAAATATTACTGACATGGAAGTACAAGCCGGTAAAAAGGATCAAGATTGATTGTTCCGAGAATTGCGGACGCAGCTGATCGATTGTAAAGTGATTTCCCAACAAACATAGGCAAGTTACTCACCTATCTCGAGTGGAATGTTTCCAATTCCTAGTGAACGTACTACGATCTACCCACATACGCATGAGACGGAGTATTGCTTAGAAAAATATTATTTATCGATCTACCTACAGATGATGTACAGGTATTATTCCAATACCAGCGGATCCAGACACATTCTACTGGAATAGTGGTCTCCGAAAGTGTCTTTAAATAATCCATATCGGGAACTATCTACTCGTTTTTCGTCGATAGTGGAACATGTATCTAAAAATTGTTTAGTCTGCTATAAGGCAAACTAAAAAATATTACTATGACTGTGAGTAATTGCTCAAAAATTAGCTTTTAAGTTCGTGTTAAAAATTAAAGGAGTTTGCTCTCTAATACATTAAACATAAGAATGAAGACAGAATGCCTACAATCATCATTCAAGCCGTGATACAATCATGGCGGTAATTGTGTTAAAAAACATACAAATTATAAGCAACTTGTCTCTTATCCGCGGTACTTATCTATGTATACTAAAACCTTTCTAAAGAAATAACCTACGCGATAGTTAAAACTACATCAAAATATGTCCAGTAGAACCTAAGTTATAAGCGAACAGACAGAAGGATACACAGACGTTGCGTTTTATAATTATATATATACAGTGTAAACTCTATATAGCGACACTGAAGGGACTGCGCATTTTATGGCGTTATTGAGAGTTGTCGTTAAATGAAGAGAAGAAAAATCAATATTATTTTACTATTATAATATTATGTATTTACTAATAAAGTATATATAACATTTACAAACAACAAACATTAATAGTGATACAAATAACAATGCTTGCGTATAGTCTGTTATCTTCGTCTGTCGTTTTTTGTGCGTTTTTAGAGCGACTGAATCCAAAGCGTCTTCCAACATCACTTATCTTTTCTCCCGCCTCTATTGCGCGTATTAATAAAACCTTTTCGTTAACACACACAGATTTTCTCTTACTCGCCATGTTCACAGTTTGAAAGTTTGTGAGCAAGAATATGGTAATGTACAGATAATGCATAACAATCTAACGACAGTCTAGTAGCCGAGGTAAACACGTGCAAGGTAATCACAACAAACAAAAGAACAGATTTCTTAGAATCTCCGATACGTATGATGCCGACAGTCGAGGTAAATACGGGCTAGACAATAAAGCAACAAAAAAACAAACAAAAGAACGTACACAGCTGCAGTTCTTATTTCGGCAACTTAGAAAGTACTGTTTATTGTTTAATAATGACGTATTGTTGTCGTTATTTAGAGTGGGTGTGATGCTACATAGAGTGTATCATTGTATGGAAAACAAGGTAAACCAACCATAGTCAAGTTATTTCGACGTTTTAGGGAGTTTGTCGTTAAATCGAGCGGCGTTAAATGGAGTTTACACTGTATATATATAGAGAGAGAAATTTTAATATCGTCGATACACAGGACGAAATAAAAAAATATCAGCATCCTCATAACAGTGAATTTCTTTCGTGAAAACTAACAACTTTTGTTGTATGACTTTTTAAAATTCAGCATTTTTTCTCACAAACCACTCACTCACTCGCGCAGTGTACGTACACTCGCACCGATTTATATACATGTGCGTGTCTAATAATAACGGTTCCATTAGCGGCTGTTTATGAATGCAATGGACGGCGTGTCCGTTCGTAGTGGCGTATCTCTATATGCCACTACGAACGAACGTACGAAGAGTAATAAATTCAGAGATTTTATATTTATATACTTAAACGGGTCTCAAAGCATATGTTAACTCTATTTCACTCAATGTTTCGGTTGGGTTGCATCAACCATGGCCACGAGCTAACTGAAGAGGCGGGTAGTCCACGTCTTCACGCATTTGGTCTTCACAGTCCGAAAAGTTGCGGCACACAACACTCACAATATCGGAAGTAGCGTCAGACGAAAAATCACGAGGTCTAATTTTATTAAATATATTAATCACTGAATTCCATGTCGACGACAATTTGATTTCATCTTCACGATTAAAATTTTTGTTTCTTGATTTCAATTGCTTCAGGCACAATCCTGGAGAATTAGTGGCGATCGGTGGAGAGGATTTTTGAACTATGGAATTCTATCCAGCGATTTATTCTATCTATTATAGGTAAATATGTGTGAAAAACACGACAATCTCTAATGTTACAGAGACGTAACTTAAGTACAACTTTTTTGGGAATAATATCAAGTTTAGCAAAATGTCACAGGACAAAAGTTGTTAGTTTCAATGATAAAAAAACAATGTTAAAAGGGTACAACTATTTTTTATTTAAACCTGTATTGTACTTAGGAAATGAGAAACTCTTTCTGATAATTATACAAACATTTCTGTACACATACGACTACAATAATCAGTATAAACAACCTCATCTGACGGCTTGAGTATCTGGCGGTTGACGGTTATCTGAGGATCTGTTGATAAAGAATGCCGCGTAATTTTGGGAGATCCACTACATACCACATTAATGCCAAATTAAAGCTTTTAACATAAGCTTCCATTTTGATTATAGCAACAAGGCCCTAAAGTGCCGGGGGAATGAGATATCTGTTTTACAAGTATCTCAAAAATGTATAGGGAGAGCCGATATAACCGCCGGCGGAAGTACATATCCCTAGGTGGTGCGTCCTGTGGAGACACGGTTCGGCGGACTTTTCTATCCAGAGTATCTAATTTAGTTTGCCACCATCCGAGCACACCAAAGGTTCTTATAAGGGCCCGATTTTTACTATTAATTATTTTATTTACAAAGCATCACTTTTATAGATACCTCATTAATCTGGGAGACATAATATTTATTTGTGTGTAACTATATGTTGTCAATAAATTGGCATACATTACAATTGTATTCATTCATACAATCATACAAAACTGCCTATCATTCTTTATTAGCTAGATTTTATTACAATTATTTCTTAACAAATTAAAATAAAATTTGTCTGCAAAATAGTTTGTAACTATATACCTATCGGTTAAGTTTGAAAATGCGCCAAATCGGATCGGTAGTTATAAAATTATGACTCTGTGTGAACTATTCAAAAATTCCAAATATAATTAGACGTGTACTTATAAATATACGTGTACAAACTATATGTCTCGTAAGTATATGTGTGTAGGGCTCATAAAGCCCTGAAACTTTTATTTATTCACTTTTTATCTAAAACGTACGGAAAAAAATGAAATCTTCCTTTTAATATTAATAAAGACCATGTCTTCATTAATATTTTTTTATTAAATAATTATTGCTTAAACACAAACGCTTCTATTGTACTATCGATGAATCGATTAATATTCGATTACTAATGTAAATAATTACTCTGTAAAATCCATTTGCACGTTGAACGTAACACGTCATGGAATTTTATTCTGTCGATATAAAATCGGAAATATGAAGAAAAATGTTACGTTTGACGTGTTGTCTTCTGTACATAAACCAAATCTACCTGATTTATGAATAGTTTAAGTTAGATTTTAAAGAAATTGCTTCACTGTTAAAGCGAGAAGTAAGCGATAATGTGAAGCTATATTTTCGACGTCTTCGGGCGATATGCTTTTGTATTAATAACCAGCCGTGCCCGGCATACGTTGCAATGCGTTAGATTTTTTTTTGTCAGAAACCTTCGCGGGCGCGCGTGCGCACAACAACTCCCAAAGTTTTATCGAAATCGAATGAATGGTTTAAGAACGCATAGAAGACGAACAAACAAACAGTATATTAGATAATTTTTACTGGGCCCATTTGTTCCACTTTGTGCACCCAGGTGATAGATATCACCTGGGTGAATAAAGTCCACTCTAATTTGTCCCATGATTAGCCAATGTTAAATCACCAGGGTGAATAAAGTCCACTCTAAAGTGTCCCATGATCAGCCAATGTTAAATCACCTGGGTGAATAAAGTTCACTCGATTGTTATTTGCTTTTATGTATTTTTTATTCACCTACGAATCAACGCCCACAAGATGGATCGAAAGACTGCCAGAAAAAGCCAGTCGGTTAACCGATAAGCAATACATCGGTTAACCGACTCCACTACGCTACAACATGGAATTAGGGTCTCAGGGTGTTGGGGGAATATTGATTATTAGTAAAATGTTATAAGACTAGTGTTGCAAAAATAAATGTTGAACACTTCAACACTCGAGCGCTGTTAGCAAGGTGTTAATGAACCTTAAGAACCTTAATCGTTTTAGTCTCGAGCTTCTAATCTCGGTTTCAGACCATCAAACATTTAAAATTTATACTATAAGGCTCACGAGATTTAACGCTCGGGTTTTAAAGGTTTTTTAGCACAGACTCAGTCCTCCAAGATCGAGCGCTTAGCGCACATTTTTACACTGTTAGTGTAAAATATAGTAAAAAAAAAACTCTATTATAGACTGATGTCGAAGGAATAATATGTAATATAGCTTCAATATCGCTTATCGTCTGCTTAGTTTGTGTGAGTTTTACTTAAGTTTAATACAAAATCGACGGCCGCTAGGTATCGGAAATGTTATTTGGTTAGTTTATAAGATAATTTTCCTACAAAGTAACCATTAAATGAAATTAATTACTTAATACTCGTAATTAATTAAAAAATAAGTATGAAACTATTTGCTTTTCCATTTAGGTAATAGACCAAATTAAAAAAAATGGCAGTTGTATTATAATGATATTATATTGATTATATTTGATATTATCTGGACTTTATTGTCCCAGATATTAAAACTATAGCAAAATCTTCAAACATATCTTAAAAATCACATGTTAGAAACATATTGCTGTTTAAACAGAATCTTCAAACAAAATTAATTTTAAGTTATTTTTTTTTTAACTATTGTACAATCAGTAAGTCCATATCGACAATAAGGTCCCTTTAAATATGTAAAAATTACATATTTGCGATTTTAATACTTTAAGGCCGTCGAAATTTGTGATTATAACAGAATTATTTTGGTTTTTTTACAAAATCGACTCCATTAATTGTGATATATTATTATTAATTTCTGTACGTATAAGTAATTTAATGTGAATAATAGTTTAATTATTAATAATTGGTTTGTTAGTTTCTAAATTATTGTTTCCTTTCTGAGATGGTACTTGGTGAACTACTTATGAGAAATGATTTTAAAAAATATTGAAAATAAAGTTGTAATTGAATAAAATGTTTTGTTTTTTATTTAACTTATAGCATATTTTGTTTGCGACTTCAGTTGCTTTGGGACAGGATCTCCAAATCAATCGTCACTGTCTAGAATTCTAGATCCCAACTAAGGAAATAACATTTAGGTATTATGTAATGCACTATTGTTATAGAATACAATAAAGATACATACTTTAGCCATTTTATATCACAAATAAGTGACATTGCAGCTATATTAGAATATCCGTTCCAACATAGTTTGTTGCTCACGAACATAAGTGTCAAAGGTATTATGGTATTGTACTATATAGTAAATGAACCATAGACGTAGTCACGGTGGGGCTGGCTGGGGCGCTTGCCCCACCCCCTCCTGGCATAGGGAAGAATAAGTACCTATAACAGACTTTCTGCAATTCACTACTACAATTTAAATTATAAGAAAATTGTTTGTTTTGAATCTTTGCCCCACCCTGGATGAAATTGTTTGCTTTTCCCACACCCAGGATAAAATCCTGACCACGCCCTTGAAATGAACAAAATACATTCATTATTTCAAAAATTTATTTATAGATCATATTCATAAGACAACAAAAACTAATATTATTTTGTCTGTTCATCACTCTTAGGGTTTTCCAGATATTGCTTTCACAGAAGACTCTTCAAGGACTGTCCAAAATTCTGAACAAAACTACAATTAAATATCCACCAGAGGAGAACTCCGTAGAAAATACATTTCACCAACTTCTCCAATACTGCGATCCTGTAAAAATAAAAAAAAAAAAGAAATATTTTAAAGCTGTAATGGAAAACGCAGTGTTCTGTTAGATTAGAAACGGACTTATTACACAGCGTCAAATAAAAAAATCCCTCTATCTATCTTTAAAAATAACAACTTTTTTTCTGAACTTGATATATAATCCCTTGATGTTACTCTGTACTACATATATTCATACACAGCGAGTGTACGTACACGGCGCGAATGAGTGGTTTGTGTAAAAAAAGTGCTATTTGAAAAAGTCATAGAATAAAATTGTTAGTTTTCACAAAAGAAATTCAATGTTAAGAGAGTGCTGATATTTTTTATTTCACCTGTATAATAACTAGGGTTATCAAATGACAGGAATTTTCCTGACATGTCCGGAATGTCAGGGAAACAGAGAAAATTTTAAATTATCAGGAATATTTTAAATAGAAAGAGAAAAATATATATATATTTATTGGGCAGTTTGTTCACAAAAAATAATAATAAAAGGATCAAATCTCAACAATTAAATTAAGTTCCATTCAATTTGATCTGGCTCGTACTTTGTATTGCTGGATATTGCTTTCAGCAACTGCTGGTCTTTCATAACAATTTTATGAAACTCTTCACATGACGTGTTCTTCAGATATGCCTTAACAGAAGCTATGGACAGTCTATTTCTCTCCTTTGTCCACTGGCGCACCCATTAATGAGAACACTCGCTCTACGTTTGCATTTTGTACTTGAATTGCAAATACAAAACAGCAAATTTTATTCACTTCTACCAGTCTCTCACAGCTTATAGATTTTAAAATAATTTCCCATTGTTTAACGGGCACGCACACGTAGGCTACATGCTACTCGTACATAGGCGGGTAGGCGCATGCGTCAAGCTCACCGGCGAGTTTTTAAAATTAGATATTTTTGCTGCCTCCGGGTGAGTACCTACCATAAATATAACATTGACACAAAATATCAGGGAATTTATTTAAAAGTCAGAGATTTTGCCAGGAAAACTCATTTTCGGATCTGGTAACCCTATGTACGAGTATAACCCACTTGTAACACTTACCTTTTATAATGAACTCTCGCTTTTGGCAGATCTTCATCTGTTTCCTTCAGTAAATACTTTCTTCCGCCAATTACGCACATTCGAAAGTACTCATACTTATCAATGTTCTCAACTTCGTAATAGAATTGTTTTCTATCTTCTTCCTTCACACGGGACCTGAGTTTGAGGAAGTTGTGATTGGCGAATTTCCATTGTTGGGTGATGAAGTATTGGAGGGCTAAGTTGGCTATGTAGATGCGTCGTTGGACTTTGACTAGCCTGAAATAATTTTATAGTTATTTTGGCACTGACCAAAAATCATTTTTAGATGGTCAACTAAAGATCGGCCAATTGAATGTTCGCACTACCACAATCTCCTTCGCAGCTCATTATTTAATAAGCGGTTAGGTAGCTCCGATCGTAAATATAACGTTGTAGAACAAACATATTCATTCAGTTAGAGCAACAAAAATGAACTTTAAATTCACCGAAATAACTCACATAAGAAAGCAAATAATTTGTGTAATCCTGCGAACGATGTCAATGCTTTACGTAAGTACTGAGACAGTACTGAGATCGTGATAAGTAACCGGTTCACGTTCTTAGCATTGGTCACAGTCGCGTTATATAGCTCTTTATGCGGTCTACATAGAGGTTAGTTTTCAACAGCACGGTCTAAATCTAAGCAAAGAATCGGAATCTTCTAATAATCGTCTATTTATACCGACCTGAGACTGATAAATAAACGTTAAGACTGAGAGAGCGCGGAAAATACAAAAAAATAGTGGATAATCACTAACATGTGGATTATCTTAGCAGCATTTAGTCTAGCATTTGCTAGGCTAATTTTATTATAGAATTCAGTATCAAAATATTTTTTTCCACTATTAGAGTGAAATTTTTAATATGTCAATCAATATACTAAAAATATTGTATCTAACGAAAAATTACCATAACATTTTTGGAACGAAGTTCCTTTACGCGGCTTGCTTTACGCGTAGGTGTGATTCTAGAGAAAATGTAACGTCACGTAAGATTTTTACCCCCTCCATACGCCCTTGTCTTTCTCTGTGTGTGTGTGCGTGCGAGTATCGAGAGCGAGACTCAAGCAGATAAATTTTTGATAGTGCGTGGCCGGTTGTATAACCTAAATTATTTGCATTGAAAATATGATACAAAATAAAAAAAAATACATGAACTATACAGATTTGATTTTGAATTACATTCGGATTTAAAAAAAAATTGCGTGAGGATCTTCGTTCCTGACGGGGGTCCCCTGACCGCACATTTAATTTTTTTCTATGTGTATAGACCGTTACATATACATATATGTATATCTACTTATGCGTAGTCACTAACAGAAGCGGACGCGTTCAAAGGGTAAACATCTGAACAAATGTGGATAGTGTTATGCACATACAAGTAAATAAATCACCAATTATTTATTATAATGTAATAAAAAAACAAGAAATACATGTTAATTTTTGTTTTTTTTTTTTTTTTGTTATAGCAAAAAGGTTAGTCGACATCACAGGAGACCGAAGAGCTGGCAGCTACCTCGGACAAAGAATTAGTCTAGCTATTCAAAGGGGGAACGCTGCCAGTATCTTCGGAACCTTGCCTAAAGGGACTCCTTTTAATAATATATTTTAGTTATTGTATTATATTTTTTAAGGTTTTTAGTTTTAGGTTCATTGTTCTAGTATATATTTTTTTTATACCTACTTTGTGTATTTTTAGTTAGATATAACAGTTTTAGCGTACATATTAAAATATTTTATACTATTTTTGTAGGACTTACAGTAGCACGTATCAAACATGACCACATTATAAGGCAAAATTAAGAATCAGGGATAGTGGCTCAACAATTACGACCGTACATGAAACATTTAAGAGTTCAAGCGATTAAAAATTTGTGATGGGCAGTGGTGGGTCTTAAATTAAAAAATCATCAAAAAAAATTAAAAAATATTAAATAAATTAAAAAATCTTAAATTAAATCTTAAATATTTGGGTCTTAAATTAAAAAATCATTAAAAAAAAGGGTATAGTTACATAGGCTTCCGTCCCAGGATCCACAAAATTGTATCCACAAATATGGCTGGTAGGAGATGGATGAGAAGCACCTGCAAAACCATACATTTTTACTGACATTCTCCTAATAGTAAATGACATTTATTTTATTTGTGAAAATCCGAAGAAATTTCGATTTATTTCGCACTCTCTTCAGACTACTGGAGGTTTTCTGAACACTTTTTCCTAAAACTTAAGGAAAACAGCGAAATCTTCTTACACTGGCGCTGTTGTAGCGTTTTTTGTTATTGTAATTATAAACGAGAAATGGAATGAGGAATAATAATTAGGTTTAGGTTCCTCTGATGACAATGAAAAAAACCCTGTGACGATATTCTATTTTTAGTAATTTAAAATTATTTAGCAATTAAACAACTTTGAACGGTTTGAATCGCGTATATTTAACATTATTTTTATCCCGACGTTTCGAACACTTGCAGTGGGCGTGGTCACGGGGTGACTAATTGATTTTATTTGTCACTTGAGTTATTAAGAAATTATTTGAACTACCGTCTGAATTTTTTTTTAATCATAACATTCCCTATGCACGCAGTATTCGCTCACGGTGTCCAGAGGTCTTGCAGTATTGCGTTGGCCTTGGGATTTAATTAATTTAATGACTGGATCCCAAGCCGGTGGTACTTGCCAACCATGGTTGGTTGGTTGGCGGGATAAAAATAATGTTAAATATACACGATTTAAACCGTTCAAAGTTGTTTAATTGCTGTGTATAGTAATCGCGAAAACCTTAAAATTATTTATTTGATTTAGTTATTGAAATATCGTTTGTTTTGTTGATCATGATTTGTTGCCCATTTAGTATTTTTTACTGGTATTTTATACAAGTCATTATTATAATCTACAAATATTCGTACACATCCCGGCCGAAAGTAATACACATCGACTGTGGTCGGCTAGCCGATCATAGTCGATGTGTATTACTTTCGGCGGCCGGGAAGTGTATGTATTTTAAACATACATCGTAAAGCCATCATACATCATCACAAAGCTATTATATTTCGTCACAAAGCAAATTTTTCATTTTTATTAACGAAAGTATATTAATTTTTCTCAACAAAGGAATAATATGTTTTTTTACAAAGAAATATTCATACTTTAACAAAATGCGCAGTTTTGGAAGTAGTGATGGACCCTCCAGGGCTCCAGAGCATATCATTGAGAGGGAAATCCGGAGCGAGCCTCAGGCCAACCTCCACCAGCTCGTGCATCGTCATGTTGTTTAGGCTCCCGGAGCAACAGTTGTAGATGGGGATATCGTCTGATAGCTCTAGACTATGTAATTAGAAAGAAAAGAAACAAATGAATTAATTAGAATTAAAATCCCGGCTGCGAAAACTCGTCTTATGTCGAAATTTATATTTTAAATAGGAGTCGAACTCTGTCCTCAGTAAAGCTACCATCATTCTACTGAGCGACTCCTGACATATTTCAAATGACTGAACATTGACAAAATGTGTTTGGAATTGTTGCGACTTTATTTTTTTTCTTCTTCATATATGGCAGTGGCGCAATTAGTACATTCTGCCAGTGTTTTCTTCAGAATAAACAATTCCAAAGTATCCTGTTAATGTCCAGTCCCATAAAAGTAAAGCAGAAATCGCTCAGTAGAGCGATAATAGGTTTACTGCAAACAGAAGAGGACCCCTTGAAAGCACACGAACAACGCAGTTCTACGCTTTTATTTGATTATCACAAACATCACGCACGAAAAACACTTTGAAGTTTATTAAACCATCATTATTAAATCACAAAACGCCTAATACTCAATTTTTACAATAATCAAACAAAACTCAACTTCATTTCTCGACTTCCCGGCAAAAAGTCCCACTTTGACTTTAATTACCACGAAAACTCGATACTGGCAGAATGTGCTGATTGCACTGTTGCCATAATTGTGAAAAGAAAAAAAGAGCATTCTAAATTATAGTCGGATTTTTTTATTCGATTCACGGATATGACTTGTAGAACTGACAATAAAGTGTCATCTACGTACAAATTTCATTCCGTTTGACAGTTCTTCATGTCATATCCCTAACTCGAATAAAATGACCGCTTTACAAAATATCACTACAGAAAATATAATAGTGATTAGGATTTATTATTTTAATGATATAGATAACAACTCGTAGAAAATAATAAAAAGTGATCCAACGTTTTAAAATTTCTTTACTCTCGTTGAAAAGTTGTCATTTTCGGCTTACGGCACCTTTACCTTTGATATATACCTATACATTTGAGGACACAAAATTAAGACTGAAGATGAAGATGGAAAATATTTCATTGCTAAATGTTGAATCACCTGTACAGTAGAAGCTAGTCACACAGCTGTAACCTTTTCAGGCATTGTTTAATTTGCGCCTTTTGTTTGTTGCCTAGCGGGTATATCGTAAAACAGCCTAATAATAATTATTGTGTAATACCCCCAAAACTGTTTCCTTGCACAAATAATTTAGTTTATAAAATAATGTATGTTAAACACATAAACAACAGAATTGGTAAGGCGGCAAATGGACTTAAGCGTAGGTGGAAAATGAAATTAGTAAAGCAACAAATGGACTTAAGCGTAGGTGGAAGATGAGATTGATAAGGGGGCAAGTGAACTTAAGCGTAGGTGGAAGATGAGATTGATAAGGCGGCAAATGGTTTAAGCGTAGGTGGAAGATGAGATTGATAAGGGGGCAAGTGAACTTAAGCGTAGATGGAAGATGAGATTGATAAGGCGGCAAATGGACTTAAGCGTAGGTGGAAGATGAGATTGATAAGGCGGCAAATGGACTTAAGCGTAGATGGAAGATGAGATTGATAAGGGGGCAAATGGTTTAAGCGTAGGTGGAAGATGAGATTGATAAGGGGGCAAGTGAACTTAAGCGTAGGTGGAAGATGAGATTGATAAGGCGGCAAATGGTTTAAGCGTAGGTGGAAGATGAGATTGATAAGGGGGCAAGTGAACTTAAGCGTAGATGGAAGATGAGATTGATAAGGCGGCAAATGGACTTAAGCGTAGATGGAAGATGAGATTGATAAGGGGGCAAATGGTTTAAGCGTAGGTGGAAGATGAGATTGATAAGGGGGCAAGTGAACTTAAGCGTAGGTGGAAGATGAGATTGATAAGGCGGCAAATGGTTTAAGCGTAGGTGGAAGATGAGATTGATAAGGGGGCAAGTGAACTTAAGCGTAGATGGAAGATGAGATTGATAAGGCGGCAAATGGACTTAAGCGTAGGTGGAAGATGAGATTGATAAGGCGGCAAATGGACTTAAGCGTAGGTGGAAGATGAGATTGATAAGGCGGCAAATGAACTTAAACATGGGTGGAAGATGAGATTAGTAAGGCGGCAAATGGACTTAAGCGTAGGTGGAAGATGAAATAAATCACACACAAAACCGGTGATTTAATAGTGAGTAATGTATGTAAAATTTTATGATAAATAATGTTTAAAAAAGAAAAAGACAAAACTATACCACTTACGCCTTAGTGCCTCTGACCCATCCAACAGCAATCATGTTCTTGACACATACGTCGACCGGGATATAGTCGGAGATCAGATCAGGATCGGAATAAATACTCCGCATTATGCCTGTGAACAAGATTAACAGTAACCTGTCCTTTGACCGTTCATTTGTAAGGTATGGAGTTATAATAAAAGATGTTGTAGGTTCGAAGCCTGTATTGTGTCCTCTGTGTGTCTGCAGTATTTTAGAATATGCATCTCCGATATGGTCACCATTCTATGCTACACATATATGCAATCTTGAACGAGTACAAGAGAAATTAATAAGATTCTTATCATTTCTCATACTCTGAAAGTAGACCATAGATTATCTAAGCAGTGGGCTGAAAGTGATACGTTTAAGCTCTAGGGCCGAAAAGTAGTTTAAAAAAAAATAGTCAATAAATCGTAGATACACTGTGCAACGGCAGAAACCTTCGATTAATTAATTCTTAACTTATAGTATTAACTTCGATGAATACTATATTAATTCTTAACTTTGTAGAATTTTTGTTTGTGATGTTAATTAAGACACCGATTAAACCACGTCAAAATTAATTCAATGATCTATTGACATAAATTAGAAATAATCTAATTCCAGTCAGGGACAATCAACCAGCGTTTTCTTCTGCCAACGAGAGAATGCCTTCTCCGACATTTACTGATATAATTACCTCTACATGATACTTAAATTTCACAAACGGTATCTAATATTAATATTCCAGAAAAACCTTTCTCTTGCATTCACAAATTACTGGAATTCACAAATGCTGTCGAGATATTTTGGCGCTCGAACAAAGTGGGAGCGCCAATAGTTCGAGTCTGAAATGGGTGCTTTTCACCCGAATTAAACACTCTACTTTTCATTTCGAATGTGAGGAAAGTAAACATAAGCCATATATGCAATAGTACATTGTTACCCTAGGGGTGAAAGTGACTTATTTCAGTCCCGAGACTGGGTTTGACGCCAATAGGTCGAGGGACTAAATAAGTCCTGAACCCCTAGGTAAACACTGTGCTTTTCATTACGAATACAAGGAAAGTAAAAATAAAACTACTAATTAGCAAAATAAAAAATGAATGAATTTTATTTCATAAATCAACAACTTTGGTGAGATATTTATTTAAAGTTTATGGTGACATTAGAGCAATTATTTATAGTTAGTGAAATGTTTTTTCCGGGTATTTTCATATTTAATATTTTCTGGGATACTTGAGTTTCCACAGTATCCAGGGATTCTTGGGTGAATAACGCTCACCCTAGGGTGTATTGGGCTATTTTCACTTCGCTCCACAGGCAACTTCGGACCTACTTTCAGTGTATGAGTAATGAAAAAATATTACTTAAACTTCACAAGAATTTGCATTAATCTTGCTTTCCCGCCTTTTTTTTTCTTTTTTACGCGCAACATTTTTCAAGCGCCATAATGCCAGCCAGTCTTTTTGAGTAGTACTTATTGCTAGCTTGATAAAAAGAACTTATCATTATAGATTATTTCTAATTTATGTCAATGATCTATCTAAATTAATTTTGACGCGGTTTAATCGGTGTCTTAAATAACTTCACAAACAAAAATTCTACAAAGAATTAATATAGCATTAATCGAAGTGTGGCTGTATAGGTTTCTGCCGTTGCACAGTGTAACTACGATTTATTGATTAAATTTTTTTTAAACTACTTTTCGGCCCTGGAATTTAAACGTATCACTTTCTGCCCGCTTCTTAGATAATCTATGGTCTACTTTTAGAGTATGAGAAATGAAAAATCTATTTGCAGCTTATGCGTTATTTCTATTTATATATTTCATTATATATTCAGATTCATTATTGTATATTTCAGACTCGAACTATTGGCGCTTGAACGAAGTCAAAAATGGGTGCCTTTCATCCCTTAGTTAACAATCTACTAATTAACTACCGCCTGCCGCGAAAGATCTACGTCTATGAATTTGCGTTAGTACTCGTACGTCATAAATTGCTTCCCCTTGCTGATAGGAGGATCGTAGCAGACATGCGACTTCTATACATTGTGCACGGACGCTTAAATTGCCCCAATCTATTGTCACGCATGAACATCCGAATTCCGCTAAACCGACGGCAACCCCAAATTATGTTCCTTTAACTGGAACAAATACCAAGGTTTCCGTCCTTAACAGATGTATGAAATAATTCAATGAAATATTTTTTCTGTTGTTATTATGCATACTTCTCGTAATCGCTTTCTTTCATTAGTTATCAAGGCGGATAGATGAAATACTTGCTCGTATTAACACCCATTAATCTCATTATAGTTCTATGTACTGGGTTGATGAATAAGTTTCTGGAATAGAATACTTTACATTAAATGTATTATTATTCTTGCATGTAACTCTTTCATTTGTATGATGTTATGCGCTGTTGATGACCCTTAATAAATAAATTAGGTATTAAATCTCATTATTACTGAAACTCACCTTTACCGCAAGCCACAAACATGCCCACCGGTCCGTTAAAATTTTCGATCCAACCCGGGAAGGGATCCTCTGCGCTTGATATTACTGAAAAAAAAGGGTGTTTTAAATCAATTTTGTACTCCTAGCGTTGACCAGAGGTTAGCTCCAAGTAGAGGCATTTATAATCATAATAATTAAAAGCTCCTTCAAAAATAGTGTAATCTATACATACATATAATAAAAATGTAACTGATCGCTGTCTGTACATGGAAGATATATGAGAAAAAACTATTATCGGGGGCCTTTATCAACGCAATAGAACCCAAAATAATGATTGTTAGAATTTTTGTTTGTTTGTCTGTGAGTTTGTGCGCGCTAATCTTAGAAACGGCGTAACCGATTTGGGTGCGGTTTTCACTAATGTATTGTGGTAAGCTTCACTTAAAATTTAGTGTTTGTTTTATTTCAATCAGTTCGTAAATAAAAAAGTTATATCAATTTAAAGAAACGCGTCGAATAAAGACTGTGTTTATAAAGACTGTGTTTATATAGACGGTGTTTATAAATACTGTGTTTATATAGACGGTGTTTATAAAGACTGTGTTTATATAGACGGTGTTTATAAAGACGGTGTTCATAAAGACTGTGTTTATATAGACGGTGTTTATAAAGACGGTGTTTATAAACTAAAAGTCCACGCGGCCGAAGTCGCGGGCAACAGCTAGTATATTATATGTATGTTAATCAGTACATGTAACTAAAATTGTTTAACATATTTTTCTACTTGTTCTTTCCAATGTTGTCTTTGTCTTTAGAAATAATTTTATTGCTTTTATTTATTAAAAACTAACTGAGAATATAACATATCTATAATTCTAATAGTAATAAATAATAATTTCAGTCCATTATTATACAAGCTGTTTAATATATGCCTATATTCAGCATGTTTTATAAATTTGATCCTTGTGACAAGGTACTGGCGCATTACCTCGCTGGATTCCGATGCTGATCCGTTGTGCGAGATAATGGTCAACCCTAGGGTCGTCAGTACTATCGACCAAGCACTTTGAAATATCCTTAAAATATAAATGCTCACTAGGACCCCACTGATCCAGGGTCTCGACACCGAATTGAATAAAAGTGTATTAGGGACATCGCCCTGTATTTGAAAGCCTTGCGCTTCTGTGCCTCATCGACAGCTGCTCATGCCTTCATGTAGGTTCCGTGGAGGTGAGATGAAGTCAGCATGTCAAGGTTGCATCCCACACTACAGGTCAAACCATTCTCCACGGCACCAGTGACATTCCGTTGGGTCTCTTGCCATCGTCACGTACGATACCGTACGGCACTAGTGAGAAGCGGCTAGCACTTAAAAGGCAAGACAGGTCATGGTTTCCTAGTTGATCGACATTCTTACCACAGGAACATCTGTCTTAGACACATGCTTCAGCTCCCAAACAGAAGCTGATCGCAAGGCGGAGGATACTGGGATTCAAGTAGGTCCCCAAGTTTGCTGAGGGAATAACCTGAATAATACCCAGACTCCTTTTGAGCGACTGCTCTCAGTCTGACAATAGCACCCCCAGAGCTATTTTTTAGAAGAGAGTCAAATATTTTTTTGGAAGCTAGATGAAGGTCTTAAAATGTTTTCAGTGAATTTCAACTTACTATGGTAATTCACATATGGTCACGATCCTCATTAGTGAGGGAACGACAAAGGAGAAGAAGAAGAAGAAGAAGATGGATATAGGACAGGAAAGAGTATCCCTAACTCGCCGTAGTGTATGGAAAGGGATGCTTGCAGTCAAGACTCTTCACTCAGTTTAATATTAAGTACATTTTTTTCTAAATGATTTTTTTTTACTATATTATCTATGATTTTAATGTTTCCAAACTAGGCAGGAGCGAAGAAGGTACAGATACATTGCGAAATCATTGGCCATCGGCTAATCCATAAACACCCGAACGCGTCATCTTCATATTTTTTTGTTAATTTAAAAATAAATATAATTGTTGATTAATTTACTCATGTGTGCATAACACGTTACGCAGTTGCTACAATACCTACTTACGAGTAATTACTAATAGAAGCAGGCGCGGTCAAAGGTCATAGACCTGAGCGAGCGATTGTGGATAGTGTTATGCCAATACGAGTAATTATAAATTTTTATGTAATAAAAAAAATCGTGAAACACTTGTTAATTCTTAGTTGGATATAATAGTTTCAGTATACTGATTGACATATTGAAATATTGTACACCATTTTTGTAGGACCTTATGGTTCAAATAAATATTCTTCTTCCTTTCTTTCACTATATCTCCTACTCTTTTCCTTTTGCAACTCACCAATAGAAGGTCTGATGATAGTGACAGGGAGTTTCCCCCTCTGTTCGTACACCACGTGTTCTGCTAGCTGCTTTGTAAAAGTGTATGTGTTTGGTAACTTGCCGATATACCTGAAAAGTTATGGTTTAAGAGTTTGCTTTCATACCGAATATAAATGGCGCTGTTACTTCATGAAAATATAGTATGAACAACGTGTCAGTGAAATAACGCAAAGGTTGGAAATAGTGGAATCGGTTCTACCAGTTTTAAAAATACTTTCACACCTTAAGGGACCATCCATAAATTACGTCACACGAATTTAATGATTTTTGGAGTCAGTTCTTGTCACAGGTGGTCACATTTATGACGTCACTTATTTTGCAATTTTTAATTTAGAAATGATTAAATTAATACAACCTTGTATTAATAGTAATAGAGTTGATAATATTTTAAAGATTTTCGTTTGAGTTGAAGTTTAGTTTTAATACTTCAGATTTATACATGTGACGTCACGAGCTTACGACTCGTCCTCCGTTCCCCTTGTCACACGATGTCACACTTTGTTGATCCCCTCTCTCCCCCTTAACGTGTGACGTAATTTATGGACCGATTACCTTTCACGGGTGTCGGCCGCGCCGAGCCCGGCGATTACCCTGTAATGAATAATGAGCGCTACGAATGTCTTAGATAGAACAACAAAATTTTATATGTTTGTAAGTTTTAATTTATTTTTTAAAATAATTTTAATTTTCGTTAGAACAGTGTTATGTATTTTAAATTAGCTGACGTGTTTCAGATAAATTTTATGTTAATTGTATAGTCAATAATGTTCAATTCTCTCCTAAAGTAAGATATATTTTATATCTTCTTACAATTTAAGCATAATTAAGCACCCCAAACCCTTTTTGCCAAATTTCAATTCTTTTTTTCATTTATTTAGGAAATGTACACTCGTAATAACAAACTATTTAACAAAAAAAAATGTTTAACACATGAAATTTAATTATTTAAACTTCAGAATGTACTACTTTAACTCATTGAGTGGTTTAAAGTATGAGGCATTAAGTGATTCGTACTTAGGAGTGAGGAGACGCAGTGTATGCTCGTCGACATCATCACAGATCTGGAGAGTATCTCGCCAGTCCGCGTAAGGAGGATACATCACCTCTTCTATAAGATCCCGGTTGGTATTCGCGTAGGTTGTGGACACGTGGACTAAAGTCTGAAAACAGAATGGGATGCCACTGATAAGGTATGCCACATTACACTTAGGTATAACATCCGCGTCAGCAGTGTATAGCGCAACATTGCACTTAGGATGTTTAGACTAAGAGCCAGTTTTATCGTTGACCGACTGTGAGCTCAAGCTGTTCCCACTAGATCGTGATGACACTTCTATCGTTGGACGGCAGTCGGGCGGGGGGGGGGGGGGGGGTTTGAGTGTTTAGATACGGTCCGCACAACAACTAACAAAGATACTGTTGTCGATGACAGTATTATCGTAGCTATGACATGTGCAATAAAATCTTGACAAATCGCACGGTAATAGCGTCGTGGACGACAGATTTATCGTGCCCCACTATATGTGAACAATTCCATTTAAACAACATGCCAAGACACTTTTACCAATATGACAATGTGTCGTCACGATATCCCTCACGGTTGCCAACCCTCTTGGCCAGCATGACGTTAGAGGGCCATAAATCCTTCATACAAAAGACTATGGATACTAAGATACAAAAGACTAAGAAGCAGTGGATACTGAAAAGGGATAGTTCCATGTGTGTATAGATACATTACAAAAACACTGGCCATCGGTTATTCCGAATACACCCGAACGCGTAATCCACGTCTATGAATTACCGTACCTCTAATTGCATACTTTGTTACGAGACACTTTATTAGATGGACGTGGATGGCGCGTTCGAGTGTTTCCGGATTAGCCGATGGCCAATGTTTTCGTAATTTATCTATACAATGTTGGTGAACCAAATAATCCAAACAAACTAAAATAATAAATAGAATAGTCCCTATATACTTGGAATCATATTCAAAATGTATAACAAAATTTTCATTTCTTTCTTTTTTAATTTTCTAATGGCCACGGTACTTATTTTATTTGTTATACTCGCTCTTATATGCAAGCTGTGTTTGTCTATTAGTTTTTCTAACGCCTTTGTTTCATCACTTGTATTCATTGCAACTGAATCAGTGTAAGAATGTTAGAGAAACCTAATAAATAAATAAAAACAATTCAGTATTACTCACCAGTAAGTTCTTCACTTCCAATGACAGATCGACGAGATATTTCGTCCCTTTAAGGTTCATTTTAACAGCATACGCGAGTGAGTCGTCAAATCTGTTGAGAAAAAAGAAACACTTTCCGCAAACATCGTAAGTAAACCAAAGATTACAGTGAAAGTGATGCAAAAGTATAAAAGGTAGGCCTTTTACGCTAAAGGGGTCTCTTCCAGGCAACCTTTGGGCGCGAGGAGATGTATGCGAACACAAGAATAATAGGGAAATGGTACACGTATTGTAATTACTAGAAATAAATATATTTATATGTATAAACACTATCTATATACCAATAAACTTGAGAGCATTATGTAAAAACTCACCTGACGCTAGCAGCCACGTGGAAAATAACGTTTACTTTATTAATCACCAGTGATCGATCCTCTTCAGATAGGCCTGAAAATAAAATGTTATTGTCAATTTTTCCATAACAGTGATAAATTGTGTAGGGTGTAGCCGCGGGAGATGTCTATCTCCAGCAGCGGAGGGACACCCGCTGATACAGTCACTCAGCTTGGCGCTAACGGCGACGGTGGTGTATGACGGAGGTAAGGGCAGGACCCGCTACCCTGTGGGACACCATACTTACTGCATACAAATAATAAGGCGGAGCTCTTGCTAAGTTATGCTCGCCTGGTACTTTAATTTGAAATGCTATGTATGAATGACGGCATGTTAAAACAATGGTAAATGGTACAGACGTTGGATGCCGTTTAAGTATGAGTGTTATTACGTAGGGTGTGGTACATAGCCACGGAAAAGGTCTGTATCAAGCAATAGTGAGACATGCTGATGGTGATTGTACTAACCCAGCTGAGAGCTGAAGACGGCAGTATTGTATTACGAGGGGAAAGCACTGAGCGTGCTGGTCTGATTTCTCTGTGGAATGTTGTACTTGTTACATACAAACAAAGCTCTGGCTGAGTTATGTTCTCCTGGTACTTTTGATTGAAATGCCATGTAAGCTGATGGCACCTATGGACACCATGGTGCAGTAACGACAACAACCAGCCCATATAGTATCCACTACTGGACATTGGGCTTCTTCAGGCACTTTCTCTCGTGCATGAGTTGTGTAAGGTGTAGTGAAGTGGTAAACATTTTGAAGTGGTTTGAACTCCATATCAATAAACTCATCATGGTAAGCCACTTATTGTGTTAGGTGGGCAAACTACCTGCCTTCTGAACAACTGTTTAGGCCATTGGAACACGAGTGCCATAATCATGAAGTGTCTTACCCAAGCCATCTTGCATCACGTCGCCTGCCACCACTGACACTTTTTTCTCGAAAATTCTAGGCTTTTCTCTTCTCAAGCGATCGAAACACTGGAAAAATAACAACGTTAAATATGAGGTAGTAATTTATTTTTATAGAAGCCACGGAAACCTTAGTTTTATTGCTTTTGCCCTTTTGCCTGAGGTTTCACCCGCGTGCCTATCCTACGGGAACTTTAGTTTTGTAGCCTATGGTCCCTTTTGTCCGCAGCTTCGTCTGTGTGTTCACTATCTCACATGAAACTTAGTTTTGTTGCCTAGTGCTCAGGAAGAATCATGCAAAATTTCAGCTCGATTTGATCATCCGTCTATGTATGAAAGTATGTGTGTGGTCTCGATCGACCTTAGGACGTTTAGTAGTAATTGGAAGTAGAGAAAGCAAATAATATAATGGCACTTACTAATGAAGAATACAATTCTGTCAGTCTGTCTTCTGGCTTGACCCCTCGTTTGCTTCTCATCAATAAGTAGATCCTATCCAGTTCCCAGCAGGAGTACAGGAGTTTCTCTATGAGCACTTTTCCTATGAACCCTAAAAAGAATTAGAAAATTAACATAACAAGCAATATGACGGGACTTGTGGGAATTTGTAAAGAAATAAGATAATGGAGAGTCACCGCATTTACACCATTGCGGCAAGCGACGAAACGAGATCACAAAATAAATAAATCTGATCCCGATTGCTTTAACTCTGATACTGCCAATTGCCAAAATAG
Organism: Sesia apiformis; assembly: GCA_914767545.1. Lineage (NCBI taxonomy): Eukaryota > Metazoa > Arthropoda > Insecta > Lepidoptera > Sesiidae > Sesia > Sesia apiformis. Next base: position 5,058,076 of record OU611976.1, read on the forward strand.
TAGAGTAAGTCATAAAACAAAATAAACAAACCAGTAAATATGCGTGCATGCAGTAAATATGCAATTTTTTTTTGTTTCATTAATTTTAGTTTAGGTCAATATGTGTGTTGCATTTAGGAGTTGGTCGCGGGCGGGTATTTTGTTTTTGTTGTAACGGGTGACCTGTATATTTATTGAATACATACACTCACTTGTGGCCCAGGACATGTAAATTAATTAATTACAGTTTGGGTTAAATGTGAGGTATTTCTGTAATTATTTTAGCAATGTAGTCAGTCCGGTCGTGTCGGCTGAGAGCGAGCGAAAGAGGTCGAGAGAGCAGAGGACGCCCCGAAACTGCGTTTGGTTACCACATTAATGTAACTACTAAATAATTTTATTTTCTATCTAAAAAAAGATTTGATAAAGGTACAAAAAAAATCTGGTGATATTTTTACGATATCTTTTTAATATGACGAAATCTTTTGAAAGCTGATTATGTTGACCGAGAAGTCTGACGTCGCGATACATTTACAAACAAATGATATTTAATTTTGTCTAAACATTTTTTTCCCTTTGAATCTCCCTTTTAACACGATGAGTGCGAAACGAGGCTTGAAACACCTCGTCCGTGTCTCGTCTTTATAGCGGTAAGGAAAAACTTAAACTTCTCTGTCGTGCGAGAGGCGTAACTTCCGTCTGGTTCAGTCTAGGAAAGAGATAACTATATATCTGAGATGTGCTATTGATGCCGAGTTTTTTGGTATACCTACCTTAATACCGGATTTTTTAGGCCTCGTACCGCACTGAATAAATAAAAGTTTAATACAGTGCGTTACGAGGTTGCGAACACCTCGTACCCCCGCACACCTCGTACCGCACCCTACGCTAGCTTCACGCGGTTAGTGTTGAGCAAAACGTTGAACGCTGCGCCCGCGACGATATAATAAGATGTCGAAACGTTGCCGAAGAAAGTTAATTAATAATATTATTGATGATGAAGAGGAATTGGGTGGTAAATCTAATTCAAAATTACCGATATTTGAAAAACAGGTAAGTTTCCAATCAATATTTACAAATTATACTCAGTCTAAGTGAAATAATTATGTAGGAATATAATAAATAAATTCCAGCTATGTATATTTAAAATGTGGTGTATAAATACAATATATAATATTATAAAATACACAATCAGTTTTTTTATTTTCAGAACCCACTCCAAACAATCCACATCATCTCGAAAAAGGATCAAAGAAGAGGAGATGTGTAGGATGCTACAAAAAGCTTCGCACCTTCTTATCAAGTCGTGAGGCTGACAAAAAATCAAAGAAAATTCTCACAGAATGTATCGGTTGCAAAAAATATTATTGTTTGACCTGTTTTAATAAAAAGCATCCATAAGTACAATTAAATAAAATCGATATTTTTTTTTCCCATCACTAAACAATATGAAAAACTGCCCTTTTTCAGTGCGGTATGGGGTACATAAGACCCCACATTTTATTTTACCTATAGAATCTAAACTAAATAATCTGCCCACAGGCGGCGGCAGATTTAGGTTAATCAACTCATTGATAATAATAATCGCGACAAAAACCATACAATTCGCCTTATTTGGCGCCAAAAAAAGGATTTTTGTCTCCTGTGGGCGGTGGGGTTTACTAAGCCTCGTGCCGCTACAACCTCTGGTTCAGAACGAGGTTTCAAACGTCTCGTAACGCAGTAATGGAAAGTACAGATAAATCAGTGCCTCTGGGAACGTGTTAAAGATTGTAAAGTAAAGACTTTTTGAGGATTTGTATTAACGTCATCAACGCGAGTAACGCGATTGAAACTTTGAATAGTTATTGTATCTCTGCGATTAGTAGAAAGTCAATGATATGGTGCCGGATTAGTATTCACGACCTAAAAATGTGAATACGAGTAGATACCTCCAGACCATCATTGCTATAATGACTGCATAATTAAAATGACTGCATAATTAAACTGCAATGACGATGCACTGGCGTATTACGTTGCACGTGGTCTCGTTGCAACCTTAACCTCGTGCATAATGTTGATGTTACGGTCAAACTTGTGATTAGGATGAATAGCGTATTTGCCAGACTCGACCGGATTTTAACCTGGAATAAACTGTATCGTTGATGCTCACATATAGTTAGCGAATGCACAGAGCGCACAATATATTTTGAAATTGTTGAAATTAGAATATAAACTAATAAATCTTAGGCTTCCGTATCGGATGGTCTATGTAACTATGTGTTAATATCAAACACCTATACAGCAAACTGACTGAGTAGCAGAATGTTCAAAATTTAAGCTGTCTTGAAAGCGGAACGTTAATAAAGCGAATTGTATATTTTTAGTGTTCCGTGCTCAAATATGCAAATGATAAAACGCACATTGAAAATAATACCGCCACTATACGAAAAATCTTGATTTCGGGATTTTAACGTTGCTTTATAGGTGATATATTAGGTTTCTACATAACTTTTGTTATGTAGCACACTCTATTGTGACCTCTATTGACCTCTGAGCCATAAAAAGCGAGATTTTCGCAGTATTTTGTGACTTTTGCCCTTGAATATCTCAAAACGCACAAGCAATATCAAAGTCGATTTTTGATATGTTGTTTATAACACTATTACAAAGATGTGTCAAAATTTAGCTAACTGTGGTTTTTTTTACAAAGATTGCTTGATTTTTTGTCTAAAATGCCTGAGTTATATATACTTCAGTTTCAAATGGTCAGACAGTCAGAAAATTTTATCGCATTTTTTATCTCTAGGATTTTTATCTCTAGGAAGTTTTATTTGTAATTTTACAATTTGATATCTTGATTAAGTTGTTTGAACATTTTGATATTTGGATATTCCACGGTTTTGGTCAATTACGATATGAACTTTTTACGTTTTAATTCATTTCATAGCTACATACATAGACCAATCGACACGGAAGTTTAAAATGACCGTACCTACTATATATTTTGTATTGTGTTTATAACTATTTGTGTTGGAGTGACCAAATAAATTGTTCTTCAATTATACTTCTGGTTAATACACAAATTGTCACATTTACGCGTATTGACCGTAACATAAGGAAAACAGTAATACAACGGTTGAAATTGTAAATGATTTATGATTAAAAAATACTAATTATACTCAGAAACGACTGGATTAAACCACCAAGTAATTGTTTGTTTATCAGTACCCGTTCGTAGCCATCTCACACACCCCTCACGAGGGGTGAAGTTCCGCTCGTGGGCTCGCCCACCTACGGAAGTTCCTTCGCTGCCCGCTACTGCGGGCAGGTCCCTGGGATGGCTTTCCTTTTAGGTTGCCGGTGGTGAGACCTGTATCTTTACGCCGCCCGCACGATCCAGCCCACCGGGTGGATTCCGCTAGTGGAAAGCCCAGTAAGCAAACCGGCGCGGGCGGCGACTTAGGTGTCAAGTCCGGTGTTGATAAAGTCCCAGTGAAGTCGCAACTTATTTGGGTGCGACCAGGTCGCGCAGAAAGGCCCTGCCATCTGGTGGGCGCGCATGCGGCAGCGCCAGTCCCTTGATTGTCGGCGCGCTCGAACAGGTCCGTGGCAAGGCGGCCGAGGAACTTATCCAGGCTCTCGATGCTCAAGTCCCTCGAGATAGTGGCATTCCTCACACACCAATGTGCGCCCACTATGGTACGCAGGGTATACGATTGCTGCTCTCGCAGCAGCTTCCTGTTAGTCTCGCTGGCCAGGGCATACTATGCCGGTGCAGCGTATGTGAGTCATGATCTCTTGTACGTTTTGTAGTTCTCGAACAGTAATAATAGTCTTAATATATTTATACTCGACCCACATTCGCAAGGTCGTGAAATCCAATGGCATTCTATATCACTGAATCTCCATTTAAGAATAGGCTTCTCGACTTATGTTCACTTTCATACATGTCATTTATTCAATATTCACTGGCTCGACGGTGAAGAAAACATCATGAGGAAAACATTAGTTGTTTGTTTGTTCGGGCTAATATCGAGAACTGAAGAATGGAGTTTATGTAGAAAAAGAAAGCGTCCTTCTATTGCTTATAATTAATTATCGTATTAAATATTAAAACACGCGTTATGTTACGTTATCTGACACAAGATGGATACCTAAAAAGAAAATAGTCTTAAAAACTTATTTTTTTTCTTTCTCTTTATAATAATTAACTGCAAATTAAAAGGTACAGATAAACACTAGGACAAAAACCATTACCTGAGCCTCCAGTGATAAAAATGGTTTTTCCTTTATAAAATTCCGGTATAGCGGGCACATTACTTAAATCCCTATCCTCCAAAAATCCCATTGTGACTAAAATTCAACACTTCAAAATTGTACTCATAAACAACCTATTTTCGTAAAAATTAAAAAAAAATCACGGACATTTTTATAAAATTAAATTCGAAATTAAAACTCTTTAATCAGACCCGAAAAAGGTTTCATATGAATTTGAAATTCGAACGCAATGGCCGCGATGCTTCGTCTTCCCGCGCTTGAGTTAAAATGCCGCTCTTTATAATCCTACGTCGATTGTGATGACCATACACTTAAATAAAACTGACTTTAATCGTAAGTCTTATTCTTAACACTTTAAAAATTATAATCACTTTTATTAAGCGTTCAAGTTATGATTGTCGTGACAAATTATTGTTAAGGAGTAGTTGCACTATAATTGTCTTAAGCTCCTTGTTAAGGTACACGACAATTCATTGGCATTTATTATTAAAAACTGAAACGTGATTAGATAAGATTTTTTTTTGTTTCTTTTGGCGGCTACGCGATCAGATGGGATAAATATTTTCATTTTGTTCAAGCATCTGATCACTCGATCCAAAGGAAAACTTACGCCGTGGTCAGATACAACAAGAATCAGATACAACTGCTCAGATATAAGCGATAATCGCTGCTGCCTGTGATAACGATATTCCCCTTGGTACGCGATAATTCCTTCCCTCGGACGTAGGTCCAGTGTTAACAGTATCGCTTTCCCAAGTATTAAAACGCGTGCCTAGGCGATATACGCTTTCTCAGGCGAATTCGCGCGACTTGCGATACTCGTACAAAATACCCGGCGGAATATCGCCTATGACTATCGGTACATACGCTTACCGCGTCCGAAATTGTAGCTCTGCTTAAATTCTATTCTTACTTTTTGGTTAATTTGATTGTTGTTCTCCAGCGTTGATTAATTCCGGCAATTAACCACGGGATAGAACTTCCTCTCCACTGAACCTCACTATTATCCCAGGATTGTACGTGAAGCGATTGAAATTAAGAAATATAAAAATTTCATTCGGCAAGATATAAACTGTCATCAACGTGGAATCCAGTGATTAACAATTTTAAACCTTATGTGTTATCCGCGCTATGCGAAGTCAAACTCAAGATTTAAACAAAAGTTCCGACCTTGTACGAGGGCCGCACTGAAAGTTTCCGGAATGAATAAGAAAAGATTACAATGAACGGCCAAAAATCAATTTAATGTTTCTCAAAATATTCACCGTAAGCGAATAAACCAAACTTTGTTAATAAATAAATAAACACTTTTTCATACGAATAAGTCAATTTCCATAACATTTATTCCACTCCTCCGTGGTGACTTTGGAAACATGTTTTTCATACTCTTTGACAGCCTCTTCCGGAGATGAAAATCGATGACCGCGTAATTGGTTCTCACTACAGTCGGGACTGTATGGAGGATGGCTCATGAGTTCTACGTTATTCGTTTGTCTGTTGTCTGTTTGTCTGTGTGAGAGCTGGCATTGTCATGGTGCAAGATTATGCGGCGTTTACGGTTGTTTTTACGGAGTTAAACACGTGAACTCACCCCTCACCTCTCAACCCCCGAACAATACTGAACACCTTGCGATTTACCGTCGAATACGTCCGCGGACATTGTTAGTGTAATGAATGTGTCGCAGGCTTTCCGAATGTAAATATCAAATGTGGGTAGTTGATGAAACTGCTCGCAGCTCCCATTCTGGACTACCCGCCTCTTCAGTCAACTCGTGACCACGGCTGGTTTAACCCGTGCCGAAACGTCACGTAAGAATAAAAGGTAAACAAATAACTGTATTGTACGCGTTCAGTCCCGATTTTTAGAATATAAAATGTACATTTTTATGCAGTTACGGTAATTTATTGTTCTTGTGTGTATTATGTATGTATTTCGTATTGTTATTCTATATATAGCATATGTACGCTCTTCTGTTCTGACCAAATGTCTCAATTTCCAAGGTCTGCTGGACGAGATCTGCGCAGAAGACAAGCTTGCCTTTTGTACATTTTCGAAGTTTCATTTTACATAAAATTAAACGACAAAATAACTTCCCCTTAACTATGCTACCATATATGAGGCAGTTGTTGCGTTAACAGCTATGTGTATATGCAAGTCACGCGGCTTGCCTTGCCGCTTACATATTAAATGTATTACCTGTGAATTGTAATTTTTTATTTATTTGCAAGATACACCAACAGCATTTACACGAAAAAATACAAATGATAAACACTTATAAATTCAAAATACCGCGTGCAATACTTTAATAGGTGCATACAAGTTCAACACAGAGGCATGCGAGTATGATACAATACGAACATGATCCAAAAAAAAAAAATTTAAACGTGGATGTACATAAATCCGATTAAATAAGGTTAAATTATAATTTACTATACTATTTAATTAAACAAATGAAAAAAATACAAAATCAAAAGTGCCCGACTACAATTTACGTGAAATTTTGCGTTTAAAACTTGCCAAAGAATCATTAAAGATGTCGATGTCATGAGTATCAACTCGTTATAAGTATTCAGAAGACGATTTAATGGCGAGAATTTACCCAGGTTTGTTTTATAGAGAAGGCGGACGAGCAAGCGGTCCCACGTGATGGTAAGTGTTACCGCCACCCATGGACACCTGCAACATCAGGGGGCATGCGGGCGCGCCGCCGACCTTGCAAAATCCTATTCACAGCTCTCTTGAAGAACCCCATGTCGTAGTTTAATGGGAAAACCTCTTGAGGCAGTTCGTTCCACAGCCTACGGGTTCGCAATATAAAATAATTTTTGGACCGAACAGTGCGCGACACCTCCGTATCTAGGAAATGCGGATGGACCGCACTTCTGTGACGGGAGGTGCGGTTGTAGAAACCCGAGGTGGGAATTATATTGAACAATTATTATTATTATTATATTGATTATATTGTTGTTAAGTATATTATATTATTTCTATTTTCGGTTAGGGTATAAATTGACTATTGTATTGACCTTAGTTGCCTGAAATTAATAAATAGATAAATAAAAAAAATACCGCCATGTACGAATATAATCTGTATTCTCGACACATTTGTTGTCATAGACTCCAATGTCTGTATTTCTACAAAGTCAATTTGACATTTACTTAAAGGAATTATTGTGATTTTTAAGCTTTTTTGGGGAATAAATCCCTTGTTTTTTTACAAAATTATTGTCGTTATCAAATTTTATATTTTGTAGTATACATACTTAATATTTATAAGTATCATTTATTTTAAAAAATGGCTCCAAGAAATTATAACAAGGGAAAAAAAGTAAGTAAGACTTGTGTAGATAATTATAATGCATCTACGATATGACAACCACAATACATTGGTTGGTACGGTAATGTATTTTGGTATTTTAGTCGTGTGGTGTCGGACGGCTTCAGCAATAGCTCCACATCCCATTTCTTCCCGCGGGTATCGTAAAAGGCGACTAATGGATAATTAAGCGACTACCAGCTCTGAGGAACTATACCGCCTTTAAAAATGTGGACTCGACATCGCTTGGTCATTGCCATACATTCCCCATGCACAAGGAGGCCCGTGTCCAGTGAATGATACTAAAAGGGCTGGTATGTTCGAAATTTTATTAATTTAACGAAAACTTGACACGAAGCGAACGTTATTAGTGTTATTACTTAACACTAAAATCTTAATATTTAGGAAACTATACGACAATAAGGTAATTCAATAAAGGTTAATTTTTTATAACATAGGTATTGACAAATACTTTTGTTTTTATTTACAGAATGAACCCGAACCAGGTAAAATTTAACACATTTTTATAGATTACTAGCTAAACCCCGCAGACGTTGTCCTACCATAGAAGTTGACGTGCTGCAGCGCCATCTAGTGGCGAGTTACAACAAAGTCGATAGCTCGAAAATATTCTCCGTGCTCAAATACCTATGTATACCAATTTTTATGTATGTGTCAACTTTCATGGTGATCGGTCAAACGGTGTCGATGATATAACTAACTATGTAACATCAGATATACCGAAATCCATTTATATATATATATATATACAACATATGCAACATTTATATTTATATATATATTCCACAATATAATTGATGGTCTAAGGCGCCTCTAAAAAGTTTTTAATTGTCGGTCAGTCACGCAGCGTCTTGCAACCATGAGCAGCTTAAAAATATGAAGTCGCTTGAAGTGTTCACAGGGCGTTGTGCAATCTCCCGTCTTTACGGCGAGTCACAGTTCATTAAATAAAACCCATTTCGCCTCGATTAGCAATCGCTGCCCGGCGCCTAAGGTGCAAGACATACAGAAGATACTTCGGGCGAAGACGTAACGCCGACGCGGAAAAACATTTATGCTTTCCATGAATGTGTTGCTCCGTATGTTTGGTAAAACATACTGAGGTGACGTAACACGGATTTTATGTGACCATTCTTTTAAAAAAAAATGTTTTAGAATCGATTCAAATCAAAGGCAATTCAAATGTATTCGTGAATCAAATAGATTCACGATTAAGTCCATGTCCGAAAGATCGATTTTCGGTTAATCGATTCGTTTGCAATTTTTCAATATACCCTCGAAAAGCCGTACAAATCAGTGTAATCGAATATAGTCGACAGTGGAAAAATTTTAATTACAAATTAAAGTGTATTTCAATAAGTGCGCTTAATTAAAGGGTCATCTTTAAATATAAATAAAACAAGTTGTATAATCGATCGCTATATTATTTGGAAGGTCAATCGATAGCATTAATTAAGCAATATGATATCCGGCAAATGGCCGCCCCGTGGCTGCGTTGAGTGACTCGCATTCTGGGGGTCAAATTTTCAATGACTCTATCGCATAAATCGGGCTCGATTTCATTAATGACTGGTGATGTTGGCCTTTAGGGCATCAATTGTTTGCGGTTGATTTGCATACACCTCGGACTTAAGGTAACTAACTCCACAAGAAAAAGTCTAAGGGCGTTAGATCACACGGTCTCGGTTGCCAGTTGATGTCGCCGCCTCGCCAGATCATGGAGCCGCGAATGTACGGCGCTGCCTATGATCATTCAGCTTCAGTTCTTGAGTCAATTGAATTTTATACGGATGAAGCCTTAAATCCCGACGCATAATTCGCCAACTTCAAGTCGCAGAAAGACCAAGTTCTTGGCACGACGATAAATTGACTGTCTTGGATTCTCACGCACACTAGTCCGAAGAGCAACAATTGTTTGGATAGACCTTGAGTTTCGTTGACGTTCGATCCACAACTGACCCGATTTCTTCGAATTTGTTGATTAGACGTCGAATTGAGGACTCATCGGGCCGATTATTCTGACCATAAATTCCACGTAACGCACGAAACGTTCCACGAACTGAACAGTCGTTTTGATAGTAAAATTTAATAATAATTATTCCCACGCGTTGTTAAAGCGTATAATTTTCCACGATTAAATGGTGAAGTTCAATAAACATATAACAGACATATCTTTTTAAAGTCGGCCGCAATAGGCTTTTAAAAATCGAGCGTCCATTTGGGAAGACCCATTACAAACGAAATCAAATACATATTTTTGTTGAAAAACATACTCCATTAATTAAAAGAATACTAAAGTAAGTGTTTCTAAATATCACATCTACGATATGTGATTAAAAAAACGTCTCATTTTTTGGATTTGTAGGATCGATTCACTGTTTCTTTCGAACAAGTTCGACTGTCAGTACACGAAGCGTTGTTGTATGCTACATGTGCTGACAAATAAATTAGCATAAAAAAAAAATGTTATGATCCTGAGTTGGTCCGATCCGAATAATCCGAAATAAAGAATTTATTATTACTGTTTGAAATCGACCTTAAACATCATTTTTTTCAGCTAATAACACGCCAAGTCGGATCAGCCGAATGTCTTCATTTTGTGTAAAAAAAATTCACAACATTAAATTTATAACTTCTATATTAGCAAGTTGCGCCAGCAGAGATAGCATATCTTTGTCTGCTGAAGAAGACACGTTATAACTTATAATTGAATACAGCAATACCACCCCATGTCACCTCTGCGCTCGTGCCTCGTTTATTCTGTATGTCTTGCGCCTTAAGCCCAAAACATATAGCCCATACATCCCCATTTTCCCAATCCACTCTCCAAATCCGTTCCTATATCTTCAAATTTAGTCAGCGCATCGGCGGCTATGCAAACATTGGTCATTCTGGATTAATTTCGGCATGTATCGCGGATGTCCATGGACGACAGTATCTACTTACCACCAAGTGGACTTTATGCTCGTCTGCCACCTGTTTTCCATAAAGAAAAAAGAAAACAGAAGAGACGTCAGGCAAACGAGGCACGGAAGTTGTATGCCGTGATTCCTTAATTGCGGCGTTCAATTTTTATTTAAAGTTAAGAAGGCAGACGAGCGACCAGTATAATTATTCAATCCCCCAGTACAATCCCCATTATATAGCGATTCTAAACCGACAACAGCACGACAATGAGGGCAGCACGCCGTTAGACGGAGTCAAAAGGATTCAATTGGTATTTCGGTACTCTATGGAGTATGGTAGGGATCTTGAACTTGAACTTGAACTTTATTAAACTTTATTATAGAGAGACACACGCTGATGATGCTTTTCGACCTGCTGCTATCAAATAATCTAACAAAATGTACAATTTTACTTTTTGTTTACACAAGAACACACTTTTACACAAGAAGACCAAAATGGAAAATATCTAATCAGTGACTTGTTTTGAAAGCTAAACAAAATGTCCAAATTGCAAACATCTCTAACCATAGACATTATTACATGGTGCAGATGTGAATGGACTACAGTGTCCGCTTTATCATCAGCTACCATCTACCGTCCACCCGTTACATCTTCTATGACGAACCATCCCTTACAATAAAAAAAAAATGATAATTGATTGAAACTCTTTAGACTTTCTGTGTGTTGTAATTTTGCTACTTGATCACCTTGCCTACTTGGTCCCTGTGTTATATAAACTATCCGATATGAAGAGGTAAAAAACAATCCTTCCCGAAAAAATCCACTTCTTTTAATAACAATTTCATTAATCTCAAACCATCTTCCACATTCCAGAACCTGAGGAAGAGATCGTCGTGGCCACCACGGACTTTGAGCTGGAGGTTGAAGAGGTTCAGTACACCGACACCTCGTACACCAGCGCCTCCTTCGAGTCCTTACCACCTGTTATAATTGAAGGTATCTAAACTATAAGACCAGATAATTAAGTAAATGCTCTTTATTATACACAATAAAAGATGCATGACTCTCCTCTTGCCGTGATCCTACCAACCCTGTGGTTATACGAGCCGAATCGTGGGAAGTGCGCGCCGTAATGTCTGCGTCAGTCTGCGAGGTACTGCGTAAGTTCTTTCCGGCTCTAATTAAGCCGATTTCAAGAAAGGGTCGAGAAAATGAAGAAGCGGAAGGAGAGGATGGAATGGGAATGGGCTCTGGCATATCTCGCGCACTGCGGAAACATATCTCCTCGCCTACATCTCCTCCCGCCCAAAAGTCGGTTGGAAGAGATCGCTTTATTAATAAGGCCTACCTTTTGTATATCTGTTCATTTAAAGTTTGTGTCACTTTCACGGTATTCTTTGATGTACTTTCAACTTAATTTGACCATTTGGGTACAACCAGCGACTGTGGAATTGCAGCATGCGCCCTCATATACGTAAGTATAAGAATAATATAAGTATAGAATAGTATAAGAATAATCTGTGAATTTCAGTCTTTTTGCACCTATATCCTTTTTATTTTTGTCTATCCTAAAGTTGCCTGGAAGTGTTCGCCTTAGCGATAAGGCCGCCTATTACATTCTGTCATTTATTATTTGTGCACATGTAATAACCAATTGTATGCAATAAAGAGTATTTATTATTATTATTATTGTATTAATAATAATATAAATAGTGCATATATTATAATGAGCTACAAACAACAGTAATAAATAAAGAGGCCAGGCCAACCCCAGAAAATAATTATAGCTACGACTAAAAAATAATTATTCAACAAATATCAGACACAGTTGTGCGAAAGGCTGTTTGATCGACATAACGTTTGACCGACGACACTACACTAGAACAATGGAATTTTTGACCTTCAGCCGGAAAATCAGTCTTCGTGCCAATGTCATGTCGTTCTTCTGTCGTGTTGGCCAAACATTTTGTCGATTTAACATTCTTCGGCCCCAACATAGTTTTGAATAATCGTAATGTCGTGTCGGACAAACGTTATATCGATCAAACCTTTGCACAACTACGTTGTAGAACCCTACGACAATAAGTTTTATCTATCTATATTTCTCGTTGTTATGGCAACTGAGGGGATTATTGATAAAACAGTTTTAATAAAAATCAGTAATACCGTGGTTCATACGAATTGCTCATCGATGTGCGATACACTGAGATAACAATCTTATTACTACTTCTATAAGGTATAGTCAATCTATCTATATGTCTATATATTTTGCATATACAAAAAAGATGTCAGACGAGCATACAATCCAACTGTAAATGTACGCTGTCGTCCTGCGACATTCGCGATACATGCCAACATCGTTCTAGAATGACAAACGTTGGCATGTCTGCGGATTCGCTGCCTGCCTTTTGGAGATAGAAGTTCTATTAGTAAAACTCAACGGAAAATAAATTCCGTTGGCTTTTATTACTGTGGCCGTAGAACTAAACGGATTTTGAGTTCTACTATTTACACTGTCGTGAAGCCCCCTCCTGACCAGTAGTGTCGTGAAGCCCCCTCCTGACCAGTAGTGTCGTGAAGCCCCCTCCTGACCAGTAGTTGCGTGAAGCCCCCTCCTGACCAGTAGTGTCGTGAAGCCCCCTCCTGACCAGTAGTTGAGAATTTATTTACCCTTCTGCACTACTGACCAATAGTCTTAGTGTCGTGGAGAATTTGTTTTTCTTCTGCACTGCTGACCAGTACCGGTAGGGTCGTGGAGAATTTATTTACCCTTCTGCACTACTGACCAATAGTCTTAGTGTCGTGGAGAATTTGTTTTCCTTCTGCCCTATTGACCAATACCGGTAGGGTCGTGGAGAATTTATTTACCCTTCTGCACTACTGACCAATAGTCTTAGTGTCGTGGAGAATTTGTTTTCCTTCTGCCCTACTGACCAGTACCGGTAGGGTCGTGGACAATTTATTTACCCTTCTGCACTACTGACCAATAGTCTTAGTGTCGTGGAGAATTTGTTTTCCTTCTGCCCTACTGACCAGTACCGGTAGGGTCGTGGAGAATTTATTTACCCTTCTGCACTACTGACCAATAGTCTTAGTGTCGTGGAGAATTTGTTTTCCTTCTGCCCTACTGACCAGTACCGGTAGGGTCGTGGAGAATTTATTTACCCTTCTGCACTACTGACCAATAGTCTTAGTATCGTGGAGAATTTGTTTTCCTTCTGCCCTATTGACCAATACCGGTAGGGTCGTGGATAATTTATTTACCCTTCTGCACTAGTGACCAATAGACTTAGTGTCGTGGAGAATTTGTTTTCCTTCTGCCCTACTGACCAGTACCGGTAGGGTCATAGGAAATTCCTTTTCCCTTCTACTGATCAGTGTTATTAGTGTTGCGGATAATTTATTTTCCTACTACAACACTACTGACCATTCTATGTATACTCAACGACGATATCATTAAGGTTCAATGATATGAGAGGTCAACGGTCGGGTTCGATGGTCGTTGGTCGACGATTTCATTCAAATCTCTTTTCCGACCAGTCTTGGCTGGTCTCGTGCCAATGACCGAAATTCTTCACGAGCATGCTCTACACTTCGCTTCGTCAGGTCTGCGCCGGCCCTAAATGATTTTAGTAAACAATTTTAAAATATTTTTAACTTTTTTTTTTACAGAATCAAAACCCAAAAAGAAAAAAGTGAAGAAGGGCAAAGCAGAGGTAAATAGAAAGATATATTTATGACGTCATCACCATTCATTCGGTTGTGTTGTGTTTTATACAAAAAAGACGTCAGGCGAGCAGACAGTCCACCTGGTGGTAAATGGATACTGTCGTCCTGTGACATTCACGAAACATGCCAACATCTGTCCAAAATGGCAAACATTGGCACGACACGACCGCGGATGCCTTGTCGATTTGGTTTTATCCAAAATGTCTTTAAGAAGTTTCTTTAATTCCATTATACTGGAAATGGGATTGGGTGGGATAAGACAAGATAGTGAGAAGGGAATATTATTCGATAAGAGACTTTCCTTATTTCATTACACTCCCCACCCGATAGGATGGGAAATTAACGCCTATAAATCACTTTCATTTCTTAAAGAAGTCAGTACATTTTAATTTGGTCGACTGTGTTACTCTGTGTCAGTGTTTATTTATTACACTGACACAGAGTACCACAGACTATGGTCTAGTTGGGTTACTAGAAACACAACACCAAGGCCATTGTTTTTGGACGATTGATGACCTCTATTCTCTTAAATAAAACCTTTTTGACTTGCCTCAATAAGTACAAAAGAAACATTTCACAACAATGTTCTGTGATGTAAATATCATTATCGAGAGCTTGGAGGCATCGAAGCTTACTAAAATGCATTCCATGTCGGTTTGCACCCACTGCGATAAAATAAGCCGTATTGGCATACGTACTCATATCCATGGATCCTAGCGGGGATATGAGACCGTCCCGTCGCAGACCTTACCATACCATACCATCGTAACATAGAGTACAAGTAACGTAGCGCATCGTAGCATAGTGTAGGCTAAAGTAGTGGAGCGTATCATCGCGTAACATAGATGGTATGCTATGCTGGTAGCGTAGTGTAGAATTATAGCATAGAGTAGTGGTGCGAGGCGTCGCATAGCACAGCATACTATACCGTACCATACCGTTCTGTCTGTGGCTACGCTACTGGATATAGGCCTGACTGAAGGACTGCCACCACATACAATTTTACCCATACCCATCATTAAATGCCTCCCGCAAATTAGTTGTCGTCGCGTTAAACAGAAATATTTACTCATATCCATAACCAAATATCGCAGCAATGGACATGCCTTTAATCTTCTTTTATGGCACAGGCTGTGGAAGAAGTGACGAAAAAGACGAGCAGTGAAATGTTCCAATGGTCTGAGGAATCACTTCCAGCAGGTGATAATTTGAACTTCTGAATGCTAAGCGTTTTTAAGGATCCCTGGTATTACTGCAGAAAGAAAGGGTTACGTACGGAATATCGAAATGAAATGAAATGAAATTTATTCGCTGAGCATAGGTACGATCCTTTTCGATATTTTGATTGAACATTTGATCGATCAGGTTTGATTAATTGATGTTCGATGTTATTGTTATTGTCATTGACCGCTAATACGACGGAAGTCGACATACATGCCGGTCACACAGCATTTCCAAGAAATAGCATATTAGGTATGGCCCCTATTATCTATAATAATATTTCCGATAATTATAAAAAGTTGTATAAAAAGAAAAGAAAATTTCTATTGATTGAGGAAGCTTAAGTAAGATCTTAAGAAATAAATAAATGTACCATTTCTGGCGTACAAATTTTTAAATCTATATAGGTATATTTTTAATATACCTTTATCTATATAATTTATCTATATTTTTAATCTACATCACAATATTTTACAAAATAATTATTATATGTAATGTATTATATGTAATTATTATATGTTATATGTAATGAAAATGTAACTGATCGCTGTCTGTACATGGAAGATATATGAGAAAAACTATTATTGGGGGCCTTTATCAACGCAATAGAACCCTAAACAATGATTGTTAGAATTTTTGTCTGTTCGTTTGTTTATCTGTTTGTCTGTGCGTGTGCACGTGCTATTCTTAGAAACGGCTTAACCGATTTGGATGCGATTTTCACTAATGTATTGTGGTTAGCTTCACTTAAAATTTAGTGTTTTTTTATTTCAATCAGTTCATAAATAAAAAAGTTATATCAATTTAAAGAATCACGTCGAATAAAGACGGTGTTTATAAACTAAAGTCCACGCGGACGAAGTCGCGGGCAACAGCTAGTCAGAAATATGATTAAAGATTATTGGCGTCATACCTAAAGTATTACTTCATAGAAATGCTGTGTGACCGGCATTTATGTTTCCGTCATATCAAAGGGACATAACAATAGCAATAACATCGAATATCATTTGATCAAACTCGATCGAACAAATATTCAATCAAAATATCTAAAATGATGGATTGTTCGGTGCATCGGACAGTCCTTATATCGAATGTACTTTAAACATAATTCCAATTCAAGGGTTGAAAGACCACTCTTTTAGAGTTGGTGTAGTTTCTCAGGGGTTATGGTAGAGACTTTGTTATCCCTTAATCGCTTTTTAATCCTTAACCTCAAGAACATCTGGAACATAACTCAAGAACAAGAAGAAATGGGGTGGTACTATAGTAAATCCGGCCGACACCACGCCGGGCCGGGACTAGATTAGTGTGTCTTTATCATTAGTGTGTAGTGAAAGAAAAAAGTTTATTAATACCAATTAATAAACTTTTTTCTTTCGTCTTCTTTCTTTGCAATAATTTCACGAAGATATCTGAAAGATGGGAACAACACAGGACCCAAGAAGATAGCGAAAAATAGAGCTCTTCGGAGCATAATGTACAATTTACAAAATGGCTTCCACGCGCAAAATGTGCAATACGCAAAATCTAAGAAGATCTACGATAGTCGGTCAAGCAGTGCGCGGAATGGGGAGGGATGAAGAGGGGGAGATAAGCTCAAGTTTTTATTTTTCCTTTTCAATATATTCTTCATTGACCCTAATACATTTTTCACTACGTTCGATTAAATTATTTACACCCTCGAAAAAAAAATATACTTCCCTTCAAAATAGGTCGAAATCGCCGCCTTCACTATCAATATTTTTTATCAAATATTATCAAATATTTTTGGTTCGAAGCGCTTTTTTCGACAATAAATAATAGACCGATGAGACTAGATTGGGGCTGTAGGGTTTACAATTTGGAAGCCACATCGGTTAAGGGCAGTCTGCGCAAACCTCTTCTAAAATAGTCTGATGGTTTTTCTTTGTTTCGTAACGAATTTAATCACTGCGCGAGATTCAATTTTCTGCATTCTTGATGATTTCTTCCAAATTGACTTGCTTACCCGGCGATATCTCAGAGGTTAATGACACAATGTGGCTGAACCTTAGTATATATACTAATTATGAGTCACTCAACTAGTACTGTGAAAATGAGTCCCTTCCATTCCACGACTTTTTTGACCGACCCTCGTATGTCGTGTTTGATCATGAATGTAATTCAAATATAAAAAACTTAATAAAAATGAGATGTCAGTAATATAATTCTTAACCAAAATTATTTATGTGAGACGCAATATTTTAATTTTTTTCTTTTTATAGACAAGTGGGCACACGTTATGGTAAGTGTTACCGCCGCCCATGGACACCTGCAACACCAGAGGGTATGCGGGCGCGCCGCCGACCTTGCAAAATCCTATTCACAGCTCTCTTGAAGAACCCCATGTCGTAGCCTAGAAACTAACTAGTTTAGTTTTCAAATGTAACTTTGTGCTTTATTAGAAAAAAATGTTGGCTGTTTATGAATGTTTCTGTACAAACCTGTACATTGCATAGATCCAACGTTTAAGTCAGTCAGTTCTTTTAAATATTGATGAAGATGTTTATTTTAATTGTAGCTAAGTGTGTGTGGTTGTTATTTTGTGTAATGCACATTCTGCATAATGCATATTTTTCGTATTGTACAATTTGCATGTGGAAGTCACTTTGTGTATTGTACATTATACTCTTAAGAGTAATGAAACACTTACTACTAGTGGCTTATTGAATTGCCAATGGTGATATTAGCATTAATACACTGAATAACTTTTTTTCTAAAACTACAGAGGAGCAGCAGAAAGTTGAGGAAGAAGAAGTGAAAGAGAAAAAGGGAAAGAAAGGCAAAGGCAAGAAAGGCAAAGAAAAAGAGGAGATCCCGGACTTTGAAAAGGTATGAATCATTTTATTTCGACTGTATTTTTTAAAATTACGGTTAAATAGTACCTCAAATTAGAATACTTATGAGAATATTCACTGACAATTTCTTTATTTGATGTCGAAATTTCAAAATTGCATAAAAATCTTGATAATTTCTTTTTGTGCAATATTGGAGTGTAGAGAATGAAAAATTCACTCCATACCAAAAAATTGAAATAGAAACGGAATAAATAATCTAATTCCCCCCATAAACCGAATATCTTGAATATCCCCCATTATATGAATAATTACTCCTGCACACATAAACAATAAAGCCTTAAACATAGCATGAGTTAATAAATGAAAAAAATCTAAATCAGATATACCCGTTCTTAAAATTCTTATTATTTATTAACCCCGACTGTCTCAAAGTAGATAAAGCAATAATCTTTTTTAAATATTATTTTGCCCTTGAATTTAACCCTAGAAGGATAACCTTTTTTTTTTAACCTACATTAAACCTAACCGGAACTGGGGAAATCAATAAAACTAGTGGAGATTTTCCACTAGTTTTATTTATTATCTTTATTAACACATTATAACACATTTATTATCTACATTATAATGGTACCGTAGTTTAATAATAAGGCAAAGTAAATAAAAAATCCAGTCTCATACGATTAGAAATCTCATGATCTTAGAAATTACGGTAATAAGTATTAGTGAGCAACTTAACTAATTACGCTGAAAACAAAACTAAAATTTTAAACTTCATTTGCATTTTTTTTTTTCGGAATGGCTAAATTCTCGTGGCCCTAATGGCCTTTCAAGAATCACCGGTCGTGACTTCCTTTGCAACAAAATCGTAACAACGAAATTTAAAAAATGAATACTCGTAACATCATACTCCTAATAATTAAGGTGAACTGATATCAATTATGACATATATTAATATTAAGGTTCAAAGAAACTTATTTATTTAGTTTTCAAAATTGTATATAATATGTATTTATCAGTCATATACGAGATGTTTCAAGTGCCGCGCATTTTTGTGTATAATTAGAATATTCTATAATAGAAGTTGAAAACAATTCACGAGAAGAAGAAGCATTTATAACTGTAGAAGTGAAATCTGGCTGGATGTATACCACATTTCTACCCGGAAGTTTTTGTCTTTTTGTACTTTTCATTCATTTCATCACGAAGCGCTTCAGGAATATGATAACCCTTGAGTATTTGTCAATAGTAATGGAATTAGCAATTCTAATTGTGGAAGTTATGATGAAGTAGATGCTGTGAAGTAGATGAAGTGATTAAGCAGTTCTAGATATCTTTCGAGTGAGGAGCCTCGACTATAGTTTAAAAAAAATATTATTATATCTTGTTCGATATTTTCTAATACTTTCGCAGATTTGTATTCATCGCTGGTCGATTATTGAATCGCTTGCTGTTTGTTTGAATTCACTATCGCCACTCTCCTGAAGACAAGCTTCTATCTGGCTGGTATTCAGTTCCGCCATGGCAGATACTAAAAACCCGAAGAAAATAATAACAAAATGAAATAATAAAACGGCACCAAAATAATGTTGAAAGTATAGCCAAATATATATATATCTATATTACTCACCAAATATATATATATGTGTAACAGGAGTAAAATTTACTCACCACCACAAAACGATGAACGCCTGCACGGAACTGCAGCAACAGATTAACGAAGATAGACGTGGAGGAAGCACTTACGAGCGCTCGGGCGACTATTTTTAAATTCGAAACCAGTACCGTTTTGTTTCGGGTTTGGGAGTAAAATTTACGTATATTATCCTTCTGGGGTTTAACGAACAACCATAAATACTAAATGGGCAGCAAATCGTGATCAACAAAACGTTTGTTTTGTTGTTTACGTTTGTTTACGAATAACTGTAGTAAATAATTTAAAACAACTAACAATGTCAACATGAAATCGACGGACTCCTATATATATAATACTCCTATACATTGTCACCAGAGAATATAACCCATCTTTAAATTTGCTGCTACTTTCAGTAATTTTTTTAGGCACTCATTTAATTATTTATCTTTTTTATTTCGCCTGTAGTCTTTGCTTCTCATTTTCGATCTCGGCTTGAAATAAAATTACCTTTATCTTTACACTGGTGATTACATCATGTATAAACGCTGTATTCCTCTTTGACACGCCGTGTAATACCGGAATATCATAATCATTAATTCAAGCAGTCCTTTCGGTATCCACTGATGGATTATTAATTATTTTCAAAATAAGTTATAATGTACCTGAAACTTATTTACCAGTTACTAATTTTAGAAGAAAATAAGGTACTAAAAAAGATAAAAATCTTATTTCAAAAACACGTCGACTAAGTTTAGAATCTATAAGGTCATGGCTATACGAAACAATTGGATAAATGAATGAATGTAATTATTTTTTGCAAGTTAACAAAATTCCCCGTATCGTAGAGACTGGTTGTTTTCACTCCGATATACTTACATAAGATTACATGTGGAACTATATTTTTAAAATTATCTAATTTTATACTAATTTAGGAACAGAAGTTATGAAGTCCGTCTTTTTATTAATAATAGTAATAATAAAGAATATATTTCGGACATATGCCGATATACATGAAAATACACAAAAATAATAAACATTTAAAAATATGGAAACATTAGAAAGAAATTCATATAAAGAGACATTACACAACGGCAGTGGTATGTGCCCCTGTCCAGTGCCTCAGTATAGGGCAGTCCACCCTCTCCGCCAATGTTGCCAGGATACCGTTGGCGCTGTCTCGCACGCGACGCATCATCGAGGCTATTCCACCACTTAGGATGGACTGGAATCCATCTTTCTTTTTATTTGCTTTTCTTGTCTTGCCATATTTCATTGACCTGACTATTATTTTTACCCTGAAACCCTGCCCATCATTGCACCGATCGCACAGCAATCATAATGTTTAAACAAATTATATTTTATTGTACTTACGAGTATGTATGCCACGGAGTTATAACCAAGGGCTCAACAATAATACTATAGAATACTACCATACCATACCATCTCCCTATGCCTCTCTACCGCTGGATATAGGCCTTTCCCACGGCTCGCCTCCAAGTCATCGATCCACGTAACGAAAGGGCGTCCTACACTACGCTTATATGACTGTACCGCCCACTCTTACGTTCTATTAATCTATTACTATATTGATTCCCTCTATAATTCATTCCATTCTGTATCGAACAACATCTAGCTACATCTGAAAGAACTACAATGTGAACTTATCAGCATACAATTGACGTCGTTTTGATAATGAACACTAGATGGCGCTGAACGGTGACACCTAATACTATGCAATGCAATCAACCCTTTCTGTAAAACAACACGCTGGCTAAACGGGTTGGCGAGTCCACTCTTTCAGAGATGTTGTAGTTCCTCAGCGCTTGTGGTAGCAACGTAATTATCTGTCAGTCGCTTCTTACGACACCCGCGGGAAGAAATTGGGTGATGGTATTCTGTACATATCATCAGCCTGTGTCACTCCACTGCTGTATATACGGTGAACGTAAAAAGCATGGAAACATTCCTACCGCTCGATTATGGCGCAACGAAAAGTGTTCCGCGGTGGGCGGGACTTAGAAACTGTTCCGAGGTGGGCGGGGCTTAAAACGCGACGGAAAGGACGATTTACCGATACTGTTTTTCAATTAAAATGCCTTCTTGTGTGGTAAAGTGGTGTAGGGGTCATCCAGATAATCATCCCAAGGATAGTGGGATCACTTTCCACATGTAAGTACATCCAAGCACGCGGTGCCCAATGGCAGAGCTGTTTGCTTCTTATTAACAAAAGGGCGTAACTATTGTAGCGTACAAGCTAGTAACAACCTCGAATTGTTGCGCGTAAGGTTAATTTTTATGCGGATGATATTTCAGTGTAGTATTACTTTGGTTCCGTGTGGGTACTTTGTATTTGTGTGAGTTGTGGGGCCGATAATCAACCGTGGCTAGTATGAGAGGACTGCTTCCATGTTTTTACGTTCACCGTGTATATAGGCCTCTCACAAGGAACGCCACCACACATGGTCTTCCGCTCTTCTCATCCAGCCACTAGCGGCGACTTTCTTCAAGTCCTCAGTCCACCTGGCCTGAACTATATCTAATTCTATAGAAAAAAATGATTACCTCTCCTATTCGTTCTCACTCCATGACGATTATGCTGCTTGAAAATAAATACAAACGATGCCGATTTTTTTATATGTGCCATAGGGTAGGGTTCCAGGGAAAAATAAGAAGGGGAATAAGAAGAATTGAAGTCTTATTCAACTCCGGCTGTTGTCGTCTTTAAGAAATGCAGGAAACACCTAAGATTATTAATGAGTAAGTTATTTCCTAAAATAAGGTACTTCAACTGTAATCAGCCCTTTTATCGTCTACAGCTGATCACAGGCCTCCCCTCATGCACATTGTCTTGTGCATGAGAGATGTATGACCTTAGAGATGTCGTAGTTCCTCGTGGCTTGTAGTAGCAGCGTTTTTGAGAACATGATATTTTCTTCAAAAACATATTCTTTTACTTTTCACTACACACTAGAACAGCAACACCGCACACTTCACTCGTAAACAGCTGCTAATCGAACCGCTATTGATAGAGACTTACGTGTACGTAAATCGGTGTGAGTGTACGTAAGCGGTGCGAGTGAGTGGTTTGTGTGAAAAAAGTGCTGAATTTTAAAAAGGCGTACAACTAATAATGTTAATTTAAAAAAAAAATCCAGTGTTAAGAGGGAGCTGGTATTTTTCATTTCAAACTGTATAATTCTACACATACAATATCGTGTCGTATAACATAATAATTATCATCATACCATATGTGACGTTATCAGAGCAAAGTGATTATCGGTATGGACATATTGGCTTTGACCTACACTGTCGGCACAACACCACCAAATAGCACAGGAACAGGCACGTACACTTTTCTTTGCACTAATATATATGTAACATATAAAAACCATACGACAGTATGCATTAATAATTACAGAGCCATCTGTTGTCAATTATCCGAAACTATTTCCATAAGTTGACTGTAGATTAATATCCAGAATTTTCTAACTTAAAATTTCGTTGTTTCAAGATTCTGTTTAAATATAAACATGCTCTAACATGTGGTTTTTAAGATAAAGCAATGGAATAATAATAATGAATATTATTTTTTAGGTACTGACAATAATGGGATTGCTTCACTTGACAATGTCACCATAAAAACTCATATAGTCAAAATACAAAGTTTATGATCAACGAATTTGCATTCCCTCATTTTTTATTCCCCCTATCAGCCACATGTAGTTTATATTGATTTGTTAAATCGTGCGGTTGTGTTTTTCATATTCTGTAGATAAAAATAAACAAGAAATCGTATTTATTTTGTCGATATCATCCTGTTACGGTCCCTAGTGAATCACTGAAGGATTTCGGGCCATGATTTTAACTCTTATTGCACCATCTCTGCATTGTCTAAATGTTGACTGGGAGAAAATGCTTCAAAGCACTAATATCGCCTTTTTTCACTCAAAAGACGATAAATAATTAATTAGCGTATGTCTCTCCACTGCGGGATATAGGCCTCTTCCACAGCTCGCTTGAAGGCGGACTTCTTCAAGTCGTCGGTGGTGGACACTAAAGAAGAAATAATTCTTTCTCCAGATTTTTTTTTTATTCTAGAGCATTCGTGTTTCCTCATATTCTACTTTTTTTTCTTCACCGCCGAGACAATAGGAATTGAAGCTAGTGACAATTATATTTGGGGGATAGGATAAAGTGGGAAATGCAATACATTTTACAATAGACTTATGTGAGAATTAAAACAAAATCGAGCATGTGTTTCCACAAATACGCACCGGGACCCCGTAGTAGATTATGGCCCAAATCCGATAGTAATTTATTAGGGGAAGCCTGTACCCTACGTAGAGGCTGATATCGAAAGAATGAGAACAACGTACAATTTAAAAGAGTATCAACTTATTGGAACAATTGTAACAGCCCAAAAATTGGAAGAAGATGAATAAGAAGGAAAGAGAAGCGTGGCTTCTGCAGCAGATAGAAGAATGGAGGGCCCAGAAGGAGGCGGAGAAGTTAGTTGTAGAATCTTTTAGAAGTTTCATGTAGTCATCATTATTACCAATAGATGTAATTTTGTAACCAGACTTTTTATTGTCCATTGCTGGACACTAGCCTTCTGTACATTATCTTGTGCATGAAGGACGAATGGGCTTGAAACGGCACTCTGGCCAAGAAGTGTCGGCAAGTCTACTCTTTTAGAGGTGGTATAGATCCTCAGGACGTGTGGTAGTGGGTTAATCGCCGCGGGAAGACTAGAAGATGGTGTTATTCTAAAGGTCACCAACATCACACGGCCAGTTACTATTAACGCTGTATTGAATCTCATGGCTTTCAAACTTTATTCATCAGTACAATAATAAAGACATTTGAACGCTGATTTATTCATGTGTTCAAATGTTTCCAATCTCGTTATTCCCACGACATCTAGTATTTCTAACAAACCTTATTAACTTCCCTTGATCTGCTGCATTCATATTGGAAACATTAATATAAGATGAAATCATATTTTATCCTCCTCTCCAGGCAAGCCATTTTGGCAGGTGCGAAAGAGAAGCGATTAGCCCTGGCTCGTGAAAGAGCCGAATTGATGGCCAGAGATAATGAACAGCAAGAGATCAGAAGAGATATTCTGGAGAAGACCTGCTCTCTGTTTTCTAGTAAGTTTAAAAATGCATATTTTTTTTTTTTTATAGATTAGTGGGCGGACGAACAAGCGATCCCACAAATAAATATAAATAATAAAAATATTTTTTACATATAAATGACTGTTTTATTGTTATAAACATGTCTCTCGAATCTCATGTAGACTCTTAAGAGAAGACCTTATTCATAACTTGAAAGTCTCTCAGCTACCAGTCCAAAGATGTTTCCAAGTACCTTTGTTGGTTAAAATCTCACACAGGTGGTTTTGAATCGCTCAGCATCTAAAGAAATATTGTGTCTCTCGACGTTGTTGTACCGCTTGTATATTGGGGAATGTTCTGAAGAGCTGTTCAATTTGATGCCAACACCAAACAAACGCCGCAAACGAAGGCCCCGTGTATTTTTGGTTTGTTCATTTCCGTTCTGGAAATTTCGACATCAAGAACATGCCCCGTGAATGACCGGAGACTATAGTCAATAATGACGAATAGAAAGCAATAGTGGAAGCGGATTCATCTCAAAGCAAGTCTGAGTTAACAGCAGCCTTCAGCATAAGTGACTAAACGATATTGATTCATTTCCGTCAAATCGGCAAATTGATGAAGCTCGAAAAGTGGATATCGTATAAGCTTAATGGAAGTCAGCTGCAAACACGCGTCGAAGTTTACTTAGCTTTGGTAAACCGGCACTAAAATTAAGGGATTCTGAATAGTATTAACACTTGTGATGAGAATTGGATCCTGTATAATAGTCGTAAACGTTCGTCACAATGATTGAACCCAGGAGACACAGCCGAACAATATCGCAAACGTAAACTGAGTCAAAAGAAGCTCATGGTGACTGTATGGTGGTCCTGTGCCGGTATTATCCACTGCAGCGTCTTGAGATCTGGCACAGCAATTAATTCAGATATGTACTGAGCTTCGAGTGGTAACTCTCTGTCACCCACCATATTCGCTAGACCTTGCCTCAACTGATTACCAGTTTTTTCGGAATTCTAATAACTTTTTACAGGAGAAAAAAATTCAACACCGATAAGGCAGTGAAAAACGCCCTCAGAGAATTCATCGACTCCCATCCCCGCGAGTTCTATCAATCAAGGCAATCAATCAACTTCAATTGAAACGGACAATACTTCTATTAATTAAATATCTACATATAAATTTTGTACAAAAAGTATATTTGAATTTTGCGATATAAAACGGCAATTTCATTGGTAAGGGCCTAATATAAGCATATTTAAAATGAAAGTGATATGTACGCGTGAATGAAACATCGAGATCCAAAGCAGACTGCGTTTATTTTATAAATGTGTATCTACCTTACACTAATGGTTACTATAATATATTACTATAATACCCGACATAACACTCTCTCCCTCTTATTTACGTTATTAATAAAAGGTGTAAATGGCATATTTACATACCTAAGTATATTAACCTACCGTAATAACAAGGACAGAGTATCTTAAGACTAATTAAATATAATGTTTACCTACTACAAAAGATAAAAATTACATGTTTTTCAACCTTTGCTCACGAAGAAGAGCAGCCTTCCGGCGTACGCGATTTTCTATACCCCCCTGCGATTACGGCGACCGATTGGCTGTGCAGGTCGGTGACAGAACAACCTTTTCACCCGCTAAGTCCGTTTCCTCCATGGGAGACTGTTCTACCTCTTCCTGACTAGGGCCTATAAGAGAGTATCTAGGTTTTCTACATGGCTTAGTCAGCAACTGATCAATATGACGTTTATGAACAGCCCCACTACTGTCTGCCTTCACTGAGTAAGTTACAGGTCCCGAACGCCTTACGATAACTCCTTCTGCCCACTTCGGACTATTCTTTGAATAATCGCGAAGCAATACCGTGTCGCCGGGTGCGGCCGCGCGTAGTGGTACATCACGTGCACTTTGTTCCCGTGTCAGCTGTGCCTCGCGCACGATCTCGGCCGTGTCGGGCCGCAGCAAGTCTAATCTACCGCGCAAACGACGTCCGAACATAGCCACCGCCGGCTCAACCCCTGTTGTGCTCTGCTCGGTATTTCGATACATGAATAGAAATTTACTTAATGCAGTATTGTCGTTTGCATTTTCGCTAGAAGCCTTTTTTAATACCCGCTTTATTGATCGTACTGTGTTCTCAGCCGCCCCATTGCTGGAAGGGTGATATGGCGCAATAGGTAAATGCTTAATACCGTTTTGTTTAAAATATGTTCCCAGTTCGGCCGACGAGAACGGGGGCCGTTGTCGCTCACTATTTTTTTTGATAATCCGAAACGGGCAAAGAGTCGCCTAAAACTATCGATAACAATCGACGCTGAAGTGGAACTTACTCTCTCTACTTCAATCCATTTTGTGTGAGCATCCACTATCACCAAATAATATCGATTGAAATAAGGTCCCAAAAAATCCACGTTGAGACGTGCCCACGGTTCAGCCGGCCACGGCCACGAATGCGGCGGCGCTTGCGCTGGCGCCGCGCGCTGTGCTACGCACGCTGCACACTCGCCGCTCATTCGTTCAATGTCCGCGTCTATATTCTCCCACCAAACATAGTTACGTGCTATTTGCTTCATTTTTACTATCCCGGGATTTCCTTCGTGTATTTCCCGTAATATCGCCTGTCGCAACACTCGAGGTATAATTAATCGATAGCCCCATACTAAACATCCGTGGTCCACATGCAAGGTATCCTTTCTATTAAAGTAGGGCTCTTCCAGTATCGAGTTAGACTTTGATGGCCACCCGAACATCACGTAACCATATATTTTATTTAATAACGGGTCTTTAACCACCTCGGCTTTAATCTGTTTAAAGCTGAGGGGAAATTCCTCTTGGATGAAATGCAAGTAGCTGCATTCGTCGTCTTCTTCTCTTACTCGACTTCGAATCGAGCTAAGAGGAAGACGTGACAATGCGTCAGCGCAGGAATTTCTTTTCGACCTAATGAACTCTATTTTAAAATCGTATGCCGCCAATTTTATGGCATATCTTTGAAGTCGACTGGCAGCCGTAACCGGTATGCCCTTGTTTTCTTCAAAAATGTAGCTGAGAAGACGGTGATCACTGCGTAAAATAAAGTGTCTAGCATATAAATATTGGTGATGTTTTGTTACGCCAAAAAGAATCGCTAAAGCCTCCTTATCTAGTTGCGAATAGTTGCACTCTGCCAGATTTAGTGTTCGCGAAGCACAGCATATCGGCCGCTCGCTCCCGTCCGCGTAGCGCTACGAAAGCACAGCTCCGAGCCCATATGGACTACTATCAACTGATAAAATAAGTTGCAAATTTGGGTCATAATGTGCGAGCACCGGAGAGCTACTTAACACTTCTTTATTTTAACAAAACTGTTTTCACATTTATCACTCCAATGCCATTTTACATTTTTCTTTAACAGATCGTATAACGGTTTCAAAATGTCGCTTAAATTAATACAGAATTTCGAATAAAAATTAACAAGTCCCATAAAACTTCTTAATTGTGTGATATTGGTTGGACTAGGAGCCGATACAATAGCTTTAATTTTTTTTTCGTCGGTGTGTAATCCATATTTGTCTATCTTGTAACCCAAATAAGTCACAGCCTCTTTAAAGAACTGACACTTTGAAAAGTTTATCCTAAGGCCGTTTTCCTTCAATCTTTGCAACACATTCCTTAAATTAACCATGTGACTAGTCTTACATTTTCCAGTTACGCAAATATCATCCGCGAACACTGCCGTAAACGGTAATCCACTCAGGGTCTCCTCCATTATTTTTTGGAAATTCTCGGGTATACACTTAATACCGAATGGTACCCGATTATAAATGAACGTACCCACATGAGTGGTGATAGCCGTTAACGGCCGTGAATCTTCATTTAACACACATTGTTGAAAGGCGTTCGATAAGTCCAGTTTTGTATACAATTCACCTCCACCCAATGTCGCAAATAAATCCTCGATCCGCGGCAGAGGGTAATGAAAGTCTTTTAAAAGTGGATTAATGGTGACTTTATAGTCCCCACAAATACGAATATCGCCATTAGATTTAACCACCGGTACGATCGGCGTACCATAATCCGACCTATCAACTTTATAAATAACCCCCTCCCTCTGCAGCCGATCGAGTTCTCGCTCGACGCGTCCGCGCAGTGCCAGCGGCAGCGGCCGCGCTTTCACAAACACAGGGGTTTTGTCCTTCAGATGTAGACGTATTTGAGATTTGAATGTACCTAATCCTTCAGCGAACACTTCAGGATATTCGCTTTTTAATGAATCTGCTAATGAATTACCTCCGGCTACGTAATGGTGACTGCTAAAAGTATCAACAAATGATAAATTTAATTTTCTAAACCAGGTTCTACCCAGTAGTGGTGGACCCCCATTTTTAATCACATATAATTTTAACGGTATCGTTTGACCTTTGTATGTCACATTCACCATTATGTATCCCAGTGTCCGAATAACGCCCCCAGTGTAAGATTTAAAAGTTAATACCTTGCTAATTATGCGCACTTTTGTTTTGTTCGCACCGAGAACATTTTGTTGTGAAATTCTTCGGATATCGCAGAAATTTTGCTTCCCGTATCTACTTCTAACTTCAGCAACACATTTTCCACATACAATCTTATAAAGTAGGGGCCGTCATCATGGCATTCCTCGTATTGACCTTTACTATTATCTTTCATATTATAAAAATTACAATCATTTTCAGATGTTTCTGTATCCTCTAGATAAAACTGACCTTTAGACTTCCTTTGCGCCGCATTGCCACTAACACGTTCTTCGTTACGCACACAAACAACCTTTAAATGACCTTTTTCACCGCACTTGTCACATGAATAATTTTTATAACGACACCTGCCCTCCGGATGGCCCGGCTTGCCGCAGCGCGCGCACGCCCGACCGCTGCGCGGTTGCGAGCCGCCGCCGCCACCGGCCGCGCCGCGGCCGCCGACCCTGTGTAGGCCGTCTCCATTGTTGCCGGTCACTCCGCTCGCCGGCTCAGCAACCGGGGCGCTCGCCACATTTGCGTGCCGCTCCGCTGCCTCCAGGGCGAGCGCGAGTTCCACCCCTCGCTTATAATCGATATTCTTTTCGGCAAACAGCCTCGACCGCATTTCTTCACTATGTAGACCTGACACGAACTGATCACGCAGATTGATTTCAAGCGGTGATCCGAAATTTCAGGTTTTAGCCAAATGTTTCAAACTGTGTAGATAGGACCGAATACTTTCACCTTGTTGCTGCTTTCTTTGCCTAAAGATGTGCCTTTATGCTATTTCTGATCTCTCTGGTTCCAAATGGTCCTTAACCAGCTTCACTAAACCTTCAAATGTTTTATCTTCTGGCTGATCGGGTGAGCATAAATCGCACATTAAATCGTAACACTCTCCACCGACCAACGTCACCAAAGTGGCCACTTGCAAATCACTTTTGATGTCGTTCAAAGTCATAAATTGTTTCACACGACGAATATAAGTATCCCAGTTTTGTGTACTTATATTAAAGCATTCCACTTTACCGATGGGCATTTTGTAATAGGTATTAACGTGCCGAAAACAATTATTATTTAGATCCTCGTCGCCAGTGATATGTACGCGTAAATGAAACACCGAGATCCAAAGCAGACTGCGTTTATTTTATAAATGTGTATCTACCTTACACTAATGGTTACTATGATATATTACTATAATACCCGACATAACAGAAAGTAAGACCAAAATTAGAGAAAAATAACACATAGGGGAAAACCGGGTAATGCCGGTCAGGAGGTAATGACGGTCATTACAATTTCATTCGTATTATTGCGTTCCCGCGCATGCACACGTAAAAAGCGGGTGACGTGACTATACCCCGCGCCATGGCACCGACCGCCGCTCAGTTCCCAGCACACGTTTAGAATGTATCCACGTCAATTGTTTTCGCGCTAAATTAGTGTAAATTTTCGTCGTCAGACAATAAGAGGTGAGCGTTTCTTTTATTACGTTTCTTACATTATTAGTTATATTGTTCTAGTCTAATTATCAAACATTTCAATTAATCTTAGATTTTGAACTTGTCTTAATAGGTTTTTAACCTAACAATGTTTTTACGGAAATGTTTCTAGGCGGGCAATGCCGGTCAAGCTGACCGGTATTAAAATTAGTAAAATTAGTACATAGTCCGTTTTTTTTTTGCTTATTTTAATTTTTGTTTATTATTTCAGAATGTCCAAAACACGAAGCAAACCACGTTCAAAGGCATCATGGAGTCAAGATCAGTTACACAAAGCTTTTAAACTAGTGGATGAAGGGAAACCGATTAGAGAAGCAGCTCGATCTATTGGCGTGCCATTTTCAACGCTTCAAGAAAGACTGAAGAAGAAGAACTGTGATAGCCCACAGCTGGGAAGAAATCCAGTCTTCACAAAGGAACAAGAAGATGAAATGGCTGCCCAGGTTAAGTTCCTAGGGAAAATATTTTATGGCTACACTTCTCTTCAGATTAGAAAAATGGCATATGAATGTGCTGTAAAAAATAACATTAGGCATAATTTTAATAAAACTCTTGAATTAGCTGGCAAGGATTGGCTCAACGGATTCATAAAAAGGAATCGTTTGTCCATCAGGAAAGCTGAAGGCATGAGCCTGAATAGAGCCACTGCCTTTAACAAGAATGAAGTTGCTCTATTTCTCAAATTTCTTATAGAGCTAATGGAAAAATATAAGTTTCAGCCAAGGAACATATGAGGACCCCAGAGGTCAAGGGGTCTAAGTGACATTTTCGAAAAAATTGAGTTAGATGCAGTAACAGACTGTTAAAATACTATTCTTTTTAGTGGTGAGGAAATCCCAGTGATTTCCCTGACAGGTGCTGCTACCTAGTGTGTTGCCCCTTCACCACTAGTAGTGCACGCTAACACTGCTATTGTTAGTATCTACTATAATAAACAATAGATAGCTACTAACAATAGATAGCTAGTAATAAACAATAGATAGCAACTAACAATAGCTATCTATTGTTAGTACTAATTAGAAGCAAATGGCCAAAGTGTTGGCCTAAAATGGTCAAAACAAAAAAAGAAAAACTTTCCCTCTTACAAAATTTTGTTGACTTTAGGTTCAATTATCTCAAAACATAAATTTTGTCACTTAGACCCCTTTACCTCTGGGGTCCCCATATATAATGTAGACGAGACTGGAATCTCTTCAGTTCAAGACCCTAGAAAAGTTGTGACCGAAAAGGGACAGAAACGCGTGGGCTCTATAACTAGCGGAGAAAGAGGACAGACCGTCACAGTCGTGTGTGCTGTGAATGCTACTGGAGTGTACGTCCCTCCAATGCTAATTTATCCACGTCAGAGACATTCAACTGCATTAGAAGCGGATGGACCGCGTGGAGCTGTCTACCGATGCTCACAAAATGGGTGGATCAGTGAGGATCTATTCGTAGATTGGCTGAAACATTTTGCAGGTTTCACCAAACCTTCAGAAAATGAACACATATTGCTTGTTCTCGACAATCATTGCAGCCACATCTCTTTGAGAGCATATGAATTTTGCAAAAGCAACAACATAGTTATCATTACCACCACATGGCTCGCATAGAATACAGCCTCTGGATGTTTCCGTCTACGGTCCACTTAAAGCTGCTTACAAACAAGAATGTAACCTTTTCATGAAGACTCAATTGGGAAAGAAGATCACACAAAATGATCTCGCCTCTCTGTTAAAAAAGCGTTTCAAAAAGTAGCAACCATCCCAAAGGCTGAAGCAGGTTTTGCTGCTACAGGAATATATCCTCTAAACCCGGAAGTGTTTACAGACGACGATTTTGTGGCTGCTGAAATTTTAAACAGCGACGAAGTTGTAGTTTCGGGAGAAAAAATACGAGACCGAGATAATAAAACCCCGGATGCCCAAATAATATAATTTACTGAACCGAGTGATCCATCAACTCATCACCAGACGAAGTCATCAGAATCGCCATCACTTCTTGTTGATGAAATCGAACCAGCCCCAACAAATAATGCAACAACGACTTCCAAAATCCTGCAATCGACTAACAATTTTTATAGCAATCCCGTTCCTTCAATTTCAGGAGTTCATAAAACTACCGCTAAGGATCTTCTGCCGATGCCAAATAAGTCAAGAGACAAAAAGAAATGTGTATCTCGCAAACATCATGCAACAGTCTTGACAGGTACTCCCAACAAAGAAGCTCTGATCGAGAAAGAAAATAGAAAAATGACAAGAGAGAAGACAAGATACTGATGCTGATGAGGACTTGGATAATAAATGTATAATCTGTGACGATTATGGACAAAATAACGAACTTTGGTATATGTGTGTGCTATCTGGGCTCCCGCTGATTGCTCCGGGTATGACTCTCCTGAGAGCTATATCTGCGACTTATGCCTGAACAAAGCTTGACCGGTATTACCAACCTAGTGACTGGTAATACCTGCCATGGTGTTTAATACCGGTCAAAGCCGTATTTTTTTTAAATATTGATTACGTCAAAATTTTATTACTTATTGATCTCAATGATTGTGATTATGTTAGAAGAATACTGAAAGTTTAATTAGTAAAAAGTTTAATAAACAAATATTGATTAATAGCTGATTTGTGATTATTTCTCCTTAAGTGACCGGTAATACCCATTCTTCCTAAGTTAAGACTCATAAAGTCGTTTTCGGCCAAAGTGTCATTTAATGACTTTTCGCTCTACGCGATCGATTACCATGTTAAATGTTAGATTTTATTTATTATGATGTTTCATTGCGTGTGTACAAATAAATGTTTTTCTTTATTTATTTTCAGAGTTCGAAAGACAGAAGATTGATTTCGAAAATAAAAAGCAAGTGGAAGCTGAAGTAAGAATAACACCAAACTTTCCCTTGTCGTTTAGTTCCACCAAAACGAAACGTTATTGATATCTACAATAATTCTACAGGATTTTTTATATAGAAAAAAGCTGCCAGGGGAGCAGACAGTCTATCTGGTTATCATCGCTCATGGACATCCGGGATACATGCCAACATCATTTAGAAATTTGGCTTTTGACGGCAATGGCATTTGCGTTTGACAAATTTGACGGAATTTGTCACGTCATACGCTACCTACCTTTGGAGATTCAAGAATCACAGTCAGAAAAAAAGATTAACGGAGGTAGGGAAGAAAGGGAAATAGGAAATGGCATCGTTTTAAATCTCATACCGCTTTCCACATTCTTTTGTATTAGAGAACGGGACAAAATGCTATATTGAATGCGTTGAATTTCAATCTTTCAATTTTTTCAAATTTCAATCTTCCCATCCCGCTTCCAGTTAGGATCGTAATGGATTCTTTTACCAAATCATGTTTCCTGTTATGACTGATACTGACTGATCTATGGCTGATGTGCATTGAAGTCAGTAGCTGCTTAAGGCGGACTTTCCTCGTCTGTCACCACAGATATAAAGGGATAAATAACGCAAGGCATCAGTCACTGAATGCCCGGAATTGACGCTAAGCTCCTACTTCTCATTCTCCTCGTACAGTCTGCTCCGACGCATGTCACATGTCGTTTTTACAAAACACAAAATGTCTAATTGCGCTATAATCAATTGTAAGAATTCGTCTTCAGTGTTGAGCTGATTCGAAGGAGATAACTCGTTTCATCGGCAACTGGTTTGCCGTAACTACAGTTTACTCGTGACGTCACACGCGCGGTTTGCATGCAACGTCACAAACTTGCGTCGTCCAAGTAAAGTGTTGAGTCTGTGTATTGACTTAATTTAAAAAGAAATTGGGCCGCTCTTTAGATGCTACAGAACCCTAAACAGTAGTTTTTAAAATGTCTGTATGTTTGTTTGAGTATCACGTAAAAACTACTCAACGGATTTTCATCGGGTTTTCACTAATGTATAGCTAAGTATCCAGAAGGAAAACTGGTATATGTGTAATCTTCATATGACACAAAGAAGTTGAGTTATAGAGGAAAATAAAAAAATGTCTTTTAATAGAATTATTCAAAAAGTACTGGATGAATTTTCATCCGTGAAATTCGTCATGTCGGTGCTGTTGCAGATGTTAAAAATATTTTACAGCTGCTTAGTCCACGCGAGCGATGCCGCAGGCAGAAGCTAATTGCTATAAAATAATAATATTGTAAGGCCACTTGTTAAGGTCACAATTTTCCGCCGTGAAAATGTACGGTTTTCTTCCGTGAAATTCTAAGGTACGGCTCGAACCACTTGCTGTATGCACCGTGAAAACTGACAGAGATATTCCCATTTGTATGGGGCAGCCATATTAAAAAATGGCGGAATAGGAAAAATATTTCAAAATCAGTAAGTAATCAGTAAATCAAATCAATCAATTTTTATCCGAATCGGATGAATTTGAAAAATGGCCGCTATCTTGTATTCTCCATCTTGGAAAGAAAAATTCACCCAGTGTAAGAATATCGACATGCCCCATCATATTAGTTCGAGGACCAATCCGTTATCTATAACCGTTTGGGAAAATTCTAAATTTGTACGGTGGCCATCTTGAATCTGCCATTTTGAATTTTACGCAACTAAGTTATTCTAATCACGCGTTAAGCGGCTCTCGCGTACTTGACAGTTTTTGGGTTTTCGTCACTAAGACTTGTCCTACGTGCAAGGTTCAATGTGCACACGTTGACCGTACAAATTATTTTATTCCAGTGGGCGCAATACCTTCGCTGCGATGGTCTTCCGGACCCGCGAGTAGTTACGCAAATGAATACCTACCTACATCTGTGGCAGCAGAACGTGGTGTGCGATGACGATGAACTGGATAGACGGTGTTCTGCAGTTTTACCCGTAAGTTTTGCCGTTTCACGTCACCCCTCTCACAGAAAACTACCTTGAATAGTACTGCATTTCCCACTTTATCTTATTTCCCTAATGTACATACGTGTTTCAGTAGTGAGTGAGATGTGCCAGAGCCCATTCCCGTCCTATCCCTC
Source organism: Sesia apiformis (assembly GCA_914767545.1). Taxonomy (NCBI): domain Eukaryota; kingdom Metazoa; phylum Arthropoda; class Insecta; order Lepidoptera; family Sesiidae; genus Sesia; species Sesia apiformis. The sequence goes on from OU611976.1 coordinate 5,094,038, forward strand.
CCCATTTTTTCAACCCTTTCTCTAAATCCATTCCTATATCTCCGAAGGTAAGCAGCGAAGATATAAAAAAATACAGAGTTTAAAAAAGTGAGCTATTGGAACAAATATTACAACCTACATTAGGGTGCTTCTTATTTTTCGACTTTTGAAATATAACCGTGTCAACCCGCCATTTGCTTCTATCACCTCAAAAACGAACCTGTGATTTTTTTTAATTTTTCATATTGCGTTTTAGGGGTCGCTACCGCGTGTCAAAGTTTGTAAAAATAATAATATAATTATCTACAACTTAATGTACGCAAAACAAGTCAATTCATTATTTAACTGTAAAAAAACGGTACTGCACGTCGCCGTCGTCCTCGCATGATTCCGAGGCAGTACGCTCTTACCCCACTCCTCCTTTTCCCACTCAACCTATAGCACGCGTCTGGCGCGTCTTGACAAGCTAGTAACCGATGCGCTGTGATAGGGAGTAGATGGGCGTTTTCGTCTTGCCACGCATCGCATTTTGTGATAACATGGCATCCTCCTCTAGATCGCTTTTAACGACTAGGAACAAAAGAAATATTTGGTTAGTAGGACAAACATCAGATCGCTTGATTCAAAGTAAGTTGCCGACGACAAAAGAAGTGCTGAGTTTATTCTTTCACTTCAAAATCGAAATGAAGCAAACTAATCGCAGTTCGGCGAATTCTACTGCTTCAGACGTGATGGCATTGTGGGAACGAGCGAGCATTCCGACTAAGTTAAAAAAGGACGTCATAAAGAAGATAGAAAACAAGTTTATTGAATGGCAAAAATTAAAAAAAAAAATAAAGAAAACAAAATCAAACGCTCTGAAGGCCTACAGAACAAAGAAAAGAAATGGCAAGATAACTTGGAAGACCTGTTTGATATAGCTCACGCTGATGCTTTAAGCAAGATCTCCATTGACGAAGACAGACAATTTTTAATTGCGCAAAGGAAAAAAGGACGCCCTGGTATAATAGGGGGCGTGGACAAAATTAATTTTAAAAAAATGTCAAAGAAAGAGGAAAAACAAGCTCGTCTCCAACGGCTATTGGATAAAGAAAAAAGCTATACTGAATCCCTAAGAGAAAGGTGTGTACTGTCTTCGTCCACCACCAGCAGTGATGACGAAAAAAAAAAGTTCGGCGTCGGAAATTTCAGTGAGGGCACGACCTTCGACATCAGATCTACCCCCACCTAAACGGAAACGCGGCACGAAGAACCTCGTGGATGAACGATTAGCTTCAAGCCTCGACTTTGCTAAAATGAGCGACAGGAAAGCAACTGTTGTTTTGACATCAACGCTCAAAGGTGCAGGAACCGATCCCTCAGAGTTCAATGTCAATTCATCGTCAATTCGTCGCCAGCGTATGAAGCAAAGGCAAAAGGTAGCCCAATCATTGAAGAATGATTTTAAGGCAGATATTCCTCTTACTATTCATTGGGATGGCAAATTGATCGAAGATATAACAGGGCACGAAACAGTAGATCGCCTACCCATTCTAGTATCCGGGCAGGGTGTGGAACAACTTTTGGCAGTTCCCAAACTTAGCCACGGAACAGGGGCGGCGTGTGCTTCAGCTGTTTATGACACTATTCTTTCCTGGAACTTGAGCGACAGCATAAAATGCTTGTGCTTCGACACCCCTGCGGTCAACACTGGTTTAAGAGGTGGTGCTTGCATCCTATTAGAGCAGAAGATGGAAAAAGATGTGCTTTGGTTTGCCTGTCGTCACCACATAATGGAGATAATGCTAGAAGCAGTTGTACGTGAAGCACTAGGTCCGTCAAGTGGGCCAGAAATATTGATTTTCAAACATTTTAAAACTGCTTGGCCTAATATTGATCACAACAAGTTCAGCACAGTTTCTTCGAACCCTGATGCTTTGAAATGCGTAAAGAATGAATTAAGGAGCACAATTTTATTCGCTGAGAAACAGCTCAACGATTATCAACCTCGGGAAGATTACAAGGAGTTGCTGAAGCTTACAATAATTTTCCTGGGAGGCGTGCCGAACAAAGGGATATCATTCAGAGCTCCAGCAGGCCTTCATCGTGCACGATGGATGGCAAAAGCAATATATTGCTTTAAGCTTTTCATGTTTAAGGACCAGTTTAAATTGACAAAACGGGAACTGAAAGCAATTACCGAAATTTGTGTTTTCGTTGTTATCATTTATGTTAGATGCTGGTTTCAAGCTCCTGCGACAAGTTCAGCTCCAAGAAACGACTTATGGCTTTTAAAAAAGCTTAAAAGCTTCGAGAACATAAACAAAGCCATGTCCAAAAAAGCCCTGACAAAGTTCCTAGGGCATTTGTGGTATCTTTCCGAAGAACTTGTCGCACTTGCTTTTTTCGATGACGACGTTTCTTTTGAAACCAAACAAAAAATGGTGACCGCGCTGAATGAGGAAGGTTCAGATTACAGCCCCAAGCGAATTAGCCTGGATGTAAGTCACGTTGCTGAAAAAAATTTGGAGGATTTTGTGTCTAGCAACACGTTAAGATTTTTTAGAATCCTTGGAATTTCGTCCGCATTTTTGAAAAAAGAAGCTCATCTTTGGGACGAAGATGAAGACTACAAAGTTTCTAGAAACATTATACGTTCAATGAGAGTAGTGAATGACATTGCCGAGCGTGGCGTAGCATTAATTGAAGAATGCAATAAATTAATTACTACAAACGAAGAGCAAAAGCAATTTCTTCTTTTGGTCGTGAAAAATTTTAGGCAAAAGTACCCTAATACTAAGAAAACTACATTGTTAGCATAAAGTACTTAGCTTTTTTCGTAAAAGTGGTTCGATTTGTGTAACATTATCCATTTTGTAAATGAATACAAAATATTTCAAAAATATAATTATTTTTTTTTCATCTGTTGGTAGCGACTCCTAAATATTATTTTAAAAATGCAAAAAAAATAATGTAAATGTTTTTTGTATCTTAGATCAAAATAAAAAGGTGACGCGCGATATATATAAAAAATTTTTTTTTTTGCCCAAATAAGAAGCACCCTAACCTACATACAAAACTAATATGTCGTTGGATAGGGTTCGTAAAACTGAACTTTAGTTTACTAAACACTTATTTTCTAAAACATATGAAAACTAACGAAATCGCCCTTTCACCACTTCATATATAAACATATTTCGCATAATACCTAGCCAATTAATTTATCACAGATGCTAGAAATGCTGGAAGAACTCGTGGCAAACTCAAGACAATTTACGGCTCTTCGAGCACAAAGCTACAATGAAGTAAGTATTTTGTGCTCTTACTCGTATGTCAGAGCTGGCGTTATCAAAATACAAATCAAGTGTTTACCATATCATCAGCCTATGTCTCTCCACTGCTGAATATAGGCCTCTCCCAGTGTTTAATACATGCTAATCTAAACTAAAATCAGTGCCAGCACACTTCGAAATCAGTGTTTGTGATCAGAGCTAAGAAATCTAAAAAGCAATGATCGATAAATACTTTGGGCGGTCTCCAACGAGCTCCAAGGATGTCCCACCTAAAGTGTTTTATATCGGAATTATTTCAACAAGGCAACCTTTAAAATCAACAGTCCTTGAACGAATTATAATATTAACCGGTACACACTGCATTCACAGATACAATTATTGACACCTCTACACAAGACATGATTTTCATTAACAAGTGAATTAAAATTTATCAAAACCTATACGGTTAGTAAATTTAAAAATTACCAAAGCAAATATCTGTTCGATCTTTAAGCAAGTATTTGTCCAATAGAGATCGAAACTTGAATTATTTAAAGAGAAAGTGACAAAAGTTGATTCTGAAGTTGGTACATAATTTTATAATCTTTCCAAAGGTGACTGGATTCGTAAATGTAAGTAACAACTCTGTATATTCATAAGTCTACTCTTAACAAATTACTATCAGGGTGTAGAAGTGTCATCACATTAGATGACTTACATTACTTCTTGCAAACTATCAGGTGACGCTCGATATTATATTAAAAGGCAGCAATGTACTTCGCATAATTTGTTATAGTGGCACTTCCGAAGTGCTCCGATCAAATTCGAGATACGCCGATGAGACTTCTTTAGATGATTGTATTGTACCTATATGTAAAAAAAAACAGTTTTTATTTTCTTCTTTATTTACAAAGAAGAGAGGTTTTTGATGATAATTTTAATGCATCAATGTAACCAACAGCCCTATCAACTTAATCTTTCGTTATATTCTTAAATTATTTAGGTTCGTCTGGCCCTCCGAGGGCAACTAGCAACAGCCATAGAATGCGCCTCCTACACACTCCTCAGAGACTTGGAGCGTTGTCTAAAGTGGGAGTCCATCAAGTTAGCCATCTACGAGAGGGAGTTCAAAGGCATGAGGCTTAATCTGTGGGTAGCTGTGAAAATGCCGACTAGGAAGCCGAAGCCAGTTGAGTCGGAAAAGTACGTGTAAACATTATTTAAATTTAACATTTGAGATTTTCGAACTTTTCCCACATATGTATCTATTTAAACGGGTCTCAACGCGTATGTTTACCGTATTTATTATACTCGACGTTTCGGTTGAGTTGCAGCCACCGTGGTCACGAGCTGACTGGAGAGGCGGGTAGTTCACGTCGAGAATTGCGAGCAGTTTCATCAACTACCCGCATTTATTCCTTCATAGTCCGGAATCAGAAGTAGAACAATTTGTTTGAGAGTTTGATTGAGAGTTTGTAAATTCTTTATTACAGTGAACCAGTGGAACTGTCCTTCCCAGCTATGAAAGTGGGTGTGGTATTACCAAAGATAATCAACGCGTCTTGCGTGTGCGTGCGGGGCGCAAAATCTATGATCGATCTACTCAGTGAAGGATCGAGGAGCTTCTCGGTGACTGCTGATATAGCTAACAGATATGAGGGTAAGAGAAGATACTTTCCACTTATTAACCGAAAATAGGCAGATTTCGATATATCTATACAGCCGTGACAGTAAGAGGTAACAAAGCCGCTACCACAAACCCTGAGGGACTATACCACTTCTAAAATAGTGGACTAGTCAACCCGCTTGGCCAGTGTGACGACAAAACAATGTGCATAAGGAAGCCCATATCCAACAGTGTATACCAAAAGGGTTGGTTGCATTGCATGTGGAAAATAACGAAATGTACCTTCCAACTGGCGCTGACACCGGTCTGTTATTTCTTCTCCAGACCTGTTCATTTTCAACGTAAAAGAGCACATGGAAACTTACAAACTGAAGAAGCAGCAGGACGAAGTACGCACCAAGTTCTACAAGGAGATCAACGCCAAGATCAGAGAGTTGGAGCAGTTCTTGAAGGCTAATCCGTGAGTTTCTTTACTGTACTTTACTTTCTTTACTTTATGAAAGAGCGAATGAATATGTACATTAATGGTGAATGATTATGTGAATGAATGAATGAACGGAAGAATGAATTAATGACCCAACGAATAAATAAATAACATGTATTGTAAATTGTATGTATTTTCTTTTGTAACATTTGTGTGTAGAATGGCCTAAAGTTAAGTTTAGAAAATAAACTCAATGGCCCACATTAGAATGTCCTATGTGTAGTTCCACAGACACGTACAAACACACGCACACACCCGAACAAACATTCGTCTTTAAAGAAACTGATATCCGACCGTAAATCGTACCTCCTTTGAATGAGTAAATGAATAATGGATAAATGTGTGAATTGACAAATGAATAACTAATAAAGGCTGACAATCATAAATGGGATCCATAGTTTTAGCACGGTCTGTATAATTCATATATATTCTATCAGTCAAATATTCTAAATATTAATTTTTTTCTTCATACATGGCTATGGTGCAATTAGCACGTTCCGCCAGTGTCAAGTTTTCTTCGTAATAAACAATTTCAAACTCTAAAACTTATCTTGTCAACGTGCAGTCCCGTCGAAGTAAGTCAGGAGTCGCTCAGTAAAGCGATAGTAGTTTTACTGAGGACAGAAGAGGACTCCTTGAAACACGCGGAGCAGTCCCATGCTTTTATTTGATTATCACAAACATTACGCATGAAAAAAAATCTTTGAAGTTTAATCTATTAAACCACCACAAAATGTCTCGTACACAATTTTTACAATAATCAAACAAAAACCTAACTTCACTTCTCGATTTCCCGCCAGAAAGTCCCACTCTATTCTTGTCAAATTTATTTACCAGATACACAAAAAATGAAGAGGAAAAAGAACAGTTGGACAATTTGAACATGGCCGAACCGCCATTTCTGCCGGACCCGAGAACTTTTATTGGGGAACAAAACGGTACGAAATCATTTTAAATGACATTGCGTATCTCCCACTTTTCTTCTCTTTAGAATAGCACCAGCCCAACTCTTCCCGTGGATGTCGTGACGACTAAAGGATGACGAAGCGACTACCACCAAGGCCTGAGCAACTGCTCCACCTGTACAATAGTGGACTCGCCAACCCGTTGACAGTGTCTCGTTGTAAGGCCATACATCCCTCGTGCACAAGACAATGTGCGTGAGGAAACCCGTATCCAACAGTGGATGTTTATATTTATTTAAGAGAAGGAAGAAGGAGACAAAGAAAATAATTAGGGAATTTATAGGGATGGGTGTCTTAACAGACAATATCTTTGATTACAGAATTAGCCTTCGCGAAATACCTCAAGACCTGCATGACCAGAACTCGAGCTGGAGAGATCAACTTACGTAAATATCGGTATGTAAAATTACACTTCATCACTATCATATGAATATGTGTGTACCATCTACAGATAGATTACGAAAACATTGCCCATCGGCTAATCAGGAAACACCCAAATTTCAATAGAGAAGATGGTTGGCAAGTACCACAGGCTTGGGATCCACTTATAAAATTAATTAAATCCCAAGGCCAATGCAATACTGCAAGACCTCTGGACAACGTGAGCGAATACTGCATGCATAGGGAATGTTATGATTAAAAAAAATTTCAGACGGTAGTTCAAATAATTTCTTAATAACTCAAGTGACAAATAAAATCAATTAGTCACCCCGTGACCACGTGACCACGTCCACTGCAAAGTGTTCGAAACGTCGAGATATAAATAATGTTAAATATACGCGATTTAAACCGTTCAAAGTTGTTTAATTGCTTTGTTTAATTTGTTTTATACCTTTTCCTGTAGAATCAGTCCAACCTTTACCTGTGATATGTGACGTATGTACATAAATTTCATCCATATATACAATTTCTCTTCCTTCAGATGGAAATACTTCAATTGAATCTAAGAATTTTATCCGTTTCAGTCTTATATCATCCTTTTCCATCAAAACTTTCATGTTGCTGTTAGTTTCAATGAGCCGAAAACCCAACTGATGAAGAATTTTTCGTAATTTACTCTCGCATCCTTTGAAACCAATGGCTAACATTATTTTCAGTTTTATAAACTTGACTTGTGTGTCGGCGCTTGCTTAAACTTCAAATGAAAAGTAAGCATCATTCTTCTTACAAAGGAAAAGTCAAAATCGTCGATATTCAATAAGATTTTTTTTTTCGGTCCACCTTGTTTTTGAGTATCTGATGAAATCGAGCTGTCGTCATGACCTCTTACAATTTCACAGATCCTTGTACGGCAAAGGCCAGTTGCATCACGAACTCTTTGTTGTATCTTGTTAAAATAGTTTTTCTCGGGCATATTTTTAAATTTTATTCGTTCAGATAAATAAAGATATATAATAAAAATAATTTCAACGGCATGTTCATTTATGGGTTTTCCTTGTCTTGAATTCTTCGGCATCTTTATGAAAATGACTCCTAAAGGATAATAATGTGGCTTTTTAAGGCGTTAGTGAAGGATTTTGTCATCCATCACAACATCATTACATTGACAGAATACCTTTTTGAAAAATAAGTATATAAAGCTATAATTAAAAGAAGGTCGGTAACAGTTATCGAAAGCAAATATATGTATTATCTATTGAAAAAAATATTTTGGAGATATTAGTAGCTCTATTTATAAATTCGACGTTTACCCAAGATACCCGAATATTCCCAATGGCCAATGTTTTCGTTCAAGATCTGTACCTTTGATTAAATATTTATTAATTGTGAGTATTATTAATTGTGAATCTTATTTATTGAAAAGCTTGTCTGACAGAGATCGCTGATAGCGATGAGACCGCCTTTTGTCGCACACACATACATACATACAAGATTTATGGAACTAGAGAAGATAAAGATAAATAAACGAAAACTATGTCCTCTATGATCTCGCTATGTCTCTCCAATATTGACTAATATATCTTAAAGATCTTGTGCATTTAGCATCACCTGTCGGACATATACTGGGATTCCGTCAAAGACTAATTATAAAGGAACTTCTTCTAGAATCTGTGGTGGTATCCTGAATCTGGATTTGATAACTCTTCCGCCGCAACCGAAGCGAATGAGGGGCGACGTCGAACTGTCTACATGTATGTAGTATAATAGTTATTTAGCAAAAAATTCACTCTTATAACGTCCCACTGTGGCATGTAGAGAGTCACTCTTCCCTTAGAGGCTTCCCGTAGAGTCACAAGAAGGTTATAGAAAGAAAGAGAGAAGATAATATTTATTTGTTGTTGTAAACACAGTTGTTGAGTATATTGCGTGCCGCGACAACAAAATGGAACTGACTCAGCAAACGCTGCAGATAATCCACAGCACTGATATTCTGTCGGTGCCTATTTGCTCTTCTGTCCTCAGTAAACCTACTATCGCTTTACTGAGCGACTCCTGACTTACTTCCGACGGGACTGAACATTGGCAGGATACGTTTTAAACTTTGAAATTGTTTATTACGAAGAAAACTTGACACTGGCAGAATGTGCTAATTGCATCATTGCCATATGTGAAAAAAAAAGAAAAACATTTTCAACCAAACTTTAACATAATTTATTATAATCTATACATCTAAAATTAAGCTAAGGAGACATTCTCGTTCTGCTTCAACTTCGGAGTGACGAGGCTTTTAGTGAGTCGCCTCCAGAACTGTGTTCGTTCTGACTCTTCCTTCGGCCAGACTATGTAAGTCTTAGTCACCATGAGGTAGTGGAGAGTATTCGGCCGGAGGCGACGAGGAATGTCCTCAATGAGGATGAGAATTAGGTCTTCGCGGCGGGTCTCGAGGAGTCTGTAATGATATTTTTATTTATTTACTAATACAATTCAAACTACTACAATTACATGCTAATAAATTGATTAACTAACAGATAATTATTAAGTACAGACTAATGTTATGAAACTCTGTCTCCCGAACTAGGGTAGACCTGTATCTGAGGAGCCAGTACCTTCACAGAAGTGAGGTCCATCCGCATTTCCTCGATACGGAGGTGTCGCGTACTGTTCGGTCCAAAAATCATTTTATACCGCGAACCCGTAGACTGTGGAACGAACTGTCCCAAGAGGTCTTTCCATTACACTACGATTTGGGGTTCTTCAAGAAAGCTGCGAATAGGATTTTGCAAGGTCGGCGGCGCGCCCGCATACCCCGTGGTGTTGCAGGTGTCCATGGGCGGCGGTAACACTTACCATCACGTGAGACCGCTTGCTCGTCCGCCCACTTCTCTGTAAAAAAAGAAAGAAAAACCTTCCCAATTCAATGTTGTAAATTTTAATATTGCATATACATTTAGTTTTAAAATAGATAACTTTACACTATTTGGAAGAGTTGATTTAGCAAGAGTTGTTAAAACCAGCGTTTATTTTGAAATCAAGATTTTTTAAACACTCATATCCAATTACCCAATCTACCAAAGCTGAGCAAGAAAGAAAACAGACGAAGACTCAGTGGAAAAGCACTAGTACCAATGTATTACGTCACGATGTTTTCCGTCACCGTCGAGATAGTGATGTTGTTAACAAAAAACCTATACTTAGATAGATAGAGAAGGAGAGTGCACGCTCCAATTCAGCAGCTGCTGGGCGCGCTCGACTGGCCACGTTACCCCTCTCTCACAGAAGACTACCTTGAAATGTACTGCATTTCCCACTTTATCTTATTTCGCTAAAGTACGTACGTGTTTCGGTAGTGAGTGAGATGTGCCGGAGCCCATTCCCATCCTATCCCTCCCCATTTTTCTAATCCTTTCTCCAAATCCATTCCTATATCTCCAAAGGTAGCCAACGCATCCGGGGGCGTGCCAACGTTTGTTATTTTGGACTAATGTTGGCATGTATCGCGAATGTCTATGGGCGACAGTATCCACTTGTGGACTGTATGCTCGTCTGCCGATTTCGTACATATAAAAAATACGTACTAATGAACAAATAAATAGGGTCAGCGGCACTTCTTGGATTACCTACTAATGTTTCTAAAACTCACTCCATTTTCGTCGTTTTGACACAAATGGTTCATTATTCATACTACAAAACATAATTTTAGCAGTGAGTTGAATCATTACGACATAAACAATCTCTAATTATTATTTCATCGTCAATCGATTTATTATCCCGTTTCAGTAAGTCATTAATAGTGGTGATAAAAAAGTGAGTTCAAAAACTTTCAGTAGCGCAAGTCAAATAAGTCTTTTCATACCTGTGTTGTGCCAAATGCATCTCGAACTGACACCACTGGCTCAGAAGAAATCTTTGGGAGATGATCAGCATTATGGACCTGGAGCGGTCCATGCAGGACACTATGTTCTCCAGGATTGAGAGGCCCACCTGACGAAGAGAATAATTATAAATGTGTCTTCTTGAAGTGCAGGATAGTTTCCATTAGGTTAGAGTCGCAAACTTTTTTTTATATCCAAAAAAGACCACCTGACGGTGAGAGGATACTGTCGTCCATAGACATCCGCGATACATGCCAACATCAGTCCAGAATGGCACGTCCCCGTTGACACGCCCCCGTATGCGCTGCCTACCTATGCAGATTAAGATATGGGATTAAGGGTTTGGAAAATGGGAAGGGATAGGATGAAATGGGATGGGAATGAGCTCTGGCATATCTCACTCTCTACCGAAACACGTACGTACATTTATTACGATAAAGTGGGAAATGCGGTACATTTCAAGGTAGTCTTCTGTGAGGGAGGGTTAACGTGGCCAGCCGAGCGCGCCCAGCGGCTGTGGGAATGCAGCATGCACTCTACAAGAATTCTATTGAATTATTGTCCATGAGAACTTTCAAAAAACAGTAACAAAAGAAACCTGCGTTTTTATAGAGTATTTAAACGAGGAACAAAAAAGAACAAAATAAATTAGCTACAAATCGTGATCAACAAAAGCAAATGATTTTCAATTACTAACTGTTCGCGTCGCTTTTTTGTTTCAACCACGTTTTGGCGGCTTCATTTTAGCCCGTGACAGATGACGACTGACGCTGTCACAGGGAGAGAGTTCGCATATATATTACTTACTAGCTGTTGGCCGCGACTTCGTCCGCGTGGACTTTAGTTTATAAACACAGTCTTTATTCGCCGTGATTTTTTATTTATGAACTGATTGAAATAAAACAAACACTAAATTTTAAGTGAAGCTTACCACAATACATTAGTGACAACCGCACCCAAATCGGTTAAGCCGTTTCTAAGATTAGCGCGCACAAAAACGCACAGACAAACAGACAAAAATTCTAACAATCATTGTTTTGGGTTCTATTGCGTTTTATAAAGGCCCCCAATAATAGTTTTTCACATATATCTTCCACGTACAGACAGCGATCAGTTACTTTTTTATTATATGTATAGATAATCTCTCTGGCGGGTCGCAGCCCTGTTCGTGTTCTTTGGCGCCATCGAAAACAAAGTTCTAATCGCTTCAGGACAACAATGTGTTTACCGACAACAATGGACAACATTCTGGATAAAGTGTCTATCTAGGTTCTTGATCAGTAAAAGTCCACACTTTATTTGACACACTTTATTCTCGTAGGTATGTCAAGATTTACAATAGCGATTTAGATTATTGAAGAAAGAGCATGAATTTCACACATAGGATGTCACTGATATGATAACGAATTATTAGAAATCGACTAGAACAAGATTGAATAGAAATTTATAATCAACACAAACTAAAAAATGCGCATGCATTCGTCGTCGGATATCGGTAGTGACTGCGCGGCGCCCGCTCGCTCCGCTCTGCGCAAGCGCCTTCTACAAGCGGCCGCGCGTAACGGTCTAAAGCAAATTTAGCATCGGCCGGCGGGTTTGCTTGCCTAATTAAATTAATTGCAGTGTAGGCAAGGTTCCTACACTCTTGCCTAATTACATTAATTGCAGTGTAGGCAAGGTTCCTACACTCTTGCCTAATTACATTAATTGCAGTGTAGGCAAGGTTCCTACACTCTTGCCTAATTAAATTAATTGCAGTGTAGGCAAGGTTCCTACACTCTTGCCTAATTACATTAATTGCAGTGTAGGCAAGGTTCCTACACTCTTGCCTAATTAAATTAATTGCAGTGTAGGCAAGGTTCCTACACTCTTGCCTAATTAAATTAATTGCAGTGTAGGCAAGGTTCCTACACTCTTGCCTAATTACATTAATTGCAGTGTAGGCAAGGTTCCTACACTCTTGCCTAATTAAATTAATTGCAGTGTAGGCAAGGTTCCTACACTCTTGCCTAATTAAATTAATTGCAGTGTAGGCAATGTTCCTACACTCTTGCCTAATTAAATTAATTGCAGTGTAGACAAGGTTCCTACACTCTTGCCTAATTACATTAATTGCAGTGTAGGCAAGGTTCCTACACTCTTGCCTAATTACATTAATTGCAGTGTAGGCAAGGTTCCTACACTCTTGCCTAATTACATTAATTGCAGTGTAGGCAAGGTTCCTACACTCTTGCCTAATTAAATTAATTGCAGTGTAGGCAATGTTCCTACACTCTTGCCTAATTAAATTAATTGCAGTGTAGGCAAGGTTCCTACACTCTTGCCTAATTACATTAATTGCAGTGTAGGCAAGGTTCCTACACTCTTGCCTAATTACATTAATTGCAGTGTAGGCAAGGTTCCTACACTCTTGCCTAATTACATTAATTGCAGTGTAGGCAAGGTTCCTACACTCTTGCCTAATTACATTAATTGCAGTGTAGGCAAGGTTCCTACACTCTTGCCTAATTAAATTAATTGCAGTGTAGGCAATGTTCCTACACTCTTGCCTAATTAAATTAATTGCAGTGTAGGCAAGGTTATAGAAACAATGACATTTTCTATAACGCGTAAGTTAGTTTTTTCCACCGCGCACCGCGCCCACACTAACAATGGCATTATCACATTTACGGATTCACTCTTCGCGGAACTTTTGAAACCTACAACTCCTCCTTAAGTTCGCTGCCTCATTTAATTATGTATGTCTAAAAATGTCTATTTTAGTTCTAAAAGGGTCGTTAAACCTTTAATTGGCTCGCTGTAGGCTACATAATTTTAGTACGACATCATTTTGTTAATGATTCTTGGATCGCCGAACCAGAGGAATAAACAAATTGGGAATTAATTTGAAACTTTTTAGTATAACCTACATAATTACCTGAAAATCCCTCTCATGTAGACACACGCTGACATTGCAATCTCTCTCGACATGAGGCAGAAGGTGGTCCAGCACCCATGCCCTGTCTTCATTACAGTAGGAGACGAAGACGTCATAATTGAATATTGTTGTATCTAAAATAAAAAGACCGTTGTTGATTTGATTGATAACAAAAATGCAGTTGATGCGAATAAAAACGAGTATAGTAAGTAGTCGTCGATATCACATCTGGGAATGCTAAAAAATACGTCTCATATAATAAAAAAGTTTCTTAGAGCAGCTCAGTTTTAACTAATTTAGTATTAATTTTTCAAGGTCGGCGGCGCACCCGCATCTCCCCTGGTGTTGCAGGTGTCCACGGGCGGCGGTAACACGGCAAATGTCACGTGGGTTGCTCGTCCGCCCAATTCTCTTTAAATATATATATATATATTTTAAAATAAAATCCCCCAGTTTAACAAAACCGTAAGTCGTCTTATGTCGAAATTTAGATTAATACATTATTTAATTTTTTACGACATACACCCTTTTTTTTATATATGGCCACCTATATATGGCCAAAAATTCGATTTAGTCATTTTGATTTTATTTGTTGTTTTTGAAATAGAATTTTGTAAAATAAAGCATAAATTAATCACTTTACAAAAAATTATAATAATTTTAGGAAACTCGTAAGAAAAAAAATCTCCATTTTACAGTTCTTTTGCTGTACTAAAAAGTTATCATTTTCGGATTATGTCTTTATTCCACTAAAGGATGCAATACATGTGGGTATATAAATCGATTCGTAGCGTAGGTATAGAAATAACAATTGCAGTTCGATTAGCAGCTGTTTATGAATGCACTGTGTGTTGCTGCCATTCGTAGTGGCGTATTGCTAGTACAGAGTTACAAAGTCAGAGACATTATAATGTGTTGATTTGATGGATAAATGATTTAATTGATTTAATTAATTACATTAGGATCAAATTATGTAGTATTTAAATGATTGTACTCAAACTTTGTAACCTAATAATGATTTAATATATTTGTACGTGTTAAGGCAAAACTAATACGGTTCGCGAATAAACGGATTTTATTTTATTTGACTTCATTCATACGTTCCTGGGGGGTTATAAAATTTTCATGTTTAAAATTTATATAGCACAGCTATGTCCCAAGGGCATACAATAATTATAAGATAAAGATCAGAAAAAGGTTTAATGACATAACTGCATCCACTCTTTCAAACGAGGTAAAGTTCCTCAACGCTTGTGATAGCAGCTTTGTTAGTGACCACGACACAATACCCACGGGATGCGATGGGGTATTTCTATTCTACAGTCCGCTGACGCCACACGGCATGTAATGATATAAGTTTAGTGTTAATAAGCTATAGATATTTTCAATTTAACCGTCTATAAAATTTACAATAACATCGAAATCAAAGAGTTTCACGAAAAATACTACCATTAGCTATCTATTTTTAAACTTAAGACCTTCAAAAACAAACTCAAGGACTTACCACAAAGGCTTTCGTTTTTATTGATCAAGCTCAACATGGCTGAATTCCTCATAGTTATGCAGAAATACCTGAAGTTTCTTCTGTAGACAAACCCGAAGACCAACAAGGGTGCTACAACCACAACTGTCACAATAACACTAATCAATTTAGTCCAACTTTTAGCGATAACATTTTCATAATAATCTCTTTGAAATTGACTGCAGCTCTTCACGTGAGATATCTCCGCGGCTCGTCCCTCGGATTCCAGTAAGCATTGGTAAACGTTCTCATCGTAGTCGAAGAGAACGAAGTCACCGTCCACTTCTATATCAACTCTCTTGCAACCGTCAGGTTCACAGGCATTTGTCATGATACTCCTTCTACTCAATACTTTGTTGTAGTCATCGAAGCCGCTGTGGAATGAAAACGCAGTGTTCGTCTTCGTAATATTTTTAGGAAACAAAGTCTTCTGACCCCGTTCGTTTCTCAAAGCGAGCTCGAAGAGTTCTCTTGAATAACAGTTGCAAACCATGAAATTTCCTGATAAACCAATGAAAGAGATATTCTGAAAGTCGTACATCATGTTCTCGGATATCAAATTTATGTTGTTCCCCCGCAGAGATAGGTATCTTAGGTTCGGCATTCGGGAGAAAGATGGAACAAACCAGGTCGGAATTTTATTCCTGTCCAAGTCCAAAACCTGGAGGCTCGTTAAGGTTCTTGTCACGTCTTCGAATAAATGACTGATCTCGCTGTTAGACAATTTAAGTATTTGCAAATTTTCAAAATTTTGGAATACTTGGAATTTGTTCAGGCCTATTCTATCCGCGTATAACACCTCTAGCGTCTTCTCTATTCCTGCCAAAGGGTTGCCGTTGGAAAGTATCCCGTAATTGCCCGTTAAGTCTAAGTATTTTATTGAAGTTCTGTTGAATATTGCGTGTGTTAGCCGAATTCCTGTTTCGCATAAAGATAGCCTGTTCAACTTCTTTCCGATACTTCTAAGCGCCTCAATATTATTCTGCGAAAGTCTTGTGAAAGATAGATCCAGAGATCTCAGCTCTCGCAGTCTACTGAATATGTTTTTTGACCCAAATATCAGTGTTTTAAAAACACCGTTGTCTTCATACCCATTTCGGCTTAAATCCAAATGTATCAGCTTAGAAAGACCAATGAAGGCATTTGCATTAACATGGAAAATGCTGTTCTCTCCCAAATATAAAGCTTCCAGTTGTGGCATGCCTCTGAAGTCAGCGCTGTTGAGGATCTGTATGGAACATCTTCTGAGATCCAGCTCTAGAAGACGAGGAAAAGTCACTTCCTGGAAACCCGATGACCATGGTTCTGATGCTGCAAAGAGACAAAAATATAGAAAGTTTTGAGAGAACACGTAACATACCTGAAGAAGTGTCAGGAATAGTTTAATGCAGATTAAGTATTAATTCGGGCCAGTAAGTATATGTGGAATGATTATAACAAGGCCTGTAATAATCGAAGACATACCATACTAAACCACCAGCTTGTGTCTGCTGAATATAGGTCTCACCTAAGACTTGTCACTACAGACGAGCTTCCGCTCTTGCAAAGATTACGACTTTCGAATTTTGGAGAAATCTCACTACATCTCGATTGGGGGTCACCAGCTGAGTCCAAAACAACTACTAGGTTGAAGATTTATAATTTTGGTTTGAATGTCGATTGAGTTCGAAGATGAACCGAATCGGTACAGTTCAAATATTGTGATGATGCAAATATTAAAAAAAATCCCATAAAAATACAAAGCTCTACAAATTTTGTTCAAACATGTTTTTTTCTAAGACGTACGAAAAATAGCGATATC
The DNA here is from genome assembly GCA_914767545.1 of Sesia apiformis. Taxonomy (NCBI): domain Eukaryota; kingdom Metazoa; phylum Arthropoda; class Insecta; order Lepidoptera; family Sesiidae; genus Sesia; species Sesia apiformis. The sequence continues at coordinate 5,110,837 of OU611976.1, forward strand.
TCCCGACTGGGGCCAACTATCATGTTTTTTTTATTCTTTACTTGTATTATTACAAGTAACCCAGTCATTTTAGGTTTCATCTAATGTATAGAATCATTTTTGTAGGAAATATTCCGATCTATAATTTTTGTAAAATTTTTTGTAATTTTTCCATTGATTTCGGAGATTTGCGCGAAAAACTGAGTTTCCTAATTTTTAACATTGAATATCTCCTATCTCACACGCGATATCAATGTGGATTTCTGATATGTTCTAAGACTGTTACAATGGTGTGTGCCAATATTCAGCTAACTGGGATTGTTTTGAGAAGATTGCTTAATTTTTATATCTAAAATGACTAGGTTACACATAAGGCTATACAACCCTCACGCATAAGACAATATGCATGAGGCCCGTGTTCATTAGTGGATACTGAACACGGGCCGATTGCATTGGATTGCATACATACACTGTCTTCCATGCCCGAAGACATGAGTCAGCTCCCTTGCGTTGGTTGCATTCATTCTCATGTCATGCTGAGAGTCCAATGAAGAGCTGAGGTCTGCAAACTCATTCCCATAAAGGGTCATGTACTCCACTGTTGAGCACAGCTTGCGGCCCGTGCTGTCTTGCATGTCAAAGATCTGGAAATCATTATTTTTATTTATATCAGACAACTAAAGTCCATGCAGTATCCTTAACGCAGAATACATAGGGTTGTATCTAAACGAGCAAGAAAAATAGTAAATGGACAGCAAATTTTTGTAGAGGGATAATGCACGCTGCATTCCCACAGCCGCTGGGTCCACTCGACTGGCCACGTTACTCCTCTGTCACAGAAGTCTACCTTGAAATGTACTGCATTTCCTATTTTATCGTATTTCCCCAATGTACGTACATGTTTTGGTAGTGAATGAGATATGCCAGAGCCCATTCCCATTCCATCCTATCTCTCCCCAACCCTTTCTCCCAATCCATTCCTTAATCTGCAAAGGTAGGCAGCGCATCCGGGGGCGTGCCAACGTTTGTCATTCTGGACTGATGTTGGCATGTATCGCGGATGTCCATGGGCTACAGTATCCACTTACCATCAGGTGGACTGTATGCTCGTCTGCCGCCTTTTTTTATATAAAAAACATAATCATGATCAACACATCAATCAATTATTTTAAACGTATAAGATTATATGAATGACGACAAAATAGACCTTTTTTTTTAACTATAAGTGGGACAGAAAGTTTTAAGGAAATATTTAAGGAACGGCTTCGATACTACGGATAAAGCCTGAAGTTTTTGTAGGTGTAATATGTAATAGCTTGTAACGTTGCGTTTTGTAAAAACTATTTTCTTTTATCAAGTTTTAAAACGTCTAGGACATCTGTTGAATCGTTTTGGCATTAGAGGTGGTTAGTACTACTAACGCCACCTATTTTTCTTACGTTGAACTAATTGGTGTTATATCGATGGGAGTTTCAGTTCGGAAACTCAAATGGATCGATTTATGAGAAAAGTAGGAGCTGGCAGGCAATAACCTGGGTTATAATAGTTTTTACAAAACGCAACGTTCCAAGCTCTTCGTCTAGCATTGGGGCACTCGTATATCGAAAGCCAACACACACTGATAGATATCTACACGGAACGTTCCACCGCCACCCAAGACGCTTAGCGTCTGTTGTCACATCACATCACTGACCAATCGCGCCTACGATCTGTGCGATGAGAAACATGTACGAGTCCCGGAACGAGTTGAATGCTCGCGAAAGGAATATGACCGTTTTATGTCACTTGTTTTTAGTGTTGTACTACAATGATCTTAGTGAAAGATAGGTATATCGATATTGGTAAAAGTCGATATTTTTAATTTAAATATCGCGGTCAAAAATAGAACACACGACTATGTAATTATAAAAAAACATCACTTATTTTTTACTATTTTTATTTACTTTCATTATTTATTTATTTATCATTTATCACACATTAGATAATATAGTAAGTAGGTATACCTACATAATTTTTAGTTTTAAATAGGTATTTAATATCCCTTTTAAAAATAAAGTTACTAAAAAACAAAAAGACAAAAATACAAAAATTGGGAGAAATATAAAAAAAAACAATATTATAACAACAAAGATCTACTACGCATTACATTATTAATAATAATAAAAAATAACAAAAGTACTAAAAGACACAAAAGACTATCATGTTGTTTTGAATGAATATTAGTCACTACAAGAATCACTTGTAACACCTGATGCAGACAAGTCAGAATCAGGTTTGGTCGCTCATTTTAACAAGTAGGTAAGTATAGTAAAAAACTACCCAACATGTGTTATTTCGATGACGCAAGAGAAACAATAGAAAGCCAGCAAGCGCATCACTTAACTAGCCGGCACAAGTGCGGCGAGACGGCTGAGAGGGGGGTGTGCTCGTGTCCCCACACTTCACACCGGGCGCGCATTTAGCTCATTCCGGGACAGTAGATGGAGTGTTACGGAAGAATGGTCACACAAAGGCGTTCAAAATACCACGACGAATACCTAAGCAAGAGAAACGAGCAGATACGGTAGAGTCGGCATATCTTCCTTATATAGAAGGAGTAACCGATAAGATTGGTAAGCTTTTAAGGAGTAAATACGATATTAAAACTTTTTCTCAGTGTCAAAAAGTAGCAAGCGGCCTGCGTTCTCCTAAGGATAACTTACCCTATCAGTGCACCGGAGTCTACAAAGTGAACTGTAGCTGTGGAAGCTCATACATTGGGCAAACCAAGCGAAGCATGGCAAGCCGTATAAAAGAACACATAACCGCCGTGATAATAACCCACATAAGTCGGCAACAGCAGAGCACCAATTAGAGGCAGGAACCAATCATTGGATTGGATTACACAACCAAAAGTACTCGTAATTTCAACTGAACGCCATTACATGCAATCGTGAGAATGGATTTAATCTGGCACGTACATGGGACCCAGTGATTGAACTTTGCAAACTCAGAAAAGTACATGCGTTTTCAAACTCGTGTGTGTGTGGTGATATTGTTAGTGTCACCACACTTGCAATGAATGCAATGAAATGAAATGAATTCAATGCAATGAATATGCAATGAACTTAATCAACAAAAATAATTTCAGTGTGAATAGGTGAAAAAAAACGATCACGACGGAGGGTAGACACAGATTTATCTGTTGATAGCGACAACAGTTTCAGTCTCGCCGCGACCACGGTTCATGTAACTGGACCCAAATATCGGCTACAATAAATAAATATTAAATCGTGAGTAACCTGTTTACATAACAATTATAATCCTCAATAGTTCCAGTGCCTTATAACTTACCACCGGTACTCTGATGAGCCTGCATTTGGCCATGCTGAGGAACCTGATGCTTCGCTGCGACCTGAACATGGACATCTGCTGCTGCAGCAGAGGCACCGCGTTCGACGTGGTCGACACATCGATCGTCGACTGTACTTCTGGAAATATTGAGTTCACTTCGTTAGGGAGATTTTGAAGAACTCTACGTGCTGCAGAGAAAATAATGTGATTTTTGAGAAATTTCACTACATTTCCACTAAATTGACCAGCAGACCACAAGATTACAGTCAGTTTCAAAGTGTATACAGCCTTATATATAACATAATAGAATTTGTGGGCAAACTGGAGCGAGAAAGGACCCATTTCTTGACGGACTGAAATAAAACTTGGTCGACATAAATATAATTCAATCGAGTTGCGTTGCATTAGAATTGTTCATATTCCATCCATGTAGTGATCGTTAAAGACTTTATCCACAGCTAATCAATGGTTGCTACCAACTAAAAGGTTATCTGGCAGACAACGCTAACAGCGTTAAAACGGCCTTTTGTGCATTTCATGTGTTTCAATATCTCTTGTCTTAATTTGTATCGATGTGCAATAGAGTTTTATCTACCTATCTATCAAACCATACCAGCAGCCTACCCCACTGCTAAACATAGGCCTCTCCCAAGGCTCGTCACCACTCACGGTGTCCTTTTCTTCTCACCCAGCCAATACCTGCGAACTTCTTCGAGTGGTCGTTCCACCTGGTCGATGGACGTCTTAATCCTTGCTTCCTGGCATGTGATCTCCATTCAAAAACTATTCTACCTCAGCCATCATAATATGTATTATTAGCTAGAAGATTAGACAGTCATATATACCTAACTGATATATTTATTAAATATGTTTTTGTTGCCAAGTAGCATAATTATCTCACTCATAAACTACAATGTAATCAAGTATTAAAGGATTTGATAAAAGTTGCAAGCAGCTACTTAATATTCATGATTAAGATAACAATTGTAAATTATACAATTTACAATTGCAATTTAGCATCAAGTGAAATTATCAAAATACGAGTGCCTACGACTATGCAGTTGCTAATTGATTAATACCTATTTTATAGCCGGGCGGCAACCCGCGACCACACACCACACCCACAGTGTATTTCTCGGTATTTTTTGATATACAATAAAGTGTATCTATCTATGATAATAAGTCAGACTTAATTCATTCCACACTTTAGCGTTAGTATGCCTACAGAAAATACACCTAAGTTACGCGTACTTTTGTGCAAACATAAATTATGCGGGCTCTATTGAATATCTCAAATGTATTGAGATTATTGGTTGTATATTATGTTGATTGTTATAACAGAAGGTTGCTTAATTAAACTTTAAAATATCCTCTAACTCAGCCATTCCCAAAGTTGATATCGTACCCCCTGGGGTCAATTTGAGATATCTAGCAGTCGGTGGTTACAATAAAAAAAAAATGGAGGTCGACCACCGCTATTCGTTTGTTAGTTCAACATATCTTTAATTCCAATAGGTACCTAATTAAGAAGATAAAGATTTTGCATGTGTGTGTACACCGCAAAAAGAGTCACACATAAGAATGCATGAAATAACACGTAGCACAAACATGTCTGTGCATGCATTGTCTCATCGAACGTGTGCAAAGCAAATGCGCGCATAATTTTTAATTCTGTCTGAATATGATTAATTTTTGCATTTTAATTTTTGTATTTATTTCGATTTTGCATTTTTATCACATAAAAAAGCCAAAATTTAAAAAAAAAGCACTGCTCGTATCTTTTAGCGTTAATTTTCCCTATTGCAAGTTTCAATATTAAATGTTAGCTCGTATCTTTTAGCTTTAATTTTCCCTATTGCAAGTTTCAATATTAATAGTTAGCTCGTATCGTTTAGCTTTAATTTTTCCTATTGCAAGTTTCAATATTAAATGTTAGCTCGTATCTTTTAGCTTTAATTTTCCCTATTGCAAGTTTCAATATTAAATGTTAGCTCGTATCTTTTAGCTTTAATATTCCCTATTGCAAGTTTCAATATTAAATGTTAGCTCGTATCTTTTAGCTTTAATTTTCCCTATTGCAAGTTTCAATATTAAATGTTAGCTCGTATCTTTTAGCTTTAATTTTCCCTATTGCAAGTTTCAATATTAAATGTTAGCTCGTATCTTTTAGCTTTAATTTTCCCTATTGCAAGTTTCAATATTAAATGTTAGCTCGTATCTTTTAGCTTTAATTTTCCCTATTGCAAGTTTCAATATTAAATGTTACTTACATATGATGATGCCATTTTACATACCCCTTTTTACATTTTTCAATCATTAATAACAAGTAAATAAAACGTAAATAAAATATTAGGTTGGTCAATTACTCGGGAGTTTTTGGTTAATAGTTTTTGGGAATGGGGTCTGCGTTCTAAAATCGTTTGGGAACTCCTGCTCTAACTTGCTAAACGCGTGATACATAATATTTGTGCATTGAACTGCTTTAATACTGGGAGTAGGAGATAACTGGCGATTACTAAGCATTCGACCGAAGATTCTCACAATAAACTGTAAAAAATTTTAGGAGGAGAGTGCATGCTGCATTCCCACGGCCACTGGGCGCACTCAACTGGCCTCGTTACCCCTCTCTCACAGAAGACTGCCTTGAAATATACTTGAAACGTACGTGTTTCGGTAGTGAGTGAGATATGCCAGAGCCCATCCTATTCCTCCCCGACCTTTTCTCCCAATCCATTCCTTAATCTGCGTGCCAACGTTTGTCATTCTGGACTGATGTTGGCATGCATCCCGGATGTCAATGACGACAGCATTCATTTACCATCAGGTGAACTGTATGCTCGTCTGTCACCTTTTTCTAAAAAAATAAATAAAAAGTAACGTAAATTAAACGGCGCGGCGTCATGTGTCGAACGCAGTCGCTAAATGGTATAGTTGATTTTTAGAATAGTACTTACCAATATAGGTTGTGAGGTCGCCATGTTCGTCCACCCAGGACTGTGCATCGGTTATGGACCCGGTAAGGCACTTGGGTTGAGTGTGGGCTCGTGATGTACATACCAGACAGACATACAGGCTGGAATAGAGAAGTCACCAGAATTCAGATTCAGGGGTGAGGTTTGCTTTTCTGCAACATATTATGCTGAATCGAACTGTACTGACGATGATGACGCCCATAGAAATCTAAATAATTAAAGAATACCGGGAATGCATGTTGCCGGCTCGCTGCTGCTACTACTCGTACATAGGCAAACAATAAATACCCAATTACGCCACATACCTACCTACGTTCCTAACATGCTGTGCAAGCTAAATTAAACCTTAACCGCTGCACATTAACGTTGCCCATACGTATCATTGGCTTGCTTATTCACACTTGGACAATAGTTAGATAGGTACTATATTTGTGTTATCGTTTAAATTGTCTACACTAGTGCTTGACACCAAGAAGCGATAATGAGGTAATGATCGATAATTGAAGAGTAAAAGGGTACCTAATAAAAATTAAATACTTAGTTAGAATGTGCTTCAATTTTAATATTAATAATTTGTTTATACATAAGTATAGTATAAACATAGTTTATACATAATATAGTGTTTATACATAAGTAGAAGTAAATAGGTATACAATCCTTTTTTGTTTTATTCGTTGGTTCACTGAAGAAAATGAACAAATTTATTTAAAAACCGCCTTTTTGAGACCATTAAAATGTCATTTTTTACGAAATAATTCAGACGAATATCCGTGTAGTTCTCTAAAAGACATCTAAGTAATTGAACGATGCGATTATCAATTGGAAACTGGTCATATTGATGAGAATTAATATCTTCACATATTTGATTTATTTTTCCGGAATTGTTAAATCCTTGTGGCCCTAATGGCCTTTCAAGAGTCACCGGACATGTATAGTTTAGGGCGAGCGCAGAAGGCGCTCAACCAAGAGCAAAGAATGTATACAACAACGAGCCCCGAGAATGTATAAGGGCCCCGTCAGTTGACCGGCGGAAGGAACGGACCTCGGCTTAGGGCGTTGCTTTGGGAGGGTACCGCGGGATCGCGAGTAGGTGAGAAGCGCCCAGGCACGTGCCCATATCTAGTAAAAGTGTTGGCTGAAAGCCGGTGTGTGTTCACGGTGTAGCGAAGGTGAGCTCCTCCTCTCCGCTGGCGGGAACGGTGTATATGTGTAATCTGTGAGTGTAGTATAAGAACCTCATTGTCAGCAGTAATTGGGTCGTCGGGGTCGTCTAAAACGTGCCGAGGACGACGACGGCAACGGAGAAGGTCATTCCTATCGGAGACACATATTTAAAGTCCTAGAAAATATCGCATGGCTTTTGTAATGAATTTTCAATTATCTTGTTAAGTATCTTATTTTTTCTTATTAAGTAATGTACAAGAGCCTGACATATAATAAATCACCACTTGTGACGCAAACTCGGACATAGTACTAACATCACAAAACACTTCACTTAAAATATCTTGGTTAATAAAATAATGTAGTCACCGTTATCGTCAACATGAAGTGGCGCCACTCTAGTAATATTTATTTTATCGATAACTGAAGAACAACTTAAAATTGAAACATTTTCTAGAGGTACACAGTTTTCGCTATCAAAATCCAATGTGTGTAATATTTTTTTATAGTCATAAACTGACGTGCTGTGGGATTGTAATTACAGTCTCCGTGTGTTGTTATGTAAAAGTTAATTCGATATGGTCTTGTGATAACTTATATGCTGGCAAATAATGAAGCTTCTGTCCAGTCGTTGATAATACATCTTCAACTTTTACCTGACAGACTTATAAATTATCGAGCCGCCATATTGACTGCCCCATATTTGACACCTATCAAATATGGCAACTCTACAATCCCTTCCTTTCATGATTTGGATATTAGCATAATGATCACTAAAAAGGGAACAATGTGATCTTATGACTAATTGTGAAGACGATAATGATAATTATCAACGCCCAAACGATAAACATTTCAAACAAAATTACAATCAGTCAATAGTAATTCTAATTAACAAACCCAGTACTATTTAATAAGCTTGGTATCACAATCAACTTATATTGGCATTAATTATTCTTTTTATGAAGACACCTATATTATGTAACGCCATCTAAAACTAAATACAATGAACTTATGAATTAATAGACTCTAGTATGAGATTAAGAACAAAGTCTTTATACTTGGCAGGAGTCTGTCTTTGTCTCTTAGGTAAAGTTTCAGTCATGGACTTGTCTGTCATCACTGGTAAAGATTCATTTTGGTCCTGAACCTCATTATGCGCTTCCTCCCTGTTTACATCAAATCTCAAATCCCTTTCTTTTATGGGTTGAAAATGAGATGAATTTCTCCTTATCACCTTGCCTTCGGGGGATTGAGCGGCTATGGAATTCCCATTTTTCCAGATAACTGTGTGTTCAGTAGGAGAAAACGGAGTAGTTAGTTTATTTTCCTTTCTTTGTCTCACTAGGACTTTGTCACCAAGCTGAATTTCAAATTCTTTTGCATGTCTTCTTTTGTCAGCATACTGTTTGTAGTTATCCTTCTTTAGTCTATCCATGTCTCGCATTTCTTCATCTTTCCAATAAAGGTTTTGTGTCATTTCTGGTATTTTTGTTCTGATGTTTCTTTCTCTAAAGATATTTCCAGGTGGTAAACCAGTTGTGCTGTGAGGTGTGGTACGGTAGGCCGACAAATAAATCATTAATTCTTTTTTCCAATCCAGCTTTGCAGCTTGTGCAATTCGCAGTCTCCTCAAAACATTGTCGTTCTACCTTTTCATTGGCCTGTGGCCATAAAGGTGTAGTGTGCCTTAATTTAACTCCATTAAACTTTAGGAATTCCTTAAATTTACGATCTCTAAAGTCCGATCCATTGTCGCACACAACTTCTTCCATTATTCCTTCGGGACACATTATTTTCTCCAAAGCTTGTATTGTTACATCTGCAGTTTGTTGTTTTAATATTTCTACCTCAAAATATCTGGTGTAATAGTCTATGATGAAGAGCAAATAATGGCCTGATGGTAAAGGTCCAAGGTAATCAATTGCAACCAGTTGCCATACCCTACTTGGAAGCTTTGTAGGTGTTATTGGTTCTGGGTGGGTGTTTTGTTTTACTAACTTACAACCTTTACATGTATCATTCCAGTATTCAATATCTCTATCCATTCCTTTCCACCATACCTTACACCTTAATTTAGAATTCATAGCATTTGTAGATAGATGCCCTTCATGCCCTATGTCCATGATCCTTGGTACCAACTGTTTAGGAATGACAAGCCTTGTTCCCCGGAGTATAATTTCTCCCACTACACACAACTCTGCTTTGATTAGTTCATAGTTTCGGAGATCTTTTGACCAAGTATCTTTTTCTATGGCTTCTTTTAACCTTATCAACTCTTAATCCTTGGAAGTAGCTTGCCTTATTTCTTCCATTGTTACTGCTTCAACGGCAGTTTCAATTAGAGCAAGTAAAAATTTGTCTTCTTCATCTTCTGTAGTTTTAATAGACTTGCTACTAGTATCTAGCAACCTAGATATTGCATCAGCAATGTTACTTTTGTCAGGTTTGTATATGACTTTAAATGTAAAAGGTTGAAGTCTTAAAACCCATCTCTGAATGCGTGCGCTTGGCTTGGAGTTTGGTGAATACATAACCTCTAATGGTTTGTGGTCAGTAATGATATTAAATTGTTTCCCTATCAAGTACATATACAGATTTTCGCACGCCCACACAATAGCGAGAGCTTCCTTCTCAGTTTGGGAGTATCTCTGTTCCGTTGGAGACAAAGCTTTGCTTATATATTTTATTACAATGGGTTGACATTCTCCTTTTATATACTGATGTTGTATTAAGACTGCTGCTATGCCTATAGGACTTGCATCTGTAACTAATGTTGTTTCAGCTTCTTTGTCATAGAACCCTAGAACTGGAGCAGATGCTATTAGTGCTTTCAATTTTTGGAAGGCTCTCTCATGTCCATTGTTCCAAATAAAGTTAGCTTCCTTTTTGGTCAATTGTCGGAGTGGTTCAGTGATCATGCTAAAGTTTGGAATGAATCTTGCCGAAAAGTTAGCAAGACCTAAAAAGCTTCTCACTTCAGCTTTGTTCTGAGGTGTTCTGAAATCTTGAACCACCTGCTGATTAGTTGTAGTTGGTCTTATTCCCTTAGTAGAGATGTGGTGTCCTAAGAAGACAGTTTCAGTAACACCGAACGAACATTTCTTTTCATTTGGGATGATACCATTTTCGTGTAGTCTGTCCAGCATTTGTTTGAGTCTAGCATCATGTTCCTCTTTAGTACGTCCCCCTATGCGGATGTCGTCCTGACTATTTGCGACTCCTTCGATGCCTTGTAGTAAATGAGCGATGACTCGTTGAAACATTTCTGATGTGCATCGAATACCAAAGAATAGGCGTTTATATCTAAACAGACCAAGGCTAGAACTGAAGACTCTGATGCCTCGAGACTCCTCATCCAACTCCAATTGATGGTACCCAGATTTTAAATCGATGGTGAAGAAGTATTTACATCCATTAAGATCAGCCAATAGTTCCTCAAAAGTTGGCAGAGGCACCCGTTCTCTCATTATTGCTTCATTGGCCTTCCTCGTGTCTACCACAAGTCTATACTGATCTTTTTCTTTCTTTCTCACAATGTGGGATGGTGATACACAAAGGGTTGGTCCAGTTACCGGTTCTATTATGTCATTGTCCAAGAGTTCTTTAATTAATCTTTGTTCTATGTCCCTTACATGAAATTGTTGCCTTCTAACGGGTTGAGCAACTAGTCTTACCTTTGGGTTAATAGGAATTGTTAATTTAATTTTTTTTAGTTTTCCTATGCCTTTAAAAATGTTTGGATATTCTTTGTTAATAAAGTCTTTTGTTATAGATTGAGTACAAAGCATGGCAGAATTAATTTCAATTGGCCCCACTCTCAGCAAATCTAGTTCAGTAGAAGTTTGTCTACTCAGGAGAGAAGGGCCGCAACCTTTGAACACTAGGATATCAGCTCTTACTTTTAACCTTGTATCTGTTGAATATAGAGTACCTCTAAAAAAATCCCAAGTTAGGCACCTCTGAACCCCCATAGGTACAAAATTTTTGGGTGTTTTTAATTAAATCATATGATGAACTTGACTTTAACAATTTGCTGAAAGTGTGCCTGTCTATAATATTAATTGAAGCACCAGAGTCTATAACAAATGGGCAAGTCACTTTATTATCTATTGTGATGTCAAACCTTTTGTCAGCACCGGTGTTTACTGCAAACACCGAGCTTATTGATTCACTGGCACTGTCATCACCTTCACAATCACTATTTTCGCCGGAAGAGTCTTCAGAGCAAGTTTCCACAACATACTTGACAACCCGTTTCTTCTTCTTACTGTAGTGTTTGTCATCATCCTTTTTTTTCTTATACAGAGATGTTTTTGTTTTACAGCATTTAGCAAAATGTCCTTTTAGGCCACATTTGAGGCACTTTTCATTAATTGCGCTGCATTCATTGCTTTTGGCCATGTGGCCTCGCCGACCAATTTGTTAATTTCTTCTTTCTTCACAGGTTTACTGTAACTGCACACCAGTCTTTCCATCTCTGATAACACTGCGCAACAATGAAAATGTTTCGGTCTCAAAATTAGTCCATTCTTATGTCTTTTCGTCTACTGAATTCAAAAATCGCCATTAAAAGAACCGATTAGCTCTAGTTTTAGAGATACAAGCTACTTTTTATATTTTGTATATTCTACATTTTCAGTCTATGGAAAATTTGATTTTCGATATTGGCACGCTTGTTAACTGTCAAAATACAAATAATTTAACCGTCAGAAGGTTACAAACTGTGATACTATTGCTGTAACGGTGAAATTCATAGAATTATTGTTATAATTGGTGCAGATCATCTTGTTTTGGAGTGTTTTAAAGAGAGAAATTTGTTACATCAACATGCCACGGAAATGTGTAAATTCAGTTAATAATATTTGTTACATTTGTGGTGAAATAACGTTTACCTCACAGAAACGCAATTTGACGCCTCTTGTGAAGACTGCATATCAGCATTATTTTGGTATGAAGTTAGGAGACCAGGATAAGTCATGGGCTCCACATATCCACAACTCGTGTTCAGTTATATTACGAGAATGGCTGAATAATAAAAAACGATCCATGGCTTTTGCTGTGCCTATGGTTTGGCGAGAGCCCACAAACACAATATAGACGATTGTTATTTTTGCTCGACTCCGCCTATAAAATCAGGATTGTCAATGAAAAAAAGAAAAACTGTTAAATACCCCGAATCTTCCATCTGCTATTCGACCTATTCCACATTCAGACAGTTTACCAGTTCCTACTCCACCCCAAATTTATGAGTTGGAAGTAGAAAATGAAGATAGTATAGAAGAAGATCTCTTGTTGAGTTCTACATCCTATGACCCTGATTTTGAAGAAAAAGAACCGCATAAATTGGGTCAATCGGAGTTGAGTGATCTCATTCGAGATCTTGATTTGTCACAGGAGAAGGCAGAACTTCTAGGATCAAGGTTACAGCAATGGAATGTATGTGGGATAGGAATTCACATTATTTTCAAGCAGATTGGCCTGCAAGAAATGTTAACCCTAGTGAGAAAAATGTAATTACCGAGCCACTCGTAGATCCAAAAGATGTTCTTCTTCCATCCCTACATATCAAGCTGGGCTTAATGAAGAATTTTGTTAAACCCATTAAACCGAGAAGGCCAGGCTTTTAAATACTTGAGAGGCATTTTCCTACATTAAGTGATGCGAAAGTCAAGGAAGGCATCTTTGTTGGGCCACAAATACGTCAACTTGTAAAGGACACTGCATTCGATTTAGTTTTGGAAGGGAAAGAAAAGGAAGCTTGGGAAGCTTTCAAGGGAGTTATACATGGATTTTTAGGGAACAAAAGAGATGATAACTACCCTCAATTGGTCACAGAACTTCTACAAAAATACCACCAACTCGGCTGCAACATGTCCCTAAAAATCCATTTTCTCCATTCCCATCTCGATTTTTTTCCACCTAGTTGCGGAGATGTCAGTGACCGAGCATGGAGAAAGGTACCGCCAAGATATTTCTGTGATGGAATGGAGATATCAGGGCCGCTGGAATGAAGCAATGCTTGCAGATTACTGCTGATTTAAATGTAGAGATGCTCCAGAGGTCACTTACAAGAGGAAAGCTAAAAGACCGCGATCACAGAAATCGATTGATTCTTTGTAGATCTAAACATCTGGAAGGTGTTTTTTCAACAATTTTGAATGTGAATATCATTAATGAAAGAACAATCACACTTTAAATGTTGTTAGCATATGTAATTAATATTTATCATTTTCTTTGAAACACAAATTTTCATCATTTATATATCACAAAAACTAGAGCTAATAATTTTTTTTCTTTATCATATTCGTTTTTCTGAACCCAAAATTAGTAAGAATTGACTCATGAAGTGAAGGAAACATTCAATTATTTTTTTTTTGTTGTGCTGTGTAATCTGGAGAGTTCTAATATTTTATTAATCGACAAATCCTTTCCTTTCTTTAAAAATTTCCGCTTCAGGTTCAAGCCTTCGCACTTTTCTATGATTTGATCCTTAATGGCTTCATTCACTTCACGGAAACCACAATATCTAGCCTATCTCCGTAGATTTGTGATATACTGATCCATAGATTCATTTTCTTCTCTTTTCATATTACGAAATTTTTGGCGCTCGTAGTTTGTGTTGACTTCTGGGTCAAAGTATGAATTTAGCCTGTTCAAGCACTTTTCAAAGTCATTGTTTCCATCCGCACTTTCTTCTTGTAGATTTTCATATATGTCTTGCACATCTGTGCCCGCTTGATGTAATAACCTTGCGATTTTTTGATGGTCACTTAGCCCAAACTGACCGTCGATATATAATAATATTGAAAATTCCTTTTCCATACACGCCATCGCTCGGGCAGCGTGTTGACGTCCTCGTACGGTTCAAACTTTGGAACCGAAGGCCCACTGCCATTGACTTGTTGCAGTTTTCTTTTGTCCGCGTGTTTTCTTAGTGATCGACGAACTAGACTTTCAGTTGTTTCTGTCGATTCACTGTTACATCCTCGTCGCCATTAATTGTCCAGTCGTTGATAATACTTCTTCAACTTTTACCTGACTGACTTATAAATTATCGAGCCGCCATATTGACTGCCCCATATTTGACACCTATCAAATATGGCAACTCTACAGCTTCTTTTCGTTTTCTATAAGCGTAATACATATCGTAATGCTTTAAAACTTTGTATACAGGTTATAAGACCTACAAAACCAGTATAAAAACTGGCATACACAATAAAATAATATTACATGGCGAATAAATAAAAGACTTCATGAAAATTTACAAACTTTGTCCAAATCTTATTATCGACACAAAAGACATTGTCTCATCACTAACTCGCGACCAACTCCTACGGCCGTACCACTAGCAATTCTTGCGCACGACGTTGTCGTTACCTGCGTATTACATTACTTTTTGAGGTTCCTTACGCTCAAAATATTAACGAACATAAGAGGAAATGTAGTTGAAATGTGAAAACAAAGTGAGGAATTATGGTAATCTTATTACAAGTATGGAATCATTATTGTATATACCTTAGTATACACTATTGTTTACCAGTATTGTTACTAAAAGAAAATGATTACCGATGAAATGTTATCCCTTTATTGGTATAATTATAAATTATGGAAGAGTTTCCGCAATTAGAAATGCTGCAACACTCCATTTACCGCTGTACGTTTCAAGAACAACGCGCACTGGTGGTCTCGCGTCACCACGACCAGCTCACCCGAGTTTTCTCTTATCATTTAGATTTCTATTATGACGTCACATATTTAAACGGGTCTCAACGCGAATGTTTACCTTATTCATTGTACTCGACGCTTCGGTTGGGTTGCACCCAACTGGTCAAGAGCTGATTGAGGACGAGCTGACGCCACATGTATGTGTAGTCAAGCAATCAGACTATTATATCGACGGCAGCAAAGTAGAAATGGACACGTGCAAAATACAAACAACTGCACCATATACTGAAACGCACTAATAATCATGTGTTCTATAGATTGAGTAAGTATAGGTACATTTTATTGTACCATTATTTGTTAAAATATAAACAACGCATAATTTATCTACACGTATTTTTAATCCTAACGGCGTATATACGGCTAATTCGTCTGGCAAATAAGACGTGTTAAAAGAAAATATATTGAGCTGTATGAATTGTATGACGATGTGTCACGTGCATGTGGGTTGGCGAGTCCACTCTTTTGGAGCTGGTGTAGTTCCTCAGCGCTCGTGGCAGCCGCTTTGTTATCCCTTAATCGTCGTTTACGACACCGAGACGGGAAGAAATGGGGTGGTGACATTATAATTATATAAACAAAAATGTCGAGAGCAAAACAGCGATGTGAGTTTATTATACTTACGTGTAAATTTAGCTTATTGCCCGGAACAAATTGTGCTATTTATACAATGCAAAACAGATGTGGTCACATTTGTGTGACCCCCCACCCCTGGTGTGACGTCACATATTTTGCAATTTTAAATTTAGAAATTATTAAATTAAAACAACCTTATAATAATATTGATACAGTTGGTTATATTTTTTAAAGTTTTTCGTTAAAAGTTGAAGTTTAGTTTTTATACTTTAGATTTATAAATGTGACGTCACGAAGCTTATGACTCGTCCCCCCCCCCCCCCCCCCCGTGTCACACGATGTCACACTTTGTTGACCCCCTCCCTCCCCCTTAACGTGTGACGTGATTTATGGATGACCCCTAATATGGATGATGGGCGATACATGAACTATCGCGTAAGACTCAAGGAAATGTCTGTGAATCAGTGTGTGGGTGTGTGTATTCAATTATAATTATCTTATAAATCATGACATGCTCTGATAATGATTTTAGTCTAATTCAGTGTTAAATAAAAAGTCAAGACTTTTTTTTATTCAACCGTTTTTCTTTAAAATGACATGTTTATATACCTATGTCCATTTTTATATTGCTGCCGTCCATTTATAAATAGTTATAATTGTTTATACCTATATAACGCAAAAAAAAATGAGATATCCGATATCTCGACACAGATTATAATTTAAATCGCTTGAAATGAAAACAAGTCTAGGAATTATTTTGTTGCATTCGATGGCGTATACTTGAATGCGATTTTGGTCTTTAAACTAAGTGATCACTGTACTATATATAAAATGCAATAAAATTACCTTACGTCATTCCAAAGTTATTCATCCATTATCTGGACACCATTTTAACAATTTACGTTGATGAAAAATTAATATCAAACTTAACCAGCGCTTTTATCGTCCACTGATGGCTACGGCCAACAGACAAAGGAAAAAAGCAACAGACAATGTGCTTGTCACGTGCACTCGTTGTATGGTCTTAAAACGCCATGCTAATTGACGATTCCACTCTCTGAAAGATGGTGTAGTTCCTCAGGGCTTCTGGCAGCGATTTTGTTATTCCTCAGGCGCCTTTTACAATACCCACGGTAAGAGATGGGTGGCTGTTCTAAAATCGACCGACACCACACGACCTATTATAGTTTAGGCTTAGGTGGTAAATGAATAAACATAAAAAAATTAAAATAAAGATAAAAGTATGGCTAAGGTGGCAACTGGCCCGCTCAAAAACTGGTACGCGAGCGAGTTTTCCGTTTTTTTTTTAATTTCTAGTTGTCAACCGGCTTGGAAGCAATTCAAATAGTGGGCCAGTTTATTGCTTACAAAACAGATAGGGGAACAAAATTGATTAAAATTATAAACTGAACAATCTTTGATCTATTTTATTGTATTGTGTAGTCTTGAAAAGAAACAAATGTAAGAATAAAATCTATAAAAGTGCGACTAATTCCTTCCTATCAGTTTTTAATAATAGTAAACTGGCCCACTGTTTGAATTGTTTCCGGTCCAGTTGACACTAGAAATTTCAAAAAGTGGCAAACTCACCCGTGGACCAGTTTTTGAGCGGGCCAGTTGCCACCTAAGCCGTATTTTTATGTTTATTTTTATTGCTAAACATATAAAATAGACATTTCCATAAAACTAAACACTGACCTCGGATACCTTTTGATCTTCCCCGCGGGAAAATAATTAATAAAAGTAATAGTATTAAAGTCAGATTTTTATTCGAATCAGGGATATGACATGTAGAACTGTCAAACATAGTGAAATTTGTACGGAGATGACACTTTATTGACAGTTCTACATGTCATATTCCGGACTCGAATAAAAAATTCGATTTTAGTGACTACATTATGACCTTCATTGCGGACAGTGAAAATTTTATTTTGAATTAAAAATATGGTTGAATTTTAATAAAATTATGGCGTATATGTGTCATATAATATTACTTAGAATGATGTAGGTTAGTTTTATTACACCTTACGGAATAATTTTCCCTTTTATATGTGGATATTGATTGATTTTCTGTTATCAAAACAATATATTTAGAAACGCGTGTAATATACTTACATTGTCCTCAAAATCATGATACGAATCGTGTAATTGAAATCAATGATTCAATTTTTTTCTTTTCTTCATCCCATTACAATAAATTAAAATGAGAATAGGTACAATAAAATATCACATTTTCAACATAAAAGCTATTTGGAACATAACGTCTTTATAAAATGCAGATAAAGGCACAAATTACTCATTGAAACACAAAATTGTTTCTAATGGCAACACTTATTGTTTTTTTCTTTCGTGTATCTAAATTTGATTTTCTTTCTACGCTCAAATTTGATTGTCTTGAAAAAAACCAGACACTTCACTACTTTCACTTGATTATATCTATGTAACTGATTAATATTCACGATATTTTCGTAAAAAATAATACATTCACGGACATTGACATTTATTACACACTAGGAAGAGATTTACTGAAAAGTGATCGAACAATACGTATGGAAAGATAAAACTAGATTAGAGCTTAATCTAATCGTTTGAAATGTCAATGACAAGGTGTTGTTAGATCAATATTGTTTGCTATACAGAACCGTACAAGCTTTGACTTATCTCCGTACATATTGTAGCCTGTTTGACAGTTCTACATGTCATACCTATCCCTGACTCGAATAAAAAAAAAACCTATTTTATACTGTGTACTTTTATTATATTTATAGTTTCGCGTTCATTGAAGTAGCGCAGATTGAAAATCTATTTTTGTTATGTACCTAAGTTTATTTCGCTATTTATCTAAAATTTTTGTAACACAATTTTTTTAAAACCTATTTCAGTTATCCTATTCAGTTATCTATTTCAGTTAATAGTTACCTATTATAAGCCTCGTAATAATGTGGGACGTGGGTATATAAAATGCATCTATTTTAGATAATCCGATACACAAACTCAATAGTACCTACAACATCATTAACAACCAGATTCCGAATCCCAGGAATCCCGGGGTATATCCATATTAATATATATATATACATTTAACAATTACAATTAACAAAATAACACTATATAATCCCGACCACTGTTTAATAAACATTTACTGTTCATTACATATTTCTAAAGGACCTATCTATATATCCACTTACTTAACACTTGCTTTCTAGAATATTATAAACACTAAAAACGCAAAACGTGTAAGAAAACACATTATCCTATTACTCTAATAACGTACTAATAGTAGAAAATCATCGTAATAAAATAATCTTAACTTACTCAGAAGCGTATATTCTAGGATCTTACCTATAATGTTTTCTTTTCCAATGTCTATCTACAACACAACCTGTATATGGAATATATACCGTAATTTGTCATCAAAACTGCAGGGCGCGGCCCTCAACCGTTTGAAATAAAATTTGGCACAAAAATATTTTGTCTCTGTTAAGTTTCTATTCCTGAGGGGGAGAGTGCAACAGCCGCTGGGCGCGCTCGACCGGCCACGTTACTCCTCTCTCACAGAAGACTACCTTGAAATGTACTGAATTTCCCACTTTCATCTTATTTCCCTAATGTATGTACGTGTTTCGGTAGTGAGTGAGATGTGCCAGTGCCCATTCCCATTATATCCCTCCCCATTTTCCCAACCCTTTCTCCAAATCCATTCCTATATCTCCAAAGATAACCAGCGCATCCGGGGGCGTGCCAACGTTTGTCATTTTGGACTAATGTTGGCATCTATTGCGGATGTCTATGGGCGACAGTATCCACTTACCATCAGGTAGACTGCATGCTCGTCTGCTGCCTTTGTCCATAAATAAAAAAAAAATAAAAAAGTTCAAATTGCAATCGTTTTGGCAGTGAGATTAATATTAAAATATGCGAAAAATATTATCTAATTGGCTCCAAGATTCAAAGTACAATAGGTAAGAAAGGTGTTTCAGTACTGATGATGATGAATAGAAACCCTTGTGTACTTTTTACTTTGTGGGCAATAATTGTTACTGGCATAACACCTAATAATGTATCGAATCTCCTACAATAGACACTACTAAAATATAATATTTAACGTTTTGTACTGGGAGTTTCATAGTTACGCGTCGGTCATACGGAGTCGCTAGTCGCGGCGGCCAGCTACTCGTAAGTCGCTAGTCGCACGTATTCCCACTAATTTATATAAAGATTAAAAAATACGTATCAAATTATGCATTTTTTTTTAAGTATGTTTATGACTAACATGTGTTTTTTCTTCCTTTCTTCATTCTTTCTATGTTCTTGTTCATATGCATACCTATATAGGTATAATTATACACACAAAACAATTAAGTTATACATTATTAAATAAGAGACAATGTGCAAAAGGTAAGCTGATTTCCTGTGGAGGTCTCTTCCAGCAGATCCGTGAAAGAGACATTGGTCGGAAGCACCAATGTTTTTTTATTAAGTACACATAATACATACATGTAGCAATACACACACACACCTACAAAAATGAAATACACGTATAAATAAAATAATACAGAAATTAAATACTTTCTTTTTGCGGCAATCAAATGACACTGTTCGACGCGTTTCTCTCCGAAGCATTCACCACGTAGGCATTAAAACACGAGTTGATCGTTACCACATTATATATTTATTTCAAGCCCATCAATAGGTCTGGATTGGATCTATCGTACGTTATATTTGAATGTGTTGTTTGTTATTCATAAAATGCTTTTACCCGATTGCGAGAAGTTATGAAAGATAATCTAAAGAGGACATTAGGCATCATTACAATAGTGGTACATATCGATATCGGTTTTGGATATAAGAAATATTAAAAAATAATTTGTGTCTTTAGGGTCCCGTTATTTTGGGAATGTCGACAATATATTACTTATCGATTAATAATATCAAGTGATTCAATACCATACCATCAGCCTATGTCTCTTCACTGCTGGATATAGGCCATCACACATGATCCTCGACTCTTTTTTATCCAACTAACACCTTCGAACTTCTTCAAGTTGTCGGTGCAGCTGACCGGGGGACGTCCCACACGGCGCTTCTCGATACCTGGCCTCCTCTCGAGGATTAATTGATTAATAATACGGTAATAATTAATATTCGGTCCTCACAGAAATTGCCGTTTTATATGGAAAAAAAGATTTTTTTTTCCATAAAATTAAACATTTAATTGCTCCATTATTATCAATGCACTTTTGCCATTTTAATGGAAGTCGATTGATGCCTCTGCTATAGAACTCCTGGGATGAGAATCGATAAATTATCTGAAGGCGTTTCCACTGCCTCATCAGAGTTGACTTATTTCCTCTGTAAAAAGTTATCCATATTCCGAAAAAAATGGAAATCAGTAGGCACGGTCTGGCGAGTACGGTGGATGACGGTGACTAACTTTGAGACTGCCTGTCGTGCAGTGTGTGGGCGAGCGTTATCGTGGAGATGCACTGGACTAGAACAATTGAGCAGACTCGGTTGTTTGATAGCAAGCTTGTCCATCATCGTTTGTAGTTCTTCACAGTACACATCTGCATTAACTGTTGTGGCAGATCTCAAGAAGCTGTGGATAATACCAGCACCGGACCACCATACTGTCACCATGAATTTCTTTTGACTCAGTTTACATTTGGGACATTGTTTGGCCGTCTCTCCGGGGTTCAACCACTGTGACGAACGTTTACGATTATCCTACAGGATCCACACCTCATCACAAGTATACAATACAACATACGTATATGTATATCTATTTATTTAAATATTGTCATTTTTATATTTAGTTAAGACCCGTTTAAACAGATGAACGTTGCTTTCAATTCGCCCTTATCGACTTTAGTCTCCGGTCGTCCACGGGGTCGATCAAAGCGCACGGTGCGTTCTTTTGCGGTGTTTGATCCGTACACATCGTTGATATTGCGTGCCGTCTGTGCAACGATACTGCCACGATGGAACTCACATTCGAAAACAACGTGAATTAATTTTTCCATGGTCGCAAACTCAACGACATCTAAACAAAAAGTCGTTTGACGGAAAAACAAACGAATAACTAACTGATTTTAAAAAAGAATGTCTTAGCTTTAAATTGAAATATTTGAATTTGAAGTTCTAAGCTACACGCAAGATAACTAAGTTCAAAGTGTCCACCAGGGCCGTCTTTACCAGGGGGTGCAAGGGGTGCGGTGCACCCCGGGCGCTCACCTTTTAAAGGTAATGAAAAAATATAACGCTATAGTAAACAATTACACAATAGGATATTTGACTGTCATAGGATACACAATAGGATATTTGACTGTCATAGGATACACAATAGGATATTTGACTGTCATAGGATACACAATAGGATGTTTGACTGTCTTAGGATACACTCCCGCACCCCGGCGCAGAATAGACTTAAGACGGCCCTGGTGTCCACTATGAACAAACGGCAGTTTCATAGGTAAGGATCTAATATATATCTATAGGCATAGATATTGAATAGTTGTTATACATACTAGTTGTACATAGCAGTTGTACCGCGAGTAACGGGTCGTTTTTTTAGCACATTGTGCCAGTGTCGAGTTTTCTTCGTAATAAACAATTTTAAAGTCAAAACAATTCAAAACGCATTTCGTCAATGTCCATCCCGTCGAAGTAAGTATAGAGTCGCTCAGTAAAGCGATAGTAGGTTTACTGAGGACCGAACAATTGAACGCACACGAAAAACGCAGACTTATGCTTTTATATAATTATCTTTAAAGTTTAATAAACTATCATTATTACTCATAGTCCACAGAATACATAATACAATTTTTTTTTAATAATCAAACAAAAACTCGACTTCACTTCATGAGTTCAAGTCAGCCAAAAAGTCAAAATCTTCATAGCGTTTTTTCTAAATTGTAATAAATAAAATACGTAATATTTAACACCTTTACAGTGTTTCTACCCAAAAAACTAACACCAATGAAGTACCAAGTGCAGTTTAGAGCCCCTGAACCGCCCCCTCCGGGGGTCACGCGGACCCCCGAGGAGATAGAAGCCGAAATGAAGAAGATTCAAATGGCTTATGAGAAGCTGGCTTTGGTGTCTATAGAGTAAGTAGCTGGATAACTTAAGTTTTGTGTTTTCCTCTCATATTTATCTATTAAACGGATCCTAGCTGATTTCAGAAATAGGTATTCTCTACAATTTGTTTTTGTCTCGGCGGCGAGCGATGCAACTTCTGTGAGAGAAAGGGACAGGTGCACTGCGAGCTAATAATACCTTTAATAATTCGAAAATTTTCAAGGTTCGGTTTTCCCCTGTGTCCATCTCCGAAAACGGATCGATTTATACAAATTCGAAAAAATCAAGGTTCGGTTTTCTCCTGTGTCCTCCTCCAAAAACGGATCGATTTATACAAATTCGAGAAAAATCAAGGTTCGGTTTTCCCCTGTGTCCTCCTCCAAAAACGGATCGATTTATACAAATTCGAGAAAATCAAGGTTCGGTTTTCCCCTGTGTCCTCCTCCGAAAACGGATCGATTTACACAAATTCGAAAAAATCAAGGTTCGGTTTTCTCCTGTGTCCTCCTCCAAAAACGGATCGATTTATACAAATTCGAGAAAATCAAGGTTCGGTTTTCCCCTGTGTCCTCCTCCGAAAACGGATCGATTTGATTTTTTTTTCTCTGATTTGCATTAAGGAATAATTTGTCAATGTCGGTACATTTTGCTTTTTTAAATAAGAGTTGTTAAATTTGCACACTGGGCTTCTATTATGCAATGTTATATTCGGACTTTTTTTTATTTTTGAAGGACCCTTGCTCCAAAACAACATCAAAACAACATAAAACAATTGGAAACAACATGCAGAACATGTTCATGGTAGATATCTGTAATATATTATAAAATGATTGCCCTATTGCCATAATAGGCATGATGACGGATTTTGAAATCCGCTTCTATAATGTAGATTCACGTCTACTGTTTCCGAAAATAAAATTATTTCAGCAATAAAATAAGTTTTAACGCAAATTATGCATTTTTTTTCTATCTACTTTGAATTATGCGCGAAAACACTCGCAGGTGTCATGGCGTCGCTTGTGACGTTACACCTAGGTAAACGTAGGCAGGTAAATCAATCGAAGTTCAAGCGACACGGTGATGTTCACTGAGGCGTGACGTCATTCGCTCTGATTGGCGTTTTAGTTAACATGGCCGAATGCAGTATTTTATACTTTTATTTTATTGAAAATATTATTAATCTCAATGTTTACATTAAAACTGGTTAATTTATTAGAATTCTTTCAACATATTTTTTTCTCTAAAATCATTTATTCTTTAATTTTTTGATACTGTCATCATGCCTATTCAGGGGGAAATTAGGGGAATACATTTGTATGGACAAGACGTTGCTGTTGTGATCCCACGCGTATGTTTAATTTAGCTTAATTTTACTTTGATTAGCTCACAGTATCGGCATACTGAAGTGATGGGTGTGTCATAATTATCGTTTATTAATGCGTCCAACTTTCTTACAACTCCAACTTTTAGCACATTCATAGAAAAAGTAAGCGATAACCAATGAGAGAGACGAGTCCTTGAATATAGACCAAATAGCGGGAAGCGCAGTGTGGGACGAGCTACGACCACATAAACTAGCCTCTTGGAGAAATGAGCCGGTGGTAGCTGGCTGAGAAGAGTCGAAAATCGTGTGTGGTGGCGAACCGAGGGAAGATCTATCTATGTCCAGCTTGGAGAGAGACATACCAGACAGACTTGCTGTAACCAAATTATTTAAAATGATTAATTGTCTACAAATCATTTGAGTTCGAATCTTCTTCCCTGATTATAAATTTCCTTCATTCCCCAGACTCCCGCTGGACGTGATGTGGATGGAACCGCCAGTCATATGCCAGTGGCAAGACGCCAGGAAGCTCTGGACTACTAACTATGTCAACGATTACAAATTCAACGAGGAGAAGTTTACCATACAGTTTAGAAGTGGAGTTCTATGTGAGATACATATTTATTTTACTTTATAATACACACACTATACAAAATACATTATAAAAATCTCCAAACACATGCCTTTTAATGTTTCAACTGCCTATATTGAATAATTGCCTATATTGTATTACATTTTTATTAAACTCCCTGTAAAAAAAATAGTTCAGTAGTTTTGGAGAATAGCGTGTTCGAACAGACAAACAGACAGACAGACAAAATTTTTCAAAATCGTCTTTTTGTATTCTGATACTCTTCCTTCATCGCCTTCTATTGAAACAATTTTGATTATTTTTGTTTTCAGGGCCAATTGGAATAGCAATGTCCCGGTATTCCAACATGCCATTCCAGGGATGGGATATGAGGCCAGACCCAAACGGGTAAGTCAATATTACCGACTAACTATCCACGTGACTTTGTTCGCTTGTTGTTTATAATAATTCCCACGGGAACTTTGTAGTGAAACTGGATAAATATATCATAAACAGGGTTAAATATAAAAAAATACCTGCGCACCCTCTTAACATTGATTTTTTTCATACAAATTTACTTGTTCTCTGAACGGCAAATACTGAATGAGCAGGGAGTCGATGGCAACATATTTATAGGTGGATTAAGTTTAGGGTCTCTGATGACAATCAAGTAACAGCAGCCCCGGATCTACGATTTATCCAGAACCGGGACATAAACTTGACATTAGCGCCCCTCCCTTCCAGCATTTGACATTAATGATATCCAGATGCGATGGGAATTCCCCTGGCAGAGACACACTACGCATCCGTTCAAAAATCATCTTCGGATGCGTTCCAAAATCAAATGAACAATCGATATTACAACGCGCCCTGGATGCTAGGCGATTTAGTAAAACAAGTTTTTTTAAAATATATGAATTTGGCGCCCCCTTAAATTGCCACTCGGGGCAGGTACCCCGGATTGACAACCCCCCCCCCCCCCCCCCATCCAATCCGGGGCTAAGTAACAAGAATCCCGTGAAGTGATCCAAGGACTCCATCGACTTTGTAATAGTAATTATTCTGGTAATCATGATCTGCTTCTCGTTTAGTTTTTTCGATTTTTTTTAGTTTTAGTTTTGCAGCCCGTTTCAATACAAGCTTTCTTTTCACACAAACCATTCACTCATGCAACTTACGTACACTCGTACCGATTTATATACATGTTGTCTTATGTGTTCCCTCACCGCCGAGCTAGTGACATCGTGAGGAAACTCGCATGCTCCAGAAATAAAAAATCCCCCCCCAGGAGTTACTAGGGGACGCCTGTGTCCTGTAGTGGGAGGTCATAGGCTGATACAAGTACAAGGTAGCGGTTTCATTAGCGGCTGTCTGTGAATGCAATGTCCGGCGTTGTGGCATCAATAGTCGCGTGTAGTAAGTAGGTACAGAGTAACAAAATCAGAAACTTCATTTATAGCCCAGTAATTTTAGGTTTCATCTTTCCAAAAAGTCCCCCAATAAAGACAAATTAAAAAAAATACTTTTTTGGGGGAAAATATCAAGGTCAAAAAAAGTTCAGTGTTACCAGTGTCTTCAATAATCTTCTTGGCAGAAAGGGGGTCATAATAACCGTGACAGGGGTGTGTGTGACAGTCACGTGGCTTTGTGTGGGCAACAAAGTGCAACTCACGTGGATCGCCAACGCGCCCACACCTGCCCTGAAGGAGCACTTCAATAAGCCTTACAGTGTTAAAAGGATGTCACAGGTATGGGTACAGCTCTATCATTAAACAATAACCTGTGTTTTTTTATGAACGACGGCGACAGACGAGCATACAGTCCACCTGATGGTAAATGGATACTGTCGCCCATAGACATCCGCGATACATGCCAACAATAGTCTAAAATGACAAACGTTGGCACGCCCCCGGATGCGCTACCTACCTTTGGAGATATAGGAATGGATTTAGAGAAAGGGTTGGAAAAATGGGGAGGGAGATTATGGGAATGGGCTCTGGCACATCTCACTCACTACCGAAACTCGTACGTACATTGGGGAAATAAGATAAAGTGGGAAATGTAGTACATTTCAAGGTAGTCTTCTGTGAGAGAAGGGTAACGTGGCCGGTCGAGCGCGCCCAGCAGCTGTTGGATTGCAGCGTGTACTCTCCCCCTCAAAATGCATGTACAAGACTGGTGTCAGCCTTTCTAAGGTGCCATTGTAGAGCACGTGTGGCGCGGCCATGTATCGTCGTGTAGCCCTCAACCCTCGGATGTCGTGTCGTAGCGATTAAAGAATAATAAAGCTGCTATCACAAGCCCCAAGGAATTACATCACCTCTACAAGAGAAGACTCGACACCTGCCGATCGCCGACAGCGTACCGTTTTAAAGGCATACATCCTTCGTGCACGACACAATGTGCAAGAGGAAGCCCGAGTCCAGCAATGAACGGTATAAGGACTGGCACAGGCCTCACAAGATTTCGAGTTATATGACACATTTTTGGACTTTGTATATAACAAATACGTGGATGACACTGAAAGTTTTTAGAATCTCAAAACTGAAATCAGATTTAAAGATGGAAGTTATTATATTGCTTTCCGAAGTATTCTCTGGCGGCAATCGATACACTTTTTCATGCGATGAAAGCATTGTGTGAAGCATTCAGCCCACCCTTCTTTAGGCACCTCAACAGCCGTTTGAAAGGCCGTTGCTTCCTATTCTGCATTCATACATGTATTCCTCTGATTTTATCCTTAATGTTAAGGAATAAAGAAAAATCACAGGGCCCAAGGTCGGAACTGTATGGCGGATGACTTATTAACACATTAACATTTACAGTACTGAAAAAATGCTTCGTTTGTCTGAAGGAATGAGCTGGGGCTATTGTGCCATTGTGCTTCGTGGTCGTCGTTCTTTGACTTTTTCCAAAGCAGCAGGCAAGCAGCAGTCCGCAGTTACTGTTCTTTTATTTTCTAAAGTTATAGTAGCAAAGTGGCCTGATCTGCTAGAGAAGGAGGCGATATCTTCTTTGCAGAACTTCACTTTCGTCGGCAACTCTTCGAAAGGAAAGACCCACTACGCAGATTGCCTCTTAGTTTCAGGCTCATAGCAGTAGATCCAGCTTTTATCACCTGTTACTATATCAAAAACAACATTTGATTGACCATGATGGAATTTTTTAAGCATTTGGAGACACCATTCGAGGGATAGTGTTTTTGAACGTCGCTCTTCGAACTTGTGAGGAATTCATCTAGCACAAAGTTTCTTACCAGTAGGTGATCATGTAAAATAGTTTGAAATTGACTCATATCAATACCTAATGATGCTTGTATTTGCTGATATGTCGTTTGTTTGTCTGCGTCAACCTTGAGCCGCACAGTTTTGATGGTTTCCTCCGTCACCGTCGTCACAGGACGCCCTTCTCCAACATCGTCACTGGGGTGGTCACATTTAAATTGACTGATCCAGTTATGAACAGTGGCACTGGATGGGACTACATCACTAAATGCTAACTTAAGTCTTTCATAACTTTGTTTCTGGTTTAGACCGCAACGAACGATCATAAAAAATCATTGAACGAAAATGTTGTCTTGTTAAATTCATTTTTCCGCAAACACTTAATTTTCAAACTGCTGCCAGATTAAAAAACAAATGACAGCTTTAAAAATTTAGTGGCGTTTGACAAGCAAGGAGTTCCATTTTCGAAATTCCAAATTGTTTTTTTCTATCGTATTGTGCAGTAGCCAGTTTTAAAAACTTTTAGTTTGACCTATCGTATATGTGTATGAAAAATTTGATAAAACCTAAGAAAATGACTTTTAACAAAAATATATTCGTATTATTAAGACTTAAAAATTATGACTTACTTACAACTAATGACCTTCGACCCACGACTTACGAATCGCGAATTATGTATAAATGAGCTTGAGGCCTAAACCGGTTGTACGGTTCACCTTTAAAGCTCAAACATTACAGATAATGCGCGAAGCAGCCTGCGATTTTTTCCCCGACTTCGACGGCCACAATCACGTCGAAGGGACCTGTCCTAAGGAATGGGTGATAGAGAGGCACAACTACCACGCCATGGCCTTTCTGTCAAGGGCATACAACTTTCAGTGGAGCAGGTATAACAATTAGGTCGCTTATCGAATAGCCGATTTTTCAACGTGATTATTATACGCGGCCGCAGGGCTGATAGTTAACCATTGGAGTAGACGAGTCCTCAAATGAAGGCCACGACGATAGCGCAGTGTGAGTCGCGCTCGGGACACGTGAACTGACGACTTGAGCAAGTTAGCCGATGGTGACTAAATGAAAGATCGTGTATGGTGGCGAGTCTGAGGCCATATCCAGCAACTGAGAGACACAGGTTGATGGTATGGTATTGAAAAACAATATAAAAAACAACAAAACATAATAATACAGAACAGAAAGAATAATTACTTTCATTAAAACATTGTCTTACTATTTTAGCGACAATCTTGGACACGCGACGACACGCCCTTTTAATTATATAATTGTTGTATATCATGCGGATAAATATGTAGATAATTTTTAGCATGCGTCATCGTGTACATATTTGTATATGTGTAAAATGAATATGCTATATATAACTAGTCTGGCCATGTATTATGTATTTATGTATATACTGTTACATAAAAACTTTTCTTTTTTTTGAACTTTTTAATTATTTTGAATTTGGAACGCATTTATTATTTTTAAAAGTTCTTTCGATTTCGCGCCATTTCACATATTTTTTCGTGTTCATTATCAAATTACAATATGGAATGGGGTGTTAAAGAAAATAGGATTGCGGTGATCGCCTTGCACAAAGTGGGTATGGAGCCGTCGGTCATATTCCAGACACTTCAAAAGCTTGGTATCAGCCGTATGTTCGTATATCGTACTATCAACAGATACAACAACACTTCCTCTGTCGAAGACCATAAAAGATCGGGGCGGCCGCGTGCTGTTAGAACTACAAAGGCTGTTAATGCTGTTAAAGCCAGAATTCGTCGAAATCCCATTAGGAAGCAAAAAATCTTATCCCGAGAAATGAAGATTCCCGCTAGGACTCTGTCGCGTATTATAAAACAAGACCTGAAGCTCGGTGCTTATCGTCGATATACAGGACATGCCCTAAATCAATCTTTACAATTAAAGAGAGTGGATCGATCAAAACGCCTTCTGTCGCGATACGCAGGTGAAGGGCACAGAAATATCCTCTTTACCGATGAAAAAAGTTTCACGATTGAAGAGCACTACAATAAGCAAAATGATAAAGTGTACGCTCACAGTTCTAAAGAAGCTGCGCAAGTGGTCGGAAAGGTACAACGTGGTCATCATCCTGCGTCAGTGATGGTTTGGTGGGGCGTGTCTTATCAAGGCGTCACAAAGCTACATTTTTGTGAAAAAGGAGTGAAAACTTCAGCCAAAGTGTATCAAGAGACAGTCTTGGATCGTGTTGTGAAACCCCTCAGCAATACACTTTTTAAAAATGTACCGTGGACTTTCCAGCAGGACTCTGCACCTGGTCACAAGGCACGAACTACCCAAGCCTGGCTTGAAACCAACGTTCCGGACTTTATAAGAGCTGAAGACCTCAACCCTTTAGACTACAAATTGTGGTCAGTTTTAGAGGACATGGCTTGCTCTAAACGACACGGCGACATTGAGTCTCTTAAAAAATCTCTGGAGCAAGCAGTGGCGAAATTTCCCATGGAAACAGTGCGTAAATTCATAGATTCGTGGCCAGACAGATTAAAGGCCTGTATAAAAGCCAATGGTGGCCATTTTCAAAAAAGAATATTGTTTTTATTTTTTGCTGAGACTTTAATAAATATGTACATATAAGTTTTAGTAATATTACATTACTTCATTAAAAAAAAATTGCATTTTCATTTGTAACAGAACTTATGGCCGGACTAGGTATAGTGGAGTGTAGGCTTTCTCGGCCGGTGTCCATATTAATTGAAACTTCCGGGCTACTTGGCCTTGGCTCAAGCGCAATTATATTCAGTTGCACTCGAGAAGCCGAAGAGATAACATTTCTCCGAAAGTGAACGCAGCCGCCACTGAAAATATCAACCGCAGTTGTTAACGAAACGTTTGGAAGAAAGAGAAGAGATTCCAGAAGACCTCGGCCAAGTAGCCCGGAAGATTCAATTAATAATGCTATATATATATAATTAAAAACTTAGTCCCTAGCGTCTCGATTACGCCATGGGTTCCAGCATGAAAATCAGCGCTGTGTGTCATACAGCTAAAGCTGAGCTGGACGCCCATTCAGAGCAATCACAGAACACACGGACACCAGACTACGCTATTACTTTTCATTTTCCGAAAATTTTCTCCGTTGTTGTGTGCATAAAAATATGAGTTTGTATTTTCTTTTTTAACTGCAGTGTCTTGTAACAGTTTTCTGAATAAATGTTTTATCTATCTATCTGTTTAAAACAGTGTGTGTTAGTTTTTCACAGTGGAGCTTTTTCTGTATTGAGTTTTTTATGCGTCGCGCACTCGGCGATGAGTTGTCTCCATCGCAGCCTACTAAGCAGTTCAGTGTACAAATATGTATCACATGTTTAACCAATATAATAATTTAAAGGATATTTCATTGTTTAATTAAGCAACCTTCTGATATAACAACCAACACAGTGTATACAGACAACAACCTGTACACTATATCCTGTACATTATGTACAATAATAATTAAATTAAAATCGTAACAAAGCGATGTCTGTGCATGAAATAGTTTTTGAAAAAAATGATCGAAATATAAAGTAGGATTGATTTTTTGGAAAATTTTGTCTGTCTGTCTAATCGCACATCACGCAAAAACTATTGTACAGATTTTAATGAAACTTGATATAGTTATAGCTTGTGTTAACGTTTGGGGTACATTTTATCCCGAACCGTTATAGTATTCCCACGAGAATCACTCAAAAGTTCACGCGAATGACGTCGCTGGCACCGCTAGTTTACAATAAATATGTAGGTCTTTATTTTCGGTTCTTCAGTCCAAAAATAAAAATTGTCCTCAGGAGAAACTTCTTTAATGATAGAAATTAATTAGGTAGGTGCAGATATTTTCTAATTAACCGCGTATACTAAATCTTGGTTTATTTTTTACTAGCGGTGCCAGCGACTTCATTCACGTGAACTTTATAGTGATTCCCGCGGGAACTCTGTAACGAATCGGGATAAAATGTACCCTAAATGTTAACCCGACACATAAGCTATAACTATGCAGAGTTTCATTAAATTCTGTCTCGTGGTTTTTGCGTGATGCGTGATTCTGTGGTTCAGACACAGATAGGCAAAACTTCTAAAAATGGATGTTTCGGGCTCTGTAGAGGTACCTATCATTCGTAGAGTACCTACATTGCATTTTTTATATATTTTTTATACAAACGATTCTGTTACGATTTTACTATATGTAGAAATGTGTAGGTATTCTTTCCAGATGGAATCAGGCGGCAGGCAATCGGAATATTGTAATGCAGCTCCGTGAGGCGGTTGATAAGAAAAGAGAAGTGAGTACACTAAACAAATCATTTTTTTGCAGTTTTTAGGGCTTAGGGTTCTTCAATTAAGACCCTTAAGCCTCTAAATGGAAGGGTACATAGTAGTGTTGTTAAAACGAACGCTAAACGCTTCGCTCGAGCGCTGGCGCGATATGTCAGTACCCTTGAACCTTAACAGTTTTAGACTCGAGCTTTTAACTACAAGGGTGTAAGACCATTAAAGTATTAAACATTGTACTATAGCGATCACTAACCTTTAACGCTAGTTTTAAAGTTCATTAGCGCTCGAGCGTCGATCGCTCAACGCTCGTTTTCACAACACTGTTTGTTGATTTGTTTTTACAACGATTTTATTGATCATGATTTACTATTCATTTAATATTATTTTGTTGTTGGTTTAAATGAAAGCCATAAAAATTTTGTTCCCAGGGCAAGTTTCAGCTTCTATACGTAAATCCACAGCGAACCACAGTGCTGCGATGCAACGAGATGTCGCAGGAGTTCAACACTGAACAGATGCTGGGCTTGGGAAATGTATGTATGATCCGTTCCAATCCAACTTACGGAAAACAAAACCAAATTAATGAAATATCTCAACATTTAGCTTTAAATCTATCTAATCTTGTAGTCTGGATGAATCAAATTATGGATAGGTTTATAAAAACAATTATCACCTCACTAATTAATATAGGGCCGCGTCAGTGACCTCGGGCCGCCATGTTTGTTTACATTTTGAAGAAATTAGATCGAAATATGTATGATTTTTTTTATTTAACTGGTGGATTTTTTGAACAAAACGAAGTAGGTACTTAAGTTGAGTCGGAGGGAGTCATCAACTCATCATACACACTTAACAGTCACGTATAATTAATATAGGGGAGTAAACGTAACGGTAACCATCTCTTTTAACGTCCACTGCTGTACGCGAGCTTCTGTTTTTTTTTATGGACGAAAGCGGCAGACGAGCATATAGTCCACCTGATGGTAAGTGGATACCGTAGCCCATAGACATCCGTGATACATGCCAACATTAGTCCAAAATGACAAACGTTGGCACGCCCCCGGATGCACTGCCTACCTTTGGAGATGTAGGAATGGATTTGGAGAGAGGATCGAGGAAATGGGGAGGGATAGGATGGGAATGGGCTCTGGCACATCTCACTCACTACCGAAACACGTACGTACATTGGGGAAATAAGATAAAGTGGGAAATGCAGTACATTTCAAGGTAGTCTTCTGTGAGAGAGGGGTAAAGTGGCCAATCGAGTGCGCCCAGCCGCTGTTGGATTGCAGCGTGCACTCTCCCCTTCATTGTCACGCACATTCACGCACATTGCATGAGGGATGTATGGCCGTAAAATGTCACGCTGGCCAAGTGGGTTGGCGAGTCTACTCTTTTAGAGGTGATGTAGTTCCTCAGCGCTTATGGTAGCAGCTCTGTTATTCCTTAGTTGCTTTTTATTACACCCACGGACAGAGATGGAGTGGTACTACTTATACTAAAGCCACACGACATTATACGTCCGAAACTTTAATATTTATCCTTTTCTCCAGTTCTACCCAGATCTCTTCACTCTAAACCTGTCGTATGGGTCAGTGGATGCACGAAGAGTTACCTTCAACATGAAATACAGACTCGTTGAGACCGTCTTCAATATGTTACAAGAACTCAAAGTAGCCAGTTACGCTTAAAATATAATACGTGAGCGTCCAAGCAAAAGTGGTCCAACTTTTTGGCCTTCTTTCAGACAACCTTGAGGAAGGGAGTTGTGACTGAGGTAATAACAATAATAACTAATAACGCGGCAAGTGTAGGTACACACTCGTGTTAAGTAACTCGAGGGAGCTCGAGAATTGAGGTTGAATGTTTGTTTGATTAGTATAAAAATTGCGTATTGTTTGTAAGAATCAAATAAAAGCATGGGACTGCTCCGCGTGTTTCTCTTCTGTTTTCAGTAAACCTACTATCGCTTTACTGAGCTACTCCTGACTTACTTCTACGGGACCGGACATTGGCGGAATGCGTTTTGAATTGTTTTCACATTAAAACATTAATTGTTTGACATTGACACTATTTCCATATACGATGGGAAAAGTGAGAAAGTGTCCATATAAGCGGTATTGGGTTATTGGACAGATTTAGAAACTAGAATAAATGTTTGAACACACAATGAAAACAAGACGTTTATACATCTAGTTAATAAAATCGTAACAAAGCCGTGTCGGACGCAACGTGAAATATTTATTGAAAAGTGATTGCAATATAAAGTACGAATGATATAGAATGAATAATATACCATAGAACCCACAACAAATATTTTTGGAATTTTTTGTTTGTCTGTTTTTAATGATGATTTTAATGAACGGATTTTAATGAAACTCGGCATAGTTATAGCTTATGTACATTTAGAATACTTTTATCCAGATCAATTATAAAGTTCCCACGGGAATCAAACTAACCAGATATACTCTCACGTCTGTGAACACGAAGTCGCGGGCACTGATAGTGTTAGATAACGATTATTCAGAAAGAAAATTGAACATTAAATATTGATCTAAAATGACACTTGGCAGCTACATTTATTACAAAAATTTAACATATTCCTCAGTGTACCCATGACTTTTTCATACAATGAAATAAAAACCCAGAGACATAAACGACCTAAGATTAGCAATAATTTAGTACTAAAAGGTCCAGATTTCGGTGTTTAGTACAACAAAAAGTAAATTACTTTCACGAAATAATTATATCTAAAATATGTGTTTTAAAACGTCATATAAAGATATTTGTGGCATTAAATTGTAGGTACATGAGTGTACCATAATATAGGTACGATTCAAATTAAGAAGGCTCATATTTTCATCCAACTTCAAATAAATGTGAATCGGAAAGTAGGAAGCCGCCATCTGCACCCTATTTGTTTGGACGCCCACATAATGTAACTCTCTAATTCAAATTCAATATGGACATGTGCAGAGGACGACTTCAGCAATAATACATTTATCAAACGTTCAAGCAGAGGCAGAATTGTATAAATTTAATAATGTATGTTAATAATGTATGTGTGTGTCCGGTGCATATGTCCTAGTTGGTAGCGGGAAGCGACGCGTCGCGTCGCACGTTGCGTCGAGAAAATATGAAACATTCGCTGCGCACGAGTGTGTCCTACGTGAGCAGTGCGTCTAGCATTGAGGCGCGTGACGACTTCTCAAAATGACTACGTCATCAAAAAGTTCAGGTCGCATATTGACTAGATATCAAGAAGACTACGTATCAGAATGACTATGTCGCTATACACGACTACATCATAAAAATACTAGGTGCCAAAATGACTTGGTTGTGTATTATTTTTGCAATTACAGTTACCTATATTGTAGATTAACACGTATATTAACATGAAAGGCATAACAATTTCGCAATATAGTCATTTTGGAACCTAGTCTTTATATGGTATTACCGTCTAGCGACGTAGTCATTCTGATATATAGTCAATATGCGATCTAGACTTCTTGATGACGTAGTCATTTTGAGATCTAGTCAACATGCTCCAAACCCGTAATAAGCGACAAATATTATGTGTTGTCATATTAAATCGAACGTGTTCGCGACGCGCTGCGCCGGCGCAA
The DNA here is from genome assembly GCA_914767545.1 of Sesia apiformis. Taxonomy (NCBI): domain Eukaryota; kingdom Metazoa; phylum Arthropoda; class Insecta; order Lepidoptera; family Sesiidae; genus Sesia; species Sesia apiformis. Next base: position 5,146,695 of record OU611976.1, read on the forward strand.
TGCCGCAACGCTCGACGCAACGCATCACGACGCGATGCCCAGCTAGGACAAAACCTTAGAGCACGACTTCAGTGACCACTGATTATGACTGACTACTGATCAAAGTATGAACAAAAATACAAAAAGTTAAATAATAATCATAGAAGTAAGAAATGTAAGAAAAGATATTTTAAGATCAACGAGTACACCTATATCAAGATCACAACAAAATTATGTTCATCTTTAGCTGTTGTTTTATTATTATTAATAACGCAGACGATATTCGCCAATTGGAACGCGATCGCTATGGCGCGCGCGATCCGTGTGTTGCGAGAACCATGTGAGGTAGGTGTAATTCTAATGATTCCCGCGCTTTCGTTATATTTTTTGATGAATTACAAGATAAGTTATATAATTAATTTATACAATCTTCATCGTTTGAATGTTGGCCATTGTTAAAAATATTAAAGAATAGTGTGCAAATACTTCCGTAATAATCACATTCAAATTTCAAGATTTATTTGATGGATAAATGTATTATATTAATTTATGTGATATATTGATATGTGTAATGATTACTCAAAAATTTGTAACATAATAATTATTTGATATATTTGTACGCCTTACGGCGGAACTAATACGTATAAACGGATTTGATTTGAATTTTATGGAATTACCCAACAACAGCCACGAAAACTAAGGTACAGAAGACTACCTTGAAATGTACTGCATTTCCCACTTTATCTTATTTCCCTAATGTACGTACCTACGTGTTTCGGTAGAGTGAGATGAGCCAGGGCCCATTCCCATCCTATCCCTTTCCATTTTCCCAATCCTTTCTCCAAATCCATTCCTATATCTCCAAAGGTAGGTAGGCGCATCCGGGGTCGTGCCAACGTTTGTCATTTTGGACTAATGTTGGCATTTATCGCGGATGTCTATGATCGACAGTATTCACTAACCATCAGGTGGACTGTATGCTCGTCTGCCGCCTTTGTTCATAAAAAAAAAACCTATGGACTTTGCGGTTACAAACTATTTGCTTATTTGTAGTTGCGGACTTATTTGTACCATAAACTTATTATTCCCTCTTAGGAAAAATACAATACCAATTTGTCAGATTTGTTATTTATTGTTCCTAATATTATTTTCTTTTAGATTTTCATAATTTCTACAATTATTATTACTTGTTGGCTAATAAATTATCTTGTTAACAATGCCGTTTTTTTTTAAACCTATATTAAATTATAGGCATATTTCTTTAAATTCAAACCGATTTAACACACATAAATAAGAGAATAAAAGCAGGTAATTTTGAGGGGGTGACACTCCTTCCCACTCATCAATAGAACTATATCGTTCCTTCATCTGTGATGCAAAAGGTATAATTTCCAATACGTAATTTAGTCCAAGCAACAACAACAAAATTCAATTGACGTTTTGGACGAATTACATATTGGACAATAGGGATGGGCGTTTTTTTCTAATGCACTGATTTTTGTGTATTTTCAAAGTAGACTAATATAGATTGAACCCATCGACAAGATGACACATCATACGTATCTACTTACCAAAGACACCAGGCTGGCAACGTCTAAGGGGTGAAGCAGATGAGGAGGGGTTCATTATGAAGTCAAATTTGAAATTAAATACTACGAAATAAGAATGTTCCATTTTCAAAACATGTATCAATTAAATAATTTGAGAGCTACTGAACATACATATAACAGTCCATTGTATATTTTGTTGAGAAATTTATGCACAATTACGTAGACTGCACACAACAAAATTCGGAATTGACTGCAGTCTTGGACAGTGACTCGCCATGTTATGGCAGCTACTTATCATCGTGTGATCGGGTTAGACGAGTTGAGTTACTGACATGGCAGTAGCTGTCTACTGTCATATCAGCAGCTCGCACTGTGTAACCATATAGTTTCAGATTTTTTCATACAGACCACTCCTTTAGGAGTATATTATCGTCTGAAAAGCAATTAATCTAGCAAGGTAATAGTCCAAAATGCAATTAGACCGAAATACATTTTAGAAAATTCTCATGTAATTCAGTACCTACCCTTCTTTCTTGTTTCCATTACACAAGGCCGATATAACTGCTATAATTTTTTTAAAGATTTTTTTTTCTTTAAATTATTTTTAAGATCACTCCCTAACATTTGATAAAAAAGGATACAATACAATGTCGGCTCAAATCGGCTCAATGGAACATATTAACGTTAAAGTTAATAATGACACTGAATTTGATTACAATTTTCTAAAACGCATTTTGGACGATTTGCTTTTTGAGCGAATCACTTTTTAGGCGATATGCTCGTAAAGGAAACCACTCACTCCCACCGAGTACGTAAACTTGTACCGATCTACACAGATGAGGTAGGTATCTAATCGTAAGTAGCGAATTAATCGTGTGCCGTGTGAAGTCCACCCCATCTCTCGGCGTGGGTGACGTAGAAGGCGACTAAGGGATAACAAAGTGGCTACCACGATCCTCGAGGAACTATACCACCTCTTGAAGAGTGGACTCGCCAACCCGCTTGGGCAGCGTAGCGTTGTAGGCCTCACATCCATCATGCACGAGACTATGCGCGAGGCCTGTGTCGGGCAGAGTATACTGAAAGGGATCTAATCGTAGATTTCATTAGTGGCTGTGAACGGGAGTGTGTGGCGTTGGTGGCTATCAATAGTTAGTAGTGCGGAGTAACAACGTCAGAGACTTAATTTAAAAAAAGGTTTTTGGGAAAATATAAAGTTCCACAGTGGTAGAACAAGTTGTTAGTTTTAATGATTAAGATGGATTTAGCTATTTTATATTTAACGTTGTAGGTGTCTACGTTAAATATAAAAGAATTAAATATAATATAAATATGACGTCATCGCCGCGAGGTGCACAGTTAATTCAACAGGGTAGTATATACAACGTGTGAATAAATTTAAAATACTTTTAAAGAACCATTTTAGGGAAAAACAAAATTATTTTATCTTGTCTAAGGGCCATCCATAAATTAAGTCACACGAATTTCATGATTTTTGCCCCCCTGTGTTGTGACGTCACATATTTTGCAATTTTAAATTTAGAAATTATTAAATTAAAACAACCTTATAATAATATTGATAGAGTTGGTAATATTTTAAAATTTTTCGTTAGAGTTGAAGTTTAGTTTGAATACTTTAGATTTATACATGTGACGTCACGAAACTTATGACTCGTCCCCTCCCCCCTTGTCACACTTTGTTGACCCCCTCCCCCCCTTAACGTGTGACGTAATTTATGGAGGGGCCCCTAAAACGTAAATAGGTCAGTAGTAAATAGAAACACGAAAATGAATAATACCACTGAATTTGATGAACATTTTCTAAAATGCACTTTAAACGATTTGCTGTTTGGACGATCTAGCCTCGCTAGACTATTTGCTTGTTGGACGATATGCTCCTAAGGGTAAAAGCTGGTAGAATTGATTCTATTCTGGACGGTGGACAATCTATTTTCAGCTTTTGGGCAATATCAGTCGACACGTCTCGTGTAGATGTTGAATCTTTCATGTTTGGACCGTGTATTTGAGAATAGTACTCGGTATGTTTACAAGCGCTGTAACGTGGGTGATCTAGTACTGTTGTATGTTCACTAGCTCTCGAATTATTTGATTCATATGTGGCTTGAAAATGGAACATTCTTATTACGTAGTACTTATTTCAAATTTGACTTTTTAATGAACCCTTCCTCATTTGCTTCACCGCCTTAGAAGTCGCCTGATAACAATTGATTGATAACCGGGTTTCATTGATAACAACGTATGATGTGTCATCTAGTTTATTCCCATAACGATGATCTGCAGTTATTGAGCCTCTAACACAGAGATAAATAAAAGAAGTGTTGCTATAAACAAAAATTATATTCATTTATTTAATCGATATTTAAAAAAAAACTAGAAACTATTGATAAGTAAAAAAAAGAGACAACTCGCTTGACTACCAAACACAAAAAAAATACTCGTAATTAAAAAATAATGTTAACAAAATGATAACTGTAAAAATTTATCTCGCTTTTTAAATTAATCCTTCATTAAAAATATGAAAATGTTTTTGTAGTACAGTGATACCTCGACTTACGGACTACCCTCAGTTGCGCGAATTCGGAGTTGCGCGTTTTCTTATGATCCCCTCCCGCTTCCTCCCACCGCCCGGAGGTGATCCATTTAGCCGTCTCGCTCACACGCACAAACGTGTTTATGATTACGATTCTTTCAATTGCTTTAAATTCATGTTGTTCAAAGACATACAAGTATGTAACTAAACATAGCGAAACAGATTATTCGGAATCAAATGAGAAAAGAAAAACGGTTATCTCTGGAATGCAAACTTAACATTTGTATAAAGATTTGAAAAAAAAATAATTGTGAATTGACAAAAATGTTTGAGCTGCCGGGTGTTTGCACGACAAAGAATGAAATAAAAAAAACTGTTAGCGTGGAAGAAATTCTACGTGGAAAGAAGAAATCATTCTCGTCAGACCAATTTGTTGGATTTCACGGAGTCTTCTACGTCAAAATAACTTACTCATCTGTTTTCATATTATTTGTAATGTGTAAAACCAACAATAATGTTTATTGCACGTTTTTCATACACAGTGTTTTTGTTATCTTTTGGTACCAATTAAACAAAACATTTATGCAGAAATGTACCCTCGACTTAGGCGGCTTTCGTCGGTCCCACCTATGGCGTAACTTCGGGGTATTACTGTACTATAGTTCGTCAAATTTGTTGACGATACTTATTGAAGTGGCGAGGGTGAAGAAGATTGCCATACGGCATACTTCAGTCTCTGTTACCCTATGGCCCCTGTTGGGTGGCGCGGAGCGACGCGTCGCGTGTTGGGTCGCAAAAATATAAAACGTTCGCTGCGCACGCGTGTGTCCTACGTGAGCAGTGGGTCTCGCGTTGCGGTATAGGACTTAATTTGCTTGCCTCTTACCCCTTTATAAATATAAATACTTTGTCTTTTCACTGAGTAAGCGTCAAACTTTATATTTTATATATTAAAATTCCAGTACTGATAGCAATGGCGCGTCCACTACTCGTACGTAGGACAACGCGTCCCCGACGCGACGCACCGCGTCGTAACTCGACGCAACGCAACGTAATAAAGCCATATATTAACGCACCTACTTTACACTTTCAATGGACCGACGAACGGGACATCTACTTACTCGATGAGCCAACTATCGCACTTCGCCAAATAAGCGATTCCTCTACTTCTATATATTTTCATCCGCTGACATTCACCCACAAAAATGAAATGTTTATTCTTTGCACGACGTGACATGCTTAGAACCATTACCTTCCAGTCGAACTTTGGCGGTGGGTGCCATGACAAGTAAGATTAAGTAAAACTACAGTTAATGGTCACGCCTATTAATTAAATATCATAATATAAATAAACATATACATACATGTATACATATATAGGTACATACTTACACACATACCATACAATCATACTTAACAATATATATACGATTTATAGTACCTCCTTATTTTTTTTAAATTACACCTTGGTAATATTTTTGGAAAACGGATAGTGATGGAAAATATTGATTTTTTTTTTCTTTAGCATCAAGACACTAGAAGCAAAAGTAAAAGAAAAAATAGAATAATACGAGATATTTTTCGACTTTTTAATAATAACTATTCAGTACTTATTAAACAGAAATAATTGAACATTAATTAAAATGACTCGATTGGTGGAGCTACAAAATAAAATCGATAACAAAACAAAGTTAGACTTTTTTGTTACTGTACACGGCTGGTGAAATGCGAAAGTAGGCGAAGCGTTAGGGATGGCGATCTGAGATCGATTAAACGGAGAATAGATTATAAAAAATAGATCGATTTTTAATATCATCTCCATGAGTAAATCGATTCTGGAATTCCAAAAATCGAATCGATTTTTTCTTAATGACAAGACGTTTTCTTGTCTAAATATTCTAAATATCGGGAATTGTAACTATTAACGCATTTATTTAATAAAAGATACGTATTTGATTTGTATATGCATTTTATTTTTTCCACTTTCGAATATACGTACTTATTCGTTTTCAGTGATATGCTACGGCTTTTCGACGGCATATTAAAAAAAATGCAAACGAATCGATTAATCGAAGATCGATCTTTGTGATAGCGATTTAATCGAGAATAGATTCTTTGCGTGTCTTCGATTTGCATCGCTTCTAAGATCGATTTTTTTCAGAAAGAATCGCCATCCCTACGAAATGTTCATATGGCAAAGTGCAATCGTTGGCTAATCGAATAAGTATCGGTGGCCCGCGGCGAGCAGTGGATACTAAAAGGGCTGGTTGCATTGCATATATTAACATATTGCTGCAGTACAATATGACCCAATTCCAACCTCTGGTAATTACGAATCTTAATTAATAATAAACATTTTAATAAATGCGCGGGAAAAATAATTTTGCGTGCGTATAAAAGAAGTTATGTATTTATATAATCCGACAAGAATTTATATGAACGTGAGTCGACGTTTATCTCGACAGTAAAATTATATTTGTACCGCTGTCATCACTCATGTACACAGTTTTGCCACAAGGAATTATCCATCTATGTATTTTGGTTTATCTGTGGATCAAACACCCCTCCTTTTTGTGCAGGGGGTTGAAAATCATTGGAAGTATTGTAAATCGGAAATATGAACATTTATTTTGGGTAGCAACCACAGAGTAATTTCTAGTTGAATTTCAATCTGAAACTGAAATTTCAAGATGGCCGCTGTAAAATTATTTAAAAAAAAAATGGATTAGATTCGTTCTCGACGGCCTCATTAAAAACCTTGACGGCATTTTATTTTAAATTATGTCATTAGAGTTCTGAACTGTTGAATTCTCACAAATGTAACTATTGAAATAATGTTTAAAATAGTTTCTTTTTTAATTAATAACAGCAACACTGTGTCGACTTTAAACAATTTCTGTCAACACTTCAAATAAAATCCGTCAACTATGAAACTAAAAAATCGCCACAGAATTTGGCGCGAATTTGGAAAAATCTTACCATTTTTTGCACATAAATATTTTTTTAAATATATACACTATTTTTTGTTGTATATTTAACTAAACAAATTGTATGCCTTTTGCTTTCGACAACAAATAGTAATTTCGTATAATAATTACAATTAAGAGTAGAAAATAAAAATGACCGTTTTTGCCATGCAAATTAGAAATAATATTTTATACAATTACAAAATGGAAACAATAGGAATATTAATATTTACAAATGTAAATTAGAAATAATAATTTTAGACATTGTAACATGGAAATATTAACTTTAACGATTGCAAAATGTATACTTGAAATAAACGTAAGATCAATAAATTAATCTCTTGATCAAATTAATGAAAATAATTTTAGGACATTTCGATAGCGTTTTTTTAAAAATACGAAATAAATAGGTATGTCGAACATGCAAAGGCATTTTTAGTCAAATTACATTTTGAAATGGGACTTATATTAAATAAAACACCTCATACAATATAAAGGTTGTTTACACTAGCACAATCTCACATTATTCAAAACAAATGTATTAATGTGATTTTGTATGAGAACTGGCTTTTTAATATCACAAGCAAAATCACAATTTTAAAAAAACCTTTTTCGAAACGCCGCGGTCCATAGACAAAAAAAAATATAGATTTGACGATGGCGTCGATCAGTTATGTAAAAAATAACAATAAGACGAGAAAAAAAGCCAATTCTCAGTTATTTTTTTTTATAATTAATGAAAAATGTATATCCACTAATTTTTATGGATTAAAACATATTAACCTCCATATTTAAAATTCAATGGATACTTTTTTAACATAGTAACCCCATAATAATCAAAAAGCAATCGTTTAATTAAAAAGCTTTTAATCTAACAGTGATATTTTTATTTTCTATTTTTAATATTTACACAAATGAATGATTAAAATAATAACGTGTTCAGTATACAGGCTGGGGTTGCCATATATAACTATAACATATAAATATTTTACATTTTATAAACTACAACTAATGGAATTTTGATTAATTTTCAAAATTCTTTCACTTGACGTTAAAATTATTTTGTGATTCATGTGCAAAAATACATAATTTTATATATGGCAACCCCGAGATATATTGCCATTATATCAGACTTTACATTTAAAAGCATTGAATGTGGTAGTGTTGCCGTTCTAAAATATATAAGAACCACAATTGATGGCAGTATGACAATGGGAGAAAATTTGACAATAAAACTAGTCTAGTCTATGTTACGACGTCATAATGTAAAGAAATGTTTTTTTTAAAATGTCCTAGATACAAATAAATAGACATACAGGATGTGAGTGAAACTTTCTCGAAGTTTGAAGCTATTAATTCGGTTGATAATCTTGAGTTAAACACGAAAATTTTAGAAATATTTAAAAAAAAGTATTTTTTTTTCCACCAAATTCTTCATACAAATTTCGTAAACACAAAACCTAGGTGATATTTAAAATAAAAATATGTAACATATTGAAAATGTTAAATGTTACAAAAATGTTATTTATATGTTATGTTACATAATATGTTAATTATGCTCATGTGCTTAATTTCAGTAGCTTCCGGTCTCGAGAAAATTTCGAACATAACTATATACACATATATTATCTATATATAATATATGTATATCCCTAATTGTCAAATATTCCCCCGCTTTATACTAATAAATGAATTAATACAATCTATACTATACTATATTATACATAGAGTTATATGTAAAATATACAATGAAATAAAAAAATCCAAGCTTCGTACACACTTACGTTTGGCCGATCGCAAATGCGTACGAGATCTTAGAATATGCATAGACATTTATTACTTATATGTGGAAAAGTGCGTGCAATAGCGACTAAAAGTCGTACCACTATCGCAGTTAGATACTTTAATATATTTAAATATGCATTGATAATTATTATATGCGATTTCTTTCACATATTGTATCTTTTTAGCGTATGTGAAAAATATTCCAAAGAACATAATAGCGAAAGTTTCATCAAAAACGGTGTCGTAGGTTTCGAGTTAAGCATACATACATATCGTATGACGTCACCGTACTCATTTTATTTATTAGTTATAAAGAAAATATTTTACATAAAAATCTTGACTCTAAATCCTTGATCAGGTGCAGTGTTATTAAATAAGGTTTAAAATTTAATTTCACTATTAAATATATTATTAGATCTTTAATCGATTATTTAGTCGAATAAAATTTGAATTGGGTCGAATTGAATTGGGTTAAAATTCATAATGTCGAATAAAGAATAGCTAAATAAATTAATTGTAGCTAAATAAATCGGATTGGAAAAAAATGTCATAATTACGATTATAAACATAGAATTGACATTATAAGTAAGAATTGACATGAGATTATAAGTAATAATCGTTAAACATAGAATTGACAAAACAAAATAGCCACAATAGTAGAGAATTAATCGACAATCGAGAAAATTAGTAGACTAAATTAGTATAAAATGAGTAGATAGAAGAATAACTTTCGATGTTTTTTTCAAATCTTTTGAAGTATTCGACTAATTAATGATTAACTCTAAGCTTACCATAATTAAAACATTTTTTTCGATCAGATTGAATTAACGATTATTTTTTCTAATTTTAATTTTCAGTCGAATTAATCGATTTCTTCCAACACTAGACGAATGTATCTTCAAATCATAAATATATTTCAAAGCCCAAATTCGTCATTTTGTACGAAAAAAGCCCTTTTTTCGTTCAAAAATGACACATTTTGACATGTCATCTAATCTTATGATTCTCGTCGAGAAAATTTGAAAATAAAAATAACGTTTTGTCGTTTTTTAATTTTATTTATTTATCTAAATGTTTTGAATTTTCCCAGTCGAAATACAAATTTAAAATTTATTTACCTGTGCGCAAACGCATGTTTATAACTTTTAAACTTTTCGCGTTTTGTACACATTTTATATTGGAAATCGGATCGAAACGGGTAAAATGAAAGGTTTCTTTGCTCACCTTTGGACGTTAAATTAATTTTAAATTTAATTTTCACTTTAAATTTTCACGTTTGAATCCGATTTACAATATGAAACGCTTGATTATGTCTATAACCATATGCTTATACAGGTGTTTGCAAAATTTATTGCGTTTATGATTTTGTGTTCCAATTTCACGCATAATTTTTTGGAAAAGTTCAAGTTTCTATGATTTTCTATCAAATTTTCCATACAAGTTCAATAATACCACGCGTTTGTATAATATTTATATTATATGTTCTATAAAACCCACAAAATTGATATTTTGGCAAAAGAAACATAATTTTATACATCAATTAACCCAACATCATGGGGGTTTTAGATGTCGGCAAAGATTCCGGTTACATCCCCGTATATAACGTGTTTTTATGTTACCAAATTTCGTAAAACTAAAGTTTTTAAAATCTGCCAAATATTAAACCGTAAAAAATCGAATAAACGAAGCAAACATTAATCATTCTTCACAAATAACTTTATAATTAAAAACTTCTCTTTTCTATTAATGTTGAATATATTTTGATGAAACTTACTGGTGAAAGTTATTACATTAATTTACAAATGTCTTAGCAAAATTGCATTTTTCTAATTTTGCACTTTAATTTGATTTCTAAAATAGTTTGTTTTTTCCTTGTATTTATTTTTAGCAATCACATTTTTAAATTTGGCAGATTTTATACTTTAGAAAAAAAAATCCCTATTGTAGGCCTAAATTTTTATAAACATTAAATATCTACAATTTTAAACACTGATTTTTTGAGAAATCGATTTATAAAATATATGAAAAACATTTTGTATTTAGCGTTGCACTTGCCAAACATTTGACAAAGATGACCAAATGTAAACTAATGTTCGCCAAATGTTATTAACATTGACGAAATATTGTCAAATGTAAATTAGTTATCGTCCGTCAAATCTCGCCAATTTAGGCTAAACGTCAGCTAACCTACGCCAAACGTTGGCTAACTTCCGCCAAAGGGTAGCTAACCTACGCCAAACGTCGGCTAACTTCCACCTAACGTCAGATAACCTACGCCAAACGTCAGCTAACCGTCAAATAGATGGCTAAGACACGCCAAAAATTTGGCGCTTTGTCTAACATCAGCCAAATCGGCCCAAATCAACACAAATGTTTGACAAGTTGCTCGGTAACCTCGATTTTTGACAAATCCGCGAATTCAGCGGCTGATTTGCCTCTCTGTAAAATCTCTATCGTACTTCTGGAATCTAATAACTTCATGTGATACAATAATTTCGTTTCTGATAATGGTTGTATTGGTTTTGCGACATTTAATGTAGTGTTTTTGAGTGCTCTAGCTAGAGTTTTGAGGAATTTCGACCATTGTCGTTCGTTGGAGGTGGCGTCAGGTGTATTTACTAGCGTCGATGCCTTTTCTACTAATACGCAAACGCAGCTTAGTGTAAACTGTAATTGATGAAATAAAATTTTAATAAAAAGATAGTATACAAGATAGCAGACAAACAAACAGTCCATCTGGTGGTAAGTGGATGCTATTGTAAAATGAATATACATATATGTAATACGACATGTCACTGAAATAACGCAAGATCTGGCACACGAACTAGTTTAAAATATACAGTCCCGGACGCCTGAATCGAGCTACCCTGCAATTTCAGTTTTGACGATATGAAACTTAAAAATATGTATGTTTGATAGATCAAAAAGTTTTTATGCAGTTTGAAGTTGATATACTCACCATCATTTCGGTGTGCCATTGCTCCAAATTTGAATTCAGAGTACTGAAAAAATTGAGTTTAAGTGAAGTGAAACAAGGAGTCTTTCACGTGGGGAAGATTTGTATTGGATTATTGAAGAAAACAATGGTATACCTACGAAAGTAGTTTATTCAGAAATTTGTATTGCCTCCAAAAGCGTTTACGACGGCCGTCATGCGGTTTGGGATGGAATCAGTCAACGTCACTATGACGTGTTGTGGAAATGTTCTTTCATTCTTCCTCGATGGCAGTTTTCAGCTCCTGCAAGGGTGGGTGGTGAGCTCAAACATGTCTCTTCAGCTCATCCCACAAATGCTGTATGGGATTCATATCTGGGCTTCTTGCTGGCCATTCCATAACTGTAATACCGACGTTATGAAGGTATTCCCTGACGACTCTGTAATGTGCACTCTTGCATTATGGTGCATAAAATGAAATCTTGGCCAACAAACCCAGCATATGGTATCACATGAGTCTCTAGGCATTGGTGAAAGTACCAGTGACCTGAAGAGCAGTTTTGCCTTTCGCGGAAGTTTCTCCCCAGACTGTCCATGATCCACCGCCATAACTCATTTTCACTTCAATACAGCACTGCATAAAACGCTCTCCCTGTCTTCGGCACACCTTCCTCCTTCCATCATTACCATACAGCATAATCTTGGATTTATCAGTGAAGAGTAAGTATACCTGGCTCCATTGACGTTGAGACCAATGCAAATGTTCACGCGCAAACTACCACATCTAAAGTGCCAATAGACAAAGGAGCTCGACTGATTATCTGTCACGCAGGTTCTGCTGGATACGGCTTCGTGGAGAACGCGTTGCTGACTTTCGAAACAAAGAGCACTTTTGACTACAATGAAGAGATGAATACTGACACTTTTAGATAGTGGTTGGAACATCCATTATTACCCAGCCTGCCGGAGCCTTCAATTATTTCAATCGAAAATGCTTTCATGCTTTCATTCCATGCAGGTGGACAAAGCGCATACCTAGGCCATTAAAAAGGGAGACCTGGTTCCCTGACTTGAAAAAACGGCATTGGATCCAATGTCCAGATGCTGAATGTGGACTTGATAAAACAAGTGAAAGAGAACAAGGCGAGATAAAAGTGTAATACGAGATAGATGAGCTGGCACACGGGCATCGCGTTCTCCGAACTTCGCCGTACCATTCTCAGTACAATGCCATCGATTTTTTTTTCCTTTTTGATTCGATTGATCGATTATAATTAAATTGTAATCGATTTTAGTCGATTATTCTCATAATCCATTGCGCACATCACTAAACACTGTTCGAGCGTAAAAGTAAAATTATTTTAGAGAGTAAATCAAAAGTTACGATAAGTTTTGTTCTATCTAAAACGTTCGTAGCGTTCACTGAAATGTAGAATCGATTCAACTGTCGATAACGTCGATACCTGTTTTCAGTTTGCGTTATTTTAGTGGCACGTTATATAAATGTATCCATAGAAATAACAAAATCGTAAGCAGTGTGCCGTAGATTAAATATTTTTTGATAAATATCCATACAGATTCAGAGCTTAAAATAACCTTTTCTTGGAATTTTTGTCTGTGTATCTGTACGCGCATCGCATAAAAACCACTGGACAAATTTTAGTGAACTTGGATATAGCTTAATTTTTTTCGAAGTTCACCAGATTCCACTTTTGCCAAAATCCCACATTCACCAGATAACAAAAATATAATTCCACTTTTGCCAGGTAAAAGTTTTTAGTTCAGAAACAGCTAACACCATTTTCTTTTTATGTTAAGAAAAAAAGGTTACTTTTTTAAGATAAGGGGGAAAGTTAGTTCGAAATAGGTTAAATGTGGATTAATAGTTGGTACTATGTCAAATTAAAATAATTAACGTTCTCCATCTTTTATATTTTTTCCTTCAATTCCATTGTTGCCATATTTTCAAAAACATGTATGGGTTCTGGCAAATGAGGAACAAATTAACATCTGGATAAAGTGGAATAAACCATAGTTTATGTGCAGGGATAACGTTTATTTTATTTTTCTTCGGGAAACATAAGCTATTGTGATTACCTGATTACATATACAATATTCTATATGAGTGATTAATATAGTTAATAGCTTGATCAAGCTACCACATATAGAAAGTAAATAGTAATTTGTACATCAGTTTGCAAGATCACATATTAATCACAACGCTAGTCGCATTTAGGGCATTTTTAATTCAAGTCCATTATGAAGTACCCACCGATCAGGTGAAATGTGTGTCTCTCACATTCATTGTTAAAAAAATATATATTTGGTGACAAATTATAGACGGTAGTAAATATAAAATCCGACTACTTACAGCTGAAGTTAACGCATAAGGTGTTCTCGCGGGGTCAAAAGACTCCCCTAATAGACCACATGATTCCAAAATGGCCGCCCAACCTGTTGTGCTTTGAATGTAACTGGAACAATAAAGATAAAAATTATTCTTTAAACTTGTTCCAAAATTGAAATTGAGTTTTCATTTGATTATTATAAAAAGTGTGGATTTTTGCGGTTTAATAGTGGTAGTTTATTAAATTTCAAAGTGTTTTGTGTGTAATATTTGTGATAATGATAATCAAATAAAAGCATAGGACTGCGATTTTCGTGTGCATCCGAGGAGTCCTCTTCTGTACTCAGTAAACTTACTATCGCTTTACTGAGCGACTGCAGACTTATTTCGACGGGACTGGACGTTGACGGGATACGTTTAAGACTTTGAAATTGTTTATTATGAAGAAAACTTGACACTGGCACAATGTGCTGATTACAACATTGCCATATGTGAAAAAGACTTAGAAGACTATACGGGCCCCACTAAAGCCCTTTAGGGGCCGTATAATTTTAGTTTTAAAACAGGACACTAGTGAATTTAATAAAAGAAAACTTCTAAGATATATCCCAAATGCACTGTTATATTTAAGATATGTGCACTGCATTTGCAGATGCCCAAATTTGTATATTTGATTGAAGTGCTTGCTAAAAACATTGTTAGACTAAATTTGGCATATTATTTACTTATTTAAGGGTGTAGATTGTTGGCCTGAGATCTCGATTTCGAGCGACCGCAGCGCCAAAGTTTAATGTAACATCCGACGGGGCGGATGAATGACCTAGAGAGCGCGATTTTCAAAATGTTTTGCAACAAACGTTCCACGTTGAGAAATTGTTATTGAACTTGAATATTTACAGCATAACAATAACGTTGAATTTTTGGAAACTAGCTGTTGATTCTTTTTAATAGATTAATAAGAGTAGTTGAGACACAATTTTTATGTTTTTCTATCATTTGACATCTGACATTTTTGTATTCTACTTACCTAAAATTCCAACTATTTATTTATTTGTAATTTCACTACCAAAATTTATTCTAATTCGTAAAATATTCATTCAATAAAATAATTGCAAATTCAGTAGGAAGTGTGTTTATCTCTACGCAAGGAAATGTGCCTATTGCGTAAACTCAAATACTTACTTTTTGTTTACGATCACCTCGTCGATATCTAAAAAAAATCCTAGGGTTTTAAAAAAAATGTCAATAAATGAAACACAAGTATAAAAATGATTTATTTACTACACAATAACAAATATGAGTCGCCATTACTCGCTATCTCAAAAGCGTGCTAGGGTTGTACAAAAATTAGTAAATAATTCATTTATTTACTAATTTTAACAGAAGTTTGTAAATTATTAATATACTAATTAAAAGTATGTAATTAAACAATAACGAAATATGAGTTCAAAATTCTAATGGTTTTTCATTCGATTACGGATCAAGTTCTGATTTCTGCTAATTTGATGATAAAATCAATGGCTATCACAAAACCTATCAGAATGAAAACGTTACCAGCTGCCCGATTCACGTAAGTAATAAAAACCGTAGCGCAGTGACGTCACTTCGTTTTTTGCAAATTTAGCCCTTTTAACCGACTTAAAAAAAGGAGAATTCTCAATTCGCTGTATTTTTGAACCAATTTTTATGATTCTTTACACCAGGTAACTCAGAAATTGTATAGTAATTGAGCTATTGGAAGATTTATGACAATCCAAGACTAGATAAGTAAGTGCGTTTAAAACAGAAAACCAAAAGGCGATTTCTAAGTTCCTAAGTTAAAACGACTTTTGGACTGGCGTGTTTACGTGAATCGACTGGCTGGGTAGTTAAGTTACCTGTATCTTTCAAAATCATTAGGCGTTCTTCTCTTTCATAACACGTAAAGCTCTTTCTTTCCTCTCTTTCATAGCCTCTATGATACTGGGCGCGTCACGAATGGGCATGCTTCGTGACTGCCGAGGATCAACTAATTCTGGAAGTAGGCAATCGTAATAAAACCTAACTAATTTCATCTCCATTTTCTCCTCCCAAAATTTGTCGTCCTTTTCTATAATATAAACTTTCATAGGTACAGTAGCACCAAACCAGATGCCAAGCATGCAAACGTTTCTTTTAGTAATATGTACCTGTCCCTGAATTTGGAAATACCAGTTATGATTTTTATTTATGACATAACCCTTGGAAGCCTTGTCCTTAACCCAAAAGGTATGTTTGGCCATTGCTTCATCAAGAGTCATGCCAGCTAAAGAATGTGGGCACTTAATTTCAATTAAACCGTTTGCATAAATGCCATCTGGTGTAGTACCAAGAAATTCATATTGATCGTCGACGAACAAACCGCAACCTTGTATACTAATATTCTCTTGAATTTCTAACTGTTTAATTGCGGTTTCTTCGTTTTCGATACCGTACCGTACAGCAGGCAAACTGGAGATATTACTACCATAAACGATTTTACGAACAAGAACAGCACAACTTGTGCTCTCTCGTTTTTTACAAACTTCCCCGAACGATGATGAGGTTAGTAATTTTCTCCTTGTACTCATCCACTCAGAACTACTTCTTTGCAAATGGGTCGACCTTTCAAGCTCCTCTCTTTCAGCACAAGACAACTTTAAATCGGCTAAAAAAGATGACTTGGCTTTCTCATATAATTCTGGACTCAGATCAGGTTTTTCGCAGTTTGGTCCATAGTGAGCGTCTTTCGATACAGCGCTGTGGCTCTTTTTCAATCTTAATTTAGGTTTAGCAATTAAACGGATTCTACGATTACAATTTTCCACTTTCGCGATCAAAGGATTAGGACTAGATTTAAATATTACTTCATGAGTTTTACTATGAATCGATCCTGTATTAAAAGACACAACAGCAGCTGCGCATCGGCCCGCATAAGAACCACGGGAAGAATAATTTACACGCTTACCCCCTACTAATTTGGCAATCACTGCGTTAAAACTTTCAACTATATTACTTGTACAATTATGAATTAAACTTCTAGAATGATATGACAGTCTTTTACTTAAAATGTGTACCGCGTCCATTAATCCGCATCCAACAATTGCTGGAAGCAACCCAACAGGTTCTATTCGACGAGTATCAGGTCTACAGAAATACTCCTTGCAATATTGGTGATTACCAAATACGTGTTGTGGACCATTTAGGATATCTTCACTAAGATTTTTTATTTTTTCTTCGAGTGACTGATTTTGATCGCCCCAATATTTAATAGCGCATTTTACACCCGTTCTTAAACGCAAATACCTTTCTTTTAGGAATTTCCGCAATTCGCAAGGATACTTAGTGTCTTTCGACAGTTTCTCCAAGCTATTGCAGTAGTTTCGTAAAAGATGATTTTTGCATTCAATTTTCTCTACTGTTAAATTACCGTACGGTCGCGAATCTAATATTTTTTTATAAGTACTGGAATCGCCGTCTGCTACAAATTTATTATAAATTACACCGTGATCAACAATGGAACGTTTAAACCCCTCAACTATTATGGTCGATTCCATACCGGTAGATGATCCCGAATAATTCTTGAAACAACGGTGTTCCGAGGGCTGACTGTCGTTCTTTGCGGCTCGTGCACAAACTACGCAGTATTTATTTTTAACTCCAAAAAACAATACTTTATTAGTTTTAATGCCAATTATCGCAGCTGCGCCGGACAAGGCGGAAAAATTCTTACCATAAGATCTCTTGCTCCAACAACCGTCAACAGCAACAGATATTAATGGTGTACCATTTTTATCAACACTACCTATAGACACTGCGTACTCCGCTTCTTCCTTGACAGCTTCTGCCATGGAATGTGCTGCTGTCTTTTCCCACCAATCGCAAACCGTATTATTAATTTCATTGTATAATGAAGGTGACATGATTGGTAGGGCTACTGCGGCAGTTAATGTTTTTAACTGATAGTAGCTCCCACCAGATGATATGATACCAGATACAATTTGATGATTCACTTCCATTCTATCTTCTTTCTTTTCAATCAAACACACAGTAAATTTCATACTACACATACTACATTTCATGATGAGTTTTGAGTCCAGACCAACTTTTACTTCACCTATTATACTGAGGTAACTTAACTTACAATCCATTGGACCGTGGTCCCCTATGGCCTGAAGAGCTTTAAAAAAAAAAGAAACGTCTACAACTCTACGCCCAACTTCCATTTCATCCACCTTTCCCTCTTGGTCGTTTTCAATAACTAGTTCCTGTAAAGAAAGATAATGGCTTGATTTTTTTTATAAAAAATAATTAAAAATTTAAAAAAATGCAAAAGAATTAATACAATATTAGGTTCCTGATGAATAGAAATTATAATTTCTTTACGCATTAGGTATTGTTTTTTTATGACGTCACCTATTTGAACGTAAATTTTCTTTTGAGAAAGTAATTGAGAAGTATTTCGGTACTAAGGTGTTTGTCTCTCGATGAAAATAATAAATATTGCAAGAAAAATCTATAGGTAGGTATTGAGATTTTGTCTTCGCCCATCACTAACTAAGTAGTTTGTTTATTTATGTAACAAGTCTACAAGAATTACGTATAACAACTTACCTCTATACAGCGCGTAGCATTGTTGCTCAGAGTCTCGGCCCCAAGGTTTTCTTTATTTTCAATACTGGAAATATTATTCATCAATATTATCCACTTTTTATTTATTTTGTACAACCCTAAGCCAGACGCTAGGCGCCTCGCGTCTGTTTGGCGGTATAGGTATGTCGACAAAGTTGCGCTGTCGCCTACCTACTTCCACAATTTGATATTTAGACAATACTAGCCGACCCGGCGAACTCCGTATCGCCTTTTTTTTTTTTAAAAATCCTATTATTTTGATATTACATACAGATACTTCAATTTTATTTATCAGTATAGATATAGATAATACAAACCAATATTTACATGTTATTGTAGGTATATGTCTGAATCGGGCGATCTAAATCATATGACATATTGTATTAGCTTTGTAATGTACCCTGTTCAAATGCGATAATAAATAAGTAGGGAGGAACTTACATTTTATTCCGAGATCTTTTGGCTTTCATATTTTTATAATGCGTACAAAACTTTCTTTTCCCTGGCATGCCACTCAAATTCAATCAGTCCTGCGAAAAAAATAGCCTATGTTACTCAGTGATAATGTAGCTTTCGAATGATAAAAGAATTATTAAAATCAGTCCAGTACTTTTTGAGTTTATTCGTTACATACAAAAATCCAAATCTTTCCTCTTTATAATACCTATTAGTGTAGATATTGTATTTTTTACGATTTATATCTAGTTCCATCATGGTTTTCTTTCAGACATTCATTATATCGATACTTTCTACTAACTGAAAATAAATTAATTATAAAAATGTTATACTTACAGTTTTTTACAAAAAACACAAATTCACAATACGTAATTCTGCTGTCTGCAGCCGACAAGCGTGGTGTCGCGTTCACTTACAGAAAGGAACTGCCGCTGCAGACCACCGAGATTGCACGAATGAAACGAACGTTTTATCCCATACATTTGTGTATGAAAAATTTACCTTAAAATATATCTAGATTTTAGGGCTTTAAAAGAGGAAGTCTTTGTTTGTAAAGGTATAAAAAGAAGTATACAGCTATACTTATTGGTTTCTTCAGTGTTCAAAAAGTGTTTCTTTTTATCAATTTGTGTTGATTTATGGGGTTAAATCTGAAAAATACGAAGTCATGTTTTTGCATTTTTACTCAATTTTGTGCGTTTGTTGACGTTTATTATATAACAACTATTAGGTTTAAGAGTTTAATATAAGCATGAACATACTTATTGGTCTTTGATTGTAATATATACAAATTATCATTGATATCAATCATATGTAAATAGGTTAAATATGAAAAATCGTAACACTCTTTTCGGTGATTTTCACGATCTACACCCTTAAGTAATTACTTTCTGAAAAGATCGTCATAGTTTACTAAACTTGACATCTTATTGTCCTTTGTACTTATTTTTTGTACAGTTCGTCATTTCTGACTAAAGTTGACATATTGACTGTTTGTATACGTTTTGTACTCTCTATAGTGTCAATTTTGGCATTTGACATAGTCTTTTTAAAAAAACTTCCCGCAGTGTGTCAATTTTGACAAAAGTTACAAATACTCACCTTCTATAATGTGGAGCTAAATCGCCCATAGTCCCGGAGTCCCGTCTGGCAGCGGATGGCAGAGCTCTTAGTACACGTCGCCATAATATACGTAGTCTTGGCAGTACATTGGCATTTGGCGGACAACGAGATAGGAATCGACATAGAAGTGTCTGGAATTAAAAGAATAGACAAATGACCTTTGATAACTGACCTCTCAGACAATTGACCTTTGACCTTTCGTCTTCTTTTAGTTAGTTAAAGTTTCACCGAAGATGCAGACAGTTCTACTTATAATGGCTATAGGACAGATTTTAAATTGCTTTTACAATTTTAGCCATATCAGGGCCATAAAACAATCTGAAAGTAAGAATATGTAGAACCCATATCCCTACCCCTACTTTTCCGTTTACCGATACCATCCAACACCATTACCCTTTACCAGTGGAAGCAGAATGGGACAGTATGGAAAACATTCAGTCGTCCCATTAGTCAATAAATGAAACTGAATGGGATTATAAGGGTTTGGATACTGTTACACACCCAATTACCTATCCTTTAAAAAGCTTTACGAAATCCTGATTCTCTAAAAGTAGACAGCGCATCTACAGATATGCAACATTCGTCATTTTTGATGTCCAAATGGGACAATAATCGTTTACCACCAGGTGAACTATATGTTAATCTGTTTATAAAAAAAATAAATAAATGCAGATAGATCCCCGTAAAAATAAATAAATAAAAATAAATAAATGCAGATAGATCCCCGTATAAAGGCCTAATTTATTATAAAACTGGCTCTTACCAAAATAAAGTAATACATTTGCTGTTATACCTTAGATAACCATTAGGGGCCATCCATATATTACGTCACACGAATTTCATGATTTTTGGAGTTCCTTAACTTAACTTCCCCTTAACGTGTGACGTAATTTATGGATGACCCCTTATGTGCCTATTTAATTCAACAATAAATTCAGCGTATAAGACAAATATTTCTTGAAAATAAGTATAAAAACCGGTCAGTCATAAACCCAGAATTATAATTTAACTTTTCATTTTGACATTATTTTGTTCCCATCTAAAATTATGCGACCCCTATTTTTTTTAAGGTTAATAAAACAGGACAGCTTCACGATTTGTCTAATAGGCTTAGTTAGGGCCTTTCTCACCGTCTGTTGATAAAGTGTATGATGGCCTATCTAGACATTTATCCGAGCGATAACTGTTAAATTTCCGTTTTAATTCTCTCAGATTGTTAACGGTTACATTATCAGGACGTTATGACTTTAGTTAGTCCATGAGATGCTATAAAACTCGTTAAAAAGCAAATAATGAAATAAATTCATTCGTTAGTAAATGAATTAACATGTCATACAGAACTCTTAAAAACATCAATATAAAACACAAAATAAACTCACCCGTCCCTTTCTAACAGCCAATATCTGAGGCAGACGGTCGCTATGCAGTAATCCAGCAAACATTTTGTTGATCAGATCGTCCTTGTTTTCGTCAAGTAGGTTTTTAACCGGTGGAGGTTTCTGATTTATAGCTAAGTTTACCACCTGCGGAATACATAAAAGAAAATCTTCATATTTTTTAATTTATTTATCTACATATAACATTATTACTACATTTATTTATATATGTAGTTTCTGAATTTAGATATTTAATAATCCGGAAAGGATTAAAAAATACCCTTAGAAAAGGTAGTTCCACAAGAAAATAATAGCATTTGTTACATATTGACATTTATATTTCAAATGACTGTATTCCCTACAAGAAAGCAACATAAAACTTATTTATTGATTAATCTTATTATAAATATGTACACGCATATGTATCCAAAACTGAAACATATTTCCTCAAAGTGTTTATTTACTACACACTACAGAGTATATTTTTTTTGGGTCCATTTTGCGCGATTATGATTACGTTTACAAAATCTACGTAGGATAATATTTTCATCAAAGTATGTAAAATGATAATGTAAAGTATAAATTGATAGAACAATACTATAATCCTTCTTATATTGTAGACCTTATCAGATTGGTATGGGAAATAAATTAGTAGTATCACTGGAAGCTCCCAGCATAGATTAGAAACCTTTTTTTTTTGTATAAAAAATCTCTTATTTATTTAACTATACCCCTATTGCAATGATTTTATACCGAATTATATTGTATATGTATAACGTAATTTTTTTTAATGGCGTTTTTTTTTTTTTCAATATTTGACTGTTATGTGTTTATATAAGTAGTAGTGGCTTGCTCCAGAGGTTAATTAAAACGTAAATCTTAAGCTTATAATTAAAACATAGTAAACATTTTATATTATATATAGTTAACATAGTAAATTCAACTATTACTTGATTATCACATTGCATGCTTTGCATATTCTTAATACTAAACAAAAATATATTATTATTAAAAAAAGAGAACGCACAGAAAAAGGTTTATTACACCTGAAACGTCAGGTGTCAAAAAACTCTTGAATTAAAAATCAGAAATTAAATTCCTACTTAATAACTATTTTATCTAATTTCAGACAAATGTCCATAATATAATATGTTAGTAACTCTTAACCAATTTTAATTCAACTAGTTGCATTAATCAAATAATCAATTATTAAAATCAACTCACTAATTATCAACTAAATAATTAAAATCATCAGCATTAATCAACTCACCGTTCTCTTATCAACAGTATCACTTTTTGGACTCTCCTGTTTAGGTCTCCGTTGAACCGATTCTATGTTCCTAAGAAATACATTTGAGTCCTCTTCTTGTTCGTTTTCAGCTTCCTTTTGTGCGGCTTCTAGTTGCTTCTGCTTCTCTTCCCGTTCCTGGGATTGGAAAAAGAATCAGTCTTCCATAGAATACAGGGGTACTTCCGTAGAAGCGTCAATACATATTATTAAAAAGGGGGGGGGGGGGGGGAATAAGGGAAGATTTATTATGTAATGCATGTATCTCAAGAACTATCTAAGCGTATTCTTATTTAACATAATTAAACATGTATATCGACGTTTTTTGATATTTGACATAGAAGGTGCGGTGTTCCACGCAAAATCTATTTGTCTCGAAAATGTTTTAAGTTGGAGTTTTGTAAGTTTAGAAGAGACCCAGGGGAAGTCCATTACTTTTAAAACAAAGTCCATGCGGGTGAAATCGCGGGCAAAAAGCTAGTACAAAATAAACACTAATAAATATGATTTACCTTCAATATAAGCGCGTTTGAAATCGCCAATGGATCATTCAACTCTTCAAGCCTTAACAGAATTAGGTACAGCGCTTCAATTTCAAGCAGAAGCTGCTTCGTTCTTTTCACTTCTCTTGGTACCTGAAAAAAAACAATTAAAATTCCTAGAATGAATAAATGAGACTAGACAGTGACCAATCTGAGACAAAACAATGTCTGATCTGAATCTAAACAGAAATTAATCTCACACTGGACAGTTACTAATTTGAGACTAGTCGCCGGTAGTGGCTGGATGGGAAAAGCTGGAGACCGTGTGTGGTGGCGGTCCTTAGGTGAGGCCTGTATCCAGCAGTGGAGAGACACGGGCTGATGGTATGGTTAAGTCATACAAGTGACTAATTTGAGAAGACTCATGTGAAACTAAAGAGAAACAAATCTGGTACTAAGCAGAGAACACACATGTTAACCGAAAGATTTGGTTACCGTTGTCCCCACTGACAATCCCCGCTGGTGGGGACAACGGTATTAAATTTTCTTGTTCATATTACCGTTGTCGGCACTAAGTCAAACCAGAAAACGAGCGTAAAAGAATGTCAGATAGTATTTACTACAATTAGAACTAGTCAAAATTTTATTGTTTTTTTAAAGCTTTATAAATGGCCTTATAATTATATAAGTTTATAATTTTTATAGCCTTTATTTGGCGTTTTAATAGCCTTATTTAGGGTACTCCATAACAACTACAGTGAGGACAACGAAAACAAAACTAATTAACGGTACCACCAAACCAGGCGAAACTAATCTTGGAGTAGATGGAAACTAATCTGAGACTATAATGACAAAATGAAGACTGCGGACATAAATCATAAAAAATCATAAAAGGACTCAGCGCTGACACTAAAGTAAAACTGTTAGACACTATTGTTAGTAAACCGACTATGTTCCTTTTCTCCCGCCTCGTTCTATTCCGCCAAACTTGGCAACACTGACAGTTCAATGTCTGTCCGCGAGTGCGCTTGTTACGCTTAGACAAGAAACTCAAATCATATCAAAATAGTAACCGTGTGTGTCGTGTCTGTGTAGTGAGAATATTACTGAACCAGCTCATAACCCACTACGAGGTGCCCCGGGGCTGGAGACAAGCATTCATCGTCCTGTGAGTACATACCTCTTCCCTTTAACATAGTCGGCAATTTGTTGGGGTAGTTTCAAAATTTAGTTTACGCAACAACTATAATACACGCAAATTGGACTAAATATGCGCCACTATCGTGTAATTATTAACATATCTATGACGCATGATCATGAAAAATTTGTCGGCTTAGTAAACGTTCATTTGTTCAAAATCTTAAATCTCCCGAAAGTTCTTCACCGATTGCTTTGATATTTTGACACAACGTTGCATTCGAATACCCGCGTGTTTTTATATACCTATCACAGGGTAAAAAACATGCTTTTTATCCAAAAACAGGTAAATCAGGGTAAGCGCCATCTGTTGGACAGCCACAGCAACACGCGTGATGGCGGGGGGGGGGGGGGCACAGCTAGTAATAAATAATGATTTATGTTAATATATACAGTACCAACGTGGCACTTAACCTGGTAACAGTTTCGTGATTGTACCACAGTATAGTATAGTGATTGTACGATCAATAATAGTCAATAATCAATAATCACCAATAAATAGACAATTGAATTACGTTAAATTACAAAAATTTAATTAGACGGAAGATTACAGTGCATTCGTTTTATCACGAGCGTAAACACAAAATGTAAATGCTTTAAATCAGTGGACACAGATAGATGGTGAGTGGTGATAACTTACCTCAGCGGGATTTGTAGTGCTGGCAACACTTGGAGCCCTTGAAACTCTACCGGATGGTGGCTCTCCTGCTACCACTTCCACGTCGATTATTTTACGAGGGGCCGTGACGCTGCCACACTGAAATTAAATATAGGGATAATTATTAATTGAATCTTCCGGGCTACTTGGCCGAGGTCGTTCTTTCTTCCAAACGTTTCGTCAACAACTGCGGTTGACATCTTCAGTGGCGACTGCGTTCACTTTCGGAGAGATGTTATCTCTTCGGCTTCTCGAGCGCAACTGACTCGACTCTTTTAGCGGTTTTGGTCACAGATACGGATATGGTTTCGGATAAGGTTTCAGTTACAGATATGTTTTTCATGAACTTTTTTAAAAAATATATTAACTGAAAGCAGAGGGGTTGAAAAAGTGTTGAGAGAGAGAGTGCACGCTGCAATCCAACAGCCGCTGGGCGCGCTCGACCGGCCACATTACCCCTGTCTCACAGAAGTCTGCCTTGAAATGTATTGCATTTCCCACTTTATCTTATTTCCCTAATGTACTTACGTGTTTCGATAGTGAGTGAAATGTGCCAGAGCCCAGTCCCATCCTATCCCACCCTATTTCCCCAACCCTTTTTCCAAATCCATTCCTATAGCTCCAAAGGTAGGCACCAAATCCGGGGGCGTGCCAACGTTTGTCATTTTGGACTGATGTTGGCATGTATCGCGGATGTCTATGGGCGACAGTATCCACTTACCATCAGCTGGACTGTACGCTCGTCTGCCGCCTTCGTACCTAAAAAAGTGAAAGCTAAGAAAAATAAAATCAAATAGGGAATAAATAATTGCAACTTTACTTTGATAAAGAACGAATGAGAAATCTACCAACTTGTCAAAACTTGCCTCGTTTGAATTCCGCCTCTAACGGTACAAGAAAATTATTTGCAGTTAATGACATCGAAATCTTTTATATCAAATTTGATTTCGAGTATTTTTTTTAAATACGGAAATCCGGTAGTTTCGATTACGGTTACAATAACTCAGAGCTCAATAACATTCGTCCCGTAGATTTTGCGTGATCCACGATCCGACAGACACAAAAAATTTATAAAATTTTTGTTTTAGACTCTGTATCAGACAAAAGACTACAAAAAAAAGTCAATGGACTTTTTTTATATATAATACTATATATAATATAATAGATAACACATAAATACATAACATATAACATACACATATAATACATAAATATACATACATACTATATATAATATAATATTTTATATAATACATTATATAACACTAAAAGTCATTTATAGCAGACCTTTATCCTATACAATTGTTAATAGTATTTCTTACATCTAATATTAATGGATTTTTATTTTGCATTATTATTGATGTTACGTAAAAAAAAATGTAACTAATTCATGGATTCAGCTCATTATTTAATTGAGATATAAAAATGTTACGGATTTTTCTTAGTGAAAATATTAATTTTCCCAGGCTTTGTAACAAATGTTTCGAGGATAAAAAAATTAAAATGGCTGCCATTCAAGTTTGGGGGTAGGTTTCCACCTGTTTCTGTCGTAAAAATAAGTGGCTGGCTTAAAATATCTATAAAATCGATCTCTCGATATACTGAATTTCTCTAATCAATGTTGGATAACGTGTGACGTTTTTGCACTAATCAGTATTGGTGGTCCATATACAGTCAATTACCATATTGTCAAAACGACCTAATTTTTGGATACTGTAGAAATTTGTAGGTTTAATGTTGGAAAGTATTGGTCTAAAGTTGGACACTACCCATACCGTGCTAGTCATTTTTGTATATTAGAGCAATGATGGACACTAATTGACCAATATTGAACCCATTTTTTAGTGCAATGTTAGACATTAATGATCCAATGTCGGTCACGCATTGACTAACATTGGGTACTGATGGTCCAATGTTGGACGGTCTTATCGAAATGTTAGACATACCTGTAGCTTTCCAAGTGAATTTTCGAATTGTGTGGGCACGTAGACACGAGGCGTGGCGTCTTCCCCACAGGAGTTGTGGCGGGAATTATGACGTTCGCGGTGCGTGTGGGTGTGAGGTTCTTGTTTTACTGCTATGGGAATAAATGTTTATATAAGATCCTACAAATACAGTGTAAATATTTTAATGTGAATCAGTACACTATTATTTATATCTAACTAAAAATTAACACGTATTGGATTGTTTTATTACATGAAAGATAAATAATTGGTATAAATTTACTCATATCTGCATAACACTATCCACAATGGCGAAGACCACGAGAAAGAGGCAACTTGTTTCAGTAAATTGCACTGAACACCCCTTGAATGCGGGGGATTATGGAGGATGAAGAGTGTGCAGCATAATTTTGACACCGGATTCGAGTCCAACCCAAAAACCTATTACACCTAATTTTCATGCCAATTTACGACACATAAAAAAGATAATAAGAACAGGTAGTTTTGAGGGCGTGATTTACGCCTTCCGTCTCTTGAATCAAAAAATTTATATCGCTCCTTTATCTATGATGCAAAAGCGATAATTCAACAAATTGAAATAACACAAAACTTGAATCAGCACAGGGTAAGCGGCCATGAGTCCGATGCCGTTAACAAACTCCCATAGACCGTCATACAACACACTGCTCGATATCTCGCCGTCAGTTTTCACGGTACTCTGCCGCGCCGTGACATAGCCGTGTGTTAACAAGCTCCCATAGTAAGCCCATACAAAACTGACGACCGTAGGCTTCCACAGCAGAAAACCGCGTCGTTAACAAGGGGCCTAACGTGTTATGCACATTTTTTTTTTGGATGTACGAAGACGGCAGATGAGCATACAGTTCCCCTGATGGTAAGTGGATACTGTCGCCCATAGACATCCGCGATACATGCCAACATTAGTCCAAAATGACAAACGTTGGCACGCCCCCAGATACGCTGCCTACCTTTGGGAGATATTGGAACCGATTTGGAGTAAGGGTAGGGAAAATAGGGAGGGATAGGATGGGAATGGGCTCTGGCACATCTCACTCACTACCGAAACACGTACGTACATTAGGGAAGTGGCAAATGCGGTACATTTCAAGATAGTCTTCAAACGAGGAATTACGAGCATATACGCATAAATTAATCATCAATGATTTATTTTTAATGTAATAAAAATGTCATGAAATACATGTTAATTTTTAGTTCGATATAACAGTTTCAGTGTACTTATTTTATTGACATAGTAAAATATTTTACAATATTATTGTACTACCTTTTATAGAGTAGAAAAATTAAGTATAAGTAACAAGATAATCGTAATTACTAATCTGCTACAAAGGAACGCTGATAGCCCAATGGTATCTATGCAATGCAACCGGCCCTTTCAGTATCCACCGCTGCACACAGGCCTCTTCGTATACATTGTCTTGAGAACGAGGTGATGTAGTTCCTCGGGGCTTATGGTAAGCGACTTTGTTATTCCTTAGCTTTTTTTTTATAGAAAAAAAAAGGCGGCAGACAAGCATACAGTCCACCTGATGGTAAGTGGATACTGTCGTCCATAGACATCCGCGATACATGCCAACATCAGTCCACAATGACAAACGTTGGCACGCCCCAACATGCACTGCCCACCTTTGCATATTGAGCAATAAATTGTGAAAATGGAGAGGGATGAGATGGGAACGGGCTCTGGCATATCTCACTCACTACCGAAACACGTACGTACATTGGAGAAATACGATAAGGTAGGAAATGCAGTACATTTCAAGGTAGTCTTCTGTGAGAGAGGGGTAACGTGGCCAGTCGAGTGCCAGTCCAGGGGGTGTGGGAATGCAGCATACACTCTGCCCCTAACAAAGTGGCCGGGAAGATGTGGGATGGTGCTATTCTACAGCCGACCGACAACCACACGGCACCAAATGTATCTATTACTAGACTCTTATTTGTGATGTCAGAACTTCAAATCCTTGGTTCGTAGAGCCTATTTATTTAAACACAGATTTCTTTAAATTACTACTAGTTCGTATATTTCTAAATAAAAAAAATCTAGAGCATGTGTACCCACCAATTCGTGTTGGGCCCGCGTATTATGCCCCGAAACACTTTCCTTGGCCCGAAATTTTCCCCCGTATTATAAAGAATACTTTATTTTTACCTGAGTAATTTACTAGAAGTCAGTGGGATGTTACAAAGATTGGAAAAAAACTCACCACCACTATAAAATGGATGATTCTGTTGATTCGCTTTATGAGCTTCTTTCACTCCCTCCTTCTCCTTCCTCGACTGTCTTTCCAAAAATACCTAAAAAACAATATAAATATGTATTACTGTACGAGCTCACACTGCCATTAGGCGAAAAGTCGATAGTTTTTTATGAGGCCTCGATCGTAAGCAAAGGTACCTTGTTGATAATAATTTAATTACGTATCTATATCTATATATGTTCAATTATGAGATGTTACAGTATTTTACTTCTTCTTCTTCTTCTTCTCAGCCCTTGGACGTCCACTGCTGGACATAGGCCTCCCCCATTGTCCGCCATTTAGACCTATCGGCAGCGACCTGCATCCAGCGGGTGCCCGCAACCTTTATGAGGTCGTCTGTCCATCTAGCAGATGGACGTCCTCGGCTTCGTCCGCCGGTACGTGGTCTCCATTCGAGAACCCGTCTGCCCCATCGGCCATCGGTTCTTCGAGCTATGTGCCCTGCCCACTGCCACTTCAGCTTGCTAACCCGAGAGGCTATGTCGGTGACTTTAGTTCGTCTACGGATCTCCTCATTCCTGATTCGATCACGTAGAGAAACCCCGAGCATAGCCCTCTCCATAGCTCGCTGTGCGACAGTGATTATTTTACTAGTATTTTACTAGTAATTGAAAATAAAAATAGGTACCGAACATTTAAAAAATGTTCACTATATCTGAAACGTTTCTTTGTTTACATAAATATTTATCTATTTAAACGGGTCTTAACGCGAATGTTTACCTTATTTATTTTACTCGACTTTATTTATTTATTTATTTTTATAACGTCGAGTAAAATGAATAAGGTAAACATTCGCGTTAAGACTCGTTTAAATAGATAAATATGTGTGAAAAATGTGAAAATATCAAATGTTATCGTCTTATAAAAAAATGGATGTTGGTATATCTGAGATTAATAGACTTCGACACCGTTTGACCGATATGTACTTTTTCATGGAGGTTTTTATGGTATCTACTTTGTTGTAACTCGCCACTAGATGGCGCTGCAGCACATCAACTTCTATACCGTTCAACCGATCGCCATGAAAATTGGTATAGAAAGGTATTTGATCACTGAGAATATTTTCGAGCTATCGACTTTGTTGTAACTCGCCACTAGATGGCGCTGCAGCACATCAACTTCTATACCGTTCAACCGATCGCCATGAAAATTGGTATAGAAAGGTATTTGATCACTGAGAATATTTTCGAGCTATCGACTTTGTTGTAACTCGCCACTAGATGGCGCTGCAGCACATCAACTTCTATACCGTTCAACCGATCGCCATGAAAATTGGTATAGAAAGGTATTTGATCACTGAGAATATTTTCGAGCTATCGACTTTGTTGTAACTCGCCACTAGATGGCGCTGCAGCACATCAACTTCTATACCGCTCAACTGATCGTAAAAATCATATCGACGGCAAAACAGAATAATTTGTGATTTTATATGCAGAGGTAAATAAATATACACAGGCAGGACAACGTCTGCCGGCTTGTGGTAGTATCATATATAAATACTCTGGAATTGAAAATTTTAGATTACATATAATATTTTTATTGTATTGATAAGGTATTTAACGCTATTTTTGTATATAATACATTTTAAGTCAATCAACAATTTATTAAGCTGTTCAACTCACCGTATAATAAAAGTCGTGTATATAAGGCGTGCCGGTGTTCAGTTGAAGCATCTGTATGTTAATCAACCACTGCTTCTCCCGTTGAGACATCAATCCGGCGTACTCGTCAGCCTCATTCCAAGAGCTTCCATCGTCTCCGTTCATTGTTGGTCTAGAAAGAAAGAGATAAAGAAAGATAAATAAGAGAACTATAGGATTTTTTGACGAGAATTCGAGAAGTGAGGTTGAATTTCTGTTTGATTCATTATAAAAATTATGCATATTGTGGTTTAATAGCGATAGTTTATTAAACTTCAATCTTATTGTGCGTAATGTTTATGATAATCAAATAAAAGCGTGGGTCTGCGTTTTTCCTGTGCTTCCAAGGAGTCCTCTTCTGTCCTCAGTAAGCCTACTGTCGTAAGACTATCAGTAAAGACTGAGGGACTGCTCACTTACTTCGATGGGATTGGACATTGACAGGATACGTTTTAGACTTTGAAATTGTTTATTACGAAGAAAACTTGACATGGGCAGAATGTGTAAATAGAGCAATTGCCATACGAAAAAAAAAGGACGAATAAAGAAATGGGATAAAGAAGAGTATAATAAAGAAATTAGGAAAAAACGATGAAGAATCTGTATTAAAACATTCGGATATTAAAAAATTAAACAATCTAAGGTTTACTAAACCCAACTCCGTC
The DNA here is from genome assembly GCA_914767545.1 of Sesia apiformis. Classification (NCBI taxonomy): domain Eukaryota; kingdom Metazoa; phylum Arthropoda; class Insecta; order Lepidoptera; family Sesiidae; genus Sesia; species Sesia apiformis. The sequence goes on from OU611976.1 coordinate 5,178,561, forward strand.
TACGAACTTTCAAAACCTTTTTTAATTAAACTAATTTTTATAGAAAAAAGGTGTTCATTGAAAAGGGTCGCCAACTTTGGAGTTGGAATATTGATCCCTCAAAGATTCCCTATTTTCTTTGAACGATGGGATGGATTGAGAGAGAAGTGGGGAAATAAGGAAGCATTGGGTATGCAAGGACGATAAAAATACACCCGTACAGTTATTTTAATAACTTTCAGTACCTATTATTTATCACCAATCATTTTAAGGATTATTTTATTGATTCTACATGACCGAGATATGCAACATTTCTCCACTTGACGGTCTGCAAGAGTTGGCGTTTCCGATCTACTCGTCGCAGGACTTCCTCGTTGGTGACCTTCTGCGTCCAACTGATGGGCAGCATACGTCTGTACGCCCACATTTCGAACGCTTGTATGTATACGTTTACTAAGCTCTACGTTCATTGTCCAGGACACGCATCCGTACAAATGTATGACCCAGATATAACAGTGGAACAGACGGATGCACAAGATCTTGAGATTATGGTTGCAAAGAAATATTAAAACGTTTAAAATATCTAAAATTTACTAAACCAATCTGGAGGTCTCAAGTCGTCAATACTGACATGGAAAAATGTCAGTATTCAAGTATTAAACATGTAAATTTCGTGTATTCAAAATTAAAATTGTCTAAACCAATATAGTTCTCAAAGTTGTTAATACCGATATGCAAAAATGTCCGTAGAGTATTAAAACTTTAGCTAGATTTAAAGAAATCTAAAGTTTACTATGCAATATATTTAATATGCAAAAATGTCCGTATTCGGGCAGTGAACCTGTAAATTTTGGAATTATAACATCAAAAAGCACTTTTTTCTGCTTCTGACTATTAAACACTGAACTCATCGAGTGAGAATAATTAAATATTAATATTACTTCTATTTAACATCAAATGATGCCTGGCGTTATGAAAACTATTATTAAATTGCAACATCGGATGTGTATTTTGAATCAACTTGAACCAGATTTTTATACATAAACGATGCTAATTTATAGTAAGAGGATACTATCGCTCGCGATATATGGCAAGGTCAGTAAAAAATGACAAACATTGACACACCTCCAAATACAACACCAAAGTTTGGAGATTTGAGAGTACATTTAGAAAAGGGGTTGGAGAAGATAGGTATAACCGGAAATTCCACGGGAAATAATGGGAGGAGAGTGGGGAGATAAGGAAGAAAGAGTATAAGCCAATAAAAGTATACCAGTGCCGTTATTTTCACATCTTCACAGATTCCTATTAGATATTTTACTTATTGATACCAAGCCGTTAATACCGATATGTAAAATTCGGGTGTTAAAATATAAGTTTTGGGTATTTAAGAAAGCTAAAATCTGGAGGTCGTTAATACAATATGCAATATGTATTCGGATAACTAAAACTGTAAATTTTGTATATTAAAATATTTAAAACTACATTTTTCTAATCTAAAACTCACCTGCCATTATTACTGTGTGTCCCATTTTGCCCCTGATTATTAAACACTGAACCCATTGACTGAGAATTATTAAAAATATTAATATTATTCCTATTTAACATCGGATGATGGCTAGCATTATGATAGCTATTATTAAATTGCAACATCGGATGTGTATTTTGAATTAATTGGACCAAATTTTGAGATGTTAAATTCTGTCCAACATTTTGCTTCGAGTTATTATAAACTCGGCTTTTCTGAGGCTTCTGATTGGTCGTTTTGCTCGACGGTGATTGGTTTGAATTGAACTGCGGCGATTGATTCTTGATTTGATGTTGTTGCATGTGTTGGTTCATCATCATGTTTTGGTTCACGTTTGTTTGCTCATTTGATTTTGATTGGATCGTTGGGCCCTGCAATAAGAAAAAAATATAGAAATTATTTAAATCTTAATAATTGGACTTATGCTTCTTGGATTTACTGATCAAAGTGATAAATATTGATTATAATAGAAAAAAGAGAGGATTTTCACGATCATAATTAAATTTCTTAGGATGATCAAAGGATATTTGTTGTAAAAAAAATCATCAAAATCTTTTACGAGAAAAACTGATCAAAGAAAGCAAATCTTTTCAGAAAAAAAAAATAATTAAGAAAGAGGGCTTGGTTTAGATTTTTTAAATCTCAAAAAAATACCTTAAAAGGATATTAATGAGTTAATTAGTTAAATGAGAATTTAGTTAATGGGTAAGTTAAGGTGTTAATAAATAATCTTTTTCGTGATTCTTTCTTAAGAAAAATTTATATAAGGAAATCATTAAAATAAAAACATATCAATTTTTTTTAATAAAAAACATAATTCTCATATTTTCTTTAAAAAAAAACAGGTGAAAAACAAGCAGACATTTCACTCGATGGTCAATGGCGGCCGCCCATGGGCATCCGCAATACATGACAACAGCAGTCAAAAATGACATAATTTGACATATTCCCGAATGCACATCCGCTTTTTGAGATTTGGAAGAGGAATAGAAACAGGGATGGGGAAGATTGGGTAATAGGAAAACAGGAAGGGGAGTAAACACATTTTTTTTTATAGAGAAATGGGCGGACCAGCAAGTGGTCCCACGTTATAGTAAGTGTTACCGCCGCCCATGGACACCTGCAACACCAGGGGGCATGCGGGTGCGCCGAATATAAAGGTGAATAGGAGAAAAAAGGTAGAGGCGGAGAGAGAAATGGTTGCATATGGATCAATAGGAAATAGGAAAAGTATAGTAAATAATACATAATATAATGATTACTATAAATTCGACAGAGAAATTATAAATGGGATTAATTTAAGACCTTTGAAATTTAAAATAAATAGGAAAGTATACAACATTATACTTACACGAAAATTATGGTTATATTGGCCCATGGTTGGCCCAAAATTTGGCCTGGCCATGCCCATACCTGGAGGGGGGGCTATCATTCTAGGTTGTCCCATCATATGGGCAAACTGATTCATACCTGAGCCAAACTGATTGCCATTGGGCATTTGATTCACATTTTGGCCCATTTGGTTCATATTCTGGCCCATTTGGTTCATATTCTGGCCCATTTGATTCATGGTCTGGTTAATTTGGTTCATATTCTGACCCATCTGATTTTGGTTCATTTGACTATTTGTATTTTGATTCATTTGGGTCATGTTTTGGCCCATTTGGTTTTGCATTAGATTATTTTGCATATTTTGCGACATTTGATTCATTAAACCATGTCCTAATTGGTTTTGAAAGTTACTCATCTGGTTGTTCTGAAAAAACTGATTCTGGCCAGATTGATTAATGTTTTGGCCCATTTGGTTCATGTTTTGGCCCATTTGGTTCATGTTCTGGCCCATTTGGTTATTCTGGCCAATGACTTTATTGAGTGATTGGTTCAATTGGCCCATATTGGTCATAGATTGTTGTGGTACAAACGGCAAAGGCACAGGTCCTTGGAGACCAGGAGGCCTTTGTAATATTACTGTTGGAAATCTTGGCTGTAAAAATAATAACCTTTTTTATTATAAATTAACATTATTAAAGAATTCATTGTGTAACATATACATACATGCAATAAATACAGTCACTGAAATAAAACAAAAGCTGAAAATAAGTACAGTATGGAGAGTAGAATCGATTATACCAGTTTCCTTTTTCATAACTTATTGTTTATTTCTAGTATAGCTTTAATTCTACGAGCAGTTGCAATCTACGAGCGTCGGCCGATCATTACACTGTACTAAGTAACAGGAGCTACGAAAGTTTTAGATAGAACATCAAAACCTTATTAAATTGTTTTAGAGAATGAATCAAAGTTAACCTTTGATTCATTCTCTAAAACAATTTTAGTTATCACTAGAACGGTTTCATATATTGGGTTGTCGGATAAGTTCGCGTCCTTTTTATAGTGAAAATAATAAAGACTTTTTTGTATTACATAAATATTTATTAAACGGAATATTGTAATTTTACTCCATTTAGAGAATTTTGTAAATATTTGTAATAGCTCACCTCGCTTAGACCAAGTTTTCGAACATTGTTATCGTAAGTGATCCACATCTTATCGACCGTTACCAATAACTTCAGAAATGGATCAATTTCATTTCGTTTTAATAATGGATCATTTCGCATATGGACATTCTATTTACCAAGTTTCTGTCATTTAAATCATGCGGCACCCAAACATATAGCTTTTTTACAAAATTCATTTTATGCAGGTGATCCAAAACTGTTGCGCAATTCTTTTCCATTCTTCTGCAATTTGATGATGCATATGTGTCGATCTGCTTCAATTATGTAATCAACATTTACCTTAAAAGGACGACCCACAGTGAGGAACACCATTCACATCAAAATTACCAGATCTGAATAGACTGAACCATTTTTTTTGCAGTATAAAGCATTCTCTCCGTAAACACCACAAATCTGTTTTCGTGCGCTAGAAGGATTTTCTCTTTATTAACTTCAATTTTAAAATTGTTAAAAAATATGAAAAGAGAAAACTTTTAACTTGTAATTTCAGTTTGCCGACATTACAAAAAAAGTCAGCTGTCAAACGGTGTGTCACTTTCCCGCCAGTGTTCAGTGTTGCCAGAAATATAGCACGCTAAAGTCATAAGTTCAAAAAGGGCGCGAACTTTTCAGACTATTATTTTAAATTAGTTGACGTGTTTCACGGTTTGCATTGTTTCAGTGACGCGTAGTGTTATCATGAGGGTGAATCAAAGAGTTCTTAAAAACGCATGTTAATAAAACCTTTTCGAGGGTACTTTAATTTTATATTTTAAAGAGTCACTATTACACAATATTTATGTCAAGTGTCACTTGTTTCGATCGTTACTCTAGCAACGAGTCCACAAAGGATATTATTTGGACACGCTTTACCTTATTCGACGGTCGCTTACTGAGTTGCTGAATTTAAAAGGGGTAGATCGAGCTGTGAAGATGATCCCCCTTCTGGTCGGCCCTCTACCGCGGTCGCGTCAAAAAATAGAGAAATAGGTTTTAGAAGACAGATGAATTACGATAAAATATTCAGCATACTAAAGATTTCATTTGGCAATGTTCAATCCAGTTTAACGGACACTTTGGGATTCAAAAACGTATCGGCAAGATGGGTCTCGTGAATGTTAACCGAAGAAAACAAAAACCGGCCACTACAAAACGTGCATCCACTATTTTGATCCTGAAACGCAGAAACAAAGCATGCTTTGGCAACGGCCATCTTTTAAACCCATGAAAAAAATTCGAGTTGCTTCGACAGCAGACAAAATTATGGCTTCTGTGTTCTGGGATTTTGAAGGAATTTTGAAATTGAAGGAAATTATTGGCTATTTATTCGTGCCCAGAGGAAAATCGACAACAGGTGCCTATTATACAAATTTGATCTCAAAAGTGCGTGAAGTGATTAAAGAAAAATGTCGAGGAAAATTGTCATTTGGCGTGTTGTTTCACCACGATAATACTCCAGCTCATCGATCCAAAGTTACACTCACGGCAATTGGCAAAGCTGCCATCGAAATCCTTAATCATCCACCATATTTACCGCACTTAGCCCTAATGATTTTCGCTTATTTCCAAAATTAAAGTAGCATGCATATCTGTGAAATCAAATTTGATGATGATGACGCGGTTATGGTTGCCGTAGAGTTTTTGAGCCTCGAGACAGTTAGTTATTTTTTTCGGAAGGAAATTGTGGAAATTGTGTTTTAATGACAATTCTAAAAACTTTCTGATTCACCCTCTTATATACCATAATAATAATAATAATCATATAATAATGCATAGTATATCGTATCCTCAGTAATATAAAGCCGTAAGCCGAAAATTATAACTTTTCAGGAGAGCAAAAAAGTGTAAATGGATAACTTTATTTACAAGATTATATATTTTATATAATTAAAATAATAAATCATAATCGTTTTTAATTTCTATACAGTGCTATATTTATTCTTATTATTTTTAGGGACTCATTTTAAAAAAAAGAAAATTTACAATAACTGCTAAAGCGCGAGCCACGGGCAGGAAGAATATCGGACATTGACATGAGGTTAGCCAAGACTGGAGGGTAAAGAGATCTGTATCGATTTGGTAGCGTATTTGTATGAAATCGTGGCAAAGCGACCACTTTACTAGACCCCCTAATATTATTGAACCTTAATATACTCTTGGATGATCTCATGTCAATGACCGAAATTCTTCCTGCTCGTGGCGCGCGTTTTATAAAGATTTTTTTGGCCATAATTTTCTCAATTTTACAAAATCATAAAACAAACTGGGCATGTGTAGTTTAAAATGCTCTTTTAAATAATAGTAAAATGTAAATTTCCACATAAGACGGCTTACGGCTTTGATAAACTGACGCGGTGCGATATAGATTTTTATATATATTAAGCGATTTTTTACCTGATAGTAATTCTGATTACTGTAAGACTGAGTCTGAGGCAACGATTGTTTCTGTCTAAGTTGCCTTTCAAGCTCTTCCACGGTACACACCTTGGCCAGTGGTGGTCCCGACTGGAAAAAAAAATACAATATATTACTAAAGCAAACGAGAATCTGATATTTATATCTATTTATTTATGTTGGTTCTTCCTTTTTGTTATTTGTAAATTAGTATATAAGATGATGTAGTGCTGCAATTTTGAAAAATTATAAGACACTAAATAACATTGATTTTTTAAAAAATATTCCTAAAAATGTTATACTCCTGGTTGATTACCTCACATATTCCCATTAATTATGTAGATAAACATGAAACAAAACTATGAAATGTTAAAAACTGAAACGTGATCAGATAGGAAAATATTTATTTTGGCGGTTACTTCGGATCATGCGATACAAGATCAGAGAAAAATATTTTCATTTTTCAAAAGCGTCTGATCGCGCGATAACATCGGAATAACCTGCCCTAGGTGTCAGATGAACATTTTGTATAACTTACTGAAAGAGCAGTAGATGAGGATGGAAAAGTTGGTATTCCATCGTGACGCCACACACTAGAGCCAAGTGTATTGTGTGGAGCGTCTGTCTCATCCAGAACTAGCTGGGACAGCGATGCCTCTGTAAAAATATCGTATTAATTAAAGGGAAATATTTATTTAATAAGTTATTATTGCTGCTCATTTAATAATAATAGGCATAGGGAATTGACAACCCTAGCGCCAGTGACGAGATAGCCGTGTGACATGACTGCCCCATCAGGCAAGACGGGGGCCCCTCGTCTCATGTAGGAAGAGAGTACTCACCATGCAGGTGTGGGATGTCGTGCCTACGTCTCGATCCCACCGTGGATCCACGGACCAACGGTCCCTCTGTCGGGGAAATGGATGCCCTTCGTTGTATGAAGCCCATTTGGGCAAGTATGACAATGAACGAGAGTGGAATGCCAACAGTCGCTGACCGACGGTGGTCAGGGCACGTCTAGAGTTGCCGCTGGGAGTGGTAGAAGACGAGGTAGCCAAACTAGAGGTGTGGACCGACCGCCAAGCTCACGTCCATCACCTCTACAAGCCGGCTTGGTTAAGGCAGGGCCTTCTATGGCACAGTATCCGGGCCCCGTCGCTGGTGGACCCATGCGACGCATGGCGTGGTCGCGTGAATTAAATTTGAACGCTATGCACGCATATTTCAGGACCACGGCGACAGAAACTAGGAGGATAGGTTATCGAGCAGCAATGTACCGAGAATTTCCGCTACTGGAGTCGAGTTTAGGCGTCACGGAACAAAACCTAGCGGATCGAGTTCGATATATACCGTCATTATACCGTCTCCCCCTCATTTTGGCTTATAGAGAAGAGAAGAATTTTGGCGAGACGAGAAGGTTTAAGACCATTTTTTGAATAATAATCTTTATTCTGACTAATTTTGGTCTACACAGTAAACGTTAGTAAGCGGAAAAACTTATATCTAGTATTAGTAGGTACATCTTCTATATATTACAAATAAAAATGTAAATGTTCCTTTCCTTCAAAATCTTAAATCTCCGAAAGTTCTTCACCGATTGCTTTGAAATGTTGTCGAATACGCGCGTGTTCTTATATACCTATCACAAAGTAAAAACATGCTTTTTACCCAAAAACAGGGTAAGCGCCATCTATAGGGCAGTCACAGCAATGCGTGGCCGCGCACAGCTAGTATTGAATATATTTAAAAAACCCGGTGAATTAAAAAAAAGAAGTAAAAAATAATGACAAATAGTCAGTCGTGAAAAAACCAGAAGCATCATTTGAACAGCAAAAAATAATAATTAATCTCTTTATTGCATACACGACAAAGATTAACTTATCAATGTTCGACAGACAATTGGCAGCCTTATCGCTTAAGCGATCTCTTCCTGGCAACCATGGGATAGAAAGATGAATGAAGGAATCAAGCACCAGCATGCAGTTTAATGAACGGGTTATAGTAATAAAATAAATACATAAACGTTAATATATTGTACAATATAAGTACTACTAATACATGAAAATACAAAATGGGCTGCAAATCTATTGTAGCAAATTTAAACTCCATCGACTTGGTGATGAATTTTTTTTCTTTATAGAAGTGCACGTGGATACTGTCAGCAGTACAATTATGACAAACGTTGGCACACCCCCAAATGCGCTGTGGGATTGCAGCGTGCACACACCCTCCCATTGATATTAAAGCTTAAAAATGCAGATTAAAAACCAAAACATTTCCAAAAATTTTTACAGTATTTTTCGAAAAAAGAAAGTATCGTTTGAATCTAAGTGGTGCCACAAGTTCAGGATATGAATAATTCCTGTTTTTAAATATCATGATTTTATAATGTAATGTGGAGTCTCACCTTTGCCGGACAAAACAAAGAAAATACCTTTAAAAGTCTTTCTATTGTATATTTTTGTTGGATTTTTTTACTGTATTTACTGTATAAAAAAATCGATTTCTGTATAATATTTTTGGCAACACTGAAATGTGACTTGTCGTTGGCCGGCGCATGACATTACAAATTATTATTGTTATGCTGTCCGAGTTATTTGTCATGTGTGTTGAGACTTTCCACATTTTATGTTGTATTTAATAAGCAATAGCATACTTAAGTCTTAATTTACCTATTTACTAAAAGGAAAACAATGTGTTTTAATATTTAGACTTTCGAAGTTTACCCACCTATTTCTATGAAACAGGGCAAATTATGTAAATCTTGTTTATTTTTCTTAAAAGTATGTATTAAATCCAACATAAGACAGCATTTTCATCTTGGCACAACAATATTTCCACCGATACTAAGTACCATAGTCACTTGGGCATTCCCCTTTGCATGTCACTCAAATAACGCAAAACTTGAAACACTTCAACCAATTTAAAATATATAAAACCATTCTAGCGTAAAATAAAATTATTTTAAGGATTACATAAATCAAAGGTGAACATGAAGTTTTGTTGTTTTATCTAAAATGTTCGTAGCGCCCATTACTGACCGGCCGGGCGCGACGGGCAAAATAAAAGATATACCTACTAGAATGGACAGTAAAATATAAAATAAAACCCTTATGTAAAAACTGTTAGAATCATTCCACTCTCGATATTATATTAAAGGACATATTTTCAGCTATTGCGTTATGTCAGTGACACGTATTTTCTTTTTATTTGTGTCAGCCATAATAAAAATACAGTAAGGAGAAAGCAATTGCGTGGCTTGTATACAAGATGGCTGATCATAAAACTAGGTAGACCAGTACTATTAGGATCAGCATTCCTAAAAAGCTGCAGTGAAGCCGATTAATATATGCAAAGCCAATGATATTTAATCTTCATTGGAGTGTGGCGGATATGAAAGGCTAAACAAAAAATAGTGATGTATATAATGTCTTACCAAGTCTCGCCTCAGGACGGTCGAGCCTTCGACTGCTCTCGAGTCGCTCTGAGAGTTGTTCGTGTTCGACTTCCCAGTCATAGGTCTCGGCTGATAACAATAACCATAATATTTTCATAAAACGTGCACCGTAAGTATGGATGCGATGGATAAGTATGGTGAAATAATTGCAATTCATCAAATTTTAACATAGCTGGCATTCATAATGATTTAATAATATACAATTATTCTAATATTTTTTTTTATGTAAAGGTGTCAGATTGTACAGTCTACCAGGTGGTAAGTGGATGCTGGGCGACATCTGCGATGCATGCCGACATCAGTCCAGAATGACAAACATTGACTCCTAGATGGTGCTGCCTACATTTAGCAATTTAGGAGTGGATTTGGAGAAAGAATTGGAAAAATGGGGAGGGATAGGATGGGAATGGGCTCTGGCATATCTCACTCACTATCAAAACACATACGTACATTAGGGGAATAGGACAGGAGTGAACACTGCAGTACATTTTGCTATAATTTTATCGAGTTTGGGGCTAGTCGAGAGCAACTAGCGGCTGTAGGATTGCAGCCTAATTGAGTTAAAACTAAACTAACAGCAGGATTAAGTGAGTTAAAACACTCTGAGATGTCTTGATTACCCTCCACTAATTACAATCATCCATCCCTCTATTCCATCCAGTCACCATCAGTGAACTGCTTCAAGTTGTCAGTCCATCTGGCTCAAAGATATCTCCCATATTGCACTTCCCAGTACAGATGAGGACTATGTATGAGTTTTGTATGAGTGTTCTAGCTCACATAATCCTGCTCCGCTTGCGGATCCGACTGCTCTTAGTTACTCCTCAACTCTTTTGATTCACCTACTTATTCATCTTCCGAAAGTGTTTCATTCCCTTTCCATAATGGTCTATGCATAAGCAATCACGATCACAATTGCGATCACACGGCACCGGAGTCCTAACAATTCAGTGGAACAATTAAGGGTTTCCACACCGCTCGCGGTTTCTGCTGTTTTGATTCATTGAATCCAGAGTTACCCATCATTAATGTTCATGGAGATTCTGGACCGATTTGGATGAAATTTCTTTTTAATATTCATAGAATTAAATTATCAAGGCGGGTTTTTTTACAAAATTTGCAAATTTCGAACTCCATCACTCAAAAAAAATCAAAATTTTGAAAAAAAAAATTTTTGTAAAAAACCCGCCTAGATAATTTAATTCTATGAATTTAAAAAAAAAATCCATCCAAATCGGTCCAGTAGTTTTTGAGTAATTGGAAAAAAGCTTTTGCCCAGTTGGGAGGGCTGTCCCCATGAAGGGGGGTGGTATTTCAAAAAACTAAGAGAAATTGTTTTTCTTATTTATTCTTGCCTATTGTTTAAGGAATATAAGAATCAGATCTGAAACCAACCTTTATTTTATTTACATATCTCTTAAATTCACGCTCATAAGCAGAATTACTGCTGGTATGCCCATATCTTATGTTAGCTCGTGGTACAAGTTTTGAGATATCTCATCTCCTGGAAGCCATTTGTTAGGTCTGTTCTAGAAACTGTTTATAGTTGGCAAGTCAATGATTTCTTATGGTAACTTATTTCATATATCCAAAACTCTGTTACCAAATATATTTTGGCCTGCCTATTGCTACTTCAGCTTGCTAATTACAGTAACAGACAAGTACAGTTTTCTAGACCCAGATGTTTTCTTAATACTAAGCAACTATACTCACACTCATCGCCGAAAGTCTCATCATTGAGCGCATCATACTCATCTTCAGAAGGTTCGCCGCTGCCTTCATCATCATTTAAGTTCTGAAAATATAAAATTTTTGGGTGTAGTGATTCTATCTCACCAGGGAGCACTATTATTACTTTAATCTTTTCTAAAATACCTTTATTTATGAACTAGCTGTGCTGGGCATGCATTGCATGTCTGGCAATTTATTGCAAATAATATATATATACATAATATATATATAGCCTATGTCCATCTGGAATAATGTACCTTTCAAAAGGTAAAAGAATTTTTCAAATAGGTGCAGTGGTTCCGGAGATTACCCTCCACATACATACAAAATCACAAAATTTGCACTCTCTCTTTATTATATTAGTATAGATTAATTTCTATGAGCAATGTACAATGTTAATCTTCTCTACATATAAAAAGAAATGTCCTGAGTGACTGGGGCCCTGGGTAGATATGGAACTGTGGAAATATATGTGGATATACGTGAAGATGTATCCCGCAGGAATCATTGATTTTCCCAAGAAGAAATGTAGCCTATGTATGTCCTTTTCATGGTCCCCAGGAAGGTTCATGCAAAATTTCAGCTCAATTTGTCCACCCATTGATGCGTAAAAATGTTTCAAATAAACTGACATACCCTTATTTCTATGTATTAATGAGAATAAGGATGTACACAGCCAAGGTGTCATCCCACATTGTCTTTGTGTTTTAGAATTAATTGGCCCTTGACCAAAAAAATTTGTTGACCAGTTAGAATGCTTGGGGCCACAATCAGATCCCATGAAAAAGAGAGTTAAAGAGACAAAATAAAGTAGGAACAATTCTCCTTTAACCTATCACTAGCCAAGCGCTATCAAAAATCGCATACCCTTTGTATGCCAGACAATTTTGCACGTACTTGGCGCGCGTGAGTTATGCACTTAATTGTTTATAAAATTGAAATATATTTATACAAAGATCGAAATAGTAAATGTTACTTTTTTTTAAAAAGATATCCTTCATTTCTACTTGGTATGCAGTCCAGTATAATTTATTATTTAAGAGTTAACACAAGTTTTTAAAAAACCTTAAGAAAGTGCAACTTTTTCAACAAAATTATAAATTTTACTTGTAAAATACGAATTTAGTGTATATTCTTTAGCTGTATTCACCAAAACATTTACATTGAGCACTAGAGACTGATTCAAACAAAAACAATTCTCGAGAACAACTTGTTATTCTTATTACTATGCCCAAGGGTCATAAGTAATACAAATGCTAAGCTAAGGGATTTGAAATGCAGGTGTATTTATGCAGACTATGCACTCTTTAGTAGATGGAGCATAACTATGTAGGATGCAATTAACATTTAATTTTATCACTCATTCTTAAAAATGGTAAATAAATATATTCATGATGTTCTCTTCTGCAATTTAGGTTTTTACATCGAACATATAAATAGAAATGTCTTGACTAACTGACTCATCAACACTGAGCCGAAACTGCTGAAGCTAAAAACATGAAATTTGGACAGTAGCTTCCTTTTATGGCATTAAGACTCACTAAAGGAATTTCCTGAAATCCAACCCCAAAGGGGGTGGAACGAGGTGTCATATTGAATGAAAAAAAACCTGATGGACCTATTAACATACAACTTGATGGATGTGAACTTTTTCGGAAACTTTTACCAATGGTCATTTCATTATCAAATATATTTATATATATAGAATAGATCTATAAACCTCTAGTGATGTGAATGAGCGTTTTGGACTCGGCTGGTGCCACTTAGTCAAGATGTACTGAAAATTTCCCGAAATTCTAGTCACATCTCCGAAATAGGTATATTATTGTAAATCTCCCTTTCATACAGGTTATTAACAACATACATGTTATTAACAACATACATGAACTAGATAGCTATAGCCAGTTAATACTAACATTGGCAGCAAAATGTTGATAAATAACAGCTCTGACGGTAAACAGGATTCGTCATTGCATGTTGTTTTACAAAAATATTTAGTAGCTACGTATAAACAGTTACACACGATTGGATGAAACACAAAACTTTATTGCAACACCGCTCCATAGGTGTATTATTATAACTCCAAATACAGCTAAAAGTTCACTTTACTACTCATATAACAAGACAAAACCGTTAAAATAGGATACGCGTTTGAATAAAACGTGCAGAAACAGTTTCATACCCGACGATTAAATGGCATGCTGGCAGTAAATTTGAGTCGCAAAAAACATACTTATTATACATAAATAGAATTGTATTTTTACACAGAATTGTTTATAAACTCACCGATAACGAAGTATCGAACCCGAAAAATGAATCTGCCATTGGAATTTCTCGTATATCATGGACATAAATGACATGACTTGTCACGATACATAATAATATGTCGCAATGGCGATGGCAGCCATGACACCCAGACCGCGTTCGAAAACTTACATTAATCGACCTTTGACAAGACTTCTCAAAGTTTTTCTTAAAAATCTGATAATATATAATCACCTTAGGAATGAAGGATAAAAATGCATCCCTCAGGTCGAAGTGGAAAAGAGACTCATTAGACTTGTATCCGAAATCGAAATGATGAAGCCTCGTCTTGGGATTCTCTGAATCTGGTTGAATTCAACCCTAATAGGACACAAGTCTGCACCTTCACAGCTAAAAAAGTCGTAGCGCCTCGCGTTCGGAACATACCCCTTAAGATATCGGAGTGTTGGGATTCTTGCTGTCGACATTTCCAACAGAGTCGAATTTAGGAGTCATCTGGAAAACAAGGCCAAAATGACCTCTAGAAAGCTCGGTGTGCTGAACAGAGCAAAGCGGTACTTCATCTTGGGGCAATGTCTAACGCTCTACAAAGCTCAAATCCGACCATAAATGGAGTACCTACTGTTCACATTTATGGGCCGACGCACCGAAGTATCCGTTGGATCCACTTGACTCCATCCAACGACACGCTTTGCAACCACTCAGCGTCCGCAGAGACGTTGCATCTCTCTGCGTGTCCTACCGCCTGTATAACGAGGAATGCTCCGAAGAACTGTTATAGATGACTATTCGATAACGGGTTTCTACAACCGCACCGCCCGTCACAGAAGTGCGGTTCATCCGCATTTCCTTGATACGAAGGTGTCGTGCAATGTACGGTCTCGATTTTTGCTGAGAATCCACTTCGTGAGGTCTTCCCCTTATGCTACGATATGGGTGAAAGAAAGCTGTGAATAGGATTGTTAAAGGCCGGCAGCGCACTCGCATACCTGGAGGTGTTGCAGGAGTCTATGGGCGGCGGTAACCACTTACCATGATGTGGGCAGCTTGCCCATCTGTCACCTTTAATATAATATGAAAAAAGTAGTAAGTGACTTTTGAAAGATGTTGAGTGACTTTAGAAATCTATTAGAGTTTTTCTATGGTATTGAGTGAGGTGTTAATGGGCGGCGGTAGCCAGTTACCATCATGTGGGCCGCTTGCCCATCTGCCTCTATTAATACAAAAAAATATATATATTCCCGTCAATAAAACTTCTCAAAATTATTCTAAACTACATACACCTTTTGTAAATCACGAAGATAGGAAAATATGAACCATAAACAGTATTACAAAGTCTAATTCTCATATGTTTTGGAATGCAGCCTATGTTGTATCAATTTGACCGCCAGATGGCGTCCTTATTTACACGTTGCTACAACATTCTATTATTTTTTAGAAATTAAATTACATTGAAAATAATCACCAATTCTTGATACAATGTGTTATTAAATATTTACGAAAACATATGGTAAATGCAATCTAAACATAGAAAGAAACAATGAATATTTGACTTGGATACCAGTCTTTCAGCTTTATTAGTATTACGAAATGGTAAAATGATTTTTAATAGAATATTCAAGTAACACGGGATTAAACACGGACTATGTTGGGCTAATTGTTCCATGATTAGAAAGAAAACACACTGGTACAATGTGCTGATTGTACCATTACCATAGATGAAAAAAAAAATCCGGCTTCTAACGACCTTTAATGGCGCCTTTTACTTGTCATTATTAAATAAAAATACCTAATCAAAAATAGAAGAAATATACCATAAAATACCGTGTAGAGAAAACCAATTGAACGATTTATTCGATCTGTTTGGCGATTACGACGAACCATTGCCGCATTCATTACTTATAAGCGGTAACATGGCAACCGGTAAAAGTTTGTGTATCGGAACAGTCCTGGGATATTTAGGTTATAAACATGTTACTTTCAATTGCGTTGAGTGTTATTCGCCTAAAATAATGTACGAGGCTATTATATCTGGACTTAAAGAGGAAGAAACCGTAGAAGAGGTTGAAATCAAATGTAATTCAATTTTAGATTTAGTAAACAACTTAAATCGTATACACAGCTCCATTGATTCCAAGGACAGTGACAAACCACATGTAATAGTACTAGGGGGCGTTCAAGTATTACGTAACGCAATTTGGGAGCGGAAAGGGGGTCTTGTAAAACGTTACGATGCGTTACAGGGGCGGGAGGGGGGTTCGAACAACGCGTTACATAACATTGTTTTTTTATTTAAATAAAAAACTAGGGAATTAAAATCTCCCAAGTTGGCAACCTTTTTCGTTAATGTTTTACGGGGAATCCCTCGATTGTATTGTACGTCATTTTTATTTTGTTCTCCCAAGTTGGCAACCCCTTTCGTTTATGTTTTACGGGGAATCCCTCAACTGTATTGTACGTCATTTTTATTTTGTTTTCCTTGTCAGTATTCATTAGTATTTAAGCAGAAGCACATTGCTGTAGTCAGTGTTGTTAATGTGAGTTCATACTGTATAAGTCTACCGAAATCTCATGGCAAATGGGGAACTAAAAATTTGTTGTGTACAATACTGAGGAAATTCGATTAAACGATCTTGATACTGTTTAATTTTTATTTATCATATTATTTTTATTATATTATTATTATTTATTATATTATTTTTAGTATTAATGAACATGAAGTATATTAGGTACCTATGTGTATGAAGAATGTTGTTATACATCGGGTTCTTAACATAGGAAAATATGTCATGAAAAATAAATCAATCGTATACTAATGTACTAATTATTATACATCATTTAAATCATACTAATAACTTAACACCTCATTCAGAACTAGAAAACGATTCCAAGAACTCCACTTGCATTTCTTGCATTTCTTGTTCTTCATCAGATGATGAAGATAAAGAGGTATTTATTATAAATCGCTCTTCCAGCATTTCAATTATTCTATATTGCTCGATGAAATCGTTTTCAATTTTCTTTACATGTTCACAACATTTTCGCCATTCCTCTGCACCAATTTGTGAGAAAGCTTCTTCTGTTAATAATTTAATGTCACTTGCAGGCCTATTTACATTTTTATCGGCAACTTTTTGCTTCATTATACCCCAAATCATTTCTATGGGATTCAATGTGCAATAAGGTGCAGTGTTCAATGTGCCTTAAAACTTCGTGATCGTGCGATTTTAATACTTCATCTATTCTATCTCATATAAGGGCGCAGACATGTTTTGTTTCACTACTTCAAGTGGTTGACATTTACGCCAAAGATCATCATAATGTACATCATTTGCACGAAGCCATTCTTTTATATCAGCGATACGATTGGCTTGTGTGGGCGGTTTGTTCATCCGTACGGAATGATAACTAGCATTATCCATAACAATCAGTGAAGGTCTTGTCAGATTTGGAATTAGCTTCTCTGTCACCCATTTTGTAAAATTGTTCTTATTCATATCGTGGTGATAGTCAGCAGACACACTTGTTGACCTGTACACCAGACAACAATTTGGTACAAAGCCATTTTCTCCACCAGCGTTTACAATGATCCACCTCGCTCCAAGTGAAATACCAAGTGAAAAGATGGACCTGAAATATCTTTGCTTTGCCAGCACTTCTTCACAGAACATGAACCGTGAATGTAAGTCTCATCTAAATAAATCACATCCAATTTATTATGCTCTTCAGCTTCGCGGTTTTCCTTTATACGTTTCAAAAACTTGTATCTTTGTAGTTTTATGTCATCTCTCTCCATCAAAATGGTCCTTTTTGATTGGCATTTAACATATTCAAAACCAATCTCCTTTAAGTCTGTAAAAAATAATAAAATTTATCATGTTACTCAAACGATAGCTTAGTCATTCATCATCATCATCATCAGTCTATATACGTCCCACTGCAGGGCACAGGTCTCCTCTTACGACTGAGAGTGAGAGGGATTATTACTTAATATTTTTCATACCTCAAAGATTCTCTCCCTCCGTTGAAATCAATCTTGTCGAAGAATTTGTAACAGTTTCATTATTGTTGGAATTTCCTTCCGAACTGTATAGAATTCATTTACTTTATTCCTAATCAACTCTAAATCGAAACTGTCCAAGTTGATTTTCTTCTTCCCCCCTCTCTTCTTTTTACCAGGCGTGGAAAATACACCATCATTCGATGTGCCCTAACCTACGATTCGCCGTATAGTAGTACTGGAAACCCCTATAAAAAAGCTACAATTAAGTAAGAAAAATATAAAATAAACTAAAAGTATCAAAACAACTCAGTCCAACTTAACTTCAGTCAACTCTACGACGCGCTTTAAAATCAAAGATTGAGTTTGATTTACGCCTTCTTCTTCCCTTATTTTACGATACACATTGAAAACAATATTTCTCGAAGTGGCTTTTTCGACATTTTCATAAAAACAACAAATTGTCAAGAAGATATCATAAAATCTCAGCAGCGGTTGACAAATCTCGTACTTTGATTTGACAGGTGATAATTGACATTGCCATATGAAAATCACAATTTTTTATTTTTTTTTTATGCCATGAGATTCCGGTAGACCTATATAATTTCATATCAGTACCATTCTTTGGTATATAAAAATACAAATATAATAAAATTATACAAAAATAGAGATTTCACCACCTATTCTAATAACCATGTTTTTTTAATTAATAGGATAAATTGCTCTTTTTAATGTAGCTGTACTTAACAATCAATGTATGCTAATCGTATTGGCTGCGTAAAAATTACGATAGGTTTAAAATTGTTCGAATTAAGCACATGAATGGAGGAAGTTTGTAAGCAATCATTTCATTCATAGCTTACATTCGTTGTTTATACTTCTTTGTTAATTACATCATGTCTAATATGGTTTTAGTTAGAAAATCATCAAATCAATCCTTTTCCAACGTTACTACTAAAGTTTACTCATATTTATAATAATTTTATATTATCACACTATCTATAATTCTGTAGATGCTTTTTCAACAATAATCTACAGAAAACTTTAAAACTCTTAAAACCGTTGACGGCGGAGAAAATACCATTTGTTTAGTTCATTGATCATTCATTCGACGTCCACCACTTGATTCATGCTTACTTTTCGTACATTATTATTTCTTGACTTGTATTGAACAAAAGCCACCTTGTCCGTTGAAAGTTAACATCAGTTGTAATAATTACCTGTTATTGATAATAAATGTTTTAACTACAAAATTAATTAGTTAATCTAAAATAAAAGTTTGTTATTATTTACGTATGAACGTGACAATCAGTTTTGGGTAAGTTTTAAGTGCCGTGTCGTGTCAGCCAGCTATAGAGTAGCACCATCACATAATCCCGTGGGTGTCTTAAAAGGCGACTAAAAGATAAAGCTGCTACCACGCCTTGAGGAACTACACCACTTCTGAGAGTGGTCTCACTGCTTCGCCGGCATATGGACAGATTCTCATGTGGATAGATTCTCATATGGATAAAGTACACTCAAAAACTATTACATTTTGATTTACTTATCAAAGACTAACGAAATTATTGTAATATGTTAATATCTAATACTCTATATCTAATTTATTGTTTGTATTGATTTTCCCGCCTCAATACGGATACTCCTTCCAAACATTCTGTCATCGAAATCATATTGTTCATACAATCCTATATGATTTTATTAATTTGAATTATCAATTATATGGGCTCTTTTTTTTCAGTACAATAATAGTCACCGCAGAGTGTTTTTATATCAAACAGTTTTGCTTCCCATCTTAAAAGCTTAATAAATAGGAATAAAGGTGGTCTTTTCGGAATATTTGTATTGATCCTCGTATAGTCGTATGCTACCCTTCAATGGAACTTGTTGTTTTAAATTTTTCACCATAGCAACTAAAAACTCCTCCGGTGATGAGAGTGATCCATTGCTTAACAAAATAACTTTTATCTAAATGGCCAGTAATGAGTAATAAGACATGGGATTATGGGTTATCTATGCATATGCATATCCCTACTTCAATTGAATCATGTTAGCTCCTATGTTAACAAGAAGGCTATGGGAAAATAAAAACAATATTTAAATTGATTATAGGTTTTATTATGAGGACAAAGTCTTTTAAATTTATTAAGTCATATTCATGCATGGCTTATGAGAATTATTCATATGAGTCATCCAGTGGGAGAAGTCCATTTGTGAATGAAGCGTCTCCCCAACCTGTTTGGCCAATGTGGAGTTTTAAGGGAGCTCCTTGTCCACCAGTGGATATTGAAAGGGTTGATTGCATTGCAGTGCAAGTTTTATATCTAGATTTTGTAAATTGTAACTAGTAATCAGTAGGTACCTTTTTGATGTTATCTAAGGAAAGTGACCTTTTGTCAGTACCTATACATAGACCAGTGCACCTGCGAATATAGAAATCTAAATAACAATCGGCAACCTTTTTTCATTTGCGGTATATTCTTTTCAATTATATTCTTAGATATATTCTTTTCAAAATTCGGCAACTAACCTGATCTAATAACTTTACCTATAATTAAAAAGTATAGGGATTAATAACTGAAAAATACATGTATTCTACTAATTTA
This sequence comes from Sesia apiformis, assembly GCA_914767545.1. Lineage (NCBI taxonomy): Eukaryota > Metazoa > Arthropoda > Insecta > Lepidoptera > Sesiidae > Sesia > Sesia apiformis. The sequence goes on from OU611976.1 coordinate 5,199,019, forward strand.
CTAATTAAAAGATCACTAAAATTCTATGTGAAAAAGTGAAACTGCTGAAAATTACTTGCTATTTAAGATTTTGTCATGAAATAGCATTTTTTTTTTTAAATTCATAATTTAGTAATTCCTTAGATATTTTCCTTATGTCTACAGTAAATTATACTGTTTTGCTGTACCTATACAAATAAATAAATATATTATCAGGAGGCACGGAAGTGCTCCCGCCAAGACTCGCCCGCACTAACACCAACATAGCTAGCCCCAACACTGCAACCTTTTCTGGAAGCAATGAGCATACTTTTGACTCCGTCGTATTATTACACCTACATATATCGTTTGTTTATAAAAAATGAAAATTCCATTAAACAATCCTTGGTAATCTTTAGGGTGATATCCCTAATAAGCCCTAACTGATAAGTGATAATAACCCAAGTCCAACACCACTGGTTGCAATAGTCCAACCGTTACACACAACTAATATTTCCATTGCACACTAGACAACGTTCAGTTTGGAAAGTTGTGTAGACTATTGCCACCAGTGACCCTTAGATCTTATAACTTTTTCGGCCAAACTGTCCCGAGGATTACCAACATTTTACAGAATTGTTTTTGTTGGGATTTTTAAAGCGACCATACTGACAGACTCGCTTCGGAAAGTATAATTCAATTTATAGTAGCAGTCTATTATTTAAAATAATAGTAGCATTTATTTTAAATTTTAAAGTAAATTGTCCTCATAGGATGAGCTATTACGATTGCTTATAACTATCGTAGATCATAACATAGCAACGTATTCATAACATAGCAAATAAATTATCAATAATTTTATGTTTGGGGGCCATCTATAAATTACGAATACGTCACACGAATTTCATGATTTTTGGAGTCCCCCCCCCGCCCTTGTCACAGGTGGTCACATTTGTATGATCCCCCCCCACCCTGCCCGGTGTGACGTCACATATTTTGCAATTTTAAATTTAAAAACTATCTACGAGGATCTACGTCACCTCTAAAAGAGTAGTCTCGCTAACCCGCTTGCCAGCGTCGCGTTTTAAGGTCATACATACCTCGTGCACGTGGTGACAATGTGCACGAGGAAGCCCACGTCCTGCAGTCATACTAAAAGGGCTGTTTACGGTTACTATTTGTACGTTTTGTATTTTTACTATTTTGTAGTTACGGTAACAAAATACCTAACAAAATCGAATGTTACTTATATTAATTTTCGTAAGAATGTCTGTTGATTTATTTTAATACATTTAAATACAATGGACAAATGTATTCATTTTATCGAGACGTCCAAAGTTCATAGTCTTATTTTCTGACTCAATAAAATTAAAGGTACCGCATTTCCCACTTTATCTTATATCCCTAATGTACGTACGTGTTTCGGTAGTGAGTGAGATGTGCCAGAGTCCATTCCCATCCTATCCCTCCCCATTTTCCCAATCATTTCTCCAAATCCATTCCTATATCTCCAAAGGTAGGCAGCGCATCCGGGGGCGTGTCAACGTTTGTCATTTTGAACTAATATTGGCATGCATCGCGGATGTCTATGGGCGACGGTATCCACTTACCATCAGATGGACCGTACGCTCGTCTGCCGTCTTCGTCCATAAAAAAATGAGTGTGAGAATAATGTGCTTTGTGGTGTCGACCGGCAGTAGAATACCACCAGCCCATCTCCCGTGGGTGTAATAAAAGGCGACTAAGGGATAACAAAACTGCTACCACCAGCGCAGAGGGATTACACCACCTCTAAAAGAATGGACTCACCAACCCACTTGGTCAGCGTGGCGTTTTCTGCACGAGACTGCTGAGGAGGCCCATGTTCAGTAGTGCATACTGACAGAACTGATTGCAAATTGCAATGATGCAGAGTCAACGAACCCTGTTTGTACAGCAGCGGGCCGAGAAATGTTTAGGAGGCTGGAATTGCCTTTGAGAGATGAAAGTCATAAGTTGTTTGTACCAGGCAACATATTCTTGAACCTATATTCTCTGCTGTACACGGTCGAGAAACTCTCCTTGTGTAAATGAGCCCTTACCACCGCGTTTACAATCTCTATCCATCCCGTAGGGCCGAGAGTTGCATCGCTAACGAAACAATTTATTTTTATCGTACTTTGAGTATGATTTAACTGTTTTATTCCAGTTTTAGTCAGCGATAATTATAGGCGATAGGCTTAAGGAGAAGGCATTGATACTGTAAAACTGGTTATTACCTAGTACAGTACCAACGTGATACTTAATCTGGTAACATTTCGTGATTGTACCACAATATATTTTTGTTTATATATAAATACCAGTAGAAGAGTGACATAAGATGAGGAAATTATTTGAATAATAATAAAAGTCTAATAGACTAAAATATAGATAAAATTAGTTATGATTTTGAAGTTGAGGAAAATTAAGTGTGAAACGTTTTCTTAATAAAATTTGTACTTGTACGTAGACACTGTTATAATTTAATACCTACGTGTGATTAAATCGCCCGCAGATTGTAGCTAGTGGTTCTTCGTGGCTGCCAACATGGATGACTCGTAGGATTCAATGTCAACATTATTTTCTAATTTGATTTCCAACTTACTAATTAAATTTGAAATATCGTACGAATCTTTATTTTTTAGCTGTTAAGATTTTTCCGCAACCGCCTTAGAACAGCAGCCGATCTACTGTGACAATCGTGTGTTCTTTCCGCTATTATTAATACATGCTAAAATTATAAATTGATAAGCGAAAATGATCGATGGATTAGCGGTAAGTGATTAGCGGACAAAGCGAAAACGGTCACCTCTTATTTTTATAATTAACTGTTTTGAAATTAAATTATCAACAAAATGCACAATTTTGGACTTAAAAACACTTTTGAGGTACTTTGAATTGCACAGAATACTGCGTTGATGTTAAAAAAATGTCTGAAAATCTTTTTCACTTTTATACGTTCATCTTTCTGGACTGATGTCGGCATGGATTGCGGATATCGCAGGGCGACAGTATCCACTTACTTAGTATACCACCGCCAGCGAACGGGTCCAAGTGGCTGGACCACACTGCGCTTCCCACTTCCCTGGGATTCCCAGGAAATCCCAGTTCTATGGTTATCGTCCTGTCATTCCACTTCCGACTACATAACATCATTTTATTTAAATCTTAATGAATGACAATTCAAGTTCATTTTCCATGCATCCGCCTCGCCATTTTTATCAACGATTGAATCTTATCAAATTGCAATATTTAGTGATAGTACTGTCTGGTTGATAAGTCTGGTTTAGTCTGGTTGGTACGTTGATAATATCGAGATTTAATTAAAGCTGGTCACTCACATACGCTCCATTATGCAATCCCAAATAAAGCCAACGGAAGTTGGAACTAAAGTACCTATATTTTGATTTTTTTACTGAAAAAACAGAAATATTGAAAGTGGCAGCTAATCGATAGCAGCTTTAAAAGTGCGTTAGGATTAGGTTCTCCGGTGACGATAAGAAATAAGGGTCCAAATAAAGAAAGGTACTCCGTCGACATTGTGATAACATACTTTTCATATATGGCAATGGTGCAATTAGCACATTCTGCTAATGCCAAGTTTTCTTCATAATAAATAATTTCAGTTTAATGTCCAGTCCCGTCGAAGTAAGTCTGGACTCAGGAATCGCTCAGTAAAATGACAGTAGGTTTACTGACGGCAGAAGCTTGGAAGCGCACGAGAAGTGCAGTCCTATGGTTTTATTTGATTAGCACAAACATTACGCACAAAAAAACACCTTGACGTTTAATAAACTATTATCATTAAACCACAAAACGCACTATACACAATTGTTATAATAATTTAACAAAAACTTAACTTCACTACTCGAGTTGCCCCCAAACAGTCCCGATGAAATTCTTACTCATTTAAAATTATTTAGGTAGGTATTTCAATTATTATAAAATAATTGGTTTGTTGATCATGATTTGTCGCTCGTTTAGTATTTATTCACCCGTTTAAATACAAACCCTTAAATTGTATTTATGAATTATATATAATAAATAAATAAAAACATTTTAAAAATAGTAAGCTGAATTGGTAGCGTACCATAAATATGTCGATACCACTTTCTATTTATTATTCACCAACTGTTGTGCCCTGCTTCGCTTGATATGATTATGATTAATGGTCGCGTGATAAAAACGTCACGAAAATAAAACTTAGAACAATCCGATTTGTAAATGTACTGACCATACAAGGGCGTCGCCAGCCAATGGGCCAGGTACAAGATGAGAGAGAGGATGGGTGAAATGTGAATTGTAGGTACAAATACATTTTTTTCGAATCTAGAGGGGGGCAACTGCCCTTCCCTGCTCCCCCAATCTAGGGGGCAGCTTCCACCCCCCCCCCCCCCCCCGCTCACCCCAATCTGTAGCCAACTGCCCTCGCCCGGTCTCCCCCCCCCCCTCCCCCAATCTAGATGGGAGAAACTGCCCTCCCCTGCTCCCCCCCCTGGCGACGCCCTTGTGACCATATAATTAATATTAAAAATTATTCATATGGGCGACAGTATAAAGTTACTAACAGGAGAACTGTCTGTCGCTTTCTTTCCGTCTATATAAAAAAAAAAAAACTTAAGTGAGGGACCAGATTAGTGACGATTTCTTATCTTTCCACATTATAAACATTATCAATTTCGTGACAATATAAATTTACGGTAATAAGCATTTATTTATTTTTAGATCGAGATGTCTTCTCGGGTGCAAGTCTCGCAAGGCAAACTGCAAGGGATGCTATGTACCGGATTCAATGATGTAACGTACCATAGTTTTGAAGGCATACCCTATGCTAAACCTCCAGTTGGCAATTTGAGGTTTAAGGTGAGTTTATATATAGATACCTATTGTAAGAATTTAAGATACGAGTAATTAATAAGACATTTAAAATCTATACTTCTATACTAATATATTATAATAAAGAGGTAAAATTGTGTGTTTGTAGGTATGTTGAGGATAATCTCGGGAACTACAGAACCGATTTCAAAATTACAAATAAATTTACATTAAAATTACATAACTCTATTTGATTGATAAATTTACTATAAGGTCAATCCTCCAAAATAGATTCGAGCGTAAGGCCGTGGCTGCCCCATGGTAACTCTCGCAATGTTGAGCTCCACAAGGACTTGAAAACTTCCCTCCATCGTCAAATACGTGAGACTCCGCCCGACGCTACTATGACAGAGTTCCGCACCATCCGAACGCCCCAGTAGTTGACAGCCTAACCTATGTACCCTATAGGAATGACCCTCCCCATTGCCGTCGTCGTCCTCGGCACATCTTAAACGACCCCGACGACCCAATTACCGCTGCCAATGCGGTTCTTACACTACACTCACAGGCTACACATATACACCGTCCCCGCCGGCGGAGACGAGGACATCACGCTGTGAGACATTGTGAGGGGGAGAGTGCACGCTGCAATCCAACAGCCGCTGGGCGCACTCGACTGGCCACGTTACCCTTCTCTCACAGAAGACTACCTTGAAATGTACTGCATTTCCCACTTAATCTTATTTCCCTAATGTACGTACGTGTTTCGGTAGTGAGTGAGATGTGCCAGAGCCCATTCCCATTATATCTCTCCCCATTTCCCCAACCCTTTCTCCAAATCCAGTCCTATATCTAAAGGTAGGCAGCGCATCCGGGGGCGTGCCAACGTTTGTCATTTTGGACTAATGTTGGCATGTATCACGGATGTCTATGGGCTACAGTATCCACTTACTCGTCTGTATGCTCGTCTGCCGCCTTCGTCCATAAAAAAAAAAAATCACCCCTCGCTACACCGTAAATACACACCGGCCTTCAGCCAATACTTTTACCAGGTATCGGCACTTGCCTGGGCGCTTCTCACCTACTCGCGATCCCGCGGTACCCTCCCAAAGCAACGCCCTAAGGCGAGGTCCGTTCCTTCCGCCGGTCTACCGGCGGGGGAGCCCTTAGGCTCGTTGCTACATACACTGCTCCTGGCTCCTCTTGCGCTTACACTAAACTATACATGCGCGGTGACTCTTGAAAGGTCATTAGGGCCACAAGAATTAAGCCAATCCGAAAAAAAAAACTAAGGCCAAAAGGATTACTGTGAATGTAACAATGTAATATTATAACTTTAAACTCATATTCTTTGAATATTATATGAACAACACTAAAAGTTCAATTAGTCCGCCATCTTGGTGTTTTATTGCATAGCTTACTCTTCAGAACCACATTGAATCTATCAAGCTTAAGCTACGATATGGGGTTCTTCAAGAGAGCTGTGAATAGGATTTTGCAAGGTCCGCCGACCCGCATACCCCCTGGTGTTGCAGGTGTCCATGGGCGGCGGTAACACTTACCATCACGTGGGACCGCTTGCTCGTCCGCCCACTAATCTATAAAAAAAAATCACCATTATAGCCTACAAGAACCTTGGCTTCCTTTTAAGAGTTAGAAAACCATTCGCCTACATAACTAGAATACTGTTGCCAAAGTTGGAACCCGCAATATATGACTTACGAGCACTCAATTGAACGTATTCAACGAATACATATTCATAAAGTATCTTAATTGTCGCGTCAAAAATAATTTTGCTGATGATTTTGTAAATTTTGCTCTCTTGTAATCGTCACAACCTGATGAGTCTTGAAGACCATTGCTCGACATGATGATGCCGTGTGATATTTGTAATGGCAGTCTCACATCCATCCTGTGTTTACTCGCGCTCAAAATTCGCACTCAGCATACTGTTTTCTTTGATGTGTCTGATGTCCCCACAAAATACACGCATAATTTTGTCGCTCACCGCTTACAGGCGTATTTATAAATAAACAATTCTCGGACGCAGATCCCTTTTCTGACAGAGAGGGTTAATAATTATTTCTCTCAAACTGGAATCACAATGATTTAAGTAGATACACACACAACAGACTTGAAGCCCGTAATTAACCACACTCGTATACACATAAGTTATAACGACTACACTACACATTGCTCAAACAATATATACACCACATATAGATATAACTCTATAACTAATCTGTATTAAGTAATTGTTTTTTTATAATCCTATTAGTTGGCGCAAAACTTAGAACATTGATACGCTACTCTTTCCATAAATTGTAGCTGTGAAATTTGTAAAAAAAAAACTTATCACGCTCCAAAAATTAACATCAACAAAATCATTTATAATTATTTTACTACATATAAAATAACAATATACCTACGATTATCAAACTAATACCAAAATTGCAACAGAATTATACCACGATATATTATTATAATGCTTTCGGGTCTCGAGACCCGAAGTTCGTGGGGTTCTAGCGCGTTATTCGAATATCTTTCAAAGAGCGCCTGGTCGACGCCGCTGGCGAACCTAGGGCTATCTCGCCTTATCTCGGGCAACGCATCAGCCTCACCATCCAGCGAGGTAGTGCCGCCAGCATGCTGGGTACCTTGCCAGAGGGACCTTGAGCATTTAGTACAATAAACACCTATTATATTTTTAATATTTATTTTAATTTATTGTTTAATATGATAGTTATTAGTAATTGTTTTCTTGAAATAAATAATTTTAAATAATTAATTCTTTTTACGTCTTAGTAAATAGTAGAGCGGGGATTGACGGTTGGCGGGTAGGGGGCGGAAGGGAAACAAATTCAAGCGACAAAGCGAAGCGCTCGTTTGTTTTATTTCATAGGTGTGTACGTACGAAAGAAAGTTATAAGTGTACAAAAGTTATAAGCAATAAGTGTGTCACATTTCTGTCGCCTATAAGTGTTATAGAGAAATTCACAAAAAATAGAAAGAAAGAAGCAAAACAAATGCGTTTAGAGGACTTCTTCACAAAAAAGACATATTTGTCATATTCCCGTGTATGTATGTGTATTATATTTCTTTAATATGTCATTTTTATCATAAATAAAAGTGATTGATTTTGTTTAAATATTGTATTTTTTCACTTATAAGAACCTAACTACATTTACATTTTACATATGGAAAAATGTATCTCGTTATACGTCGTTTCGTTTTTCGTCACTAGTTACTGGTACCTTACATGACGTAAAAACGAGGACTGCCTGTATACCATAAATAATTACTAGTAAAACCTCAAAATGTTCATGAAGCCAACAGAAATGTCGTTGTTACACCAACTAAGTATCTGCACATCTAACTGACGACTTCTTACCACACGAGTAATAATCGGTACAGAGTGTAATCTTCATATAAACACTACGATAGATACAGTACTATATAGCATAGCTGTGTGATGTGTTGTATGTTCGCGTACGATGATGATTCTCCAGAACTATCCATGACTTGACTGACGTGGAAATAGCTTTAACGAGAATTTTAAAATGGATTTAAAATTTTAAAGCCAATTTTCTTTCTTCCAATCTTACGCCAGTTCTTATTTATTATTTTTCTTCTTTCAGGATCCTCGGGAGCCAGAAAACTGGACAGGTGTACGGGATGCTACAAAACCGGGCAACAAATGCGTACAAATGAATGGCAGAGGTTCCGTCGAAGGATCAGAAGATTGTCTATACCTAAACGTTTACACACCAACCTTGCCAGACGAGAAAATAAAAAAATTGCCAGTTATATTTTTCGTTCACGGCGGCAGACTTTTAATGGGCTACGGAGACTATTATCAACCAGATTATTTTATCAGACACAATGTTATCTTAGTCACAATAAATTATAGGCTGCATGCACTCGGATTTTTATGTTTAAACACTCCAGAAGTGCCAGGAAATGCTGGCCTGAAGGACACTATAATGGCGCTGAAATGGGTTAAAAATAACGTTATAAACTTTAACGGCGATCCAAATAACGTAACTGCTTTTGGCGAAAGCGCGGGAGGCGCCATCGTAGCGACGTATTTGACAAGCAAGATGGCGGATGGTTTGTGTCATAAAATTATAGCTGAAAGTGGGAATTCTATTTCTGATTTGTTTATAATCGAAGAGGATCCTATACCGAAAGCAAAAAACTTAGCAACTATTTTGGGTGAGGAAGTTCAAGACGAAAAGCATTTGTATGATTTCCTAATGAATGTTCCAGTTGAGGATTTAGTTTCCGCAGTCATTGCTGCAGAGTCATCTAAACCTTCATACGTTTTGAAAGGCATTTTCTTGCCAGTGGCAGAGAAAAGATTCGATGGCGTCGAAAGTTTCTTAGAACAGTACCCCATTGTTGACATACGGAGAAACAATTTCAAGAAACTTCCTTTTATAGCCGGTTTGAATTCGCACGAAGGTGCACTATTTCTTCGAAAAGATAAAAAAGGAAATATAATTTACGAAAAAGATTTGAGCACTTTTATCCCGTTTTTTTCCTTGTACAAACCTGATGATCGGAAAGTCGTAGAATTTGCGAAAAAGGCTAATGAATTTTATTTCAAAAATAAAGAGATAAATGACAGTGTGAGGAAAGAGTACGTAGATTTTATCTCCGATGCGTATTTGAACAGGATCGATGTATATTTCGCTGAGTTAATGTCTAAATATAGTAATGATTTTTACTTTTTCAATTTTGCGTATTCTGGGGGTATGAACACTAGAGTCATGAACTCTTTGGGGATGAAAGGTGCCTGCCACAGTGATATATTGCAATACCAATTTTATAGAAAAGGCAAAGCGAAAAAATGCACTGAAATCGATAACAAAATTGTTGACTTTCTGAGCGAAACGTGGTGTAATTTCGCTAAAAATGGGTTAGTATTTTCTCAACAACAGATTTCTTTACACAGTTGACTGGAAAAGCGTGGCAAATTAAAATAATAATAATAGGGCAATTGGGTATTCTTGTGTTATGTAACGATTTGTAAGCGACACGGGTCTTAACAGACTGAACAAACGGCGCGAAAAGTGGGAGCTCAGCGCCAATTTCGGGCAAGCAGAGACAGACAGCTTGCGTTATGTATCCCTCTATATCTGTGGTTGCTATTACAGTGTTCTCAATTATCACTAACACGGCGGTGAAGGAAAACATCATGAGGAAAACATTAATCCACACTGGGGGAACCGAAATGGGAATTATGTAGTACATTGCGACATTATTCACATCGAAGTGTTACATAAACTCAAAATATAATTAGAGCGTCCGACACGTTATAAATATTAATGAATTAAAACTTTATTAGATTCATTTACAACGTTAAAATTAATGAATTATGTAATTAAAACTATCAGCTACGTTATTTTTAACATATTCGTTATTTAAAAAATAACCGCTTTTTTCAGAAAACCAACGTGGACAAACCAAGAAATTGAATGGCTTCCTTATAAAAGCAGCGAAAGAAACTACCTTAGAATAGATGAGCGAATAACTTTACAGAAGGATCTTTTTAAAGAAAGATTTAATTTTTGGAGAAGCTATATGGAGGACAAAGCTAAATTATAAAAGTATTTAATTAATGTAAAATTTAATTCCAGTCACATGCCACTATCAGTGCTGCCCAGACACTGTCAGGGGGAGAGTGCACGCTGAAATCCAACAGCCACTGGGCGCGCTCGACTGGCCACGTTACCCCTCTCTCACAGAAGACTACCTCGAAATGAACTGCATTACCCACTTCATCTTACTTCTCTAATGTACGTACGTGTTTCGGTAGTGAGTGAGATGTGCCAGAGCCCATTCCCATTCTATCCCTCCCCATTTTTCCAGCCCTTTCTCTTTTCTATATCTCCAAAGGTAGGCAGCGCATCCGGGGGAGTGCCAACGTTTGTCATTTTGCACTAATGTTGGCATGTTTCGCGGATGTCTATGGGCGACAGTATCCACTCACCATCAGGTGGACTGTATGCTCATCTGCCGACATCGTCCATAAAAAGAAAGAAGCATATTGATATAAAATTTGAGCAACAAAAATAAATTATTGTAGCAATTGAAAAAATTGTGTAAGCAACACTGAGCGTGATTCAAATCAATTTATTTCTATAAATGTGGGTGAGAAGATTTTTACAAATGAGCTTTTTGTCATTTCTGGCGTGCAAAATATTAGGAAACCAAAGGACAATAATTATTAGTGAAGAAAAAACAGCAATAATAATTAGAAAAATATAAATGTCAGTTACGTCGAGTCGAAAGGTTTTAAGTTTTAATATAAGACATTTATGATCAAAATATACACTGCACACTTGTTTAACGTTCAGGTGATCTTGAATTGAATAAAAGCATTTGTCAGAAGTTTTAATTCTTTCAGGTAAATGTTTATAAACATCACGTGATTGTGCGACAAGTTTTGATACTTTAATTTTATTGATTAGTTTATTTACTTATTTGCTAGCGGTGCTGGCGACTTGATTCGCGTGAACTTCAAGAGTGATTCCCGTGGGAACTCTATAATGGATCTGGTTAAAAAGTTTTTTTTAGTAGTTTTTGCGTGATTCGCGTTGAAATAGACGAAAATTGCACAAAATAGTGTTTTGGATTCTATATAATTAGTACTTTATACTGCAACTAGGGGTGCCAGCGATTTCGTTTGCGTGAATTTGCTATTCCCGTGGGAACTTCATAATTAATCGGGATAAAAAGCACTCCCAAACGTTAACTCAGCATATAAGCCATAACTGTGCCGCGTTTCATTAAAATACGTCCCGCGTGATCGGACAGACAGACATAAATTCCCAAAATTGTTTGGGCTCTGTACCAATGTACTTTACACTGCAATGAACTATTTCAAAAAATATTTCATGTACGGACACGGCCCTGGTAGGATTTTATTATAAGTATGTATAGATTTATTTACCCTTTTGCACTATATTGTACAGAGGTGGACCTAATGCCCTAACGTTCCCAGTGTTGCAGTTTTAAAAAATTAATGGGTGCATTGGATTATTTTTATTTTACATTAGTGTTGTACCATAAATGTATTTAATTACTTAAAAGTACTTATTTTACAATAATCTTGTTTTTACAGTAAAATATGTAATTAAAGTTTACATTTTTTGTTTTTTTTTTACCCCCACACTGTCTATATATACCTATATAATGTCTAAATTATGTCCTACCTATGAAATTGCCGTTTTAAAAATATAAATTTTTATTTGTATGAAAATTATTAACCATTATTAACAATGCATTTTGGTATTTTAATGAAAGTTGATTGATGCCTCTACTATAGAACTGGCGATGGGAATCGACGATTTCTTTGAGGGCGCTTTTCACTGCCTCATCGGAGTTTAATTTTTTTCCGTTTAAAAAGTTATCCAAATTCCGAAAAAAATGGATATCGGTAGGGGCAAGGTCTAGCGAATACGGTGGGATGATGGAGAGTTTCCAGTTGAACCTCCTGCAACATTGAGACTGTCTAACGTGCAGTGTGTGGGGCGTTATCGTGGAGAAAGAGTGGACTGGACCAGATTTGGTTGTTTGATAGCAAGCTTGTCCGTCATCGTGTGCAGTTCTTCACAGTACATTGTATTAATGTATTAATGGCTGTGTCAGATCTCAAGAAGCTGTAGTGGATAATATCGACACAGGACCACCATACAATCACCATAAGCTGCTTTTGACTCGGTTTATATTTGAGACATTGTTTGACTATCTCCCGGGATCAACGATCTTTAAGGTATCTTTAAATACCTTTACGGATGCAGAGCGATTCTAAATCACCTGTGAGAGTGGCATTGTCGACAATTCGGATAGCGCGTCGTTGGACGGAGTCGAGAGGGTCCAGCTGGTACTTAGGTGCACCGGCCCAGAGGTGTGAGCAGTACTCCATGTGGGGTCTAAATTGAGCTTTATAAAGCGACAAGCGTTGCCCCGGAGAGAAGTACTGTTTTGGTCTATTCAGTAGACCGAGATTTTTACTAGCAAGCTTTTTCTTGCTCGCCAGATGATTCCGAGTCTTGACTTTGCTCGAAATATCGACGCCAAAGATCCCAAAACTCACAGAGCTCTTGAAAGGAATGTTCTGAAATAGAGGTGCCACGAGAAATACAACTTTCTTAGCGATGAATGCACAGACTTGTCTTGCTGGGGTTAAATTGGACCAGATAGGTTTACCCCAATTAGAGGCTCGGTCTAAGGAGTTCTCGATTTCGGACACGAGCTTTACGTGACTTTCTTCCCCCGCGGTCCGAAGGATATTCGCACGGCTCTTAAGGGTACTGTCGTCTGCATAACAACGCATGTTACCAATTTGTAACAGGTCGTTGATATGCGGAAGAAACAGTGTAGGAGCACAGAGCCTTGCGGGACACCAGCATTAATTAACATGGTGTCGCATCACCTACCGTCAACAACGACTTTGATCCTCTGTCCAGCCAAAAAACTGAAAACTCATTTGCATAATCCCTCTGGTAACCCGAATGATGGTAACTTGAAAAGCAGTGCTTTGTGCCAGACCCAGTCAAAAGCGTTTGTGATATGTCTATAGTCTCAACTCTACTCTCAATGGCATCAGCAGGAGGTCCAACAAGGAGGGCGTGTTGCTCTCAATGTCAGGAGACCTCGTAGGCGAGGACACTATCTGAGAGAATCAGAGGGCGTGGCAGCTCTCACCGTGAAGTGGGTAGTACAGGAGCCCATCCACTTCGTGATGAGCGTTGACATTCTGCGAATGGGACTTTCCGAATCCCGCGAAATTAAAACAAGTCAATAAAATACTTCACACATTTATTCTAAATAATTTTATAAAAATACAATTTCACCGTCAATTATAATGTGGATATTACATGACAACTACAATTAACACTTACAATAATATTGGCACAATATCTACAATTACAATAGGTACCTAATTTATTTAAAAGTTGAAAACCTATAAAAATAAAATTTATAATTCACATGACTATATAGTATGTCTTAAAGACTATAAAAATAGTCAAATTAGCATATTCATTTATTATACGGATTTACACGGTTTCATTAATTAATTATTATAAATTTATCAAAGAAACCGATAAACACCGGAGAAAACTGTTTTTTACTGTCAGTTTCTGAAAATGATTTTTTCATCATAATCATCAGGGACTTCACAATGAATTTATTGATGGAGAATAAAATATGAAGCAAAATGAAATAATAAAGCGTCGATCAAAAACTGTCCCGGAAATATCGACATTTTGATTTTCACAGCGTCTGTATTTTCAAATTTCGGCGTTTTTTTTCGGGATACTTGTTTCTGTTAAATAATATATTATGTGAATGTCACAATTAGCTGCGATACAAAACTGTGAATTGTTCTATTGTTCTCTAAGCCAGTTAAATTAGGGTTCAATAGAATAAAATTGATATGAAGCTATTTTTTGGAGAAAATGTTTATGGTATTATCAAAATTGTAGGTAGTACCTACTTAAAATTTGCTATAAAAATTTCGTAGCTTATAGGTGCTTATAGTTCTCAAAAAAGAGGAGAAAACGCAGACTTTTCTCATACAATCAACCGTTTACGATAACGAAATATGATAGACAATGTCAAATATTTGGGTCATTTATCCCGCTGGAGTCATGCTTTCCAAAATAGTGACAAAAATCCAAATAGTATTTTCTTTTTTTCAAAATTGTTCATACGCCTCTATAGCAGAAACCGTTTATTATATGAAAAAACTCGGTATCTTTTTGTAGCTAATTTCAAGAGCTGCAATTTTTTAAAAATTTTCCGATTAATAGTTTTCGAAAAAATAGTGAAAAGTTGATTTATCTCCTCTTTGGGCGGCCAATTTTTTTCTCGACACACTTCAGGGACCTTCAACGCTTTATTTAAAACATCAAATTCAACTTCACACAATTTTATTCTTATGGTAATAATAATAATTTTATCTAATTTTACTGGACTTTAGTCCGGAAATTATTAGCTTAATTTTCTTGTGATTTTCGCCAATATAATTTCCATAATTCCATATATAATTTCCAGCAATATTGGACTTTTATATATTGTAATTTTGAGAATATAATAGACTTCGTGAAAGGAGTTTTTCTAAAACTTCAATTTCGCGGGTGAAAATGATAATAAATTTCAAACGGGCGAAGCCGTGATCAATAATAATAAAAAATAAAAAAAAATAAAAAAAAAAATGAATCTCTGATTTTTTAATTTCTTTTTGTTATTTTTATTGTGTTGCCATAAATATTATTTTTCAAAAGTCTTTCAGCTACAAAAAATATCTACTGTCAATTTTTAAATTAAATTTTTGGAATGTAATTATTTTTCCGCATAATGCCTTTAGGTCATTATGCAGGTTATCGACAACAAAAAAAAATAAAATAAATGCGGAAATTGTTCTTAAAATAACGAATTAAATACAGTGGACAATAATTTAAAAATTGAATATTAAGACTTATTTTTTCAATATGGCAATCTCACTTTTTCCCGCCAAGTGATTCGAAAAAGTTAACGAACTTGTTAACGCCAATGTTTTTGGGCAAATCGTCTTCTGGTGGATCATTTGCTCTAATTACGTCTTTTGGGACACCATTTGTTTGTTGTACCATTTTAATTTCATTGGACGGCCTTGGTTTTCTTATTACATCTTCGTTTGCATCTGAAACTGATTCCGAGTCATTCACTTCACTTTCTACCTCTTTGACGCCATTTTGAGCTTCTGGAACATCTGGTTCTGGTATGTCAACTAATTTTTCTGGTTCTTCAATAAATACTTCTGTGCGAATCTCTTCGTTACCACCTTCTTTCGTCACTTCTTCTACGATCGTCGTGCGACTTTCCTGAGTATCATCACCAGTTTGAATTGTTTCTTCTACAACTGTAACTGTTATGTCAACTTCAGGTTTTGAACTTTCTGCTTCATCAACTTTCGCTTCTGGCTCAATAATCTCTACTTTAGGTGGTACGTTTTCAATATTGATCTTCGGATGTTCCCAAATTTTGTAGTATTTAATGTAAAGATCGGCCCAGAACTCCATCTTTTCCTTATCCGGGTTGGTTTCGAGGGAGAGTTCGTTGGATAACTTGAGGTAGTATATATTGTCTTTGGTCACCGGAAGCCACGTGACTGTTATGTAGTGATTCTCATCAGGTGTTGGGTTTCTGGAAGATTAAATGGATCGTTTAATCCATCAATATCAATTTGAGGAGGAGAGTGCACGCTGCAATCCAATAGCCGCTGGGCGCGCTCGACTGGCCACGTTACCCCTCTATCACAGATTACCTTGAAATGTACTGCATTTCCCATTTTATCTTATTTCCCTAATGTACGTACGTGTTTCGGTAGTGAGTGAGATGTGCCAGAGCCCATTCCCATCCTATCCCTCCCCATTTTCCAAATCCATTCCTTCCTATATCTCCAAAGGTAGGCAGCGCATTCGGGTGCGTGCCAACGTTTGTCATTTTGGACTGATGTTGGCATGTATTGCGGATGTCTATGGGCGACAGTATCCACTTACCATCAGGCGGACTGTATGCTCGTCTGCCGACTTCGTCCATAAAAAAAAATGAAATCCTGCATCAAATTTAAAGATTGGGTAGGTTTAGGGTCTCTGCAGGCAATAAAAATAATTAGCCGATGGACTGACTTTTTTATTGTCGTCGATCTGATGACGACATTCCTAGTAATTAAAATTATTTATTCGTTATTCAAAAATAGATATTGTAAAAAAATAATAAACACCACACCCAATAGCTCACCCAGGGATTCCCTGTATTGTGGGTCCAGAGACAGACACAAAGACGTATACGCACCCCAACCCAAACAAACATTTGTCTTTATACAAATGAATGTCCAACCGGAACCTTTTCTACAGCAAGCAGGATCCACACTGCACCAATCGGTCGCCAGTCGATTTGTTACCACCTTCTTACCTTTCTTACTACCTCCTGATATATTTATTATCAGGATTTTTTCTTTTTTACTCGTGATATAGTATTACTGACTTTCTGATACCTTCTGATAAAGTATCAGGGGGTGAGAAAGGCCCTTAGTTTTTTTGCTGCTCGTTTTAACATAAATAACATAATAAACTTACCCAGATTTAGCGAAGTTAGTCCACAACCTCAGAATCCGTTCCCTCATTTTTTCATCCTGAGACGTTGGCACCACATCCTTCTGAAGAACATTTTTGAATAAATACCCCAATTCGTCCATATGTCCGGCGTGGGTTAAACCAAGACTTGTCAACAATTTCTTCGTCAGGTTCAACTCACCAACGTAATCGAATTTGTAAAAGTAAACGGGTTTATTGGAGACTTGGACTAAGTACTGTATGTATCTCTGGGTGTCCACATTAACCAGCCTATCGGAAAGGAGCTCGAAATATTCAGTCAAATTTTCAACTCCGATGTGACCGTTTTTGAAATAAAGCTCCTTGATTTTTTCCGCGATTTCAACTGACTCCTCCGTGTTCCTCTCTATCTTTAAATTTTCTGGAATGAAGATCTGCAAATCGTCCGAAGTTGTCTCACAAGTAAACTCTAGAGTTGTCGAACCGATCATGACTGGAATTTCTGCGACACGACCAGAAGTTAACAAGTCTATAAACGCTTCAGTCAAAGCGGGTTCGACGCCAAGAAACTCCTTTTCTACGACTGGAGCAAATATGTTCATCCCCTTTTCAAGGAACACGTCAGGAGTATGCATCTTCTCATTCGCTTCTACAATATCTCTCGCGGAAGTAGCATATAGGAAGTCCAAAATTTCGTCAATGCCCTCTGCTTCACAGCCAAGAAGTTTTGCCAGATTCCTGGCGTTATCCACGGGATTATTTTGAAATGCCCAACTGTTTAAAGCCGTGCCGGACTGGATTATCGCTTTGCTGATCAAATCTTTAGTCAAAGGGCTCGCTGTGAGTAACGAAACTGCTACGCCGCCGCAGCTTTCCCCAAAAACTGTTACATTACCGGTGTTACCTCCGAAATTCTGAATGTTCGCTTTCACCCATTTGATCGCCTGAATAATATCCTTCAAACCAGCGTTTCCTGGTACTTCCGGAGTGTTCAAACTCAGGAAACCTAGCGCTCCACATCTGTAATTTATAGTAACAACCACAACATCCTTTTCTACCAAGTAATCAGCACCATAGAAGCTAGTGTTGCCTGATCCAAATCTAAATCCACCTCCGTGTATGAAGACCATAACTGGCAGGAATTCTCCGTCCAAATTTGGAGTGTAGACATTGAGGAATAAGCAGTTCTCATCACCGATAAATTCTTTATGGATATATGGGTCAATTTGGGCGCTGACATTGCCTTCTGCTGTTGCGTCTCTCACTCCGTCCCAAGGTTCTATCGGTTGAGGTGCCTGGAAAAAGACATAAAAAACATTTGGTTGAGAGAGATAACTACAGAATTTCGACGGAAATTGTCTTAATGCTTTTTTTTTTAAAAAAAAAAACACGGTCCATAGGGAAATGTCTGCTCCGACTAGCGCTGATATCGTTTTCTTTTGTTTACTTCTTTACGTGATGAAGTCAAAAGTATTCTTCTTTCACTTTCTGAACTAATGTTATATTGTGTAGGCTAGTCATCTTAGCAAAGCCAAGACGGGTAGTTATAAATATATCAGCCCTCTCATCGTCCACTGCTGCAAACGAGCCTACCCATGCACATCCGTCTCGTGCACGAGGGATGTGTGGCCTTATAACGGCACGCTGGCCAAGTGGGTCGGCGAGTCCAATCTTGTAGAGGTGATGTAGTTCCATAGGGCTTGTGGTAGCGTCATTATTATGAGGGGGAGAGTGCACGCTGCAATCCAACAGCCGCTGGGCGCACTCGACTGGCCACGTTACCCCTCTCTCACAGAAGACTACCTTGAAATGTACTGCAATTCCCACTTTATCTTATTTCCCTAATGTACGTACGTGTTTCGGTAGTGAGTGAGATGTGCCAGAGCCCATTCCCATCCTATCCCTCCCCATTTCCCCAACCCTTTCTCCAAATCCATTCCTATATCCAAATCCATTCCTATATATATCCAAAGGTAGGCAGCGCATCCGGGGGCGTGCCAACGTTTGTCATTTTGGACTAATGTTGGCATGTGTCACGGATGTCAATGGGCTACAGTATCCACATACCATCAGGTGGACTGTATGCTCGTCTGCCACCTTCGTCCATAAAAAAAAAATATTATCGCTTAGTCGCCTTTTACGGCACCCACGAGAAGAGTTGCGAGTGGTAGAAATATAAATAAATATAGAAGTTAAAGTAAAAAAATTGAAATATTACTTCACAAAATCAATCCTCAAAACTGTATTTCTACTAAGATGCTGTAATCTATGTACCGTTATCTGAATTCTTATCATATTTGTGAAGATTGTTATCAGATCTCACGTAGGCGGTTATAAAACGTTGTGGGTAACAGATATGTTTATTTTACTCGATGCGGGTATCACGTGGCAATTGCAGATGCAATATTTAGTCACGAATTAAACTTTCCATCCAAATTAGAGTATAATGAGAACAGGCAATCTCGTGGAAGTGGTACATGCCGCGTTGGGCTTTAAACTTCGGTACGTACAGTGGACTTGAATCACGACTTCACTAATGAGAGCCTATACTAGACACCTCTGGGCTATTACCACACCAGTGTGGTTATTTTTTATTTAATAATTATTATTTATCGTACAAACAAAACATGAAATACAATAAAAGGGGAAAGAATTAAGTAAAGATGGAGATACAAAAGACAAGCTTATCTCCTGTGGAGATTTTCTCCAGCAGACCTGGGAAAGTGAAATATAGGTCAAGCTAGACGGAAAGGCAGGCGTAGTACGCGCGTAATACAATGTATATTTTTATAACCGTAGCCCACAGCTCTTTTAGTATCCGCTGTTGGACACGGGCCGTCGCATCGCGCACATTGTCATAAGACATGTATGGCCTCAAAACTAAAACGCCACACTGTCGACGGCTGGACGAGTCAGTGGATTTAGAGGGAGTATAGTCCTGGGGGCTTGTAGCCGCTTTGTTCAAGTCTCAAATACGTTTATTTGTGAACGTATTGGTTCTGCCGTAACGCGTACAAATATATCAAATCATTATTAGGTTACAAAATTTTAGTAGAATCATTAAAATACAACTTCATGATTTGATCCTAATGTAACTACATTAATAATATAATCAATTAAATCATTTATCCATCAAAATAGAACTTTATACAGTCAAATATACTGTTATCCCTCAGTTGCCTTTTACAATACCCACGGGAATATATGGGATTTTTTTTTATAAATAAAGCTCTGTTTACCTTAAACCTCAGCGATCCTAATGGCGGCTTCGCATAAGGAATACCCTGGAAGCTGTAGAAGGCCTTCCCCGATGG
This sequence comes from Sesia apiformis, assembly GCA_914767545.1. NCBI lineage: Eukaryota > Metazoa > Arthropoda > Insecta > Lepidoptera > Sesiidae > Sesia > Sesia apiformis. The sequence goes on from OU611976.1 coordinate 5,219,234, forward strand.
ACTGGAGACTAGGCGACCTTGAAGGGAGCCCTGTTCCACTTTGACTACTGGCGTGTCAGTCATTCTGCCGCCCCTGTGGACGATATTATCATGATAAGTTAGGAAACGAAAAAGTGAAACCCAGTGCTGAGTTACAGCACTCATACTGATTTTGAGTTCAATATTGATATCAATTACTACTGCGGAGGGGAGTTCTTTTCGAAAATAATTAAATGTAAAGCAGAAATAGTGAAAGTGGCATCAAAATGGGTGGCAGCAAATTTAAAAAGGTGGGTTAGTATTGGTTTTCGAGTTCTCTCAAGATATAAGAGTCCGTCGATTTGATGTTGACATTCTCAGTAATTAAAAATTGTTTATATCGGTTATTCAAAAATAGTTTATTCTGTTGATCATGGCTTGTTAGCCGTTTAGTTTTTTTTTTGTGCTCTTTTTAGTACAAGCCGTTTTTTTTTTGTGAATAGGGCAGACCGGTAGGTATATAGTCTGATTCATGGTAAGTAGCAACATCAGCAAAATGACACGAGTTGGCAACGCCTTCCTATCGGGGATTAAGGAGTTTTTCTTGGTTTGTTTCAAACATATAGATATTATTATTGTTAACCGAATCACAAAGCCTGCCAGCGAATAAATTGTTATCGAATTGACTATACAAGAGAAAAAAATAGAGAAGATGAGACAAGAATTCTTCTGTCATCATAACATAAGCTTTTTTTTTCTTTTTCTTCATATATGGCAATGGTGCACATTAGCACATTCTGCCAGTGTCAAGTTTTTTTTCGTAATAATCAATTTCAAAATCTAAAACGTATCCTGTCTATATCCAGTCCCGTGGAATTAAGTCAAGAGTCGCTCAGTAAAGAGATAGTAGGTTTACTGAACACAGAAGAGGATTCCTTGGAAGCACGTGAAAAACGAAGTCCCGCGCTTTCACGATTATCACAAACACCACGCCATGAAAAACACTTCGAAGTTTAATAAACTATCACTATTACACCACAAAACACCTAATATACATTTGTTACAATAATCAAACAAAAACTTCACTTCTCGAGTTCCAGACGAAAAGTCCCATAACATACTCGTACGTGCCATAACTAAAGTATCGGCCAATCGTGCTTTCGCATAAATACAAACTCCTCTGCACGTCATTATCTAGTTATTCAATAAGCTGTTAGGTAGCTCCAACCATAACGTTGTAGAACAAAGAGACATTAACTGAATGAACAAACATTTTAGTTTTTTTATATAGAATAGATGGCAGACGAACGGGTGGTACCACATGATGGTAAGTGGTCACCGCCGCCCATGGACACCTGCATCACCAGGTGCGCGCCGACCTTGCAGAAACCTGTTCACAGCTCTCTTGAAGAGTCCCATATCGTAGCGATCTAATGGAAAAACTTTCGGGTTCACTGTATAAGTGTGTTTTTGAGCGCACTGTACGCAGCGACTCTATGTCAAGGAGGTGCGGATGAACCGCACGACGATGACGACAGATGCGATGATCAAAACGCGAATCATCAAATTGAAAAGTTTTTCAAAACATTCTCCATTATATAGGCGGTAGAAAAGCAGAGACGCAACATCTCTGATGCCGAGCGATTCTAGACCGCCTGTGAGAGGGATCGTCAACAATTCGAACAGCACGTCGTTGGACCGAGTGAAAGGGGTACAGCTGGGCGTACCGGCCCAGAGGTGTGAGCAGCTTGCTCGTCCGCCCACTAGTCTATAAAAAAAAATGTGGGGTCTAAGGAGTAAAGTACCTACTGTTTGGCCCTGTTCAGTACACAGAGCTTTTAAATCGGAACTAATAGATCAGTAATCACAACACGTACAGCTGACACATTAATAGCCACGATGGAGAGGCTACGGTGTCATAATGAATTGCGCAATGTCGTGCGGAAAACTGCAAATTTTGTTATAGAAGAAATTGAGTATGAAGAATAGTAGCCGAATATTCAAGACCAATGTAAATATGGGGACGCAAATGAATTGCAGATAATGAATTCGACCAAATAACAAAGTTCACACGCTTCGAGCTGTATAACAAATCGTATGCAGTCAAATGTTCTTTTCTGTATTGCCCTGAATTCGGAACATGCATCATTGTTATTTCGTGAGTACAAAGGTCGTCAGAAGCAACATTGTTAATGACAAGTACCTTGGGTACTTGTAAATACTATTATATTACGTGTAATAGATATTATCAGCTACGTTTACAACTTTGTTATAATGTCTATTTATGATAATGACAAGGTAAATGCCTGATTATCAGCAAAGTGGGATTTTATCAAAGGATGTGGATAGGATAATACGCGAAAATATAGAAAAATAATACTGATTATTTAGACGTGACCAATGTTGTATAGTACCTATATGAGAATGAGTGTCTGTGGTGACGAGTGTAGGGAGAGCGGTGCAGTCAGTGTATATGGACTGCCGCGCAGATGGAGCGAGCTGAAGGTGTGTGGTATTGTGTGAGTGTAGAATCAGTGATTACCAAACTTATTTCGGACATGGACCCCTTACCATAACAAAAACTTAACTATGAACCCGCAAGTGAATTAACTTTTGTGATATAATAAAACCTTGTGATATATTGTAATAAAACCTACTAAAAATACTTTATTCTGTCCCCTCTGATGAGACAATTGCACGTAGGTAGCTAGGTGGCAGGTAGGTAGGTAGGAGTCCATATGGACCCCTGGGGGTCCGTATGAACCACTTTGGGAATGACTGAGTGTAGAACGTGTGTTGACGAGCGTAGGGAAAAGTTTACACTCAGTAGATGTTGAAGTATGATAGATATTATAAAATGACTCACCAATACTTTAAAAGTTATAAATAAAATTACACAGAACTCCTTTCTCAATAGAAAATCTTGTGATACTAAAAAATAAGTTTTCGAACTTATCGCCAAAATGATAAGAGAATAGATATGATAAGAATTTATAGTTCTTATTATATCAGTGATGTGGGATTTCGTAAGACCGATACTGTGATAATAAATTATAATAAAAATGCATTATCACTATTATTTTATTATATATAAAATGTATGCAAATTCGACAGCGGTTCATACAATTGAATCGTAATATCGAGCATAAAATCTATAAAAATCGTGAGTAAATGTTTAATTAGTTTCCGAAACATATTTTACAATTTTAAGTTACGTAATTGTATAGATATGGCAGAGCGACGGCGACTTAAGTCCCCGATAAAATGCGTGTATGAGCAAAATGTTAGTGTACTCACAATTACATTCAGCTCTCTCGTACACACATTTTTTCGAGACCATTTTAGGAAATTTCGAAATAATCTACGTATTGTAGAGATCATGACTTTCAAATGTCAGAAAAATATCACTACCTCTCAACTAAAACAAACTGCAGGGCGATTTCCTTAACGGCTTCAAAGAAAATTTAACAGGCAAAGGCAAATATTTTGAGTCTATATGTCGGAACATACTATATGACAGTATACACTTTTCAAAAAAATCCCCAAAAAAATAGTCAACGTCTATACATACAAAACGGCATATCGTTGAATTGGGCTAATAAAGGTCTACAATTTTTAGTTAAACTTGTATCAGCCTATAACGCCCTATTGTAGTGCACAGGCCTCACCTAGTAAACCACCTCGGGTTTCTACAACCGCACCTCCCGTCACAGAAGTGCGGTCCATTCGCATTTCCTAGATACGGAGGTGCCGCGCACTGTTCGGTCCAAAAATTATTTTATATCGCGAACCCGTAGGCTGTGGAACGAACTGCCTCAAGAGGGCTTCCCATTAAACTACGACATGGGGTTCTTCAAGAAAGCTGTGAATAGGATTTTGCAAGGTCAGCGGCGCGCCCGCATACCCCCTGGTGTTGCAGGTGTCCATGGGCGGCGGTAACACTTACCATCACGTGGGACCGATTGCTCGTCCGCCCTCTTCTCTATAAAAAAAAAAACCCCCTAGCCCGGGGCTTTCGGGTCGTATTTCACCACGTGGGACCAGTGCAGATTGATGGATCATATAAGGTACTCCGGGTTTTCTTTTATATTTTTGGACCATGCGGGTTTTCCCTCGGGATGTTTTCCTCATCGACAAGCTAATGACAATTTTTAAAAATCCGTACTTAAATTTAATTCCGGGCCTAGGATTCATCTTTTTCTAAAACAGCGAAATTTCTTCTCCTACCGGCTGATGCAATTGGCCTTCCTTTTTATAGAAAAGACGCTGCCATTAATCTCCGAAGATGGTAGGTAGCAAGACTATCAACCTGGTGTTAAATGAAAATTGACATCCATGGAGATCTGCAGTATATACCAATAAATATTAACCAAAAATGACGAACGTTGGGTGTGCTGCCTATAGATGGCAGGATTTCGGAAAATAATTGAGACGATAACGGGTGAAGAGTTATTAAATGTACTATCTATCTATGGGATGGGATAAAATGTACTAGTGGAGAGCATAGTGGAATCAGGAGTTATCTCACTATACTCGTAGTCAGATGAGATGAGATAGAAGTGGATTAATCACTTCTTACCAGAAAGGCATTTCGTAGTGTAACAAAATGTCTCTTGAAGTTGAATCCAGTCTATATTTTCTTGTGCTTTGCCCATTTTCTTCTCCTACTGTTTTCCATTCAAAAACATTAATGTTTTTTGTCAGATCTTCGTCAAATGACTCCACAAAATTCGACCACACATTGCTTTCTTGGTGTGTTCTCACGAAGTTAGCGATTTTTTTATTAACAGGCCTTTTTCCTAGCGCCAATAAGTTGCTTTCCCTCGCAACAAGATATTTTAAAGCAACTCTTTTCAAAGTAATCAACTCCTCTAAGCTCCTAGCCATAAAACACTCAAAAATTGTTGAAATTAAAAATTATCACAAAAACTAGCAACACTTAATTTTGGAAAGTCAAATTTGAACTTCGAATCACATTTTTACGCGCGACTCAAGACAAAGACTGGAGTAAATAGCTTCGATATTGCGTAAGGCCAGTGTTGAAGCATATGGAAATTTCTAGGCCAATTAGCATCCATTTAGTGGGACGACACGTAGGAATATGCGTAAATATTGTTAAAAATAGAATAACTGATGGTATTAAAGATAATTTTGACAACCTATTACATCAGAATCGCATAGGCCTGTATCTAAAAGAGCAGCAAAAAATACTAAATTATTTTTGAATAACCAAAATAAACTATTTTTAATTACCAAAAATGTCAACATAAAAGTCGACGGAGTCACGCTTCGCGGGACTCCCATTCCTTTAATGTCACCAGAAAACCAAACCCATGTTTGCTGGCACTTTCAGTGTTTCAGTGCTCTCATTAAATTATTACCCATTATTTTATTTTAATATAGCTTAGATTTGTTTTAATAACGACGTGGCTCTCCCAGAGAGCTGTGAACAGGATTCTGCAAGGTCGGTAGCGCATACGCTTGCCCCCCGATATTGCAGGTGGCCATGGGCGGCGGTGACCACTTACAAACAACGCTTTAAATAAGACACAGCGTTTAGCTAATGGTTGCAAATATCAAAAACAAAAAATGTTTTTTTTTTATATACTTTTTCGTTTTATAATCGATATATTTTTATGTGAAATCATGAGTGAAACTGGCCTCAACCTTACAAATCTTTCATAGAGTTCTATAAAACTAAAATTAAGCGTAACCAGCTCCCTCTATCGTCCACTGTTGGACGCGGGGCTTCAACACGCACATTGTCTTGTGCATGAGGGAACTGTGACCTTTAAACGCCATGCTGGTCAAGCGGATTTGCGAGTCCACTTCTTTTGGAGGAGTGTAGTTTTTCTCCTGTCTTTTTTTTTTATGGACGAAGGTGGCAGACGAGCATACAGTCCATCTGATGGTAAGTGGGTACTGTAGCCCATAGACATCCGTGATACATGCCAACATTAATCCAAAATGACAAACGTTGGCACGCCCCCGGATGCGCTGCCTACCTTTGGATATAGGACTGGATTTGGAGAAAGGATTGGGGAAATGGAGAGGGATAGGATGGGAATGGGCTCTGGTACATCTCACTCACTACCGAAACACGTACGTACATTAGGGAAATAAGATTAAGTGGGAAATGCAATACATTTCAAGGTAGTCTTCTGTGAGCGAGGGGTAACGTGGCCAGTCGAGTGCGCCCAGCGGCTGTTGAATTGCAACGTGCACTCTCCCCCTCAGACCCCCATGGGAAGAGATGGAGTTGGTTAAGTATTCATCTAATTAGCAGCAGGTTATGTACTTCACCTTATTTGGCAGGACATAAAAACCACCCAGCCATTCTTATGTTAAGCGATGTCGTGTCAATACATGCTTAATACCTTCACGAGCGCATTGTTAATAGTTAGTTAGCGACAGCGATGCATGCTAACGATGTTTCATTGGACGGCAAGACGTTTCGGAGGTGGTTAATTTACCGATACTGGCTGGTAGGAACTCAACGTTATTCATATATGTCTACGGTTTATGCAATAAGTACACTATCAGCGTACAGTTCTGAGACTGGGTAAGTAGGAAAGGTAAGATTGTTTTCAATTGAATGGAAAATATAAAGAGCGATGATAATACAATGGATTACACTCATATATACGGATTTAGAGGGGTTCTCGAATGGAGACCACGTACCGGCGGACGAAGCCGAGGACGTCCATCTGCTAGATGGACAGACGACCTCATAAAGGCTACGGGCACCCGCTGGATGCAGGTCGCTGCCGATAGGTCTAAATGGCGGACAATGGGGGAGGTCTATGTCCAGCAGTGGACGTCCAAGGGCTGAGAAGAAGAAGAAGAAGATACAGATTTATAATGCACTAGCGAAGCCAGCGACTTCGTTCCCTTCAACTTGTGATTCCCACGGCAAGTTTATTATTAATCTGGATAAAAAGTACCTACGCTAAAGGCTTGTAACTCAGCTTATAAGTTACAGTTGTGACAAGTTTCATTAAAATCCATCCAGCGAGTTTAGCATTATACGCGTTCAGATAGACAGACATACAAAAATTCCAAAAAAATGTTGTTTTGGGCTCTGTATTATTCTTAGGGTTCCACTGTAATGATTTATTCAAAAAATAATGAATGTACAGACACGGCTCTGTTATGGTTTTATTATAAAATCGAATTTATTTAAACATTACATAAGTCACAGTTTTACAAAAACAAGATAAACGCCAGCCCTCACACACCACATTATCTGTAGTGCACTCTCAGATTATATGTATAAACAAGGGCGTAGTCAGAATTTTATCCAGGGTGGGGTAAAAGCAAGCAATTGTATCCAGATTGGGGTAAAGAGAACAATTTTCTTATAATTTAAATGCAGAAAGTCTTTTAGTTATTCTTTCCTATGCCATCAAGAGCTCCAAAAGCAAGCAATTGTATCCAGATTGGGGTAAAGAGAACAATTTTCTTATAATTTAAATGCAGAAAGTCTTTTAGTTATTCTTTCCTATGCCATCAAGAGCTCCACCTGCCCCACCGAGGCTACGCCTATCGTAGCTTTTTTTATAGTAAGAAGGTGGCAGATGAGCCGATAGTCTTTTCTTTTTATGTACGAAGGTAGCAGACGAGCATACAGTCCACCTGATAGTAAGTGGATACTGTCGCCCATAGACATCCGCGATACATGCCAACACTAGTCCAAAATGACAAACGTTAGTAGGCCCCCGGAGGCGCTGCCTACCTTTGGAGATATAGGAATGGATTTGGAGAAAGGGATGGGAATATGGTGAAGGATAGGATGGGACCATTCCCATCCTATCCTTCACCATATTCTTAAGAGGGCTATAGCACATCTCACTCACTACTGGCAATAAGTGGATAATACACGCCTACATCTGTCCACAATGTAGCTTGACCCGCCCGCGGATACGCGGCTTACCTTTGGAGATTTAGGAATGGATTTGGAGAAAGGGTTGGGGTAGGATTGGCTCTGGCACCGAAGTATACATACGTACCTGCTCTGCCGAATCACGTACGCACGTTGTTGGAATAGGATAGCGGTGGGACATGTAGTCTATTTTACGATAGTTTTCTGTGACCGACTGTTCGAGCGCGTCCAGCGACTGAGGGATTACAGCGTGCACGTGCATGGTGCCCCTCTTAGGATCTATATTCTACATCCTTCCCAACTCTTTCAAATCCCCTCTCAAATCTCCAAAGATATTGACGCGTCAACGTTTATCATTACGACTGATGTGTCGGCACGTGTCGCGGATATCCGTGGGTAACAATATTCACTTATCACCAGGCGGACTATCTGTCACATTATTTCCATAAAAATAAGAAAATTAGACATCACACATCCACGGCATTATAAATATATTATATTAGTATTAGTAGCAGAGATAACATGGCAATAGTCATCGCAAATATGTCGTGATGACGTCACTCTAACAAAACAAATTGTGGTCGAAATGCCTTCAAGAATCATTGAGTAATTATGTATACTTCATATAAAACAGTGTACTTTATCTATCTATATATACATATATATAAGTACAAAAATTGTAACAAAGCAGTGTATAATACATACATTAAGTATGTAAGTGTATACATTAAGTATTATTTAAAAAAATCATTACAAGTTTTGGCCCTCCCAAAGCAACGCCCTATAGCCGAGGTCTGTTCCTTCCGCCGATGACGACTGGGTCATGCCCGCTCTCATGTACCTGATGTACTTACACCTTTGGCGTACTCAGATGGTCGCGGACCTAATTAGAAAAGTCCGCTCAACCATATCTCTCTACAGGATACACCGCCTAGGGCCTATACTATACCTCAAACGACTGTGGTTTCGTCGGCGGTTATATCGTCTCTCCCTTATACATTTTTGTGATACTTGTATTTCCCGGTACTTTAGGGCCTTGTTGCCATAAGAAAATTGAAGCTTATGTTAAAAGCGTTCATTTGGTATTCATGTGGTTTTTATTGGATATACCGGCCAAAATGACGCATTATTCTTTAGTACAATGATAGTTTGTGTCCTGGGTCATCATACAGGAAACAATACATGGATACAAAAGGAATAACACGTACATCGAAAGTATCAAGATGGTTATGATGACACACTATAAATTCAAATTACTATTTAAATAATGTTGCCATATAAAGGATTTCTCCCAGTATATTGTCATACCACATTCCTTTGAAAAAACTATAACATGATTATGATTATTATTGTTAGTCATAATTCAGCAGTAGTTAGTAATTAGATACTTAATAGTTAGTATTAGTCATAATAAGCAAAGCGCGCGGCACGAGCAGCAAGAATTGCGACCATTGACATGAGATCAACCAAGACTGGATCGAAAAGAGAAAAGTATGATTTGTATCGACGATTTCATACAAATCTCTTTACCGTCCAATCTTGGCTGACCTCATGTTAATGTCCGAATTTCTTCCTGTGCGTGGCACGAGCTTTATTAGTTAGATATTTGTATTTTTGTACAAATTATATTGGTAGTTTTTCGGTTAGTAAGTCAGCAAACCCACGATTTTTTTTTTAAGTAATATAACTCACCGCAAATCGTCAAGGAACTGATTTACAGCCGGTATCATGTTGTCTGTTTTATACTGAAAAAATAAAAATTTATAGAATAAAATATTTTCCCCAATTTTTCTGGCAATAATTTACATTGTAAAGTTTGCTAGTGTCGCTTTCCCGAAGAAAAATTACAGCTGGTCGAACAAGGCCGCGAGGACTTGATTTGATAGTTTTGTAATTTCAATTTTAAAGATATTTATTTATAACTGAATTGTTCAATATAATTCCCATCTCGGGTTTTTACAACCGCACCTCCCGTCACAGAAGTGCGGTCCATCCGCATTTCCTCGATACGAAGGTGTCGCGCACTGTTCTGTCCAAAAATTATTTTATACCGCGAACCCGTAGGCTGTAGAACGAACTGCCTCAAAAGGTCTTCCCATTAAGCTACGACATGGGATTCTTCAATACAGCTGTGAATAGGATTTTGCAAGATCGGCGGCGCGCCCGCATACCCCCTGGTGTTGCAGGTGTCCGTGGGCGGCTGTAACACTTACCATCACGTGGGACCGCTTGTTCGTCCGCCCACTAGTCTATATAAAAAAAAAAACAGGAAAAAATGGAATGTATGTTAATGCAGAACTTATATCTAATGGATCGGTGTAGTTAATTCACCTGGCTGAACTAATTCCACTTAATAAAACTATAGAAGCAACAGCAGACGTCGCACTAATTAACGTCAATTATTGTAAATTTAAATCGTTATTTAATTAGTAAATAAAAATACCCTCTTGCATTAGTATTTATTTTAGTCTTAGTAATTTACTGCATATACTCGTACTTTTTTGATTCCAGCTGTCTTTCATTTCCGCTGCTAAAAAGGTTGACGAACACCGATCTATTGCATGCAAACTTATCTACTGTATCGATTATACATACAGGGATGAACATATCAAAGTAACTGATATAAAGAATTATGAGTTTTCTTGCGTAGGTAATAAGACTTGTAATAATATCACTGCAACCAACGGCTAGAATACTAATTCTAGCCGTTGGTAAATGGTATAATGGTCACGTTCTTATCAAATAATGGTATATTGCAAGGTGGAATAATAAGTGTTACAACATAACGACATGTTAATTTGTGTTACTTTTTAGGTACATTGTTTTTTTTACTATAGTTATTTTTTATTACAGCAAAGAGCAGATAAATATTCTGACTACCCTCCAAAAAATATATCGAGTTACCACAATAAATTTCTTCAAATCCATATCCAATTAATACTATTAGTGTATTTAAGAAAATATTTCTATTGCTGTGCCGTTGCAGGGTATTGTATGTCATTCATTAGATGTAAGTTTAATTTTACCTACAACATGCAATTAATAAATAAATGTCTAGTGGTCTCGTCATGGAGGTTAGTGAATTGGTATTAAAAGACTACGTCATTGCTGATGATTCAAATAATTCTTTTTCTTTTATAGAAAGAAGGCGGCATTTGAGCTTACCGTCCACATGGTGGTAACTGGATACTGTCACCCATTGACATACACGGTACATGACGATGTCGGTACATACGTTGACACTTTTATATGACAAACGTTGGTACTTACATCCAACGTTGAATTTGGAGAAAGGTTTTTATTTTAATGTCCGACGTTGTTATCGGAGACTTTATTCAGCAATACATGGTTGTATGTTTATTTACTCTCTTTTAGTATGTATGCACGTTGATGTGTTTGGTATAACTGTATCGGTCAAATACATAGTGTACCTATGGCCGATGACCTGCACCAGTGTTTATTATGAGTATTGGTAGAATACTACAGTATTAAATTACATTTATTTTTTACTAGCCAAAGATATCGTTCACGTGAACTTTTTTATAATTCCCGCGGGAACTCTATAATCAATCTGGATAAAAAGTACCCTAAATGTTAACGTGGCACATAAGCTATGACTATGCCAAATTTCATTAAAATCTGTCCAGTAGTTTTTGCATGATACGCGTCCAGACAGATGGGCAGACAGACAAATATTCCAAAAAATGTTGTTTTGGGCTCTCTATCACATGTACCTACCTACCTAGTTTACACTGCAATGATTTTTTCAAAAAATATTTTACACGGGTTATGATATTATTTATATTATTATTCAAAACTATTTTAGCCTAAGCGATACTAGTTTGGCCTGAAGAGTATCAAGACAAACTGATATTGGCTAGGCCCTAGGCTAAACTAGTTTATCCTAAATCGCTTTGAACTAGTGTGGCTTAAGGAAAACTAGTTTAACGTCGAATCGGGTTTTGCCGGTAACATATATAAAGACTAGGGATGCCTGCAACTTTGTTCGCGTAAACTTGTGATTCCCGTGGGAACTCTATAATTGATTTGAATAAAAAGTACCCTAAAAGTTAACCCGACATATAAGCTATAACTTTGTCAAATTTCATTAAAACTCGTCGCGTAGATTTTGAGTAATTTAGAGTACTTTTTATCCAGATCCATTATAAAGTTCCCACGGGAATCACTCTAAAGTTCACGCGATAGAAGTCGCTGGCGCCACTAGTACGATAGGTCAAACTAAAAGTTCTTAGAACTGGCTACTGTACAATACGATAGAAAAAAACAAATTCGAATTATGAGAATGGAACTCTTTGCTTGTAAAACGCCATTAAATTTACAAAATTTACAACATTTGTTTTTATTAATTCTGGCGGAAATGTGAAAATTAAGTGTTTGCGAATAAATTAATTTAACAAGACAAAATATTCGTTCAATGATTTTTTATGACTTTCGTTGCGATCTAAACCAGAAACAAAGTTATTAAAGATTAAAGTTAACATTTAGTGATGAAGCCCCATCCAACGTCACTGTTTATAACTGGTTCAGTGAATTTAAACGTGGTCGTACTCACCTCGGTGACGATGTTAGAGAAGAGAGTCCTGCGACGGCGGTGACGGAGGAAAATATCAAAACTGTGCGACACATGATTGAAGCAGACAAATGAAACGACATATCAGCAGATACGGGCATCATTAGGTATAGGTATGAGTCAAGTTCAAACTATTGTAAACGATCACGTACGTGTAAGGAAGGTTTGTGATAGATGGATCCCTCACGATTTGAGAGAAGCTCAAAAACACTGCCGCATGGAAAGGTGTCTTGAAAAATAGTTAAAAAATTCGACAATGGTCAATCGCATGTTGTTTTTGATATAGTAACAGGTGATAGAAGCTGGATATACTACTACAAGCCTGAAATTAAGAGGCAATCTGAGGTCTTTCCTTTCGAAGAGTTGCCGATGAAAGTGAAGAAAGGACGGAGGTGCTGAAAAGGCAACTATGACTTTAGAAAATAAAATAACAGTGCGGACTAGTCTGTGAACAGCTACTTGCCTTCTGTTTTGGAAAAAGTCAATGAACGACGACCATAAAGCAGAATGATCCTCCATCACGACTGCGCCAGCTCACTCCGCCAGACAAACGAAGCTTTTTTTGAGTACTGTAAATGTAGAGCTAATGGGTCATCCGACATACAGTCCTAACCTTGCGTCGTATTTATTGCCTAAAATTAAGGATAAACTCGTGAGGAATATGTTTTATGAATGCAGAAGAGGCAGTAACGGCCTTCCAAACAGCTGTTGAAGAGGTGTCTGAAGATGGGCGGGCTGAATGCTTCACGCAATAGTTTTATTGCATGAAAATGTGAATCGATCGATTGTCGCGGAAAATACTTCTTAAAACAATTTCCATCTTTATATCTGATTTCATTTTTGAGATTCTAAAAATTTTCAGTGCGATCCAAAAGTTCCCGGACTCAAAAACAGAAACATGAAGTGGTACCGAAACGTGCAGATAGGTGGCAGTAGGTAGACATCTCGAGTGTACATGACAAGTTTCGAATCGATCGTTTAAGGGTAGTTCTACATTTCGACGCAGATAGACTTATCCTAACGAAATAATATTTTGTAAAACTACTATTAATTTCAATTTTTGATTTTTTCCTAAACTATTCAATATTTCTATATTAGTTTTATACAGGCAACAGAAAAAGAGTTACGTATAATAGTTTATTTCATTTTTTTTGTGATAACATGATGGATACTAATGGACAGAGTTGTTTTCTATACAAAAATAATATCCTGAGCACATCATAATTGTCAAGCGAAAACTGTTTTATTTGCTTAGAAAGTACAGTGTTTATAAACCAATAAAATATTTTTATTTTATTTATTAGGTACAACAACAAATTTACAAACTTATCTAGTTACAGACACATTTTATAAAAACATTTGTACGTTCGTAAATTCACTTACAGTTATACACAACTTTAACTATTATCATGCAGAATAGGTAAAATGAAACTATATATATATATATACTATTTATATGTATACATATAAACTATCTAAAATTGAAAAATATCGAAAAATGTCTATTTAATAGAATTTTTAAATAGAATATGTCAAACTCGACATCCAGGTCGTTATAATAACGACATAATTCTATAAAATGGATGATTGTAAGAAACGTTATTCCGAGCTCGTGGTATGTCAAACGGCTGTTGGGTACGCACAGGACGATTCGGTGCCTTCAAATTGAGATGCCGCAAGAGATGCCGCATATAACAAATGTTACTCCTGTATCAAGATATTATTGAGATTTTTAAAAAGTAGGTATATTTTAATTTCTGTAATTTTCTATGCTTTCGTCCCGGCTGACATATACTCGTACTTTCGAAGATGCATTCTGTTACTCTATTAAATCATAAAACAATTAACAGATTTATTTGACTTGATTAGTTCAATATACATGGTGTAATTGTCAATTGCTGCCCCAAACCCCCCGCCCCCCGCCCCCACCCTTTCCATCGCGTAGTGATGATATGCACAAATCACTTGCTAGACCATTAAACGACCATTAGACCAAAACGCAGTGCGTGTTTTTATTATGCGAATATTCAGATACTGCCATTTAACGGCAAATATTTGGATAATCTACAATAGTAGATACTTTTATATTGTAATAATAAATGGATGAATTAAAGGTAAAATATCCATGATCCGTATATTTTTGACTAATATTGTATATTTTTAATAAATATTTTTTTTAGATATTCTGCCTAAACCACATTATTTACAATTATGTTACTGCTCCCTTTTGTTAATATATGAGAACAAATTTGTAAAAAATTGTAATCATTTGTTAATAAATAATTTTACTACGGCGATTAGTGAACGCATAAAAAAGGAATTTCCAAAGTTTTATCATTATGTATACACCAGATTCATCTCCTGTTCCAAATTTTTTAAAAGCAAAATGTTGGACGGTGTCTGTGTGGAGCCTGGCTTACCTTTCGCCATTTTGAAAAATTCTCGGTTTTGCGGCCGCCAACCAAGTCTTATAAATCGATAGATGTCAAAACAAACAAAAAATGCCTTTAGGTAAAATCTCCTAAAAACGTTTCGGAACTGAGATAATCAAGGTCAAAGTTATAACTTTCAATACTGTCTCGGTTTCTAGACGTTTTAGTAATTTTTACTTTAGAACATTTTTTTGTTTATTTTGATGTTTTCTATGGATTTAAAATGGCGGAAAGTACGTCGAGGTTATGCTCTTTGAATAATTGGATAATTCTATAAAATGACGATTATAAAATGAATTTAATAGTTTACAGTAATCACTTTGGAACTAAATAATAATAGATGATTATTTGTTAAAATCACAATTTATAATTAATAATGATAACACAAGGAAATATTTGAACTTTTATGTTCCTTAAACGTGAATAAGTACATAACAGAGTTGTTTTGAGGAATGAATAAATGAAATTCGTTTGATATAAACAATTGTGATTACGAACGTTGCCAAAGGAGAGGTTTTAATTAATATATTTATTAAAATTTATCGGTAAACTATAAAAAAAAATTATTTGTGGTAACATAGGTAGTTGTTAGATTATTTGTACCCCTGTCTATAAAATCGTTAAAATATAATTTACGAGGAGTGTACACGTATATTTTTCATTCATAAATTGCCGTTTTATATGAAATAATAATAATAAATGACATAACGGATTTTTTTAACAGACAAATAATAATTAATTAGATGTGTATTAATAATGTAATGTTCTAATTTAATGAAATTTATAATTTTATTATTAATGTATACGTATTTAAAATATACATACATATATATATATATATATATATATATATATATATCTGAATTGATATGCCGTTGCAGGGTGTTGTATGTCATTAGATGTAAGTTTAATGTTACCTACAACTTGCAATAAAGTGAATGCAAAGTAAATAAAAAAGATCCAAGGACAAAATTTATTTTTGAAAAATCTTAAATTATTTAATTCTTATCTGTATTCAAAAGTAAAATGACCAATATAGATAGCATGAAGAAAGGGGAATTTACCAAATTCTGCTGTTTCACTGTCCTTTACCATCCACGTTTGTTTCTAAAGAACATTTTGTTATCGATCACGAAACAAACATCGCCTTGGAAAGCTAGAAACCTTACTCGGTGCATGTTGTCACAACACGTCTGTAATACTAAACGGCTTATGTGTTTACGCGTACTTGAATCTAGATTTCCTGAATTACATAATTATTTTGTCATTTCTATTCTTTACACTCACACACTTTCAAACATACACACTCACATTATGTATGAAAATCGCATTATCTGTGCACACACCCATTACTTTGACAGAATTGTTTTTGGTTAATTTTAAAGGCACATATGGTCATGCGATACCACCAGCCTATGTTTCTCCACTGTTGGGGATATAGGCCTCTTTTCTGTTGATTGGTAATCTCAGATTATACATACTCTTTTGATGTCAACCCTGATCTGTTTGGTTTATGTATTATGTTTGGATTACTTTAAATTCGGAATGTCAGTTTTATTTGTTGAGATTGAATTGTGTCATATTTGACTACTCCGTGTAAATCGCTTTAGAAGTAACATGTCTAGTTGTCTGACATAACTTTTATTTTATATAAATTTTATAATGATTACGTTTCTTCAATAAATAAATTCAAAATGTTTAAGTTAAAATAAATAGTTTTCTAATCAGTCCTTAAGTGTCTTTTTGGTTTAAAAGTGATCTCATTAGCCACATCTACCATTCTAGATTTTCAAGGCTCGCCACCACACACGATATTCCGTTCTTCTCAAGCAACTACCACTGGCGAGCTTCCTTGAGTCGTTGGTCTACATGCCCGGTGCCTGTCCCACATTGCGCTTCGTACGTGGTCTCTTTTAGACTTTTAGACCAGCGGAAGGAACGGACCTCGGGTTAAGGCGTTGCTTTGGGAGGGTACCGCGGGATCGCGAATCGGACGTAAATGGCCTCAATTCGAGGACTTATCTACCCATTCGGTTATCGGTCCTGCGGCAAATAAAACCTGCCCATTGCCACTTCGGCTTGCTAATTCTACGAGCTATTACGGTGAGTTTACTTCTTTAGCTTCGGGTTTTATTACGCGAAGAAACTTCAAAGATAGCTCTCTTCATAGCTCGCTGAGCGATTTTGAACTTATCAGACTCACTATCAGAGGGCACTTTCCTGTACCGTACGTCATCTAACGCACTGATTGAAGACTCGCCTTCATGAATTGCGGTATAGGTAATGAGAAGAGCCGACGCGTTTTCACAAACGCTACCCAAGCGAGCTGAATCGGTCTCTTTGCCGAAGTTACACATATGATGACCAGAACAAAAATCACTGAATTTAACTGAATTAAAGAAAGACAAGAAGAAATAAATAATATAAAACGATTTCTACGTACAAAAGAAATTCAATGGAGAACTAAAGTTACCGACGTAGCTCAGAGGATCAGCAAACTGAAGTGGCAGCGCGGGCAGGCCATATATGCCGCAGGATCGATAACCGATGGGGGAGGCGAGTGCTCCAGTGGAGACCGCGCACCGGGAGACATACCGTGGGACGCCAGGTGGACTGACAGCTTGAAGAAAGTCGTCGGTAGTGCGTGGACAAGAAGAGCAGAAGACCGTGTATGGTGGCAGTTCTTGGGCTAATGGTATGGTAGTTTCGTGTGGTGTGGGCCGGCTATAGAGTAGCACCACTCCATCTCATCCCATGGATGTCTAAAAAGGCGACTCGAGGGATAACAAAGCCGCTACCACAAACGCTGAAAAACTCCACCACGTCCGCAAGAGTGAACTCGCCAGCCCGCTTGGTCAGCGTGGCGTTTTAAGGCCATACATCCCTCATGCACAGGACAATGTGCATGTGTACATTGTGTAAATAAATGTACGTCTAGGAAAAAAGGCCTGATTGCATTTGAGGACCCCAGAGGTAAAGGGGTCTAAGTGACAAAATTTATGTTTTGAGATAATTGAACCAAAAGTCAACAAAATTTTGTAAGAGTATTTTAACAGTCTGTTACTGCATCTAACTCAATTCTTTCGAAAATGTCGCTTAGACCCCTTGACCTCTGGGGTCCTCATTTGTAGTGCTCGCGACTTCGTGCGCGTAGACGTTATAATACGTGTAATCAACTTGATTCCCATGGAAACTCTGTAATGGATTTTGATACAAAAAAAAGTACCCTAAATAATAACCCGACACATAAGCTACAACAACCATGACAAGTTTCATTAACCGCCTACTGGTTTTTGCATGATGCGCATTCAGACAGACAGGTAGACAGACAAAAAATTCCAAAAATATTGTTTTGGGCTCTGTAATCAATCATTTACTAAGAATATTTTTTAAAAAACATTTTTTAAAGCTCTGCTTAAGTTACGATTTTGTTACATTAGGTGCTTACCTATGAAATGACCGATTTGTGTGAAAAACAGATTTTTTTTGTTATAAAAATATTTAATACGTTAGTCGAAATATTGACCCATATTATCTACACACTTTCGCCACCTCATGGGCAGTTGAGTGATTGATATCTTTGAATTCTTCAAAAGCCCCCAATAAAAATTTTTTTCTTGCCAAAAAGTTGTCCAAATTCCGAAAGAAATGGAACACTGTCGGGGGAAGGTCCGGTGAGTATGGTGGGTGAGGGAGAATCTCCAGGTCCAGCTCTTGAAGTTTTAAAACTGTCGTATGAGAAGTGTGAGGGCGGGCATTGTCATGAAGAAGAAGTGGAGATGAGCGATTGATCAAACTTAGTTGCTTTATTGCCAGCCATTCCATCATCGTCTGCAGTTCCTTAAAGTACACATACTCGTATGCATTCATCGTTTGACCAGCTTGCAAGAAATTGTAGTGGACAGTACCATCGTTAATCGACAATTAATTCATCGTTATTAACCTTGGTTGTAGGTCGTCCGAGGGGCTCATCCTTAAGATCGAAATTTCCAGACGATCGGAACCATTCAAACCAACGACGCACGGTGCGATCGTTTGTGGTGTTTGACCCATACACACTATTGATATAGTGAGCTGTCTGACTTGCGTTGGTGCCGCGACCAAACTCATATTCAAAAATAGCACGAATTTTCAATTTATCCACCTTATTTTCAAGACAATCATATGAAAAAAATGTAGGTACAGAAAAACAAATGAAATACTGATCCTGAAATAAGAACATCGTAGCTATTAGATGCATTTTGTTTTATATTGAAATTAGAACCTGAGATGATATCGAAACTCAAAGCGGCCAGTAATAAAATCGGTCATTTTATAGGTAAGCACATAATATATTATTATATAGATATAAGGATTAAATCTGTTTAATTGCGCTCAAAATTTTATGTTAAAAAATCTTAACCGACAATAAGGTCCCTTTGATAACTTATAGTTTATTTTTTTAGTTAGGTAGTTTATTTTACTGCATATTTTTAATGCGGAGACATAACAAAAGGTCGTTGCCATAACATAAATCCGGTTTTAGTGGTTACAATGGACTTCCGCTTACGGTCTGTTATCCCATGTGAATTTGTATTAATTGTTATGCTTAATTTTTTGAGACAATTCATCAGACCTTGCTTGTTGCTTGTTATCTGGACCTGTTCCTCGATGAATCGAACTTCCATAGGACTGGTTGAAAACTTGAAAAGCGAAGTCGCGTTTTTGTTTGATTATTATAAAAAATGTGTATTGTGGGTTTTGTAATTTTGTGTACTTCAAAGTGTTTGAAGTACAAATAAAATAAAAGCATAATAAGACTGCGTTTTTCGTGTGCTTTCAAGAGGTCCAACTCTTGACATCAGTAAACCCCTACTAAAGCGCGTGCAACGAGCAGGTAGATTTTCGTTCATTGACATAAGGTTAGCCAAGACAAAGCCTTAATATGAGAGGTCTAGTAAAGATTTGTAACATCGACGATTTCATACAAATCTCTTTTCCGTCGTCTGGGTTGATCTCATGTCAATGACAGAAACTCTTCCTGCTCGTACTCTTAACTTACTTAAACTGGATTGCAAATTAACGAGATGCGTTTCGTTTTTTTTTTTTGACTATATATTTATTAATTACGAAGAAAATTCGACACTGGCACATATAAGAAAAGAAGAAAAAATGGAAATATTTATGGTGCCAAGTCTGTGGCCTTGAAAGTCGGTAGACCAGTATGCGAAAATATTTCCGAGGCAAGACCTTCAATTATCCACTTTTACCGATAGTGATAAGTGGATAGAGAATGGTACTCAATAAATCCAAAATAAATTCACAGTTGCACACTCACTTACAAAAGAAATCATTCGTGGGAGTAAATTTAGATACGAGAAATTTGCGTACACACAGAGACAACTTCTTGATGGGGGTAGTCACAAATTGTTAGGGAAGAAATTTGAAGTTGTCAGTCATAAAAATAATGCATATTTTACATTCTAATTAGTTGTACATTTCACAAATCGCAAAGTTCTCCATTAATACCCTAACTAGCCCTTTTTTCGTCTATTTCTGTTTGGCCTTCTTACGGACATTGTCTTGTACATGACGTTTGTATGGCCTTTTACAACACCCACGTGATGAGATGGAGTGGTGCTTATTGTAAAGCCGGCCCACACTACCATATACGGCTTCAATTAATGTCGAGTTACAATTTTGGATGATTTTCTATATATTCCTTAACACCGGCTTAACACTATAAAATGTTTTTTTTTTTTCTAAAAGACAATTATCATTTATATTTTTTATTTGCCGTGGTGTATATTTTTTTGTTAAAGCCACGTAGGTACTTATATCATAAAATAAAAGAAACTCTCACTTCTCACGGGCGGCTTGTTATCGCCCGGTTTTATCAACAATATCTCTAGGCAAACTGTTTATTTAATGATTTCATTCTGTGAGATTTGCAACGAAACTACAATTTTCAATCTTAAAATTTATGTACAGATACATTACGTTGGCCATCGGCTAATCCGGAAACACCCGAACGCGTCATACACGTCTATGCAATAAAATATGTAATTATAGGTAATTCGAAGACGTGAATGGATGCGTTTAGGTGTTTCCGGATTAGCCGATGGCCAATGTTTTCGCAATGTATCTGTAAACACATAATACAGTTGATTGATTGAAACGAAAGTAATATCTTTTCATTAATACCACAGTGCTTGAAGACGAAAGTCTGCCAGTTATGACGTATGGTGCTGAAACATGTCCTCTGACGGTAGACATGATCCGTAAGTTCAATGTCGCTCAGCGAGCTATGGAGAGAGCTATGCTAAAGAACTAAAGTCGCAACTCGTAAAATCAGCACGCTGAAGTAACAATGGGCATATTTGCCACAGGACTGATAAAATTGATGTGGCAGACGAGTCCTCGAATGGATGCCATGTACAGGGAAGCGCAGTATGGGACCGATAACTTGAAGAAAGTCACCAGTAATGGTCGGATGAGAAAGGATGAGAAAGTGGTGACGAGCCTCGGGAGAGGTCTAAATATCCAACAGTGGAGAGGTATACACTGACACATAATGACACATTTTCTTTTGCTAATTGATCTTACTATCAAAGGCACATCAGTGACATAACAATTGAATCGGTAAGAGTTTTCGCTCGACGAATGACATAAGAAAGATTGTATTGGATACCGTCACAGAGCGATTCGGAGCTTCTTGCTAATACTTTCACTTGAATGCGGATGTTAACGTAGTCATGTTGTTTACCGAAGACGGCAGGTTCGTTAATTGATACGTTCGTTACATTATTTATCAGAAAAAGTAAGTTTTGAAATGATTAATGATAGTGTCAATAACCTACAATGGGATTCCCTGTATCAAGAGTCTAGAGCTTAATAAAACCTTCATAAAGCGTGATGGTCGTGTTATAGAGTCGTTCGTCGATATGACGCAGCGTGGACTGCGGGAATGGCAGCCCGTGGTCACGTGGGTGACCACGGGCTGCCCACAGCAGAGGTCATGTCATATTTAAATCGATTATATATTAATAAAATACAATATATATATATATATATATATATATATATATATATATTAATATACACTAAGTAAAATAAGATATAGTCACTGAAATAAAAACTAACTATAACGTTATAGTATTCAAATTTTATTTAAATATCAAAATAAAATATCGCCTATATTAGACACGGATAATGTAGCTTCCTATTTGTGAAAGAATTTTTGAAATCGGTTCAGTAGTTCCAGAGATTACACCCCAACATACCCACAAACACACAATTTTACCTCTTTATTATATTAAGTATAGATATATATATATATATATATTATATGTATATATAGTCATCTATAACGAATACTGTACATTTACTGAATATGAATATAAAATATATCACGACGTTTTAGAACATTTAATACAAAATTTGACAGCCTACATTACCGTACCGTGACACAATTTTGAAAACCGGTAAAACATGTGTTTAATCATTTGACTTCTAGAATAATTTATACTAAGTTTCGTGTTTCAAGTTAATTGTAACATTAAATATTTTGTCCGTTCAAACTTTGACATAACCCGTTTCACCCTTTTAGGGGTTGAATTTATAGTGAAATCCCTTTCTAAGGAATCCGTGCGTCATAAAAGGAAGCTACTGTTCAAGTTTCATGTTTCCAGCTTCAGCGGTTGGGGGGGTGCGGGAGGAGGGGAGGGGGGGGGGATGGCGCCCCAACCAGTCCCACCGTGGCTACGCACATGCGTGCCCGACACGCTCTTGGCTGAATTTTAATATACGTAACTAGGTACTCCACGGAGTATTCATAATCAGTCGTGTGGCTCGATTGAGCTCCAATTATGGCACTGCTGACCGAACACAGGTTGGACGAGATCAAAGAGTTTGTTTATATTGGAGAATTTTTGAACTATTTTAGGATGTCACTTTATTTTTATCTATTTCATTATTTTGGTCTACATATTGGTATCGTTTTTAAGAGTTTAGGTCCTCATAAGTTAGCGTAGGTACATCATTTTACACCGTAATCAGCCCTTTTTTCCATTCACTGCTGGACACGGAGGTTCTCATGAAAGAAAGAAAAAAAAATCGTTTACTTAGCCGCAATTACAACACAACATAGTCAAATAAGTTAACAAATAATAAAATTACGAATTAATTTATAAAAATGAAAAATTTATAGATATAAATTTATAATTTATAATTTACAAAGGCCACCCCTAAAAGAAAAAATGGCAACCGAATGAGTAAACATAAAGAAAACAGCTGGGAAATTTAATGCTAAATGTAATAAGATTTTGAAAAGGGCTCTATGAAACCCCATAAGTGTGTAAAAAATATTAATAATATATATATATATATATATATATATATATAGGATGGCATATATATTTAGAACCTTTATCGATGCCAGTGTATCGCAATTGCACCGCATGTGTGTCCAGCTCAGCTTCAACTATGTGCCTGTATTGAGGCACATAGCACTGATTTTCATCTGAAACCCGGTGAGGTCTTGACATTAAGGGACAATAGATACAATACCTATATATATATATATATATATATATATATATATATATATTAATATAAATAAATCGATGTGAAATTAGGTATTTATTTGCAATTTACAATTTATATGGCTTTATAAGTCTGCTCGTATAGTTTTTCTGTTTGTCCATATAGGAGTACTTATTCATTTGTGTTTATTTAGTCGCCGTTGTATGATAGAAGCATCAATGGGAAGGTTCTCGTGTACATTGGTCTTGTGGCACGCTGCCAAGTTAGGTGAAGTTCCTCAGGGCTTTTGGTACTGACTTTGTTAACCCTTAGTCGCCTTTAAGATATCCACGGGAAGAAATGGGGTGTAGTACTGTTCTAGTTCTGTGGCGCATTACCTAACGGATTGAAATGAATTGTGACAAAAAATAGCCGGTGACTATATCCTGGTTAAGTTGGAAGATGAGCGAAATTGGTTCAGTAGATACAAATTGTGAGCTTTTCAATAAATCCGAAACAAAACCTACGCCCGAAAAGATCTAAAATTCTTGTTAAAATACATTTTTTTTTTCTAAAATGTATGTAAAACAACGAAATCTACGTTCAGACTGACGGACGCTGACATTAATACTAGCTGCTGGCGGCAACTTCGTTCGCGTGGACTTATGATTCCCACGGGAACTCTATAATGGATCAGAATGACAAATACCCTAAATGTTATCCCGGCATATAAGCTACAAATATGAAAAGTTTCATTAAAATTCCTCCAGTGCAGTGATGCGTGTTCGGATAGACACAAAAATTCCAAAAAATGTTGTTTTAGGCTCTATATCATTCGTACTTTATATAGCAATAACTTTTTCAAAAAATATTTCATTTAAAGACGGCTCTGTTACGATTTTATTATATTACATATGTATATAATAGGTCGGTGAGAAAGTCTTTTCATATTTTGTATGTATGAAGTTGTGATCCAATATCTTTGATTGAATTGTTTGTACCTGGCTGGTTATGATGCCATTGAAAAGGTAACATTTAAAAGAAAGAAATAAAAAAATATAAAACTGTTTCCCGCCATTTTTCAATTGTTTTTCTGTCTAACGAAAAAATTCGATACATTCTAAAGTTTTATTACAAAAAAGGGGAAAATGTGACACAAGCCGCGAAACAAATTTGTGTCGTTTATGGACCTAATGCAGTGTCAGTAAGAGTAGCACAAAGTTGGTTTAAGCATTTTCAGTCAGGAAATCTTAATGTTAAAGATGCAGTTCGCTCCAGTCGCCCTGTCATCGATAAAGTTGATGCCATTTGTGAAAAAGTGCAGCAAGATCGGCATATAAGTAGTTACCACATTGCTGATGAACTGGGCATTGACCACAAAACAGTTTTGACTCATTTGAAAAAGTCTGGATTCACAAAAAAACTCGATATTTGGGTACCACACGAGCTTACTGAAAGAAACCTAATGAACCGTGTACTTGTTTGCTATTCTCTATTAAAACGCAATGAAACCGAACCATTTTTGAAAAGATTTATCACTGGTGATGAGAAGTGGATCACTTACAACAAGAACATGCGGAAAAGATCATGGTCTATGGTAAGTGCGGCCAAGCTCCACAGACTGTGGCGAAACCCGGATTAACGCGCAATAAGGTGATGTTGTGTGTATGGTGGGATTGGAAGAGCATCGTTCATTATGAGCTTTTATCGCCGGGCAAAACCATCTATTTGGATCTCTATTGCCTACAGCTGATGAGACTAAAGCAAGAAATTGAGAAAAAACGCCCGGAATTGATCAACAGAAAGGGTGTATGTAGTCTTTCATCATGATAACGTCAGACCATACATCTTTGGCCACTCAGCAAAAACTGAGAGAGTTTGGTTGGGAAGTGTTGATGCACCCACCATATAGCCCTGACCTTGCGCCTTCAGATTTCCACTTGATTCGATATCTTTAGAATTCTTTAGGTAGTGTAAGGTTAACATCAAGAGAGGACTGTCAAAACTACTTGTCGCAATTTTTTGAGCAAAAATCCCAAAATTTCTACAGCAACGGGATCATGTCACTACCTACAAGATGGCAACAAGTTATAGAACAAAAGACATATATATATTATAATTAAATGTAATTAGTTTTTAAAAAAATGTCTTCAATTTGTATATAAAATACGAAGAAACTTTTTCCCCGACCTTATATATCAACATATGTAGAATAGATGTTTTTGTTTCATCTTTAACTGCGAAATAAGTCATAAAACATATTAATTTTCGACAGCCAATTACCACATACCAACGGAAGGTATTATTAAAATGAAAAATAAGTATAATAAACTTTCCCTGTTATCGTGCGAGTACATTGTTTGACTCCATTATCTTGCGACTATTTATTTTATAGCCGAGGTCTTCACTTGCTATATTAAAACATATAATTGTTAAGGTACCTATAGTCGATCCTTGTTCAAGGAAGGCTATTTTAAAATGGCCTTGGTAACATTTTCTACAGTTCCCTCGAACGTTAAAATGCTGCGAAATCTGTTGATATTTTTATCAGATTCTTCTTAGGATGGGGGGTTTATTTATTTAAACTGTATTGCGGACAAAATGTAGAAAAGGCGCAGTTCGTGCCTTATTTTTAACCAGTCAACTTTTGGCCAAAGACAGAATCGTTATAGTACAATAAATATCCTACCGCGTGATTTCTACATCCATCTGTTATTTAATCAAAATACATTTTTTATAGATAATTATTAATAGAGGAATACGGTTCTGCCGGGTTGCCTATCAAAATATGGCCGCAAGTACTTTTAATTAAAATTTAATTAATTACATTTTTTTCGAACAATTTCGTTCACCTGTTTTGAAGATAAAATATAATCCACTTCAAAGAGAGAAATGTAAAGAACTTAAAAAGTTTGGGTTGCAGTTTCTCGCTTGGCCGCAACCTCTTTTCAATCAGGTGTAAACAGGTATAACTTCGTTAAATTTATACGTTCATAAATAACGTATCTTAATAAATTATATATCAAATTAAAGCTTATTTTTATCTCTACACGGTGAGATACGGTTGCTTATGTCGTTCTAAACCTATTACGCAGCGGATATATATCAATTCATATTTATATTGATATATATCTATATATCAATATATACATATACATCAATATATATACATATATATAATAAATATTTATAATAAATTTCAAAATTTTATATATGTATATCCGATATAATATCATGTATAAAAAGACGCGAATTTCATTCTGTAAGTGGTTTTAACGTGTCAAAATTGTTAAATGAAACTTTGAGTTTGCTTAATAGACTTATTTATTGTAAAACAAAACAAAAAATAACAGTAAAATTAGAGTCTTTGAGATTAATAATCAACATCCAACTAAATTATAATTGTAATCTTTAGTGTTGGATCATTGGCAGAGGCTGTGATCATCATTTTTATATACGTCAGTATAACATATTAAAAGCGTGGGATTTACCAACATTATTTATCGTGAAAACTAGAATCACGGTACCTTAAGATAGTTAATAAATATACTATTGGCAGATTATTAGAATTATTATTCAGAAAATCCCAGAAATGTACATGTTCATATCAACATTTTGCTGCAAGTACATAAATTACACTACCTAATTCCGACCTCTGGTCATAAGTTATAATACATACATACAAATAATATAAATATAGAGAAAAATATCATTAGCTCTGTGAATTTCAGAGGTAGTGTTCCCAGAGCTTCCTCTTGAGGCTGTTTTTATGAGTGGGAAGCGAGTTCCAGAGTCTTGTTGCCTGAGCGGCGAAGGAAGTAGTCATAAAAAAAGATAACGGTCGTGAGAGTCCCTCTGAAACTGAAACTTACATTTCAGGTATTTAGGGGAACGTGGATCGTGGATGAGGATAAGGTAGAAAAAAGTGTGCAAAGCATTCTTTTATAACCGTTGCTGAAATTGATTCCCTCCGTTTTGGAGGCACAATAACTATTAGAGGAGTAAACATAAGGTCTAAACTTTGGCGTCGAAACTAGAATAGCTCAAAGACTCACAGAAGACTAATGAAATGTACTGCATTTCTCACTTAATCTTATTTCCCTAATGTACGTACGTGTTTCGGTAGTGAGTGAGATGTGCCAGAGCCCATTCCCATCCTATCCCTCCCCATTTTCCCGACCCTTTCTCCGAATCCATTCCTATATCTCCAAAGGTAGGCAGCGCATCCGGGGTCGTGCCAACGTTTGTCATTTTGAACTAATGTTGGCATGTATCGCGGATGTCTATGGGCGACAGTATCCACTTACCATCAGGTGGACTGTATGCTCGTCTGCCGCCTTTGTCCATAAAAAAAGACAGTGTTAAATGAGTGCATAAAATAAGTACCTTAACAATCTTATTTTTACAGTACTTAAATCAGAAAAACGAGAAAATATTTTAATTTCAGTAATAAAATTTGGCTTAACTATGTAACTTAATATTTCATTTTTTTACGTCGATAACACTTCAACTTCCAAAGATATTGATTGCAGTTTGAATTCACAAACCCGTAATACGCCGCATTTAAAAATAATAATGGTTGTTATGCAGAGGAGGTTGGCTTATGACCCACATATGGGGGTATATTTATCAATAAAATTGAGTGTACTAGAAGAATTATAGAACCTTAGAATTTGTACAGACCATAACCAAACACTATATGATTGTAGTAATTCATAAGCGTTACTCGAGCGCTATGTTAGGAATTGTTTTTACTCACATTTTTATTTTTTTTAGCTGTTATCTAAAAGATTCATTACAATTTATCCATTTTCAACGCGATAAATCATTGAAATGTTAAAATGGTTATTAATTGTTGTGGGGGCTAGCTGGACCCGCCGTCTGTAAATAAATACGTGACGTCATAATTTATCATACAATACACCTTCCTCCGATTGTTGTTCATAAGGGTTTGCGGACCTATTGTTTTGTCTCATTGTTATGAGACCAGGCTACATAGACTCAATATCGTTAGATGATTGATAGCCATTGATTTGACTGTCTCGAAGCTAACTAAATTACTCAATCATTCGATATCATCGAAATGGTACAAAGATGTTGACCTTGGGAGCTACCCTCTATTATGTCATCAGCCTGTCTCTTCGCTGCTGGT
Source organism: Sesia apiformis (assembly GCA_914767545.1). Taxonomy (NCBI): domain Eukaryota; kingdom Metazoa; phylum Arthropoda; class Insecta; order Lepidoptera; family Sesiidae; genus Sesia; species Sesia apiformis. Next base: position 5,247,751 of record OU611976.1, read on the forward strand.
AGCGAGCCTCTCCCAATGCTCGCTACCACACACGACCTTCCGCACTTCTCAACCATCACCCGCGTACTTCTCCCGACGCACGTAGCCGGAGGTCGTCCTATACTGCGCTTTCAGGAACTACCCTCTATTTTGTTTAGCCATAACCAACTCTGTTGTCCACTGCTAGACATGACGCTGGTGTATGGTGTATGTATAGCCTAAAAACGCCACAGCGGTCAAGCGGGTTGACGAGTCTACTCTTAAATAGTGGTGTGTTCCACAGGGCTGGTGGCGTTTTTGTTATTCTTTAATCGCCATTTACGTCGCCCACGAGAATGGTTGGCGGTTGTGCTATTCTATGTAAAGCCGGCCGACACAACACCGCCCCTTATTCACTTATTTTGTTTAATAAATAAAAAGATAATTACCTGATAAGTATCGGTAGACATATGAATGACTCGTGCAAATTAACGATAGAAATCGCATTCATGTGTATCTCATACATGACTCACCTGTTACTTACACATACACAATTAGTATTAGAAGTTGTAGACGAATTCGTCTGTCATAGACAGTAAATCTTTCTTTTTTTTATAGTAGAAAGACGGCAGACGAGCAGTCTACCTGGTGGTAAGTGGATACTGTGCCAACATCAGTCCAGAATGACAAATGTTGGAACACCCCGGATGCGCTGCCTACCTTTGTAGATTGGGAGAAAGGGTTGGGAAAATGGGGAGGGATACGATGGAAATGGGCTTTGGCATATCTTGCTCACTACCGAAACACGTATGTACATTGGGGAAATACGATAAAGTAGGAAATGCAGTACATTTCAAGGTAGTCTTCTGTGAGAGAGAGGTAACGTGGCCAGTAGAATGCGTACAGCGGCTGTGGGAATGTAGCGTTGTATCAACTCGTCTGGGCAACATTCGGGTAAATGCGTCACTTCTTGTCGCATATACCACAATGTTTTATAGAGTGAAGTGTTCAATCAGTACGCCCTGCTTGTTATGATGAAACATGGTCTGGGACAGTAGGGCTGATTCATAAGTTTAAAGTCGCTTAGCGAGCGATGGAAAGAGCTATGCTCGGAGTTTCCTCACTGGACGAAATCAGAACTAAGTTGCCGGCATAAAGAATCAACAAGCTGCAGTGGCTATGGACGGATCATATTTGTCACAGGACTAATATCCGATGGGGTATGTAGTCTTCTAATGGAGATAACAGAATGGAAGATTTAAAAGTAGTGTGTGGATGAGAAGAGGGGGAATTCGTCAGTGATGGGGCCTCCAGCAGTAGAGAGACAGAAGCTGATGGTACGGTATAGTAATAGGACTTAGTGATGGGTAACTCCGGAGTGAATGAATCAAAGAGTCGAATCCACGAGCGGAACAGAATCCCTCAATTGTTCCATCGAATTGTTATTCATTCCGATTCCGGCGACAATCATGATCGTGAGTGCAATCGCGCATTGGCACTTGTCGGGGGCTCAAAATCGAGATGCAATGATGGCATGATCTTTTTTGCTTATGCAACAACCGTTAGGGAAAGGAATGAAACGCTCATTAAGTAGGTGAATGAAAAGAGTTAAGGAGTAAATAAGAAGAGTGGGATCCGCAAGCGGAGCAGGATTAAGTGAGTTAAAACACTCAGAGAAGTCTTGATTACCCACCACTAGTATAGTACAAGTACCATACCATCAGCCTGTCTCCTCACTGCTGGATATAGGCCTCTCCTAAGGACCGCCACCACACACGGTCTTATAGTAACTTCGTGAGATGAGAGAACTATACCAGACTATTTATTTTGAGGGCCGTGTCAGTGATCTCCGGCCGCCATGTTTGTTTATATTTTGTACAAATTTTGAAAACTAGTTATGTACTAAGCTTTAAGTAGATCTCTATTTGATACTTGCCACGATGCTGACACTACATACATTCATATCGTGTCGTCGGATGAATCATTTTCCTACTGATAATAAAAATAATGTCAGTACGTTATGTATGAGTAATCTTGAATATTAGTCAACGATTTTTATAATCAATAAGTCAAGTTTGTATTTTGTGCATTGGTTTTGAAACTTGCAACGTCACTTCAGGTGGTAGGGAGTTCATCGAAGAGAGAATGCTAGCCACTCCTCACTTCAGCAATTTATTTAAACGTAAATCTAGTGAAAATAAAACAAACACCTCAAAAGGTATTTTTATATATGTACGAGTATATACTACTGATAGAGCGATGATAGCCTAGGTGTATCTAGACTCGACTCACATTCGTACGATCGTGTGTTAAAATGCTCGGCCTGTTCTACTGACATTATACTTAAGATTTTTTTTTAAAAATGTCACTAGCTCGGCGGTGAGAGGAAACATCGTGAGGAAATACGTGCTAGGAAAATATAAAAAAACTACCGACCCGCCGTCTCTTCGCTTCGGCTTATTTTTTTCAAAATTTCAAAATAAAATATAGCCTATATTAGACACGGATAATGTAGCTTCCTATTTAGAAATATTTTTTGAAATCGGTTCAGTAGTTCCAGAGATTACCCCCAACATACCCACAAACAAACATACGATTTTACCTCTTTATTATTTAGTATAGATAATCTAAAGTATGTGAATCCACCAAACCGCACTGGGCCTGCGTCGTGTATTATGGCCCGAAACCCCCCCCCCCCCCGTGATTTACTAGGGGAGGCCTGTGACCTGCAGTGGAACATTAAACGGTGATACAATCAAAAACCTAATTTTCAAATATATTATTAATTATACTTTCGTTAAAAATGTTACTATAAATGAAGGCAAAATAATAATACGCAGGTAATAATTCCGTTGATACCTTAGATACCTTGAGACATATAATTCTAAACATTAACTTTTAAAATTGTGCTCTTGAACAGTCGATTTTGATTTGTCAACTTACTACCGCCATGCACGGAATATTACTAAGTTCTGTAAGACTACTGCATACCTATTGAGGACGTTAACCTACATGTAAGATTAACTTCATTAAAATTCCATTGTATTTGATACACTGTTGTCCTCAATAATAAACAATTAGCACCACGATAAAAACTGCTTGGAATTTATTTAAGTCATTGCAACGGAGAATACATCTAGATTTAAATAAAAATAAAAGACAAGAAAAATGGTATGTTTACGTACAATTAGACAAGTAAAGTTTCAGGCGAGAATCGTCATAGAATACTTTTATTTTTTATCAACTGTCCCACAATTATTATAACAAAATTACGTTAATTTTTTTATCAAAATTAACCATAATTTTAGTGGTTATTAGTTTTTTTTATTCGTTTATTTTTTCTGTCTACCGTCCCAAAATTATTATAACAAAACTACGTTAAATATCAAAATTAAAAATAATCATATAAACAGCATTAAAACGATTTCAAAAGTTCCAAAACTCACATTCACATAATATTATGCACCAAAAAGTCAAAAAAGAAACAAAGGCAAGAAAGCTATGAAACCAGTTTTTCGCAAATCCACGATTTCGCGCGGACCGGCCGGCGCGGCGCAGCGACTTTTTTCTACAATGCACTTGCCTCATAGCTGTAATAACTTGTTGGATTTTACAAGTAGCGTTAATTTATAAGTGTTATTAAATAAAATCACTCACCTAAGCACAGATCCGTAATAAATAGTAATTTAATTAGGGACACAGGTGTTTGTAATTACAATCCGACTGCCACACTCGTGACCTAGCGGGCATTAGCTCTCGCAATTGAGCCAACGTGACAAACCTGTTAACGTCATCGAGTCACCATCGGGTTACATAGGGTTGGACAGCCTGTTTGAATGTTACCAGTAAAATAATATAAATTGGTTATTTCATTATACGTAACGAAGTACCTACCTTATTTTCGGTGTCGAGCTATTGATTTTTGGTTATGGTTTTTTTAGTAATTCATTTAGCCGTTTGTTTAGTTATCAGTAGGTATACAATTAGAGTGGAAACAAGGACAAAACGGTAGATTATAAAAAGTGATATAATTTAAAAATTTAAATCATAAAAACAGAATCGAATACAGACAATTAAGTCCCTTTCCTCAGAAAACGTATTTTGATAAAACACATCAGGTTTTCTCTAAAATGTTTCAAGTAGGTAAATTACTGTAGGGGATTTTCTTTATAGAAGAAGTATAAAATAAAACCTGTCTTAACCAATACTTTTCCCAGGTCTGGTGGAAGAAATCTCCGTAGTACCGCGTACCGCGCTATGTTGCCCGGTATCTGGTCTTCATTCGAAGATTCGTCTCTTCCATTCGTTATCAGTCCTGCGACATATGTGGCCCGTCCACTGCCAATTCAGCTTGCTGATTCTTTGAAGTATTTCAGCAACCTTAGTTCTTCGGCGAATCTCCTTGTTACGGATTGTGTCCAGCAAAGAATCTTCCAGCATAGCTCTCTTCATAGCTTGCTGAGCGACTTCGAATTCGTGAATCAGGGTTGCCGTCAGAGGCCTCGCGTCGGCATCATATGTCATAACGGGCAGAACGCTCTGATTGAATACTTCAGTCTTCAAACGTTGTGGACTGGAATTAGACTTATCTAACTGGATTGAGTGCCCAAAATAGATATATTCGTCCACAACTACTAGTGAAAGCTAAAGGTCCGTAATGGAAAAAAAAGAATCTTTAAGGCAGCGTGTCAAAATTAAGTGTTCTAGAGGTGTCAACTAAATGAAATTAAAAAGCTATGACAGGAATAAACACAAAAAAAATATTTATTTACTTAAAAGCTATAACGAGTAATTGTTTCAATACAATGTCCAACAGTTATACATTTATTTTTCATTTCTTCGATGGCTGAATTGTTTTCGTTGTAGAGATCTTGGTAATTTTTACTTTTGTTTTTCTATTTGAATACTGAATTTTCATCCCTTTAGTTAAAATATCCAGAACTTTTTTTACGCCCCACATATTTGTTCAATCAATCTGGCATGCCATGCTTCAAGATTAATTGTAGTTCTGTTTCTTCTCCATGGCAACACAATTTTTTATTAAACTCAATAAAAAAAAATGCTACCAATAACGATCTATATATTATTTTTTTCTATTTGATCGCCCTTTCGAGATATTCTCATTATATATTTAATATATGTATCCCGACATAATATATTTTATAGGCAAACGATCCAAGGTAGCACATCTGGCTAAATGTCATCTCGTAACTCTTTCGAGTTTATTCCCAATTGATTGGCTTTTTTGAAAAGACTTGCAAAAGTGATAGAAACAGCCTTATACGGTCGTATCGGGAAAGACCTTTTCAATAGTACTCATGATGGATTTTTCGTAATCAAGTGTCATTTTTATCGGTTTCCAAGTTGGAAATCAAGACTTGATTAATAGAAATAAGATCTCGAATGTCCTTTCACTTTTGCTGTGAGTAAATGCAAAAAATAAGGTAACTACTTTTTCGGAGTACAATCCATGGATTGTATATATTAGGGGTTAAAGTATGAAATTGCCGATTTGTACTGAAAAACTAAAACTAGTTTTTTTCTAAAATGTAACATTTATTTAATCAAAATATTTACCCTCATTATCTATACATTGTTGCCATCTAATCGGAAGTTCATTTATGCCTTTGCGATAGAACTCTGGGGATGTAGATTCGACAAACTGTGTGAAAGCATTTTGTACTGCCTCTTGGGAAGAAAATTTTTTACCACGTAGAAAATTTTCCAAATCACGGAAAAAATGGTAGTCCGTTGGAGCAAGGTCTGGCGAGTACGGAGAATGACGTGTGGTTCCTAACTGCAGCTCCTGTAGAGTATCAACGGTTTCTCGTGCAGTGTGAGGTCTTACGTTATCATGGAGCAATAACGGTGAAGATCGATTCATCAGTCGGGGCTGTTTCACTGCTAGTTTCGCCATCATTGTTCGAAGTTCGGCACAGTAAACATCTGCTGTTATTGTTTGACCAGACCTGAGAAAGCTATAGTGAATAACACCATGAATAGACCACCAAACAGTTACCATTACCCTTTTATTGGTAAGCTTTGCCTTAGGGCACTGTTGCGGCGTTTGACCTGGGGTCAGCCATTGCATTTTTCGCTTTCGGTTATCGTAAAGAAATCCACTTTTCGTCACAATTCGATCCAATATTCCTTCATTTCTGTACCGATTCAACAAGGCAACGCAAGTTTCAACACGCGTTTCTTTCTGCAGATCAGTCAAATCATGAGGCACCCATTTTTCATATTTTTTTATCTTATTGATTTGATGCAAATGAGTCAATATTGTAGGTAAGGTAACGTTAAACCATGCCGCTAATTCCTGGGTAGTTTGACTCGGATCGGCTTCCACCATCTCCTTCAATTCAGCGTTATTCACCTGTGTGGGCGGTCTTCCACGTGGTTCGTTCTTCAAGTCGAAGTTTCCATTACGAAAGCGTTTAAACCAAAAACGCACGGTTCGTTCATTAGCAGTCTCCTCTCCAAACGCAGCATTGATATTGAGAGCCGTTTCTGCCGCGTTAGTTCCGCGTCGGAACTCGTATTCAAAGATTACTCGGATTTTCGAAGTATCCATCTTTCCCGTCTAAGCTGAATAAAAAAACAATTGAAAGTCGAAAATCGAATGTTGCACATTTTTCAAAACAAGAACCTCATAGGTATCATGTGAAAAAGTTTCACTCGAAAATTTCACACCATGAAGGTTTTATGTCAATTCAAAGTATCTATTACTATAAAACGTCAATTTCATACTTTAACCCCTATTATTTGTGTAAAGGGTGCGGGACATGACTTGAAAGGTTCCATCAAGCAAAAAAATTATGAAAATCATTTAAGATACTTTCAGTGTCAGACCAGAACCAGAATCCTCATGTCTTCATCATTATAGTCAAACAGGAAATTTTCAAATTTTTAGGATATTGCAACCTCATGAGGTGACTGAAAATGTAGTTTGGACATAAAATTTTTTGGGCCCTTGATTCTACAAATGACTTTACATTTCGAAATTTGAACAGTTCTGCAACTAAATGCACATTAGGGACTCCTTTAATCACCGTTTCTATTCAGTAATCACATCTCTTTTGTTTCTTTAGTTACAAATATTACTAAATTCTTGTTCAATAACTGGTTACGAAAAAGAGAAATAAAAACCTTTTTGGCAGGTGGTTACGAAAGATAGTTACGAAGGTGGACGAAAGGAAATTGGATTGGGTTAGTTTGGTGGTCCTGGATTCTGACTGTTATTGTCGCGGGTTTGTATAAACATTTCAATACCTAGATATATTGCCAGTCGACTTGGCAACGCTGTAAGGATTCTAGAATAGGGCAGGTTTCGATCGAGTCAAAGGCTTTATAATAAATAGTACACAAACGTGACAATACTCGCCTGGCCGATTATACTGTCTTTTGTATAATATTTTCTTAGGTTTTCGCGATTACTATACATAGCAATTAAACAACTTTGAACGGTTTAAATCGCGTATATTTAACATTATTTATATCCCGACGTTTCGAACACTTTGCAGTGGACGTTTGCAGTGGACGGGGTGACTTTTCAGTCACCCCGTGACCACGTCCACTGCAAAGTGTTCGAAACGTCGCGACGTTATTTATATCCCGACGCGTCGGGATATAAATAATGTCAAATATACGCGATTTAAACCGTTCAAAGTTGTTTAATTGCTATGTCTTTTGTATAATTTGTAGCAAGGTGTGGATGTCGTCGACGGTACTCTTCGGAACGCCGCCTGATCCGGGGGTTGGAACTAATCTAATCGTCGGACGAAGACTGTTCAGTGATAACCCTGGAAACAGCTTAATATATGACTTAGGCGAGTGAAATCGGCCTGACCGACCTTCAGTGTGTCCTGTCTCCCCTTTGAAGAACAAGACAACTACACCTCATGCTATTAAATTATTAATCAAATAAATAAAACGATGATAAAATTGAATGCTTTTAATATATTGAAATAATTTCACGCTACTTTTGTCTAGCAAAGTAAATCTTAATTATTAAAAATTATCATAAAACATGCGAAGAAAATAGTTATACCGACATTTATGGTATACAAAGAAAAATGGCCATCGAATACTATTTTATGGTCAAAAATGGAAATTAAAATGAATTGACATTAATTTGATAATACATAATTAACTATAGGAAACGACAAAAAATAAAAAATCGAGAAGGCAAAGGATTTCTAGGTGTTTTTTTAAGCCCGAGCGAAGAGTTTTACAGGTACAAAATGATCCATATCATTTACCATAAATTAGTTTTGACATTGAAACATGGCACTCTAGGGTCAACATCCTAAAATTTGGCGCTTTTATCTTGTACCACATTTGATTTTGTATCAATCAATTTCTGGCGATTGGGAGTAAAATTTTTGCTAGGTTGATAGCAGGCGTAACGCAAGAAAATTTTACTGTAGTGTTTTTGAATGATATTAATATGTTGGCAGTATAGAAAATCTCAAATTTATAGAAAGCAAATGAAAGTTACGGATTTTACTTTTCTCCATTTCCATAATACTTTCGTACATTATGGTAGGCAGCGAAAAAAGTGCTGGGAATAAGAAATAGAATAATAAATAATAGATAGAATAATAAATGCCAATGAGACGAGAAATAAATTCCATCATAGGAATCAATAAACTACAGGGTTCTGCGTAGACTTCCAGCGTTCGTCTTGCATATTTGCATAGACCTTATCAATGAAAATAAAGAAAGTGAAATGAATGGGATATTTACTATTTTATGGAAGCGAATATTTGTGATATGAATGTTCTAAAACAATTAATATACAGGGTGTAAACAATCCCTTTCCGAAGCGTGAAACTATGATTTACAAAAAAAAGGAAAAAAAAAACTCTGAATTACCAGCAGAAACCCCAGTTTTAGACTTCGGAAATTGAACTGTTACAATCATAGACAACGCAAGTTTGTGAAATTTTATGTATACCGCGCGTGACGTCACGAGTAAACTGTAGTGATGGCAAACGCCGATGAAACAAAACGTATCTCCCTTAACTCTGTTCACCACTGAAGATGATTTTTTACAATTTATTTATAGCGCAATTAGGTAGTTTCTGTTCTGTGCCGGGTTGGTAGAGACGCGGGTCGAATCATACTAAAACAACAGCGCCAGAAATAGGGTGTTTAGCGCCAACTTCGAGCATGAAGGGACGAACAGCTTGCGTTATCTATCTCTTTATACATATAGAGATAGATAACGCAAGCTGTTCGTCATGGTTACACCATCCACATGGTTACACCCCATATAATCACTAAATTTATTTCATGATCGAAATTGAGTAACAACAAGGAATTTTAAATTAATTGTATTAATAATATAAAACTTAATTATACTCCACTTATATATTAAAATGTTATTATATAAAATTACAAAAAACAGCGATAAAGAAATGTAATAAAAGCTCAACATTTAAATATGGATTTTTTTTGTTCGAATAATTAGCATTGCAACCAGCCGTTTCAGTACCTATCCACTGCTGGACATAGGCCTACTCACGCACATTGACTGGTGCACGAGGGATGCACGAGACCTTAGAAGACGGTGTAACAGAGCGCATAATAATAATGCATTTCACAAATGTGGAATGTCGCTACAATGCGACCGGCCTTATAATGAACGGAACGCATACGGCAGCGCATGACATATAGTATTATATTTTTTTTATATATAATTTACTGGACACTGGCATAACCATTGGTCCATAGCATAGCAAATAATAAGAGAATAATATAATAATTGTTTTTATCACGTCATTGTCTAGTACCGTAGAAGTACGAGTCGCTCGGTAAAGTGATAGTACTGAGGACAGTTGGATTCCCCGCCCGACAGTCTCTTACCATCTCAACCCCCCTAGTTCAGAGCCCAACCCATGACCCCAATAGGAATGACCCTCCCCATAGCCGTCGACGTCCTCGGCACGTGTTAGACGACCCAATTACTGCTGCCAATGCGGTTCTTACAGTACACTCACAAACTTCACAAGTCATACATTGACTTGGCAAACATTTGTAAATCATGTGTATTTTGAATGAATGGGGTATTGAGTCAAAAAATAGTGATGTTTCTACTAGTTACAAGAAATTTATAAGAAAGGGTTCAATGGTAAGCAAATATGTGCGTAGTTGTGTTCTCTCGTGTCATCCACTACAACTGACGTTTTAAGAGTGTGACAATTAGTTCGCTTTGTGGGCACGTTCATTAAGAGCGCAGTCGTACTGTACCACACGTAACTTTGCCCACGGTCAACTTAGGAAATAAATGTGACAACTCTTATATTGTTATTATGATACATGCAACTGTTACCATGTTCTGGATTTAAATTTGTTAAATATGTGATTATTAATGTAGTGTTAGTTATCTATTTTACTTTATTCAAATATGTATATACAGCAATATTATTTCTCTTTCGTTGCAAGCGTATATGTAAATACAATAAGAAATATGTCACGAGTGCAAGTCCTTGAAAGATTTTTTTTCCTCTTGAGAGAAAAAGGAACCGTAAAGAAAATATTAGCTTTGTTCGCGGCAAGGATTCAGTACTGATTCGGGACTATTCGCATGCGCAGTTCAAATAATGCCGTTCGCGGAACACACAATTCAGAATTTCTAGTTAAAGTTCTGTGTTCGCGGAACCGTCGAACTCGATTCAAGATCGATTCAGAATCAGTCCTATCAGTTCTATGACTTTGGCAAGAATCGTAGTTCCAGACATGCGCAGTTTTTACCTAACGACATTTGACATACATGCTGCGGCTATATTCAGTTGGTTAGAAACTAATAAACTAACCTATATTTTCTTTGTTGGTTATGGTTAGTTTTGTTTGTTGTTTATATAAATAAGTTTATATAATACTCTAATAAGAGTAATGTGTTTTGGTGGGTCCACTTAAATACATCTTCAGCTAGATTGCCCTTTTCAGTAAATACCAAAAATTCACCCAAAGACGCTAAAAAATACATACTATCAGCAACTTTATTTAAAAATATTATATTATTTGTACAAATAGTTTTTATAACCAAATAAGGTGGTAAGTACTTACTTTCACTCATTTCTAAAAATATATAAATATATAAACAAATACAGCAACAATAACCAAAAAACATATAGGTTAGAAAATTTAGAAATTGACGTATGACCGATGACAGTAGATCGTATGCAGTTTGGTTCCGAAATCGTTTGCGGTAAATAAAAATCACGAATCGGTTTATAATCGAGCATGCGCTCTACTACGATTCCAAATTGTTATGTTCCAAAGCTATTATTATGAATGAATTCGATTTTTGTTCGATTCGCAGAAAAGTTATTAAGTTTTACAATATAAAAATAGAATTGTTTACCCATAAGTTAGGTAAAAAATTGTATAATTGTAACACCATTGTCGACATCTTTTATATGGTACATCAAAAATGACATTCCTAGCGAGTCACAGACAACTAAATGTCTAAAAAAGGATCTTTTTAAGGAGTTTGCACTAGATGTTCATTTGGTACGAATACAAGCGATTCCCTCGGAATACCGACGTGTTTAAGGCTATCGCACACTTGTAACGGGGTTCGCTTTGTGCTCCAGTGTGTGCTGAGCCTAGTAGAGCGGCGGACTGGGGTCGCTGTGAAGGTAGCCGGCGAACGAGAGTTGGAATGACGTCTGGCAATGAAAATACGTCATATAATATTGATAAAATTTGAAAATTTGGGTTCTGAGCCCTCAGAACATCTCAATATTTTTTATAAAAAGACGGCGGCAGACTAGTATACAGTCCAGCTGGTGTAAGTGGATACTACGCCATACAATTCCCCCAATATACGTACGACGTTCGATAGTGAGTGAGATATGCCAGAGTCAAATACATTTTCTCCAAAGATTTTCCTACAATTCCAAAAATAGGCGCACTCTTACTGGGCTCTTTACAACTCTCTCACAAAAGACTATCTTAAAATGCACTGCATTTCCCACTTTATCTTATTTTCCAATGTACATATGTGTTTCGGTAATGAGTGAGATATGCCAGAGTCCATTCCTATCCTATCCATCCCCATTTTCCCAACCCTTTCTCCAAATCCATTCCTTCCTATATATCCAAAGGTAGGCAACGCATCCAGGGGCGTGCCAACGTTTGTCATTTTGGACTGATGTTAGCATGTATCGCCCATAGACATCCATGGGCGACAGTATCCACTTACTACCAGGTGGACTGTAAGCTCATCTGCCGTCTTCTTTCTATAAAAATCAGATCTTCCAAATTGATGTGCAGTTAAAAAATTTAATAATAAAAAGATAAATATGTAATTTAATGAGTAGCAGAAAATACTGAATGTGCTGCTGCAGTATTTGATGACATTTGATTACTTGATGACAGCAAATTGACGGCAGCAAAAAGAAGAACGAGTCCTGAGAACGTGGACTTGGTGATGACATTCTTTATTAGCAATTTAAAATTATTTACTTTAGTTATTCAAAAATACTTTGTTTTGTGCATCATGATTTGCTGCCTATTTAAATATAAGTACTTCATTCGCAAACCCCCTTTCTAAAGATTGATTTTGGCTTTTTAACATTCCACTGCAGGGCACAGGCCTCCCCTAGTTAAATTACTACAGGGTTTCAGGCATAATCAAGTAATCATACACGCAGGGCCAGTACGAATTTGGGAATACACATATCCCATTTGTTTTTTTAATTCTCACGGTTGTTTGGTAGAAATTGCTAGCAATAAGACAACCTAGTTGCTTCTCTTCTTAAAACATTGTTACTTTTGTCATAGTGTAACATTTGTACAATACGAGTTTTCTCCGTCTATCGCTAATAAATAAATAATTTCTACTAATACTATAATTGCGAAAGTTAGGATGTCTGTTGCTATCAATCACGCGAAAACAGCTGAATGGATTTCGTTAAATTTGGCAAATGATTACATTGTAAATTGGATTAACACATTCATATAGAACACACGGAACGATGTCGCGGGTCTATATTTTCGGCGGATGAATGGATTGTAATACAAAAAACAATAAGAGATTATGACGTTATACATTGTCTCTTTTATTTCTCAATCCCAAGGTTGCCTGGAAGAGATTGCCTTAGCGATAAGGTCGCCTATTGTATTCGCTCATTTAAATATATGTGCACATAACTATTTGTACGCAATAAAGACTTTATAATATTATTAACATTTAAATCCGCCAGCAGACATTTAGGCATAACAATAAAGATACTTACAACTTAGCCTGTTGTACTGCGAAGCGTATAACAGTGCTCTTGAAGACATTCTTCACATCCACCATCTTGGGGTCCGGCTGCTTCTTGCCGCCATTCGGACTGATCTTCAGTTGTATGAATTTGTCCAGCAGTTGGTCAAGATTGGCTTCTACTACCGAGTGCTGTGACAAAGAGAAATTATACAGTTAGCGAATATACGTGGTGCTTAAGAAGCTAGGCGTGTTATACTTGTATAAAATGAAATTAATTGTAGTGACTCGTTGTAAAAATATAAATTCATAAATGCAGGTATCTATGGAGCCTGTAGTCTGTAATACTTATGGTTTCAAAACAGGGCTTGATAAGATTTTCGTAATTTATAGCAGTGTTTTTCAAACTTATTTTAATCGCGACCCCCAAACGTTTTGATAAAACGCTTGTGACCCCCCTGCAGCATCCAACTCTGTTTTAATATTGCAATTAAACAACTTTTAACGGTTTAAATCGCGTATATTTGACATGATTTATATCCCGACGTTTCGAACACTTTGCAGTGGACGTGGTCACGGGGTGACTAATTGAATGTGGACGAAACTAAACTAGTGGACGAAAATGGATTAAACTTCGCGGTTTCCCCGAGATCAGTGCCTTTTGAACAGATAATTTGCTCCGTGGAACATTGTCTCACAAAAAACAATGTAAAGAAGGAAGATTTGGAGGCGTTACGCCAAGATATCTCTGCTGTCTTGCGTCGAAGTAAAGTGCCCACACCGAATCTACCTCGTGAACAATATCTTGCACTCACCAACCTACGCAAAAATCCAGACATAACCATACTTCGAGCAGATAAAGGTAATTCCACTGTGATCATGGATACGTCAGATTATAACCTAAAAATACAAGAACTATTGTCGGACGAAAGCACCTACAAACCAGTAAAAAGCGATCCCACGGCCAAAATTGTAACTAAAACTAAAGAAATAATTAGTAAACACTCCGACACACTTGGTTTAGACGTCACAGCACTGGTACCTTCGTGTGTGAAACCACCAAAACTGTATGGATTACCGAAAATACACAAAAATGACGTCCCTTTGCGCCCAATTGTAAGCCAAATTGACTCGCCGACATACAAACTAGCTCAACATCTTGCTAAAATACTGTCTCCACTTCGTGGTCAAACGAGTGCGCATGTCAAGGATTCTTACCATTTTGTCAGCCAAATCAAACATCTACAATTGACTGATGATGAAATAATGGTCAGCTTTGATGTACAATCATTATTTACATGCTTACCTGTACATGATTGCATTGAAATTGTCAAGAGAAAACTAACTGAGCACGACCTACCCATAGAATATGCAGAACTACTAGAACACTGCCTAACATCTGGCTACCTATTCTGGGATAATAAATTCTACATACAGATCGATGGTGTAGCAATGGGCTCTCCAGTCTCCCCCGTTGTCGCCGATATTTTCATGGAAGACTTCGAGGAGAAGGCTTTCACCAGAGCTGTGGCTATGCCGAAGATCTACAAACGGTACGTAGACGATACTTTTGCCGTCCTCCCCAAAAATAATGTTTCTGCATTCCTAAATCATTTAAACTCGTTACATGATAAAATCCAATTTACTATGGAGTCTGAGGTCAATAAATCCTTGGCTTTCCTTGACATTTCAGTCATCAGAAATCCTGACAACTCTCTTGGTCATACTGTGTATAGGAAACCCACCCATACAGATAAATATCTCAATGGTAACTCCCATCACCATCCATGTCAGTTGACTACCGTAGGCAAATCTTTGTTACAGAGAGCACACGGCATCTGTGACACTGACCACCTCGAGGAAGAGCTTCTGCATGTGAAACAAGTACTGCGAAGCAACAATCACAAACTCCCACGAATGCGTCACAGAAGCCGCCCCAAGCCTCCTACAGTTGAGCGACAACCTGCCATCTTACCATACATCAAGGGCATCACTGACAAAATTGGCAATATCTTAAGACGAGCTTCAATTAAAACTTACTTCAAGCCGCACAAGAAGATTAGCCAATTTTTAAGACCGGTCAAGAGCAATATCCCCCTACAAGATGCAGGTGTTTACAAGCTTGATTGTGAATGCGGGTTATCATACATTGGGCAAACAAAGAGGAGCATCGGTATCCGGATAAAAGAACACATAGCTGACATGAAGAACAGACGCTCGACCAAGTCTGCAGTTTGTGAACATGCTCTGGACAAACCCAACCATTACATTCGATTTGATAATCCACAAATCCTCGCTAGAGAGACCCGGTACATGCCAAGAATGTTACGCGAGGCTATTGAAATTAAGAAACACCCAAATTTCAATAGAGAAGATGGTTGGCAAGTACCACCAGCTTGGGATCCAGTCATTAAATTAATTAAATCACAAGGCCAACGCCATACTGCAAGACCTCTGGACACCGTGAGCGAATACTGCGTGCATAGGGAATGTTATGATTAAAAAATTTCAGACGGTAGTTCAAAAAATTTCAGACGGTAGTAATAATTTCTTAATAACTCAAGTGACAAATAAAATCAATTAGTCACCCCGTGACCACGTCCACTGCAAAGTGTTCGAAACGTCGGGATATAAATCATGTCAAATATACGCGATTTAAACCGTTAAAAGTTGTTTAATTGCAATGTATAGTAATCGCGAAAACCTAAGAAAATATTATGTTACGGTATACGGGCCGGAAACTGCAAACGAAATAAGACGGTGGGAGTACCACAATATCAAGCGCGTAAGACTCTTAACATCGCTAAATTTCCTAAAGCGGTGTAGAGATAATGATATTATACCAGTGTGCGTGAGAATATCACCTAAAAAGGACATTTCTGGAAGCGCCGGGATCCTCCGTCAAACAAGTAAGAAATTATTATGTCGATGCATACGCCAACATCGCCTGGATGTCATCAAAATCAACCACATCATTGAGATTCAATCCATCGAGATTCAAAAAGCACTATCAGCATCGGATTTCCAAAAATGCATGCAAATGATTAATAATCGCGCCGCGGCAAAAAATGATGAATTCAAAAACCGTCATTTAGCAAAATATAAAAAACTCGCGGCAAAGCAATTGCTACATTCGGAACGAAACGCAACCTCGCGACCGTCAAAAACAGCTGATAGTGTCACAAATTTATCGAAACAAACAGTATTAAATCCGGTCGCCCTTCAGGCCCTCGAAAATGGATTAAACTTCGCGGTTTCCCCGAGATCAGTGCCTTTTGAACAGATAATTTGCTCCGTGGAACATTGTCTCACAAAAAACAATGTAAAGAAGGAAGATTTGGAGGCGTTACGCCAAGATATCTCTGCTGTCTTGCGTCGAAGTAAAGTGCCCACACCGAATCTACCTCGTGAACAATATCTTGCACTCACCAACCTACGCAAAAATCCAGACATAACCATACTTCGAGCAGATAAAGGTAATTCCACTGTGATCATGGATACGTCAGATTATAACCTAAAAATACAAGAACTATTGTCGGACGAAAGCACCTACAAACCAGTAAAAAGCGATCCCACGGCCAAAATTGTAACTAAAACTAAAGAAATAATTAGTAAACACTCCGACACACTTGGTTTAGACGTCACGGCACTGGTACCTTCGTGTGTGAAACCACCAAAACTGTATGGATTACCGAAAATACACAAAAATGACGTCCCTTTGCGCCCAATTGTAAGCCAAATTGACTCGCCGACATACAAACTAGCTCAACATCTTGCTAAAATACTGTCTCCACTTCGTGGTCAAACGAGTGCGCATGTCAAGGATTCTTACCATTTTGTCAGCCAAATCAAACATCTACAATTGACTGATGATGAAATAATGGTCAGCTTTGATGTACAATCATTATTTACATGCTTACCTGTACATGATTGCATTGAAATTGTCAAGAGAAAACTAACTGAGCACGACCTACCCATAGAATATGCAGAACTACTAGAACACTGCCTAACATCTGGCTACCTATTCTGGGATAATAAATTCTACATACAGATCGATGGTGTAGCAATGGGCTCTCCAGTCTCCCCCGTTGTCGCCGATATTTTCATGGAAGACTTCGAGGAGAAGGCTTTCACCAGAGCTGTGGCTATGCCGAAGATCTACAAACGGTACGTAGACGATACTTTTGCCGTCCTCCCCAAAAATAATGTTTCTGCATTCCTAAATCATTTAAACTCGTTACATGATAAAATCCAATTTACTATGGAGTCTGAGGTCAATAAATCCTTGGCTTTCCTTGACATTTCAGTCATCAGAAATCCTGACAACTCTCTTGGTCATACTGTGTATAGGAAACCCACCCATACAGATAAATATCTCAATGGTAACTCCCATCACCATCCATGTCAGTTGACTACCGTAGGCAAATCTTTGTTACAGAGAGCACACGGCATCTGTGACACTGACCACCTCGAGGAAGAGCTTCTGCATGTGAAACAAGTACTGCGAAGCAACAATCACAAACTCCCACGAATGCGTCACAGAAGCCGCCCCAAGCCTCCTACAGTTGAGCGACAACCTGCCATCTTACCATACATCAAGGGCATCACTGACAAAATTGGCAATATCTTAAGACGAGCTTCAATTAAAACTTACTTCAAGCCGCACAAGAAGATTAGCCAATTTTTAAGACCGGTCAAGAGCAATATCCCCCTACAAGATGCAGGTGTTTACAAGCTTGATTGTGAATGCGGGTTATCATACATTGGGCAAACAAAGAGGAGCATCGGTATCCGGATAAAAGAACACATAGCTGACATGAAGAACAGACGCTCGACCAAGTCTGCAGTTTGTGAACATGCTCTGGACAAACCCAACCATTACATTCGATTTGATAATCCACAAATCCTCGCTAGAGAGACCCGGTACATGCCAAGAATGTTACGCGAGGCTATTGAAATTAAGAAACACCCAAATTTCAATAGAGAAGATGGTTGGCAAGTACCACCAGCTTGGGATCCAGTCATTAAATTAATTAAATCACAAGGCCAACGCCATACTGCAAGACCTCTGGACACCGTGAGCGAATACTGCGTGCATAGGGAATGTTATGATTAAAAAATTTCAGACGGTAGTTCAAAAAATTTCAGACGGTAGTAATAATTTCTTAATAACTCAAGTGACAAATAAAATCAATTAGTCACCCCGTGACCACGTCCACTGCAAAGTGTTCGAAACGTCGGGATATAAATCATGTCAAATATACGCGATTTAAACCGTTAAAAGTTGTTTAATTGCAATGTATAGTAATCGCGAAAACCTAAGAAAATATTCTGTTTTAATATGTTTTATTTGGCTAATAATTAAATTTAGGTGTGCAGTCATAGAAAAAATTTTGTTGACGAGGGAAAAGAATGGCTTCCTCACTCGTCTATTTTAATTATGATTAATATTGTTTAGGAAATTAAACCTTTACTTAAATAAATTCCTAATTGATCACTTTAGGATTTTCACTTTTTTATCATCAATCAAAAAGGCTTTGTTGCTTTAGTTAGTATACTGGAGCAATCGCGACTCCCCTATAACTGCTTTACGACCCACCGGAAGATCACGACCCACACTTTGAAAAACACTGAGTTAGATGGCACATCAAGTATGTCCTGAAAGGGTTATTCCACTTTGTGCACCTGGGTGAATGAAGTCCACTGATTAGTGTCCAATGTTCACCCAATGGTGAACATGAGTGAACATAACCACGTTTTATTTACTTTTTATATATCTTATATTCATATACAAACCCAACACCCACAAGATGAATTGAATGCATATTAAACAGTGAGCTTAATAATCATTCATGTGTATATATGTATATGACCATACATCAAAGGCCTATGAGTACAGCAGCGTGGTGCGCGAACACACGCAAATCGCACACTCGTATCTCAATTTGGCGGTGGCAGCGGGATGTATGGCTGCTTCTCGAATGAGTGGCGCGCGGATTAAAAACTCGTCACCTAAACACCTTCATAAAGAAATTAAAAATTTGAAAACATACTATACCTACATAAAATGGATAAATGATATAAAAAAATAAGTAATAATATCGTAAAAAAGTATAGGTAGTGTATAGGTATCTATAGAGTGTATAGGTATCTATAGTGTCTATAGGTATATAGTAAAAAGTATAGGTATCTACATAAAAAAGTAAGGATAAGTGATGAAAATTGTACTGTAGGTGTACTACTAGTAAGAAAGTAGGATAATATCGAGTTTAATTTGAGATTTGTCAGGGGTGGACGCAGATGCTTTTGGGGGGAGGGCTTGAGCCCCTTAAATATAAAATAAAGTGATATAAAAATAAAGTGGATTTTATTCACCCAGGTGATTTACCATTGGGTGAACATTGGACACTAATTAATGGACTTTATTCAACCAGGTGGACAAAGTGGAATAACCTGTCCTAAAGAGAGTCTAAGAAAGTCCTAAGAACCTGTCGGAGGGGAAGAGTGCACGCTGCAATCCAGCGTGCGCTGCAACAGCTGCTGGGCGCACTCGACTGGCATCGTTACCCCTCTCTCACAGAATACTACCTTGAAATGTACTGCATTTCTCACTTTATCATATTCCCCAATGTATGTACTTGTTTCGGTAGTGAGTGAGATATGCCAGAGTCCATTCCCATCCTATCCCTTCCCCTTTCTCTAAATTCATTCTTTCATCAAAAAAGGTAGGCAGCGCATCCGGGGGCGTGCCAAAGTTTGTCATTTTGGACTAATGTTGGCATGTATCGTGGATGTCTATGGGCGACAGTATCCACTTACCACCAGGTGGACTGTATGCTCGTTTGCCATCTTCTTTCTATAAAAAAAAAATACAATTCTTTCTAACATTCAAATATACAAGAATCCTGTAATATTTCAAACACACAGAAATCTCTCAAGATTAAATGGTACGAGTTGTCTTAATAACAGTAACTGCATTGTTACTGTTCCTTAAGGATGAAAAATGTTTTATTTTCTAGTGATAAACACAAATTGATAAAGATCTAACGCCATGTTGATTCTTTGTTTTAACCAAGCGTTTCAATCGCTGGGGTAAATGTTTAACCATTGGACCTGTAAACTACCTACTTACCTCAGTACCCATTGCAATGGCCTCTTCCCAACACTCTACAGCAGCGGGTAAATCTCCCCTTCTCTCCTCTAAAGCAGCGCGACATTCCCAGTAAGCGGCGGTTTTGACAGCGGCCGGGAAACGTTCGCGAACGGCACGTAACCAGCGCGAGCAATGCTCCCATTCGTAACCCTGGATAAATATCCAATAAATAAATTAATAGCGGTTATAACACTTATAAGACATATTATAAAATATACAAAATAATGATAGTCCAATAGGTTCAAAAATAGTGTAAAATATTTTCAAATGACAATCAGTAAATTAAAACGGGTTATATGCCGACAAACTCTACAGTTCGGCAGTTGCAATTTGTAATGGTTCAGTGTAATGTTTGTAATATTTTTTTTTTTTAAATCAGGAAAAAAATACTAAATGGACAGTAAAGAGGAACACATTCATTCGAGGTGATCAGAATTATTTTAAATGCCTTGATTTTTATTTATCTAATTACACGTATTTTAGTGACATATGTATTTACTAATAATTTATTTATCTCAAGTGACACTTAATCCATCAATTTATTTGATGTCTATAGAACAGTGGATTTAAAAGTCGCGAGTAATTATCCATGTCTCCACATCTGGGTCGAAATGGAAAAAAAATATCCATGGATCCATATCTGGATTGAAGAGGCAGAAAAACTGATCCATGGATCCACCTGTGGAGCCTGATTGTGGAGCCATAATTTGTCAATAAACAACTTTTTATGCAGCTCTAACAGTTTGTTGTAAATTATAAGGACATTCTGTTTTTATTTGTTAGTTAGGACATTTATTTTTCTGTGTATTTCATCCACTTTTAACTTTTAATATCACTAAATTGAGTATATTTTTATTTTTTAGGTAAGATTGTCTACTTCTTTGGCTGTCCGTGAGCATATATTGTGTATATAGGTGCTGGCAGAATATCACTGCTGTTGATTATCTGCAGCGTTTGCTGAGCCACTTCCAATTTGTTGTCGCGATACACAATATATTTAGATATTTTATATTTTTATTTGATGTATTCACTGTACATACGTAATTGCGGTGTTGTGATAACGAATGAATATATTTTCTTTCATTGTTTCAAATCATGATCAACAAAACTATTTTTAAATTAGTGAAGTAAACAATTTTTAATTACTAAGAATATCAACACAAAATCATAGGAATTCCCTTTCGCGGAACTCCTATGACTTTATTGTCACCAGAGAACCTAACGCATCTTTAAATTTGGTGCCATTGGCACTCACATTTTTCTGGTGATCATTCAATTACTTCTCGATTATAGTGTATCTAACTAAAAATTAACACGCATTTTATGATTATTTTACATTAACTATAATTATATATGTTTTGATTAATTTACTTTATGTGCATAACACTATCTACACTCGCTCGCTTAGGTGTTTGCGAATTGAACGCGCCCGCTTCTTTAATACAAAAATTTGGCATATTTTATATTTTTCGCATTTACTGCTACTTCATTTCTTTTTTAGCCTTAACTTGTTTTTTGTGCTAGATCGATAGCTTTCGAGTAAACCTACAAAATGACCCCAAAATTCGAATGTCTTTCCTACCTACTCTCACAAGGAATGCGGCACCTCATCACTACAATATTTTGCGTTTACACTAGAAGTAACTGGTAATTAAATTAAAATTAAAATTTTAGTGTCTTTTTGTAGGGATCAGTCGGACTGGATAGTTGACAAAGACACCAGATGATCAAAAGCAGATGAACCTTTCTATAAAACAAATTCAAACATACCTCTTTCAAAAGCTCCGTCAGATCATTCAATGCTCCCGACAATACTTCATTAATCGTTCGAATATTTTCCGAAGAACCAATCGTCTCTTTGGTGTCGTTAAGGTCCACACTATCGCTAACAGAGCTCACTCTACGCCATTTTAAATCACGTTTATCCCCAACAAGTTCAGTGTAGGAATCATTGTCAGTATCATGTTCTAAAGCTATATTTTCCTTATTCTCATCATCATCGAACTTGATATTCAAAGGTGTCATCTGCTCTTTCGGCAAATGGTTAATACCGAAGCATTGCAAATGGTGGAATGAGTCAAAGGATTTTCCTCTTTTTTGCAACCAATTCTTCAGCCTCTCTTGCAATTCGCCTGGCTTCGGTGTATTGAAGTTTGAAGGGATTGGTGTCTGGAATTTTACCTTCTTCCGTTCACTTTTAACAGCTGAAACTATCTTTTCTTCTTTCACAGAATCATCTTCATTAATTTCTTCCAAATGCACCTTGTCAAGTTTTTCGCCTACTGACGAATACTTATGAATGCAGTTGTTCAATTCGCTCATACTGATCCTCTTAAAATGTACAGCGGATATTGATCTCCTTATAGACGGCATTAGGGCTGGTTTTTGCTCGAACACTGTGTATCGCTTATTTAGTATTAAGCCCGTGTTGCGTATAGTAGCTTTGAGGAACTTCGGATCAGTTTGCAGCCTCTCTACGTCGCTTATAGTCTTTCTAGGCGGTATTTTTGGTTTGTATAATCTGTCAAAAACAGATTCGCGGCTGGTACTGGATTGGCGGATTGTTGGCGGCTGGATTGGTGGCTGTGTACGAGCTATGTGTTTTCTACAATTTTCTATCTTTGTACTTTCAACTCTATTAGTTATAGAATGCTTGGTAGACGTAGAAGTAGACTTAGTAGTATACTTAGTAGAAGTAGTAGAAGTAGAAGAAGTAGAAGTAATATACTTAGAAGTAGGTATACTTTTTGTCCCCGAAGTAGTACTTGTCCCATTTATCCCATAAAAGTTTCTGGGTTTTTTGTGTACCCAATTCTTTGTGTATTTCTTTGCGGTCACATTTAACGAGTCATCTTTATTGTATTTTTTTAGATTTAGTTCTCGTAACTAAAATAGAAGAAAATAATCAGTTATATCTTATCATCGATTTACTAATAAAAATGATACACTATAAAGTGGATTTGAGTCAGAGTTATTTGTAGTTATCTTAAAGTGCATATTTAGACCTAAAACAGGAGTGTGCACGCTGTGCAAGTGGGGGTGGTGCACTTAGCAATCCCACAGCCGCCGAGTCCATTGGACTGGTCAAGGTCCCCTCTCTCACAAAACTACCATAAAATGACAGTATTTCCCACTGTCGTCAATTCCAAGACTACTACACTATTACATTATTTATTCATTCGATTAAAGATTTCCACATGGATAAATGTTACGCCAAAGTGCACAGCAGTTTGTTGGTGGACAATGCCCTCGGTTACTAACTTACATTTGTGTGTATATCAACCTATATTCATGTTATATACAAACTTATATTTGACCATTGTGATCTATAAATATATATTTGACCATTTAAAAATCCAGTAATAGATCCATAGGACATTGTACATAAAGCAGGAAATACTAATTTATGATTATCTACTCGGGGATCTCATGATGCAAGTGTCGGCAGTAGCCACTGTCAAGTAAGTCGACCATAGTAATTTAACACCTTAAGCATTTCGTATGTGCATTTAGTTGAACCACGAGTAGGGTAGTTATAAAGTGATTTTTCTAAACTAATTATTTTCGTTTTTTATCTAATAATAATAATAATTTTACCTTATACTATTAGGTAGCTTGACAAGGTCTCGGCCTGTTTATAGTGAAAATAAAAAAACCTTATTGGTATTTCATAAATATTTATTGAATGGAATCCAATTAATTAGCCCATCTTTCGCCATTTTTATGGCAGAGTCATTATCCCATTGCTATAACTTTTTTTGGGTTTCTGAGCGATAAACTGATTTAATTTTATACAGGCTTTTTTTTGTAGAACATTGGCATAAACCCGGATGCGCTGCCCATCTTTGCTGATTAAGGAATGGATTGGGAAAATGGGGAGAGATAAGATGGGATGGGAATGGGCTCTGGCATATCTCACTCACTACCGAAACAGGTCATCTCTTGAATGTAATTTTACTACTTTTAGAGAATTTTGTAAAGAACGGAATAATGATAATCCGAAGGTGCTATGTGTGGACTGTATGGAGGATGCATTATTAAAACATCCCGGCCAAGGTCCATCAATTTCTGTTTAGTCGTCAAAGATATATGCGGTAGAACATTGTCGAGATGGAAAACTACACCTTTGCTATTCATTAATTCTGGGCATTTTTCAAGTGCTTGTTTAAATTTTACTAATCGCTGACAATAGACATAATTAATCATTTGGCCATGTGGCAAAAGCTCATAATACACAATGCCTTTCCAGTTCACTCTACGCACTACCACTCCCTTTCCACCATACACATAACATGACTTTGTTTGGAGTGAGGCCTGACTTTGGGACTCTTTGTAATGGCTCAACTCACGTAGACCAGGATCATTTTCGAACATTGTTATCGTAGGTGACCCACTTCTCATGGCCCGTTACCAAACTCTTCAGAAATGGATCGATTTCATTTCGTTTTAGCAACATCTCGCATATGTTAATTCTACCCACCTAAACATTTATACATTTTTTTACAAAATTCAGTTTATGTAGGTAATACAAAACTATTGAGTGGTGAATTCTATGTTCTTCTGCAATTTGATAACTGCTTATGTGTTGATCTGCTTCAATTTTTCAATAACAACATTTACATTAATAGGACGACCACGAGACTGATCCATTTTTTTGTAGTAGTTTTAGATGAA
The DNA here is from genome assembly GCA_914767545.1 of Sesia apiformis. Lineage (NCBI taxonomy): Eukaryota > Metazoa > Arthropoda > Insecta > Lepidoptera > Sesiidae > Sesia > Sesia apiformis. The sequence goes on from OU611976.1 coordinate 5,272,755, forward strand.
GCATCTTCTACGTAAATGCCACTAATCTCTTTTCGAGCTCTAGACGCATTCATACCCTTGTCGAAAAAAAATTGTAAGAACTATCTAATTTTCTCCTTATTAACCGCTCCAGTCGGTCGACGTGGAGAGGTCATTTTCATTTACAAAGTTACTTATTTACGTTTATTATTGTCATATTTGGCACTTTTAAACAAATCCAGACATTTTTTTATAGGGAAGTAGGCAGACGAGCAAGTGGTCCCACGTGATGGTAAGTCTTACCGCCGGTGCAACACCAGGTTTGCGGGTACGCCGTTGACCTTGTAAAATCCTATTCACAGCTGTATTGAAGAACCCCATATCGTAGCGTAATGGAAAGATCTCTTGAGACAAATCGTACCACAGACTATAGAGTTAGAGGAATAAAATTTTCTTTGGGCATACTTGCATGCATATTTTGGCAATTTGATAGTGCATATAATGCTATGTATAGTAAAGATTATCATTAGATTTAATTTTATTTAAATGCACAGGAAAAGTTGATCCATAACTACCCACCCCATATAACATAATAATATATTATAAACGTCCAGTGATAACTTGATAAGGGATGACATGTGCCAAAAAAGTAGCTACATTATTCGTATTAATTATTATGTTGTAGATAAATGCACAGAGATGGGCCACTCATACTTTCACATTGAAAGGGAGCAGTACCTGCGGGCTGCAGGCTGCGGGAGAAAGCTAACTTGTTATAAGCAATGCTTATTTATGGTCCTTGAAAATACATACATGCAGTATGGACCAATGGAGTGTTCACATAAATACAAACTACTTTGCAACTTATTATCCATTTAATCAAGAAGCACTTAGGTAGTGCGGATTGCAAATGTAATGTTGAAGAACAAACTTATTCATTCAGTTAGAGCAATGATTATGAACTTTAAAATTACTGTAAAAACTTGTTTACAAATGCTTAGAATATTTACTTATTTGCAACGTTAATTTTATGATCAAGGGAGCACTGTTGAGCAAAGCTTTACATTGTATTCCCTGGCAAATTCATAACACATCCATTTTGACTTCCCATTTTGATTTTGAGTGGGTTAAAAAAGTAAATTCATTTGATCAGTTGATTACTAAATGCTAATTACCTTTTCTATTCTAGCCTTCTCCCTGGCGATGCGTTCCTGTCTTAATTTATCGACACGTTCAGCTAAAGAAGACATTTTTCTTTCGCCGGAAAGTTCTGGAATAAAAACAAAAAATCATTGAACTTTTTAACAATATTTTTTTTATAATATAATAAAAACAAATATTTTTTTTTGTTAAAAGACAGCAGATGAACATAAGTCCATGTGGTGATGAGACTTTGCTCGGGCAGTTGAGGGATTCTTAGGAATTATATGACACCCACTCTTCACTGCAGCAATTTATTTATTTTTATTTGGGCACAAACAGTATAATTGTACACAGCGGCGGGGCAAGGCCTAAATGTGATGTGGGCAAGATGAATTTTGCGAAGCCCCTGGCGACGTGAGAGGACAGATTTTATATAAAGAAAAAATATTTTTGTTTGAAGAGAAGAAGGGGTATAAATTGTGTTCATCTATTTACATTATTTGTAATCTATAAACTGTTAAATTTTGCTTAAATTTTTATTTTTATTCATAAAAAAATTGCAACATCTCCATTGTTAATTAAGTAAAACCTAGCCCAACAGAAAAAAATTAAAGAAACAGTAATTTCCTGCTTCTAATCTTACAGAACTCCTTAATAACTGTATCATAATCCAGTTTAGATGCTATATCTGCTTTAATAGATAAAACTGCCAAAGCTGAAAGTCTTTCCTGACCCATTGTACTTCTTAAATATTTTTTTATTAGTTTTAATTTTGTAAAACCCCTTTCAGGGACGCTGTATTGACTAAAATTTAAAAAATGACAGTACATATGGTACATATTTCTCATTTTCGTATATTATAATCAGGAACACACAAAAACTGTTTTTCAAAGTGCAAGTTGTGCAAGCAATATTTTTAATATTATTTGCGAGCATGAAAAGCTCTTATACAGTGAGAAGTTCTGGGGCTGGCCCACAGGGTTAGCAGATTGTCACATTTTTCATGAATCAAAGCTGCATGAACTTTCGAGGGGTGAGGCCCCTTGGGCCATGAGGCCGTAGGCAGTCACGCCTTGCGCCACTTCTGATTGTACATATGAATACATAAAAAAATATAACTACATAATTCATATACCAATTACGCTACCACAAACTACATAAACATTAAAAAGTGGGATACTAATATATTATAATAATATATTCAGTGCTAGAGCAATATTCATTATAACTCTTACCAGACCAATAGATAAATGAATTATTGGCATGGTAACAGTTACATGGGGCAAGAGGTAAATCATATAATTGATTTTTATTCCTAATATTGAGTTGTTGACACTTAAAACATATTTTATTTAGCAAATAAACAGAGTCAATCCTGTTGTTTAGTTTTTTTTAATCATTCCTATACTATACTAACATTGCACTAACAGATGTAAAACTCCATCCAATTTCCTTCAGATCTGTGGCGGACTAAACTAGGGTTGACTACAGTGCCAGGCCCCTCCATTTATATACAAAATGAAAAAGTTTTTAATTGAACCATGGTTTGGATACATTAAAAGACCATCTTCAGTTGTTAGTCCCGAGCCTTGGAAGATCTTAGTCTACCAGTATATTGGATGGAAAGTATAACCTTTTTCAAAATCTGTTCTTAAAATTAAACAAGAATATAATGGAATAAGGTGTTTAATGTATTACATTATATTCTCCATTAGGAGGGGATAGGACAGGATGGAATGACAAAAGTACTGAAGTTAAGTTGATTCTTATAGAAAGTTAATCTTTACATATCTAATAATATGAAATACAAAACTGCAAAAGGGTGTTGTTAGTAAGGATAAAGTGACATAACGAAGTAGCTATAATTCTCCACCAATAGCTCCATCTGAAATACAACTTTTTAGACCAGACACCTTTAAAAGCACTTTATTTTCAAAAATTTCGCCGTTAAATTGGATATCGATTTTTAATACTAGTTTGGCGGGGGTTGAGCTTAGACAAAAGTTGCTACCCTACCATTAAAAATGGGGGTTATATTGGACCTAAAACTTCGACCAAAGCATTTTCATGTTTCATTTAAGTAGTACAGTCCAACCGAGGTTTGCAATCAGAGGCCATCTGTGCTAATTTGTATTTTATTACCAGTCTCAGAACAAGATGCTGTGTGAGGTTTCTAAGAAATCTTTTATTTCTGAGACCAAATTGAAAATGATAAAAATCCGGGTAGGTACCGGATGGTGTTAAAAATGGAATTTGTTTTTCTTATGAGAAAAATTGGTAAAGCTAATTATAGTAATTTTGATGTATTTGTGAACTTTTCATTTGTTTATAATATGTCAATACAGAAAATTTTAATTAAAAAACAGCAAATACATCAACCTACATAAATTTTTGAATACCAATAGGAAGAAAACTCACCAGTCAATTGTAAATTCCAAGCTTCTCACAGAATATTTAACAACTCGTATTAAAACAGAAAACTGTGGACGTCTCTTAAGTATCTAAAACTCAAATCGACTACATACAGAAAAGAAATTAATTTCAGGTGGGGAAAGACCTTTTAGGTAATTCGTTGTACAGACGCTGACGGTTAGCGAATAACGAACACTTTTCAAAACCTAAAAAATATTGTTGCGTACCATAGAGATCTAATAGGTATCTGATTTGTACAGAAGCACTCAATTCAATTTTTCTATTTTCTTTTAGTAAAATGTTTTATTCAGATAAAATGTGCAATAAATTTGTCCGCATTAATTACATTTGCGTTATATTAATTCTAGTCGAATTGTGTAAAATTGTAATAATATTTATTCGTATATTCGAAGTAATAGATTTTTTAATGACTTACGTTTATCCGCTCGTCATTTAGTTATTGTAATATTATAATATATGTTATAAGACGCATCTTATAAAGTTGAAACTAGCTTTTTGTAGATATTTTGTAAATATGTGCATGCCCAAAACAAAATTAGATCATTTTTTTATTTGGTCTTATGACTATTAATTGCCGTAATAATAATAAGTCAATAATAAAATAAACAACCCACGTGATGGATTACCACTTAAGACTCTTCTAGTTACAAGGGAAAGGCCTGTACCCTGCAGTGGGAGATAATGAACGTAAGGAACATTATTTTTTTAATCTGTTCCATTTTGTGACTGAAAATACTAAGATCTAAGTTTCAATATAAACATACTTCTTTCACTTTTCGTCAATTTGACAGTGACAGTACTTTGACATTTACATACAATCTTTGACAACATAGTTACCACCTTCTTTCTTCATGTCACTTGAATTTGTCCTTCTTATCTGTTAGCTACTTTTGTTCTTTGTGCATTTATTACGTACGATTTTTATTTTTAATTGTGTATAAACCTTAATTGAAGTGCAATATTATTTTTCATTGCCTTCGTGTTGTGTTTTCAGTATACAGATGTTAAGTGTGTACGTTTTTCATGAGGTTTTGTTCAATCAGCTGACGCCCGGTGAACCAAAATAATTTGGGTAAGTTTTTAGCACTTTATAAATTATTCTATTTAATAATCAAAGTTAGTCGGAAATTATTTCTAAAATAGGCATAATCTAATAAAAACTTCTAAGCATTACTGCCTGGTCTAAATTTAGAATTCGCAGAAGTGTTTCGCAATATTTTTCCGCAAAAATAGATATTCTGTCGCCGTTATTGTATTAAAAAATAAATACATGAAAGGAAATAACTAACCGCAAATTATAACTAACAATGGGTTATATGTCGTTAAATATATAATAATATATTTACGTATGTTGATTTATAGGTATGTATGTATTTAAAAAGTTATTTTCTGCATTTTCCATTCTTGGAAGTCATGGAAGCGAAATTTCACAACACAACAATGACAAAGAGAATGCCATGTGGTGAATTAACATGCACCATTGTTACGCGAGATCGATGGCGCAAATTAAGAACCTACCATAGGTAGTATTACACATTTTTGTAAAATTCTGATTTGACATGTTTTTGCATATTTTAGACTAGAGTATTATGTCATTCATTACTCAATATTTAGGCCATAGTCATTTCTATACACATACATAATATCATAACAAAACCATGCCTATACATGAAATATTTTTTGACAGAAAATTAATTCCACTCCAATGTTACAGTGTGAATGATACAGATTAAAAAAAAAATTTTTTTGTCTGTCGGTCTGTCTGTTTACACACGCATCTCGCAAAAACTACCACATGGATTTTTAGCACAATTATAATTTATGTGCCAACCTAACATTTAGGGTACTTTTCGTCCAGACCCATTATAGAGTTCCCACGGGAATCAAGCTAACTACACATACTGTAACATCTATGTGCACGAAGTTGCTTTCACTACTAGTTCCTTAATAGTAAATAAGTTAATCATATTAACAGTGAAGTTAGCGTTAAACATATGATCACCATGACAAGCAACATGGCTGGTCACCCTGACTAATCATGCAAT